>OY365746.1:19950000-22753765 GCA_959347395.1 Mechanitis mazaeus | reverse complement strand
GTAAAACCAAAGTTATAGCACTTTTAAATTTTGACACTTTTTCGAAAAATCATACCTCCCAAACTAAAGCGGTGACCCCCCTTTTAAAAAATTTATTCTGATAGACCCTAATGAGATCTACAATCTGTGTAATTTTCAGATTTTTTACTCTAGGGGTTAGGGAGTTACGAATTTTTGAAAATTAGGGGTTGACACGTGGGGGTGTTTTCCCTTATCTTAGCAAATTATATTCTACAGGTTAATTTAGTATATATTATTAGTAATAAGTACAAATTTTTTCAAAATTTTTACTTGCCTTGAACCATTTTTATTTAAATTTTTCATGTTTAAAAAATAATTATTTGGAAGTATAAAATCGGGGGACGGAAATTAAAATAATTGGATTAAAAATATTTATAGAGTGTGTAAAGACCTGTAAAAAGAGCCCAAACACGGGCACTTTTGAACGACCGCAACCGAATTAATAGAAGTTTAAAAATCCTAGTCAAATCTAGGCCGCCATCTTGAAAATATTAAAAAGTGTATATCTCTGTGGTCGGTTGTCGTACGGGTCTGGAGTTTTCTTCCCTGGTATTGCCCTAGGCTTCTCCACGTTTTTCTCCATTGAAACTCTACAAGTAGAGTTCTCATCGGAACGGAGTGGAGCAGGCTGGGACAGGCGCGGGGAGCCCTCGCACGTCTCTGGGAGCCTTCTGGAACGCGAGATAATCAAATTTAAGCTTTTACACGCCATTTTGGCCGCCATATTGAAAATTTTTGAACTCAATTATCTCCGGAACCGGAGGCCCTAGAAGAACGCGGTTTTCAACATCGGAAAGGGCATACAAACCTTTTCAAATTTACATATATTGACGACTCTACATAGAGTTCGAAAAATTTTTTCTCTAACTCTACAAAATAATTTTGTAATAATATAAGTTCTTTGTACATTGACACGCCTAAGGGCTACGTTGAATGACGAAACGATCTGTATTGCACAAAACTTTAATAGAATTGAATAAATAAATGTAGAATCTTGCCTTTTTCATGCTGAAACATTAAAACTGTAATTTTATAGTAGAATTTTATTGACAATTGACTTTGACGGACTTTGACGGGTACCTTTTACATACCCAAAATTCTTAAAAACGTTGATTTGGCGGCGCCAACACGACTTTTAATTAAAAAGTCTGATTTTACGTGTTTTTACCCTATTCTTTTAATTGCTGACTAATACTTCAAATATGTTCGGAGTAGCGAGGACACCATCGAAGCCGGTTGACAAAACCAGGTCTCCTCAAAAGGCAGCAGCATCTAGTGTTAGGCGGAGCATTGGGGAGTGGGAGTCTGCCAGTACAGCCTCGGCAGCTTCGACTGGAACTACAACGTCGCAGGACGGCACGGTAGGCCCCGCACCCGAAACAGTGCAACCGCCGAAGACCAGGGCTAACACCATGCGAAGACCCTCGGTAGAGGTGCGCACACCACCTGAAGCGCGCTACCCAAACCGGGTCGCGGAGGCAAAGGCTTGCCTCTCAAAAGGAAAGCTACACCTAAACAATTCCCGAAACATTAAAAATGAGATAAAAACAGCGGTAACGGAGGTAATTGACCGCCTTTACCAGCTGGTTAAGGATGCGGACAGGAGTTCTAGACTGGAAGGAAGAGCAGGAGATACCAAGGGAACGGCAACGGAGGTGGAGGCGGTGGTGAAATCCACGGACTCCACCTTCGTGGTCGACCATGGCCAAAGCCAACAGATAAAAGAATTGAGAAAGCAGATGGAGGAGCACTCAATGTTAATTAAGGAAAATAACGAAAGGATGGAAGCACTGAAAACTCAAATGGAGAGACAGAAGGAACAAATGGAAACCAGGTCATACGCAAATGTTGTGGAGAACCGAAATGGGGCCCCGCAACAAAGGCGTAATGCGCTCCATACGGTAGTGATTACGTCAAAGGAGGAGACAGAAACCGGTGAGGAGGTGCTGGAAAAGGTTCGAAAAGCGGTGAATGCCAAAGATGGATGGGTGAAAGTTGAGAGAGTACGAAAGGCAAAGGATAGAAAGGTAATAATGGGATTCGACAGTGAAGAGGATAGGGATAAAGTCAGAGCTCGTCTAGAGGAAAAGGAAGTGGGATTAAAGGTTGAGGAAGCCAAGAATAAAAACCCGCTGTTGATTCTTAGAGGAGTCTTGTCCGTAAATTCGGACGAAGACATTATAAAAGCCTTTAAGAATCAAAACCGGGGGATTCTAGGCGGCCTCGAGGAAAGAGAGTCTTGCTTCGAAGTCAGGTATAGGAGAAGGACGAGAAACCCACACACCTGCCACGTGGTGGCTTCGGTCTCCCCGAGGGTGTGGCAGAGGGTGGTGGCAGCTGGATACCTGCATATTGACTTGCAGCGTATAAGGGTGGAAGACCAGTCACCGTTGGTGCAGTGCACACGGTGTCTTGGCTATGGACATGGCAGAAAATTCTGCCAAGAACCGGCGGACCTGTGCAGCCACTGTGGTGGCCCGCACATGAGGACCGAATGCCAAGACTGGGCTGCTGGCATAGAGCCCGTGTGCAGAAATTGCAAGAGCACTAAAGCCGACCAATGCGCACATAATGCGTTTAGTGACGACTGCCCCATAAGAAGAAGATGGGACACCTTGGCGCGCTCCTCGGTGGCCTACTGCTAAGGGCAGCCAAGGTGAGAAGAGCGGGCACCTTATACTGCAGGCAAACCTGCAGAGAAAGAGGCTTGCGACGGACGAGATGGTCATCGAGGCGGGGAAGCGGGGGGTATCTTTGGCCCTCATCCAAGAGCCGTATGTGGGAGGTATCAAGCGACTCAAGGCGTATAGGGGTGTCAGGATTTTCCAGAGCACCGGCAATGAGACAGTAAAGTCAGCCATCGCTGTCTTTAACCCACAGATATTGGTCACCCAACACCCACACCTCACCACACCTAACATCACGGTGGTGAGCGCTCAAGCCGGTACCTGGAAGGTGGTCCTGATATCCCTATACTTTGAGCCGGACCAACCCGTTGAGACCTACCTCAAGCATATTAGACGTGTCGGTAACGAGCTGGGTACCGACTTTCTCCTGATAGGTGGCGATGTAAACGCCAGGAATACTTGGTGGGGGGGAACAAGAACTGATGCTAGGGGAGAGGAGGTCATGGGCTTATTGGATGAGATGGGATTGCACCTGTTGAACACGGGCGACAGGCCAACCTTTGACACATTCCGGGGTGACAAGCGATATACTAGCTATATCGATGTCACTGCCTGCTCAACCAAGCTCTTGGGTAGGACGGAAAATTGGCACGTCGACAGCGGGATCACCACCTCCGATCATCTGGGGGTGCTGTTCGAACTGAGTCTGGGTAGGTGCAACGCCGCTGAAGCATCCAGAACAACGCGACGCTTCAACACTAAAAAAGCTAATTGGGGCGAATTTCATGCGAAATTAGCTCAATTAATGTTGAAGAGCGGTTTAAATCTGGATAGCATCAGCGGCGTTGACAGCTCTCGGAGTCTTGACGAATTCGTCGGTTCATACACGGGGGTCATCATCGCGGCGTGTGGCTCGACCATACCCGCAAAAAAGGAAGGAAGGCACAGCGGTCTGCCCTGGTGGTCGGACAGACTCGAGGCCCTAAAAAGGGAACTGAGGACCCTCAAAAATAGGATCCCTCGCGCCGCAAAAGTGAGAAGGGAGGTGGTGGTACAGAGGTACCTAAAGAAGAAAGAAGAGTATGAAGAGGAGGCAGGAAGAGCACAGGTGGACAGTTGGAAAGAGTTTTGTGGGAAACAGGATCGGGAGAGCGTGTGGGACGGGGTTTACCGCGTTATTAGCCGGACGAAAAAGAGAGAGGAGGACATCCCCCTAGAAATAGACGGGAAAAGTCTCAGCCCGATAGAGTCGGCAAAGTTACTGGCGGAAACGTTTTACCCAGAGGACAGAACGGACACCGATACCGCCGAACACCAGCAAATAAGGGTCCTCGCGGAGCGGGTAAATGTCTTGTGCACGGGGGAGCAGCTGCTCGATCCACCTTTCACTTGCACGGAACTGCGATCCAGCATGCAAACCTTCAACCCGAAAAAGGCACCGAGTGAGGATGGACTAACCGCGGACATATGTTGCCACGCGATAAAGGCGGACGTTGCTTTGTTCTTGGCCATAACAAACAAATGCCTACAGCTGCACCACTTCCCGACGGCGTGGAAACAGGCGACCGTCGTCATTCTGCGAAAGCCTGGAAAGGACAACTACAGGTCCCCTAGGTCCTATAGACCAATTGGGCTTCTGCCCATCTTGGGCAAGATTTTTGAGAAGATGTTGATGAGGAGGCTTAGGTATTACATCTTGCCAAAACAAAGCGCTCGCCAGTACGGGTTCACACCCCAGAGGAGCACCGAGGACTCCCTCTATGACCTAATGACTTTCATTAAAGCTAAGTTAAAAGAAAAGAAAATAACTACAGTCGTATCATTGGACATAGAGGGAGCCTTCGATAGCGCCTGGTGGCCGAGGATCAGAACTCGTCTGGCAGAAGAGAACTGCCCTATAAATCTGCGGGCACTCATCGACAGTTACCTGAGCGACAGAAGGGTTACGGTCCGCTATGCAGGAGTGGAACACAGCAGGGGAACGCACAAAGGATGCGTGCAAGGCTCCATTGGCGGTCCCCTGCTGTGGAACCTCCTGCTGGACCCTCTTCTCAGAATGATTGAGGCTGAAGATTGTTACGTCCAGGCTTTCGCAGATGACGTCGTTCTAGTTTTTGTTGGGAACACTGGCGGTGAAATCGAGGGTAAGGCCAACAAAATTCTCGAGATGATTAGCGGATGGGGAGCTCGGAACAAGCTGAAGTTTGCTCCCAATAAGACTAACGCGATGGTAATCACCAATAAATTAAAATATGACAATCCCCGGCTCACTATGGGAGGTCAATACATAGGGATCGAAAGGAAAATTAAAATTTTAGGACTTACCATTGATGACAAGCTGACCTTCAATGCCCACATCGATAACGTCTGTAAAAAAGCTGTCACTATATACAAGCAGGTCTCCAGGGCGGCCAGAATAACCTGGGGGCTTCAAACTGAAATCCTCAGGGTTATTTACTTGGCGGCCGTGGAGCCCGTCTTGTTGTATGCTGCCTGCGCCTGGGCGCCGGCTACCGAAAAGGCGTGCGTCAGAAAGAGGTTGGAGACAGTGCAGAGGGGGTTTCTCCAGAAGATATGTAAAGCATATCGGACGGTGTCGCTCCACTCTGCACTGATTCTGACGGGGATACTGCCATTGGACATCAGGGTCAAAGAGGCAGCCTTACTGCACCAAGCAAAGAAAGGCCTCCAAGTGCCAGAGCTTTGTGGCAGGGAAGCGGAGCTGAAGGCTCCCTTCACCAGGGCACCGCATCCAGCGTCACACATCACCCTAAGTTTCCGTTCCCTGGTGGACCGTCAACAGTATGAAGAACACAGCAATTACGCTGTGCGTATCTTCACCGACGGCAGCAAGATTGACGGTAAGGTTGGGGCCTCGCTATCCTTTTGGAATAGCGCGGTCGAAACCAAAGCCGTCAAGCTTAGCTTGCCGTCCTACTGTACGGTCTACCAGGCGGAACTTCTGGCCATCTGCGAAGCTACCAAGCAGTCACTGGATAGGGCTGAAACATCCGTCGCCATATACAGTGACTCCTTGTCGGCACTGCAGACAGTGACAGACTCAGGGTCATACCATCCGTTAGCCATGCAGGCTAGGGCCAACATAATCGCCTTGAAAAAGTCAAATAAAGATTTAGCTTTATTTTGGATCAAGGCCCACGCCGGCCTAGATGGCAACGAACGAGCGGATCAGCTGGCCAAGGAGGCCGCGTTAAAATCAAAAAAGCGCCATAATTATGACAGCTGTCCAATATCCCACATAAAGAATACCATAAGGACCAACTCTATTTCCGAATGGAATTTACGTTATGCAACCGGGAAAACTGCCAGCATCACAAAATTATTTTTGCCCGACGCCACGATGGCGTATAAAATTACACGTAAAATCAGACCATCGGGAATACTGACGCAGACTTTGACCGGCCACGGTGGGTTCTCTGAGTACTTGTACCGTTACAAGTGCAAGGAGAATCCATCGTGTATTTGCCGCCCCGACCAAGACGAGACGCTATTGCACATACTCCTGGAGTGTCCAGTACACTCCAGCGACAGACTTGACATTGAAATAATAACTGACAGTAGACTAAATGTAGATAATATAAAATTGATAATGTTAAGCAAAAAAAGAGAAGAATTTTTAGAGTTTTGCAAGAAAATAGTTATAAGTGTTAAAATAGAAATAAGTAGCATAAGAAAAAATATGTCTGCTAAATATTGTATGTATATTTATGTAGAACATATGAGATATAAGAGATGGAAAATATGTAAACTGTAAAACTTAAAAATAGATGTAAATAGTAATAGACTTAAGAATAAAGTAGTTAAATGTCATAAATTGTCATCACATAGGAGATGTATAATTAATTATAGTCTAGATATAAGAAAATGTACATGCAAAAAGTTTAAATATATAAAAAGTGTCCCTAGTTTATTATACCCAGAGAATAATAGAAAACTTAATATAATAAAATAAATAAATAGTCAAAAACAGAGTTAGTCGGCAATCCCAGCTGGAACAAGGGTAAATGTGTGATGGATATAAGAAAGAACAAGTATGCGGAATGAAAGCGGCATGAAAAGCGAGAACTGGTATGGAAAAGTAGCATTGTAATAAACAAATCAGCGGCACTGCTGCCGGTGGTTGTCGAATAGGGTAAAAAAAAAAAAAAAAAAAAAAAAAAAAAAAAAAAAAACCTAACCTAACCTAACCTAACCTAACCTTTTTTTTTTTTTTTTTTTTTTTTTTACATGGCGAAAATCCTCATGGATACCACACACCGCGGGGGCAACGTGTGGTTATGCCGGACTCCTACCGGCTAAAAACACCATGGTGCATTGCTCACGTCGCTCTGCGCCGAGAGCACGGGTACGCCATCGGCACTCTTCCGCGAACTCGGCAGCGACATGGCCTCATCAGGCCTCAGCTTTGGGGACGCCCAACTGCGTCCCTCCGCACCGCACTGCTGCACTACAGCACGGCGCCTTCTCCCTTCAAGGACTTAGCTGGGAACAGGCTCCCCCGAGCCTGCCCCAGCGACTCTATCAGGGAGGGTGAACTCCCAGTTCGGCTCTTCGTCGGCGGCGGCGCCCTGGTCGTCGGCGGCGCATCGCGAGATCGGTCGTCACCTCCCGATCCCGCTCGTCTGCCTCCTTCCGAGCAAGCACTGACTCGCAATAGGCGAGGGTAGCGCTCCACGACTCCTCGCTGTCCACCATAGATTTGACCACGGCGGGCAACGAGAGGTCGGAGCCGACTACAGCGCAGAGCTGAAGGCGCTCTGTCGCCCAGGCGGGGCACACTTCCAACATATGTTGGGCCGTTTCTTCCGGACATCCGTCACAATGGAGGCACCTGGCGGTCGGCTCTCTCCCGGCAATGTGGTGCAGGTACCTCCCGAAGCAGCCATGCCCCGAGAGGACCTGCGACAACCTGTATGTTAGTGTGCCGTGACGTCTGCCTATCCATTTTTGAAGAACTGGACGGATGGCCTCGATGGTCCGTCGGCCGGCGCTAGGGTGCCCCAGCCTGGACTCCCACATTTCTTCAGCTTCTTCTCGCAGCCTCTTTCTTCTTTCCCCGATCTCTTGGGGTGGTGGTGCGTGCCCTTGGGACCGTACCTCCTCGCGCCACGCATGAAGCTTGGCAAGGATCCCGGCCTCTAGGTCCCAGGGCATGAAACCCGCCAAAACACACGCCGCTTCCTCGGAGATTGTGCGGTATCCCCGGATGGCCCTGACCGCCAATGCCCTCTGCGGTTTGCGCAAAAGCGCGACACTCCGGCGATTCAGGGCATCGGCCCAAACAGGAGCCCCGTAGAGAGCCATGGACCGCACAACTCCAGCATGAAGGCGCCTACAAGTGGCGCCTGGACCACCAACATTTGGCAGCAACCGCCCCAGAGCAGCAGCTGTACGAATGAGCCGTGGAGCCAATCTTTCGAAGTGGGCCTTGAAGTCCCACTTGCTATCTAGAGTGAGCCCCAGATACCTCATCTGGGACTCTACAACTATGCGTACTCCTCCAACGATGATATGCGCATTGGCAGGAGGCGCGTTTCGGGGCCCGTGGAAACATAAAGCCTCCGTCTTATTGAGCGCCACCTCCAGGCCCAGACGCCTTATCCTGGATACAACGTGGGCCGCTCCCGCCGTGGCGAGTATGGCGGCGTTACGGTGAGTCTTGCTGCGCGCAGTTACCAGGGTGTCATCGGCGTAGCATGTCACCTCAACACCCTGGAGATTGGCGCCGCGCAGCACCCAGTCATAACCGATATTCCACAAGAGTGGTCCTAGGACCGACCCCTGTGGAACACCGCATAGCACTTCTCGTGCATCTTGCGTCCCGTTTTGGCAGGGAAAGATAACACTCCTGCCGGACAAGTACGACCCTATGACGCGGCACAGGTAGGAAGGCACCCCATGGAACCGGAGTGCCTCCCTGATGCAAGCCCAGGGGAGTGTGTTGAAAGCGTTGGCGATGTCAAGAGACACCGCCAGAACGACCTCACCCCGGGAGACCGCATCCTGTGCCAGGGTCCGCACCCTGCCTACAGCATCCACCGTCGATCTTCCTCTCCTGAATCCAAACTGACAGTCCGCCAGGTTTGGCCCGACCTGCTCCAGATGCTCGACGATACGCCCGGCCACCACTCTCTCGAAGAGCTTGGCCACATCGTCGAGTAGCACGATCGGGCGGTATCCGGAGGCTGAGTCAAGCGGCCGGCCCTCCTTCCGCAAGAGGACGAGTATTCCCTCCTTCCATTGGTGGGGGATGACTCCTTGCTGTAAACAGGCGGAAAAGAGCGCCCGGAGTCGATCCCCCAGATCTTCCAGCGCCAGAGCTAGGGCGCGTCCCGGTACGCCGTCAGGGCCGGGAGCAGTATTCTTAGCTCGCAGCTTTCTGACCGCCGCATTGAGCTCCTCCTCAGACACTGACGGCGCTGCGAACGATTCCGGCGACTGCACAGGAGGGTCGCGGGACATGACAGGAGGGGAGAAATCCCCGCGATGTGGGAACAGGGATGACACGACGTCCCGAAGCAGCTGGGGCGATAGGGTCTCTGTAACGGGGGGGGCCCAGGAGCGGAGCTTGCTCAACACTAACTTGTATGGTCGCCCCCATGGATCCGCGTCCAGAGTACCCAAGAATTCACCCCAGGCAGCCTCTATCGCCCTCCCGATGGCCGTCTGTAGTTCCATCTTGAGGTCTCTATAGGAACCGTAGAGTAGAGATTCTCTATTGAGGTCCCTACGTCGTTTTCGCCTGCACCTCGTGTACTGGCGTCTGGCCACAACACAATCTTGACGCAATTTTGCGATATCGGCCGACCACCAGTACACCTGGGGCTTCGGAGGCCGATTCCTCGCCCGGAACATAGATGTGTCGCACACCTGCCTCATTGTGTCCCGGAACCAGTCTGCCTCACGTTCAACGTCTACTGGTCCTGGAGGCGCGGGTGACCACGATCTGACGATCACCGCTTCCCGAAGAACCTCGCGGTCGAGGGTTTTAAGTTGCCACCTATGGCTGCTATTTGAGAGGGTCCGTTCGGGACCAACCGGGTTCGCAGGGAGGGAGGAGACGCTAAAACGTATGTAACGATGGTCTGAAAGCGTCTCCTCTACCTCCAACACTCCCCAATCCTGGACACGGCGTGCCAGGGCAGGACTAGCGAACGAGACGTCCACGATAGAGCCGCCCTGCATCCGCACGCACGTGTTGACCGAACCCCTATTCAAAACAACGAGCCCGGTCTCCAGCATCCACCGCTCAACCATCGAGCCGCGCAGATCTGTCGCGGGGGATCCCCACGCCACAGACTTTGCATTGAGGTCCCCCGCAACAACAACAGGAAGAGGATGGCTCTGCCGTACAAGGCCTGTCAGCCGAGCCAAAAATTCCCCGAAATCACTCACCGGTCGATTTGGGGAGAAATACGCCGAAACGACGACGATGTCCCCCACCTGGGCCGCGACGTAACCTGAACCCCTAACTAATTTTTGAATTGGCGAGGAGCCCGCGGCCGGCCTCGAAATTATACAGGCCAAACCGTCATTATCACCTGCCCATCCAGGAGACACCCGATATGGCTCAGCCACTATGGCTACGCCAATCCTCCACTGCGCCAGACTCTGGAACATTAGGTCCTGAGCTCTGGCGCAGTGATTTAAATTTATCTGCAGGAATCGGAGAGGGGCCATTAATCTATAGCCATGCTCTCCGATATCCCTCCGATCACAGGAGCGGCTTTGGCCGCCTGATCTCTGGGCCCAGCTTTATTGCCGGCTGCCCTTTTCCCTTTGCGCCCGTTATTGTGGGCCTTGCAGGCCCATCCACCGATCTTGTGACCGGCAGGCCTGTTAGCGGCGGCACACACCACACAATGCGGTGCTCCAGTGCATTCCGCTGACTTGTGTCCAGCCATTCCGCACCGGAAACACAAAGTGCTGCGATCGTCCGCTGCTGTGCACTGCTCCTTTGCGTGCCCGGCCTCCAGGCATCTGAAACAGCGCACCGGCTTCCTATCGAGCAGGCGGATGTGTGCCGACACCCACCCTACTAGTAAGCGGCCGCCATCCACGACTTTTCGCGCTGCCGTGACGGGGCAGTTGGCCACCACTGTCCCTATGCCCGATCGATTCCTCCGGATAGTGCCTATTCTAACCGCCTCGACCGAGCATTCGCCAATGCGGGCGATCGCCGCAGCAACCTCCTCAGCCGTCACAGAGTCATCAAGTTCTGAGACCCGCAAGCCAGCAGACTTGACGGGCCTGGACACAGCGACGTTCTCCGGGTCAAGGATCGAGCGCAGCTTTTCAGCCAGCGCATCCGCCTTGCCTCCACTTGTGGTGCCGGGTATTTTCAGTACCCGCGCACCAGACGCAGCGACCCTGAACTGCACGCCGTCGATTCCCAGCTCAGGCAAATTAAGCTGCTGCTTAGCCTGCGACAGGATATCTGCGTAGGAAAGGCCCTTCTCTTGGGCATTCGGCTGAAGGCGCAGCACCACAGCAGTCGATCGCGGCGCGCTGAGGTTGGGCTTTCGGTCTGAGCCCCGAGGCTTCGACGTCTTCTTCTCCTTAAGTCTGGCGGGGGCCACCCGCCTCGCGCCTTGACCTCGCTTTCGACGACGGCGGTTCACAACCGTCCACTCCTCCCCATCGGCTGCAGGGACCGGAGGAGCATTCGGCTGTGATCGTATTTGAGGCGATTGCGTACTCGCCTTCGGAGGAGGGGGAGGTGGCTTCTTCGTCTTAGCCCGGCTCTTACTCTTCCTCTTTGTTGGAGGATTTTGAGGGACAGCTGTTGGTCCCTCTGGGATTTCCTTGGCCTGTGGTGGTTGTCTCTGCTGTTCTGAGACGCCGACCACCTCCGCAAATGTTGGCGACTCGACAGGACCCTCAGGTGGCTCTGCGCGCGCCCGATCCGCGGCAAGAGGAGGACGCACACGTTTTTCGGGCAACAGCCTGTCCTTAATGCCCTCAAAGCGGGCATTAATCATAAAACCGACCCGATCCATGATAGTCCGGGCCAGTTCCTCAACCTCAAGGCCGGTGCGTCCTTCCGTCGGTGGGGGCACTCTGACCTGTGCCTGGGCACGCTGCAGGTCGGCTCGCAGCTCTGCGACCTCTCCGCGCAGCTCGGCCAACTCCGCCTTGAGTCGGGCGTTCTCAGACGCAACTTTTGTCGTTTCCGCGGAGACTGTGCTACGACGCAGAACCTCGACCGCCTGTTTGATTGCCCGCACTTCGGTGTTTAACACCTTGCGGGTGGTGCCCTTAAGATTGGCTGACTTATGGGTCACCTCCGAGATGATCTCTGCCGTTTTCAGCAACCCGTCAAGAAGGACAGGCGCCGATGGCTCCCCTTCCAACACGGTCTCCGCTGGGGCACTCAAGCCTTGTGCCTGACGAGTTAGGTGGATCTTCCGAACCTCCTCCGCAAGCTCACGTTCCGCCTGAAGCTGCATCTCCTGCCGCTCCAGGTCGAGAAGCTCCCGCTTTGCCTTCGCAAGGCCGACGTACTCCCCGGTGGTTGGGGGTCTTCCGCGACCTCTAGAAGCGTCTGAATTCTTCGACCCACCAGACGCTGGCTCGTCACTTCCGCTATGAGGGCGGGATCTGCAAACCTGGTCAGTGGGAAGCGGCGTGTCTACCCGCTTGAAGCGGCCACGCTCATCCCGCACTAGTGGAGGTACAGCACCACTGGACCGTAAGCGCCCCCGACTGCAGCGACCCGTCGACAACTTACGAGGAGTAGGTTGTTCCGCCTCTTCGTTCGACGTCGAATCCGACCCCGAACGTTTTCCTCCTCGGCGCTTTTCCGGTTTTTGGCGAGGCGTGCTCCAGAATTTGGAACGCCGCTTGCCAGCGCCGTCATCCGAGACACGGATATCGTGGAACTCAGGGCTACAGGCTCCTGAGGCACAACTCCGCATCTCTCCTTCATCCACGAGTGAGTCTCGAGAGGACGATGGACCCCTGCTCGAGTCACCCGATCGAAACAGGTCCTTTAGAACCACTTGCGGCGTTCGCCGCACCAACCGAGACCCTAAAGCTACAGAGTCAGCAGAGCGAGAGTCCGCTGACACTGTAACAACATCCGAATCGATTTGCATATCGGAATCCTTTATCGCGCAATGGTCTTTGGGGACCGTAGTCCCCCCGGGTTTAACAAAATCCAAGTCGTTATGCTTATCAGAAGTCCGTGATGATTTGCCATGGTCGTGAGTAGGTATACTCAAGCGAATGCTGCCCCCCCCAGAATACGAGGGGCGGCCGGTAGCCTGACGCAACGCCGGGGTGCGCGAGACTACCGGGAGGGATTCTCCGGATTTACCGGTACCCTCCTGGGGTAATAATTCTTTACAATCCGCCATCATAAGTTTTGGGCTCATTTCCGGGTGAGCTCCCCCGCCTTCTCAGCGCTTACCGGTTAACCCTACGCCGCAGCACGCTAGACTACGGTTTCGGGGTGATTTTTATAGAGGTTTCCTTCCTCGCAGCACATCACGTGTGATGTGCCCCCGGTCCCGGCCGTAGTGCAATGGCCGGGTTACGGTATGATTTGTGCCTCGCGGCTTTTCGACTGATTGCACCGGTTTTCCAGTGGGCGATGGTGTCGTCACGTACCTACGCCTGGAGTGGCTGCTCTTAGTCTGGCCCCTCACCCTAAACCTCCCGGTATGAGTAACTCTGCCGGTATAGCCTCAGGGATCATTGGGACACGCAAGCCCCCCCACCACGACAAGGTGGCAGCCTCGGGGGGGAACCTAACCTAACCTAACCTAACCTAACCTAACCTAACCTAACCTAACCTAACCTAACCTAACCTAACCTAACCTAACCTAACCTAACCTAACCTTTTTTTTTTTTTTTTTTTTTTTTTTACATGGCGAAAATCCTCATGGATACCACACACCGCGGGGGCAGCGTGTGGTTATGCCGGACTCCTACCGGCTAAAAACACCATGGTGCATTGCTCACGTCGCTCTGAGCCGAGAGCACGGGTACGCCGTCGGCACTCTTCCGCGAACTCGGCAGCGACATGGCCTCATCAGGCCTCAGCTTTGGGGACGCCCAACTGCGTCCCTCCGCACCGCACTGCTGCACTACAGCACGGCGCCTTCTCCCTTCAAGGACTTAGCTGGGAAACAGGCTCCCCCGAGCCTGCCCCAGCGACTCTATCAGGGAGGGTGGTCTCCCAGATCTGCTCTTCGGCGGCGGCGGCGCCCTGGTCGTCGGCGGCGCATCGCGAGATCGGTCGTCGCCTCCCGATCCCGCTCGTCTGCCTCTTTCCGGGCAACCACTGTCTCGCAGAATGCGAGGACGGCGCTCCACGACTCCTCACTGTCCACCATAGATTTGACCACGGCAGGCAGTGAGAGGTCGGAGCCAACGACTGCGCAGAGCTGAAGGCGCTCTGTCGCCCAGGCGGGACACACTTCCAGCATATGTTGGGCCGTTTCCTCGGGACATCCGTTGCAATGGAGGCACCTGGCGGTCGGCTCTCTTCCGGCTATGTGGTGCAGGTACCTCCCGAAGCAGCCATGCCCCGAGAGGACCTGCGACAACCTGTAAGTGAGTGTGCCGTGGCGTCTGCCTATCCATTTGTGGAGAACTGGACGGATGGCCTCGATGGTCCGTCGGCCGGCGCTAGGATGCCCCAGCCTGGACTCCCACATTTCTTCAGCTTCTTCTCGCAGCCTCTTTCTTCTTTCCCCGATTTCCTGGGGTGGTGGTGCGTGCCCTTGGGACCGTGCCTCCTCGCGCCACGCATGAAGCTTGGCAAGGATACCGGCCTCTAGGTCCCAGGGCATGAAACCCGCCAAAACACACGCCGCTTCGTCGGAGATTGTGCGGTATCCCCGGATGGCCCTGACCGCCAATGCCCTCTGCGGTTTGCGCAAAAGCGCGACGCTCCGGCGATTCAGGGCAAACCTAACCTAACCTAACCTTTTTTTTTTTTTTTTTTTTTTTTTTTTTTTTTACATGGCGAAAATCCTCATGGATACCACACACCGCGGGGGCAGCGTGTGGTTATGCCGGACTCCTACCGGCTAAAAACACCATGGTGCATTGCTCACGTCGCTCTGCGCCGAGAACACGGGTACGCCATCGGCACTCTTCCGCGAACTCGGCAGCGACATGGCCTCATCAGGCCTCAGCTTTGGGGACGCCCAACTGCATCCCTCCGCACCGCACTGCTGCACTACAGCACGGCGCCTTCTCCCTTCAAGGACTTAGCTGGGAACAGGCTCCCCCGAGCCTGCCCCAGCGACTCTATCAGGGAGGGTGGTCTCCCAGATCTGCTCTTCGGCGGCGGCGGCGCCCTGGTCGTCGGCGGCGCATCGCGAGATCGGTCGTCGCCTCCCGATCCCGCTCGTCTGCCTCTTTCCGGGCAACCACTGTCTCGCAGAATGTGAGGACGGCGCTCCACGACTCCTCACTGTCCACCATAGATTTGACCACGGCAGGCAGTGAGAGGTCGGAGCCAACGACTGCGCAGAGCTGAAGGCGCTCTGTCGCCCAGGCGGGACACACTTCCAGCATATGTTGGGCCGTTTCCTCGGGACATCCGTCACAATGGAGGCACCTGGCGGTCGGCTCTCTTCCGGAAATGTGGTGCAGGTACCTCCCGAAGCAGCCATGCCCCGAGAGGACCTGCGACAACCTGTAAGTGAGTGTGCCGTGGCGTCTGCTTATCCATTTGTGGAGAACTGGACGGATGGCCTCGATGGTCCTTCGGCCGGCGCTAGGATGCCCCAGCCTGGACTCCCACATTTCTTCAGCTGCTTCTTGTAGCCGTTTCCTTCTTTCCCCGATCTCCTGGGGTGCCGGTGCGTGCCCTTGGGACCGTACCTCCTTGCGCCACGCATAAAGCTGGGCAAGGATCCCGGCCTCTAGGTCCCAGGGCATGAAACCCGCCAAAACACAGGCCGCTTCCTCCGAGATTGTGCGGTATCCCCGGATGGCTCTGACCGCCAATGCCCTCTGCGGTTTGCGCAAAAGCGCGACACTCCGGCGATTCAGGGCATCGGCCCAAACAGGAGCCCCGTAAAGAGCCATGGACCGCACAACTCCAGCATGAAGGCGCCTACAAGTGGCGCCTGGACCACCGACATTTGGCAGCAACCGCCCGAGGGCGGCAGCTGTTCGAACCAGTCGTGGAGCCAACCTTTCGAAGTGGGCCCTGAATTCCCACTTGCTGTCCAAAGTGAGCCCCAGATACCTCATCTGGGACTCTACGACTATGCGTACTCCTCCAACGACGATGTGCGCATTAGTAGGCGGCGCGTTTCGGGGCCCGTGGAAACATAACGCCTCCGTCTTGTTGAGCGCCACCTCCAGACCCAGACGCCTTATCCTGGATACAACGTGGGCCGCTCCCGCCGTAGCGAGTATGGCGGCATTACGATGAGAATTACTGCGCGCAGTTACCAGGGTGTCATCGGCGTAACATGTCACCTCAACACCCTGGAGATTGGCGCCACGCAGCACCCAGTCATATCCGATGTTCCACAAGAGTGGTCCTAGGACCGACCCCTGTGGAACACCGCACAGCACTTCTCGTGCATCTTGCGTCCCGTTTTGGCAGGGAAAGATCACGCTCCTGCCGGACAAGTACGACCCTATGACGCGGCACAGGTAGGAAGGCACCCCATGGAACCGGAGTGCCTCCCTGATGCAAGCCCAGGGGAGTGTGTTGAAAGCGTTGGCGATGTCAAGAGACACCGCCAAAACGACCTCACCCCGGGAGACCGCATCCTGTGCGAGGGTCCGGACTCTGCCTACAGCATCCACCGTCGATCTTCCTCTCCTGAACCCAAACTGACAGTCCGCCAGGTTCGGCCCGACCTGCTCCAGATGCTCGACGATGCGCCCGGCCACCACTCTCGAAGAACCTAACCTAACCTAACCTAACCTAACCTAACCTAACCTAACCTAACCTAACCTAACCTAACCTAACCTAACCTAACCTAACCTAACCTAACCTAACCTTTTTTTTTTTTTTTTTTTTTTACATGGCGAAAATCCTCATGGATACCACACACCGCGGGGGCAGCGTGTGGTTATGCCGGACTCCTACCGGCTAAAAACACCATGGTGCATAGCTCACGTCGCTCTGCGCCGAGAGCACGGGTACGCCATCGGCACTCTTCCGCGAACTCGGCAGCGACATGGCCTCATCAGGCCTCAGCTTAGGGGACGTCCAACTGCGTCCCTCCGCACCGCACTGCTGCACTACAGCACGGCGCCTTCTCCCTTACAAGGACTAGCTGGGAACAGGCTCCCCCGAGCCTGCCCCAGCGACTCTATCAGGGAGGATGATCTCCAAGATCGGCTCTTCGGCGGCGGCGCCCTGGTCGTCGGCGGCGCATCGCGAGATCGGTCGTCGCCTCCCGATCCCGCTCGTCTGCCTCCTTCCGGGCAAGCACTGATTCGCAATAGGCGAGGGTAGCGCTCCACGACTCCTCGCTGTCCACCATAGATTTGACCACGGCGGGCAACGAGAGGTCGGAGCCGACTACAGCGCATAGCTGAAGGCGCTCTGTCGCCCAGGCGGGGCACACTTCCAGCATGTGTTGGGCCGTTTCCTCGGGACATCCGTCGCAATGGAGGCACCTGGCGGTTGGCTCTCTCCCGGCTATGTGGTGCAGGTACCTCCCGAAGCAGCCATGCCCCGAGAGGACCTGCGACAATCTGTATGTTAGTGTGCCGTGACGTCTGCCTATCCATTTTTGGAGAACTGGACGGATGGCCTCGATGGTCCGTCGGCCGGCGCTAGGGTTCCCCAGCCTGGACTCCCACATTTCTTCAGCTTCTTCTCGCAGCCTCTGTCTTCTTTCCCCGATTTCCTGGGGTGCGTGCCCTTGGGACCGTGCCTCCTCGCGCCACGCATGAAGCTTGGCAAGGATCCCGGCCTCTAGGTCCCAGGGCATGAAACCCGCCAAAACACACGCCGCTTCGTCGGAGATTGTGCGGTATCCCCGGATGGCCCTGACCGCCAATGCCCTCTGCGGTTTGCGCAAAAGCGCCACACTCCGGCGATTCAGGGCATCGGCCCAAACAGGAGCCCCGTAGAGAGCCATGGACCGCACTACTCCTGCGTGTAGGCGCCTACAAGTGGCGCCTGGTCCACCGACATTTGGCAGCAACCGCCCCAGAGCAGCAGCTGTTCGAATGAGCCGTGGGGCCAATCTTTCGAAGTGGGCCTTGAACTCCCACTTGCTATCCAGAGTGAGCCCCAGATATCTCATCTGGGACTCTACGACGATTTGGACTCCTCCAACGACTATGTGCAAGTTGGCAGGTGGCGCGTTTCGGGGCCCGTGAAAGCACAGCGCCTCCGATTTATTGAGCGCCACCTCCAGCCCCAGACGCCTTATTCTCGACACAACGTGGGCCGCTCCCGCCGTGGCGAGTATGGCGGCGTTGCGGAGAGTCTTGCTGCGCGCAGTTACCAGGGTGTCATCGGCGTAACATGTCACCTCAACACCCTGGAGATTGGCACCACGCAGCACCCAATCGTATCCGATGTTCCACAAGAGTGGTCCTAGGACCGACCCCTGTGGAACACCGCATAGCACTTCTCGTGCATCTTGCGTCCCGTTTTGGCAGGGAAAGATCACGCCCCTGCCGGACAAGTACGACCCTATAACGCGGCACAGGTAGGAAGGCACCCCATGGAACCGGAGTGCCTCCCTGATGCAAGCCCAGGGGAGTGTGTTGAAAGCGTTGGCGATGTCAAGAGACACCGCCAAAACGACCTCACCCCGGGAGACCGCATCCTGTGCGAGGGTCCGGACTCTGCCTACAGCATCCACCGTCGATCTTCCTCTCCTGAACCCAAACTGACAGTCCGCCAGGTTCGGCCCGACCTGCTCCAGATGCTCGACGATGCGCCCGGCCACCACTCTCTCGAAGAGCTTAGCCACATCGTCGAGCAGCACGATGGGACGGTATCCAGAAGCTGAGTCAAGCGGCCGGCCCTCCTTACGTAAGAGGACCAGTTTACCCTCCTTCCATCTCTGGGGGATGACTCCTTGTTGCAAACAGGCGGAAAAGAGCGCCCGGAGTCGCTCCCCCAGATCTTCAAGCGCCAGAGCAAGGGCGCGTCCCGGTACGCCGTCAGGGCCGGGAGCAGTGTTCTTAGCTCGCAGCTTTCGAACCGCTGCATTGAGCTCCTCCTCAGACACTGACGGCGCTGCGAACGATTCCGGCGACTGCACAGGAGGGTCGCGGGACATGACAGGTGGGGAGAAATCCCCGCGATGTGGGAACAGGGATGACACCACGTCCCGAAGCAGCTGGGGCGATAGGGTCTCTGTTACGGGGGGGGCCCAAGAGCGGAGCTTGCTCAACACTAGCTTGTATGGTCGCCCCCATGGATCCGCGTCCAGAGTTCCCAGGAATTCACCCCAGGCAGCCTCTATCGCTCTCCCAATGGCCGTCTGCAGTTCCGTTTTTATATCTCTATAAGAATCATAGAGGAGCGCTTCCCTATCGAGGTCTCTGCGTCGTCTTCGCTTGCACCTGGTGTACTGGCGCCTGGCCACGACACAATCTCTGCGCAACTGCGCGATATCCGCCGACCACCAGTACACCTGGGGTTTCGGAGGCCGCTTCCTAGCCCGGAGCATTGACGCATCACACACCTGCTTCATTGTTTCCCGAAACCAGTCTGCCTCGTTTTCGACCTCCACCGGGCCTGGCGGCGCGGGTGACCAAGATCTTACGATCACCGCTTCCCGAAGAACTTCACGGTCGAGGCTCCTGAGTTGCCACCTGTGACTGTTGTTGGACAGGATCCGCTCGGGACCAACCGGGTTCTCAGGGAGGGAGGAGACGCTAAAACGTATGTAACGATGGTCTGAAAGCGTCTCCTCTACCTCCAACACTCCCCAGTCCTGGACACGGCGTGCCACGGCAGGGCTTGCGAACGAGACGTCCACGATGGAGCCGCCCTGCATCCGCACACACGTGTCTACCGAACCTCTATTCAAGACAACGAGCCCGGTCTCAAGCATCCAGCGCTCAACCATGGAACCACGCAGATCCGTCGCAGGGGATCCCCACGCCACAGACTTCGCGTTGAGGTCCCCTGCAACAACAACGGGATGAGGATAGCTCTGCCGCACGAGACCCGTGAGCCGAGCCAGGAAGTCTCCGAAGTCACTAGCCGGACGATTTGGGGAGAAATACGCCGAAACGATGACCATGTCCCCAACCTGGGCCGCGACGTAGCCCGAACCTTTCGCTACATTGTGAAGTAGTGGGGAGCCCGCGGCCGGCCTCGAAATTATACAGGCCAAACCGTCTTTGTCTCCTGCCCATCCAGGAGACACGCGATAAGGCTCAGCCACTATGGCTACGCCGATCCTCCACTGCGCCAGACTCTGCAACATTAGGTCCTGAGCTCTGGCGCAGTGATTTAAATTTACTTGAAGGAAGCGGAGAGGGGCCATTAATCTATAGCCATGCTCTCCGATATCCCTCTGGTGACAGGAGCGGCTTTGGCCGTCTGATCCCTGGGCCCAGCCTTGTTGCCGGCTACCCTTTTACCTTTTCGCCCGTTCTTGTGGGCCTTGCAGGCCCATCCACCGATCTTGTGACCGGCGGGCCTGTTTGCAGCGGCACACACCACACAATGCGGTGCTCCGGTGCATTCCGCTGATTTGTGGCCAGCCTTTCCGCACCGGAAACACAGGGTGCTGCGATCGTCAGCGGCAGTGCACTGCTCCTTTGCGTGCCCGGCCTCCAGGCATCTGAAGCAGCGCACCGGCTTCTTATCGAGCAGGCGGATGTGTGCAGACACCCACCCTACCAGCAAACGAACCTTTTTTTTTTTTTTTTTTTTTTACATGGCGAAAATCCTCATGGATACCACACACCGCGGGGGCAGCGTGTGGTTATGCCGGACTCCTACCGGCTAAAAACACCATGGTGCATTGCTCACGTCGCTCTGCGCCGAGAACACGGGTACGCCGTCGGCACTCTTCCGCGAACTCGGCAGCGACATGGCCTCATCAGGCCTCAGCTTAGGGGACGCCCATCTGCGTCCCTCCGCACCGCACTGCTGCACTACAGCACGGCGCCTTCTCCCTTACAAGGACTTAGCTGGGAACAGGCTCCCCCGAGCCTGCCCCAGCGACTCTATCAGGGAGGGTGAACTCCCAGTTCGGCTCTTCGGCGGCGGCGCCCTGGTCGTCGGCGGCGCATCGCGAGATCGGTCGTCGCCTCCCGATCCCGCTCGTCTGCCTCCTTCTGGGCAACCACTGTCTCGCAGTATGCGAGGACGGCGCTCCACGACTCCTCACTGTCTACCATAGATTTGACCACGGCAGGCAGTGAGAGGTCGGAGCCAACGACTGCGCAGAGCTGAAGGCGCTCTGTCGCCCAGGCGGGACACACTTCCAGCATATGTTGGGCCGTTTCCTCGGGACATCCGTCACAATGGAGGCACCTGGCGGTCGGCTCTCTCCCGGCAATGTGGTGCAGGTACCTCCCGAAGCAGCCATGCCCCGAGAGGACCTGCGACAACCTGTATGTGAGTGTGCCGTGGCGTCTGCTTATCCATTTGTGGAAAACTGGACGGATGGCCTCGATGGTCCTTCGGCCAGCGTTAGGGTGCCCCAACCTGGACTCCCACACTTCTTCAGCTTCTCGTCGCAAACTTGCTCTTGCCTCCCCGATCTCCTGGGGAGCTGGTGCGTGCCCTTGGGACCGTACCCCCTCGCGCCACGCATGAAGCTTGGCAAGGATCCCGGCCTCTAGGTCCCAGGGCATGAAACCCGCCAAAACACAGGCCGCTTCCTCCGAGATTGTGCGGTATCCCCGGATGGCCCTGACCGCCAATGCCCTCTGCGGTTTGCGCAAAAGCGCGACACTCCGGCGATTCAGGGCATCGGCCCAAACAGGAGCCCCGTAGAGAGCCATGGACCGCACAACTCCAGCGTGAAGGCGCCTACAAACGGCACCTGGTCCACCAACATTTGGCAGCAACCGCCCCAGAGCAGCAGCTGTTCGAATGAGCCGTGGGGCCAGTCTTTCGAAGTGGGCCTTGAACTCCCACTTACTGTCTAGAGTGAGCCCCAGATATCTCATCTGGGACTCTACGACGATTTGGACTCCTCCAATGACTATGTGCAAGTTGGCAGGCGGCGCGTTTCGGGGCCCGTGAAAGCATAGCGCCTCCGACTTATTGAGCGCCACCTCCAGCCCCAGACGCCTTATTCTCGACACAACGTGGGCCGCTCCCGCCGTGGCGAGTATGGCGGCGTTGCGGAGAGTCTTGCTGCGCGCAGTTACCAGGGTGTCATCGGCGTAGCATGTCACCTCAACACCCTGGAGATTGGCGCCGCGCAGCACCCAGTCATATCCGATATTCCACAAGAGTGGTCCTAGGACCGACCCCTGTGGAACACCGCATAGCACTTCTCGTGCATCTTGCGTCCCGTTTTGGCAGGGAAAGATAACACTCCTGCCGGACAAGTACGACCCTATGACGCGGCACAGGTAGGAAGGCACCCCATGGAACCGGAGTGCCTCCCTGATGCAAGCCCAAGGGAGTGTGTTGAAAGCGTTGGCGATGTCAAGAGACACCGCCAGAACGACCTCACCCCGGGAGACCGCATCCTGTGCCAGGGTCCGCACCCTGCCTACAGCATCCACCGTCGATCTTCCTCTCCTGAATCCAAACTGACAGTCCGCCAGGTTCGGCCCGACCTGCTCCAGATGCTCGACGATACGCCCGGCCACCACTCTCTCGAAGAGCTTGGCCACATCGTCGAGTAGCACGATCGGGCGGTATCCGGAGGCTGAGTCAAGCGGCCGGCCCTCCTTCCGCAAGAGGACGAGTTTTCCCTCCTTCCATTGGTGGGGGATGACTCCTTGCTGTAAACAGGCGGAAAAGAGCGCCCGGAGTCGATCCCCCAGATCTTCCAGCGCCAGAGCTAGGGCGCGTCCCGGTACGCCGTCAGGGCCGGGAGCAGTGTTCTTAGCTCGCAGCTTTCGGACCGCCGCATTGAGCTCCTCCTCAGACACTGACGGCGCTGCGAATGATTCCGGCGATTGCACTGGAGGGTCGCGGGACATGACAGGTGGGGAGAATTCCCCGCGATGTGGGAACAAAGATGACACCACGTCCCGAAGCAGCTGGGGCGATAGGGTCTCTGTAACGGGGGGGGCCCAGGAGCGGAGCTTGCTCAACACTAACTTGTATGGTCGCCCCCATGGATCCGCGTCCAGAGTACCCAAGAATTCACCCCAGGCAGCCTCTATCGCCCTTCCGATGGCTGTCTGTAGTTGCAGTTTTAGGTCTCTATATGAGCCATAGAGCAGAGCTTCTCTATTGAGATCCCTTCGCCTTCTTCGCCTGCACCGTGTGTACTGGCGCCTGGCTACGACACAGTCTCTGCGCAACTGCGCGATATCGGCCGACCACCAGTACACCTGGGGCTTCGGAGGCCGATTTTTAGCCCGGAACATTGATGCGTCGCACACCTGCCGCATTGTCTCCCGGAACCAGTCCGCCTCACGTTGCACTACCAAAGGGCCAGGAGGAGCGGGTGACCAAGATCTTACGATCACCGCTTCCCGTAGTATATCACGGTCGAGGCTCCGAAGTTGCCACCTGTGACTGCTGTTCGATAGGGTCCGCTCGGGACCAACCGGGTTCGCAGGGAGGGAGGAGACGCTAAATCGTATGTAACGGTGGTCTGAAAGCGTCTCCTCTACCTCCAACACTCCCCAATCCTGGACACGGCGTGCCACGGCAGGGCTTGCGAACGAGACGTCCACGATGGAGCCGCCCTGCATCCGCACGCACGTGTTGACCGAACCCCTATTCAAAACAACGAGCCCGGTCTCAAGCATCCAGCGCTCGACCATCGCGCCGCGCAGATCCGTCGCAGGGGATCCCCACGCCACAGACTTCGCGTTCAGGTCCCCTGCAACGACAACCGGATGAGGATGGCTCTGCCGTACGAGACCCGTGAGTCGAGCCAGGAAATCCGCGAACTCACTTGCCGGACGATTTGGAGAGAAATACGCTGAGATGACGACGAGATCTCCCACCTGTGCTGCGACGCATCCCGGACCCTTAACTATGTTTTGAAGTGGCGGGGAGCCCGCGGCCGGCCTCGACATTATGCACGCCAGACCGTCGTTGTCTCCTGCCCATCCAGGAGACACGCGATAGGGCTCAGCCACTATGGCTACGCCAATCCTCCACTGCGCCAGACTCTGGAACATTAGGTCCTGAGCCCGGGCGCAGTGATTTAAATTTACCTGTAGGAATCGGAGAGGGGCCATTAATCTGTGACCATACTCTCCGATATCCCTCCGGTCACAGGAGCGGCTTTGGCCGCCTGTTCCCGGGGCCCAGCTTTGTTGCCGGCTGCCCTTTTTCCTTTGCGCCCACTCCCGTGGGCCTTGCAGGCCCATCCACCGATCTTATGACCGGCGGGCCTGTTAGCGGTGGCACACACCACACAATGCGGTGCTCCGGTGCATTCCGCCGATTTGTGGCCAGCCTTTCCGCACCGGAAACACAGGGTGCTGCGATCGTCAGCGACAGTGCACTGCTCCTTTGCGTGCCCGGCCTCCAGGCATCTGAAGCAGCGCACCGGCTTCTTATCGAGCAGGCGGATGTGTGCAGATACCCACCCTACAAGTAAACGGCCGCCATCCACGACTTTTCGTGCAGCCGTAACGGGACAGTTGACAACCACTGTCCCTATGCCCGATCGATTTCTCCGGATTGTGCCGACTCTAACCGCCTCGACCGGGCATTCGCCGATGCGGGCGATCGCCGCAGCAACCTCCTCCGCCGTCACCGAATCATCCAGCTCTGAGACCCGCAAGCCAGCAGACTTGACAGGCCTCGACACAGCGACGTTCTTCGGGTCGAGAATCAAGCGCAGCTTCTCAGCTAGCGCATCCGCCTTGTCTCCACTTGTGGTGCCGGGTATTTTCAGTACCCGCGCACCAGACGCAGCGACCCTAAATTGCACGCCGTCAATCCCCAGCTCAGGCAGATTTAGCTGCTGCTTGGCCTGCGACAGGATGTCGGCGTACGAGAGGCCCTTCTCTTGGGCATTCGGCTGAAGGCGAAGCACCACCGCAGTCGATCGCGGCGCGCTGAGGTTGGGCTTTCGGTCTGCGCCCCGAGGCTTCGTCGCCTTCTTACTTTTTTGACCAGCGGAGGCCACCCGCTTCGCGCCTTGACCTCGCTTGCGACGACGGCGGCTTACAACCGTCCACTCTTCCACATCGACTGCAGGGACTGGAGGGGCACTTGGCTGCGATCCTGTTTGGGGTGATTGCTTACTCGTCTTCGGAGGAGGGGGAGGTGGCTTCTTCGTCTTAGCCCGGCTTTTGCTCTTCCTCTTTGTTGGAGGCTTTGGAGGGACATCTGTAGGTCCCTCTGGAATGTCCTTGGCGTGTGGTCTCTTGCTCTGTTGTTCTGAGACGCAGACCACCTCCGCAAATGTCGGCGACTCGAGAGGTCCCTCGGGTAGCTCTGTGCGGGCCCGATCCGCGGCAAGTGGAGGACGCACGCGTTTTTCGGGCAGCAGCCTGTCCTTTATGCCCTCGAATCGGGCATTTATCATAAAACCGACCCGATCCATGATGGACCGGGCCAGTTCCTCCACCTCGAGGCCGGTGTGTCTTTCCGCCGGTGGGGGCACTCTGACCTGTGCCTGGGCACGCTGCAGGTCGGCTCGCAGCTCTGCCACCTCACCACGCAGCTCAGCCAGCTCCGTCTTTAGTCTCGCGTTCTCTGAAGCGACTTTGGTCGTCTCCGCGGAGACTGTGCTTCGACGCAGGATCTCGACAGCTTGTTTTATTGCCCGCACTTCAGTGTTTAACACCTTGCGGGTGGTGCCCTTGAGATTTGCCGACTTATGGGTCACCTCCGTGATCACTTCGGCCGTTTTCAGCAACCCGTCAAGAAGGACAGGCGCCGATGGCTCCCCTTCGAGCACGATCTCCGCTAGGGCGTTAAGGCCTTGTGCCTGACGGGTCTGGTGGATCTTGCGGATCTCCTCCGCAAGCTCACGTTCCGCCTGAAGCTGCATCTCCTGCCGCTCCAGGTCGAGAAGCTCCCGCTTTGCCTTCGCCAGGCCGACGTACTCCCCGGTGGTTGGGGGTCTTCCGCGCCCTCTAGAAACGTCTGACTTTTTCGACCCACCAGACGCTGGCTCGTCGCTCCCGCTATGAGGTAGGGATCTGCAATCCTGGTCAGTGGGGAGCGGCGTGTCTACCCGCTTGAAGCGGCCACGCTCATCCCGCACTAGTGGAGGTACAGCACCACCGGACCGTAAGCGTCCCCGACTGCAGCGGCCCGTCGACAACTTACGAGGAGTTGGATGTTCTCCCTCTTCGTTCGACGTCGAATCCGACCCCGAACGTTTTCCTCCTCGGCGCTTTTCCGGTTTTTGGCGAGGCGTGCTCCAGAATTTGGAACGCCGCTTGCCAGCGCCGTCATCCGAGACACGGATATCGTGGAACTCAGGGCTACAGGCTCCTGAGGCACAACTCCGCATCTCTCCTTCATCCATGAGTGAGTCTCGAGAGGACGATGGACCCCTACTCGAGTCACCCGACCGAAACAGGTCCTTTAGAACCACTTGCGGCGTTCGCCGCATCAACCGAGACCCTAAAGCTACAGAATCAGCAGAGCGAGAGTCCGCTGACACTGCAACAACATCCGAATCGATGTGCATATCGGAGTCCTTTATCGCGCAATGGTCTTTGGGGACCGTGGTCCCCCCGGGTTTACCAGCAAACGAACCTAACCTAACCTAACCTTTTTTTTTTTTTTTTTTTTTTTTTTTACATGGCGAAAATCCTCATGGATACCACACACCACGGGGGCAGCGTGTGGTTATGCCGGACTCCTACCGGCTAAAAACACCATGGTGCATTGCTCACGTCGCTCTGAGCCGAGAGCACGGGTACGCCATCGGCACTCTTCCGCGAACTCGGCAGCGACATGGCCTCATCAGGCCTCAGCTTTGGGGACGCCCAACTGCGTCCCTCCGCACCGTACTGCTGCACTACAGCACGGCGCCTTCTCCCTTCAAGGACTTAGCTGGGAACAGGCTCCCCCGAGCCTGTCCCAGCGACTCTATCAGGGAGGGTGAACTCCCAGTTCGGCTCTGCGGCGGCGGCGCCCTGGTCGTCGGCGGCGCATTGCAAGATCAGTCGTCGCCTCCCGATCCCGCTCGTCTGCCTCCTTCCGGGCAAGCACTGACTCGCAAAAGGCGAGGGTAGCGCTCCACGACTCCTCGCTGTCCACCATAGATTTGACCACGGCGGGCAACGAGAGGTCGGAGCCAACTACAGCGCAGAGCTGAAGGCGCTCTGTCGCCCAGGCGGGGCAACCTAACCTAACCTTTTTTTTTTTTTTTTTTTTTTTTTTTTTTTTTTTTTTTTTTTTTTTTTACATGGCGAAAATCCTCATGGATACCACACACCGCGGGGGCAGCGTGTGGTTATGCCGGACTCCTACCGGCTAAAAACACCATGGTGCATTGCTCACGTCGCTCTGCGCCGAGAGCACGGGTACGCCATCGGCACTCTTCCGCGAACTCGGCAGCGACATGGCCTCATCAGGCCTCAGCTTTGGGGACGCCCAACTGCGTCCCTCCGCACCGCACTGCTGCACTACAGCACGGCGCCTTCTCCCTTCAAGGACTTAGCTGGGAACAGGCTCCCCCGAGCCTGCCCCAGCGACTCTATCAGGGAGGGTGGTCTCCCAGATCTGCTCTTCGGCGGCGGCGGCGCCCTGGTCGTCGGCGGCGCATCGCGAGATCGGTCGTCGCCTCCCGATCCCGCTCGTCTGCCTCTTTCCGGGCAACCACTGTCTCGCAGAATGCGAGGACGGCGCTCCACGACTCCTCACTGTCCACCATAGATTTGACCACGGCAGGCAGTGAGAGGTCGGAGCCAACGACTGCGCAGAGCTGAAGGCGCTCTGTCGCCCAGGCGGGGCACACTTCCAACATATGTTGGGCCGTTTCCTCCGGACACCCGTCACAATGGAGGCACCTGGCGGTCGGCTCTCTCCCGGCAATGTGGTGCAGGTACCTCCCGAAGCAGCCAACCTTTTTTTTTTTTTTTTTTTTTTTTTACATGGCGAAAATCCTCATGGATACCACACACCGCGGGGGCAGCGTGTGGTTATGCCGGACTCCTACCGGCTAAAAACACCATGGTGCATTGCTCACGTCGCTCTGCGCCGAGAGCACGGGTACGCCATCGGCACTCTTCCGCGAACTCGGCAGCGACATGGCCTCATCAGGCCTCAGCTTTGGGGACGCCCAACTGCGTCCCTCCGCACCGCACTGCTGCACTACAGCACGGCGCCTTCTCCCTTTAAGGACTTAGCTGGGAACAGGCTCCCCCGAGCCTGCCCCAGCGACTCTATCAGGAAGGGTGGTCTCCCAGACCTGCTCTTCGGCGGCGGCGCCCTGGTCGGCGGCGGCGGATCGCGAGATCGGTCGTCGCCTCCCGATCCCGCTCGTCTGCCTCCTTCCGGGCAAGCACTGACTCGCAAAAGGCGAGGACGGCGCTCCACGACTCCTCACTGTCTACCATAGATTTGACCACGGCAGGCAGTGAGAGGTCGGAGCCAACGACTGCGCAGAGCTGAAGGCGCTCTGTCGCCCAGGCGGGGCACCCTTCCAGCATATGTTGGGCCGTTTCCTCCGGACACCCGTCACAATGGAGGCACCTGGCGGTCGGCTCCCTCCCGGCAATGTAGTGCAGGTACCTCCCGAAACAACCATGTCCCGAGAGGACCTGCGACAGCCTGTATGTAAGTGTGCCGTGACGTCTGCCTATCCATTTTTGGAGAACTGGACGGATGGCCTCGATGGTCCGTCGGCCGGCGCTAGGGTGCTCCAGCCTGGACTCCCACATTTCTTCAGCTCTTCGTCGTAGCTGTTCTCTTGCCTCCCCGATCTCCTGGGGTGCCGGTGCGTGTCCTTGGGACCGTACCTCCTTGCGCCACGCGTGAAGCTGGGCAAGGATCCCGGCCTCTAGGTCCCAGGGCATGAAACCCGCCAAAACACAGGCCGCTTCCTCCGAGATTGTGCGGTATCCCCGGATGGCCCTGACCGCCAATGCCCTCTGCGGTTTGCGCAAAAGCGCGATGCTCCGGCGATTCAGGGCATCGGCCCAAACAGGAGCCCCGTAGAGAGCCATGGACCGCACAACTCCAGCATGAAGGCGCCTACAAATGGCGCCTGGTCCACCGACATTTGGCAGCAATCGCCCCAGAGCAGCTGCTGTTCTTATAAGCCGTGGAGCCAACCTTTCAAAGTGGGCCCTGAACTCCCACTTGCTATCTAGGGTGAGCCCCAGATACCTCATCTGGGACTCTACGATGATGCGTACTCCTCCAACCACGATGTGCATGTTGGCAGGCGGCGCGATTCGGGGCCCGTGAAAGCATAACGCCTCCGACTTATTGAGCGCCACCTCCAGACCCAGACGCCTTATTCTCGACACAACGTGGGCCGCTCCCGCCGTGGCGAGTATGGCGGCGTTGCGGAGAGTCTTGCTGCGCGCAGTTACCAGGGTGTCATCGGCGTAACATGTCACCTCAACACCCTGGAGATTGGCGCCGCGCAGCACCCAGTCATATCCGATATTCCACAAGAGTGGTCCTAGGACCGACCCCTGTGGAACACCGCATAGCACTTCTCGTGCATCTTGCGTCCCGTTTTGGCAGGGAAAGACCACACTCCTGCCGGACAAGTACGACCCTATGACGCGGCACAGGTAGGAAGGCACCCCATGGAACCGGAGTGCCTCCCTGATGCAAGCCCAGGGGAGTGTGTTGAAAGCGTTTGCGATGTCAAGAGACACCGCCAAAACGACCTCACCCCGGGAGACCGCATCCTGTGCGAGGGTCCGAACTTTACCCACAGCGTCCACCGTGGATCTTCCCCTCCTGAAGCCAAACTGGCAGTCCGCCAGGTTCGGCCCGACCTGCTCCAGATGCTCGACAATGCGCCCGGCCACCACTCTCTCGAAGAGCTTGGCCACATCATCGAGTAGCACGATCGGGCGGTATCCAGTAGCTGAGTCAACGGGGCGGCCTTCCTTCCGCAAGAGGACGAGTTTTCCCTCCTTCCATCTGTGGGGGATGACTCCTTGCTGCAAACAGGCGGAAAAGAGCTCCCGGAGTCGCTCCCCCAGATCTTCCAACGCCAGAGCAAGGGCGCGTCCCGGTACGCCGTCAGGGCCGGGAGCAGTGTTTTTAGCTCGCAGCTTTCGGACCGCCGCATTGAGCTCCTCCTCAGACACTGACGGCGCTGCGAACGATTCCGGCGACTGCACTGGAGGGTCGCGGGACATGACAGGTGGGGAGAATTCGCCGCGATGTGGGAACAAGGATGACACAACGTCCCGAAGCAGCTGGGGCGATAGGGTCTCTGTAACGGGGGGGGCCCAGGAGCGGAGCTTGCTCAACACTAACTTGTATGGTCGCCCCCATGGATCCGCGTCCAGAGTAACCAAGAATTCACCCCAGGCAGCCTCTATCGCCCTTCCGATGGCTGTCTGTAGTTGTAGCTTTAGGTCTCTATATGAGCCATAGAGCAGAGCTTCTCTATTGAGATCCCTTCGCCTTCTTCGCCTGCACCGTGTGTACTGGCGCCTGGCTACGACACAGTCTCTGCGCAACTGCGCGATATCGGCCGACCACCAGTACACCTGGGGCTTCGGAGGCCGAGATCTAGCCCGGGACATTGACGCATCGCAAATCTGCTTCATTGTCTCCCGGAACCAGTCTGCTTCACTTTCCACTTCAACTGGACCTGGCGGCGCGGGTGACCAAGATCTTACGATCACCGCTTCACGAAGAACCTCACGATTGAGGCTTTTGAGTTGCCACCTATGGCTGTTGTTGGATGGGGTCCGCTCGGGGCCACCCGGGTTCACAGGGAGGGAGGAGACGCTAAATCGTATGTAACGGTGGTCTGAAAGCGTCTCCTCTACCTCCAACACTCCCCAATCCTGGACACGGCGCGCCAGGGCAGGACTAGCGAACGAGACGTCCACGATAGAGCCGCCCTGCATCCGCACGCACGTGTTGACCGAACCCCTATTCAAAACAACGAGCCCGGTCTCCAGCATCCACCGCTCAACCATCGAGCCGCGCAGATCTGTCGCGGGGGATCCCCACGCCACAGACTTTGCATTGAGGTCCCCCGCAACAACAACAGGAAGAGGATGGCTCTGCCGTACAAGGCCTGTCAGCCGAGCCAAAAATTCCCCGAAATCACTCACCGGTCGATTTGGGGAGAAATACGCCGAAACGACGACGATGTCCCCCACCTGGGCCGCGACGTAACCTGAACCCCTAACTAATTTTTGAATTGGCGAGGAGCCCGCGGCCGGCCTCGAAATTATACAGGCCAGACCGTCATTATCACCTGCCCATCCAGGAGACACCCGATATGGCTCAGCCACTATGGCTACGCCAATCCTCCACTGCGCCAGACTCTGGAACATTAGGTCCTGAGCTCTGGCGCAGTGATTTAAATTTATCTGCAGGAACCGGAGAGGGGCCATTAATCTGTGACCATACTCTCCGATAACCCTCCGGTCACAGGAGCGGCTTTGGCCGCCTGATCTCTGGGCCCAGCTTTATTGCCGGCTGCCCTTTTACCTTTGCGCTCGTTATTGTGGGCCTTGCAGGCCCATCCACCGATCTTGTGACCGGCGGGCCTCTTAGCTGCGGCACACACCACACAATGCGGTGATCCGGTGCATTCCGCTGATTTGTGTCCAGCCTTTCCGCACCGGAAACACAGGGTGCTGCGATCGTCAGCTACAGTGCACTGCTCCTTTGCGTGCCCGGCCTCCAGGCATCTGAAGCAGCGCACCGGCTTCTTGTCTAGCAGGCGGATGTGTGCAGACACCCACCCTACGAGCAAACGGCCGCCATCGACAACTTTTCTTGCAGCCGTGACAGGGCAGTTGACCACCACTGTCCCTATGCCCGATCGATTCCTCCGGATTGTGCCGACTCTAACCGCCTCGACCGGGCATTCGCCGATGCGGGCGATCGCTGCAGCAACCTCCTCCGCCGTCACCGAGTCATCCAGTTCTGAGACCCGCAAGCCAGCAGACTTGACGGGCCTGGACACTGCGACATTCTCAGGGTCGAGAATGGAGCGCAACTTTTCGGCAAGCGCATCCGCCTTATCTCCACTTGTGGTGCCGGGTATTTTCAGTACCCGCGCACCAGACGCAGCGACCCTAAATTGCACGCCGTCAATCCCCAGCTCAGGCAGATTTAGCTGCTGCTTAGCCTGCGACAGGATGTCGGCGTACGAAAGGCCCTTCTCTTGGGCATTCGGCTGAAGGCGAAGCACCACCGCAGTCGATCGCGGCGCGCTGAGGTTGGGCTTTCGGTCTGCGCCCCGAGGCTTCGTCGCCTTCTTACTTTTTTGACCAGCGGAGGCCACCCGCTTCGCGCCTTGACCTCGCTTGCGACGACGGTGGCTTACAACCGTCCACTCCTCCCCATCGGCTGCAGGGACCGGAGGAGCACTCGGCTGTGATCTTGTTTGGGGCAATTGCTTACCCCTCTTGGGAGGAGGAGGCGGTGGCTTCTTAGCCTTGCCCCGACTCTTACTCGTCTTCTTTTTTGATGGAGGATTTTGAGGGACAGCTGTAGGTCCCTCTGGTGTTTCCATAGCCTGTGGTCGCTGGCTCTGGGGTTCGGAGACGCCGACCACCTCCGCAAATGATGGCGACGCGAGAGGAACCTCAGATGACTTTGTGCGGGCCCGATCCGCGGCAAGTGGAGGACGCACGCGTTTCTCGGGCAGCAGTCTGTCCTTTATGCCCTCGAAACGAGCATTTATCATAAAACCGACCCGATCCATGATGGACCGGGCCAGTTCCTCAACCTCAAGGCCGGTGCGTCCTTCCGCGGGCGGGGGCACTCTGACCTGTGCCTGGGCACGCTGCAGGTCGGCTCGCAGCTCTGCGACCTCTCCGCGCAGCTCGGCCAACTCCGCCTTGAGTCGGGCGTTCTCAGACGCAACTTTTGTCGTTTCCGCGGAGACTGTGCTACGACGCAGAACCTCGACCGCCTGTTTGATTGCCCGCACTTCGGTGTTTAACACCTTGCGGGTGGTACCCTTAAGATTCGCTGACTTATGGGTCACCTCCGAGATGATCTCTGCCGTTTTCAGCAACCCGTCAAGAAGGACAGGCGCCGATGGCTCCCCTTCGAGCACGATCTCCGCTGGGGCGTTAAGGCCTTGTGCCTGACGGGTCTGGTGGATCTTGCGAACCTCCTCCGCTAGTTCTCGCTCAGCCTGAAGCTGCATCTCCTGCCGCTCCAGGTCGAGAAGCTCCCGCTTTGCCTTCGCAAGGCCGACGTACTCCCCGGTGGTTGGGGGTCTTCCGCGACCTCTAGAAACGTCTGACTTTCTCGACCCACCAGACGCTGGCTCGTCGCTCCCGCTATGAGGGAGGGATCTGCAATCCTGGTCCGTGGGAAGCGGCGTGTCTACCCGCTTGAAGCGGCCACGCTCATCGCGCACTAGTGGAGGCACAGCTCCACTGGACCGTAAGCGCCCCCGACTGCAGCGACTCGTCGACAACTTACGAGGAGTTGGCTGTTCCCCCTCTTCGTTCGACGTCGAATCCGACCCCGAACGTTTTCCTCCTCGGCGCTTGTCAGGTTTTTGGCGGGGCGTGCTCCAGAATTTGGAACGCCGCTTGCCAGCGCCGTCATCCGAGACACGGATATCGTGGAACTCAGGGCTACAGGCTCCTGAGGCACAACTCCGCATCTCTCCTTCGTCCATGAGTGAGTCTCGAGAGGACGATGGACCCCTGCTCGAGTCACCCGACCGAAACAGGTCCTTTAAAACCACTTGCGGCGTTCGCCGCATCAACCGAGACCCCAAAGCTACAGAATCAGCAGAGCGAGAGTCCGCCGACACTGCAACAACATCCGAATCAATATGCATATCGGAGTCCTTAATCGCGCATTGGTCTTTGGGGACCGTAGTCCCCCCGGGTTTAACAAAATCCAAGTCGTTATGCTTATTCGAAGTCCGTGAAGATTTGCCGTGGTCAAGAGTAGGAATACTCAGGCGAATGCTGCCCCCCCCAGAATACGAGGGGCGGCCGGTAGCCTGACGCAACGCCGGGGTGCGCGAGACTACCGGGAGGGATTCTCCGGATTTACCGGTACCCTCCTGGGGTAATGATTCTTTACAATCCGCCATCATAAGTTTTTGGCTCATTTCCGGGTGAGCTCCCCCGCCTTCTCAGCGCTTACCGGTTAACCCTACGCCGCAGCACGCTAGACTACGGTTTCGGGGTGATTTTTTATAGAGGTTTCCTTCCTCGCAGCACATCACGTGTGATGTGCCCCCGGTCCCGGCCGTAGTGCAATGGCCGGGTTACGGTATGATTTGTGCCTCGCGGCTTTTCGACTGATTGCACCGGTTTTCCGGTGGGCGATGGTGTCGTCACGTACCTACGCCTGGCGAAGCAGCCAACCTAACCTAACCTTTTTTTTTTTTTTTTTTTTTTTTTTTTTTTTTTACATGGGGAATCCACACGGATACTGCTTTGCCCATTTCGGGGTCGGGCAAGCGAGTTATGTCGGCCTTTAACCGACTAAACCCCATGGTGTTCCTTCTCAGCGCTTGATTGACGGGGATGCGGGAACACTGTTCGCACACAACCGCTTCCCTGTCAGCGTTTGCCGCTAAGTGCGGCCCTTTCTCTCTATAATTGTCTTCTGACACATAGCTACTCGGAGTGGCGCACAGGAACACAAAGTGCACCACCCAGCTCAGGGAAAAACTCTACAGGTGATAAATTACCCCGTGTTTATCACCCGGAGGTCTCAATTACGGAGGCAGACGGCGATCTTGTGCGAGTCTTCGGCGCCCAACTCTCCTTCTGCGGAGCGGATCTGAAGCTTCGTTCTCTCTTATCCGTTCCGCTGCCTCCTTTTGTGCCATTACGTTTTCGCAAAAGGACGTTAGTGCTTTCCACGACCTTTTACTGGCTACGATAGTACGTATCAGGGATGGTAGGGAAAGATCGTTACCCACTATTGCTACGAGTGATGCTCGTTCTTCCGACCATTGCGGACATACCTCAAGGGTATGGCTTGCCGTATCTTCGATGCAACCACACTCGTGACACATTTCATTACGTTCCCTGCGAGCCACCCTACACAGATATCTTCCGAAACAACCATGGTTCGAGAGAATCTGTGTAAGGTGAAAGGTGAGCACGCCATGCTTTCTCTCGACCCATTTTTCTAATATTGGACGAATTGCCAAGATTGTCCTATTTCCAGCACTCGGATTCTCGAGCCTATCTTGCCATAGACTGAGAAGCTGTCTGTTGGCCTCTCGCTTCCATCCTCTATTTTCGACTGATGTAGTGCGATCTCCCCGAGCTTGAGCCTCCACACGCTTCCAATATACCTCAGCCAGAACTGCGGCTTCTAAATCCCAGGGTGGAGTTCCAGCTAAGACACAAGCCGTTTCACTGGATATAGTGCGATAGCCTCTGATCAACCTAGCAGCCATGAGTCTTTGCGGTCTCCGCAGAAGACTCTGATTGCAGGATGTCAGGGCATTCACCCAGATAGGAGCTCCATATAAAGCCATCGATCGCACAACTCCTACGTACAGACGTCGACAACCACTATGAGGGCCACCCACGTTCGGAAGAAGTCGGCCTAACGCTCTAGCAGCCGCAATGACTCTGGGAGCCAGACGCCGGAAGTGTTCTAGGAATTTCCATCGGCTGTCGAGGACGAGTCCTAGGTACTTCATCGTACGCTCGACACCGATGGTAACTCCTCCTACGACTAAATGTGACCCGATCGGAGGTGCCATCCTAGGCCCGTGAAAGCAAATCGCCTCGGATTTGTTGAGGGCTACCTCCAGTCCTAGACGTCTAATCCTTGCCACGATTTGCGCTACACCGGCGGTCGCTAACATGCGAGCCTCTCTGAAAGTTCTCCCCCGAGCCATCACAAGGGTGTCGTCTGCGTAGCAAGTCACTTCGATTCCTCGCAAGTTAGCACCTCGCAACACCCAGTCGTAACCGATGTTCCACAGGAGTGGGCCGAGGACTGACCCCTGTGGAACACCGCACGACATCTCTTTCTGTTTCCATACACGAGATCCCGGGTAACTGATCTTTCTATCGGTGAAATATTCACCGACTATCCGCCGTAGGTATTTAGGAAACCCGTGGAATCGCAGTGCTTCCCTGACACAACTCCAAGGCAAAGTGTTAAAGGCATTAGCGATGTCTAATGACACCGCTAAGACCACCTCGCCTCGGGAAACGGCGTCCTCCGTCAGGGCCCTCACCCGAGAAATCGCATCGATGGTGGACCTGCCCCGACGGAAACCAAATTGAATGTCGCTCAAGTTGGGCCCAGTCTCTTCTAAATGGCGAACAAGTCGAGCTGCAATTATTCGCTCAAAAAGCTTGCTTATTTCGCTTAGAAGGACTATTGGTCGGTATGCTGATGGTGATTCTGCAGGACGTCCCTCCTTCTTTATAAGAACAAGCTTACCTTCCTTCCAAATGAGCGGAAACCGACCATGATTCAGGCAAGCGCTGAAAAGAGTCCTCACGCTCATTTCAAGAGGTCCTAGGGCAAGAACCCAGGCCCGTCCGGGGATGCCGTCAAGGCCTGGAGCTGTATTTTTAGCCCGCATTCTAACTACAGCCGCCTCCAATTCTCCCTCTGTGACATCAGGGGCGTTTGCATTGTCCTCATTGAGTTCCGACCAATTGGATGGCACCATACGTGGCGATTCTACCTCCATTCTCTCCGGAAACAGGGTTTCTACTACTCGCTCCAATAACTGAGGCTGCAGGCTTTGTGTCAAAGGAGGGGCCCGAGTTCTCAGTTTACCCCGGACTAACCTATAAGGTCTACCCCACGGGTCGCTGTTTAGAGACTCCAGCATTTCTTCTTGGGCTCGATCTTTTGCGTTGCCAATTGCTATTCGCAAAAGATCTACAGCTTTCCGATACCGAGCGTAGAGCATCTCCTCTTCATCTTCATTTCGCCGTCGCCGTCGTCTACTCCTGGTGTATTGACGTCTCTCAGCAACACATGCTTCGCGTAAATGCGTGAGTTCTACAGACCACCAGTATATGGACCGCTTTAAGGTGTTAATGCGGATTCGTGGCATAGCTGCATCGCAGACTTGCATCATGGCATCTTCCAACTGGACAGCACTCTCTTCTACGTCGATCACAGCACTTGCAACCCAAGCCTGGACAGTAGCCGCCTCAACAAGGATATCCTGCTCCATCCGCCTCAAGGACCACCTTGGACCACCTTCTGAATACGATCGATTTACGCTATACTGTGCGACAGAGGACATAGAGATTTTATACCTAATATACCGATGGTCTGATAAAGTCTCGACATTCTCTAAAACATTCCAACCACCGACACGGCGCGCCAGAGCGGGATCGGCGAACGTTACGTCCACAATGGAGCCACCCCGTTGCCGCACGCATGTGTGAGTCGATCCACGGTTGAGAACATCGAGACCGGCAACTAATACCCACTCTTCAAGCAGCTCTCCACGTGCATCCGTTGTGGACGATCCCCACGCCACAGATTTAGCGTTGAGATCACCGGCTACAAGTACCCGACCAGGGCGGCTTCGGCTGACGAGAGAACTGAGCTCAGCAAGAAACGTCTCGAACTCTGCCAAGGTCTTATTCGGCGAAAAGTACACCCCAATGACTATCACATCTCCTACAAGAGCCGAGACGAATCCCTGTCCCCTAACAATAGACCCGAAAGCTGGTGAACCGACAGTAGTTTGGGTAATAATCGCAACCAATCCGCTATGGTCTCCGACCCAGTTATCCCTCGATGGAATATAATACGGTTCAGTGACAACCGCCACGTGTATCAACCACTCCGCCATGCTCTGAAACAAGAGGTCCTGAGCTCTGGAGGAGTGGTTGATATTCGCCTGAAGGTAATTATATGCCATAACTATTCGACCGCCATCGGAACCTCCTCAGCTCGACAATTTGATGGCGAGGTGACTGACTGCGAGGGGACACGAGGGCCATCGCTGCCTATCTTCCTTCTTCCTTTCTTTCCTTTTCCACGTAGGGAAAGGCACGCCTTACCTCCCGATTTGTGGTTTGCAGGTTTGTCAGACATAGCGCAGATGTTACAATGCGGTGCTACTCTACAAACACCAGCTTTGTGGCCGACTTGACCACAGCGGTAGCATTCGTTACTGCGGTCGACATCCGCCGTGCATTGTGCCCGTAGGTGCCCTAATTCCCAACACCGGAAACATCGCATGGGCCGGACGTCAAGTAGTTTGACATTGGCCGACACCCAACCAATCAAAAGTTTACCGTTCCCAGCCAACTTTTTAGCAGCCGCAACCGGACATCGCAGCCATATAGACCCCAGTCCGTCAGAACCCCTCGAAATGTCGCCGGCCCTCACTTGGTCGGCTGAACAATCCCCAGCTGCCGCTACAGCCGTAACTACATCGGCACTGGTCGTGGCGTCGTCTAGACCATAGATTCGAAGTTCCGCACATTTCGTCGGTCTGGAGACCCAAACGACGTCGTCTCCCAACAAGGTTCTAATCTTCTGTGCAAGAGCATCTGCTTTATCACCGCTGTTGGTACCCGGCACCTCAAAAATGCGTGCTCCAGTAGCTGCCTTCCTGAACCGCAATCCAGTTATGCCTAGGTCAGTGAGGGCTATCCCCTGTTGCGCCTGGGTGATCACTTTGGCATAAGTGACGCCTCTCTCTTCAGCTCCGGGCTGCAGAGTAATAACCACTGCAGATGAACGTGGTTTGCGGAGCTTCTGAACCTGGATCGTTGTGGACTTCGTCTTTGACTTTGTTGTTCCTGCAGGATCAACCGTCTTTTTCTTGGAGCCTCTTCGAGCCACAACGTTCCAGGCTTCATTCAAAGACGAAGGTGCTGGCGGAAGCGGACGTGGTACTACTACATCACCTGTAATACCTTCCTTTTTACCCTTACCTTTCTTCTTCTTTTGTTCCTTCTTCTTTTTCTTCTTTCCAGCAGCTTGGGGTGAAGAAACCTCTTTAGAGTCAGGGAGCAGCATCTCTTCTGTAAGGCTGCTTCCAGGACCCGCTGGAGGCGGAGACTTTGTCGTGGCTCCTGAACCCGCTTCCCTCTTCTTTTCCGCCGCCAAAGGAGGCCGCAGACGCTTCTCTGGTAAAAGCCTGTCATCAATAGAGGCAAGGCGAGCATTTACCATGACCCCCACGCGGGTCATTACTTTAGAGCATAGCTCCTCCATTGCCTCATTATGGGAAGGCTGCGATACCGGGGTCGCAGCATTCGTCGTATCCGAGGGAGAGGACGTTGGACAACCTTGCTTCCGCGCCCTCTCCATGTCTTCTTTAAGCAATGACAGCTCCTTGCGGAGACTGGTCATTTCGGTCTGCAAGCGGGTGTTATCCGCCTGCAACTGTCGTGTCTCGTCTGAAATAGTTCGTGAACTGAGAAGAGATACGGCTCGTTTAATAGATGCCGCAGCGTCCTTCAACTCACGAACAAAAGTTCCTTTTAGTTTACCTGACTTTGTGGCAACTTTTGTGATGATCGCCACATCGTCTTCCACTTGTTTTTGGATCTTCGCCACGGTGTTAACTGACTCCGCAGGGTCCGTTGCCTCCATATCTGAAGACGACTCAGATAGCCCTTTCATCCTGCGTTCCCTACTCTGTGACACACTCCGCATCAGATCTTCTTCAGCCATCAGCCGAAGTTCTTCTTTTTTGGCTGCATTTAAAGCAGCTTGAGCCTTTGCTAAACCGACATACTTACCAGATGTTGGTGGTCGTCCTCTTGCTCTGACAATCGGCGGCTGTGTCGTTGCTCCCTCATCATCGGACGGGTCCGAATCAGGTTCCGGCACTCGTCGTCGTTTGCGACCTGCCCAAAAACGGCCGCCCTCCTCTGAAGACATAGACCCTGTCCTCGTTCTGACTGTCTCCAAACTACAATCTGATGTTGCCGCCTCATCCAGCTGCATGCTGTCATACTTACTGGCAGCTCTCTTCGTCGAATCATCATCGTCTCCTACTACTCTCACCGACAACGCTACCTTCTTACCAGTCTTATCCTCACTTACACCTTCTCCTAACGCTCCCTGATCTAAACCTTCTTCACTCGTTACTCTCTTCTCCTTACTCCCCGAAACAAAATGTGCCCCCCTTGATACGATGGGGCGACTGTTCCGCCGCAGACGCGACGAAACAGCAAGGGATTCTTCTTCCACGGCGTGGTCGATACCCTCCAAGGTAGTTTTTACGTAACTGTTGTTTTCCATTTTGTTTATTTAACCCCATAGACCCCCCCAAGTGACGCCCTAGTCACCGTATCCCACGGCTATACATCCCCTCGGCGGGCGCCGAACCACTAGGATTGGGGTAATTTTTTAAAGAGGTTTTCTTCCTCGCGGCTCCTCGCTCAGTGCGAGGTGCCCCCGTCTCGCTCAATGCGCCTACGGTTTGACCGACGGTGGCCGTAGCCTGTCCGGCAAATACGAATAACGTACAATACCGAACCCGTCGCTCACATAACTCCTCTTCCAGTCTTACCAACAGAGGTAAAAACCCATCATCAGTAGCATCACCGCCACCGGCAATGCTACAGCAACATCACTACCACCACTTAAGACCATTCGCCATCTGGTACGATAATAACCATCGCACGCAGAATCGGCATCGGGTCTGGGATAAACTCCCGACAGCACTGGTTACGACAGCAAGCGATGTGGGACCGTTCGCCACCGAGCACAGTAAAAAATACCGTGTTCAGCTACCGGCATCGGGTCCCCATTAAGAAGGACAAGCACTAACTACCGCTAACTACTATCTACCAAGCAATCTACAAGCCACGGCTATCCAGAACCATTTGCCACCGTGTGAGTTGAACCCAACTCACAGGCTACCGGCATCGGGTTCGGACCACCGCGTGGGAGAAACACTCTCTACTGCGTCGAGCGGTACCAAAGAGTCTTCCACACAGTCTACTCTGCTAAAAGCAGGAGGACCGGGACAGACTCCCTAGTTTAGCTCCAGAACTACTGCAAAAGCCTCAAACTAGAACTACCTATGGTCGCTCGCGTACAAGCAAGTTGGAAAACCAACAGGGCTGCCTGCAAGCGACCGGGCCTACAAGTATAGAAGCATGGGCAGCAAAACTACGCCCCAAACCTACAACCCTCGAAAGCGACGCAAGCACCGCCTCCGAGAGACCGGCCGTAAGGTTCGGACCCACCGTCGCGAAAGGTCAGACTCCGTCCAAGACGGCCCCGCGAACAAGGCCGCCCCAGGGAGCATAACGGGACCTCGCATCCTGACACCCATGAAACCGGGCACGAAAAACCCTCTAAAAGGTGTCAGGCCCCCCCACCAGCTAAGAAGTCACAACCTGTTGCCAGGAGTGACCCCAGAGCTAGCACCCTCCGGCTAGTCTCAGAAGGAGACCACCGAAAACAAGGTTTCGCCAGGCATGACCCTATAGCGGCACCCCCCGTCGGTCATGAATCAGGTACGAACCCTCATGACCGACCCCCTCAGCGCCGGGCATTAGCCAACGGCTAACGCGAACCCGAAGGAACTCATTAACCGTTGCCCAGGGAGCACCGGCCTGTACCGCTTCCGATGCCACCGGACGTATCCGACAGCAACGATAACGGACAGGCACACGAGGAGGTTCCCGACGCGTAGCCCCCCAACCTAACCTAACCTAACCTAACCTAACCTAACCTAACCTAACCTAACCTAACCTAACCTAACCTAACCTAACCTAACCTTTTTTTTTTTTTTTTTTTTTTTTTTTTTTTTTTTTTTTTTTTTTTTTACATGGCGAAAATCCTCATGGATACCACACACCGCGGGGGCAGCGTGTGGTTATGCCGGACTCCTACCGGCTAAAAACACCATGGTGCATTGCTCACGTCGCTCTGCGCCGAGAACACGGGTACGCCATCGGCACTCTTCCGCGAACTCGGCAGCGACATGGCCTCATCAGGCCTCAGCTTTGGGGACGCCCAACTGCATCCCTCCGCACCGCACTGCTGCACTACAGCACGGCGCCTTCTCCCTTCAAGGACTTAGCTGGGAACAGGCTCCCCCGAGCCTGCCCCAGCGACTCTATCAGGGAGGGTGGTCTCCCAGATCTGCTTGCTCTTCGGCGGCGGCGGCGCCCTGGTCGTCGGCGGCGCATCGCGAGATCGGTCGTCGCCTCCCGATCCCGCTCGTCTGCCTCTTTCCGGGCAACCACTGTCTCGCAGAATGCGAGGACGGCGCTCCACGACTCCTCACTGTCCACCATAGATTTGACCACGGCAGGCAGTGAGAGGTCGGAGCCAACGACTGCGCAGAGCTGAAGGCGCTCTGTCGCCCAGGCGGGACACACTTCCAGCATATGTTGGGCCGTTTCCTCGGGACATCCGTCACAATGGAGGCACCTGGCGGTCGGCTCTCTTCCGGAAATGTGGTGCAGGTACCTCCCGAAGCAGCCATGCCCCGAGAGGACCTGCGACAACCTGTAAGTGAGTGTGCCGTGGCGTCTGCTTATCCATTTGTGGAGAACTGGACGGATGGCCTCGATGGTCCTTCGGCCGGCGCTAGGATGCCCCAGCCTGGACTCCCACATTTCTTCAGCTGCTTCTTGTAGCCGTTTCCTTCTTTCCCCGATCTCCTGGGGTGCCGGTGCGTGCCCTTGGGACCGTACCTCCTTGCGCCACGCATAAAGCTGGGCAAGGATCCCGGCCTCTAGGTCCCAGGGCATGAAACCCGCCAAAACACAGGCCGCTTCCTCCGAGATTGTGCGGTATCCCCGGATGGCTCTGACCGCCAATGCCCTCTGCGGTTTGCGCAAAAGCGCGACACTCCGGCGATTCAGGGCATCGGCCCAAACAGGAGCCCCGTAAAGAGCCATGGACCGCACAACTCCAGCATGAAGGCGCCTACAAGTGGCGCCTGGACCACCGACATTTGGCAGCAACCGCCCGAGGGCGGCAGCTGTTCGAACCAGTCGTGGAGCCAACCTTTCGAAGTGGGCCCTGAATTCCCACTTGCTGTCCAAAGTGAGCCCCAGATACCTCATCTGGGACTCTACGACTATGCGTACTCCTCCAACGACGATGTGCGCATTAGTAGGCGGCGCGTTTCGGGGCCCGTGGAAACATAACGCCTCCGTCTTGTTGAGCGCCACCTCCAGACCCAGACGCCTTATCCTGGATACAACGTGGGCCGCTCCCGCCGTAGCGAGTATGGCGGCATTACGATGAGAATTACTGCGCGCAGTTACCAGGGTGTCATCGGCGTAACATGTCACCTCAACACCCTGGAGATTGGCGCCACGCAGCACCCAGTCATATCCGATGTTCCACAAGAGTGGTCCTAGGACCGACCCCTGTGGAACACCGCACAGCACTTCTCGTGCATCTTGCGTCCCGTTTTGGCAGGGAAAGATCACGCTCCTGCCGGACAAGTACGACCCTATGACGCGGCACAGGTAGGAAGGCACCCCATGGAACCGGAGTGCCTCCCTGATGCAAGCCCAGGGGAGTGTGTTGAAAGCGTTGGCGATGTCAAGAGACACCGCCAAAACGACCTCACCCCGGGAGACCGCATCCTGTGCGAGGGTCCGGACTCTGCCTACAGCATCCACCGTCGATCTTCCTCTCCTGAACCCAAACTGACAGTCCGCCAGGTTCGGCCCGACCTGCTCCAGATGCTCGACGATGCGCCCGGCCACCACTCTCTCGAAGAGCTTGGCCACATCGTCGAGTAGCACGATCGGGCGGTATCCGGAGGCTGATTCTGTCGGCCGGCCCTCCTTCCGCAAGAGGACGAGTTTTCCCTCCTTCCATCTGTGGGGGATGACTCCTTGCTGCAAACAGGCGGAAAAGAGCGCCCGGAGTCGATCCCCCAGATCTTCCAGCGCCAGAGCTAAGGCGCGTCCCGGTACGCCGTCAGGGCCGGGAGCAGTGTTCTTAGCTCGCAGCTTTCGAACCGCTGCATTGAGCTCCTCCTCAGACACTGACGGCGCTGCGAACGATTCCGGCGACTGCACAGGAGGGTCGCGGGACATGACAGGTGGGGAGAAATCCCCGCGATGTGGGAACAGGGATGACACCACGTCCCGAAGCAGCTGGGGCGATAGGGTCTCTGTTACGGGGGGGGCCCAAGAGCGGAGCTTGCTCAACACTAACTTGTATGGTCGCCCCCAAGGATCCGCGTCCAGAGTACCCAAGAATTCACCCCAGGCAGCCTCTATCGCCCTCCCGATGGCCGTCTGCAATTCAGTTTTAATCTCTCTATAGGAATCATAGAGGAGCACTTCCCTATCGAGGTCCCTGCGTCGTCTTCGCTTGCACCTGGTGTACTGGCGCCTGGCCACGACACAATCTCTGCGCAACTGCGCGATATCCGCCGACCACCAGTACACCTGGGGTTTCGGAGGCCGCTTCCTAGCCCGGAGCATTGACGCATCACACACCTGCTTCATTGTTTCCCGAAACCAGTCTTCCTCGTTTTCGACCTCCACCGGGCCTGGCGGCGCGGGTGACCAAGATCTTACGATCACCGCTTCCCGAAGAACTTCACGGTCGAGGCTCCTGAGTTGCCACCTGTGACTGTTGTTGGACAGGATCCGCTCGGGACCAACCGGGTTCGCAGGGAGGGAGGTGACGCTAAAACGTATGTAACGATGGTCTGAAAGCGTCTCCTCTACCTCCAACACTCCCCAGTCCTGGACACGGCGTGCCACGGCAGGGCTTGCGAACGAGACGTCCACGATGGAGCCGCCCTGCATCCGCACACACGTGTCTACCGAACCTCTATTCAAGACAACGAGCCCGGTCTCAAGCATCCAGCGCTCAACCATGGAACCGCGCAGATCCGTCGCAGGGGATCCCCACGCCACAGACTTCGCGTTGAGGTCCCCTGCAACAACAACGGGATGAGGATGGCTCTGCCGTACTAGACCCGTGAGCCGAGCCAGGAAATCTCCGAACTCGCTCGCCGGACGATTTGGAGAAAAATACGCTGAGATGACGACGAGATCCCCCACCTGTGCTGCGACGCATCCCGGACCCTTAACTATGTTTTGAAGTGGAGGGGAGCCCGCGGCCGGCCTCGACATTATGCACGCCAGACCGTCGTTGTCTCCTGCCCATCCAGGAGACACCCGATAAGGCTCAGCCACAATGGCTACGCCAATCCTCCACTGCGCCAGACTCTGGAACATTAGGTCCTGAGCCCTGGCGCAGTGATTTAAATTTATCTGAAGGAATCGGAGAGGGGCCATTAATCTATAGCCATACTCTCCGATATCCCTCCGGTCACAGGAGCGGCTTTGGCCGCCTGATCCCTGGGTCCAGCTTTGTTGCCGGCTACCCTTTTACCTTTGCGCCCGTTCTTGTTGGCCTTGCAGGCCCATCCACCGATCTTGTGACCGGCGGGCCTGTTTGCAGCAGCACACACCACACAATGCGGTGCTCCGGTGCATTCCGCCGATTTGTGGCCAGCCTTTCCGCACCGGAAACACAGGGTGCTGCGATCGTCAGCGACAGTGCACTGCTCCTTTGCGTGCCCGGCCTCCAGGCATCTGAAGCAGCGCACCGGCTTCTTATCGAGCAGGCGGATGTGTGCAGACACCCACCCTACAAGCAAACGGCCGCCATCCACGACTTTTCGTGCAGCCGTGACGGGACAGTTGACAACCACTGTCCCTATGCCCGATCGATTTCTCCGGATTGTGCCGACTCTAACCGCCTCGACCGGGCATTCGCCGATGCGGGCGATCGCCGCAGCAACCTCCTCCGCCGTCACCGAATCATCCAGCTCTGAGACCCGCAAGCCAGCAGACTTGACGGGCCTGGACACAGCGACGTTCTCCGGGTCCAGGATCGAGCGCAGCTTTTCAGCCAGCGCATCCGCCTTGTCTCCACTTGTGGTGCCGGGTATTTTAAGTACCCGCGCACCAGACGCAGCGACCCTGAACTGCACGCCGTCAATCCCCAGCTCAGGCAGATTTAGCTGCTGCTTAGCCTGCGACAGGATGTCGGCGTACGAAAGGCCCTTTTCTTGGGCATTCGGCTGAAGACGCAGCACCACCGCAGTCGATCGCGGCGCGCTGAGGTTGGGCTTTCGGTCTGAGCCCCGAGGCTTCGACGTCTTCTTCTCCTTAAGACCGGCGGAGGCCACCCGCCTCGCGCCTTGACCTCGCTTGCGACGACGGCGGCTCACAACCGTCCACTCTTCTCCATCGGCTGCAGGGACCGGAGGAGCACTCGGCTGTGATCCTGTTTGGGGCGATTGCTTACTCGCATTCGGAGGAGGGGGAGGTGGCTTCTTCGTCTTAGCCCGGCTCTTACTCTTCCTCTTTGTTGGAGGCTTTTGAGGGACAGATGTTGGTCCCTCTAGGGTTTCCTTGGCCTGTCGTGGCTGTCTCTGCTGTTCGGAGACGCCGACCGCCTCCGCAAATGTTGGCGACTCGCGAGGACCCTCAGGTGGCTCTGCGCGCGCCCGATCCGCGGCAAGTGAAGGACGCACGCGTTTTTCGGGCAGCAGCCTGTCCTTTATGCCCTCGAAGCGGGCATTTACCATAAAACCGACCCGATCCATGATGGACCGGGCCAGTTCCTCCACCTCGAGGCCGGTGTGTCTTTCCGCCGGTGGGGGCACTCTGACCTGTACCTGGGCACGCTGCAGGTCGGCTCGCAGCTCTGCGACCTCTCCGCGCAGCTCGGCCAACTCCGCCTTGAGTCGGGCGTTCTCAGACGCAACTTTTGTCGTTTCCGCGGAGACTGTGCTACGACGCAGAACCTCGACCGCCTGTTTGATTGCCCGCACTTCGGTGTTTAACACCTTGCGGGTGGTGCCCTTAAGATTGGCTGACTTATGGGTCACCTCCGAGATGATCTCTGCCGTTTTCAGCAACCCGTCAAGAAGGACAGGCGCCGATGGCTCCCCTTCCAACACGGTCTCCGCTGGGGCACTCAAGCCTTGTGCCTGACGAGTTAGGTGAATCTTCCGAACCTCCTCCGCAAGCTCACGTTCCGCCTGAAGCTGCATCTCCTGCCGCTCCAGGTCGAGAAGCTCCCGCTTTGCCTTCGCAAGGCCGACGTACTCCCCGGTGGTTGGGGGTCTTCCGCGACCTCTAGAAGCGTCTGAATTCTTCGATCCACCAGACGGTGGCTCGTCACTTCCGCTATGAGGGCGGGATCTGCAAACCTGGTCAGTGGAAAGCGGCGTGTCTACCCGCTTGAAGCGGCCACGCTCATCCCGCACTAGTGGAGGTACAGCACCACCGGACCGTAAGCGTCCCCGACTGCAGCGGCCCGTCGACAACTTACGAGGAGTTGGTTGTTCTCCCTCTTCGTTCGACGTCGAATCCGACCCCGAACGTTTTCCTCCTCGGCGCTTTTCCGGTTTTTGGCGAGGCGTGCTCCAGAATTTGGAACGCCGCTTGCCAGCGCCGTCATCCGAGACACGGATATCGTGGAACTCAGGGCTACAGGCTCCTGAGGCACAACTCCGCATCTCTCCTTCATCCATGAGTGAGTCTCGAGAGGACGATGGACCCCTACTCGAGTCACCCGACCGAAACAGGTCCTTTAGAACCACTTGCGGCGTTCGCCGCATCAATCGAGACCCTAAAGCTACAGAATCAGCAGAGCGAGAGTCCGCTGACACTGCAACAACATCCGAATCGATGTGCATATCGGAGTCCTTTATCGCGCAATGGTCTTTGGGGACCGTGGTCCCCCCGGGTTTAACAAAATCCAAGTCGTTATGCTTATCAGAAATCCGTGATGATTTGCCATGGTCGTGAGTAGGAATACTCAGGCGAATGCTGCCCCCCCCAGAATACGAGGGGCGGCCGGTAGCCTGACGCAACGCCGGGGTGCGCGAGACTACCGGGAGGGATTCTCCGGATTTACCGGTACCCTCCTGGGGTAATGATTCTTTACAATCCGCCATCATAAGTTTTTGGGCTCATTTCCGGGTGAGCTCCCCCGCCTTCTCAGCGCTTACCGGTTAACCCTACGCCGCAGCACGCTAGACTACGGTTTCGGGGTGATTTTTTATAGAGGTTTCCTTCCTCGCAGCACATCACATATGATGTGCCCCCGGTCCCGGCCGTAGTGCAATGGCCGGGTTACGGTATGATTTGTGCCTCGCGGCTTTTCGACTGATTGCACCGGTTTTCCAGTGGGCGATGGTGTCGTCACGTACCTACGCCTGGAGTGGCTGCTCTTAGTCTGGCCCCTCACCCTAAACCTCCCGGTATGAGTGACTCTGCCGGTATAGCCTCAGGGATCATTGGGACACGCAAGCCCCCCCACCACGACAAGGTGGCAGCCTCAGGGGGGAACCTAACCTAACCTAACCTAACCTTTTTTTTTTTTTTTTTTTTTTTTTTTTTTTTTTACATGGCGAAAATCCTCATGGATACCACACACCACGGGGGCAGCGTGTGGTTATGCCGGACTCCTACCGGCTAAAAACACCATGGTGCATTGCTCACGTCGCTCTGCGCCGAGAGCACGGGTACGCCATCGGCACTCTTCCGCGAACTCGGCAGCGACATGGCCTCATCAGGCCTCAGCTTTGGGGACGCCCAACTGCGTCCCTCCGCACCGCACTGCTGCACTACAGCACGGCGCCTTCTCCCTTCAAGGACTTAGCTGGGAACAGGCTCCCCCGAGCCTGCCCCAGCGACTCTATCAGGGAGGGTGAACTCCCAGTTCGGCTCTTCGGCGGCGGCGCCCTGGTCGTCGGCGGCGCATCGCGAGATCGGTCGTCGCCTCCCGATCCCGCTCGTCTGCCTCCTTCCGAGCAAGCACTGACTCGCAATAGGCGAGGGTAGCGCTCCACGACTCCTCGCTGTCCACCATAGATTTGACCACGGCGGGCAACGAGAGGTCGGAGCCGACTACAGCGCAGAGCTGAATGCGCTCTGTCGCCCAGGCGGGGCACACTTCCAACATATGTTGGGCCGTTTCCTCCGGACATCCGTCACAATGGAGGCACCTGGCGGTCGGCTCTCGCCCGGCAATGTGGTGCAGGTACCTCCCGAAACAACCATGTCCCGAGAGGACCTGCGACAGCCTGTATGTAAGTGTGCCGTGACGTCTGCCTATCCATTTTTGGAGAACTGGACGGATGGCCTCGATGGTCCGTCGGCCGGCGCTAGGGTGCTCCAGCCTGGACTCCCACATTTCTTCAGCTCTTCGTCGTAGCTGTTCTCTTGCCTCCCCGATCTCCTGGGGTGCCGGTGCGTGTCCTTGGGACCGTACCTCCTTGCGCCACGCGTGAAGCTGGGCAAGGATCCCGGCCTCTAGGTCCCAGGGCATGAAACCCGCCAAAACACAGGCCGCTTCCTCCGAGATTGTGCGGTATCCCCGGATGGCCCTGACCGCCAATGCCCTCTGCGGTTTGCGCAAAAGTGCGACACTCCGGCGATTCAGGGCATCGGCCCAAACAGGAGCCCCGTAGAGAGCCATGGACCGCACAACTCCAGCATGAAGGCGCCTACAAATGGCGCCTGGACCACCGACATTTGGCAGCAATCGCCCCAGAGCAGCAGCTGTTCGAATGAGCCGTGGGGCTAATCTTTCGAAGTGGGCCTTGAACTCCCACTTACTGTCTAGAGTGAGCCCCAGATACCTCATCTGGGACTCTACGATGATGCGTACTCCTCCAACCACGATGTGCATGCTGGCAGGAGGCGCGTTTCGGGGCCCGTGAAAGCATAGCGCCTCCGACTTATTGAGCGCCACCTCCAGCCCCAGACGTCTTATTCTCGACACAACGTGGGCCGCTCCCGCCGTGGCGAGTATGGCGGCGTTGCGGAGAGTCTTGCTGCGCGCAGTTACCAGGGTGTCATCGGCGTAACATGTCACCTCAACACCCTGCAGATTGGCGCCGCGCAGCACCCAGTCATATCCGATATTCCACAAGAGTGGTCCTAGGACCGACCCCTGTGGAACACCGCATAGCACTTCTCTTGAATCTTGCGTCCCGTTTTGGCAGGGGAAGATCACGCTCCTGCCGGACAAGTATGACCCTATGACGCGGCACAGGTAGGAAGGCACCCCATGGAACCGGAGTGCCTCCCTGATGCAAGCCCAGGGGAGTGTGTTGAAAGCGTTGGCGATGTCAAGAGACACCGCCAGCACGACCTCACCCCGGGAGACCGCATCCTGTGCGAGGGTCCGAACTCTACCCACAGCGTCCACCGTGGATCTACCCCTTCTAAAACCAAACTGGCAGTCCGCCAGGTTCGGCCCGACCTGCTCCAGATGCTCGATGATGCGCCCGGCCACCACTCTCTCGAAGAGCTTGGCCACATCGTCGAGTAGCACGATCGGGCGGTATCCGGAAGATGAGTCAATTGGGCGGCCCTCCTTCCGCAAGAGGACAAGTTTTCCTTCCTTCCATCTGTGGGGGATGACTCCTTGCTGTAAACAGGCGGAAAAGAGCGCCCGGAGTCGATCCCCCAGATCTTCAAGCGCCAGAGAAAGTGCGCGTCCCGGTACGCCGTCAGGGCCGGGAGCAGTGTTTTTAGCTCGCAGCTTTCTGACCGCCGCATTGAGCTCCTCCTCAGACACTGACGGCGCTGCGAATGAGTCCGGCGACTGCACTGGAGGGTCGCGGGACATGACAGGTGGGGAGAAATCCCCGCGATGTGGGAACAGAGATGACACCACGTCCCGAAGCAGCTGGGGCGATAGGGTCTCTGTTACGGGGGGGGCCCAGGAGCGGAGCTTGCTCAACACTAGCTTGTATGGTCGCCCCCATGGATCCGCGTCCAGAGTTCCCAGGAATTCACCCCAGGCAGCCTCTATCGCTCTCCCGATGGCCGTCTGCAATTCGGTTTTAATATCTCTATAGGAATCATAGAGGAGCGCTTCCCTATCGAGGTCTCTGCGTCGTCTTCGCTTGCACCTGGTGTACTGGCGCCTGGCCACGACACAATCTCTGCGCAACTGCGCGATATCCGCCGACCACCAGTACACCTGGGGTTTCGGAGGCCGCTTCCTAGCCCGGAGCATTGACGAATCACACACCTGCTTCATTGTTTCCCGAAACCAGTCTGCCTCGTTTTCGACCTCCACCGGGCCTGGCGGCGCGGGTGACCAAGTTCTTACGATCACCGCTTCCCGAAGAACTTCACGGTCGAGGCTCCTGAGTTGCCACCTGTGACTGTTGTTGGACAGGGTCCGCTCGGGACCAACCGGGTTCGCAGGGAGGGAGGAGACGCTAAAACGTATGTAACGATGGTCTGAAAGCGTCTCCTCTACCTCCAACACTCCCCAGTCCTGGACACGGCGTGCCACGGCAGGGCTTGCGAACGAGACGTCCACGATGGAGCCGCCCTGCATCCGCACACACGTGTCTACCGAACCTCTATTCAAGACAACGAGCCCGGTCTCAAGCATCCAGCGCTCAACCATGGAACCGCGCAGATCCGTCGCAGGGGATCCCCACGCCACAGACTTCGCGTTGAGGTCCCCTGCAACAACAACGGGATGAGGATGGCTCTGCCGCACGAGACCCGTGAGCCGAGCCAGGAAGTCTCCGAAGTCACTAGCCGGACGATTTGGGGAGAAATACGCCGAAACGATGACCATGTCCCCAACCTGGGCCGCGACGTAGCCCGAACCTTTCGCTACATTGTGAAGTAGTGGGGAGCCCGCGGCCGGCCTCGAAATTATACAGGCCAAACCGTCGTTGTCTCCTGCCCATCCAGGAGACACGCGATAAGGCTCAGCCACTATAGCTACACCAATCCTCCACTGCGCCAGACTCTGGAGCATTAGGTCCTGAGCCCTGGCGCAGTGATTTAAATTTACCTGTAGGAATCGGAGAGGGGCCATTAATCTGTGACCATACTCTCCGATATCCCTCCGGTCACAGGAGCGGCTTTGGCCGCCTGATCTCTGGGCCCAGCTTTATTGCCGGCTGCCCTTTTCCCTTTGCGCCCACTCCCGTGGGCCTTGCAGGCCCATCCACCGATCTTATGACCGGCAGGCCTGTTAGCGGCGGCGCACACCACACAATGCGGTGCTCCGGTGCATTCCGCTGATTTGTGGCCAGCCTTTCCGCACCGGAAACACAGGGTGCTGCGATCGTCAGCTACAGTGCACTGCTCCTTTGCGTGCCCGGCCTCCAGGCATCTGAAGCAGCGCACCGGCTTCCTATCGAGCAGGCGAATGTGTGCCGACACCCACCCTACCAGCAAACGGCCGCCATCCACGACCTTTCGTGCAGCCGTGACGGGACAGTTGACAACCACTGTCCCTATGCCCGATCGATTTCTCCTGATTGTGCCGGCTCTAACCGCCTCGACCGGGCATTCGCCGATGCGAGCGATCGCCGCAGCAACCTCCTCAGTCGTCACAGAGTCATCTAGCTCTGACACCCGCAAGCCAGCAGACTTGACGGGCCTGGACACAGCGACGTTCTCCGGGTCAAGGATCGAGCGCAGCTTTTCAGCCAGCGCATCCGCCTTGTCTCCACTTGTGGTGCCGGGTATTTTAAGTACCCGCGCACCAGACGCAGCGACCCTGAATTGAACGCCGTCAATCCCCAGCTCAGGCAAATTTAGTTTCTCCTTAGCCTGCGAAAGGATGTCGGCGTACGAGACGCCTTTCTCCTGGGCATTTGGCTGGAGGCGCAACACCACCGCAGTCGATCGCGGCGCGCTCAGGTTGGGCTTTCGGTCTTTGCCCCGAGGCTTGGACGTCTTCTTTTGTGTTTGGCCAGCGGAAGCCACCCGCTTCGCACCTTGACCTCGCTTGCGACGACGGCGGCTCACAACCGTCCACTCTTCCACATCGACTGCAGGGACCGGAGGGGCACTCGGCTGCGTACCGGTTTGGGCCACTTTCGTACTCCTTTTTGGAGGAGGGGGAGGTGCCTTCTTCGCCCTACCCCGACTCTTACTCTTCCTCGTTTTTGGCGGATTTGGAGGGACAGCTGTGGGTCCCTCTGGGGTTTCCGTGGCCTGTGGTGGTTGTCTATGCTGTTCGGAGACGCCGACCGCCTCCGCAAATGTTGGCGACTCGCGAGGACCTTCAGGTGGCTCTGCGCGCGCCCGATCCGCGGCAAGTGAAGGACGCACGCGTTTTTCGGGCAGCAGCCTGTCCTTTATGCCCTCGAATCGGGCATTTATCATAAAACCGACCCGATCCATGATGGACCGGGCCAGTTCCTCCACCTCGAGGCCGGTGTGTCTTTCCGCCGGTGGGGGCACTCTGACCTGTGCCTGGGCACGCTGCAGGTCGGCTCGCAGCTCTGCGACCTCTCCGCGCAGCTCGGCCAACTCCGCCTTGAGCCTTGCGTTTTCTGCGGCTACTTTGGTCGTTTCCGCGGAGACTGTGCTACGACGCAGAATTTCGACCGCCTGTTTTATGGTCCGTACTTCGGTGTTTAACACCTTACGGGTGGTGCCCTTGAGATTCGCCGACTTATGGGTCACCTCGGTGATCACTTCGGCTGTCTTCAGCAACCCGTCAAGGAGGACAGGCGCCGATGGCTCCCCTTCCAGCACGGTCTCCTCTGGGGCACTCAAGCCATGTGCCTGCCGAGTCTGGTGGATCTTCCGGATCTCCTCCGCAAGCTCACGTTCCGCCTGAAGCTGCATCTCCTGCCGCTCCAGGTCGAGAAGCTCCCGCTTTGCCTTCGCCAGGCCGACGTACTCCCCGGTGGTTGGGGGTCTTCCGCGCCCTCTAGAAGCGTCTGACTTTTTCGACCCACCAGACGCTGGCTCGTCGCTCCCACTATGAGGAAGGGATCTGCAATCCTGGTCAGTGGGAAGCGGCGTGTCTATCCGCTTGAAGCGGCCACGCTCATCCCGCACTAGTGGAGGCAGAGCACTACTCGACCGTAAGCGCCCCCGACTGCAGCGACCCGTCGACAACTTACGAGGAGTAGGTTGTTCCGCCTCTTCGTTCGACGTCGAATCCGACCCCGAACGATTTCCTCCTCGGCGCTTTTCTGGTTTTTGGCGAGGCGTGCTCCAGAATTTGGAACGCCGCTTGCCAGCGCCGTCATCCGAGACACGGATATCGTGGAACTCAGGGCTACAGGCTCCTGAGGCACAACTCCGCATCTCTCCTTCATCCATGAGTGAGTCTCGAGAGGAAGATGGACCCCTACTCGAGTCACCCGACCGAAACAGGTCCTTTAGAACCACATGCGGCGTTCGCCGCATCAACCGAGACCCTAAAGCTACAGAGTCAGCAGAGCGAGAGGCCGCTGACACTGCAACAACATCCGAATCGATTTGCATATCGGAATCCTTTATCGCGCAATGGTCTTTGGGGACCGTAGTCCCCCCGGGTTTAACAAAATCCAAGTCGTTATGCTTATCCGAAGTCCGTGATGATTTGCCATGGTCGTGAGTAGGAATACTCAGGCGAATGCTGCCCCCCCCAGAATACGAGGGGCGGCCGGTAGCCTGACGCAACGCCGGGGTGCGCGAGACTACCGGGAGGGATTCTCCGGATTTACCGGTACCCTCCTGGGGTAATGATTCTTTACAATCCGCCATCATAAGTTTGGGCTCATTTCCGGGTGAGCTCCCCCGCCTTCTCAGCGCTTACCGGTTGACCCTACGCCGCAGCACGCTAGACTACGGTTTCGGGGTGATTTTTTATAGAGGTTTCCTTCCTCGCAGCACATCACGTGTGATGTGCCCCCGGTCCCGGCCGTAGTGCAATGGCCGGGTTACGGTATGATTTGTGCCTCGCGGCTTTTCGACTGATTGCACCGGTTTTCCGGTGGGCGATGGTGTCGTCACGTACCTACGCCTGGAGTGGCTGCTCTTAGTCTGGCCCCTCACCCTAAACCTCCCGGTATGAGTAACTCTGCCGGTATAGCCTCAGGGATCATTGGGACACGCAAGCCCCCCCACCACGACAAGGTGGCAGCCTCGGAGGGGAACCTAACCTTTTTTTTTTTTTTTTTTTTTTTTTTTTTCGTGGGGAAATCCACACGGATACCCCGCCGCCTCGGGGGAGACGACTTGGTTATGCCGGACTTTAACCGGCTAAAACCCCACGGTGTCCTACTCGTCGCCATGTGCCGGGGTCACGGGAACATCCAACTGGCAATCTTCCGCGACCCGGCGACGATGCGGTCTCAGCAGACCCCTTCTCAGTTACAGTGGAAGATAGGTGGTCGTCCTTCCACTGTGCAACCACAGTCAGAGTGGCGTGCAAGAACACGCCCACGCCTACTCGGGCTAGTTGGAGTTGGGAAGTGGACTCCCCCGGGTCCACCACCCACTAGCTAATGTTAGGGTGGGAGGTGACGAATGTACGCCTCCCTTCGTCGACCCCTTTTACGGCGCCGCATAGAAAGAGAGCTTGTTGCCTCTCTTGTTCTCTCAGCCTCTTCCTTCTGGAGCATAACGTGCTCACAGAAACTGATCACTGCACTCCAAGAACTTTTACTTTTAACCATTTTACGAACAACGGTAGGTAGAGAGAGATCCGCCCCGATAACCGAGCTTAAGACCAATCGCTCCGTTTGCCATGCTGGGCAAACTTCCAGAGTGTGTTGGGCCGTGTCCACAGGGCAGTCGTCACAGTGATGACACATCGATGAAGGTTCTCTTCGCGCAATACGACATAGATAGTCTCCAAAACATCCGTGGCCAGTGAGGATCTGCGTCAATCGGAAAGTTAAGGATCCATGATTCCTATTTAGCCACTGCTTTAAGACGGGAGCCACTGCTTCAACGGTCCTGAGTCCCGAGTTAGCTTCCTTCAACCTTTCCTCCCATTCTGTAAGGGCGTTGTCTGATATGGCTCGCTGTGTACTGTGTGTGTAGTCTTGGATTTGCGGCCCCCCACGTCGGTGAAACCTCGCTGCAAGGGCTCTCGCATCGAGATCCCACGGCAGAGAACTCGCGAGAAGACAAGCAGCTTCATATGATAGAGTGCGGTAGCCACGAGTCAACCTGATCGCCATCGCTCTCTGCGGTCTCCGCAGGAGAGCGATATTCCGGCTATTCAGGGACTCGGACCACACTGGTGCTCCATACATGGCCATAGATTTTACGACTGATGTATATAGACGTCGACTCAGCGTGTTTGGTCCTCCTAAGTTCGGCAATAGTTTACCGAGAGCTGCCGCAGTTACAACAAGCCGCGGAGTTAGTCGTTCAAAGTGAGCGGTAAAATTCCATCTGCTGTCGAGAACAAGACCGAGATATCTCATCGTCGACCCGATGCAGATGCGGATACCGCCCACGTTGATATAGGCGTCTGGTGATGGCGCATTCCGAGGTCCATGAAAACATAGAGCCTCGGATTTGTTAATGGCCACTTTGAGACCCAGGCGTCGAATTCGCTCTATTACATGGGATACACCCACCTCTGCTAGGATGATTGCCTGCCTTGGGTTTTTGGCGCGAGCTGTCACTAATGTGTCGTCGGCATAACAATTGACTTCGACACCCCTGATGTTGTCCCCGCGTAGGACCCAGTCATAACCGAGGTTCCACAGAAGCGGCCCGAGAACCGAACCCTGTGGAACCCCGCAGGACATACTTCGAGTCTTTAGCCCTCTTCGTGTAGGGTATATAATGGAGCGGTCAGAAAGGTAACTATGAATAGTGCTGCGCAGGTAAGAAGGAACTCTGTGGTATTGGAGTGCTGTTGTTATGCAACTCCAGGGCATGCTGTTAAAGGCATTGGCGATGTCTAAAGACACCGCCAGCACAACCTCTCCTTTTTCAACCGCTTCATTCGCTACGGTTTTTACACGCATGATGGCGTCTACAGTTGAACTCCCTCTGCGGAATCCAAACTGGTTCTTTGCCAGGTTAGGTCCAGTACTTTCGAGGTGAGAAACTATTCGTGAGGCAATTAAGCGCTCGAAAAGCTTACCCACCTCGTCCAGCAATACAATGGGACGATAAGAAGAAGGTGACTCGGGTGGACGTCCATCTTTATGGAGCAGCACTAAGCGGCCTGTTGTCCATAGTCGAGGAAATTGCGACTGTAGTAGACACGCATTTAGTAGCCTCCTAAGTCTGGGTTCCAACATCTTCAGAGCCAAGCCTAATACCCGACCAGGTATTCCGTCTGGACCGGGTGCGGTGGTCTTGGCCTTCAGCCTGGCTACCGCCATACTGAATTCCGTGTCGGTTAATACAGGGGTTTCAGTTCGTTCCAACGCATGTGTTGATGGCGCCATTGGGGGGGGTGAGAACTCTGCTGTGTGAGGAAAAAGAGTCACCACTATCTGTTCTGTCAATTCCGGTTGGAGAGTCTGGGTTAGTGGAGGGGCCCAAGGTCGAAGTTTTCCTCTTACCATCTTGTACGGCCGCCCCCATGGGTCTCTGTCGACGGATTCTAACAGTTCCGCTCTTGCTGAATCTTTTGAACGAGCTATGCAGTCTTTGAGCTTTTCTTTTGCGGAAACGTAAAGAGAGTAAAGGTTTGCCTCGTGGTCTAAGTTACGCTGCCTTCTTCTCCGACTACGCATATACTGGCGTCTCGCTGACACGCATGCTATTCGTAGCTGCGCGATTTCCACGGACCACCAGTATACCTTCTCAAGCGGAGGCTTTAATTTAGTACGGGGCATAGACGCATCACAAATCTGCGTCATTACTCCTCGAAAGCACTTCACTTCATCTTCCACCTGAACTAAGTCGTTCGGAAATGGCAGCCAGGACTGGACGATAGCCGATTCGATTAGCATACTTTTATCTAAATATTTTAGTTGCCATCTGGGACCTTCGCTGATGGGCGGCCCGGTGGGGTCACGATGAGAGGCGGACTGTTGAATAACCTCGAACCGTATGTATCGGTGGTCCGATAGTGTTTCGACATCTTCGAGAACTCTCCAACCTTGAACTCGATTTGACAACGAAGGACTTGCAAAAGAGATGTCCACTATAGAACCACCCTGTGACCGCACACACGTGTGAACACATCCTTTATTCAGGACAACTAGCCCAACTGATAGTAACCAGACTTCGAGGACGCTACCGCGAGCATCTGTAGCGGGAGAACCCCAAGTCTGTGATTTAGCATTGAGATCTCCTACAACGATCACCTGGTATGGAAGAAACTGCCCTATGATTGCTCCAAGTTCTGTTAGGAAATCTTCAAATTCTGCTAGTGCTCTGTTGGGAGAGAAGTAAACTCCAATAACTACTATTTCACCTATTAAAACCGCAACGCATCCACGTATCTTGATGATCTTTGTGAAAGAATATCCAAAAGTCCTGTCGGGTGTGACGATTGCTACTAAATTGTCCTGGTCACTAATCCAATTTGACGAGGAGGGAACACAGTATGGTTCAGCTACTACCGCCACCTGGATTGAACACTCTACTAAGCTTTGGAGGAGCAAGTCCTGAGCCCTTGCACAGTGGTTTAAGTTACTCTGTATGAAGAACCACACAGCCATTACTCATGTTCAATCTGTACCTCTTCTCTCGACGTCGCCCTATTCGCCGAAGGTTCGAAATGACGTTGTTGCAGTCTCCTTTTACGGTAAGCAGAGCAGGTTTTGCTGCCAACTATGTGAGCTGACGGTCTTTTAGCATCAGCGCATAGCACACAATGAGGTGTTCCGAAACAGTTACCAGCTCTATGGTCAGGCATACCGCAACGGAAGCAGAGATTGCTGCGGTCGATCTCGGAAGTACAGCCCTCTCTCACGTGTCCCACCTCAAAACACCGCCAACAATGTTTTGGTTTCGATGCCAATAACTTCGCTCGAGCAGAGATTAAACCAACAAGAATACGGCCGCTTTCATAGATTTTCTTGGCGGCGACAACTGGACAGCGCACCCATATAGTGAACAGGCCCCTTCTATCTTCTCGTAGGTTTCCTGTCCTGATGTGGCTTTCAGAGCAACCACCTATGCAGGAAATAGCTGCAACCACCTCCTCTTTCGTGACTGAGTCATCTAGTTCCGAGACGAGCATTTCTACGCACTTTGTTACCCTAGATATTCGAACATCACCTTGATCCAAGATAGTCTCCAGTCGCTTTGCTACTTCATCCGCCTTTTCCATATTGGCTGAACCTGGTATTTCGATGAGCCTGGCTCCCGTTGCAGTTTTCTTAACTCGGATGGAGGTGAGTCCGATTCCAGAGAAATCTGTACTCTTCGCTTTTCGAAGAACACTGGCGTACGAGATCCCTTTTTCCTCGGCTCCTGGCTTCAAGGTAAGGACTATTGCCGCTGAGCGTGGAGGGCGAAGTGTGATTTTTGCCGCATCTCTTTTTTCAATAGCTTGCGGTATCCCAGGGTTATTTCGACGCTTTTGGCGTCGCCTCATTACCTTTACCCAGCCTGTATTTGCGGATGGAGGAGCGGTAGGAAGAGGGTTGTCATTTGTATGTGACTCTGCTGACCGAGCCTCCATATAACGACTCTTCTTTGTCTTCCTGGGTTTGCCTTTTCCTTTCTTGCTTTTACTTTTATCTTTATCTATACTTGCTATTGACTGCAAACCTTCAGGAGCTATAGGGGTCTGTTGCGGGTCTTGGGTTTCATTAGTTACTTTTCCAAGTGAGCACCCCATGCTTCTGTCTTTTGCCGCAATCGTGTCGGATTGCTTTTGCGGCAACAGTTTTTCCTCGAGAGATTTAAATCTTTCATTTATAAAGCTACTGACCTCAGTCATGATAGAGCGAGAAAGCTTTTGCACATCGATATCAAGGTTCTTTGGTAGCATACTTGTTTGATCATTACAAACCCTTGAAGCCTGTTCAGTGATGGTGCGGAGTCGAGCCACCTCTTTTCGCAATTCCGTCAGCTCTGATTGCAAGCGGGCGTTATCTTCAAGCAACTGGCGTGACTCCTCTGTTGCATTGCTCTCTGAAATACACTCCACACAATATCTTATAGAAGACGCCGCATCTTTTAGGGCTCTCTGAAAAGTGCCCTTTAAATTTTTAGATTTCGTAGCAATGCTGGTAACCAGATCTACGTTCTCCTCTACCTGTCGTCGGAGTTCAATAAGAGACCCAGTTTTCTGTGGCGATACTTGCAAGCAACGTGCGTTCCTGGACTCTTGACGCAATCTTATTTGATCCTGCAGATCTCTCTCAGCCTCAAGATCTATCTCCTTCCGTTGGAGTCTGAGGTATTCCTCCTTAGCCTTCTTCAAGCCAACGTATTGACCTGTAGTAGGTGGACGACCTCTCCCTCTCTTTGGTGACACTTTCTTTTTAACGGTAGACACCTCTTCTCCGTTCGAACTGGTATCCGAACAGGAACTGCTCCTCTCTTTCGAGCAGCACCGTTTTTTAGTACATAATAACGGTGGCGGGGACTCCCTTGCTCCAGCCGTTAACATACTTGAATCCGAGGTTTCGGAGTTACTATAATGGCGGTCTTTTCCCCCCCCAGAATACGAGGGGATGACGGAGGCCGAAGCCTCCGTGAGGGATTGCCCGGCTGCTATGCAACCGGAACCCTCCTGGGGTAAATTCTTTTTAAGAGTCGCCTTCATGGTATTTCTTTTTAGGGGTGAGATCCCCAGAGGACGCCCTCGCCATTACACAACCCCTCAGCAGGCGTCAGACTTCAGGGTTGACATGAAACAAAAACGCCCACGACTCAAAAGACAACAACAAGACACTCTCGACACAAACAAGAATAACAAAAAACTCAACGAACGATGACGACACAACACATCCCCCCATTTTGTCAGCTATGTACCGAGTACTGACTCCATAGCTGACCCCCCTTAGCGCCGGGCATTAGCCAACGGCTAACGCGAACCCGAAGGAACTCATTAACCGTTGCCCAGGGAGCACCGGCCTGTACCGCTTCCGATGCCACCGGACGTATCCGACAGCAACGATAACGGACAGGCACACGAGGAGGTTCCCGACGCGTAGCCCCCCGGGGAACCTAACCTAACCTAACCTAACCTAACCTAACCTAACCTAACCTAACCTAACCTAACCTAACCTAACCTAACCTTTTTTTTTTTTTTTTTTTTTTTTTTTTTTACATGGCGAAAATCCTCATGGATACCACACACCGCGGGGGCAGCGTGTGGTTATGCCGGACTCCTACCGGCTAAAAACACCATGGTGCATAGCTCACGTCGCTCTGCGCCGAGAGCACGGGTACGCCATCGGCACTCTTCCGCGAACTCGGCAGCGACATGGCCTCATCAGGCCTCAGCTTAGGGGACGTCCAACTGCGTCCCTCCGCACCGCACTGCTGCACTACAGCACGGCGCCTTCTCCCTTACAAGGACTAGCTGGGAACAGGCTCCCCCGAGCCTGCCCCAGCGACTCTATCAGGGAGGATGATCTCCAAGATCGGCTCTTCGGCGGCGGCGCCCTGGTCGTCGGCGGCGCATCGCGAGATCGGTCGTCGCCTCCCGATCCCGCTCGTCTGCCTCCTTCCGGGCAAGCACTGATTCGCAATAGGCGAGGGTAGCGCTCCACGACTCCTCGCTGTCCACCATAGATTTGACCACGGCGGGCAACGAGAGGTCGGAGCCGACTACAGCGCATAGCTGAAGGCGCTCTGTCGCCCAGGCGGGGCACACTTCCAGCATGTGTTGGGCCGTTTCCTCGGGACATCCGTCGCAATGGAGGCACCTGGCGGTTGGCTCTCTCCCGGCTATGTGGTGCAGGTACCTCCCGAAGCAGCCATGCCCCGAGAGGACCTGCGACAATCTGTATGTTAGTGTGCCGTGACGTCTGCCTATCCATTTTTGGAGAACTGGACGGATGGCCTCGATGGTCCGTCGGCCGGCGCTAGGGTTCCCCAGCCTGGACTCCCACATTTCTTCAGCTTCTTCTCGCAGCCTCTGTCTTCTTTCCCCGATTTCCTGGGGTGCGTGCCCTTGGGACCGTGCCTCCTCGCGCCACGCATGAAGCTTGGCAAGGATCCCGGCCTCTAGGTCCCAGGGCATGAAACCCGCCAAAACACACGCCGCTTCGTCGGAGATTGTGCGGTATCCCCGGATGGCCCTGACCGCCAATGCCCTCTGCGGTTTGCGCAAAAGCGCCACACTCCGGCGATTCAGGGCATCGGCCCAAACAGGAGCCCCGTAGAGAGCCATGGACCGCACTACTCCTGCGTGTAGGCGCCTACAAGTGGCGCCTGGTCCACCGACATTTGGCAGCAACCGCCCCAGAGCAGCAGCTGTTCGAATGAGCCGTGGGGCCAATCTTTCGAAGTGGGCCTTGAACTCCCACTTGCTATCCAGAGTGAGCCCCAGATATCTCATCTGGGACTCTACGACGATTTGGACTCCTCCAACGACTATGTGCAAGTTGGCAGGTGGCGCGTTTCGGGGCCCGTGAAAGCACAGCGCCTCCGATTTATTGAGCGCCACCTCCAGCCCCAGACGCCTTATTCTCGACACAACGTGGGCCGCTCCCGCCGTGGCGAGTATGGCGGCGTTGCGGAGAGTCTTGCTGCGCGCAGTTACCAGGGTGTCATCGGCGTAACATGTCACCTCAACACCCTGGAGATTGGCACCACGCAGCACCCAATCGTATCCGATGTTCCACAAGAGTGGTCCTAGGACCGACCCCTGTGGAACACCGCATAGCACTTCTCGTGCATCTTGCGTCCCGTTTTGGCAGGGAAAGATCACGCCCCTGCCGGACAAGTACGACCCTATAACGCGGCACAGGTAGGAAGGCACCCCATGGAACCGGAGTGCCTCCCTGATGCAAGCCCAGGGGAGTGTGTTGAAAGCGTTGGCGATGTCAAGAGACACCGCCAAAACGACCTCACCCCGGGAGACCGCATCCTGTGCGAGGGTCCGGACTCTGCCTACAGCATCCACCGTCGATCTTCCTCTCCTGAACCCAAACTGACAATCCGCCAGGTTCGGCCCGACCTGCTCCAGATGCTCGACGATGCGCCCGGCCACCACTCTCTCGAAGAGCTTAGCCACATCGTCGAGCAGCACGATGGGACGGTATCCAGAAGCTGAGTCAAGCGGCCGGCCCTCCTTACGTAAGAGGACCAGTTTACCCTCCTTCCATCTCTGGGGGATGACTCCTTGTTGCAAACAGGCGGAAAAGAGCGCCCGGAGTCGCTCCCCCAGATCTTCAAGCGCCAGAGCAAGGGCGCGTCCCGGTACGCCGTCAGGGCCGGGAGCAGTGTTCTTAGCTCGCAGCTTTCGAACCGCTGCATTGAGCTCCTCCTCAGACACTGACGGCGCTGCGAACGATTCCGGCGACTGCACAGGAGGGTCGCGGGACATGACAGGTGGGGAGAAATCCCCGCGATGTGGGAACAGGGATGACACCACGTCCCGAAGCAGCTGGGGCGATAGGGTCTCTGTTACGGGGGGGGCCCAAGAGCGGAGCTTGCTCAACACTAGCTTGTATGGTCGCCCCCATGGATCCGCGTCCAGAGTTCCCAGGAATTCACCCCAGGCAGCCTCTATCGCTCTCCCAATGGCCGTCTGCAGTTCCGTTTTTATATCTCTATAAGAATCATAGAGGAGCGCTTCCCTATCGAGGTCTCTGCGTCGTCTTCGCTTGCACCTGGTGTACTGGCGCCTGGCCACGACACAATCTCTGCGCAACTGCGCGATATCCGCCGACCACCAGTACACCTGGGGTTTCGGAGGCCGCTTCCTAGCCCGGAGCATTGACGCATCACACACCTGCTTCATTGTTTCCCGAAACCAGTCTGCCTCGTTTTCGACCTCCACCGGGCCTGGCGGCGCGGGTGACCAAGATCTTACGATCACCGCTTCCCGAAGAACTTCACGGTCGAGGCTCCTGAGTTGCCACCTGTGACTGTTGTTGGACAGGATCCGCTCGGGACCAACCGGGTTCTCAGGGAGGGAGGAGACGCTAAAACGTATGTAACGATGGTCTGAAAGCGTCTCCTCTACCTCCAACACTCCCCAGTCCTGGACACGGCGTGCCACGGCAGGGCTTGCGAACGAGACGTCCACGATGGAGCCGCCCTGCATCCGCACACACGTGTCTACCGAACCTCTATTCAAGACAACGAGCCCGGTCTCAAGCATCCAGCGCTCAACCATGGAACCACGCAGATCCGTCGCAGGGGATCCCCACGCCACAGACTTCGCGTTGAGGTCCCCTGCAACAACAACGGGATGAGGATAGCTCTGCCGCACGAGACCCGTGAGCCGAGCCAGGAAGTCTCCGAAGTCACTAGCCGGACGATTTGGGGAGAAATACGCCGAAACGATGACCATGTCCCCAACCTGGGCCGCGACGTAGCCCGAACCTTTCGCTACATTGTGAAGTAGTGGGGAGCCCGCGGCCGGCCTCGAAATTATACAGGCCAAACCGTCTTTGTCTCCTGCCCATCCAGGAGACACGCGATAAGGCTCAGCCACTATGGCTACGCCGATCCTCCACTGCGCCAGACTCTGCAACATTAGGTCCTGAGCTCTGGCGCAGTGATTTAAATTTACTTGAAGGAAGCGGAGAGGGGCCATTAATCTATAGCCATGCTCTCCGATATCCCTCTGGTGACAGGAGCGGCTTTGGCCGTCTGATCCCTGGGCCCAGCCTTGTTGCCGGCTACCCTTTTACCTTTTCGCCCGTTCTTGTGGGCCTTGCAGGCCCATCCACCGATCTTGTGACCGGCGGGCATGTTTGCAGCGGCACACACCACACAATGCGGTGCTCCGGTGCATTCCGCTGATTTGTGGCCAGCCTTTCCGCACCGGAAACACAGGGTGCTGCGATCGTCAGCGGCAGTGCACTGCTCCTTTGCGTGCCCGGCCTCCAGGCATCTGAAGCAGCGCACCGGCTTCTTATCGAGCAGGCGGATGTGTGCAGACACCCACCCTACCAGCAAACGGCCGCCATCCACGACTTTTCGTGCAGCCGTGACGGGACAGTTGACAACCACTGTCCCTATGCCCGATCGATTCCTCCGGATTGTGCCGACTCTAACCGGCTCGACCGGGCATTCGCCGATCCGGGCGATCGCCGCAGCAACCTCCTCCGCCGTCACCGAATCATCCAGCTCTGAGACCCGCAAACCAGCAGACTTGACGGGCCTGGACACAGCGACGTTCTCCGGGTCGAGAATCAAGCGCAGCTTCTCAGCTAGCGCATCCGCCTTGTCTCCACTTGTGGTGCCGGGTATTTTCAGTACCCGCGCACCAGACGCAGCGACCCTAAATTGCACGCCGTCAATCCCCAGCTCAGGCAGATTTAGCTGCTGCTTAGCCTGCGACAGGATGTCGGCGTACGAAAGGCCCTTCTCTTGGGCATTCGGCTGAAGGCGAAGCACCACCGCAGTCGATCGCGGTGCGCTGAGGTTGGGCTTTCGGTCTGCGCCCCGAGGCTTCGTCGCCTTCTTACTTTTTTGACCAGCGGAGGCCACCCGCTTCGCGCCTTGACCTCGCTTGCGACGACGGCGGCTTACAACCGTCCACTCCTCCCCATCGGCTGCAGGGACCGGAGGAGCACTCGGCTGTGATCCGGTATGGGGCAATTGCTTACCCCTCTTGGGAGGAGGAGGCGGTGGATTCTTAGCCTTGCCCCGACTCTTACTTGTCTTCTTTTTTGATGGAGGATTTTGATGGATAGCTGTAGGTCCCTCTGGTGTTTCCTTAGCCTGTGGTCGCTGGCTCTGGGGTTCGGAGACGCCGACCACCTCCGCAAATGACGGCGACGCGGGAGGAACCTCAGATGACTCTGTGCGGGCCCGATCCGCGGCAAGTGGAGGACGCACGCGTTTTTCGGGCAGCAGCCTGTCCTTTATGCCCTCGAAGCGGGCATTTATCATAAAACCGACCCGATCCATGATGGACCGGGCCAGTTCCTCAACCTCAAGGCCGGTGCGTCCTTCCGCGGGCGGGGGCACTCTGACCTGTGCCTGGGCACGCTGCAGGTCGGCTCGCAGCTCTGCCACCTCACTACGCAGCTCTGCCAGCTCCGTCTTTAGTCTCGCGTTCTCTGAAGCGACTTTGGTCGTCTCCGCGGAGACTGTGCTTCGACGCAGGATCTCGACCGCTTGTTTTATTGCCCGCACTTCAGTGTTTAACACCTTGCGGGTGGTGCCCTTGAGATTTGCCGACTTATGGGTCACCTCGGTGATCACTTCGGCCGTCTTCAGCAACCCGTCAAGGAGGACAGGCGCCGATGGCTCCCCTTCCAGCACGGTCTCCTCTGGGGCACTCAACCCATGTGCCTGCCGAGTCTGGTGGATCTTGCGGATCTCCTCCGCAAGCTCACGTTCCGCCTGAAGCTGCATCTCCTGCCGCTCCAGGTCGAGAAGCTCCCGCTTTGCCTTCGCCAGGCCGACGTACTCCCCGGTGGTTGGGGGTCTTCCGCGACCTCTAGAAACGTCTGACTTTCTCGACCCACCAGACGCTGGCTCGTCGCTCCCGCTGTGAGGAAGGGATCTGCACTCCTGGTCAGTGGGAAGCGGCGTGTCTACCCGCTTGAAGCGGCCACGCTCATCCCGCACTAGTGGAGGTACAGCACCACCGGACCGTAAGCGTCCCCGACTGCAGCGGCCCGTCGACAACTTACGAGGGGTTGGTTGTTCTCCCTCTTCGTTCGACGTCGAATCCGACCCCGAACGTTTTCCTCCTCGGCGCTTTTCTGGTTTTTGGCGAGGCGTGCTCCAGAATTTGGAACGCCGCTTGCCAGCGCCGTCATCCGAGACACGGATATCGTGGAACTCAGGGCTACAGGCTCCTGAGGCACAACTCCGCATCTCTCCTTCATCCACGAGTGAGTCTCGAGAGGACGATGGACCCCTGCTCGAGTCACCCGACCGAAACAGGTCCTTTAAAACCACTTGCGGCGTTCGCCGCATCAACCGAGACCCTAAAGCTACAGAATCAGCAGAGCGAGAGTCCGCCGATACTGCAACAACATCCGAATCGATGTGCATGTCGGAGTCCTTTATCGCGCAATGGTCTTTGGGGACCGTGGTCCCCCCAGGTTTAACAAAATCCATGTCGTTATGCTTATCCGAATTCCGTGAAGATTTGCCGTGGTCGTGAGTAGGAATACTCAGGCGAATGCTGCCCCCCCCAGAATACGAGGGGCGGCCGGTAGCCTGACGCAACGCCGGGGTGCGCGAGACTACCGGGAGGGATTCTCCGGATTTACCGGTACCCTCCTGGGGTAGTGATTTTTTACAGTCCGCCATCATAAGTTTGGGCTCATTTCCGGGTGAGCTCCCCCGCCTTCTCAGCGCTTACCGGTTAACCCTACGCCGCAGCACGCTAGACTACGGTTTCGGGGTGATTTTTATAGAGGTTTCCTTCCTCGCAGCACATCACGTGTGATGTGCCCCCGGTCCCGGCCGTAGTGCAATGGCCGGGTTACGGTATGATTTGTGCCTCGCGGCTTTTCGACTGATTGCACCGGTTTTCCAGTGGGCGATGGTGTCGTCACGTACCTACGCCTGGAGTGGCTGCTCTTAGTCTGGCCCCTCACCCTAAACCTCCCGGTATGAGTAACTCTGCCGGTATAGCCTCAGGGATCATTGGGACACGCAAGCCCCCCCACCACGACAAGGTGGCAGCCTCGGGGGGGAACCTAACCTAACCTAACCTAACCTAACCTAACCTAACCTAACCTAACCTAACCTAACCTAACCTAACCTAACCTAACCTAACCTAACCTAACCTAACCCAACAATATATTGTATTAAATTGGTGGTTCCGCGTCGTTTTTCTTCAAATTTTTTGACATTTCAACTGTGACTAGCTGGTCTTAGCATACTAGTACAGTTTTCATTAAATTCTATTAGTAAATTTTTCATTTTGAGGAAAATATCAAAATTTTTTTTTATATATCCCATACAAAATTCACATTTTCGGCAATTTTTAGTAAATAACTTTTTATAGGAAAATCACAGCTTTTCCTAACCTTCAGACGACTTATAGACATCGTTGAGGCGCATCTTTCGGTGCCACTCGCGATCGTGAAAAGTCATCCTCAGGCGGAAAATTTTCGAATTTTCCTTAAAAAATTATTGTTTTTGTTAGAGAAATTTTTTTTTTTTTTCTATTTCTTTTCAGAAATTTATTTAACAGCTATTTAGAGTTTTCTAATAGCTATCTTTCGATATATCGCACACCCCGATCGGCTTAACCAGTCGGGAGTTATAGTATTTTTAGAGAAAATTTTCGTTTTCCTCAAGGGAAAAATCCAATTTTCCAAATTTCAAAATTCTTTTTGACTCATATCGTGCGACTCGACGAGACGCATCTTTCGGCATATCGTTTATAATTTTAAGACGCATACTTTCGAAGATATTTAGGAAAAACCGATTCCCGCGGCCCTCCCACCCGCCCTTTATAGTATAGAAGGTGTAGGACCACAAAAATTTTGGGGAAAAATTATTGTTTTCCACACCAAATTCTACAAATCCAGGTGATTAATTATATACACTTGGAAGGCTCCTTAGCTTTTCCAAATAGCCAAAGCTAGTTCATTAAAAAATTGACAATCACCTTTATTTATTCGACATTTTTTAAAAATTTTGACAGGGTACCTTATACATACCCCCTTTTAAATACATTGACTTTATTTATATACTTACTCATATTTATATTTAATACGCTTTTATATTTTGACCCTTGCAAATTGACACATATCGACACACAATTTACAGCAGTATGTACCTAACGCCACTCTCATCAAAAACTGACGATGGACAAACATCACCCTCCAGGACTGTCACCAAAGTACCAAGAGCCCGAAGAAGCATCGACGATTGGGAGGCGGCGGGTCCAGATGCTTCAAAAAACGATTCGGAAGAATCGCCAAAAAGAGCCAACGCTCCTTCTAATAAACACCAAAGTAAGACTGCTGAGGCGCGAGTGTGCCTCAACAGAGCGAAACTGCATCTAGGGAACTCGAGAAATATAAGCAGGGAAATAAAAAAGGAAGTGACTCAGTCCCTAGACCGCCTGTATCAGCTTGTAAAGGAGGCGGAGTCCGGCCATAATCGAACGGTACATAGAGAAGCGACAGTTACGAGCAACCAAAACTTAGTGGCACTGGAGGAGGTAAACGAATGGAGAAAATGTATAGAAGAACATACGAGGAAAATGGATGAACATCTACACGGAATGGAGGGACTGAAAGAAGCTATCGATATGCAGAACGGGAAGCTAGAAAAACTGACATATGCGGCAGTAACAGCAGGAACGCCGCCCGTCCAAGTCGAAACAAAAGCGACCCAGAGCCCCGCATTGCACTCCATTCTGGTATCATCAACTAACGAGGCAGATACAGGCGAGGAAGTGATTGAAAGAATCCGGAACGTGATTAATGCGAGGGTGACAGGAATAAAAGTGGATAGGATAAAGAAAGTACGAGAGGGAAAAGTGATTGTGGGATGTAAAACGGAAGACGAGAGAAACAAGGTGAGAGATAGACTAAAACAAGATGAAGGAAGTCTGCGGATAGAAGACGTCACGAACAAAAACCCGCTGGTGATCGTCAGGAATCTTCTCAGCTACAACAGTGAAGCCAATATAGTGGAATCACTCAGAGTACAAAATGGGAACATAATGGAGGGGCTTAGTTCGGAAGAAGCAAAAATCATGGAGCGGTACAGAAGAAGAGCGAGAAACCCCCACGAGAGCCACGTGGTCCTTCAAGTGTCGCCCAAACTCTGGAGTAGATTGACAACCATTGGGAAAATCCACATTGACCTACAGAGGGTGATTGTAGAAGACCAATCTCCACTCCTGCAATGCACCCGGTGCCTGAGCTACGGTCACGGAAGAAGAACTTGTGCAGCAAAAGAAGACGTGTGTAGTCACTGTGGCGGATCTCACCTGCGGGAATCCTGTCCCTCGAAGAACCTGGGAGAGAAGCCGCAATGCGTAAACTGCAAGGCAAATAAAATAGGCGAAACAGACCACAATGCCTTTCATGCACAGTGTCCGATCAGACGGAAGTGGGACACGATTGCCAGGACAAGCTACGCTTACTGTTGAGGCTGTAGTTCCGAAACTAGGAAGCTACTGTCGTGTTGCACAAGTTCATGGACAAAAATCAAGACAAGCCACTAACGAACTGTTGTCGGTGAGGGGCAGAGACGAAATGGAAACCATCGTGTACAGGGGGACAGACAAGGAGCGTTGCGCCGGGAAAGTGAAGCTGGGGCCCTTCTGCTCGGTATTCCATGCGAAATCGTATGGAATTTGGCTGTGTCTGGAATACGAAACGAAGGAAGAGCTCGGAACTCTCGCTGTCCTGAGCAACCCAAGATCCGCTCTTACCGTTGTCACCAGTGCATCGACGTGCAACCCGCTCGCTAACGCCATCCGTGAAAGGATAGCGACGATGAGTGGGTCCGGATGCACGGCGCGACTGTACTGGAGCAGGGTGCGAGTCGGCACCCCGGGAAAGAAGAGGGCTGATGATCTTGCCGCCTGCACGGGTTTGGCGTAGTCGTCGGAACAAACCCGATAATTATGACAATTATCCGGCTGTTCAAAAGAGGATGGACAACGTCGGATGCGTCACCGTCGGCTCAGAAACACCACAACTCACCGCAACACACCACTGACGACAGCCATCCTCACTCACAACTTATGCCAAAAACTAGTCATAGGATTAAGAAAATTTATTTAATTAAAATTTTATATGATAATCAAATCTATAAAGAAGAATGTATTGATAGTAGAGCTTTGACATTCCTTCTCATGAGTTCCGCCTAACACGACCTATAAACCAAAAGTATAATACTAGTCCTAGAATTAAGGAATTATACATATATACAAGAAATAGTGCTGTAAATAAGTGTGTTTTTTAACAAATTTTTATTAAATCATTTATTAAACTTTTACTATATACAATAAAATAATTATCCATAAATATTTTAAAATCTTAATCTAATTGTAGATTTTATTAAATGTTATTGAATCTTATTAAATAATTTATTAAATTTAATTATACACAAATTTTAAAAACAATTATCTATAAATATTTTAAAATTTTAATTTAACTGTAATTTTATTAAATATTATTGAATCTTATTAAAAAATTGCTGAACAATGACTCTGGACTTTACCCCGGAGGTGACCTGTAACACCCCCCTAAAGTGGAGGGTGTATATAAAAAAAAAAAAAAAAACCTAACCTAACCTAACCTAACCTAACCGGCGGCACGCAACCCTCATACGTGCCACGTAGTGCTCAGGGTCTCCCCGGCCATCTGGAACCGCGCCCTAGGTATAGGGAGACTGCACATCGATCTGCAACCGATTAGAGTGGCAGATCAATCACCTTTGGTGCAGTGCTCCCTGTGCCTGGGGTACGGCCACAGTAAGAAATTCTGCACCACTACGGAGCCGAAATGTAGCTATTGCGGGGGCCTCCACATGAAAGTGGAGTGCCCGGAATACGCTATCGGCGCAGAGCCCAACTGTTGTAATTGCCAGAGGGAGAAACTGAGCAATGCCTGTCACAGCGCCCTTAGCGACTCATGCCCGATAAGAGCAAAATGGGATAGAATAGCGAGGGCGACTACCCAATACCGCTGCTGAGGTCTCCTCGGAGGATACACCCCCATACAGAGTACTGCAGACAAACCTCCAAAGGCGGAAGCTGGCCACCGAAGAGCTCCTGCTTGAGGCCACCAGGCGAAAAGCTGCAATCGCTCTGATACAGGAGCCTTATGTTGGCAATATAGGTAGAATGAAGGGCTACCAGAACGTAAGGGTCTTCCAGAACACTGGTCAAGGAGAAGGGACTGTTAAGGCAGCGATCGCGGTGTTCGATCCTGACCTAGACGTTGTCCAGTACCCGAAACTCACCACCGACAACATCGTGGTGGTGGGGATCCGAACCAGTGCCTGGGAGATCACGCTGGTGTCCTTCTACTTCGAGCCAAATGAGTCCCTGGTACCGTATCTGCAGCGATTGAAGAGGGTCTCCCATGAGACGGGGTCTCAGCGTATCGTCTTTGGGGGTGACTCTAACTCTAAGAGTACCTGGTGGGGCAGTAGTGTCGAAGACAGCAGAGGTGAGATCTTCCGGGGAGCCCTTGAAGAAATGGACCTCCAAATCCTAAACAGTGGCAAGATACCGACATTCGACACGATAAGGGGTGGAGTGCGATATAGCAGCTACGTGGATATCACGGCGTGCACAAGCAATATGCTCACCCTTGTCGACTCGTGGAAAGTCCTGGAGAGCCTCGTGAGCTCCGATCACAACGGCATTGCTTTTAATATTAATTTGGCTAGGGCAAAGGGCACCAAAATAGAACGCACTACAAGAATTTACAATACAAAAAAAGCAAAATGGGGGGAATTCAAAACTAAAATGGTACAAGAACTCAACAACCGGAATCTACGTCCAAAAGATATAGATGACACGAACGAGTTAGAGCGGGTAACTAATGAATATAGTGAAGCAATTAGGGAAACATGTGAGGGGACATTAACAAAATTTAGTAAAAAAGAAATTCAAGCAATGCCGTGGTGGTCGGAGAGACTCGCAGGACTAAGGAGGGAGGTTAACACGAAAAGGAGGAGAATAAGAAACGCAGCGCCAATCCGCAGAGCGTGGGTAGTTTCTCAGTACTTGGAACAGAAAGAGCTGTATGAGAATGAAGTGAGGAAGGCACAGATCGATAGTTGGAAGGATTTTTGCAGCAAACAAAATAAAGAAGGAGTGTGGGAGGGAATATATAGGGTAATAGGACGAGCTACAGTGAGAGAGGAAGACCAGCTACTCATACATGAAGGGAACCACCTGGATGCGAGGAGCTCAACGGAACTGCTGGCGCAGACCTTCTATCCCAATGATGAAGAGAGGAAAGACGATGAGGGACACCGCAGCATTCGAGAGAAAGCGAAAGAGGTGGAAGAAATTAAGGACCATCATAATGATGACCCACCCTTTACCGAAGGCGAGATGGTGGATGCCCTCTCGAAATTTAATAGTAAAAAAGCTCCGGGATCTGACGGATTTACTGCGGATATTTGCACCCACGCCATTGGCGCCAACCCCTCGCTCTTCCTGGAACTGCTTAATCAGTGCCTCCGCCACGGCCACTTTCCAAAGATCTGGAAGGAGGCCGTGGTGGTGGTGCTGAAAAAGCCAGGTAAGGAGACATATTCCGTCCCAAAATCTTACAGGCCTATAGGGCTACTGCCTGTCCTCGGCAAAGTGTTCGAGAGAATGCTGGTCGGTCGACTCAGATTCCACTTATTGCCACGGATGAGTACTCGCCAGTACGGCTTTATGCCCCAGAAAAGTACCGAGGACGCCCTCTATGATCTCATGGGGCACATAGTGGCCAAACTCAATCAAAAGAGGATAGTCACTATGGTGTCCCTGGATATAGAGGGCGCGTTCGATAGCGCCTGGTGGCCGGCGATTAAGGTACGACTGGCTGAGGAAAAATGTCCGGCAAATCTGAGACGAGTGGTCAGCAGCTACCTGAGTGACAGAAGAGTGAGGGTTAGGTATGCGGGCGAAGAATGTTGTCGTTCCACGGAGAAGGGTTGCGTACAGGGATCAATAGGAGGTCCCCTGCTCTGGAATCTTCTCTTGGATCCTCTGTTAAAGTCCCTAGAAACTGGAGCGGGATATGTGCAGGCTTTTGCCGACGATATAGTTTTGGTGTTCGATGGTGAGACAGCGCTCGAAATAGAGAGACAGGCCAATGCCTCTCTCGAACATGTTCGGGAGTGGGGTGCCGGCATAAAGCTTAAATTCGCACCGCACAAGACCTGTGCGATGGTCATCACGCGGAGGCTCAAGTACGACAACCCACGCCTGAGCATGGGCGGGATAGACGTCGGCCTGTCCAAGGACATTAAGGTCCTCGGCCTCACCATCGACCACAAACTCACCTTTAACACCCACGTCTCCGAGGTGTGCAGAAAGGCGATCAATATTTATAAGAAGCTGGCGCGGATGGCCCGGATCAGCTGGGGATTACATCCCGAGGTGGTCCGGACAATCTACGTAGCAGCCGTGGAACCGACGATTCTGTATGCGGCCAGCGCGTGGCACGGAGCGGCGAATAAGCTGGGTGTTCGGAAGCAGCTGAACGTGGTACAGCGCGGATTCGCCCAAAAGCTGTGTAAGGCCTATCGCACGGTCTCCTTGCACTCGTCCTTGATCCTGGCGGGAATGCTCCCTCTGGATCTCCGAGTCCGTGAGGTGGCCTCGCTGTACGAGGCCAAGAGAGGAGTAGCCTTGCCTTGGCTAGGGGACAAAGAGATCGAGCGAATGGCCCCGGCGATAGAGGCACCTCATCCCGCAGTTCACATGAGCCTGGGGTTCGATAGCATGGTAGACGAGGAACAACTCCAGCGTGTCAACACCGAAGTACGCGTTTTCACGGACGGGAGCAAGATTGAGGGCCGGGTCGGCGCCGCGATATCCGTGTGGAACGGCGAGGCCGAAACCAAGGCCCTCAAGCTTGCTCTGTCGTCCCATTGCACCGTCTACCAGGCCGAACTGCTGGCACTGTGGAAGGCGACGGATGAGGTCCTCAGGCGAAGTGAGTCCACGTTTGGCATCTTCAGTGATAGCAGGGCCGCACTCCTGACGGTGACCAATCGTCACGCCCTCCATCCCCTGGCAGTGAAAGCCAGAGCCAACATATATCGTGGCATGGCCCAGGGTAAAGGAATATCCTTGCACTGGGTCAAGGCACACGCAGGGCTTGGAGGGAACGAGCGAGCGGATACCCTCGCCAGATGTGCGGCTCTGTCATTGAAGAGAGCTCCCGACTACGACCTATGCCCGGTTTCATTCGCTAAGGGCGGTCTCCGTCAGGCCACCCTCAGCGAATGGAACAAGCGGTATCAGGAGGGCGTAACCGCCTCCGTCACGAGGCTCTTCCTCCCGTGCGCGGTGACCGCTTACAGAGTCGTCCGGAAAATGGAGATTGCCGGCCCTACAACCCAGATGCTGACGGGGCACGGTGGGTTCTCCGAATACTTGAATCGTTTCAAGTGTAAGGAGAGCCCATCGTGTGCCTGCGAGCCGGGGATCGACGAGACTGTCGTCCATCTCCTGACGAGCTGTCCCATTCATGGCCTCGAAAGGATCCAGTTGGAGAGCAGCACAAATTTAAAAATAGTCCCAGAAAACCTCCCCATCCTCATGCAAGACCACACAACCCTATTCCTAAATTACGCCCATAAAATTGTAAAATTTGTAAATAAAAGAAATGGCAAAACAAAAAATTAATTGTATACTGGTATTATAAGAATACCAATAACAATAATTTAAAAATAAGAGTTTTAGTTAAAATAGAAATAGGTTAAGCAAAAAATGTAAATAATAGTAAAGCTTAGATGTTAAGGAAAATTAAATGTTAGCATTAAAAATTACATTAGATTTTAAGGTATTTTAAGGTAGTCAGATAAGATTTAATATAAAGATGTAAATATAGTACTCCATAGCTACAACTGTAAAAAACATAATATAATAATATAAAAATAAGGCATAATTGTAAAAATATAAAAGAGAATATAAAATATAGTAAAATAAAAATTGACGGACCCAATCAGGGCCATAGTGTAACCTTCTACTTCCAGTTTTAAATGAAACAAAATTATAAAAAACAACTTTGACAACGTCAAAGGTGCCAGGACGTGGGGCTCGCACCCACAAAAAAAAAAAAAAAAAAAAAAAAAAAAAAAAAAACCTAACCTAACCTAACCTTTTTTTTTTTTTTTTTTTTTTTTTTTTTTTTTTTACATGGCGAAAATCCTCATGGATACCACACCCCGCGGGGGCAGCGTGTGGTTATGCCGGACTCCTACCGGCTAAAAACACCATGGTGCATTGCTCACGTCGCTCTGCGCCGAGAACACGGGTACGCCATCGGCACTCTTCCGCGAACTCGGCAGCGACATGGCCTCATCAGGCCTCAGCTTTGGGGACGCCCAACTGCGTCCCTCCGCACCGCACTGCTGCACTACAGCACGGCGCCTTCTCCCTTCAAGGACTTAGCTGGGAACAGGCTCCCCCGAGCCTGCCCCAGCGACTCTATCAGGGAGGGTGGTCTCCCAGACCTGCTCTTCGGCGGCGGCGCCCTGGTCGTCGGCGGCGCATCGCGAGATCGGTCGTCGCCTCCCGATCCCGCTCGTCTGCTTCCTTCCGGGCAAGCACTGATTCGCAAAAGGCGAGAGTAGCGCTCCACGACTCCTCGCGGTCCACCATAGACTTGACCACGGCGGGCAACGAGAGGTCGGAGCCGACTACAGCGCAGAGCTGAAGGCGCTCTGTCGCCCAGGCGGGGCACACTTCCAACATATGTTGGGCCGTTTCCTCCGGACATCCGTCACAATGGAGGCACCTGGCGGTCGGCTCTCGCCCGGCAATGTGGTGCAGGTACCTCCCGAAGCAGCCATGCCCCGAGAGGACCTGCGACAACCTGTATGTTAGTGTGCCGTGACGTCTGCCTATCCATTTTTGGAGAACTGGACGGATGGCCTCGATGGTCCGTCGGCCGGCGCTAGGGTGCCCCAGCCTGGACTCCCACATTTCTTCAGCTTCTTCTCGCAGCCTCTGTCTTCTTTCCCCGATTTCCTGGGGTGGTGGTGCGTGCCCTTGGGACCGTACCTCCTTTCGCCACGCATGAAGCTGGGCAAGGATCCCGGCCTCTAGGTCCCAGGGCATGAAACCCGCCAACACACAGGCCGCTTCCTCCGAGATTGTGCGGTATCCCCGGATGGCCCTGACCGCCAATGCCCTCTGCGGTTTGCGCAAAAGCGCGACACTCCGGCGATTCAGGGCATCGGCCCAAACAGGAGCCCCGTAGAGAGCCATGGACCGCACAACTCCAGCATGAAGGCGCCTACAAGTGGCGCCTGGGCCACCGACATTTGGCAGCAACCGCCCCAGAGCAGCAGCTGTTCGAATGAGCCGTGGGGCCAACCTTTCAAAGTGGGCCCTAAAATCCCACTTGCTGTCTAGAGTGAGCCCCAGATACCTCATCTGGGACTCTACGACGATGCGTACTCCTCCAACCACGATGTGCAGGTTGGCAGGCGGCGCGTTTCGGGGCCCGTGAAAGCATAATGCCTCCGACTTATTAAGCGCCACCTCCAGTCCCAGACGCCTTATTCTCGACACAACGTGGGCCGCTCCCGCCGTGGCGAGTATGGCGGCGTTGCGGAGAGTCTTGCTGCGCGCAGTTACCAGGGTGTCATCGGCGTAACATGTCACCTCAACACCCTGGAGATTGGCGCCGCGCAGCACCCAGTCGTATCCGATATTCCACAAGAGTGGTCCTAAGACCGACCCCTGTGGAACACCGCACAGCACTTCTCTATCATCTTGCGAACCGTTTTGGCAGGGGAAGATCACCCTCCTGCCGGACAGGTACGACGCTATGACGCGGCACAGGTAGGAAGGCACCCCATGGAACCGGAGTGCCTCCCTGATGCAAGCCCAGGGGAGTGTGTTGAAAGCGTTGGCGATGTCAAGAGACACCGCCAAAACGACCTCACCCCGGGAGACCGCATCCTGTGCGAGGGTCCGGACTCTGCCTACAGCATCCACCGTAGATCTTCCTTTCCTAAACCCAAACTGACAGTCCGCCAGGTTCGGCCCGACCTGCTCCAGATGTTCGACGATGCGCCCGGCCACCACTCTCTCAAAGAGCTTGGCCACATCGTCGAGTAGCACGATCGGGCGGTATCCGGAGGCTGAGTCAAGCGGCCGGCCCTCCTTCCGCAAGAGGACGAGTTTTCCCTCCTTCCATTGGTGGGGGATGACTCCTTGCTGTAAACAGGCGGAAAAGAGCGCCCGGAGTCGATCCCCCAGATCTTCCAGCGCCAGAGCTAGGGCGCGTCCCGGTACGCCGTCAGGGCCGGGAGCAGTGTTCTTAGCTCGCAGCTTTCTGACCGCCGCATTGAGCTCCTCCTCAGACACTGACGGCGCTGCGAACGATTCCGGCGACTGCACAGGAGGGTCGCAGGACATGACAGGTGGGGAGAAATCCCCGCGATGTGGGAAAAGGGATGACACGACGTCCCGAAGCAGCTGGGGCGATAGGGTCTCTGTAACGGGGGGGGCCCAGGAGCGGAGCTTGCTCAACACTAACTTGTATGGTCGCCCCCATGGATCCGCGTCCAGAGTACCCAAGAATTCGCCCCAGGCAGCCTCTATCGCCCTCCCGATGGCCGTCTGCAATTCGGTTTTAATCTCTCTATAGGAATCATAGAGGAGCACTTCCCTATCGAGGTCCCTGCGTCGTCTTCGCTTACACCTGGTGTACTGGCGCCTAGCCACGACACAGTCTCTGCGCAACTGCGCGATATCGGCCGTCCACCAGTACACCTGGGGCTTCGGAGGCCGATTTTTAGCCCGGAACATTGATGCGTCGCACACCTGCCGCATTGTCTCCCGGAACCAGTCCGCCTCACGTTGCACTACCAAAGGGCCAGGAGGAGCGGGTGACCAAGATCTTACGATCACCGCTTCCCGTAGAATATCACGGTCGAGGCTCCGGAGTTGCCACCTGTGACTGCTGTTCGATAGGTTCCGCTCGGGACCAACCGGGTTCGCAGGGAGGGAGGAGACGCTAAATCGTATGTAACGGTGGTCTGAAAGCGTCTCCTCTACCTCCAACACTCCCCAATCCTGGACACGGCGTGCCACGGCAGGGCTTGCGAACGAGACGTCCACGATGGAGCCGCCCTGCATCCGCACGCACGTGTTGACCGAACCCCTATTCAAAACAACGAGCCCGGTCTCAAGCATCCAGCGCTCGACCATCGCGCCGCGCAGATCCGTCGCAGGGGATCCCCACGCCACAGACTTCGCGTTCAGGTCCCCTGCAACGACAACGGGATGAGGATGGCTCTGCCGCACGAGACCCGTGAGCCGAGCCAAGAAGTCCCCGAACTCACTTGCCGGACGATTAGGGGAGAAATACGCCGAAACGATGACCATGTCCCCAACCTGGGCCGCGACGTAACCTGGACCCTTCATTATATTGTGAAGTGGCAGGGAACCCGCAGCCGGCCTAGCAATTATACCTGCCACACCGTCATTATCTCCTGCCCATCCAGGAGACACCCGATAAGGCTCAGCCACAATGGCTACGCCAATCCTCCACTGCGCCAGACTCTGGAACATTAGGTCCTGAGCCCTGGCGCAGTGATTTAAATTTATCTGAAGGAATCGGAGAGGGGCCATTAATCTATAGCCATGCTCTCCGATATCCCTCCGATCACAGGAGCGGCTTTGGCCGCCTGATCTCTGGGCCCAGCTTTATTGCCGGCTGCCCTTTTCCCTTTGCGCCCGTTATTGTGGGCCTTGCAGGCCCATCCACCGATCTTGTGACCGGCGGGCCTGTTAGCTGCGGCACACACCACACAATGCGGTGATCCGGTGCATTCCGCTGATTTGTGTCCAGCCTTTCCGCACCGGAAACACAGGGTGCTGCGATCGTCAGCTACAGTGCACTGCTCCTTTGCGTGCCCGGCCTCCAGACATCGGAAGCAGCGCACCGGCTTCTTGTCTAGCAGGCGGATGTGTGCAGACACCCACCCTACGAGCAAACGGCCGCCATCGACAACCTTTCTTGCAGCCGTGACAGGGCAGTTGACCACCACTGTCCCTATGCCCGATCGATTCCTCCGGATTGTGCCGACTCTAACCGCCTCGACCGGGCTTTCGCCGATGCGGGCGATCGCTGCAGCAACCTCCTCCGCCGTCACCGAGTCATCCAGTTCTGAGACTCGCAAGCCAGCAGACTTGACGGGCCTGGACACTGCGACATTCTCAGGGTCGAGAATGGAGCGCAACTTTTCGGCAAGCGCATCCGCCTTGTCTCCACTTGTGGTGCCGGGTATTTTCAGTACCCGCGCACCAGACGCAGCGACCCTGAACTGCACGCCGTCGATTCCCAGCTCAGGCAAATTAAGCTGCTGCTTAGCCTGCGACAGGATATCTGCGTAGGAAAGGCCCTTCTCTTGGGCATTCGGCTGGAGGCGCAGCACCACCGCAGTAGATCGCGGCGCACTCAGGTTGGGCTTTCGGTCTTTGCCCCGAGGCTTCGACGTCTTTTTCTGTGTTTGGCCAGCGGAGGCCACCCGCCTCGCGCCTTGGCCTCTCTTACGACGACGGCGGCTCACAACCGTCCACTCTTCCCCATCGGCTGCAGGGACCGGAGGAGCACTCGGCTGTGATCCTGTTTGGGGCGATTGCGTACTCGCCTTCGGAGGAGGGGGAGGTGCCTTCTTCGTCTTAGCCCGGCTCTTACTCTTTGTCTTTGTTGGAGGCTTTTGAGGGACAGATGTTGGTCCCTCTGGGGTTTCCTTGGCCTGTCGTGGCTGTCTCTGCTGTTCGGAGACGCCGACCGCCTCCGCAAATGTTGGTGACTCGCGAGGACCCTCAGGTGGCTCTGCGCGCGCCCGATCCGCGGCAAGTGAGGGTCGCACGCGTTTTTCGGGCAGCAGCCTGTCCTTTATGCCCTCGAAGCGGGCATTTATCATAAAACCGACCCGATCCATGATGGACCGGGCCAGTTCCTCCACCTCGAGGCCGGTGTGTCTTTCCGCCGGTGGGGGCACTCTGACCTGTGCCTGGGCACGCTGCAGGTCGGCTCGCAGCTCTGCGACCTCTCCGCGCAGCTCGGCCAACTCCGCCTTGAGTCGGGCGTTCTCAGACGCAACTTTTGTCGTTTCCGCGGAGACTGTGCTACGACGCAGAACCTCGACCGCCTGTTTGATTGCCCGCACTTCAGTGTTTAACACCTTGCGGGTGGTGCCCTTAAGATTTGCTGACTTATGGGTCACCTCCGAGATGATCTCTGCCGTTTTCAGCAACCCGTCAAGGAGGACGGGCGCCGATGGCTCCCCTTCCAGGACGGTCTCCTCTGGGGCACTCAAGCCCTGTGCCTGCCGAGTCTGGTGGATCTTCCGGATCTCTTCCGCAAGCTCACGTTCCGCCTGAAGCTGCATCTCCTGCCGCTCCAGGTCGAGAAGCTCCCGCTTTGCTTTCGCCAGGCCGACGTACTCCCCGGTGGTTGGGGGTCTTCCGCGCCCTCTAGAAGCGTCTGACTTTTTCGAGCCACCAGACGCTGGCTCGTCGCTCCCGCTATGAGGAAGGGATCTGCAATCCTGGTCAGTGGGAAGCGGCGTGTCTACCCGCTTGAAGCGGCCACGCTCATCCCGCACTAGTGGAGGCACAGCACCACTCGACCGTAAGCGCCCCCGACTGCAGCGACCCGTCGACAACTTACGAGGAGTTGGCTGTTCCCCGTCTTCGTTCGACGTCGAATCCGACCCCGAACGTTTTCCTCCTCGGCGCTTTTCTGGTTTTTGGCGAGGCGTGCTCCAGAATTTGGAACGCCGCTTGCCAGCGCCGTCATCCGAGACACGGATATCGTGGAACTCAGGGCTACAGGCACCTGAGGCACAACTCCGCATCTCTCCTTCGTCCATGAGTGAGTCTCGAGAGGACGATGGACCCCTGCTCGAGTCACCCGACCGAAACAGGTCCTTTAGAATCACTTGCGGCGTTCGCCGCACCAACCGAGAAGCTACAGCTAAAGAATCAGCAGAACGAGTGTCCGCTGACACTGCAACAACATCCGAATCGATTTGCATATCGGAGTCCTTAATCGCGCATTGGTCTTTGGGGACCGTAGTCCCCCCGGGTTTAACAAAATCCAAGTCATTATGCTTATCCGAAGTCCGTGATGATTTGCCATGGTCGAGAGTAGGAATACTCAGGCGAATGCTGCCCCCCCCAGAATACGAGGGGCGGCCGGTAGCCTGACGCAACGCCGGGGTGCGCGAGACTACCGGGAGGGATTCTCCGGATTTACCGGTACCCTCCTGGGGTAGTAATTTTTTACAGTCCGCCATCATAAGTTTTGGGCTCATTTCCGGGTGAGCTCCCCCGCCTTCTCAGCGCTTACCGGTTAACCCTACGCCGCAGCACGCTAGACTACGGTTTCGGGGTGATTTTTTATAGAGGTTTCCTTCCTCGCAGCACACGTGTGATGTGCCCCCGGTCCCGGCCGTAGTGCAATGGCCGGGTTACGGTATGATTTATGCCTCGCGGCTTTTCGACTGATTGCACCGGTTTTCCGGTGGGCGATGGTGTCGTCAGGTACCTACGCCTGGAGTGGCTGCTCTTAGTCTGGCCCCTCACCCTAAACCTCCCGGTATGAGTGACTCTGCCGGTATAGCCTCAGGGATCATTGGGACACGCAAGCCCCCCCACCACGACAAGGTGGCAGCCTCGGGGGGGAACCTAACCTAACCTAACCTAACCTAACCTAACCTAACCTAACCTAACCTAACCTAACCTAACCTAACCTTTTTTTTTTTTTTTTTTTTTTTTTTTTTTTTTTTTTTTTTTTTTTTTTTTTTAAGTGTGTGGAATGCGTTTATGCATACCCGACCGACGAAACGGTCTTTCGGGTTATGTGGGACTCTGGCCACCAGACTCCGAACAAGCCAGAGTCTGGAAACACGCCCGGTCATACTCCCCCCATACGGGGCTCATCGTTAGACCGGACTAATACCCACTAAACCACACACTGTGTCCCTCTGTGCGCAGAGTGCTGGGGTCACGGTACGAAGCCCGCCAGCTTACCCCCCAGCAGCGCTGACCCTTGAGCGAGGGTCCCATCCTCAGATGTACGTTTCGCACTTCTACATTTGAAGAGGCCCGCGGAGACACACCGCGCGCGCACTCTCGAGGCCTGAGTGTGACGGCAAACCCTTGGTTCGGGTGCCGTCACGGCTTCAGTTATGGAGGAAGAAGGGCATCGGCGTACGCCCGTCTTCTTCGACCTACTCTGCGGCGCCGCAGCGGGCAGTCAGTTACCGCCTCGCGCTCACGTTCCGCCGCTTCTTTCTGGAGGAGAACCTTTTCGCAAAAGGTGGACACCGCTGTCCAGGCCTTCTCATTTTTTTTACCATAGAATAAACTACAGCCCGCAAAGAAAAATCAGAGCCGACGACGGCAGCCATGGCCGATCTCTCTTCCGACCACGCTGGGCACTCTTCTAGCGTGTGTTGTGCCGTGTCATTTGTGTCTCCACAGTGGTGACACTCCGGTGTTGGCTCTCTCAGAGCAAGGCGGCACAGGTACTCACCAAAACAGCCGTGTCCCGACAAGACCTGCACCAACCTGAACCCGAGCACCCCATGGCTTCTACCGAGCCAGCGGTCGAGAACACCTACGATGGCCCCGACTGTCCTAACGCCAAACGTCGGTCGCTCTAACCGTTCCCTCCACATTTCGACGGCATTGGCGTGGGCTAGGTCACGCCGTTGCTGTATCTCGCGAAGAGTTGGGTTTTGACCCCGTATCCGAAGGCCCATGCGCCAATGATAAACCGACGCAAGGGCCTTGGCTTCCAAATCCCAGGGAACAGAGCTTGCAAGTAGGCAAGCCGCCTCGCACGATATGGTCCGGTATCCCCTAATTACCCCTATCGCGATGACACGCTGAGGTGCCCGTAGCAAAGGAACGAGCTTCACCGAAAGAGCGTCAGCCCAGACGGGAGCTCCATATAGGGCCATGGACCGCACGACTCCGAGATAGAGACGGCGGCAGGCATTTCCGGGACCATCCAATTTGGGCATTATTCGCCGTAGGGCTGCAGAGGCCTTTAGAAGCCGCGGCGCCAACTTCTTAAAATGAGGAAGAAAGGACCACCTGCTATCCAATAGCAACCCAAGATAATTGAGGGTGGATCGAATTTCGATACGCACCCCCGATACTACGAGATGAGCCCCACTGGGGGGAGCTCTACGAAGCCCATGAAATAGTATGGCCTCCGTCTTGTGTAGACCAACCTCCAATCCGAGGGCGCGTATTCGCGACACTACGTGGGCGACTCCGGCAGTTGCCAGTATGCACGCATCCCTGTAGGTCTTGCCTACGGCAGAGACTAGGGTGTCATCGGCGTAGCACACTACGTCGACACCGTGTAATGTCGCGCCTCTCAGCACCCAATCATATCCAATGTTCCACAGGAGCGGCCCTAAGACCGACCCCTGCGGAACGCCGCAGGACATTGGTTGGCGCCGCATGTCACATCCAGTTGGGCATATTACCGTCCTAGAAGAAAGGTATTGCCCAATAACCCGGCAGAGGTACAAGGGCACTCGGTGAAAACGGAGTGCTTCCATGATGCACTCCCAGGGCAAGGTGTTGAAGGCGTTGGCAATGTCTAAGGACACTGCCAGTGCTACCTCGCCCCGGTTTACAGCGCCCTCTGCCAGATTCTTCACCTTGAGGATGGCCTCCAAGGTGGATCGTCCTCGCCGAAAGCCGTACTGGTTGTCGGCTAAGTCAGGTCCGGTCTGGTGGAGGTGGCTCGTTAGACGAGCAGCGATGATGCGCTCGAATAGCTTTGCCACCTCGTCTATAATAACAATAGGGCGGAACGATGATGGAGACTCCACCGGTCTCCCCTCTTTCTTAATTAGTACGAGCCGCCCAGTTTTCCACTGCAAAGGAAACTGGCCACGTTCCAGGCACGCAGAGTATAGACCCCTGAGACGAGACTCGAAATCATCGCACTCTAAGGCCATCACCCATGCGCGGCCCGGTATCCCGTCCAGCCCTGGCGCCGTCTTTTTCGACCGAAGTCTGATGACGGCGACCTCCATTTCCTCATGTGTGACTTCCGAAACATCGGAGATATCGTCTGGCCTCGCGTCAGGCGGTGCCATCGCCGGTGGCGTGTGTGGAGCTCTGTTCGGAAACAGGCCCGAGAGCACACCTTCCAGGACCTGTGGCTGGAGGGTCTCGGTGAGAGGCGGCGCCCACTGGCGCATCTTGTTCCTGACCATTCGGTACGGTCGGCCCCAGGGGTCATTGTCTAAGGTCTGCAGCATCTCCGTGTTGTGTTGTGCTTTGGACTCCTCGATCGCCCGCTCGAGAGCTGTCCTTGCCTCTCGGTATTCATTGGAGAGTTCAGCTTCTCGGCGCTCGTCATTCGGACGGCGATGATGGCGTAGTCGGCGTCGAAAACGTTGGTACTGCCGGCCGGCCTCTATACCAGCCGAGCGAAGGGCAGCAATCTCTTGTGACCACCAATATACGCTACGGCGGGGACGTCTTGAAGTAACACGGGGCATTGACGCGTCGCAGATTGACGTCATCGTCGCCCCGAACCAAGCGGCTTCCGTCTCGACGCATTCGGGTCTTTCCGGGGCTGGTTCCCATGTGGCCACCGTCACCGCTTCTTCTAGTTTGTCTCGGTTGAGACGCCCAAGTGCCCAACGCGGCCCATCTCGTAACCGGCAGGCCGGCTGATCAGGTCTTGACGTTTGGGTCGAAACGTTAAACCGGATGTACCGGTGATCGGACAGCGTTTCGGCCTCCTCAAGAACTCTCCAGTCTCGAACACGGCGTACCAGAGCAGGACAAGCAAACGTGATGTCCACGATAGACCCACCCCCCTGCCTCACGCACGTGTAGACCGACCCCTGGTTTAGAATCACCAAACCCATCGATGCAGACCAATCCATTAGCACGTCGCCGCGGGCATCAGTCGTCGGAGAACCCCAAGCCGCGGATTTTGCGTTAAAGTCCCCTAGGACGAGCACTTGGCGGGACGGCCTTAATCCCTGAATCATCACCGAGAGGTCTTCTAGAAACTCCTCGAAATCTGCCAAAGGTCGGTTCGGCGAGAAGTAGACCCCTACTACAACCAAGTTACCCAGGGTAACTGCCACGCATCCCCTGCCCTTTGCTATGTGACTAAAGGGGGGAGAGCCAACAGCGGGCCGGGTAATAATAGCCACTAGGCCATCGCGGTCAGACGCCCAATGTTCCACTTCGGGAATGAAATATGGCTCTGCGACCACAGCTACGCCTATCAACCACTCCGCCAAGCTCTGCATCAGGAGATCCTGAGCTCTTGCGGCGTGGTTGATGTTGCACTGCAAAAAACGGGTAGTCGTTAGATCCATTACCCGTTTTTAGAAGAACACTGTTCCATAGCCTCTGAGCAGGCCGTGGAGGGGGGTACTGAAGGAGCTTTGGAGGTCCTTCTTCCGCGCTTTCTCTTGGGGGCGGCGGCGACGCACGCCTTCCCACCTACCCTATGTGATGCCGACAGGCCAGCGTCCGCGCACAAGCTGCAGTGAGGGTCTGCACTGCAGTCTGCCGATTTATGCCCGGGCTTGCTACAGCGGTAACACAATGTGCTCCGATCAATGTCGGAGTCACATTTTCCGCAGGAGTGTCCCTGTTCCAGGCACCGGAAGCACGTCAAGGGGCGTCGGCCCAGCAAGCGAAAACGTGCCGCAACCCATCCGACTTTAACAACCGCCTTCTTGGCCAAAGTCTTTGCCGCCGTGACAGGGCAGCGTAGCCATGCAGAGTACCCTCTCTTGCCGCGAGCATTACGGCGGATTTCACCGATCCGGATTGACTCTTTGGGGCATCCCGTTTCGGCTGAAATAGCGGCGGCAATCTCTTCGTGCGTCACGGATTCCTCGAGACCGACGATGCGCATTTCCGCGCATTTCATGGGCCGAGTCACCCACACGTCTTCCTCTGAGAGGACCTCACGAACTTTGGCAGCCAGCTGGTCTGCCAATGAACCGCTGTCCGTCCCGGGAACCTCAATCAATTTGGCGCCAGTCTGTGCGTCACTTATTCTTACCCCACCAGTGATACCTACATTGGAGAGGTTGATGCTGTTCTTTAATTTGACCAACATTTCTTTATACGTAAGGCCCTTGGCCACAGCTTCTGGCCGAAGTGTCAAAATTATGGCCGCCGATGTGGGGGCTCGTAACTTTGGTTGTTTGGCCTTGGACGCAGTCGCGGTATTGGGTTTGGACCGGGCATGCTGTTCTGGCCGAGGAGGTTTCGGGTTTCCCCTGCTCTCTCGACCGACCACTTGACTCCATGTCCCCTGTGAAGGGGGGGGCAGTGCCTGACGTGGTCCTCCCGCACTGACTGGTGGTAGAGGGCAAGGTGGTGGTAGAGGCTTTTGACTAGCCTTAGACTTCTCCCCCTTTCCCTTTCCAATATCCTTCTTTTTGCTTCTTTTCTTTCCCTTCTTGTTGGTACCTGTGTCTGATGAGGTACTGGGGCCACCCTTTTCTTCCACTACCACTGGTATCGACTCCCTAGCCTTGTCAGCTGCAAGTGGCGGACGTAAACGTTTAGCTGGGAGCAGGCGATCTTCAATACCGGCCAACTTCGCGTCCATCGCACGTAGAATTATGCGCAGCAGGTCCTCATTTGAGGAAGACAGATTGGTTTCTTGCTGTGCTTGTCGTGGGTGGTCTACGACTTGCGCCTGGCTGAGGCGAGATTGTTCAGCCCAGATTTGGGCCATCTCTTTGCGGAGACAGTCCATATCGGACCGGAGCCGCGCGTTCTCCGCCTTTAGTCGCGCCACCTCGTCCGTCGCCGTCCTTTGCGCTAGGAAGTCCGCGTTATTCCGGTAGGACTTCGCAACCTGCTTCAGCGCCCTCACATACCCACCTTTGAGGTGGCCAGAGGTGTTCGCCACCTTTAAAATAGTGGCAATGTCCTCTTGGACTCGCTTATCGACGTCAGGTGCATTCTCTGACTCTGTGTCTATTTCCGAGCCGGACATGGAGAGGCTCCCGGCTCGGCGAGAGTGGACGTTTCGGGTCCACTCTTCAATGTCGTTGTCGGCCTTAACTTGTTTCTTAGCACGCTGGGAGGCACGTTCCTCCGCCTCAGCAGCGCCCTTCAGTTTTGCAAGCTCCTTTCGAGCCTTGCCGATCCCCACATATTTTCCCGTTGTCGGATGTCTAGCGGATCCCCGGCCTCTGGAGGCTGATGAGATCTTAGGCAGCGCGCGAGCGCCGCCTTCGGTATCCGTCGACTCAGTGGACTCGTTTGTGTCCCTTCGTCTTTTGCGACCTGTCTCACTGTCGCTGAGATGTCCTAAGGACATGGGTGTTGGCAAGCGTTCCAGCACCACTCTCAGACTCTTTTCGGAACCCGAGTACATCACCAGGGTGCGTCCGTCACTCGAATCCTTCTCCTTTCCTCGACTATCACTGCCGTTTCCATGTCCTATTTCCTTTTCGCCACCTTGGCTTAACTTTTCCCTTCCCTTTTCCCTGATTTTACCTTCTCGGCATTCAACGTCACTCTTTTCACTTCCACTCCTACTTCTACTCCTACTTCTACTTCTATTTCTCTCCCCTCCTTCATGTTCAAAACGGTAGTTGCCACCCACGTATACATGTGGCAGAGTGGTCCCATTGGGACCACTGTGGGATTCCCTGCCTGAGGCAGGACCCACCCGTGGAGTCTTTTCACTAGTCGTTCTTTGCATGGTTTGTTTATCTCCTCGATACGTCGTGTGTGTGGTGAGTGGTGTTGTGTGTGAGTGTGTGTGTGTGTGTGTATGAGCGCATGAAATGTTTTCCCTGTCCCCCCCGCATTCACATTTTCCCCACTTTTCCCCCAGCTTTCACATTTCCCATCGCTTTCCTTTTCCCGCCCTTCCCCACTGATCCACAGTTTTGTGTGTACAGATGAGTTTTTGTTTGTGTGTTTCTGAGTGTGTGAGTTATCATGTCCGTATACTGTGGTGTGTAATGTTGTATAAAATGTGGTGTGTATAAGTGTATGTAGAGTGTGCGGTGGCCTCGGTCGCCTCTTACGACCCCCGGGCCCGAGGGGGGGCGCAATTCTACTCTGCCGGCGCCCCACGGCGAAACCTAACCTAACCTAACCTAACCTAACCTAACCTAACCTAACCTAACCTAACCTAACCTAACCTAACCTAACCTAACCTAACCTAACCTAACCTAACCTAACCTAACCTAACCTAACCTAACCTAACCAGTCATCACCCAGCTCCTGTAGCGTCAACACGCGTCCCGTACTCAATAAAAACGCTCCGCGGCTTATAATTCGCCTTCAAAACTCATAAAAATCGAAAATACGGTTAAAGTTTACCGAATCAAGTGATTTTTACGTCAATTCAGTGCTAAAAAACTCACACAACACGGTAGTGTCATTTGTTTTCCTCGGAAAAGCCCAGGAAATTTTATATGCAAGTGAAAAGTTAAAAAAACAGTGCTTTCAAAACTTAAAATAGAAACGCTGCTTGATTTTGAGCGACGACCCCTAGTTTTTTTATATTCATTAGCTGCGCCCTATCGAGACCCTTCGTTTAAGCCATCATTTAGATTTTTCCGACTTACAGTTTCTTTTTTATTGCAAATTTTCCGAATTAGGGCGTGGTCGAAAAAACTTTTCTGGGTGAGTTTTCTAAAATCTAAATATACAGTGCTGTGTTTCTCTAAAAGACCTTCTCATAACCGTTTAATTTTCAAAAATCCGATTATTTTTGTAAAAGTTACGACTGTTTTAGTGAGAGTGATTTTTTTGCTACAACTTCAAGCTCTGAAATCTTTTTTTCCAAAGTGACGACCCCCATATTTTTAATTATCATTAGATTCAGCATTTAAAGACCTTTCGATAGACATATTTTTTATAATTTTAGTGTTTAAATTCAGTGAGTTATTCCTCATTTATTTTATTTCTTATTAGTCATATATTGTCATTTACTCTTGTTAGACTAAGTTTTAATTTTCTTATTAGTTTTAATTTAAATTTTTAGTCTAATTTCATTAATATGTTTTTAAAATTTTATCTTTTACATTTTAATAATTGTACCTAGTGTCTAGTTAGTGTAAGTTAGTTTAAATAATTGGACTTTTACATAATTGGACTTTTAAACCATCGACATGGCCCCACCTACCATCCCCAAACCCCTTCCGGCGTTCGCCGAGGACGTGACGGACGCGTCCTCGTTAGAGGCCACTATTACCACCCTCACCACCGAAATCATCTCAACGGTGGGCTCGGCTAAGAGCGTCACCGCGGCCTCCAAGGCCTTCATTATGCAGGCCTCGGAGGAGATCAGAAGAGCGGTGACGCACTTCTCCAAAATCAATGCAGCTTCATCTACTACTCCGAGCTCAGACGCGTCTACAACTGCGCCCCAGTGGGAGGCTCATTTTAAGGAGCAGATCGCGTCCTGCGTTCGACAGGAGGTGGGCGCCTGCGTTAGGGAGGAGGTGGCCAAGCTCAGGCCGCTTCTCGCTCGCCCTAGCGCGCCCCTCCCACCCGCTCCTGCTCCCGCTGTCGCCGCTGCTGCACCTTCTCCGTCCGCCAGGACCGCGCCAGCACCCGCGAGAGCTGCGCGCCCAAAGCGGGCTGCTGCAGCTCCCGCCACACCCTCGGCCGCCCCTACGGCCCCTGCGGCCACCGGGGCGCTTACCTACGCCCAACAGGCGAGTCGTCCGGCACCGCTCAGGCGAGCACCGGCTCCCGCACCACCAGCTCCTGTCGCCGCTCAACCCAAGATTAACCGACCCGCCATCGTGGTGGCCACCAAGCAACCCGCCAAATCCAGGCAGGAGGTAGTGGAGGCTTTCCGGAAGAGTATTTCCTTCCGGAAAAGCACCTACGCTCCTGCCAAGGTATCTAGTATATCCAACAATAAGATTAGGGTAGAGTTCGACAGTCCAGCTGACAGGGACGATGCCCTCAAGCGTCTGTCCAACTCTCCTGAAGCCACCGTTACCGCCGAATCCGCTAAGAAACTTCGCCCCATGCTGCTGCTGAAGGGCATCAGCCCCGACATGGCCCCGGAGGATCTGGTGAGTACTATACTCACCCAGAATCCCGAACTCAACAGCTACACACACACGGACCTTACATTCAAATTTAAGAGAGCTAACAACCGCAGCACTATTCTTTACAACGCCGTCCTTGTGGCTAACCCAGCTATCTGGCATGACCTAGTTAAGATTGTCCGGGTTCGCCTGGACCATCAACGGGTTCATGTTGAACCCTTCTTACCATTTTTACAATGCAAAACGTGCCTCCAATTTGGACACACCCATAAACACTGCCAAACTGAAGCCAGACACTGCGCTCACTGCGCGTCACACACCCACACCATCGACACCTGCCCGACTAAGGACGACAACAAACCCAGCTGCTATAACTGTACAATCCACAATACAAAGTTTGCCAACAAATATAACACGACTCACAGGGCAACGTCACAGACATGCGCCATTGTTTCCCTTATCAAAACCAAACTTAATAATATGATCGATTATGGACATACACAACCCTAAGTATAATACCCGTATCCTTCAAATCAACACCGACCGTTCCAAAACCTCCTTCAATGAATTCCTTTCCTTTTTCATTAACAGCCCACACACCGTCGCCCTGGTGTCCGAGCCGTACACGGGGGCGGGGAACGAGGTCAAGGCCATCACGGGGCTGGGTATATTCCAGTTCCCGTGCGGCCCAACTGGGAGAGTCAAGGCCTGTATCGTGGTTAAGAACCAGTCCACATTCTTGGGCCTCTCCCAGTACTCCACCCCCAATCTCTGTGTGGTTCGGACACAACTCAGCCACCAACAAATACTCATCGCCTCCGCCTACATCGAACCTAACGTCGATGAAGCGGATACACTACACTCACTAGAACATCTTCTCTCCGACAACACCAACACTCGCTGCATTCTCGGCGGCGACTTTAATGGCTGGCACCCACTCTGGGGGAGCGCTCGCGCGAACGCCAGAGGGAACGACGTCATAGAGTTGTCCCTCGCCCAAGACCTACAAGTGTGCAATGTGGGAGACACACCCACATTTGAGACAATCACGCACGGTCGCGCTCGCTCCTCCATTATTGACATCACACTTGTGTCTTCGTCCATCCACGATCACATCACTGACTGGAAGGTGAACCTAGACGTATGTCCGTCTTCACAACACAATGCAATAGACTTTACATATACTCACTGTCACACTCACACATCTACGCACTCTCCACTATTCACCAACACATCCACCTTCCGCTACAAAAGCAACAAGGCTAATTGGAGACTCTTCAAGGATTCAATTAGCACATTACTCACTTGCAGTGACACCCTCGACACAGACATCCAAGCACTAGACACATGTCAATTGGAAGACTTCATTGATACTATCACCGAAACCATCCACACTGCCTGCGGGAGCTCTATGCCCATCAGGTCGTCTGGTTCGGGATATAAGCCTCCTTGGTGGACGGGGTCCTTGGAGGACCTCAAGCAGGAGGTCATACACACCCACCACAAACTACACGCGGCCAAAAAGTCTCGCCAACCGCTGGACTCCTTGGCCCAACAGTTACACGCACTAAAGGCGAAATACGCCGCCGCACTGAAAGCGGAGTCGACTTCCCACTTCAAGGAGTTCTGTGAACTCCAAACGAAGGAGAACGTTTGGTCTTTGACCAATCGTCTTCTCAGGGAATCGGCTCCACGACGACCACCTGTCACGCTCAAGGTCGGCGGCCGCTACACCACAGACCCAGTCGATACTGCCAACGCCCTACTCGACCACTTTTACCCGGACGACATAATCGACGATGACGTTCGACACGACCTGAGGGCTCACACTAGGGACTTCCCTGAGACTCCCGATGACCTCCCCTTCACTGAGGGAGAGATTCTGGAGGCACTCAAGGGAATGCACCCGAAGAGAGCCCCCGGACTCGACGGACTGACTTCTGACATTTGTCTACAGTTTTTCCTCTCCTTTCCCCGACTATTAACCGACTTAATGAATCGCTGCCTCTCCCTCCAACATTTCCCTCGACAGTGGAAGAGAGCCTACGTAAAGATCATCCCCAAACCAAACAAGACTGACCATACGGACTTGACCGGTTACAGACCTATTGGCCTGTTGCCTGTGTTCGGAAAGCTTCTCGAGAAGCTCTTTATCGGCCGAGTGACCTACGTCGCGGACAAGGCCGGTAAATTGAGCAAGAAGCAATTCGGGTTCAGGCCGCAGACCAATACGACGGCTGCCATTAACTCAGCCATTGAAGCCGTCCGACAAGCCAAGACCGACAAACTTATGACAGTCGCGGTGTCTCTAGACATTAAAGCCGCATTTGACAACGCCTGGTGGCCTGCTCTCTTCCACCGGCTGCGGCATATCGACTGCCCACGCAACATCTTTGGACTCATCAACAGCTACACACAATCACGTACAGTCATTCTTGACCATGCCTGCTGTAGGGTCTCTAAGACCCTGTCAAAGGGTTGTATCCAAGGCTCGACTTGCGGTCCTCACTTGTGGAACATCATCCTAGATGAGCTATTGGAGATCGACTTGCCTCCGGGCTGTCGCGTCCAGGCCTTCGCGGATGATGTCCTTCTGATCGCATCGGCCAAATCGGCGCCTGATCTGCAGGACAACATTAACGCCGCACTGCAGACAATCACAGCGTGGGGCGAGGGGGTTAAACTCTCCTTTAGCCCCACCAAAACACAGGCCTTGGCCTTTAGCCCCAAGGCCAAACAGATACACCTCATCATGAACTCGCACACGATTCACTTCCAGAAGAGCATCAAATTACTTGATGTGATTCTGGACGAAAAACTTAACTTTCACGAACACGTACATCACGTTATCGACAAGGCCACAAAAATTTTCCAGAGACTCTCTTTGTACTGCAGACACACATGGGGGGCCCACCCCGAGAATATTCGTACAATTTACTTACAGGTTATCCAACCTATCATTACATACGCCGCCGGAGTTTGGGGACATGTGGCTGATAAGAAGTGCGTGAGGAAGAGGCTGCTTAGCATGCAGAGGACCTTCGCTCTTAGGGCCATCAGAGGGTTTAGGACTGTGTCCACCTCTGCGGCCCTCGCGCTCGCCTTGTTCACCCCCCTGGACCTTAAAGTCAAAGAGGTGAACCGGGTCGAAACCACCCGCCTTTCTGGCGTGTCCCCCCTACTTCCAGCTGACATCACACTGGAGCTTCCAACTCCTCCACATCTTCTCTTACATCCAGCACACAGACAGGCACCTGTCACACACCCTGACCTCTGGACCGTCGATAAGGTCCAGGAATTTCAGACAAAACTTCACCCTCAAACCACCCACATTTATACAGATGGGAGCAAACTTGAGGACGGTGCTGTGGGGGCCGCCTTCGTCGCTTACGGCGAGGGGCAACGCCCGGTCAGCAAGAAGTTCAAGCTTCATGACAGCTGTTCTGTCTTTCAAGCTGAACTTCTAGCCGTTCTCAAGGCTTGCGAGTGGGCTTCTTCCCAGAATCACACACACGCGGTTATCTATACAGATTCGAGAGCCGCCATTCTCGCCACCCAGAACCGCAGCAACACACATCCCTTAGTCGCGCAGACGCACGCCACTATTCATAACGCCCCCGGGACCATAGAGCTTGTGTGGGTCAAGGCCCATGTCGGTATAGCCGGTAACGAGGCTGCCGACACCGCCGCAAAGCGGGCGGCCAAGCTCCACAAGGCCCCGGACTACTCACACTTCCCTATGTCATACATTAAACACTCTATACGTACTCACCACGCCTCAGTTTGGCAGTCGCGATACGACAGCGAGCCACAAGGACAACACACTAAGCATCTTCTCCCAACAATCAGACACATCAAACAGCTACACTCACTCACAGACACTACCTTTACACTCACACAAACACTTACCGGTCACAGCTACACTCGACACTACCTCCACAAGTTCGGGATTTCCGGCAATAACACCTGCCCTTGCGACGGCGCCTCGGTTCAGACCCTGGACCACGTGCTCAGGGAATGCCCTAGGTTTGCCGTCGCACGACTCGACCACCAGATACTCTGTGGCTGCTTCGGGGTTGGCGCCTTTGACGTAGCGTCGCTCTTGAAGCATGGGGCCACTATTAACTCATATGCAAAACTTGCTAACATTGTAATTACCCGATTAAAATCTTTTAATAGCACGTAAGACATTGTACATACCACCAATGTAAATATTTACCCTCCTGTATATTATTGTATCTGTGTTTTTACCATTGTTTTTTTTTTTTTTTTTTTTTTTTTTTACCATTTACAACCTGTCCGTGTATTTACCATTTTCAATTTCGTGTATTTTATCACTTTTAAATTTTCCAACTTTGTATATATTTTTATGATGACTCACTTATTATTTAATATAAATATTTATAATTGTTATTTTAAGTTTACTTTATATATATTAAAAAAAAAAAAAAAAAAAAAAAAAAAAAAAAATTTTTCAACATATATGCAAAAAAAAAAAAAAAAAAAAAAAAAAAAAAAAAAAAAATTATATTTTTAAGAGTATTTATAAAAAAAAAAAAAAAAAAAAAAAAAAAAAAAAAATATTATTGTTTTACATTATAGTTTTAAGATTACTGGTAATTTTGTTTGTGTATATATCTGTATATATTCCATAATGTTCCACTTTGTTGTTTGTTGTTGTTCTCTATATTGTGTGTTTTTATTATTTTATATTCTTGCTGTATGTTGTAAAAAAAAAAAAAAAAAAAAAAAAAAAAAAAAAAAAAAAAAAATATCGCAATATATATACAAAATAACAATTCTTAAAAGTATTTATTAACAAAAAAAAAAAAAAAAAAAAAAAAAAAAAAAAAAAAAAAAAATTACATGCCCATTTTTATACACATTTTATTGTTTTCTGGTAATTCTGGTTGTTTATATATATCTGTATATGTTTGATAATGTCCAATTTTGCTGTCTACACTATGTGCCTTTATTCTATATATTATTGTTGTATGTAATTTGTCATCTTTCATCCTCATTTCATCTTTTGTGCACCAAAGTGTCGAGTGGACATTGTATCAAATCGCATATTCCACTCGGCACTTCTGCATCACATTTTCATTCCCCCTACACCATCTTACAAAAATAAAAAATCCCCCTCTGAAAAACTTATTTTACACTAATGCTGCGACTGCGAGCGCTCAGAACATGGAAGGGCAGGCTGATCCAGTCCGTCCCCCACCGGTTATGAGCGCTCGCAGTCAAAGCCCAAAAACAACGTATTTAGAAAAAAAAAAAAAAAAAAAAAAAAAAAACCTTACCCTAACCTTTTTTTTTTTTTTTTTTTTTTTTTTTTTTTTTTTTTTTTTTTGTTCACGTCAGGGGAAATGCCTTTACGCACTGACCGGGCCGCCGCCCGAGTGTGGGACTCGTCTCGCCGAAACGCCCCTCCTAACTCCATGGACGCCCGGAATACCCACTAAAACCCCTGCGAAGTCCGCCTCCTACTGTGCCTGTGGTGGCGTGGGGTGGGAACGCGTTTGCAGTCTTCCACCCCTCCGCCAGCACCGGCCGACGCGCTTGCGAGTCGCGCCGGCCTCCATCGGGGACCGAGGTGCACCAATGCCGGTGCCTCCCGGTGACGGCTTAGGAAAGCGCGTGGTATCACACGTGGTACCACGCGCACCTCCTCTGAGGCCTTTGGGGCTTATAGCCCCGGCCCCATTCACGGGGGGCGAAGCAGGGCCCGGTAGGCCCTCCTCCGCGTTCCCGTGCGTCGTCGACGAAGCGGGTGGGGGTCACCACTTGCCTCCCTCGCCCGCTCCGCCGCCTCCTTCTGCGACATCACGTCCTCGCAGAAAGAGGTGACCGCCGTCCATAACCTTTCGCTTGAGGACATCGCACTGATGATGCTCTCAAGCAACAGGTCAGCCCCTATGGCATCGCGAAGGGCACGGCGCTGTTCCACCCAGGCCGAACAGTCGACCAGGGTGTGCTGCGCGGTGTCCTCGCTTGCCGCACAGTGGTGACACTGGGTCGTCGGTTCTCTCCGGGCTATTTGACTCAGATACTTTCCGAAGCAACCGTGCCCGGAAAGAATCTGAGTCAGCCGGAATGTGAGAACCCCGTGCCGCCTGTCTAGCCAGTTGCGCAGAACCGGCCGGACAGCCTCAACGGTCGAGCGGCCGGCCGTAGGATCGGCCAGCCGCTCTGTCCACCTCCGGACCACGGACCGTCGAGCGTGGGACTTCATAGATTCCGTCACCGTCGGCGATTCGCCGCGAGACCGCAGCGCCTGACGTCGCTTGTGGAGCTTCGACAGGGCCACGGCCTCCAAATCCCAAGGCGGCGAGCCTGCCAATACGCACGCTGCCTCCGCGGATATAGTACGGTAACCCCTAATGGCCCTGATCGCTATCACCCTCTGCGGTTTTCGCAGGAGGGCGACGGCTTCGCGCCGGAGTTCCGGGGCCCAAACTGGGGCCCCGTACAGGGCCATCGAGCGCACTACACCCATGTAGAGACGACGGCAGGCCACGCTTGGTCCCCCGAGATTCGGCAGCAGACGTCCGAGGGCGCCGGCAGCGCCTAACAGTCGGGGGGCCAAGCGACGGAAATGTTCTATGAAGTTCCACCAGCTGTCGAGGGTAAGCCCGAGATATTTCATATCGGCCTTAACCTCGATCCGGACACCGCTAATTACGACGTGAGCTCCAGGAGGAGGCGAAGTCCTAGGCCCGTGAAAACACAGGGCTTCGGACTTGTCGAGCGCCACCTGGAGGCCCAGATCGCGTATGCGGCGGACGACCATTGCCACACCGGCCGTAGCCAGGCGGGCGGACTTTCGGTAGCTCGTCCCCCGTGCGGTCACCAGGGTGTCATCCGCGTAACACGTCACCCTGAGACCGCTGGGGAGGGTGCCCCGCAACACCCAATCGTATCCGATGTTCCACAGGAGAGGTCCGAGGACAGACCCCTGTGGAACACCGCACGTCATCTCCCTCCTCTCGATGCCGTACCGCCCTTGGTACAAGACGTACCTCTGACTCAGGTAGTTACCGATCAGGCGACGGAGGTAGAGAGGCACTTGGTGGTAGATAAGTGCCTCTTTGACGCAACTCCACGGCATGGTGTTGAACGCGTTGGCGATGTCGAGCGACACCGCCATCAACACCCCGCCGCGGCCGGTCACCTCTTCCGATTCGGCCTTGACTCGACTGATCGCGTCGATCGTCGAGCGGCCGGCTCGAAACCCAAACTGGCAGTCGGCCAGATCGGGACCAACGTGAGTCAGGTGCTCGATGATGCGGGCAGCTATGATTTTTTCAAAGAGCTTGCCGGCTTCATCGAGCAGCACGATGGGGCGGTAGGCAGAGGGTGACTCTGCGGGGCGCCCGTCCTTCCTGAGTAGGACCAAGCTACCGGTTTTCCACACCTCGGGAAATCGCCCCGACTCCAGGCACGCTTCAAAAAGCCCCCGGAGCCGGTCCCCTAGAACATTGAGAGCCAAGACTAGAACACGACCGTGGATACCATCCGGTCCGGGCGCAGTGTTTTTTGCCCGGAGCCTACCCACAGCCGCGTCGAACTCACAATCTGTGAGCTCAGGCACGCCGCTAACCTCCTCCTCCATAGCGCGACCAGACTCGGTCGATCGCGCCATTTCGGGGGGGATGTGATCCGCCCGGTGTGGAAATAGGGCGGACACTATATCTCTCAGGAGTTGCTGGTCGAGAATCTGGGTCAGCGGCGGCGTCCAGGGGCGTAATTTGCCCCGGACGGACTTGTATGGACGCCCCCACGGATCGCGATCCAGAGTCTCGAGCTGCTCCTCCCGTGCCTGGTTCTTGGCTCTGCTGATAGCGAGCTGCAGGGACTTCTTCTTCTCTCTGAAGATCCCGTACAGCTCGTGCTCCGTCGTCTCGTCACGATACCGCCTCATGCGGTGTCGCCTTCTGCGATAACGGGTGTACTGGCGTCTGGCCACCACGCATTCGACACGCAGCGTGGCGATTTCGCCAGACCACCAGTACACCTGTCGACGAGCGGTTGGCAGATTGGCTCTGGGCATTGACGCGTCGGAAGCCGCAGTCAAAGACCGACGGAGCCACTCCGCTTCTTCATCCACCCGCACAGGCCCGGCCGGCTGAGAACACCAGGCCTGGACGACAAGAGCTTCCAGCAAGGCGTCTCGATCGAGACGCCCCAACGTCCACCTGGGAAGTTGTGGAAGCCTACTTCTGGGACTCGTGACGGGGGCGATCAAGGAAGCGGAGACGTCGAACCGGATGTATCGGTGATCCGACAACGTCTCCACATCCTCGATCACCCTCCAGTCGCAGACACGGTGTGCGACAGCCGGGCTGGCGAACGTCAAGTCGACGATCGACCCGCCCCTCTGCCGCACACAAGTGTACGCCGACCCCCTGTTTTGGATCAGGAGGCCGATCCCCGCTGCCCAATCCTCCAACTCGGAACCTCGCGGGTCGGTCCTGGGTGACCCCCACGCCGATGATTTGGCGTTAAAGTCACCCATGACGACCACTGGGCGCGGATGAGCCCTTCGGATCTGGGTCTCAACCTCGCTCAGGAATTGCTCGAATTCGGCGAGACTGCGGTTGGGAGAGAAGTAGACTCCCACAACTGCGATCTCCCGCCATGCAACGACAATGAAGCCCCGGCCACGGGCGATCACCGAGGAGACCGGGGCTACAGCCGACGTGATGATCGCCACCAAGCCAGAAATGTCTCCTACCCATGTTTCGCGGGTAGGAACAAAATATGGCTCGGCAGCGACCGCAAGATCTATTTGCCACTGTGCCAAGGACTGCAAGAGCAAGTCTTGAGCCCCGGCGCAGTGGTTTAAGTTTGTCTGCAGGAAGCGATGGTTGTGTCCCGCTAGGGCCATTACGTTACAACCATCGCCTCCGAATCTGCTCTCGGAGCCGGAACCCGGGGAGCAGGATTTACCGCCTTGCCCTTTCTGGGCTTGGCTGGGGTTCCTTTACAGGATGGTGCCCCAGCCCTATGATTTGCCGGCCGGCCCGCCACCTCGCACAATGAGCAGTGCGGAGCAGCGGAGCAGCCGGAGGCCTTGTGTCCCTTTTGACCGCAGCGGTAACACTCATCGCTGCGGTCAACCTGGGACTGACAGAGAGCACGGGTGTGGCCCACTTCAAGGCAGCGGAAACAACGCATACGCCTCGGGGGCAACACCCGTACTTCTGGTGACACCCAACCGACAAGAAGTCGATTGGCCGAAACTTTTTTAGCCGCTGCCACGGGGCAGCGTACGAAAATCGTACCGCTGCCCGAGGGAGCAAAGCGAACTGGCCCTGTCTTGATCGACTCGACGGGACAGCCCCCGGCCCTAGCCACAGCTGCCACTACTTCCGACTCGCTGACGGAGTCGTCCAGCCCGACAATGCGCAAATCAGCGCTTTTCACGGGCCGGGCGATATAGACGTCCTCCGCCAGCGCTTCCCGTAGCTTCGCCGCCAGCTCGTCCGCCTTCTGCGAGCTTGCGACGCCGGGCACCTCTAAAATACGCGCCCCAGACGCTCCCTTCCTCATCTTCAGGGAGGAGATCCCCAACTCAGCGAGAGAAACTTTCTCCTTCGCCTGAGTGAGGACGGAGGCATATGTTGCCCCTTTTTCAACAGCGCCAGGCTGCAGCGTCAGGACGACGGCTGCAGACCTGGGCGGGCGCAATTTAGGTGCCCCTTTCTTCGTTTTCTTTTCTTTAGAAGAAGGTTCCTGCACCCTCCGGTTTGGTTCACCAGACGACGCAGGAGCCTTCCTCTTTTCCTTCTTCCTCCTTCCTCCCTTTTTACTACGCTCCACCCGAGTCCATCCTTCGTCATCTCGGGACGTCGGAGCAGGCGGAGCAGTAACGGAGGAAGAGCCAGTGGCAGCTGGTTCCGGCCGGGTTAAAGGCAGGAGAGGAGGCACTGCCAGACCAGCAGTGGGCTGAGCACTATGACCCTTGCCTTTGCCTTTAGAGGACTTGGGCTTTGGGGGTCCAGTGACGGCAGCCACCAGTGCCTTTTCAGGCACCTCCTCCCTTCTCTTATCTGACCTTAAGGAAGGCCTGATTCTCGGCTCCGGCCGAAGAAGACCCTCGAATCGGGACATCCTGGCATCTACAATGTTGCCCGCCATTGTTGCCAGGCGTCCCATCATGGCCTCCTCCCTTTCGGCCAAAGATGCCGTGATTGCAGGCTCTGGAGTCGGTGTGGCCAGGCGAGCGGTGATGCGGGCGATTTCCGCCTGCATCTCCGCCATTCTGCCCTCTTGCCTGGCGATTGTAGCGCGCAGGAGTCGCACCTCTTCCGACTCCGTACGGCTATACAGGGCCAGCACCGCCTCCTCGATGGCACCGGCAGCCTTATTGAGGGCTCCCACCATGGTCCCCTTAAGGTTGCCGGATTTTTTTGCTACGTCCCGAACGAGTTCTACGCCGACACGAGCATGCTCCGCCAGTTGATCCACCGACTTCGGTAAACCAAAGTCGGTGTTCAGGGATCTGGCCAGAGACAGTACATGCTCCTCTGCCATTGGATCCACCTCAACCCTCTTCGTTTTAAGAAAAGCCTTTTGGGCCTTTTCCATCCCTCCAGAATCTCCTGTAGTAGAGAGGGGCCTACCTCTGCCCCTCTTTGCCGACGCTGACCTTTTAGAGGTCGGCGCCATCGGCAATGCGTCTGAATCTGACCCGGACTCACTCGCGTCCGGGCCAGGCCGCTTCCGCCACATCCTCCCACGACTTAAATCGTTAGCCGACCCAGAAGCCACAGTCTTAAACGTGGCATCTGAGTCTGCATCCGATTCGGATAGTCGTACGTGCGACTTAAGCGCACACGGTTCCAACATAACAGACACCGGTCTACAAAATGTCCTCAAATCCATACTAACAAAGCATGAGTCATTTGTGATGCCACCCGCAGTCGTTGCGAGTGAAGCATCACCACCGCCAGTCTCAGGCACTACGTCACTTACACCGCCCTTCACAGGCACTTTAACGTCTGGTTTGTTTAATAGAGAATCCATATAGTTCCCACGAGTATGGGGGAAATAAAAGGTCCGTCCGAGCAGTGCCCCCTGTACTCGGATAAGCCTAGGCGTAACCCGCTAGAGTGTCGGCTGGTACACTAGCGGAGATGGCAGTAACGACCGAACAACCCATCGGCCACGCATCCCCTCGCGCTGCATCGCCACTTGGGATTCGGGGTGATTTTTTATTGAGGTTTTCTTCCTCGCAATCCGGGCGGTTAAGCCAAGATCCTCGGTCCCGGTCCTCGGCCGCTAGACATGGTCAACGACACCGATTCCCAGGATAACGATGTTTGGGTGGTATATGTCCAGCTGCGCAGTGAAGCACCCACCGGAACCACCCCGTACCAACACTTTAAACATCGGAAACCTCTGCAAAAAATAAAATTTTAGCACTTATTTATAAATATTAAAATAAAATAAAGATTCAACATCATGCTGCCCCGTATAAGAGCAGCATTATCCAAAACAACAACAACAAACAAATATATTTAAAATCACAATACAATCTTTATTTACAAAAGAGTGGCTTATCTCCTCACTCCTAGCCTTACCAATAGAGGCAAATAAATAAAATAAAATAAAATAAAATATTTATATACAAATCCAGCCTTCACAAATGAAGCAATTAAAATATTTACAAATCCAGCCTCACCGTACAAATAAACTTACCGTACCAACGGTTTATTGCACTGGCATTAACAATAGATCTATCTACAACTACTGAAGCTAAAAGCAAGATTACCTATGGTCGCTTGGCATTTCGGCAAAGCGACCGGGCCTAAAACTAAAAAAGCATGGGCAGCAGCACTATGCCCCTAATCTAACTATCGAGACCGATGCAAGCATCGACCCCGAAAGTTCGGCCGTAAGGTTCGGACCCACCGTCGCGAAAGGTCAAACTCCGTCCAAGACATCCCCGCGAACAAGGCCGCCTCAGGGAGCATAACTGGACCTCGCATCCCGACACCCCTGAAACCGGGCACGAAAAACCCTCTAAAAAGTGTCAGGCCCCCCACCAGCTAAGAAGTCACAACCTGTTGCCAGGAGTGACCCCAGAGCTAGCACCCTCCAGTTAGTCTCAGAAGGAGACCACCGAAAACAAGGTTTCGCCAGGCATGACCCTATAGCGGCACCCCCCGTCGGTCATGAATCAGGTACGAACCCTCATGACCGACCCCCTCAGCGCCGGGCATTAGCCAACGGCTAACGCGAACCCGAAGGAACTCATTAACCGTTGCCCAGGGAGCACCGGCCTGTACCGCTTCCGATGCCACCGGACGTATCCGACAGCAACGATAACGGACAGGCACACGAGGAGGTTCCCGACGCGTAGCCCCCCAACCTTTTTTTTTTTTTTTTTTTTTTTTTTTTTTTTTTTTTTTTTATCGTGGGGAAATCCTCATGGATACCCGTTGCCTTAGGGGGGGGGACGGCGAACGGGTTATGTCGGACTCTTACCGACTAAAACCCCACGGTGTCCTTCTCGTCGCCATATGCCGGGGTCACGGGAACATCCAACTGGCAATCGTCCGCGACCCGACGACGATGCGGTCTCAGCAGACCCCTTCTCGTTTGGAGTGGAGGACAGATGTTCGTCCTTCCACTACGCAACAGTTGTTAGAGTGACATGTAAGGAACACGCCCATGCCTACTCGGGCTAGTGATATTGGGAGGCGGACTCCCCCGAGTCCACCACCCACTAGCTATTGTCAGGGTGGAAGGTCGCGGATGAAAGCCTCCCTTCTACGCCCTCTCTTACGACGACGCATAGCAAGTGAGCTCGTGGCTTCTCTTTCTCTTTCCGCATCCTCTTTAATTAGAAGTACTTTGTCGCAAAAGGTTTGGACTACTTCCCAGGCCTTTTTACTGTGGACCATACACCGTACCACTGTGCTAAGCGATAGATCTTCTCCTATTACTCGAGACATTGTCACTCGCTCTAGGTCCCAGGCTCGACATTCCTCCAACATATGCTGGGCCGTCTCAACAGGGCAGTAGTCGCAGTGGTGACAGATCGCCGTTGGTTCTCTACCCGCCACCCTGTGCAGATACTCCCCGAAACATCCGTGTCCAGTGAGGACCTGCGTGAGCCTAAAGGATAGGACACCGTGGCGTCTGGTCAGCCACTTTGCGAAGATTGGGGCAATTGCGGTTATGGTTCTTACCCCCGCACTGGGTTCCGCTAATCTCTTTTCCCATGCTCTAATAGCAAAACGCGTGACAGTTTGTCTCACACTGTTCTCAACCTGTGCTCGGCGGCCTTGATTTAGCGCCTCCAAACGTCGATGATATATCATCGTGAGGGCTCGCGCTTCGAGTTCCCATGGGAGAGAACCGGCCAAGAGACAGGCGGCCTCATATGAAACCGTGCGGTATCCACGAATCAGCCTGATCGCCATCGCCCTGTGCGGTTTGCGCAGTAGAGCGATGCTTCGGCTATTCAGGGATTCGGACCACACTGGCGCTCCATATAAGGCCATAGATTTCACAACGCCGACATACAGACGCCTGCTTAGTGAATTTGGTCCTCCCAGATTCGGCAATAGTCTACTAAAAGCTGCTGTTGCACTAAGGAGCTTTGGTGTAATTCGCTCAAAATGGGCAGTAAACATCCACCTGCTATCAAGGACAAGGCCCAAATATTTCATTGTCGATCCGACACAGATGTTAGTACCACCCACTATGATACTAGAACCTGAGGGTGGTTTATTTCGAGGACCGTGGAAATAAATTGCTTCGGACTTGTTCAGAGCTACTTCCAGGCCGAGACGACGAATGCGTCCCACCATGTGTTCTACCCCGATAGTTGCAAGAATGGCGGCTTGCCCAGGAGTTGCCCCACGCGCTGTGACCAGTGTGTCATCAGCGTAACATGTGACCTCGATGCCCCTGATGTTGCCTCCGCGCAGAACCCAATCAAATCCGATGTTCCACAGTAGTGGTCCAAGGACCGATCCCTGTGGAACACCGCAAGTCATCTGTCGCATTTTTGGACCTTCTAGCGTTGGATAGCAAATGAAACGGTCAGACAGGTAGGCTCCGACAATGCGTCTCAGGTAAGGAGGGACTTGATGATATCTTAGAGCTTCCTTTATACAGTTCCAGGGCAGAGTATTGAAAGCGTTGGCAATATCCAAGGACACTGCCAACACAACCTCTCCTCTATCCACTGCTTTCTGAGCTACGCTTTTAACTCGAAGAATAGCATCTAGCGTCGATCTGCCACGGCGGAATCCGAATTGGTTGTCATCTAAATTCGGGCCACTGATTTGGAGATGTCTGACTATCCTGTCTGCGATAATGCGTTCGAATAACTTGCCAATCTCGTCGAGCATAACAATAGGACGGTAAGCCGAAGGAGAATGGACTGGTCGTCCTTCCTTGCTGAGGAGTACTAGGCGGCCTCTTTTCCATTGTCGTGGGAACTGTGATTGCAATAGGCAGGCGTCCAGAAGATTCCTCAATCTTTGATCAAGATCCCTCAGAGCGAGCCCTAGTACCCGTCCCGGTATTCCGTCAGGGCCGGGAGCAGTATTCTTGGCTTTTTGCCTTTCTACCGCTGCATCGATCTCCCTCTCCGTCACCCTAGGTATTTCGGGCTCTTCTTCTGATCCCATGGCAGGAGCCATCGGTGGTGGTGAATAATCTCCTCTTCGCGGGAACAGTTCTGACACTACGCGTTCAGTCATCTCCGGCTGAAGAGACTGAGTCAAAGGCAGGGCAAAGGTTCTGAGCTTACCTCTCACCATTCTATAAGGTCGGCCCCATGGGTCCCTGTCCACAGAAGCAAGCAATTCTGCTTTAGCGGTATCCTTTGCATGTTTTATGGAGTTTTTAAGCTCATCCTTTGAGGTGACATAGGCAGAGTATAATTGTGATTCGAGGTCCAGGTTTCTGCGCTTGCGTCTACGGCTACGGGTATACTGGCGCCTCGCTGACACGCATGCCATACGTAGCTGCGCGATTTCCACGCACCACCAGTATACCTGTTTGAAAGGAGGATTGAGCCTGGAGCGGGGCATGGATGCATCACAAATATCTGTCATTGCACCGCGAAACCAGTCCGCTTCATCCTCAACGACAAGAGGTTCTTCAGGTACGGGCACCCATGTTTGAACAACTGCCGCCTCCACGACCATGTTCTTATCTAGACACTTTAACTGCCATCTTGGTCCTGCCTCGATGATGGGCTGAGTCGTATTACGTCGGTTTGTAGAAGGGGAGAGAACCTCGAACCGGATGTATCGGTGATCCGATAAGGTTTCGACATCCTCGAGGACTCTCCAACCTTTAACACGGCATGCCATTGCAGAACTTGCGAACGATACATCCACAATTGATCCTCCCTGCAATCGCACGCACGTGTTGACCGCGCCTCTGTTCATAATGATTAGCCCAGCAGCCGACAGCCACTCTTCCAGCAGCTCGCCTCGGGCATTTGTTGTAGCAGATCCCCAGAGCATGGACTTGGCATTAAAGTCTCCGGCTACTATTACGGGGCAAGGCGAAACTTGTGCTATAATGGCTCCAATCTCAGTTATGAAGGCTTCAAACTCTGTTAAGGTTCGGTTTGGTGAGAAATATGTACCAATAACAAAGATGTTGTTTAATAAGACGGCAACGTAACCAATACCCTTAATACTTCTCGTAAAAGAGAAAGACGGAGCTCTACCAGGTGCGACGATTGCTACTAATCCATCCCGATCAGACACCCAATTATTGCCAGAGGGGACAAAATATGGTTCAGCTACCACTGCCAACTGTATCATCCACTCTGCCAGACTCTGAAGTAGCAAGTCCTGAGCTCTGGCACAGTGATTAATATTAGTCTGGAGGAAAGAAATCGAAGCCATTACTGGGTTCTTACTCCTACCTCTTCACTCCCTGACCTCTCACTAGTTACTGGGATCTTGTCTCTCCGTGGTCCAGACTTGACGGGAAAATTTTCTGGACAAGAACTACTTCCCATAATATGTCCCGCTGATCTGTTGGCATCTGCGCAAATCACACAGTGTGGTTTTGCCTTACAAGAGTTTGCCTTATGACCAGTCATGCAACAGCGAAAACAGAGGCCGCTACGATCAACTGCAGACTGACAAGCACCTCTAACGTGACCAGATTCTAGGCAACGAAAGCAACGCCTCAGTCTTGCCGCGAGCAGTTTAACCCCTGCCGAAATCCAGCCAATAGACAATCGCCCACTGGCAATAATTTTCCTAGCTGCAACAACTGGACAACGCACCCAAACCGTGAACAACCCGTTGTTGCCTTCGCGCAAATTTCCAGCCTTAATCTGACTTATTGGACATCCTCCTGTGTTGGAAATTGCAGCAACGACTTCCTCCTTTGTGACAGAGTCGTCCAGATCTAAGATGCGTAGCTCTACGCACTTCATCACCCTGGACACTCTGACATCATCCCTGTTGAGGGCAATCTCAAGCCGCTTTGCCACTTCATCAGCTTTGTCACCGCTGGCTGTTCCTGGGATTTCTAATAGTCTGGCCCCTGTGGCAGTTTTCCGAATTCGAATTGACGAAAGCCCCAGTTCGGAGAGGTCGGTCGTTTTAGCCTGTCGGAGAATGTTGGCGTACGACACTCCTCTTTCATCGGCTCCAGGCTGCAGAGTCAAGACTATTGCAGCTGAGCGGGGTGGTCGTAAGTTGACAGATTTTCCCGATTTAGCTGTTTCTTGTTCCTTGCCTAAAGGAACAGCATCTTTTTTGCGTCTGCCACGGCCTCTTCTCACTTCTGTCCACCCATCCTCCTTGGAAACAGTAGCTGTAGCTGCGATGCGATTTTCCGAAGACGTCAACGTCGGCCTCACTTCAACGCTATTACTCCGCCTTTTATTAGCTTGCCTTTTTTCTTTACGCTTACGCTTTTTCGATCTGGAGCTGGAGTTTGGATGGGCTGCTGTGTCAGACAGCTGTTCAGGAGAAACAATATCCGTTTGTGCCTGAGTAGATTTTCTCACCTCAGTCCTCTTAACAGACACCAGATGTTGGTGGTTTAAATCTTCAGGCGTTAATCTCAACTCCAGTGCCTCTAGGCGAGCATTTATCATGGTACCGATTTGTACCATAATGGTATTCGAGAGCTTTTCAACGTCGATATTTAGGCTATCGGAAGATTGAACCGCCACGACTTCCTTTTCTTTAGAGGCACGTTCGCTTGCTTGCCGCATCTGAGCCACTTCCTGTCTCAATGCCGAAAGTTCCAATTGAAGTTTCTCATTGGCAGCCTTCAGTTGGCGCGTCTCCTCATTAGCATTCTGCTCCATTATGCTATCAACACAGGTTCTTATGGAGGAGGCAGCATCTTTAAGGGCCCGTTGAAATGTGCCTTTAAGGTTTTTGGATCTCGTTGCCACGTTACATACTATTTCGAGGTTTTTTTCTGCTTCCTTTCGTAGGTCAATTATGTCCACAGCAACGGATGGAGCTACGATACGTGTATCTCTGGTTCTGTGATGCTCTCGTATTTGCTCTTCAAGATCCCTCTCGGCTTCTATCTCCATCTCCTTCCGCTGGAGTCTGAGGTAGTCCTCTTTGGCCTTCTTGAGGCCGATATATTGGCCTGTAGTGGGAGGACGACCTCTCCCTCTCTTAGGTGTTACCAATTTCTTGACGGTAGAAATCAGTTCCCCACTCGAACTGTCATTCGAGCTCGAACTGCTTCTTTCACTGAGACCTGGTAACTTCTTCTTACAGGGTAACGGCGGTGGGGACTCCCTTGGTTCCGTCGTTACTGCACTAGAATCAGATTCTTGCAAATCTTGCAAAAGGCGGTCTTTTCCCCCCCCAGAATACGAGGGGAAGACGGAGGCTGTAGCCTCCGTGAGGGATTCTCCAGCTGCAGGGCAGCTGGTACCCTCCTGGGGTAAAATTCTCTTTAGATGCGCCTTCATTATTTCCTTTTAGGGGTGAGGTCCCCAGTGACGCCCTCGCCATTACACAACCCATCAGCAGGCGTCCAACTTCAGGGTTGACATTGAACAGAAACACCCACGACTCAAAAGACAACGACAAGACACTCTCGACACAGACAAGAATAACAAAAGACACAACGAACAATGACGACACAACACATCCCACCCCTTTGCCAGCTATGTACCGGGTAAGAGCCCCATAGCTGACCCCCGCTGCGCCGGGCATTCGCCAACGGCTAACGCGAACCCGGAGGAACTCGTTAACCGTTGCCCAGGGAGCACCGGCCCGTACCGCTTCCCATGCCGCCAGACGTATCCGACAGCATCGATAGCAGACGGGCACACGAGGAGGTTCCCGGCGCGTAGCCCCCCAACCTAACCTAACCTAACCTAACCTAACCTAACCTAACCTTTTTTTTTTTTTTTTTTTTTTTTTTGTTCACGTCAGGGGAAATGCCTTTACGCACTGACCGGGCCGCCGCCCGAGTGTGGGACTCGTCTCGCCGAAACGCCCCTCCTAACTCCATGGACGCCCGGAATACCCACTAAAACCCCTGCGAAGTCCGCCTCCTACTGTGCCTGTGGTGGCGTGGGGTGGGAACGCGTTTGCAGTCTTCCACCCCTCCGCCAGCACCGGCCGACGCGCTTGCGAGTCGCGCCGGCCTCCATCGGGGACCGAGGTGCACCAATGCCGGTGCCTCCCGGTGACGGCTTAGGAAAGCGCGTGGTATCACACGTGGTACCACGCGCACCTCCTCTGAGGCCTTTGGGGCTTATAGCCCCGGCCCCATTCACGGGGGGCGAAGCAGGGCCCGGTAGGCCCTCCTCCGCGTTCCCGTGCGTCGTCGACGAAGCGGGTGGGGGTCACCACTTGCCTCCCTCGCCCGCTCCGCCGCCTCCTTCTGCGACATCACGTCCTCGCAGAAAGAGGTTACCGCCGTCCATAACCTTTCGCTTGAGGACATCGCACTGATGATGCTCTCAAGCGACAGGTCAGCCCCTATGGCATCGCGAAGGGCACCGCGCTGTTCCACCCAGGCCGAACAGTCGACCAGGGTGTGCTGCGCGGTGTCCTCGCTTGCCGCACAGTGGTGACACTGGGTCGTCGGTTCTCTCCGGGCTATTTGACTCAGATACTTTCCGAAGCAACCGTGCCCGGAAAGAATCTGAGTCAGTCGGAATGTGAGAACTCCGTGCCGCCTGTCTAGCCAGTTGCGCAGAACCGGCCGGACAGCCTCAACGGTCGAGCGGCCGGCCGTAGGATCGGCCAGCCGCTCTGTCCACCTCCGGACCACGGACCGTCGAGCGTGGGACTTCATAGATTCCGTCACCGTCGGCGATTCGCCGCGAGACCGCAGCGCCTGACGTCGCTTGTGGAGCTTCGCCAGGGCCACGGCCTCCAAATCCCAAGGCGGCGAGCCTGCCAATACGCACGCCGCCTCCGCGGATATAGTGCGGTAACCCCTAATGGCCCTGATCGCTATCACCCTCTGCGGTTTTCGCAGGAGGGCGACGGCTTCGCGCCGGAGTTCCGGGGCCCAAACTGGGGCCCCGTACAGGGCCATCGAGCGCACTACACCCATGTAGAGACGACGGCAGGCCACGCTTGGTCCCCCGAGATTCGGCAGCAGACGTCCGAGGGCGCCAGCAGCGCCTAACAGTCGGGGGGCCAAGCGACGGAAATGTTCTATGAAGTTCCACCGGCTGTCGAGGGTAAGCCCGAGATATTTCATATCGGCCTTAACCTCGATCCGGACACCGCTAATTACGACGTGAGCTCCAGGAGGAGGCGAAGTCCTAGGCCCGTGAAAACACAGGGCTTCGGACTTGTCGAGCGCCACCTGGAGGCCCAGATCGCGTATGCGGCGGACGACCATTGCCACACCGGCCGTAGCCAGGCGGGCGGACTTTCGGTAGCTCGTTCCCCGTGCGGTCACCAGGGTGTCATCCGCGTAACACGTCACCAACCTAACCTTTTTTTTTTTTTTTTTTTTTTTTTTTTTTTTGTTCACGTCAGGGGAAATGCCTTTACGCACTGACCGGGCCGCCGCCCGAGTGTGGGACTCGTTTCGCCGAAACGCCCCTCCTAACTCCATGGACGCCCGGAATACCCACTAAAACCCCTGCGAAGTCCGCCTCCTACTGTGCCTGTGGTGGCGTGGGGTGGGAACGCGTTTGCAGTCTTCCACCCCTCCGCCAGCACCGGCCGACGCGCTTGCGAGTCGCGCCGGCCTCCATCGGGGACCGAGGTGCACCAATGCCGGTGCCTCCCGGTGACGGCTTAGGAAAGCGCGTGGTATCACACGTGGTACCACGCGCACCTCCTCTGAGGCCTTTGGGGCTTATAGCCCCGGCCCCATTCACGGGGGGCGAAGCAGGGCCCGGTAGGCCCTCCTCCGCATTCCCGTGCGTCGTCGACGAAGCGGGTGGGGGTCACCATTTGCCTCCCTCGCCCGCTCCGCCGCCTCCTTCTGCGACATCACGTCCTCGCAGAAAGAGGTGACCGCCGTCCATAACCTTTCGCTTGAGGACATCGCACTGATGATGCTCTCAAGCGACAGGTCAGCCCCTATGGCATCGCGAAGGGCACCGCGCTGTTCCACCCAGGCCGAACAGTCGACCAGGGTGTGCTGCGCGGTGTCCTCGCTTGCCGCACAGTGGTGACACTGGGTCGTCGGTTCTCTCCGGGCTATTTGACTCAGATACTTACCGAAGCAACCGTGCCCGGAAAGAATCTGAGTCAGCCGGAATGTGAGAACTCCGTGCCGCCTGTCTAGCCAGTTGCGCAGAACCGGCCGGACAGCCTCAACGGTCGAGCGGCCGGCCGTAGGATCGGCCAGCCGCTCTGTCCACCTCCGGACCACGGACCGTCGAGCGTGGGACTTCATAGATTCCGTCACCGTCGGCGATTCGCCACGAGACCGCAGCGCCTGACGTCGCTTGTGGAGCTTCGCCAGGGCCACGGCCTCCAAATCCCAAGGCGGCGAGCCTGCCAATACGCACGCCGCCTCCGCGGATATAGTGCGGTAACCCCTAATGGCCCTGATCGCTATCACCCTCTGCGGTTTTCGCAGGAGGGCGACGGCTTCGCGCCGGAGTTCCGGGGCCCAAATTGGGGCCCCGTACAGGGCCATCGAGCGCACTACACCCATGTAGAGACGACGGCAGGCCACGCTTGGTCCCCCGAGATTCGGCAGCAGACGTCCGAGGGCGCCGGCAGCGCCTAACAGTCGGGGGGCCAAGCGACGGAAATGTTCTATGAAGTTCCACCGGCTGTCGAGGGTAAGCCCGAGATATTTCATATCGGCCTTAACCTCGATCCGGACACCGCTAATTACGACGTGAGCTCCAGGAGGAGGCGAAGTCCTAGGCCCGTGAAAACACAGGGCTTCGGACTTTTCGAGCGCCACCTGGAGGCCCAGATCGCGTATGCGGCGGACGACCATTGCCACACCGGCCGTAGCCAGGCGGGCGGACTTTCGGTAGCTCGTCCCCCGTGCGGTCACCAGGGTGTCATCCGCGTAACACGTCACCCTGATACCGCGGGGGAGGGTGCCCCGCAACACCCAATCGTATCCGATGTTCCACAGGAGAGGTCCGAGGACAGACCCCTGTGGAACACCGCACGTCATCTCCCTCCTCTCGATGCCGTACCGCCCTTGGTACAAGACGTACCTCTGACTCAGGTAGTTACCGATCAGGCGACGGAGGTAGAGAGGCACTTGGTGGTAGATAAGTGCCTCTTTGACGCAACTCCACGGCATGGTGTTGAACGCGTTGGCGATGTCGAGCGACACCGCCATCAACACCCCGCCGCGGCCGGTCACCTCTTCCGATTCGGCCTTGACTCGACTGATCGCGTCGATCGTCGAGCGGCCGGCTCGAAACCCAAACTGGCAGTCGGCCAGATCGGGACCAACGTGAGTCAGGTGCTCGATGATGCGGGCAGCTATGATTTTTTCAAAGAGCTTGCCGGCTTCATCGAGCAGCACGATGGGGCGGTAGGCAGAGGGTGACTCTGCGGGGCGCCCGTCCTTCCTGAGTAGGACCAAGCTACCGGTTTTCCACACCTCGGGAAATCGCCCCGACTCCAGGCACGCTTCAAAAAGCCCCCGGAGCCGGTCCCCTAGAACATTGAGAGCCAAGACTAGAACACGACCGTGGATACCGTCCGGTCCGGGCGCAGTGTTTTTTGCCCGGAGCCTACCCACAGCCGCGTCGAACTCACAATCTGTGAGCTCAGGCACGCCGCTAACCTCCTCCTCCATAGCGCGACCAGACTCGGTCGATCGCGCCATTTCGGGGGGGATGTGATCCGCCCGGTGTGGAAATAGAGCGGACACTATATCTCTCAGGAGTTGCTGGTCGAGAATCTGGGTCAACGGCGGCGTCCAGGGGCGTAATTTGCCCCGGACGGACTTGTATGGACGTCCCCACGGATCGCGATCCAGAGTCTCGAGCTGCTCCTCCCGTGCCTGGTTCTTGGCTCTGCTGATAGCGAGCTGCAGGGACTTCTTCTTCTCTCTGAAGATCCCGTACAGCTCGTGCTCCGTCGTCTCGTCACGATACCGCCTCATACGGTGTCGCCTTCTGCGATAACGGGTGTACTGGCGTCTGGCCACCACGCATTCGACACGCAGCGTGGCGATTTCGCCAGACCACCAGTACACCTGTCGACGAGCGGTTGGCGGATTGGCTCTGGGCATTGACGCGTCGGAAGCCGCAGTCAAAGACCGACGGAGCCACTCCGCTTCCTCATCCACCCGCACAGGCCCGGCTGGCTGAGAACACCAGGCCTGGACGACGAGAGCTTCCAGCAAGGCGTCTCGATCGAGACGCCCCAACGTCCACCTGGGAAGTTGTGGAAGCCACGCAACCTAACCTAACCTAACCTTTTTTTTTTTTTTTTTTTTTTTTTTTTTACATGGGGAATCCACACGGATACTGCTTTGCCCATTTCGGGGTCGGGCAAGCGAGTTATGTCGGCCTTTAACCGACTAAACCCCATGGTGTTCCTTCTCAGCGCTTGATTGACGGGGATGCGGGAACACTGTTCGCACACAACCGCTTCCCTGTCAGCGTTTGCCGCTAGGTGCGGCCCTATTCTCTCTGTTATTGTCAACTGACACATAGCTACTCGGAGTGGCGCACAGGAACACAAAGTGCACCACCCAGCTCAGGGAAAAACTCTACAGGTGATAAATTACCCCGTGTTTATCACCCGGAGGTCTCAATTACGGAGGCAGACGGCGATCTTGTGCCAGCCTTCGGCGTCCAACTCTCCTTCTGCGGAGCGGATCTGAAGCTTCGTTCTCTCTTATCCGTTCCGCTGACTCCTTTTGTGCCATAACGTTTTCGCAAAAAGACGTTAGTGCTTTCCACGACCTTTTACTGGTTACGATATTACGTATCAGCGATGGTAAGGAAAGATCATTACCCACTATGGCTACGAGTGATGCTCGTTCTTCCGACCATTGCGGACATACCTCAAGGGTATGATTTGCCGTATCTTCGATGCAACCACACTCGTGACACATTTCATTGCGTTCCCTGCGAGCCACCCTACACAGATATCTCCCGAAACAGCCATGGTCCGAGAGAATCTGTGTAAGGTGAAAAGTGAGAACGCCATGCTTCCTCTCGACCCATCTTTCTAATATTGGGCGAATTGCCAAGATTGTCCTATTCCTAGTAGTCGTATTCTCGAGCCTATCTTGCCAAAGACAGAGAAGTTGTCTGTTTGCCTCTCGCTTCCATCCCCTATTTTCGACTGATGTAGTGCGATCTCCCCGAGCTTGAGCCTCCACACGCTTCCAATATATCTCAGCCAGAACTGCGGCTTCTAAATCCCAGGGTGGAGTTCCGGCTAAGACACAAGCCGTTTCACTGGATATAGTGCGATAGCCTCTGATCAACCTAGCAGCCATGAGTCTTTGCGGTCTCCGCAGAAGACTCTGATTGCAGGATGTCAGGGCATTCACCCAGATAGGAGCTCCATATAAAGCCATCGATCGCACAACTCCCACATACAGACGTCGGCAACCACTATGAGGGCCCCCCACGTTCGGAAGAAGTCGGCCTAGCGCTCTAGCAGCTGCAATGACTCTGGGAGCCAGACGCCGGAAGTGTTCTAGGAATTTCCATCGGCTGTCGAGGACGAGTCCTAGGTACTTCATCGTTCGCTCGACACCGATGGTAACTCCTCCTACGACTAAATGTGACCCGACCGGAGGTGCCATCCTAGGCCCGTGAAAGCAAATCGCCTCGGATTTGTTGAGGGCTACCTCCAGTCCTAGACGTCTAATCCTTGCCACGATTTGCGCTACACCGGCGGTCGCTAACATGCGAGCCTCTCTGAACGTTCTTCCCCGAGCCATCACAAGGGTGTCGTCTGCGTAACAAGTCACTTCGATTCCTCGCAAGTTGGCACCTCGCAACACCCAGTCGTAACCGATGTTCCACAGGAGTGGGCCGAGGACTGACCCCTGTGGAACACCGCACGACATCTCTTTCTGTTTCCATACACGAGACCCCGGGTAACTGATCTTTCTATCGGTGAAATATTCACCGACTATCCGCCGCAGGTATTTAGGAAACCCGTGGAATCGCAATGCTTCCCTGACGCAACTCCAAGGCAAAGTGTTAAAGGCGTTAGCGATGTCTAATGACACCGCTAAGACCACCTCGCCTTGAGAAACGGCGTCCTCCGTCAGGGCCCTCACCCGAGAGATCGCATCGATGGTGGACCTGCCCCGACGGAAACCAAATTGAATGTCGCTCAAGTTGGGCCCAGTCTCTTCTAAATGGCGAACAAGTCGAGCTGCAATTATTCGCTCAAAAAGCTTGCTTATTTCGCTTAGAAGGATTATTGGTCGGTATGCTGATGGTGATTCTGCAGGACGTCCTTCCTTCTTTATAAGAACGAGCTTACCTTCCTTCCAAATGAGCGGAAACCGACCATGATTCAGGCAAGCGCTGAAAAGAGTCCTCACGCTCATTTCAAGAGGTCCTAGGGCAAGAACCCAGGCCCGTCCGGGGATGCCGTCAAGGCCTGGAGCTGTATTTTTAGCCCGCATTCTAACTACAGCCGCCTCCAATTCTCCCTCTGTGACATCAGGGGCGTTTGCATTGTCCTCATTGAGTTCCGACCAATTGGATGGCACCATACGTGGCGATTCTACCTCCATTCTCTCCGGAAACAGGGTTTCTACTACTCGCTCCAAAAACTGAGGCTGCAGGCTTTGTGTCAAAGGAGGGGCCCGAGTTCTCAGTTTACCCCGGACTAACCTATAAGGTCTACCCCACGGGTCGCTGTTTAGAGACTCCAGCATTTCTTCTTGGGCTCGATCTTTTGCGTTGCCAATTGCTATTCGCAAAAGATCTACAGCTTTCCGATACCGAGCGTAGAGCATCTCCTCTTCATCTTCATTTCGCCGTCGCCGTCGTCTACTCCTGGTGTATTGACGTCTCTCAGCAACACATGCTTCGCGTAAATGCGTGAGTTCTACAGACCACCAGTATATGGACCGCTTTAAGGTGTTAATGCGGATTCGTGGCATAGCTGCATCGCAGACTTGCATCATGGCATCTTCCAACTGGACAGCACTCTCTTCTACGTCGATCACAGCACCTGCAACCCAAGCCTGGACAGTAGCCGCCTCAACAAGAATATCCTGCTCCATCCGCCTCAAGGACCACCTTGGACCACCTTCTGAAAACGATCGATTTACGCTATACTGTGCGACAGAGGACGTAGAGATTTCATACCTAATATACCGATGGTCTGATAAAGTCTCGACATTCTCTAAAACATTCCAACCACCGACACGGCGCGCCAGAGCGGCATCGGCGAACGTTACGTCCACAATGGAGCCACCCCGTTGCCGCACGCATGTGTGAGTCGATCCACGGTTGAGAACATCGAGACCGGCAACTAATACCCATTCTTCAAGCAGCTCTCCACGTGCATCCGTTGTCGACGATCCCCACGCCACAGATTTAGCGTTGAGATCACCGGCCACAAGTACCCGACTAGGGCGGCTTCGGCTGACGAGAGAACTGAGCTCAGCAAGAAACGTCTCGAACTCTGCCAAGGTCTTATTCGGCGAAAAGTACACCCCAATGACTATCACATCTCCTACAAGCGCCGAGACGAATCCCTGTCCCCTAACAATAGACCCGAAAGCTGGTGAACCGACAGTAGTTTGGGTAATAATCGCAACCAATCCGCTATGGTCTCCGACCCAGTTATCCCTCGATGGAATATAATACGGTTCAGTGACAACCGCCACGTGTATCAACCACTCCGCCATGCTCTGACACAAGAGGTCCTGAGCTCTGGAGGAGTGGTTGATATTCGCCTGAAGGTAATTATATGCCATAACTATTCAACAGCCATCGGAACCTCCTCAGCTCGACAATTTGATGGCGAGGTGACTGACTGCGAGGGGACACGAGGGCCATCGCTGCCTATCTTCCTTCTTCCTTTCTTTCCTTTTCCACGTAGGGAAAGGCACGCCTTACCTCCCAATTTGTGGTTTGCAGGTTTGTCAGACATAGCGCACATGTTACAATGCGGTGCTGCACTACAAACACCAGCTTTGTGGCCGACTTGACCACAGCGGTAACATTCGTTACTGCGGTCGACCTCCGCCGTGCATTGTGCCCGTAGGTGCCCTAACTCCCAACACCGGAAACATCGCATGGGCCGGACGTCAAGTAGTTTGACATTGGCCGATACCCAACCAATCAAAAGTTTGCCGTTCCCAGCCAGCTTCTTAGCAGCCGCAACCGGACATCGCAGCCATATAGACCCCAGTCCGTCAGAACCCCTCGAAATGTCGCCGGCCCTCACTTGGTCGGCTGAACAATCTCCAGCTGCCGCTACAGCCGTAACTACATCGGCACTGGTCGTGGCGTCGTCTAGACCATAGATTCGGAGTTCCGCACATTTCGTCGGTCTGGAGACCCAAACGACGTCGTCTCCCAACAAGGTTCTAATCTTCTGGGCAAGAGCGTCTGCTTTATCACCGCTGTTGGCACCCGGCACCTCAAAAATGCGTGCTCCAGTAGCTGCCTTCCTGAACCGCAATCCAGTTATGCCTAGGTCAGTGAGGGCTATCCCCTGTTGCGCCTGGGCGATCACTTTGGCATAAGTGACGCCTCTCTCCTCAGCTCCGGGCTGCAGAGTAATAACCACTGCAGATGAACGTGGTTTGCGGAGCTTCTGACCCTGGATCGTTGTGGACTTCGTCTTTGACTTTGGTGTTCCTGCAGGATCAACCGTCTTTTTCTTGGAGCCTCTTCGAGCCACAACGTTCCAGCCTTCATTCAAAGACGAAGGTGCTGGCGGAAGCGGACGTGGTACCGCTACATCACCTGTAATACCTTCCTTTTTACCCTTACCTTTCTTCTTGTTTTGTTCCTTCTTCTTTTTCTTCTTTCCAGCAGCTTGGGGTGAAGAAACCTCTTTAGAGCCAGGGAGCAGCTTCTCTTCTGTAAGGCTGCTTCCAGGACCAGCCGGAGACGGAGACTTTGTCGTGGCTCCTGAACCCGCTTCCCTCTTCTTTTCCGCCGCCAAAGGAGGCCGCAGACGCTTCTCTGGTAAAAGCCTATCATCAATAGAGGCAAGGCGAGCATTTACCATGACCCCCACGCGGGTCATTACTTTAGAGCATAGCTCCTCCATTGCCTCATTATGGGAAGGCTGCGATACCGGGGTCGCAGCATTCGTCGTATTCGAGGGAGAGGACGTTGGACAACCTTGCTTCCGCGCCCTCTCCATGTCTTCTTTAAGCAATGACAGCTCCTTGCGGAGACTGGTCATTTCGGTCTGCAAGCGGGTGTTATCCGCCTGCAACTGTCGTGTCTCGTCTGAAATAGTTCGTGAGCTGAGAAGAGACACAGCTCGTTTGATGGATGCCGCAGCGTCCTTCAACTCACGAACAAAAGTTCCTTTTAGCTTACCTGACTTTGTGGCAACTTTTGTGATGATCGCCACATCGTCTTCCACTTGTTTTTGGATCTTCGCCACGGTGTTAACAGACTCTGCAGGGTCCGTTGCCTCCACATCTGAAGAGGACTCAGATAGCCCTTTCATCCTGCGTTCCCTACTCTGTGACACACTCCGCATCAGATCTTCTTCAGCCATCAGCCGAAGTTCTTCTTTTTTGGCTGCATTTAAAGCTGCCTGAGCCTTTGCTAAACCCACATACTTACCAGATGTTGGTGGTCGTCCTCTTGCTCTGACAATCAGCGGCTCTGTCGTTGCTCTCTCATCATCGGACGGGTCCGAATCAGGTTCCGGCACTCGTCGTCGTTTGCGACCTGCCCAAAATCGGCCGCCCTCCTCTGAAGACATTGACCCTGTCCTCGTTCTGACTGTCTCTAAACTGCAATCTGATGTTGCCGCCTCATCCAGCTGCATGCTGTCATACTTACTGGCAGCTCTCTTCGTCGAATCATCATCGTCTTCTACTACTCTCACCGACAACGCTACATTCTTACCAGTCTTGTCCTCACTTACACCTTCTCCTAACGCTCCCTGATCTAAACCTTCTTCACTCTTTACTCTCTTCTCCTTACTCACCGAAACAAAATGTGCCCCCCTTGATACGATGGGGCGACTGTTCCGCCGCAGACGCGACGAAACAGCAAGGGATTCTTCTTCCACGGCGTGGTCGATACCCTCCAAGGTAGTTTTTACGTAACTGTTGTTTACCATTTTGTTTATTTAACCCCATAGACCCCCCCAAGTGACGCCCTAGTCACCGTATCCCACGGCTATACATCCCCTCGGCGGGCGCCGAACCACTAGGATTGGGGTAATTTTTTAAAGAGGTTTTCTTCCTCGCGGCTCCTCGCTCAGTGCGAGGTGCCCCCGTCTCGCTCAATGCGCCTACGGTTTGACCGACGGTGGCCGTAGCCTGTCCGGCAAATACGAATAACGTACAATACCGAACCCGTCGCTCACATAACTCCTCTTCCAGTCTTACCAACAGAGGTAAAAACCCATCATCAGTAGCATCACCGCCACCGGCAATGCTACAGCAACATCACTACCACCACTTAAGACCATTCGCTATCTGGTACGATAATAACCATCGCACGTAGGATCGGCATCGGGTCTGGGATAAACTCCCGACAGCACTGGTTACGACAGCAAGCGATGTGGGACCGTTCGCCACCGAGCACAGTAAAAAATACCGTGTTCAGCTACCGGCATCGGATCCCCATTAAGAAGGACAAGCACTAACTACCGCTAACTACTATCTACCAAGCAATCTACAAGCCACGGCTATCCAGAACCATTTGCCACCGTGTGAGTTGAACCCAACTCACCGGCTACCGGCATCGGGTTCGGACCACCGCGTGGGAGAAACACTCTCTACTGCGTCGAGCGGTACCAAAGAGTCTTCCACACAGTCTACTCTGCTAAAAGCAGGAGGACCGGGACAGACTCCCTAGTTTAGCTCCAGAACTACTGCAAAAGCCTCAAACTAGAACTACCTATGGTCGCTCGCGTACAAGCAAGTCGGAAAACCAACAGGGCTGCCTGCAAGCGACCGGGCCTACAAGTATAGAAGCATGGGCAGCAAAACTACGCCCCAAACCTACAACCCTCGAAAGCGACGCAAGCACCGCCTCCGAGAGACCGGCCGTAAGGTTCGGACCCACCGTCGCGAAAGGTCAGACTCCGTCCAAGACGGCCCCGCGAACAAGGCCGCCCCAGGGAGCATAACGGGACCTCGCATCCCGACACCTCTGAAACCGGGCACGAAAAACCCTCTAAAAGGTGTCAGGCCCCCCCACCAGCTAAGAAGTCACAACCTGTTGCCAGGAGTGACCCCAGAGCTAGTACCCTCCGGCTAGTCTCAGAAGGAGACCACCGAAAACAAGGTTTCGCCAGGCATGACCCTATAGCGGCACCCCCCGTCGGTCATGAATCAGGTACGAACCCTCATGACCGACCCCCTCAGCGCCGGGCATTAGCCAACGGCTAACGCGAACCCGAAGGAACTCATTAACCGTTGCCCAGGGAGCACCGGCCTGTACCGCTTCCGATGCCACCGGACGTATCCGACAGCAACGATAACGGACAGGCACACGAGGAGGTTCCCGACGCGTAGCCCCCCCCCCCAACCTAACCTAACCTAACCTAACCTAACCTAACCTAACCTAACCTAATAAAACAATATATTGTACAATATATTACTTTGACTAGCTGGTCTTAGCATATTAGTATAGTTTTTATTAAATTCTATTAGTAAATTTTTCATTTTGAGGAAAATATCCAAATTTTTTAATATATCCCATACAAAATTCACATTTTCGGCAGTTTTTAGTTAATAACTTTTTATAGGAAGATCACAGCTTTTCCTAACCTTCAGACGACTTATAGACATCGTTGAGACGCATCTTTCGGTGCCACTCGCGATAGTGAAAAGTCATCCTCAGGCGGAAAATTTTCGAATTTTCCTTAAAAATTATTGTTTTTGTTAGAGAAAATTTTTTGTTTTTATTTCTTTTCAGAAATTTATTTAATAGCTATTTAGATCTCTCTAATAGCTATCTTTCGATATATCGCACACCCCGATCGGCTTAACCAGTCGGGAGTTATAGCATTTTTAGAGAAAATTTTCGTTTTCCTCAAGGGAAAAATCCAATTTTCCAAATTTCTAAATTCTTTTTGACTTATATCGTGCGGCTTGACGAGACGCATCTTTCGGCATCTCATTTATAATTTTAGGACGCATACTTTCGGAGATATTTAGGAAAAACCGATTCCTGCGGCCCTCCCACCCGCCCTTTTATAACTAAGAAAGATTGGAGACTAAAAATTTTTGTAAAAATTTCTTTAAACTGAACATTATAGAGCACCAACTGGTGGTCATTTATATACACTTGAAGGTAACTTAAGTACGGACGTTTACTTAATTATATTATAAATAACAATTTAAATTTTGACACATACCCAAAGTTGACTGACTCCCTCTGGAGACTCGACGACTGGGCATCACCTGAAACAAAACAATTAATTAATTATTAATAATTAATACAATATACAATCCTTATACAATTTACTCTTTGACTGTATTTTACACTTTATACAATTTTGATATATTATTGACTTACCTTGAGCTCTGCTAAACCTGTACATTACCTGAGATGTACCGAACTCCTGCAAAGAAAGACATGAATGCAACCGTGACCCTGCAAGGAGCAAACGATGAGAGTGAACCCTCCCCAAATGTTAGGAAGAGCATCGGGGAGTGGGAGAGCGGAAATGTTGAAACAGCTGTGAAAAGTGTGACCCCCCCTAAAAAACCTCAAGCGGTGGCGCCTATAAAGAAGATCCCAGCCATACGCAGGCTCTCCGTTGAAAAGGCGGTCAGCCCGCCAAGGCTGGGCACTAAAACGTCTTCAGACCCTGTATTGGAAGCTCGGCAACTATTAATCCGGATAAAACAACACATGCGGGACTCGAGAAACATCAAAGGAGAGATAAAAACAGGAGTACTGGAAGGCACCGAACGACTCTATCAAATTGTAAAACAGCTAGGCGGGGAAAAAAGCGAAGGTGACAAGCGAGTGACAATTGAAAATTACGAGATACTTGAAAATAAAGATGAAGAAAAAGACAGGAGAGAAAAGGAGCTGGAGGGTTTAATCAAATCACAAACGGAACTAATAAAAGAAAATAGTGAAAAGCTTGAACATCTAAGAAAAATAATTGAAGAAAAGACCATTAAGACAACGGAGAAGGTAACGGACAACGTTAGGTCCCCTCAAAAAGCTCTCCACTCTATGGTGGTATCATCCGCGGACGATATGAACACTAGTGAAGATATAATGACGCAACTTAGAAAGAGAGCGAGCGAAGACGAAGGATGGATAACAGTAGAGAAAGTGAGAAGAGGAAAGGATAAAAAGGTTATAATGGGGTACAAGACGGAAGAGGAAAGAAGGAAAGCAAAAGAAAGGATACAAGAGATAGATAAAAACCTGGTGGTAGAGGAAATAAAAAACAAGGACCCCCTCATTATAGCTTATGGTGTCCTCAAGCTTCATAAAGATGAAGAAATCCTGAGAGCAATAAGAAACAAAAACAAAGACATTTTTCAAAATTTAAATAAAGAAGATGACAGGATGGAAGTAAAATATAAAAAGAGAGCCCGCAATCCCCACACGCACCACGTGGTAATTAAAGTCTCCCCTGTAATCTGGAAACGAGCTACAAAGAAAGGTACATTGCACATCGACATTCAACCAGTCAGAGTGGCGGACCAGACGCCACTAGTGCAATGTACGCAATGTCTAGGTTACGGACATAGTAAAAGGTTCTGTAAGGAGACCGAACCAAGTTGTAGCCACTGTGGAGGCCTTCACCTGAGCGCCGAGTGTGAAGACAGACTAGCGGGAACCCCACCATGTTGTCGTAATTGCCAAAAAGCAAATATCAGGCACTCTGAGCACAACGCCTTCAGCGGAGACTGCACTGTTATGAAGAAGTGGGATAAGATAGCAAGACAAGCAGTGCAGTATCACTGCTAAAGTCCCTAATACTGAATCGACAACACAACACCCGTACAGGATCATCCAGGCGAATCTCCAAAGACGCAAGCTGGCAACTGACGAGCTATTTATAGAGGCATCTAAACTTAAAATAGCAATTGCACTCGTCCAAGAGCCCTACGTCGGAGGAGAAAAACGTCTGCGTAACTACAACGGAGCCCGCGTGTATCAAGCGGCCAACCAGAGCGACACCACGGTCAAGGCTGCCATAGTCGTATTAGATGGGGACCTAGACGTAATTCTACACCCGGAGCTAACCACCAGCAACATAGTGGTAGTCAAGGTCCGCACAAACACCTGGGAGACCACTATGGTATCATTTTACTTCGAACCCGGGTGTAATATCGACGAATACCTGTCACAAATCAAAAATATACACAGCAAGTTGGGCCCGGGTAAGATGGTGTTGGGTGGGGATGCTAACGCCAAGAGCATTTGGTGGGGCGGCCGGACTCAGGACAGCAGAGGGGATTCGGTGATGGGTGTGGTGAATGAACTGGGACTGCACATCGTTAACGCCGGAGATACCCCAACTTTTGACACCATAAGGGGAGAAAAAAGGTACTGCAGCTACATCGATATCACCATGTGCTCAGAGGATATGCTGCCCCTGATCGACGACTGGAAAGTTGATGAGCACCTTATAAGTTCGGACCACAATGGCATAACTTTCAACATCAAACTTAAACAATCAAAAGGCATACGCATAGAAAGGACAACAAGAAAGTATAACACGAAAAAGGCAAATTGGACCAGGTTTCATGAGAAACTGACCCAATTACTACAAGAAAATAAAATAACATTAGATAGAATTGAAAACATACATAATATAGAAGAGTTGGAAGATATCATTAATACATACACTAACACAATAGAAGAAACCTGTAAAGAAATATTACCATTAAAGAAAAATAAAAACACACTTACCATGCCATGGTGGTCGGAGTCGCTCGCCACTCTGAAGAAGGAGGTCACCACCAGGAGACGTCGTATCAGGAACGCAGCGCCGGCACGAATACAGTGGGTCATCCAGCAGTACCTGAAACATAAAGAGTTATATGAAGAAGAAGTGGTAAAGGCTCAAATTAGCAGCTGGCAGGATTTCTGCCAAAAACAAAATAAAGAAACTTTATGGGACGGTATATATAGGGTCATGTGCAAGGTGACAAAAAGGGAAGAGGATTTGCCTCTCGTGGATAAAAACGGGACCACTCTCGACCCACAGAAGTCAGCAGAATTGCTTGCCACAACCTTTTATCCTCAAGACCCTCCTGAAGACGACGATGACTATCATCGACACATCAGAAGCAAAGCGGAAAAGTTAAACGTGGACCACCATAATTTTGATGATATCCCGTTTACAGATAACGAGCTCTTCTGCGTAATAAAGACCTTTAACCCGAAGAAGGCCCCCGGAGCGGACGGTCTCACCGCAGACATTTGCGATCAAATCATACGCAAGAACCCCGAACTATTCCTAAAGATTATCAACAAATGTCTAAGATTTCAAATATTCCCGACCATCTGGAAAGAAGCGACGGTGGTGGTGTTAAAGAAACCGGGTAAAACCACGTACACTACCCCTAAATCATACAGGCCCATAGGCCTCCTACCTGTCTTCGGGAAAATTTACGAGAAGCTGTTGGTCACCCGCCTCAAGTATTACATCTTACCATCTATGAGCAGAAACCAATATGGTTTCATGCCACAAAGATGCACGGAAGACTCCCTCTATACCCTGATGCAACATATATACAACAAATTAACGAACAAGCGCATTATCACTGTAGTATCACTGGATATAGAGGGAGCCTTCGACAGTGCTTGGTGGCCAGCCATCAGAGTCCGACTGAAGGAAGCCAACTGCCCAGAGTACTTGAGACGGGTGATCGACAGCTATCTCAGTAATAGAAAAGTTAGGGTACGATACGCGGGGACCGAAAGTTTCAGGGACACTAACAAGGGGTGCGTCCAGGGCTCTATTGCGGGGCCAATATTATGGAATCTGATATTGGACTCGCTATTGCACGAACTGGAGACCAAAAAGGTTCATGTCCAGGCTTATGCCGATGACATCGTGATTGTTTTCGATGGCGACACGGCCATGGAGATTGAGGGACAGGCAAACGCCACCCTCGAACATGTTCGGGCGTGGGGTGTCCGAAATAAGCTGAAATTCGCGCCACATAAAACATGTGCAATAACAATCACACGAAGGCTTAAGTACGACACACCACGCCTAAGCATGGCGGGGGTGGACATTGCCATGTCCGAGGATTTGAGGATTCTGGGACTCACCATAGACCGCCACTTAACCTTCAACACACACATAACAAATATATGTAAAAAGGCCATTAACAGATATAAAATTCTTACACGTACGGCAAGGTTGAGTTGGGGTCTGAGCCCAGAAGTAATCAAGACAATTTACACTGCGGTAGTCGAGCCTACCATACTGTATGCGGCAAGTGCGTGGTATCGAGCTGCCAATAAGTTGGGAGTTCAGAAGCAGCTGAACATGGTGCAAAGAGCCTTCGCACAAAAAATTTGTAAAGCCTACCGTACGGTCTCCCTGAACTCCGCACTAATCCTGGCTGGAATTCTACCCCTAGATCTTAGGATCAGGGAGGCAGCTTCGCTATATGAAGTTAGGAAGGGAATTCCATTGCCATGGATGGGAGACAGGGAGATCGAACGGATGGTTCCCGTGACCGAAGCACCCCACCCTGCGAAGCTCCTAAACCTAGAGTTCGGCAGCCTGGAAGACGAGGAACAATACAACAACTGCAATACCTTCAGTATTCGCATATACACCGACGGGAGCAAGATTGAGGGCAGGGTCGGGGCTGCCCTATCCATATGGAGGGGCAGCACCGAAATCCGAGCGCTCAAGCTTGCTCTAGCGTCGCACTGCACCGTCTTCCAGGCGGAACTACTGGCACTATGTAGGGCTGCGCAAGAAGCCCTCAAACTGAAAGACTCCATGATCGGGATCTTTAGCGACAGCAAGGCGGCACTCCAGTCAGTCGCGAGGAGCGACTCTCGTCATCCACTGGCGGTGGAGGCGAGGGTCGCTCTTCGCGGTTGCCTCATCCAAAACAAAACCGTCGCACTATTTTGGATCAAGGCCCATATTGGGCTAGACGGCAATGAAAGAGCCGACCATCTTGCCAAGGAGGCCGCACTGCGGTCGAAAAAGAAACCCGAGTATGACATGTACCCAATATCATACATTAAGCGTGCGATTCGCAGCGAAACCGTTAAAACATGGAGCAGAAGATATGAAGAGAGCAGCACTGCTGCCGTCACAAAGGTTTTCTTGCCCTGCGCCGTTGCCGCATACAGTATGGTCAAAAACCTAGAAGTAACGAGCACAACCACCCAGTTGATGACGGGACACGGTGGCTTCTCCGAGTATTTGAATAGATTCAAATGCAAGGCGGACCCATCGTGTCTTTGCGGAACTGGAGAACCTGAAACAGTTATGCATGTAATAACGGACTGCTCGATGCACATGGCTGAACGAATCGAATGTGAACACCAAATGGACGTAAAAATGACTGTAGAAAATCTGCCAATAATTATAAATGACAAATATAAGCGAAAAATTTTCCTAAGATACGCACATAAAATAATTAAATTAGTAAATATAAGAAATAAAGAAATTTAAATATGTTAACACAATATATTAAGTATATTAGTAGATTAGCATAAGCAACTTGTAGTGTAAATAAGTAAATGGAAAATAGAAGTAATTGTAAAATAGTATAATATAAGTAAAATAGAAATAGCAGAAAATAAGTAAGACATTAGAAAAATAAGTAAAACATTAGAATTAAGGAACACGTTGTATATATAAAAAGAGAAAAATAGTAAATATAATAATAAGCTAAATGTAACCCTATTATCGAATCTTATGTACCGAATCTTACAGTACATAGTACACATGTCTGTAAAGCTTTGCGGAACGGCAGAGCAACAAGGTGAAAAAAAAAAAAAAAAAAAAAAAAAAAAAAAAAAAAAAACCTAACCTAATAATAGCGCTAAACTACACCTGAGCAATTCAAGGAACCTCAGGTCGGATATAAAAAATGGGGTAATTGAAGCAATAGACAGGCTATATAGCATCGTGAAGGAAATGGACGAAACATTAAAGGAAGCAGTGACGGGGAACAGCCAGGAAAACAATAAAGAGAGACAAGAGGAGACTAGGACGGAAGAAAGAAATGACAGCAATTTGGAATTATTGGGACATGTTAAGGAAACAATGAGACAAATACAAATTAATAACTTAAGAATAGAGGAGCTGAAAGGTGTAATTGAAAAACAGAAGATGGAACAAGAGAAACCTACGTACGCCACCATCCAACGGAATCACAAAAACGTATGCGGAGAGGGGTGCACTTCACTCGCTAGTAATTTCATCGGAGGATGAGAAGGAGTCGGGGGAGAAGGTCCTTAACACGATCAGAGAGACGATAGACGAAAAGGAGGGCTGGATCACAGTCGAGAAGGTGAGGAAGGCTAAGGATAGGAAAATAATAATGAGTTTGAAGACAAAGGAAGAAAGGGAGAAGGTAAAGACCAGGCTGGAAAACTCAGGCAAACTCCTCAAATGCGAAGTGATAGCGAACAAAGACCCTCTGCTACTACTAAAGGACGTTATAACCATCCACAGCCACTCTGAAATAACATTAGCCATAAGAAACCAGAACAAAAAGATCTTCCACGACCTCGACCCTATAGAAGACCGATTGGAGGTCAAATACAAGAAGCGAGCAAGGAACCCTCACAAATCACGTTGTGATAACCACATCCCCAAAGTTGTGGAAAAGGATGATAGAGGAGGGAGCTCTGCATATCGATCTCCAGCGTATTCAAGCGGTGGATCAGTCACCGTTGGTGCAATGCACGCGGTGACTGGGCCATGGTCATGGGAAGCGCTTCTGCAGGGAGGAGTTGGAGTCATGTAGCCACTGTGGGGGTCCCCACATGAGAAAGGACTGTGTGGACTGGCTCGCAGGCTCTGAACCCAGCTGCAAGAACTGCGGAAGCGCTAAACATGACCAAGTTGGCCACAACGCGTTTGATGCGAGCTGCCCTGTTCGAAGGAGGTGGGACGCACTAGCTAGGTCCTCTGTAGCATACTGCTAAGGGCGCACAAGACAGTAACAAACAGTACCTAATCATTCAAGCCAATCTTCAAAGGAAAAAAAAAGCTGGCAACCGAGGAACTCATCATGGAGGCTTCAAACCGGAAGGCAGCAATGGCACTAGTGCAGGAGCCCTACATCGGGGGAGTCAAAAGCTTGAGAACCTATAAAGGGACAAAAGTATATCAATGTGCCGGCAATGACACCGTTAAATCGGCAATAGGCAATCGGCATAGTCTTTCTCTCTGAAATTGCCATCATACAACATCCCGACCTCACTACCCCAAACATCGTGGTAGTGAGCGCACAAGCAGGCACTTGGAAAAAAAATAAATATAGTGTCCTTCTACTTTGAGCCTGGGGCTGAAGCGGAGACTTACCTTAGGCAACTTAGGCACTTGAAGCGAGTGGTGGAGATCTTGGGCCCCGGCTTTCTCCTCATATGTGGTGATGCTAACGCGAAAAATATGTGGTGGGGCGGTGCCACTACCGACGCCAGAGGGGAACAACTCGCGGGCGCTCTCGACGAAATGGGCCTCCATATAATCAATACCGGTGACAAACCCACCTTCGATACTGTGCGGGGGGGGCCGATGGCTTACCAGTTATATTGACATAACGGCGGGCTCGGAAGATCTCCTGGACCGTATGGAAGGATGGGAGATGAACAGCGGCTTAACAAGTTCGGGTCATAACGCGGTCACTTTTCAAATGAGATTGGGGAAAACCAGAAACGTTGACGTTGGCAGGACCACGAGAATTTATAATACTCGGAAAGTGAATTGGACCGAGTTTCGTGGAAAAAAAACTCGGCCAATTACTGAAAAGATATAAGTTGACCCCTGGAAACGTCAACGCTGCTAGCAGCCCACATCAAATGGAGGAAATAATAAAGCAGTACACCGAAGCGATCATCGAAACATGCAATGCCACTATCCCTAAAAAGACTAATAAAGAAAGAGTAAACTTACCTTGGTGGTCCCGGAGACTCGAAGAGATGAAGAAGGAGGTCGCGAGGTTGAAGTGTCGTATCCGCCGCGCCGCACCCGTACGTTGTCCGTATGTAGTCGAAGAGTACCTGGAAAAGAAAGAGACATATGAAAAAGAAGCAGTGGGGGCACAAATAGAAAGCTGGAAGGAGTTTTGTCAAAAACAGGATCGTGAAACCGTTTGGGAGGGGATCTACAGGGTGTTAGGAAGGACAAAGAAAAGGGAAGTGGATATTCCGCTAATGCTGAATGGAAGAAGCGTGGACTCTGAGGGATCGGTAAAACTCTTAGCAGAAACATTTTACCCAGAGGACGGCAAAGGAAATGACAATGAAGAACACCGAAGGATAAGAACACTAGCTGACAAAGTAAACACCGTAGATGACAGCTCAGAACCAAATGATCCACCATTCACGGACACGGAGCTTAGCCGGGCGCTGGGTTCCTTTAATCCCAAGAAAGCTCCAGGCTCCGACGGCCTAACATCCGACATATGCCGGATTGCCATTGCCGTCGATACCAGGCTCTTCCTTGAAATTATGAACGGATGTCTCCGGCTCCACCATTTCCCTAGAGCGTGGAAAGAAGCAACTATGGTCGTGTTGAGGAAACCCGGTAGAGAGGATTATAGGACCCCAAAATCCTATCGACCCATAGGATTGCTTTCGGTATTAGGGAAAATATATGAAAAATTAATAATAACGCGCCTAAAACACCACATACTACCGAAGATGAGCACCCGTCAGTATGGTTTCATGCCCTAAAAGAGCACCGAAGACTCCCTCTATGACCTAATGAGTTATGTCAGAACAAATCTGGGGAAAAGGAAAATAACTACCATAATTTCGTTAGACATAGAGGGAGCATTCGACAGTGCATGGTGGCCAAAAATAAGAACCCGACTGGCGGAGGAACAATGTCCCCTAAATCTAAGAAAAGTCATCGATAGCTACTTGGAGGACCGCTTCGTCATTGTGAAATACGCGGAGGAATGGTACAGGAAGAAAACTAAAAAGGGATGCGTGCAAGGGTCCATAGGAGGTCCCATCTTATGGAACCTCCTTCTGGATCCCCTACTAAAGGGACTAGAAAACAGAGGGGTATTCGTGAACGCGTTCGCGGACGACGTCATAATGGCATTCAGCGGAGACACGGCGCTTGAAATAGAGAGGCAGGCGAACGATGCACTCAGGTATGTCTGGGCGTGGGGTGTCGGAAATAAGCTAAAATTTGCACCACAGAAAACGAACGCCATGACAGTCACCAAGAAACTTAAATTCGACACCCCACGTCTAGACATGGGTGGGGAGCCAATTAGTCAAACGGACCGACTGAAAATACTGGGGCTAACGATTGACAGCGGCTTAAGCTTCCACTCCCACATAGATAATGTTTGCAGGCGGGCGATAGCCGCATACAAGCAGTTGGGTAAAGCCGCAAAAATAAGCTGGGGGTTAAACCCAGAAGTTACCCGTATCATATACAATGCGACGGTTGAGCCCATCTTGCTGTATGCGGCTAGCGCCTGGGCTCCTGCACTGAAAAAGAAATGCGTTCAGCGCAAACTAAACGCTACGCAAAGGGGATTTGTAATAAAAATTTGCAAGGCATATCGTACCGTCTCTCTCAACTCGGCATTGCTTCTGGCAGGGATTCTACCTCTTGACCTCAGAATAAAGGAGGCAGCTTCATTATACGAAGCCAAGAGGGGAATTCCCATACCCGGGCTTGGGGACAGGTCGATCGAAGGCAAATACCAAGTGATAAAACTGCCACACCCAGCAACCCGCACTAGCCTGGAGCTCCGAACTTTGGTAGACCAGCAGCAGTACGAGGAATGCAAAAAGCATGATCTCCGTATATTTACCGATGGCAGCAAGATTGACGGCAGGGTTGGGGCTTCGCTATCCTTATAGAATAGAGAAGCCGAAACCAAGGCCGTCAAGCTTGGTCTGCTATCCTACTGCACAGTCTACCAGGCGGAGCTCCTCGCTATAAGCGAAGCCGCAAAGATAGCCTCGAAAAGACAGAAGGAAAAGATTGCCATACTTAGCGACTCAAAAGCTGCACTGCAGACGGTAACCAACTCCGACTCTACTCACCCTTTGGCAGTACAAGCTAGGAACGAGATCGCCAATTTACCTCAGAGCAAAATTGTGAACTTGTACTGGATAAAGCCGCACATAGGATTTCCCGGAAACGAAAGGGCAGATGAGTTGGCGAAGGAGGCAGCTTTAAAAGATAAAAGACAACCTAAGTATGACAAATGCCCTGTCTCATTCGTCAAGAGAATGCTAAGAATGCATTCTCTTGACGAATGGAACACCAGATATACCAGCGGAAAAACGGCTAGCGTCACAAAAATGTTCTTCCCTGATGCAACTCTAGCGTACCGCATTGTAAGAAAGTTGACGCTAACAAACATAACGACACAATTAATGACCGGAAACGGTGGATTCTCCGAATACCTGCAACGTTTTAGGTGTAAGGAGAATCCATCGTGTATCTGCCAACCCAACTGCTTAGAAAATGTCCCACACTTACTCTTTGACTGTCCAGTGCACGCAACCGAACGCTACAACATAGAGCAGCAAATTGGCGCCAAGGTCTGTAAAGAAAATGTAAATAAAATTATGGAAGAAAACATTAGATATAAGTTTTTAGAATACTGTAAAATAGTAATAAATAAAACCATAAGTAGAAATAAGACGACTTAAGCAAAAAATGCGTTAACAAAATATTGTATATATTTTGTTAACGCATTTTTTGAAGAATTTAAGTTCACGTCTTCCTAATATATTTATAAATGACTCGTTAATAGAATGCGTTACGGAAGCGCGAAATTTAGGAGTAATAATGGACGAGAATTTACGTTTTCAAAAACATGTGCTCACCTCTGTGCGCAAATGTTTTTATCGCCTTAAGCTGTTATATCGTATAAGGCCATATTTAAACACGGAAATTCGTATTAGATTTTGTGAGGCTATTGTGTTATCTATACTAAATTATGCTGACGCCGTCATAGGTCCAAGGTTACTAGCAAGTAGTAAGATGCTTATCCAACGTGTTCAAAACGCCTGTGCTAGGTTCTCTTTTAACATCCCGCCGCGAACGCATATAACGCCTTTCCTTAATGCGGCAAATATTTTAAAAATGAACTATAGAAGAGAGCTGCATCTGGCGTGTCTGCTTTTTGGAGTTATAAAATATAAAATACCAGTATATTTATATAAAAAACTAAAATGGTTAAAGGACTACCACCCCACTCACAATACAAGAGCTTCTAACAACATACTAAGTATTCCTCTGCACAAAACGGCCGCATTCCGAGGTAGTTTTGAATATGCTGCCTCGGCCTGCTGGAATAATCTTCCGCCACCTTTACGTATACTAAAATCAAAGATCACTTTTAAAACTTTGTATAAAAACCACCTGTTAGCAAATCAAAAACGTAATTAACGTCTCTATAAGTGATTAGGTGGATTATTGTATTTTATTAGGTTATTCGGATATTTTTAATTATTCTATGAAATTATTTATTTATTTATTTTTTTATTTTTTTTTTTATTATCTAGTATATAATATAAATTGTTTAAATGTTTACAATAATTGTATTCACATTTGTTTTTATTATTATTATTTCTACATAGCCCTCCAAAAACGTATATAAATCATAAACAATCGCTTTGATATATGGTTTCGCACGCTTTGGGTAGTCACTGGCATCTTGGCATAGACATTTACTTATTTCTGATTTATTCCATCTCCTCTTTATTATTATTATTATTATTATTATTATTACTATTATCGGTATCATTTTCTTTTTACTTTATATTTATTTTTAAACACAATTATACATCTCACATAAGTGTCACTAGTGTTGGTTACGCCATGGTTCGGCAGCCACTGAAAACCAGCGCTGGAGTGTTTCACTTCAGTAATAGCTGAGTGGTCGACCGTTTTGGACGTCACATTTAATTTAATTTTTTTATTTTTTTTTAATTTCCTTTTTTTTTTTTTGTTTGTTTTTTATATGTAGTTCTATTTTTATATGTTATTTTAGTTCTGTGTGAATGTATGTGACGTCTGAATAAAGTTTTTTGATTTGATTTGATTTGATATTATGTAAAACGCATTATCGTTACAAAAAGATATAAGAAATACAGCTAAAAAAAAACAAAATAGAATATAAGCCAACTAATACTGTAAGATATCACGACACTAAGTTAGAAATAAGACACTAGATAGATTAACATGTAAATACCTTAAGATAAATGTGAAGCAGAAGAAATAGAACAATTAAATAGATTAGGAAATAAGACTAAATCAACTAAATAGTTCCCAAACTACTTACCCGCCGCACGACGGCGAAAGGAATCAAAATAAAATAAGGACTACATTAAATTCTAAGACTTCCAAAGACAGCATCATTGCCGTTGCTGGTGATCACATAAAAAAAAAAAAAAAAAAAAAAAGAAAAACCTAACCAAACCAAACCAAACCAAACCAAATTTTTTGAAAAAATTGTTTGAAAGTGAAAAATATAAAAATATTTAAATTTATTAAAATACAAATAAAACTATTTTTACGGATTAAAACTCGCGTACATTTTTGATTTTAACCCGACGTTTCGAAGTAAGTGTCTGATTGCTATATTTGCAAAAAAAATCATAACTGTGAAACCAAAGCGAGCACCTTTTTTAAAATTGCTTTTTATAGTTTCCTACAAGTTGTATAATATAGCCAAATTTTAAAAATTTTTGCGCTAGGGGTTCATGACATATAAAATTTTGAAAATTAGGGGTTGACACGTGCAGTCAATTACTCTCAAGCTAGAATTTTTATTTCATTAGTAAAAATTATCTTATATGTTTAGTAGTTAGTTAAATTTTTTTGGGAATTTTTACGATTATTTTAATAGTTTTAAGCTTAAATTGTTTATTCTATTCTTGGTTTTATCAAAAAATGAAATCAGGGGGTGGATCAAAAATTTATAAATACAAAATTGAGATTGTCTGTACACCTTTAATGAGACCAAACTCGGGCAGTTTTGAGTAATATTTGTGGAAATAAAATAAATATTGTACAATATTTTAAACTTAGTCCGCCATATTGAAAATTTTTAAACCCATATCTCTGTACCCAAAGAGTTACATAACTGGGGTTTTTTTTTTACTCATACTTCCCCTGGCATTCTTCATAACAAAAATAGTTTCTTAGCAAAAAATTGTTCTGCCACTCTACTTGTTGAGCGGGTATTACGACAGTGTAGAACAGGCCGTGGCAAGATTGGATCACTGGTCTCTGTAGGCCTTTAGAAAACTAACATATTATTATTTTAATTAAAAATCAGCCATATTGGCAAATTTAAAACACAATTATCTCGGGAACCAGAAGTCCTAGAAGGACGGGGTTTTTTCCTAAAGGTAGAGCGCAGAATTACCTTGTATTTAAGTATATTTTTGACGACTCTACATAGAGTCAAAACTTGTCTTGCTCTTCTTTTTCTTCTTAAAAGTTTTACTGTACTGTGTATGACCTACAATACTAATACGGTACTAATAAGACTGTGGACTACTGACGAAGTACGTGACGGGTACCTCTACATACCCTAAAATATTGAGACAGTGGGCATAGGCAGTGCCAATTAACTGTACAGCTTTATTGAGCGTGACTACAATTTACTTTGAGTTTTCTTTTTACTTTTTATTAAACTAACTGACGCACACCTCCGGCATGTTTGGTGTAGCTAGAACACCGTCCAAGCGGGTAGAGAAGGCCAGATCTCCCTCAAAGTTGACCTCTTCAAAAGTGAAGCGGAGTATTGGGGAGTGGGAGTCTGCCAGCACAGCTCGACCTGTGTCCCCAGTGCCAGAAGCGTCGCAGGCCGAGGCCTCAAACCCTTTGAATGGCGACAGCCCAACTGTCAAAGAACAAAGCTATTACAATGCGGAGGCTTTCGGTGGAGGCTCGTATATCACCGGAGGTGTGTTACCCAAGTTGGGTGGCGGAGGCCAAGGCCCGCATATCCAAAGGTAAACTGAACATCAATAATTCCAAGAATATAAAGAATGAAATCAAGCATGCAGTTATAGAGGTGTTGGATCGGCTTTACCAACTGGTAAAGGATGCAGATAAGGACTCCAAACCAAACAGTAGACCAGGGACCAGTAAAGGAATGGCTAAAGAGAGGGAAGTGGAAACCAAGCCCGACGATTCAACCTTCTTGAGGACTCGGGTACGGAACTGAAATCGAAACTTAGAGAATTAAAGAAACAGATGGAGGCACATGCAAAGCTATTGGAAAAAAGTAATGATAGAATGGAAGAGTTAAAGTTAAACATGTAACATCAGAAAGAATACCTGGAAAATGCGAAAACTTATGCGTCTCTCACAGAGCCCCGTTACCAAGGCGAAAAGCAAAGAATAGGAAAATTATAATGGGGTTCGATAGTAAGAAGGAAAAAGACAAAGTTAGAGCGCGCCTAGAAGAAAGGAAAGCAGGACTTCACTTGAGGATGCAAAGAATAAGGACCCTCTCCTGATTCTGAAGAATGTTTTGTCCATAAACTCTGACGAGGCTATTGTCAAAGCATTCAGAAATCAGAATCGTAGCGTATTGAGTGACCTTAAAGATGAAGAAAGATGCCTCGAAATAAAATTTAGAAGAAGGGCTAGGAAGCCCCACATGTGCCATGTAATAGCTTCGGTCTCACCAATAGTCTGGCAAAAAGTCGTAGCAGCGGGCTATGTACACATTGATCTGCAGCGAGTGAGAGCAGAGGACCAGACACCCCTGGTGCAGTGTACACGGTTTCTAGGTTACGGGCACAGCAGGAGGTTCTGAATAGAATCAGCGGATCTGTGCAGTCACTGCAATGGACCTCATATGAGAGAGGCATGTCCGGATTGGCTGGCTGGGATGGAGCCCACTTGCAGAAACTGCAAGGCGAATGGGCACGAACAGATAGCTCACAACGCTTTTAGCGATGCGTGCCCTGTGAGAAGGAGGTGGGATGACTTAGCAAGGTCTTCAGTGGCGTACTGCTAAAAGCACCCACGGTAATACAGGCAGACACCTCTTTCTTCAGTCCAATTTGCAGAGGAAGAAGCTCACAACAGATGAGCTAGTAATCAAGGCGATGAAAAGGCGGGCTTCTGTAGCTCTGATCCAGGAGCCTTACGTGGGGAATACTGGACGGCTCAAATCGTATCGGGGCGTCACGGTCTTCCAGAGCATCGGCTCTGAAATTGTGAAGGCAGCTATTGCAGTCTTTAACCCGGAAATAGCTGTAACCCAGCACCCGCACCTCACCACACCGAACATCGCTGTGGTGAGCGCTCAAGCTGGTGCCGGGAAGGTAAACCTGGTATCTCTTTACTTCGAGTCTGACCAGCCCATCGAAACATATTTAAGGCATGTCAGGAGGATCGGGACGGAGTTGGAACGGACTACTTACTCATAGGGGGTGATGTTAACTCGAGAAGTGCTTGGTGGGGAGGAGGAACGACTGATGCCAGAGGGGAAGACGTCTTAGGTATGCTGGATGCGATGGAGCTGCATGTGCTTAATACAGGAGACAGGCCCACGTTTGACACCTTTCCTGGGGGGAGGAGGCTCATGAGCTATATAGACGTCACAGCTTGCTTGACCGTGTTGCTGGATAGGGTTGAGGGCTGGTGTGTGGAAGGCAGAATCACTACTTCGGACCCTGTGGCAATCCTTTTCAGGATCAGCCTGGGGAAATGTGATGCCATTGGTGCGTCCAGAACAACGCGTATCTACAATTGTAGAAAAGCTAATTGGTTCAAATTTCGTGAGAAATTGAACCAATTACTGCTGGAGTACGGTGTGAGCCTGAATGGCATCAATGGCATTTCCGATAGCCAGAGTCTTGAGGGTAAGATAAAAAAGTACACTAACGTCATTACAGCTGCGTGTGACGTAGCCATTCCTGTGAGGAAGGATAAAACCTTCAGCCGCTTACCATGGTGGACGGACAAGCTGGAAGAACTGAAAAGGGAGGTTAAGAGGCTAAAGACTCCCGCGTGCTGCACAGGTCAGGAGGGAAAGTGTAGTAAATACTTACCTGAAGAAAAAGGAAGAGTACGAAGAGGAGGTTGCAAGGGCTTAGGCCGACAGTTGGAAGGAGTTCTGTGGAAAACAGGATCGGGATAGCGTCTGGGATGGGATATACCGGGTTATAGGCCGAACTAGGAAAAGAGAGGAGGACATCCCGCTAGAAACAGGGGGAAAATGTCTCAACATGTAGAATCGGCAAAATTACTGGCTGAGACGTTCTACCCAGATGTCAGAACGGATACCGACACCGCCGAACACCAGAAAATAAGATTCCTCACGGAACAGGTCAACGTGTTGGGCACAGAAAAGCTCGATTGGGCTCGATTCGCCCTTTACTTCTACGGAATTACGCTCCACCATGCTAACCTTAAACCCTAAGAAGGCTACAAGCGAAGACGGACTCACTGCGGATATATATTGTCACGCTATAGAAGTGGACCTCGACTTGTTTTTAGCCATTGTGAATAAATGCTTGCGGTTGCACCATTTCGACGGCATGGAAGCTAGCGACCGTCGTCATTCTGCGGAAGCCTGGGAGGGACAATTACAGATCTCCCAAGTCTTATAGACCCATTGGGCTTTTGCCCATTCTGGGCACGATTTTCGAGAAGATGCTGATCCGGAGGCTCAGATACTACATTCTGTCAAAACTAAGAGCTCGCCAGTACGGGTTCACACCCCAGACGAGCACCGAGGACTCCCTCTATGACCTAATTCATTAAAGCTAAATTAAACGAAAAGAAAATTACTACAGTTGTATCATTGGACATAAAGGGAGCCTTCATAAATTTGCTCCAAACAAAGCTAACGCGATGGTCATTACCAACAATTTAAAATACGACAACTCCCGGCTCACCATTGGAGGACAACACATAGGCATAGAGAGGAATATTAAAATTCTGGGACTGACCATCGACGATAGGCTTACCTTCAATGCACACATCGATGATGTCTGCAAAAAGGCAATTACAATATATAAACAGGTCTCCAGGCCAGAATAACCTGGGGGCTTCAACCTGAAGTCCTCAGGATTATTTATTTGGCAGCCGTGGAACCTATTTTACTGTATGCTGCCAGTGCCTGCGCTCCGGCTACCGGCAAAATATGTCAGGAACAGGTTAGAGGCGGTGCAGAGGGGATTTCTCCATAACATATGCAAAGCATATCGGACGGTGTCGCTCCACTCTGCACTGATTCTGCCGGGGATGCTTCCGTTGGACAATCTCCAATTCGTTCCGTTGGTTTAATTTAGGTACTTCTGCGTCGTTTTCTTTAAAAAATTTTGACAATTTCATTGTAAATAGCTGGTCTTAGATTTTAATATAGATTTAATTAAATATTAGTGGGAGATTTTTCGTTTTTGACGAAAATACAAAATTAATTATAGTTTTTGAAAATATCCAAATTTTCAATTTTCGAAATTATTTTTCACCAATATAGTGGAGCTCGAGGAGGCTCTTCTTTCGACACCTCGTTCGCTATTTTAGGACGCATACTTTTTAAGATATTTAATAAAAAAACCAAAATCCCGCGGCCCTCCTAACCGCCTTGTATAGATATAAGGGGTAGGACCATAAAAATTTTGAGGAAAAATTATTGCTTTTTCCAAGAAACTACAAATCTTGGTGATTAATTATATATACTTGGAAGGCACCATAGCCTTTCCGAATAGCAAAATTATACACATTAAGTATTGATTGTCACCTATACTTATTCAACATATTTTAAATCCTGACAAGGTACCTTATACATATCCTTTTAATACATTGACTTCATTAATACGTATTTTTATTTTGACCTTTACAAATTTTACACAAATTGACACACATTTACAACAGTATGTGCCGTACACCACTCTCATCAAAAACCGACGATGGGCAAACATCACCTTCTAAGACCGTCACCAAAGTTTCAAGAGCCCGAACAAGCATCGACGATTGGGAGGCGGCGGGTCCAGATGCGCCAAAAAGCGAGTCTGAAGAATCTCCAAAAAGGGGCAACGCCTCCTCTAATAGATACCAGAGTAAGACGGCTGAGGCGCGAGCGTGCCTCAACAAGGCAAAACTGCATTAAGGAATTCACGAAACATAAGCAGAGAAATAAAAAATTAAGTAACTCAGTCCCTAGACCGTCTGTATCGGCTTGTTAAGGAGGCGGACTCCGGCCATAATCGAACGGTGGCAAGAGAAGTGACAGCTACGGACAATCTAGTGCCACTGAAGAAAGTTAACGAATGGAGAAGATCGATAGAAGAACACACAAGGAAAATAGATGAACATATGCAGGGAATGGAAAGGCTGAAGAAAGCTATTGAAATGCAGAACGGGAAACTAGAAAAGCTAACATATGCGGCAGTAACAGCAGGAGTGCCGACAGTCCAAGCAGAAACAAATACGACCCAGAGCCCCGCATTGCTCTCCATTCTGGTATCGTCAACCAAAGAGTCAGATACAGGCGAGGAAGTAGTAGAAAGAATCCGGAGGGTGATGAATGCGAGAGTGACACGAATAAACGTAGATAGGATAAAGAAAGAAAGAATCCACATTGACTTACAGCTTGTGATCGTGGAAGACCAATCTTCTCTCTTGCAATTTACCCGGTGCTTGAGTTATGGGCACGGAAGGAAAACATGTACAACAAAAGAAGACCTATGTAGTGACTGTGGCGGAGCTCACCTACGGGAATCTTGTCCCTCAAAGAACCTGGGAGAGAAACCGCGAGAATGTTTAAACTGCAAAGCAAATAAAATAGCCGAAGCAGACCATAATGCCTTTCACGCAGAGTGTCTGATCAGGCGGAAGTGGGACACAATTGCAAGGAAAAGTTACGCTTACTGTTAAGGCTGGAGTTCTGAGTCCTGAAAGCTGCTATCGTGTTGCACAAGTTAGTTTACGATCAAGACTTGCCACAAGCGAGCTATTACCGAAAAAGGTCAGGGACGCAGTGGAAGCCATCATATTCGCGCCAGGAGAGTGAAGCTCGAGCCCTTCTGTTCGGTATTCCAAGCGGCATTGTGTGGAATATTGCAGGCCGTGGAATACGAATCGAAGGAGGGCTCGAAACTCTCGCTGTCCTGAGCGACTCACGATCCGCTTTTGTCACCAACACATCGACGTACAACCCGCTCGCTGACGCCATCCGTGAAAGGATAACGACGATGAGTGGGTCCGGATGCACGGTGCGACTGTACTGGAGCAAGGCGCATGTCGGTATCCCGGGAAACGAGAGGGCTGACGATCTTGCCGCTTGCACGGGATTGGCGTAGTACTCCGGAACAAAACCCGATAATTGTGATAATTATCCGGCTGTTCAAAACGAGATGGGATCGCATCGGATGCGACACCGTCGTCTTTGCAACACAACAACACATCACACCACACCACTGACAAAAGCCGTCCTCACACGCAACTTGATGCCAAATCACTACTAGTCATAGGATTAAGAAAAATTTATTCAACAAAAATTTTATGTCGGAGTGGAGGAACGGCGATCGTGGAGAACCGCTTGGGTTGACTCGTCGACGGTCGGATGTAATCGGCGCGAGCGCGGCAGTCGAGGCGATCGGGGCAGTCTTACTGGGAAATGCGGACAGACCGCACGTGCGTCGCGCCGAGAACATCGCTTTCACTCAGATATTAAAATGAATACTGAAGTCAATGGCTCGGAGGATATTCCTGACCTATTCCCGACATCAGAAGTGGGAGTACCACAGGCTACGCCCCAGGAGCAATCAAATAGCAAGCAACTCAAGACACATGTTCCATAGTATTTGATGCGATGCCACAATTGCGGGAGAATCGGACATCAAACAGCCGACTGTCGCAAACATTGTGAACTGGATTGGACATGAAATGGCCGACTGTCGCAAAACATTGTGTATTGGATTGGACGTCGATGTGGGGTCAAAGGCCACTACGTTGCAAGGTGTTCACGCAAAGCGGCTACCAGCAACGAGCGGCGAGTGGTTCTGGCGGTCGAGCTGTAGAATCGACAACCACAGCAAGTGAGAAGCGAGTCAATGTCTGCTCTATTGGCAATCCTCAAGGACAACTGTTGAATTATGGTGAGACGTTTCCTTTTTATTACGATTCTGGAGCAGGACTCGTAGAGTTGTGGTAAACTTAGCTTAAGACAAGAAACGGTTCGACTTCAATAAAGCTAAAACTATTAAATTCGCTGTAGGAGACTTTTTGATAATTTAAAATAAGGAAAGAAATTAAATTAGAAGCTAAATTTCAAGGTTCCTTTAAAATAATCGGAGTTTAGAGGGTGAAGAGGGTGATAGATATCTCTTAAGGGCTTTGAATTTAAATAGTACTTACAAGTACTACAACTACCCTCATGGTCGTGTGAGAAGTATCTTCGATCTTCAAGTTCCTAAAGAGATAGACATTGTAAGTTTGCAATCTGATGATGATGATGAAAGTGACGCTAACGCCAACCATGACGCCAACATGACTTCCGATGGACTGAGTTGCACTGATGGCCGATGGACTGTGCCATAGAGTATCTGATGGACTAGATACTGTGTTCGATGAACTGGACGATTGTGATTTTTGTTTTTTTACAAATCTTTCACCCGAGGACGGATAGTGCTGGTCAAGCACAGGGTGGAGCAGTTCAAGCACAGGGTGGAGCTGGTCAAGCACAGTGGGGCGCTAGTAAAGCACAGTATAGTGTGCTGGTTAAGCACAGGGTGCAATGTGCTAGTTAAGCACAGGGTGCAGCGTGCTGATTAAGCAAAGGGTGTAGTGTGCTGGTTAAACACAGGGTAGAGCTGGTTGAACACAGTGTAGGGATGGTTAAACACGGTGTAGTGTTGGTTAAGCACAGGACCTTAATTTTATTTCGTGAGACTCTAGTCAGCGGGTCAGGAAGGCCGAGTCGAAAGTTTTCTTTTTAGAGAGTAAACGAGAGAAAAAGTTTGATTTTGCTTCAGAATTGTCATTCGAGGACGAATGACAGGTCAGAATGGCCGTGTCGGAGTCGAGGAACGGCGATCGTGGCGAACCGCTCGGGTGGACTCGTCGACGGTCGGATGTAATCGGTGCGAGCGCGGCAGTCGAGGCGATCGGGGCAGTCTTACTGGGGAAGGCGGACAAACCGCATGTGCGTCGCGCCGAGAACATCGCGTTCACTCAGATATTATAATGAATATTCAGTATTCAATGGCTTGGAGGATATTCCTGACCTATCCCCGACATATATAATAATCAAAACTATAAATTAGATTGTTTGGGTGTATGTATTCTTACTTATAAATTTCACTTATTAACGAACAATTGACCGAAAGTATAAATAATAATAAATATGAAATATTGCCGTAAATAATTGGTTAAAATATTAATATTGCGGTAGAATTTTAAATTATATATTCAAGTGTTAATCTCATTAAATCACTTACTATTAATTTTACTTTTATATATAATCTAAAATTAGTTATTAGTCATAGAATTAAGAGAAATTATTCAATAAAAATGTAATATATTAATCAAAGCTATAAATAAGAATGTATAGATAATAAAGCTTTTATATCATCAATTTAACTTATTGACGATCAATTAACTAATAGTATAAATAATAGCGAAATATTGCTGTAAATGAGTTTTTTTTTAAATTTTAATATTGCAGTAGAATCTTAAATTATTAATCCAATTGCAAATCTTATTAAATAATTTATTATTAATTTTATTTTATATACAATCTAAAGTCATGTATCTATTAATATTTTAAAAATTTATCTTATTTTAGCTTAGACGTTGTGTAATGAACTTACAATAACAATAAATCAAATTATAACTAATGACTCTGGACTTTACCCCGGAGGTGATTTGCACCCCCCCCCCCCTAAAGTGGAGGGTGTAATAATTAAAAAAAAAAACCTAAACCAAACCTCACGCCGGTCTTGATTTTTTTTTTTTATAAATTCATTCCATATATATTATGGAATAGTAGCCTTTATTGCCTATTGACCTATCACAATATTGGCCTAGTAATGCATTGTATCCTAGCGAATAAACAGTAGTCTACGTAATTTGTTTAAAATTTTTTTTGTTACTTTTACTGTCAGCAATACACAAGCTCTTTTATAACTCATTACTTGTGTTACCGTTTGGAGTCCGGTTGCCTTTCTGGATGCTGTTTACGACGACTGGTTATCTTGTGAGCCAAATTGCAATATTTATTGACTAAAATCTATAGGCATTTCTATTACATTGATTGCTAAAACTTTATTTGTTGGTAAAATTCCCAGTTCAATATTTGGACTTTTGTAAAACAGCGATCACAAAAATAAAAATAAAATATATAAATAAACAATTTACTATGAGGTTAGAGTCAAAAACTTCACTAAGTTGTTGATATTTTGTCATCAAAAAAAATAAATAAATACATAAAAATAAAAATCCCATCAATACACTGGCATACACTGTTAATAGAAAACCCACACACACATACATATTGTAATCTAAATGGAAAATCCCACCACCACCCTAGCCAGTTAGCAAATTCTTGTTTTAGAGCGTCCACAGCATTTGCGATGCTGAACACCCGACAGGTGAGCTCTAGTATGTCCAGCATGCCTTAATCGACAACACCTGGGACCTCTCATAAACAATGTACGTCCTATGTCTGTTATCGCACTATCAGAGATCAAAATATTACTAGTGCGTTTTGTGTACATCTGGAACTCTATTCCCGCAAACTGAGAAAACCTTTTGGGGAAGATGAATAATCAACTGACGTACTTACTTAATTTTTGTCTACTTGTGAAAGCGATTACTGCAGAGCATTCAAAACGTCGCGTGCAATTATTGATTACATTTTTTAATTTAAAAATATTATTTTTTTAATTTTCTTAACTTTAAAAATAAATAAATGTAACAATCGACTTAAATCCAATAAAATAGTTTTATTCAAATTTGCATTGGTGAAATTCTAAGAAAATACGAAACTTGAAATATCCATGTATTTTATAAACATGATATTCATTTGAAGTTTGATTATCATTGTTATATTTTAGATATATAATGACCATACATACGCGTGTGTTTTAAAATGTTTTTGTTTTTTTTTTAGCCTCTATCTATACATTAGAAGGAGTTAGTTTATAATTTTTAGCAAAGTGTATTTCAAATAATAGAAACATAGTACTGAAAGAGATTTTCTACTGTTGCTGTTTCACTTATCGTTAAATAAGAAGAACAACTTATTCATCGTAATAATTGAAATTTTTTATTTAATTTAATTTAGCTGTAGATTTTGATATAATTTAACTGTGGATTTAAAGATTTTCGGCCTCAATACCCAGCTTTATACGGGCTACGTATTAACCGATTAGATCCGTAGTAACAACTCAGTTCGCAGTAGAGGCGCGCCGAAGGTGGTTTTCTGTACGTAGCGTGCCAAAAGTTATTGTGCAGAATGCGACGCAGTGTTAATATATATTAACAATTAAAAAAGGTTGTGGTGGTAATTATAAATGTTTAAGGATGTTTTAAAAATTTTGAATGGTTTGGATTTATTTAAAAGGTTAGTAAGTTTTTTGTGTGTAAGCTAATAACAAAAAAAAATATATATATAAATATATGATTAGCTTAAAATCGATTCATTCTTTTTATATGAAAATAATATGAAAGTCTTTTCCTTAAAAATAAATATAATAAATCTATCTTTTCTTTTTAATTTAATTTTAACATAAGTCGAAATCCATAAATATTAAAAATAATGAACGGCTTTTAGACAGTACTTGAAATGTTTCTTAGTCTGAAAAACCTATAATGTTAATAGTTCGTTCCCTTAAAAAAAATATGGGTTTCCAAATCAATTTTCGATTTCCATTTCCACCATCTTCGGAGTTGTAACTCCGAAGATGAAAAGAATAGATGTAAAGAATCAATATTATTACTACCTCTGTGTAACTTTAATGTTTAAGCAATGCTAGTTAGCTAAAAAACGTTGGGATTTCTTCTCATTTACTTGACGTGTCCATATATTACTTGTATATATATTTAATAAAATATTTCTAAAGAAATTCTTAAAATTAAAATATATTTCAAAAAAAAAGTTTATTTATATACTTTTCCAATCCACAAAATTAGTTTTGAAGTATATAATTACAATACGATACAACGATTTGACCAATTTTTGTAAAGGTGTAGTCTTAGATTAGCAGAATTTTTTTTTATTATATGCCAACATATATAATACAGTTTTTGCTACACACATTAACAGTAGTTATATTGTAAAGTTCATACCTTTTCTATAACTGCAGTAGTAAACTCTAACGAGGTTAATATTTAAATATAATATATATATCCTTTTTAAGTATAGCTTTAAAGATACTTGTCAGCAGATTGGTATAAAGAAATTCTTGTCTTACACAAGAATGGGAATAATATATTTATAACCATGTACATAAATGAGGCTTAAAGATATGATGTTTTGTTTCGTTGACTTACTTTCAAAGAGTTTCTTGGTCTGTGTCTCAAAACTATATGTGAAACAAATTTCTCCACTAATACGTTTTATAAAAAAAAAAATCTATAAAATGTAAGAATTAGTTTTAATTTCGGAACTACAATTTAAATTGCAAAAAATTTGGTTATGCATTTTCTTACAAGAATTGCATTGGTAAAATGGTTTAATGCTAAATGCAATGCTATGCTATGCTTTCAGAGCTAAATTACTTTCAGAGGTAAATAGTAAAAGTACAATTTTTTTTGTTCGATCATAACTTTTAAACTTAGTGATATACATTAATTTTTATAAATTTAACAATAAATATTTCTTTTATATGTGAATAACATTAGTATTTAAAATAATTCATAAGCTTTTAATTTGTTACGCTGTACCATCTACAGATACGATTTAAAATTAGTTTTTCAGGTTTTGACATTGTTGGAAATAGGTCTATACGTACCTGGGTCCGAGCTATCACAGTTTTTAGAGCGCATAATTTCTCGAGACCGGGACTACGCCTTTAAGATAGAAGTACCGAAACAGAGGCCTTAATGCTGGAGTCAACTCAGGAGACATGTTCGTATCACCATAAGGGAAATGCCATCCGGCCCACTCGACTTATAAACGTCCAATTAAAATAGAGACTATCGAATGGTTTTTCGCCGGATAATAATTTCCGAATCTCTGACACCGCTGGATGATTTCCTTTTGTCAAGGTTGAGTTTGAGGTAAAAATAGTGCCCCAAAGATCGGCTATCTCTTTTGCCGTCTAGGTAAGAGCGACATTCCCCTCTTGCAATGGTGGTAGGGACGGCTGACAAAAGTTTTCCAGAGTGGCTTTAAAAAGCGCCCAGAACTTGCGCGTGCCGGGTGCTGTGACGTTTCAAGGTGATAGTGGACGGCGTTTAGGTTGAAATAAAGTCCTTGGCAAAAGTTCACATTTAGAGTTGAGCGGGGTGCCTCTGTGCCTCCTCGTTGTTTGCCCTCAGGGAGTATGTCCCTTCCCCGATCGAGGCAGTTCACTACGAGCTGCAGTCATATGACTACGGATGGGCTCTACCATCAAAAACTACGGATTTTAACTGGAGTTTGAGTGAATTTACCCTACTTACTAAATTTAGCACCTGCCCCGAAGTCAATTGCTGTATTTCCGTATTTTCGTCAAATGATAACGACTATTAAAAATATATTTATTCAAAGCTCAATCTGTCATGCTTCTTCATTATAACTTACAATTTTTTCTCAGAATTGTATTTTCCTTCGCGAAGTTTTCTTTCATAGGCTAACATAAGAATTAATATTACAGTCTATATATTTCAAAAATTGTTTTGTTTTAGCCATATTATATCGACAGCTTTTTCTTAAATAATTTTTTTTAATCTACATAAAATTAATTGATTAAAAAAAATATATTAAATAGGAATTAAGTTAAGAGAAACGTACTTTAAAAAGGTTGAAATTTAAAATCCCCTCGCAGCAGGGCATCAGGTGATCATGCACGTATATTTCTTTTTTATTTTTTTTAGCACATAACAAATTTTGAGGTTGGATAACTAAACTCGTTAAAACTTTTATGAAAAAAAAATATTGAAGGTTATTCGCCGTACACTTTTTTCTGACCTTTTTTCGTCTTTTTTCGTCTATAAAAACCGCTTTCTATAAAAATTCGCAGAACATTTATTTTTAATTATATAAAAACCTGTCGCCTAATATTTTTTGTAACACCAAAATTTCACTTTTGGTTGAAAGTCCATTTTATTGCAAAACTGGACCACTGTCGCGAGGTACCTTTGACATGAGGCTCCGTGTAAAGATTTAATTTTCCTATTGTATAAACTGCAAGCTCTTACAACTGCAAATTAACTTCTTCAGTTGTGCATTATTTGCGAAATGGCCTATCCGTCTTTCTGATGCTGCAATATCGGAATTCACTTTTAAACTTGAATATTATATAGCTTAATATTCACGCGTTATTTAAATCAAACAAAATAAAACATCTATTTGCGCCATGGTTAACATAAAAATTCCAAAAATGCTACGTAAACTCAGAGGATCTTTTAAACACAATAAATAGAAATCTTTGAAATACAATAAATAGAAATATGTGATGCAACAAACCTATACAACAAACTGTTTACAAAGATAACATTGCACGCAAAAGAAAGATTTTTCAATCTCTATAAATCATCTCGGTCAAATTCAATTTATTTCAGAAAACTTAGGTCTCGAGAGCTTTAATGCTTGATTCTCTGCATTCTTGAAAAAAACAACTTTTGTAATCTTTATGGATAGTAGACAAAAAACTTAATAATTACAATTATATGTATGCAGAAGATTAACAGATAGCAGTCAACCCTGAAAGATAAGTCTTGCTACTACTTTACTACTAAAAAAATAAAGCTTACCTGGATTCGGAGTTGCAATGTATCACATTTATTAAAGTATAGAAGTCTTTTGTTAATAATAATGTATGGTTTTATTCTTCTAATATTTATTTTATAACAATAAAAAAGTTTGTTGTTTTGATCTGCGATTCAACATTGTGGGGTGTTTGTAAATGAAAATTTACTTTGAACACTTTATATTTTTTGCTATAACGTGGACAAAGATTGTAAAGACTATTTATTGATGCAAGGTGTAATAGGTAAAGAATAATAATATATTTAACTGATAGAGTCCTCGTCATTCCAATCATAATCATATAAATTATTTTGACATAGATTTCCGAGTCGTCGTGGTAACTTTCAACAAAACGTAAAATCACATGAATTTGTTTTTCATTATTTATTGAGTCTGCAGAGCAGTCTCCCGGATTCTAATTGTTGACAAGTAACTTTTGGTTTTTTTTGATGGGAGCTTTAAAAATGACGATCCATTCTCTTTTGGTATTGAGACTTTCGTGATCCATAACTATGGATAGTAACTACTATTATCTATAGATATCCGAACTCACTATTATTTACTAACGTCAAAGTTAAGGTGTTCACGCCGCGATTCCGTTATACCGAATATCCATCCTGTACAGTCGAGAATCTAATATTTTATCTCGACTGTTCTAATCCTAGATAATCGTTTTATTACTCTTGACCTATGATATAATAATCTCATGAGATATATATTTGTTGTTTAATAAAAATATGATTTAGATAATAAATACTTAATACAAATGTATTATAAAATGTAGAAAGAAGTTGAAAACTTTTCCATTTTAAATGTAAAATGTCAGAAAAAAGAAGACTAACTATGCAGCTTATGAAGAAGATATAGAAAAAATATTTATTATAACGAGAAATCAATCAATATTTATGAAACTTATAGTTATATGAAATTGTTTGTTATTATCTAGGTACAAAAGGCAGCGCTCGGGCGTAAAGTTAGAAGTAAAGGCTTTTATTTAAACCAGATTATACAGGCAGTATAATATTCAGTTAATAGGAAGGTCAATTTTGAAAAGAAAGGCTATGAAAAAAAAAATACGTTTAAATTTAAATGAAACATATATCCGCAATTACAATCATATCTAAATCTCGTATCTTAATTTAAGAGACTAAAGTTGAATATTAGTTAATTAATTACATTTTGCCAAAGATTGCCGAAAGTAATATATTAATATATTCGTAAATTTATTACGAAATTGTTTTAGTGTCTGTCTCTATGTCGAATGTAAGTCGAATTAATATATACTATAACATATCCAATTGATATTTTAATGTGACAATTTAAACAAAAGTTGATTTCTCAATCCTGTTTTCTTCGGTGACTCTGACAATTTTATATTGAAAGCCAATACTACTATTAACATCTTAATACAAAAAAATTTGGAAGGCTGGATAGTTTCTTAAGTGACATTTGTACTGTAAAAATGCCACCTTTGAACAACATTTATTTTCGTTAATTTCGATGACTTAATTATGAATTATATTTTAATGTCATGTAATTCTTTACATTTGTTTATGATTGTTTCAGATTGTTTAACCAAACTAAATTACATAATAATTTGTGGTCGTTGCCGTCGAACAAATGTTAAGACATTTTGAGAAATCAAATTGTTTAAAAACTGGAAATTAATGTTAATGATAAAATTTAAAGTAACATTGATAAGAATTTTAATATACCTGGATTAAAAAAAATAACATTTAATTACAAAAGACTTCATAAATTACGTCAAAATGGAAGGAGTTGACGTAATTGAGCTTCGCTTCGCTCAGCTCTTTACTACCCAAATTTTTCAACTCTTTGTACCCTACTCCTCCTTCAATTTACGAGCTACACGCACGAAATTTGCACACATACGCATAATGAGCAAAACTCGTTCTGGATTAAAAATCAGCCGAATCGTAATTGTAGTTTTCGAAATAATTGATAAAATGTGTCCCATATAGTTAACATATAGAATGTTTTTGTTTCGCGCACGCGACCATTCCTACTACACTACTTCAGAGGCGTCTCACGTGCTTTCACCTCAGGCGTATGTGTGTCCTCAACCAATAAACAACTCCGCTCGATTTTTTTAAACTATTTTTTTTCCGCTTATTCTCCCATTTCTCTCTATCCTTTTTGACTAATATTATTAGCAATTATAAACTTGCTCAAAACAAGTATTGACATCAAATCATAATTTTTATCCATAAATAAATATCAATATTTAACTCTAGACATTGATGCGCTCGACTGTGTCGCGAGCCTAACCCCGCTTACGTGGGCCTAGTTTATGCTTCTATCATTATAATATGTATTTTATTTTTTTTATTTATGTTTATTTTCTTTCTCTTTCTAGTTTATTTAAGTTTGTAAGCAGTTAAACAAATAAAACATTACTAAGACTTATTCTTACTGTTTGTTTCATTTATTTGTTCTGCCAAATTATATTTTTTAAGTATTTATAAGGATCTAGTACACGCAGGTCTGTAAAAGTATTATCTTGTACCTTTTAAGCTGTAACTTTATAACAATAACAGATTTCTAGTTGACTCGATATATCTACAAATGTCTTAGGTTTTTTTAACCGAAATAGGTACGCATTTGATTACAGCTTCCCTGATATAAGGCGTGACCGTAGGCGTAGACGTGACCGACCCCTTTTTTCAATAGATTTCAACGCCTATAGCTAGAATTTTGCGGGTCTGTCCCAAAGATGTGAGCAGTACTCTATGAAAGACTGAAATTGTGCTTTATAAAGTGAATGAGAAACCATTCTTGCTTACAGTACCGACGCACATTTTAGATAATCAGACGAGTAGCCATCAATAACCACTGGCATTGATCGATTCCACAAAAAGTCTGAAATTGACATATGGAAAAGAGGGGGCAAAGGGTAGAACGAAAGCTTGCTAATAAGGCTACCGAAGACGTTGAAACCGTTGAGAGAAACCGCCAGTGCTTCTTCGAACTTATCAATAAAATCACTCCAGATGTGTGTTGCGTAAATGATAATCTCCAGATGATCGATTCCGGCGCAAGATCACTGAGGAGGACTTTCAACTCTAAGTACTTCAGTAGCATTCTATTAAGGACGCGTTCCATACTCTTGCAGAGTATAGACGTAACTGAAATGGATCTGCAGTTAGTAGGGTCGGCACAACTGCCGTTTTTGAACACAGGTTTCATATTGGCAAGCTTTCAAGACCTTAAAACGTTTCCAGTATCTAAATAGGCGTGTAAGTTTTGAATAACTAATCTGGAGAATTGTCTGTGTATGTGTCTGATCAAATTACAAAAACTATGTTTTTTCGTTTGACTTCTTGCCAGGGATATCGAACGTTGAATGTGTTTCTAAGTACTAGTTCTTTTACTACTATTATACATAACGTATTGATTTTTACATAGAATGACTCTTCCTTTAATTATTTTCTACATTACATAGATTCTTATGTCTTGCAGACTACTTCAAGCATTTGAAATATTTTTAAATTTCCGTAAAAATAGATGACTATCTTTAATTAAAGCATTATTTTAATTTATTTTAAATTCAGGGTTATCAAAGTTAAAATAAAACATTATATATTAATTAAATATATGACATTTAAAATTCAAAATTTTCAAATTCAAATTAAAGTCGGTTTGTGCAATAAAGCTTTAATTTTAATTACACATCAAATGACCTAAGGTGAAAAATATTTTCCTCCTATCTTCGAGCAGCAAGCCGTTCGCATTGAACATTAGCAGTCAGGTTGGTGAGAAATTGTTGCTGGCGTGCGTCATATCAAAAAAATTTCTACGTAGTTTTACTAAAGCTAACATTTCTTAAAAGATTCATTTTCAACCGTCGTAAATTTGATCAGCTTCATACTTTCGAAATCTGCTTAAATGTTTACGTAAACGTGAACTTAGCCCTTTGCACAGTATACTCTATCCTTTACAATTCCTTCTATCTCAAATATCTTAAAGGCAAATTCATATTTAGATCCGATGTTCTTGATGAATCTCTACAATCCAGTTAGAAACTACCGGTTACTGTACTTGAACACTATACTGGTTTCATGAACAATTCGTTTGTCCTTGTTGCTATCCGACTGTGAAACAATTTACCTGAGTTTGTCAGGGAAGCCCGTTCCAGAAATCCTTTTAAGTTTCAGGTGAAGAATGTTTATCGTGACAAATGCTTTTGATTGTTACTTCCTTAATTTATTTTTTATACTAAATTTTTATTAATTTACATACATATTTTAAATAATTATGTATGTATATATATTTTATTATTTCTTTTGTATCTAATATAATTTATAAGGGTTTTGATTTGCATGCCTACAGATAACTTTCTTGCACGTTGCGTTTGGCTGATAGAAGCTGGTCCATTGTACTTTTATTTTATTAGTGCAATAATGTGTAAGTATTTTTTTTGTAATAGTAGTTCAGTGTAACTTTATTTTCACAGATTATTAACACATGGGAGATGGATTTTAATAAAAGTCTTCTTGGTGCAGCAACGCTCATAGTGCCCAAGATGCCAACGGCCTCACCGACTTCATCATTAATGCCACTCTGGGCTCACAATTCCTGGGTTTGCGTGTTTGCTACAATGCTTACAATTGCAATTAGTGGAAATGCAATCGTCATATGGATAGTTACTGGTAAAAATATAAAATATAAACTATAAAAATGTTCAAACTTTATTATTTCCCATAGTACTATGGACCTGAGCGAAGCTTTTTACCGGTTAACTCGATCAAATTTTGTCTGCTCCCTCGTCCTATACTGATCAAGCTAACCAAATTTAAATCAGTTGATTATTTTTACCATGTTTACCTTATGTACGTGTGTATGGTAAATTAGATTAGATGTAGATAAAGAGTAACTTGTGATTAACTTCATTTTTAATTGAAACGTTCTATTACACTCGCAGATCGTAAGTTGTTACTATGAATGACATATGTATTATTGTTTGATAATTGCAGACATTGGGAAAATCGTATCAAGCTAAAGTTTTTGTGATATATTTTTCGTTTCGATCAGCTTTTCCTGCTTGCGTGCTGGCTGCCCTTGTATAGTTTAACATTGTACCCATAACAGGCATTTATATTTAAATGTAGTAATTATTGATATAAACCTAAACAACTCAAATATCTAAACTTTTCAACACTATAAAGAATAACTTTTTACACGCTGCCATGTCATGGCTGTGTGTCTGAGCCATCTCCGTCCGTGGGAGAATGCACGACAATCACGCCCTACATCTAGTTCCCGATTGGGGCTAAGAAGGCAACACAAATGGAGAGCTAGACTTCGATAGTGGCTAGCCTAATCAAGCAGACCAAGTCACACAGCTCGGCTCGAACATTTCAATAGTCTACAGACTAATAACTTATCGGTGTGGATAGTTACAATGTGCTTCACAGGCGCTAAGACGTAAACTACAAGCTCTACTACTACCTTTATTAATTTTTTTTTACGTCTGGAAATTTTTATGACTACATGTTCCTAAGGAAAGAGTTGCCTATTATGTGGGATTCTGACAACATAGAAGATGTCATTTTAAGGGTTATCTAATAAACCAGACGGCCGCCGAAGCCATCGTAATTCCTAAACAATTAAAATACTTTAAAAATGCAGTCCAAATCCAGTCACTTAAAGGCGAAAGAACCTTATAGTTGAGCCAACAACTTTTCCCTCTAGGCACTCTCCGAATGGGGCAATGCCACACTGTGAAGTTTTCATATCGTAAAGACCTACACTTATCTGTTCTTTGAGTAAAAAATATTCTTAATGTTATCCTGCACTTCTTTCTAAATTTTGGTTACTATATTGAGACTAAATCTTAACTGGCTGCTAATAAACTTAAAGGTGAATGTTAAAGATAAAACTTTAAGTTTCGTCCACTAATGCAAAAATTAAAGGCTGTTAGAATAAATTAAAGAGCGATAAAAAAGACTTGTAGTCGACATTTATTAAGGTAATACTCCAGAGTTATACTCTATCCCACACTTCATGGTTTATAGTTACAAGACCAGTCTCTCGTGAGGCAGCAATATATTGTCAAACTAATAAGTATGAAAGAAATAGTAAGATGTTGGCATCTCTGTTCCTTACTTGCATTTATTACGTCATCAGATGAAAATTGTAATTAGCCTTTTTTATTATGTGATCAAGTAAAGGACTTTAAGTCGTTTATAAACATGTTTAGATTATAGTTGTAAGATAGATAGATAGCTTTCAGATAATAACGAATTTTAGGATGTTAAAACTACAGTTTTATGTATAATATTGTATTTCTTTTTACGAATTATTTAGAATTTATAATTATAACAATTTTGTATTATATATCTTAGATAGATTTTATTGCGACGATTATTGTGATATATAACATGTGTAACAGAAATAAATATAAGCGAAAAAGCGGATCAGCCATAATGAAAAATGTTATAAAAATGAGTCTATAAACTTCGGCTCTCTTTACTTCCGACGGCTACGAATAAAAAGAAAAAAGTAACTCTGGAACAAAGGAACTCTGGAAGAATTGACGAGATTGTGTAATTCTGGCTGGTTCGACATCGCGTCTACATATAATATCCCATTTTTTTCTATCATCATCCCCTCCACCGAACCCAGGATCCTAAGAGACGGACCTAACAGCCAGACTGAGATAGTCATACTGTTTCATGACATTCTTGTTATCTTAGCGGCACAATAAGGTCCGTTCCCCGAGAGTGGCGCCAGTATTTTTCAATATAGCACCCCAACAGTAAGAAAACATTAATTTACGGTAAAAGTATCAAAGTCGAGTACATCGTTTCGCTTCATTGTGAGGACGGCATAACTTTGAGACACGCTTTGGTGTTTCCTAAGAAATATAATTCTGAAAAGGTACATTCTGAAAAGGTACATATTATGTCTTAGATTATAGAGACTACAGCTTAAGAAATTATTTATATTTTAGCATGAATAACAAAAACAAAATAATATTCATAAAACATTTTACTCTACATAATTTTATAACGATATGCATAATTATTTGATTGAGTAAATATACTAAGTTCTCATTTTATTTCAGCCCATCGACGGATGCGAACTGTTACTAACTACTTTTTAGTGAATCTCTCCTTCGCTGACTTGATGATGGCTTCTCTTAACTGTCTTTTTAATTTCATCTATATGTTACATAGGTAAGTCTATACTTTTTTATTTTGGAGCTATTAAGTTTATTCTTTAAACGGTTTGTAGAAAAAAAAACCATAGATAAATTTACAGTTTTAAAATGCCCTGAGGAAAGGAAAAATAAGTGGTGTCAATACTATAATATAATTTTTATCACATCTAAAGTTTCGTTCCGACTATGCTGTTTTTATACCAGTACTGTAACTAAATGTTGTTAATATTAAATATTTGATAATTTTTATTTAGTATATGTCTGATTAGTTCAATACCTATGATATTCCAGCACGCGTAAAAGATAAGTAAAGTAACATCTTCCACTTATACAATAAACAAAACAAAATAGTTCAAAATATAAGAGAAAAGGTATGAATTCTAAATTACACCTACACATTGTCATACTACAGAAGTTTTACCTTTGTTCTAGTGATTGGATATTTGGCGTACGCTACTGCCAGGTTAGCAACTTTATAGCAAATGTAACAGTAGCGGCTAGTGTATTTACGCTCACGGGAATATCATTCGACAGGTAAGACAAAGTTTCAGAGAAATACAGTCATCGATGGTCTTAAAAATAAATTTATATGTTTTGTTGATAAAAATGACGAAACAGACAGTACTAGAATATTAGTGAATTATTTTAGTATTAAAATTATTTTGTCTGTTTATCCAACTTTTGCTTTTTACTCGAAAAATTGCATGATTTTTGGGAGTGGAAATAATTCTCTATATTATAAAGCTCAGCACCCTTTTCAGGGTTCCCTACCTCAAAAGGCATGAAAAACGGAACCGGAACGGAACGATCTGTTCATCTGTCTTACCAGACCCCTAACATCGAAAAAGCTTGGAGATATTGCTTTAAAATTGAAACTATATACACAGGTCTTCACTCTGGAAGCTGTAATAAATTAAAATTTCTAAATTAATAAATAAACCGAAAAAAAGATAAGGTCGTTTTATGTCGCAAAAACGTTTATTTTTTTCTTAAAATATTGGCTTTGGGCTATTTTATTTATTTTTTTACACAACATAAATTCTTATTTAAAAATGAAAATTATTAAAAAGCATTAAAAAGCTAAGCTTTTATTTATTATAGAATAGCATAAATTGTTAAACTTAGCTAATTGTAACTTACAAACTTGTACGGAAAAATCGGTGGACGAATTCAACTCACACTTTATTAATTCGCATAGTATTTTATTAGATTTTCACGAGAACAAATTTGAAATAAAAACAGTTTTATTTCTTATCAATTCGCATTGAATTTTTTTTTATTCACACCAATAAATTTTTAGTGTTACAATTATGATAAGTCGAAATATTTTAAAAATATTGTTACATGTTGGTAATTAATTATCAATCATATTACTATTAACCCGTTATGTGTATCTCTTGGAACATAGAATTAAGTAAATTTTACTGCATATCAGCCTTGTACTTTTATTAAGTGTTAGAGCCTAGCCGTAGTCATCTGACTGCCGCCCGTATTGGGCTGGCTCGACCGGGGAAGACCACCCTCCCACAGAAGATCGACGTGCAGTAACCAAATTCATTTGATTATGTTCCGTCGGCGATTGAGAGTTTCCGGAAGCCAAAATCTCGCCTCGAGATTTTTGAAGGTCGGGATCTGTCTTTACTCTGGCTGCGCGAGGACATAGACGATCATGTCAGAGTCTACGCTTGCCATTACAGGTCCCAAAGTGGCAATGCAGAAACGAAGTAACTCTTGGGCCATGTCCAGGTGAAGATTGACGACTTGCTTTCACAGATTCCCTCCGCTGAAGTCATACTACTCGGAGAGTTCAACACACACAATGCCGAATGGCTAGAGTGCGGTCTTTCTTTGCATCTTACCCATGGGGGCCGATTTCATTCCCTTCCAGTGATCCAAGTGACTGCGCTTCGGCTGTCGCTGATGTGATACTACAGGGCATGGAACTTTTTGTACCAAGCTCTGTGGTACCACTTGGTGGCAGATCGCGGCCTTGGTTTGATGCGTCTATCAGGGCTGCAGCAGCCGGTAAACGTCAGGCATATCAAACTTGGGTTAATGCATTAGTCACCAAGGATACAACCTCTATAGTTCTGAAGAGGAAATACAATCGTGCCTCCAGATTCTTCCTGTAGCTCGGACCCGGATATCTACAGACCTTTCGCCATCACATCGAGGATTGCCAGTTGATTAATGACCGGCAATGTGGCTTTCGCCGTGGTCGATCGGCTGGTGATCTCTTGGTATATCTTACACACAAGCAAGGGAGAGGGTTTGGCAATTAGTCTGGATATAGCGAAAGCCTTCGATCGTGTATGGAACAAGGAGCTTCTTTCGAAGCTTCTTTCCTATGGGCTTCCCGAGTATTTATGCACGTTGATCACAAGCTTCCTGACTGGGTGGAGCATACAGTCGTTATCGATGGTCGTTGCTCGGACCCCACACCCGTGAATGTTGGAGTACCCCAAGCCTGCATGCTATCCCCAACCCTGTTCCTCCTGCACATAAATGTTATGTTGGATATCTCCAACATACATTGTTATGTAAATGACAGCACTGGGGATGCGTTATATTCCGGCCGTGCAAGTCTCGTGCAAGGCAACGGCTTTCTTGAACGCATTCTTCAACGCATCTGGTATAGAAAACGATATTCCCTTGGACTGGTTCGTTGTGGTTTGAATTGAAGTCCCATTTAAGTCTCTATGCTAATTGTGTTTCTAAAAGAAATTAATATTCAAAACATCATTAAACTGGTGGGTAGACTTTTGTTGGCGTTGGTTTATTTTTAGGCAAGTCAGCGTTCCTTAATCAGCGTGTTATCCATAGAATCTAACTATAATTGATTTTATATAAAACTTGAAAGTTTTATAACTCTGGTATACAAACTTGGCGGCAATTTTTAGTGGGGAACAAATGTATTTTTACTTTTGCATAATCAATAATTTCTAAAATAGAATAGAAGATGTCAGCGTTCTATATATAAAAATTTATTTAGGTCATCCATTACTATATTATACTATTTGGTTATCGAATTAGAATTCCATTTGAAATTATATTACCTAATATACCCTTATAAAAGGCAGTTGACAGATATTAATCAAAATTTGATGATTTTGCTTGATAGTAACCACAACTCACCGGAATCTTTACGTTTATAGAGAAAAACAGCTGGAGTTAAGTATCGTTTCTTTCAAAGTCCATTTTTATATAATGTAGATGTTACATTGTCGGATGTAGTAAACTCTAGGTATTAATATCGCAATTTGGAATGTTGTTGGATCGCTATCAAACTTTTCATGGTTAGTGCGACAAATCATATTTTGTAAAATGAATCAGACCTTCAGGTCCTTTTCAATTCTGTGCTTGTGTCCCATTTCTAATAAAACGATCGTTTAAGCCGTAAACATTATAATAACAGCTTTTTTGCTCCAAATTTCACTTCTATTTAGGATTTCTAATTCGTTGTAAGAACAGTTGCGAAAGCTTACTCACTACGGGAGGTTTTATTTAACATTTCTTATTAAAGATGGTCATAGGTTTCTTCACTAGAGCAAAACTTTTTGAGTTTTATAGTATTTTCTTAGATTTTCACGAGTACACATTTGAAATAAAACTATTTTTACGGATTGAAACTCGCTTATAATTTGGTTACATTTTGATTTTTAACCCGACGTTTCGAATACTTTGCAGTAATCGTGTTCATGGGTAGAAGAGATGTAAGTGTATGTCTGTTTTTGAGTTTTAATGGCCAATCTTCCCATGTAATAATTACAGTTGATTAGGCTTCAATCTATCGTTTTGGTAGCTCAGCTAGCTTTTGTAACGAAAAACGTACTCTCGTTTTCCTTTTCGACTTGCGTCGATGTCTCGGAGGCGGAATTAGTTGGAGTACTAGGTTCGGCTTACAAATTCATGATACACCGACTGATCGATGATCAAATTCCTTGGGCTAGTACTAATCAGATCTGAAATCTACATTTTATATTGACAGTTATTCATTCATTTCAACATTTTTGCCCGCACGTTTCTAAACACAGTAGAAGAGATCCATTTAATTTAAACTCTTGAGAATTATAAATAAATAATAATAAATTATAAAGAGTAAATACCACTTCCGAAATGTAAAAAAAACTCCTTCAATTTATTCCAAGTTTAATTCACTCTTGGCTACACTTTTTAAAAAAGACTCATAAGTTATATATTTTTCTAACTACAGCACTGTAGATTAATAATTTAATTCATTTAACTTAGAACGGATCGAATTCGAAGCTCAACTAAAAATAAAAGTAAGCTTGTGGCTTCAGCATTCAAATTAAAGAAGTATTTAATTGATTCTTATCGAAGTCAAATCAGTTATCTTCAAGTTGGTTCAAGTTAGTTGAATAAGGTCAAGAAATGAGGATCACACTAGATCGTGCATGCGTCTACAAAACATAGACATTTCCGCTGACAAGATACCTTAATGTAAGCATTACGTATCATCCTCTAAGGAGCTATCAAGCTCAGTAGTCAAATACATACAATTGCATAGTACACACTAAAACAAAAAAATATTAATGAATAATAAATATTTTAAGTTAAATAATCTACATTTGAAAGTTGAGATAATATTGTGTATAGATAAATTTTATGTTGTTTGAAATAATTTGGTTTATTTTTGTTTTTTCTAAGTCTAAAATCGCGTTCTTGTGCAGGTGCTGACCGGGAATGGTTGCTTCGGTGAGTATCTGCACAAGATAGCACAAAGGGAGGCGACGCCCTCCTGCCATCACTGTGACGAGTCTGTCGACTCGGCTCGTCACACCTTGGCGGAGTGCTCCGCCTGGGACCACCAGCGCACTGAGCTGGTGGGCGTGATTGGCAGGGACATCTCGCTGCCGCGCGTTATCAGCGCGATGGTCAGCGGCGAGAGGTGCTGGGTCGCAATGGCCTCCTTCTGCGAGCAAGTCATCGCTGCAAAGGAGGCCGCGGAGCGGGACAGGGAATCAGCCTCGTCCGCTGACCCGCTCCGTAGGGGGAGACTGGGTTGAAGGAGGCGGGAATACGCCCGTCGCTTCCTTCCCCAGTTGTAGGCCTGGTGAGGGGGGAGGGTGACCCCTCTTACCTAACATAGGCCTGCGATGAGAGGGTGCTCTACGTTGCTCGGGGCACCCTCATTCGGGGGGTCTCGCCGGGGCGTCACGGTGTGTGCTAACGCGATCCCGTGGCGTCCCAATAAGGCGAAGAGGGCAACCGTTGGTTTTTTAGTGGGTAGCCTTAAAAATGGCAGCATCCTCTATGCTGCCGGGTAGTCCCACATAACCCCTCGGCTGTCACCCCGCTGGGCCGACGGGGTACCCGTAACGGGTTTTTCCAACGGAAAAAAAAAAAAAAAAAAAGTCTAAAATCGCGCTGGCTACTGAGCATTCTATTGTGCAATAAGTGGTGTGAGAGATACGGCAACAGTCGCTCCATCTCGCTCACTGAGTCGAGGTCCGCCATAGCTTTAAAATAGAGCCAAGGACCTCGAATAATTGTATAATGTCAATTACAAAATGTTGATAGTTCTTTAGAAATAAATGTATAAAGATTGGAAAGTACTACAAATATCATAATTTTTAAATTATTATAATTACAATAATAATAATAAATTGTATTTTAATATATGCCAGAATTGTAAATATTACCTTTCATTAAACTTGTATAATTTTTTTTTTAAATATAAAAAGTCCTAATGCTTAAATTTTTAGTTCAAGCGATATCGTTATAGCGAAACAAATATATTTATCAAAAAATAATCCGATTGTGACATTCTTTTTTATTTAATAATCAGGTATCAGGCAATAGTTCGACCAATGAGACCACGGATGTCCAAGACTTGTTCCCTTATCATAATAGCTGGAATATGGATTGGTGGCATGGTTCTCGCTACACCCTGCCTTCTCTACTCCACCACAAAAGAATACAGGTAAGTAAATTTTTTTGAGCGCGGGCCGTCAGTGCGACGATTGGCTGACTTGTATTGAACGTAGAAAAATAGTCACCGTTAGCTTGCCATTAATTTGTTAAACAATGTATATGTTTTTTTACTAAGTAACTTATTTACTTATAATTAAACTTTTTATTACAGGTTCTAAATGACGTATATTTATCTCATTTTAAACCAAAGTCTAATGCTTACGTTTTAAAATATTTTTGAATTTCAGTATATCATGAAATTAGCCCTCTTAAATTAGGTCAAAATGTAGTGGTAGAGAATTAATGCAATGATTAGGGCAATTAATTAACAAAGATGTATGTAAAAAAAAATGTATGGACAGGAAAGGGATACTACGCAAATGATATATTTGTTTGGAGATATAAACAATCTCATTTCGGACTCATTTTTTAACAAATTATTTTATAAAATAAATATTTTTATATAATTATTAATAAAATAAATATTTTTATGAAATTATTACAAGTTTTCATCACCAACTTCACTCTCGCCCCAAAAACAAATAAAGTTTTTATGCAGGACTTTGAATATTCCCTTGTCGGGGAAGATCATATTTCACGATTACGTTTTAAAATAATCAAAAAACAATTACTAATTTTCTCACAAATGAAATCAGACTAATCTTTCAACATAATATCTTCATTTTGAAACCTCAGGGTTTAAATTTCCAAAAAAAAACACTGTCTTTGTTTCTAATCGATGTTTTTTCGATATTATTGAGAACATAAAAGTTCATTTATACTTCGTGAACTTAATAATAAGTTTCATATCTCTTTCTTACTGTAAAGTAACTTAAGAATTATTTGGATTAATAATAAATTATTTCTTAATAATTTTTGAACGCTATTCTTGCCATAATTACAACTTATTTAAGCCAAGGCAATATTTCAATATTTGTGTCAAGGTTATAATTAGAAAATAATAACATCATATGTCCTCTAAACGAGTACATAATATCATTTAGGTAAGGAATCAAACTTTATTTCATCATTATATCCTGTCATGACCATACAAATTCATGCTAAGCTATAGTTATGCAAATTTACATAAATAAAAACACACACTTGTAAAATGTAATGTAAATGTAAAAAATGTAAATGTAAATGTAAAAAAAAACACTTTAGTTATATCGGACGTCGACCTAAAAGATTTTTTTATCCCTAGGGCATAGTACCTTTGTTCTTTTAGAAGGTTCTACATCTTTCCGGAACCCCTGAAAATGTGATCAATTTAGTAGAGTGTGTAAATTGTAAAAGCGGAACAAACAAACACACACTTGCATTTATAATATTAGTAAACATATTTTACCAATTTCAAAAGAGATGTCAAGACCACAAATGACTTTTGTCTTTCTTCTTAATAATTATTTATTTATTACAAATAAGTTTTGAAATAAGAATATTGTATAATATTTTTGTATACCCAGTATTTATTGTATATCTGTTTTAATTTGTTCACCAGATCCAAGGGGATCCTAAAAACGGCCTGTCTATTATCTTGGCCTGATGGTTTACCGGACGTTTCTTATATGGACTTTGTGTAAGTATAGACATAAATGAATGAAAAGGAGTTTAATTATTACCTCCTCTAAAATTAAAATGTTGTCTGATTCTTACACTATATTAACACTATAACAATATTTTTCAAACGTAACTTTTCGAAATGTTTCAGTGATGTAACAGTATTTAATATATATATAAATTTAAATCATACGTTCAGACTACCAGTAAGGTGTATAAAGAATAGCTAAAAGTATCTTCATAACACTTTATTTATATAATGACAATTAAAATTAAACTAAAAATAAAAGTAACATATTATTGTATTGGTTAGTTGCATATATTATATGTATGTAGTTACTAGTCAATTAAAAAAATAAAAAATTAGTGTATATATATTTGCTATATACTTAAAATATATGACGGCAAATTTATAATTTTTGTTCTTATTACTGCGGTTTACTATTTATAAACAAAAATAGTCTTGATTATCCTTGAAATGGATAAATGTTTGTTAATTAATTTCTTAGAAATTTTAATTTGGTTACTTAATTTTAATTGTAAATGGAAAGTCAATTTATTGTTGCAAGGAGCCGACGCTAACGTCAGTTAGTTTGTCGAGTGGGGGGTTGCGAGTGGCGACAACTTCATAGTAATGAGTTATAGAGGGTTGAGTCGATAGTCCGGTGGTTCAGAGTTCATTGGGTCGTGGTTTTGTGCGTACACTCGCAACTCCACGAGGCTCATTGTACAAAATTTATTTATTTCATCAAATAAAGTGATTTAAAAGAGGAATTTGAAGTTGATACTGATTTGAATACAATATGAGTGCATCACAAGATCCAAATAGCTTCGGCAATCCAACATATTTTATTTTATTTATTTTATTTTTGTGTCAAATTTAAGAAGACTTCTTAAATTTGACACAAAAATAAAATAAAGTTATTCATGAATATTAATTATTCGCACAATTTAGGAAGATAAGAATATTATAAGCACTTTAATGAATATTTGTTTTTAGATTTATTAAAATGAATCCATTTCTAAAATCTTCATTTTTATAATAAAATATCATACGTATGTCATATATTTTATGTCCATTGAGTTATCATTATTTACTAATGGCTGCAGCACCAATTTATTAAAATTAAAGAAGTCAATATTTATTTTCCATTTTTTGAAGGCCATTAATACTCATTGTGGCTGAATCATAGAAGTTTTAAAACAAATAGATGGCACAAAAAGGTGTTAAGGACATTTAAAAAACCTAAAACATTAGAAAAAAAGTCTAGAACCAGATTGCCGCGCCACGTGTACACTACAACTGTTCTCTAAAATGTTCAAGGATAAGTCTCTACTGCTGCTCAAATTCACACAAAATTATAAAACTGGTATAATAATTTAAGAGTATATTTAAGAGTACAAGTCACAAATAAACGTACGTAATCTATATAAATATAGATATATGTTTATGTTAAAGCTATACTATTCATAATTATAAAATAGTATTAAAATTAATATTACTTAAACCAAGTGTTTGTCTTAGGTACCAAATTCTATTTTTCGTGGTAACATACGTAGTTCCGATGTCGGGCATGACATTTTTCTACTCCTCAATGGGTCGAGTGCTCTGGGGATCAAGATCGATCGGCGAGCTGACACAGCGACAAGTTGACTCCATACGATCCAAAAGAAAGGTTTGTTATTTTATTATATATTACTGGGTGCGCAGGGGCGACATTCGACTGCAATGTAACGTTTAATAGTCATAAAGGCTTTATTCAAATAGTACACTTTTTTCCTTGTAATAGAATAGATATTTGTTTTGTTGCTTTTAAAAAGTGATATTGACCTTATAATACCTACCTTTCTGCATCTAGTGGTTTATATTTATTTTTTGTAGGTGCGAATTCATTAGGTTCGTAATTTTAATTTATTCGAAGCCTTCAAAAAAATAAATAATAATTTATAAATGGTTGTAGAAAAAAAATTAAAAGCTTATGAAATAAATTAACATCGACAGTGAAAACTTCACTAAAAACGAAATGTCAACTAAAAAGAAAACTACCGATATATTTTTTTGTTAAATATCAAATTCTTTTTGAAGTCGGCGCCAATAATATGTAATTGAATTAATTACAAAATCTTATTTTTTTTTTGACAATACTAAAAATATGAGGTACGTTAAAAAAACAAAATCGAATATCTTAGCTATTTTTATTATTAAATATTTGTAGTTTGTTTACAAAATTCTAGTTTTAATAAATCATGTCAATGCCTAGTCATGTTTATTATTAGAAGATTATAAACATAATTTGGCCTTAAATTAAAGTCGTCTTATTTTAGAAGAAATTATGAAATCTTAAAAATATTTCATTAATATATATTTTATTTAGTGTTCATTAAACGATAATATGACTTCATCACATATATATTTATATACCTTTAGCAGTAGGTTCAATACATTAATCGTGAGTAATCTTTTGTTTGACACGAGTAGACACGAGGAAGGAGTCGCAGACAACAGCTAACTTATATACATTGCTAGTATATGATTAAATTTATGAATTTTTCCATATTAAACGTAACATTTTATTTTGTTTTGAAATCAATTTTGATATAAAATTGAGTTACAGTATCACTAAAGAAATTTAACTATTAAATTATAAACTTAAAAAATATTTTTTAAGTATCCAATATATATATATATTGTTACTCAGTAACTGCTCAATTAAAAAAAAATACACAATATATGTTTAGCAGCTTATGTGCAAATCTCATATAATATACTGATTTTTATATGTAGCTGTATAAAGCCTTCATAAAACATTTTATTTATATTCAAACACGCGTGTATTTTTATATTAATACTGTCCGATAATAAATTATAAGTGACATATGGTTTTTACACTCAATGCTTTTGTTTTAACAAAAACAAAGATAAAACTATATTTGAATCTATCCTAAATACAAATGGAGGATGTAATAAACCTAAGATCAGTCTTCTATATAATTTTTTTCAGGTTGTCAAGATGTTTATATTGGTGATTGCCATTTTTGGCTTATGCTGGTTGCCGTACCACACATATTTTATATACACACATTTCAACCAGTCTATACTTTATTTGAAGTACATTCAACACGTGTATCTCGGTTTCTATTGGCTTGCGATGGCCAACGCTATGGTCAACCCCATTATTTATTACTGGATGAATGCAAAGTAAGTATCTTTTTTTATTAATAATGTTTGGACCTGAGCGAAGCTTTTTACCGGTCAACTCGATAAAATTTTGTCCGCTATCTTCTCCCCGACCGCTAACGAAATTAGGATCACTGTAGATAGATTTTGAAAAAAATAATCTAATATTAGTTAAAGAGTAATTTACATTAACTTTATTTTAATTCGAACGCTCTATTGTACGCGCAAATGGTAATTTCTTACTAGGACTGACATATGTGTAATTTTATGTTCACTTCAGATACTGGGGAAATCATATAAAGCTAAAGTTTTTGTGATATATTTTCGTTTCGCTCAGCTTTCCCCGTTTACGTGCTGGTGGCCCTAAAAAAATATTGTTAGTTATTTGATAAAAGAAATGCAATCTATTAAGAAATACTTTTCTACTTCCAGAAGTAGTAATCGCATCCTTAAAAAGAATATTTGTGTCGTCTTTAAGACGCTTTGAAGCCTACCTGTCGCTTTAGCTTAAGATAGTTTATCTAACTATAACACTTGAATATATCCTCCTATATTAGACTTTATTTTTTATATAGAATTAAATGTTGTTTCTACCTAGTTTACTGAATTTTACAAATTAATTACAAATACTTTGTTATTTAGGTACTTGATACTCTACTTTACAATAATAATTAATTTGATATAAGCTATACATTTATCTTGACATAATTCAAAATTTTATCAACAATTTATTAAACGTAAAAGCAAGTTGTTTTTATTAAATATTTATTCTAAACAAAAGAGTAGCGTGAATTGGTATAATGATGGCTCCTCACTCTATTGTAACAATACATTTTGAACGTTATGTCAAAGACTGTTGGTCCTGTACTATAGAACATTGTTATTGAGATATATAATATTTTAAACAAAGCAACGGTACGACGTATCTACACAATATTAATAGAATTATTATATTGTAATGTTATTTCAGCAGGTTCCATGTTAGAATCTTTAAAATACAAAGAACTCTCTATAGAAGCTGAAAAGGGTTAGTTTGTTAATATATTCAATCATATTTTTTCTTTAAGCCTAAAACTTCTAGCAGGTTACTCAAAACGTGAGTCAAAATAATTGTCACTGAATAATTGATTTCTTATTACGTTTGATTTTTAATAAAAGTAATCCTTTAATATTTAATAATAACTATGTTATTAATTAAGGATTAAATGAACTTTCTAATATTTAGTCGACCACAGACTATTATTTAGACATTAAAAAAAAATCAATTAATCGCTTATATATTTACACAAAAAAAAATATTGTTACTGTTTTATTGTCATGTCTTTTCCATAATTTAAAGATTTTTAGGGTAGCTACTACGTACTTCTAAAAGTTTTTTGAAGAAGGATTATATTGTCAGGTATATATTATTTTACAAAAGTAAGATATGAAGCAGCTAATAATAACAACCTTTCTTATGTTTTGGTCACGAATTTCATAAAACAGTATTTGATAAATAAAAAAATACCTAACTTTTGTAACAACTGGAAATTGATATTTGTTTTTAATTATCCATAAGAGAAAATATTTTCTATTATAATATTATGCTTAAAAATTAAGCCCGATATAACTGGACTTTCCCGCATCTTTTTATTTTATTCATTTAATTTTTAATATTTATTGATAAACAAAATAAAAGAATCTGACAAAAATGTATAGACTATAAAAATAAATTAATGTTAAATTTTCTGTCACATTTTATACAATTACAAAATAAGTTCAAATAAGACCATATTTTCTTTTAAACAATTTATAACAGATAGTTTCATTAATTTCTATTTATAACAGATTTAGTGTTGAGAGGTAAAAAATTATATATCTTAATAAACTATTAACTGCTTTATCGATTATTTTTTTGTGTACGCAGGTTTAAATCGTATTTCCGTACAGCAATATTTTGCCGGTGGCGAGATATTTTTTTTCGCCGCAAGAGATCGCTTCCCGAGTCACCGCCTGATTTTATCTCCCATTCGGGCAGCAGATCCCGATCAGGTTTTTACTCGTTAACGTAATTATTATTTGAATTTTATATATCTTATATTATACTGCTCAAAATAATTAGGGGAACAAGATTTTGTGATAGTATTTAACTTTTTGCATGAGGTTTGAATTACAACTTTCCATTACATATATTAAATAAACAATTAAAAAAAAATAAAAATAAAAGAACATCGTTATTTTGTTTTGTGGTTCGTAGTATGGTTGTTAAAAGTCTACATAGACGCAAATACAAAGTGACGTTATAGCATTTTCCTAAGTTTTCAATCACAAAAAGCTCATGAGTTTTGTTCGAGTATTTTGTTTATAGGCAGTAAGGAAAATTATTGTAAATTTCAGACATCATGCGAAATTTGTTGTTGTCGCTTGAAGTTGTTGCTTGAAGTGGGCCACACTATGCGATATGTAGGAAGTGGCCTTGGAGTCGCTAAACTCTGGAAACGATTTCAAGAGACAGGAGAATACTCCAGAAAGGCTGGACTGCTCAAGATCGCTACATCATCAACTGTACTTTACGTAACCGCACTGTTACTGAAAAAGATCTGCAAAATACACTGATGACGGCCACTGGTGTCACAATTTCGGATCAGACAGTAAGGAATAGGTTAAGGGAAGTCAATTTAAGATCATGCCGACCTGTTAGAGCTGTGAGGCTAATAGGGCAGCACAGACAAGCACGTTCAGAGTTCTCCCAAAACCATGTTATTTGGCAATTACGTCACTGGAAACCAGTGCTATTTACGGATGAATCAAGATTCCGTCTGACGCGTTGCAATGGTCGTCTAAGTGTCTACAGGCGCCTTGGTGAACGATATAGTGCAGCAGCAGTTCAGGAGTATAACAAATTTGGATGTGGTTCGGTGATAATGTTTTTGAGGATCACGTCTTATGGTCTACAATTCATGTTAATGCATGATAATGCAAAACCACATACAGCTGCCATCACGTCGGATTACTTACATCATGAAATACGTGTAATGGAGTGGCCTTCTATGAGACCCGACCTAAATCCCAAAGAACACGTATGGGAGATGCTTGATTGAGGCATTCGGAAACGTCTTATTTGCACCTCAAACGCTGCAGCTCCCTGAATCATTGATAGAAGAATGGGAAAGAATTCCGCAAGAAAATATTCGAAGGATCATTAGAAGCATGCCGCGGCCTTGCCGAGCTGTGATTGGAGATCATACATGTTATTAGACGTTGCTGGAGGCCAAAATTTTAACAATAAGGTCACTTGTTCAACTGCGCTGTATGTACACACCACTTTGTCTATCTCCCAAACTACACTAAATTTGAAATTCAATTTAAAAGAAAATATCAATATTGCTTTTTCATTGATTTATCTCTTTTAGCGATATACAACTAAAATAGCTTTAAAGTTACTTTTACCTCACAAATATTTCGAGAGTTACAAATATTCAAAGTTTTGTTCCTTTACTTGTTTTCAGCAGTATATTTTTACATTACTGTTATTCTTAATATGAGGATAATAATATATTTTTTTGTTACTGTATTAACAATAATGATTTCATCGATTTATGGATTGCTAAATTATTTTTTGTGGAATAGTATCATGGATATGGAAAGGTGCGAAATTGAAAGTCTCCATAATATCAAAATTTGTAGAACGCAAAGAAAATGTTAGAATTTTTTTTTGTTTGAACTGTAGTCGATTTTAAAGAACAAGTTTAAAAAAAAAAGAGATGAGTGACCACTAGTTTATTCGGTGACGCAATTGCGGAACCAAATTGAATTTTGAAATCCATCGATAGCTGTTAGCGTGCTCGCTGATTGAACAAGTCTTTATTTAGGCGAGATGGTAAAGTTGTAGACTAAAGGGACAAAATGGAATAATAACTTGTGTTTAACATTTTTAATTTAAATGACCAATTAAAAAAATGCTAAATTTAAAACCAACTCTTTCTTATTTTTTTTTATTAAGTATGAAAATTGCAACACCATTACACCACTAGATATGTTTTATCTAAAAACATTGTTGTTTCAAGTACATACTTTATCTAAATGACAGATGCAACTAAAACTTCCCACAGAACGGAAAATAGTAAAACTCCCACAAAGAAAAAAAAACAAATCATAAATGAATCATTCGTGTCCGAGACTTATTTGACTGAAAGTATACAATATTTTTGTTAATTTTATGTTTTTAAATTTTTAATTATTATCAATTTATGTTAAAAGATTTCAATGTATATAATTTCAGTTTTCTTATCGATATATATTGGTACTTAAATTATAAATAAATAAATATAAACATGTATTTTAATCTATATCAACCTATCATCAGGTGTCGAGCAACACAAAAATTCAAGAGAAAATGCAGCAGTCACGTGGCCGGAATCATCGTCTCGGGAACACAACCCGCGGTTGAAGAGACCGACTTCGCTTGCTAGCTGTCCAAAATGTCCTCATCGGATCTTTGATGGTAAAAAAAAATATCCCAACACCTTTTGAATATTTTATTAAATAAAAAATTACATCTCATTTAAGAACACGTAAAATTTTATAATAAATATTTTCAACTCTTTCTTCCTGAATTGTGATGGAGAGCAATATGATCATTTTTGTCACAAATAGACAGATATAGTACTCATAGTACACAACAAAACAAAGTGTCGGTTGTGTGATGTAATTGAAGCATGTAAAATCGATCACCGACAGTGTTACTGCTAGAAATATATATTTATTAGCCATCCATGCAGCCACCCAGCTTAATAGTTGTGTGTTTTATGTACATGTTAAATTAATCTTTAAAACCAGTCTGGAAAAATTATTATACCTAAAATATATCAGTTATTCCACAATAATTTATAACTGAGATAAAAGGTAACATGTGCATTATAACAAGATATTAGAATTTATTTAAAAACAATCTACTTCCTAATATTTTCTGTTCAGAGCTGAACAACATCACTGTATTAAAAAAAAACCTTCTTTATAAAGTAAAACTTTTTAATAATACTATTTAAATGCTATACTTACGATAATCAGCAATAATTGTCAAAAATATATAGAGTTTTTAATTTAGGGTTTATTACTTTAAGACTTTAAATATTTCATTTGAAACGTAAAACAAAACACAAACACCCTAAATATATTTTGAAATGTATACATTTATCACACAGTCATTCATAATGACTTATAATCAAATATTTATAATGAGATGCATTGTTACCATAATTCTTGAGTATGTTTACTTTCAAAGTATTCAAAGGCTCAGAGTATATTGAAAGTTATTCCCGTTGTATACGTTACGAACATCTCATGTAGTTTATATTAACTTTAAACAGGGAATAGTAATGAGAGACTTATATCAACTAAAACCAGACCGTAATAAAATGTATAATAAGTAATAATAGTGTCATTAACACATAATCTACAAGTATATCTTATTATATGAATTAAGTTAATTCTTATGTTTTTAATGTTTTTAATGTAATCACATTTATACCAAAGGTCTTTTTGGATTTTCCACTCACTACATTTTAAAAGTGTAATGCATAAAAACCAATTCATTATGAGATAACCACCACATTAGAGCATCATTATTATTTATCTAAATGTAAAATTAACATGCCTCTGACTCTTTTGTCACCACATGTAATAAGTTATTCAGTTATGTCTAAAAAGATTTATATACATTAAATTCAATTGTTTTTCCAGCTTACATCCACGGCAGCAAAGCTTAAACAAGCTGAATACGATCTAAGATAAGTATGGTTATATCGAAATCAATAATTACGTGTCATCAATAAAAGGGGATAATTTCCACATTTTTGCATTATTTAAAGATCTAGTCATTCAACACATCGACATTCAAATTTAAACAAAATGGAATGACAAGTTCTATATATAATAATAAGTAATTAAATAAATGAAGAGCTACAAACCGCACTCAAATTAGTTTATACACTTATAAAAGTAATTGTTACTTAGGCGTGTTAAATACTCTAAAGTATTTAGTTACAACATCTCATTTTATAACTTTTTCTCAAAATGAATGTTTCTTTATTTTGTTACTTTATATCAAGACTTTTTAAAGTTTTCGAGTATTTATTAAATATTTTAATAAACTTAAATTAAGCTCTGACGAAAGCCGTTGAAGATAATTTAAATAAAAAATTTGAAAAATAATTTTCATTTAAATATTATTTGTCTTCAAATTATAAAATTTGTATACATTTTAATAAATACAATCAATATCTACTAGTTGCGTAATTAGGTCAGGTTTTAAAGTATTAGAATATCAATGAATAACTTTAAATATTGTGTGTTGTGTAATCTAAAATATAAATTGTATCATTAAGATTGAATTAAACTTTATATAAACAATCGAAAAGAAAAAAAACAAAATTAATTACGAATTCAATTTATGTCTATTTGAAAATATTATAAAAAATTCGTAATATAGATAATACAATTTACACAGATGAGATTAGATAAGATAAAATTAATAAATTAATAATATATGTTTTATTTTTGTAAAAAGATATTATTAGAAAATTAAAATCTGAATTATTGTAATGTTGTTTTATTTGTAACCTAATTAAGGAGTTTTTCATAAAATGCGTAACCTTTTTCTTTATAAATTAACTATTGGATTCCTCTCCATCTATAACTTCTTAAAATGTAGATAAATACATAAATATTTAAGGTAAATAAAAGCCAATAGTTTTAGTGTATTCCCGTAAAAAGTAAATAATTTCTGGATTTCAATCCAGAAATTATTTACTTTTTTCTTTCAAGAAGAATAAAAATATTTCTAAGTTATATTCTATCCAAATAGTAAACAATTTTTTTTCCAGTGAGCATGAGGAAATTTTTCTAACTGAAAAGCATTCGGTTTGTGGACTTCAGATACAAAGATGTACAGAGGAAATCTGTACAATAGTTTGTTGTAAAAAATTATTGTAATTAGAAATGATATATCTATTTATGTTGTCTCAAATCTATCTAGGGTAGTAGCAGATGATGATTCATGATGTGCGAACAACTCAACGGACACGGACTTGTATATGTAATATATATAAATTATAAACTTTTAAAATAGACCGATTGTTAGACTGATTATTAGATACCAATAACAAAAATATATTAAGAGAGAAGCAAATGATAAAATAGACATGACAAAAATATATTAAGAGAGAAGCAAATGAATTAGATAGCAATAGTAGTTTTTGAAGTCCTAATTGAATAGTTTTGGTTTATCACTAATCAAATGTCATCGATGACGAATTTTCTCCTTGTATTTTAAGACTGGTACTCCTTGGCGACTACAATTGAAATTACACAAATAATAGCTACTTACGCTTCTACAGCCGGCTGTATATATTACTTGATATGTATGTATTTATTTATTTTTATGCTAAAAGGGGCAAACGAACAGGCGATCCACCTGATGGAAAGTGATCACCGCCGCCCATGAGCACTTGCAGGCCCAGACGGGTCTGAAGTGTGTTGCCGGCCTTTTAAAAATTTGTGTGCTCGTTTCTTGAAGGTCTCTAAATCATATTGGTTCGGAAACACCGCATGAGAAAGCGGATCCATAAGGTGGTGGTGCGATGCAAGAAGTGTCTTTTAAAGCGTACTGTGGTTGACTGCCAGCTGTCGAGATGGTGCGGGTGGTATTGCAACTTATGACGAGCAGTGCGGTGGTGGAATTCAGAGGCGGGTAAAACTACGAACAGCTCTTCAGAGCACTCCTCATAGTAAAAGCGATAGAAAACGCAAAGACATGAAACATCTCTTCGCAGGGACAAAACATCAAGCCGTTCAGTAAGACTGGATCATCATTTGAATTGCTCGATGTTGGATGCGATCAAATAGAAGAAGTTGGTACTGAGGTGCTCCAGCCTAAAGATGAGAGCAGTATTCCAAATGAGGTCGTACTTGCGCCTTGTAGTTGCAAGCGATGGCCACATGTGAAATACCGCTCCGCTCTACGGAGCATGCCAAGTTATTTGGAGGCTAACCTGAGTTTATTGTATATATTACTTATCATTAAATATCAAACCACTAAGAGTATAATTGTTTTGTTAAACCAAAAAGCCGTGTTCCCTAATATTAGAATACCTTCTCTGGAACATTCAATCAATGCCAATCAATTTCACTTCGACCTTTCTGCTTTATAATTTGTCTAGCTGAAAGTATTATCCACAATTGAATGTTCAGATTAAAATCCTATTAATAAACAATGATGAAGCTGATTTAATGAATACTTATTTAAGCTTAATTTTGTTATTGATTCATTGCTAATAATCAATAAATAATATTTTAGATATAAGTATATATTTATATATAGCCCACATCAATCGGAACTCCATATCTAATGTGGTTGTGTTCAAAACAAGAGCGAAGAGGGTTTTATGAAGTTAGTAAGATATCCACTACGATCATACTTCCTAGAAAATTACTTCTATTGTATAAAAACAAGAAAAGGAATCTGAGGAAAACTTATGTTGTTATGTGATGTTATTTATAAAAATAAAAGTAATTTATTGCTATTACCTCATTATTTTTTATTATTAAATTATTTTTTTTATTTTTATCGGTAACTGGGATTGTATCTCAGAACTAGTTTATGATAGAGGACTGCTCGTATTTATATATTTTGTTAAAAGCTGTTTGAAGTGTAGGGTATTCTTAAGTCAATGGTTTGGTACAAATTAAAAATTAGTGTCAGTTGGTGGTATCATTGATGAAGACTCGATTAGGTGCAGAAGCTATGCAAGTATTTTAAGTAGTTGATGGCCGTATCTGAATATTGTTATTTTTTTTAGATTGTAATATTTTTCATTAAAATAAGTTGTATTAGTTTTTATTTGTTTTTAGTAGTCGATGGTCTTATCTGAATATTGTTATTGTTTTAAATTTTAATATTTTAGATTGTTAAACGTCTGTTAAAATGTTATAATAGACAGTTAGGAAAACTGACATCTAGTACTTTATACTATGTATTTAGTAAGAACGCAATACATAACTAGATATAGAACGTAATTAATTTACAGGCACTCTTGAATACTACAAATATTTTGTTTATCTATTTTTCTACTTCGTTTTGGTTTTATCTTTGAAAACATATTTTCAAACCTTTTTAATTACAAAATTTAAATAAATGGTCTTCTTCATGTCAAAATGACACCCTCTGTCCAATTAAAAAAACTATTGAGCTACGTCAAGGCAACTTTGTCCCTGAAATGTTTATAGTCAAAGCTTTAAGTTCGTAAATAAATTTGTGAATAATAGAAACTTTTAATTTCATAGTAAAACTTAGATTTCTAGATAAATATACAAGGCGCAATGTACTTGTAATGATGATATTATTATTAATCTATTCAAAAGTTAGTTTTTTATTTTAATTGTCATTGGAGATACAATAAGTCAAATAAAACGTCGTCATACATAGTCTCTATTTCTGTTATAGATTTTTGAAATAAGAAAACGGTAAAGGTTTGCTCCGATATCTATTTTACACGCTTTGGGTATTAGTTTACTAAGAACATTTTATTATAATCGAGAAATATTGATACAAAAAGTCAATAGGTCAATCCGAGATTTGCTCTTAAATCTCATTAAACCTTATACCTTAGGAATTGGTTGTATAAGAGTTTTATGTTTGGGAGAGGGAAGGCTCTTGCGCAGTTTGACGCGAGTCATCGACGACTACATGCGCCACGCGAATGTAACGATATAATATTCATAATCGACATTAAATCGTAGTGAAAGTGATTTCCTATAATAAGTGTACTTTTATGTGTATCTACACATATAACTTTCATTACTGCTATATAAAACTGTAGACCAAATGATGCTGTATGTTTTGTTATTCGACAAATAATACTCAACTCTATGAGAATGTAGTCTGACCTATAGTTGTGTGCATTCTTCTAATGATTAATCTCAATATTAAATGTGAGTGACAAAAAGTGATATGTTTGATTTTAATTGTATTTATTTTGATTTTAATGAAAACATATTACTCTCAAAATATATTTTATTTTTAGGTAATTAAGTTATCTTTGTTCAAATATGTTATCTACTAATATTCATTTAAAAACGTTACTTACTACCGAAACATAAGCTAGATAATTTACGTATTATATCACTTCCTTATTTTTAATATTTAATCTGTGAAAAGGTTGAATATGTCTGCGATGCTCTCAAGGTCTCGGATAAACTTCCTCTAAGCATCAGGTTTAAATTTAAATTGTATGCTCATTGCTCTAAAGCTGTAATATGAAATATTCTAGGTTGAGACAATAATTGAGTGCTTTGTTATAACCATGTACGGTACTAAAATATGTAAAAATTAACATGTTTCTTAATTTTTTGAACGTTTAGTATTTAAAATGTTTTACTATTGCATTATTTATTATGAATGTTTACTTTGGATTCTATTTTGATAATAGACACATTTAAATTTAAATTGAGGTAAAATTTATGATAACAATCACGGTCCGGTCCCGGGTGCGAGTTTTTTAACCGAGTCCTATCAAGTCAGCGTAAACCATTTCTATAAAATAAGAGCCACGCCATTTAGCGGCAGTAATATTGCACTGCGAAACTCGGAATCAGCACACTGTTCGAGCATATAATAATCTCCAATGTTAATAACGATAGTAATGGTTATTTTGAAATGTTTATCTTTATTTTAATACACGATAAGAAAACATGAATTCAAATATGTCTTCCTTTTTAATCACGCTCACAGAAGTTTGTGAGATTTAGATTACTTAAATTTTATATTTAGTATAAATGAAGAAAGCAAAAAGATACCATTAATAATAATACAAAAAAAATATTATTGTTTACGTTTATATGGATAGAATAGATTATCATCCTAAAAATATATAGATATGCAAAGAGGTTTAGGTTATTTTTAGGATTGGCTTTAAATGAGATAATAATATATGGTGATAACCTTTTTACAAACCTACCCAAGAATGTCCTATGTTTGTTTTTAAAGTTAAATGTGCTAATGTAGATTCTTTTTATTAATTTCCTTTGAAAGTATCTTTAATGATTGGGTAAATTAGTTTTAAATGTCTTTCTATTAACTTATCGGTTTATGACTTATGTCACAGAGACAATGTACTGCCTCAAAGCTTGTGTATTTTAATATTCTATTCTTATACATTTTGGTAAACATTTTTGTAGACTTTATCTATTGTTTATTTAGATCTTACAAACCAGATGAGAAAAAATTTTATTCCCAAAAGTTATTAGAGAACGCCTTTGTATTACCTTTTAAAAATACAATACAATACAATATATAATATTCCATTCATGTTGACTGAATTAAATAATAGGTTAAAACTAAAAACGTTGACAACTTTTTTACTTTATGTTACGCAATACGCCCTGTTTTGCCAAACGTTGTTTAGTGTTTTTTAACAAAATATTTAGACTAAGTTCTAAGACTGAGCCATCTATTTATCATGTGTAACAAAAAATTTTCATAACATGCTTAATAGACGTTTGGAATGGTACTTTGAAAGATACCACGTTTTATTTTTAACAACGGAATTCACAAAATATGGAGTCTGGCTAGTTTATTAAATATAGAGGGAGCCTTTAATAATATTATTATTGATAATTTTATAACTATTTTCAACAATTTTAGGGTTCCTTAGTTCGCAAATATATTTGTCTCTGATTTTCGATCTCAGCTCAAGTGGTTACCGATTCGTTTTCGCCGGAATCTACATATCCTTTCGCTTCTGTACTGTGGGTTATTTTACTCAACTTCTCCACTGTACCTAAAAGAAAAATTTGAGTTTCTGGGTACACATAGCAAGATACTTAGGTCTTGCGATAATCTTACTCTTCGCCTTCTTCCTCATTCAACGTCTTTCTTTAAAAAATCTTTTACTGTTCATGCCATTTTACTATGGAATGCGTTGCCGAATGTTAGAAGACAAGCACGGTCTTTGAATACCTTTAAGCGGCTAGTCAAAGATCATTTCCTTAGACAATGTTCCAATTTTACATAATAACATTTATACCATTTCTTATATTTCTTATATTTATACTCTTTCTCTTGTATATCACTTTCACCAAACCGTATCTTCCATTATGTAGGTTCTTGTTATGTGATCATCGTTATAGTTTATGTAATTTTAGAGTCATTACATTGTTCTTTAATATATTAATATGTGTATATTTTAATAGATGTATGTATTTAAATTTATTTTATATATTCTCGAATTGTATTTTGAACCACGTTTCTTTTTACGTTTCATTTTTATCAAAATAAGGTTGTCTGGAAGAGATCGCTACTTAGCGATAAGACCGCCTTATTAATCAAAATAACCACAATAAGTGGTTTTGCTGATGTAATCATTTTGCTGATGATGCTCTTACTTTGTATATTTTTAAACTTTATCTTTAATGTTTGAAACGGTACTCGTCATCTGACTGCAGTTCGTATTGGGCTGGCTCGACGGGGAAGGACCACCCTCTCACAGAAGATTCACGTGCAGTAACCAAATTCATTTGGTTATGTTCTATCGGTGAGTAGGAGCTTCCGGAAGTCCAAAACCTCCCCCCCACCGCCAAACATGAATGGGATTTCTCAAATAAATATACTCCAGGAGGGTACCGGCTTTCTTGAAGACTGAGAATTCCTACTCTACCATCTACCCATCGTATCTTGTTTGTTCGTGTTTTCTGCCAAGTATCAGAGTACTGGGACTCGACATTTCGGGCGACTTTCAATTTTGTGGTCATTTGGAGAGCAAGGCCAATTTGGCCTCGATGACATTGAGTGTGATCAATAGAGCGAGGTATAATTTCAATCTAAGCCAAAGACTTGCGCTCTATAAGGCGCAGGTTTGGCCACATATGGAGTATTGTTCTCATCTCTGGTCCGGATCACCCCAATATCAGAGTCTGCCTTTTGACCGCGTACAGCCGAGAGCCGTTCGGATTGTCGGGCACCCAATGTTCTGAACGGTTGGACTCTTTGGCGTTACAAATATTTCTAGCAAAAGTCGGTTTTTGTTTAAATAACTTATAAATTAGTATTCAATAAACATATTCCGTGCTTACATAGGTGAAATAGTGTTTATTCCAGTATAGTTATTTAGTATGTATAAGAAAGTAGATTAACAAGGTAGCCGAGAACTTTTCCTATTAGTTTTTATTGTCAAACATTTTCAGACTTTAAGAAAGTAAGTATACATACATAAATATATATTAAGGCATACATTCAGGTTTCACAATTTCAAATTAATTTTTTGATGTAATAAATAATTATTTTGAAATATTATCGGATTATATTTGTTTATTCGTTCAATTTTAAAGTTTATTTTTAATCATGCTTATTAGATAAGCAGCATTTAAAAATAGACAGAAAAGAAAACAAATTATAATACCCATTTGTAGGAAAATCAAACAATTCCTTTAAATACAAAAGAATCTACTTAATATCTGTGCATCATTATGACCTGTCACAGCATCCGCCATTCAATGCCAATCAGATCCGATGCTTTAGAACTTAGATGGTTGGTTTGCACAAACACGTGCGTCGGTCACTGACTGTAACTGTAACGTCATCATCATACTATTGAACTTACTTATTTCTTAACTCAATAGTGTAAATATATTGATAAGTACTAATTGGTGGTTTAAGTTTTTCTTTTTTTAAATACTAAATAATAAAATAACATATATTATTGTTAATAAAACTTAATTGTTCAATATCTTTATAATAATAGTATATTCCAAGAAATGTTATTTATTTAACACATTTATTAACTTTTTCTCTTCCTTTTTGAATTATTGTCCTTCCAGAGGACATCTTATAGAGACAGTCTCAGTTACATTATACAGCGTATATATGAGCTTTTGCTCAATACTAATATTGGTATTTGATGAATGTGGTATCACACAATCATATGGGAATAAACTTAATTATGCTATGAATATATTTCGGCAACGAACTTTCAAATGCCACATCTACAAGGTGCGTCATCTGTTCGTTTCATGATTATGATGAAATATTATACCCAGTAATCTTTTTGACTTAAGCAAATAATAAAAATCTTATGTCACCTGATATTTGTGAAACTTTCTATTATGTTTAGATTTTGAAACATTAATGCTTAACTACACTTAACACACGATGCCTGAGTTAGACACGGATGTAAGATATTTGTATACAAAATATTTTATTAATAACACTTGTCTTTGTTAATGAAAACATTACAAAAATGTTTAAATTTTACTATTTAAATAAAATAAAATTAAAGGTCGGTTATATTACAAACCCAACTCATGTTTTCCCCAGTAACATAACCACCTGTTTTTTTATTAAGCGAAACGGCAACGAACAGTTTATCAACTTAAACTTTAAATATCCATTCATAAGGTCTAATTTCGTCTTTTGCACACTTACAATGGTGGGGAGTATGACGGCATTGTCATGTCCTAAGTAAGCAGTCAGTCGTTGGATCCGGTGCGCGTGCGCAGCCAGTCGCCATTTTGTTTTATTTTATAAACGTAGCCTTCATTGTTATAAGTCGTTTTACTCTTGCTCTGTGCCTATTACTACTGGATTTTTAAAGTGTTACTTTAGAAGTGATCAAACTAGGGTCCGTTCATTTTCATTTGACAGTTATTAAAGTGTATTTTGGATGATAATTATTAACTAGAAGGTATGTAACAAATTATAGAGTTAAATATATAAACTTATCATTAAATTGCTCTAACTCTCTTAGAAATAAAAAAGCAATGCCGACGATATTCCTTATGTATGGATAAAAAATACTTGTAACTCCGAAAATGTTTCCATAAATACATGACTTATGTTCATACAAATGAAATTCAATCTATTAAAAGTGATATGTGGATAGCCATAAACTTTCTATTGATTAATGAATGAATGTTGAACGCAGGTCTGGAGTCGGCTTTCCACCTCGCCACTATACTTTCTCTAGATTCGTTGCGTCATTGCGAATGACTTTTCTGAGTTTTACCAATATGCTTTATAAAAATCTACTTAATTAATCTACATATTTTATTGATATATATGTATATATTTAAACATAATTCTGTAAAGCATTAAAGGTATTTTTTTAAAACAATAGAAGTCAGTATATAGGTTGTCATTTGATACTATTTTCATCTACCAAATGGAAATTTGATCTACCAAATATACCTACATACAGTAGTGTCCACTATAATAATTATAACATCTTAAAGTATAATAATGACTTTTAAACATATTTTAAAATCTATTAACGATTATTGTAATATAAATTCTGTCCAGGAGCGGTGGTAGAGCGTTACCAACCTTTGTCATGTGAGGCCTCACTCCCTTACAATGCTTAAATTCTGAAAATATCTTTTATTTTACTATTTATTTCTTTTTATTTAAACGTATCTCACAAGTTAAATAATAATAATAAATTTTGTGCGCGTTAATTATGTTTGTTTCAGGTTTAAATCCTTTAAAGCATTACTTAACATATCATTCGAGAGTTGATTCAAAGTCCTTTGTAAAGTTCAATTACGAAATGAGCAACCGACCGTAATTAGATAATAGATTAATTAAAGGATCTTGTTCAAAATGTAATTAACTTCAAATTTAATAACAAAGAACAGTCTGGTTTGAAATTTAGCAAAACATTGCTTATTTTTATTGACATTGCTCGGTTTTTACTAAAATTGCATTTACAAAAAGTTAGTACAAACGCTATTAAAATGCATTTATATTTAATATATCTTAACAGTTTTATTTTATTGAGTGTAATTTCGGAATCTAATGGCTGGTAATTGCGGCAATTTATAAATCTGCAGTTATGTAATAAACAAAATTTTGTGTTTGGTTAATTGAAACACACACAATAGTATAATGTTACTTTGTTATTAGAGGCAGCTTAAAAGATTAAGTGTTTAATAGATCTATCTTGAATTAATTAGAATTTCAAACGTCATTAATCTTGGAAATTTGTATTCTAATTGAGCTTAGGGAGACAGATGAGGGTAATGTGCTTAAAGAGATTACCAAAATAGTCATAATCTATATCATCTTATAGTTTCTGCCGCTCCAGTGGTACTTAAACTATGTCGATCTAATTGTTTAGTTCTTGTGTCGTCGAAGTCAAGGTCACTATTCTTTTGCAATTACGAGCTAAAAATAAAACAGTTACATTAAATTTTGATTCGATCTCCAACAATTTGTCGAATTAACTTTAATATTACTTTTCTCTTATTAATTTTATAAAAAATATTTATTGGCTCACTTCCCAATGTCCATGAAATAATACCTTCTTTTATATGTGATTAATAAAAATCTAGCGTTTTAACAAAGAGCAAGGTTAACTAATTTATGTCTCAGAAATTTATTATAAATTTTGGATTAATAAATTATGTATATATAAATATAACTCAGAATAAAAAGAGAGAATATGAGAAACTCGTGTTAATATGATTAAATTATACATTAAATATAAAAATATTTAAAACATGTATAAACATATATATGACTTAGATATAATCTCAAATACTATGTGATTAAATCATTAAAACCATTTTTCCCTGACATGGAATGGAAACTTGGTAATTTATAATAGGAAGTAAGTACTGCGTATACTGCTGTAATGGGGGGTGATGGCCGGGTGACTATGTGGGACTACCCGGCAATATAGAAGGCGCTGCCAATTTTAAGGCTGCCCACAAAAAACAAATGGTTGCCCTCAATGCTATAGCGAGACGGCACGGGATCGCGTTAGCGCTCACCTAGACGCCTCGGCGTTATCCCCCTATGAGGGTGCCCCAAGCAACTTAGGGCACCCTCGCAACTTAGGCATAGGCCTAAGTTGCGAGGTAGGTAAGAGAAGTCACGCTTCCCTCTTACTAAGGCACTACAGCTGGGGAAGAAAGTGACGGGCATTTTCCCGTCTCCTTCGACCTAGCCTAGCCCTACGGAGTGGTTCAGCGGATGTAGCTGACACCCTGTCCTGCTCCGCGGTCTCCTTTGCGACAATTACTTACTCGCAGAAGGAGGCCATTGCAATCCCGCACATCTCGCTACCGATCATCGCGCTGATAACGAGAAGCAGCGAGATTATTGAAAGTACTGTGTAAAATTGACATAAATAATAATATATTTAGACTAGCCCTCTTGTATTCTATTAATTCCATAAAACGAAGATATTAACCGAATCTGTATGTTTAAAGCAGCTGCAGTTACATTCTTATCACAAAGATTCATTACTTAAATCTAAATTAATTAAAAACTGGATTTCTATGCGTCAAGCGATATTTTACCGCGTCATTTAAGAAATACCTGTAAAAATTATAACAGGTTTTATATTTAGATTATTTAGGAATGTGTAAGCGTGTCATTTTGGGAATTATAATTTATTAAAGCTGTATTATTAATAGGTCATATTATATTAACTTATACTTTATCTTGAACTTCTTTCCCCAAATAAAATAAGATTCATAAAAAACGAAGTAATAATTATATTTTAAAAATTTTTAAATATAAAGTTGATTTTTCATTTAATAAAAAAATTTAAACAAAATTTTCTTTTACCATTATATAGTTATTGACTTATTTATTTAAATTTTAGTAATCTTTATAATTTGATTTAAGAGTTAATTTTTTTTCTTAGATATGCTCATTATACAAAAAAGGATCACCTGACGTATGATTGATTGTGGAAGCTGTTATAATGAAACGACTAAAAATACAATATTGATGAATGAAGACGTACTTTACAGAAATTTTTAAAAGTAAATCTAAAATTTTTATCATCAAGTTAGGACGAGTATTAAAAAAGTTAAATTGTATTCAGTTAAATACTCGATCGTAACGTGTCTTAACATTTCTTTTCTAAACTTTTCTAAATATTCTTTACACGGTATTTTAGCTAGTAAAGAGAAACAATGTGAAATGTTATGTAAAACTATTTTAAATGATATATTTATATTATTAATCCTTTTTAAAATGATCATATATCGCATAATGGAAAAACTTCTATCAGCGAAGAGGAGTTTTTGCTTTTTTATGTTATTTATTCGGGCTATATCAAATAGGTCATCGAAAATTCCCAAACATATTAATGTCAATAAAAAATAGTAGTAGAAAAGTAGTAATGTCATTCTATAAAATGTAGATCGCGATGTAATGCCAGCTGTTATAAATAATTTTGTAATTTATATTGTGAAAATATACATATTATTTTTTAAGATCACGCTGCTTATATATATTTCTTTACATTCTTCGAAGAATAAATTAATTATTTAATAACCGTACGGGAAAATACTGTTATATATAGTTTGAGTTCTGACATCTATTATCGACTTCACATCCTCATTATTTTTATTAGAGAAAGGGCCTTAGATAATACTAAAACTATTTACAACTAATAATTATTAAATCTTGTATTTCGGTTTCTCACTACATTTATATCAAAACGGTCTTATATTCTCTAACCCAAATTAAATAGTCGGCTAGACTTTCTCACGGCGTAATAAAAATAAGTGACGGTACAGGTATCTTCATAATTCGTGGCATGCTTCAATGAACCGATGAACCGACTAGATGTACCGTAAATAAAACATATAATACAACATGCGACATGAAAGTTAATATTCATGTTGATATTCGTAATAGTCTTTATTAAATAAAAAATAAACAATCGGTAATTGTTTGAGCCAATTACATTTACTTTAGTATACTTTCTGGGTAAAATGTTATATTTCTTTTATTTATTCATTTATATGAAGAAAATGAAAATAATTTCGTGAAAGCGATTTTGATAGTTTCGGGTAAACGATAACCAGACAAACAAGTCACCCGAGCTCTCCACGTCGCGCGGCTGACGGACGTGCGCACGCGCGGATCACACACTGATTACATACTCTGTGTATGTACTTTCATTTTAATTAATATAAATAGGCGACGCGGCACTAATTCTTGCTTTTGAAATAAACCCAAATTCAATGTCAAGACTTAAAAGTTATCGCTAACATTGAATTTAGGTATTTACAATTTTGCGAAATATTTAAAGTTTTACTTCATTTAGATACGTTTTCGTTTTGAATAACTTTATGAATAATATTTGGATTTCTTAGATATATAATTCAGTAACAATTTATTTATATATACAATACAAGTATTATTATTATTTTAAAAGGTTTAAGTATTTTCTTACTTACACGGATCTAGTCATTAGAGAATAGTGTACATACCCATGACCCAACATTACATTAACAAAACATTAAAATTTTCATTTATCTACTAACTAAATATATATTTTTTAAATCCTTATCCTACTGTAACCTCAAAATATTTTTTATTAGTAAATATTTGCATTCAACCTAATATTTAATTTAATGAAATCGTATTGACAATAATGATATATTTAAAAAAATATATATTATTTTATCTTTATCGTTCAAGAACGAGGCACAATGGGCGGACTTAATGCCAGAAACATTTTCTACCATCTACCCAAAGAAAATAATAGAAAGAGAAATTTACAATAAAAAGGACAAATTAAATAACGATAAGTTTTATAATACTTCACAAAAAGAACATTAAGTTATTTATTAAATATATATAATGAACAAATCCATAATCCATCCTAATATATACTTAAATTAAATATATTATAAAAATATGCATAATATAATAAAATTGTTTTTAACTAAAAATTGAGAGCATTAAGAATAATAACGTAGAATTAAGAGTAAGGAGAGTTTTCAAACCAAAAATGTATCCATCTGCGCTTTAGAGAAAGCGGGTACGCTCTAGTGACTGTGGGGAAGTGGATCTTCGCAAGCCGATATTTAGTTAAATTAACCGTCTTTTTAGTGATATTACAACTACTATAATGTCGTTTGAATGTCTTTATAAGTATCACCTATTTACAAATTTTTGTTTTCAATGTAACTAAATAACCCGTAAATAAATTATACAACAGTAACTAGTAACGTTATTGTGGTCGAAGTGAGTCTGAAGGAAATTGATACTAACAATGATGGATCGTGATTATTTGTGATGATAAATAATTATGTTATTTATTCCCCATAAAAACGTATCAAATCTATCATTCTATTTAAAACACCGTTATTATTATTACATTTTAATATTGTTTGTTTAGACAAACTGGGTATTTTTTGATAATTATTTATATTGTTCATGAGGTCTAGTCATTCTTATACTCGAGTAGTACAACAAATTGAGTAAAACTTATTACCCTTACTAATGAAAATATTTACACCCAGTAAATTAGTGTTAAGAAAGTGACAAAGCAGTGAATAAGTTGTTCCGGGTATAAATATTTTTATTACTAAGGCAGATATATACTTATTTATCACTTGGTCTTCAACCCTCTCTACCTACGTCGCAAGTGAGGGAAGGGTATAGGATATATAGACTGTAGATAGATCTCTTAATCTACGAACGAATATCTTAATTTACGTATCAAAGCTTAGAGATCTTAATAAATATTATATATTATGAGACACGAATGTAATATTTTGTATATAATCAGTGGTGGCTGCTTAAAAAAAATGAAAAAAAAAAACAAACATGTATTCTTTTTATCATATTTAATACAATACCTATCTAATTTTATTGCTTGCTGAAGTAACTTTATTGTGCCACAATATATTACAGTCGCTAATACTCAAAAGAATTATAAATAATGAAGACGTGAAAGTAGGCGGTAGCGAGGTTTACCGCAACGCGAAATAATATGTGAAGTTAACATTCTAGTTAGTTATATGTATGATTTCTATTGGAATATCTTATGAAATGAGGTTTATAGGCTTTGTTTTGAAAAGTAAATCTTACATCGCCAAATAACTACCTTATTATTAAGTCAATAGTTTATATGACACGGCTTATACCTCGATATTTTCTAATATTTTACCATGTACTTCACATTTTAACGTAATTATTTTATGCATTTCACTTCATTTACCTTTATTATATCACTTTTAATTATAACAAGAAGCTTCAAATACTTTTCAACTATATTGTTTTTATATTGTTTATTGAAAGATATAAATGTCTGTCACCGAGTCAATGATCATAATTAAAAATGTAGACAGAGAGAAGACGCTTCTAAGTATTTCATGGACTCACGATGCGGGCTCCAGACAGAATCGCGTTACAGGATTTCGAACAGCGCCTGGGACTCGTTACCCAGGTGTAGGTTTTAAGGGTCTCTTTGAACTGCGCATACCTTTACCGTATGCGCCTCTCTCTAGCTATCCAAATTTGAAAAAATCTACTAAAACCGCATTTAAAGTAACTTCTGGACTGACAAACTCGTGATACTTTTAGAAAAAGTGTTTGGTGAACATTAACTTTTAACTTTTGTAGTCTTTCAAAGCATTCAAATGTTTGTTTTATTTCTGCTTTTGCGCTCATTTTTTTTACGGCATTTACTTTTTGGTTTTAATTTTATTTTATATTAAATAAAGCACTAGCGACAAAATAAAGTTATAGAATAGAATATAAGCGTCTATCTACTTAAATCATAGACGCTTATATTCAGTATCAAATAAATTTTGTTGGAGTAACATAGTTTTATTTCTCTATTCTTAAAAAAATTGAAAAGTAAGGTCATTTAAAACATACTCACTAAAACTAACAACGGTAGTGAAATATACATGTAATAAAATAACAACGAGGAAAATCGTTTTAAAAACTAATATTTTTAATTAATGTATATTATTTTTATTTTATAATATTAATGCGAATAACAGAGACTTGTTTCAGATACATAACGCAAAATTGTGTATAGAATGAAGTATTCAAGAGCAAGAAGAATATTCCTCGTATGAATTGCGTGCTACTTGACGTGTGTGTGTGACAACAGTATCAATGTGTTAGTGATGTGGTTAAGTGATAAAGGACAAATGAAGCGACGCAGGCAGCTGATGATAACAACGACGGCTGTTCTATGAAAAATAAAATGTTATTAATCATCGGAATCATATCAGGATGCATTGCAATAGGTATGTCTTTTGTTTATATATTTTATTATATTAATTTTAAACATATTATTTATTAATAATAATATATTTGGAAGTACTGTTCGAACAGTACGATCGATAACAAAAGTAATTTATTTTAAATAAAATATTTTTTTATCAGCTAAAGTAATTTAAAAATAATAATAATTTTTTAAATTAGATTGATTAAGTAGGTATTTTTAAAAGATTAGAAAGAAACACATATTTTAATTATAATAATGCAATATATATGTCTTATTTATATATAGTAAGTAATCAAGTAGCTATATAAAAAGATAGAAGAAACGTCTTGAAACACCCATTCAAAGTATTAGAATTCCGCCAAGCATTAGATGTTCTTAGAAAGTACTAGGATATAAGAACGTAGCAGCAAGTCTAGTCTCGATCCGTATGTGGCACACGCATCCAGAGAGTTCACATGTACACACACTGATACAACTTTTTCTATGATCCTTATATCTATCTCGCTTTCAAGTGTAGATGAAATGGTTAGTAACAGAGACAGAAAAGGGGTTTGTTTCAAAAAGACATTGACTTGTAGCGTAACTTCACATAAATATCGCGTTTGTGTTTCTTCTCTTTCTTGTCTATAAGCGGAAACGGAATAAAAGATGGGAAAAAAATTCTGGCATGCGATAGTCACTTCTATATTGTACTAAGGTAACAGAAAGACAAGGAGATTAAAACTCGAAGTTTTAATAAAAAATCCTATTTATCTGTATTTTATCTTCAAAACTTTATATTAATCTATGTTTTATTAAATAATTTAAATTGAAAAAAAAAAAGTATGTTTATAATTAAATAAGGATTTGTAAACAGGGCATGTCAGTAACTATCCAATCCATAAAAATAATCCGTCGTCTGTGCGTTAATACAACAAATATAATTTTAGCAAATATAATGGAATTCAATATTTTCTATACTTACATATTGTAACATTTATAAACATGATACCGAGTCACTAAACATTAATATGAAATTGTATTACGGCTTTTGTGTAAGTAGGTATTTATTTTTAATTTTTATTTTTGCTAATTCTTATACATAATACATTATTACATTTTGTAATTGGTTATTTTTCCATATAAATTTAGCATTTTGCTTGGTCCACTATATATAAGGTGAGGTTTTATTATATAATAAAAAAATTGCCTCGATAAATACTTCTGATTAAGTTATAAATCTCAAGAAGCAACCAATTATCTTTATTTTATTTATGGGTTGGGATAGTTGGGATAGTCTTGTCACATAAGCTATTGAAATACCAGACATTCCATTTGAAGTACACTGTCGTCATTTTTATGACTACCTACTTGTAACTTGTCGGGTAGGAAGTATGTTTTAAACGAATGTCATACAGCATCTACAGGTGAACATTAAATGCTCTCATACTAAAAGCAATGACAAATGAGTTTGAACTCTAGTCTTTGGTCAGTTGAATTTAATATTAAATGCTATATTTGTATAATTCTAGGACGAGTTCTCAGCAAATAGAACAGACGATTTTAGTTTCTACGTGCTGAGTATTAGTTCGTTTTGCCTTTAGCGAGTGTATTTTCTATAACTCTATGCATTTGTGCAGCCCTGGTACAATCCAACGCACACACATTGCGGTGGCCCGGTTTCTTACATATATCAAGGTCACATGTGTGGTGTGCCTCGTCTCATTCGCACCGTAATTCAAAATATAGGAATGACAAGGTTGCGTAGGAAGGAGGTTATGTGTATATTTACTTAAACAGTACAGTATCCTCTAGAAATCTTTACTACTTGGCAATATGCTCTTTTGAATTCAATTATAAACTTAGTTTTAAATCAAATGAAAGACTTATGTGTCTCACCAGACAACTGTACAAGAGTTTTTACTTAGGCTTTTACGTTTCATCTGTTTTTACAAATAAAACTTCTGAACAAAAATGCATAATTATTTTGTAAAACAAAATATTAAAAATTATAATAAAACATTAATATCATATTAGACACAAGAAAACGAAAACTTTTATGGCTATGGAAATCAAGCTTATAATAGAATTTGCAAAATATAATTCTCCTGTCCAAAACTTACTATGAAACTGAGCACAAAGTTGACGATATAGCGACCTGGCAGCAACCAACTTATTATAACTTGTGTTGTGTTCCTCACTGTGCATATTCCCAAGGTGTTCGTTATTAATTCAAAATGAAGCATTGTATAATTTCTATTATTCTGAATTTCTTAAGTTCTTAATGTTTGAATCTTTCCATGCCTTGTAAATATGACTTGTAAAAATTGCATTTATGCTACTTTGTACACTTGACTTATATTGTTGACTTGAGTTAAACTTAGCTATTTATTCCGAAATTTTGTCCATTCACATTTGTTCATTCACTTCAAAGCAGAATGCAATTAAATAGCAAGATCTTCGTCAACACCTTGTCTTACCGCGAACACGTTTGCTGCAAAGTACTCGAAACGTCGGGTTTAAATTAAAAAAAATATAATAAACGCGAGTTACATCCGTAAAATAATTTTATTGAAATGTGTAGTACTCGTGTAAATCGTTAGAAGACACTTTTGGAGTAAATATGACCTAAAAATAATAAATACAATAATTATAAGGAGTTGAGGTGTATTCTGAAATATAGATCAGTATGCTGACGTTATAATTCTGTCGCCATATTCTACTGGTGAAAGAAATGTTATTATTGCAACAGGAGAGTTGGGATTACTTTCTTTATTGCATTATTTATCTTTATTATTTAAAATAATGTAATTTACACATAGTAATCAATTATTTCTAACAAAAGAATTTAATTACAAGTCTTAAAAGTAGATCATTTAAATTAATATTATTCATTTTATCCTATTTTCGTAGACAAGTACGGTTTGATGAAATAAAGCTTTCTTTATAATATTTAAAATTAAATAAAAATATTTCTTTTTATAAATTTTTTGAAGTAGTATTTTTATTCTTAATACAGAGAATAAGATATAATCTAAAGTTGAATAATATTTTATAAATAATGTACCATCTCAGAGGTAACATATCTTGTAACTGTAATAAATAATAACTTTTCGAATAAAACGGAAAAACAATATAGCGTGGATTTATGATATCATTATAACTAGTTAGTATACTGATTTTTATTTCAGAATACAGCCTTTATACAGGTATATAACCTTCAAATATCTGAATTATTAAACTAAATTGAGGCACAAAACATTACATTTACGCCGATCGTAAAATGAATATTAGATTTAACCGTAAAATCATCGTTATGAAATGTGTAAAATAAAATTTATTTTAATTGTTTTAAACATTAAAAGTAACATGAAACAAGTGGTAAAATGAGAGTTTGGTAAAATGATTAACCTAGACTGTAGGATGTATATTTACTTAATTTATTAAATAATTATATCAGTTAACGTTAAAAGCTCGTAACACTTTGTTTATAAATCTTATTGGTATACTTATAAAACTATTTTACGGATATAACTCCCGTTTTTTACTACATGTTTTAATTTAAACCCGACATGTCGAGTGCTTTGCAGCAAACGTGTTCGCGGTATGACAAGATGTTGGCGTCATTGGTGAACTCACTTACTATGTTGGTATACATAACCTGTTATATTTTTTCAAAACTTGACGACACTTGATTAAAATAAATGAAACAGTTTTCGATATCGATATCACTTGAATTTTTCAAACCCTTTTGTTCTATTATTTTATCGTTAAAACCTTTCTAAGGCTACTGTAGTGAGAAGGAGCTTTTTGGCCAACGAAAAGTGGGTTCCGAAGCTCCAGCTAACGTTCAGGCTAAAACCCTTATACTTCATGTAGGCCAGATACTTCATCTTGACTTATGCCACACCTCCGGCCCCTAGACGGCGATGAATGCCTTAAAAAAGAAACCCCTGAGAGGTCAGTAGAACAGAGTCAAGTAAGAAAATTAAATGAGATAATACATTACAACCATTTTTAAGCACCTGAAATATCATTATGCTGAGAATGATTCTTCCAAGCTAATTAATCGCGTGAGCGTTAACTTTGTTTATATGAAATTAGAGTTGCTCTTTTGCCTTTTCGTTGTTCTTATTCCAGAAGAATTGACGTGTATGCTCAGTCAAATTAAGTTAGAAATTCGCAAACAAATTTAGTATAATAATATAATAATAATTTAGTATTTTTTTGTGTTTACATATATTTTATATTACAACAACAGCATATATTTTATATTACAAAAGTGCTATCACTACAGCCACTTACAATGTTATTTTATTGCGATATTTACGTAATTTAAATAAAAAAATATATTTTTAAAGCAAGCAGCAATCTTTATTTGTTAATAGAATTCCTAATAACAACGTTTACGGCCAACATTACTTATCCTATAATACTCTCAACCTAGGATATTAATTTATAGCGTGTTATTTGAACAATTCAGCAGCTTTCATTACTATATAATACTTTCCTATTGTCAAAATTACGAAATACCAGTTTGGAATTCATAAATGGTAGTAGGTATTACGTGTCATTTGTAACCGACGAGTGAAAGTAAACTTTCTCTCGCTGTTTATTAAACAAGTTAGTTATTTTCGAGTTATAGTTATAGAGTTATAATTATATTATATATATTATAAACCTAATTTAATAAAAGGATTTTACGGCCATAATCCATAATTTTCTGATTGTTGATAGACCCAACAGGTACATGATTATTTATTTATTTATATGATATACACATGTATATATAAAAGATATAATTGTCAACATAGTTTCTCGTAATAATATATTTTTTTAATTTTGTTAAACCTTAATATAAAACTATGATGATTAATAATATTTTATTTCTCTACGATTATTGAATATTTACATACCCATAACATATATTTCTTTATGAGAATAATTAAAAAAAAAAAAATTAATATATATATTTATATATAAACATGATAACAATATATTGATATATATATTGTTGTTATCATGTCTTATCGAATAATGAGCTATTTTCTAGTAGTGTGGTGTCGAATAACTTCGTCGATGGTAAAAAAAATATATAAAAGTTTTCTAAACAAACATTTCTATTTTTTTAATTTATGTTGCTACAATTATAATCTGCAAAAATGCAACTCTAAATAAATTTTCAAGGATTTTCAGTTTATATGTTTTTATTAGCTCCATCAAGTCGAATGGCAGTAGATCTTTCTCATAAGCTATAAAACCATCATTTCGCTTGCATTAAAACGATTAAAGCAGAGGCGTTATAAATATTTTGTTAGTTGATAAGATTTATTCGTATGGTCAGTGTTAGAATGTACCTCAGAAGTATAATAAAAATAAAACACACTTCTTATTATGAATCATTTACAAATAAACACCATTTATGGATACCGCCTACCAAATTAGGCAAAATATGTTTTGTATTAGTTTTTTTAAAAAACGTATTTTATTTTCTTAGACATGACTGACAGGTATGTATGCCAACAGATTATTTTTCACAATTCCATAAAGTAAAATATGGTCAATAGTTTTTCTACTGGTATTGTTTCTGTTTTTAAGATTAATTTAAGGTTATATTAAAGAAAGAGATAAAAGGAGATAAATCGAGGAACAGCCAGCTTCGATAATCATCAGACTGAATTATATTAAACCTTTTCTGTATTGGTTTTGACTTTTATTCGACCGTGATTTCAATAATTATTATGCAATAAGCCAGTATTGTCTTTGTTCAACACTATAAATTTTAAATATATTGTCTTGATTTATTTTATTTTTATTAAAAAAATTAATAACTTTATTTTTTTAATAAAAAAAAGTTAGTCAAGAGAATATAATTAATAAAGAGATTATTTTTTATGCCACTGTTTACGTTTTCTATACATGTAATAAGACAGTAATAATGTGAGTTTTTTACAACAAATATGATTGATACATGGTATTTACTTTTACATCTGATGATCTTTTAGTCTACTACTTTTTAAAGATAATAACAGTTAGTTCGTGTCAACGATGCTTATTATTTGGGTACATTAAAAATGAGTGTTCCTCAAGGATACACTTTTGATCTTTTTTTTTCTTAGCTTATACTAAAGATCGAACTTATTTGATTAACAATAAACGATATAACTTATTTTGTTTACGGATGAAACTTCTCTTCTCCATCTTGGAAAAAATAATGTTCGACATGAGAATAATCAGAAAATAATAGATCACACACTTAAAACATAGTTTTAGAAAATGCAAGAAAATTATCATCGTTAAAAAATATAAATCTTATACGAAACGCGTTCTTATATTCGAAGCTTATTACAATACTACATAGAAATTATTACAATACTATATAGAAGACAATATAGAATCACTTTTATTTTGTATATTTTAAGCTATAACGCTTTAAGCTCTTGTCAAAACGAAAGAATAATAGATTTAATTGTTAGTATAGAGCTATTGTAGTCTGATTTTCGATAACACTATTTACTTTATTTCTGATTTGTTCTCACTGTCTCAATTTTAACAAATAGCCAATAATGTTAATAAAAATACTTTTACAAATAATTAGTTAAATCCATTTCCATGTAGACAACACGCCTTAAAACCGTTCAATTATATGAGTATTTAATAGGTGCTATCAAATTTTATGCCCATTTAAAATAAAAAAAAATATTTGACTTTGATTTGGATCAACTTTGTATAATTATACTTTATTGTTTATATATTAATAGTTAAATCAAATTTAACCGTTACCCTGTATAATGTTTATGTATAATCACATGGTTTTATCATATATATATTTTACATAAAGTTATGATTGATGCGATATAAAGACGAGCGCAGAAACGTAAAGGCTATTAGGTTTAGTCATGCTTCATCTTTAAGGTTAAACTCATCTAAAAACACAACTGTCTGTAATATCTAGTGCTCTATATGTAAGAGTAGATTCGATGAAGATCATATTTGGGACCTTTTATGTCAAACCCTTTTTTTTTGGAATCATATTTTAGTTACTTTTTTTGATATGGTAGATTATATGGTATGGTAGACAACAAAGATTTAAATCTATGATTATAAAAATGCATGATTGAGTTTCTAACAAACAATTAAAAATAGTATTTCGAAAAATTGTTTTATAAATTATACCTTAGTGTCAAATACGCCATTGAATTAAAATTAACAAATTAGTCTAATTTTCGATGTTAAATTGGGCTTAGTTGGTGTACCTTTTAAATGAGTGACAGAGCTTAATGTGTTTAACGCAATATTATGTTATCAATATAATGTTAATGGGTAAATTAACAGGAAATAAATATTGTAATTATTTATTTTTACAACTATCAATAATATAAAGAGTAAAATATTTACACGTAACATCCTCAATATATAACCGTCCTTTTTTAAATCATACTTACAGCTAGCAACTACAAATATGTTTATAATACAAAGAAGAAATGCAAGAATTAGTTCACTTATTTTTTGTGGCTTATTAATTGTATGATCAGTGTTATTTATGTTTTATTATCCAGTAAGCAGTTTTATTACTTATATAGGTGTATATAATTTTATAATTGATATTTTGTATTAAAACTAATAAGTTCGTCTATTTAAAAACTCTTGTTGTTTACGTAAAACCTTTTATTCAAAGTATACACGCTACACATACTTCAGTATACAATCAAAGAACTTTAGATAAACTATTGAATTTTCTCTTATTTCATTAAGTTGTTCACCTTTGTAAAGTTTTTTTGAATTAATTTTTTTTTTAAGGTTAATAAGATTGATGATATATTTAAATTAGTTAGCATTATTTGCTTTCAGAAATAGTTTTGAAAAACGCAGCTGAATGTATTTCAAAATATTTTTTTTGTTACAGTATCAGCACAATTACCACCTGGATTCAGTTTACCGGCCATTACTCATGTGGATCGTAATTGGTTTGTGATGTCCAGCGACCCTATTGGATCTGTGGTGACGAGAGTCCATAGAGACCGTACTGGTACTCAGCCTGTTATATATGGATTAGAAACTACTGGACCACCTAGTCCCTTTACCATAGATCCCGATTCTGGAGTTGTTACTGTCAATGATACACTAAAAGATAAAGTAAATATAACTGTTTTTATGAAGTATCTGTTTTTATTAAGTATATGTTAATTAGACCTAGTTGAAATAAAAAGATCGCTAAAAATAAACTTTTAGTCAATTTTCATTCGGCACTCAAAAAATATTTTTTTATTGCAGGAACATAGATCCTATTCACTTTGGGTTACAGCTTTCGATGGTTCCTCTATACCTCAGCGAACAGAAGTACTCGCAAGTGTAACAGATAATTCTGGTTCAAGACCCAACGTACCTACTCCACCGCCATTTGCTATCCCAAATTATCCAACAGTACCATTACCTACAAAATTTAATAGGCCTCATCTAAGCACTAAAGTAATAGAGTCAGAAACTGAAACGATGACATCTGTAACAGCAGCACCAACGCTAAGCACTACTATAAATTTAATAGAAAATGGTCAAGAAAAAGTACAAAAAGACAAAACAGAAAACGATAAATCAAAACAAAATACAACCAAAATACCAGTAGAGGAGACTTCAGTTGGAAATGAGGTGCCTTTAACAGTGATACCTCTTGTAGCCATCGGTGGGCTGGTTATAATCGTTGCTGCTGTAATAATTTTTGTTTGGAAAAAAAATACCGTTAATGCGAAGACGAAAAAGGATGATATGGTAAGCAAAGCTGTAGTTATATTTAAATGAAAATATTAAAATAGTTAAGAGTCTTTATAATATAAAATACATAAAAATTACAAAATAAAAATAAAAAACGATCGACTCTTAAAACATGTTACCATTTAGCCTTATATCGGTTGTTTGCAGAGTAAAGACTCAAATGGCATCGTGTTACAAGATGCGACCATGAATATATGGGATCGTCCTCGTGCCTATTCCAATCGATATGAATCCTGGGACAATAACCATTTGCAGGTCAGTTTTGACCTTTTATTTAGAAAAGTCTCTTCTGATCGATAAATAGTCATTGCTTATCTTATTGAGTATCCACCTTTATCGACTTAACATTCATTTTATAACTCACCATTGCGATTGGAAATAAAAACATTAACTTCAAAGAGAAATACATAATAAATACAATATTTAACATGCGAATAAATTAAGGTATTTTATAAAATTTTTGATATAATAATCGTATCATTCTAAAAATAAAATTTTTATAAATATAATGTGAAAGTAGGAAGTTAAAGACCGTGTTGAAATTACAAATTATTTAATAAACAAACATAGTCGTAACAAAAAATAGATCTTTTGATTTTTGAACATTCGCATTTATGCAATAGATAATTTTGAAATTGCGAAATCTTTTACAGGTATTGTTTTGATTTTATTTATTATTTTTTTAAATTTTATTGTAGACGACAAACGAGTTATCCACATTTGTTAAGGTTATAAAATGTAATAGTAAAATGTTGGAAAAAAATTTTTTTTTTAAGTCGACTTTCTTATTTCTTATTTATATTACTCAGAAATCAAACAAAACATCATAATTTTATTTATAACTTATATAATATTGTATATAACATTTTAAATACATGAGCACCTACTTTTAAAACAAAGATATATTAATTGATTTTCACAAAGAACAAATAAAAACGTTAGCCCAGTATTTTGATAAATAATAACTTTCTGGACAGAATTGCAAATTAATTAGCTACTGTTTTAGGATTTGATTAGAAAGCCTTTTTTATTATTTAAAGATATTTTTTCATACCGGCAGCTGAAGTTTTCCAGATCTTAGTGACCGTTTGGACCTTTATAAAAATACTTAAATAGCTTTTATTAAATAAATACTTAAATATCATATTCATATTGTGTCACGCGCTTTAGGGTTATGTTTAGATATAACGATAAGTATAATGTTAAAATTGTATTTCTCGTTAACATAAAATGATATTCCTTTTATTATCTTCTTTTAAAAAAAATACATTATAGTAGAGTAGTACTAGTTACATTCATATTTATTTTCTTAATTTTTCCGATACGCCACACACTAAGACTTATTATTAAGACTTTACGACTAACAAAATTGAAAAAAACTTTTGTATTTTAGGTTTTGCAAAATAATAGAACAAATATGTTTACTTTCAGAATTCTGAAGAAACAACAATAAGCAAAGCTGAGCCACGTGATGAATGGGAGTTCCCTCGTCATCGGGTCAGGATATTCAACATTGTAGGCGAAGGAGCTTTCGGACAAGTATGGCGCGCACAAGCCTTGGATATTGATGGTATATCAAATTTTAGACTATTTCTTTTATACTATCAAGATCTTATAATTTTAACTTTTTTTTAAATACAAAAAAGTTAAACTATTTAGTTTGACTATTATAATGGTACTATTATTAGTCTTAGGATTATCCATTGCATTTCTTTGTACTTGAAACAAATGAAATAAACAATGAAAACCTATAAAAGCAACCGTATTTACCTACAAATTAAAAATAGTAAATATTATTTATCAATAAAAACACACTATAAATAAAACAAAAAAATCTAAAAGACATTTCAACAAATAACGTGTCTTAATTTGATTTTCAATTTGCTAATATTTTTGTATTCTAATATCGTAATATAAAAAAAGGTTTGGTTTTCGGAAATCTTTTGACATATGATTGCAGTGAGCCAACATTTCTCTTTTCTTCATCATAAGGAAATGTAGTTTTAAATCATTTTAAATTAATATCTTCAACAATAAAAAACAAAATAAATGTTTCATCCTTTAGAAAACATAGAAGAGTTTCTGAATTATTTATTTATCAAGAGAATAACATAAGATTTGTGTTTTAACAAGAATGACAATATTTACATAAAAGCAGGATATTATACTTCTTTGTTTACTTAGCTACTGTTCGAAGTCTTGACTTAAAAGCTACCTGTGTTTTATAATATCATACTTGTTATTTGTATTCATAAAAGAACAATCTCTGAATATTGACTGAAACATAAGAGTAAAATGTATTTAGGAAAAAGTAAATCTCTTTTCTGATCTCAATTCTATAAAATTGCAGGTAAGAAAGGAGAACAGACCATAGCTGTCAAGACTCTTAAAGAGAACGCGTCCGAGAAGGAGAAGGCAGACTTATTGCAAGAACTAAATGTTATGAAAAATTTAGGAACTCACCCTAATGTCGTTCGACTTATTGCTTGTTGCACCGATAAGGTAGTTATTTACTAGAATGTTCATAAAATATTTATACTTTTAAATTAATATTGGCTCTCTACATAAAAGAATTTATGAAATATTGGAAATAACAGAAACTTTTATAATCGTTTCAGGAGCCAACCTTAGTTATTATGGAGTTTGTGAGTCTGGGTAAGCTCCAGCAATTTCTTCGCGACTCCCGCGCAGAGCGTCATTACGGCAACACGCACGGCGGCAGCCAGTTTCTCACGTCGCGAGACTTGACACACTTCGCTTTCCAAGTGGCTAGGGGCATGGACTTCTTGAGCTCGAAAGGGGTGAGATTACTTTATTTTTATTATATATTTAAAATTATTAAAATAAAGCGTTCCGAAACAGGATTTCCATACATGCATTTTCTTGAAGTTTTGTCTTTAATTTTATTTATTATTAATTAATACTTTTACTTGAATAAGAAATTATTTTCAAACCATTGGTGGGATCATACATAAGAGCATTTGCATTTTGGCTTTTTTGGTTTGAAAATTATATAATAAAATCGCATAGCCTCTTACCTGCTTTAAATATTAATTCATACTATAAAAAAAACAAAGTCGGTATAGCTTTTTAAAAGTTCAAGAACATACATTCATAGTCCAGAACAACATATATAAATATATTTTTGTAGAAATAGTTGCATTAAGTTTTATAATATATATATTCGTAGTAATAATATTCATGCATGTATTTATCAGATAATACACAGAGATCTCGCAGCTCGAAATGTTTTAATAACTGAAGAGAGAACATGTAAGGTCGCTGACTTCGGATTCGCTCGGGACGTGGCTGGCTCCCACGTGTACGAGAGGAAGAGTGACGGGCGACTGCCTATAAGGTGAGCTGAACCTTTTTTTTCTTTAAATAACTGTATTAAAAGTTTATACTTAATGCTGGTGAGCGAGTTATTATAACTATATTCAGACAATTCACTTAAATTTTACTCGCGGCTTTCTAAAACACATCGGAAATCCAAGAATTTTTTCTTGTAATCACACTTACCCCTATTGATTTGTTACTATTGAAAAGAAAAAAAAAAACAACAGTTAATAAATTCTTGATTAATTATTCGATTAATAATTGATTTAATATTAATGTGAATAAGTTATTGTAATCGCATCGCTTTTCGAAAAGGTTTTTTGTAATATGTTGACTTTAAGGTGTCTATGAGATATGTGTATATGTTTATATGTATTTCTGTATGAATATAAGCATTTCTTTGATTTCTTTTCTCCATTTGCTAGCGATCTGGGTATGCAATTGATTTTGTGTTGGTACCAATCGTGGTGTATTCTCGTAACATTTGAGCTGTTTAGATTTTCTGCCAAATGACCAAGTTATTTTTTTAATTAAAAAAAATCTAAAACACTACGCAATCGGGTTGGTTGTAGCACCAATCGAAACTTATTTAAGTAACTTAGAGCTAATTAGTTTTCTTGTAAAATCAGTCAAGCATTTATTGATAAAGAAAACCTTTTTTTTTAAGTGAAAACCGCTGTTCATTCGCGATTTCTAAAACACTTATTGCACGTTATTGCACGATGGGGTCGTTATAATACCAACGTTATAGTCAGAAAAGTGATCAAGTGACAATAGGAAGTAATAATCTAAAATTTCTTTTTTTTTTTTAAGAAAATGTAAAAAGAAATAATTATCTATAAATGATGGAATATAAAAAAAAAATATTTTTGTATCAGGACATTTATGTGATGGCAAATAATGATATGATTTTGTAAAATAAATAAAGCCGTAATAAAAATCTTGTCTTATTAGCATAAAGTAGATAACATGAATCTAAACGATCAATCTTATAACACTTACAGATGGATGGCGCCTGAATCCCTGTACGATGATATTTTTAGTGTTAAATCAGATATTTGGAGTTTTGGTGTCCTTCTTTGGGAAATAGTTACCCTCGGTTCGACGCCCTACCCTGGCTTATCAGCTGGAGATGTGATGCGAAAGGTGAGTTATGATGACCTATATTATCATTTTTTTTATTGTTTCGTGTTATTGATTTGAAAAATTGTATCTGATTATATTAGACAGTTTCATGAGGCTAGGTTATAGTCTAAATAGCATTACGCTACTGCTTCTCATTATCTTAATAATATATAAAATCCTTCGTTCGCGCGCGGAACCACGATTAACGCTTAGTAAAATATAAAGGATACTTCACATTATGAGTTTCAATTATTTATAACATTGTTAGTTCCAAAAAAATTGAATCAAGTAATACCATTACAAAAATGTTACCCGAGTTTTCCCTGAATTATTTATTACAGAAAGTATAAAAATAATTTGAATTTGGATTTTCGTTTATAAGCGTTCAGAATAAAATATTACAAACTCGAAATGTTGAACTTAATATAAGTATTTATTTACTCGAAGTATTTTAGATATAATGCCTATCTTACAGACAAATGACAACACATGTGTTATGGAATTAAATCGTTTCGTGGAACTCATTTATGTTAGTTAAATCAGTTATAGTCGTACTTGTAATATGTAAAACACATTGGCAGGATTTTGATAAACGTTAAGGGTTCGAGTTTACAAACTCCAGAAACAATATTATTATTAGTTTGAATCAAGAGCAAAGTTCATACAAAGGTAGTTTACAAAGTCCCTGGAAGGAGTTTAACTTATATTTGTCTATCTTTATCTATATCACTAATCGTCATTGAATTATTTTATATAAATTTCCATCTCAACATATATTATATTCTTCTATTCAGAGCAATAATACAATAACGAAGTATTTTAAATGTAAACAGAATTCAATAACACACTTGTTTATACAAAATGCAACTGGTATTGAACGACAAATGTAAAATTGCTTTATTTTGAAAACATACTTTCTTTACAAAGGTACGCGAAGGTCATCGCTTGGAAAAACCAGAACATTGCAGGAGAGAACTGTATAATATAATGTATTACTGCTGGGAAGCTGAGCCTACTTCGCGACCAGATTTTAAGGAAGTAGTGGCTATGTTGGAAAAACTATTATGCACCGAAATGGACTACATAGAACTGGAAAGATTCCCTGACCATTCGTATTATAATGTTCAACACTTAGACGGGGAAAAATTGTAATTTTGTACATTATAATACTTATCTTTTATTTATTAATAGTAAATATAAATGTCATAGAAATGTTAAACATTTTTATTGTTTAATTTGGACGTTGACTTTATGTGATGGTGTATTTTATGGTTTATTTTATACTTTTATATTTTGGGTAATATTAGAACTTATCTCAAATGTTGTATATGATAAATTTATATTAATTTATCATATACAATAATTATCATATACAATATTGTTTAGAAAGTATATCACAAACTTATTTTTATAATAAAATGCAGTTTACACTTGAAATAAATTATGTAATCTTTTAATATTCTTGAGAACATTAATTTAAAAAAAATTGTTTTTTTCTTAAGGAGTCCAATTAAATGCAATCTTTGAACAAGAGCCCTTCTTTGTATGTCAAGCAAAGAGTTCATTCAAATTAAAACTTAATCACTTATTTGATGAAATACTAATTCGATTTCAAAATATTAGTGATTGAAGAATATTTTGAGACAAAAGAAGAATAATATAATGCAAATATTTTTTGCAACCACTTATACTATTAAAGGAATTATAGGTTATATACCTTTGCAAAAGATAAAAAATGTGTTAAACTGTATCAAAATACGTTAAAAATTTAATTAAGTGTATAAAACTTATATAACAATCTACAAAATCATTTTGTGGTTTTGATCTTGAAAGCAAAATAAGTTAGTTCCGTTTTTGTGCAACTTTATTTATTTTTGTTAGAGAATACATGCTTTAAAAAATGTATTGTATAATATTATTGCTTTTTAATTTGCTACAATTTTTGATTCTACATAAAATATTCTTAATTCCGTTCTTAGAAAAGTATTCCTATACATAAAATTTAAAAAATAATAAATTGTAGTAATCTAAAGTTTTAAGACAACGCAATAATAAAACGATTGAATTTATTATATTATTATCTCAGTTTTACAGTTGTTTCAAAATATAATAAATTGAGATTATTAAGTGTTTATTTTTTGTAAATATTTCTTTCTGTGTAGAAACTAGTCCTGCCAAAACGTTTTTCAATTATAGTATTGTTTTATACCTGTGTACCTAGCAACTGTAAATAAACCATTGAATATCACGATATCTATGTATTAATTTAATTGAGATATTAATTTAATGTAATAAAGTCATTATAAAATCTTCGAAACTGTTTATAATTATATTATATATCTTATTATCCAATCAGTTATGGAAACTATCAGGTTGAATTGATTTACGAAGCTACGTCATTTCAGTTCTTTAATATAAGTTGGAGAGGAGGGAGGGAGATAGGTGGACTATGTATTTTATAATTATCATTTTTGTACATTATATGATTTATTTCTTTAATTTTTTGATTTTTTCACTTGCTTATATGGCGATACAGACATTAATTTGGAATAAATAGTTTAAAATCATAAATCCACTAAGCTGAAAAATTATTTCAATACACATTTACTTGTGATATTGACAAGAAATTAATTATGCAATCAAATATAATTGATCCGCCATATAAAAGATAAATGCGGGTTACAATTACGCATTTATGTGCGACTAAGCAAATTTGCATACAATTACTTCGGTTTAACCATTAGCCTCTTAGCATTTTTAATTGTATGAAGAGCTGAAGGTAACATTTTATGACTAGTGGACCACAACCGGATATGCGCTTTATATGTTAGAAGTTGCGCCGATGTGTTACAGCCGATTAAACTAAACAAAGTTAAGGATCGAGGTAATTTCTATCACATATATATATATATATATGAGTATATATATATGAGTATATATATATGAGTATTGTTGTTCATATTTAGTATTTTTTTCATTTAAACTTTGTAATCATAACCCTAAAAGACATATCTGCCATCACAATCAAATATAATAACGCAATTTCTCCAAGTTTCCTAGAAATATGACTCTGTCGAACTATGAATTTATAATTTTTAAAATTTACCGACTCTGACAGAGCCTGCTTAATATAATGAACTACAACTCCTTAGCAAGTGACATCAAACGTTGGTGCGTTTAATCAGGATTTCAAAATGATAGAACACTTGTTGATTTATATTTAAACAAAACTCAAGTCACCCTATTTTATGCAAATGCAGTTTATTCATCTCATATTTCATTTTTATCAATATCATAACTTCTACTCTTTAGTGTGCTTATAACATGTACACTGATGACTTGCAGCTGTATTGCTAGGGAAGTGTAGATAATTTATTGACAGTTATAAAGGAATGCAACACCGATCTTGCCTGTCTGTTAAATGATGGTCCAATAAGTATGGATTATCCGTTCACCCGACCAAATGCCAAAGTATTGTTATTCATAGTCATAAAATGCTCATCAGAGTCAATTCAAAACGCTACCGCTAGTACTCTTTAATAAAAGCATTATATTTTATTTATACATCTAGAAGAATCAATGAGAACATTAATTCTTCTCTTAATTCCCAAGTCACAACCCAAGCCCAAGACTGACTGCGATATTACAAGTGCTTTATCGCTGTAATAATTTCCTTCCTACCAGGACAAAGAATGCTCTTGTACAATCCCTAATTTTCTTCTACTTGTCTATGGTGAGGTTCGCGTTTTCGACCTGAATGCAGACCTTCTCAACAATTTAGACCGTCTTCTTAATAACTGCATTCGATTCATCTATAATCTTCGCAAATTGAGTCAAGTGTTTTCTTATTGTCTACAATAGAAATGGCTACCTAATTGTCAGCGACGAAACTTACATGTACTCACTACTCTTTTTACTATTCTTAACTCTCCCTCATCTCCCATCTACCTAACTGCTTATTTCCAATTCCTTTGTAAAACTCATTCTAGAAACCTTCGATCTACTAATAACCTCCTACTTTCATGTCCATCCCAATCTCTTGGATTTGTTGGTTCTTCTTTTTTCGTTCAGTCTATACCATTACGGAATACGCTCCTTTACAAATCAGAACGTCTAGCAGTCGTTGTGTGTTCAGAATGAAACTAAAGGAGCTATTGTTTAAAGATACAGTGAATTCGTCGCAACGGTAATTCTATGTATGTTATATTGCATCTACTTCTTTTTATCTCTGCATCACCTTTGGTCGACTGGTAGAAAATGCTTATAGCATTAAGTCCGCCATTGTACTTCGTGCATAAAGTAATAAATAAATAAAATATATAAACCCCTTTTATTTTGAATAGACCTACGTCGTAAGGGCGCTGTAAGATACTTGAGGCACCTAATACGCGGGGTACCGTTGAGACTTCAGCGTGAGCGCCATCTTTTGGTGTTTTAATGGGTTGTCTTCACACATTTTTTTTGTTATGTTTGAAAGAAAACAATTATTATTTCTCACAAATTTAATAACAAATTCAAAGTTATAACATTTACAGTGTTTACAAAATTATTATGTAACTTTTAATGGGGAATAAAATATTCAACTAAAATTAAAAAAAAATGCATAAGACCATATTTTACTAACATGTTTTCATAATATTCTATGCAGTAGTTATCCACGAGTCTATCATATGATATGGTGGCCGTAGTATTTTATACATTGGTCTACTGCATATTGATTTTTTAATTGACATTACTTGATATCAAAAATTGGTTACACTGAGAGGAAATAAGATAAATTAAAAAAAAACGTTATTTTATGCTTTTTTATAAAGTAATTATTGGATGTATGTTTTTATGTATGTTTTTGGGGTTTATTGTTTTTTTTGGGTAGGATTGTTTTTTTTATGTATTAAAAGCACTTTTATCGTTAAGTTTGTAATGTAGGGCTTACAATTATTTATCTTGACATTTTATTTCACAGTCCTTATACAGGGAATCGCGATTCACTCGAGTTTTTAAGATTCCTATTTTTATTTTTTTTCGAAAATTCTCTATTCCGAAATCTGTATAAAAAAATTGTAATGAAACCTCTAACATTAAAATAGCCGTTCCAATAACCATGCCCAAAGCCAAAACCAAAAAGCCACCTTGTAAGTGCTTCAATGATAAAGCATTTAAATTATGGTGCTGCCCGTGCACAGAAAATAATTTAGTCCGCTTTCTCATATTTAATGTTTTGAAGTAGCTTCTCACCATATCATTCAGTCCTAATTGCTTATATATTCCTAACGTACGGGAGATATTTTTCAGAAAAGGGAAGCCTTTTAAAGAAATCATTTCCATAGGCACTGTAAAAGTATTCAGTTCAAATGCAAAATAGGTATTTCGACCAAGATTATCCGTTAACTCTGGCATATGTGCAGATAAATGTGCTAATTCTAAACGACTACAAAGCAGCGAAAAATTTCTGTATACAACTACATCTCTTAGTGCCTTAGATATGTTATTGACGACAATCCATTTTTTACCGATTTCATAATCAAAAGAGTCACTTGAGTTATAAAACAAATCATGGAGCTCTTCAAAACCACCGAATTTTATTTTGCTGCGTACTAATTCTTCAACGGTATGAATTTGATGTTCATAAGTAGGATTCCATAAAACTTCAATTAATTTTGTTTGATATGCAGTTATGAGTAAAATACAATATAAGTTAAAAAATACATAGAATACCCTTAAACTTTCTTTTACCGGTCGCATGTAACCTGAGAAGCCTAAAGATGATATCCATGTATTTATAAAACAGTGAATGAATATTTTATTGTAACTTGTATCGTCACTAGTGTGACCTAAAATTTTCCATGCAAATACGCAAACTATAAATGAAACAATGAAAACGTACCAAACATATTCATTGAAAGCAACAGTAAGCGAAATCCAAGGTTGTGAGAAATATGCCCGTGGAACCACCCAAGCATAAGAATCAGCCAAATATGTTAAACTGGAGTCGAAATCTTCATGTACATCAAAATCGGGAAAAATACCACCTAGAAGAATGTGTCCTCTTCTCGCAACAAGTTCTTTAAGAGCGCCGTTCCATATCCCTTTCTCATTTCTCTCACCCCTAAATTTATTAATTATCTCGTAATTAATAGAAAAGTTAAATTTTTTAAGCACCTCATTTACCATTAATTTCTCGATATTAGGATCACTTCTGATCCTACTGATATAGGGCTGTCTTTCCAAAGCAAGTATGTCTAGTGTACAACCATGCATATTATGAGGTAGCCTATTTGCATAAACTTTCTTTTTATATTTCATAATGCCACGCTCACAAAAGTTCTCTATGATCAATTCATTATTAATTGTTTCGTTATGATATCCACAATATTTGGGGGGATCATATGGTCTCCAGCCAAAAATATTCAAATTACTTATCATCTCATCTTTGGAAACACATATTATTACATTGATGACATTATAATGAAATAAACATTTAAATATATCTTCCATCACTCTTCTTTTTTCAGCATCACTTTTTTTAAGCAGACATAAAAGTACAAGAAAATGTGCGTAAGGATTCCAAAACCGTGATCTAATGATTTGATTCATTATATAGAAAAAATCTTCTAAACTATCAATAATTATTGTAAAATATTTAGCTGCGAGTACATATTTGTTATCGTTTTGATAATGAAACCCATTTTTCTTGTTTCTTTCTACATTGCAACACAGTTGTACAGTGAACTTGTTTTTTTCGTGTATATATTTTAAAACACTTTCTCTTATTTTTATCATTAAAGAGGTAGTATTAGGAGAATTTCCAAAAATTACCAGACCAGGTTCATGAAAGTTATATTCTATTACAGAATTCATACAATTTAGTAAATCTTTAGAAATAGTTGGCCCGTTTCGATTAATCATTTGATTACTTGATTTCACGAACAATATCGTTAAGATTATTATAACACACATATTAATTTATTAAGCATATGAACCTAATATTGAATAGAGACTGAAGGGATAGTTACTTCCGTATGTATTTGCATGAAACGAATGCCATTAATATAGTTGAGGTAATTGAATTTCCATGTTTAGCAATATTTAAAAAGACCTGGATCATGAAAGTTATTTAAAGTTCATTATGATTTACATTTACTTTTTCATAAATATAGAAATTAAGCCCAACTTCACTTTTTTATATTTCATGTTTATTTTGATACTTAATATTGTGAAAAAAATTTCTTTCTGCGAAAAAAATTGCGCCCTTATTAAATACCATTAACTTAAACTTTATTTTTATTTTTTTAAGTACCCTTAAAACTATTTTTCTGTTGCTTATTTTCTTAAATTTAAGTTATAAAACTTTGAGAAGCATGTCTATGTTGATTAGATATTTTAGTCGAGCATTTATATCTATATTTACAAGGGGTTCCTAGTGTCTTTTCGTATTATATACTTCTATATATTATATACTTCTAAACCAAGTAAAATATCTTTGGGGTTTTACACTAAGCAGTGATGGGATTGGCGTTAAAATCAAAATCTCGGAATTAATCGGATTATGTACAAAGTGAGACACTTCTAACTCCCAAATTTCCACCATGGGTAAGTTTTCAAAACTCCTAGGTGCTATAAACTAAACAAATAAATTGGTTTTTACCTATCTCTTGGTTTGAGCCGAGCTGTGTAACATATTGAAAATAACTTTCTGACTATGAGCTAGAATTGATATCCTCTTTACTGTTGTCAGATACGACATTCTCAAAGATATCATGTAGTTCTAAGTGTATTTCTTCAGCACTGTTAGATAAAGGTGAGAAAAAACCTGTGGCAGGCTTCGGTCGTGGCTGATGACCACCTATCAGACTAAGCCGCACCGTCAAGCGGCTTAGCCGTATTCCGGCGCGTTGTCCGGTGACGCCGTTATGGGAACTTGGATCAGAGCAGTAGCATTGCAATTAAATGCCGAATAAGAAGTAAACTGACTAACAAGCAGCAGGGAACTAATCACGAAGGGTAACGGGCTGCGAGGCACGGTGCACCGCTGGCCGACCGCAGTCAGTAGTGGACTAAATTGTAAGCTCGCCACTCATGAAAGACTGTCCCGCCAACTTTCGAGAAATCCCGGGAGTGCGTCGTCACTCTGTTTGGCTACCACCGCCGGTTATTGCCGTTGGTTTCGGGAGGCTCGGGCGTCTCCGCAGTCTCCAGACTACTCCCCCATCGGTATGCTTGGTTATGCTGTGCTTCACTGACCCTGTATCTGTCATAAATGCTTCGCTTTACTGCGGACTATCCACCTATTTCAATTTATAATGAGACACAAGAGCAAGAGAAAAAGTTTAAAACAGCGGTTTCACACCCTCTCCCTAAAAGTGCACCTCAATAATATCCGAGGGATGCACTCGAATCTCGCTTCTGTCCACCATGATCTCGAGACAGACAAACAGCATCTCCTGTTTCTCACGGAGACTCAAAGAAGATGTCCATCCGACGTATATTACTTATTGTACCCGGGGAACACCGTTCAATTTTATACCAATTGCGGACGTATGCGTGTACGCCAGCGATGACATTTGATTTCGGCTTCTCTGTAAATTTGAAGATAACCATTTTTCGGTGAGATGAATACTAATTGACACCAACATTGACAAAATTCTCTACGTCTGTGTTTTCCGGTTACACAGCGGAGATACTGAGACAACTAAGCTCACAAACTACCTCAGCGAGGTGGAGGACTTAGCTCAATAGGAGTACCCGTCGGGCCAACTGGGGTTAATCGGGGATTTTAATGGCCATCACCAGGATATTTATTTCCATACCTATATACCAACCATGCTAGGAGAGAGACGAGCCGTCTTGCGGTCTCGTTAGATCTCACTCAGCTGGTCCAAGGAGCCACTAGGGTGCCGGAACTTGACTCCCACACACTTTATTACGTGGATCTTCTGTTGACGACTGATCCAGACAGGATCGGAGCTACTCAGTGACGATTTTATCGCCCCTGGGTAGCTCGGAGATCACTGTCCGGTGAAATATGTATCCATCTACTCTCTCCCTGATTCCAGCCCAGATACTGAATTTTGAATAACATTTTTCAGGATATTGAATAAAATTTTGCACAGAATAATGTTTTATTTAAATATGAACCATTTACAATCTTGTAAAAAACAACAGAATTTCACATAGGACTTAAATTTAAAATTTTTGTAAAGTATAACTTTGAATGTAAAATATTTATTTTGCTTTTTGATATATTAAAATATATACATAGCTACTGTATGGAATAGCATTCTATGTTAACATCAGTCTATTCTCTAAATAATTTATTTTTTTATTTATATAAACTTACAAATACACTATTATAAATAAAAACTTACCGTCATTCGTGATTGTATTGTTATATTATGTAATGTTACGTTATCACAACCAAATGTAGTATTTGAATAAAATTCTTTTGTCATATCTAAAATTTTACCTGATCGTGACATTATAAAAATCATTAGTCGGTTTTAAAATTATTTGGACATTTGTATTCATATTTTTTTTTTCGTACAGTAAAGCATCATATTTTGTACTACTTTCTAAACAATAACGTTGCAACTGATGATCGGGCAAAGTACGCGCGCCTTCCTTGCACACCAAGCACACGCAGTTTAGTTATATTTCCTAAACAAATTGAGCTTAAAAAAAAAAATCTAGTAGATAAATCTAGCAGTATAGTATGTATTATTAATTTTTTTATGAAGTGACGCATTATGAAATGTTCGTTCTATGACGACATCAAACTTTGTTCTTCGGATGAACCCTAATTACTAATCTTAATGCTTGTAGGCTGAATTTTCACCGTATTATTAATTACCCCACGCACCCCGCCCTGATCGGAAGTTGTTTGCGTAGCTCTGACTAGCGTCACTTAAAAAGACTATTCAAGACCAAAATAATGTAATCAAAAAACTTATTAGTGTCAATGAAGTCTCAGATAAGTCAGTGATCAATAAAAATATCGAAAAAAATGAGGGTATGCGTTAGCCATTGGTTGATATCAGCCGTCAGCCGAAATCGGCGATATCCGCGCCCGTTCGGAACAGCGCTGTCATCGTTAGGACGAACGACAACTCACGAGTTAACGCCAGCGACAAAGCCCCTACTGAGATGCTTAGTGACAATTCTGTTTATATAAATGATAACGTGCAACAGGTAGCGAATGAATGGGTTAACGTGAAAGCGCGGCGCTCGCGTCGCCGTACTGTAACGAGTGACAAAAACAAGGATAAGGAGGCAGTGGAGAAAGAAGGTATACCTACGGGGTTAGAGAAAAGCTTAATAAATACTCGAAAAATAATCCCCATCAGCAAGGGAATAAATACGTCGGTTATAAAAATAAAGAAGCTGAACGTAAGAGGTGCTTACATGTCTGGAGGCTTCTTAAAGAGACTGCGGAAACAGACTTAACTGAGTATGTAAAAGAAATATTGGGCGAAAACAGCTTCGTAACAGTTAGTAAGATACAACATAAAAAGGATAGAGGATACGCGTCGGATTTGTGTAACGGAAAATAATTTTGACAAATTGTATAATCCTAATGTATGGCCGAAAGACACCGAATATAGTGAGTGGTTGTTTTTTCGTGCGCCAAAACAGGCACGACCTGTTGCGAAACAATAAAATGATTAATATTCTGTATCAAAATGTGAGAGGCCTCCGAACTAACTAAGACTAAGACTGATCAATTTTTATCTTTGGTTGAATCTTTCGGTTCAGACTTGTTCGCGATCACCGAAACCGGCTGTAACGAGGGCATTCAGAATGCGGAGATCGTGCCGCCTGGCTACTTCGTTGCGCGCTGTGACCGTGCAGATGGCTGCAAGCAGGGCGGGGTGCGGCTGGCGGCCACGCCTCGGTTCGAGTTGCGGCAAGTACCAGTGCTTGACAGTATTCATTTAGACAGATATAATTTCGAATTGGTATGTGTATCAGTTTATATAAGTTTTTGTTTTCATGCTGTGTGGTTTATATTCCACCGAGGGTTGGGGAAAATGAACACCTAGTAATGCTTGGGGTAATTGAACAAATATGTGTGTGTACATAGTTATTATGAATATTTTATGTCTTTCTGTGAACTTGTTCAATGCAGTACTGTTTCAAACTGTAACGATGGATAGCTGGACCTGATGCTGAGCGCATGTGGTGGCGTTGGAGTGGCGGTGGTGGTGGCAGACATGTGCTGGAGCCGGTGGATACTTACCACCCTCCACTCGCCGTCGCTGTCTCCACTTCTGCCGGCGTATGCGCCGCGACGAGTGCGGATAGCTATCAGGTTCCAGGCCAGAAATCATTAAAGCAATGGAACTTTATTAAAGCGGATTATTTTAAATTATATTGTTCAATTTCAAAAATTGACTGGACGGACTTATATAGGGCGGATGATCCTCATTTAGTTCTTAACTTATTTTATAATAAACTTACTGACGTTTTTAACAACTGTTATCCACGACGCTTTGTAAGCGCAGGTGAAGGCTCGGTTGTAAGACGCACAACATGGATTTCGACCAGGGCAGGAGACAGCCGGCAACCTTCTGCATTTAATGACGTGACTGGTGCCGGCAATTGATGCGGGGCGGCAAGTGGACGGTGCTTACTTTGATTTTCGGAAGCCATTCGACGCGGTTGATAACGACGTCTTGTTGGAAAAGTTGGCGGGAATGGGCTGCACGCCGCATACGTTGTCATTCTTTGCCAGCTATTTGCGAGTACGTTGACTGCGGCGGGTTAATGTCGGAGAAGTACTGGACAAGATCTGGCGTCAGCCAGGGGAGAAATTTAGGACCCGTCCAGTTCATCATAATGATTAATGATTTACCGAAGGTGGTTCAAGAGTCTACATGTCTCCTATATGCTGATAACTTAAAGCAGGTACGAGAGGTGGGTGACATGGCGGACCTCGACTTTCGAGGACATATAGCAAAGGTGTGCAAAATAGCGTACCGGAACCTGGGCTTTGTACTGAGGCAAGCAGGAAGCTTTACCAACTTCTCTGATTTGCGTGCATTATATGAGGCCTTGGTGAGTACTTGGAGTATAACTCGGTTATATGGTCTCCATGTGAGATTGAATATAAACTTCTGATTGAACGCATCCAAAAGAAGTTTACCAGGTTCCTCTAACTTAAGACATATGGCGTGTATCCGGGCTATCCAGTTTTTTTTTTTTGGGCAGGAAATGCATTTACGCATTCCAGGCGCGTCGGGGGGCGCAGCCTGGAGTATGCCTCGACCGAGGTAATATCCAATAAAACCTGACAGTGGTCCGCCAGTAGGAGGGCCCGCGGAACTCCTTGCGGAACGTCACAGGGCCCCCACCCGCCGGCTATTGCTAACCCCGTACCGGGGCAGCTTGGCTTCCGCTGCCCCAGCACCCTTGCTAGTGCTAGCTACGGCAAAACGGTACTACGGGCCATCAGCCGTTCTTCCCGAGGTCGCGGGAATGGTGAGAAAGGCCCACCGGACCCCACCCGACGTTCCTGCGACTGTAGGCGAGTCTGTACGTGAGCCTTACACCCCTCGCTGCATCCAAGCTTCGAGGTTCGGCAGGAATGCCCCCACGACGCGTCTGCGCGCTACGTGCTTTTCTGAGAGCCGAGCGCGCCACGTTGCAAGAGCGGCCTATCGTTCCTGCCGTCGTAGGCCTTCGATCGCCTCTTCTGGCCCGCCTCTGCCTTCCTGGCGGATGGAGCGGTACCGTTGATACACTCTTGCATCCATCTCGGCTAGGATATCCAGGGGCGGAAAACGGGCCGGGATTGTCGCCGCCTCAAAGGACACCGTCCGGTAACCGCGTGCGACCCGTATTGTCATCTTTCGTTGGACGCTGTACACTTGCGTGCGACAGCGTCTGATGACTAGCCTCTTTGCCCAAACAAGCTACGGATTGCACGACCCCGGCGTAAAGGCGGCGAACTTCCTCACTCGGTCCCCCGAGATTGGGTAGGATACGGTGCAGAGCACCCACTACTCTCTCGGTCCGGGGGACCAGGCGTTCGAAGTGAACCGGGCTATCCCTTAATGTATCCTACCTTGTATGTTATTAGCATGGTAGGATACAGTAATCTGGAAGCACGGCGGGAAGTTGCTCTCGCTAAATTTGTGGTTAAAGTATTACGCGGTGAATTGAATAATCCAGAAATTCTGGCAGAGTTAAAGATATCTGCCCCTTCTAACAGTATCGAGCGTTGGCGGCCGCCACCGCTGCTGGCGCTGATCAACCGCGCGTGCACCAAGCTGCTGCGAGACGCTCCGCTCACGCGAGCGCTGCGGGTGGTGAACGCGGCGGCGTGTCATGCAGATCTGTTCAATTGCACACTGGACGAGTTTACTAGAATATGTTACAAGTTGTGTTCGTAGTGTACACAATTTTATATATACATATTTTTTTTAACATTAGGTATATTTGAAGTAGTTAAACATGACATGTTAACATGACATGGCTTAAATGTGATATAATTATTTGTAAATTATTGAATTGGTGTTGAATTTTATTCTATGGATTTTCTTTATTTTTTATTATTATATTATTAGACATGATTAAACGTGGAATAATTATTTAATATTATTGTAATAGTTTTTGTGTAATTGTTGTGTTATGTCAATTTTGTAACTTTTATATTTACTGTTTTATGTCAACTTATCTAACGAATTGGTTGTAACTGTAATGTTAGATTTAAGTTCTATGGTTAAATAGATAAATAAATAAATAAATGCAATTCTTTGTCATAGGGAGTAAATATGTAAATTATGTTTTAGTTTTTATTTTTAAAAGTTCTTTTATTTAAAGAGGAAAACACAAAGCCTGATTTCGAATATAATAAAGGTTTTGTTAAGTTTAGTATACTTTATTGTCAATTGTAAATTTTAATATTAACGACTTTTGGAATTTTACATTAATAAAAAAAACGAACGACCATACGTTATCACGTACATGTATGTTGGGTGCGTATTCCCTTCGCACAACAATACATACTTTCGGTCAAATCCCGATTAGTATTTTCAGTTTCAAACGTTTTAGATTACTTTTTTCTATTCCAACCTTTTTTAAAAGTACAGACTAACGGTTTTTGGATTCATAAATATAACTAATTTGTTTGTTAACCATGATGTGTGCCCACTTCTTAATTAAAATAATGAAGAAATTGATTATTTATAAATAAATATAATATTATAAATAAATAATATTATATATGTCGGATTGCCGAAGCTATTTGGATCTTGTGATGTACTCATATTGTATTTAAATCAATAACAACTTCAAATTCCTCTTTTAAACTTTATTAACACTTTATTGATAATGAAATAAATTTATTTTGTACAATGAGCCTCGTGGATTTGCGAGTGTACGCACAACACCACGACCCAATGAACACTGAACCCAGGGTATGTAAACTCCATACTGACTGTCTCCGCATTCCTCGCAAATTTTAATTGTAGGTGGCGTATAATCGCGTTTCGTCGTGCCATGTCGTTTTTTTTCGTTCGAGCTCAGTTTTAATTTCTAACGGAAAACGCCATTTGTGTTTTGATGTCGCTCCGATTGTCATTTCACAATACATTTATTCATTTCAGACAATTTTAAAACATTAAATTATTCCGTTCTTTTGTTTCAGACTTGAAAATACGACGTCTGCATCCTGCCCTGGACTGTTGGACTTCGGTATCCGATTAATAAGCTTTACAACTTTTTGTATTTCTGATTTCAGATATTATTTGGACGGCGAGCTTTTTCTGCAGGCTGTGACCTGTTCCCATTTGGACGGTGAGCTTCTGCAGCCTCTACCAAGACTTCATTGGACGGCGAGTTTCTTCAGCTTAATTCCAGATACCAGTTCCGATTCCCAAGATGGCTTATTCAAGATGTTGTGTTCCAGGTTGCAATATAACGATAGCATGTAAGTTACGAATATATTTGTATATAAATAAGCGGCTCTTTTTAATGCATCGTGTTTTAATCTTTGGTACATTTAAATACAAGCATTCATTGAACATAAGCACGTTGTTCCATATTTGTGCATATTGTTTTTTGCTATTTATATTTAACTATATTTCAAACTCAGAAAACTTTTTTGTTTTATTAACTTGCTTTTATATTAAATGTTTTAAGCATACTATAAAGAACTTATGTTCGGAATCCTGTTGGCATAATGGATCTGCTGCTTCAAAAATTTAAATTTAACTAATAATAGGTTATGGCTAAACCTCTAATTGTATTTAACTTAAACATAAAATTCATTATTTACACATTATAACTTCACATTTTATACACTCTTCTAATTTCTAAAATCTCGAATATTCACAAGCATTTGTGTCTGGCAATATATATTTTTCTAGGTAACTGTGGTATAAAACTCCATCGTTTTCCTAATCCTGACAAAGAGCCTAAAAGGTTTGACACATGGCTTTACTCAATTGGTGGGAACATATTGACTGTAAACAAAAAAATTATTTACAATAACCGTAGAGTTTGTCGTTGTCATTTCCAAGAGATATTTCATTTTGGGACTAAACTCACTGGAAATGCTGTTCCAACCTTGAATATACAAGGTTTGCCTATTTCGATATTGTATTTTACATAATACAATTGATTTTTTTTATTAAAGCTACATTAATAAACATTGATCAGTAGATAAAAAAGACAAATGAAATCACAAATGAAATTATAGGTATGTAATTATAGGCATATTTTATTTATTAGTGTGTAATTTTATGCCTGTTTAACAATAGTGTAGTTTTTGAAATGTGGCTGGTTGCATGTGTATGATAGTTATATTTAATGGGTTTTTTAAGCATGGATAATATATTTTTATAAGCTTTGAAATCAAATGAAATATGAAAAGAAATGAATAACACCAAGGAGTTGCAGATAAGTATTATTTTATTTGATTATTTAGATATTCAAACATTTGTTTGAAATATGTTTTATAAAAGAGTTAAAAATAAATAAAGATAATCAATTCTAGATTTAACAATTGAATTTAATTAACTTCAGATAAACATATAATTCTATTAAACATTACAGGTCTTAAACATTATACCCCTTTAAGGGATAGAACCAATCAAAACAGTTCAGCTATCATGGACTGTCTACCAGGTATAATCTAGTTCTTAATATAAATAATTATTTGTATAGTAAATTGTAACTTGTAAACATTATAATTACTTTATTTTACAGAATAGCTGTTATTTCACATGATGTACCCATATCAGTACCTAAATTATCTTTGGAACGTAATGTTTATTTCGAACTTTATTTTAACAATTTTTGAAAATATAATTGAACCATTTCTTATGTACATCATGTAACTTTCGTTCACAGAATCTCCATCAACTTCTATGCAGGCTGTTGTTTCACATGGTGAAGCCACATTGGCATCCAACACTTCTTTTGAAGGTAATATTTACTTGGAGCTGACTTTTATTATAACAATTTTTGAAAATGTAATTGAACCATTTCTTATGTACATCATGTAACTTTCGTTCACAGAATCTCCATCAACTTCTATGCAGGCTGTTGTTTCACATGGTGAAGCCACATTGGCATCCCACACTTCTTTTGAAGGTAATATTTACTTTTTTTTAAGTTTGATACTTTCGGAGTATATTTTATAATATTTTAATTTACTGAATAATTTAAATATATTTACATTCGATTAATTTATTTTTCATTAAATTTCAGGGAAACCAAGGAGACGCCAAACATTTAAAATGTTTGACAGGGACGCAATTGCTTTAAAGAAACAATTGAATGTAGCACAAATGAGGAAACAACGTTATTCTGCTAGATTAAAAAACGCATTTCAACTTTCTCAAAATCAATTTTTTCAAAAACTTTGTTGTAGATTTGATAAAAGAGCACTGTTATTTTTAAATATGCAGTTCCGTGAAATTAAGAAACACAACCAAGGTTGGAGATTTAGTCAGGAGGAAAAAGTTTTGGCCCTTGCTTTATACAAACAAGGTCCCAAAGCATATAGATGGCTTAGGAAATTTTTTGTTTTACCCTCTAGCAACACTCTTACAGCGATGGTTTCTAGGGCAAGGCTAGAACCTGGAATAAATGAACATTTGTTCCTACAGTTGCAAAAAAAGGGTAACAAAAATGAAAAGCCATGAAAAGCTATGTGCTTTACTATTTGATGAAAAGGCTATAACTCCTCATCTCAGTTACAATTGTAAGAAGGATCAAATTATTGGTTTTGTTAATGATGGTAGAAATATACAACATAAATTGGCGAATCATGTTTTAGTGTTCATGATAAGAGGAATAAAATCTAGTTATAAACAACCAGTTTCTTACACATTTTGTAGTGGTAGCACTAATAAGAATATATTACATATACTTATAACTGAGATGATAGAAAAGCTACATTCGATAGGTCTTATTGTTACTTGTACAGTATGTGACCATGGGACCTCGAATGTTAGTGCACTGAAGACTTTAGTTGAAACAACTAAACTTGAATATTTAAAAAATGGTTGCGAATTGAGACATCATATTTTTGAGGTAGATGGTAGAAAGGTTGCACCTTTATATGATACTCCTCATCTCATTAAATGTATTAGGAATAATTTACTTATTAAAAATTTAAAATGTTCTATTGATGATCAGGAAAAGACAGCTAGCTGGGAACATATTTTACATTTATATTCTGAAAACCCTGGATATAAAGGGATTAGATTACTTCCAAAATTAACAGAAAGCCACGTCATGGTCCAGAAAATGTCGAAGATGAAAGTGAAGATCGCAACACAAGTTTTCAGTGCTTCTGTAGCTTTAAATATGGGATATCTTGCTGGTAATATTTTTTATTCTATTTATAGAAATAATTCTACATTTTCAAATACACAATATTTGTGGAAAATTGTAATTGTTGTTATTATTTTTCAGATAAAGGTATTCTTCCTGTCGAAAGTAAAGACACTGCCGATGTGATTCTTTTCTTTGATGAATTATTTGATTAATTGAATGGCAGCTATAACAATTTTAAGAAGAGAGGGAAGAAGATGCTGCTGGGTCCTGTGAAGCCGAACTCTAAGCATCATGAAGTGTGGGTAAGAGCTAAGAGGATTTTACATTCAATGCGATTTGTAACAAAGGCAGGTAAAACAGTAATAGCACCTTCAATAAGAAACTGGTTGTTAACTATTGAAAATATAGAATATTTAATTAAATTGTTGTCACAAGAGTATAATTTAAAGTCAGTATGGCTGCGAAATTTTAATCAGGACCCATTAGAGAATTTTTTTGGATGTATTCGCAGTTACGGTTGTAGAAATAATTCACCTACATGTGCTGCATTTGAAGCAGCCTTTACGTCATTATTAATTAATAATATTAGCTCATTTCATTCTTCGGGGTCCAATTGCGAAGATGATTCATGTTTTTTATTCAAATCATTAAATACCATATTTTTTAACAATACATAATTAAATTCTACTCCTGTGAATATAGACTATGAGGATATTATTGAAAATTCTTGTATAGATATTAATTCTAAAATGAATAGTCCTCATATATGGGCAGCATTGGAATATGTTACTGGATATGTTTTAAGACAATTAAGGATTAAAGTTTTTAAAGACTGTCATGCATGTAAACAGTTTTTATATAATCATGACCAATCTTGCTCATATATTAAAATTAGAGAGAATATATTAAATAAAAGTAGCTTAACATATCCTGCACTTTCTTTAATTAAATGTTTTTCTGACATACAGGATATTGTAATAAATATTCTTAAAAGGAAATGTTTTATCAAAAATATTTCAAATTACATTAAAACAGTACTGAGTATTCATATTAATTATGATTTTTTAAAATGTGAAAGGCATAAATCAGAAATAATTAAAGTGTTGCAAGATTTGTCATGTAACTTTTTTCTGTACAACTGGTGTAAGGACATTAATAAAATACTATGTGGCAAGTACAGTGCTATTGATGATTCAGATGAGATTCAAAAGGCTGCCAAAGCTTATTTCATGTCTAGAAGAAAACATTAATCAAAGTGATTGCCTATTTTATTCTATTATTGTTTAATATTGTCAAAAATATACCCCATAAAAAATCTGCTGCCTGAGAATGTTACTATATGTCAATAGTTAATTGTATGTGCTATTACTTTAAAAGTTTAGTTATTTAAACAACTTCATTTTATTTATACTACCATTATAGGTGTTATTAAGTTAAATCTGCCTTTGGTTTTTTGCTACAAATAAAAAAACTTTAATTATGTCTTTAGCTTCATATTTAGTTTTATAACAAGTTTCACTTCAATAGCAATCAAAATTTATAAATGTTTTGATAACACATACAAATATAGTTTTTTTTATTTATTTGTTTGGTAAAATCCTCGTTTCTCATTTATGAGATTCTGGCAACCAGGCCTAGTGAGACTAGATTATTTTATTTTCTTGATATTTTGATATTTTAGCATTATATAAATTTTCTATTTTTGGGCATACAAGTACTCGAATTTTACCAGGCCTGGACTTGTAAGATTATTTTTTTAAAGTTATTTCTTTATATAAATTCTTTTTTTTTTTATTATTTTAATATTATATAGTTTTCTCCTCATTTAAGAGCTTATTATCACTAGGTCTAGTGAAAGTAAAATATTGTTTTCAATATTTTAAAATTAAATAAATTTATCCAATTTTGATATTTTAGTGTTGCATTTTTCCCATTTAGAATATTTTTGTCACCAGACCTGGTGATGGTTGTTTCTGGATTTTTTTTGCATTGTATAATTATTATATTTTTTCATAGTTTTTTTTTATAATTTATGAGGTTATTGCCACCAAGCCTGGTTGGTAAGATTTTTTTTTTTTCATATTTTTACTTCAATACTTATTTATTTATTACAAATTGTTACTAGGCCTTGTGGTTTAACGTCTAGTGATTATAATTACTATTATGTTTGAATTTTATATTTGTAATTATCTACTTAGTAAATTGTAAAAGAGTAACTATCGAGTTTCTTGCCAGTTCTTCTCGTTAGACACAGCATTCCGAACTGGTGGTAAATTTTAGATACTTAAACATTGCCCAAAAAAAAATATTTTATATTTTTCTATTTGCTATTTCGTACATTAATAAAACAATTTTAACTAATTTTTGTTTTTTATTTCATCTGAACACTTTGATGAAGTCATTTATTATAAATGAAAAAAGGTGAAATATTAATTTACCATTTTTCATTTATAATAAATAACTTCATGAAAGTGTAGTTTAAATGGAGAATTCAAAGAAAATTTAAAAATGCTTGGAATGTGGATACCAAGCATTCCGACGTAGTTTTGTCATTCAGAGTATAGATGGCGTTAGTAGTCCAAACTACGAAGTCTGCACTCTATATATAGTACTCTGTGACTGAACCACCGGACTCTCTGCTCAACCCTTTATAACTCATTACTATGAAGTTGGCGCCACTCGCAACCCCACTCGACAAACTAACTGACGTTAGCGTCGGCTCCTTGCAACAATAAATTGACTTTCCATTTACAATTAAAATTTCTAAGAAATAAATTAACAAACATTTATCCATTTCAACGACAATCAAGACATTAACTATTTTTGTTTATAAATAGTAAACCGAAGTAATAACAACAAAAATTATCAATTTGCCGTCATATATGTAATTTATATTTTTTCCTCTTAGAATCTATATTGATTACTTGTGTATGTTAATTTTAATAAGTTTAAATAATGAAATCAAGTGATAAATTAACTTAGTAATTTTAACATTAAACTTTTTAATTATAAACAAAGATGTTTTTTAGGTGGAAGTTAATATGAAATATTTTATGGTAATGTATTTGTTGCATGAAATAAAAAGCAGAGTAAACAAATATATTTTACTATAAAATATTAGAAAAATGAATTGAATATACTATGTGAAAAAACTATTTCTTTGTATTATTATAAAATACATGTACATCTCTAAAACTTTTAGTCGAAATTAAGTAAAATGTAATACTTTTTATGATACAACTTTTATTCTAAACAAGCCTGGCATGGTACAGTGAAGCATGTATTACTGTGTTTTAATAGGATACATTTTATTTGCCATAAAATTGTCAAAGCTTCGACTTTACTTGTTTCACATATATCACAGAGTGCCCTGGTGGGTGTCGCTGTGTAGGTCTCACATTTCTCTCAATCGGCACACTATCCGCTCCTTCCAATTGTCTTAAAAGTCCCAGCTGAGAAATTACATAAATATTAATAGGTTTGTTAATCGAAATCGTACTTTGTTAATCGTTCTAGATGAAAATGCTAATAAATGCTAATAATAAATAAACAATTAAATATTCATAAACTTTATCGTTATAATTGAATTCAAACTGCTTTTTGTAGTCCACTTGGGATTTGAACTGCTCTATTATTATCAAATATTTATAAATGTGTTAGTTAGAAAAAATAATGGGCCATATGTACATAAATACATTACTTACTGCCTATTTTAGTTCATGATAACAGTATTAGAAATAAAAACTTATTGTGTAGAATAAAAAAAAGAAAACAATTTGTTTGATGACTTTTATATAATTATATTTAAAATACAAACTAAATTGTAGATATCTAATTCTTGTGAGTTTATGAAAAATTTAGAGACTCCAAGAAAGTTTCGTTTGTTTTTTGACCAGTATGTTGTTGTTGTAGATACGACTTTACAAATTGATCCTATTTTTTTAAGTCAATAGCTATAAGGAAAATACTAAAGTCTATTCAACCCTTATAAATAATAGCACAGTACAAGTTTACGCTTTAGAAAATACCGGGTCTATTAAATTAGGACCCTTTCAACAAACATTTATTACAACTAGAACTTGAACATACGGTTTAAATAACAGAATTAGCCTCAATTAATTATATTGCTGAAGAAACGTTATAGCAGGTTTAAGTTATGTATTACAATGTTATTGTATTACAAGGTAGAAATGTTATATTTACCATATAAAGCCATATTTATATATTTTTAAAATTTATATGATTTTCTCGATTAACAATAATAAAATTAATTAATTAAATCACTTTATAATCCTAGAGTTACGCGATATTATAATTTTTATATTATTCATACTTTTCACGACACGAAAAAAATTGCAATAAATAAAATAGATGTATTGTATAATTGTTATATTCACCTGTTCGCTACCGATCTGTACGGCTTTCTCGTAAATAATCCACGTTACACATTCACCATAGGGCGGTGTGGTCAAAGATCCTTTGTAAGTGACGTAGCTGCCGGTCGTTACATCTTCTCTATTCATCCACGCTAACGACTCTAAAATTAAAATATTATTTTTGTTTTTATTTTATTTTATTTCATTGATATATATTTTTTTAATAACTATAATGTTATTTTAATTAGACGTTTATTATTACTCTGTTTTAATTTAGATTATCAATAGAGTATGCGAGTTATCAAATACTCCTTGGAACTCATATTTTTGTGTATTTTTTAATACTTCTTTTGTGTTGTATTATTGTTATTGAAGTACCTACTTTATTAATATGTTTATCGTCGTATAAGTCCTTATCGCTTTTAAGTAATGCAATCACAATAAAATTTATGCAGTGAATCAATGTAAACATTTGATCTCTTCCATTTATAATTATTCACCGTATTGACTGACAACTATATTGCATTTTTTTATCAGCATAATACAACATCAAAAGAAAAATCTGTGAATGGTTTTTTTTAAACTTTAAGCCCTTTTTGTGTGTGAAACTCATTTGTATCCTAAATATATAGATGAAACACACCTGCAGACAGCACTACACTATGTTCTGGTTTCCTAATCTGCTCCAAACCTTCAATGAACATATCGAAGCTCGGGTTTGGAGCGTCCACAGCTTCCAGTAAGTATCCGACCACAGCTAGACCATCAGCGTGAGATACAGCTGCTTCAAGAGACTCATATTTGCTATTGTAATGTACGAGGTGGCATTCTGCTGCATACCTAGAAGTTAATTAATTTGTTTAAGGTATACATACATACATATAGTCTCACTTATTTCGTTAGTTTTTATTTTCATGGCCCAATCTGTAAATCAGCAAGTTTTCCTAAGAAGTTAAAAAATGTAGACCGCAATTTATTTTATATTAAACTAACTTTAGCTCGCGACTTCGCCAGCTGGTGTTTGGGCAACAAGAACACAGTGAACTATAATTAATTTTTACATTTGAATCACAATTTGGTAATGTAGGGTACACAGCATCGTTAAATGCGAACTACCGAAATTTGAAATTAATAAAATAGAGCCAGATGGCACTATTTTATTAATAGATATTGATGGCTTGCCTACAAATGAAAACCAAACATTTCATATAAACTTGCAACCACTATTTGGATTTGGATTTGAACTTGTCATTTCTTGAAATTTTGATTATCGATAAAAATTTTATTAATAAGCTTTTTTTTATTATATAAAAAAAATTGAAATCATGCTTTCAATGTTCTTATATATGTAATATTAATAGTGTAGAATTAAATTAATTATCCAAAAATAACTGTCCATAAATTTTAAAAACTTCCGATCATCATCAGGCATGTGCATCAATGACCCAATTTTATGGTATAACTTGTGTTGTAGTTTCAAAGTTACGTTCATCGAATGCCCCAAATGTGGTTGCCCCAAATAACAATACAAATATTGTCATTTGGGGCAACAACAACAACTAAATTTACATATCTTCTTCAAAAATTATTTTGAATCATCTGAATCACTAGCGATAAAGTTATTAGCCGAGTGGCTCAAGGTGTCGACATGATTATTCAATGTCTGGCATTATTGATATATTTACCCAATATGCATATGGCAATTACGGAATGGCCAGAGTTATAAAAATCTGGTTCATATTCGTACGCAAGTCGAACAAATAATGCACATTTTAATGGCTCGCTGCCTCTATCCGTCTTGTACTGCTGCCCTGCCTATGTTTTGTTTTATTATTGAGATTCTTATGCACGATCCTCTTCTCTCCAAATTCTATGAGCTGCGTTTCTTTCTGTGACTTATTTCGCCGACTTTTTCTACACGTTTGTATTAAGGCTCTCTACTCTGGGTATTGTTGAGGTAACATTCTTAGGCGCCATTGACGACGGTCAGTGAACACATATAACTTATAAAATGATATTCAGAAAGACGAAGGATACTTATAAAATGATATTCAGAAGTGCTTCCGAAAGAAAAGAAGATTGAAAAGGTCGCGACATTGAATTCAAAATATGAAAATAATCAATCGATATTGCTACGCACAAAATACGTCAAACCATATGTACAAAAGAAATAATTAATCCAATAATTGAAAAAAAGTTACACTGTTCTTTTTAAAACAAAAGTGATAAATTGATTTAATATTGATATATTAGTAAAACATATCAATAAAACAACGTAGGCTGCATCTATACTTCTGAAACGAATGACAGTTACTTTCAAATAATATTATCTTAGTATGCTACCAATATAACAATTATTAAATTAAGTACAACACTAGTTATGAACTATAAAATAATATATACATTCTAGTACACTTTAAGGAAATTACGAGTACAGACAAGATGGCAACATTCAATTTGTAAAACATTAGGAAATATAACCGACTAATTATTTATTTTTAATGAGCTTTTAACAGATAATTAATTAGCCTGAAGTTGGTGTAGCACTAATATATTAATATGATCTAAAATTGGTCTTAATAAAAAAAAATGAAATAAATTGTAAGTTATATGAAAAGTTTATACTTGTAACATACCACCATATTTTGGATATATATTCAATCCAGTCGACTAATTAATTAACACTAAATCTGTTAAAATCTTGAGGAACTAACATGATAATGAAAAAAATAACAGTATAAAAATATTGCCACTGTGTCATAAGATTTAAGCTATCGTTACTCATAAATTAGATCTAACTGTATATAGAGAGCAAAATTTGATTAAAATCGGTTCTGTGCTTTAGAAGTCCATCGTTGCCAAAAAAAACCAGAAACCTGATTTATTTATTATATTAAGATAGTTTTAGCGTTGATGGTTATATGGTCCATATCTACGATTTATTCTTATCTACTAGATATCTAAAATGATATCGGATATGATTTTATATACTACAAATCCGTCTGAAGATCGTTTGATATGATAATTTAAGATTGATATGACAATTTAAAGTCCTGCGTGTCTCTAGTTTAAGATCTAGTCTGCAAGTGGTTGACATAAAATATAGTAAAGCTATTAAATAAAGCTATCTAATAAAATGTTAGTAAAAGTATGATGCAAATAATTAAATCATGTCGTGTGGCAATTAGTTATAATAATCAGGATAAAAGCAATCGTCTTAAACATTACTTATTAATAAATTACAATAATTTATATCAAGAATAAACTTGAGATAACCAAAATTTCAACTACTTAAAATTAACGCAACGAAAATTTAAAGCATCAATAAGTTGCATATATATACGTCATTATATACGTTAATTCATTCATTCAATTCCTTAATTTTTCTTTCTATTACATTTTATTTTTAGACTAGAACATTCTGATTGGGCTTAATTTAATTTACTAAAGTTATTATATATAACAAATGTGGTATAACTAAAATACTGAAATATAATTTTTAAATCGCGCCAACTCTCAAGAGAGAGACGAAACGTTCCTGACAGTGTCATCCGCACCGTGCTACGGCGCACAAAGTATAGTTTACTAACATTAACTAACACCTAAAATAAGTTTCACCTTTTATATATTGCTTCTAAAAATTTAGTTAAGATTGGGGTATTTAGATAATTATAAAAAATAAAATGGGTTTTTATTCAATACGAGGTGTTGAAGAAGTTATTATATCTTTTAATTCGATTTTTTTTCTTAAAAATCGTGGATTTAATTCTTAAAAGTCGTCACTTATGTAGGAATACTTACTACAGTTATGGAAACAAACTGTCCTGTAGAGAGACTCCAACCCTGGCCTGAGAGGAACCACTCAACAAACTTAGCCGATTATTGTTTTATTATGATCACTTTGTCACAAACGTAATATCAATATTGTATGTATTATTTTATACTATTAATATGTCATAATTAGTAATTTGCCAACAACTAGAACCATCGCAATCTATTTGATTTCCTATAGAAGGCTTATTGATTTTAGTGAATTAATATTGCCACTCGGCCTGCACGACAACCGTTGACTCGCAACACCCGTTCACAAGTATAACCAGAGTCAGCCATCAGCTCCTATGCCTTATTTGAAGGAAAAAGGCAACACGAACCTCAACAATACTGCAAGTAATAACTTGTAAGGAAGCGGGTGCGAGACTAGTTTATTCGCTACATATCCAGGACATGTCGTCGTTAATATAATCCTTTACACACATTATCACATTAATAGGCTTTATTAATTCACAAATTTAAGAGTTAACTAGGGAGTTTATTAAAAAAATATGCAATAACCTTCGGCAGTTATCTATTTTATAGAGCCTAGTTGCGGCGCAACAAGTTTATTTTTATTTCTATCTTTAATTTGCTGTAATATTTTTTAAGAACATAAATAAAATTTTCATAACTATTTTGTCTATTTATTATTTTTTCATAATCCCAATTTATTGAGTGAACCTCTTTATGAGAAACTTTTCTGCATTCGTTGTGCAAGCATCAATCGAAAACGGTGTATCCGAAAATTTCCAAATTTTGCACACTGACAGATATCAGTCTGGTGATAGGTTCAAAAAAAGTAAGAAGGAACAAAAATTTAATAATGTGTCTCATCTCGAAATATAGTCGAAGACATAACACGTCGACGTGTTGTAAATACAACTTCGGTGCTGTTTGCTCCTCGCGTCGCTCAATATGCTAACACTTACCGAGATTTTGTGAGCGCAGCGAGTCAAAATTGAGGTCTGGTCGCGCTCCTAATTTTAGTTTATTTGGTAACTATTCTCTTAGAATTACGTTTTAGATTGCTCAAACAGCCCTTTTCTGTAGTTTAAATACAGTATCAATATCATGCGCATTACCAATTTCAATATGTTATGGTAACCTTGACCATTATATTCATTTCTGAATAAAGTTGTTTTTAATAAAACATACTACAAGTTCACAAAATCGAAACATTGTAAAATCGTCATTATACTTAAAACTTCAAAAGTAACTTATTCAAATAAAATAATATATATGTTTTTTTATACATTTTTTCAATGATATCAAACCTCGCCGTGCTTCAATACAGTAGTGATATAGTTATGACATTTTTATATCCAGTTTAGTAGTTATAGTATTAGAATTTATGATTATTATTATTATTTTATTATTATGTATTTTTCTAGATTAATAGAAATATACATCAAATGACATTCCGTTTTAATATTTATGATACATGTTACATTTTCTTTAACATAATATAAATAAAATATATTAATATATTTATTTTATTAGTGAATAGTTTTAAATTACATCTACTAAATGTTGTATAACTAGAAGCTGAATAATTTTTAGCAGTTTATCGAAAACCAATCTTCAACATTTAGAAATTATTCTATTTAAATAAAATAAAATATAATATCGGATTTCATAAGGAAGTCGAGTCTATGACTTACCCGTGGCCGTCCAGAACATGCTCGCAACCAGTAAAATCATCTACTGACCAGTGAAAGTGCATTTGTTCGAAAATATACTCTCCAATAAGTGGACCCCCGCTCAGACGTGGTCGTGTCGGTGTATCGAATGTGAAATAGGCTAGAATATAAAAATAATACATTTATTTAGAATATAGAAATAATAGAAATGATAATTCATATTGTCGCTTAGACAAATTATGACATCTGTATGTGGGTGGTATTTAAATAAAACACGTTGGTCATTGACTATAAATTTACATAAATTACATATATATGTTTATTGACAAATTCAAACATTAATTTCTTTCTTATGTTATTCTACAATGCAAAGTTAGAAACATTCGTTGGGATTTTCGAAAGAAACCTAATAGATGTCACCACCGTTCCGATAAAGACGGCCATCTATAGAATGTTAAATGTATCCAAGTGAGCAACGCTTCGGTAGGTCAAGTTACCACGTTGCTTTACCAAGCAACGGGGCGGGTTCCTAAAGCCCGTAACCGTGCCATGTTCTAGAGTGACAACAGTGTAAAACCATAATTCATTCGAGTCTTTCATATCTATTTAAATAAAAATGAATCACCGAAATATATGTACGCGCATAACTTCAGAAAGACTGCACCAAATTGGATGATTTTTTTTATATGTTTCTTATGGTCAGGACAAGATTTTCATACCAAAAAAAAATATATATAAAAATAAAAAATATTGTAAACAGAAGATTTTGTTAAATTTTTGATAAATATATAATAAATAATTTTTATATATTGTCAAATTATTGAAAATCGAGCTTATTTGATTTTACTGGACGGGCTATATTTCCTCAGTCGCAACTAGAGAAATAAAATACGGTGGTACGAAGTTCGCCGGGTCAGCTCGTTTTTAAAATTAATTACTAGTCAAAATTTAAAATTAAAGGAAATATGTTGTGCTTTTTTCTTCATCTTTACTCAGTATTTTCAAGTATGTATGTATTTTCAATGAAGTAATAAATATTTATTTAAGTTCCAAAGCATCGTGGTTTGTTCAGTTCTTGCAGGAGACTTCAATTTAAACGAATTCTTACAATATATGTACAGCTCCGACAAAAAGATAGGTTCTTTTACGTCACGTGACAGACATGTGCCGTTATTATATTCTTATCTAAAACATTAAGCTATTTTACGTCACATATACTATCGTTATCACGACTGACGGAAGACTGTATTTGTGTACATAATTTTGAAAAAAAAATAGTTTCTTTGGCTACGATCGATAAGTAACATTTTTCTCAGATGGTTATATTAAATTATAATATTGATACTTTCTTGTAAATTCAAATATTGTAAAATTAATATATTTTACTAATATTTCCCCGTGAATAAAATAAAAGCCTCCGATATAAGAAAATATAAAAGAAAGGAATTATTTTTAAATTGGTTGAAATAATTATTGAAGAATACGACACCTGTTTGTCCTGTATTAACGAGGATTCCATTGGATTTATTGTCCCAGTAACTTCTAAAGCGAAGAGGGTCTAAAGAGGACCAAGTCGGGCATCGCTGAAGTGAGATTGCAATCGGCGACTGCGAGGCTCTCAGCTTTGATATTTGTTCCGCTAAAAGTTTAATAGATATATTATGTATACGTTATATTCATTAATACTCTCGCTATTATATCTATCTATATATTATTTTGTTATTAATGTATTCGCTGTTTAATTTAAAATCACAATTTTAGCTAATCTCTTACTTTTTAGTTTTAGGTTCTTTATTACAATAAAAAAAATATTCCAACCTTTAATATAGATTTTGAATTTAAATTAATAATTATCCGTCTTCTAAGCAGATATATAAATGTAAGGTATTATAATTTAAGAATGTTTTATTTTGTTGCGCTATAAATAAAATTATTTTCTTTAATTTATAAAGATTTTATCGCCTTTAAATCTATTTTTCCAGATTCAAAAGTAACATATCAAAACCTAACATTAAACTACAGTCAAGTCAAGACAGATAGGTAAGCGTGCCGCACCTTAGACTACAGACAATGCTTAACACCAGGCGGGCTGTAGTCAAACCCTTACCTGTTATTATATACATGTTCAGTTATTATATGTTTCATATATAACATATTGTTGTCCTATCAATTGAATATTTTTCAAAATTAAAAACATAATCATGTTCTGAATGGGCCATTTTCTAGCGTATATATAAATTAATTTAATTCATTAATTAACCTTATTAAAAAACAATTATTGTGTTTGGAAACATGTAGCTTACATGTACAGCTTTATTTCAATAATAAAATAAAATGTCATGTTTTAAACTCATTGCTTATAACTTGACGAGCGACTGGTTCAGTGGTAAGTGGTCGGTGGCCGTACCTGCTGAACCACAGGTTGTGGGTTCGGTTCCCACATGGAACAATTTTTCGTGAAAGCTACAAATTGCCGTTTTGAGTCTGGGTGTTATTAGTGTCTGTAAGTTTTTGTGAAACCCAGAACACAGAACTTATTTCTTATTATTATTTTATTAATACACAACTTTATGAAAAATGTATTATAGATTCGGGCTCTCTTATTTCTATTACCGTCGTAAGGGGAAGCACTCACTAAGTCACATTACTATTTTTTATTCTTATTCTAAAATATAGGATATACATTAAAATATTTACCATCTGAAGCTGCCGCGTTTGATGCGCTAACTTTCAGTGACTTTTCCTTAAACGACATTATAAATTATCTCCACTGGCCCTCGTCTGGTGCAATACATACACTGTGGATAAATTCAATGTATCCGAAATCGAAAAGTACACGATTAGATAAATACGTTCGTTATCTTTTTACATTCTTCGTCAACAACATTTTTCTTTGATACTATTGTATTTATTGATAATGGAATATTTAATTTTAGACATTTGATAAAAGTAAACATATAATATTAATAAATTTGCGTGGAATCTCCACTCTCACACTTTTGACTAGAAATAATCGGTACAAAGTGTAAAGACCACTTGTTTGTAGTTTAATATTTTGTTTTTTGTTTTGTATTATGGTTATTTTTTTTATAAGTTATGGACATAGTTTTGAAAGATCTGAAAGTTAATTTTTATTATTAATTTTCGCTTTAACATTTTAAAATAAGTTCTACAATGTTATAAGTAGTAAACCGGAAAGTAGTTTAACCAGTAGGTTAAACTGCTCTCCTGTAATATACCAACAGGTCGCACGCAGATTATATAGCTTAATGCGCCGCAAGTTCGGTCGGTTATTTAACCGGTTTGATGAAATATGCCAATGCGCAAATTGTAAATATTCAAATTGTATATATTGAATATTTAAAAAAAGCAATGTTCTATACAAATTGTCACAACATTAATGAGCAACTGGCTGGTAAAAGAGTATGGTACTTCTTGACACCTTCATATTACTTATTGCTCTACGGCCTAGTCAGTCAATATTTCAGATTTCTTAAAGCTCTGACGCTTGCTAGTTACAGTTTAAGTAATGGTGACTGTATTGTTGTCATGGTATTTTTATCGATAATTATGTTAACGTTAATTGTATATTTAAGAAACGGTAATGGATACGAACCTCATTACAATTATTTTCTACTTAAGGAAATTTGAAGAATTATATATTTTTTAAACCAATACATACAGAATAGATATACATATTTCATAATAGACTTATGCAATAATGAAACCGATTGATTACTATAGTTCACACATGAGTGTTACTGAAAAAAAAATAAAACCACGTGCTTCGCCCTCGGTCTCCGCGGCTACCGCAAGCTGTGGTGTAGCCACCTTTTGTCGACCTCTGCTGCGTCCGCGGTTTGAGACAGGAATTAAAAGAATTTTCTAGCAAAATAGAGATTTTTTAAAAATCACTTATTAATAAAGTGGTTTCTTATGCCAAGACGGTGAAATTGAAAATATTATATAAATACACCGTCATCGCCGTACATTTCCTATGACCACATGACTAACGAAATAATGTTATAAATATCGTACAACAAATCAATCTATAGATAATAAAATATTTTTAGTTTTGTTAAGAGAACCGTTTACTTTGAATGCTATTTCAAAAATGACAATCACAATGCATTAAAACGATTAACATTAAAGATTAACAAATGTTGAAACACAGAATTTTAAGGATGTTCTGTTTCATATATTTTTTAATAACATTTTTATTTTCATTAACATGACTGCATGCGAAGTATAAATACACACTCATTTTTTTAGAAAGTATTTAGAATAAGTTAAGACAACTCAAAACACAAATAATCACATTTTTAAAATCAGGATGATTAGAACAACTTAATCAGGAAAGAAACATTCAAAAAGACATTATTGGATAAGTTTAATATAAGTATTTATTACGCAACTGCTCTCAACTAAAATCGCTTAGAAAGTAACAAATCGTTTAAGAGCAGTCGGCGGACAACTGGTGTGCGCATGCGCTATAATTCCGACAGTTGAACCAGTGTACGCGCTATCAGATCAATCCTATAAAAACAATCGGCCGATAGAAAATATTTTATATACGAGTATTATGATATAGGGTATTTATGGGTTTCAAACTTGTGAGAAATAGTTTTAGCCTAATTAGAAAAATTAAATAATTTTTCGTTTTTTAATTGTTTATATTTGAAATCAAATATTTTAAAAATAATTCATTGACATAATACTATCTACAATGCAATTTAATAAATCTAAATCTAAAGATTGCTAATATAAATAAATGTTTTATAATACCGATTGCAACTATCTTTATTACTTAACATATAAAGAGCTACCGTAGTCGTATGACAAATAAGGTGAGTACATTTATTTAAGCCCGATTCTGTAAAGTGTAGCGCACAACAGAAAACGATTGTAGGGTTTACTTTTATTTAATATTATTTATTATCATTTTTGTAAGGTTTTTCATTCATCATTTTAATATTAATATTAGTTTTAATGCGTAATTCATATTTTGTACTTTGTGTAAGTAGTTGATTTGACTAAGATTAAAATCACGTGTAGTATGTCTTTTTCAAAATAGAATAACAAATTGTAGATTTAACCTAAATAATTAGAATCAATAACTTAAATAATTATTTTAATAATATGCTTATTGTTTGGAATTGTATCTATAAATTATTAATGAACTATTTTGTGTTTAAAGTTGCTGATTTGACTAATATTGTTGATTGTTTGAGGAGGGGAGTTAGTAAGCAAAAGGGTATATAAACAGCAGTCTTGGGAGTTATAGTACAGTGAATTTATTGTATTCAAGCAAAGAAGAAGTGCTAACTACAAGTAAAATAAAGTGAAGTGATAATAGTGTTCATGTGTTTTAATTCCACTCGACGGTGTCCAACAGTTCAGAAGCGGGATAATCAAGAAAAATCTCTCATTTTCTTATCACGCCTACAAGTGGAAAGAACGTAAGTCTAAATCACTGATGTTTTTTTTCATTTTCTAAAAATAATAATTAAAAATATGTTATTTTTTTTTTTTTAGAGGGTATGTTTTTTTTTGTTATTATATTGATCGGAATTGTTTTTAAAATTTCTTTTGTATTACGAATAATTAAATTTTTACAAATACTGATAATTACGAATTAAGTGAACGTGAACTAATATGTAATCGAAGTTGCAGATTATACTACAATGAATGAGAAAGCCCATGGTAAAGGGTTCAGTGAAATTAAAACCCAAGTTAAAGGGTTAAAGAGTTATGGAACTAGTGTGACCAGTCGAGGGGAAGGACTGGCACACACATCTCAACGACTGGAACGTGAGGGAATCGGTTATTGTGGAACCAGTCGAGGGGAAGGACTGGCACACTTAACTACACAACGTGAATCAGAGGTAATGGGTTCTAGTCGTATCAGTCGAGGGGAAGGACTGACTCAACTTGAACCCGAAAACATAGGTTATAGTCGTATCAGTCGAGGGGAAGGGCTGCTACGATTAACAGACCAGAGGGAGCTTAACACACTAAGTCTTAATAAAAATACGGATGAAACTCGGGACAGGAGTCCTATATTAAGATGTCAAGACGGAAAACGCGAAGGGCATTACAAGAGGACAATCAACCCTAGCAGGAGAGTAGTAACACTGCCCGACTCTGAAAATTCGGATTCTAGTGATAATTCTCCTCCGCCTAGAAAGAGAGAAAAGAAACCGAAAACACAAGCTAACGATGGTTTAATGGACAAATTTTTAATGATTTTAGAGAAGATTAAGGGTACTGAGAAACCTAGAATTAATTTTAACACAAATGTAGTGCCGGATTTTGATCCACTATCAAGAGAACAAACAATCCTGATATGGATTAATAAAATTGAAGAATGTGCGGAGATCTATAATTGGGACGAAAAAGAAATTATACACTACAGTCTACCAAAGCTAACTGGTGTTGCTAAAGCTTGGTACCAAGGTTTACCTTCAGTATTATATACATGGCCGGAATGGAAAAGAAAACTTATAGAATCCTTTCCTTGTAGAGAAGATTATGCTGAACTCCTAAGTGAGATGTTATCTAAGAAGGTTAGATATGGTGAACAATTAGAACAGTATTATTATGCAAAGATAAACTTATTAAACAGATGTAAAATATCGGGCAAGCATGCCGTTGAGTGCCTTTTGCATGGTGTAGAAGATCGTGCTGTAAGATTAGGCGCCCAGGCAGCCCAATTTAAGGAACCTGAAATGGTACTAAAATACTTTAAATCTGTTAAAATTGGACAAAACAGGGACATTCATGAGTTCCCAAGAAGACAAGAACGAAAATATAATACCGTGACAAGTCGCCCGGGAACATCTAAATCGGGTGTCAATATAATTAACTCTAATATACAATGTTTTAATTGCAATGAGATTGGTCACCCAAGTTTTAGATGTGACAAACCAATTGTCAAATGTACAGTCTGCGATAGACTTGGTCATTTATCTCCCAATTGTTTTAAAAACGTTAAAACATCTAAAGAAACTGAAAACACAAGCGCAAATAATAATCAGCACCAAAGACAAGTTTCAGAAGTGAAGACCGAAGAGTCAGGAATAAATAAATATGTTCTTGACATATTACTGAATGGATCAAAGATTAAATGTCATGTTGATTTGGGGAGTCAATGTTCACTAATCAGGGAAAGTAACGCCAAGTCTCTTAACCTACAAGTCAGTCTTCAAGAAAATTTACCAGCACTAAGAGGTATAGGGGCTAACTTGACCCTTCCCCTTGGGATTTGTAAAGTTACGATAGAAGTACAGGGTCTCAAAGAGGTTATCGACTTGTATGTTGTAGAAGATTATGTTCTGTTACATCCTGTTTTATTGGGACATACTTTTACTGAATTACCTGATATTCTAATTATAAAAACGCCGGATGAAATTAAATTTCGAAGAATGTCACCATTGAAAATGAACTTGGTAGCATTTGAGAACTCAGAAATTCCAAGCAACACTTTACGAAGCATACAAATATCTACAGATACGAGGACAAATTGCGAAGTATATGTTAATGGCACTTTACGAGGACCAGTGGGAAAAGAGTATTATCTACTTCCTGGACAATATGAAATAAGAAACGGCCGTGGTGCACTTTTGGTTTACAATGTTTCATGTTTACCAATACTCATCACTAAAGATACTCTTCTTACTCGATCTATAAGAAAAAACAGCGTAAATACACTAAATACTTTTGCTGTTAATTTTAATGAATTTGAAATGAGAACTTCCGTTGATTGTAACCCTAACTTTAATAACCATCAGCGCAAGGAACTACAGACCTTGCTATCCAGATATAGCAATTGTTTTTCCAACGGATTTCATGATTTGGGTTATACGTCGGTTACTGAAATGAATATTGAACTTAATGACAGCGAACCAGTCGCATACCGCCCATATCGTATGTCACATACTGAGAAGTCATTGGTAAGAAGTATGATTAAGGAAATGTTGGAAAATGATATAATTAGAGAATCATCATCAGCATATGCTAGTCCAATCATCATGGTTCAGAAGAAAACTGGAGATAAACGTCTGTGTATTGATTACAGAGCTCTTAATAGGAAGACAAAAAAGGACCACTATCCAATACCACGTGTAGACGATCAGTTGGATTTACTTGCAGGTAATACGCTATTTACATCCTTGGACATGGCATCTGGATACTATCAAATTTCAATATCAGAGGAATCACGGCCTAAAACAGCATTTGTAACTCCCGAAGGGCAGTATGAATTTAACCGAATGCCATTTGGTTTAGTTAATGCACCTTCAGTTTTCCAACGAACAATAAATAAAATCCTTATGGATGCCAAGATTAAATACGCTATCGTATACATGGACGATGTACTTATCCCATCCAAAGACTTCGAAGAGGGCATGAAAAGATTGGATGAAGTATTAAAACTACTAAGTCAAGGGGGATTAACGTTAAAACTTAGTAAATGCCATTTTTTCCTAGACAATTTGGATTTTCTTGGCTTCAATGTAAGCGCCGAAGGAATTCGGCCAGGAACAAAGAAAATAGAAGCAGTTTCTAAATTTCCAACTCCAAGAAATCAACACGAAATACGACAATTTCTTGGCCTCTCTGGATTCTTTAGGCGTTTTATAAAAGGATATGCGGTAATTACTGCACCCTTAACCAATCTGCTCAAGAAAAACGCAGGATGGGTATGGGACAAGGAACAAGAACAGTCATTTACACAGGTAAAAAAATTGCTTGTAAGTCGACCAATATTGGCTTTATATGATCCTAAATCTAAAACAGAATTACATACCGACGCTTGTAAAGAAGGTCTGGCAGGCATATTACTTCAACAAAATTCGGATGGGCTTCTGCAACCAGTATCTTACTTCAGCCGTAAAACTAATACTGATGAACGGAGATTGCATTCTTACGAGCTTGAGACTTTAGCCGTTATTGCTTCATTGAATCGTTTCAGGGTGTACCTTATCGGTATACCATTTAAAATACTAACTGACTGCAATGCACTTAGATCAACATTAGTGAAACGAGACCTTATACCTCGTGTCGCAAGGTGGTGGGTTCAACTGCAAGAGTACGATTGTACAATAGAATACCGCCCTGGAAATCGCATGACACACGCAGACGCATTAAGCCGAAATGCAGTAGATATTGCAGTAAGTGAACCACATATTCTAGATGTCCTACCCATAAAAAAGACAGATGATAGTTGGATTTCCACTATACAATCCTGTGATGATGAGGTGAAGAAAATTAAAGAAATTCTTGAAGATCCCTCGACTACAGATAATATAGATATACACAAGAATTATAAACTTAAAAACAATAGAGTTTATCGAATCATTGGAGAAGAAATAAAATGGCTTGTACCACGAGGTGTAAGATGGCAAATCTTAAAAATGAACCATGATGACGTTGGCCATTGTGGATTCGAAAAAACGCTAGGTCGTATAAAAGAACATTACTGGTTTAAAAGAATGCGTAGATTTGTGAAAAAGTACGTTTCGTCATGTTTAGAGTGTGGTTACCATAAAGCTTCTGGAGGAAAACGAGAGGGTGAATTACATCCCATAAAAAAAATATGTGTACCTTTTCACACCATACATGTAGATCATCTAGGACCTTTCGTAAGGAGTAAGACCGGTAATTGTTACCTATTGGTAATTGTGGATGGATTTACTAAATATGTAAATATAAACCCAGTGAGAAATACGAAGTCTTTAATGACAATACATGCAATAAAACGCCATGTCAGCTATTTTGGAGTACCTTCACGTTTAATTACAGACCAGGGTACCAGTTTCACCAGCAAAATGTTCAAAGATTTCGTACAATCATATGGTATTAAACATGTGAAAACGGCTGTTTCTACTCCAAGGGCTAATGACCAAGTAGAGAGATTTAACAGAACAATTTTGGATGCCTTATCTACTTCAAACCATGGAAAAGACGACAGAGATTGGGATAAACACGTTTATGATGTTCAGACCGGAATTAACACTACTAAGCACAAGACTACTCAAAAGAGTCCATCACAGTTATTATTTGGATTTAATATCACCAGTAGGACAGAAAATAAATTGAATGAACTATTAAATGAAACTTGTAATAGAATCCCAATGGAAGACTTGGATAATGTAAGAAAAAGCACAGAAGAAATAATTCAAAAACAACAAGTAAAAGATACAATCAGATACAATAAGAAAAGAAAGTCCCCAACGCAATACAAAGAAGGAGAATTAGTCCTTGTGGAAAAACAGATTCCACATGATGGTAAATCGCAAAAACTTGTTTCAAAATATCAAGGACCATATCGCATTACGAAAATTCTTCCAAATGACAGATTCTTAATTGAAGACACAAGTCTAACTCAAAAAAATGCAAGAAAATACGAATCTATTGTCGCTATTGACAAAATACATTACCATGGATGAATTTTTCCAGAGATTTAGAATCGGATTCATCAGAACAAGAATGCACTAGTGATAATGACTAATCTGTAAAAAAAAAAAAAAAAAATTGTTATATACATTTAATATAAGCAAAGGGTCTTGCTTAGAGCAGGAAGGCCGAGATGTAGGGTTTACTTTTATTTAATATTATTTATTATCATTTTTGTAAGGTTTTTCATTCATCATTTTAATATTAATATTAGTTTTAATGCGTAATTCATATTTTGTACTTTGTGTAAGTAGTTGATTTGACTAAGATTAAAATCACGTGTAGTATGTCTTTTTCAAAATAGAATAAAAAATTGTAGATTTAACCTAAATAATTAGAATCAATAACTTAAATAATTATTTTAATAATATGCTTATTGTTTGGAATTGTATCTATAAATTATTAATGAACTATTTTGTGTTTAAAGTTGCTGATTTGACTAATATTGTTGATTGTTTGAGGAGGGGAGTTAGTAAGCAAAAGGGTATATAAACAGCAGTCTTGGGAGTTATAGTACAGTGAATTTATTGTATTCAAGCAAAGAAGAAGTGCTAACTACAAGTAAAATAAAGTGAAGTGATAATAGTGTTCATGTGTTTTAATTCCACTCGACGGTGTCCAACACGATGCAAGGGCTATCAGAAAATAAATACATCAAATATTATGAAAGATATGATTACTTGTGTAAGTATTGATATGACGGCCAAGAGAAATTTATGGAAAATGATATTTTTTTAGTGTTTATGAAGACAAAAAACAGAAAATGTTTTGTCAGTGGACAAGTTGTGATTTTTACAGAAACGAAGTGTTACATACTCCTGGGCAAAGAGTGAGTACGACAGAATAACCCAAACTAAAATTCAACACTATACCTAACGGTTACTCTCAATAAAATAATTCCAACGCACGGTACTCATCGATAAAACCTTTTAGAATATTGATTACTTACCAAAATTGAGCCTCGGATTACGTTAACATCAACATTTATCATTTTTATCATATGTTACATTATTTAGAGGAATGGAGCAATATTTCGTAGTACCTAGATAAATATTGTGGTTCCGTATACTAAACTAGCAATCTTTTTGCTAAAAAGTAGTTTCACTTACTTTTAAACTTAGTTATTATTTATTAAAATATTGCAATAATAATAATAAGTGCAAGGTTTTAACACATTTTGTTACTACTTTGTTGTATTAGATAATGTGAAAGAACCTCTTATTATACGGTCATGGGTTCATATCCCAGGTTGGAAAACATCAGTCTTGGAAATTAGGACGGTCAATATGTGATAGCGAGATGATACCGGTTCCAGTTTACAATGAATGTATATAAAATAACTCTCATGGGAAATAGACGTAATAAAGATTTTATTAAAAAAATGTGTAATCGAAATATGTATGTTTACGAAAAATTATAAGATGATTGATAGGGGATTACAGTGTGACAACGACATTTTTAAATGACATATCAATAGTAAGATATTTTCATACATTGTCTCTTTTTTATTAAAAATAAGATAAAAGATATTAGAAATATATAGTAACTCGGTCCAGTGCCAATGAAAAACGAATGAATAAAAAGGTAATACACATTTCTAATGATTTAACAACATTTCTAAATGTTTCAATTAATATATCAAAAGCTTTCAAACATTTTTTTTTTCATTATAGTCAACTTTTTCATGGTATTTAATATAAAGGCTTAAGTTCATTTTACATCCAGAGACACCAAATGATGTTAATAATATCTTGTACTGTAATGTTAATACTTCAAATTCAATAAACCCGAACGAAATGTTAATTCAAAATAAATACTAAATAAAAATACGAGATTATGTGTTCGCGCCACGACTTCGATTAGATAACTGGCGCAATGGACTTCAAATCGATTTTAATGAGACGTCCTGAAAATTATCGTTGTATTAATAGGCATTTGTCATATTTTACTATTTATTCAAATTTGTAGAGAACCATACTTGACTTCATTTTATTAGATTTCCGATACCACAGCTATTGATAAAATAAATTATTATGTTTTCATGTACATTCTTACAAACAGGTCTCTGATCTAGTGTATTTATTTAAGAATATGCTTAATATTTAATAGTTTACTAAAATAAGTGATTTAGTGTTATTTCTTATTAAAATATTAATTTTCTAAACTTGACGTTAAATATTGAAGGTGCAAGGTCTTGTACATGGACTATTGATATATATATATTTTTTTAAATCCGTATTCCATATTGCTTAAGATGATTTCCATTCACAACAATCGAAGAGAAAGCTATATATGCCAACTAAGTACTATGCACTTATTTAATTATTCAGATTGCAATCGATTGAACCTCCTAAGGTTCATCTATTCTACGTTCTCCTAACGGTCATAAATTGCACTTACACTACCTATATTGTAAGTTAAATTGAATCTTAAATTAGATTAAAATAAGGCATCTCATTTATTTATATTTTATTTTAAAGCAAAAATATGATTACAAACGTGGAGTATTAACTGCGATAAACTAAGAACTATGATAAGAGAGCCTGGCATTATTAAGTGTATTGTGTAAAGACGCATGACAAGAAAATGAGCCATCTACATGATGTTAGTGAGTTATTAATAGGTAGAGAGTGTGCAGTAGAGGGAGGACCTTACGTCGTCAAGCTGATGACGTACAAAATAATCTTGAATACAGGTGGGGGACTAAACAGGAGACTGACGCCCCAAACCCCTCAAAAGTGTCCATCGCGCCCTCTTATCCGGTAGGTAACCAGCGCGATAAATCATTCCTGGGACTTTTTGACGGTTAGAGGGACAGTCTTTTATGAGTGGCAAACTCACAATTAGGTGACTGACTGCTGTCGGCCAGCAGTGCACCATGCCTCGGATCCCGCTACCCACCGCGGCTAGTCTTCCGCTATTCTTTTATTCAATGCACTTCTTAAGCGGTATATACTCGGTAACGTTTTTACTCTGATCCCGACTTCTCATAACGATGTCACGGCTAGTCCGTTTAGCGGCGTGTCTTAATCTAGGGGTGTTTAGCGTTTTTTTTTCAGCATTGAGATATGGATGCGGCGTGAACGTTCCAAGATCTCAGACAAAGCGTTTTGATTCAGCATTTAAATCTGGGTTCTGTATTTTCTGAGCATTACGGTTTAAGAGTCTTCAAATCTAAAGTATTAGAGAAGGTTTGGTCAACGTGTCACATTGTAGACTAAAGTGCTGCTCAACATAAGGCAATCTGTAGTCAAGCGCTTAATTAAGTTAAATAAAAAAAAAGATATGTTTATTATTATTTGTAGAGAATATAATATATTGTTTTGAATATTTTCACTTTCTCTGCTTTGAAGATTTCTTTTGATTTTAGTGTTTTTGTTTCAATTTATCATCACTTTTTCTTATTTTAGCAACAATTAATTTAATAAAATATATTTTAATTAGGAAACGCACAGAAACGAAGTTAGCTCATTTTAAAGGGCCTCCTTAAATTTACCTCTGGGTCGAATTAAAGGTACTGTCTGGCGCTCTTACAAATAATCCCATCACCAACACTGTGAACCCATGAAATGTAAAGAAGTTTCGTCTTTCTGACGATTGAAATTGTAAAAGGGTAAAATAAAATAAAGTATAATAAATATTATGAAGGTTTTTTAATGAAAATAATACACCTTTCTGTCATTAAGTGGTTGCGGTTCTCGAACAAGCGATCCAATATGTTCCTCCTCCAACAATTTATGAGCAATTTTTATAGCACTCTGAAATGTAAACATTATACATTTATAGATTATTAATTACATTTGGGCAAGGGTAATATAAAAATAATATTATTAGAAACGAAAGCACACTTTTTTTTTTAAACATAAACAGATATACTTTCGAATATATTTAGAAAGATAATCATTGGTATCTCTAAATAACCTCATAAATATATGAATAATAAGAAAGGAAAATAAGCAATAATAAGAAAAATATTTATGTATATCAGGGCACAGGACGGAAGTGATAATTTTACCTACTCTAAGTTGAACTATTTGACATTGAAATTGTCTAAACTTTAGAAAAGCATAAATTTAATGAATATTAATATTATAATAAGTTAAGATATATAGTATCTTTTATTAATTTTAAAAAATATTTTATTCTTAGTGACAATTCTTGAATATGTGCAGAATGTACAGGTAAATAACAAAAAGTGTGCCTAGTGCATGTAATACTGTCATGTTGTTATAATTGGGACTTAGCCTTCGAGCCCGTGAGTTTTAGACCTTCGTTATTTTATGAAAGGTGAAAGTTTGTCAGCGCATGCTTTCAACATGAATGAATCAGAGAAAATAAAACCGAAAGTAAGAAATAGTATAACTAAAACGCATTTAGCAGACAATAACGTTACAACTACCTTAAAAATTATGTTCTTAAACATAAATATAAATACCTTCTAAAAACAACTGAGGCCTTCGATTATATTTTATTTGTAAAGGTTTATTATTATTATAAGGTTGGTTAGTAGTAGAAGAAGTAAATATCAATGAATTCGAGTTTGCGTTTTTGGTAACATATCGGGTTATTTTTTATTAAAATGATTTCCGACGCTAGTTCGGTCCTCAACAGAACCGCTTTAATAAATTTATTTTTAAAAACTTGTGGTTTATAATTATTATCAACATTAAATTTACTTTATAGTCACAAAGAAAAACCCGTGTAAAAAGAAATAAAATTAAAAAATTAAAAGAAATAATTAAAAATCAATATTTCTCGATGACTGCATCTATATTAGTGTTCAAAAGCACTGTTCGCATCGCTTCATATGGCTCTCGAGTCTTCGCGAACGCAGCGAATAGAAATTGAGGGTCTGGTTGCGCCCCAGTATTAATAAACTTAAATATTTATTTAGACACTAACTACTGACATAACATTTTTATTATTTTAAAATATATAAACATAAGACACGATCGATTTTATTATCTATAAATTACAACAATCTTGTTAAGAGAAATTCTGTTTCAAGATGTTGTTTTGTAAAATGTTATTAAATAGTGTTTTAAAATAAATAATAGTTTGTAATATTTTTTTAATTCAAATAGTGCTTAGAATATTGCATGAGGAGGCGCGTGACAGAAGAAATTAAATTAGACCTTACTTTTCCAAGAATTAACAACGTACTAAAAATATATGAATATTAATTTGTATAATATATTTATGTATCTATTTCTTCAGTATTTAGTTATTTGTACAATACAATATTATTTCATAAATATTTTTACAATAAAAAAAATATAATATCACATTTGAATTTAGAAGCCGTTGTTCTTTCATGAATATTCATTATATTTTTTTATTTTATATATATATTGACGGCGGGAAGCCAAAAATTGGGAAAATGGGTATAGCATCTGCAACCATGTCGCGTATTTTAAAAGACAACTTAGGACTTATAGCCTATAAGACATGCACTAGGCATTATTTACCTGAAAATATAAACGAATACCTTAGTAAAATAAAAAAAAAAAAATTTAAGCGGCACGAAAAGGTAGGTACCGAAAAATGTTATAGACTGATAATAAAAAAAATAACAATCTTTCATCAGAGCGCTATAGAAGCTTCGTAAGTAGTTAGCAAAGAAAAACCTTAACATAAGCCAAATTCAGTGATGGTTTGCTAGGGTGATAGCTATTAAGGGGTGACTGTGTAGCTCAGTCACCTCACAGATTTTTTTGTGAACAACATGTCGAAATATCGGCACAATTATATCAGATTGATAAATTGTAATGAGTAAACCACTTTACGATACGATGTTCTAAAAACAAGGCTGGTTCCTTCATCAAGATTCAGCACCTGCGTATGGTTTGAAACCAACATTTGAGACTTCTTGAGAGTTAAAGACTGTTCTCCATATCAATCACCTGGTTTATGATTTATGGCTAGTGTTAGGAGTGTGGCTCTGCTCTAAAAGACAAGGAAATGTAATCAAGCCAATGAAAATCATTTCCAATAAGCTTCATAGGTTTTTCATTTTATTATGGTAATATATAAATTAACGCTAGTTACAGGAATGATTTAAGTTATAAAACTGATTTTTCTTTTTAACAATATTTATGACCAGACCAGAAATGGATAAATATTCTAAACGTATTCAAACCAATAAATGATTCTAATATACGACGACAAGGCAAATTACAATAACTTTTTGTAAGATATTCTAACGGTAGATTTTTTGATTGCCAACATTGCTAACTCCCCATTTCATTATCATTTTGTGTTAATATTAAAGTGATGAAATGATGACCTGGGGTTTTAACAAAAAATTCCGAAAGGGCCTAAATAATTTGATGATTAGCAGTAGAGGCATACCGCTTTCCTTTGCAGCAACGACTTTATCGCAGAAGAACACCATGACAAAACAAAATATCTTACTTTCCAGCATCTTGGGTACGACATTAAATAGTGATACCCTGCTACAAACCGTAGTCGCCAGCTCTTCGTCATTCTATGTCGTCCTCTCTACGAGCTGTCAATGCTACGACGAGTCAAGTCCTGCGTTATATTAACAATTACCCAAACACCCGTGCCCTGAGAGTATCTGTACAAGGCGGAAAGTCAGCGATCCTTACTGCGTCTTCTTCCATCGCTCAAGGTGCGGACGAATCGCAAGTATAGGGAACAAATTGGCGGCAAATAAAACACTACGTTTTTCAATCCCGACTTTCGGTGACTTGTAGAAAGTTAAATTAAAAATGAAACGGGACTTAAATAAATCTTAACACCGTGATCTAAATATAAGCTTTCTTTGTTCAACCCCATTTATTAACGAATTATGGAACTAAGGTTTAAATTTGTACGAAGGTATAAGTGTATTTTTAATGCAATCTATTTTCTAAAAGTCTAGACGCAGTTGTTTGCGTTAAGTTATACTTATTATTCTTCTATTTTAGTTACCGTAAACCTGTAATGACACGAATTTGTTTAAAGTAAAAACATGAAAACTAAATAATATGAGATATACACATTAAATAATATTTCACTTCAAAATATAAAATATTTTTAGGCTTTGTTAAAATATACAACTGATTAACCTTACTTAACTATTATCTTAATGTTCTTTTTTCTGTATATTCATATTTTTCGCTCTAGCAGGCTATATTTTCTAAAGTTTCACTTCTGCCATATGCTAACCCATCTTTTTTTGTTTCACTTAGTCATATCCTATCCTATTCATGACAATATAATTATAAGTATAAAGGATTAATAAATTCTATGAAACTGTATAGAATAAGGAATAAAATACATTAAAATTGACTTTAAAAAATTTAAGCTAAACAAGAATTTTGTAAAAAATAAGTTTCATTAAGCCGTAATCGATGCGAGCTCCATCACAATAATTTTTTGAATTAGTCAAATATCAACATAATTTTTTTTACATCCATAAAGATATTTCTGTCAATCACGTCAAGACGAAGGAAACAAATAAACTAGCAGGAATATTCAAATCCTTGTGCTTGTTAAATACTACTTCACTTTCTATTTATTACATATATGTTATTTGTACCAACATTTTTTTACTGATCTTTATTTAATTATTACTTCTACAAAAGTCATTAACACGGGCTCTACTACTCTCTACATGGTTTTTTTTGCTATTTCGCGATCGGAGACCACCTTGATCGAACAAATAGTTTTTTAGACAAAGTGTACACACAAGCACAAACAAGTTTTTAAGTCTCTAAAATTATTCAGGAATCAAAATATACAAATTTTAGAAATATTTTTTTTTCAGAAATTAATTCAATAAACTTTCTTAATTAGGTTGTTATAAAAGCAACGTATGTCTGAATATTTCACTTAGTAAGTTTTTTATCAATATTTTGCTTAAATTCTCGGTGCTAAGATCTATAAATATTTTTAGACGATATTATTTCTTACCCTTGTAACGGGCAAAGCCTTTGCCCTAACCAGCCACAAAACGGATTCAGTACAGGGGGGAACAGTTAATGATCCTTGGTAGCATGCGTACTGCTTCAGAGGGGGGCTAAAGAATGCTAATGGTAAGGGGGATATTGAGGAATTGACGGCACGTTTGGTTCCCACCATAAGTAGATCCGCCAAGCCTTGCTGGGTGTGGTTATCGAACTGTAAACAAAATATGAAAATATATAATGTAACTATAAACTAAAAGAGAACAACATCCGGCATAGTTATGTTTAATATTTATTTTTAATATCGACGTACATAAAACTAGAATTATTTAATTGTATTTAAATATTACCTTCTTTTAAAATACCCGATTTTTTTAAATTGTCTTAGCAACAACATGCTATAGTTATATAATGTTTCTATAATACAGCAATATTGTCTTTAGAGAATCAATAGTAGGGACATGATCCTTAGTACAGATTCTTATTTCTCTTGTATACATAATGTAAAAATAATCAAACTTATAAATGTTAATCGAGGTTTTTATCGATCTTACCTTGTATAGATTAACAATACCAACAAAAGCCTGAGAATCACTTGCAGAGGCTTTGACAGCGTCTTGAAAAGATTTATATTCCGCCGATATGAATATGGCTTGAGTTTCCATAGGGTATTGGAGCCCCCCTATTCGATGTTCTGAAGGCCAATGCAGGGTTAAAGAGCTAAAGACATATCGGCGACTATGGGCTGCACCGCCATAGATCAAAGGTTGAAGCTTGGAATCCCATTCTCCATACATCACGACTGTGGAAAGAAAACTATAATTATTAAACACTAACAAGAATGTTTATATGTGTAATAAAGATTTACAAACTTATCAAAAATTTGTAAGAAATAGATATTCGATTCAAGTCGATGGAAAATGTATATATAAAATTATATTTATGTATATGATCCACCATCAGATGTCTGATGGTCAATAAAGTAATTTTCTTTTATTATAGAAAATCATATTTAATTTGATCATTTTTATTCTCAATGCCGGATGGATAAAGAAGTATTTCGGTGAGTTATAAGCAAACAAATTTAGGTTTTACTCTCGAGACCTTGTCTTTTTATAATTGAAACTTCGTTTTAAAACCATTCTATTATATTTAAAAATATTTTATAACTAACAAGTTGTAAGCAGTTGATTAATTTTCTATTCATCATAAAACATTATAAGTACTTCTTGTATCGAAAATTATTTTCCAATGCGACTATTTTCTGAGCGGTACTAAGAAAAGTTCTTACGTCGCTTTCCATCATTACTGAAGATGAGTTTTCGTGGTAAGATATCGTAGTTAAGAAACATTAGATGTCGGCATGTCTTAGCCTTAACGAGTGCAGAGTACGGCAAGTTCACTGGAGATTGAGATCGTCCGCCGCAATCTGGAAACTGTTTAAACCAATCGTGCTGATCTGAAAAGAAATTTATTTTGATGCAATATAATTATTTGTTATATTTCCGAGATTTTTTATTATTTTTCCAAGTTATAAAGTCTTAGAAATTCAAAATTATATCACCTTTATAAGTCCATTCTTTCCATTCTTTCACTTCATGTTTTAGAGCTGTGAAAAAATAATCATTATATTATTTAATTTTATATTAAAGATATCTAATATTTTAATAAAACTATTTTACAGATATAACTCGCGTTTATTTTTACATTTTTTAAATTTAAACCCGACGTTTCGAATGCTTTGCAGCAAACGTGTTTGCGGTAAGACAATAAATAGTTTTATTCAAATTTGTAGTACTCGTGAAAATCTTAGAAAACATTATAGTCAATATTTAATATGTTATACTCTACTTGGTTTTTTCGTCTTGCGCAGTTTATTTTTTCGTGCAAAAATGTTCTGAAATAGTTTTGAAGTTATTTTATTATATTATAAAAGATAAAAAAATAAATTTAAAATTTAATATAGTATTTAGTAATTTAACACTTACAGAAAATCTAGTGCTTCGTAATGCTTCAGAGACTACAGACGGAAAAGTCGTTGGCAATCGAAATATGAAAACAGTTTTTGGCTGCAATACAAATTACAATGCTTAAATTGGAAGATAAAGAAAGTAATTCTAATAAAAGTTTTTAAATCTAATGCGACACAAATATTAAAATATAATACAAATATAAAATAGAGTCTAGTATATTAAGCAAACAGATTTTTTACTGCTATTAAAACTAATTATTTTGATAATAACTAATATTTTACATATTATTGTTGATGTTTTTCTGAAACTTAGTTTGTTTGTTTAACATTCTTAATGTGTAGGTGCTTTGTCATTTATGAGGCAATTAAAGTTATGACGCCGTTGGTGAGATAAGGGTAGGCTCCCTCACTTGAATGCCGAGTTGTAAATTTTATTTCCTTATGCTAAGCTTACCCTAAAAGGATTTTCTGCTATAATTCATATCTACCTTTCCAAATATAATTTTGTCTCGGGCTTCATTGTCAAGCTGAGGTTGAATATCGTCGGCATCGTCAAACAATGTGTTGGGGCGTCTTGTTGTTTTATCTTGCGTATACTCTGACAAAATATATGATTACTATACAAACTTGCTGTATACTACCACTGGCTATAGGCAGTGAGTTCGTTTTTAAATTTAATATACTACAAATATATCCGCTTTTGTTTTTTGTTATTGTAGTCTAAGGCCATTTTTGTGTCTTTTAGATAATAAGACAACTTATACTGCACCAAATATTATTAAAATGAGTTTAGTGGTTTTGATGTATTGTAATTAAAGTCCGGACCCACTTTTACTGTTTTTAGCTTCAAGGGTATAGTTCGACTATGCATAATATTTAATAAATAATGCATCACCTTTCGGATGTATATATGTATTAAGTATGTATTATTACATAATTCCTCTATACTTGTGTGTATGTATGATGTGTCTGCACCACAATGTGAAATTATGAATATTCGTTAGCTTAGAGAGATACGTTATGCATAGGCTGAGTCTCGAATCGGTGATTCCGTCTTTATTTCCTACTTCTCGTTACATATAACATGTTTTAGAGCGTGAGAGCACCACATATTCCGTGATCAATAAACAGTATGTAGTCATAATTATTACAAACATACAAATACTACAGTGTGTTTTTTATCAATGTGATAATCTTATTCCGCGTATTTGAGCGATTTAAATAAATTATTTTATAAATTAAGAGTATGTATCTGGATAGTCTATATCCATAATTAGACGGAATATTTCTATATTCCGAAAAGGGCGAAGTTTCCGGAACCGCCAGTTTAATTGTGAAAACTTACGACAATTAATGTGTTTTTCTATTTATAACTAAAAAAGATAACACATTATATATGATTGTATATAAAATTTAAATACCTCTATATCCGTTTATGCAAATTATGAAGAACAAATATCCATAAATTAGAATTCGATTATCAAGCACCATACGCTTAATTGTACACAACAACGTATATAAATAAAAATTAATGATTTAACATTTTAGAATATATTATATAAATAAATTTTACAGAGCTCAAGATAACTTTTTACTATGTTATAATGCAGATATTATAAAGTTTTTTTAATATATAGAAAATGTAGTCGCTAATAAAATTTTACATCGACGCACGAAGACATTGACAAGTTATATATTTTTTAAAAAGTATTTATAATTAATTCTGTTTAGATGGTTTTTTTTTTCATATAAAAACTACATCTTCTACTACTTTTTTAATTCCTCGCGCAAGAATAGGGATGTTATAAATATGAGCTGTCTGTGTCTGTCTGAGATATTGAAACTTCAAAAGAACTGGCCGATTGTGATGGTTAGTTAGAAAGACGACGTCACCCAAATTGTCCTCAGGTGCAATTCATAAAGATCCATTCAGGCCTTTCAAGATCATGAGCTCTTTTTTAAATCTTACACGAGGGGGTGTTGATTTTTTTTACATATGTTTGACCATATATTTAGAGCACTCGTGTATATATCGATGATATCATATAGCTGGATGATGGAGCTAGATGGATTTGGAGAGGAAACCCTAAAATGCCATATAATCAACCTATCCAGTCTAAGCGTATTAGATTTTATAAAACAAATAGTTAATACTAGTTCTGTTTACGTCTTTTAATGACAAGACATAAAAACAATATTAGTATTAACTAGACCTGATACAGGAATCGGATATTGGTTGATGTAAGTAGAGTGCCTGCTTACTGAACCCATCGCGTATGGGTACAGTCAGATAAAAATTTAAAAATCAAAAAAATAATAATAATAATTTTAAAGTTTCAAGTCACTCACAACACTAAAATATTATAACTAAAAAAATTTTTTTTTTAAATTTAACTTTTGAAATTGTGTTTTATAAGGTTTACTTTTTTTTCAATCATAATCTTTCTCAATAAACTCGATTGATGCATACCATCCGAAATGCAAATAGATGAAAAAATAAATGTAAAATAAAATATATTTTTCTCTAGTAAGTGAATCTCATTCTTTAGATATCTTATATTTTTATAAAGTAAATCATGTCATTTTTATCGATTTAAAACTTTATTTAATCTAATTACTGAGAACTATAACTAAAAATAAATGAGTAAAATATAAATGATCTATAAATTTGTTATAATCAAAAATTTCATGTCTTAAGTGCGGCAAAAATCAAAATGTATCCATTTATTGAGGTCTAAGCTGCTAAGAATGCCTGCGCATAATTCCATTGTGAAACCAAAGTGTTCATAAGCGCGCAAAAAGAATATATTACTGATCATAGGTGAAGTGTTTTCAATAATTGACAAGGACTGTTCTTCTATATCATTCTCTGGACTGTCTAACGCTATCATTTTTGATAAACGCCCATACTCTTCATCTAGTTTATCAGCAAATTGCCCAAGAATGTCTTTTACAGCTGTACATTTTTGTGCAAATAGATCATTTTTCTCGTACCAAGGTTTAAGACATTCTCTATTGGATATCTTTAATAAATCAAAATATTTCATTCTCTCGTCATAGTCTTTACCCATCATTGCCTCTCGCCAACTGTTAATAGATAAATCCCATTCTTGATCCGGAATCATCTCTTGATAGGAGTAATTCATTTTCATTACTTCAGTTTGGTGATAATAGCAAACAGGGTTTTTCATAACAAACATTTCAGCTTCTAAAAACATCTTTTTGTAAGGATAAGCTTGATGTTCTATGCTTGTTGCATTTTCAAATATTATCCATAATAAATCTCTAACAATATTTCGAAGTACGTTACTGTAAATAATATTTTCAAGTTTATCGATTTTCTTTTTTATTTTAAACATATTTTCTACTGAATCTGCTTCGAGATTTATTATTAATTGTTTTTCAAGTGTATCAAAAAAACAGATATTAAAAAAAAATATTTCCCAGGTTTCTTTATATGCTCCAGGTTCACTTGATACAAAGGTAAAAAATATTTCTTGACATTGTCCCGGGCATATAACATTTTCATTTTTATTAAAAAAGAAAATTTGATCTTGTAAATCTTCCACAGCCCCTGGTTTAACTTTTTTCCAACAATACCTAAGTGTTACTGTTCCAAGGTTTTGTAAAAATAATTTGCTTCTTCCTACCTTTTTAACGGGGCAATTAAAATAATAGGACCAAGAATCGCATTTTTCATGCCATGACTTTTTCCGCATTTCGTACAAATGATGCAGAGTTTGACGTGGCATGTCTTTAAAGAAAACTGTATTATTTATTCTAATAGCATAAATTGAACAAAGCATATCGTCTGGTGAGTCATTCTGTAAAGCAATTGATATGTTTGGAACCAAAGGCATTTTTGGAGGAGGACTTTTAGGTTTGCTTCCAATCACCACTAAGTCTTTAATTTCAGGTCTAAAAAATTTACGAGCTTTATTAATATCATTAAGTATAATGTATACAACAATAAATTATTTACTTAACTAACAATTAATTTTATTACCGAAATGGATCTATAATTTTAATATTTTCTTCAAAATCCTTTTCTCTTCTATCCCTGTAGCTCACATATTTTGAATCCAATTTTGTGCAAGGTTTGCGTTTAGATAAACCCGTTATACCTTTTTCATTTTCCTGTATATAAGTAGGAACTCCAATATGTTGTATTATACGAGGTCGTCCCATTTCAGCACGAGTTCGTTGGACTTCGTAAACAGGTTCACAATAACACTTTTGTTTTAACCGTTGTGGTTGTTCCCATAGCGAACCTCTTACTCCTACTTTTTTTTCTATCTGAGCGTGTTCTAAAACTATCTTTCTTTCTTTATCTTCACGCCTGTTTTCTAAAATATTCATTTCTAATTCCGCTGGTGCTCTGCCGGTTCTTCGTGAAAGATGCATAGTTTCTTCTTTTCTTATTTTTATCCATTTCTCCCAAATTAGTAACTCCGGGGCAGGATCAATAGAATTCGTACACATACCTTTTATAACTTCTTTGTTACTAATGCCTTATGGAATGTTGTAAATATTAAATAAATTTTAATCTGTCAAAATATGATTTGGCAAGTATTGACAGTAAATAAAAAAGGTACAGATATAATATATAACTCTATGGTTATAATAACTTAACCTTATGCTTGTTTTCCTCGTCCGATGAACGTTTTATTTGTTTTATATAAGATTTTAAAAGCGTAATGTACGAACCAAAAATGTAAAACATGTAAAATGAAAATGTTATCAGAATAAGCTATAGCATTTTGGGTATATTTACTAAGAGAAGAAGGTTTTAGTTCAGTATGAGTACTGTAGACGAGAAATACAGTGCTCAAATTGAATGAAGTTTGTTATAACAAATGGATATCGTGCTCACTACTATGTTAAAATGTGCTAAAACATAATGAAATAATTTTTCATTTAATTTTTCTCTATTTATGCCTTTTTACTATTAGATGGACATAAATTTTGATTCTGGCCCTTTAAGCTTTTGAAAATTATTTGTATTTTAAGGCAATTAAACTTAATATCAAAATGCACCATAAACACAATTATGCCTGTTAACAAAATTTCACAATATGGTCAATTACAACGAAATTAAAATTATGTTTGTTTATTACGGTAAAACTGCTAATTTAATCTGTGGCATTTTTGTCTAACGTCGGTGATAACAGAGTACCTAATTATTAGATACCTAATATCGCCGAACGCACTGAAAGACAGGTGACACTACTATCGTAAAATCTATATAGCATTTTGACGTCACTAATAAGAAACAACCATAGCACGTTCGTTACATTATATTATCGCGGCCTTGGTTTGATGCGTCTGTCAGGGCTGCAGCAGCCGGAAAACGTCAGGCGTATCAGGCTTGGGTTAATGCGTTAGTCATCAAGGATCCGAACTCTAGAGTTCTGAAGAGGAAATACAATCGTGCCTCCAGATTCTTCAAACGGCAAATTGCTAGAGCAAGGTTTAGGCATGTCGTCAAAATTGGGGATCAGTTGACAAGGTACCCACCAGGCACGCGCAAGTTCTGGGCGCTTTCTAAAGCCACTTTGGGTAACTTTTGCCAGCCATCCCTACCGCCACTGCACTCGGGGAATGATTCTCTGGCCCATACGGCAAAAGAGAAAGCCGATCTCTTGGGCACTCTTTTTGCCTCAAACTCGACCTTGAACGACCAAGGGAAAACACCGCCTACCATCCAGCGGTGTCAGAGTTCAATGCCGGAAATAATTTTCCGGCAAAAAACCATTCGACGGTCTCTAATTTCCTTGGATGTTCATAAGTCGAGTGGGCCGGATGGCATTTCCCCAATCGTGCTACGAACATGTGCCCCTGAGTTGACTCCAGTGCTAACGCGTCTATTTCGGTACTCCTATTTCAAAGGCGTAGTCCCGGTCTCATGGAAGTGTGCTTTTGTCCATCCGATCCCTAAAAAAGGTGATAGCTCGGACCCAGCTAACTACAGACCTATCGCCATCACCTCTCTTCTCTCCAAAATAATGGAGAACATCATCAACCGACAGCTCCTCGCGTACCTTGAGGATCACCAGTTGATCAATGACCGACAATATGGCTTTCGCCATGGTCGATCGGCTGGTGACCTCCTGTTATATCTTACACACCGTTGGGCTGCGGTTATTGAAAGCAAGGGAGAAGGCCTGGCAGTTAGTCTGGATATAGCGAAAGCCTTCGATCGTGTATGGCACAAAGGGCTTCTTTCGAAGCTTCCTTCCTATGGGCTTCCCGAGAGTTTATGCAAGTGGATCACCAGCTTCCTCACTGGGCGGAGCATACAGGTCGTTCTCGACGGTTTTTGCTCGGACCCCAAGCCCGTGAATGCTGGTGTACCCCAAGGCTGCGTGCTATCCCCAACCCTGTTCCTCTTGCACATCAATGATATGTTGGACATTTCCAACATACATTGTTATGCGGATGACAGCACTGGGGATGCGGTATATTCCGGCCGTGCAGGTCTCTCTCGGGAAAACGTCGACGAGTGCCGAAAGAAACTTGTGTCTTCTATAGAGACCTCCCTGAGGACGGTCTCAGAATGGGGTAAACTGAACCTCGTTCAGTTTAATCCCCAAAAGACACAGGTTTGCGCGTTTACCGCTAAGAAAACCCCATTTGTCGTATCGCCGCTCTTCGATAGCACACCTCTCGATGCCTCGCCAAGTATCAGAGTACTGGGACTCGACATTTCGAGCGACTGTCGGTTCCGTGGTCACTTGGAGAGCAAGGCCAAGTTGGCCTCGATGAAATTGGGTGTGATCAATAGAGCGAGACAGTATTTCAATCCTGGCCAAAGACTTGCGCTTTATAAGGCGCAGGTTCGGCCACATATGGAGTACTGCTCTCATCTCTGGTCCGGATCACCCCAATATCAGCTTCTACCTTTTGACCGCGTACAACGGAGAGCCGTACGGATTGTCGGGGACCCGGTGCTCTGTGAACGGCTGGACTCTTTGGCATTGCGTAGAGACGTGGCTTCTTTGTGCGTCTTCTATCGCATTTACAACGGGGAGTGTTCCGAAGAGCTATTTGATCTGATGCCTGCCGCCGAATTCCATCACCGCACAGCACGTCACCGCCTGCATTTCCATCCACACCACCTGGATGCATGGCGATCTTCTACTGTGCGGTTTTCAAGGACTTTTCTTCCACGTACCACTAAGATGTGGAATGAACTTCCTTCGGCGGTGTTTCCAAATCGATACGACATGGGTACCTTCAAAAAAGGCGTTTATTCTTATCTCCAAGGCCGGCAACGCTCTTGTGCGTCTTCGGATGTTGCAAGAGTTCATGGGCGGCGGTGATCACATTTAACCTGTGACCCGCACGCTCGTTTGCCCTCCTATATCATAAAATAAAAAAAAAAAAAAAAAAATATATTTTTTATTTACAAAAAGCTTGTAGGAAATAAAAACATTTAACTTTTTTTTGCTGTGAATATAATAAGATTTTAAATTGTTGTACAAAAAAGGATTATATTTTCCTTTTTCAGAAACTAAACTTGCATATAGATTTCGACGGTGTCGTTTATGACATGACATGACATGAGATGACATAAAACCAAATTACTTTTTAAAGTTAAGGTTTTCCAAATTTCAGTGTAGTAAATTATGCTAAAACAAACGGCGCCGACTCAAACAGGTAATCAATATTTATTTTAACTCTTTGAATTATGATTTCTATTTAAATCACCGTCAAGTATAAGACATATTAATATTTGAAATAATTATAAAAATAAGACAGTTGTACTCTTAAATAGATAAGCAACTTCAAATTAAAAACAAATTAAATACTATAATATTCATATAAGTTGTTTTATTTGTTTTATAGCAAAAAAGTAATTAAGAATAAGAACGTACGTAATAAGTATTTGAAAAGAGGACTTTACTAAATCTTAAATAAATATTAAATATTGACCCCACTCCTCAGTACTATAGAACCAATACTATAATCATACCCATAAGCATATCGGCTCGTGTTTAAAAGATTTTTAATAATGCAATGTGTGCGCTACATCCCTCTGTAATTGGAAATATGCCGGCTAGTACTTTAATAGACTAGATAAACTTTTTTAGGATTAACATTCATATATCAAATTTGTATCATTTATTATATCATTTTTACGGATTAAATTGTTTTTTTAAATTCTTGAAAATGCTTTAAAGTTCTTTGATCTATGTTGATTTTGATATTATTGACAGTCAAAAGTAGCAATGCGTTTCAATATGCTAGCAGTGCGCACTATTATAATAATTTTTAAGAATATTTATTTAGAATACATAAATAGTATTTTTTACTTTACATTACATTCACCTCTGCTTGTCACAAAAACGTCGATTATATATAAGTAATTTGTAAACATCAATTTTAATGTTACATTATATTACTGCAGCGACCAGCAAGATTGTCATTGATGGATTGTGTAAATGTAGGCCGAGGCACACATACGTGAGCCCATCAATGCCCAGTTGGGGCAAGGGTTGTATAGTTCTTTTCTTAAATAATGGTCGAAAATTAAAACTTAGTCAATTTTTCAACAAGTTTTCTAATAGGATTCTTGCGGCGCAACCTCTTGAATTTCATGTGGCATTAAACGGAAATGCCATGACTTTTTTTGTCTTTACTTGAAGTCATTCACTCGTCGCTATCGCTTTATTAAGTGTAATAACTATACAATTTCACAAAAAAATATAAAATTCTGTAGATGAAGAAGAATTAATTCCTAAAGAAGAAGAAAAGTTAATTCCGAAATTTGGGAGTCTAGAATGGATTTATTACTGGAGTGAGTCGGAAGGTGATCTTCCAACTCCCATTGAAGTGTCAATCACGGGTTCCCAGATATACCGGTGTCCTGATCTTGTTTGGTACAATTTTGAAGTTTTCCCTCACAAAGTCAAACTAACTAACACGGGCTATACAGGTTGGTTCGTAAAAGTATTTTTATTAATTTTGGTTTATTAATTAATCGCCAATTATTAGTTCTGACTTTAGTATATAAAGAACTTAAATTTAAATGTATATGTAATGTATGTTAAATATAGAGTTTGTACAAATAAGTATGTAATAGATTGGTAATTTGTCATCAGATCAAATTCGAGTTCGAAAATTTCAATCCTTGTGTAAAATAATGAATATCTTTATGTATTTATAAAATCATATGAATTTTGATTGATTGATTGATAACATAACATAAACCTAATGAATTTTGCAAATAATTTTGACTATGCTTTTTATCACACTTTACATATATGTCTCATTAAAATAGTCTTTACGTCTTTTTAATGTCTTTTAATGTCTTTTTGTAGTCTTTACGTCTTTTTAATTTTATCTCTTTAAAAATAATAAATGAAATAATTTCATATTGTTCTTTTACTCAAAATAACTTTATATTTTGATGATGATTACCAACACCTTCATTTTTTTTATAAATTCCTCTTTTGCTCTTCTGAGGTCACGACAATTTTAATATGATCTGTTCCTAAGTACTTTAAAATATATATATAAAAACTACCACATCTCCCAGAAATATTTAGGATTCTATAAAGATAAGTTAATAGACGCAATTAAGGACGAATTGGAGGCAGTTTGAAATAAATTTTATTTACTAGTAATTATAAAGATATTAAAATATACAACATTTATCTCAATTTAGTTTTGCTTGGAGCTAAATGGAAAACTGAGCGACCATATTTAGAAGGTGGACCATTTCTAGAAAAACACATATTATCCCAAGTGCATTTCCATTGGGGTTCAAATATGATGGAGGGTAGTGAACATACAATTGATAAGAGACGTTATCCCGGTGAAATGCAGGTGATATATGATTTTTTACATTCTTATTGTATATATCACGACTTCAAAGAACGATCATTGTTTTATTTAGTTTGTTTCGACCAAATTATTATAAATTTTTATTACACATGCAAAGTTTGTGACCCCAATTTATATAAAATACTAAGGTATTATTATTCTAAAGTGCTCCAATATTATATTAGAATTTAATATTAATGGTTTTAAACTTGTAGTCCTCGTTTGTTAGTCTAGTTTGTAAGTCGTTAATATTATAAATACATTATATGTAATAAATAATGTACTTTGTCAATATATAGATTTATTATATTATTTGCCTTAAATACATTTTCTATTATACTCATTTAAATCAACAAAATTTGTAATAAATATCTGCAGGTAACTTTCTTTCGATCGGAATATATGACACAAGAAGAAGCTTTAGAACACAATGATGGCGTTGTTATGATATGTTATATGATCAAGGTAATTTCAAATTTATGGTACTTTGATTATAGATTCATTTTTAACTTACTTTACTCACAAAAGAAAAGTTCTTCTTCTGATTGTCCTTACGATTTTACGTTGGTAGATATAGGTGTCATCCGAAAACCTTGTATCGTTTACTCTATGGATATTTAAAAGAATGTATTACAAAATCGTTACTAAACATTAATATCTTATTTTTATCTATTTACCAAATTATTTCTTGTCTTATGTCCATAATTAATGCGGTATTCATTTCCGATAGTAACTAATCTTTCACAAACTCTGAATATTTCTTTTCCAATCAAATTTTAGATGGGGCCACAGTTAAGGGCTTTCATTAAAATTTACGATGACATTTGGTTAAGGATTGACATTCAGAAAATTACTACAATGGTTCTTTAGACTTTAATGCTTTTAATGCGACTGATTTTGATATTCTTAGAGCAATGTTAAATTATCTTAAAACTTATCCTATTGCTCTTGAATCATTTTGTCTGCAAAATCAAGTGCAATGCCTGCGGATCGAAGACAAAATATCTCCTTATTGCAGTCTCACGACTAGTGTTCCACAGGGAGGTGTTTTCTCTCCCTTAATCTGCACTATCTTTAAAAATTCTGTTCCTACCTTTTCACCTTACCATTCCATCTTTATGCTGAACACAAGTAGATTTATAGGACTTTTAACTTTTAATGACATCACGAAAATCATATAACATCTTAATTCCAATCTCGAAAGTATTAGCGACTTGTGTAAATCTTACGAGTTGTTTGTTGTCTGAGTTCTCAATCTTTGGCAAACATCATTAGCTATAACTATTAAAATATACTCTTCTACCTCCTATGCTATTTGATGACAATATATTACAATTCAGCATTTCCTTGAGGATATAGGGTATCTCTATAGATAATAATCTACCCTGGGCATCTCACATCTTTGAATTAATTGGTCGGATATTTATTACGACACGTAGGTTAAGAAGGTTGAGGAATCTCTTGCCAATTAAAACAAAAATTATTGTTCCCAGTAATTGACTATGCTATCTGCTACCTGATAAATACGCATATAAAATTTAATACGCATTAGATTTATATTTAGTTTAAAAAAGTGTAACCATATCACAAAGGACGGTTTGCAATTAAAACGGCTTACGTTATGATATCGTCGCACCTTATAACGAATCTTTTATTGTTAAAGAACTGTAATTGAATTTTGATTGCCGTGCTACAATATTAAATAATATATATATATATATATATATATATATATATATATATATATATATATTTTGTATATATACCTATATATATATATATATATATATATATATATATATATATATATATATAGGTATATATACAAAAGTTTCTATTTTCACATCTAGAAAATCTGTAACGCTAACATGCGATGATGGTAGTCTTTTTAATAATAAATAAAGAGTTTTATCTCTTATGTTCCTCCTAGTACGGAGTGAATCCGGACCCCCGCCTACAGTGGGTCATAGAAGGATTTCCTCGAATACGAGAGGCTCAAACTAATACGCGCATTGGACCATACCCTATGTCGCAACTCTTGCCGATGTTCTTTGAAGATTACTTCCTATATTGGGGTAGTTTAACTACAGTGACAGGAGAAAGCCACATAGTAAGATGGCTTATACCCCGAATAACGCTGTTTGCTTCTTTCGAACAGGTACTTTTTTTAATGGTTCAGCGTATTTTATGAAAGAAAATGAATATTAAGAACAAAAGTTGTAAATAAAAAAGCCATAAATAAAAACCGCACGAAAATATTGAAGTATTAAATCTGTGTAAGATCGCCTTTTTTATAAGGAGAGTTACAAACCCAAAACATAAAATACCCTAGATATAAAAATTAAAAAATTTAAACATTATAATAAAATAAACCATTATTTACAGATGAGAGAGTTTCGTAAACTATGGGATCCATGGGATGAACCCAACTTGCGAAATTTCAGACCTCTACAAGATCGTAATGATCGTCATATATTGTTTATTAGCCCACATTGGTGTCAATATAATTCTTTGTTACCAATACCAAGGGTAGCAGACCCATCAATATCAATATTATCACCGGCTTACCAATCAAATCCGTGGATGTTACCAAAACAAAATAATAACTTGCTATCACAAGCTGAAGAGAATAATATTAATAAATAAATATTCATAATATTATTTAAATAAAAAAGGTTAGTAATTTGGGTAAACTAACATGAATGTCTTATTATTTATTCTTTGCTTATCCAAATCTAAGAATTTTAAATAAAAATTTGAATTATTATACAGATGTAACAGTCACTTGCTAATAAAAACCCTTATTGACATTTCATGTCCATAAAGATCTTTATTTATTACCGATTAAAATGTTCTGAAGGGAATTACATTTTTCATTCCAACAATTAAAAAATTTTTCACATTGTCAATTTCAACAATTTTTCACATTGTCCTCAGACTATTAATAATCATTTAAAGAAAAAAATTGTTTATTTTCCGACACCGTCAGCTTTCCTTAATACACCTCTTACTGAGATTGTAGTATAATTTGAAATATCTTTAAGTTTGTAATTAAATTGTTGTTGTGTTGTTATACTAACAAATAACATATATTAGTAAGTGTTCGAGTAGTAGTTATAATAGTTTAATTTAGATTTAAACAATAGCTTTAGGTTTATTTTTAAATGGTTTTGAATCCTCCTCCTAAACTCCAAAAGTCGGGCGGTAGTGTTATCGATAAACAAATTCAAATCTTGCCAATTTTAACTGTCATTCGAACACCTTCACGGAGACGTTTCGGTGATGACGTTGATACATCTGCAGTCCCTTTTCATCTAAAAAAACCATATTCAATCCACCAACCATATCAATATCATCCCTTATTATTAAACACCCTAAGTTCTATTCTAGCTTAGGAAGCAGTGTTATAATGTAAAACGGACACGGCATGGCCATGGGCAATATACATCGAGTTCCGATTGATGGGGGACCTTGTTGAAAACTATGCTCCCTTACCCGATGGTGGTGGTGAAGTTTTAATGTGGATGGAATTACCCCTTGGGTCGCAGCCCAGTCAGTGGTACTTACATTCAGGTGCAAGTTACTTCCATCTATAGTTTTCTGTACTCTTACCTGTTGAAACCTATAACCTTCCAATCATATACTGCGTAAGTTGCTGTAAGTGTGGTCAATTACATAAATGAAGGTGTTCCTTAAACCACACATATCAAATTATATTAATCTCATACATTTACTCTAAATAGGATAAATATTAGACAAAAGAGACAGTTTATTATTATTGCTTAATGTTGACTAAATACTCTTAAGAAAAGTAAAAGAAGAACTTCATCAGAAATGCAGCACGAGCTTCTATATTATTCTGATATCTGGCCCAACCTAGGTACAATACTACAGTCATACCATACTACAGAAATGCCTACATTGACTTACAGTGTGACGTCCTTCAATGTAATTGCAATAATATTCTTTAAGGTCGTCTTGGCCGTGTTTATTGAATTTTTTGAATGAAAACGTAAACATAATATTGTCTTTTTGATATATGTCTGAACTTTATTTTCCCTTTTACCAAACAATTCCTCACCTAATTCAGGTATATAACTTTTATCTAAACATACTTTTTTTCTGTTTTACCCTGAAAAAGTATATGTTCACTATAATAGGATCGAATGTATACGTTTCAAGAGCATATAATATTAATTTTATTCTAGAGAGGGGAATGCAATATTAATCATATTTCATGTTATATTACTAATATATAATAAGGATGCCTTTCAATTGAGATTATACTCTACAATAATGTTTGACAAATTGTTTATTTGCAGTATTAAATGGGTGGAGCATGGCAGGTTACAGGACTGACAAAATTTATGACTAATCTATTCTACGCACACCTAACGTTTTTAATTGCTATTTTTAATTTTAATAATATTGGAATATTACCACAAAAATCCAAAATTTTTTAAAATATTACAACGATTAGTAACAGTTTTAATTACGAACACAGTCAAGAAGTCATTTGTCATTACTATAAACATAAAATTTGCTATAAGGGATAATTACAAACGGAACGTTTGAATCATTTTTACCATAGATTACTTAATTTTGAAACGATTATTTACATTTTTTATAGAATCATAAATTAAAAATACATTTTTTTGGAATTAATTATATGAAAATAATAAAAAAACGCATTTTTTAAGATATTACATCACTCAATGCGTTAAGAAGATCCCAAGTCAAAAATGGGTATGATTCTTTATGCTGCAACATTATCTGACGACTCTACGTGTAACAATTTTCTTTAATATTTTATTGATCGTCCTATTTTGCATTTGTTGTTAATGTATAAAATACGATCTTTTCTAACTGAATTTGACATATTCTTAAACAAATAACCATATTTTTTATTATAGTTATATAAAAAAAAATATCCAAAGTATAAGAAGTGATTGATATAAAAGAAATAGTAAGACAAAGATGTATATATATAAAAAAAAAAAGTAATTTGGAAAAGTAAAAAGTATTAATTTGCTACTAATTCTTTATCGGCGTCGCGTCTTCTAGGTAATGGGGCCATGTCCTAATTTCTCGGTATAATTTCCGACCAGGGCTCTCTGTAGCACTGAGTTGTTTATGACCCACTAAGTGGTAGTTTGGTGACACATGTCCTTCTTCTATCCCACATTTAATAAGAGCTTTTGCTGCATCTATCGCTTCTGGCGTCGGCTCGTCATCTAAATAAAGGGTTCAATTAATAATTAAATATAGAGTATATTTTTGTATTAAGCCTTTCATAATTCATAATTACTATTATATATAATTCTCATGCTGTACTCAATCTTATTATATTATAGAAACTAGTCGACAAATGAACGAAACGAAACGTACATTAGCATGAGTACTGCCAGACTTATTTGGCTGTACTCATGTTAATCTACGCCCAATATAGTTTTTTTAAATATACTATAGTATATTAAAATATAACTATGAATATAAGAGTAGGTAAAATTAATATATAGAAAAAAAAGGAATTCTCATATAGTTAACTTTTATGATTTCGAAATCAACCACAAAAAATATTGTATTAGAAAAAAACTCACGATTGATATTAATGTAATATAACATGTGATGAAATAAATTACATTACTTTTCATTACCGTATCTGCTTAAAGTCTCTTATTTCTCTTACTTCAAAAAAATAATCAATTTTTATATTTTTATTTTTTCAATTAACGACATGTCATTACTAATATGAATTCTAAAATAGGATAACATGAAAACATGAAATCAACACTATGTAGTCATCATTAATCATCATGTGTCTTTCTGTTTTTTACATATAACGTTCGTCCAAAACAGAAGAAAATTGTGGCGGTTACAGGTGACTATAGTTGAATGAGTCGGTAAAATCACTTTTCACAAATCAATGATTCCCGTCCCAGTAAATTATATAGCAAAAGATACAATAAACTTTCATTAAATTGAAAAAAAGGACCTGCCTTCGAATTCAATATATATTTTAATCTCAAAGATAATTTATACAAAAACTGAAATTTCATTACTTTTTCATTGGAGTTTATTTATTACCTAGTATTTCATCATTTATAGTAAATATCTTTTGAAATTTTGTATTCGAAAATAAAAACTTCTATCTTTAAAACTTTTTAAAGTTTAGATGGACAAAAGTTTTTATTTATATCATATGATTTATTATATCGATTATTAATTTATCTATTTATATATTATACATTGTATATTATATATTATATATTATATATTATATATTATATATTATATATTATATATTATATATTATATATTATATATTATTTATTATATTTTATATAGCTGTTCTTATCTATAGAGATAGGGACACTTTAATATATAAACAACACCTTTGATAGCATATAACGAAGAAAATACGTATGTATTCTTGTGTATTAAATTTTTATGTATTTGAAGTGAAACTTCTTTAGAATGGTTTTGATTTAAAACTCGATGAAACGTAAATGGAGAACGATACAGATAAAGATCTAGTTGCCTAAAGTACTATTAAAAAAGAGAAGCACGAAGTGTTTTCGGTAAGAGTTAGATATTCAACATCTTAACCGAAGCGGATACTATTCATTTATTATACGCTTTATTTACATACACAGATAAATAAATGACAGATCGATAGAAGTTACATAAGTCAAGATTTTATCAAAATCGTACGTTATGTAATGGTTCAGCAGTTATAGGAAACATCAGTTATAGACATAGTTGAGGGCAGTGGTTGCGTTGGTTATCATTCAAACACATCCTGGGACACCCGCGCCTATTTAATCTATCAGTGTGCAAAATATCAGCTCGATCAGCAAAAAATGATCACAATTATATAAAAAAAATCTCGTTCGTTTGTTAAGAAAATGTAAAATACTTATTGTTAAATTTATAAAGTTTGAAATATGTTACATCTGCAATGACTTTAATGCCAATAATTATAGATTGAATAGGCGGCGGAGTTCCCTAGTTATTTACTAAGTACAAAATATTATATTTATTGAAAACTCACTGTTAAAGTTGCCAATGAATGATATAGCAATAGATTTCTTATTGTATCCGTAGGTATGAGCTCCAACGTGCAACCATCCAGAACCTTCATAGATTTTTCCGTCCCCGCCCACTAAAAATCTGTAAAAAAGGCGATATATTAATCGATATGTTGAAACAAGTTTTCGACACAACTAGTATACTTTTATACTCTTTTACATTTTCTTATAAAATACAACATATGTATATTTTTAAATTATCTATAAACATGTTTATGCCATTTCAATTTATTGAGTTCAATTATTGGGAAGAAACCCTATTTTTAAAATAATCATTACAGATAATTTACTTGTTAAGGTTATATGATTTTAGTAGGCAGTTTATTGATATGAAATTATTTAAAAAATAATTTAGAAAAGAATCAGAAAGATGCTGAGAAGTAAAATAAACAATTTGACAAATAACTATACATAGTTATAAACTTTTGTTCTGAAAAAATGACTGATTGATTCGTCATTATTTTTTTCGCTTCATCCATATAATAAAAATTGAAAATAGCTCTAAATTAAAATATAAAAAATGTAACCTCTCTTTCTCTCTCTTACTATAATACTGAAGATCGTGGTCACTGAGATTTATCATTTTATGAACAATCTTCCTGGATGGACTTTAATGTTTTGTCATCCGTGATGTGGGTTATCCAGCAACAGATTTCGGAAACATTTTTTCTCAGGCTCTTTTCTCGAATTGTCCACTTCTCTATCCCACGAAGTAAAATCGGGAGTACCAGCCTTTGACTAAACGTGTTTTGATTTTGAAGCTTCTCTCTTTTTTTCTCAGATGTTCTGAAGAAGTAGTATCGCGCTTTCGGAAATGACTATTCTGCGTTTGATTTCTGTGACTTGTAATGTCCTAAAACCTCTCTTACCTTTAATTAACGCGCTCTTGTTAATCCTAGCTTCATACTTTCTATCTCCAACATACACAAAATTCATTCATATCTGTAAAAGATGTAGCAAGTAGAACTATATCACCGTGCACAGTGCAGGTTGCAGATAGGTTTACCCCTTACAGAAAATCCTGAAATCTAGTCTTCAATGAATTTGTGAATAGAAGCGATAAAGTGCATCCCTGTCTAAGGTCTTTTTTAAGCTAGAACACATATGAATAGCCGATGTGTATATTGAAGACAGAACAATTGTTAACGTAAACGTTGCGGAATTCCATAAGTTATACCTCTTCATCTAATCGAATTTATATATGACGCTTTGATATATGACTATAGTCGATAAAATAAAATATTACAGGGGTGTTAAAATCACAAAACTTCTCGCTTATCTGGCAGACTTTCGACAATTGCTCCCTTGTAACTTTGCCTGTAAAAAATTTAGCTTGTTCTTCTAAAACTTATAGTTTAAAAAATGTTTGAGCCTGACCTTAATTATGAATAGAATATTGCAACGACTACAGAACAATAGTACCTACTAGTGTTCTGCAGTTGTTGCAATGTTCTATATAACTTTTCTTGTATAGTTGAACACACAGCAATTTTGTCCACTCAATAAACCAGAACCTGGTCCTTCAAATAGAGATGCACATCTGTCGCACAAAATGAACGCCCCTTGTGCATAGACTTTTATTAGTTCGGCGGGAATTCCATTTTTACCGGAAGATTTACTACTTAAAAGTAGTAAATGTAGACATAAATCCCACGTTCAAGTTCAGATTTCAGTATTTCGGGTTCTTGTGAACATTCTCAACAACAATAAACCTACTTTTTAAGCTTAAATAATATTTTTGAAACAGGTGAAATGTGATCACCGCCGCCCACGAACTCTTACAACATCCGAAAACTCACAAAGAGAAACCTGCACGGCAGAAATATACCGCATCCCCAGTGCTGTCATCTGTATAACGATGTATTTTGGAAATATATATCATATCATTGATGGGCAGGAGCAATGGGGCTAGCGATAGTACGCAGACATGCGGTACACCACCGCTCGCGGGCTTGGGATCCGAACAAAAACCGTCGAGAACGACTGGTAAGCTCTGCCCAGTGAGAAAACTGATGATCCACTTGCATAAACTCAAAGGAAGCCCATCGGAAGGAAGCTTAAAAAGAATCCCTTTATGCCATACATGATCGAAGGCTTTCGCTATATCCAAACTAACCGTCAGATTCTCTCCCTTGATTTGAATAACCGCAGCCCAACGGTGTGTAAAATATAATAGAAGATTACCAGCCGTTCCACCATGGCCAAAGCCATATTGGCGGTCATTCATCAACTGGTATCAATCCTCGAGGTACATGAGGGAACGTTTACATTTAATTGTAAGTCAATTAATAGATCAATAGACGGAGTAAGGATGTTATGTCGGAGTGCAAATGTTGTTTCCCTGCAGGAAACTTGGTTATTTCCTCACGACCTGCCGTTCTTGGGAATGGTGGACGGGGACTTTGGTAGTACGGGTACTTCAGCTATGGACACTGGCGCCGGCGTCATCACAGGGCGTCCCTACGGGGGAGTAGCGCTTTTATGGAGAACGAGCGTCTTTCCGTGCGTGTCCGTGGTTGAGTGTTCTAACCCTCGCATATGTGCTATAAAAATAGACCTCAGTGACAAACCTATTGTTGTGTGTTGTGTATATATGCCCACCGATAGTCGTGATAATTTGGCGGAATTTACGGATTGCCTTAGTGCGCTTAGTGCTATAATTGAAGAGTGCGGTGTGGAGTCTGTTTTTATGCTAGGTGACTATAATGCCCACCCTCGTGTGTTGTTTTTCAATGAATTAGATAACTTTTGTTTAGAGCAGTCGTGGATCTGTGCGGATGTATGTAAGTTACAAATGTTACCTCAGACTTTTACGTTTGTTAGTGATGCTCACGGCAGTGGGAGATGGTTGGATCACTGTGTGGTTACAGAGGCAGCATGGAAATGTGTTAGTAGTGTTGTAGTTAATTACGATACATATTGGTCCGATCATCTCCCGTTAACTGTGAATTGTAACTTAAATTTAATATTAGGAAAAGTTATTAAAAATGAAAAATTTATTAATAAAATTAAATGGGTAAAAAGAACCAAAGAACAGTTGAATTGTTATTTTAATTTTTGTAATATTGATGTTCCAAATGAGTGTCAAAACTGTCGAAATTTGTCATAATAAGAAACATAGATGTCTTATTGATAATTTGTATGACCGCTTGATAGAACTACTGTCTGAAGCAGCTACAGTGTCTTATGACATAAGTTGCGATAATTCGAGTGCTCGTTTGCGGACTAGACATAGAAGGTGGAATGCTCATGTAAATAGTGCGCATAGGGAGGCCAGGTCGAAGTTTCTTGTGTGGGTATGGTATGGCAGGCCTAGAAGTGGCACACTAATGATATGGTAGCTAGTCGTAAAATCTTTAAAAGTAGACTGAAATGGTGTCAAAACCATCAAGAACAAATAAGGATGGATGTGCTCGCGACTCATCATTGTCTGTAGGTTGTCTGTTGTGTTTGTCTTAGGTCTGTAGTTAGCTGGATCCGAGCTATCACCTTTTTTAGGGATCAATACCATATAACATTAGGTTTACAGAGAGTTAATTTTGTGTTATTTTGTCAGCAATAAACGATCATTGTCTTCTTTGTATCGTCACATATTTAATAGCTTTTGGTACAATAAATCCAATACCTTTCTCACTCGTTTTCAGATCCTAAGAAATTATTTCTCAACAGAACTTGCAAATAAAGTTATATTTGAAAGTTCTGTTGAGAAGTAGGGGGCAGCTTTTCATTGCATTTCGCAAAGGCATAAGATATAGTCCGATTTTCGTGTCATTTCAATCTCCACTCCAAATTCCAATCCAATCCAACGTACATTCCACGTTTCATTTCGATGTGGTTTTCTCGCATACTTCATCGTTTTAGTATCGTAGTTTCTATGTGCCTCATCAGAAACATAGTCATATGACCGGAAGCATTCTTGAGACCACCGTTCTTGGGATGATGGGGACTGGTATCGGTCAGATCGCTTAATTATACTATTTATTTGTGACTCACTTGTGACTGTCCTGGGAAAAAATAGTGCTGTAGGTTCCAATGCTGTAGGTTCTATTACACCTCATGTTCAGAGGATATAATGACCCTAAGGCCGTTGTAGCTTCTTTCAGCAATTTTTTCTACTGAGTATATGTTTATACCGCAATTGCTTGGTAGGCATACCCTCGTTTGTTGTGTAGCAGAAAGAACCACAGCAAAAATTAAGTTACTATCGCCATGTAGCGCGTGCAGGTGAGGTTGACATTAGAGACTGGTAAAATATTATGATCGCTGTCCCCTTTAAGGGGAGTAATATGAAGAGAATGTTAATAAAAATATATATTTCAACTTCATTATGAATAAAATTAAAATCAATTTCTAGTATACATACGACATTCCAATGTCCCAGTATCCCAGGTCTTCCATATGTGTATTTTGAATGCTCTGCACAATATTTTTACAAGTTTCAAATGTGCTGCAAGTAGGTGTAACAGTGTGCTGGATGATGACTACATCAACAGGTCTGGGGAGATAATTTACATGCAGGGGTTGTAATCCATCCCATTCTTTCTTGGTTACGACGCCTGGGCATGCTGAAGAATAAAATAACTGATTATAATATAAAATATAATTGAATATATTTTTTATAAAACGTATAATAATACTATATTAAATAAGTGTAAACCCAAAACCAACTTTAAATAAATAGTTGCTCGAAATTATCATGCTAGTTAGATGTTTAATTAATTTAATGAAATGAATATAATAATTCATGTAATTTAAATGTTCAAGAATTAATATAACGGGGCCTGTTTTGGGATTGATCCTGTTTTATTTTTATTCTATTATATAATCATTAAATATTTTAAAAAAATAATTATGCAACAGCTTTATTAAGTTTAACATTCATGAACCGTCAAGGACAAACATATTAGATCAGTGTTAGTCATACTAATGCATTGATTTCTCTAATAATTATATTGCACTATTCTTACTTAAAATAGTACGTTATTTCGAAGGGGAAGCTTTCTTAAAAATTTAAAGATCTTAATAATCATAATAATAATAATAATATAATCAAATGTTATGTAACAAATAACCAATAAAATCGCAAACGCTATCAGTTCACAATTCAGTGAAGTTTATAAAAAAATATATATTTTTAAAGTATAATTGATTTTTGTAAAATACAAAAAAAAAACTTCCTATATTGAGTGAACAGGTTTCAATTACAAAACAGTATATTTCTAATAATATTAGTAATAAATGCTATATTATTTTATATATTCACTATGTTCAAAACACCACTTTCAATATTATTTAAAAAAAAAATAAGTCAAATAAAAAAAATACAATCTATTTACCAGCACTGATAGCACTCCATAGTAATGTCGATATTAATAAACTGATCAACATCATCTTGTCACTACACATTAGTTACAGATCTTGCACTCGACTCGACGATCCAAATGTTATTAACCTCAGCTATCGAGTGGTCTCTGTGAATCCGTATTCTGTCGTTTACTTATTTATTACAAGGAAAAGAATGACGTATACCTGATGACGTATGTTAAAAAATAATGTCTACTGTTTTAAAGGTTCAGTATAAATGTATATTATAAAACTTATTATTGATTGCTGGGTTCTAAGCCATTATATTGTATGCCATTACAATTGTTTTAAATGTCATGACCATGAACCATATTCACAAGTTAACAAAACAAGTATTTTGTACGAGGATCACTAACGATTTATCTTTATATAACTGGAGTTAAAAAATCGGTTATGGTAATTTCGACGAGCTCTAGCCGTATGTGCAGAAAAATAAAAATAAAAGGGTTGTTTTTTTTTGGGTGAGTTGAAGCTTACAATTAATTTTTAAACAAAACCTGTTGTATGTATATTTTTTCCTTAAACCCAAATTTCTATGTAATCCCTAAAACACAAGTTAGAAAGGTAAATAATACTAAGAGAGCAAACCAATAATTATAAAAAATTAATAAGATTGAGACCCTTTTTAAATTATTTTGATCGCTCTGACCTTTAATTTCTGAATGACCATATTTTTTTAATAAGAGAATCGGGGAATCCCTGACTAAAACGACGAATTCATATTAAACCATGAAATATTACTTACTTAATAGTTTTCAAGAACTTAAATCAATTAAAATATCAAACTTCCTCAACTTATATCTGAATTATAAAATAACCTTTGCCAATTGTTAAATATAATATTTCGTACTTATTATTTTTATCTTTTCGATCTAAAAAGGATAGCTTCTGTTTTATTAATATATATTTTAATAACTGTTTCCGCAATTTCTTCCTGCTGGACAAAAGAAAGTTTTTTTGGCTTTATAAACATATAAAGTGTTTTTGTCCATCGAAACTAAGGCTTAGAATAATAAATGTACCTGGAAAGATGTACGACTTTTTGCTGCAAAATTCGTATTGTGATGTACAGTTTATAAACTTTCCCAATAATTGCCGAATATATTTTTTAAAATCTGACCGCCAGTTCAAATCCAACACAATATCTTCAGTTTTTTATATTACTCAAATATCTTCGCAGTTGTAGTAGTTGTACTACCATCAGCTCATTTCTATAATGTTCTTTAAAGTCGGCATTAGAAGATTAGCATCAAACTTGGTTTGGTAAAGAACGGAAAATATACAGTAAATACAAGCGTAAGGAAGATTGTAAAGTGGCTAAAGAACAACTAAACATAAAAAGCTTTGTCTCACTTCAATTAAGATCCTCCAGAGAGAGGTTGATGAATGTAAGACAACTATGATATTTATCAATCATCTTGGAACAATACAACATTATTATTATTACTTTATAATTATTTGAAGGTTTTCAGACTCCTACCTATTATAATCATTATCTCACCACGTAGATACTAATATTTTATATTCGCCTTAATGAAAATAAGAGCAAATTTTCATCTAGGAAAAATCTTTATTTACATCTTTATGTTAATAATAAATAGTTAGAAAGTACATATTTTATTACACATTTATTTAAAAATATAAATTAAATTAATAGCATTTCCAATTACATTATCAAAAATAATATATCTATGTATTAATAAAAAGAGAAATGACATGAAACGTAAAATCCATGAAAGTACATCTTTATCCAAGTCAAAATATAAAATGGTAACGGTCTTTCTGCACCAGGAATACCTTCGAATAGTTGTTGTTCGGAATACCGAATTACCGTACCGTACAACGAATACGTTGTACGTTTTAACAATTTTTAGAACAAATTTCAGTTTTCTTCTGGTGCCTATTCTTTGTGCAATTCTGTTCCTGCTGCACATCAACGATTTGATCCAACGTGATTTTTATTAGTAAGCAGACAACATCTAGAAAGTTATCTGGAGTTCTTCGTTTTCTATTCTATTCTAGAAAGTGCTCTGGCCTACTTACCATATAGGCTATGATGACTGTAACCGGTTAAGGTAGTATCGACTGAAAGATAAGCTATGGTGCAGCGTTTAAATGACAAACTTCAGGCAGTTTCCGCATGGAGTGCCATCATCAAGATGTGTTTCATTATCACCAAATGACCCTTTTACTTTGGCTCCTTCTTTCTAAAATTCATCCTTGGAATAACGAGAGCGCTTTTAGTTGTTAGGGACAGACATAGGCCCAAAAGTACTGCGCACCGGAACAGCTTTAAACGTTTTGTGAAGCACAGATGCGGTTATGTATGAAGTACTGCGCTCAATAATTGGCAGGTGCTACGTGGTTTTGCAGAGTTGGACTAAAGATTAATAAGCAAGCAAAAACTCTAATTGGCGTCTTTGAATTGTTTGATATTCGGTAATCTCCCGATGCGTAATTTCAAAGAAGTCACACTCACAGATTTATTCGACTTCGACTGTTATTTAAGTCACTAAAACTATCTAGAACATCTTGATTCTAACCTTGAAAATATTAATGTCTGGTGTAAGTCTTATGGTTTATCTGTTAACTCTTGTAAGTCTCAGTCCCCAAGCTTTGGCGAACATCTCCTACTCCTACTACTACTACTACATGGTTTTTACATCTTTGACAGATGATGTAAGCAGCGTCGCGGTGGCACTTGCGCCCGTAGCTGGTTAGACCGATACAAGAATGGACGAGTCGGAAGCCCATGCGACAGATGAATGTTTTCTCTGGTGGTTGGGAAATAGAGACCTTTTGGTGGCCTTTTACGTCAGAAAAGACGTACATGTACAGCTATAAATATTTAACTACACTCTTCTACGTCCTATACTATTTTATGAGAATATATTGTAATTCCGCAGTTCTGCGAGAGCTTTGTTTTTTTAATACACTCACCGTTGCAGCATGTTGACGCTATAACATTACTATTTAGTTTCTTTTTCCTGAAGTTTATTTTAGGTCATTCCTCTTTTTTTAATTATTCCTGTACATTACACTTTTTTTTTGTTTTTTTAAGTTGCTGTATATTATTTACTTAATATTTTTTATAATGCATTCCTGTACATTGTTCTTTTCACTCACTATTCTTTTATTTATGTATTGATTTTGTCCTATCACCATTTAAATTTTATTGTATAATTATTGTTTACATTACAATTTTTTTTTAACGTTTGTCTCAATTTTTAATTCCGTTATTTTAAGACTGTTTTCTTCGGTCTGCCCGCGTTCTAACAAACTGGGCCCGGAGACGAGCTAGCCAACCAGATTACAACTGCCAAAAGACCAGCTTCTACGCAACTGAGTTGCACTGGTAGGGCAAGCAGCTGCAGTAAACGGTGTTGGTCAGTCGCATAATTATTATTTGTATTTCTATAGTTTCGCCGAATTTACATCACCTATCTACTTATACGGCGTCTTCTCTCCGATTTAGCGCTTAGTGTTAAATGAATGTTAGTATAAGCTGAATATTAAACGTTTATCTGTCAATTGTCATTCACTCTGACGTAACACTGAGCACTAGCACGGCGAAGGGAACTGAGAGCGAGCATTATTACTTAGGACGGCAATCGGTTCGGACGGCTAATAAGTAATATACGATCTTGATTAAATTGTGTCCTGAAGTGCGGTATTATATTCTCCTCGCGCGACTACACACGGCTATTTACGGTCATAAATGGAATCAGAAGATTTAGACAAGTACTCTCAATTCCCGTTATATTTATTTATTCGCCAAAATTTGAATATTTATATTAAAAATAGTGACAGACAGACGATAAATACAAGACATAAGAATAAACTCGTAATGCCTAAATTTCGTCTCGAAAAACTTAAAAAATCCTTCATAGGGTTAAGTATATTCAAATATAATAAGATTCCACGAGATATATTAGACCATCCTTTTCTTAGATTTCAATCTAAAATTAAAAGTATATCATTAAATAAATCTTACTACACCATTCAAGAATACTTACTCGATAAAAATGTGTGGAACTTGGATTGTTGAGTCGTTTGCAGGTTGTTATTATGATGTATTCGCCAAACATTGTTAAATTTTATTTAAAAAGAGCAACTTTTGAGTTTCTGGCCAGTTCTTGTCAACAGAACAGCTTATTATACATAAAGTTTTATACTTTCTAAATTGACGATTCAAAAGTGCTTGTAAATGCCTATTTGAATAAAGATATTATGAATTTTGAATTCAAATTCAAATTCAAAATACCTTTATTCAAATAGGCATTTACAAGCACTTTTAAATCGTCAATTATTACATTATAAAAATGTCAGTATATTCTGTCCGTCCTTAAGCTACCACCAGCTCGGAATGCTGTTCTGTTGAGAAGAGCTGGCCAGAAACTCAACAGTTGCTCTTTTTAAAATGAGTGAACAATGTTTGATATACAGATTAGAATATCCTGCAAATGAGTCAACAACCAAAGCTCCACAACCTAACCTTTTACTTGATCGAAATACGATCAACTAAGAACTCTTGTATGCTATAGTAAGCTTTATTTAACAGTATACTTTTAATTTTAGATTTAAAAGCAAGTAAAGGAAGGTCTAAAATATCTTGTGGAAGCTTATTATAAATAAAGGATTTTTTAATTTTGATTATGATCTAGTCTAGTTTCCTCTTTGATTTGCTTGCTGAAATCAATATTTTTCACGATATATCTAGTCAGCCCTGTTTTTCCCCTCTAATCTTGCGTGTATTTTGTGCAGAACAAGGAAAGGCTTCTGGGCGTTATAGCATCCAATAACGTTTTCGGTGAAATTTCTTTCTGTAAGGTTAATGTGCTCTTGATATTGCTTCTCGTATATCAGAAGGTCAAACCCAAGTTAAGTTGATGAGCTGGAAGCGGAGTTTAAAAAATGAATTATATACATAATATAATGAATAACCAATTGTCACATAATATTAGAATAAACATTTTAAAAATAAGTTGCTTGTTTTTAACTTTAAACAAAAGATTTCTTCGAAGAGTATTAGGAATATTAGCTCTCCTCTCTTAGATCGTTAAAATATTTAATAAGATCGACAAAAATATTATTTTAATATATTACATAGGCGAATATTAGGAGGAGACAAAATTATTTTATTGATTTTTGGTTTTTAATATTGCATTCGAATAAGTTTTCGTCAGACAGTCATAAAATAAATCAGTTTTGTATATTATTGAAATATTCAAATAATACTCAAAATATATTCTTATTAAATAAGTACATGATTCCTCCCCCCTGTCCGCACAACCATTACGGTTTGATTCCGCTATGCTCAGGAGCTTATGAATAAGGATCCCGAATGGATTCGAAACTAGTTCCTACCCAGAGTACAACCTAAGGCGCAATCTTAAACCACGTGCAAGACCACTAGACTCCTCACCGTGGTGCACATAGCCCAACAAGAGTACTCGTCGGATTAAATGGTGTTACTAAAGGATTTTAATGGCCCTCATGGGGATTGCCTATATCTGTCCCTAAACATAAACCACGCTGGGAGAATGTGGTTTGCTTCAACATAAGAACAGTAAAATATTAGGACTCTACTTGTTCTGGTGTTTCCGGACAATTTAAACCTAGGGTTACTTAAAACTTGAGCAAGTAGGCCTTCTAGATAAGCATGCCACATCCTAAATAACTGTTGCTAAATATAGTTTACAAAAAAAAAAAACAAGTTTTTTTAACTTTATATGCATAATTTAAATTAACTTTTTAGTTTTCGTTAGTCAATAATACAAGAAAAAAAAGAAATAATCTTTGTGGTAATTTGTGCCACAATTTATGGTAACAAAAAAAATTATCTTCTTTTTATTTAAATACATACATTTTTAAGAAGTATGAAAAAATATTTAGTATTTTAAGTAAATTATTTCAGAATCTTTTTTTAGTATCAAGGCTGTCAAAAAAAAAAAATAATAAATAATAATCAAAAAAATTATTGCAATAAAAATGAAAAAAGCCTAACGGGAACAGCCTAACAAAAAATTAGCGCGCCTTAAAATGAAATCCTGCGACCCAATCTGTCTGTCTGTCTGTCTGTCTGTATGAAATAAATAAACAAAAACTAATTAAAGGACTTTTGTCAGTAACATTTCGTTCTTTCAACTTAGTTTAAATAAACAAAACAAAATCAATTTCTTTCTGAACCCCTCCTGAGTAACAGCAGACGCATTTGAATTTGATTAAGGTAAGTCACATACGATACAAATTCCATACATTTTCAAAACATTAATTCTCGTTCTCCGATTTTTATTTATAGTTTGAAAAAAAAAACGATAATAAAAAATGTTATATCATGTAAGTTAAAGACATGTAATATAAGATTATTATTTTGATAAAATATCAAAGATTTTAAAAGGTCATAGAGCTCCACATTTCGACAAGTTTTACATAGGGAACGTTTTTTATTATTTCATTTTCCCTGACGTGTAAATTTATATTTAAACAAATAAAGTAAAATTTAAAAACATTTGTGTTTTGCTTTTTAGCAGTTAGTTTACTAGGTCCACGCGAGCGGGGTCAGCTGCGCGACGCAGTCGAGCGCATCAATTTCTAGAGTTAAATATTGATTTATTTATAAAAATTATGATTTGATGTCAATACTAGTTTTGAGGAATGGGAGAATAAACGAAAAAAAAATAGTTTTAAAAAATCGGTCAATAAAAAATCGAGCAGAGTTGTTTACTGATTGACGTCTCACACACGACTGAGGTGAAAGCACGTGAGATGCCTCTGAAGTAGTGTAGTAGGAATGGTTGCGCGCGCGAAACAAAAACGTTCTATATGTTAACTCTATGGGATACATTTTATCAATTATCGCGAAAACTACAATTACCATTCGGCTGTTTTTTAACCCAGAACGAGTTTCGCTCCTTATGCGTATGTGTACAAATTTCGTGCGTGTAGCTCTTAAACTGAAGGAGGAGTAGGGTAACAAAGAGATGAAAATTTGAGTAGTAAAGTTTTAAATTATTTTTATTAGAAGCGCATAATCGATGTTTTTAAGATAAAGATTTTTTACCATAAAGAACTTTATAACATACTCAAAGTAGAATAAAAAGATTAATATGTTTATTATATGTGTATATATGTTCGAGAAGCCTATACCTGTGCGCTGTAGCGTGGTGCGGGTGACGTCTGACTAGGGACCGTATCACTAGGGATGGACGTAATGAAATTATTTTTTTTTCGCTTACCATACTTAGAGCAAAAATATAGTTCTTTTTAAAATTGGTATACAAATTGATGTGTTATTCCATTGTGCAGTGTAATACCGTGTATGAACTTATCTTTACTGATATAAAATAATCAAAATAAAGTTAATGATTTTTTTATCGTGACAACATTTTTGGCTCTATAGCGCATCAGCACGGCGCAAATTTTGTTTACCCATGTGATGCTGTCATTACGATAGCTAGCGCCGACTCTAATATGATTTTAGATGAATAAAATATATATATATATATATATATATATATATATATATATATATATTTTAGCAACCTTTTAAGCAATCCTATATATGTTCTGTTGTTTCATAAAAATAATTATAAGCTCTTTAACAATAAAAATTTAAGTATTTACGCACAATTACTGTTTTATTATAAAAAAAACATCGACTTTCCATCGTAGCAGTACATCCTAATGCGTTATGTTATACGCATAACGCTTTGTTTAAATTTTCTTTCTATTAGATGTTATTTGTAGACTAGAACATTATTATTGGGCTTATTTTAATTTACTACAGTTATTATATATTACGCTTGTGGTATAACGAAAATACTAAAATATAATTTTTAAATCGCGCCTACTCTCAAAAGAGAAACGAAACGTTACTGACAGTGTCACCCGCACCATGCTACACCGCACAAGGTATAGTCGATATTTGATCTTATCTCAATTATAAGATAAGATCATATCCAACAATATTATTGGATATGATCCAATAATATTATTCGATTCTCATGTCGATAATATACATATTTTCTTAAATCTGGCTCATATCTTCTGTCCAATGCGGCCATCTTGATATAAGACTTTGCAGTTTCGCTCCTGGGCTAAGAGTGGGTGAAAGCTGTTGATGACCCACCAAGTTGTAATTTATGCTCAAATATTTTTTATCTACTACACAATGTAGAAAATCCAGAGCCGCCTGTAAGGCTTTTGTACTAGGTAATATATCTGCAAAAATAAGTGTCGAAATTAATGGAAATTCTTTAAAAACTACTTCAATAATTATACATTTAAATGTTTTCTTATAACTTCCACATCTTAAGCCTCTTTTATATCGACTTACTTCTAAAGTCTCCAACGAAAGAAATTGAAATAGATCTGTTATTATATCCGAGAGTATGTGCCCCGACGTGCCACCCTGCACCTTCGTACAGTTTTCCGTTCCCTCCAACTAAGAATCTGTCCAGAAAATTATAATGTTATCTATCGAGTAACCACTCGATAGATACTATTATCCAATAAAAAAAACTTCAAGTAACGCACAAAAAATAATAATAAACAATAACCTACATTATCATTTAAAGTATACTCTAAAAATTATATATTTTTTTTTATTTTATGCGTGCATTAAATTGCCACACACTGATAAATGTCGGCTCATAGTTTTATATCATTAAACAATCATAATCTATTTTCTGTTAAAGACACTGATCTACCCCTGATATAATAACTCACAAAGAATTATATTTAACTGGGATTAATTTATATTTTGGTTAGGTTTGATAACTTACAGTCTTAAGTCAAACTAGATATACAAGATCGTAAAGTAAGAAACTTACGATATTCCAATATCACTGTATTCCATATTCATTTGATTCTTTCTAATGTAATTTGCAATTTTTTGACACTCGGCATCGGTGAAACACTGATTGGTAACTGTATGCTGGATTACTACCAACTTCACTGGCGTCGCCAGCTCCTCCACTCGATTTGAGTTTGAGCCACTCCATTCCTTTATAGATACCACATTACAATCCGAGGCTGTAATTGAGAGTATTTTTAATTAACCTCATGTTAAATACTTGAAAGTTTAATTGAATATCTTTTAATAGTTAGCAACTTCTAAAACCAAGTTAAAAATTGTTATATAATAATATTTCAATCAACAATTTGATTATTTTTCAAAATTTTGATTAACTCCCGTAAACCCTATGGATTAAGCGGTGTTTTAATAATAATATCTTAAATATATTAATATTAATAATAAGTGATTGTAAAGATGGTGGTGGTCTCTTCTTTCTTAAATATTTGAAATGCTATAAGCTAAATAAATCAATATATTCTCATCACGAATCACTGTTGCTTTAAAAATGAATAATAAACGTACCTACTGATAATACATATCTTACCAAGAACCGGTTTCGTCAAGGTTTTTCATTTTTATAATCTATTTAGTTAAATTATATACATTATATCGATTAAGCATAACTTTTATTATTTTACAGCATGGTATCATAATTTTACTCTGACCGGATCATAATTTCATGCAATTCAAATTTAATAAAACTTATTACGATATGAGTAAATTTACAATATCTACCATTATCGATATGGTATTTAGTTACAAGTTGTGGGTAGAACTTGTTGATTTATCTAATATTTTTATAAGTAAGTAAGTATAATGAAAAATGTTTTTTTCAGAAAAATTTCTAAAAGAAGCAATCCGTGAAACTTTTTATTATACGAGACTCATACCTGCTAGAGACACCAAAGCAGCAGTCACACACAAAAAGTTTAAGAATTCCATATTAACAATTATGATATGGTTATAATTTTATCTAGAAAAATGTTTTTTTCTAATATCAATTGTGAGTACAATGGTACAGTCGTGCGATTAATAACGAGGATGCATCTCGTGCGTTTCTATTTGTATGTTCCAAGCAGGAGAAGGTACTTCCCGTTTAATCCATTTGTCATTGTGTTTTTATTTTCTGTCCTTATTTTTATATAACGGCCTTCTTATCTGTGATTTGTAGAACGCTAATTGTCATGAACTTATCTTATGATAACATAATAATAAAAGGGCACGATAACTGACTATCTAATCTAATATAAAACTAACTTCTTAGTTATTTGCTCTATTCCATGTTAATGGTAGCTTTCTATTAAAACACTTAAAATGCATAAACTACTCTAAATTAGACCAGTTTATTTTATACATTTTTAAATTACATTTAATTAATTAATTTTATCAATTTGATTTAATTATGTCATCAAAAAAAAGTGACAGTGTACGTGGGTTCTATAATGGCATTAGCTGAGAGGAACGGAAATATGTTTGTCTATGTGCTTTTAAACAGGAAAAAAAATATCAAGGCAAGGATGTCCCTCTAGAGTCTAGATACAATATCAGGAAAAATTATAGTTTGATATGGTATACAAATGATTCATCGGATGAGATGAAACAGTGAAGATGAGTGCGAAATATGTGGAGTTGAAGAAGATTAATTTAATGTTAATATTATTCAATAAAAATTCCAAAAAAATTATAAAAGTAATAATTTATTCCTTTATCTTCTGACCCTACAACTACAAATGCAAAAACGTTTCGAATTAATTAAGTATAAATAAATAAATTGTTATAAAAAATTACTTCATGTTCAGTTTCAAACTTGCTCTGCTCACCTCAGAAACCAGTCATCATCTTTTACTAGTAGTCGAAACACCAACTATATAAAATAGGGTTGGGATATTATATATACGAATGTATATACAATGCATTCTTTTTAAAATTCCGTTTACTAAAATATCTATTTATTTAATTTTTTAAATATATCACTACGACTGTTCTTATATATTATTTAAGAAAGTTATTGATTGTGTATTTTTTCCTGTTTTTATCTAGACCAATACCTAGTTACATAATGTCTAAACTAAATAATTCCTGATTACCTATCCATTTTAAATTATTACATAAAATTACCCTTTCCATACTACTGTGTTTAGTCAAACATAGTGATATTGTTTATAGATAGAGTTATTCCCCTTTTTGTGTGTATTTTCCTTTATATTTTAACAATGATATGAAACTGCGGTATCGCTCATGAAAATAGTTCTATATAAAATAGTAACATAAAATTGCCTATCTACAATAAAATGTACAGGATGTCCCAAAACTCGACGTCAAGCCGAAACCGAAACCTTCTTTAATAAGATATAGGGCGTATATTGAAACTGATAGAAAACTATTCGAACATTTGGTTACATAAAAACCCTGTATACATATACATATATATATATGTGCGGTGACAATTGAGTAGACGATTCATCTGGTGGTAAGCTACAGGTATGCTGCGGTCGTCAATGTAAATATATAAACATAAATGCAAACACGTTGTCCTGTAGAAATCACAGACGGTGATGGAATCTACTAAAGAAATAAAAGGTGGGTATATTTGGGCTTGTGGCTCTTGGGCTTGTGGCTCACCATACAAAGTGTAGATTTAATAGCTGCTTAAAGCCATTTTTTGGATGGGGTTGTACTGCCTCGGCAGAAACATCATGAAATAATTATAAAATCGTTAGGTGCACACAAATGACTACATCTCTGATATACATATTAATTTTATCATTGAAAGACAAATCCTTTGAAAACTAACTTGCTTTATTAATAAATATAATGAGTGTTATAATTAATATTTCAGTTCTCGCTAGCAAAGGAAACCACTCTGACTTTGTGGGTTTCTTCACGCGTTACTCGCTAGAATAAACATTTTAAAGTACTCGTAATATTATCTATACAACATCATTAAAAACAGCCTAAGATAGTAACAATAATCTCTCAAAACTATATATTATAATTCTACATTAATATAAATGTGTCATTGACTTTTTACTACAGAGAGTGAGTATACAGGTCGAAATTATAAGATCTCATCATATTTTTTAAAGAATATGTATTATTTCCGTTTCAAGTGACAAGCGCCTTTAAATTCTCTAATTGACAATAAAATAAGAACTGTTATCTACAAATAAGCCCTATGTTTTTTCTCTTTAATAGCAAGTAGACAATCATTTTTCCATTTTCAACAGTTATGCTATTGAATTTTTCCTCAGCTAATGTCATTAACCTCATGGTCATTGTGACATTTTTGGTAACGTAATTTTTACCATCCCTTTATTATTCTGACCATAACTTCAACTGGTCGCAAGAGTATTTTTCTGTTATTCTTGGAAACCAAACAAAGATTGGCAATTTCTAGGTTCGGAAGTCTCAATTAATCATTTGTACACACAACCAATATATTTACTACATAAGTGTATATCTTAAGAATAATTAAGACCTTTTCTTCTTAACTTTTTGAAGTTATAAAAAAGGCATATTGATTTATTATAAGGTTTATTTATAGGGCTACTTTTCTTCTTCAACGCAATTAAATATCTAGAAATATATTTGCTTTATTAATGTTATTTATTGTTATGCTTTTGCGTTAAGACGTAATTTAAGAAATACTTAAACGATATTTACATTGTCAACTATACGGACAGGACTCTGAAGATAAACTAAATCAAATCCGCTTTCAAAAGTTAATTTTTTTGAAATAGACCATATTAATGCTCTAATCGTACAAGTTTATACTGTTTTGTACTGACGCATTGACTTACAGCGGTGCTTTGATTACATAACACGTTTACAGCATAAGACTCTAAGGAGATGAAATAACTAGCGTGTCGCAATATCCATCAATAATTGGAATTATAAAGAGCATTTAATACTATAATTATTTATATAAAATAGACTTTATTAATCTTAGGGTATAATGTAATTAGACTTAGATAATTATTTTTCATTTATTTTTACGGAAAAATTAAGACAAATTTTAAATCAATATTTGTTTCTAAGATAAATTAAATCAATATTTGTTTCTAAGTTATCTTAAAGAAAAAGTATTATAAATTCCTTAATCACAAGTTTGCAAAACATGAATTCTATTATTCGAAGCCCTCATGCACCACGAGTAGCTCTGAGGAAAAATTGTTTTGTTAGAATTATTAAGTCATCAAAACACAGCCATTCAAATAATATGCTTAAATACTAAATTAATTTAATATGCAATGAAATATATATTATGACACGTCGGTATTCGTAATAGACTAACTTTATTTTCCTGTTTACATAGAGTTTACCCATAGTATAACATAGATGGCGTTACTTGTTATATTTAGGTTTTATTATCTTTATTCTAATAATATAATGAATAATACATTGGTACATTATTTTTCAAAAATAAAGGTAGTGTAAAAAGATTTATCTGCCAGTTAACCAACTTAAGGTAACACCGACAGTTTTGGTTTCTTACAAAGCCTGCATCTAAGTAGTTTAAGCTCGTCGTCCTGTACCTCTTGTATTTATTTAAGTATGTTTTTTAATAAAACCATCAAAGAACGATGGAAATTTTTAACTTGAGAACTTCTTAACGCATCTAGTGAAGTCAAATATCTCAAACAATTTCAATTTTCTTGTAATTTTCATATCATAAATTACTTCTTTTTTAATCTGGACGTTAAGGGATATTGTATTGTTAATTCATAACGCTGTAAGAAGTGTGAATAATCGTTTCAACATTAAGTAATCTGTGGTAAATATGATTCCAAACGTTCCATTTTGTAATGGAATTGTTTTTTTTAAGGCAAATATTATGTTTATATAACAGCAAATATAGCCTAACTGACATCGTAAGTAAAACTGTTACCAATATTTGTAGCTAATATCTAATAGTTTCTAGTATCTATAGTAATGTCATGTATAGCTTTTGTTTGTTTTTGATAAAAACCAGAATAAAGATAACCTGAAAAAAACGCCATGTAATAACCGTTTTTAACCGGAATTATCACAAATGAAAGTTCATTAAAAATTATATAGCAAGGAAGATGTGGTAATGATAATTATAGTTGTTTGAGTTTCAATGATAAAAAAATACGTTCGAAGTAAAAAAAAAGAAAATAAAGCCAAAATCTAATACAAATATGACTATTACAAGTTAATATTAATATACAAAAATATTTCTTTGTTAATTCATAAATCATAGCTTAAAAATTTTAAGCTTTATATACTATTACGCTGACCTTTTATATTCGCATGAAAGGTCTAAGTGGATCAGCTATAACCATATCCTACGCTTTTATAACTTTGTTATGATTGGTTACAACTTCGGGTGCCCTGGGTTTGATTCGCAATAAGTAACAAACCTGCGCCACTTGGACAATTTACTAGAACTAATAAATAGTTAATAATAATAAACACGAGTAGCCCTTTCCATCAAATGCTTTATCCCAACAGATACAAACTTAATTCCAAGAGAAGACAGGCTCACGTAACATACTTTTAATAGCTTAAGTTTACATAATTTAATTGATTAAAGTTTTCTTGAATGAAAAATATATTATATCTCTATTACGAACAATTATAGTTTTAATTGTAAGAGAGAACTAAAAACACCAAATTATCCTGTTTTGTGAATTTCGAAACTTGATTATTGTTTTCTTTCGTATTTTCAACTTTTATCGTACCAAATTGTATATACAAATTGTAATAAATATTCGTACATATGACGACATTCTATCAAGTAATATATCGTATTTTTTAAATAAAACATCTCCGTTATTTTATTCTCAGTTCATGTCGTAACTTAATCATCTAACTTTTTAAAAGTATTTCTAGGGTAAGATTACAGCTAATAACAATAGATATTATTAAATCAATACAAAAATTCAATATTATGTTTTTTTTTTCGAAGTCTTTTGTTTTGTTCAGTATTAATTAAATTAATATTAAAAACGTATTACTATGAAAAAAATATTTTTATAATATTTTATTCTTAAAAATAGAAAGGAATTACTTTATACTCAACATTCGTTCCTGGCGCAGCGGCCGCTTTGCTTACGCACGTATTTTCATGATTAATGAGTATCAATAGCAGATTGGCAGTATTAATTTAATAAGTTTCAATAGAGTCATTTAATAAAGCAAGATTTCTAAATACTTATTTTGATTTTTTTTTAACTTTAAAATATAAATACAAATTGAAAATAAATATAATGTATACACTTATATACAATCAAGCTTTGTGAAAAAGGTTGTTCTTCTTTGGCATATTAGTCAAGTATAAAAAATCACAATTACTCTATTTTTTTTCACTATCTAAGCATGTAGTACAAATTGTGGAGTAAAATATAAGACTCTTTCAACTCACAAGAACTCAATAGCGTGTGGAAAAGAACTATAATAATTATTCAACGCAATATCTAATCTTTATTATGAATCCAACAGTAACAAACGTGACAAATTATTTTTATATTCAGGGATTTTTTGTTTATCTACAGAAGCTGATAAATATTATTATTAATTTTACAAAAATAGAAATAATGCTATACTTTCAACATAAAAAAATAAATATCATCTTAAATTAATTCATGCCGGGTTTGATTACAAACTTTCAAAATAGACTATTACTCGTCGCCTTTTTAATCCAACGTAACATAAGCTTTACTAACAAATCATTTATTTTGATACAGTCAGGAATCCAACACTTACTTAATTATTACCTATGCGTGACTCAAACATTATCTACTTTGTTTATTAATGAACATAAAAGCAAATTGCCATTATCAAGCCCGTCTTGGATGATTGGCATCCATTTTCAACTATAGTTTTATACATATTTTAAACATGGGCTTATAGTTTTAAAAGGTAAGTTTTTTTCGGAATGCTCTTAAATTCCGATATAGTAAACCCCATACTCATATAAAAGGTCCAGCATTAATAATAAATTATGTGACTTACAAATCCTAATTAACTTAACCAAAGAAACGTTTCAAAGTCACGTAAACGATATCAGGTTAGTCTACTCTTAACCACTCCGTAACTGTCAATTTCTATGGCTTTTAGATTTAGATAATTTTTTGTTGGACGATATTTTAGAGCTGTGCTAAAAAACTTTCTATCTATACCCTACTTTACATTGTCTTCATTTTATAACAAATAAATAGCTACTGATAGATGTTTTCAGTCCTCTAAAGACTGTTTTGAGATGCGTATGCATGCATATCAAAATGGGTGTGCATGCATATAAAAAGATCTTTTAAACCCCAAAAATAGGTCAATAGGTCAAAGTAAGGACAAATAACTTATAATTATATATACCTAAAGAAGTTTTATGTATGTAAGTTATGTAAAATACTAAAGATAACGTAAATAATATATATATGTCTCAAGTCATGATCATAACCGTTAATAAACATTATTTTTAATTAAATAAGTGCAAAAAAAATATAGTCTATGAAAATACTCATTTATATATCAATCCTAACTCGCGGTAGGTACAATACATGCGCAAGCACCGATGTCCTACAGAATGTTATTATTTCACCTTTGAACAATAATTACACAATGAACACGACTTTCATAATTGCAAACACGTTTTTCTATAAAATCAATCGTTATTATTTAATACTATTATACTATTATCTTTTTATTTAATTTTCTTCAAATTACTCGTATTTTAATATTATGAATGTTTAATTACAATAGAATAATTACATTATTATTTATATTAAGTATTGCTTCTATCAACAACTAAGCTATAGACTAATTATTACATGACACTAGTGCATTATAATTATTAAACACACAATGGAATATATTCTTGTATAAAACTGTAACCTTTTATTCTATTTCTAAAGAGTAATTGGTTAAGGTGTAGCCTTAATTGTCTTCACGTTTGAAGACGGTCACTTTAGAAATGTGAGGCAAAAGAAGGAATGCATTGACAGTGAAGTAGGATATATATATTTTTTTTATTTCATTTTTTACTTTTCAATTCTTCGACAAAAATGATTTTTTTTAAAGGAAGAGAAGACATAGGTATTTTATTACCAAATAAAAAAATAAATGATAAATAAAAAAGAAAATGAAATAGGCTTCATTGTTGAAGCACTAGCTGCGCTGATGAAATATCAACTTGGAAAAATTCCAAAATCAAGTTGATTTTGTACCTAAAATGAAGTACAAAAATGATTCTCATCATGACAATATTGAACAATAAAACGCAGTTCCGATCTGCACAATCATTAAATTATTATATTAATAAATATCACATAGTATTTTCTTAGATTTTCACGAGTACACATTTAAAAAAAAAACTATTTTTACGGATTAAAACGAGTAGACGAGATGTAAGTGTCCGTCCCACTTATATCTCGTCCACCCGTGAACACGATTACTGCAAAGTATTCGAAACGTCGGGTTATAATAAAAAATGTAACCAAATTATACGCGAGTTTTAATCCGTAAAAATAGTTTTATTTGAAATATAACATACTCTTCGTACAAATATTTAACTAAACGTTATTGATGGATTTCAATCAGTACATATTACAATCAATAAATGTTGATATATTCATTTATTTCTTGTGTTAACTACTTCCTTGTAGAAAGAAGCTAAGAATAAGATCGATTTAACAAATCAAATGTTCATATCCGTGGGCCATTTCAAATCTAATTCCATCAAAAATATAAAAATCAGTTAGAATTGGTCATATTTTTTCTCGTTGTGCATTTAAAAAAAAATAACAACATATATTTTTTAGATAATATAATTTTACAATATTAAATACAACTACAATCATCCGGTCCTCGTTATATCGGAAAGCGATAAAGCATCCGGTTAAACAAAATTACAGTTTTTTGAACAACATAAATAAACAAAATTGTAAATGGGTTACGATAAACGTTATTTAATTTTTTTTCTAATAATAAAAGCATTAATGTCAGAAGACAACAGCAAAAAAAAAGTAAGCGTAAGGTTAGTGACCTTATCTTAACCCGTTACGAGGGTTGACTCATTGATTTTTCACTGGATTTCTCCAGTGAAAAAACAATAAAGAGACACAAAATGCTGTTATTGATAGAAAATAAATAATTTAATAGAATAATATAGAAGTTAACGACTTCATAATAAGGATTTTCATCAACAAAGTAGAAATCCATTAGCCTGAATGTAAACAAACATGCCAATTAATTGAACTTACGTCATAACATAATATTCCTTCAAGTCATTACGAACGATTAGACGAATAAAAAGATAAGAAAAATTTTGACAAAAAAAAACCGGTTATGTATTGTAGCTTATTTAATACCTGTAGGGCTAGGACCAGGCGGGGAACATGAAGATTTGGCAGGTACAGATAGGAGCAACCCAGTGGCCATAAAATCATCACCGATTACCAGTATGGATCAGTGGTCAGCCCAGGAAAGATGACTGAAAATCAAGCTGCTTCTTCTAATAAAATAAACTTAGATGATATGTCATTCTTCAATTTCTATTATTTTACAAAATGCTAACATGGAACGAGTATTATAATTTATAATCATTCTCAAATTTAACTTATGACGTCGACAATCTTTCAAACTTCGACCTAAAAGCCAAAGCCGCAAAAATAAAATAAAAAAGTATAAATAAATTAAAGATAATAAAAAGGTGTGACGATGGTGTCTAACATATTGACCTGCGCTCGCGTCATCGCATCTTATATTAGGAGAGAAAATAACTGACAAGCCTCAATCCGTAAACAGCGCTTGTCGTGAATAAACGTTATCGAGACAAACTAAAATGTATACAAATCCTTTTGAGAGAAAGCACTCTGCTTTACGGCAGGCTTTAGACAAATTTCTCAAAGGTGACTCGAGTATAAGTTTTAAGAAAAAGAGTAATATAACCAAAAGAAGCGGCAGTGACTCTTCAATGTCGTCCTCGGTGTCAAATAATAGTGAACAGAAGTTCATCGGCCAGTTTCAAAAATGAAATAGCGTCTCCACGCTGGGAAGTGTTAATTTTATCAACATCGGCCCATAAAAGGTAAGTTTGTTGTCTTAAAGGGAATAATAGATTTAAGTACTTCTTATTTTATATTTGAGTTTTTTTCTTATTATTAATTGTTTATACAGTATTTATTAACTTTGAATAGAGCTAACTGAGTTTACTATCCTAGGCTCCTCGTTACATGTTAGAATTTTCTAATAATATTTTATTAATTTAACATAAAATAAAACATTAAAATTTTATTTCAATAAATTCTATATTCAGCGTTTATTTATTACTGTTTTATCTCTAATAGTATTTATTAAAGTTTAATTTTCATTTTTTCTTGTCAGCAGGTTGAGATTGTTCTGGTCAAACTAGTTTCTTGACGTCAGACCAATTCGGAAAATTATGCAGCGCTATTGGTTGATTGTTGAAGAATGATATTGTTACTGGTATTAAAAAAATAATTAAAAACGTTTGGAATATATATTTCTGTTTTTTTTTCATGTTTTATCTATTGTGAAAATATTTACATCAAAGATATAAAGGAATCAGAGAAGCTGTTTATCTGTGCTAAAGATAATTATATTGATAAAACAAACATGGCAATAATAATAATCTGTGTGATAATAAGTAAATTAATAATAAGTGTGAAGTTTAAATAAATATATTTTTATTTATAGGGAGGGACGCGTTTAATTTTTGAATAAAGATTTAAAACAATATTAGTTTTCAAACATCTGTAAGCCATTACCGGTCTTTACTTTTCTGAAATAAATTTACAAATATATAAAGAAATACTATGTTCCAGCAAATTTACGATAAATAGACAAAAAAAAATACTGAACATCTTAAGCTGACTGCGCAAAATCTACTGAACGGTCGTTGATATAAAATAAAATTTAAAGGCTAACTGGGTTTCCATCTCGATAAGTAATGACGTACGTCATCTGACATTAACATTAGTCCTACATCCGGAGCACGTGACGGAGAGCGGTGTTTTTGATTGTTGGTTTGTCTTTGCCTTGTAATAAATTGTAATCATGCTTAACTATATTAAGTCCCGGAGATCGGTTCGCAGTTAAAAAAAAAATTATGAATATATTAACGGTAACATACAGAGACAAAATCAAATTTTGATATTTCTAATGCCTATTACAAGACAAGATTATAACAAGGTTTTTATATCGAATAGATCAGACAAGATAAGCAAGACGTTCCGTTTTAATTCCAAAATAAAAAGTTTGTAGTTCTATTTTATTATCTAGTGAATCTAATCTCCCTATTCTGTCCGTTTGTCTGTGGTGTCGCGTCACCGAAACCCATCGTCGTGACACGTGCAATACGGCAATTATAAGCTGTTTATGAAAGACATTCCTCCGGTAACCGATCCTTGGACCTCCAAAGTTCGCCGAGTGTAAAAAAAAATATGATTATTTTGATAAAACTGTAGGAGAGGATATGAAAAACATTCATCTTATCGTCTCCCGGTTAACAGAATTAGCAGTTTTAGACCTAGATCCCCGAATTAAATTTGAAAAAAAACTGGCTCATACATACATACATGTACTAAGATGTATTAAACATCTCGCCAACTACAAATACACCACTTTCTAGAATCCCAATGTGTTAGAACCACAAAGTTAGGGCCACAAAGCTCGTATAATATTATATCCCTTCAAATAATTAAAAAATATAACGGTTAATTAAGTAACTAGATTACTTCTAATAATTTAATTTTAATCATAATTTAATTGATTGTTTAATATATCTTAAAATTCATTAAAGCTCTCAAAAGCTTCGAACTGAATTAAAAAACAACTTATATTTTATTTATTTTATTGACCTTTTACAATAAAATATAAAAAAAGAAATATAATGTAATAGACATTAGTAAAACAATTTTTTACATTTTTTAAAGTAACCAATGAAAATATTTTTTTTTGAGTTTGATAATTATTATTTTCTCTGATTGTAATACGTAATCCGAAAAACTGTATAACAAAATCAATTCTTTTCATTACACATCAGGTCTTTAATAAAGAATATGAAAGCCATTTCAATTCCAATCATTTCAATTACCATAGAAATGGCAAATAAAGAAAGATGCGCAGCAAAAATACGTTTTATTATTAATCGCGAATCATTATCTCTTATTCCCATTATATTTTGATATTCTGTCACAAAAACTCATTTATGCGTCTATGCTTTACTAACTTATATTTACTTTATATTTATTTTATATATTTAGTCCACCTCCGTTAATACGTATAATTATTTCCTAACATTGAGGTTGTCTGGAAGAAATCGCCTTTAGGCGATAAGACCGCCTTTGGATTTACAAGAAGTAACTGCAAATCTGTAATGTGTGTGTATTTACTATGGTTATACAATAAAGAATATATAATAATAAACTATTATTATATATTCTTTATTTGACATCTTTTTCTAGACTCCATAATGTGCGTATATTCTAAAGCACCCCCCGTACCTATGATCTGATTGGTCCTAAAGAGTCTCTCCTTCAATGAGTGCACAGAATCTGTGATATCATCGTACAATATCATGGTCTGCGGTCAGACTCCTAACGGAAGAGCAAGTTGGCATCTAGAATGATAGTCATGATATTATTATAGAAATGTAGTTTAATAATAATATTTTAATATTCAAAAAGTGTTTTCTTTTATTTTAGATAAGAACTCAGAATTCGATAGCGCTATTGTCGTGGGCAGTAACAGGAAACGAAAGTGGCAGGAAGTCAAACAATTTTGTTATAGATAAAAAGTAAGATACTTACCAATCGTACATTAAATAGTGCATAGATTTACTCTAAGTGGGATATATGTGCATAAGTAATATGCTCTGTGACAATATAAAGTCAAAAAAGTATGCATATAATATGTTATTAAATTGCAAAATATTTTCGTTATCGTGCAGCACTATCCAATTTACTAAGAGTGCTCAGTGAATTAGGTGAAATAATTATTTGACAGTATAAATGATACATAGCGCACTAACAGCTTGCTCATAATGCGATGCTCCTACCCTACTTGCACTAGTGCTTAGTAAATTGTCTAATGTAATAGCTAACTACTAATAAATGTTAGATCGCCTTACCTACAAAAGTTTCTTTTTCACGATAAATAATAAAAACTGTATAAATAAATTCTACGGAAAAAAATAAAAAAATAAAAATAAAAATAAAAATAAAAATGTTTATTAAATCAGATTACAAAAGATCCATAATTGTTAGTAAAAAAAAAAAAAAAATTTAAAGACTTATTAACTATGGTTAGTACTTAATAACTAAAAGTGACTTCGTAATGTCACACAAGTGCTCGACTAGCGGACAGTCCCCACTATCGGCGATGACCCTCAAGACATTGTTGCGGCTGTCGCGCACTCGCCTTAAAAGTGAGCTTGCTTTTTTGCGGAGAATGGCCGGGAAACTGTCGACCCCTGCGTACGCAAACATACCCGAGGCACTACAGTACCGCGGCAGCCCCAACAATGTCCTGAAGGCGTTGTTATATTGTACACGCAGGGCGTTGTACGATTTCAGAGTATATTTGACCCATAGATTGCTCGTATAAAAGGAAGTGCAGTAAGCTTTAAAAAGCGTGATCTTAACTGGGATCGAACAACGAGCAAATCTACGAGCCAACATGTTCGCTCTGATGGACAACGCCCTGCGTTCTCGCTCGATGTCAACATCGTCTTTTAGGCTTTCTGTGACCACATGACCCAGGTACCTGAATTGGTGTACTCTAACAAGATTGACCCCGTTAAGTTGTATTGAGGGTATATTGTCCGGTGCTTTAGTGCCAGCCTTAAAAACTAGGTATTCACTTTTCTTGTTATTGTACACCAATCCATGCCCCTCAGCATATGACTCACAAAAAGCCAGCATGCTTCTGATAGCAAAAACAGAGGGGGCCAGCAATACCATGTCATCAGCATAGCTGATATTATTAAAACATACGCCACCAATATGGCATCCGACCCTCATGCTACTGAGCCCCTCAATCAGTGCATTGACGTACAGGTTAAAAAGCTTAGGTGAGCTCAACCCTCCCTGCCTCACACCACATTCCAACCTATACGGCTCCGAGTACTCGTCTGCCCACTTTACCATGTTTATTTGATTACCATACCAATATCTAAGCAAAGAAATCATTTCCAGAGGCACTCCCGTCTGCTGCAGCTTGTTCCACAAGAGGTTGTAAATGACCAGATCAAATGCTTTCGATAGATCTAGAAAGCAGGCATATACAGGAGTGCTTCTATCTGTGTAATACCTGACAGTATGCTTTAAACTCAGAATTGCACTTTCCGTGGATAAATGAGTTCTAAATCCGAATTGGAGTTCGTGAATGTGCAGATGACTATCCAACTGAGCACCAAGCACACTGTCAAAAACCTTGGCTATGATGGTTGCTAATGATATAGGCCTATAATTTGAGCTGCTAGATGAATCACCAGTCTTGTTCTTAATAATTGGTACTACAACGGTTTTAATTAAGTTCGGGGGTAAATAAGAATGTACTATACACAAGTTAAAAAGTGATGCTATTACCTGAGCAAGACAAGGCCCCGCATGCTGAAGGTGCTCAATGCTGAGACTATCATGACCAGGCGACTTGCCTCTTGTCATCGACTGTATAATTTTCGATACTGTTTTAGAAGTTATGTAGGTGTTAACAAGCTTAAAGTTAATCTCAGCATCAGGCACCTTCCCCGGATATTTCTGTTGGGGCCGCACAGCAAAATGGTTCTTAAAAAGATTTGCTACCGCCTGCGGTTCACCAACACCATCTATGACCGCTGGCCGGCCAGGTCTAGAACTCAGTCTATTCGTAGATTTCCAAAAATTGCTGAAATCACCCTTCCCATGATGAGTCGCGAGCACATCCATCCTAATTTGTTCTTGATGGTTTTGACACCATTTCAGTCTACTTTTAAAGATTTTACGACTAGCTACCATATCATTATATAGTGTGCCACTCCTAGGCCTGCCATACCATACCCACACAAGAAACTTCGACCTGGCCTCCCTATGCGCACTACTTACATGAGCATTCCACCCTCTTTGTCTAGTCGGCAAACGAGCACTCGAATTATCGCAACTTATGTCATGAGACACTGTAGCTGCTTCAGACAGTATTGCTATCAAGCGGTCATACAAATTATCAATAAGACATCTATGTGTCTCATTATGACAAACTTCCTTTTGACAGTTTTGACACTCATTTGGAACATCAATATTCTCCAAAAGGTTATTACACAAATTAAAATAACAATTCAACTGTTCTTTGGATCTTTTTCCCCATTTAATTTTATTAATAAATTTTTCATTTTTAGTAACTTTTCCTAATATTAAATTTAAGTTACAATTCACAGTTAGCGGGAAATGATCGGACCAATATGTATCGTAATTAACTACAACACTACTAACACATTGCCATGCTGCCTCTGTAACCACACAGTGATCCAACCATCTCCCACTGCCGTGAGCATCACTAACAAACGTAAAAGTCTGAGGTAACATTTGTAACTTACATACATCCGCACAGATCCACGACTGCTCTAAACAAAAGTTATCTAATTCATTGAAAAACAACACACGAGGGTGGGCATTATAGTCACCTAGCATAAAAACAGACTCCACACCGCACTCTTCAATTATAGCACTAAGCGCACTAAGGCAATCCGTAAAAAGGCCTCAAATATTGAGGTGTACTTTATGATCACTATTATTTTAAACAGACCGACAGAATTAAAATTCATGTTTTAAAAAAAGATATTATTTTTAAATTTTTTCTTTAAAAACTTGTAATCTGTTTTTTGTATAATATTAACTAGATGATTTAACCAATAACCGTAAAACAAATTTGTTAAAGATCAAATTAATTATTTTTTTTATTCGAATAATTAAAGTTCTACTGCTTCTCATCAAACGTCTGATCTTACCAAACATATGCTATACTATTTTTATAATTCTGAAGTGTAGTTTATAAATCTGAAGACTATTTTAATATAAATCATTGTAGTATTTTTTTTTTTTTTTTTTTTTATGGAAAAGGAGGGCAAACGAGCATGCGGGTCACTGATAAAAATGTGATCACCGCCGCCCATGAACTCTTGCAACATCCGAAGACTCACAAGAGCGTTGCCGGCCTTGGAGATAGGAATGAACGCCTTTTTTGAAGGTACCCATGTCGTATCGATCTGGAAACACCGCCGAAGGAAGCTCATTCCACATCTTTGTGACACGTGGAAGAAAGGTACTTGCAAACCGCACAGTAGAAGGACGCCATGCATCCAGGTGGTAAGGATGGTAATGAAGGCGGTGACGTGCTGTGCGGTGATGAAATTCGGCGGCAGGCATCACATTAAATAGCTCTTCGGAACACTCCCCGTTGTAAATGCGATAGAAGACGCACAAGAAAGCCACGTCTCTACGCAATGCCAAAGAGTCCAGCCGTTCACAGAGCACTGGATCCCCGACAATCCGCACGGCTCTCCGTTGTACGCGGTCAAAAGGTAGAAGCTGATATTGGGGTGATCCTGACCAGAGATGAGAACAGTACTCCATATGTGGCCGGACCTGCGCCTTATAGAGCGCAAGTCTTTGGCCAGCATTGAAATACTGCCTCGCTCTATTGATCACACCCAATTTCACCGAGGCCAACTTGGCCTTGCTCTCCAAATGAACACGAAACCGACAGTCGCTCGAAATATCGAGTCCCAGTATTCTGATACTTAGCGAGGCGGTGAGAGGTGTGCTCTCGAAGAGTGGCGATACGACAAATGGGGTTTTCTTGGTGGTAAACGCGCAAACCTGTGTCTTTTGGGGATTAAACTGAACGAGGTTCAGTTCACCCCATTCTGAGACCATCCCCAGGGAGGTCTCTATAGAAGACACAAGTTTCTTTCGACACTCGTCGACGTTTTCTCGAGAGAGACCTGCACGGCCGGAATATACCGCATCCCCAGTGCTGTCATCCGCATAACAATGTATGTTGGAAATATCCAACATATCATTGATGTGCAGGAGAAACAGGGTTGGGGATAGCACACAGCCTTGGGGTACACCAGCGTTCACGGGCTTGGGGTCCGAGCAAAAACCGTCGAGAACGACCTGTATGCTCCGCCCAGTGAGAAAGCTGGTGATCCACTTGTATAAACTCTCGGGAAGCCCATAGGAAGGATGCTTCGAAAGAAGCCCTTTGTGCCATACACGATCGAAGGCTTTCGCCATATCCAGACTAACTACCAGACCCTCTCCCTTGCTTTCAATAACCGCAGCCCAACGGTGTGTGAGATATAACAGAAGATCACCAGCTGATCGACCATGGCGAAAGCCATATTGCCGGTCATTGATCAACTGGTGATCCTCGAGGTACGCAAGGAGCTGACGGTTTATGATATTCTCCATTATTTTGGAGAGAAGAGAGGTGATGGCGATAGATCTGTAGTTAGCCGGATCCGAGCTATCACCTTTTTTTGGGATCGGATGGACAGAGGCACACTTCCACGAGACCGGGACTACGCCTTTGAGATAGGAGTGCCGAAATAAACGCGTTAGGACTGGAGTCAACTCAGGGGCACACGTTCGTAGTACCAATGGGGAAATACCATCCGGCCCGCTCGACTTATGAACATCCAAGGAAAGTAGAGAACAACGAATGGTTTTTTGCCGGAAAATTATTTCCGGCAATGAACTCTGACACCGCTGGATGGTAGGCGGTGTTTTCCCTTGGTCGTTCAAAGTCGAGTTTGAGGCAAAAAGAGTGACCAAGAGATCGGCTTTCTCTTTTGCCGTATGGGCCAGAGAATCATTCCCCGTGTGCAATGGCGGTAGGGACGGCTGGCAAAAGTTACACAGAGTGGCTTTAGAAAGCGCCCAGAACTTGCGCGTGCCTGGTGGGTACCTTGCCAACTGATCCCCAATTTTGACGACATGCTTGAACTTTGCTCTAGCGATTTGCCGTTTGAAGAATCTGGAGGCACGATTATATTTCCTCTTCAGAACTCTAGAGTTCGGATCCCTTGTGACTATCGATTTAGCCCAAGCCCGGTACGCCTGCCGTTTACCGGCTGCTGCAGCCCTGACACACGCATCAAACCAAGGTCGCGATCTGCCACCAAGTGGTACCACAGAGCTTGGAACGAATAGTTCCATGCCCTGTAGTACCACATCAGCTACAGCCGCAGCGCAGTCACTGGGATCATCGGAAGAGAAACAAATCGGCCCCCATGGGTAGGACGCAAAGAAAGACCGCATTCCATCTCAATCCGCTGAATTGTAGTGCCAAACGCCACGGGTCGCAGGTGTTGTGCGAGCCGGACGTTGAAGTGGCGCTACACTACGTACCAGGAAATGATCGGAGGACCCAAGGGGGGCCTCACCAATAACTTGGTACTTTCCGGGATGTGTAGTCAGCAGAAGATCCAACAAAGAGGGCATGTGGCTGTCCACGTCTGGTAGACGGGTATGCGTCTGAACCAACTGGGACAAACCATTTGCCAGAGCAAAGTTAAACACAGATCTCCCCGCGTAGTCAGTGGTACGCGACCCTAGCCACTCGGCATTGTGCGCGTTGAAGTCCCCGAGGACTATGACTTCAGCTGAGGGAGTCTGTGAAAGCAGTTCGTCAATCTTCGCCTGAACATGGCCCAAGAGTTGCTCCGTTTCTGCATTACCACTGTGGGACCTGTAGAGGCACGCGTAGACTCTGACATGATCGTCCATGTCCACGCGCAGCCAAAGTAAAGACAGATCCCGACCTTCAAAAATCTGGAGGCGACGGTAGCAGATATCCTCCCTCACGAACACAGATACCCCGGCATGTGGTATAAAATGATGTTCAAGTTTGTACCCGGGGTATGAAAGGTACGCTGTGTCGCTAGGTTGAGATATCTGCGTCTCCGTCAAAAACAACAAGGCCGGCTGCGCCGTCTCAAGGTGGTAGTGGACGGCGTTTAGGTTAGAGTGAAGTCCCCGGATGTTGCAAAAATCCACATTTAAAGTCGGGGTGCCGCTCTGTTTTCTCGTCGTTTGCCCTCTGTAAACACAAAATGCGATACTTTACCCGCCCCAGATACGACGGGCTGCCCGAGCAAAATCGGAGAGTGGTTTCCCCGATTTTGCTCGGGGAGGGATTCTCCGGCTTCATGAAAGCCGGTACCCTCCTGGGGTATATTTATTTTAGTAACCGCATTCATGTTTTGGCGGAGGAGAGGGGAGGGGGGGGAGTTGGGCTTCCGGAAGCTCTCACTCACCGGATGGAACATAACCAAATAAGTTTGGTTACTTCACGCCGATTTTTTGTGAGAGGGTGGTCCTTCCCCGGACGAGCCAGCCCAATACGAGCTGTAGTCAGATGACTTCAGCTAGGCTCTACCACCTAAAAAAGTATTAGTATTAATATTATTAAACTAAAAATACAGCATTTTACATAATATGGTTATTTAATGTTTTGTTGATGTTATGAAGATTATGAAAATGGTTTTGGCGGTTTGCTTATCTACGGAACTAACTATTCCATTTAAGAAAACTTTGATGACGCTCAATGAATTATTGAAATAAAGTGATAAATCTATTAATTTTATTTAGAAATTGTTAAATATTCTAAAATGTGCAGTGTAAAAAGAAACAATTGATCATATGGTTTACTATTTTTAATATAACTTTTACATAAAGTTACATTACATTACATTAGTTACATTACAAAGTTACCTTCATTTAGAACTATGTAAAACGAATAATTGTACAGTACAATATATTCGTGAGACTTTAAAGGTTTATACTGACTGGCGTCACTGGGCGTCGTGTCAGATGGTCCACGATTAACGTTTGTGCCTTAGTACGGGAAGCAAGGTGCGCGCAGGGAGCAATTACACACATTTCAGCACTCACCGTAACAGATAACGCTCCCTGCGAGAGTTACATTATATCCCGCAACATGGCGTCGGACAATATCCATCATAACTGAAGAGTCAGCGCACGCCGAGATAATTCTCAGAGGGTGGGACAATTTACAAATTACCTACAAAATACCTTTCGTTATATTATGTTAAAAAACATTAAAAATTATAACCTATGTGATTCTGATGTTAATGATATATAGTTGTTAAAGTAGAAGTCTTTTTTAGATCCGTTTAGTAGTTTTTCAGTAAAAGAGTAATAAATGTACATGCATCCTCACAAACTTTCGCATTTATAATATTAATAAGACTAGTAAGTAAGTAAGGTAGACAGGATAATATTTATTATTCTAATCCTTTTTTAGAAATAAGGCATAAATGAAGAAATAGCTCAGCCCGTGGTATTGAAGTTCATAACAAAACAGATTTCTATTTGAGGTTTTCATTTTTTTTTCATTATTTAAGATATGGTTTGGAAAGTTTATTTGGAATGATAAAGTCCTTTTTTATATCGCTTATAATATCTAAACAAATAGTGTAGTGATATTGATAAATATTTTATAAATATTTGAATATTATAATATATTTAATAACAATTTTGGCGTCATTAGATTGGAGCTTTTACTACTTTATATAAAATGTATCGGAACAGCCAAACGAACTTTGTTTAGCAGCCCAAGTGGGATGATTTCGGGCAAATTCAATATAATTCAACTAAATGGCGCCGATTTACAGATTTTTTATTATTACAAACACAAAATTATTGCGTAAGAATAATATTAATAAGATTTTTTTTTTGAATATTTTTGGACATACATTTTGTGTCTGTTATTACGTTGTAGCCCCAATAATTTCTCAAATAACACGAACTCTCGTAAGAAAATATCAAAAGAAATGTGTTTTAATATTCAATATCGTATTTTGTCGACACGTTATTCAGATAATTTAAGATGTAAATAGTGAAATAATCATAATATTAATATCGTAAAATAATAAATATCTGAAATTAAATCTACAATCCTTAGTAAACAGGTTTATACTTATGTGTATTTAACTGGTTTACATTGCTTTAACTACCTTATTATATTATGTACTCAAATAAAAACTGAATAAAAATTTTACAATTATTAATTAGTTGATAAAATATGGTTCATTAGACAATACGGTTTAATAAATGATAACCAAATTAGGTTAGTAAACCTTATGATTAATATGAATTTTATAATAAACAAATGAATTTTTTAGGTTATCACACTCGTAACACATGCGATGTCAATAGTGAATCGTTACTGGTTTGTGCTAAATTTAATTGTATACGTAAACCGGTCTTCATTCATAATATAAAATCTCAACCTCTTTAAATGACACCAAGAGTACTTTCTATTCATGTATTCCTAGTATCTGCAGGCAAAAAAAAAACCAAGTTTTCAAAAAATATTTCTTTTGTCGGTAATATTGTACTTAACTTTTTCTTTATATGAGAGTTTTTGATGTTCTTGCTAGATCACTATATTTCGGGACTATTGACTATTAGTGTATTTATTAAACACGCCATCTGTAGCAAAAATGAGAAACCAGGTACACAATAGATAGCAGTTTTTCTAAAAGAAAACGTAATGATAATAGTAGACACCAGATAGCGCTTTCTGATAAATTTTGTAAATAATATTCTGATGTACAAAAAATATAAGAACAGTAAGGAATCAACACATTGATATTTTAAGAATTTCATTCTGTACTGGTGATTGTCACCTTTTAAATAAAAAATAAAAAATACAAAGAGAAAAGCAGAAAGTCTAAGAATGTCAGAATATTTTATTTATAATATATTTTGACATTTTTTAATGGGTTCACGTTTGACTATAGTTTCCCTGATATTAGGCATAACTTTAATGCACGCAGACCTACTAGAAATGCTTTGTACCGTAAAATGGGGTGAATAGAGGTCAAGGCGAAATAGGGATAAAAACGGGTACAAAGAACATTTACATCGAGCAACATTATATTACAGCGATGCAGTGTGCTGTTAACTGTTATTTGTAATAAATGTAAAATTTTAATTGATTTTTATAAATGTTAGAAGATATAGTTTGTATATCAAACACATAAAAATAAAATTAATAAAGTAATGCTAATCTGATTAAAAACGAAATATGTACATGACGTTGCTGTACATGACATTTTTAGGATATTACAAATAATTTGCTTAAAGTCTTAATGGTTTTAGCTACCGGGGTTTTTAGAATTTTGTGGCAAATTTTATTGCGGTGACTCTTTATTATTTTTTGACCACCAGTTAATAATATTTAAGGATTAAGGAACGTAAAGTTAGGCTATGATTTTAGGAAAACTACTGATATAGCCCATGCATAGTTAGACATTCTACTACTTATTTTTAATTCATCCTGAAGAAATGAAATGTAAAAATTAATTTTAAATTAACTAATAATATAAGAATTAATATGGTCCTCACTTAGGTTTAATTTTATTTTATACGCAAATTTTTTCAATCTAGGCCTTTTAACAAACAAATGTATTGTACTTACGATCTTTTTTTTTTTTTTTTCGTTGGAAAAACCCGTTACGGGTACCCCGTCGGCCCAGGGGGGACGGCCGGGGGGTTATGTGAGACTACCCGGCAGCATAGAGGATGCTGCCATTTTTAAGGCTACCCATTAAGAAACCAACGGTTGCCCTCTGCGCCGTAATAGGACGTCATGGGATCGCGTTAGCACACACCGTGACGCCCTGGCGAGACCCCCCGAATGAGGGTGCCGAGCAACGTAGAGCACCCTCTCATCGTAGGCCTATGTTAGGTAAGAAGGGTCACCATCCCCCCTCACCAGGCCTACAACTGGGGAGGGAAGCGACGGGCGTATTCCCGCCTCCTTCTACCCAGTCTCCCCCTACGGAGCGGGTCAACGGACGAGGCTGACTCCCTGTCCCGCTCCGCGGCCTCCTTTGCGGCGATGACTTGCTCGCAGAAGGAGGCCATTGCGACCCAGCACCTTTCGCTGCTGACCATCGCACTAATAACGCGCGGCAGCGAGAGGATTGTACTTATGATCTGGTCAAGTCATCAGGTCAGAAAAGTTTTAAAAATCTTATATTTAAAATATTGGTATCCATTATATACGACGAACTAACACAAGTCCACGTTATGTAAATTATTTGATTAAATCACTTTAAAAATACAATTAAAATACTAGTAATTGTTGCGTAAAAACCAATAATCGAAATTATTAAGTAAAAATTTTATTATTTTTACATTTCTGCAATCATTTTTCGTCGTCTTTCCTAAACAGACTACAGGAACAACAAATTGGAACTTCAAAGAAAGTTTTACCGATTTGATTTGTTTCATTTACATAAAACATTTCACGAAACACCATTCTTTGTAAACACGCGCCGTCGTAACCCGGTCCAAAGCCAATTTTCTCAGAACAGGGGCCCATCACTTTGCTGTAAATAATTATGTTTTAATAAAGTCATAACTAAAATGAGTTTGATCACTTTCATTTATTAATATTTGAGATGATAGTCAAAAAAAGTAAACTACAAAATCATTTTTATCACACTCATACCTGCAAATTTCAGTTTTAAATACTTGTACCGGTTCTTGAGAATCATTTATGATGTACTGCCAGCGCCCTTTCATATCTTTAGCTGCTTTGGCAGATATATACTGTAAAATAGCACTATTATTATAATTTCTAAAGTCTAAATTATATTTTTATAAACTTATTTTGCTTTTACATTGCTTTTTTTCATTGTCACATGATATAAAACTTACCCGCGGTTTTGTGTCACACAAACTTATGGGTTCTTCTTCAAAAGCATTAAATCTCGAATAAATAGTCGGCAGAGGAGCTTCATCGTAATTAAATATCGTATTTTGACCTTGTAGCTAAAAAATTAAAAACACATTTTTATATACATGTATTATATAGACAGGATTAGTAAAACATTTCTAACTACAATTACTCTAATAATGTATACTTGCAATATACAATTTAATTCTGAAACATTCTTTCAAAAAAAAAAAATAATCATAAAAAAAATATACAAATAAAGTACAAACTGATACAAACCCTTTTAATAAGCTCTTTTACTAGTTTTGTTGGATAATTTTCAACAGTATCACAAATACCCTCCATCTCGCACTCGGGACTGATATTTGGTTTTTGTAATTGTGTATTATCTGAATTAAAAACATTATTTGTATTTTTTTAATAAAAAAAATGAGTTAAAATAAATATAAGTACAAAATTATAATATTAATGGATGGATGGGATTATATTACTTACCACATTGCAGTAAATCAAGCTGAAAAATCTGAAAAAAAATTAACTAATATATTATTAAAAGCTATATAAAACAAAAATAAAGAGACTAACATGTACATACGAGAAGAATAAACAGAGTAACAAAAAAAGTCACATATGCCATTGTTACACTGAACTTAGTCCTGTCACTGAATGTTATGATATTTTCGATCACACATACTTATATATGTTATTCTTACTTATCAATTTATGGATTTTCCTGTTCTGTAATTTATTATCTTAATACTTGTTCGTTATTGAAATTCTACGCTAACTATAAATATATGTGTATTTGATTCCCTCGGTTTTACTACATGTTTCGGTCATTTACATATACAGGTGATCTCAATTTTTTTTTCATTCGATTCAACTTGTTTCTCTTTCGATATAAACTCATCACATCCATGTAGCCTTGTGGAGTGTATAATCGCCTGTGGGTTTGCAAGGCGGTTGACAATAATATGCATTTACGAATTAGCTATCGTCTTAGGCGTTTAGTTCGATATTGCGTTTTTAATAATTGAATTGAACGGATTATATACAAGCTTTGTGGATATAATTCGTTTATGCATTTTAATATCCTGTTTATGTATATTGTAACAGTAACTGAGGCCGATAATTCTTTATTACGTAACAAATGGATGCCCCTATTAATCCCCTATTGTAAGGCACTAGGGGTGACTTTTGAATACAAAAAATGGCTTAATACATAGTTTAACATACCCGGAATCGATCTGCTTTCAAAACTATTTTTTTCAATTTTGTCGCTTAATTCGTTCTCACAAGACCGGACATCAGTATATTCTCGAAATACTTCATCTCTAGTTATAATTTTCTACAAGTAAAATACCGCAGAACGGTAGAATTAAAATTAAGTCCTTTATGCTGTCTCTGTAGAACGGATAATATCGTTAAACTGATATTGTGGTAGGAGATGGCTAGGTCTTTGAAGACACACTTTGTTGCTTGTGTGCATACAGAGCCCTTGGTCTACTGTGATCAGTTCAATATGCAGTAGGTATGAGTCTATATCATAACTAATACTCAGAGGTTTTTTATAATCCTACAGAAATTAAGGATCGTACATGTAGACATTTCTAATAGTTATAATATTTTGGGTATATATTAGAACAATATAATATTATTCATATATATATGGTATGAAAGAGTAATATGAATGATCGTTTAAATTAAAAAGATTTTTGATAAAACAATATATACTGCTTAGTATGAACTAATTTATTTAAACATAAACAACCCTTTTAGTAATTGTATGCAATTAAGTATTAACATTTGACATTGAGTTAGGAAGTATATATTTGTTGTTAGAATATTTTTCTTTAATATTGAGTACGAATTTAAAACTTAAACTTTAAGTTATTTTTATTGGTTGGACGTAGTGCTTAGTACATTGCATAATTAAATGGCTACTTTACAATGGACACTTGAACAACTGGACGGCTCGACATTGTTAATCATTAGAATGAAGCTTTTACTTTAATATATGTACAAGTCAGAAGACTAAATGTAGGTAATTTATCAAATAACAGTAGTTATGCCTTAAACTAATGTTCTATATATTTTTAATTACATTGTGTTGATTTTTATACTATTATTATTTCTGTAATATCTGTTTATCGGACTATTAATAAGTATTTTTTAATGTTTCATAATGACTTACTTATTCACAATCTTCTATTTTTGTATTGCGTCATATTAATAAGTTTATGAATTAAAAATATTCTGTTTACAGTTTAAACTATTGTATTTTTTCAGTGTCAGTTGATAGTCATCGGTTAATGGCAATGCAGCCGTGGGACATCGGGAAATAAGGAAGGCAGGCCCCCTTTTAAAAAGTATCATCTGAATGAAAAATATAGTTAATCATTCAAAACCAATTAAACCTGACAGCAATAATTATCATTTAGAAATAAAACTATTTTAACGGATTAAAACTCGCGTATAATTTGGTTACATTTTTTATTTTAACCCGACGTTTCGAATACTTTGCAGTAATCGTGTTCACGGGTAGACGAGATGTAAGTGTCTGTCAGATAGTCAGTTAATTAATCATGATGATGATATAGCACTTTTCCGATAGGAACTTGGATTGTGGATAGGAAAAGTGATTGGATTTTGAAGCATACATATAGGTATGAATATTCATAGAAATCGAACGTAAATTGTATAAATTACTGGCTGCATGTGTTGGGCGCTAACTAAAAAAAAACAAAAGCGAGCCATGTGTCTATTTTTGTAATCAGTAGGTACTTATTTTCTTGTAGAAAGAGGATGAAAAGTAGAGGGTATGACTCGAGAGCAAATTACTTTTTCCTCGGGCGAGGTACTTTGAATCTTTCGCTGCGCTCAGGATTCTACGTTAGAATCCTTCGCTTCGATATTGCTTCAAATTAGCGCCCTCGCCAATCATACTATTTTGCTTCCTTGTGATACAATGTACTATTAAACATCTATTTGTGTTACTTATATGTTTATGTAATTCGATAAATAATAGTAATTTACTTTTACATTGTTTATTAATTCCACAAAATATGTCCAAATCTAAAAAACATTCATTCGTTCATTATTTAAAAACAATAAATATTGTCTTCTAGTTAAAACTATTTATACATAAATCAGCACCTAATTCTCATTTTATTTAGTTTTGTTTTATTTAGTTTTGGCAAAATACAAACACGCTACCTGTGAAATTTCATCCCCGTAACTCCACCAGCCGTGCTACCCTGTACTGCCTCAATGAATATGGAACTCTATACATAGAGAGTGTCCTAAATAATAGACTCAAGCAGGATTTTATCTATTGAACAAGAGGGCTGTTCAAAACACCCCATGTACGAGTACGTTCCGTACAAAAATATCGAGTTTTAATTATGCTTGAATAAAACCAATCAAACAAAAACGATTATCCTTACAATCTTTAAATGATTGTCAACCGCTTTAAGTTTCTAGTTTTACTAAAGAAACAGTCAAATTTTTTATCTTCGTACCATAATTTCTCAATTTTTTTAGTAAAAGATATTTATATATTGCATAAATAATAGCATAACATTGGCCCAGAGGGGTTTGGTCCTGAAAGCGTAACAGACAGATACTGACTTTTCAGATTATAATAATAGCAAAATGAATGATGAATGGAGTAGGAAAGTGCAGGATATAGACTTAACAATTAATGAGTATTCGCAAAGAATCTGGAAATACGAACGAGTGGATGACCATATTTGACTTTAGTATTCCACTGGTTAATACGAGCTGGTAAGTCTTTTTAAATACTTATTACAGAGTTTTTTAATAAACAATAAGATCATGCGTTGTTGTTTTTATTTTATATTTTAACGTAACAAAGATTACTAATAAAATATATTTTTATGAATAAATTAACTTAAACTTAAACAATATTTAATATTGTATCGCAACAAAATAATAAGTGAACTGTACAGTTATTTACTATATTTCTGTTATTTTGCATGAGCAGCAATTGGGAACTTGAAAGTAATCGGTTGCAAGTTTCCTATTCTTTACATCTATGTACACCATCTTCCTTAAATAAGTTTCTTGATAACAGAAATTATCGTATCCTTCAAAAATTGCTGCTTTCGAACAACTAGATCCACTGAAAAAAATATGTATATAAAATAAAACATTAATTTAAATAGTAAAGCGAATGATAGTGTCTTCATAAAGTTATTAAATTCGCTGCGTATTTTAATCTAATAAATTAGAGAAACGACAAGTTAACAAGCGAAATGTATAGTTTTAGAACATCACTCGTAAATGTAGCAAACAATAGACACCAGTACCAGTTTAAAATATGTACTTCGCAATCGTTTTTACTATGTAGTAATAGTGTTAATAAAATATGTATGTGAGTATATATGTAAGTAAGATAAACTTACCTCTCTATGCACCGGTGTATTCGGTAAGATTGGAACCGAATTGTGTTAGTATTTAGTATGTACTGCCAACGTCCTCCTTCGTCTATAGCAGCCTGCGGCCAGATAATCTATAAGATCGTAAATAACAGAAGCTTATAACATATTTTTTTACTTATCACAAGAGCATGCAAGTTATAATTAATATTTATTGAATTTCTGCAATTTATAACAAAGTAGCCTTGACAGTCGACACCGATTGAAATAAGAACGATAGATGGTCGACTTTATTTGATATTTTTATTTTGTTTTGTTTGTAGTATGTATACATAATAACTGTTATATTTAGCTACTTACTTCTTCCTTAGAGGCACAAAGTTCTTCTAGTTCTCCTAATTGAACCAGATGTGGCACCATCACCTGGTCCACGTTAAACTTTTGGAAAGGTTTTATCTGTAATTTATTCATTGACTAATTTATTTAAAACATTTAATACTTTGTGTCAAAAAAATACATATTTATGAATGTTTATAAGAGATTATGATGTAAGAATACAACTTAATATACTCACTCTTCTCAAAAGCGTATTAAAGAATTGTGTATCATAAATAGTAATATTGGAGCAAATTCCCATTTTTTTGCAATCTTCGGGTATATCTTCTTGAGAGAGCTCCTTTATAAAATGGTTGTCGTCCCACACCAACAGCTCTGGAATACAATAATAGAGCAATGACATAAAGCAGAACATGGAAAGAGTAATATTTAGCAGTTAAATGTGTTTGACACATCACATTACTACTCCTTAAAATACAAAATGAAAAAAATAATACTTACCAGCTCTTCTTTTAGAATACGCATTATTTACTAAGGAAAAAATAATCTGAAAAAAGATTTAAAATGATAAGTAATTTTTAAAAATATACATCAGATGGAGGTTTTGAAGATCTAAGATTCAACACTTGTCTATTATCATTCACAATTGAAGAAAAATATTTTTTAAACATGCGACATAATAACCAGATATGGACTTCAACAATCGATGAAACTATTCTTGAGTATATGACAATTATATAAATTATTTTTTTTTAAAGATAATAATAAATTTGAAATAATTATATTTACCGTAGTAATAATAGCACAAAATTTTAACCGCACCATTGTCAATAATGAAGTTTTGCACTAAAATGTCCTGTATATTATGTTTGCATTATTTTATAGTCCTAATATAATCACGTTTTCCTGTTTCGTTTCGGAGTCCCAGTAGTAAGTCACAAAAAACTAGGAATATCTTTTGTCTAAACTGTTTTTAAAACAAAATATTTTATTTAAAATGCTCTGGAAAAGTTTTTGTTTTTATTTCATCTTTTTAATTAGATTCCTTATTGTACAAGATTAAAACAAAAATACATTAAAACATTATCGCATTTTTATATAAATCTGCTATATATGTATCTAAATATAATTTAAAACTAGCTGATTCCGACGACTTCGCGCGTCGATATTTTTTTATTACGATTGGTAAGATTAGTGCAACTCATTTTTTTTTTTCATATATATACCTAACCAAACAACTGAACGAATATTTATCACTCTAAAATAAAGAGTGGACCCACAAGTTTAAAAAATACACTAACTTCAGTAGTTTATTGAGTTCATTTATGTTTATCAAATAATATTGGAAATATATATATATATAATAATGTCCAAAGTTTTTGATATTAATTAAAGTAGGATGGCTGTTCTGATAAGCTTGTTTAACGAACTCTACACTTAGGGGAATCCGAAGTCTCGAGGTTAAATCTGTCGTGTGACAATTAAGACATCGTGAACGTGAACTTTGTCGTTTAAATTAATGTTTTTAATAATGTTTAAAATTATTTAATATATTATTCTCAAAGTAAAGTTCACCATTCGATATAAAATACGTGCGTCATAATTGTGAACAATATTTTGTTATTTCCACGTAATTTAACGCGTTCTAGTTTTAATTTCAATGATAAACTTTATAAGGTAATAAATATCATTTTTAATAATTATAGGTTAGTGAATAGTAAGGCTCCTGTATTTAATCTGTTTTAAATCCTAAGCAATTAAAAGAAATATCATTTATGTTCCATTTAATTTTAAAGTTTCATACACATATTATTATTTTTTGCAATGTACTTTGCTACGAACCAACTATAGACACTCAGTCATAACGAACAAGAGATCCATTCATCTTTGATTTTCATTAATAGCAACATATGTTATATAATGTTTACTAAGATTTTCACGAGTTCTACACATTTGTATAAATCTATTATACAGATTTAACACATTACAATTTTAATAATAACCCGACGTTTTAGATACTTTGCAGCAAGACGAGATTATGTAGGTGTCAAAATATATGTAGTTATAATTAAAGGAATAGTAAGGGCTAATTAAATCCGTAAAATGGTTTAATTCAATTGTGTATTTTTGTTTCTTTTTTTTTTCTCAAAAATGATAATAGCATAAATCTTTCAAAGGGTTTTTATATTCTTAAGATTTTTAAAAATAAGCATTTTAATTATTGAGATAAACATTATGTTATATATCATAGGCGAGTCTCTGGTGCTAAATGACTGGCGATACTTGTAAAAAAATAATAACCTTTCTCCTTCATTCTCTGTCTTAGCCCTCGTGATCTAAGTAAGAGTACTAATTATATCTGAATTTAATAATCTTTTAATGGATGTCGATAGAAGATTTAGGAAATCTGGGTGATTACAATAACTTCCTTAATGAAGAATGAACTTCCTTGATCAAGAAGATAACATGTTGATTAGTACTGCTTTTTCTTAATTTTTAGAGTAATTTTGAATGTACATTTTTCGGAGCCTATAATTAATTTGCATCGTTTTTTAAATGGCGTATCTTGTGATCTGGGTATCTATATCCTTGTATCTGTCTATTAAGTGAATAAATATAAATTTAATTACTCTTATCAATACAAAACGGGCATGAACCTGACCTCAGATGTGGTTAATTGATTACGTATATTTTAGTTAAAAAGTGTGACTGTTATTTATTTATTCACTTATTCACTTTTTTATTATTTTCTTACGTATAACAAATAATGTTTTAAATAGGTCTTTTTTCATTCTTAAAAAATATTAAAAAAAAATAATGGATGAACTGTTTTCCACCTTATACTATATAGTTCATTGTTCCAATCGTTTAAAAAATTATTAATCTTTATCTTATAGGGGTCATTTTTGGAGTTGTTCGCCTTTTTATACACCAAGTTTTATATTACGATCAGATGCTAAAACAGCTTGCTACAGTAGTAATATTACAGTCAGTACAACAGCCTGTTGTCTTCCTTGGTCGATATTCCTATCCTGAGGACACGTGCTAAAACGGCTTAGCCGGCCTTTATTGTTATTATTATAAGCTACTATTGTTTAATAAAATATTAACCTAATTATTCAGTCCACGAATTTTATAAATATCTTTTATATTATTTTAAACTATCATATATACATAATTCTATGATCATTCAAAATACTTCAGAGCTAAGCGACAGCTTCATAGTAAACAAGTATGTGAAGCAGTGACGTCAGCGCTGTGGCCTCTATGAGTTATTTAAGATTATAACTCTATATTTATTTATCAGACATGTATGGGAATTCCTATGTGACAAAAAGCCATAACACATTGGTTGTAGGGTATTATTTTTATGTCAACAAGTGGAGATTCTCTACAAAAAATTATCATGAGTTATTAGTCATGTTATGTTTCTTCTTATTTATTGTAAATTACGCAGGTTTATATTTTTAAACTTTGAATATATTTTTGATTGCATTTGCCACAGTCGTTAATTAAAAATTCGGCCATCGTATAGTGTGAGGTTCATTTACCTGTAAAACAAAAACATATGAAAAATAAATATGTTTAGCGTGAAAAAAAATCTGTTCACACACGGCAGCAAAGATACAAAAGAGAAGTAGCTTACTACAGAGTGAGATGATAATAGAGGAAGAGGAGTTTCCAGACATTGAAAGTTATATTATTATAATATTTTGACCATAAATGGTTGTATTGTAGTTACTTTGTACCGTGCCAAAGAAAGTATTCAAAAGAAGCACACGTGGTGTACCGTTACTTAGTATATCTAAAAACAGGGATAGGTTTTAATGCAAATACTTAATATAACAAGTTCGAACTTCGACACAATTATTTGAATATATAAACAACAAATAGACTATTCGCCGGTTACGAAGTACCATGTGATATATACAGAGCTATATTTGAGTAAGTGATCTCACTTATTAAACTGTTAATGTTTAGTTAAATAAAATAAATAAAAGAATCTCATTTTAGATTTTATTTATTTATTATAGAACAATTTACCAAAAAGCGAGTTACACTGTATCATTAAATTATTAAATAGAAAAAAATTTATAAATCTGGCGTTTAACTGAAGTATTGTAAGCAATGGTTGTTACTTTATCGTTCTGAAATTGCGATTCATCGAGATTTAAATTCAAAAAATTCTGTAGATATTTTACTTCAATAAATATATTCTTAATAAAATAAATTTAACATATTTTGATGATTTTCTGTTTTTCTTTTTATATCTTGGTATGGTTCATATTTAGGGACATAGTTATATTACATTACATTATTTTTTGAAACCTCAACGACAACGACGATGTTATTGCAATCAGGATATCAATGAAAAATAAGCAAGGATGAAGTTAAGAACTATTTAAATAATATTATTCAAGTAGAAGGTTTCTTTTTCTTTCGTGTTATATAAATAATATCCAAAAAGGACATTTCTTATTCTCTTCGTGTTATAGCAAACTAATGTAGAAAATTAAACTACACAATTTTAGGAAAATCTTAATATGAAAGTATTACAAGCTCATTTCGTAGATATTAACATAAAAATCTCACACGTAATCACTTGATAGTCCTTACCGACCGTCCTTGATCTACGTGAATATCTTTATTGACACTAAATAGTAATAAATAATGATTGCAGGTCACAGGTATTTCCAATTAGTTAGAAATTGTTTAAAAATAAATACAGATGATAAAGTCTATTTTGATAGTCGAGACATTACATGCCAGTAAAGTTTAAAACTGAATGTAGGTTAACTAAATTGTTTTTGTTTTAAATATGTGTTGAAATTCTTGCATTGTGTGTAGTTTTAAGCTCCCTTTAGCAATAAATATGTGTCTTGTTTGGGAAGAACCTCTTTCTCACAGATCGAAGTCGCTATTTCTGTTATGTCGGACATTACCAGTAAAAACTGTGAAAGCTCGATCAGCCGACATCAAGTCGCCTGTTCCTTGAACCACGTGTCAAAAAATATAATTATTTTAGACCATACCTGATCAATTTTAAATATATACCACGAATCTATTGTGTAAATTTGTTTTTCACATTTTTTTTCTAGAGTACATGAAACATATCTGGAGTGAAAGAGTGACTCGGACGATTACTTAAGATATTTCCAAGGCCTTAGACAGCGTAAGACTCGATAGCTATTAGAATTCTACAAAAACAATAATTCTAGTCATAAAACTAGATAATTAAAAATAGATTCTTGCAAAAACACAAATATGATTCTGCACTTAATTTTTTTTACTTCGGTTATAAGTATCTAAGTGCTATAAAGTTTATCAAAAGATTTTTGTATTCTGTTGTATCGACAACACCAATAAAAAGGCAAAAATTTATAATAACTTTTTATTCTTATTTTTTAATCAATTTTCAAATATTCAATTTATTGAAATAAAATAATATATTTAAAATTTATATTACATATTGTACAATTATCCATCAAGTCGGTCGAGAGACTAGTTCGCGACATTCCTGACGAGGCAAGAACAACAACTGGGAACTTGGAAAGGACGTTCCACGATTTCTTTATTCTCATTAAGTGCTAACATTTTTCTTAACATAAACTTTTGTACGCAGCGCGCTTCATAGCCATTTTGAAAATACGCCACCGATGAACAAGTAGATTCTTTAGTTCTGAAACAAAGAACGTAGTTAGAGAAGTACATAGTATTATATAAAAAAATAACATAAAAGACAATAATGATGAAATCTATCGTTGTAAGAAAGTTGTAATGAGATGCCAAATTATATAAGATAAGTAGCATATGAAGTATTTACATAATCGGGGGGAAAAAACCAAATTTACCATTTTTTAAACAGTGGCAAACGAGGCTAAGATTACACTGATGAAATGACATACTCGATAGTTCGTGCGCTGTGGCAGGGTCGAGGTCACATCTGTCACTACTACATGACTAGGAATGGACGTTATGCATTTTATTTTTTTTCTCTTACTATGTTCGTAGCATAAATGTAATTCTCTTTAATATTGTTATGAAAATTAATGTGTTATTCAGTTGTGTTGTGTAACCCCGAATATAAAGTTGTCTTTACTTTTACATAACAATCAATATAAATGTGATGATTATTCCGCGGTCTGCTCTTATATTACTTTAGATGAATAAAATATATTTTTTATTAGCAACCTTTTAAGCAATCTTACCTCATATATGTTTTGTTTTTTTTTGAATATAGTTATAGATTCTTGAAAACTAAAAATTGAACTATATATGCACTATATACGTTTTATATTTTAAAAGACGTTTTCTATTTCTTTACTAAATAATATGTATATTTATATTTATTAATTATATGTTTATTTAGAGATAAAACATATTAGCTTTTTTTTCTTTTTTTAGTATGTTTATTAAAATAGTGTTATCGAATTTTATATTCGATATTTATTTTACTACATTTGATGTTATATTGTGCCCCCTCTATGTCAGTCGACTGGTAGAGGAGGCTGTCGCATGAAGTCCGCCGTTTGTACGATTTTTTTGTGCAATAAAGATTTATGAAATAAATGAAATAAATAAATACGTCTAAGGCGTTATGTTATACACATAACACTTTGCTTAACTTTTCTTTTCTTTTCATGTCATTTTATTTGTAGACTAGAACATTGTGGTTGGTTTTAATTTAATTTACTAGAGTTATTAATGATTTTATATATTACGAATGTGGTACATCAGAAATACTATGTCATATTTTGTAAAACGCAACATCTTCCATGAGTTAAACGTAATTTTTAGTTTAAAACTCTCACACGGAAACAAAAATAAAAGGGAAGAGTAAAGTCACAATAGAGGATACAGTGTATTAGTTAATAACCTGCACATTTAATTGGGTTAAAGATCTCGGATTTTATTGACACACAGCTGCTTATTTGACCCATAGATTCACGTTTTTAACATTTTAATAACTTTGGGGATTAATCATGAAAGCGGAAGCGCCATTTCAAAGATACAAAAATAGAAAATACAAAAGTCATCTATAGTCTCCTTGTTTAGTAATTTAAGGTTCATCGCTTGTGCTCGATAATGGTATTTTTTGCTTACTGAATAAAGAAGTTTGTTTAGTCTATATTCTGCACTTTCCTACTTGGTCCTAACTCTACTTGTTTTGTTTCAGAACCTATGAAAAACTATCTATATGTGACGTGCTGAGATGCAATATTCTCCTTTGGACGAGATGGTCATGTCATGTGATTATCTGAAGATATGTCCTTAGTAACTCTGGAGTATTTATAGAACGACGTTGATTTCTTTTATTTCATCCTAAAATTATTTTGGTATCCAAATAAAGTTAAAAGTCCGCTGAACGCGATAACTCAAGCCATGTCTGTATCACATTTGAATCTAACTTTGACAAAAAGATTTTATTGAGATAAAACATGAGAAAAGGGCAATTTAGTTGTGACTTTAAATAATTGTCATATATCTCATATTCCTTATACGAAGTTTCCTTATTAGATCTTTCTAATCCTCTAATTATCATTCAATGCATTTTCTTTATATTTATTAGCATAATGAGTTGGAGGTGGGGATTGGTTATTACAGATACCTTAATATTTAATTTAAAAAAGCTATTGCTAAAAGCAATCTCTTTCAAACAAACAACAAAAAAAATATATATTACTGACGGTTGTATATATAAAGATGTTTAAAAAACCAAGCTTGTCTTCCGTAATTTTTCCCGCACGTATGGCTTGATCGTACTTATTGATCACGACCAATAACTAAAACTGGTACAATATATATTTTTATTGAGCGAAGCACTCTATGAGAGACTTTTCTGCTTCGTTTGTGCAAGTATCAATCAAAACGGTATATCCGCAAATTTCCAAATTTTGCACACTGATAGACATCATTCTGGTGGTGGTTTAAAAAAAACTCAGATGTGATAGTGTGTCTCATCTTGAAAAATAATTAAAGACAGAATGGGTCGATATTTTATAAATGCAAATTTCGGTGCTGATTGCATCTCACTTCGCGCAATATGCTAACACAAACTGTGGTTTTGCGAGCGCAGCAAGTCAAAATCGAGGTCTAGGTCGTGCTCCTAGTTTTTAACATAGAACAATATAACAAAGAAAGAACATATGGAGACCTTAATATAAATAAAATATTAATTTACCGAAAATATTTTTGATCATTGGCTGTTGTTGATTTTATAATTTTACAATTCCCTTTGTCACGTAATTGAATGTTTAAGGTAACAGAATACAAAACTTTGTACCTACAACCCACCGATGCACCATAGTACTGAAAATTAAGCAGTGTCGTCTATATTTTAAATAATATGTTCTTACTTGCATATTTCTACTCGGAACGTCTGTTGTGGGTTTGTTTTATCGTTTACGATGAGATGCCATTCTTTGCTAGCGTCCTGTGCAGCTTGGGGGGCGTAAATCTGAAATGGTTATTTAAAAACCAATAATTATTTATGCTCAGATGTAAAGTACTTTAACAAAGTATTTTTCTATCTCCGACGTAAAAATGTATTTGTTTAAGTGTGACTTTGTATCTGTGTATTTTTATACTAACAACTGCACTTCGAAAACCAGACCATTATTGACCTAAACGTTAGTATAAATATTTTTATTTGTAAGGAACATTTATCAATGCCTAGTATATATAGCTATAACTCTTAAACATTTTAAAGTCATACCTTTTCGACGGAATCACAGAGAGACATGGTGTCCTCCTCAGGGCTAATTCTCTGCGCAATGGTGGGGATTTCGAGCACATCTTGATTGAATCTGGACAAATTTGTTTTTTCAATCTGTAATTACAATAAATTAATTGAGGACGATATTAACTAATAGTTAAAAAATTTATAAATTTTACTCGTCGTCAAGGTCAATAAAAGATTTAGTACATTTTATTTCATTATGTAATTGTATAGTAAATTAATAACAGCTAATGACTATTGGTAAAAAGAAATATAACTCAAATGCAATAACATAATTTATAATAGCTTTTTTGTTGACCGAAGCGAGCGGAGCGCTCTACTGGAGACTTTTCACAATTTTGTCCGAGGTTGGGACAAAAACGGCGCGATCAACCAGCTTGAAATTTTCAGGGGTTATATAACACAATAATACGCGTAATATAGAAAAAAAATCTTAAATTCCATGTCCTTGAAAAAAGATTTATAAAAACAAAAATCCCATAGACTTCAAAGAGAAAAATTTTTCGAACGAAAATTTTACTTTACAATGACATGCGCGTGCCGATTTTTTTTAATTTACAGCTTTTAGAAATTTTACTGTTTTTTTAGATTTTTTTTTCTTGAAAAATAGTTGAGGACGTAATGCGTCGACGTTTTGTAAATGCCACTTCGCTGCTGTTTGCACCTCGCTTCACTCAATATGCTAACAAATACCGAGATTTTGCGAGCGCAGTGAATCAAAATTGAGATCTGGTTCGCGCTCCTAGTTGTTATAGTATTCATTTGAATACTTATTTATTAGCCAAAGATCAGAGTTCGGAGACGTAATTTCTTTCAGTTAATTATGTTTATAAAACCGATAAATACCGATAAATACCGATAAAAGATTATATGGACTTTAAGTGAAAAGTGATTAATAACCCACCTGTTGCAGTAACCTGGACACTAGTTCAACAGGATAGTTTGGCACATCGTCACAAATGCCGATCTTCCTGCAACTATCTGGAATTACGGGCTCCATGAATCCAACCACTCCCATAGGCGCAAAATTGTCACCTGGAAATACCACGCCGCCAGGGACTAGAAAATATACGTATCTTAAATAAATATTACTTCATATACAGTAGTAATAATTAAAAATAATTTTAGAAGAGTCTATACACTAAAAAGAATAAAAGATTTGTAAAAAAATTCTAAATTATTGATTAATCAAAACTTCTATGTAGTATAACTATCCTCCATAGTTTATTAGATTATTATGTTAAACAATACAACGTCATAGCAATTTCTTATCAGTAAAACCGAACAAGCTATTAACAGAAAATCATTTTAAACGTAAAATAACATTTAAACAATAACAGTATTGTTATATAATAATATATACGTAAAGACAATAAACAAATAATTTAAGCAACACTCTTGCACTTCATATTTTTATTAAATTGTTGTTTTTATTTAAAAAAAAAACATAAAACAACTTCACATTAGCTGTTTAATTCTCACGGTATGAACCACAGAGAACGGATGCAATGTTACTCGGTGGAGTTTAAACTGAATATCATAATTGTCGATACCATGTAACCATGACAATGTAACCATGGCAACTATTTAGTCTACAAATTAGGTTTTAAATATTGTATAAATAATACGTATACTTTGCAAAATATACAGTGTACAAGAGGTCAAAAAACTCATATCTTATTACGAATTTATAACAATAACAAAGCAATCAAGAAACGCACTCTCACAATTATATCGCGAACAGACACACATACGAACCTCGCCTACGTACAAGAGGCTTCGCAAATCTATTCAGGATTTTGTACGAACCATTCGGATTCTGAATTGATCTGTCCCCTTCCCGCAGAAACCGTCCCGATATCTCAGCGCCGCAGGTAATCTGTAACTGTTCATAAAAATTATATTGATAATAATTAACAATTAAATCATGATAAATCAACCAGGTAAATAAAGTAAAACATGTAATGTTTACTTAAATGTTAAATTTACTATTTCAAACTGTATCAAGTTCACTAAATAGGCAGACGTAAGGACGGTGTCGCAGAGGTCGCAAACTCGAGCCTATCGTCTTGATGATCTTTTTCATTATTGTAACGTAAATAATATTATTATTGATATATATATATAAGAATAAGCAGGGTCTGTTGGAGTAAAATATACACATATAACAATACCTTTCGTAACAATTTGTATACTTTATTTTAATAATTGGTATGTGATCTAAAATACATTTATCAATAAAACAATTTTTGATGAAAGAAAATAAAAGATATTTTTCAAAGTGAAAAAAATAACAAATATTTATTAAAACAATCTTGTTCATATCTTAATAGTTAATTACTTTTTACTAATAAATTGTTTTTTTAATTCTTGTATCTTCAATGATACAAGAATTAAAAACTTTCGTTGCTGACTGTACAAATTCATTAGAACTTTTTTTTCAGTTTATACAAAAGGAATAATCAAAGTATAATTTTTATATTACACATATTTCTTGAGTTTATTAATGAAATTAACATAGATATTAAGTCAGTATATTACATCCTTAAATCATTCTTCAAGTATGTAGTTTAAATGAGACACAGAATCAAAATAGAGTATTTTACCCTTATTTTAGTACCTACGTCTCGTCTTGAATTAACATTACAATATTTATTTTGTGTAGAGTATTGCCTTAGTATATTTTATACGAAACCCATCCTTGAAAAAGGATGTTTAAATTGTCCAAAAAATCGTCAAAACCGGTTAAGTAGTTTTAGAAATAATCGCGTCCATACAAATGTATGTAATGTGGGTGAAACAGAGAACTATAACTTTGAAGTATGTTAAAATAAAGTTTTTTTTTTTTTCGATATTACAGAAACATGTATTTTGTACTAAATATTTAAGGGCGTGCCCCACACGTGTGTTTATTATTATTTATTATTCAACTTAGACAATGCATAAATTTAGAATACAGAAACTGTGACTACAATTAAAATATATTTATGACTAGTAAATGTTAGAAGCTTTAACGATAATATTTCTAGATAAGAAATACATTAATATTATAGCCATTATTTTATGAATATTGTATTAAATAAAATATTTTTTATTTAATGTTATATATTTACGATTTATTTAAATTATATAGTAATTACTCTTTAGATTTTGACCTTATTTTATATGGATATTAGATACTGCAATGTTCAGAAAATACCAAATAGAAGAGCTCATTCAAATAACGTAATCATTAAACAGTACATATATTTTTAAAATACAATTTTATTAAGGTCTTAAATACTTACTATAAAATATTAAAAGAACTATAAACTTTTTTAAATATTGTTAATAGTTCATCGTTATTTTATTTCAATACGAGTAAATAATTTCAAATGTGAGAATTATGTGTAAGTTATCTATCGCTACGACATTATGACATCTTAAAAAGATCCTAAGAGACTGTACTGTACGACACAGCTAGATGTTACCTTCAACTTACGTAATTAGCAATAAACATATCAAACCCAGATATATTAATAATAAATATCATAGCGTTTTTCCAACACAATAGGAACTACAATTAAGAATCATGATGCAGTGGTCGCATCAATGAATCATTACCTAATGATTTTTACCAACACGCAACAATAACATGTAACGCAGAGACGAAAGTGGTCGGTCACTTTTACTTTTGTGTCAGAGAAACTGGTTCATTAATTATTAGAAGTTGTAGCTTAATGTTTGTTGACTAATTGGTTTTCGATGGTTAGTAAGTCGTAAGAAGCGTCTCTATATTTTTATGTCCGTAAGCAACATTATAAAATCGTAATCACTTCAAAGACAATTAAAATGACAATGTATATATGTAACAACAATCATATATTTAATATCCCGTCATATGTCATTCGATCATAAAGATTCAAGGAAGTTACCGTGCTATATATGGATTTCCGTCGGTGAGCCTTGAACGTGTATTTTAACTCGCAGTTATATTAAAAACATATAATTTTCTAGTTATAAGCTAAAATACATACCAGTGAAACCCAGAAAATGCATCGAATAATCCAGGCCATAACTACTGTTATTTACACATGTTAGGTAAACGCGGAAATGGTAGATTTTTAAACCATTTTTTGCAGAACCTTTTTTTAAAAACACAGCACTTAACGTCAATAATAAAAGATTTCTCCAACATTCATGCACTCGACTCGACGTCTGGACGACAACTGAGTATAAAAATGACCGTTGACCGGTAAGATGCTAAATGTACACTAATGTAACAGCCATATTTAACCTTTATACGGCTATTTCAAGCGGGCGATAATTTATTAATTATGATTTTTCTTTTAAATGCGATTATACGATTTATTAATGATAGGTCACACAAGTTTTAATAGGAAACAACATATTGATAAAGGACAATGAAAAAATAAACAGCCTAACTCTTTAAAACAACATTTTTCAGGAGCGAACATACTTTAAATTTTATTATTTGCCAGCACTGATTAAATACAATTTATTGTACATCGGTACAAACATCGGATCTAAATAAAACATGCTCTTCTAGCAACATTATGTACCTCTAGACTCGAGGGCTGTCGCCACTCCAGACTGCAGACTGCAGACAGCGCGTGTTACATTCTAAAAACGCATTTGATATGCTTTTGTGTTTTTAAAATTTGCGGTAAACAAATAAGGTTATTGACGCTGGTTTATATTGTATTATATTAAGTAGTTCATTTTGTTAAAATTACAAGGTATCGTTTATATTTTTGATATAAAAATACTGGTGATAGAGCGGTAATAAAAATACGTCACGCTACAATTATCGCACATCCTACAAAATATACTTTTGAGACCAAAACTTATCATTTAAATTCGAAACTAACATTCAATAAAGTAAAAAAAACTGTCCAACTCTTTGATTTATTCATGCATATTTGTATTAATAAAGTTACTAAGTTACCGCATTGTTGGCTTGTAGGACAACCATCTATATTTATTTCTTGGTCAAATCTAATTCAAAACTTAATGGTATTAGTATATACATTTTATGTTAAAATATGATCTGATGATGAATTTCTAATTAACTATAATAAAAAGTCATTTACGATTAAAAGAAACATAATACTGTCAAACATAATACTATCAAATGTCAGAAATATTTCCCAACCAGATTAGGAAAATTAAACAATTCCAATCCTTTACATCACAGTATTTTTAAGCTTAAAAGGAATTAATGTTTTTTCAACGTTCTGGTAAGACTGAGTAATGAACGATATTAATGGCTTATAATTATTAATTGCATTCGTTAAGACACTAATAAATGAATAGTTCCAAAATGTGACGACCCTTCCACTGTTCAGAATCTGCAGTGAGATTGGGTCTTTTTTATTCGGTCATAATTACATGACTTGTAGTAGGTAGCAAAATTACGTTCGTCTGTTTCTCAGAATATTATAAATATTGACATTTTAAGTAAATCCTTTGTTCTTTGACGTTATGACGTAAACATAAAAATTGAGTTGTATACACCAATTAAATAATTTTTTTTAAAACGAAATAATGTTTTGTGATCAATAATGTTATAGTTTCATGCAATTAGCCATTTAATGGCTAAAGATTCTTGAGATAGTAATACACGAAATTTTAAATGACATTATCGGCAATTATTTTAACTTACCCTTAAATGTAAATATTCTTTAGTTTTAAGAAACTTTTTAGTATAATGATAACTGATGAACTAATGCTTGATGATAATACTATAATAATAATTATATGATATTAATCTATAAACGATTAATTATTTATAATTTTATATTTAAAAAGATATATATAATTGATATAAATAATAAAGATATAGGTAATTCTTATAAATAATGTATAATTATTTATCTTTGGAATCACCATTCAGCGCGAGGCACATGAATTAACTCAATGCTATTTCTATTGTTTTATGGTTTGTTTTATTACATATTACATTTGCAGGCTATATTTATAAAGATGTCCACGAGACGTAAATGTATAATTGTTATATTTTTATGTTATTACAAAGGATATAAGTTTTTATATGTCCTTTCTATAAAAATATACCCGTGTCTATGGCCGGTCAAACTGAGTCGAATAATGTTTTCTAACATTTACACGAGTACTACACATATCAATAAAACTATTTTTCGGATATAACTCGCGTTTATTATTACATTTTTAAATTTAACCCGATGTTTCGGATGCTTTTCAGCAAACGTGTTCGCGGTAAGACGAGATGATGGTGTCTGACAGTCGGAAATACGTAATTGTACTACTTATTTTAGACATAGTCGTGTAATTTGAATAGATATATTTTAAAACAATTGTAACATTATAACATTATATAAGAATAGTTTATTTCTAAACAATTTATACACATTAGGTTCTGTTTGTCGGTCGTGATATCGTATTTTAGTTGTTATTAAAAAAGAAGTCAAAAAAGTAATTCATTTTAAGGATTCTAAAGTATTCTTGTATATTATTGTTGTATGGCGTATTTTAGAATAAATATATTATTATCTTGTGTTACTATATCTCAGCGATCTCTATCAATTATTATTGTTGAGGTCATTCTAGTCACGTAATACACGTTATGGTTTGAACTGTATTTAATAAAAAGGATGATCAATAAAAAAATGTTCTGAGAATCTAAACCTAATCCTTTATAAAATTTACAAACACGTTTAATATGCCGTAATATTGCTAGATATAAGGTTAATTCACGGATATAACATTAATAAACTGCTGGGGAATCTCACCTTGTACATTTTAATTTTACAGAAAACCCTGATTCTCTGTTAACAATGTACACAGTTTATGGAACTTTTGCAACTTGCCCATGATACAGTTTATTTTTGTAAATAGTTAAAATATGAATACTTAATATTGCTTCAGATATATTCATAGGAAAAAATATACATTAGATAAATACAATTAATACAATTATAAATAAACGATATGACTCGAGGTTGAGGTTTTCGTATCTTGCCATAAAAATATTTCTACGGTGAGACCGGGATGTCTTATGGAAAAAAAAATCTAACTTCTCAAACTTGTGGCTAAAAATAAATAATAAAAGTGGAATAAGTAATTACCATGCACATTATGTGTCCACGGGTTTGGAGAAGTAAGATGTACTCGTAAGTGTAATCATAGCGGCGACTTCACGACTAGATTATAAGTAGAAATAAAATCATTCAGTAAAACTCTTCTCTTTTGTATTTAATTAATTTTAAAAAATGTCGTGTCAGCTATCCCTTTAAAAAGGACAGTTTTCTTGACTTGTCGAAGTATAGATGCCCTTGGGGCATCTATCCCTCCTCAGATCATATGTGACCATATTTAGAGTCATTTCTATTTCTTAAATAAATAAAGAAAAAAGAACTAAAGGTTTGTCTGTTAAGAGAACTGAGAAATATGGACAGGTTATCCCTAGAGATACAAATAAAGATAACTGCAAATAAAATTTTTAAAACTCAAAATGCGAAGCTTAAATCCAACTAGACTCAAAGTGAACCGTGTTGGAACTGGTGATAAAACCTGTAACTGGAACCTGTATACTTTTTAGAAATTATTCCTCTAGATGTGGAAAAATATCACTATCCGGCTCAACTTCAATTAATTATTATAAAATAAGTAAATAAATGTTTGCCAAAAGTTATAGTGGACTAATATTCTCAGAATGAACAACATTATATTTTATTAAAACAAGAAGTTTTGAAATTGAGTTTTAAACAGAAGTGTGTTTATGTTCTTTGAAACTTAAGAACTAACATATTGTTAAAACAATTAAAAATTAATCTTTTTGTAAATTAATGCAAGGGTTTGTTTGTGCAAAATTAGAATTATCTTTTAAGAATAACTATAAAAAAATTTTAAAAAAATGAAAAATTTTTTTGTAGACAATTGCTAGTTTAGAAGTAGAACGACCTAACAGAACTGGGTTAGGTTTGTCCTTTACACAATACAAAGGACATGTATCACACACTTTAGGCTTATTAGTATGTATCCTTATTTAAGGTGAGGCAACTCTTCATACAAGCATTTATATAAAAAAAAAGTGCCATCTAAAGCTACATGCTCAATAATCTGTAATTCATAACTCAATAAAAACTAATAATAATTCATCTTAAAGGTTTAAGCTAGCTACTAAAATTATTCATGTAATTTATTCATTAACATATTTAAGGTAAGAAGGCTATTTTAAAGCTTGGGACATCTGTACACATACCTTACTTGAATGTTTCAATTGTGAATAGCGTATTAAATCGGATATAAATATTTCGAGTAAACCCTTAATCTTCTAAATCATTTAGTTTAATATAAATAATGTTTCTATAATTAAATAGAATTCTTTTTTTAAAGACATAAGGCAACCACCTCTGTTATGTCGTTTCGTAAAGGTATATAGAGATATAAGGGCATGTAAGAGCCTCGCAATACAATTATTAATTTATAGTATTTGAGGACAATTATTAAGAATATTTAAATAACAATACCGCATAGTATTGCAGATAACGGCTCATAGTATTGTTATCCTAACGCATACATATTTCAATAACTCAACTTAAATATCAATACTATTTTAATACATTATTTAACAATATATTTTCCTATAATCCTTTCGGCAATCAACACCAGAACGCTAAAATAGTAAGTATAAAAGCTGTTTCTTTGTTGATAGCAGTCAGCAGTCAGCAGTCAGCAGTCAGTAGTCAACCTCGACCGGTGTGAAAGTAGGTATGCAAAATTTATACTAAAAACTTGTTCCAGCTCTCACTCTTCGTTTGATTGCCGTTAGCTTGAGACATCTGTGTAGTCAATTATATACATATAGATAAAACTTCTTCATGCTTTAGTCCTGTATTTTTCACTGTTTATATTAAAAAAGTATATACTCATATAATACCAAAATATAATAATTACTCTGAAATCTTATCATCATTGTGATATTACTTAAAATTATATACTATATATATATATATATATATATATATATATATATATATATATATATATATATATATATTGTATATCAATAATAACCTACATTAATTTAAAGTTAAATTTAATACCGACAATATAGTATACACATATGGCAATATAACAGTAAAAAATAAACATACACATAATATCTGAATTAAACCTGACAAAGTAACTAAATTTAATTTAAATAAATATTATAATTATTTTGAAGGAAAATAAGAATTTCAGAATAATTTCCATATATTTTACCCAGATACACCAAAATATATGCAATTTGTAGAATTATTTATAACAATACATTAGTCATAATTAAACGCATAATGTTTCAAGTGTCAGACGGGAGTTTCTTAGCGTATTTTGTTTAATATCACTCAGAATTTTCCGGTATTTCCCCTTTTATAATTACATAATGCTCTTTTGCTCATACAAATGATTTATTAACAAATTTACCAAAAAAGATTTACTTTTAGGTTTTGTATAGAAAAATTATATAATAACCGTAACGAATCGTAAAACAATATAATTAATTTAGTAAAGTAACAACTGATATAAATTTATTATAAACTGGATAGTATATTTAAGCTTTTAGAAATTACAACGTCACAATAACAATATGTTCAGTAAATGTTAAAGAACAAACAAATGTACAAGGAATGATGAGACTAAAAACAATAATAACACTAATACTACTATAGTGTACTTGTTGAACCTCTACATCCAGCTTTTAAACTATCATCAGAAGCCACCATTGATTGATTGATTAATTATTGAAAAAGCTTTATGATGTGCAACACTTAAATAGCTACTTCTACATTTTACTTCAACTATTGTGATATTATGAAATATTGAAGGCCTCTGTATTGACACAAAGAATAAAATACCGCCAAACCCAAGTTACATAAAATCCGTCCACTAAGTTTGTCACCCTGCATGTAAATAAAAAAAAATACAGTCAAACCTACAAAATTAATTATAATTTACAAGTTTTTGTAACTTATTTTAGGATTCAAATAAAACTCAATCTTATTTTTATGAATTTAATAGAAAAGTAAAAAAATGGATAAGTAAGCTTAAGGGATACTAATAATAAATTAGGTTAATAGCTATTTTCAAATAAACTCCCTATTGACTAATAAAAAATTTTTTCTTAAATTAAATTTACTAAATAAATAAATAAATAATAACTATCTTTAGTTATTTAGAACAGCAATAACTTTTACAAATTTAACTTATGTTTAACTTATTTTAACAATCTATTGAGCAAGAAATATAAATAACATTTGTAAAATGATTATTAAATTTAAATCTATTTCTAATAATCTTAAAATGATCATGTAATTTGGTATGAAGCATGTAATTACAATATTTGAATAGTTTTATTTACTGGGAGTTTTACCCAATCTAGATAGGATTAAGGGGTTCTTGGAGTAGTAACAAGAGCAGCAAACTGGTAGTTCTGCCTTAATGAGCTCGGTTTCGTTGTTACCTTTAGAAACCATTACCTCCCAGAGGCTATTCATTTGTTTACAGTGCGTTCTATAGCCAGGAGAGGGTGAGAACATTGTGAAACAAGAAGCCTCAGTATTTCTGAAAAAGAAAATTTACTCTTTACAAATATTCGAAATAAGTTGAGTTATTTAAAAATGTTGAGCTATTGTACTATAAGATTTAATAATGTTAATCATTTCTCTTATCTCAGCGCGACTTCCTAAACAGAAGTTATTGTGTACTCACAGGCATTTTTCCAAACGCACACTCTGTACGAAGTCATGTTCAGGAGCCTGGACCACGTAGCGCCACGGCTCGTCTCGCTTTTCTCTCACTTTGTATAGAGGTTCAAACTAAAAATAATATTTAGATTTATAGTAAATGTTTGAACTAGCTGCTACAGAAAAAAACATATTGGATTTGGGAGATTAAAAGTTCGTTTAACGAATCTATTTCATAAGCAGTAAACAATAGGCGGTACTATAGAAAATATATATTTTAATATGTTAAAAAATCTCTATTATTGTATTTTTAACGGTTTTTAAACATAACCGATCCTATGAAACCACGTTACTGTTACAGCTTGACTATAAGTGCAATGTACAATATAATATATATATATATTTAATCGAATAAGTCTCTAATATTACTTTTATTACAGACTGCTACTGTAATCGTTTTGACCCTTGTCAACAAATTATATAGATATAAAAAATATTGATATATTACGTATCTATCTGCATATCTACGGAAAACCAGTTCGCGGCCTTGCGAGACGACATTTCCGTCTTCATGTTTAATGCATTGTTACTAAAGTCAGTGGATTATTATTGATGGTGTATACACATAGTATGGGCGTTTCTAATAAATATATATATTTTTAATTTATATAACTTAGCAGATAAAGTTACAGTGTTATCCCGTTCATGAGTTACATAAACCTTTGTATTAATATAAAATATTCGAATGGTTATTTTTTGTTTGTATGTATACTATATACGAGACATTTTATGTACATGTTAATTATTAATACATAAATGTGTAGACACATAAGACCTATGTTTATGTCATTGTCACTTACGGTAACTTCGCTCTCGCAATCATTCTTGTCATTCGGGTCTCCTTGTTTATTTTGAAGAGGATCTAACAGCAGTTTAGGCTGAGGATAGGCTTTCTGAAAAAAAAATGTGGAAATTAACTACAGAAAATTACTGTTTATAGTAACAAAATAAATACATGGTTTTATTAGACATTTGAGATTTATTCGAAACTCAAATTTAAAAGGACTTATGGGCCACACTGTATTGTATTCGTAAAAGTTTAAATATTTTAAGTGATAGTTTTAACAATTCTTGTCATATTTTAAATATACCAATTTCGTTTGAACTTTCATATTAATAGTGAAAATTAAATGATTCAATCAACTTACATATCCTTTGAACATTTCGTTGAACTTCTGTTGTGGATAATCGTCTGGTTTGATAGTACAGTATGTCTGTCCTTTACAAGAGGGGGGTTCATCTTTATCCCTATCAATAAAGCTAAGCTCCTGAACCGATTCCGGAAACAGGATGGGTCCATCAACTTTCACTGGAAATTAAAATAATATGATTAATACTAGATAGTTTATCGATCATTAATATAAATAAATTTTATACGGTTTTTGATTTGTTACTTTAAAATTTGTTTTTTTTTCTGATTTAGCCAATTTTATTGAATCAATTTTGTTGAATATTTTTATATCATTTTAATTCTATTTAAAAAACAAAATATACTTACTGTTTTTTGTCGCAGCGGCATCGGCGGGCATGAGGCTGTAGCCTGCGACCTGCGAAAAAAATTAATATTGCATGAATTAAACAAACGAATGTTTACTTCCTAAGTATATATTACTCACATATTACCAATAATATGTATCTATGTGTACATAAATATAGCATTATATGTTGTGGTTAGAGACCCTAAGTTGTGATCCAAAGGTCGTGGGTGGATTCCCACATGGTATATTTATATGTGTGAACTAAAGGTGGAAGTTCCGAATACCGATAAGGAATAATTCTCTCAACCGCAAGATTAAATTTTTCTCTAGTAAATCTTTATGATGAAGTTTGTAAGTAGATTTTTGTACAAAAAAAATATTACAGCAGTGTTTAGTGTGATTTTAAGTTACACCATTTGTTTTCCTGTATTGATAAACGAGGTATGTTTATTTTTAAATTTATTTTAGCAATTTAGATACAAATTGCTTAATAACTTACAACCAAGCCGTCTAGTAAACGAGTAAGATACGAGATGCGGTAAATGATTCTTGGAAGTACATAAATATACAATGTTTATAAATTACAATCGTGATATACAAACACGTGACTGTTATCTTAATATCTTTTACTGTATGTTTTTTTTTATTATATGGTTTTGAAATAAACTTATGAAGAAGCTTATGAAGACAATTTTTTTTTGCCGTCATCAGAACTCATTATACCGTTGTTTTCTTTTATTAAATTCTTTATATAGTAACAAAGAATTTAATAAAAGAAAAGAAATTTCATAACATGAACTTTTTATTAACATTATGTATATGAGAACCAAATTTCTAGTTACCAAAATATAAAAGTATTCTACACAAATAAAGCCACATAACACGCTGTTTTTTTATTAGTGTTATTGTATTTTTTATGTGTGTGTCACGTAAGAACGTTACTGATTTAGATAGAGTTAGTTATGATACAATTAGGAATAAATATTTTGGCAACTTCTTATAAACTTATTAAGATTATTCTATTATTGTATTCCAGTTACACTTAAACAAATGTACAAAATAGAAGGTTGACTTTCACGTCGTTATCTGCCGGCAAGTACCTAAGTCTAAATTCCTATCCGTAAGAATATAGAAAGTGCACTGGTCCCTAGGTTTGTTCTGTAATTTCAGAGAAGTTTTATCGAAAAAACGAAAACGAATGCCTTACAATTGTATCATAATACATATTTGAGTTATGTAGTTTATTTGTTTGTTTTATACCAAACAGGATTTTTAAAAGCAAGAGGAACGATCCCAAGTCTATTTTTAAAATACAGTAAAAAAGGATTCGTTTTGTTTACTTTTTATATATTTTCTAAAATGGCAGTTTCGTAATACATTTGTTTATTATTATTAACCTTTAGGATTAAACATAAAATAAAAATATTTCTTTATCTTTGCAAAGAACTGTTTCCCTACTTCTAGTTTAGAACAAAAAGGTACTTACGAATATAACAAATACGATGGCTACCATTTTGGACGTTTTATCACTCACTGACTTTGCCAAGTTGTAACTCTGTATTGCTCGACTTGTTCACTCTTTGAGCTTATATCAATGACTGAAGCTATGGACGAAATGCCAGCGCTTTTAGAGCAAGCGAACTGGGTGACTAAGATGTTATGAACAACGTACAGGACAAGGGAACGTTGCCGCATCTAATTTCTCTATCTTAAGACTTAAGTTTGTAATATAATTGTTTTAATACATATTTCATGGCGCGTTTGTTTCCGTAAATAAAATAATAATAAGTTTGTTATAATTGTAATTTTTTTATTAACATTTAACAATTTGTTATTAAAGATCTTAGGAACACAGGTTCCTCCGAATCTTCTATCGCGGATTGTTATTTTAAGAAACGATGTGTGTTGTGTATATATTTTTAACTAAATCTTAAATATCAAGTAAGGCCACTTTTATCCCAGTGAATATGGAACAATGGCTACACATAAAAAATCCTTTATGGTCTCGTTTTAGTCATTTTGGTAAAAAATGACAATAAGTGACTTAAAATCTGTCATAAAATTCAAATTTACTAAAATATCTTTTGAATAAACGCTAAGTTCCTCAGCACTAGTGCGTTATAAAAACAATCAACTAATGCGCGGATACTCTGAGTGAGATTAACAAAAAAAATAAGATTATTAATATTCATAAATTCATGAAAATATTAAATATTAAAAATATAATTCAATAAGCAAACTCCACCTCATTGGTTTTTTTACATTTGTTTGAGTCAATGCGGCGCAGCAGGAAAATTTACATCTGTGACCCACCACTCCTTTTTAAACAACCGAGCTGGTCGAGTTTTCCAATACTCATTTAAAATCTCCTAAGAATGATTTGCAAGTAAAGTTTGTTTAAGTTAGAAATAAATAAGTTTGAAGAACTCGTGGACACAGGCATTACTCGAACCTCGAAACTCCAGAAACTGTCCTGTATTGCTATTGTTTCTTAAAGAGGGATATTCATGAGATTCTCTGACAGTGTTGATTACCGTTATCAAATTCTGTTTAATAGTTTTATCTTTTAAGTTAATTCCAGACTAACCACTATAAAAGTAAATGTACCTATATAATAATAAACTTGAGGCTTGAAGCTTGAGTCTATATAATAATAAAAGTAAAAGTGTATCAAGCTAATAAAATAATCTTAAACATTAAAGTTCACTGTACGGTGCGCTTTACGAATAAGGCAACGACACGCAGTAAGCTAAAGCAAGAAGTGACGTTTAAGGGAATTAAAGAAAAACCCGTGAATCTGATAGTAACAAAACACGTAACAAACATAGTTATGTTGTTACATCTTATAAAACAGGACAATTGCATAATATATTGTTACAAAATGCAATTATCCTCGTAAATACCCATATTGACTAAGGTAATGATTTTTTTTTATTGTTTTGAAGCGTGTATATAAACAATGAAGTTATATTTGTTGTATTCATATTGAATTAATAGAGATAATGTACGATAAAAATAAGATTACATAAATATATTAAAATGATGTCAAAATAAAGACACTTGTTTGTTTAATTAAAAATATCAAATATATACATGTTAAATTTATGAACCTTTTAATTTAGTTTTTTAACATAATGTTTGTAAAAAACTTTAATTAATATTTTATTTTCTTATTGTTATGTGACGTAATGTTAAAGATTGGTCATCTCATATTCTACTCGCCATAAATGAAGAAAACGTATTAGGGAAGGAAAACGAAAGACTTGAAGCCGTTATTGTTGCAAAAATTATTTTCCTGTAATTTTCAAATCGGCATTTTGAGACCAATTAGGTGTCTTAAGATTTTAATAAACATCACTATCTATCTTTTAATATTTTTTAAAAGTTTTTTCGTTCAAGTAAAAAAAAAAAATTACCAAAAAAAAATTAATTATACCCATGTTTTAAATTGCAATAATATTTAGTAAGTTTATAATAGTCTAAAATGAAATCAAGTATTTGTGATATCTTTTTCTCTTTTACTAAGGTTTTACTCTTTTACTAGGTTAAGAATACACTGTAACTTCTACCCCCCTCTCGGCTCAAATTATAAGCTATCTCTTCATCTATAATCTAATCAATACACTTTTAAGTTTATACGTGTAATTTATAGAAATGATGTTCACTTAATACGAAACAAAAATTCATTACATTTTGATTTTGTTGTACTGTAATTGCAAAAAGTAGTTTTTTTTTTGTTTTGTAATTATAGCCCAAATATTTTTGTGTGTTTTCCTTGAAAATTATAATTAATGATGGCGTGAAAATAGTTATATATGTTGACTTACTTTTGAGACAACACAAAATTTCACATTTAAATATCTAGCAATTTTGTATGTAATTATAGACATATTTATGTATATTTTTTACTATATAGTGTAATTTTGACATAATCTAAGATTGTTAACTCGTATAAGATTTTAATTTTTTCTCAATGAAGTCCCATTTTATGTTTAAGTTTTTTTTCTGAGTACTCTCAAACGACGAATTTTAATGGGTCATGTGAAGAAAATGTAAAGTAACAGTTTACGTATACATTTATTTAATTATTAGATTAATTTTATGTTCACTTTTTCGTATTTATCAAACATAGAACCTTCTAATAATCCTACTGTAATATCATAAAGTGCGCATGAGTATAACATCGGCCTTGAGGTATTCTATAACCCTGGGTTTATTTTATTTGTTACAAGTGAACGAGCAGACCGTCCATCTAATGCTTGGTTTTCTTATGTTGCTACTATAAACTTATTATTATTTATTATTTTACTAAAGGAGACACTAAGTGCAATATATAACACAATATATCTTACAAGAAAGTTTGGCGGTTTTAACGATCTGTTCTAGACAACTTTTGAGGATTTGACGATGTGTTCTAAATAAATTTGGATTCTTTTTTTTTTTTTTGGATTTTTTTTTTTTTTTTTTAATTATATAGGAGGGCAAACGAGCGTGCGGGTCACAGGTTAAATGTGATCACCGCCGCCCATGAACTCTTGCAACATCCGAAGACGCACAAGAGCGTTGCCGGCCTTGGAGATAAGAATAAACGCCTTTTTTGAAGGTACCCATGTCGTATCGATCTGGAAACACCGCCGAAGGAAGTTCATTCCACATCTTAGTGTTAAGTGGAAGAAAAGTCCTTGAAAACCGCACAGTAGAAGATCGCCATGCATCCAGGTGGTGTGGATGGAAATGCAGGCGGTGACGTGCTGTGCGGTGATGGAATTCGGCGGCAGGCATCAGATCAAATAGCTCTTCGGAACACTCCCCGTTGTAAATGCGATAGAAGACGCACAAAGAAGCCACGTCTCTACGCAATGCCAAAGAGTCCAGCCGTTCACAGAGCACCGGGTCCCGACAATCCGTACGGGTCTCCGTTGTACGCAGTCAAAAGGTAGAAGCTGATATTGGGGTGATCCGGACCAGAGATGAGAGCAGTACTCCATATGTGGCCGAACCTGCGCCTTATAAAGCGCAAGTCTTTGGCCAGGATTGAAATACTGTCTCGCTCTATTGATCACACCCAATTTCATCGAGGCCAACTTGGCCTTGCTCTCCAAGTGACCACAAAACTGACAGTCGCTCGAAATGACGAGTCCCAGTACTCTGATACTTGGCGAGGCATCGAGAGGTGTGCTATCGAAGAGCGGCGATACGACAAATGGGGTTTTCTTAGCGGTAAACGCGCAAACCTGTGTCTTTTGGGGATTAAACTGAACGAGGTTCAGTTTACCCCATTCTGAGACCGTCCTCAGGGAGGTCTCTATAGAAGACACAAGTTTCTTTCGGCACTCGTCGACGTTTTCCCGAGAGAGACCTGCACGGCCGGAATATACCGCATCCCCAGTGCTGTCATCCGCATAACAATGTATGTTGGAAATGTCCAACATATCATTGATGTGCAAGAGGAACAGGGTTGGGGATAGCACGCAGCCTTGGGGTACACCAGCATTCACGGGCTTGGGGTCCGAGCAAAAACCGTCGAGAACGACCTGTATGCTCCGCCCAGTGAGGAAGCTGGTGATCCACTTGCATAAACTCTCGGGAAGCCCATAGGAAGGAAGCTTCGAAAGAAGCCCTTTGTGCCATACACGATCGAAGGCTTTCGCTATATCCAGACTAACTGCCAGGCCTTCTCCCTTGCTTTCAATAACCGCAGCCCAACGGTGTGTAAGATATAACAGGAGGTCACCAGCCGATCGACCATGGCGAAAGCCATATTGTCGGTCATTGATCAACTGGTGATCCTCAAGGTACGCGAGGAGCTGTCGGTTGATGATGTTCTCCATTATTTTGGAGAGAAGAGAGGTGATGGCGATAGGTCTGTAGTTAGCTGGGTCCGAGCTATCACCTTTTTTAGGGATCGGATGGACAAAAGCACACTTCCATGAGACCGGGACTACGCCTTTGAAATAGGAGTACCGAAATAGACGCGTTAGCACTGGAGTCAACTCAGGGGCACATGTTCGTAGCACGATTGGGGAAATGCCATCCGGCCCACTCGACTTATGAACATCCAAGGAAATTAGAGACCGTCGAATGGTTTTTTGCCGGAAAATTATTTCCGGCATTGAACTCTGACACCGCTGGATGGTAGGCGGTGTTTTCCCTTGGTCGTTCAAGGTCGAGTTTGAGGCAAAAAGAGTGCCCAAGAGATCGGCTTTCTCTTTTGCCGTATGGGCCAGAGAATCATTCCCCGAGTGCAGTGGCGGTAGGGATGGCTGGCAAAAGTTACCCAAAGTGGCTTTAGAAAGCGCCCAGAACTTGCGCGTGCCTGGTGGGTACCTTGTCAACTGATCCCCAATTTTGACGACATGCCTAAACCTTGCTCTAGCAATTTGCCGTTTGAAGAATCTGGAGGCACGATTGTATTTCCTCTTCAGAACTCTAGAGTTCGGATCCTTGATGACTAACGCATTAACCCAAGCCTGATACGCCTGACGTTTTCCGGCTGCTGCAGCCCTGACAGACGCATCAAACCAAGGCCGCGATCTGCCACCAAGTGGTACCTACAAAGAGCTAGGTACAAATAGTTCCATGCCATGTAGTATCACATCAGCTACAGCCGCAGCGCAGTCACTGGGATCATCGGAAGAGAAACAAATCGGCCCCCATGGGTAGGATGCAAAGAAAGACCGCATTCCATCCCAATCCGCTGACTTGTAGTGCCAAACGCGTCGGGTCGTAGGTCTTGTGCGAGCCGGACGTTGAATGGGCACTACACTCCGTACCAAGCAATGATCGGAGGACCCAAGAGGAGCCTCGACAATGACGTGGTACTTTCCGGGATGTGTAGTCAGCAGAAGATCCAACAAAGAGGGCATGCGGCTGTCCACGTCCGGTAGACGAGTGTGCCTCTGAACCAACTGGGACAGACCATTTGCCAGAGCAAAGTCAAACACAGATCTCCCCGCGAAGTCAGTGGAACGCGACCCTAGCGCATTGTGCGCGTTAAAGTCCCCGAGGACTATGACCTCAGCAGAGGGAATCTGTGAAAGCAGGTCGTCAATCTTCGCCTGTACGTGGCCCAGGAGTTGCTCCGTTTCTGCATTACCACTATGGGATCTGTAGAGGCACGCGTAGACTCTGACATGATCGTCCATGTCCACGCGCAGCCAGAGTAGAGCCAGATCCCGACCTTCAAAAATCTCGAGGCGACGGTAGCAGAATTAAAAGGTTGGTGCCGGAAACAAGCTATAAAGTAATATAATTATAAAATATTTTTATTCTATGTATTAAAAGTATACGATACTTAAGCACAGAGTATTTAAAAGTATACAATACTTTAAATGCTATTTAAAGGTGCTCCTTTGTTCGGTGGCATGTTGCTATTACAGGCACGTAGTAACAGGTGGCTGGCATTATGAAGGCTAATATTTTACTAAGTATCTAAGAGAAAGTATAGGATCCGATGGAGAAGGGATAGAATAAGTATTTCTCTTCGATTATTAATTGTTAACCATTTTAATTAAGTATAGTATTTGATCGAAATTTCTGAAATTTCAAATAAACCTGATACGTATATATTGCAATCTTTGACGCCGGTTTAAAAGTTATTATTTGCGATCTGGATAACATGACTCACCACAAACTAGTACTGGTAGGCTACCGTTCATTGATGACATTCATTTTTAGAGATAGAAGGTCCCCTAGAGAAGGCCTTAAAGTTAGAATAACGTTTTCCTGAATAGCTAAGTGATAAAGTTACATTATTCAAATAGAAATAACTGTAGACCTGTATCTTAGATAAACTCAAGGATTAATAATGATAGTAGCGTTCGTTAAAAGAATTTATTAAATGTTTAAATGATTTAAACATACCGCCATCGGTATTAAAGACGTGTGCAAAGACATTTAGAGAACGAATACATTTTGTAAACTCTTAGCAATGTTTTGTCACATGCCATTGCCACAACACTTTGGTTCGTGCTATTGTATTGTCATCGTCATAAAGCTTTATCGAAAAGGAAAATAGATATTATTTTTTAATTATTGTCAAAATACGAGTCAGGGTGATCAAAAATCTTAAAAAGTGACATTTAACTCGGATTTTTGTTATTAACACAATATTACCTTAAATGTCAAACTGGTTGAAAAGTCTTTTGAATTTTATTTTTATATTTTTTGATAGAATAGGATATCAGTTGACAGGATTTTTGATAGGATATCAGTCGTGGAAGCGCAATATTTTATTTGCTTTTAGCTCTATATCTCTTAGCCACAGTCGCAAAAGCTTTTATCTCCAGAGTAAATAAAAGTACCAAGAGATATTTTAAATCACCGTCAATTAGTCATTCAGTACGAAGTTATTTATCTTGTGTTTCATTTGTCATGCTTCATACTCTCTCCGAACACAAGTCCAATCGATATTGTTTATAATCTAAACAAGGAGTTGTTAAATTAACTAATGTTGCGAATAACTATTTTAAGCAAATAAAAAGTAGTTGGGCAAGATTATTTAAATAACTCAATGGTTTATTCTTATCTAAACTGCCACCATTACGTCGAGCAGTCAATTTTAAATTTGTAAAGTTTGGAAAGTAGTGAGTAGGATTCAAATGCAGTATACATTATCATACTCTCCCATATATTATCGGTAGTATATCATAGAGGACTTACAACTTTACAGACACATTGAGTCTTTTATACTTTAATAATAATTAAGAAATATTTTTTTTTATTGTTTCTTCACCTTTTTATATCTCACTTTAAACTAAAATAATATTTTACTTCATACATAACTTGCTTTAAAGAACCATGTTGAATAAATGATGTTGTTAGTAATCGATTTTGTTAAAGAAATTATCAAGACTCTACAAAGATATATAATTATTTCCTTATTTTGCCTTATCTTACAAAACCAGTGCTTGCGTTAATAGACTAATTATCAAAACACGGCTCCCCATCCTTACGCAAATTATGATTAATTTAATTCCCTCTAGCAAATATTTGTACAATAATAACACACGTACGTCAAACATGTAAGCCACATTCATAATGCAATAAACAATAAATATTTATCACAAATAAAATATAACTTTTAATAAATAAAATATGGTGTTACTAAATACACAATATATTATTACGTAAACCGTTAATATTAGTTTACCTTATAAATTGTCAATGTTCTAAAATTAGAATATCATTTACACGCTCAGTACGAAGTCTCCGCTGACAGAGATGTTTGAAAGTAGTTGAGATGTTCTACTGATCATTAGTAAATGGGGTAAGAGTAGAGTGTCAATGAGTCTGAGATTATTATTTATGGCTTAAAGATAATTAAAGTATCTAAGAGATGAAGCCTTTGGAGACAATGAACATTTCTCACAAATTTCTATTCGGAGTTCCGATACTTTGATCATAATTTGACACGTTGTTACACCTTAAATATTGAAAACATTATTAAATCAAAATATTTATATGTAATAAAATATGTTTTTGTTAGTTTATTATTATAAATGTTGTTAAATTAAAATTTCCCACAATCATGAGCAAGGCGAAAGGGTGACTAGTAAAATGGGACAATTAATTCAAGCAAACAAATTGAATTCCATAGTTGTAGATTCTGTTAACACAAATTAAAAAATAATATGGGAATCGTATTAGAATCGTATTAGAATCTATTAAATTATTACCATATCTAAAATACCATATCTAATATATTTTATTATTACATAGGTATATAAATGTTGAAATATTGTATTAACTCTGTCTTTAATTTTGCTTGTCACTAGAGATGTAAGTAAATGATAAATCGACATGACATAGAAAACGCTATCGCTGTAGAACAACACGACACAGCCTCTAATGAGAATTGCTTGAAACATTCATGTCTTCCTCGTTAGACCTAGATTATTGTTATTAAGGCAATTTAAAGTCTTGACAAGCTTATGCTACTGCTTCCTTGGTATTATCAAAGAATAGCTCTATAAACTCAAAACTTACACACTAGGGACAGCGCAGCCGCACTTGCTGTGTATGTTTTTATGTTTTAGAGTACAACTTACTTCATGTGTCGTTGTGTGTGAGTACGCGCGGAACGACCACTGTTTCCAGCATCTCCACACCTTGAATACCTCACTATTTCAACAATATAGGTTTTAATAGATGCAGGAAAAGAGATTTTTTTAAATCCTGTATTTATTATTTGAACAGCCTTGATCAGCATAAAAGTCCCTTATTAGAATATCTCAGTGTGGCTGCTGATATGGCTCTGCATCGGTACCTGTATCGGTACTCGGTACTCGGTATCGGTATCGGACGTTTAGATAGGTAAGACGAGATGATGGTGTCTGACACCATCATCTCGTCTTACCGCAAACACGTTTGCTGCAAATCACCACCAGTTTTACCACCTTTATTATGTTACAGTATTTAAATAAATATTTTATGTTCTTTAAAAATATGGAACACAATGTAGTCAGTCTTTTCATTAGATATCTGAAACGAGTTGTGTATGGAATGATCACTAATTTCGCTACAGTTTTTATTTTCTGCTTTTTAGATATTTTTTATAAAGCCGCTCGCAGAGCAATACTGGTCTTTCTTCTTTGTAACGCCCAATTTAACTAAAGTTTTCATTTATTTTAAGCACTTTCAATACATAAGCTCATGGAGTACATTTGATTTCCATCCACTGTACGATGGATAGAGATCCACTGTACTCCAAAACAAAACAATCCGCTGTACCCCGCGGGTAGTTATTTCATTAAAAGGAAATTTTAGTAGTTTTGAAAATCTAAAAAACTAAGTTATAGTGACGAAATTCCTTTATTAATTATTCCAATATCAAAACTTCCAAGATTCTAACACATTAATATACAATGCACTTTCAAAAAATACATAAGACAATAGTTTTAGAGTAAGTAAGTTTACTGGTAAGCAGTGACGAGGCCTCCGCTCTATTGCCCATGCTCCCCTACTCTTAAATGCTTTGTGCTATTACCCAGCAGTCATCTTTGATGAAGTGGCTATTAAATATATTTTTCAAATCCAACTGAGTGTTTTAGAATTTGTCGATTTAAAAAATAATGAACAACGAAATTCAATACTGTTCCGCTTTATTCTATGGTATAATTTAAGTGAAATTTTTTTTTTAATTACTGCTTCTTATTTCCAGTAACCAATTCTTTTAAGTGAAATGTAGGTTAGGTACATACCTAAAACCACAAAAACAATCGAAAAGGATATATAAATGTATATTGTAATAGTAATAATTACTAAATTGTATACGTGCGTCATTCACAGGCGTCATAATTGTAACATTGTTTTTACAAGAACACTTAATAGCAAGAGTATTTTTATTTTAATCGACAGTCAGCATTAGTCTTTAGATGATTTATGGTTTTCATAAAAACTTTTTACCATTGTAGAAATGACATGTTTTAGAAACAGATATGAAGTTATATTATTATAAATTATTGTTTAATCTCCTCCTTAATAATAATAAATTGTCTTTTATTTGCAAAGCTATAGATTTAGACTGTTAAATAATTAAATTTCCATAATTATACAAAATTTACTGTGTTTTTGTTGGCTAGGTATTAAAACATTATTAAGAATTAACAAACAACATATGACTTAGAAACAATATTTTTTCTATTCGTCTTATTTCTAAGCCATAAAAGTAAATAAAATTTATTCATAAATATAGAAAATAAATTAGACCAAAAAATTATAAGCTCCAAAATCTTTATTTTCACATTACAATAAAATAAAATAAAATAAAATAAATAATAGATTATTTTTATATTTTGCTAACATTATATTTTATGTTAGCATATATTTTATCTTTAATATAATTTTATAAATAGGCTTTTCTCAATAATGGTACATGTTGTAGTCTTAGATTTTCACGACTACACATTTGAAATAAAACAAATTTTTTCGGGTTAAAACTCGCCTATAATTTGGTTACATTTTTATTTTAACCCGACGTTTCGAATGCTTTGCAGCAATCGTGTTCACGTTTAGACGAGATGTAAGTGTCTGTCAGTAAGTCAGTTAATTAGTCATCCTATATGGTACATATTGCTTGAGCAATAAATAGACTATAAAATAATAATAATTAAAAAAACATCAAATGGAAAATATGTTCTACGACAACTTCTCAGAATTCAAAGCAACAAATAACGCAGAAGTTATTTTATAAAATTTCCACTTTTTCACTTAAGTAATATCGTGACTCTTCTCTTCTGTATCTCCATAATTTTATTTTTTACATATTAAAGAGCTAACCCTAAACAGACAACATCAAGGTTATGACCATCCTCTAGTGATTTTCGATAAAATAGAAAATGGGAGATGTGTTTTGTCTTTTGAGGAAAGAACGAAAATAAAAAACAAAAATCCCAGGAGGTATGACGGGAGAGACAGTGAGGAAAAAGTAGTTTCAGTTCAAGTAAACTCAATTGTTACATACATCATAATGAAACTTAAATTAATAAGTCAGTGAAAAGGTTATAGTCAAATATTAAGAGCCTTCCTAGCGCATATAACATAATTCAGCCCAAGAAAATATCTATAATTTTTTTAAACATAATATTTTAAAGATTGATTTTTTACTACAAGCGCCTGTTCTTTTAGTGTTGTCAAATAATTGTGTAATAACCTTCTTCTAATTTATCAGGAGTTAGTATTCGTAATATTGTAACATAATTATCACAAAATATACTTTTATCGAGTCTCATCTCTTTTCTTCTGAGTACATGTAAAACGTCGTGCAATTTAATTTTTTTTTTGAAATTATTTATAAACATGTTTGGTCATATTATATTTATTTATTTAGAATTAAAAAAATATTGTTTGACGTTTTTGTCTTCTGATTTCATATAACAATGAAATGTTATCGATGGCACAGTTCCTTCTTTGATTCAGTAGGTCATAACCATCCTTATTTCTTTCATTCCTCTTTTAATTCTTTTATATTTTAATTAATTGTATTAATTATCTGTTAATCTGCTTAAAATCCCTTACAAAGAAATTAAATCCGTGTTGTCGTCCGTCAAAATAATACCATTCGATGCCCGTTGGTAGTGTAAGAGGAGACTGAAAGTCCAAAATCATGTTGCTGTCTTAGTAAGACGAATAGGCTGAGTCGACCGGCATCGAAACCACTTACACATGTGATGGGCATGAAGCAGTGATCTAGTACCATGGAGAAGAATGTATGCATATGCCTTCTTCTTCTGTCTAACGTACTACCAAGGACAATCGAAGTCTACAGTCAGTCAGCGCAACAGTTGTTTTTAAAGAAGGTGCAGTTATGTCCATCGAACAACATAGTGCACTTATACTCGGAGTTTAAGGTTTTATACACTTCCATACACGTACATTCCATGGAATAGTTTTCTAAGTGGCGAGGAATACAGGCCATTATCAATAAATATTTGCTCGGGTCTTAACCAAGTGAAAACTGGTGTCAAAGTAAAAATTTCCAATCATTTATTGTTATACAGGGCTGTTGATACAGTACTTTTGGCTGTAAAGGACTCTCTCTTGAAAGAAACACGTTTTTTTCTGTTGATATATCTCTAGAAAAGGGTTCGGAATAGTTTATATTGAATTTCGTCAGTGTGACATCCCCAAAAGACACTAACACATGCCATGCTGCCACTTTTTGATCTAAGCGAAGCGAAGCTTTTTACCGTTAACTCGATCAAATTTTGTCCGCTATCTTCTCCTACACTGTGCAAAGCTATACTTACCAAATTTCGACCAGTTGCTTATCAAATACCTACCTATCTATAGATAGATTTTGAAAAAAAGTTCTGATTCTACATTAATTTATTAATTATTTATCTATATATTACCATTATATTATTGTTTTTATATATACTTCATGCAAATAAGTTAGTTACAACAATTTCACTATAAAATAAAAAAAATAAACGCAGGTGTAGTAGTAGCGCGGTCAGAGTTCACTGGATGTCTCAGCACAGGATATCCTAGTGAAATATCCAGGATAATTAAAACCTTCATACTGTCCTTCTTGATTGCTTACAAAATATAATATATTGTATTGTAACGTATATGTTATTATTATGTTTTGTAATAATCAATAAATAAATAAAGAAACAACTTTACAAGTCACTTTATAATTAATTGAAATGTTCTTTTGTTTGCACATGTGGTGAATTTTTGTACTGTTGTTAATTGTAGACATATTGGAAGTCGTATCAAGCTAGAGCTTTCCTGATATATTTTTTCGTTTCGTCCGGCTCTTTTCTTTTGCGTGCTGCGACCCTGGTACAATGGTACAATACCTCACTAACCAAACAACAGGCACTTGCCTATATCACCGGACATTACAGGAAGGACTTCACAGTATCCCTTTCAACCGCGGTGCCCAGATGGAAAATTCACGAAGAGGGTTCATCAATCAACGCAACTACCCTTCATGAGCCTCATGCTCATTATGACACTAGAGGTTCTCTGGTCCGCCGTACAAGCCTGCTATCAGACGCTTCCTCCTAGTCAGAACGAGACTTTGGAATGGATGTCTTCAAAATCTATCAAATCCTACGCCTTAGGGGCCCGACTCCAGAACCAGAATCTAAACCTGGGTCCAGCTAAGCCGGCGATAATCTGTCTACTGTCTACTACTGTCGGAGACTACCACTTCCAAAATGATAGGGACGTTAAGGATGACCCAGCAATTCGGCAAATAACCTTTCCGAAAACCCACTGCTAATGGTTAAAACTTACAATCCCAGCCCAAAAGGAGAACCTAATAAAGTACCTCTTCTATCGCCTATCATGCTGATCAGCCTAAACCAACAAGAAAGAGCAGAAATCCGGAAACTACTAAGCTTGGACTAATTACCACCAAGCGTAACTGTGGTGTCACACTCGATGAAGACTAATTCAGTCATCACCCTTTACTCGGGTTATCTCTCTGCTAAATAAATATTTAACCCACTTACCTATAAAACTTAATCATTATATCATCTATGCCTATATTTATATACTAAAGTCTTTTTATAAATATAGTTGACATCAATTTGAATATACATTTGAAAGTTAAACCTATTTTTTGATCTTCATATTGATATATTATTTACTTAAAAAATAAATACTTTTTTGCTCATGGGCTAATATAATTACATATAACAAATAAGTAACATCTAATGTGTGTCTGAAGTAAGTTCATCACACTGTAAGTAAATAACTGCATACAGCTTGTTATTTAATTTATGTATATTATATTTAACTATTGCTTATATTTTTGCATCAGTTTGTCTAAATATTTGATAAGTTTCTGTAAATAAAATATTTTCAAAAAAACTTTTATTGATAGTATAATGCTAGAGCGCTATCTATTTAACAATAATGTAGAAAGAAAAATAATTTTAATTTAATAACTAACAAACTTCCTCACTAAACAAGCCAATTAACACAAAATTCTAATGAAGCGATAGACAGAGCCATCTAGTGTCATTTGTGAAATTTCTATGTACTATGACTGCAATAAACAAATATTTCATTTAAAAACTTCATTACTTTTTTAAATAATTCAAGTAAAATTAATAAATATGTCGCTGAAGTGAAAGTAAATTTGGTAAATTGGTTTAACCAATTAATAATTCAGTTCATAATATATAACATAAATCTTATATAATAAAGGTATTGGAAGCAATTCTTTGTTTCATTTAATATCAATATAAAGGTATATTTCGTAACAAAGAAACGAGTTTAAATATGATCCCATTAAAAGAAACGACTCTATCATCGAGTGAAGTGTCCAAAGAAGGCTGCTTAGGTTTTAATTAAAGTATTAAATATAAATATGGCTTTCAGATAAAATAAAATAATGATTTCAGACTATGTAGTATAAATGTAGTTAAAATTACATAATAGTTCTTGGATGACCGATCGTAAACCATCCCACACTAAACATTGGCTAATGTGAATAGGTAATTTAAAACAAAAAAATATATATAAATTTAAAACTTGAAAATAATAATTGTAAATATAAATAAAAACAGAAATAATTATTGAAAATAAAAACTATGAAAAATAATTTTGCTTTAAGAATTGAAAAAAAATTACTTGCTTATCAGAAATAACCCTAAGTAAAAACCACATACCAATTTTATTAATATATATGAGAACTTCTGGTATATTATATGTTCAATTGGGGTTTAATTAGTGTGTTCAATATTGACCTAAACTTACATGCAAATATGTTTTAAATATTAACATTATGTCAAAATGAAGATGGCTAGAACGCGGCCGCCAAGCATTTTTGCAATATTAAAAGTACACGTCAATTCACATCTTCAAACCAGAGCGAAAAGTTCAATTTTCTTTGAATTTACTTTGAAGAAAATGTTCCGCATCCGATACGCACTGTTTCCATAAAAAATTGTCAACATCACAACAATTGGGCGTTCTATACCGTGAGGTCTTACACACTATATTGTTTTGTTATGATTGTCAAAATTTGGTAATATTAAAAACAACCAACTTATTATTTTTGATTAAAAAAATAGAAAAGAAACATATATATATATTTTTTAAAGAGAACTAGTATAAAATCACTAAAACCATTTTGTTTATTTTCATTAATTGTATTGTTTTGTATTCCATTTATTTTCCTCGATTATATATATTTTTATACATACGAGTATTAATTCAAATATTACGGAACCATAACATATAAAATTTTTGTTACTAACTATATCTACTTTTCTTTGAAACAATCGAGTCATAACTATTATGTCGCAAAGATGTCATGAAATGTGTTAAAATTAAATGATTAGTGTTAGTTACGAGTTAAATACTTAGAAAAAACATGTTTAAGGTTTTGTGTTGGGACCATAGCTATGTTGTAAAAGTCGAACTAACAAAGACATTAAAATTCGGTTATTTCAAGTAGAAATCAACTAAAAATTTGTTTCATTACCTTATTCAGCTTATAATAAAGAAATGTATATTTTTTGTCACCTAACCGATTTATTTAGCAAATACAAAACATTGTCATGTATGTTGGTTAGATACAGGCAGGTTTTTCATATGGGTACATTCAACAGTTTTTCAAAATTGTTAGAATCGTCCGACTAGCAAAGGTGTAAGATATGCACTTTACATCATTTTTTTGACAATTTTTCTATCCATCATATTTATATAACATAGTTGCTTTAGTCGTTATATCTGACGTAATTTTTTTTTCAATGTTACATATTGTGTCAATTTTGCAATTTTATCTAATCAATACAATAATTTATTTACATAAATAAAACCAGCTCACGCGCAGTAGGATGTAGGATAGGATATGGTTTTGGGGTAAATAAGTAATCGATTTAAATGTGGATCGTTTGTGTAATCCTGTTAAATATAATAATTTAAAAAGTAACTAAGACGGCGCGGACGTGGTGTAACTGAACATTATTTGGCCTTGTCCTGTGATACACATCTTGAAAATAGCTCTTTGATTTCTAATAATCCATTATACATTTTTTTTTTGGTTAGATGCAATGCAATTATGCATACTCAGTGTTGTTGGAAATACTAAATGGCCACCGGACCATGTTTATGTACAATCTCCCAAACATGAATATCTAATTAAAAAAAATTAACTAGTTTTTTAAACAAAATTATTAAAAATTTTTATTAGTTACAGAATTAGAACAAGAATATCAGAAAAAATAAAAGGATCTACTATTTACTTATCATTAAAGTAGTGAGTAAAAAGAATAACAAATAACAAACATTCGTTTCATTATATAAAAGGAAAATAATAAAAAAGCACCTCTAAAGCATCAAAATCCTAGATTGTAAAACCGACGCCCTCGTTAAAGTTTAATAGCAATATATTATGCCATATTGCATATTAAAAGGGGGGATCGGTTCTTTGAATAAAAAGAAAAAACGCATCCTCGGCCGGTGAGAGTGACGACGGACGCGCAACGACGCACGTGTAGCGACGAGAAAGTTGACGTTTGAAACTTTGGCGCTAATTCTGTCATTATAAAGAAATACGGTTTCTTTTGATTCATTAACGATTTTTCTTTAAAATTGATTTGTGTTCTGTGTTTAGTGGATCAGTGGTTAACTATAAGAAGAACAAAAGTGCAAAATGGCTAAAAATCGCAACGTTAAGGTTGGTAACTAAAATTAAATCTAATATTGATCATCAGTTCATTAGTTATGCATAATATTATTTAATTTATTATACATATTATTATTATTATATTGTATGTAAAATTTAGATATAATTAATTATGAAAATAAAAGTTTATAGGGAACAGTAAGAATAGAAAGAATTTTATTTTCACTGACAACATTTTCTAAGTATCGTGTGAATCTTATTGTGTAATAGATTTTTCTTATAAACAAGTGAAATGAGTAATCTGATACATTAGTTTGTTGATGCTTTGTAAAGCTATTGACATTTAGTCCCTAATTTTATAATCTTATCATTAACATCTTAAGATAATTAATATTAATAAAATTATAATTATTCATCCTTAAAAACAAGTCGATAGTCAATGAACTCACGAATGAATAGCCTTTAAATATGCATACAAGGTATTGTTGTTTAAGCTTAGAATTTAGATCGAAAAAGCTTATTATTCTTGATTTAATATTATATTTATTTATTGCAGTAATGAAGTATTTTCTTACGATAAAGACAAAAAATGTTTAGGATTTTCGTAATAGTAATTCTGCTTGATTTTATTTGTTATTTATGCCTTTTAATTCAAAAAAGTAATAGAATTTTCAATAACTTTAATATATTTGGACAAATTAAATATTTATATTCTTTGCCTCTAAAATATTTCAAGATTCCATTGTAATTTCCCTTTTTTGAAGTCAATATAAGCACGGTTCATCCACTGATGAGGTCTTCTATACTATGTCGCTTTCACATTACGCATGTACCAAGAAACGTCTAGCTTAATATTCGCTTTATATACCGTAAATCATTATACGTTATCGATGACATATTAAGAAAGTGTTATATGTCACTTTTTAATATCCGACTTAATAAAGTATGAAAAAAGACCGAATTAATAACGACTGAAAATTATCGCAGTTAAAATATCCTTTTATTTATTAGCATTAAGTGTTCAGAATGATAATAAAAAACTGCATATACTCTAAATAGTGTTCTATTTTCTTATTAACATGTACATTCGTAGTAACACTTATAAACATCTCTGATTATTTACTGTTACAATTACGTATTACAGCAAATAATGGATTTTATAGATAAAATCGTAAGCTTAAATTAATATTAGTTGCTTTAATTCTACTTTCTTTATAAATAAACACATCAAAAGTTTCATATTTCCGATTAATTTATAAAAAAACACACAAATTAAAACTACGTGTATTTTGTTCAAAAACTATGGCCAATATAAATTTAGTCGAAAATAATTACTAGCTTAAAGTACTCGTTTAAATTTGTAATCAGAGAAAACAATTTTCTTTTTATTGACGTGCAAAATTTTTATAAAAGAGTAGTAGCAGTTTTTTTTTATTTTTTTTTTATTTTCTTTAATTTTTTAATTTTTAAAAATTTTCTAGTCTTTTCTAGTTTCACAATAGCTTTTATGTAGTTAGGTATTTCAAATATCAATTTGGAGTCTTAAATTATTTAAAATGTTATATTATATATAGATCAGTATGTTATAGACGGACACACGCAATTCTTATTAACATTCACAAGTGACACACTTAAAGTTATCTTTTTGTTGTTATGTAATATTTATCAAAAATACATACTGTAAAAAATATTCTATAATATTTCGTAATAAAGTTTCATCTTCACTGTATAGTTCGAGTATTCGTTAAAAGATATAAAAATGTAAAATGCCACCACTTTCTGTTCGTTGAAAATGTTTGTATTTTTTTTGTAAAAAATTCTCTGCTTCTCTTCTGAGTCTAACAAGACACAACAGAAATAGAAAACAAAAGATAGCAAAAAAAACTATCAGTTCACAAACATCCAATGACTGAAAAAAACCCAGTGTAACAACCTGTGTAAACAATCTATTATTACAAAATAACCCGTGTATTTGTAAACAGTCTATATTCATCACTCAATTAAGTTGAATCTAAATGCAGTGATGATCACTCAATTGTTTCTAGTTTTCTTTGCTTCAATTCAATGGTTAAAATGGCGAACAATTATGGTTCAATATATAGTTAAATTTATTATATTATTTTGATAGAATTGAAATAAATTTTAGTTATTCAGTTATTTCCATACATAAGTCATAAGTGTGGTCACTTTAAGTCGGTCAGTGACTTGTAACGTAACATCGAACGAAAGTAAAGCCGTTTTGCTTTCTGAATACCAGAGCTACAAATTATCAACATTTGTCGCATCGACTCATGACATGACAACGTGATAACATACATCAAATTGAAATATGACTAAACTTATATAAAAATGTTTATACAGGAACCATCCAACACAATTCATATAAAAGTTGATTGATGCTCTGTTTACAAAGTGTAGAAACAACACCAACAGGCTACACACATGGTACAAGAAACATCTTTTTTTCGGAGAACAGCGATCGTTATAGAAATTACGCAATAATGTAATAATGTCACTAACAAGCCGTTACGTGCACAAAAATGGAATACGGAACTTTTTACCGGAAAAATGTAGCCATATTTAAATTTGTTTAAGAAAACGGCTAAATAAAATAAAAATGTAAACTTATTAGGTTTTAGTGTTCTAAGTAAAATAATGTTTTAATAAACCAATCCACTTATCATAAATAGAAACGACACAACAAGCATAGCATGCATCTAAGAATATGAATCTTTAAAACTATTTTAATATGTTGCCAACAAATGATTGCCTGTGAACATACAATTCCAATTAATTATAACACATCCAAATTTAAGCACTTAAATAATCTTTTTTTTAATACAATATATTTACATGATTAATGTAGCGAAACCTCACAAAGAGCAGACAGGTCCGTCAGAAAGAAAGTTGGAAATAATTACTGTTCTCAGAAAAGGGTAGGGTTCGGTTTCGAACTTACTCTAAGTTCGAGTGAATTTAACTATTTTGGAATCATTAATTGATTTTTATTTTACTTCTACATTTTAAATAATTTTAACGATAAAATAAATGTTGTATTCTAAATATATTTGTTCAAAATAAAAATAACAAACTGTAACCTAATTAAAGAAAATTTATGACAGAAATATTATCAAAAATATGCTGTAACATAAAATAACACATAAATTATGTAACGCACGTAACAAAAAAGACGACACAGCCGGATCCTGTGTGTTCTGACTGTTTGGGAAATTACAAAACGAAACACTTGCCGGATCTTTTTATATCGTTAACCTACTTTTTTTTTTAAATATATAGTGTAGTATATATGCTCTATTTAAACAGAATTTAAAAGAGAAAACTATTAATGTATATAATCACATATTAAAAAAACCGTAAAATTTTAGGTATATTTTGTCGTAAAGGATAGAGAAGCGTCTAAACAAGATAATAATTACAACATCATGTCAGATATTCGATCCTTTACTACAAATGTTTGGTGAAAAAATCTGTTAGGAAACGTCATGTCAACAAACCTGTTAATATTAAACCAAACCTTCAATCAGCTGGTTCAAGCAAGCGTAGATTTTTCCCTATAAGTGGCTATTGCTCACTTCCTTTGAATGTTTTTCTAGCACCATAGTGAAGTGTGGATCATAGTTTTAATAATATTGCAAAGATTTTGTATACATGCTAAGATTACGTGTATTTATTTTAATATAGCAGTAAAAGAGATCAAATTCTGGTCATAATATTAAATATTTAAATTCGAGGACCACATTAATGAAAATTACGCACTAGATAATATGAATAATGCTTTCACTTTATTAACCTACAAACTGTTGATAACAGGAAGTAAAATTGTTTGTTTAAAAGTAAGTCTATTAAATAATATCCTTAAAACTTAGTAAAATTGAAACTTTATATAATATCGAAAGACTTAAATTGTATAATGTATTTATTTTAGATCTTATTGTTAAGGAAATATTATTATATCAGTCGATAGAACATTCATTATTCCAAAAATACACAAAATTAAGAATATTAGAAAATAAAAATAATTATACTATAAAAACATATATTTTCAAAAACCCATCACAAGGATAAAAATGTATTGGTGCCCAGTTAAAACAATTATAATAAAAATATGATATAGTAGTTATTCGCCGATGCTAAGGCCACACCAGACAGCTAGTAAGCGGAAGGTAGCTGCGGTCTGCGCGAGCGCACGTATTACTTTCCCTTTTCACTGCCAAGGCTTGCCTCAAGCGAGATGGCGCACCGCACAATATTCTTAGCTACTTGGGTTTATTTTATCATTAAATGAATTCTATCACTCAGTAAATTAATATATATATTAGTTGGTTACAACTATAATAAATAATATATACTGTATAAAAACGAATGTTAGTCCGTTGTAACATTTATAAATTAGCATATAACAGGTAATACAGCTAATAAATTATTTAATAATTTTCAAATATCAACAACTTCTACTTTCCCCTAACAAAAGATGATATTATAATAATAACATACTTAGTTACGTTAGTAAGTAAAGTAATATATATATATATACAAAAGATCGTCCATTCATTTCTGCTCCAACACTGGGTATGGTCGCAACAGTCAATGAACTTCAATATCTGTGATGTCACTTATATTCTAGTTATAAAACTGTTTGTCACATTATACAATATTTTTATTATGTTTTCATTTTCAATTATGTTGCATGATACATTAAGATAATACGTGCGTACATCGCGTGTAGCCATGTTGCCAATATTTTTCTTAGTCTATGTCCATATTAACCGATATTTCTATATACAATGTTGTGAAACGGAATCTTCAAAAAATATTATGATCCTAATGGATTGTAAGCTACAGATTATTTTTGGATATCTTCTTGAAAGTTTATACTGTGACAAGATTGCTCTATTTATGTATATTAAATAAAATGTTTCCTATTGGTAGGTCTGGATATGCCTAGTATTCTTGGCGACGACGATGGCTGCTCCAGCGATTGGACCTGGCCAGTTGCAACTGGACATTATAGACATGGCTGCTATAAGTCGAATGACTCCTCAACAGTTAGAAGCTCTCGCTGAGGGTCTGGCAGCGGAAGAAATTATGAGGTAGGTTTTTTCTTGTAAAAAAATTTTCACTTTAATCTAATTTAATTATAATAAAATTCCTCTTTCTGTTGTATATATTGATATAAAAGAGAAAGATATATATTTATATTGATAAAGCCTATGTTAATCGATAGTTATTGGCGATTCATCTAATATGAAGAATCGTTATTATTTTTATACCTTTTTTGAACAGGACAAAGCGTTCATCAGTGCAAGATCTCGCTAAATCTGTAGCTTCAAAGGCATCATCAGGGCTGCAGAGCAAAGTGGGTCTGCTAGGACAGGCATCGGCGGGCATCACGTCTTTTGTAGCAGCTGCTTCTAGCAAGAATGGTCACTCCGAACAGGGTTACTCATATGAACCGGTAACTTACAAATGTAGTTATTATTGTAGGTTTTAAAATTCAGTAACTAAGACCGCTATAATTTTAATTTCACAGCATGATAATGAAGGTGTCGACTATTGGGGTTTAAAAAAATCGATCCTACACACGCTGTTCCAAGCCGTGAAGGCTATTACTGGAGGAGTGACCATTCTCAAGGGTCAACTTATCAAAGGAGGTGGAGCTTTAGCCGCCACCCTGGGCAAAGTGATCTCCTCGAAGGGAGATGCAGTCAGCAACATCGGAAAGAAGATTGTTAGCTCAGCGGTTTTAAGCCCTAAAAAACCAGCTTGTAAGTACCTTTATTTCTTTTTTTGGAAATAATTTTTTATTATACATATAGAAATTTTGTATAAATTTACATTAACAAAGTTTTATAAGCACGCTAATTAGAAATTTTAAATATTACATTAAATTTACATTTTATATTTCTCTATGCTTATTTATATTTACATTTTACATTAAATAACATTTTATTTTTCTAATACAGAATTAATATTATTTTCAATGTTTTGTATTACAATGTTTATTTCAATTTTAGAGGGAATGAATACATTAAGAAAAATTACATAGATTTGTATTCACTCTACATTAATATAACAAAGTACTAATATACAATATATTATCAACTAAATTTCAAATGTAATAAATTTAAGTGTCATCGTAAAAACAAATAAAAGGACAGTTACAAAATAGGTTCTTTAGGTCAGTCGCAAAGCGGTATAATACAATCGTGCCTTTGCATAAGGTGAGGTGTTTTAGAATAATAATTATTTATAGGAATTATTTTGCAACGAAGCGACGGTAAAAGAATTACGATATTGCCTCATACATCCGTCAAAATCAAATTAATTAAACCTATTTTATTTTAATACTATATTAAACTATTATTCAATAATAGAGTATACGCACGCTGAGCAGCACTTAATATTACGACTCTCATTAACTTTCTGGGATTGTTATAAAATACTGCTGTCATATTCAAAAGTTATAATAAACTTCTACTTTTACGGTGGGGTTGTTTTGGTAATTAAAAAGTTGTTGAGGATGATGTTATGTTTATCTACACATAACTTAACAAATATTTAATAATTAAGAAACTTTTTATATTTCATAGAAAATTACATTACTAATACTAATAATAATTATTTTTTGTTTAATAGCAACATATGATTTTAGAACAGATATATAAACTGTTGATTCTCTGACGGTCGCAAGGTCCGCGTACATACTTATTTTAATATCTAATAGAGGGTTATATAATACTTACTTTCTAGCGATCTCAGCTTATTTTAAGAAACAAATAGTCCACATCTTTGCTGCACGTTATATAAACTTAGTCAAATATTTATATGTCAATATCAAATTGGACTGTTTGTATCAGTGAGTTTCAATACTTTCCAAATTTACTATCAGATTGTCTCGATTGATCTTAACTTACATACGTACGTATGTTAGATTTGGCTACCAAAAAGAAAAAAAATATGATATACTAAAATTGTAAGTTTAATAAAAGTGCGTCCAATAAAAAAAAGTTCCCACAGGTAATCATATAAGTATTGTATAAAATGTATTTATCATAACTTAACAAGTATAACATTATATATCCTCCTAGGTTAGCGATACCAATTGCTAGAATTCCGTTTAGATATCACTATAATGTGACTATTTCTTCTCTTAGTAATACACGCACTCCAGCATACAGTACACAAACACCCATATCCTTTCCAGCGCACCCAGTGTACGGTCCCCCCGCGGAGTACAGCCCCAGCGCGTACGGTGCCCCGGCGCCTGCTCACTACGCGCACTCGGCGCCCGCGCACACCGCACCCTCAGGCTTCGCATCACACAAATATCCATCGCATTTAGACGGTGAGAATCATAAACTGCACAATCATTAATAAAATATTCTATATATATACATTTGAAATTTAACAATTGAAAACATATAAGTATATTATGATGAAGTATATTTATATCAATTTATATTAAGAAAATAGGTAATGAATTCATATTTTAAAGTAAGTTTCCAAACAGAAGCCCTTCGATCTGTAATAGAACTGCATAATATTCGAGTAATATTATTATTATTTATACTAACAACTTTTATACCACAAAGTAGAGTTGGCAAGTCTTATTTTAAGATATAAACCCTACAAAATTATTCTCAATTACTTTTAAAACTTTATATAATAATGTAACACTTTAGAATTTAATATTAACACGTAACAAAGTCTTTCTTGCGCAATTAAGGTAAAAGTTAACCTCTCTGAAAAAGGGATGTTGTAATGTAACAACTAAAACCAAATACAAAAAATGCAACTAAACTTTTGTGTAAAGTTTAAAATTTGTTAAGAATTTAAACAAATAACTCATAAACGTATCAAAGTTATATACGATTTCGTGATGAATTACAATGTTACACTTTTATTTAAACAATTTATTCAAACAATTTTTTGACTTTGCCAATCCTTTAAATTATTAAACCCAAAGCATTACCCCGACAACAACATATAAAAGCCCACAAATGTATTAAATAAATATGTACTTAAGAACTACTCGTTTTTATGAATTCGGAATCAATATTGTTTCATGTTTCATATCATATCATCATATTTGTTTATCTTATTACAATTATTAAGTTGTTACTAGAGGCTTCAATCACTGACGTTCGATATACTACAGCTTTCCTCATGCATGTGCCTATATTTTATAAAAATCAGAAAAAAAACATATCCATCCGGTAGATTCCGAGTTTAAACTTTTCAACTTTATAATATTAGTTTATTGTAAATAAAATGATAATTTTGATCCAATTTTTGTGAAGACAGTATTTCACTTTTGAAATGGATATTTTAGCTTTATATCAGAACTTTTGGCTTATCGTTTAGGTTGTTTGATTTTAGTTTAACACAATACTATGTGACAATTTTATTGATTTATCAAACAAATATCAAATACCTTTCATAAAAATCAAATTACTTAAGTTACGTCAGACATTAAAAAATAATAAAAACATCATAAGATTACTTTTAAAAGCAACTTGTAACTCAGGTGCTCTTTATTATAACATTACAACCTCTCACCTGAATATGGTTATATAAAAAGTAAATGCATTGCGTAAATAATAGGAGTTATATAATAGTAGTAATGAAGAGTATCCATCTTGAAGGTTCTTCTCAATAGTAGTTTCATTTCAGAATCATACAGCCAGAACCTGACTTGTCGTGTCCAGTGCAAAGTACTTGGATAATGACCTTTGGTTTGATTGTAATAATAAAATGCGTTATACGTTATAAGCTTAATAATAAATTACAAGAAAATATTTGGTTTTGTTTAGTTTCAATGATCTACTTCATGAAATTCTTAGAGAAATTTGAAAGTTTACCAAATGTATCACAGCTATTAATATATTTCCTTATAATATTACAGTATTGTCAATTACTGTTGCTAAGTAACATTTTATGTATATAAACATTCTATGAGCAATAAAATGAATAATAAAATAGTTTCATACCGAGAGGGATGTTATCTACAAAACAAAATCAAGAAAAGGTGTTGTCTACAAATAAATCGACGAATAAGAATGTAGAAAATATTTATCGTTCTCAGATTAATAACAGACTTATAGCGATTTTGATTTTAAATTTAAAATTGAGATAAACACACTAAAGACTGAAGTAACTTTTAAAATTTCCGTTCATTAGCATATACTTTCATTTTAAAACAGCAACTGACTGTCAATAAAGCGAAGTTTTCGCCACAATTCAAACAGTTTTAGCCACAGTACAAATGAGTACAGACACATTTTCAACAAACTATTATGTAAAGTCGTTATTGTTTAAATTAGGTCTTAGGATAATGAATGTGAAATAATTATTACCAGTAACAGGTAATAGGTGTATGATTGTAAATGATTGACTCAGTTTTAAATACTTATAATAATTAGATACAGGTGTTAATTATAAAATTATGTTATGATGGATTACATATAGGGATATTCAGGAACCGTAATTGTATAAACTTCCTCCTTTCACAAACCGCCGAAGAATTAAACCAATATTGTTGAAGATTTATCATGACCACAGGTTAGTGAAAGCGCGTTATGTCATTACCCGGTCTAATACGTAACGTGTTAGCTGAATTATTCTGGTAGGTCAATTGAGTAGGTCAATTTTAATCAACAATAAGTCCTTAAAAGTAAATATCAAATATATTCATATTATAGACATTCCATTAGATAGTATTTTTTTGAAACATTAAAGAAGTATCACAAAATAAAGTTATAATAAATTGCTTTTTATATCAGTACATTTAATCCTTTCATACTTTGGCCATTATATAATAAAATAAGTTGTGGTGGTTGTTTGTAACAATAACATTCTATCGAAATACGTAACTCTTGACACGGAATCTTTTAGATCAGGGAAACGCAAAGACTACACCACAATTCTATTGCATCATATAAGGAAGCCTATTTATAAACCTATAAATCATATGTACATAGAAGATAGACGAGAATTATATTTCAAAAGTACAAAATTGAAATTGATTATACTAGATACCAATGGTATAAAATATTTTTTTGCCACAACAGAATGAGTTGAGGCAGTCAATGTGACTCTTGTTATTATTTATAATCTTCGGACACACGATTTTTTTACTATTAAAGTAACAAAAACTAGCAGCATAATGCTAGATTACCTTCCTCGTGAACTGTCATAATGATAATCAGAAATAATTATTTAAATACATCTTTTACAAAAGATTTTACTATGTTTAAACAAACAAATTTTCCGTGTAGTAAGTAGTTAATAGTATATAAATTATACTATTCGACTCAATACACCAATAATAGAAGAAGTCGTTTCTTAATCTATACAGATATTATTTGTTCAAATGACAAATATGTAAATAAAACAACAATCGATAATATATCAACAGATTTGTATTTGAGGTAAACCCGCAAATTTTGTTTCGTAAACATGAATGAAGTCTACATGTATAATGATAATTTGTTTCCTTCCTCCAAATTTAAATGAGTGTGCTACGGGTTGCAAAACAAAACGTTTGTCACTAGAATTTAAGTACCGTTCAGAGGTTATTGTGTATGTACGTGTTGCTTGGTTTTTTTATGTAACAGACGTACCATTGTAAATTATGCAAAATAAAAACAAGTCGTAAGACAACCTAGGTATTAGAATTTGTTACTATACATTGTCTGACATAAAAAAGGCGATTGTTTAACTATTTTATTAAAACATATACATACACACGAATTCGCAATGAAGGTATGAAATTGTGTCAAAGTTAATGGTTGGTCGGTCACCAAACTGTATTAAGAAGGTATTTTGATGAGTTATGTCAAGTTGCGTAATGATCATTCGAGCGATAAATTCGTGAAAGGAGCTAACAAAACAATGTCTGTGACATTCAACAATTAAAAGTTTATAACATTATACCGTTTTCAATGAGATACTGTTGCATCAAATATAAAACAACATTAATTTTTTAAAATATTTATATTATTTTGTTTGTCGTGGTAATGTCAATGATATAAACTACTCTACCTAAGAGAGTAGTACAGCTATTTTGTTTATTAAGTTCAGTTGTACAAAAAATGTTATTTCGTTAATCACTATAAGGAAGTAATTTTAACAACATTACGTCGAGGAATATATTACCGAATTAGAATGACTGTAATTTTATTAATTATATTTTAATATAAACCGTACTTAGTTACAACACACTCTCAATACATATCTCCTGTATAATAATAATCTTCAACACATTAGAAAGCGACTGTCGCTGTTATATAAATTAAACTGACGTGACGTAACTTATGTTTCACTGATTTCTGAGACAGGACACGGAAAACTCAGCGGTGTACACGCCGGAGTGGTGATTCTGACTCCTCTTGAAGATGCAGGTCCCAGCAAACATTACGAATCGACTGGCCATACAGCACTAGAACCACCACCCTCACTTCTTCATACAGTATACTCTGCTATTAAGGACGTTTTCTCGTCAGCCGCGACTCACACAGATGAAACTGTAAACTCTGATCAAGTACCGCCGCCGCCGCAACCGATGCCTCCGTTTAAACCGATGACCTGGGGAGCCGTTAACTCGTACGGTGAACCGGCCATTTCCGAAAGTTACACTGATTACGATCCAAGGAATCCTTATCCCCCATATAGTAGAACCTCATCGAAACATTCCGCGGCTCCCTCTCAACAAAAGGGTCTCACGCAAGCTAAAATACAAAAAATTAATGCTAACCTAGAAAAACTAAACGCTTATTTGAATGAACATCATAGATCGTCGGAGGAATTACCGAACTTGAATAAACAATACGCAGAAATGCTTAGAAAAGGTTTAATACCCTTGATTCCTACCCCCGTTGTCAGTGACAATGAGGTAGGTGTACTTCCAGGGGAATTGCTTCCCGACCCTCTCACCACAACTACCGTTTCTATATCAACTACAACGGTGGCTACACCAAAGAACTCAACTTACAAAGAAAACAATAGACGGAAGAAAGACACAAAATATATTCTCCGAGGCAACAAGATTGTACAAGTGTGACGTTTGACTGTAGACTGACCTGAGGTACGTTCATGACTCGACTGTGACTGTGACTTGATAAAGTAACATTTAAACCGACTTCGGTGACAGAATCTACAAAATGTTAAATGACGTTTTCACTCACTTTTAAAAACTGTAATAACTATTTATATTTCTGCACCTATAAAATATTTAATATGATATTTCGAAGATTCAACATCCCCCTTATTCTGCACAAACCGACCTAACTCACTAATAATAACTTATATAATATGATTATACAAAAAACTAAAATCGTCATAACAGATTCAAATAAGCTGTATGCTTACAGAGACATAATGTAACTTATTAAACTCTTCTTGTTTACAGAGGTCCCAATCTACAACGCAGTGTTGGGTGCAGAGAATTTACAACATTATCCCGTGTAATTATGTAAACCACAATACACCTTAAATTACAAAGAGTCATATTAAATCATGGCTAGCAAAGATGAAACTCCGCACGAAGTAATGTTCTCTAATAATATTATAGTAATAAAATAGATAGTCTAGATCGAAACGAAATACGAACCAAAAAAATTGTAAGAAAATTTATTTGCCATTCATTAAGACATAATGATGAACAAATATGCGACAAACAGTGTATCTATCGTCGACTATTATAATAAATTAGGGGAAAATATTTTCTAATGATTATGAGGAAATAAATATACCTGTTCGTCTTAATGATCAGAAAATAATGAACAAAAATAACATATTAAATGAAAGTTTTAAATTATTGTCATAAAATTTAAAGTTAATAATTTAAACCTTTGTCAACTTATTTAAATTCTGGTTCAAGTATTAGTAATAGAATGTTTGTGATGTATAAAATATAAATTTATAGAATATTATATATTATTTTGAATGTAATTGAAGTTTATGACATAGATACATAATTTATATATCTATTATATAGAAAACTATGATTGGTTCGATAAATAGAATATTGTACATAAATTACGCTCAAATAATAATTAATTTATATTATAATGTTAAGTTGGTATTTGATACTTTTGTAAATAAAAGTGTATAGTAATAGATTGTTTTATTAATTCATTATCAAATAAATAATTTCACTAATAAATATAGAGTAACGAGAGTAAAAACCTATTATGGTATGTATTATTATTATTATTAGGTAAAATGTAACTACAATTGGTTTTATAGAACAATGTATTTGAAAAATAAGGCGCTATGGTATCTTATCATTTAATTTTTAATTTAAAAAACTCTTATAAATAGATCTCTTTGGTAAGTTTTGTAAAATGGGGAAGTATAAAAGGAGAGCTTCATCTAAAAAACAACGTGCAATCATATCAGATGCCTCTTATCACCAGGATGGATTACCTGTGCATTTGCTAATTTTAAAATGCAGATTATTAATTTTTAATGCACAAAGGAAAAGAACGAGATTACGATCTTGTCTATTTCACTAACTCTAAGAATTTTAACACTAGCTTGTAAGAAGTTAAAAGCTGTACTTCAATAGAATGAGTCTAAAACATATTAATAAATGAGCCTTTGAAAGCGTCACAAAATCTCAAACGTTACCTATTGGCTATAGTCTGATTACTAGACTTTGATCTAAGTCTAGGAAGAAAGAAACAGAAAGTAAGGCAATAACATGCGACTTATAAACAGCTACTGCCGCCATGTTCTTTAACCTGGATGGCATTTACAGAGGTTACCTTTATAGTACTCTGTGGAGGTTACTGACAAGTAGATTGTAGCAACGACATCTATCGGATTATGACTATATATCTAGTGGTATTAACTTAGCACATCTAACTAGACAATAAGTTCCTTAAGAATACATTAGATGGCCTCACCGTCAAAAATGTTAACATCTATTATTTCATTATGGGTAGTACCTATTATTAACAGACTTTAAAAAAGGATGATTCCCTTTTACATCCGCATGTATGTATATATATTTTGCATGTTTGTATGTTGTTATCTCTAAAAGTTCTTAACTGATTAAGATAATTATTTCGTTGATTTCAGTGATTATTTCAAACACTGTGGAGATTTTGATATTGATGATTGAATTAAATAAGATGGCGACACTATCTATGACTTGTTACAAAACAATTAACAATTCAATGTCGAATATTCCTTTTCTCGACTATCTCATACGCTTCTGTTCGCAGTCTGTATTTTTCTACGAATTTATTCTGATTGGTGCCGAATTCAAAACCTTAATATTTAAATAAAATGGGCCGGCTATGACAGCCCGACTAGATCACTAGTCGGTTCCTAAGCGGCCCACTAGTCGGGTCCTAAATGGCCCGCGTTGCAGGGCGACGAGTGCATCCTGTCTCTCGGACTTGCGACCTTGATTAAGTTTTAAGGGGCTCCTTTAAAAAGAGCATTCACGGTCACCTTCGCTGGTTACCTTCCTCTCCCTTCCTATCCAAACTTGAAACGAACCTACCAATGCCGGCTACGATCTCGGCATCTACAAAGGTACGATCTCGGCATCTCTTCAATTATTTCAAGAGAGGCCAATTTTTAAATAGGTTATGTAGAGATTTCACTGTTATGTCTCAATCCCATTTCTACTGCTTATAATTTAACTATATTTCTGATACATCAGTTCTCAATACTTGATTATTTTAAATGTGTGATCTTTAGGGATGTTTGTTTCTCAAGGAACATCAGGTTGGGAGAGTGCTCTACGGTGCTCGGGGCACCCTCATTCGGGGGGATCCGCCGGGGCGTCACGGTGTGTGCTAACGCGATCCCGTGACGTGCCATTACGGTGCTGAGAGCACCCGTTGGTTTTTTTAGTGGGTACCCTTAAAATTGGCAGCATCCTCTATGCTGCCGGGCAGCCTCACATCACCCCCGGGCCGTCATCCCCCTGGGTCGACGGGGTACCTGTAACGGGTTTATCTAACGGAAAAAAAGGGAACATCATGCTCTACAAGTACTAGCGCTTTAACTATCTAGAGTATAGGAAGAAATAATATAAATTATTTTATTTTCAAGCCTCTAATTGTTACCGGCTACTCGACGACTACGCACCGATTTTTACAGTGACAAATTAGTTGCCGATTTTTTAAGTCGGTTTTTCTGATTACAAAAATTATATTATTTTATTCATTTTAGTTAATATATAAATAGATTATGTATGATTATTAGATAAACAATTTTCGAGTTGGTTCAATATGATTCAAATTCAACTTCAAATTCAAAATATCTTTATTCAAATAGGCATTTACACGCACTTTTGAATCGTCAATTATTACATTATAAAAATGTCAGTATAGTCAGTCCGTCCTTAAGCTACCACCATTATTATTACCATTATTTTAAACTTAGAAAAACGTAAAGCAGAAATATGTTTTTGTTAACGTGCTAGTATTTGGAACTACTAGTTGGTTAGCTCGTTTATGGTCAATAATACAATTACAACGAGTATGGGAAAAGCATCTCCTGAATTTTATGGCTATTTCTTTGCTGGGTTCTATTTGAACTGAGGAATTTATAATAAGTGCAACATCCTCCTATAGTATGTACTCTTTTTAATTATTTATCAAATATATATATAAATGTTAAAAACCCTATAGCAACTATAAACACTATAGTCTATAGGTATTAAAGAAGGAAGTAGATTGAACATCTAAGCTTATCGATCAAAGTACGATTACATGGCATACTACTCAATTACTATATTGAAAGTCCACTTCTCCAATCTCGATCGAAAGTTTAAACAAAACGCTTCCTATGCAATAGTTTCTGTGATCGATTCCTGTCCGTTGGGGATCACTATACTGCCTTTCCAATCACGGGGTGGAGTCACTAATTATCATTAAATAATTAGGTAATTAAAAACTTGACAGCTTGATAATTTATGTAACCATTTTTATATCTTTTCGAAGATTTGAATCTTAATTATAAAGATATATTGCCTATTTGCACTTGATTTTATGCCTGATTCCAATGTTGTTGATTGTAAATCAGGTGCCTGATGAATAAGCGACCACACTCATTGTTCCTTTAATCCTTTTTATATCTCATATAAATATGATATCATGTAAATTTAAATGACATTATAAATTATTAAATGTTACTTCATAGACATATTTTATGTGTTACCTATTTCCACATACACTATTGTTACATGGAACGCTGTTTCAATCTCTCGGTTTTAATTATCAAGGAAATTAATTTATTAAATTAATTTCTAATTGCCAACAACATATACATAAATCGATATTTATGGTTTTTGTGGATATAGGTCTAAATGTGGCAAATATTCTTTGTATCTGCAGGATACAGAAAAAAGAAAAATATTTATAAATTATATTGTGTTGTTGTTATTTAATAAAAAGGTAAAAGAAAGCCTTCTCTACCACATTTCTCACTTCTATAGTAGTATACCACTCCACAGTGTCACTGGTGGGGCTGAAATAAAAAGAAAAGCTGACCTATTTTGTCTCTCACTACTGGACTGTCCTTGACTGGTGTAGATTCTTAATAAATAAATATTTTAATTATGTCAGTGTTAATATTTTTACACTAATTTTTTTGCTGTTAGAATTGTGATATCATGCGATAGACAGCTGTTGTATTTGATTTTTGGCACTAATTGAAAGGAAAAAAAAATGATTAAGGTAAGTGCTCAAAAGTGAAATAATTATATAAGTATAACTAAAAATAAGTATATAAAGAAAATATAATCCTTTTTTGGCATGGATTTTATTAAAAAATATTATTTAATAATTATTTCGCATGTCATAGTTTGATGAATTCTTTCATCTGTTTTAACAAGTGCAATATTTTTACTTATTATTATAATTTTTAGCAGTAAAGAATGAAATTATTATAGTGTGAAATTTATTAAACATAGCTTTAGGTCACTAGGGAATTCTCAAGAACATATGAGGAATAGGTGTTTTCTTTTTCATACCTGTACAGAGCACTGTCATTACGACCGGTCTATCTAGATTTCACATTGCATTTAAACATAGGCGTTTAGCAGCAGTTGATTATAAGAATCTTGAGTACCTACAGGACGGTCGTTTATAAAATACTCTTAAAAAGATACTTAAGCGAAAGTAAAAACAAAACATGTCGCACATAACTCGTGTTATATACATATTAACCAAACATTTTATCGTCTGTAATAACAGTAGCAGACATAATTCATAGTCGTAATTTCTCTAGCGGGCCAGCAATTAGACTGAAGAAAACCGTTAGCGTTATGCCTTATTTGTTGCACGTTATGTGTATAAGTATTGTAGACATGTAGTAATGTACCCTACATTAAAGACATTAAGTAAAATTCTGCCATTTTACTTAATGTTTGTAATTTATCTATACATATACTAGCATATAATATATAAAATAAGAACATTTATACTTTTTATTAACAAAACATTTGGAGCGTTTATATATTTTAGTAATTCATTGACTAGGAATCATGACTAGGAATGACGTCAATTATAAATAAGTTTATAAAAAGGCCAAATCTGTATATTTTTCATTATTATTATTTTTTTTAATACCTAAGTGTGTTCTTAACATAAGACCGAATTCTAAAAATATGTTTTATTCAGGTAGCTTACAAGTTACGAATTCTTTTTAGAAGTTTATATAAAAACTAAGATTCATTAGTATTTCAACTTCACATTCAAGATGAACTCATTATTGGCACGCGCAGGCGCAAGACGCATTTCAGTTTATCTGTTTTTCAGTTGAACATTCCTTTGTTACGTGACTTTTATTACAAATTTGTAATCCATCCATGTAATAGAACATAACATTGCTTTTTGTTTTTATAAATTGCAATTATATTTTCAACTCGAGTGCTTCATCCAAAAAAATAAACATGCAGATAGAAAGTTGAACAAATTGATTAAATTAATTTAATAATTTGTTAATATTTAAATATGTGACATATTTTTACTGTATGTAACTACACTCATCTGATACAAACTAAAAACAAAGCAGTAATGTAATATTTCTTCATGTATTTTATGTTTTGTGACACTCTTTGATGATCTTGCGTAGAAAAATCATCGTCATCCACCCGTGTAACGTTTCACTGAAATACAACGTTCTTGCATGATAAAAACAATTATGTCAGTTTCAATTGCGTCTAAGTATGAAAGTAAAATGAAATGATAATGACCTTAAGATTATATTCTTCTAGAATAAATGAAGCAACCAATATTAAATGTTTAATGTATTTTTGCTTATGATTTTAGTATTGCTAGTACTCACAAATAAACTCAATATTATTTAAAGTTAATTTATGTAAGAAAAATTAGGTTTTATTAGAAATGTTTGTTCTATTCTTTTTTTTTGTATAATCGTATCTAGATATCACTACTGCCTTATGAGTTGTTTCCGGGAATCTCTTCTCTCTTTAAATATAAACAATAAACCGGTAATGGAAGACGCATAAAATACTTGCAGTACGGCTTATTTTTATATCCATTTATAAGAAATTATCACTAGCATACTGCATTTCTTATTTGTTATACAGTTGTTAATTCTTTTGTATGAGTAGAAACTAGGATATATCCTCGATGTCCTAGTTTTTACTCAATTTAAACTGTCCTTTTGTAGACAAACGACCACATGAACGATAAACCTACTTCTTATAAAATAAAGTTCATGTTTTAAACACGTGATGATTTTACAGACAATAATCATATTGCTTATAACGATATGGTTATCAATAACACAAGCGGCGTATATAAGCCGCATGACCGCTTTGAACAGACTCCGAGCTCCTGTGGCATTTCGACCAGGTGTGATTCTGGCAAGGCCATACCCTCAACGAATAATACAAACTGCCACTAGACGAACGCCCTATATTGTGTATAGGAATACCCCACATAGGCAAGTGTCCTGCTAGCTAAAAACGGTTCAGCCAAATGTATACCTAACTTAAACACGTATATATTTGGCCTAATCGCTTTTATAATATTTTTGTAAAATCCTTCCCTCTATAAAAGAAATACATTTTGAATAATTTTTGAACGATTCTTACGAAAAACCAACATCAATAAGCTAGTTCTTACACATCTTGGAATTGCTTTTAAATTAGTAATTTATAAAAGAATTATCTAGATACGCAATGAAGCACCTGATTCCAACTCCAGTTCGCAACGTGTTTGGACCGTGGAAGACAACCCGAATACCGTTAGGAAGTTCTACTCCTACTGTGTTCGTGCGGTCTGCGTCTCCTTCCCCCGTGATACATGCTGACGGTACAGGTTGAGTCACCAAATTACACTTCAATATTTTTTGCACCGTTTTAAGCAGCCATGACATTGTACAATTTTTATTTAGGGTATTATTTATCGCATTTTAGAGAAGGTTGGTAGTGTGCTGACTATCATATATAGTTTTGCTATTACATTTTTAGTGACAAATAGTGTTTAAAATGTTATGGCTGTATTAATCTGGTCTATTATAATTTTACTAAAACCTATGATCACTACTCCTAGAAGTAAATTTTCATTCTCTTAATAAAGTATATATTAAATGACGTATTATTTGTAGTTTGTTATTATGTAAGTATTCAAGCACATTTCCTTTCGAGCACAAATTTAAGATTTTTGTTTGTTCACGGCAACAGTCACGAGTGTCATTCAAAACGTTCAAAATATAAATTAATAATGGAATTTGTTACTTAATTAAGTAGCATTATTAGTTTATAAACTAATGATATTCAATTGTCGCCGTGGACAAGACAATCGGTTCAGACTTGTTTGACCGTAGGTGCGATCCACACAATACCAGCGCCCAACCTCAGCTTGTTGGAAAAGCCGATTGTGGTCATCGATTCTTCGGAAAGCATCAATATACAAGAACCGGTAACTTTATTGAATAATATTTTTATTTTGTAATCTTCCTACAGCTACTTTAATTATTTAACTATATGTTTTAAATTCTTAGCACAAAACGACATATGAGGTAACAGAAAAATACTCTGAGCCACCTTATCAGTCAAATCCGAAAATCGAGTCGCCGATAGGGTTTTCTAAAACAGCTGTAAGTACCAAATTATTTTTATTACAGAAAAATGTACAGCATTAATGTTTACTTTTAAATACTATTTTTCTTATATATAGTCTCCATCGGGTACTGATCTCCAGAATATTGTCAGACAAAATACGGCACTGCACGTGGCTTCAGAATATCCCTTATCGATTCACTTGTCCCAACCGGCAGTTCAGTTGCAACAACCTTCAATTATCCCACAACAATTCACATTACAGGTTTGTAAAGTATCACAAAGTGTAATCTCAGTACTTATTTTTAAAGAGCGAACTAGGTCTTTTTTTAACAAAAATGAACTGACCTATTATGATATCATTTAATATTAGTTTTTTTAATTGTTAGCTTCATTTCATTTTTAGGGATTTCATGCCATACCAAATCCACAAGACCTTATACATAGAGGAGCAGAACAAATAATCATACCACAGGATACTTTTTATACACCAGATTCAATATTTATGCAAAAAATACAAACGCAACTTGTGCACCAATTCCCTGATGCTGATTTTATCCCTTACATACCGGAAGTACAACCACAATATCAGAACACACAGTCATCGGAAACTCAGAACCAAATGTTTTTATTACAAAACGAACAAATAACAAAACAAACGCCTTCAGCTTTCATATCTAGTGATGGAAAAAGAAACGTGGTGCCAAGAGAAACTCAAGAGAGTTCTTTTGCTTCTATCGTCCCTAAAGCATTTTCAACCAAGAATGTTTCAGAAAATTTAATTGAAACTGAAATTACATCGACTACAGCAAATGTTACTTCACATATGCCAACTGAAATACAAACACCAACAACTACAGTAAAGAGTGTGGTCGAGACAAATACCGAAGTTCAGAGAACAACGCCGATATTCTATGCTCAAATAGGACAGAGTGTCGGTAACGTGGTTGCAAAAGGATTTTACTCAGCAATCAACGATGTAAGAGCTGCCGCAGAGGCTAATTTTGTGAAAAAGGAAAAGAAATCGAATTTTCGGAATGAAAGTAACTCAACGACTGCAAATACTACATATACTACTACTAGTACTTCTCCCACTACTATTATAACTACGACTACCACTACTACCATACCAGCAGCAGCAGCAACCCCGACAACCTTTGTCGTTGTTGACAAAACATTGAAAAAGAAGGAAGATAATAAAGAAACCAAAAAAGTCAATCTACCAAAATTAATTCTGGGCTCTCCCTTTGAAAAACCAACAGCATCACCATCAGTTAATATAGCATACACACTACTACGAGCTAACGATAAACAACCCAGAATTAATCAAGACGGTGAAGTATTTGCAGGTCAACTTGTGGAGGCAAAAATAAGCGAGGATCAAGAATTCATTAAAGAAAAAGCAAATTTTATAAACAAGCCTCCTCTGAGATTATTAACAGTTACAGAAAAAAGGATCTCTGAATCAACCTCAAAGAGACCAGTTGTAAAAGCGAAAATACCTCCAAAAAGTAAATTAACTTTTGACGATAAGACCGGGGAACCAGTGCTCAGAGTTTATGCTAGTTACATTGATAGCCCGGGACAGGTAAACTATTCTCTTTGAAGTATCATAATAAAAGATAATTATATATAATGAACAATATTTTATTATTCACGATATTATAAGTCTCTTATATTATAGCTTACATAACATATATCTATAAACTTAATTGGTGTAATTCCAAATAATTTTACTAAGAAATGTTGACTTGTTACAGAAAGACGTAATAACAACCAAACTTTCGAACATGAAGCGTAATAAAGACAAAGAAGTATCAAAAAAGAAAGATTTCAACATTGATTGGACAGAAGATGATATTAAAAATGTAGAAAAATCTTTCATTGATGTTGATCGAGAGGAGCAATTCGGTCTTAAAATAAGAAGCGATGACTATTGAGAAACAATAATGTAAAATATAAAGAACTAAAACAATCGTTCTTTAATTATAGCACTTACTTATGACATTAATTAGTAGAAAAATATTAACATAATTTAACTTTATTAGTAATTGGGTGTAAGTTAACGAAATATTTAGTATAGTCAAAGCATTTAACCAAATAATGACAATGTTTGAAAATAATACAATTAATAAATTAACAATTATTTATAGTACTTGTTCATAGTTTAAATATATATATGTAACACTCAATAAAATTAATTAATATTTAAAAACATTTAAGATTTGTAAATAGGTTAAAAAACTTATTGTTTTGCGCATTTAAAAGTCATGATAAACTACTTTTACTTAATAATAAAACAAATAATGTTGAATAAAAAATATTTTATTAATTAATATATCTATCACAAACTTTAGAAAACTGTCTATTGAGAAGACTTCATGATTTATATAATATAAAAAAAATTATACTACAGGTATTTAAACTATAAAATAAAAACCTTACATATATTCATTGAATATATGTTACATTAAATTCATCAAATTTTGTTATCCTCTGTATTTCCATTTCTTTTATTACAGATTTGTCATTTGATAAATGTCTTTCTGGTCTACATTAAATAGACAAAGGTAAAAATTACATATCAAATGTATGTGTAGCAGAAATTTTGATAAGTAAATAATAAGAGACGAATTGATCAAATCTAAGACCATATAATTTATTGTAATATTCAATACAATACTGTATTTAAAAAAACATGAATTGAAAAATAACACAAATACATACAGAACACAATTATTGGATATATAATTCAGTTTATTGTAAATTTATTAGAAAACATTACTCTATGTAATCGAATCACCCACTGAGATAAAGGTTATTAAACTTTTTTGTTATATTATTTATGAATTGACAGATTATTGCTTCTGATAAGGTTAATTTGTGGACGGTACTATACATAAGATTAAGTTTGAAGGTATACAGGTTATTTAAATTACCAGTAGTGTTTATATACTGCAATTATATAGAATTCTCAGTGGATGTTTTAGAACAATTATTGCAAATTTTTGAGTTGGTCTATAAACCAGGGATGACCTGCACCACGTTTTGTGAGAATATCGCATCCCGTCTCTGTTACCAAAAGAGTTTGTTCAAACTGTAACAAAAGGAACATTAAGCATAGAACAGCTTTTAGCATTCTAATTAAAGCAATGAGATTTAATCTTTTAGAAACAATATTAAGAACAAAATATTTAAAAAAAGTGTAAGTACCTACAGAGCACTACAATTAAACCAAAACTTGGAAGAATTCACACTTTGAAATATATTTTTAGCATCTAACTTAAGGTTTTTGTAAAGTAATTACAAAAACAAATATTTCAAAAAATTTTATAGACAGTACAAAAATTCGGTTAACAAGTTTAGTTTTGTATATTGGATTTAAATAGAATAAAATCTTTGAAAAATTGAAAAAAAAAAACAAACCAAATCTGTTTGATTTAAAAAATTCCAGTAATACAATTACTATAATAGATTGATCAAGTTATTGACACGTAAAAACAGTTATTACTACACGTTGTTAAGTGTAGTAATAGCCTGTTGTTACAGGCAACGGCAAATAAAATATAATTTTTATAGCCTCTAATTCTGGAAAGCCAAAGATCACAAACTGCCCAATGGTTAAGTTGCTAATCACTCTAACTGCTGCTCAAGCTGTGGATTTCTATACTAGATAGTTTTTTCTTTAGCATTGATTTGTTTAGAAATAAAAATAAGTAACCTGAGCAGATCTAGAACCATCAGCAGTGACAGCTGTCCAGTTGTCTGGCCATTGTTCATCACGCCACGAACCCTCATTGATCATTGGCTCAATGGTAAAGCAATGTCCTGGCTTCATTACCCCCACTGCTTTGTTCTCTGAAATATTTTTTTTACATAACATTAGTATTGATCCATCTAATCAGCTTAAAATTTAATATTTAGATAATATCAAGAAAAAATAATATATAAACATAATATATATATCTTACTTTATGAATAACAATTAATACAAAGTATCTACAATCTTTAAAATAATTATTAGATATTTTATGTAATTGATACTTACTAGCATAATGTGGCACATTAGGTGATGTATGAAACAATCTATGTATCCCATGCCCACAATAGGAACGTACTACACTAAAGCCATTTGCTTGAGCATGTTTTTGTATAATATTACCAATTTCCCTATACTTTTCCCCAGGCTTTACAATTTCTATCGCTTTTTGCAAGCATTCATATGTAACTTGCACAAGTTTACGTGATGTTTCTGGGACATTTCCAACAAAGAATGTTTCATTTAAGTCACCATGAAAGCCTCTATGGTAGACTGTTACATCTACATTGCATAAATCTCCATCCTATAAATAGAATAGTAAACAACAATACATTACATTAATGACAATAAGTCTGTTATGTGAAAAAAAAAATTAGAGTTGTTATGAAATGAAAATGAGATTTAAAACATTACTACTGACAAAAAAATTGTGACAAGTTTTACTGTGGCACACAAATAACTAATTTATATATTAAAGAATGACAGTAATATTGTCATACCTCTAAAGGACGCAAGTCAGGAATACCATGACAGATCACTTCATTTACCGAAGTGCAACAGCTATTAGGGAAGTTGTGATAGTTTAGAGGACTTGGATAGCACTCTCTTTCAATGCATGCTTCATGTACCACTCTGTCAATTTCTTCCGTTGTGACACCAACATCGCAAACTCTAAAAAATATATATTTTTAGTACAGATGCTTACCATCAAACTTACTAAATAAATAAATTTTTAAGATAAGTTGAACATTTTCCCATCTATCAATAAGTTAAAATGAAATACAATATTGTGAGAATTAAAATAGTCATTAACAGTACTTCACTCACTTTGCTGCTTCATCTAAAACTTCTCTTCCGAGACGACAAGCTATTCTCATGCCTTCAATCTCTTCATCATCGAGCACTTTGATCTGTCCGGATCCTTTTACAGCATGCTCGGACGCCGGAAAACCGGTCGGATGATCGGCATAGTCTGGTCGTCCTATATGAGTAGGTACCGTACGCTTCGGACCAGGGGGAAAAGGCTTCAACTTCCCCGTAAAGTTGTAAGAAGGCCACGGATTGTATTCAATACCAGAAACATCTGTTTTTTCACCCTCTATAACAAAATCATAATGAAACATCTATTTAAGGCGCTTCCACACATAACCTACAAACACTCACTAGCCAACGAATGGATGAGTTTATGTGACTTCCACGATTTCTTGAAGCATTCCTGGTTACAGAAAAACGAACCCTGTACGCCGAGTTTTATACAAGTCGGACATTGTAATTGAGCTATAGATTTACAGCCGGGAGTCTCGCACATTCCTATTGCAGCCATTTTAAATAATTGCAATTTTTTGTATTTTCAGATATTTGATATTTCTATTTGACATATGTCAATTTTGAATTATAAACATAGAGTATAAGACAAATACATATAACTAGCGTATTTCTTCAAGTGCATTTTAAAGAACCTTATCTAAGTATAAATTGTAGAAAGCACAAAACCAATTTAAAAAAATTAAGAAAAAACAACTGTAGCCTGCAGAACCAACCATTAAAATAAGAATGACTATTTTAATTTATAACTTTATTTGATGTTCATGGTAAAGAAACTTATAAATAAATTATACTATGTAGGTTTTGGGTTTTAAATAGACCTACCCAGATCTTCATAATGCAAAACAACTTCAACCGGTAACTCCAATTCAATCATTGTTCTTTCTTAGTGCTCTGTAAAATTGATCTGTGTGACAATTTAATTCAGATATACAATTTTATGCTGGGTATGTTAACGATTTTTATATATAGTTTATTTATAGCAATTTTAATTAAATTTCAATGCTGTATGTTAATTAGTACATATATATACTGGTAGACATATTTATATGTATATCGACGCTTGAAAGCATTTTTGTAACTAAAAAAATTAGATAAGAGATATTTATCTCGATACACAAAAAAAACTGCATCGAATGATCTAGGTTATTTTTATTATAAATATTTTTATATTTATAACTGTCTTTTCTCTGTTGTGAAGTTACATTTTTTGAGATACTACAAGATTGCTTCGATACCAGTCAACATGTATATATAATACATGTTGACTGGTATTAGTAACTGCAAATACTGTTACTCTTTGTAGAAATTTACTCGACTATCAAAAATTTATTAGTAAATATAAGCCATTACATAAATGTTGCGCTTGTGGTAGAGCCTCTATAACCTCCTGCACATATTATCAAGCGAGAGATATTTAAATTCACGTCACGAGTGAGAGCCAGATGACTATACCGTAGTCTTTCTTAGAGTCCGCATCACTTTCATATTTGTCGATTTCCATGTTTTTCAGCACCACTTACATAAGCTAAAAATCTGCTAACCATGTACCCAAATTTTTACCTTTGATGCTTAACAGTGAAATATGTATGTTGAAGTTTTTTGTAAGATTTTTCGAAACAAAAGCTATAGTTGAGGAAAATAGTTGTTATTCTTAACTTTAATATTTAAAATGTTTAGGTATCACATTCCTAGATTTATTTATAGGTACTACTACAATTTTTAGTTAATTTTAGTTATTTCCCACAAATTACTCAGAGAAAACTATGTGTTTTAAAAGTATTTAACTGGTAACGTAGTATCTAGACTTCTTTATAATATAAGGATATAATTGTAATCTATTGTTAAATAATATGGTTGGTATTCTTATTCATTAATTATAATACGAATCAAAATAATGTTTACGTAATTTCAATAAAAAACACTTACTTGTCAATGTTTTTCGGAAGCAGTAGAGCCAACCGTCTGGTAAATCAAGGGAGCGTATTAAAACGTTTCTAGATTGCGTGTATAAATAGTTTAATCCTGTTAAAAAATCGTTGCCATTCATGGCAAAATTATACGTTAAATATATTAGTAAGACATTACTAAAAACTTTTGAAAACAAAATATTACACCGTGAGCATGTCAGTTCTGAAGTTGAAAGAACTTTGTTCTATTTTTGTTGTGTATTCATTCCAGCCAGGCTTATCCAGCGAATAAAAATCGCTCATAAAATTCATATTCATTGTAACATGCTTTACGTGTGACGTGGACGCTTTACGCTTGAGATGCCGAGAATTGTTACTAAAACTTTGATAACTATTATATAATGACGAATAAGGCATAAAAAAATACTTTGTATTGAAGGCCGATTACAAAAAAAGTCATAGTTATGAATTTATCATAACAAGCCACGATAAATTCCTTGCACTCAAGTTAAGAGGATAAAGCAAAAAATAATACTTTTGATTTAATTGAAATTGAATTAAATTTATTATTAAAATTAAAAGTTTAAATATTGGTAGTGTTTCCATGAAAGCCGGTGGTTCCTTACAAGTTCAATAAAAAATTTGAGGTTGGCCTTGCATAAGACAACATAAGACAATTGTATCCTAATACATGTGTATTATGTTATCATACTTCCATGATAACATAATAGTCTCTTATATTAACAAATAAAGAATGAACCCATAAAAAGACCAAATATATGTATTGTTCTAATGTTTTCTAAAATTTACACGAGTACTACACATTTCAATAAAACTATTTTTCTGATATAACTCGCGTTTTTTATTACATTTTTATATTTAACCCAACGTTTCGGATGCTTTGCAGCAAACGTGTTCGCGGTAAGACGAGATGATGGTGTCTGTCAGTCAGTCAGTTTATTTGTCACCTACCTCCAACGGTTCCTGAGTTTACGGGCATAGAGTTTAGGATGCACACAAAACGCACTAACTGTGTTTATGGGCTTGGCAGTCTGTTCACGGACAATGGATTTAATATTTTTCATGATAGGATCCCAGGTGTTCGATAGATTCCAACCATCTTCTATATTTAAATTAGGATGTTTTTTAATTTCGATAGCCTCGAGAATCATTCTTGGTATATATCTGTGTTCACGAGCGAGGATCTTTGGTTTATGGTATATATAAGCGGAGAAAGTGGTTGGCGGACATACATCTCCGAGGACATACAAATGCCTATGTCGAAGATTCTAACCAGTTTGTTAATGACATAAAACACCTTAGGCCTCCCCCTTCGACCTCCAGAGAGACCGATCCATGGCGGTCTGCATCCAGCGGCTTCCTGCCACTTTTCGAATGTCGTCCGCCCACCTTGTCGACCAATACTGCGTTTGCTTGTACGTGGCCTCCACTCGAGAACCTTTCTGCCCCAACGGCCATCAGTTACTCGAACTATGTGCCCAGCCCACTGCCACTTCAGCTTGCTACTTCGATGAGCTATGTCGGTCACTTTGGTTCGTCTACGAATCTCATCGTTTTGTAAACGATCTCGCAGAGAGACACCAAGCATAGCTCTCTCCATAGCTCGCTGAGTGACGGAGAGCCTCCTTATGAGACCCTTAGTTAGAGGCCACGTCTCCGTTCCAAATGTCATCACTGGTAACACACACTTATTAAAGACCTTTGTCTTCAGGCACTGAGGTATTTTGGGCGAAAAGATGTCTCTTAGTTTCCGAAACGCTGCCCAACCCAATTGGATGCGCCGATTGACCTCGCTCTCGTAGTTGGATCTACCTACTCGGACTTTTTGTCCCAGGTAATTATATTCGTCGACAACTTCGAGAGTCGAGCTTCCCACTAGCACTGAGATGGACCTAACCTGGGCATTGGACATGACTTTTGTCTTGGCCATATTCATCCTAAGGCCCACCTGACTGGAAACTTGATTAAGGTCATTCAACATTGAGCTGAGGTCCTCCATGGATTCTGCCACGACTACAATATCATCAGCAAAACGAAGGTGAGTGATGTATTCGCCGTTTATGTTGATGCCGAATCCTTCCCATTCCAGGAGTTTGAAAGCATCTTCCAGTGCTTCAAGTTTCGATGGAGTCGAAGGCTTTCTCATAGTCCACAAACGCTTAGCATAGTGGCAGATTATACTCCTCGGTCTTCTGTATAATCTGCCGTAGCGTATGGATGTGGTCTATGGTGCTGAAGCCTTTTCGAAAACCGGCTTGTTCAGGAGGCTGAAAGACATCAAGCTTGCTCGTGAGACGGTTCGTGATGATCCTCGAGAACAATTTGTAAACATGTGTCAGAAGCGAGATGGGTCTGTAATTCTTCAATAAGGTGTTATCTCCCTTTTTGAAGAATAAGACCACCTCGCTTCTGCTCCATGCCTTTGGTGTTGTTCCTTCTAGCAGGACGGCATTAAAGAGAGGCTCTTTAAGGACTAAAAGTACCGGTTCACCACCGGCTTTCAGAACCTCTGAAGTGATGCCATCCTCGCCCGGTGCTTTGTTGTTTTTGAGCTGTCTGAGGGCCACACTAATCTCATGCAAACTGATGTCCGGGATATCTTCGGAGTAGTGTCGAGGAAGCATGGCTCTAGGATCTTGGGCCATGCTGACAGGTTTGGCGACCGAGGTGTATAATTTCTCGTAGAAACTCTCGACCTCCTTCAATATCTCAGCTCTGGTCGATACTATGCTCCTATAATCCGTTCTCAGCTTTGATAAACGGCTTTGTCCAATAGACAAGTCCCTCGCGAACACTTTGGAGCCTTGGTTCCGCTCTATCGTATCCTTAATACGGTTTGTGTTAAAAGCACGTGTCGTGCCGCAGGGACTTCCACACCTTTCTATTGAGCTGCCTATATGCCTCAGTGTCAACGGAAGACTGGAGCCGTAATGAGCGTCTTTCTGCCATGAGTTTAAGAGTTTGGTCTGAGAGCTTCCGTGTTTTGTTTTCACGGTCGTGTCTGTAAAACTTTTGTCCGACCGTATGCACAATATTCACCGACCTGTTATTTAACTCGTCCACATCCATGCTGTTCCCTAGACCAGCAAAGCAATTCGACAGCTCGAGGTGAAAGTTCTCGGGGTTTAGGATATGCGCTCTAGTGGGTCGGAGAGTGGACTTGATTAAGCGGGACCGTTCCAGTCGGACATTAATGTTCGATGTACCTCTTACCATTCGGTGATCACTTCCGGTTTTCACCCTGTGGATCACGGAAACATCATTGAATATTTGTCGTCTTGTGGTCATGATGAAATCGATCTCATTTCTAGTGGAACCGTTGGGGCCTCATCCAGGTCCACTTCCTGTGAGGTGGCTTCTGGAAGAAAGAGTTCATCATGAAGAGTCCTTCTTTCTCCAGAAATTCGGCCAGCCTTTGTCCTCTCTGGTTCTTTTGCCCATATCCAAATTGCCCCACTCTCAGCTCACCATCGCCCCTCTTGCCCAGCTTCGCATTGAAGTCCCCCATAACAATGTTAAAGTAAGTCTTTGTAGTATGTATGGCTCTACTAATGTCTTCATACATAGCGTCCACTTGGTCATCAGGGTGTGCAGAGGTCGGTGCGTAAACTTGTATGATTTTCAGCGAGTACCTCTTGGATACTTTAAGTATCAAGTACGCCACCCTGTTCGACATACTTTCGATGGTCACAACGTTGTTAATGAGGGATTTGTGGACGAGAAACCCGACACCACCTTGGGATTGATGTTCGCTCTCCCGGTAGTAGAGTAAGTTCCCGGATTTGAGGGTTATCGTATCCTCACCCTCTCTTCGGACTTCAGATAGCCCTACTACACTCCAGTGGAACCTACACATCTCTTCTTCCAGCTCGACGATCTTTTCGTCAGTCCTCAAAGTGCGTATATTGTGTGTTACCAGGGCCAGTGGTCGTTTTAATGAATGGTAGCCGATTCGCTTCCGGGTATTCTTAGCACCCCCTGCCCCACCGCCACCCCGACCGCTACCATGGCCAGGAACAGTGGTTCCGCCGGGTGCTGGGGGCCTGGTCCATACTTTGTACTTCATAGGGGGGGGGGGTTTGCCTATACTCGCCACGCTTGGCAGACGGGTTGGCGAGCGCAGGGCCTAACTTCTTCGCACTGGTGATGCTGCTGCCCATCACCAGCCAATCTCATTTGGAAATTGGCTCCTACAATTGTAACCATTAATATTGCGTTTGTTTGAAAGAACTTTTCATGTCATTTTAGTAAAAGCAGATATGTTGACTATTACAACTCTAGCTTTACGGAGCTTTGTTCCTTGCAAGGCCATCTGGAACAATTTAAGGGAAGTTAAGTTGTAGAATAAAAGAATACATAAAAAACAAAGTATTCATTAATAATTTGTTTCTTTCATTTATTCGTATATATACCAAGCAAAACTGTTTATTTGTTACAGCGGCCTTATATGGTTCATCCACCTCAGTTTGATGTACCTTTTTTTTTCCGTTAGGGGAAATGCCTTTACGCACTGACCGGGCCGCCCCCCGAGTGTAAGATTCGCCGAACGACCCTCCTAACTCCATGGACGCCCGGAATACCCACTAAAACCCCTGCGAAGTCCGCCTCATAATGTGCCTGTGGTGGCGTGGGGTGGGAACACGTTTGCAGTCTTCCACCCCTCCGCCAGCACCGGCCGACGCGCTTGCGAGTCGCGCCGGCCTCCATCGGGGACTGAGGTGCATCAATGCTGGTGCATCCCGGTGACGGCTTAGGAAAGCGCGTGGTATCACACATGGTACCACGCGCACCTCCTCTGAGGCCTTTGGGACTTATAGCCCCGGCCCCATTCACGGGGTTCGAAGCAGGGCCCTGTAGGCCCTCCTCCGCGTTCCCGTGCGTCATCGACGAAGTGGGTGGGAGTCACTACTTGCCTCCTTCAGCCGCTCCGCCGCCTCCTTCTGCGACATCACGTCCTTGCAGAAAGCCGCCGTCCATAACCTTTCGCTTCAGGTCATCGCACTGATGATGCGCTGAAGCGACAGGTCAGCTCCTATGGCATCGCGAAGGGCACCGCGCTGTTCCACCCAGGCCGAACAGTCGACCAGGGTGTGCTGCGCAGTGTCCTCGCTTGCCGCACAGTGGTGACACTGGGTCGTCGGTTCTCTCCGGACTATTTGACTCAGATACTTTCCGAAGCAACCGTGCCCGGAAAGAATCTGAGTCAGCCGGAATGTGAGAACCCCGTGCCAGTTTGATGTACCTATACTAACTTCGCAGGCTTATATCAGTTAAACAACGGTTAATGGCTACGTTAGAACAAGAATATGGCATTGGACACTAAAAAAATGAATTTAATGTTATAAATGTCAGAACCAAAGTAAAATTAAATAATTAGAAGTAGAATTTGATTAATTCTACTCTTTACTCATGCATTACTTTAGATGCAAAATGGCAATGGGGTTCATATATTTGATTAATTGTCGAACTGAGCTCTACTTAGCTAGATTAATTTACTTTAGCTATTTTCATGTCATGCGGTAAACTTGTTTAGGGTAGTGTAGCTGATGTTATATTTAATTTTCAGAATTAATTATTTTTTAAAAATTTAATGCTATGACAATCACCATGCTCTGTAAAATAGGCAGTTCTTTCAAAGTTAAATGTTTACGTTTAAATTAAATTAAATCTTTTTAATTTGTTGTGTAGATTATTTCAGACCATAGTTTCTTTTGGAACCCTAGTATCCTTAACTTGAAGTTGGTGAGTATCTTTTCGAAAAAGATAATTTCGATAACTATTGTATGTATAATAGAATAGAGGACCTTATACTTCTATTTGATGTACATAAGGAATTACTGCTATTGATATTAAGTGGCAAAACAACAAAATACCTTAATGTTTTTGAGTTCAAGCTGAAGCAAAAAACCAAAAGTTATTTGAACCTTAGAACGTCCAACATTTTTCGACGATTCAAAAAATTTTTAAATAGTAACTCTATACAATAAATGTACAAATACGAACTCGACCAGGAAGTAATTTGTTTTATGGCTTATGTATTATGCTAGAATATGTGAATATCTTTAGATTTTACCGCATTAAATTTTTCAAAAATGGTAGATGATGATAAAATGATCGAGTTGCCTACAATGTGGTGAAATATATAATTATTATTTTGTTATAGATAATAGAAATGTACCTAGTTTCTCTTATCTATGTTACTGTTATCATAAAACTTATTGAAGATAGTTTAAAAATTTGTAATTTTTCTATAATTTGTATTATTTAAATTAGACTTTTAAATATTTTGAAAATCCGTCTTAGAAAAATGTTTTATTGCACTTATTCAACACAGAAACTTCTCACATTCTTGCTTTTATAAATATCCATCTGAATTCCCGTGTATCTTCACGGGAATTACTAATACTCTATTTATTCAAATTTGTTTGTTCAGGATATACTATAGGATTTGATATGTAATTTCCATTTATTAAATATAGCGTGGACTACTAACTAGTGTGTTAAACACCAGAATAGACACTCGTCGAATAGCTCACAGAATAGGGACATTGTGAGTGTTTTATGTGACCTTACATCGCGGAAAGAAAATCTCCATAATAACGAAGACGTGCAGGTGATACACAAATCTGGACGCCACGAATTCAACGAGGGAGAGTACGCACCGCTAAGATAGTAAGTCTGTGACCACGGCTAATGCAACCTGGTCGAAACGTCAGGTAATTAAGAAGTATATAATGCATATTTATGATGCGTTAATTCCCATTTGTAAAGTAATAATACGTTAGGCAACACGGATAGGCAATATGGAAGTCATCTGAACCCGTTTAAAAAAAAAAAAACGCAAAAAAGAAAGTTACATTACCGCTAGTAAAGCATAAAAATACGCCAATCACAGTTCAAATATATTGAACTTAGTAGTGCCGACACTCATTGAATATTTCTGTGTCTACTAGCCCTCTTCTACGAAGATATTGATCACCCAATCCTAGTAATCGATGGTCGTGAAATAAGGATGCAAGAACCTTTTTCTAAAATGATGTGAATTTGAGTAAAATTTTGCAAATGATATAATGATATTACAAGGTATATTATGCCGCATCTTTTGGTTTTCTGAAAGGATGGTCAACTTATTCATCTGGCTATATTTTTATATAAAATTTTACAAAGTATGGATGCAGGAGAACAGGTTGACGTGATCTATATTAATTTTGAAAAAGCAATTGATCGTGTAGATAACATAATTGTAATACAGAAATTACATGCTTTTTGAATATGTGTCGATTTATTTCATTGGTGGAATTCATTATTACTAATATAAAATAAGCAATTAAAGTGGGTGAATCTCGATCTAATTATGTCGATATATGTCCTCAATTGTACCATAAGCATCACGCCAAGGACACAGCTATGTAATTAATTAAAGAACTTTAATTCAAACAATATTCTTATCCACGATATATACAATAAACAGTTTTCCTATAAGAAAAAGTAATTTATAGATAGATAGATAGATATGGGACAGTAAACTCTTGATGAATATTTAGATTTTATAATTATTGAAGACTATAAGATAGGTAGTGAATCTCCTCGGAATATGGCAGTTGTATATAGAATTCTTAGTATGCAAAAAGTGTCAGCGGCATAGAGGCCATCCAAGTAAAAATTATTATACATTTAAACATTAATACTAAAGAAATGCTATAAGAATAGCTGTAATTTATTAAGGGTCCACCGCAAATTGTAGACCTGAAGTTTCTTTAAGGTTTTCTGCCAAGTAAAATGGGTTGTCCGTTTCCTTATAAACATACTGTTAAAACTTGCAGGAGTAGCCATTTCCAATCTTTTTCACGTATACCTTTAACATATAATAAAAAATACTCCCACAATGACCCTTTTCGATATTATTTAAAAAAAACTTACTCAAACATTTTTTTAAATCTGACAGGATTCAAATATCAGAATTTCATGAGTTGAACTGACAACTCATCATATTAGATATAGGAAGCAAACTTACTAATAAACAAACACATACACACATGCGAATACTCACGCCTAATTATGACGGTGAATCACATTATATTTAGATATTAAAATATTATTCATATTGTTTTTGTTTTGAATGTAATTAGTTTTTAGTCTTTCATTTGTTTTTGCCATTCTTTCTACTGTTGTTTAAGGGGTCGATAAACTTCCATTAAATTAAAAGTAAACTTTTACTGACTTTATGTTTAAATTTGCGGGACACTGTAGGATAATTTTTAATATGCTGTTTCTTCTCAATAAAGAAAGATAAAAAGTACTTAAGTCATACGTTATTAAATTAGCCGACTGTGCTCTCGTTTTTACTTTGGTATTTTGGCCGATCAGTTTGGAACCCGTTCGGAGTTTTTATTCATGACCTCTGAATGGCGTAATCGCGGCGGGAACTGATCACGTAAGTCTACATACATAAAAGAGGTAAATTGTAATACATATTTATTTTTCGATTTTCATGATTAAAATAAAGTTTTCACCTTAAATAATAATTTAAAAAAATACATTAATAGGTATATTTCCAGATACTAATATGAATTACATGTAAACCATATTATATATTTTTCATGACAAAATTAAGTATATACATTAGCAATTGTTAAATTTTTAGTTCGCAGACAAGCTACTAAGAGACATATAAAAACCAGAATCATAACGATTTCAATGAGCGTTCTACGACAGAGGATCGGAAAGACCTCCCTCCCGGTCGCAAACACTTAGAAGTACTAATTTTCCGGTTCGGACTCCTAAATGGAATGTTATTCGGCTGAAACACCATATACACTTTCTTAATAAATTTATGATAAAGTGTTATACAAAATCTTATAATTAATTATTAACAATCTTCAAAGGACGTACTTATCCAATACATAATACACTTCCTTTACGTAGATTATAGATATGAAGATACACTATATATATACATAGTTTTGTCTCGTTCCACTGTACCTAAATAAATATTGGCCATCAAATTATGATGAACAAACAGTTGTATTCACGGGATGAACAGACTGAAACATAAATATTTATTACATTTAATTGCTCTCATAAGAGAACAAAAATAAATATTGAACTTTATTATGTCGTCTAAAATATGTTGTGATAAATAATCCTTTTCAATAATTTCAATAATATGGATACCAATCTTACCTGCCATTATACAATGAAAGTAACTTATATATAGTATAGTTGGTACATATATAAACAATGTGTGAACAATAAATAGGAAAAATTTTGATGAAAATAAAATTGGTTTACATCTTCACATCTATATAGAAATGAATTGTAATATTTAAAATATGTCTGATCCCGCATTTTGTGATAACAGATACAAAGTTTTGACGTAACAGTTACTTGGTAGTTGATGGAGTTTCGGCCTTGTTTGTTAAAACTATCTTGGTTGGATGAACGTCTCTAAGCTATATAAAAATGGTAATTGCTTAATATAAAATCTGGGGAGTATGTGAGTGTTGGAGACATTCGAGTCGCAGTTTCTTTAATACCATCTGTAGCGCAGTATGGAGTCTTGCTTTGTTTTGAATTAGCAGAAGGCCAGTACCATTGTGTTTCGGTTGTGTAATAGCTAGCTTTTTCATTATAGAAAAAGCTTAGGAATCTATAGACACATTAGTGCTGTATTTATTGCTTGTTTTGCATCACAAGTAACATTACGTTTCAAAGTTTCTTTGTCGTTGTGACGGAGAAGCATTGTAACATGGTGCGAAATGTGTTGGTTTGTTTCATCGCTCAAATCATGCGATACTTATTTCTCGAGCTTTTAATTTTTTTTTTGTTTTCTATCAAGTGAATTAAAATTGTTTCATCGTTTACACCAAAGTCTGCGGCTATCTTTGACATGGTTTCTGAGGGATCCCTTTCTATGATCACCTTTAACTCATTCTAATTATGTTATTATATATTATATTAAGAGATCATAATATACGGGGATTATTCTAAAAGTTATAATTTACAGAAATTAAACGGAATCGAAAACGTTCCTCGTTTTCTCTTATAGTAGCTTCACTATATACATTATTGATTCCTCGAGCTGTTTCTGAAACATTGGTGTTATACCTAATATTTGTAAATAACGCGTCAGTGTCTATTTCCTATGATATGAGATAAAATCAATTGATAACGAAACAAATGAATCTCCAATTTTAAAAGAAATATACGATCCTAAAGTTGCAATTTCGAATTTCCAAGCCAAACGTCAACGCTTGACATCCAAGTGAGCAGCAGTGAGCAGCAGTGAGCAGCAGTGAGCAGCAGTGAGCAGCGTATAAAAGTGCAAATGTCCTATATATACCTAATAATATAATTACGGCTGTTATTACAAAATAACTAAATTTCTTCAATAATAAAATGATTCGCTTCTGATTGGTCCCTATGCAAAAAAAATTAATAACATGCATAAAACAATTGCAGAAGTTCCCAAAAATATTAAGACATTTATTAGATTTTTTAATTCTAGAATGTAATAATTAAGTAACTAAGACTGAAACTTTCAAATGATCATTCAGTCCTAAAACAGTAAAGGCATCATATATAAAACAGTAAAGACGTCATATATATAACAGTAAAGGCCTCATATATAAAACAGTAAAGGCGTCATATATAAAATAGTAAAGGCCTCATATATAAAACAGTAAAGGCCTCATATATAAAATAGTAAAGGCGTCATATATAAAACAGTAAAGACGTCATATATATAACAGTAAAGGCCTCATATATAAAACAGTAAAGGCATCATATATAAAACAGTAAAGGCGTCATATATAAAACAGTAAAGGCCTCATATATAAAACAGTAAAGGCGTCATATATAAAATAGTAAAGGCGTCATATATAAAACAGTAAAGGCCTCATATATAAAACAGTAAAGGCGTCATATATAAAATAGTAAAGGCCTCATATATATAACAGTAAAGGCCTCATATATAAAACAGTAAAGGCGTCATATATAAAACAGTAAAGGCCTCATATATAAAACAGTAAAGGCGTCATATATAAAACAGTAAAGGCCTCATATATAAAATAGTAAAGGCCTCATATATAAAACAGTAAAGGCGTCATATATAAAATAGTAAAGGCCTCATATATAAAACAGTAAAGGCGTCATATATAAAATAGTAAAGGCGTCATATATAACATAGTAAAGACGTCATATATATAACAGTAAAAGCCTCATATGTAAAACAGTAAAGGCATCATATATAAAACAGTAAAGGCGTCATATATAAAACAATAAAGGCCTCATATATAAAACAGTAAAGGCGTCATATATAAAATAGTAAAGGCGTCATATATAAAATAGTAAAGACGTCATATATATAACAGTAAAAGCCTCATATGTAAAACAGTAAAGGCATCATATATAAAACAGTAAAGGCGTCATATATAAAATAGTAAAGGCGTCATATATAAAATAGTAAAGACGTCATATATATAACAGTAAAAGCCTCATATGTAAAACAGTAAAGGCATCATATATAAAACAGTAAAGGCGTCATATATAAAATAGTAAAGACGTCATATATATAACAGTAAAAGCCTCATATATAAAACAGTAAAGGCATCATATATAAAACAGTAAAGGCGTCATATATAAAACAATAAAGGCCTCATATATAAAACAGTAAAGGCGTCATATATAAAATAGTAAAGGCGTCATATATAAAATAGTAAAGACGTCATATATATAACAGTAAAAGCCTCATATGTAAAACAGTAAAGGCATCATATATAAAACAGTAAAGGCGTCATATATAAAATAGTAAAGGCGTCATATATAAAATAGTAAAGACGTCATATATAAAATAGTAAAGACGTCATATATATAACAGTAAAAGCCTCATATGTAAAACAGTAAAGGCATCATATATAAAACAGTAAAGGCGTCATATATAAAATAGTAAAGGCGTCATATATAAAATAGTAAAGACGTCATATATATAACAGTAAAAGCCTCATATGTAAAACAGTAAAGGCATCATATATAAAACAATAAAGGCCTCATATATAAAACAGTAAAAGCCTCATATATAAAACAGAATGATATATTTTTCTGCACAATGCTCTAGTTAGTATTTTGTTAGCTTCTCACTTTGAAATAAAACTATTTTAATGAATTTAACTGACGTAGAATTATTGGTTACAATTTAATTTTAACCCAACATTTCGAATGCTATACGTAACCGTGTTCACGAGTAGACGAGATGCTTCTATCGGTAAGTCAGTTAATTAGTCATCTGTCTCTAACGATCTCTTAGTTTGCGGGCATAGAGTTCCGGATGTGCACAAAACGCACTAAATCTTGTGTTTTGACAGTGCGGTCACAGACGTAAGATTCTACATTGTTTATGAGGTTCCCAGGTATTAGATAGGCTTCAGCCATTTTCCTATTCAAATTAAGATGTTCTTTAATTTTAACAGCCTCGCGAATCATTATTGCTATTGAACCCCGCTAAATACCAAGAAACGTGTGTGACCACACTGTCCAAGCTCTTTGAGTTGTTTCTATAAATCACCTTTTAAACGTAATTTTCACTTTTCCTGTAAAATATGTTAAGGTGATCTCCACTAAGTCACCCCTCGTGCGTCAGATCGCACCGGGTAGCCGCGGCGGCCGAACGTAGTCGCACTCTCGTCACAAAGATATTTCGATAAGTTACGTGCTGGTCAAACTATTCGAATTATTGTAAGTATTTAAGTTTTATTTTATTTGTATTGAAATGTTTTTTATACTTTACAAACCTTAATAATAAGCAATACTTGTCGGAATTGTTGAAAGGTTTGCCTGCTTCCTTTTAAAAAACATTTTGTATTTTTTCCTTTATGTTTTTATACATAGATATGAAAAAAAATAGAGGTAAAACAGTAATTTCAATTACATAAAACCAAATGCATCACTACAAAAATGTCTTATGATTCTTCAAAGAGTTTAGAGTACTTAGTGTACAAACCACTTGTATTCTTACAGAAGAACCTAAAATTAATTGTAATATTAAGAAACTTCTGAACATTATAAATGTACTTGTAAGCTAAAGTGCGAGTTTGTGTAATTTAGGGTTCCGTAAAATAAAAAAGAAACATTAGTTTAATAAAATTTTACAATCGTTTTGTGATAATCGTAGAAATAACTTAAAATACATACGTGGAAATATAATATTTTCACTTCTTCATAATTTTTCAGGTGGTATTGTAGGGAATAAATCGAATACATAGATTATATATATTTTTTTGTTTTGAAACTGAGAAATAATATTTTACATCTGATATATTTAATGTTATGTCTCTGTTATGTTTTGTACTTTTAGTTTGCCCAAAGGTCTTAGGCTCCGTTTCAGCCCATACCAAAAAATATGTGTTCTTCATAAACATATAGAAACCCAGTTAACCTATCTATGTACATGACATTTTCACAGATAGAGGCTTTAGTCTGTTCATCAGCTAAATCTTTAAAAAAGTTAGGATATATTTAAAAACCGAATTTATTCAAAAAATTAATTGTAATTATTATAAGAAATCAACATTGCGTATTTAAGTTTTTCTTTAAACATTGAACGGAACCAAAACTTCTATACAGACACATATTTATGAAGAAATTTCAACAATAACATAATGCAAGAGTTTTGTACATTTCTACGCACTGTTTGTAAAGAGTGCTTTTAAAGGGGACTTCACTGGTCTCGTAGGATACGGGAGCCCTTCTCAGACAGAGCCGAGGGAGTAAACAACTTTATTTGATGACTCACGTTATTGTAGGCTTTAAATTGTTTGCCTCGGGATTTTGGGTTACCATGGGATTAGATTACTTATAAGATACGGGGAGTATTTTGCTCACAAAAAAAATTTATTATATAAAAGAAAGTGCATCCTCTTGCTGGTAAGCATTGGTGTCGACCTTCTGCAAAATGGTAAAAACCATGTCATCATTCTTTGTACGAAAGCCATTGAATCAACTTATATCAGATATAACATCTTTCATAATATTTAAAATCCAACAATGAATTTGATATTATTTACTTTTTACATTATCTTAAAAAAGTCAAAAATTACGGGATATTTTTTTTTCAAACTATTTTATTTTTATTTATATATAAAATAATAAATAAATAATATATTATATTATACATGTTATAATAAGGTTGCGTAATTAGACTTATTAATAATCGCGCATTCATGGTTTTCAGTTTATTCTTAAAGACTTAAAAACCGCTTGGTCGATCTCAATAGAAAACTAATTAGTTTTAACATACGTGAATACGCATCGATTGGTATAAAAAAGTCAATGACCTAAACAAGTCGCGAGAAAATGGAGACCAAAAAGACATGTGTATACATATACATAAATTTTCAAAAGCATCCTTGACTCCTCAAAAAACATAACAAAAAATTAGAAAAAAGGTCGTCACAATAACTTCCTTGATTAAGAAGTTAAAAAGAAAGTATAGCAAGTAAATAATAAAACTGTAATTATAAAATGAAAGTATAAACATATTTAGCAAAGGCTGCTGCAGTCATAATATTTAGATAAGTGACTGAAATTTTTTAGGTGGTAGAGCCTAGCTGTAGTCATTTGACTACAGCTCGTATTGGGCTGGCTCGTCCGGGGAAGGACCACCCTCTCACAAAAGATCGGCGTGAAGTAACCAAACTTATTTGGTTATGTTCCGTCCGGTGAGTGAGAGCTTCCGGAAGCCCAACTCCCCCCCCTCCCCTCTCCTCCGCCAAAACATGAATGCGATAACTAAAATAAATATACCCCAGGAGGGTACCGGCTTTCATGAAGCCGGAGAATCCCTCCCCGAGCAAAATCGGGGAAACCACTCTCCGATTTTGCTCGGGCAGCCCGTCGTATCTGGGGCGGGCAAAGTATCGCATTTTGTGTTTACAGAGGGCAAACGACGAGGAAACAGAGCGGCACCCCGCTCCACTTTAAATGTGGATTTTTGCAACATCCGGGGATTTCACTCTAACCTAAACGCCGTCCACTACCACCTAGAGACGGCGCGGCCGGCCTTGTTGTTTTTGACGGAGACGCAGATATCTCAACCTAGCGACACAGCGTACCTTTCATACCCCGGGTATAAACTTGAACATCATTTTATACCACACGCCGGGGTATCTGTGTTCGTGAGGGAGGATATCTGCTACCGTCGCCTCCAGATTTTTGAAGGTCGGGATCTGTCTTTACTTTGGCTGCGCGTGGACATGGACGATCATGTCAGAGTCTACGCGTGCCTCTACAGGTCCCACAGTGGTAATGCAGAAACGGAGCAACTATTGGGCCATGTTCAGGCGAAGATTGACGAACTGCTTTCACAGACTCCCTCAGCTGAAGTCATAGTCCTTGGGGACTTCAACGCGCACAATGCCGAGTGGCTAGGGTCGCGTTCCACTGACTACGCAGGGAGATCTGTGTTTAACTTTGCTCTGGCAAATGGTTTGTCCCAGTTGGTTCAGACGTACACCCGTCTACCAGACGTGGACAGCCACATGCCCTCTTTGTTGGATCTTCTGCTGACTACACATCCCGAAAAGTACCAGGTTATTGTTGAGGCCCCCCTTGGGTTCTCCGATCATTGCCTGGTACGGAGTGTAGTGCCACTTCAACGTCCGGCTCGCACAACACCTGCGACCCGTGGCGTTTGGCACTACAAGTCAGCAGATTGGGATGGAATGCGGTCTTTTTTTGCATCCTACCCATGGGGGCCGATTTGCTTCCCTTCCAATGATCCCAGTGACTGCGCTGCGGCTGTAGCTGATGTGATACTACAGGGCATGGAACTATTCGTTCCAAGCTCTGTGGTACCACTTGGTGGCAGATCACGGCCTTGGTTTGATGCGTCTGTCAGGGCTGCAGCAGCCGGCAAACGGCAGGCGTACCAGGCTTGGGCTAAAGCGATAGTCACAAGGGATCCGAACTCTAGAGTTCTGAAGAGGAAATATAATCGTGCCTCCAGATTCTTCAAACGGCAAATCGCTAGAGCAAAGTTCAAGCATGTCGTCAAAATTGGGGATCAGTTGGCAAGGTACCCACCGGGCACGCGCAAGTTCTGGGCGCTTTCTAAAGCCACCCTGGGTAACTTTTGCCAGCCGTCCCTACCGCCATTGCACACGGGGAATGATTCTCTGGCCCATACGGCAAAAGAGAAAGCCGATCTCTTGGGCACTCTTTTTGCCTCAAACTCGACTTTGAACGACCAAGGGAAAACACCGCCTACCATCCAGCGGTGTCAGAGTTCAATGCCGGAAATAATTTTCCGGCAAAAAACCATTCGTCGTTCTCTACTTTCCTTGGATGTTCATAAGTCGAGCGGGCCGGATGGTATTTCCCCATTGGTGCTACGAACGTGTGCCCCTGAGTTGACTCCAGTGCTAACGCGTTTATTTCGGCACTCCTATCTCAAAGGCGTAGTCCCGGTCTCGTGGAAGTGTGCCTTTGTCCATCCGATCCCTAAAAAAGGTGATAGCTCGGATCCGGCTAACTACAGACCTATCGCCATCACCTCTCTTCTCTCCAAAATAATGGAGAATATCATAAACCGTCAGCTCCTCGCGTACCTCGAGGATCACCAGTTGATCAATGACCGGCAATATGGCTTTCGCCATGGTCGATCGGCTGGTGATCTTCTGTTATATCTCACACATCGTTGGGCTGCGGTTATTGAAAGCAAGGGAGAGGGTCTGGCAGTTAGTCTGGATATGGCGAAAGCCTTCGATCGTGTATGGCACAAGGGGCTTCTTTCGAAGCTTCCTTCCTATGGGCTTCCCGAGAGTTTATGCAAGTGGATCACCAGCTTTCTCACTGGGCGGAGCATACAGGTCGTTCTCGACGGTTTTTGCTCGGACCCCAAGCCCGTGAACGCTGGTGTACCCCAAGGCTGTGTGCTATCCCCAACCCTGTTTCTCCTGCACATCAATGATATGTTGGATATTTCCAACATACATTGTTATGCGGATGACAGCACTGGGGATGCGGTATATTCCGGCCGTGCAGGTCTCTCTCGGGGAAACGTCGACGAGTGTCGAAAGAAACTTGTGTCTTCTATAGAGACCTCCCTGGGGATGGTCTCAGAATGGGGTGAACTGAACCTCGTTCAGTTTAATCCCCAAAAGACACAGGTTTGCGCGTTTACCACCAAGAAAACCCCATTTGTCGTATCGCCACTCTTCGAGAGCACACCCCTCACCGCCTCGCCAAGTATCAGAATACTGGGACTCGATATTTCGAGCGACTGTCGGTTTCGTGGTCATTTGGAGAGCAAGGCCAAGTTGGCCTCGATGAAATTGGGTGTGATCAATAGAGCGAGGCAGTATTTCAATGCTGGCCAAAGACTTGCGCTCTATAAGGCGCAGGTCCGGCCACATATGGAGTACTGTTCTCATCTCTGGTCCGGATCACCCCAATATCAGCTTCTACCTTTTGACCGCGTACAACGGAGAGCCGTACGGATTGTCGGGGACCCAGTGCTCTGTGAACGGCTGGACTCTTTGGCATTGCGTAGAGACGTGGCTTCCTTGTGCGTCTTCTATCGCATTTACAACGGGGAGTGTTCCGAAGAGCTATTTAATCTGATGCCTGCCGCCGAATTTCATCACCGCACAGCTCGTCACTGCCTTCATTACCATCCTTACCACCTGGATGCATGGCGTTCTTCTACTGTGCGGTTTGCAAGAACCTTTCTTCCACGTGTCACAAAGATGTGGAATGAGCTTCCTTCGGCGGTGTTTCCAGATCGATACGACATGGGTACCTTCAAAAAAGGCGTTTATTCCTATCTCCAAGGCCGGCAACGCTCTTGTGAGTCTTCGGATGTTGCAAGAGTTCATGGGCGGCGGTGATCACATTTCATCAGTGACCCGCATGCTCGTTTGCCCTCCTTTTCCATAAAAAAAAAAAAAAAAAAAAAAAGAAATGGGTCTGGCTACAATTTTTGAGGAGCTTTTTCAATAATTTAACAATATCAAAGGTAATATCAAGTCAACATCATGAAATATGAAACTTAGATCCATTTTTATAGACATGTTTTTAAGAATCTACATTAATTAAAGTTAATTATATTGTAAAATAACTCGACAACCAGGACTTCAATAATGTTTTCAATGTAATTACAATTAAAATATATAACATAGAATTTTAGTCACTTCAAGGACAATAATGACACCATAGCTCAGTTGGCAGGGAGCCATGAGGAATGAACGACGGTTATGGCAGAAGCTTACAGTTTCGGCAGTTTCATGGCAGTAAAATTTTGATGATATAATTTTTTAATGAAATTTATGGACTAAAATTTAGTGCCACAGTTAATGAGTAACATATAAATTACTTAGTTGTGCCAATTGATGTGATTTAATGTCATCTGTTAGTAATAAAATTAATACTATATTATGTGATACAAATATTATATACAATTTAATATTCTTAATTTTAATGTAGTATTTTGGTAGGTTATGTATATGATAAATTAAAATTATTGACAAAAAACCGATCTACAAAAGGTTTTAGAAGTATCATTTGAAAGCTTCAACTTTTTGCCAGATCACAGAATTTTATTTAACTAATTTAGCTATAACAAAGCTTATTTCATTTCATCTGTATAATCCTACACCTGCCTTTTTTGGGTCAGACTCGTTACCGTTTAAGGACATTACATAAAAAAGTTTGTCAAAGCCCTTTGAAGGAGACATTTATTCATACATATTATTGCGTTGATAAAATATTTAAAATTTATTTGATGTTTCATTTACAAGAAGGAGAATGATTAAAAATAGATTTTACATTTTATCTAATTGTATCTTGTATTGGGTATATTGAAGTGGACTCTATTTTCATACATTGTTTATTCATAATACTAATTAAATTGGTATGTAAGGACTTCCAAAGAATTGATAATTAATATAGGTCTCGAAGAGATTGTCTCAAAGAAGTGTCTAAATTTTAGATTTTTTTTTCTGTTGGTACAAAGTACCCTTTGTTGTAGATTATCAACGATATCAATATCTGTATGACCCAAAACCACGATGCCGATGATTACCGGACTGTATTAATTTCCATTCTCAACAATTCCACTTTGAAATTGAATCCGAGAGATAGGATCGCCTTTTTTCATTATGAAGTTGTCTGCAACTCTCTGATGCGGGGAATTAGAATTTAATGGGGTTCTTGGATTAATTTACCATCGGTTTTGATAGTTAGAATATATTTGGATATGACAAAACTTAACGTTTTGCGCTTGTATGTATGAGTTATCAGAAATATATCTTTATACCCGGAAAACTTTGTGTATGTTATTGGCATCTTTTACGTTTTATCGTCAAGATTGTAATATTTAAATGTTTAGTATCTCTCCGTTTAATTAATATATTGTTATTGATTTACAAAGATACTGTATAATTAATAGTATATTGTATATATATATATATAATTTGTAGCAAAATTTATACTTAATTTGATTTTAATTTCTTATTCCCGATTAAAGCAGTTAAACTTTGTTGTGCAACTTCAAAAAAATATAAAACTCTTTACTGAGGCACTGAAAATTAATGTTTCATTTAAAGCAGGTTTAAAACATAACGAGATTTTTGCCCGAAATTTGGGGGATTGACTCAATAAAAAGTGTTTGATCCGAAATTGAATATTTTGTTCTGAGAGGCGACGGGAGAAATTTTATGTGGGCTGCTTTTTTAGTTAATAAACGCGTTTTATTTTAAATCATTGGAATGGATTCAAGGACCAAGTAACTGAGAGAACTCGATGACGGGGAACTAAATAAATTTAAGAACATATTATTAATTGCGTTTTCTTGTCTTCAGTTTTTAGATATAAGTAATTAATAGATCAATCATCTAAAGTATTAAAGAGTAACTTAGATAATTGTCTTAATTACCATCAGTTAATAAACTAATATGTTAACTCAAACTTATTTTGAGTATTTTTTGTCAGTCAATAAATAGTTACAAAGTTAACTTTTTACAATCATTATTAGACTGCGCTCTATAATAAATTTAAAATATTGACTTATGTAAGGTCTTTATTATTATCATACTCTTTATATAGTTAATCATGTAGTTAGTTATACATATCTAACCATCTCTCTATAGAAACCAATATTTTAACCCTCAATAAAGTTACCCCAGCTTTGAAAAAACTTCGATCTCGAATTGAAAATATTATAATTAATAGGAGGAAAACTTAAACCACTTACAATTTTTTCGAAAACATAAGTATTTGTTAAAGCAAAATTTTTATGTAAAATGGGTTGTAAAAAGCTAGATTTGAAACTTCATCTGCATATTGGAATAATGCATAATGCATGAAGCTTTCTCCTACAATTTTGTCGTTTATTTGTAGCCCATGTTATACAATTAGTACTATGTTAGGAAATTCTATCTCCAATATCATACTTTGTATGAATTAAGATAATCAGTCAGCTATACTGTCGTGATTCATATGGACCTATAATTCATTTGACATGAAAAATGTGAAGTCCATGAAGAGATTACTGATTGCTAATCCTCGGTAAGCGGTAGACTTTGCACCCAAATTAATGACGCGTCACAACCAGACTGATGCAGACATTGCAGGCAAAAAAATTATAGGTATTACGACTTAAATAAAAACAATTTGAATTAATATTTTATACATAGATTCTTATGAGAAATAAATATATTTGAATTATAAACATTTGTTTTATACAATTATTTATCTTCTATTGATTATATAGAATGTTAAAAGATATAATTTTTAAAATGTTGGATGTCAGAGAGATGTGAGACAAATTTAAGAGTTTCAATAAATATGTAGGCTTTTATCCGTTTGCCGCTTCATGCTTGTCCCAGACCTGTCCATGGGGTGGCTAGTGAAATATTATTGGAATTTCTCAATCCCAGATAATACAGACCAGTTTGTTGGGATCTAGTCGCCTGACTAATTCCGACCCTTATCGAAGTAATCTGTTAGTATTAGATCGGATTGTAAATGTCACTTTTGAAATGTATTTAAGTACTTGTTCGATTACGTTTGCTTAATATAACGATATAAAGGTGGCGTATATTATGTTAGTATTGTTATGAATAATTTTTCGATTCTGTAACTTCATAATAAATTTATTGTTTCTATTCAATATTTAATAGAAGTTAAATGATTGTCTATTTCTGTAACAAATCTTTATTTATTAATAAATACCTCACTCTCAGGTTTTTGTAGCGTAAAGTTGTCAGGTTTTTATTCATTTAATCTCCTGTCCCATGATTAATTTGTCAAGTTACGAAACATTGAAATAAACGAGATAGCTCTTTTGGTAATTTTTTTTTTTTATATTATGTTTCATTTCTAATATTTTTTTTTATATTAATGGTTATGTTCAATTTGATTTCTTTGACGCAGTTATAATAATAAAGAACACCAACGACTAACAAGAGGTTTATCATGATCATGTTTAAAATCTTATCAAACTATTACAAAAAAAAAAAAAAAAACCTATAGTAATTTTTACACTTACATAATTGTTTTTAATATTTTTGTTTACAATGTTTGCGATTTGAAACTCAATAAAACACAAATGTGGGTGATAAAGAAACATTGCTTGAAGTACTATTAATAAAAACAAACACTTCACTCTCGTCTATCTCTCTCTATCGTCTGTCGTCTATATCGTCAAATTTTCTAACTCTGAGGTGTTTTTTGTGCCGAGGAAAGAGGAAGAAATCGCTGGAGGCTCGATCTGGTAAATATGGAGGGCGTTTGAGCAATTCAAATCCCGGTTCTTGAGCGAGAGCGTTGACTTGGTGAAACAGTACTCTATCGCACAGTTTGACACGTCTTTTCTCCTTGATGTTTTCTCACAATCTTCTTATTTGGTCTGCTTATTGAGAACCTGTGATAGTGGCTCTATTTTTCACTATTATTACTTTTCCCGCTGAACTTGAAACCTTGAATTTTTTCGGGGTTGGTAAAGAAGCTCGTTTCCAGGTCATCAACTGTTTTGTTTCAATATCAAAGTGATGGATCCAGGTCGAGTCCATAGACACACAGCGTGACAACGAATTCTCCTGATCTGCCTGAAATCTTTCGAGATTAGCTTTCGAAATATCAAATCGTTTCTTCTTCTGCACGTCGTTTTATATTCTCGAGACCCAACGCGCCGAAACCTTCTTCATGAGAAATTCGTTCTTCAGGATCCTTCGAATATAACAAATGAGATTCCTGTGATCTGAGCTACATGCTTGATAGTCAATTTTTGATGTGCCAAAACAATATCTTCGACATTTTTCACGTTATTTTTGGAAACGTGGATGGCCATCCCTAGCGATGTTCATCTTCAGTCACATGTTCGCATATTGGACCAAGGAGTTTCAGCTGGACAGAAAATCGGACTGTGTGTGTATGCCAACTGTAAAATATGGAGGAGTAGAGTCTCCCAATATTTCCGTCAAATCGTTGTGTATGTCTTTGGTAGACTTCTTTTTCAAACAAAGGTACTTGATCACAGTTCTTATTTCAATTTTATCCATTTTGATGATCTCTTTAGAGGTTCGTATTCAAATGAATGCACCTCTCGGAAACCGAAATGTATTTTTTATGATATTTTTCAGTTGACTACTAAGTCAACCATTCTAAAATATTCTTATGCTAACTTGAAATAATCGATTATCTTTACTTTTGCACATTCCTGGAAAAAACGTTTAAAAAAAAATGAGCATGTTACTTTATTTAAATATTGAAATAAAATTTTCGTTCATGTTCCTTACATATTATATAATTAATAGTTATTTGATTTTTAATATTGAATTACTTTAAAATAAAAAAAGCTGATATCTTATTTTATCTGCAGTTAAGTTAGACATACAACTTTGTATATGGTGAAGTTCTTTTGTTAGCTGTCTTTTTGTTAAAGATGAATGGCGTACCTCTTGCCGTCCTACTTTTTACTGATATTGAGTGCCATTTCTGACTCTACCTACTATAAGGTGATTTTTAACTATTCTACGCAACTGTAATATTAGCACAGTAAAAGGTCTGTATGGCTATTATTACAAAAAATAGCCAAGCGGTTATGGTGTTCGCGTACAACTATTGATTACATTTTAATTTATTTTTTACATGATGTTTCGAATGCTTTCCAGCAATCATGTTCATGGGACGACGGGATGTAAGTGTCTGTCAGTAAACCAGTTAATTAATCATCTACCTCCAACGGTTTCTTAGTTTGTGGGCTTAGAGTTCCGGATGTACATAAAATACACTAAGTATTTTGAGATCTGGCAGTGTGGTCAGTGACGTGGGACTTATGTATCTTTTACATATTCTTAAAAATTAAAAACCGGCAAGCTGTTTACCTCTTCGCAAGAATCTAGATGTTCGGTTGTATTTTTTCGTTAGACCACTAGAGTTCGTAACCTTTTCAGTTGGTGTTTTAGATCAGGACTATTGGCCGCTTGTCGTTTGCTAAATAGCTTTTATACACCTATCGAACTGACGCCACCGGTTGTCATTACAGACCTCGGTATAAATATGTCTATTCCTATTAAATAATAGACTAAAAAGCTGAACAGAGAGGTTTGTCAATATACAAGCACAATATTCTTACAAAATAATATAATATTTTTAATTTACAAAAATATATTTTCCTGTACACATTTTTAAATATTAATACATATTAAAAGCAACGAGTCGGCTTCAGCCGCGTTAAAAAAAGGTTTATTAATTAAAAATTTCCGCGTTGATTCAAATGTACGTTACAACATTTTTGATGTTCGAATTAATTGTAAAATATAAATTTTACAAAAATATCTATTTTTTTTTGTACGTACTTAGCTCAACAATAAAGTTAACAATTGATTGATTCACGATAATTATTAATTATTTTAATTTATTCTAAAGTATTAATTCATTGAATATTCTATACTACTGGTTTAATAACGATTATATTTTCAAAAATAAGCTTTCATTAACAACTTCTAGCACCTTTAATTTAACATTTTAACTCAAATAATGATTTTATTTAAAATACAAAAATGTTATTCATATTCTGATTTAAATTAAGATGTTTGATGATGTTTTTATAGGAGACATAAACCGACGCCTAACCAGAAACCTCAAGAAATTATTTTTCTATTTATCTACTTATAATATTATTAAACGACAAAAACACAAAAAATGTTAAAGTGAGAAAATATCAACATAAAAATAGGAAATAAGTTCCACCTCTAGTCACTGCTATAGTATAAGAGCTATGTTCGAAACAAGTGTCATCTTTCAAATGGGGGAAGAGTTCTCAATGTCGGTACGGTTGCCCGGATATTACCTCGGGCTAGCTACGAACCTAATTTCTTTATTTTATATATGAAGTAAAATTTACAACTTTAAATATTTAGTATTAAATATTATTTTTTTATAGCATTTTGCTCGCTATAATAAGTAGCAATAAAGAAAGTATAAATATATTTTGATTTGATATTTTAATCTAATATTAGATACTTCAAATTTCGTTAATAATTTTATTTTAATATTATGTACCGCACAACATATTGCTAAAAATGTTTTGTATGTGTTGCAAAACTTCTATACATAAGTACTATATATGAATACGCACATATAAACACAATACTCGCAATAATCAAGGAAACGTCAATGTGCACCCACCTAGACAATCATCTGTCCGAACCGCAACAATTACTGGAATTGAGATATATTTTGTAGATTTCCTTTAAAGAAAACCATTAAAGACAAACGGATCATGAAATATCGGTAAATATTAGTTATCAAAGCTTATTTTAAATGAATAAGTTATTACATTTCTCGTTTCACTTCTAAGTAGCTCTACTAATTTGGATGATAGTGGCACAATAATTTTTCCAAAATATTCTCGTTACCTACCAACTACCCGGAGCATTTGAAGGAGCTAACAGTTAATATTACTACATTATAACTAACTCATGATAACTATATAAATGTTGTGTTGATTTATTAAATCAATAATTTAGTTGCCTAGAGTTGCCTCCTATCAAACACGTCTGATTGTTTCAAACAATTAATTGCGAGACAAAGCGTGCGTAATCTGTAAAATAACAGATTTAGAGTTTTATTAAAGGACTCAGGGCATTGTGAGGGTGCAGGTGACAGTGATGGATTCATCGTACACCGTTTTAAAATAAGGGTTGTTGTTTGTTTAGTAATAAGTAAAAAATTGTCTCATCGCTTAGAAAATGGCTGTGGGTAATATTGGATTATTTTAATATAATAATGTAATAAATATTAAGAAGTAAATGCAATTACAAGTGGATTAGCCGACAAAGTATTATAATATGTAGAAGATATTTGGTTTTGAAAAACAGTTATTAATAGAAAATCTATGGTGATTGTTTCAGATCTCATACGTAAATATATAATCCGAAGAGTAAAGATGCAGGTAGCTAGGATAATAGGATACTACTTCGCTGTCACTTAATACCTATTCGAATTATAGAGAATTACTACTGTATTACCATTTTTCAGAGAAAAGCTCCATGATAATACACATGCTAATGAAAACAACAGAAGCTCTATACGAGCTGGCATCAGTTCAGCTCAGGTCAGACCCTGACCCCAACAGAGCCATTTACGCATTGCTGTTATTTATCCCTACATTCCCTTCATTTTTTTAATGAATCTTTTAAAAAAATGAAAAAAAAGAGAGTTGTTCAAGACTCTTAGTTTTAACAAAGATTCTAAAACAACTCTCTTTTTTTCTTTCTTTATAGATATGTATAGTTTACCTATAATTGAATTTAAACTATAAGTCGTAGCTATGAAGCTTTCTTAAAACAGACTTATATTACAATACTTTTATTTATATATTATTATTTCATGCAATTTTATATATTTTATTTACTCTTTGTGTAAATCTTATTCGTTGTCACTCATACAATGGCCACAAAATTCTATTTTCGCGGTAATAAATTGAATGCCACTCAGCACCTTGACTCGAATTTATTTCTGCTCAAGTGCTCATTAGAATACAATTTCAATTTTCATCACATAAATACTCAAGAAGCGACGAGATAAAAATGATAAATTTAATAAAAGGGCTTTGCGTTTCATTACTTTCTTTCATTTCTTTTACTGTTTTGTGGGAATCTAGAATCGAATAAAGAATCCTGTTACTTGTAATGAATTTAAACTCTTCAAATTTTTTACATATTTTATATATAATTTGATAAATTTGAATTAATCTCCTTTTTTAATTTTATATCAAGGCCGTTATTTAAGAAAAAATCCAATTCTTTCAAAGCATAATTTAGAGAAAAAAATCAAAATTTTAATTTTAATGTAATATCTGATATAAAATGTTATAATATTGGATTATATTGACATATTGGATAAGATGTTTAACGTCTTTTTTCCTGAAAGTAATAATATTCCATTGAACGTAATATAATATTCATAAGTAAAACGTAATAATAGAACGAAAACATAGTTTTTTATATATTTTTTTTTATATTGAGAAATACATACCGACTCTTAAAATTTTCAATATGACTGACTCTAAATAAAATGTAAAGGGCCCACAATCCGAGTGGACTACCATCCTAAAATTAGTTTTTATTCTTAGCAAAATGGCATTAATTAAGATTTCTTTTTGCTATCATTCGTTTTAGCTTAACTCGAGAACTTTATAGCTGTGAATAAAAGAGACCGGAGTGATCGTCACTCTCAAAACAAAGGCCTCGCGTATTTGTAATAAGCTTTTTTATTCAATTTCATTTAAAGCCTCGAATATTCTTAATTTATTAAAGGATTATTATTATTTTCTTTTTTGGACACAGTATCTTATTTTTTGAAAAGATAAACTATTTAATTATATACGATAAATTTAAAAATTAAATATGTTTGTGAAATATATAGATAGAAGTAACTCCTTCAATTTATTATTTTATAAATAAAATTTACAAAAACATAGTTTTGACTGGATTTGTTAATTCTTGTAATATATTGTCGTAGTAATAATCGGGCAAAAAACGTGTGACGTCGTACTGCTAAATATGAAAGCTATAAGAAGAGTCTTAAGTATGTATGTAGATGATAAGAGACGGGGGCGAATGAAAAGGACACGCATAGAGAAAAATGACATTGATTAGAAGCAAGTCTGAGGTGACGAAAGTTAGAAGAGTGGGATGAATTAGAGATATTGCGCCGACTCATAATAATTGGTACAAGGGTAGGTAGGTTTGTTAGTTAATAGTTTGATAAATGTTTTGTTCTCACGCTGCCGGCGAGTTCAATATCTGTGAGATGAAATTTTCTGATTATTTGTGTAGTTTCTTTTAGTAGTTTAACACACCTCACCCTAATCAGATACAATTCGAAATGAAAGCTTGACTTTATTGTTTAAATGTAATATAAACTTCTCACGTAAAGTAACTATGAATAGAAATAAAACATTTTCTCAAAATACAAAATCAACAATAAAGGTACCGTCGTTACAACTCTATTGATTTCTCAAAATAGTCTCTAATACTGAAATCAGCCTTAGTTGCGAGACGTGACTGAGTGTAAACAGGCTTCGAGTGAGTGCAATAAAGCCTTCGGAGTGGAATACGGTACTCCGAGAACCTTTTACTTGGTTTTATGTACCTCATCTCAAAAACGATACGAGCTCTCGGTAGAAACGTGGTTTAAATAATTGTATTATTAAAGAAATAGAACGTAATATCAATAATATAAAATGTTTATCTTAACTTATCTGTAGTGAGGTGTGCTGTCAAAATTTTTGCATCTCAAAGAGGTTAAGGTATATTGTATTCATTCCCTTATTCCTTTGAATAGGGCCCAATAGAAGTTGTACAGTTTTTTGCTTTTCCTGTTGTCACAGATTTTGGCATTCCTTTCTTTCTTTGGTCATTAATATAATCCTTAGTTTAGTGGTAATTAATATTTTTATATTAGAATCTCTTCTAGGAATTACCGAAGACAATATTAGTTACATTTTTCTACAGTATTTTATAAGACTGAATATTTACATTTACTTATTTAACATATGTATTTTAAATCTGTTAAAAATATATTTTTTTAATTTAATAAATAATTAATATAACACCAGTTTCATGCTATTCACAATAACTTAATTTGGTTTCTTTCAATAACAAATAAATATATTTTTTTCGTAGTGTAATTAGTTTGCTTTTTAACGAATCGCTTTGGTCAGTGGTCCTTTCTGTTAACGTTTTGTTAAACTCTTATTTGTATATCTGAACTGCGTAACCTTATATATAAAGATACATAGTACTTAAAGGTCCTAAACAAAAAAGATGAAAATATTATATTTTTTTACTAGATTCATGATTTTTTTGGAAACAATCTATAACCTAACAAAACTAATTATTATTGCATTTAAAATATTCCTAATTATCGAAAAAACGAAATAAACATAAATAAAATTCTTTTACATAATGTATTATTTATAATAAAATGTTTCGATCGAAAGCCTACTGTCAATAGAAACTCGTATAACGACAGCTTCGAAAACCTTTTCTCTTTGAAATCTTTAGTGACGTGTGCCCGTTCAAGACGCACCAAACAACTCTAACGGAATCAGATATTTGAATGTTTTTTTTATTACGACTCTGAAAAAAAGGAAGGAATATTTTTGTCTCTTAAAATTTGGGATTTCCGATATTTCTGACTATTTAAAGCGCATTGAAACCAAATATATAATAATCTTAACGAAAATATATAGAATAGTTATTTCTTTGCTTAAAAACTTTCAAATGTCAGTGCGTTATAATTTGAATAAATAGAGTAAATAGGGAAGCTTCTAAAAGCACTAATTATATATCACCCATTTTACCTTCACCTCAACGAAGGCATATCAATAAAATATTTTCAAGAGAACTTCTGAGTTAGTTGATAATAAAAGAGTATTTACTTAAAGAGATAAACTTTAACATAATAAATTACTTAAACAGAGTTTCGACAATTAAGTATGTACATTGTACAGTCAGTGAAGAAAGGTTCAGTGTAAAAACTATTATTTAATTACTATATAACATTAAGTATAATAAATACCTTATTTATAATCCTTGTTAAGATTTTTATCACACAATTAAAACTGTTCACGACTTTCCAATAAAACTAGTAATTTTTAATTATTGTCTATTTTATCTAAGTTATTGTTAACATCGCTTAACCAACCTTAAATATTTATAACAATAATAAAAGTACAAATACAAATATATAAGTAAATTAGGTTAGATATTATAAAATAACATAAAAAACCATAATTCACCAAATGGCTTTACCAAAAGAATAGAAACATTTATATCAATTGTGTCGCCGGCAGTACCGGGATGCTCCCGTGGCAATTGCTATCAGTTGTCATCGAGACGTTGTGATGGGTACTTGTCATTGCTAAGCGCTGACGTTAAGAGCCGCTAATTTCGTGTTAGTGCCAGACGTGTTTTGAATAGACTTGTAAGTACTATGGAATATATTAATTAAGAAATTAAAAAAATATTTCATTCATCAATTATCAGTTATTGCTTTGTTGTAATTAAACATTTGTATAACTCCATATAATATGTCTTTTATGACATTTTAATAGTTTAATAATGAATATATTATTCTTTACATATACCTCCTAACTATTTTACGGTAGGATTTCTTTAATATCGATAAATGATACTATTGAATAGCAAAATAAATATTTTCGCATACAAATATATATTATAAAATGACACCGACGACATCATGTTCGGTTCAGCTGATTTAACAATAATTGCTTTTACCATATAAATGAAATGTTTATCAGTCGTTCAACTCAAATGATATTATAATCTAAATATAAATTGTAGAGGAAAATTGTAATGTTATTTAATATTAATTATTGTTTAAATACTATTACACGTCAATGAGACTCCGAGCTATATGAACACTTAAATGATACAAACAATATCTTTTATATCCTTATAAGTATATAAAATGGTGTATGTATGTGCAGTTATTCTGAATGCGATATTTAAAAAAAACATTTGTAAGATTGATAGTTTTCTAATAGAGGTAATTGTAATGAGCTGTGTTCAGTATTTTACTGCTACATTGAATATGTTTAATATTTAATTTTTATAATAAAATATAACTGTTTATTTAGTTTTCGAATGGACATTAACATCGTAATAAATAATAATGTGTATAAAACTAATAATAGTAAAGATAAAAAATGGTTAAAATAATGCTAATAACCTACGACTTCTTGCTCTTCTCGCTCGTTTCTTTGCACTTTGTAATTCTAATAATTTATAAACAAGTGTTATTTTATATACTCTAAGAAAAATAAAATAATATATAAGAATAAAAACTACCTCAATGGTAATAAGTTACCCGAAAGAAAATATACGCATATTGTCGTTAACACCAGAAGATATATTTCAATACAATGAATCCATCAAACTATTATATACTTGGTTACTTATTATTAAGCAGATGTTATATATATATATATATATATATATATATATATATATATATATATATATATATATATGTATTTAGAGAGAGAATTAACTTTTACAAAGATATGAGGTACATCTTTACCATAAAAACATTTGGTTGATAGACATGTAACCTCAGATTGCGATACGTGTCGGTATTTTTTTATCACATTCATCTATAATCAGATACATTCAAAAACGATATGAAAATTGGTTTCTAAATACTAAGAATATATTTTAAAATCTTCAATATTATACTTCATGTCAATGAGTAGATGCCCGTGCCACTTCAGTTGTCTTATTTTTCAATCTTAGTACGCTGTAAAGACGCTATGTTCAAAGAAGATTCTTAAATTAAGTTGGTTATGAATATTTAAAAAAACATTATAAGAACAAGACTTTAATTTATGTTAATAAAATTTCTAATCTATTTCTAGAAAATCCATTAGTAGAGCAAATCGTTCACCCTTTTACTTCTATACAATCTCATTATGCACATAGTATAGGTATGTAGTACAAAGAAAGACGCTCCATTATAGTCGTGTATCTCCCTTATCGCTTAGTAATAATAATGACTCGCCGAGCAATTCTATTTCAAATGACATATGTGTTATTAAATCACTCGAAATTGAATCCATTTACCATTGCAAAAGAACCATATTTGTTTGGACCTAAAGAGGTGTTTATGGGTTTTAGTTGCAGTAGAGGTCAAAGATCATTGTTGATTAGTTACTTTGGTCACTTCGAATATAATTACTGCTTGCGCGAATTTTCTCGTACAAATTTCTTAAACTAAAGAATACTATATGTTTTGTATAATAGCAATATATAAACACTTTAATGTTTTGTTTTACTAAAGCCTGCCATCCGTGATCCCACCAGAGTGAAAGTCAGATGTTATTTTTTCTTATCATTCTTGTACAGTCACCGGACGAAAAAATATATATTCGCCTCTAAAAGGACGTGTTATCTCAGCCCTGACCCCTGTGATAAAAAGTTCAGTACGGTAATATACCATATTTCGTCCTGGTCTGATAACAATTTTCGGGTTCCGCACTATAAATTGTAGAATTAATTTCATCAATTAATAATTGAGTGTACTAATTCAATACTCTTCAATAAAACAACTCTTTTCTCAATCAATTAATAAACTTAATTGATGCCGATTAAATATCATATATACCTGTATGAAGGAAAGGGGCGGTAATTACTAAAGATCGTAAATACAATTAAGGAAACTGTGTTTCAAATTTAGTTTCAGCATTGTCCTAACAAAACACACTACATAACTATTTTAGACATAACTTAACACTTTGACTACAAACTTGACAAGTTTGCACTTCAGCGAGCAGACGCTAGTCATCCGTCAAAGGTTCTAACTCAAAAGCACAAAAGTAAATATGTGAGGCAATCATAGTTTAACGAACTATAGAACTGATCTGTAATCAATTCAAAGATTTATACTAAATAACAGAACTAATTTTGTCTTCGAAACCGTCGGTGTATTCTTAATTACGTAGACGCTTTGACTATTCGCCTTATTTAACACTGGAAGCATTTTTATTGTAATCAAAATGTTGAAATGTGACAGTTTCTCGTAAAAAAGTAAAATATTAATAATATTAATAATAACAGTTCTTATCTTTATAATATTTAATATTAATCCAACAGAAGTTGTCTTTTCAAAAATAAATACAATTTGAGAGCTATTTATAAGATCCAGAAATTTAAGAGGAATCGAGGGCCACAAACATTCAAATAATTATCACATAAGATAGATTTAAAATATTTAGTGTTAAAAAAAATATTCAGCTTATCTCAACTCGAAAGGATTAATTTGGAAACAATAAAGGCCTCCTTAAATAAAACAAAATATGCCGGATTTCCGATTATCTCTCAACATTCTCGGATTTTTTAATATAATTAAAAATTTACATATCATTTCTAATATTTTGTAATAATTACTATTATTTTGTAAAAAACTGCATTTGTAATTGTAAATACGTTACTCTATGTCTATTCTTATAAATTCTTTTAATCCAAATTAATAGAAAACTTGTAGATTTAACATTGCCATATGAATATAGTTACCATGAAATAGTTTTCAAGAACAATGTTACAAAGTTTTTATTTTTATAACTTTAAATAATATATATGTTTCTTATTTCAGGTATACGATATCATTATAAGATGTATATATCCTAGTGGTGTTAAGTGAAACTATCAAAATGACGTTGCGGTATAATAACTGTTCGTCTTCAGTAACATTCGGCATGATACTGACTGTTTTAGTGTATGCCACCTCACAGATCAGCTCTGCAGACGGGAGAGAGGAGACTCACAAATTCACAATAGAGGAACTGATGTCAATGCACTTTGAATATAAAGATTCAAACGATCTTGGAATGGATCCTTGTAAGGCTGGTGAGTAAAGTTAATTGTTGATAATATTATCTATTATTACAAAATAGTCCTGTTTTCTATCTCTTAATTTTTTTTGGATATCACTTCCTATATATCCTGCGCTATTATATTGTAGGTATCACAATGAAACAAGCGGTGACGGGTACGGCCCCATCACATTAACTTCCTGGTTATGTTATATTATTTTATATTTATTTATTATATGTTAAAAGTTTTACTAATAAAATCAATTCCTTCATTTGAATATTACATAATTATTACTATTTATTTTTCACATATTATTAAAAAATAGGAAACAGGAAAGATACGAGATATTTTTTTTCAATTAAAATCACTTTTTACTAATATTAACACATATCTATTGAAAACAAAACGTGATTTTAGAAATCGCGAATAAGTGCTTTTTGTTTTTAAAAACCATTTCATTTAAAACTATCATCTCTGTAACACGTGTACGTTTTCATTAATACCATAATTATCCAGATCGCGTACTTACTGTTTCACAAATCACGATGATGCTATATTTTAAAAACTAAAAACCAGTTCATCAATATCTCTAGAATTTAATACAGCTCTGAGTCACACGCGTACACAGCGAATGGTACCAAATTAAACTCAAAAACACCTCTAAATAAGAATATATTAAAAAAATTACGATTTCGAATAGTGGTAATTACAATACAATAAAAATGTGGATATTTTAAAAAGAATAATAATAATATTCTTTATTGCACACCACATAAATAAAAATACAGTCAAAAGAAGTATGGAAACATTTGAGGTATACAATAAGAATATGTTTTTAAAATAACACAACAATAGTGTAAAAACCCTAGTAACTGTTAATAAAAAATATTAGGCCCCTCACAATCAATTATGCAGTATTAAAAAGGAAAGTTCCGTAGTTTTAAAACACGTGGTATCAATTCGAATATATACATATATTATAGAATGAAAAATTTATCCATACCAGGTTCGAATCTGCAACCTCGCGAAAACTGTCCCAATTTTCTACCACTGAAAGACCCTATCGCAGCTCGCTTCGATGAATTTAGCATTCCATATTATTACATAATTAATATGTGTATTTATAGACAACCAACACCACTAAGATTTTAAAACCTTCGATTTTTAATGTAATGTCTTATGTCCTTTTAGCCTAAAACATTATGTGCAGTTTCTTTTTAAGACACCATTAAAAACAAAGATTTACAAGATAATAAATATATTTTTAATAACTATTCAAAGCCTATGCTAAATTATTGTGGTTGACAGTGATTGACTAGAAACAGTCAAGTTTTATCGCCGGAAAATGGTCACGCGTAAATTGAAAACCGCCACTCCATAAGCCTTTAAAGTCAATAAAGCCTCGTCAATCTGAAAACCGAACGCTTAAAAACAAGACAATACCTGATACCTAAAAGCCAGGTTTAAAATGACTCGTTTTGTTTCATTATCTTTTATAGCCAGTAATAAATCTTTAAATACTGTGATTAACGTCTTGCAAAATTTTTAGATGTTATTTTTTGCAAATAAAAGTCACTATTTTTTCTTAGTAATTTTAAAGTTTTCCTGCAATTTATTAATCTTGCATAAAAATTATTTGAAATGAGTGAGTTGACAGTGACAACGAAACCTACCGAACTGTAAATATTCACGACGTGATTCCACCATCATGGACATGGGTTCGATCCGCGAATAGGTTCCAGTCTAGTCGAGCAAATTGCTATAGTATGTCTGCGCCTACAGACGGACAATATTATTTAGTAGTTATTACGAAGTTTTAAATACAAAAAGTGTTATAAATGTAATTAAATAAAAGTTAGTAATACATCGAACGTAATAGTTCGATGTGTTACTAACTTTCGTATTCGTAGTTTAGTGTTGTAATCTTACTTATCTCTTACTCCACCTCTACGTAGCGGTCTAGGGTGAGAGTACACCTACGTAGAACAAAGCGTAGAGCTAAAGCCTAACATGATAAATAAAACCACATATTATATAAATGTACTTAAAGTATTAAATATTTTTTTGGCTAAATAAAAGTGTGTCACAGTAATTGTTCAAAATAATTTAAATATAATATTAGATATCATTTTTTATATTTATAGAACGGGTAAGTATATATTTTGGGTTTCTTTTATATTGCAGGGTTTGTGAATTCAAATTTCTTTATTTTTAATTTATATATTATTTTAATTTTAAAACACACTTTAGCATGTCGACTAATAAAAACATAGCTACGAGTATAATTTTTAAAATATTAAAAAATAACTTATCATATAATTATTTTATTATAACTATTAAGTTAATAAAAGTAAAAAGCGGATAAAGGTCAAAACTGAATTTTCATTAATTTAATTGATAATACTCCTCAATGGTAGGTTATTGATGGCCACAATTTAAAAATAGACTTCAAATCCATACAATTTGAATATCACTGAGTACAGAGTCGCCCTTTTGTGTTTTAGTAGGACCTTATACACTGTGTCATTAGTCACACCACATTTCTTTTTACATTCGTGTGTTATTATAAACTCTTGAATATTGCGGAATGTTTTATTTAATAATAAGTTAGTTAAATAAATAAAATTGTTACATTTGAAATGTTTTCACAATAATAATATATAATAGTAGGTATACGTACGTAAGTCTTTATGCAGTATTCTTATACCATTTAACAGAGACACGTGTGACGTCCTTGATAGTGATTAAGAATTCGTTTTACGACACATTAAGCTCTGTGTAATATGAGACCCCTTTATAGATAGTAGATAGTAGATAGGGCACGCCGTCGTTAACACCTGCAGCCTCAAACTTGAATTACTATTTGCATTACAGTAAAGTGTTTGTTTTACTTCACAAGAAATAATATTCAATTAACTTTTAATTATATTATATTTTTGTTATGGAAATAATGATTTTTATTAAGTACACTTTAAAGAATATATTGACACATGTTAATGTTTAAAATTTTCAATTAACATGTTAAGCTATATTGAGCTATGCTAAGCATATTTCAATTTGAAACGAATATGTAAATAAAAACTCCTCAACTCAGGTAATACTCAAACCTGGGACCTCTAAGAACCGTCTCGTCACTGGCAAATAAGCTATTGTGTCGCTATCACCCTCGATGAATCTACTCGTAAAATTCTATATATAATATGCTTTTATTTTATTTTTTAATATATGCGACGTTTATTTCTTATATAGTAAGACATTTATTTTTTTAATTTTATTTAATTTATATAGTCAAAAAAATATAAGCAATGAAAAAGATTTTTTTTTCAATAATTATATAAAATTTTAATCAAATTAATGATTAAAATTTTTAATAACAACCATAAATTTTATACTTCTTGTTTATACGTACCTTTTTGTAAGTGTGCGCATAAATCACAGCCACATTTTCATTGCGGGGAAAAATGGCGGAGTCCGACCCTACTTATAGGTGAAATGACTGTTTAGCATTTTTTTCCTTTTATAGGAAGCTAAGAGACATGCAGTATTTGGTTTGGCCGATAGAAGATAACTAGATATCACAGCCATGTGATTTTTTAAAATATGAATTGAATAATGAATCCCTCTCTGTTATGTTTATGGCAAATCTTATGACCTTTATTTTTATATTATACCACTCGGAGTTTGAGTTAACTAAATAAACTAAATTCAAGGAAAATCTATGAAAAAATAAATAAAAAACCTATATTCAGGAAAAAAAAACTCATTTTTTAAAATACAAATGTTATTAACTTAAATGGTCATAAAAAAAAGAAAAAAAGTATCTTTGAATTTTTGAGAGGACAGTCTAGTTCTTTTCAAATATTTTCTTTTACAAGGAGTCTTATATTTTAAATATTTTTTTTGTTTTGGTATTGCTTTATTATTTTTACTGTTTTTTTTTGTTATTTGTTCGTCTGTGAGTTGCACATAACATTGGTTTGAAACGTTTATAAAGTTAGGTTTAGGTCTTAGTTATTATAGAAAATATGTGTGACAACTAAGTTAGAAAATTATTTGAAAGAGTAGTTTAAAAAAGGGTAGGTAGTTGTTTTTTACATAACGTACTGCTTCTCTATAAAAATATATGAATACGTATTTTAATTTATGAAATTAATAACAAAACTCAACTACTTTTTATTTTTTATATTCAATGTCAAATTAAATAAAAAACATTTAATGAAACGTTTTCAAACGTCGCTGACAGCTGTGTTTCACGTCTTGTAAAGAATGACGGCGCCCTACGCCTCGAAATAAACAGACGTAATCACATTCATCACATTCACTACGCTTCACAGTTTATTACTTTTTAATAATAACATCTTAGTATTCATTCATTTGCTGTAAGTACAGACAAAGTCATTAAAGTGAGGGTAAAACAAAGCGAACTACTTGAAATTCTTACAATTGCTGAATTTTTAAATTGGACAAAAGAACTTTAAATCGATAAACACAATACAACCATTTGCTTAACACCGTTAATAAGCAAAAAGAAAAGTGATTAAAGCAAATTATACTTATCTTTAGATTTAGAAACATCTTAAAATTAATTTATATTCAATCATATTAATATACCAATGAGTTTGAAAATGTTGTATACGGTTTGCAATTTAGAATAAAACGTCTAAAAAACGGCATCCACATATACATTGACTATTTTTAAGTCAAGTCCTAAAATAATTATCATGTACTTCGGCTTATTGTAGCTTCGAGAATTAACTAATTAATAAAAATCAAATAAAATGTTAAAACAATTAGTTAACGGTGTTTTCAACTCATTGGAAATTTAGTGATCCAAGAATATTTATAAACATTATTGAAATTTGTAATAAATTAAACAAATGATTTATAAATAGTACATAGAAACTTATTAATTAAAGATATGCCTAGAATAGCAATAGCATATTTAACAATCAATCTCACGTCTCGTCAACTGAAGAATAACTGACAAACACAGGATTAAAGGTAATAAAAAAGCATTTTATGAATCGCTTACTAGTATCTTACAGTAGGATTACACTGTAATATTAGGGATTTTTGTCATTTTTCTTAGGATTATAATGTAAGATGTATATGTCTTTCGTAAGATCGCTAAGTATGTATAATCTACAACATAAATCTTACAGTAAATTTACTTTCTGAGTCTTAATTATTATTTATCTTAATTGAGAAAAAACATGAACCTTTTCTGAATTAAGCTGTCATAACTCACTTGTCATAATTTATTTATTAGCCCACGAATGTTGAAAGGTTATTAAACTTTTTTGAAACTTGTAATTTTCATATAAATTATTATTTATCTTTAATGAACAGTTTTTAACAATTTACTCATGTATTTATTTTTTTTATTTATGCATTGTTCTCTTTTCTACCCATCACGTGTTACCATAAATGCACAAATATCATATTTATTTGCAAGAAATATTAATAAAAATAAATTTCAATTGCACTTCACTTCAGACAATTGGAATATGTTTATACTCTGAAACCCAAGTTCCTGACTTTTGAACTCCATATAATATTACACAAAGATGTGAACTAAATGTCATTTTCTTAGTTTATGCCTAATAGACTGGACCATCACTTACAAGTATCACAGTGCATTACTGTAATGACATCCAGATGACACGAGCACGCCGTAGAGCGCTCTAGCGCTCGGCTTCACATTACAGAACCAACACTCAATTTTTTTACACATAAATGCGGCAGGAGTGAAATTTTGTAACGAGTATTTTCAATATTTATTTATTGTTTCCTCACACTAACCGTCTCAGGAAATTATCTGTCATACTTATATACTATTATTTTACCTCAAATAAATACAGTTGTTACAAAAAAAAAATATTTTATTGAATCGTTTCAAGTGTCCACATCGGTTGAGTGTATTCACCGATGTCAGGTGTGGCTGATAGTGCGGGCTCTTCACTGTTAAATCATTTGAAATGTGTACGACAAATAATATTGCCATTTTTGATTACAACCTTGTATCTGTTTGAATTTGAATTAATGTAAGAAAATGCCCTAAATTTAAATATTTACTTTCCGAATATTAGACTATGCATTATTTTCAATGGAATCGTCGATAAAATTATGTGTAATTAGGTTATTTTGCAACGTATCATTTTACAAGATAAATATCTACACGAGCACTTACTTCGAGACATCGACTCTGTTGAAACCTCCAAGGCTCTATCATATTATAATTGATAGCACACAATTGGACCCTTATTGTGTGTGACATAAGCAATATTGTTGCTCGAGGTTGTATGGTTTCCATCGAGCTTCGTTTATTGATATTATTAACAGTACAAAGTAAATATCATATTATATAACGTCAGTAGTACTGCTACAACGTCGATGTCGATTCGTAGCGGCACTACAGACATTGATGCTCATAATCATACAAATATAATCTATATGTTTTTCAGTTTTTTAAATCCATGCATAAAAGTATGTTCCAATTTTAGAAAGAAAGGACTACAATAGGGCTTCTAGTTGTAGGCACTAGACATTTTTTTTCATTTTAAAATTATATGTGACTATAAATTTTATATCTTACCCGGGTAAATATGATTTAAAAAATGCTATAAATATTTCTGTAAGGATTTAAGCCTTACGAAACCTAATAACCGTCGATGCAACATTAATGTTGCAACATAGACATAAAGACTATCAGACCACTTAAATATTGTTTAGAGCGCCATAAACAACAATATTCACATCACTATACAGGAAGCGGTCGACTCGTTTTACGATCGCGACTGTCCAGGCATGTAACGTACATGGCTGTACATTCACCTATTGTGTGAACATTCATCGGAACTATATCGAAATGTATGGGTACAGTCACGAAGAGAGAGAGCTTTCGTTTATTTATTATTAAAAAAGATACATTGAGATATAAAATTCTCGGCAAGAGTTTATTTATTAAAACTGAATAAATTATTAGTATTAATCGAAACTAAAAAAAAACTAAAACAACCTACAATCAACCTGCAATGGTTTTATTTAAAAAAAAAAATGTCCAAATAAACAGTACACATTAGTCACTTAATGGTTTTTTAATCATATTCTGCGATTTTGGGCTCAGATTTTTAAAAAGGATATTGACAAACTTATTAGTCTGGTATCTTGTCAATTCAAATTCCATAATATATCTAAATATTCATTTTATTACACATTATGATCGTAGTGGGCTACAGTACCGTTATTATCAGTCGAGGGAGTGTCCTATTCATCGATAGTGTAGGAAGCATTCAATGAGGATGAACACATACACCATTATTGTGATATATTAGTAATGAATCGTGCATTGTAAACATATATGTGTAACTGGCTGAACGAACGTGATGTATTAAATTGCTCTTATATGAAAAAAAAAATACTTTAAATTTTTAATATATATCATTATTATTTTCTTCTAAATTCGTAAATAATTTCGGTAAAATATTATTTAAAAGTAAAACAAACTTTTCTTTTAAATGGATCGAATACATCCCTGCTTAAGATATTATATTCTGTTGTACCATCAAATGTAAATGGAACAATTGTAGTACATATGCTGATACCACGATACTTTCACTCACGTACTATCAACCGAAATTATTAATAGACGAAAAAGGCAATTTAAAAAGATAAATTGTAAAGAAATTCTGTCAATGGCTACATTAGTCATAGTATCTGAGTTATCGTCTATCCGATTTAATACGTGTAAATAGTAATTGTTAGGATATATCTATTTAATTCTTCTAGGAATGGATTGCTACGACAGCAATAATAGTAAGAAATCTTATATTTGATTCTTGTTGTGTTATATCTAGATCAGGTTGGCGAAGCAAAACAGTTTAATGAAGTCTACGTTTCCATATTGTACAATATAGTCAGTTTATAAAATAGAATTTTTATTTTGAGGAGCGACAACAAGCTATACAATACTTAAGAATCTGTCAAGAATACAATTCTTATTAGCTTCTTTGACATTTTAATTAGAAATACTGACTTATGTTGTATGTGGTTATTATGTGTATTTAACAAAACTTTTGAGTAACTTTTCTATTAAATAATAAACATCTTCTGAATTTATCTATATGATTAAAAATGATGTACAAAATGTACAAAAGATCTTTTGAAGTATCTTTTAAGTACATCTCTCATTTGTATATAACGTTAAAAAATGGTCACTATAAGATCATTGTATAATTTTTATAATTTGTAATTTTTAGTGTTTTTAAAGTAATGACTCATCGACAGCAAGATTTTTTTTTAATAATATATATTATTAATAGTTTAAGATTTGTCATGACTTAATAAAATAATATGTTGGGAGGAGTTACTGCGATTGGATTCCCTTTCAGTAGAAGTCGACAATTGTCGTCTAGGGTCCTGAAATCCTGGGGTCGTCCATTCATTAACCGATAACTGGTTTCTCAGAGTGCACGTCTTAGGAGAGAATCTAAATTCTGAATTTATTGACATGATCAATTATTTTTATTGCGTAGGAATTCTTAATATTCCAAAGGCATTAAAAAATATATTTTTTCAAAACATTTTTACACGTTTTGGTGCCCGCAATTAGAAATATTGCAAAATTTCTAAAATGTGTGTTTTAGTTTACACACGTCGTGATATAAAATCATTTCTTTTAACCTGCTCCCGTGAAGTCACGGTTGTAATCCAATAAAAGTGCCTATGTTATATTAATAATTTTGTCATATCAAAAGTACTCGTAATTGAAAATAATTTCGCAAAGGAAAATTCCAACTGGATTTATTTTTTGATAAATTTATAAAAGTAATTTAAATCTTTTCAAAATATTATAATTAAAAATTTAAACAAAATTAATAAAAAAAAACACATGTCTCAGTTTAATTAAATTTCGTAGCCACTAAATGACTTCGCCGTACATTCAACAGCTAGGTAACCTACTCCTGCTCTTTGGTAGACTAAATACCTGGCGTCAAATGATAATTTTCAAGTTGGCTCGGAAGCGGCATCCTCAGGCGCCTCGCTTAAAATACGTCCTATGCTTAAATGCACAATTCCAGCTGTAAGCCGGTAAAGCGGCTCAACTAAATAACGAGCTTAGCCGCCTGAAAATATTTTATGGCCTTTTAATTTCCTCTATCTTACTTTCTTCTAGAAATGAACGAATTAAAAACAAATAAAACTGTTATTTTAATTTTTTTAAAAGCTAATACGAATTTTTCTTGTAAATTAATAGTTTTTATCGTAGAGAAATTATGTAATGTTCATACCTTTATAATCCAATAATATTTTAGTGCTTATGTATTATTATATACAGTTTTGTTGTACTCACGCTCATTAAGAGTTTACTCATTATTTCATTTCAGGCAAGTTCCTTCACAATACTCCGTTAAATGCTATAAACTATAAAACAGTATTTCGAAGTTTAAATATTTTTGCAAGTTATATCAATTTGCAATAAATTCTCTCTGTTAACAACTTGGCCCGTATCCCAAAATGGAAAATACAAATAGATTCACCCCGGCAATTAACGGCGTACAACCCTCACAACATGTCCGCAACTATTCATTAAGGTCAATAAAACTCCAGTCCTAAGCTATGACTTTTAGAGTTCAATTTTCTGTAGCCTAAATAACGTCTGTTATAGAATCTAAATCATCGTTCACGAGCTCAAAACAGTGTTACGGCTCGGTACTTCATAACTACGTTAAGTAATTTTGGAACGAATTGTTTGCGATCCTATACCGAGCAATCAAAGTTCTAGAAGGTATTTTAACGGTATCTCTCTCGTTGAGAAAGGTTTTCTGTACGCTCCGTTTCATTTAATAGGTTTTCCTTTAAAATAATATAGATTACTCTAATTATTATCAAATATTTATTGTTCCGATAATTAGGTTAATTAGCGTTCGGAAAAATACAGTTATTTATTGTATGTAATGTGAAAGATTTCAAGGATAAGAAAATTAAATTAAATTATTCAGATAATTAAATTATAATTAAAAAGACAGGTTGTCATAATCATCGAATAGAAAGACTTGCAACTACGAGTATATCTCTACAGTGATAAAATACGAGTATACTTAGACAGTTATACTTATTGAAAGCTAATTAAGCTTTATTTTACGAATAAATTATATTTCTAATATGTTAAATGGCTTTATCACATAACCGTCATTATGATTATTATAATGGTTTTGTAAAACTTAAAAATTACATTTTACAAAACCTAAATGATTACACATAATAGCAAATAATCAAATCTCATTTTCTTGAACGATACGCAAAAATAAAATATTAAATATTAAATATGAAGTAAACATCGTAACTGCTATCACAATATTGGATATCTCATCTCGCTGTCAGAAACATCGGTTACCCAAAACGCTTCAGTGAGCAGGTAAAGCCAAATATCCAATAGGAAGGAATTGCCTATTTGTGTGTTGGACCATTCAAGTCTGTCAATTGACATATATGCAAAATGCATATCAGATCGATTTCAGGCAATGCGGCATTCTATTATATTGTACTAAGCGTACATGTCGCTGTCAGGTATGAATCGTAAGAGGGAAATTTGAGTTTTGTAAGTTACATCTAAATGTTTTATGTTTAAAGTACAGATAGATACTTTTTAAAAGTTTAGGCATTTTTCTGGCCGTGAATTGTTAAGTAATCTTTTAATTGTTATGTGCTCGTTAGTTGAAAGTTTTAAATAACAATTTTAATTCTGGTGAGCTGGAGTTAAAACACTTACTACATTTTAAATTTATTTAGTACAAAGCACCAAAAATAAATATATACTTACTTTAAATTATCAGATCCTAAATTTTATTAAAATGTCTTTTATCGCTAATTTTCTCCTAAGCTTTGATACGATTAAAAGAAATTGCATTCTGAACCATATTAAAATAGAATAGTTAATTTATTAACTTAGTGATCCATACTTTATATCGCGTATGTAGTATAAATAAAATCTACGATACACACACACACACACACACACACACACACACACACACACACACACACACACACACACACACACACACACATATATAACACGACACGAACAACAAAGCGTTTCCTTGCAAATATCATTAGAATCACATCTATGTGAAAATAATTTACTCGCATTTTATTCCTTGCGTTCCTTTCACATCTAATCAATAGAAAAATTGCTCTATTGTTGTCGAACGCGCCACCTCTAACTTTATTCCCGGCAAGCCTTAATATAAAACGTTTCTTCTAGCTTAATATTAAAGAAGATTTTTTAAGAGTTTTGTATCGTTTTAATTATTCAAAAATTTCACAATAATAATAAATGTATGTTATTTTAGAATTCTAAAAAAATCTTATTTGCATACAAACTGAATTGAATATGTATTTAATTCTGATAAATAGTAACACTCGGATAACAATGTGTTTTTCAATTCAATTTATTATTTATATTAATTAGGGAATGAAATAGTCCAGAATATGAATTTATATTTATATGATAAGCCTTCTCTCATAAACCTCATACTTAAATATTATAAAGCGTTTTAACTAGCTTAAAGTTTTGGAAAATTCCCTTAAACTATAAAGTTGCGGCATCGGAATGCAACATGTTCAGAGTAGATAACAAATATTTTAGTAAAGACTATTTAAACAAGATGTTACTTTATATACAAACAATTTGTAACTTCAAACTTTTTAGGCAAAAAAATATATCTTTTTATCGTATCATTGTGAAATCAAAATTTTATAATTGTAAAAATGAATACCTAGGTTTATGGATTTAGACTCGTCGTCTAGAACGTATTCTAACCAAAACAGTTCCCGTTTAAGGACAATCTAATGATAGTAACGTAAAGCATGTTGTACATTTCACGTGGTGTGGGCGTGCACGGAGAATTAATTAATTGGCAGCCAGCGTTAGGCCGCAGCTGGACAGAAACACGGGGTCATTACATTTTATGGCAACACCAGATGTACGTTGTTAATCGCCTGCAGCGATGTGCCTACATAATTGCAAATTTGAATTTCCTATTAGAACGAATAATTGTAATCGGGTTTGTGACACATGAAGTTATTATAATTAAGTTACATTGAAATTAAATCCAAACCAAATTCAATTTAGAATTATTTAAGCACAGTATATATGGTAGCTAAAGCACTCTTACCTTTTAATAAAAAAAGGTGAGAGATTTTATTAAACCTTAGTTATTTGATAATTATTATATATGCAACATTATTAATTATCATTAATTATAATGATACATCGATAGATATGAGCCTCCTATCTCCTGACGCACTAACCTCTTAACATTCTATGTCAATAATCGTAGATGCTACGATTATTGACATAGAATGTTAACAAGTCTACTATTAAATCAGATCTGGAAAAGAAAAAATGAAATTGTTATAATTATAATGTTTGAAATATTTGGAAAGAGTTGATGATAATGAATTTACTAAAGTAACCAAAACAGATAAAAGATTAGGATAAAAATTCAGATTCATGTATATTTGTCGTGCTAATTTTTGTGTGGTACCAGAATACCCGCTATACGTAAATAAATAGTATAAGTTTATATTTGTCGAGAGGTAACGCAAAACGTATATCGATCGAATGTGAGCAGCCCGTATGAGTAGCGTAACAAAAAACCTTACGGAAAACCACAACTAAATGGCCTTTGTATTATGTTTCTGCCAGTATATAAGGTCCAGAGCTCAATAGAAAAGTGTGGTATCGACAGGTATTGAGGTTCACATCAGCTCTTTCCTGGATTTTCTGTTGACGACGCGTCCGGATGGATATACCATCAGAGTGGAAGCACCTTTTTGCGCAACAGACTACTTGCCTTATCCAAGCCTGAATGCCCTATAGGCGGACGGATCCAATCGAGACAATTAGGTGGAGACATTACCACTACAGTATATGTTTTCAAATATTTACCTCAAGAAATATAATAATGAGTTTTCAATAGCAAAATAGATCAGTTTATTTTTTTTTATGAATTTTGATTATGAAAAAAAAAAACACAAGAGCGGTTTTTTTTTTCATTTGGGCAGAAAAAAAATACGTTTACTAGAATATGTGAAATGCGTACAATGTTATAACTCGGGTTCTATCCATACGTTCGGTACGTTGCAATGCAGGAAGCTTTGTAACGTACCGAACATCTAAGGTTTTGCGAGTAACAGATGGTATAAAAGTAATTATTAATATTATCTTAGAATTTAGTACGTAATTAGATTTTAAAGGTATGTATAACTCTGAGTAAACTTTTTAATATTTGTCCACTAATTTACGACTAATTGATAAGTAAACTAGATACATAAATTTTTATCAAGATTTACGTTTTAGATAAACCCGCGACGTGACGATGAAAACATTTACAAGTTTAAACACGACCGCTGGAAATTTTAGAACAAAATTAATAACGGGATTAATTTTAAACCACTTCGATAAAACAATTTAAGCTAATTAGCAATTTTTATCATTCAAATGCTGATTAACTTTTATTAAAATTTACAACAATTTTAAGACTTTCGTCGGATAGAACAATGATATCTGCATAGTTAAATATTCGTTGACAAACTGTTACAATTTACAAATGTAATAGATATAATGAATTGTTTGCTTTATAACGAAATTAAGTACGTTTTGGGGAAATTACATAACATTTATTTATATTTGTTGTATCTTTAGCAGAAATAATGTTCAATAGATTAATTTATAGGAGTAATCGTTGTTTTTTAAATTTTCCTTGTAAAAAAATAAAGTAATTAAAAGTTATTTTACGTAACTTGTGTTATAAAAACTAGCTACCGTCTGTTTAATCTAAAAAGTACCGTTTCTTCGTCACTGCTGTTATTGCTAGGGTTTGCCTTCCGATTATATATCTATAACGAATAAAAACCTTTTGCAACAGTCTACTCAAGTTTATTTTCAGGAGAATTGCTACCACTACCTAAACGCAGTCTTCTTTTCACTAATCACCTGCTGCACTTTATCATTTCACTACTATGTCTTCTTGTTCTTGACATGTCCTCCAATAGAAACGCCAAGAACTTGTTTGCCCGCTTCAAAGACTGCTAATGGTGCTTGATCCTTTATAACCTGAGCAGTTTCGGTGTAAGTCGAAGGATCACCTTCACCATCGTTCTATTCAGCAACTATCACTTGATTATATTCTCACGTTTCTAAGCTACTTTCTTTTTCGTAGTAACGTTTTATATTGCTTTACAAGGAGACAATTTTTGGCCATTATGCCTTACCTGGACTTACCTTATAGTAAGTTACTCTGGCTATATGACATATATATGAATAGTACGGACTCTTATAAGTAATAAGGTACCGAGAATTTCTTATAATAAAATATTCAGAAAAGCGCTATTAACGCTTTCAAACGATTTACTCACATGGCCCTTCCATTCCTCTTCAACTAAATAGATTTTATAACTAGTAGGACCTCTTTAAAATGACTTCTTTTTCGCCGCGGTAAAGCCTGCCTGGCGAGCATAAGCACTGATTAAGTTTTTGTTAACGTTCTCAATCAGTTACCGGTATCACCGACAGCAGTGATTGCCAACTTCAAGGAAATCATTTAGAATCCCTTCAGAAAGTATCAACACCATATCGTTTTGGACTGAAGGTGACCCAGTGTATATAAGTCGGTAACCCAGTTGGATGTTAAGAGACTTATTGAACTTACAGCAAGTTTCCTGGAGAAAATCACACTGGACCCAACTTCTTATGAGTACATCTACGAGTTCTAGGCGTTCCTGTTAAAAACTCAATATACCACAAGGTGAAGTTTCCGCCAGGATACTATTGTCTAAAACCATGCCCGTACTTGCCACGGTAGTACTGGCCCACTTAAGCACGTCTACTCATGCACGTCCTTACCACTTGCGACGGCCTAGCGATATGCATGTTTTTCTTTAGTTAGTCCTTGTAATCGCGAATATCTATTATTTTTTGTCGTTTGCGACAGCCTAGCGATACGCAATCTTTTCTTTAGTTATTGCTTGTAATCGCGAACAGCTATTTTTTTAAGGGATATATTGCCTTCAGACTTCCAAATTCATTTAATAAAAAAAACTGAGGAGAAAAAATAGGACAGTAAGGCTAGGGCGGGTAGAGAAAAAAAATAAGGTTGTAGGCGTTAGTACGAACACCACTTTTATAGACTGCCTATGATAGTAGTGACTCGAGGATCCGGAGCCACTTATCTGTATGACCGGGAACGAATATCGGACAGGTATTATCTTGAGTTAAAGCTCTAAGACGTATGTACGTATGTTAACGTATGACGATTCATACTTTGCAAAGTAGATAAGCGATTGATTTTTGATAAGGGTAAACTAAAATTATTTTATGTTTAATGTTCCTTTTGATATTTAAAATTTTTTGAGTATATAATACTGATTGCACTCTATGCAAAGGTAGTTTAGAATATTTAACTCTTCAACAATAATATCTTTTGTTCCCTTTTTTAATATCTGTATACTGTAAAATATATTGTGAGAATAAAATGTTAAATCTTTACAAAGCGATAATTAATGCAAATTATCTATTTGCAGTGAATTTTCAAGGAGATATCGCTATTCCCGATGTAGATTATTTTAAGCCAGCAAATACTGCCCCTACAATATCTAAAATTAACAAATCACTCCAAGAAGAAGTAGAAAGACTTAAAAAGGAAGTTCTCTTAGAAGGACTTCAAGTTGAGGAAGAAGGTCTTCCAGACATATTAAGGAAGAGAACAAAACAACCGTCACCTATTTCTCAAGAAAAACCTAAGAAATATAACGAAGTTACGGTATTGTCAAAGGTTTGTATATTGTTAAAATGATTGTATATTTTTCTTTTTAAAACTAAATAAATTACTATGAAAAAATTACTATTTTTAAAAATATAATCAAACGTTTCTACATCTACAGATTATTCCACCTGGCCTTGACAAATCAATACTAATGAAAAATGGAAAAATACCACCTGGTGAAGATTTAGATAGTATTCATATTGGTAATCAAAGTAGAACTACTAATGCAAATCAAACAAATATAAACGAAAATCTCACAGAATCAGAAAGTTTAGAACAAGATGGCGTGTTAGTTGTAAATGTTTCGACTGATAACATATTAAATCTTGATGAATTTTATCCTAGTATACAATTATCCAACTTTACGAATAACATGGATGAAGTTACAAATAAGATTCAAAGCAATAGTCGTGAAATTACGGGAGATAAGAATAATTTTAAATTTAAAGAATTACCTGAAAATGTCACTGTTGCTCCTGCCCCTACGAATGGTGTTATATTATCAAATGATGATAATGATTATTATGAAAGCGCCCCCAAAGTAATTAACAAATCAATTCAGGAACTTAACGCAAAGTCTTATGAGATCAATGATTTGCTAAAACCGACCGAGAGTTTGCAAAACTTAGTTAATCTTTCTAGTCATAAACGTCGACGTAGAAGAAGGCATGGGAATGGAAGACGGTAAGAATTTATTAATAAATACGAGAAATACGCTGTTCATTGCTGTTGCAATAAACAATAATAACAAAAATAAACAATCGAGGTAACGACTTCTAAGTACATTTGTTTATTTTCTTATATTTATTTAATAGAAGATTTATAGAAAACAATTTTGATCACATTTACGAACTCGTAATACTGATCCCGATAAGGTAAAAAAAATATGGCATTTCGTGATTCAAATACACTTTTTAATCACTTACGAGAAAACCATGAAAATATAACCCGCCTAAATTAAGTTACTTTTTGCGAATACAAACATCTAAAATATACATAAACGTAGTTTACTTATTGTATCGATCAAATAAATATTATTTTTACTATATTTTATACACTCTTAGAATAATAAATAAGAAGAATATATGAACAACTTTGTAACTCCTTAGATATGTTTCGCACTGCGCCAAAACCGCTGTAACTAAATTATATGTATGCATCGAGAATAGCACACACTTCCATTCATACATTCACTTCATTAGTCTTATTGGCAAAGCGAGCTTTTTGCTTGAAAATTGCTAAAGTACCTTTGTGATGCATTTTAGAGTGAAGAAGAGTAGTTTTTATAGTAACTACTTGATATGATAAATGATATATATCTTAATATTGTGTATCTAAAATAAAATTCATGCAGTAATGATATTTCAGTTTTTCATGTGCTAATATATTAATTCATATTAATAAAAAATACACATATAGATAATTAATCATAACGTATTTCATAGTTTACGCAACATTCAATCAAATGAACGAATAGGACACAACACTGTACAGTATTCCGATGATCATACGGTTGGCAAAGAAGAGAAAAGATTTTTTCGGCATCAAGAAGAAAAACAGGAATCATCCCCATATCAACTTAATTTACCCGAACATGAGTTTTATGAAAAATTTGAAGTTAAACCTCCACAAAAAGAAATAGTTAATGACAATGCAACCCAACCGTTTAAGGACTGGTTTTTTCGGGACTCTGTAGATGACCTCGAAGCTAGTGAAAGTCAATACCACGGAAATAACTACTATAATCATACTGAGGTAAATAATAGGGCATTAAGATTTTGGTCTTTTATGTATTTACTATCAATTAAAATATTATCTTTTTTCTTTTTTGTTAAAACTTTCTGAACTTTATATATTTTTTACAAAAATAATCTTAAAAATTTTAAATAAGTCCTTTCTAACGCGCCTGGCCCCAGGCACGACGACTCTCCAGTGTTAGTGTATCCTGTAGGTGTTACACCTCACAAGTAATTTGTGTAAAATAGAACATCCTACCCATGGGGGCCGATTTGCTTCCCTTCCAATGATCCCAGTGACTGCGCTGCGGCTGTAGCTGATGTGATACTACAGGACATGGAACTATTCGTTCCAAGCTCTGTGGTACCACTTGGTGGCAGATCACGGCCTTGGTTTGATGCGTCTGTCAGGGCTGCAGCAGCCGGTAAACGGCAGGCGTACTAGGCTTGGGCTAAAGCGATAGTCACAAGGGATCCGAACTCTAGAGTTCTGAAGAGGAAATATAATCGTGCCTCCAGATTCTTCAAACGGCAAATCGCTACAGCAAAGTTCAAGCGTGTCGTCAAAATTGGGGATCAGTTGGCAAGGTACCCACCAGGCACGCGTAAGTTCTGGGCACTTTCTAAAGCCACCCTGGGTAACTTTTGCCAGCCGTCCCTACCGCCATTGCACACGGGGAATGATTCTCTGGCCCATACGGCAAAAGAGAAAGCCGATCTCTTTTTGCTTCAAACTCGACTTTGAACGACCAAGGGAAAACACCGCCTACCATCCAGCGGTGTCCGAGTTCATTGCCGGAAATAATTTTCCGGCAAAAAACCATTCGTCGTTCTCTACTTTCCTTGGATGTTCATAAGTCGAGCGGGCCGGATGGTATTTCCCCATTGGTGCTACGAACGTGTGCCCCTGAGTTGACTCCAGTGCTAACGCGTTTATTTCGGCACTCCTATCTCAAAGGCGTAGTCCCGGTCTCGTGGAAGTGTGCCTTTGTCCATCCGATCCCTAAAAAAGGTGATAGCTCGGATCCGGCTAACTACAGACCTATCGCCATCACCTCTCTTCTCTCCAAAATAATGGAGAATATCATAAACCGTCAGCTCCTCGCGTACCTCGAGGATCACCAGTTGATCAATGACCGGCAATATGGCTTTCGCCATGGTCGATCGGCTGGTGATCTTCTGTTATATCTCACACACCGTTGGGCTGCGGTTATTGAAAGCAAGGGAGAGGGTCTGGCAGTTAGTCTGGATATGGCGAAAGCCTTCGATCGTGTATGGCACAAGGGGCTTCTTTCGAAGCTTCCTTCCTATGGGCTTCCCGAGAGTTTATGCAAGTGGATCACCAGCTTTCTCACTGGGCGGAGCATACAGGTCGTTCTCGACGGTTTTTGCTCAGACCCCAAGCCCGTGAACGCTGGTGTACCCCAAGGCTATGTGCTATCCCCAACCCTGTTTCTCCTGCACATCAATGATATGTTGGATATTTCCAACATACATTGTTATGCGGATGACAGCACTGGGGATGCGGTATATTCCGGCCGTGCAGGTCTCTCTCGGGAAAACGTCGACGAGTGTCGAAAGAATACTGGGACTCGATATTTCGAGCGACTGTCGGTTTCGTGGTCATTTGGAGAGCAAGGCCAAGTTGGCCTCGATGAAATTGGGTGTGATCAATAGAGCGAGGCAGTATTTCAATGCTGGCCAAAGACTTGCGCTCTATAAGGCGCAGGTCCGGCCACATATGGAGTACTGTTCTCATCTCTGGTCCGGATCACCCCAATATCAGCTTCTACCTTTTGACCGCGTACAACGGAGAGCCGTACGGATTGTCGGGGACCCGGTGCTCTGTGAACGGCTGGACTCTTTGGCATTGCGTAGAGACGTGGCTTCCTTGTGCGTCTTCTATCGCATTTACAACGGGGAGTGTTCCGAAGAGCTATTTAATCTGATGCCTGCCGCCGAATTTCATCACCGCACAGCTCGTCACCGCCTTCATTACCATCCTTACCACCTGGATGCATGGCGTTCTTCTACTGTGCGGTTTGCAAGAACCTTTCTTCCACGTGTCACAAAGATGTGGAATGAGCTTCCTTCGGTGGTGTTTCCAGATCGATACGACATGGGTACCTTCAAAAAAGGCGTTTATTCCTATCTCCAAGGCCGGCAACGCTCTTGTGAGTCTTCGGATGTTGCAAGAGTTCATGGGCGGCGGTGATCACATTTCATCAGTGACCCGCATGCTCGTTTGCCCACCTTTTCCATAAAAAAAAAAAAAAAAAAAAAAGAACAACGAAAGTTTTATATATTAAGATTTTGTTAAAAGTTTATTTTAAAAATGTGAGGATTTTTATTTATAATTTAAAAAATATTATTGATGCATCTTAAATATCACATAAAACATATAAATGTTATGAGAAATAGAAATATTAGACTTTTATAAAATATATTTTAAGATAAAAAAAAGACATCGTACAGCGAGAGCGGCAACGAATAGAAAGGAACGTATTTGGGAGAATGGCGTGATCCCGTACGAGATTGACGGGAACTTCAGCGGAGCTCATAAGTCGCTGTTCAAGCAGGCGATGAGGCATTGGGAGAACTTTACGTGCGTCAAGTTTGTGGAAAGAGTCGCGGATTTACACAGGGATTATATTGTGTTCACTGAACGGCCTTGTGGGTGAGTAAGGTTACATCACGAATTAATAATAGTGTGAGACTACATATGATATATTCAAATTTAAAAGAATTTCTTTTTTCCTCTTTTAAAGTTTTAATCTCAGGAATTGACATTCGGATTTGAAAAATAAGGTTTTAATAGTCTAATTATAAAGAAAGGTAATATTCACTCTACCGATCTTACGAACAGTGTAGACAAGTAATGATTATTAATAGTTAGGAACACCAGAAAGTCACGGAGCTACTAGATATATGTAATAACAAACTCATACTTATATGTCATTGTATCCTACTAAAGATTAAATATTAAAAATTTTATCAAAAATTAGTACTAGTTTTTTGGTGTTTTCAAATTGAAGTAATAATTTAGATATATTATTTTTGGAAAGATTGTAAGCAAAGACTTAAAAAACTTAACTTTTTGTAAATAACATCTGATACTGATGAAATCATCCAAATTTTTAAATCGTGTTAGTGCTTTGCCCCTAAATGATTCAAAATTTAGACTGACAAAAATTTAGGCCAATTTCAGGCAATTTATTGCACAAATGGTCAAATTATAGTTTTGCCTGACAGACTTTGATGGACGAGATTACTCAGTAATATTATCTCATTACCTACTCGTTTAAAAAAATTTTATAAAAATAAGTTTAAATTATAGAAACAACTCACAAATCCTTTAATATTACAGATGCTGTTCCTTTGTTGGAAAACGTGGTAACGGGGCTCAAGCGATATCGATCGGAAAGAATTGTGACAAGTTTGGTATTGTGGTTCACGAGTTAGGACACGTGGTCGGGTTCTGGCACGAGCATACCCGTCCAGATCGAGATAGACACGTGCAAATAATTCGAGATAATATTATGACTGGTAAGTTCCAAATATAAAGTTTACCCAGCTTTTCACTTTCTTTGACACTCACCTATAAAAATACCATATATCTTGAGTAAGAATATATATATATTTGTTTTCTTTTATTTAAAAATTTTAAAGTATACATTCTAGAAATAGTACAAGATCACTTCTCTGGGTTTATCTGGACAAGTTGTCGTTCACAAACATGGTAGTGCTTATATAAACAAATAAAAATATATTATCCAATAATTACACACTGAAAACAGGAAAGAACACACATATTGAGTGCGTGTACATTTATATAAACACACACACACACACACATACATGCATATACCTACATTTTTTATTATTAAATTACAAATTACTAAAAGCTGTAACAGCTGTAATGCTTAATAACTTTTTATTTATTTCAATATGGTTGATCTAAGTAGTGCTTTTTTAAAGCCGTTTACTTTTACCATATAGTTTTTTTAGGAATATAAAACTTAAGAGATATTTCAATAATTCTAAAATTATTCGGCCTTTGATCTTTTATTACGAATGAAGTTTCATTAACCTCGCTTTAAATTTGGTAACTGAGTCTGTCATAAACATTCATAATATCGCAGTATTTAAATAGATATTTATCATTAAATTTAATTTAATTTTAATATTTTTAAACATGAATATGAAAAAATTAATCAATTATTTTAGTCAATATTAAAAATTTTATTCATTGTCATAAATGTATTTAAGAATTTGAAAATCCACGTAAAAAACTTACAGTGCTTCTAACAAAAGACTAAAAGTTTTGAGCTCTTTTAATCGGACGTAATCCTATTTCAAACTAAAGTTACTACTTCTCGGTTCGCTAAATACAGGTTTAACATAAAACTAGCTTTTAAAATAGTACTATTGAATAAGTTATTACAACGATTATTGTCTTTAAAAATCAGTTGTTATATACATAAATATAACTCCTACAAAAAACACGTAATTTTAGCTACCTGGCTAAATCTGGTGTTCATTTTAGAACGATAAAAAGCTAATTTCAAAATTCTCAGGCTAATATTAGTAAATTACGTACTTGAATACTTAATTAAATGTTAGATGAATTTCAAAACGCTTTATCTTACTCTCCCATAATTAACATGTTTAAATGTCCTTTGTTGGTGCGTGTTCACTGTTCAGCCTTCAAGCACAACACGCACTGTCACCGAGTGACACAAATTAATTTTGAAGATACATTTCGTTTACATTTAATTAAATGATTATCTTTATTATTAAATACATATTTGAAACGAATACATTATTACTGTTTTTAACTTACGATTGCTTTGACGTAAATTAGGTTAATTGAAGTTGTACGATAATTTATATGAGTATTAAGGTCAACTAGAACTAAATTAATCCCTTTTCGGTTACCTAGTACAGACAGACGTCGAGACTTAAGTAGCTTAAATTTCAGTGTCTATTGTCTGTTGTTAAGTATTAACTTCAAACCAGAAACGGAATATAAAACAAAATGGCGGTTTAATAAGGCCATAATCTAAGTCAGAGTGCGTAACGTCCTTGTGTCCCTTCAAGCCTGCACTTGACCTGAAGTGCGTCACACTTGCAGAAAATTATACTGGTATTTTATGTAACGTAAATGATATCGCTTTTAAATTGTAGGAACTTGCAGCATCACAAACTCTTAATATTTGAAGTAAAGGTAGCGCGGACCATTTTTGTTTTTGATAATAACTAATGTATTTGATACATGACTTTTGATGCAATTACCGATTTACTAGGTATTGGAGTTGGTTTACAAAAGGCTTTGTTCATTTCAATCAAACAAACAATTTAACACGTACAATTGCATAATTCTTAGTTGATCATAACTTTAAGTGCTCAGTAATTGCAGAGGTACCTAAGGATTAAATTTGCTTCTCGGTTCATACCATTGACACAACTTCTTTAACCTATCAAATATTCTTGTGACAATATTATACGTCACGTTGAAACGGACTAATAGAAATGGATGTTACATCCGGAAGTAACCTACTTCTTTCATAAATAAAAATAATAGTATAGATAATACCAAGGTAGCTCAAGTTGTTTTGATATTTTTCTAATTCAATGTATAGGTTTGACCATAATTATGTGACTTTGCAAGTGACTTTGTTAACAATCCTGACCCATCCATGAACTGAGATAAGAGAGATAAGGAAAGGTAAACAATATTATTGTTTTACGACAGTTATTTTTTTCATCGCTTGTTATGAAGTTCGATCAAATTAATAAATTAAATTAAAGAAAACTTGAATAAAAAATCTATGTAACATATTCGAGTACGAAAAAATTGAAAATCAACATGGGATCAAAACTATTTAATGTCAAAGAAACCGGAATGATTTTGTCAATTATTTTAAAATCCCTTATCTACCTCAATCTATATTTTAAAATCCCATTTGTCCCTACTTTTCATGTGCTCCATAAACAGTATTTACCCTATGAATGCCAAAGGTCCAGACGCTAAATAAGAATTACATCACGCTCTAACCCACTTACATTGAACTAAATAAAGTTAGTGAGATACTTGTATTTTATATAGCGGCACTTCGTCTGCTTCGTGTGGAGTGCTGCCCTCTAGAGCAAATTAATTGAAGTTAAAATACAAATGTTAAGGTAATTTATTACTAGTAATAGATGTGCAGTCTTTCTTACTACTGACAGCAAGATATCATCCAGTTTAAATTAAACATTTCTTAATAATTGCAGAAAAAAAAATTAAGGATCTAATCTAGAAAGCCTATTTTTGTCATGCATGTTGTTCCAAACACTGTGTATACAATTTTACAAGAATTGCTCAAGCGATATTTTCTCTCCATCTTTTAAGTATAAATTAAAGAAATCAAAACCAGAGCACCGATATTCTAACATTTAAAACTTTCTTCTTTGTTATAAGTTTTAAAAGACAATATTCAACCTTAAAGCCCCCGACCTATGGTTTAATTTACCTTAGATTTATGTAACTTTATTGCTAGAGACATGAAACTGTAAGGTTATTGTTATAAATTTAAATCAACATGAATTTAAAATTTGTGAAGGATTTCTCTAGTTTAAAGTGTCCGACATTATTCCTTAATTGAGTTCGGTTTTAAGATAAGCCTTTATTGAAATTCTTATAAGTTTAATATTATTATTAATAAATCGGTCGTTCCATTAATAATAATCTTCTTAATTTATTTGGTAGTTTAATATTTGTCAGCATTCTAACAAGGGAATCATCTTTGACATATTTAAATCAACACAGTTTATTCTTTAATAATACTTTTTGGCCCACTAAATAGTTTATTAAATTGAGAGAATTTGTTATCAATTACAGGCAAATGCAAGTTTCGAACGAGGATTATATAAACTTTGAAATTAATTTTCCTCAATCCGCTTCCAATGTTATTGGAGAACTCGCTTCGAATAACTTTTTCACAAGTTAAATACTTTTACCTGCTGCTTGGAGATATAGACTATTATGATGGATTGAAAAGTTGTCTACTTTAATAAAAGATGTAGTTTTTCCTACTAACCTTTTATAATACAAAATACTTATATATAGTTGTGGTCCAACAAAAAAACATTGTTTTTTTTTTTATTATTTTTTTTTATTTTAGGACAAGAGTACAATTTCAACAAGCTCACAGAGGAGGAAGTCAACTCTCTAGGACAAACGTATGACTATGACTCGATCATGCATTACGCTCGTAATACATTCAGCAAAGGAACATTCTTAGATACCATCCTACCTCTCGAAGTGCACGGGAAGAAGAGGCCGGAGATCGGACAGAGAGTGAGGCTGAGTGCTAGCGATAAAGCGCAAACTAATTTACTATATAAATGTGCAAGTAAGTATATTAAAAATCATTACTTTTTAAATACAGAGGTTTTTTAAAAACAGCCACTGGATAACTATATATAAGATAAAAAAAATGTTCTGCGGTTTGTTTACTACGTATTATTATGGTATGATATTATTATGGTATCTATGGAGGTGGACTAGATTCTAAGCAACAAGAGGTGTATGGTGATATTTGATAACAATATAAGGATTTATCAACAGAATGCGGCAAGACACTCCTAGGCAACTCTGGCTGGTTCAATTCGCCAGGCTGGGGTTCAGAGACAACACCCGCAAATCCTGAGAAATGTGAATGGAGAATTGTCGCTACGCACGGAGAACGAGTTGTTCTTAATATTACTGGTAAATATTAGAATTGAATTTGAAGAAGTGGATGTCTCTTACTAGTCCCATGATAGTACTATGAGTTTCAGTGTATATGCTGGTGTTGGTATCTTCTTCATATTATAAACATTAATTATAGATTCTTCATCTATATTTTATACATTAACCATTAAAGGATAAAAATGATAAATGATAACATAAATTTTATTAAACAGTTAATTGATAAATTAAATAGTTGTGCCCTAAAAGGTTTTAATTAATACCCCACCAAAGTTTAATTCCATTGAAATTAAACTTGGGGCGCGGAGAATAACATGAAAAACGTAATGTTTGCCTGAGGCTTAAGCTCCCAATTTCGCGAAGGGACTACATAAATCGCTTTCAATCAGCCTTTGATTTTGTTTATTCTCGCAAAACTTAAATATCAGGGTCGGCAGGGCGCGGGTAATGAATACCCATGTATTACAGGCGCTCATGGACGACAGAAACAGCTTTTTATGGTGATGATACTTTTATTGATATAATGTATTTTGAGACTATAGGTTATTAAAATTAATTAAGAAAGAGACATAATTTTACAAGAAACAACCCTTTAAAATAAACCATTAAAATAAACCGACATCCTTTTCACTTCATGATCTTAGCAAAGATATTATACTATAAATAAATACTAGCTATTGAAAGCCACTTCGTCCGCCAATTTTTATTTTACTCCACAGACTTCAGAATAATCTAATATCAAATTCAAACTGCTTATGGATTAAAGTACGAACCAATGAATAAAGTATCATTTACTCGACGTATTAACGTATTAATATAATTATAGTCTTGTAAAATATAATATCAGATTTGAACTAACACCGATTACTTTTATTATAAACTTTATTCAAAATCTCATCCTTTTAATAAATTGAAATTTTTAATTAATAGAATTCAGTACTACTAGTTAATGTAACGAAGCTGGCTTTGTCAGATTAAGGAAGGTGAGAGTACTCTAATCTACTCTCAATCCGACCAAATTCACTATTAACCTTCACTTACTCTATCAACGTAACAAATATTGAAATATTTTGAACGATGTTGTTTTCACCAAAACAATAACTTTTACTGTTGTATTGTATTTGTTGGATTTGAATAATTTAGCAAATACTATGAAGAACTAACAATTCTAACAATTACGCCTTCGTAACCCTTTAGGCATATATGTATCTGATTTAAACACCTAATAGATTGAGGAATTCACTTTTGAATTTATAATCTACACCCCAAGGCTTAAATCCATAAACTTGACACCCTCTCACGTGGTGATGGTTTCATTGGGGCAACTTTAAATTAATGTGCACATTCAGTTTGGTTTGCTTCATTGTGCCGGGGTTTAGTACATCGTATTTTGAGTTATTTTGTATCTTAAAAAAGTAACATACTTTGAAAATCCGATAATTTAATATGAAATGTAAAAAAAATTGCAATTTTTGCGATCCAACAGCCTTCAACCTAAAAGATTTTAATTTAAAATATTAAAATTCTTTGTTTTAAATTCTAATTAATATAATTTGGAAAATTAAATAATTTGATTACTCTCATATTAAGCTTTCTGATTGGTTATAATGTGATGGACAGCCAATTGCAACCCTTAATAGTGTTTTAATTTTTTTCAACGATTAATTCTAGTAACCGAACTTTTTTTATCTTAAGTATAGGAAAATAAGCCAATCTTATAATTATAGTACAATAATACAAAAATATTTATATTTCCATTGTACTTACTATTGGTAACGCCATCTTATATCTTAATTTATTAATTAATGAGTGAGCAAATTATATGTGACTTCACAATCCATTTTTCTCACTCTTCCTTAAAACCTGTACACACCCGAACCTTGCGCAGTGCCCGCATTTACCAGTCAAGCATCATATATAGCTCTGATCATATCTAACGACAGAGGTCGTAGCCCTACAACTCCGTCTTCACCTTCCGTCCGGTCTTTTGAATATTGCACATCGGGATCGCGAAGAGCCATTGTTATAATCTCCCACTATTAAGTGGTAGTGCCAAAGCTTGACCACGAGCGTTACGGGACTTCTGTGCCATTGACCTGTTTGTATAAACTATGTTCCACTACGCGCCATCGGCCTTGGATTATCCTACTGGAGCTGCCTTGGATTCTGAGGTTAGTTCACCCTTGGCTTCTCATTTATTCGTAAAACCCTTAGCGAATCACATTTTACGTATTTACTGCTCCCCTGAGAGCGTGTTCAAGAAAATATATTTTTTTATTTTTTGTGAACCTCCAACTATAAATCCTGAATTAGAGAAATATGTCCTTTCCTGCTCCAATTAATAACAAATGTTTTGCGGTAAAACATCGCATAAGGCTTATAAAATTAAGTTAAGTTGTATAACGGTACGTTTCGTTTCATATTGCTTTAACTACATGAGTATGTAATTAAGTCTGATAAAATATCTGTACCTTATATAAATAGAACCAAAATCTTTGTACCTTTTTAGAACAAAGGAGTATAGAACTTTAAAACCGCCAACGTCAAAGTCTAATATCCAAAAAAGTTTGATACTATGCATTTATAAACATTAAGACTAGTTTACAAATATTTTTCCTTTATTCATTCATCAAAGTATTAACGTGGTTTATGGTTTACTATAGACAATTTACTCTAGTAATAAATAAGTTAATATCGACTAAGCAGATCCCATAAAAGAGACCTTTCTCGATCACAATGTTTATTTAGAAAAGAAGCTAGTCTTACTGTGGTCACTGCTCGTAAGTCTACTATAATATATAACCAAATGTTTGAAACATTTATTTCTTATTTAATAAATTTGTGAAGAATTTTGGAAAAGGGACCAAAATAAATTGGTTTTTACAAAAAAAGGTGATAAATTATCGCCACTCGGTTTACGAGTTTTGTACTTGACCCGAGACTTATTAGTGCAAAAAGTTTTCTAGTAAGGGTACCTATTAGTGATATCTTGTTTTATAAATAAACTAGTATAAACTGGTAGATATAACAGGAAAATATAAAACACAATGAATTTTCTGAACTTTGAATAAATTTTATGTCCTTTTTAAAAATTGTATTTTACTGAATGTATTTTGTTAAATGCATTGCACAGAAATTCTTATTACATAATTATATGGACAAGGCTTCTTTAAGATCCTTACGCTATTCAGGTCTCTCCATTCTTTCAAAGTTTTTACTTCCCCTTTGAAAGAACAGTGTTTATTTTCTAGAGGCCTGAATGAACGCAGTGCTCTTAGCTGGCTGCTTATAATGAAATAGGTATTAAAAGAGTTCTTACCCCCGTTACCTATAAATGAAGCTTACGAGTACGTGGTATAAGGATGAAAATTAATTGTACAAATTTATAACAGAAATGATTGTTACAGAATCATCCCATTTATTTGTTATATTTATTGACTTGCGAGACTGCAGAAATTATATAGTAGGTTAAAAATTTGTTATAAAAGTAAAGAAGATCTGATGTTTCTCTACAGAAATAGATATTCACAAATCAGACGGTTGTCGATCTGAATGGGTTGAAGTCAGAGACGGCTATATGCCGAACGCCCCAGTGCTCGGCCGTATCTGTGGGTCTGGCAAGGGCCCTATGATGAGATCTACAGGCTCCCGACTCACTGTTGTGTATCAACCGGGAACAAGGTCCAAATCTCATAGAGGATTTAGAGCGCTTTACGAAGGTGAGTTAGAGTGAAGCTATCTATTTCCCAGTATTTTTTTTTTATTTTCAAGGAAAACACCAGCCCTTCAAATCCTTTCATAGGTTTTCCAAAGATACAACTAAGCTTCCTTCATGTGTTATTTTATTATTTTTACTTTAAATAAATAAATAAATATTTTAAAATAAATATAATAAATCCCAGCCGTATGCGGCGGTGACATAGAAGTGAATAGCAGTGGTCATCTAGAGTCACCCAACTATCCCGACGACTACCATCCTAACAAATTATGCGTTTGGCGACTCTCTGTACCACAAGTAAGATTTATATTGTTTTAATTAAATATATTTAGGTTTTAAGAAGTAGGGTACATACACATTTCACAGGGTACTTTCATATCTATATCATTTCATATATTAGATTTCTTACGATGTTTTCATTTTTCTATTATTTTTCCAGGATTATCAAGTAGCTTTGCGGTTCCACTCATTTGAAGTTGAAAATCATGACACGTGCAACTATGATAAAGTTAAAGTCAGAGACGGTGACTCCATGGATAGTCCTCTGATAGGCATGTTTTGTGGACATAAAATACCTCCTGATATCAGGTATTACCTACGTATTTATATTTAAATACGAAAAAGTATCTTATCGTTGTATGTTAACAAATGTTAGAGATAATTGCAACTCCTGATATTATGGATGCCTTTTAAGGTCGACGTCAAACAAACTACTGGTTATCTTTGAGTCAGATAGCTCAGTACAAAAGGCGGGTTTTTCTGCCACGTTTATGAAAGAGTTCGACGAGTGTACGTCCATTGATCACGGCTGTAGCCACTCCTGCGTCAACACTCTCGGCGGGTACGAGTGCGCTTGTGACATTGGATACGAATTACATTCCGATGGAAAAAAATGCGAGAGTGAGTGGATTAAGTATTTTACTATAACTAAAATGTTTATCAATATTTTAATTTTTTTTTTATGGTATACTTATTATCAAAAAGAAATTTATAATGAATAGTGATTTTTTTTTGTTTTTTTTATTGTATTTTATACATTTATAGTTTTTCTTTCTGATATGAGACAATGTTTCTTCTATGTAAATCGGATATATATTTCATTTACAGACGCATGTGGAGGAGTGCTCTACGCTCCAAATGGTACCATTACTTCACCATCATTTCCGGATTTATACCCAGCATCAAAAAACTGCTTATGGGAAATTGTCGCACCGCCACAACATAGGATAACGCTTAATTTCACACATTTTGATTTAGAAGGCAGCAATAATATGTATCACCAGGTAGTGTCCTAAATTCTACTTCAAATTTCGTTACAACACAGTAATCACTCTCATACTCTGCTAATGACCTATGATGAGCCACTATTCAAATTCCCCGGTCATAGCAAAGTTTCATCCATTTAAGTGGTTAGATCATTAAAGTGACATCTCTAGGGCAAGGTCTACTGACCTAATGAACGGAAGTATCATGCTGGTCACGCGATCATGACAGAACGTTACATAGGTGTTTCACGCATAGAGATATACTAACGTGTCTTTGGTTTTGCTAAAAAATTATTTTTCTATTATTTATTGTGAAATTGTTTTTATCTATAATAAGACCTGTATATAAATATTCTTATAACATATCGCAAAAGTAAACTAATTTGACTTTGAATCCACCGTAGTCAATTTATTGCTCATCATTACACATGATGGCTCGACCCCATCACACATGAAGGTAGAGTCCCCTCATAGAAGGTCAACTTAACAAAAAGTAGTTATTCTTCCAGTCTTCTTAATTCACATGCACTAAAGTACTTATAATTCTCACACTATTTACTACAATTATATTAAAATATATATAATAATTACCACATGTATTTAGGAGTGCGAATACGACAGTGTGACGGTGCATTCCCGCCTCGGCGCCGATGTTTTGCGGCGTCACGGTGCCTTTTGCGGCTCCGTGTTGCCACCGCCCGTGACTTCCGACGGCGCCGTGCTGCGAGTTCAGGTGCGTTTCAGATCATAGAACAATTGAGACAGCATGAAGACTTTTAAGACTATTAAGTTTTGATACAAAGCGAACGAGTACCGTGTTTGATTCTCGGTTGTTATGAATCTGTACAATGATTATTCAATTACAACCAAACTACCGCTCACATATCGTCGGTTTACGACTGTATATAGAGCAATCTACCAGGTTATCATCCAAAGATCATTTAGACACCAGATAAGTAAGAGTAGAATTTTGCTTGGTTTTGCATCAAGCACCATGTTTCTTTCTCGGTGTTAAAACGCATCCCTATTGAGATTTAAAAGCCTTCCAAATTACTTACAACGTTTGATATTTATACGTTATTGGTATAATTTATATTTGTCTATTTGTCTATTTGTCTATTCAGTTTACATCGGACACTTCAGTCCATCACTCGGGTTTCGCGGCCGCGTACTACATAGATGTAGACGAGTGTGCGGACAACAACGGCGGTTGCGAGCATGAGTGTCACAACACGCTAGGCGGCTACGAGTGCGCTTGTCACAGTGGTTTTACACTACACCCTAACAAACATGATTGCAAGGAAGGGGGGTGTAAGCACGATATAACACATCCTCATGGAACTATATTTAGGTGGGAGTTTTTTATATCTTAGGATTTTTATAATCGAGGAGTTAAAAACACTTGAAAATACATTGTACGAATTTTTTCTTTATTTTTTATTTTCCTTACAGTCCAAATTATCCAGACATGTATCCATCAAGAAAAGATTGTGTGTGGCAATTCTCTACAACTCCGGGACACCGCATTAAGCTGATCTTTAACGTATTTGAATTAGAACCTCATCAGGTATCTTATATGCTTTTACTAATATATCGCTTTCGATTTTTTCTATTAGCAACATAGGTTATATTTATTTTTTATATCCTAGGAGTGCACATACGACCATGTGACTATATACGACGGGGCATCGGCAGATGAGAAGACTCTGGGTCGGTTCTGCGGCAGTAAGCTCCCTCACCCTGTTGTGGCCTCGCAGAACCAGATGTATGTGGTGTTCAAGTCTGACGCATCTGTGCAGAGGAAAGGATTCTTGGCAACTTATTCTACAGGTAAGCTAGCAAGCAAGGACTTTAATATTTAAATTCAGTTTTCATGCCAAAGAGAAAAATATTTGATTAGTTTTATTAACAAATAAAACTATAGTTCGTGCGCTGTAGTGTGGTGCGGGTGACGTCTGTCAGTACTACATGACTCCCTAGTTGGTCGTCCATGGACGTTATGCATTTCATTTTTTTCGCTTACGATACTCACAGTATAAATCTAGTTCTCTTTAATATTGTTATAAAAATTAATGTGTTATTCAGTTGTGCAGTGTAACACCGTGTATAAACTTATCTTTACTTATATAAAATAATCAAAATGGGCTAAGTATTGTTTTTTCGTGACAGCTTTTTTGCTCCATGGTACATTAGCGCAGCGGGCATTTTGTTTACTCGTGCAATGCTATCAGTACGATTGCTAGCACTGACTCTGATATGAGTTTAGGTGAATACAATATATTTTTTCTTAGCTATCTTTTAAGAAATATATATTCTGTTCATTCATTAATATAATTATAAAATCTTTAACAATAAAAATTGAACTATTTACGCACAATTTACTTTTTTATTATAAAAAAACATCGACTATCCATCGTAGCAGTATAACCCCTCACTAAATGTTATGTTATACGCATAAAACTGCTTAAATTCTGATTGCGCTTAATTTAATTAATTACAGTTATTATATATTACGAATGTGGTATAACGAAAAATACTAAAATATAATTTGTAAATCGCGCCTACTCTCAAAAGAGAAACGAAACGTTAGTGACAGTGTCACCCGCACCATGCTACACCGCACAAGGTATACTTACTCTGTTAACTTAATAAGATGTTCGTTGATCTTATTTTCCTTCATCTTTTATTATATACTTATACTGTATAATATACAAATATTAAATAAATAAATGTTACAAAACATTTTGTTATTTTTTTCTATTGTTTATATTTTTGTAGATTCCGGGTGTACAATAAAGCATATTATTATTATTATTGAGGTACTTATATGTGCTTAGACATAGATATTAAAAATCAATATATGCAGCATGTGGGGGCTACCTGGCGGCATCAGAGACTGTAAAGCACGTGTATTCGCACGCGCGCTACGGACATGACTCATACGAATCACGTGCGAATTGCGATTGGAGTATCGTGGCGCCGCTGGGACAGTTCGTCCGACTCACCTTCCTCACCTTCGAGCTAGAACCCGAAGCTAACTGCGGATATGATTTTGTCCAGGTGTTCGGAGGCTTGGAAGGCAGCGCTGGAGATTATGGAAGTTTTTGTGGTTCAAAGGTTAACGAGTGATACAGTTTTGATATATATTTTTGATTTATATTTTTATTTAAACATCCGACAGTTATACCTTAATTTTGTTTAGTGCACTGATTTAACTTGTTATTTTTTTCTAGATGCCCCCTCAAATCGTATCGACTACTGAGGCTTTGCTCTTAAGGTTCCGCACGGATGATTCGATAGTTTTTAAAGGATTTTCAGCGTCGTATGAAGCTGTCAAACCCGATGTGTGGAGTGGAGAAGATAGTTCTGAGGGCGGAGAAGATTTGGACGAGGAAGAAGATGAAGAAATGCCACCTTTAGTTTTAGGTAGAAGAGGTCTTCGCGCCCCGTTACCAAGATTCGTCCGTCGGCCCACGTGACGGTGGCCCTTACGTCACAGACATAGGCGACTGCACAGAAACGCACATCGCGTTAAAACAAGCAGTCTCTTTTAGGACTCCAGCTATCACATCTACAGAAGTTTAATGGTTGCTAAAGATCGTACATTATGAATATATTACAAGACCAAGGAGATTGTACATCAAATATGAATTCACATATGCTTAGAATTAGAAATGTTGTCAACTAAAAATATAATGTTTTTACATAGTTAGATAGATAACAAGAATGAAGTTTCACCTCTTCGGCTAAACATTTTGATCTTCTCAATAATTATATACACTTAGACGTTCATAACAATAAATGAACACTAGCGGAGATTTGATAGAACTAGTCCTTTATATTTTACAATTTGATCTGAAGGGGTAGCTGAACTATCAATACAATTTGTTTTTCTTTTATGACTGATTATAAATGTAAATAAATTATTTGTAGGAACCTATAACTTTATAGACTAGTAGTTACCAAATGAATACTCTTAATTAAATTTTAAAATTAAATTCTCAGAATTGCTTTCTGATTGTTCAGTATAACCAAAATACGATAACCAAAGAAATTGTTGTTTGCCATACGTAGTGCCATATCCTAATAATTTTATTTTGAATTGCCTCGTTTATATTTTATTAATAGTTATAAGTAGTTCGTACTTACAAAATGTAATTGTACTTCGAAAACTATGATGTATATATGCTTGTCTTTTATTTAAAGAATGTCCAAAATACCAAAAAGCACAATTTAAGAAACAAGAAATATGACAATACGTACTAGCATAAGATATTTAAGCATAATATTTAAAAATGTAATAACGATATGTTAACTATACAAAATCAGTGCAATGTGTGAGTGAAAATTAATAATACTGATTTAATATATATTATATTTATAATTTATATCCTATTTGAGTACATTTAAAAATACGTTTCGGCTAAGGTATATCTATATACCGTAGCCTAAACTAAAATTTGTTATAATAACAAAGTGTTTGATGTAATTTTATGAAATGTAGATTAGGATAAAAATATATGTTCTCAAGATGTATGAGTGCCAAAATCAATACAAGTTACATAATAATTGAGTAATGTTTAGGACGCAAATTAGTGTTTTATAAATTAAACGCTAAAAGATTAGTCAGGTAGGAAAGTCAGATAATTTTTAATAAAATGATTTAAAACCGATCTTTTTTTTATTTTATGGAATACACATAAGTAATAAGAAATAATTACATTACAAGTGAAAATGGTAGTTTATAAAAAAATGTTACTGCTCGTACTTCCTATTTATAGTTTTATGAATTTATATAAATGCAATATTTTGGGCATTACATTGTAGTTATAGTAAAAGACAGAAAAAAAAAATAAGCAACAGTTTTATATTTTTAGATCTTATAAATTTACAGGCAAACCAATTACATAGACTACAAATAATATTTAAGAAACGTTCTAAAATTAAGGGACAAAGTATATTACTTAGGAGTTCAGTGTGTCCTGTCCTAGATTGACATCAACTTTTAAATATCAAACTGGGATAGGACAAAAGAGTCTACCTATAAGGAATCTCATGCCTTCATCTTACTTTTATTGGTACAATAATTAAAGTAAGTGTACTGAAGTCCTAGGGTGAGCAATGTGTAGCCTACCAATTATTGCAGAGCATTCTAGAATACTTCTCGAATTCCATTGGATTCGAAAATTTTAAGTAAATGTCAATCTGTCATCCTTGTCATTCCGTAAGCACTCAAAAACTAGCACTCAAAATAATAATCAAGGTTCGAACGTGCCTCAGAGTCCACAAATATTATTATGTACATCTTAGTATGTATTCTTTAATAAGTAAAATTTATTGATTTTTTCTGATGTTTATATTTCTAATAATTTCTTCTTTTCTTTTCTAAGTTTCTTTGAACTATTGGAACGGGATCTATGAAGGAAAAATATCTGGATAAGTAAATTAGCGACTTTTGACGGTAAGGGAACATTATTAAACTTCTTCGCCATATTCAAACAGTTAAAGGTTATCTGTGCGTAACAAACATTTAGACCTGTCAATTGTAATATTTCATGAAGCATAATATACAGATAAATATAAGCACTTCTTAAAACGACAAGGACAAAATTAAATCCAAATGCCAATTTGTCGATTTTTTACCACGAAATGTCATTGTCATTATACGTCAATTGTCAGTTATTTCTGCAATTTGCTTCTGACTTGATTACTGATTTGTCATTATTATTGTCAACGTCTACGTAACGTTATGTTATTTATTTATTTAAATTACTTTTTTCTGGCGTCTTTGTGACGATTATTTCTACCCATTTTCATAAGCTTATATTAGAGTTAACGAAGGGTTTCATCAGAACAATGACGTCTTTAGCGTTTAAAGTTAAAAGTAAAAACGGTCAGCAGATATTAAAAGATTTGACCTCTGAAAGTACTGTCGGTGAATTAAAAATGTTTCTGTCTAGTATATCGGACGTTAGCATCGAAAGAATCTGCGTTTTGTGTGGGTATCCGCCTAAGCCATTAGACATAAGTAATGATAGTAAAAAAATAATTGAAATTGGCTTAAAGACTGGTGAATCACTAATTATAGAAGAGAAATCAACGCTAACATCCGAAAATATAAAAAAACCGGATGTTACTAAACCAGTGGAGAATGGGGTGTCGCATGAAATAATAGGGCCGTGCAGACCTGGGATTTTAATGAAGAAAGTTGTTCCTTCAGATAATTCTTGTCTTTTTACTAGCATAGGTAATTACTATAAGTTCATATTTTTTACTACAGCAAAATTGTTACTATTTTTTTTTTTCATATTATAGTATAATTTATATTGCCTTCTACAAGTCCTCATTTATCTTTCACAGGTTTTGTATTAAATGGCAATGTAGATACAACTGTGCACACGCTGATGCGGCAAATAATAGCTATGGAGGTGGCTAGTGACCATGATACTTACAATGAGGGTGTTTTAGGCCGTCCTAATGCAGAATATTGTGACTGGATACAACAGCCTAGTTCATGGGGAGGTGCTATTGAGGTTACATTTGTTTTTAACATAATATCCATTTAGTTTTTTAAATGAATTTTCTTACCTTTGAAATGCTCCGTATAGTTTATTTTTAAATGTGTGTATTATCAAAGTAATGTATGAAAGTAAATTTATATTTTCAAGATTCAAGTTTTCAAAATGTATTTCAAGAAGGTTATTAGAGTAACTGGTAAAATCAATTTAATAAATTATCTTTTTATTTTGTAGGTAGCTATCCTGTCTCGTTTTTATGGTTTGGAAATGGCTGTGGTAGATACACTTAATGCAATAATAAATAGATTTGGAGAAGACAAGAACTATGGTCAGAGAGTCTTTCTTTTATTTGATGGGGTTCATTATGATCCTTTATACCTTGAACAATCTGATGTAAGTATTACTCTATCAATAATTTAATTGGAAAGTTGATGATTACTCAAATGATCGCACTTAGATATATCTTGTTCTATGAACACCAAATTGAAAGCCTAAGAATTTAAACTGGAACTAAATCCTTTCTTAACCCTAGTCAATAATTACTAGTATAAAAAGTATAATTAATATTAATCTATTTTATGTTTTTAGGGGGGAATACAAACAGTTTTTCCAGCTGAAGACTTGGATATATACAGAGAAGCTGAACAATTAGCTCATGAAGCAAAGTCCTCCCGTCAATTCACAGATTTAAATAAATTTACTCTAAAATGTATGATCTGCGACAAATTACTAACTGGACAAGTTGAAGCGCAGAAACATGCTAAAGAAACTAAACATGCAAACTTTGGTGAAGTTTAGGAGCCATTGGTTTTAGAAATTACTTTGCTTTGTTTAATCAATGGTGGATGAATTGCATGGTTATGTAATAGTTTATTGATTTGACATTGTTTTTATAATATTGCATTGGATTGGATGAACAAATGGATAACTTGCATATTAAATCTCTATGGTTTAATTTAAATCGAATCTTGTTACAAGCAGAAGTGCAACATTATAAAAATAGCAAAAAGTTTTAAATCGACAATATTACTTAGCACATTTTGTTAGATATTTAATAAATAAATTAGTTTTATTTTTTTAGTTTCAATTTATTTTATTTTTAATCAAGCAATCTTTTTGGAATATTTAAATATACTTTGTAAGACAATTTGGTATAATCACTAGCTTAAAGCAATATTATCAAGAGTAATTGTTAATGGTACTGCCAATATTGCCTTAAATAAATTTTTTATTATTATGAAGTACTACTTACTACTCTAGTTTTCTGACACCTGTCAATCTGTACATACCTAGATATTATTGTACATTACAGTAATTTAAGAAATTAAGCAATTGACATATATTAATCTTGACACATTATTTCTTGTACTGAGTACATTTATTAAATTTATTTTCCCTTTCAAGAACTAAAAGACATTGACATATTTGTTGAACCTACACATTTATATATTTTACACTTTGAATCAATATTGTTGATCTATTATGTACGTAGAATGTATTTGTGTCAGATGTCTTATCACTGGAAGGCTTCTGTGAAGAAACTGCAACTTGAAATTAATGGCTATGAGAGTTCCAAACGAATCATATTAGAGATAAGAAATAGTAATGACATTTTTAATAGAAAGAAGGGATTGCTATAAATTAAGAACACACAGAAAAGTGCATTTAGCCGTGATATTAGTTAAAATAGTTAAATAAAAAACAACAATATTTTAAACATATTTATTGTTAACACAAACTTGTACAGTATCAATAAATATAGATAGTCACTTCGGGATCACTTTGTCTTAACTACCATTACTTTAATGTTGTTTTACAACCTTATAATTGAAATTGTGCTTTCGCAGCCTAAAACGTCTATGACTCAATGCTGACATATTTATATACAATTTAAAAATATATTTTATATCGATATGAGAATATTAAGTCCTTTTAAGAATTATCGATCTTAATGTAATCTATCGAAGAATTTTAAGACTTATTAGCTAAGACTATCCATTTAAATATGTACAGTGTTCACAACATTCTTTGATATTTTACAATTTCAATAATAATCTCACAAAAGTTTGTGCTGTAATAATGCTTTTCTTTTTCTATTTTAAAATTGTTTTCTGAATGCAGCGCAAAAGCAAGGCGTTTACTAATTTTCAAAATTAGGTTCTCATACAAGATAAATTATTAATAATTCAATCATTATGAAGTGAGGAAATAAAATTATATAACTAATTATGCTATAATAAAATGTGAAAACCAAAAACCGAAAAAAAAAAGAAAAAATAAGTATAACGTTTAGTTTGTTTCAAATGTAAGATAAGAAAATAAAATTGATTTAACTGATTGAATAATTGATCTTATTTCAAATATATATTAAATGTTCCAAGTAAAATCTTGTACAAAATGCCTTTAGGCCGAAAACACTTATGTTTTTAAAAATGCTATGATTCTCATATTTTATAACAGTATAAGATATAAAAATAAATACGAAAATGAAATAGAAGCTTTAACAAATTAGCATCGTAGCAAAATCTATGGACTTGTATATGATTGCAAAAATATATTTTATTTAATAGATACATCTTACAAGTAGCCGCTGCGAGGTGGGATGGACTATTGCTTTGTAACAAATTTCAAATTTCAAATCTTAAAATATATTATTCAGTGTTTCTCAACAAAATATTACATCTTCAATCTCAATATATTTTTTCAACGTGTAACGAGAACCGTTAATTAAAAAAATAATTTGTACTAATTTAGTTTATACGAGTAACTTTTTTTATTTAAAAAAAGTACAATAAAAAAAATTCCGAGAAACACAGTCTTATAACCTCTACTACTACTACAAATGCTATTCTCAAAGAGCGAAGATGTCTTTAAAATAAAAAAAATATATGTAATAAATTATATGTAAATATAAATGTTAGAGAAACGAAAAAATAAGTATATTTTTAACTTTATTTTACAAATGAAGAGAATAGAGCGTTTTTTTCTTCGAGGTCGAGAGGAACTTGCAAATGCTAAAATGTTTTATTTCTCTATTCCGTACACTATACTCTGAGACTTTGCAAACCGAGGCAGTACTAAAAATGTGCTTCTACTGTTACCTGAATATTCTGAAATAAATATATTTTTGTATAACTAGCCACAGAGCCGAATCATCGAGCACATACTTAGCATTATACTTAGCAGGGTTTCTCGAGTAATCTCTTTACAACCGTCGGCATTCTAAGTTTCCACCGACCGGAGGAGGACCCACCCCCCTCGCCGGCGGCCTCCCTCCCCCTAGTTAGCCGCACCCTTAGCGAAGGAGAACCTCGGCAGCGAGATCCCGAACTTGGTCTCCAGTCCCGTGAGCACGGGGGCCGCCACCTGGTAGCCGCCGATGTGCTGCGCGCGACGCGGCAGCGACTGCGACAGCGACTGCGACTGCGGCTGCTCCGAGCCCGACGGACGACTGCGACACACCACCACTCGCTTACTACTCACCGTATCGTTTGCATACTTTCCCTCGCAGGAAATTTCTATTTGTACATTGCAAAGTATCGAAGCCGGTTATCGGAGTCCGACTTTCAAAAAAAATAAAATTGGAGAGACTATGATAGCTTTTAGGGTGTGAGTATAACAAAAAGTGTCATAAATTTTAGTTATTAGTAATAGGTATGTCTATTAAGATAAAACTTAGAAAATGGTACGGATACAAAATAAGACACATTTATAGATTCATGTCAGTAATGGTGTCAGAGGTGTGCGATACTCACGATCCGCCGAAGTCCACATAAATGAGACGCTGTAAGATCTCGTACGTCACCAGCGTCACGGCGAATTGTGGAGATGAACGGAATACGCGAGCTAAAAATTTGTAACATTTATAATATACTTACATTATACCTTCTATAATATATATATCGTATTCAAAGTGTACGTGCTGTACACAAGCGACGTACCCACGGCTCCTTTCCAGAACGCTCGAGCGCCTTCCTCGGCGTATATCTTCTTGGTCGCGTCTATCACTCCGTTGTACGTGGTCTGACCTGAACGCGCTACGACCTGACAGAAAACATCGTAAACTTGTTTGTTTATGCTTCGCATAGGTGTTGTATATATGAGTATGTGTGTGTGTGTGTGTGTGTGTGTGTGTCTGTGTGTGTGTGTGTGTGTGTGTGTGTGTGTGTGTGTGTGTGTGTGTGTGTGTGTGTGTGTGTGTGTGTGTGTGTAGTGACCTGCAGCCGTGTCTTGATGACGTCAGCAGGAGTGACGAGTGAGGCGGCCGGCACGCCCGCGATGGCGCCCGCAGCCAACAACGTCAGCGGGTGATTGTAACCGTTGTCGTCGGCAAACTTGGCCTGATATAATATTCCTCTAGGTTAGATTTTCTATCGTGTCCGAAGTATTGAATAATATCCCTAGGTTAGCTGAGTACAGTTAATATTTAATTAATATTTACGAACGCATTTTAAATATGTATTTAGATATTTTCAATGATTAGATATTATCATTGATATCAAATTCGACTTTTTTCTATGGAATAGCGTAAACCACATACCTACCTTGACATGAGCATAAGCCGGGAAATAAATTGCGCTAAATGGCACATCTCTCAGGAGACAGGCCTTGGCTCCTTTGTACAGCCCGAAGAGCCCCAGATCCTTGACCACCGACCACGCCTTTACCTTAGTCCCCCCCGCGATCTCTCCCGCCACTTGTAATCGAATTTTTACTATTTCTAATGGATTTGTGAATACTACTTGTGAAGCTCCCGCCTGTAAATATATATTTTCTCCTAATATGACGTTTTGGGATGCGTTAATCTCGACATCTTCGCGTGTAAAATAAATTTGTCATTCTGTAAAATATATAAAAATCTGCCGTTTCTAAATGTAAGATAACTTACACAAGCGCCTGCAAGAATTTCCGCATGCAAAGATATATTTCCGTTCTTGTCCATGAACTTATCACGGACCAGGTCGTTCATCTGAAATCATAATACATTTTTAAGTTTGCATATTATATTATTACATTATTATTATTATTATTATATAAGTATGATTACGTGTTTTATAGTCAGGAAAAAAATTATGTACTTTAAGGCCCACAAATGGGTTCTTTCATCTTCAACCGATATCACAAAGACAAAAATACAGAGACAGTAGTTGTAAACCAATCTTACCGTCAATTTTATAGCCTTTTCGGGCGCCACACCGATGAGTTGAGGCACGAGACCTCTATACAGACCGAACATGCCCTCGTGTCGGATGACCTTCTTGAAGCAATCCCAAGAGTTGCGGTAAGCAACTTCTCCAATAAATGAGCCAGCGCGTTGGTTCTGCATTCGTGTCTTCACCAGGTCTATAGGGTATACTGCCGAAGCTCCCACGGCTGCAACAGTTCTTATATTGAAATAAGACACAAAAGTAATCTTTAATACATATTAATTTAATTTTTCAATAGATTTTATATATTACAGGTTTTCAAACCAATTTCAATTATGAACAAGCAAGACCCCAACTAAGACCTCCTCCGTCTTCGAGGGTTCTTGTCCGGCGCTCGTCCGCCAACTGATCTATGATGTCTATACTTGTCTTAATTAATATGAATTGACCAATAGATTTATAGTTAATTTGTATGAAATAAAAGTGTTAGCGTGAAGTATAATAGCGAAATCTCTCTATAATCTCTACTCAAAAATCTTGGCCTCTCTAAAACTATCATCAGTTCATTTCTCGAACGTTCTTCAAAGGCGGTGTTGGAAGACTCGTTAAGTTACTTCTTGCAGTCCTCCGCCTGGCACACCCTGGGAGGCTGCTAACGCACGGTGAATCCGTGGAATGGAAAAGCTTCGCCTCTCTTAAAAAGCTCACTATTTGTTTTTTTCTTTGATTAATTTTTTAGATTTGAAAATTTAAATTTTAATACTCGCCACCAGCAATAGAACCGAGTGTGAACCTGTACGTGCTCTCAAGGATTTGAATCAAAACACTCCTCTCTTCTGGACTCTGAAACAAACAAAGAAATCGTATATCATTTCACATATAATGGTTTCAACAGAAAAAATATTTTTATAAAAGCAATTATAATATCGAAACATTACAAAACGTTAGCCTGCACTAGCGTATAATCGAACTTGGAAATAAGTCTTCGTACAAAAAGATGTATAAATACAACCAAAAAGAATAAATATTGTAAAAATAAAAAAGTGAAGTTGATTGTGCTCACTGATGAATATGATGTTGGGTGACAAACTTACCTTTTCATAAATATTTAAAATATACTCGTATATCACAACGTTTGACAATCGTCTCGGTAACATCGTAGCAATGAATGAAATGGAGTTATATTTAGATTTAATTAAGATCAGGATCAACATTATTCATAAAAAATACCTTAATATTGTTAAGACATTCTCACGAAATAAAATATGCACTATCTTACAAGTTGTTTAAGAATTATAAAATACATTGGAATAAATAATGATTAAAGATAGTTACACAAAATTTCTTCGAACAATTAAGAGATAGAGAAACATCATAATCTCAACGGCCTGTACTCACCAAGAAGATATCCAAAAAGTTTACTAATCGAAAAGGCTCTCTTATATTTACCTCGTCCTTTTCAGCATTAAAGAAAATAACAGAGGAAAGTTAGTGATGTTTCCGACAACAATGTTATCTAAAAAACCTAAAATCCTAAAAGGCCTAAAACGTGTACGTGTCGCTCTGCTCCCGTTAGAGTGAGACGGCGTGTGTGTGAGAGAGAAAAACTTACCGAGACGGCTTTGATTTCGGCAACTCTTCGGGTGACTTGTTTGAAATATTGCTCGGGAGTGATGGCATTTAGGTCGTTGTATACAATGCGACTGCAAAAAATATATATTTTCACAAAGTTTTTTAAGTTATAAAATTTAAAGATTATATGTCATGTAATGATACTTTGATAAGATGCTAGTTGCTGAAGTGTTGTTATTACATATCATATGTAGAATTGAAATTGTTAAAGATCATGAAATGAAATGTGATTGAATCCATATATTAACACACGTTTCAGGACTACGTCAGAACATCGGAGGGTGTTTTTTTAGCGTATCTTAAATATAGGGGAAACGGATGCTAGTATGAATTCTGAACGACTGCCTGTTAGGCATACAACTACAAAAAAAAATACAAAATTATGAAGCCTGTATTATGTATCAAATATTACTATCAATTTACACGAATTAATTTAAATTCAGATATATGAACTATTAATATAATTAAGACGACGATAATTATCGACAAAGTAAAAATATTTTGTTTAGGAATAACATGCTAAAATAAATAAACCTTATTGCATGGCAACGAGGTTCACTGTTTGTTTGAGTAACGTTTTTAGGCACTATGAGTATTAAATATTCAATATACGCTAAAGAAACACAAGGCTTGTGTGAGAGCTGTAGTCAGCGGTGTTAGCGGTTCAACGAGCCGCAGCCAACGTGTTAAGAAATTGTGACAGTCGAACTCTAAAGGATCCAGTTATTTCTATATAAAGTTATGCATTGCGTGTGCATTCTTAATGCATATGCTGCGTTATCTGGCAGAGAGATACTGTCTTAGTAGTAGTTCATTCGTAAGCAAGTAATAAACAAACTTGTTTCAAACAGGAATCGAACCCGGAATGTGCGAGGCCGTCACTTTCCGACGCTGTTGAGTTTGAGGCGCTATAAAAGATATTTGACATTGAATACATGGGTTTTCTGAACAACAAATTACAAATACCAGGTTGAGAAGATCTATAGCTTGCTATTGCGAATGCTATTTCTTTTTTAAAAAGGTATATTTTATAAATATGATAGTTCATTCAGGAGTCGTCCATTAATCCAGGATTACCCGAAAACGGTAGGTGTTTGGAAAAAAAAACAAAGTAATATCTCGAGGGGGCGGGGTCTCATAAGATATTATTTGTATTTTTTTTTTTGCTGGGCAAAGATACTCTTGATGGCTTTGGTTTTGTCGACCAGTTCAGCATATAAATTGGTAGTCGCCACGCGATAGAAATTCTGTAATTTTAAATACATGCACAAATCGTAGCCGCAAATATTTTCCTCGTACCACATCTAAAGTAGGAGATATGTATAAAAACCCATTGGCTGAACTTACGAAGAGAAAAATTTGTTCTGCGTAAGACAATATTACGAGTTATGAACTAAACAAGGCGAAAGATCTTTTTGCTCCGAAGGCGCGAAGTAACGTAAATAAAGCTTCAATATACTTCTATTAAAACTGGCATTTACTTAAAGACATTGAAACATTTCTCTTCAACAGCTTCTTCATCTACACAAGACGTGGACTTCGAGAGGCCTACTACTCCTTAAAGGAAATGTGCGGAATGAACCAATTATTTTTATTAATTTCTCACGACCTCCAGCACGTTGTCAAACAAGATTTAGATGCAATATTCATCTTCTCTTATCTACGTATTTCGAAACTTCATCATGATAGAAAGACAATTGCTATATATCTTTGGCATCGGTCTTTTAGAATTACTCGATGCATAAGGAATATATTCATGATCTGTAGTGCTCCATCTTAAAGATTGATCATCAGCAGAATATAGGAAAAATATGCCAGTGAGGTGGACGCTACTTCCATACAATAAAAACATGAATTCATGTCACAAGCCATCCAAAGATCCTAGCAAATATTGTGGTGAGAGCAGGAGCCCTACAGCAGCATCATTTTTAATTAAAACATTTAATGATGGAACCCTCTTAGCTTTATCTTTAAGGTTGGAGTCTCAACTGACGTCTTATTTCGATAAGATTTGGAAGTTATAGATAAAATTATATGCAATAAAGTGATAACCGTAGATCGAAGTTTAAAAATCTTCATGTGCTCTATCGCCCAGGTAAATAATTACGTAGTAGATAAGATAATGCCGAGAAGTTATATAATAATAATATAATAGATAAAACAACATCTAATACATATTATCTACAAGTTTAAATAATATTAATTTTATTTAATTCATTCATTTTCTTTTAATAGTGGTCGGTTGTCGTAACTTCGAACCATAACTGGGTACGAACGTGAAGTGAAAACATAAATAAGATTCCTTCCTTTCTTTACCAGTTCTATTATGAATATAAAAACTTGCCATCACAGCCATAATGGACATCATTGGTGCTAAATAAGTTGTAAAATTCTCACCCATTAGATTGATGAATCTTATCACACAGATTGAACAGGATATCTACTTCCAAAGGGGTCACTTGACTCATCATTTGCGCCGAATGTAGGAACTCCTCTTTCGTGACCTCCTGGGTCCTGTGTCCGTTGGTAGCATTGAGGTACACTCGTTTAATGAGTTCCATGTTATTGAGGAGGGAGTTGAAGGCCATGTAGTATGGGAAGCTGATCTTGCGTTCTCCTTGGGGGAAGCCCGATGCCTATAAAAGAAAACATTTAAATTAAATAATGTATAAGGGGAGCCTTTATAAGGAATTACTAGATTTCTGTGTTTATTATTTATAGTCGAGCTATTCTATGCTCTATATATGATGTTTATTTCTTTTAAATATAAATGCAACAATGATAAGAGAACAGTTTCAACTCACCATAATAACTTTATTCTTTAGATCGGTAGTCAGCAAGTGATTCTTGACACTGAGCATGATGTCTCTGAAGTCCCCCGCAGAGATGAACCCGCTTCCGTCCTTGTCGCACTTCTTGAACGCCTCCACTCCGTACTCCTCGTGGAAGTCATGGAGGAACTGACTGAACTCTGGATACGTTACCAGACGTTTCTTATCCTGTAAGTTTGTATATAATCTTTGAATAATAGCGGTTTGAATGATTTTATTTTTACGTAATTAAAAAATTTAAATGACCGATTTACATTTTACCGAACGATTTGAACAGCAGTAATAAAAAAAATACAAGTTGATAGGCATTTTTTGTTACAGAGCTCATAAAACCAAGTGATTGAAATTAAATTCCACACATTTCAGGTTATAGATGAGGAAATGTTATTGGCGTTAATTAAAAATGTATTTTATATGAGTTTAAAAATATTTCCGAATAAAAAGCTATATAAAACTTTTCTAGTGGCTATATTTAAACATTATTAAACCTAAAAAAAATTTGACGTTATAAGTTCGCTCAACCTTTTTGTTTTCAGATCTAAGGACTTCTTAGGAATTGGGCTACTTTTTTATACAAAACATATTTATAGTGCAACTCAAACATATTCGCGAGGATTAGTCAGTCGCTAATGTTATAAGTGACTCTGTCTGTCCGTCTTTTACTCCAAGCCCCAACTACAATACAATACAACTATACAATATAGAGATGTAAATTTACACGTGATAGACATCGGTCTGGGAAAGGATTTAGGTCATCATGACACGAAATAAAGTTTAAGGGATGGGTAAATTAAGTAATCTGAACTAAGGTGATGCTGTCGTTGTCGCCTTGTCATATATCGCGGCCGAAGCCGCGGGCGACAGCTAGTCTATAACAATTATTGCATAAAAAAGGGGACGACCTGTCTTGCAAAAGATGGGATGTCGAGAATTATCATATTAAAGTTAACTGAGCCTATGAGGACTCATTTTGTGCACAAACCGAAATATTATAAATGAATAATGACCACATGCTATAAAAGTAAATTAAAAGGTAATTGAAAACGAAACTTAAATTTATCTTAAATTTTACTTAAATTTAGCTTTCATATAACTACATGAAAGCCAACGAATATAGTGTAAATAATGTAGAATATACCTTTCCAAAGTACAATCGGACGAAAGTACTCTCCATGTTGAAGGGTAACTTCTTGTGCAATGCCGTCTTACGCATCACTTCGGCGAACTCATCTGAGAATATATTACAAGACATATAAACAAACAAACATACCTCATTTGACACCCTTCAAAATCCTAGACAAACAAACATTTGCCCTTCGACTTACGTGACTGTGTAACCTTAAATTTACTAAAAAATATATTCATTTTACACACTTTCTTATAAGCTTTATGTATTATAATTATTTAATGGTCTTGACTTGAAAACCTTTAGAGTTGAGACAGAAACCTTCACCAAAGTATACAATTATTATCTAGAGATAGATCTAACCCTCTTGCACTAGAAGGTAGTCTTACCAAAAGCAACGAGTCCATTGCCGTTAGTGTCGAACAGTTGGAAGGCGGTCTTGTACAGAGCATCCGGGACACAGAGGAGCCCCTCAAAGGCCTGGAACTCCGAGAATGAGATGAACCCATCTTTGTCCATATCCACGATCCCCGCAATAAGCTGAACCGATTCTTTGTTGTAGTCATCTGGAATTTGGTTATATATATATGTGTGAATTTTGTTAAATGAATTTTTTAGTGTCCTCGTATCGTGGGCCTGTTTTATTTCATAGAAATTGAAATTTAAGCTAATTCGATCGAGGTGACTGGATGACTCGCTCTAGACACACAGGTGGTTTTATTTTGTGATGCTTTTTTCATATGTACAGAGTAAAGATAATAATTCATAAAGAATTCTTTATACATTTCAATAAAACAATAGTTTATATGATAATGTAATGTATGTAATGACTTGAATAAAATATTTATTTTTTATTTTTATTAATTTATAAAAACAAGGGAAACAAGTGAAGAATTGTTGAATAACATAATTACCTTCATCAAATAATCCAAGAAATTTTCGTACGAAATCTTCACTGGTAATGAATTTTTCACCATCTCTCTCTTTCGTAGCATATTTTAAGAATATTTCATGAAGTTTGTCTGTGTCTGCCCGTTTTAAGTAACCAGCTCCCTAAAAGAAATAATGTATCATTTAAATTTACTATCGGTATTAGTCAATACCTTTTACTCTATGGGTACCTCGTTTAAATTTCAATATAAATATAAAAACAAAACTATCACTTTCTTCAGAAATTACATCATCATCGACAATGACTAGGTTTACTGCGCTCAGAATAAGCAGTTGTGACAAGTTTATTAACACCAATCAGTTTCTAACATAAATCCTAACTTTTAGGACTAAAAATCGCATTTGGTACTAAGAGTTTACTAGGCAATATTATTTCTCTTATTTACACTAAAAACACATCAAGTAAGTGAATAAAATAAATTGAAATAACGATAATATGATGTATATAGTATCTTATAAATATAAATTAGCAGTCGCCTATCGAAACCTTCATATTTAGGTCATGATAGCTACATGACATGTATAACTATTTAATTACTAGAAACTAGTAAGTCACAAGCACGTGAATAATAAACGTTAGCGATATATTCGCCATGTACATATTATACTAAGAGAGGGAGCGCAGAAATGCATGTAATGACAACAACTAGTTCAATTTTGATTATAGATTGTCTTAACATGTCATAGATTTGTTTAATATAAAAACATTAAATGGTTCCAAATATTTATAAAATTTATCTTTATATTATATATTTTTAAAATAATACTGAAAACATTTAAATTTTTTTTCTCAATTTTTTACAAAATTTATGGATATTTATTTGAATTTTTACTCTTGATAAAATATTTTGAATCACCATAATAACTTGATAATTATTTATAAGCTATTTATCTTTTGGCAAAAAGAACAAGGAAATAGTCTACATTTATTATTACATATCATATCTCACTAACAACATAAATTCAAAAAAGATGTTCACAATTCACTTCATTTATTTGTTTACTGCCTACTTTTATCTTCAACTATTGCACATCCATTTTACTGCAATGATATTAAAAATGATATAAGCTTTACTCCTCTGTTACCTAGTTGACGACAGATATTACTTTTTTCCTTGATAGAATTTGATTAGCCTGATATCAATCATAACCATTTTGTTTATGTATATAAAAGATTTAAAAATACAAAGTTTTCATTCTGATTAATTATAGTAATCAAAGAAGTGAGAGCACAACCTAATGAAAACATAAAAGATTTATTGTTTGGATGTTTAACAAACAATGATTGTTAACTTTAATATTATTTTAGCAAGTAACTTTACTATCAATTAAACAAGTAACTGACAACCACTTCCTATAGTAAACAAGTATTTTTACTAACAGACATACACATCACTAACATGAAAAAGGTTAATGTTGGATTTGACAGCAATTTATTCTTTTTAGTAATCTGAGTGTAAGTCACTAGTAACAAAGTATTACATAATCATTGATGAATACAATTTCCATAAATATAATGGCAAAAATATAATATAACATTATTAAGATAGGGTCATGATAGTGTTATCTGTCATTCACAATGTGGGTGATTATATTTAAGTTAAAAGAAAATGAAGACATTTTGAAAACTTTTTTAAATAAATCATTCAATGTATTAATGCAAAATGAATTTGTTACTTAAATTTCAAATCATTCAAATTTGTAACAACTCTGAGACCAGAATGGTATCGGTCAGTTTATATTTCAAGCGGTATTAATGTTAGTTCTACTTGTTATTTTTATGAATCAAGATACAGTAACTTATAAACGAGAGACACGTTAAAATCTAAATGAAGTTATGACATATTATTTACAGCATTAAGTAATTTTAGTGTTTTTAGAATCAAGGAAATAAAAAAACTCCAAACCAAATATCACATTGCAGTGTTAAGTTATATCTCACTAACACTATATTATCACTACACCAAAGACAAAAAATTCAAAATATAAACAAACTACTAAATTCTAATTCACATTTCAATATTTATGACAATCAATAGGAATTTACCCGATGTGTAGTCATTGTGTTATGAAGACTCAAATTGAAGTGAGTTTATAGATATTAAGGAACTTGACGTAATAGATAAGAAACATTATCTTATACTCTAGACTCTAGAGTAATATACATCATATGTTTCTTTCATAACTGATCTACTATTCAATAAGTCATGCATATTGCTAAATCTCATTATAAAAACGAGAAAACGTTTATATATATATTCGCTCTCATAGATTAAAGGTGAGTTTTATATTTTTATACATTGAAATGTGGTTTACCGAAGTTATTTTTCTACATGTTACTGACTAAGGTCATAGAGGTTAACTAAGGCGATTATCTAACACTCTTTCATAAAAAAGACATTGGTCATGAAAAATATTTTATCAAAGGGACTTAAACACTTATAGAAACAATTATTTTTAATACAGGATAAGTGTTGATTATGCTAATTTTGCCGCATCTTTGACGTTTAAAAGTATTTCAAGGGCAGATGCTTCAAGGGCGGTTGAGCTACAAAATACCGCATAACTTCTGATAAGAGTATACACTAATAAACAACAAATCTATTTAGATATTCTCTTAAAAAATATAAAAAACTTACCCACCTCTTGACAACTGGCCTGTGTTATTAAATAATTAGATAAGAATTTAAACATTACAGAGTTTTTAGACACTATGTGATTTTTCTGTTAGATGAAATTAATTTTTTATTGAACCCAAATGGATGTGTAAAGTTCGTTTGCCTTGATTATCTGACGAGTGACACAAGCACAATATATAAAATAATGCTAATCTATTTTAGGTTTACACGCGCTATGCTCATGATCTACCGCCGGCCGCCAGGAACTAACGTTGCGTTCACAAATCGCAACTGTAGTTTATATTTTTATTTTTGCACAGAATAATTTGTACAGCGTACACTGTAGAGACTGGAGTGGAATTACCGTAGTCATATCAAGGTTGGCAGAAGGGAGTCAGAAGTTGGCCATAAGTAGCCAAATGAAAATTATTTATACCACCGTATATATTTGTCTTGTTTTGTCATTTCTTTTCTGTAGCTGGTTTTAATTTTTCAAGTTAAAATGATCGCCAGCATGTCCAGAGATTAACTTCATTGGCATTGCTAGTCAAACATATCTGAAAAGATCTTATGGCTTTACAATAGGTACAGAAGATCTTGACGGTAGAACTAATTTTTTTTTATTTTTTAAAATTGCCCGCGCTCACATTGATTGAGCAATTGGGATTTATGCAATAATTATTTGCAGTAGAAATCTAATTTATTACTACCCTCTCAATTACATTGTTAGGTAGGTAATTAAGTATTCTTTGTGGACAAGCCGTTTGTAAAAACTAAGACATATATCTTCACATAAACTTCATATAAAAGTGATGCAGGTCAGGCTTTATGTCTAGTTTTATTGTTATTTGTTCCATAATCACTTTTTTTTTGTAAAGAAAATTTGAATTTACCGTTACAAAATTTGGTAGTTTTGAGGGATTCACAAATGAAAAGAAAGTCCATTAAAGAAATTTAAAAGATTATCATGTTTTTGTTGCTTTTTGCTTTGTTTGTTATTATTTGCTTTTGTAACAAATATGGTAACATGAAATAGTTATTATTTTAATATAAATCAAAAACCAATAATATTTATTTATTTTTTCAGTTATTTTCTTTAAATTTTTAAAGCTCAAATTACTTTTATTAGCTTTTTAAAATCAACAAGTCATAACTTTTTTGGACATAACGCCATCTGTTGACGTATTTTTAATATACTACAGAGTATCTTAATTTTAAAATGCATGAAAATTTAGAATATGTATACAGATGTCACTAAAATTAAAAAATTTAATGTTTCATACACTTTATACATAATTTTTTTTAGTAACATTTTAGATTTATATATTATGTATTAAACTAGCGTGAATTGAAAATTCTCTTCTTCCATTAGCAATACATCTTTATTAATACTATAAATATACAACGCATACGATTTGAGCGAAAATGTGTATATCTGTGTAGTATAACATCTACTTTGTACCTTAGTCGGCGTATAGTTCTTTATTGATATTCTTTCATATTTTAAGTTGGTATCATTTGATTACCACTCATTTTTATTTTCACTTTCAGTAGGTATTTCATAGAATATGGACAGCTTTAATGCTGTCTAAAGTAGTTTTATATATCTACTGTACGTGTGTACTGTAATAAGTCGTTCTGAACTAGGTTAATAATTTTCAGTTAGGTTAAAGACATGTAGAATTGTGTTACTAGGTATAAGAGTGGGTTTGTAGAGTAGCAAATAGCTATTCAGCTGTTCGTAATGGCTTTTTTCGAAGCACTTGTAACGATTGTCATTAAACATAGCTATTACAAAAGCGTCGAATGTCACAAATTTTATTTCGTATAGAAACAACATAAGTGGAAACCAGGTTTTGTAAAACTTTTAGCATCGTCTACTATATAAAAACATCTCAACATACCTACGAAATCACACTTCCGTGGTTTTAATTAGGGAATTAATTCATAAGCCTTTAATGTTGTTTCGTTTAAAAGCTCTAAGATACGAAAATAATACTTACCATGATTTAAGGAGTGGAGAATTCAAGACTGGGTCATTTGTTCACATCTGAATTTTTTTTTACTAAAAGCGTCATGAGTTTGGATATCTTGATAACTGGACCCATTATTAAAATTATTTATTTAATACTTGTTTTATGAAAAAAATTATCAATCATGAAAATTATGAAAAAAAATATATCATAGAATACTAATAATTTTAAAGGTTTCGTAGGTAATAGATAAACGGCTGATTTCATTACCAATGGGTAAATTTTCTCACGTGTTGTGTTTTCCTTTGCTCGTAAAAGAGAGGCTTTGTAACAGTTGGGGCGATTGAAATGAATAGGTTTTGTTTTTACACTAATTCGCAAAGTGATATAAACTTATAAATTAAAATATTTATATTTTAAACGAGGAATAGTATTAATAATACTGAGACATGTGTTAATCTATTGTTTTGTTTTTATTTACAATTACTTTCCTCTAGTGCACGGAGAGGCTCATAGTACTACTGCTGTCACAGATAGACTGAAGCTGAATTCCCTCTCTTTATCTTCCTACATTGTAGTCCTTAATTCTTACTTATTTCTTAAGGTTAGCCACCGCATTAGCACTTTTTGTTTTTGCAAGATGCTTTGTTAATTACGATCGGACTCTCCGATTTGACTTTTTAAAATCAAAAGCTATGCAATTCAACATAGGCAAGGTGTAAAAAGAATTTATATTTGCTTTATAAAATTTACTAACTATACCTGTGATATGAAAATTAGCAAGGTAAATATAATTGTGTTCTAGGTAGCCTGGTGCAGATTGTTGCAGACAGTATATTAATATCAGTTTATATTATCTACTGCTGATTCTGAGAGATAAATCAATCTGTCTTGATCGAACAGTATCAGCAATATCTAGAAAAATAGAATTAAAAGTTATAATGAATACTTTATTATTAACAATGAGCTACATTACTATTGGGTAATATAATTTTCTATTTGAACGTCAAAGTTAAAGGGGATATAGCTCAGTGGTAGAGCATTCGACTGCAGATCGAGAGGTCCCCGGTTCAAACCCGGGTGTCCCCTGTATCATATTTTGCGTATTGCAAGAATTTATATACTTTTTTATTTTGAAATGATATCAGTGATCACTTGTTTTTTGTTTGTTTGTTTTGTTTGGAGGGGGTTCTATTTCCATACTATACTAATCAAAATAAGCCCTTTTGTGAATACTCTCCAACTGAAATTGAAAGCTATGAGGGTTCGAGTCACTTTTATTGTGATCACCCTCTCACAAACGTCAATCGCAAACAAGGAATATGAAGGGTTAATGATTTTACTCAAATATTACACTAATAAATTAGACCAACAAGACAACCAGACAGCGCAAGCAGAACTAGTTAACAAAAATGAGTACCATAAGTCGCCTTCCGCTTCTTAGTCATATTTTTTCGAGAGGAGTCCAGGGGGCAACACGCTCCTCAATGCTACCGCATGTAGTCGACAGCTTCTAAGGGAGCGGTGTGCTGGAGTCGGTGGATGACATAAAAGAAACTACAAAGACATAGAACTTGCGTAGTTTATTATTATGATCATAAAATTCAGTCTCAGGCCCTGCCTTCGTTAATATGATTCTTTACACCTCTATATGTAGCAGGATTTTTTAACAAATTACTTTTAATTAAAATAAACTATTTTTAAAGATTAAAACTCGCGTATGATTGCGAGATGTCTACCCGTACATCTCGTTTACCCATGAACACGATTGCTGCAACAAAGCCTTTATTTGAAATGTGTACTCGTGAAAATCTAAGAACATACTACTTTTAATTGATATAATACTTTTAATTTAGACTAGAGAGTTAATCTTAAAAATTTATACAATTATTCTTGATGGAAATATCCATTTTATAGAGCCTAGTGTGTGCCATAGTAGGTTAACTCTTATTTCCTGTTAATTATTTGGACATCGCAACTTTTGTTGAATTTATTACTATTTTTACAGTTATAATTTTAATTTAATGAAATTATTTAACGTTTAGCGATTCTCTTGTCCTCTTGTTATAGATTGCTTGAAAAACTCGTTTTTGCAGTGCATATATAATTGTAATATATTTTGCATTACCTCATCACTATACTATGGTAATAACTAAAGAAGACTAATCTAACTGTTTCATCATTTGATTGTCGTTGCAGTCTTTGAATTGCATACGCGTAGTGCCTAAGCAAAAAATAGAATTAATCAAATACAGCTTCTCAATATTTAATTGTACATTGGTTGTGTCACTTTTTTTAATTTGGATTAGTTTGGTTTAGTTTTTAGTTTTTAGTTTGGATTAGTTTGGTTTACTTTTTGACGTTGTGCACAGATTATTAGTATCAAACCATTGCTCAAGATTTGAAAGAGTATTGCTTATATCGTTAATCAGTGCTGTCTTAAAAATTAGAAAAGAGAAATAATTAGAAAAGCACCATCATTAAATAATAGCATCCCTTAAAAGGTAAAATAAAAGAGAAGAAAGATTCTAAAGTTAATCCTTGTGGCACCCCCGTTTTGACTAATGAACCAAAGTAATGCTTTCATTCAACGCCTATTTTCTAGTATCTTAAAGAAATTAAGATTTAATCTAACTAATCAAAACAAGGGATTTTTGTAATTACATTTTGTTTTATATATACCGCATATACTGTAAAGCGAGTCCTTTTCCGAGGACTATTTCTTACCATTTTTTTTTATTTTAACTGATCCCCTTTGTATTCATATGTTATTTTAGACTTAATAATAACATGTTATTTACAAATATTCGTTATTAAAATACGTATGCAAGCCCTCGGAAATACAATATAAATCGTAAATAATAAGTCATTTTATAAGGGAACAAATACCAACTTTAAAATTTTTAAATTTTGTTTCATACAAAATCTAGTTAGCATTTTAAGCTATTAGTTATAACGAACAGCTTATGCATACATTATAGCTAATGTATACATTATTTCTCCTATTTGGATACAATTATAATAATAAGAATTTTATTACAATTTACATCCATGAAGTAATCGGCTTCCTGTGGGAATGATATCGTATCTTGCTGTCTTCGTCATACCTAGTAGATTGACAACAGAAGGCTTTGTAACGAAACACTACTTTTGTGACTTTATATCATGTGTTAAATATATTTATTTATCTTATTCGGAATTTTATTTATCAAAGTTATTTAATTTAAATACGACAATAATTTCTATGGTATTTATTTGTTACGATTCATTTGTCGCCGATAAATATTTACTGATGTTTTGTATATTACATAAACAAATTTTAGTAATCTCATTCAAGGAAGTTTTATTATTTTGTTATCTCTCTTGCGTCACTTGCGTATAGTTATTAAAAACATTTATGAACATACATGTATCCAACGTTAAAGATTGGTATTCGAAATTCGAATAATAAGTTCGTTAGCGCATTCGACATGTTGTGGATGCGAGTAAACAAATGCACGGCAGAATCCTGCCGCGGGCTTGCGAAATACGACAAGAGTATTTGATCAAAAATGCCGAAGCAATTTGCACTTTATTTAGAAAGATTTAGGGTATAATTTAATTTTGTACCAGTTTAACGAATTTATTTCTGTTTATCGGTTTAGCCCATAGGCATGCCAGCTACATTGTAAATCGCGTTCATGCTCCTTTTTTTGGAGAAATATGAAGAAGCAGAACTGTAGTCAGATAGACATACATCAATACTTTTTAATCCACTGGGGATTAAACGTAATTCCAAATTAAATAAAATTATATTCAATTCATTTCAATTCTTTGCAATATGACTTTTCTCCATGCTACAGTGATTGATATATTTCGCCTATGAAATAATTTATGATACATATTGTAATGTACATTATCACATTCTAAATGAATTTTATATATTAACCAAGAAATTTTTTTGCAATAAGAACTCCATATAAACAGTAACAAACGTTCAATATTTAAGGAACGAGAAATTGTAGAAGAAAAAATGTTATAAACGGAAATTGACCGAGTCGAGTAACTATTTTTAAATTTTACACTCTTAAAAATAGTAGTGTGACGTTTAAATTTTACAAGTATTGTAATTGGACATGGATTTTGATAAGGACATATTTAGTTTCAGTGCACAATCATTGAGAGTGCTAAGATTAGCATCATCAATAATATGCACCAAATGACATTATTGCAATGAGATTATTGCAATTTGATGGGGTAGCTGTGCGATCTCTGATCGTTCCAGTAATAGCAAACATTTTTATGGAGTGGTTTGAAAAATCCTTTTTATCAAAGTACCCTATATTATATCACGATGCTGGTGGCGCTATGTAGATAACGTTATCACTATTGTATCTAAATATCAGCTTCAAAACTTAAAGTCCTATCTTAACGACGAACTTAGCAAATTCACAGTTAAAAAAGAATACGACGGTATTTTACCATTCTTAGACGTCATGATTAAAAGAACGGTTGCTTAATAACTAATGTATTTAGTAAACCTACGCACAGGTATTTGCCCCCAGTAACACCATCATCCAGCCCACTTATCTTGTTTTTTAACAAATAGGGCGTTACAACAATGTGACCTGACATACGTAAACGACAAACTTATACGTAAAAAGAGTATTAAAAAGCAACGGATACAAGTGGCGTTAAAGTTTAAGATTAATATAAATATGGCGAAGGGAGTGATGGCTGACCCTTGCATTATACTCGTGAACGGGTGCTGCTTGCGGTGACTGGTCGTCTTGCTGGCTCAGTTTCATAATTATAGTTTTATTTTATTTGCTTAATTGGTTTTTATAATTTAGCCTCCACAAGGAATTGATTGCGATGGTTCTAGTTGTTCGTAAATTGTTTACTATATATGTGAAATAGTGATCACAATACAAAAAAAAAAACCCGGCTGAGTTTGTTGTGTGGTTCTTCTCAGACCAGGGCGCGCTTTGAACCCTCGTTGCTTTAGTTATAAGTTGGACAGTGACTCTACAGAAGGGCTTATTTCGATATGTAAGGCATCGAAATAGGCCCTCCTGGCACTTCCATTTGACGTACACAAGTGATCATTGGTATTGATTGAAAGTGGAAAATATAAAAATAAATAAAAATAAATAAATAAAATAAATAAATAAATAAATGGAAAAACTCTCAATCCTAAATTAGAAATATTAAACTTACCAATAGGTAAACATACTTGCCATATTAAAAAGATGACGAATAGGATTCCTGTTAAGACGTAAAATATTAAAAACATCTTTCGTAAATTTTGTAAATTACATTCAATACTCACGTCGGTCGGTCGGTCACTCATGTCGGTCACGAGAAGATAAAAGCAACCTCGATGTCCTGGGTGTATACAAGATTCCTTGTAATTGCGGTAAGTGGAAACTAGACGTAGGGGAAACTAGCCGAAACGTCAGATAATTAACCTAATAAATTTTTAATACAAAATTTAAAATTATCTAAAAATAAACTTTTTAGTAAGTATTTTCTGTTCTTGTTCCCCTAGTAAGAGCATTTTAATCAATAACAGATTAATAAGGATTTAATAAAAAATAATAATATTAATGGAATTATCTGTTTGAACTATAAAAGTAATGAATAATAATATTTTATAAAAGGATACAGGATAAAGTTTCCACATGCTATTTTGTTTTATATTTTATAGGCAACAACAATATCGAGATAAATGAATAAAACTCAAACTGCCTCAAAGCCTGTCAAAGCCTACTTAATATTCCTTTCCTAAAGCTTGTAGAGTAACTACACGACAATATGGTTTATAAAATGTCTAGCGTTCAATAGACACTTTGACTTGAATGAAACTAGAATAAGATTGATCTAAAATAAGTTTAAATTACTTTGTTGGACTTGATTTAAACCTTATAGTATATCAAGATTTATTAACGCTAAGATTTGGAACGTTAAAATTCATAACATATTTAAAAAAACTATTGTTGAATGGACAATGCGCTTCAGATTATGCTTTTGCAAGCTTCAGATATATTTATTTGTGAATTAATAGCGAATTAAATTTCATCAAACATGGTTTCATCAGGATTAAAGGGTGTTTTATATATGTTATTATTATTATATTTTATTTTTTTATTTTCAAAGTGGATTAATTATTCAATACGACTTAAAATGTAATAAAAAAAGTATGGTCCTTAAAAACAAAGACAGTTGGAAAACATATTTTTTATGTCAAACGTAAAAGTAATAAGAGGAGAGTTATAAAGAGACGGCTGTCCGACGACGGTAAAGAAATCGAATTTTGTTTGTCTACGGTTTTACACACTTGCGACAATAATAAAGATATACTTTCTAAAGAATTGATTTGCTTTCATGCTTTCTTGAGCAAAGTTTGGATATTTTTTTTTATTTTATTTAAATGTTTATTTTTTTTCTAATCTAATTATTAAACATAAACATCTTAATATATTTTTTGCGAAAACATATTACTAGTATGCTCGTAATTAAAGTGTGTATTTAATTTTTCAATATATATCCGATTGCAATTATGCGATCAATTTTCTTATAAAACTTGACCACGACAACACCACCACACATTCTACATAGATTCAAAGAAAAGGCACATCACTTGTATAGAATATTATCAAAAAAATTGGTAAAGTTATTTTATTATTATCTATACTGTTTTGTATTTTGTTTAAATATGATCTCAAAAGTCGGATATAATCCCGCAAATAAGTTTCTTTCTAGCCGCACTCAAAGTTCTTTTAGATCCGGAGTAAAGTTTAGAATTGTCTTAGTATTTTAAGAATTCTGCAACCATCCTGCTATATTTCCTGTTATACTAAAGTTTTATTTCATTACTGAACCATTTGTGCCAGGTGTACAAAGTCATAGCATTTTATTAGAATGTGATTCTTTTTGAATTCTTAACCTATGAATGTTTTAGATGATCTCGTTCAGCTCATAAAGTTATTATTTACAACATTCGTTAAATACAACTTTCATTAAAATAGGAATAAATGAACGAATCAAGACAAGTTGATCGGAAATAATTACTGTCAAGTAAACAATATTCTCTAACAAAGAAAAAGTAACCAGATGGCGCTGTGGTACATTTAACTCCTATATATGATATCTTGCCATCGTAACTTATAAAAGAGAGTTTAGAAGAGAATTCCGCTTGATATATTACATAATATATAACTATTATCTGCCATTCTGTGATAAAACTTTCACACGGAGTCGAACTTCAGTCTGCGAGTGGATTGCTAGTTGGCAACTTCTATTACAGTTATTGTCAGTTATTACTATTATTATATAACAGATGAGTTAAACGTATTTTTTTAAATAATTATAATTGGTTTATATGTAATATTTCTAGGGTAAAAAAAATGGTGTTTGTATAGGTTTAGGAATTAGAGCTGTTATCATATTCGAAGTGGATGTTTAGATTGTTCTTTGGTGCACATCGCTGGCTATTGTACATGTATAATAAGAAATTTCTTCCCTTGCTGGCTGTATTTTTTTATTTAATGTCTTTTCAGTTAATTAGGGAGAGTTTTTTATAGAATCGTTCTATATACATTTAACTAATAAAAACAATGCAAGTATGTAAAAACTGTCATCTCTAATTTTTATTTAAATAAAAAGCAGTTATCTCATTACACAAAAAAAAAATACTAGACTTACAATATTTATATAACATTTAAATATATAATCATTAACATTCATTTTGTAATGAGCACAATTATAATCATTTCGTTACAAGATATAATGGCTGTTATCGCTTGATGATATGATACGACTGTCAAAGCAATGCAATGAAGTATTAATATATTTATTTTATTATACAGAAGAACTCGGGCGAGCTAGTGGTGTAGTGATATTTAAAACATACTGAGGTAAGTGAATAACTTAACTTTTTGTTTAATAAAATATAATCATATATTTCGTGCTACTCTTAGTAGTCTTCCTTTAATATATTTAGAATAATAAATAGAAAGGTTGTCAAGAAGTTAAAGAACGGATTTTTTTTTAAATACGCTTTGATACAATAAATTGGTACAGATAAGTATTCTGTTTCAGATTTTTTTATCTATTGTCTTAGCATAAAACTTATATTGTTATAATTATTATAGTATGATATATAGATTCAAATCAAGGATTTACAATTACAGATAGAGCTTGATAGAGTTATGTGACCACGGGTTGTGAGTTATTATTTATTTATTATTTATTATACAAAGAAATATGTTGGTTGCGTACTTGTACTAACCGATAAGACTTATAGAAGTAACATAAACAACGAGTGCAAAAGACAAAACATAATATAAATAAAATATATAATACTTAGAGATTAATATGAAATATATAGAAATGTAATATATTTATAAAGACATATGTGTTACTAGAAGCGCGAACCAGACAGACCTCAATTTTGAATGATATGCTTGCAACATCTCGGTATGTGATAGCACATTGAGCGCAGCGAGGTGCTCATAGCACAGAAGTTACATTTACAAAATGTCGACGCGTTCTATCCTCAACTATTTTTTATAATATTGACGATTGCTTTGTTTGTGCTAGCAACGCTAATAGTTCTCACAGTTTAGTTTTTAAGAGTATCTCTAAAATATTACAGTCTCCTTATTATATGAAATTTTGAAGTGATGGTCCAATAAATATATTTAAATCCTCCAATCCTCCAAAGTTTTTTCTTTTTGAATAGAATTTATAATAAAATATATGTTTATAAATTAGAAAATAAAATGTCTTTCATAATAATATAACTGTTGCAATTTCATTTAAGATATCAAAACATTTTTAAAAGTAATGTAGAAATAACAACAATAATAATCTTAACGAATGTAACACCAATATGATCAAAAATTTTTATTAATTAACTTCAAGCGAAAGAAACTTTCTTTCCAATTATCCATCAAAAAGATGCTTCGTAACCGCAAAACTGTGATCGAAAATTAAAATATTGTTAAGGTTTCTCTACAAAATTAAAGCCGTTTGGGTTAAATTAAATGTCAACAGAAATGTGGTTTTTGATGATTATATTAAGAATAATATTTCTTGAAATTCAGATTCCAATGATTTGTAATGAATCAGAGTTATATATCGTATAATAGAAATTTGTAAAACGTTAACGGATAATAAGTTGAAAGTGAAATATTTTTATTATAAAAAGAAATAAGAAAGCTATTTAAACATTCTGACTAAATTCGATTTCTTTTCAATGGATTTAAGAGATTTTACCGACATAAAATAAAATATATAAAATATTACAATAATTTTAATATTCTTGTAATAATCCTATTTTCTGATCACATTCGAAAAGAAAATATTTATCCCATAAAAAAATTATAATACGAACCATTTACCATAATTCTAATCTTTAATAGATATTATATTTTGTACGTAAATACAGTTTAAGGAATCGAGATCCCGGGAGAGTAATTTTTTATATAAGCTTAGGTATTTATGACATAGATGTTTATCAGCTATCGGGGCATTAAATGTATATTGTGAAGATACGTTTTAGATTTAGAAACCATTCTCGATACGGTTTATTAACGACTCAAGTTGTTTCTTGTTTATTAGAAATTAAGTTCCCACGTTAATACGTTGTGTAACTTGCAATATTAAATATAGAGTATTATTGTTATAATAAATAAATTTAAATGTAATTTCCTGTCAAGCTGCCTATTATTTGATAATTTAAAAAACTTTAAATAATTCATCAAATTTTTCCGTTACAGGAAGAGGCATTATAATGGATATGAACACTATAGCTCCAAGGGGAATGGTAGTGACACCACACCACTTAGCAACCCAAACCGCATTATCTATCCTAAGAGAAGGTGGAACAGCCATAGAGGCAATGGTTGCGGCCGCAGCTACGATTGCTGTAGTATATCCTCATATGAATAGCATTGGAGGGGATGGCTTTTGGCTCATTGTACCTCCTAATGGAGAACCTATTGCAATTGAAGCTTGTGGGGCAGCCGGGAGCTTAGCCAATTTAGAATTGTATTCAGGCTACAAAAAAATTCCATTCAAAGGACCTACATCTGCTTTAACAGTTGCAGGAACTGTTGGAGGATGGGAGGAGGCATTAAAATATGTAGCTGAATGTGGATACCAAAGGACTTCTATCGCAAGGTTATTAGCTGATGCTACTTTCTACGCAGAAGAAGGATTTCCTGTATCGTCGTCGCATGTTGAGAGTCTTTTAGAACTTGGTTTAATGGAAAACGAAAGTAACGATTTCAAATCAATATTTTTACCAAATGGAACTCTACTGCATGAAGGAAACATATTCTATCAAAAAAAATTAGCTCAATCGTTAAGATCACTTTCAGAAAATGGTCTTAATAGTTTTTACAGAGGTGATTTAGCAAAATCTATAACAAAAGATATGACGTCCCTCGGTTTGCCAATCACAGAATCAGATCTAGCAAATTATAGGGCTGTTAGGCGAATTCCCCTTAGATTACTTCACCAACACGGAGAAATATTCAATCTTCCACCTCCAACACAAGGTTTACTTTCATTATCAATATTGGGAATCTTAGATAAATTGAACATCAGCGGTGAACACGAAGGTCAATTTATTCATACAACAGTTGAAGCTACAAAACAAGCATACTTATTACGAGACCAATATGTCACCGATCCGCGTTACATGAAAGTTGACCCTGAATCATTGTTAGATAGTCACGCAATTTCTAATATGGCAAATAATATTAACGTTGATAAAGCATCTTCTGAAGGACTTGGTGAAGGTCCAGGAGATACAATATGGATGGGTATAATGGATAATAAGGGCTTTTCAGTTTCATTTATACAAAGTATTTACCATAGTTTTGGCAGTGGTGTTGTTTTACCCGAAACAGGAATCCTATGGCATAACCGAGGCGTTTCCTTTAATTTGAAGGAAGGCCATATACGTGGTTTGGTACCAGGTAAAAAACCATTTCATACATTGAATCCAGCGGCTGCTCGATTAAATGATGGCCGTATTATGATTTATGGAACAAAAGGAGGTGACGGCCAACCACAGACCCAAGCAGCGATTTTTCATAGATATGTTGTACAGAAGATGAGCTTACAGGGGTCAGTTTCAGCACCAAGGTGGTTGTTTGGTCCAGCTATTGGTGAAATTGACAATTACTTAAAATTAGAAAGCAGGTTCAAAAATGAAACCATAGATTTTCTTAAGAAAAAGGGCCATTTGGTTGCGATTTTACCTGAATATAGTGAAATTGTTGGTCATGCTGGTGCATTAGTCAGGCACCCCGATGGATTAATGGAGGGTGCATATGATCCTCGAAGTAACGGCGTTGCAGCTGGTTACTAGTTATGCTACAGGTTAATACATTATATAGAATACTGTATTCATAATATATTAATGATAGAATACGAAGTTTCAGGTTATAAAATACGTATACTTGCTTTAGGTCTAAGAAAAGTGCTGTAAATATTTTCTTATATTCGTTTTTTGATATTTATAAAAAAATGTCTATTAAATTTAAGAACAAACTAAATTAATTAAAGTTTCTGATTTATGAAGCGGTTGAGTTTCGTAATATATGACGATAACGAAAAACTTTAAGGAATGGAAACTGTCAACCTCAGTTAATAAGGCTATCCAACTCAAAACTCCCAAACAATCTCACTACAAACTCAAGCTATTCGATGAACCCAAAACTTCTTGAACGACTTAATATGTATCTAATAAAGCGAGTTGGATTCTCAAATGAAGACGAATGCGACCACTTCATTATTCTGAGAGTTTAATTTGGCGTGCTGTTGGACCATTTATTCGAATTAGCGCCAACTGGTGACAAATTAACGGATTTATTAGCTTTTTATATTTTAAATTTAAACCCTAAGGAATTCAATATATTTTGTTCATAGTCCAAATTTTAGATTATTGTTTGTGCGAATAAATAAGCTCTTTTTAGTTTGAGAAATGTAATAAAATTTTAAAGCTTCCCAGGAATTTGATATCTTAGGAGATTAATAATAAAATAACGATGAATAATTATGTTTTAGTTAGATAGTTTGATTTGAAAGTTATATATCTGTTAACAAAAAAATATTGTGTGAACTATTGAAATATTTTGGTGTTAACATCATTTTGTCTCATATTTTTGTTTAACAGAATAACTTTAAAGCGTAAACCTATTTATAGTTTGAGTTATTTGTACTTCTACTGCGCATAAATAAACTCCATAAATTGATTATTATCCAAATCATTAAACCTGATATTATAATAATGTTTTCGACAATTATAAAAACTATTATGATATATAACCAAAGTGTTCTTTGTTCGATCCCTTATCGTTCCAATAAATTTGAATTATTGTCGACCACTGTTCAGGAAAGCAGAGGAATATATCATAAAGATTGTCTAATTTAAAACGTACCTACACTTAATTTACGGAGAATCGATTCTCATTCAATATCTTTAAGAAACTCGACTCACTCTTGATAAAACGGTGGGCATAATCTGCGGCAACAGATAATAAATGAGGATTTTTATAAGTATATCTATGGAGGTAATAATTAATATTTTTTTATTTTTCTTAAGCTTGGTACGATTTATAACAAAGTTACTATATTATAAAAAAAACAAAAAAAAGTTTCTGTTTGTTAATTGATTCTCAAATATTCTTCTATTTATTTTTATTAAATAATGAATATTTGGTTTAGTTGACATATTCAATTATTTTAAAGCTTTTCGAGCAATATAAGTGATATGTTGTCAGTAGCAATAAGCTAGAACATAATATGTGTTTTCTTACATTACAAAGCAATAAAAGAATATACAATATTCATTTGTATTAAAAAAAAGTCTAATTCTTTTCTCATATAATCAATAGATAATGGGTCACAAAATTGCGATTCAGGTTTTTATTCCAGTGACAGTCACGAATGTGCGCAGTCGTGTGTAATGCGAGTTATTCATAGTATATTGAAGTCGAAATTTTCTGGTCCGATTGATGAATTAAAGTGTGGTTAGTACAGGAAATTCACAACAATCGTTTTATTCATCAAAAGGTTCGTACAAAAATTTACTGTATATATACAGTAAAAGTTCCAAAAATTATGTCCTGGCAATCAGGACAAATATACCAAATATTCTGAAATATTTAATAAAAATTTATTGTTTTATAAGTCAAACAACTGAAATAAAGCCTGGACAGACTTATCAACTTTTAACTTGCTGCATTTCGTCTACTTAGAAAGAATAGTAAGAAGTTTTATTTTATCAGATTCTTTACAATAACTATTGATCAAAGGATGTTATAAGTTACTGTATTGTGGGTTTTGAGGTAAAGGGTTTTTATGAAATGAGTTTAGCCGCGTCTTTTTAATAAAAATCCAATGTTATTGAAATATAAAAAGCGTATTGGAACCATTAATAAATAGATTAAGCTAGGTCAAATAATTTATGATTTAGTATTCTTACACTTAAAAAGATTTTTTTATAATCTTTAATGCTCTAGTTTTATTGATAAAGAAATGTGTCTTACATAGACACACTAATTAGAGAAATAAAAATAGCTTCGCTTTTGTAAGCCAGCTTTATTAAAATATATAATATATAGAATATTAGCAATTTTAAAAATGTATAAGTATTTAACTGAGAAATAATAAAAAAAATTATAATTATTTCTAGACATTCAGGAACAACAACAAGTACAAACATCGTGAACGTTACAGCTTGTTGCGTGCATCTCTTGCATGCCTCAAGTCTCGGTAATAGTAATAAGAATATGAGGATAGAACGTATAGGATATAAAAGAATATTTAATGTGTAGGACGTATAGGGTATAAAAAAATATCTAATATTATAACTAATTATATAAGACATTGTGGATATAAATGCGTAGCTAACTTTCAAAAGTTAGCAACGAAAGAAGAATGGGTGTTTGGGCTCCCGTTTCTCCATTCACCGTACAAAACGTACCTATAACAGCTGCTTTATACTGATCTTCTATGTAAGTGAGGAACTGCACTAAGCCAGACAGCCTTTTTTTTTCCGTTGGAAAAAACCGTTACGGGTACCCCGTCGGCCCAGGGGGGGGGGGTGATGTGGGACTACGCGGCAGCATAGAAGATGCTGCTATTTTTAGGGCTACCCACTAAAAAATCAACGGTTGCCCTCTGCGTTATGGGACGTCACAGGATCGCGTTAGCACACACCGTGACGCCCCGGCGAGATACCCCGAATCAGGGTGCCCAGAGCAACGTAGAGCACCCTCTCATCGTAGGCCTATGTTAGGTAAAAGGGGTCATCCTCCCCCCTCACCAGGCACTACAACTGGGGAAGGAAGCGACGGGCGTATTCCCGCCTCCTTCTACCCAGTCTCCCCCTAAGGAGCGGATCAGCGGACGAGGCTGAATCCCTGACCCGCACCGCGACCTTCTTTGCGGCGATGACTTGCTCGAAGAAGGAGGCCATTGCGACCCAGCACCTCTCGCTGCTGATCATCGTGCTGATCCATCGGTCAAGGTGAGGGCGGACCGCCCCCACTGTGATCATACCGGCGGCACGGCACTCCAAGTCCCTGTTCCACCATCGGAAAGCCAGACAGCCTACAAGAGCGAAAGTTAATTACATAATAACTATCATGTATTTTTAGTCGGGACTTCTTTAAAGTATTTATGAAATTACTAATGTAACTAGTTCAATCTATCTTCCAAAAAAAAAAAAAATGTTGTATGAGTGTAGCATCAGTACAAACAGAACAATGATTCACACACACAAATCAGTTACGTTATTACAGCTATGTCTTGAGAAGACTAAGCGCTTCAATTTGACATCACAAAGCGTTCTAACGAACATTTCCAGCGTTCATAAGTAGATTAATTGGAGAAAGGTTTTGGTTAATTATTCATGTAGGTACTCGTACATCGATTACATGTTTGTTTTGGAATATTGTCTTATAATTCTTAAGCTTTAAAGTTTAAAGAATTTTGTTCAGATGCAAAAGTTTTAAATTATAAAGTATAAATTAGCGAAAACTTGACAACATAAATACATTTTAATTAGGATTCATGGACCAAATTTCTATGATTGTTATTAATTACTATGTCATGACAGTAATAAAAAAACAAGAAAACATTGAAATAACAATAAAAAGGCAAATTCACATAAAAAAAATAATAAAAACTTGTAAAATTTTTGTGCGTCAAAAGAAAAAAAAAGTTATAAAATCCGGAATCTGAAAATGTGCTAATGGAGATAATTGCTGCTAAATGTCGTTAACTTAGAATACTCGGAGTGTTTAAGAGATCATATAATGTTATTACCGTGGTTTTAAATATATTTAACTGGATTATGTCACGACATCAAGAAAAAATATCATCATCGTTAATTTGTCTAATCCATGTTAAGATAACAATATTAATGTGTTTTGTACATGTCACATAATAAAGATTCCTTTACAATATTTCAGAAATAAACTCAATAAATTTCTTGTTTATATTAATTTTAAATAATATTGCTCAACGTTTTAAGAGACTATTTCTCAAACTTGAGGAAACTCGTAATTTGTGTGAACCGTTTAGAAATGAAATACGTACTCGTATATGTTGGGTAGCAAGAAACTTGGTATTGCATTCACAAAAACAGATGTAATATTAAGGTTTGAAGTAATTTGTAGAGTATTTTGTCGGCTCAATAGTTAAGTGTTTGTTATTATTACATATTCCTTACGAAGTACGAGACTTATTGAAATATTCGTCAGAAAATACACTAAATAATAATGAATGTTAATTGCCGAAATTACTTAATATACCAAAACCAATTGTTGACTCGACCTACCAGGAACAGAATACTTAAGACCTGTCCTTTTCTTCCAACAGAGCAACATCTTTACAAGTTTATTCTTAAAAAACAGTTCAGATAGTCAACATTGTTTAAGGGATTGTTTGTAGACTCTAAGGGAAATTTAATTCTAGGCGAAAACCACAACCACTACCTGTTTTTATCTCATACCGTTGGCTGTTGAATACTGTTATTGCAATCGTTGCGAAATAGCCGCACTGTGCTTACTGAATGCTTTATCATACATACTCGGCCAGTTTGCCCACCGAACGTTGGTTAACATTTTCACCAGACATTAGGAACAAACAATTTGGTTTATTTGTTTGTTTTTCGTTGTGAAGAATATTTTAGCACCAAATCTCGTTCATCTCTGGGTGTTTGAATGCTTTCTTACAATGATGTTGAACAAATAAAAATAAACATTATAAACTATCTACATTTATATTATACAGTATATTCAAATTCTAATTCAAAAAACTTTACTTAGATATCACACAAATGTAAATAAATAAAAATACGAATATAAATAAAACCAAAAAAAAGTAATTAACAAAGATTAAAAACAAATAGAAGTGTAAATCTAAAACGGTAAACCAGTCCGCCGTTGCTGGAAAACCCCAGCGCTGATTTTCAATGGTTGCCGTGCCGTGACGTGATCCAACATTGATGACCGCTTAGTTAGATAATTATAAATGAATACATAAATGTTATGTACCTCAATATCTGAACATAAATCACATAATTAGATGTATAAAGTACAGTTGGTAGAAATGTGCACAAGTCAATATATATTATAAAGGGTGATAGATATTTTTTTTTTATTAAACACGGTAAGTCGTGTAATAAATACCAACTTTTCTGTTAAAATCTGCAATGGTATAGAACATAACACATCAATACAAGTTATCAATTTTTCTAGAGAAGAGCTTTAAATACTTTTAAACGTTTAATACCACATTGTAGTTAATATCCACAACAACTTACAATAACAATGCAACTGCATGTTTCTATAAATGTACTGAATTCTGTAGACAGTTACATTTGTTATTCTACGTTTATATTTGACATGCAACATAAAAGTATTGTTACTTATATTTCATAATTTTTCTGTATTTACTGCACCTGTAACTGTACCTTTTAAAATATAATACAAATGTTATTTTTATTAATAGTAAATTTTGATGAATAATAATTTCTTTTTGTACTCTTACACATTTTTTTTGTATTATACATACATAATAATAAATTTAATTGTTCACTTGCTACTCGAAACATTAAATTCATTTAATAAAATTTGTTAATAGCTGATACATTAATACTATAAACAAAACATCTATTCTATTTTCACTTAATAAACTTAAGGTATAATGCAGCATAAGCTGATACCTATTTTAAGACTTTTGTTCGCAACTTTACTCATAGTTATTTTTTATCGCAAACCGCTTTCAACTTGGACAAATTAGAAATCGTTTTATTGTTTACAGCAATTCCTTTCAATAGAATATTAAGATTTATTTAAAAACTTGGAAAAAGTATATTTATTTCCTTCTTATAATTTTAAAATATTAAATTTTATAAGGTCTTCGTTTCTTAATGTGTAAAGTTTTAACAAATTATCTATAAAACTTTTTAAAGAATATTAAAAATAACATAAATATTGGGAACAATATTTGCAAATATTGAAAATTATTAAATTGTGCCGTTCAATAAATTGTGAATTCGATTACTGATTTTTCAATGTGTCGTATATACTAGTGAAAGCATTTTATTTTTAATGTGTTATTTATATGTTTTGTATTCTATATAATATGGAGTCCAGTTGCGTTATTGACGGAACAGTTTATATTTATATAGATTTTTTATATATATTTAAAATTTGTATGAAATCTCTTAAAGTAATACTAAAGCAATTTTATTTTCATTATTGTGACATCTTTAAAGTAAGAATATTCAAATCATGTAACTAGAATAAGTTTGATCACATAATCCTAAATTATTTGTTCTCTTCCTATATGACATTAGAAATATAATATAATATTGTAATATTGTATATATATAGCGTCAGGCTCCGACATTGTTTAAAAAAACACAAAAAAAGTCTTCACTATCACTTCGTTTAATTCGATCACAAACTTCGATTAATTAATTTCAAAATAAATTATCTTCATTTAGTGGGTAGGTGTGCACTGCGCAACGGTCAGCCAACAACTGTGTAAGCCGCGCGCTTGCGCCGCTTTATATAGCTTTCGTTGCCTTTAAAACATTGATGGTGGCGCCGTCACGGCCATGCTGACATACGCTCGTCCTCGAGCGTCCCTGTAGCAAATGCTAGACCGGATTTGCAATCCCTATAGCCAAAAGGCTAGACCAGAATGCAGCCCCTTTAGCCGAGTTATTGGCCCGAGCCCCTTCAATAACTCTTCCCTACAATTTTGGAATTTTTAGTTCTCTCTTTTTTTCATGTCTCTTTTTTTATTACCTTCTCTCTTTTTCTTTTCACTTCTCTTTTTTTAATTTCGCTTTTTTTTTTCACTTCTCTCTCTTTGTTTTAAACTTCTCTCACTTTTTCCTCTCTTTTTTCAAATCTCTTTTTATAATTAAAAACATCATCTGTTCCATTATTGGATTACTTGGTTCATTTAGTGGTGGTGATTCAGATCCCACTTCTGATATAGCGTCAGGCTCCGACATTGTTTAAAAAAACACAAAAAGTCTTCACTATCACTACGTTTAATTCGATCACAAACTTCGATTAATCAATTTCAAAATAAATTATCTTCATTTAGTGGGTAGGTGTGCACTGCGCAACGGTCAGCCAACAACTGTGTGAGCTGCGCGCTTGCGCCGCTTTATATAGCTTTCGTTGCCTTTAAAACATTGATGGTGGCGCCGTCATATATATGCTAAAAAAGTTACAGCAGTAAAACTATTTCGTTAACTCTATTATACTATTTTTTAAGAGTTCATAGTTAGATTAAAATTCTTCACGAGAAAGACAAACTGTAATAAATAAATCTTTAGCAATTTGAACATATTTAGTCTGGCCATAAGAACTAATTAGATTAAAAAACCATAATAATATTACATTTCAATTTCGAATCTATTATTCTTACAAGAATATCCATTGTGTTTTTTTTTCTATCTAAGTAAAGATAAAGAGAACTGAATTGCTGTAACAGGAAAGAATTTGGAGAAATCCTGTCACCGAAATGTTTAATTTAATGATTAGAATAATTTTACTATTGAGTACTGTTTATTCTTACACATCTTCCACAAAATAATCACAACAAAGTATCTTTTCTACAGCCCAGTAAACGAGCACGTTATTTCTTCGACAAAAATGTTGTTAGTTCAGCATATTGCGCCTTCAGACCTGTTTCAATTCTAAGGTTTTATAAAACAAGTTTCCATTTTGGTCATAGTACGGCTAAGGTATATATTAAAGTTACAGACGATATTCGATTGGACATGGATAAAAGGCAACTCACAGTTTTAAAAGTCTTGGATTTCAGTAACGCTTTCAACACGTTCGATTACGATATTCTATTGGGTTAGTTCCACTTTGTATGAGTGATTAACTATGTAGTTTCAAAGTTACCTTTGAGGTCGCTGGCAATGAGTTAGCCTCAATGATTACATTTTCTCTTTGAATGAAATTCACTCAGGGGTATTTCAGGAAAGCGTGTTGACACCTTTACTATTTTCTATCTTTATAAATATTATAATTTTCTTCTATTTATCATGTATATACAGACGATGTACATGTATATACAGACGATACTCAGACTTTACCCGAAAACGTTCCCGTATCTATAATGAATCTTGAGTTAATATTTGACTAATTATGGCATAAAGGTTAATTGTAAAAAAAGTCAAACAGTTATTATTTGTAGTTCTTATTTATTAAGAAGAAAAATTTATGTTATTGATTCGTATAATAGAGCTGTAAGATCATCTTGAATTCTTATACTAAAAATTCCATCACACAATTCCTAGTTTTATAAAAAAAACTTTTATTGTTAAAGCTCTCCGTCAAAAGGAGTAAGTGCGGCTGCATTGTTTCAAAGTGGTGATAGACAGGTCTGAGATTAGGGCGCAAGCCTCGGAAATTAATGAAGTGCACTAAGATTAAGGAGAAGTACAAACGCTATAAAAACTAAAATTCGTTTTCTTAAATATAAAAAAAAATAAAACAGTTAATTGAACAGGAAATGGCAATTGAAAGAGTTGTTGCGTATTAAAACCGACGTAAAAATTGGGACTGTCATGCTATGATCTAATGGTCTGCCACGGAGGTACTGTCTTTTTAGCACCGCCCAAGAATCACGTGTAGGGTAACTACAGACATGAGCCTTGTGCTGCCATATACGTTAAAGAGGCCTCGCCTACGGAGCAGACAACATCAAACCCCAAAGCCGCTGCTCTGTGATACCGGGCAGCAATAAGCTAGATAGTGGAAAGGAGACAGCGATCCGCGGAAGCATGTAAAAAATAATGTTGACTTACTTTAGTCTGAATTTAGAATGTCCCGACATTCAACGAATAATCACGTGTTTTTGTGGATACGAAAGCACGCAGTATACGCTGAACTCCATATTGTAAATTATTTATATAGAGAGATTATTATTTGAGAATCCGACTTGAATTAGTTAGTCTAAATTTCCGACATTTTATCTTTTTTTACTTTTTGTAATCTACCAGCTATTATGATTTAACAGAACATAATTATATAGTCCATTAAGATTTCAGGAAATTCAACTAAATAGGTACTTAATAACATTTCATCAATATTAAACAAAGAAAACTTTAGACAAAGGTCGTATTTATGACGCAACTTGACACAACCTTTTTAATCATTGACCGATTTATATAAAACAAGCGCAAATGTTAATTTAAGGTTACCACAATGAAAACGATGAACCATATTACATTGGATAAGCCGATCCAGAGAGTAAGTCAAAGAAAAACTAAGGAATAGTCAAACGATTAGTAAAAATATAAATCATTGTTTTGTTACATGGTTCCATTTGTTATCAAAGATTCCCGGTAATGATTTCTTCCAAATATTTTCCATGTTCAGACATCGAGTAATTACAGATTTTATATGTACAGATACTTTTAGTATACTAACTCGAAAAATTTAATTATGTAGAAATAATTCAAAAATCTAACAATTTATAATCTATATTACCTTTTATAATCTATATAATAATATGGATTATAGATAAACGTTTAAGAATATAACGACATGTTTAAAATTGTATTTATAAATAAATCATCTAAAAATATGTTCTTATTAATAAGTATTTGCTTTCCGTATTTACCTAGTAAAAGCAATATTATCACGAGATTGATAAGTATTGAACAAATAATAATAATATTAATGGATTGTTTTATCTGCCCGACACAAATAATGTGCATTTAAAAAAAGGGTACAAGGTAAAATTTCCATATAGAATTTTATATTAGACTTTATATTTTATAGTCGGCAACACCGTATCGAGATAAATGAGTATAACTCAAACTGCCTCAAAGCTGGTCAAAGCCTACTTAATATTCCTTTCTTAAAGCTTTTAGAGGACTACACGACAATACGGCTTATATTATAGCGTTCAACAGACTCTTTGACTAAAATAAAACTTGAATTAAATTGACCTATAAAAAGCTAAAATTTATTTTATTTGCTCGATTAAAAGTTTATAGCATTTAAGGGTTTACATAATATACAATTGTAATTGTAAATTGTAAAATTGTAATTTATATATTCAAATTTTAAACACAGATAAATAACTATTTTTGAATTGAAAACGGACGGAATGCGGCGAGAATAAGACTCGCGTTTGTAATTGGCGTCGGGTATAATATTTATTTATAAGCGAGTTCAATCCATCCAATCCATCAAATGTATGAAATAAAACTATTTTTTACGGATTAAATTCGCGTATAATTTGGTTACATTTTAAATTTAATGCGACGTTTCGAATGCTTTTGCAGCAATCGTGTTCACGGGTAGACGAGATGTAAGTGTCTGATTATGATTTTACACTTACATCTAGTCTACCTAATTAAACGCGAGTTTAGTCCGTAAAAATAGTTTTATTTCAATTGTGTACTCTTGATAATCTAAGAAAATACTATGTCAACCATCAAATATAGTTTTATGGGGATGAAAGTTCATTTTAAATATGTTAGTATTATTTTATAAAAATAAATTGGAGTAATTATTTTACATTATTTTAAATGTACTAACAAGGTATAAACCGTCAAAATAAAGACAGTTCGAAAACATATTTTTTATGTCAAACGTAAAAGTAATAAGAGGAGAGTTATAAAGAGACGGCTGTCCGACGACGGTAAAGAAATCGAATTTTGTTTGTCCCGTGTCTACGGTTTTGCACACTTGCGACAATAATAAATTTATATTTCCTAAAGAAAAGATATATTGACTTTCAATCGTCACGGTTACTCAAACAACGAATTGCTCTTTTATTTAATTGCTGAAACTTATCGATATTATAAACAGATTAGAGGTTATTATTCTTCGCTCACTATTAATTATTGTAAAAATAAAAAATAAAAATATTTTTATTTCATTTAAACAAAGATAAAATTCTTTGTAATAATCTACTTATTAAATAAAAAATGGCTGCTGTCAAAGCTGATATTTTTATAGAAACTATCTAAATCCATTGTTTAATATAAAAACACATTTCTAGCCTTTAATTAAAGTATTAAATTTATTAAATATATCTGCGCGCCATTCTCGGATATTTTGTTGTACAAAACTTGTCATCTTGACCACAAAAAATCCATATTACATTTTATATTAGTTGTAGAGAAGAATATCTTGATATAGATGTTAAATAAATGTTTATTAATATAAAACATTCGTTAATATTTTAACGTAATATTATTTATATTGTTTTGTACGATGTTTGTAAATACAGTATCAAAAGTCGTGTGTATACAATCTCGAAAAAGAAGTTTCTTTGTAGTTGCAGTCAAAGGTCTATTCGATCCAGACTAAAGCTGAGAATTTTCACATTACTTTCTGTTTTAAGAATTCTGCAAGCTGCTATATTTCCTATTGTACTAAAGTTTTGTTTCATTACGGAACCTTTTGTGCCAGGTGTACAAAGTCATAGCATTTTATTGGAATGTGAATCTTATGTGAATTTTTATCTTATGAATGTTCTAGAGAATCTCCTTTATTATATACCAGATTTATTATATAACATTAATTAAAATATAGTTACTTTCAAGTAAACAATATTCTCAACAAAGAAAAAGTAACGAGATGGCGCTGTGGTACATTTAACTCCTATCTATAAAATCTTGCCATCGTAACTTATAAAAGAGAGATTTCAAGCGAATTGCTCTTGATATAACTAATATCTGCTATTCTGTGATAAAACTTTCACACGGAGTCGAACTTCAGTCTGCGAGTGGATTGCTAGTTGGCAACTTCTATTACAGTTATTGTCAGTTATTACTATTATTATATAACAGATGAATTATTTAAATGTATTTTTTAAAATATTATAATTAGTTCTAATCAGATTCGAAAAGCAAATATTTGGCCTGTAGAAAATTTTAATACGTACCATTGACCGTAACTCTATTCTTTAATAAATATTATAATTATACATTTGTAAAGTTTATGGAATAGTGATCCCCAGAGAATAATTTTAGATGTAACTTTATTACGTATTTATGACATAGACGTTTATAAGCCATTGGTAAATTAAATGTATACGTTGAAGCCAGAAATTTAAGAATTAAGAGCGATCGAAACGCTGTTTTAACGTTTCAAGTTTTTTCTCTGTTTTAAATAAAACTATTTTTACGGATTAAAACTCGCGTATAATTTTTTTATAAATATATCTTGAGGTCTGACAGTGCGGTCACAGACGTGAGACTTTAAATTATTCATGACTGGGCCCCAAATGTTAAATGGGCTCTGACTATCTTCTCTATTAAAATTAGGATATTTTTAATTTCAATAGCCTCACGAATCATTCTTGGTACGTAGCGGGGTTCTCTAGAGAAGATTTGTGGTATATCAAATCCAATATAATGGTTGGGCTTGTCTATGGTATGTTCACACACTGCTGACTTCGATATACGCCTATTCTTGATATCTAATATCTATTGTTTTGATGTCTAATTGGTATTGTCTTGATATCTAATATGTGTTGTCTTAATGTCTAATAGGTACATGTAATATGTGTATTGTAGGGAACGAGTAAATAAGCGATTTCATTTTTACAATTAACATAGTGTTATTTTAATTGTAAAAAATATTTTGATACATGTCCATGGCGTTCTTCATTCGATATGTTGTTTTTCCAATAAATAAATTATTGTCGATCACTGTTCAGGAAAGTATAGGGACATATCAAAAAGATAGTCTAACATAGACTTTTCCTAAAATGTATTTACTGAGAAACAATTTCCTTTAAATATCTTGAAGGAAAACCACTCAGGTTTGATAAAATAGTCTGAACAATCTGTGACAACAGTTAATGAAAACAATATATAAATATATCTTTTTACTTACTTGTCTATTTTTGAATTTAGTTAAAAATATGCTTTTATTTATTTTTATTAAATAATTAAAGCACGATTAAGCCAATTATTTGCAAGCTCTATGAGCCATATCAATTACATGTCGTCAGAATAAATAAGCTGAATAAAGACAAGACAAATACAATATTCATTTTTAATAAAGTTCTAAACCTGAAGTCTAATTCCTGACTTACATAATCAATGATATCTCATTGATTACCGTCAAACTAAACCAAACTATTTTTGAATTTAAAAATGACAATGGCTCACAAAATGGCGATTCAGGTTTTTATTCATGTGACAGTTACGAATGTGCGCAGTCGTGTGTAATGTGAGTTATTCATAGCTTTGTACATTGAAGCCCGAATTTTCTGATCCGATTGATGTATAAAAGAATGATTTGGATTGAGGAGGAGGAAAAACACCTTGCACACAAGTATTTTATTGTTTGGAAAAACTAGTGCTTTATGACATTGGAAAGTCTTTATTTGAGTTATTTGACTTGGCAACTTTGTACTCGAATCCGTTGCGTCGTTTTAGAAAGGAGTTTTAAAAGTTTATTTTATCAGATTCTTTACAATGGTTATTGATCAAAAGACATTATGTTTTACTATATTGTGTGTTTTGAAGTAGAAGAACTAAGTTTAAATAGAGTTAAGTAAAAAAATAAGTTTAGCCGCGTTCTTTCAATAAAAATCTAAATCTTCTATCCAAATATAAAGTGGTATTGATTTTTTTTATTTTTATCATAAATATATTGATATGGTAGATAATTTATGGTTTAGACTTTTAATTATCAGAAAATACCTTAACTTTGATAATTATTAAAGATATCTTACACACACTAATTAGAGAAATACCCAACTCAAGGGCTACAAGAAGCTTTGCATTTAAAAGCCAGTCTTGATAATAGTAATATAAATGACTAAGATATTAAATTTAAATTAGGTATATAATACTATAATTACGTATATGGTATATTGTGGCTATAAATAATTTGCCATCCTTAAAAATTCTTTACTCCCCGTACAAATGGTGCATATAACATACGCTGATCTTCTGTGAAAGTGTCTTAACCCATCCAGACAGCCTGTATGAGCGGCCATTCATGACTACAACTTGACGTAATATCTATCACATACATTTCGCTAAGACTTTATTTTAAGTAATTATAAGATTACTAATACTACTAGTTTAATCATCCTTCCAAAAAATTTTGTAATATGATTTTCGTATCAGTACGAATAGAATAAACATGAGTTTCGTTATTAAAGCTATATTTGGTTGACTGAGCGTTTCTATTTGACATCACAAAGTGTTCTAAGGACCAATTCCATCATTCATAAGTGGATTTAATGGAACAATCTTTTGGTAGTTCTTGTGATAGTTCCAGGACGTATTTAATTCTTGTTAGTTTTGGATTTGGTTTATATTATTTAAGTAATTTTGTTTTATGATTTGTAATTTTAAATTAAAGGCTAATTATTGTCGACAATTCACCAACAATTTAATCAGAGTTGCAGGGTCAAGTTTATATAATTGTTTTCTATACTTTTTACTATATATCTATATAATATAATTTCTTCTAAATTTGGTTATCAACACTTGGAACACTCGGAGTGTTTAAGTGATCATACAATGTTATTAACGTGGCTTTGAATATATTTAATTGAAGAGAATCTATGCAGATTTTGTCACGTCGTCAAGAAAAAAAATCATCATCGTTCATTTGTCTAATCCATGTTAAGATAACAATATTAATACACTTTCTACACGTCACAGAATAATATTCCTTTACAATATTTCAGTTCTAAAATTTATAATCACATAAGAAATAAACTTAGTTAATTTTTTGTTAATATTAGTGTTTTATTAATTTTGAACACAACATATTAGTTAACGTTTTAAGAGACTACTTCTCAAACTTGAAGAAACTCGTGATTTGTTAGAACTATTTAGAAATGTAATACGTACTCGTCGGGTGGCAAAAACAGATGTAATATAAGCCAAGATTTGAAGTAATTTGTAGAGTATTTTGTCGGCTCATTAGTTAAGTGTTTGTTATTATTACATATTCCTTTGAATAGACTTTGTTTATTTTATTTAGTAAAGTACGAAAGCTATTGAAATATTCGTCAAAAAATACACTAAATAATAATTAATGTTAATTCACTATTTTTGATAAGATTTCAAGACATATTTTTGGTCTGTTCCATAAGGCATAAACAATTATGGTGTTAACAAACAAGTGAAGTCGTTTAGTATTTCCTTAAATATAGGGAGGTTTTGTCACGACAGTAGGGTAGAAAATTTATCTCCGGCTATTTGCCTATTCCATGTCCATATCCTAAGATAATAATGTAAATGAAGTTTGTCATGTCACATAAAATAGACTTCTTTATAATGACGAATTTTAAAATTTTATAATAACATAAGAACTGAACTCCCGTAATATTTTGTTAAAATAACTGTTTTATTCATTTCGAACACAACATTCTGCTATTAAGAGATTACTTCTCAAACTTGGAGAAACTCATGTTTTGTGAGAACAATTTAGAAATGTTAGAATACGTATTTGCTGGTCTGTGTTGTGGAAACTTTGTATTGAGTCCACGAAAACAGGTGTAATGTAATCCAACGGTTCAAGTAATTTATCGAGAGAGTATTTTGTCGGCTCATTAGTTAAGTGGTTGGTATTATCACGTTTTCCTCTAAACAGAATGTTTTTATTTTCTTTAGATAATTACAAAATTTTATGTACCTACCTAATAAAGGTATGAAAAAAAACTAAAGTTTTAAATATAAGAAAGAAAATAGATAATAAATATAAAAAAGAAAGAAAATTGTAAATATTATAAAATATATTTTTATGTTAGTTACGAAAAAACTTAAGTTTTTTATTAAAATTATAAATTAATGTTAAATACCGAAACTACTTAACACACCCTAACCAATACCTGACTCTAACTATCAAAAATATAATACTGTACACCCTTACTACTGTACTGCCCTTCTCATACAAACATAAAACCAAAATCTTTCAAGTTTATTCTCCGCACACGGTGCAGACAGTCAACACTGTTGAAGGGATTGTTTGTAGATAGTGAGGGAAATTTAATTCCAGGCGAAAACCACGGCCACTATTCGCTTTTATGGCATGCCATTGGCCGGTGGATACTGTTATTGCAATCGTTGTGAAATAGCCGCACTGTGCTTACTGAATGCACTTATCATACGTACTTGGTAAGTTTGCACATCGAATGTTGGTTGAAATTTTTGCTATAGTCAGAAAAAAAACAAATGTACGTTTTTCGATATGAACAATATTTTAGAGTAAATTTTGACTGACTTACTGTTTTTTTATTGCTTTTTTTTACTATTAATAAATTAGTATACATGAATAAAATGTGTTAGAAACGTAGCATCTATATACTTTTATGTTATTAGCATTTATAGATGGCTAATAAAATGATTAACATTTCAATAAACTTAACTTGAGATTACAGATACAATATAGATGTAAAACAGCATTTTGATTTTGTACTGTCACTGAGATACCATAGACCATAGAACACATCTTGTAAAGACTTTGGTCTTACATTCGTTTTCACAGTAAAGCAGTGTAATAAATAACAATTTGTGTTGTAAGGTGAACCTACTTAAAGTATTACATATCAATAATATTTTACAATTCTCCTGTAGGTACTTCAGGAAAGCTAGCTTTGAATGCTTTTAAACAGAATACCACATGCAGTGTATTTCATTGTCAACTAACATTGCTGCTGCATAATTCTATAAATAAACTAAATTCTGTAGAGGCAGTGCCTTCTGTTATTGCACGTTTATGTTTATAACGAAATTTCACTAAAATGTAATGTCATTTATATATTTTTTTTGTATGTGTCTGTACTTGTAGGCACCTTCCAAAATATAGTTCAAATATTGTTTTTATTGATAATTATACTAAAAAATGCTTAAAAATCATTTATTACACAACAAATTATATAATTAAGTTATATTGAATTTCCCTTTTTAGTGAAACCTATGCTATGGATGATAACTGTCCGGATTGATTCTTTTATATATATATTAAACACAAAAAAAATATATAATTTTTTTATAAATGTAGGGTATTTATTGTACAAAAAAATATTGCAACAAATTAGCTGTACCGCATCAGTGTCTTATAGATGAACAAAAACCATAGTAACTACTAGTAGTACTTTTACATTTAAGCTATTTGGATCAATTGGCGCTACTGAGAACATAGCTCATAAAATTCCATGTCTACAATCTAGTGAGTAACACAACGCGAATACAAAACTTAAAATAAGTAAATTTTAATTATGTATGTATTCATATTATTTATTTACTTTAAATTATTTATTAACGTCATTTAAGTTATCTCTAAATTATAATGTAATATTTAATTTACTCTAAATTATAATGTGCTGAGGAACAGTTAAATAAAAGTAAGAGGTTAAGTTTAAGTAATTATAGTTTGTGGATATTAAATATCTTTTTAGTGTCAATGTAATTTAATGATTTTGACCATACAGTAACTTTTTGTTTACATTGTTTATATATATATATATATATATATATATATATATATATATATATATATATATTAATGCTATAGGGGGCAAACGAGCAGGCGAGCCACCTGATGGAAAGTGATCATCGCCGCCCATGAGCACTTGCAGGCCCAGACGGGTCTGAAGTGTGTTGCCGGCCTTTTAAAAATTTGTATGCTCGTTTCTTGAAGGTCCCTAAGTCGTATTGGGTCGTAAATACCGCATGAGAAAGCTGATTCCATAAGGTGGTGGTGCGTGGCAAGAAGTGTCTTTTAAAGTGCACTGTGGTGGACTGCCAGCTGTCGAGATGGTGCGGTTGGTATTGCAACTTATGACGTGCAGTATGGTGGTGGAATTCAGCGGCGGCTAATAATCCGAACAGCTCCTCAGAGCACTTCCCATAGTAGAAGCGATAGAAAACGCAAAGAGATGAAACATCTCTTCGCAGGGACAAAGTATCAAGCCGATCGGTAAGAAGTGGATCATCAACCATTCGAATTGCTCGATGTTGGATGCGATCAAATGGAAGAACGGAGCACACCAAGTTTTGTGGACGCTAACCTGGCTTTTTCTTCCAAATGACCGCGAAATTGAACATCGTTCGAAATGGAGTATAGATATCAATTATTTTGAAGTATAGATATCAATTATTCTATTTATTTTATAAGAAAGCCTTAGGAGGAAACTGTTTTTGAACCAGAGTTAGTACGAGTTTTTGACGATTTTAGAACTGAGTAAGGCTTGCATTTATTTAAAGTGTTGTTATTAATAACCACATTCTTGGAAATTTTTCTTTTTGTTCAATATAAAGTTGCCTGGCTTATAATAAATTTGCGACTAGACGTAGCTTAGAAGTACTGTATATGTTGTTAAAAAAAAATACATTGATTTTTTGTGCTCATTCCATACTGATAAATTTACTCTAATACGTCCCGCCCCTTATTGTAATACCGTATATTATAGATGATTGAATAAAAATGTAGAAGATATATTTTATTAATTGAATGTCAGTGATATTACGCAAATATTTAAATATCTATATCTGTTTTGTAGCCTTGTTAGCAACTTGTTTTTGTATATACTATGATAGGTTATTACTTTTTATAATATCCATTTAATTTATTATATATTGCATTGCATTACTTAAATGTGTAAATTCTTTATTATGATTTTAAGTTTATAATTTCAATATTGTTTATTTCAATGAATAATATCTATAATTCTTTATTCTAATAAATTATTTTTCTTATTTATATTAAGGTTGCTACAGATATTTATATGTAAGTTTTTTATTTTATATCTAAGTTTGTTATTACAAAAATTCTTGCAATATGTTACCTTTGGAAATTTCATTCAATTTATCTCCTTGTTTTTTTGTTTTTTGTAGATTGTTTTTGTTTCTTATGCATTTTAAAATATCTGCAATGATCCAGGGTAACATTATTCTTTTACTTCGGTTCGGTTTTTTTTTTCGGTATTACTCTTTGAGGAATTTGATACAAGACATATTAGATTATTCGACAGAATATTTGGATCCTCGATAGCGAATAAGTTTGGTTCATTATTTTACCGTAAAGTTTCTAAAGCGCCACCGTAGTTTAACAGTTTTAGTTTTTTTGGTCCTAAAGATTTTACTTTTATAAAACAGAATAATTATTTGATTTTGTGATTTTTTATTGAGGCATCAAATACCCTAATAATAGCTCAATATCTATCACAATTTAACTTATTAATATTATGGTCTAAGCAGATATTATTTCGTGTCATATTTGTAGTTATAAATATAAAACAAGTAATAGCGTAGCGTAGCTGTAGCGGTAGAAGACCTCTTGCTGCTAATGTACCAAGATATAAGTCAGCGTATTTGTCGATGAATCCTTCCAATATATTAATATTAATATTAATATATCCAGTCAGTATAATGTTTTCCTTTAGATGCGGTGAGTCCACTACTTATGAAGTGAATTTATATAATTATTAGTATTTCGTAACGGTGGATGATAAATACAAATTAATTAGCAATTGCCAATAAAAATTTAAACACAAGAAGTCTCTTTCAGATATAATTTTTTGATTTTATGGGCTAAATTTTTTTTAGAAAATAGACAACACAAACATTTTTGTTGATTTTTCTTGTTGTGTCTTTCAATTCTTATGAAAAAAAATAAAATCTCATTAATTTATAACAAAATATTTTATTATTAAATATTTAAGAAGTTAGATGTAGCAAATTATTATTATATTAATATTTTTTAAATAGTTAAATAGTAGTCCACCCCATTAATTGGCCATGTTCCTGAAATAGGAAAGTTTTTTATTAAATAAAATAAATATTGAAATTAATTTATAAAATTAATATAATAATTAATTTATAAAATAATTAATAATAAATTAATTATATTATATTTAATAATATAATATAATTAATTTATAAAGAGTACAATGTAAAATAATTTGAATTTTAATTAATCTTATATAAGATTCTGGAAACAATATTTATAAATATTAAAAATAAATACATTGTGCCTTCTCAATATTTATATACTGAAATTCAATCCGTTATTAAGTTTATTTTATTCCGATTGATTATTTACTGAGTGTTCGTATGTAGTAAAAATATATTTTTGTGTATCATACAATATTTTTGTGTGTAAACTTTCGTAATCTAATATTACTATTAAAAATAACTATCCAGCCGTACTCACGTTATTACTAACGGAATTTGCCCGACTAGTTTCGAAACCATCATGAGCTCTGAGTATGGTGGAATCGCGGCGTGAACCGCGCGCGGTTGCTCACTGGGTGTGCCTTGCCGGGGGTGCGGGCGGGGGAGAGGAGGAAGTTGTATAATAATTATTTATTATTATTTTTGTATCTTTTACACATTAGTGCGTGAATAGTTTTTAAATTGTTATAATATTATAAAGATAGATACTGTTTTTTTTAATATGTTGGTAGCTGAATATTTTTATAAAAATCGATTCGTGACAGTGTGGTGTGCTTAGTGAATGCTTTTATTTTCTTAAATACTAATAATTATTGTGTTTTATTACAAGGAAATAATAAGAGAATAAAAGTTTATGTCGGTGAGTTTAAAATAAAAGCTTTGTACCGAAAACGTGTACTTATTTGCATATAACCAACAACAAAGAACACTTTTACATTTTTATTTTCGGACCTAGTAGCTGATACGGTTTAACCTATTTTAGTACAGAGGTGTCTTCCTATTTTTGTTACATAGGGGCAATGTAGTTTATCGCTATTTGTATAAGTTTGAACTATGGATAATTGATGTAAGTAAATCAAAAAATTTAGTAATTTTAAATTTAAGCATATATTTACCTACCATTCAAGATACATTCTTATAAAGAAGAAGAAAAATAATAAACAAATATACACATATCTACTTCATCTGTAACCTTTAAGTAAGGATTAATATCACTTTCTACATCAATTTCCGTGGCCATGTATCATAATTAATATCAATATTAATCCGCGTTGTTCGAAATCAGCTCTGAACATGCCCATTATTTTTATCATTAACAGCGGGCTATATACGATGTAACTGATGTTACTCTTACAAATGAACCATAATAATATAATAAAATAACATATCTTACATTGATTGTTATAAAATTAGTAGAAAATGTGCCAGACTTAGCGGACTACTTTTGTCAAACAGAAAAATTTTGGTGCTTCGGATAATGGAAAATGAAGTATAAGTATATATTTGAATGGCTTCATTTGTTAGTACAAAAGGCTCGCTGTCAAATACGTGTTGCTTAAATGTTAACTCTGATGCCTAAATAATTTAATTCTGATCAAGTATATTGGTATCTCGCAAACTATAAGAAGGATCAATTTTGTAACACCATACTTCATATTTAGCCCCCTTCGTTGTTCTTTGTAAATAACGATTGATAGCATAAAGCGCTTAAAAGTTATCACAATCCATAGTCACACCATGGTGTGGATTTTAAAAATTGCATTCTGTTTCACACGGTGAGTTTATATAGACAGTCATGAGTGTAATTTATTTCACATTTACAATCATCAGTTTTAAACAAAAAGTACCAATTAAAAAAATATATATTTATTAGTTTCCAACGTTTGATTGAGCTGGAATTATTTAAAAAAAGTATGTCTAAATACTTTCTAACAATGCTATCATATAATTTTAAAGGACACAAAAATAATGTCTAAATATTTATAAATTACGGATTAGTTTTAAAATGTCATTACACTAACGTTTTAATATTAATATCGTCGTTGACGTAAACATTACCCAATCGGACAAATATCTAGTTAGGTCATCCCAAACCGCTGAGTTGGCACCTAGCATTGTCCGCCGTCAACCAATATTCTAAGAATATTACAATAGTAACACCTCCTTTGGGTGGTCCGATAATTATAAATTAAAGTTAATATTAATATTAGTCTGTTTAAAGTATCTTAAGTGAATACTTGTAGATTAAATATAATTTTTAATCAAAATAAATCTTTTTTAAAAAGCTTTTCGCTTCCTCAAAACTTGAATATCTTATTATTAATAAATAATATAAAAAATAAACGAGAGACTCTTAGAAAGGAACTACCATTTGAGCCTTTATTTTATTTAATACCATAAATGTTTAATTTTGTAGTAACATAGTGGGCTTAGAAGATTAGTGCAAACAAGGAATGGAGATTAATAGAAAATGATCTCTTATCATTTAATTCCATGTTCTTTAGATAACTAATAGAATATTTTTAATATTTACTAACATACCCACTTTTATGTAAACACCTGAGCTTGAAGCATGTAATTTTATCACTTACACGCAGATAACTCAACCTAGCGAAATAGCATACCTTTTATGGGTATAAATTTGAACATCATTTTATACCACACGCCAGGGTATCTGTGTTCGTAAGGGAGGATATCTGCTACTGTCGCTTCCAGATTTTTGAAGGTCAGGATCTGTCTCTACTCTCGCTGTGCATTATATATAGATGATCATGTAGGATTCTATGCGTGCCTCTACAAGTTCCTTAGTGGTAATGCAGAAACGGAGCAACTCTTGGCCATCTTCAGGCGAAGATTGACGACCTGCTTTTACAGATTCCACTCCGCTGTAGTCATAGTCCGCGGGAACTTTTCATGCAATACTGATTGGGTTACGTTTCACTAACTTCGCGGAAAGATTTTAACTTTGCTCTGGCAAATGATATGTCCCAAATGGTTTAAACGCACACTCGTCGCCCGGATGGGGACAGCCACATGCCACCTTAGTTGGATCTTCTGTTGACTACATATCCCGGAAAGTACCAGATCATTGTCGAGGCCCCCTAAGGTCCTCCGATCATTTCCTGGTACGGGGAGTGTAGTGCCCATTCAACTTCCGGTTCGCAGAAGACCTGCAATCCGACATATTTAGCACTGTAAGATCCGAACTCTAATGTTCTGAAGAGGAAATACAATTGTGCCTCCACATTCTTCAAACGGTAAATCTTTTAGAAATTCCAAAAATGCAATTGTTAATTTAAAAAAAAAATAAAAAACCTTTTGTGTACGTCGTTGAAAACTAATAAGTTCTAAGTTCCTGGAATATCGCATGGATTGGTACCAAAATTATCATTATACATTTACACACAGACACACATGCACACACACACATACACATACACATGCAAGCGTGTACGTGTGCACGCGCATTCGCACATGGACGTGCACACGTACACGCCACGCACACACATTCACACACGCACACACACACAAACAACAAATAACCTCTTTATAATACGAGGTAGAACAGCTCCACTCTTTATAATATGTGCGTTTTAAAATATTTTTTCATAATTATTCTATTTATCTAGTAAAGGTATGACAACATTTAACTTCTAAAAAAATTTTTTTTTCTGTATTATTTTCTTGGGTTTCATGATTTTATACATCATTTTTAAAGGAAATGACTGTTTGAGGAAAGTTGAGAATAGAAATGATTTTCACGTCCTAAGCACTTGGTCAGGTAGTTAATGGAAAATATAAATAATGAAGCGAAAAGAGGTTTGGATTTCTAAAACGAGTAGCGTGACGTGGTTGGATTTTAAATGCTATATGAGTTAGTAATAACCCATTTATCATCGTATGGTAGCAAAATCCATGCAGTTTTATTTTTATTGTATAAACAACTGAAACTAGTTTTAACTTTCTATCATAGCAAGGAAAAAAGTTAATGGTAAACTGAACCTATAATATGTTCATTCTAAGAATAATCGATAGAAACACGAAAGTTGCTTATTTACCTTAACAAAAATATACAAGTATCTGATTTTAAATATAAAATCATAATGCATTTATCTTTTACAGGCATAGTGGTTTGCTTATATAAAAAAGGTTGTTGGATGTCGCCTGTTAATTTTGATTCATGTTGGATTCAAATTTGCTGCTGAAACTTGCCTGAATTGTTCAACCCGAAACGGCTCGTTAATTCCCATACACGATGTTTTTATTTTTCAGAGCACATCACATTTTTAAAGTTTATATGCCTTTTGACTTATGGTGCTGAGCGTTGACATGAAATGTTATTATAATTGGATTTTGACATAATTCTCTGCAGAACGTATTTTTTTATAATAAAATATATTTATATAATACATTGTTATATTAATTTAAATATATGTTTATTTTTTTTATTTTACGTTAAAGAAATGACCTAAAAGGTAAATAACAAAGGTTAATAATAAAAAGGTCGTAAGTCATCATTTTGTCTAAAAATGAATTCATTGTTTTTCATAAACCTAATCATATTGCATATTATATCTCTTTAATTTTTATTTATGTAAAGCCATAATAAATTAAACAGCGTAATTCCTTTAATATATAATAACATAATATCTTATATATGAGCTTAAATAAACTTCAGTAATTGTTGTTTCGTGCTGAGGGCCCTCTTGGTTTTAATTATCCCTGTTATTATTTAGAGATATATTCGAATATTTTCTTTAGAGTAGTACAAGCACATAGTCTGTTAAACTTCAGTTAATATAATTCGCTATTATATTATTATTAAAGTTCAAAATTATTTGTATATATGTAATAAAGTAAAGATCAGAATGTTTTACTGTAAACATTTACCGTTTAAGTATTAGACTATCCTCATTAATTGTAATGAAATTTAACACTTTGATATAAAGTAATGCAATATATATATATATATATATATATATATATATATATATATATATGTCTTGTGACTAAAAACTGAATCGGAAGATAATCCACTAATTAGTTTAAAAAACTGTTAACATTGAAATATAAAAAAAAACAAAATATGTATTGAGTCCATTATTTTTTCATTACAGTGTCCATTATTTTTTCATTACATTAATTTAATTTTTTTCCTTTGCTATTTGGCGGTGCATATATTTTAATTTTAACAAAAAAGCCGTAGCACAAATAGCTGATGACTTTTGAGGTTAAATTTCTAGAACAGATGTCTTACAAAATAAATTTATTTTTAACGTAAGTATAAAGCTTAAGGTTTGAAAGATTTATATCAATGACCTAAACAATCTCCATATTAAGTATTTCTTAGTTGTAGGCATTAATTAAATCATGTACTATATTTGTTTTGTTTTCACAATCCTAAGTGTCTCTTTGTAAACGGCGACTTTATTTACAGCGGTTGACAGAATTCATCTGTTATATATTTCATTTATTTTTACCGATAAACTTGTGTTCTATTATGCTCAAAGTTTTTATGCAGTGATCTATAATCAAGAAAAACTGTACAAAGTGACTAAGTGTACAAAGTAACTAAGTGTACAAAGTAACTAAGTGTACAAAGTAACTAAGTGTACAAAGTAACTAAGTGTACAAAGTAACTAAGTGTACAAAGTAACTAAGTGTACAATCTGAATTGCTTAAAAAGGTGTATAAAGGCTAAAGTTATATGAAATACTCCGATATACACAATTAGAATTAAAAACTAAAACCAGCCTAAAAGCCGTCGGGCGTGCAATGACGGCAGTGCGGGCGGGGGAGATAAACTGGTCGGGTAAATTCCGATAGTAATTACGTGAGTAAAGCCGTATAGTTACAAATAATAATAATGAATGATCACGAAAGTTTACATACAAAAATTCCAAATAATTCTTAGGAGTATATTGTTAGATCACCCGAGACGAATAGCTGCGGCAATAGTCACTGCAAAAATTATTTAATAAAGATTGTGGGCTGTGATGAGATGGATTGGATTCAGACATGACTTAAGAATAAAGAGATAAATAGATGTAGATATATTTTATATCTAGAGCAGACAAACAAAATCTTTAATATCTCTTCATAGCAAGATATGTACTATGTAGTACACTAGACTTCCTTTTTTTACATCTGAACAGATAAGCGTTTGACTACAGCCCGCCTGATATTAGGCAAGACTGTAGTCTAAGGTGCGGCACGTTTACCTAGTAAATACCTATTTACATTAGATTTGAACACCTTTTTTATCCTTGTTATCTAATTCAATTTAAAAACATGTTATTATGCTCGATACTGCTATGCTACATACTCATACATAAAAAAAATAAACAATAATTTTACAGTCTCGCCCCTACTTTTTGGAATATATCCGTGAAGATATTCTTAGTGTCAGCCTAAAATCGTCTGTCAAACTTGGATCCTTTATTGAATCTAAAGCTTAATTGACTGCTGAAAATCTTGGTATTCTCTGGAACTCGTGATTGTACTAGGTAAAAAAAAATATCAAACATATCTTAGGAACTGTCCACATCGTTTTATTAAAACTGTCTACAATTTTGGCCACAAACTGATGACCAAAATGTTTATAAAGAACACACGAATTTAAAGTATTTCCATCAATGGATTTTCATTAATACAGAATGATAAAATTATTCAAAAGCATCAAAAAGCATCAAACTGTAAATAAGATGATACAAGTATAAGATAATAACATAAATCTACACAATTTTTCGCCAACAAATGTATAGATTTATTTTTAATGCCATCTAGCGTCTAGAAGTGGTGTCGTAGTGGTTTGCTTATAGTTCTTTTAATTTTGTTTCTTTGTTTATTTAGTCTCACGTGTCATTTGTTTAAAGTAAAAACGTTTTAAGTTTGAAATTTGAATTGCACGATAATAGTAAAACGATGTCCTATAAGTGAATGACATATTTTGACAATAAAAAACTATAAATATAACAAAAAAAAATATTATAAGACCATAAATACTACGTTCGAATATAACAAATACTGGGTGTATAGACTGGAAAATATATTTCAAATAAAACTATTTTCACGGATTTGGTTAAAATCAAAAATGTTGCCAAATTATACGCGAGTTCGACGTGTTCGAAACGTCGGGTTAAAATCAAAAATGTAACCATATTATACGCGAGTTTTAATCCGTAAAAATAGTTTTATTTGAAATGTGTACTCGTGAAAATCTAAGAAAATACTATGGAAAATATATGTATCATAACAACTATCACAGATATATTTTCCTCTACTTTCTTCTATTCTCCTCTAGCCTCTTTTATAATTAGTTATAAATCATAATATAAATATTAATACACAATCTCTATTTAACATTAATAACTGGGATAATAAACAGTTGTTTATTCAAGACTTTTACTGCGACATAAAACTGAACGCTGCAGGCTGCTGAGTTTTATTGTAATTGCTTTTCGATGTAGGTTAACTATTTACAATTTCACGATGTTTCAAAATACAATTGATAAAAAGTTCGACTCTGTTTAACCTGATTTTAACCTGAAATTATTTCTAATTGTATACAACAATGTCTTAGGTAAAATTGTGTTCAGATATTCTTAAATATGATTTCATAGAAATAACAAAATATTCATAATATATTGATGGGTATCAACAAAAAGTAAAGTATCTCTCTCTACAGAATTGAGAAATATATAATAAAACGCTCGATTCGTTTTCTTCTAGTAAACTTTAGTGGATGTATGCATATTCAATGCCATGCTGGTTGGTATATTCTGTCTAAAAACAATTGAAGTTTCTTTTTTGAGTTTTGCAACACTACTTACTGGCATATGTACAATAAAATGAATAATAATAACAGAAGTGAACTACTTTTTAGAAGTTTTTTTAAAACAATAGCTCATATATAAACTTCTGTCAGTTATATTATTTACTTACAGCAGCTAATTTATTCAAAACATAAACTTAGAATCCAAACTGTATAAAGAAATGGCTCTTTCGACCTCTAGGGTTCGTCTCACTTGCTTCACATATTTTTATTTATATTTTAATTTAATTTGCGTGGTGGCATTATTTCAATGTTATTCAAGTTAAACTGCAAAGTTATAATCATTAGTTAGGATTTTTAAAGGACGCCTAATTAAAAGATTATACGTCCATCATACCCATAAAATAAAAAAAAACTGTTATGTATCTCATCAGATTGAATAATAAAAAAGGCATAAAAAATTTGAATAGTAAAAATAGAATAGAAAAATTTTGCATAAATGAGAATTTTAATCACTAATCATGTATTTGTTCAAAGTCCGCATTATTGTAATGTAGCAATGACCTTATTGCTAATGCCTTATGAAAATTTTGTAATTCGTTCTCTATCCCAGTGATAACAAAATATAAATATTTGGAAACTAAGTTGGTAAAAAAAGAATATATAAGTGAAGAAAGTTTTGACTTATGTGTCATCTTATGAATACATTAAAGTGTAAAAGGTGACCCCTTATCTACTCACTACTTCCTGATTTAAAAGTGAATAATACTCAGTTCAGAGGAAGTAGGAACAGGTAGGTTTTACTATCCATAGGCAAAACTAAAGTGAACTGTTTTTTTTTTCTGACATATATTTGCTTAATGAGGCAAAGATGTTGAATATGCATTCACAGTTGACAAGCACTTGTAGCCCATCATCTGATGATTCTCAAGATATTGAGTGATCTCGGATTCAATCTGCTATTGGTTTGAATGTGAATTGATCTATACAGTATAAGTAGTCATCGTGGTGCATATTTAAATATAACTATAAAATTTTAAATACCGAATCTAAGTGAAACACTTTTCCTTTTTTAAGAAACGATAGTCTATTTTATATAATGTAATATTCGCGAGAAAAGTCCAAATCCCAAAGGGAGATGATAAGTTCTTCAACTCAATGCAAATTTCTTGAAATTGCATGCGAAAGTTTAAATGACTTACTCAAATGATGTAGTTCAAATGACTTAATCGAATTTAAATAAGCTTTTTAAATCATATAGATTAAAAACACTCCACTTAAAAAAAGAAAATCTAAATTTTATATTAAATAGGTCAAGAGATTAAATAAAGTATTATTCGCAAAATTACATAAGTATCAAAATATATATAAATTATTTCAAGCTATAAAATACAATTGTAATACATATATTTAGTTGCGGATATTATATGTTATTGAAATTTTTACCTACTCACAATTAAGGAAATTATAAAGTTTTATTATTATAGAAATCAATTGCTTAAGAGGACTTCCTCATGTTCATGTCATTGATTTTCAAAAAAAAGGAACCGTAGGCGTGTTATCATACTGTTAGACACCGTGGAGTGGAATTGAAACACATGACCACTTAAAACACTTCACTTTATTTTACTCGTAATTAGCACTTTTTCTTTGCTTGAATACAATAGATACACTGTCCAATAACTCACAAAAATGTTGTTGCTTACTAACTCCCCTTCTCAAATAATTAAAAATCTTAGTCAAATCGTTAACTTTAAACACAAAACAGTTAATTAATTATTTATAGATACAATTCCAAATAATGAGCACGTTATTAAAATATTTTGGTTAAATCTACAATTTGTAATTCTATTTTGAAAAAGACGTACTACTCATGATTTAACAACACAGTTCAAATCAACTACTCACACAAAATACAAAATATGGAGTACTTTAAAGATTGAGGAATCTGAAATATAAATATTAAAATGATAATAAATAACATTAAATATAAAATTAACCTTAAAATGCAAAGAAAGAATTAAGAAATGCTTTTTTAGGTTAGAACTCTTAAGATCAGTTAATTAACGGAAAATATAAATGATGTTGCTTATCAAAACAAGTAGTACGATTTCGTTTATTTTTTGCATCTTTATTGTTTTTTGATTGATCACAAATATTTTAATACAATTATTTTATAATATGTCTAAATATATTTCAAACTTATTGAAAATTAAATGTTTGAGTATATAGCTTAATGCATCAAAATGTATCTCACGTTCACATGAACATGTGATATAGAGCCATGTTGCGGCAGTAAATCGGCGCGGTTACAAACGGCATAATATCCTTTTAAAAGATTTACTGATGGGATTACGTTGCGCTCTATGCTTTGATACATTTTTATCTTATTCCTCTATATCAATTTTAATGATTAGTAAATTTCATTATAAGTACAAAATGCTATTAAAATATAAATTATAACTTTGGATATAATATATGTAATAAAATAAATCGTAATATTTAATTCTTTTAATTCATTTTTTTTATATAAATGATGTGTTAATTCGCATCTTAATATATCTTTAATACTTACAAAGTCAATTAATATAATTACAAAGAAATTCATTCCGGGCAAATAATATACATATATTTTTAGAATGTTTCTATAGGATGTTGACAGTTGGAGTTATATTCTAAATTCAAAGTAAATATGACTCGAACGCATTTATTCAGTCACTTTTGATATTAATCTGAACATAACACCGTTTCAATTTACACAAAATATTTTCAATTCAGGTAGTAACGGTCATCACCGAAATTTCCGATATTACTTTTATCCTATAATGTTGAAGATTCATCAAAAATTCATTTAGTGTTCAAAATACATTATGCCTTAAAATGATAACAAAAACAGACATTGTGTTTGTGATTACCGTTAATAAATATTTACAGATATTAAAAGTAAAAAAAAAAATTTGTATCAGTTGATCTTTGATAACGCATAAAACCGAAATGATTCTGTATGAACTCTATTTCCTTAAGCAATTTTTTAATTTATTGGTTAAGTAAGTCAGAAGAAACTATACTGGTGGATTGATCTTTTTAACTTCATTATAACCAAGTTAAAAGAAGATCCGATTACTATAAAAATATAAAGATCGGTTATATATGACTAACAAACGATATTTGCAGCTTTAAGACACTTATCAACAGATATGAAACTGTAACTGTTTCGAAAGAAACAATCCACACTCTGTAGTCCTTATATATAATTACTTCTGTTGAATTGCATCTCCACAAAACTCTTTGATAGTCTGTGTCTGCTCTGTCTTCTAAAATAATTCTGTACATATACACTATAGTTTTCAATATCACAAACAAAACCACAATGAAACCGTATACATCTTAATCTGGTCAGCATTTGTTTTAAAAATTACGTTTGTCCAAAGGTAATGCAATAATGATTAATTAAAGGCGGAAGTCAATTCGTCGCTTTTGTGCAAACGTGTCAAATGTTGAATTCAGAAATAAATTCACTTCAAAAGCAATTAGGCTTAATGGAAACTGTAAATTTTGACGTGCATTTTAAAGAGATGACTAGAGCAGCAGTATTCTATAGTCAGTTTTTGAATATATTATTTATCTTTTATCCTTCTCTTTATATAAAGAAAAGGGTAAAAGTAAGTAATAAGTTAAAATTATAGTGAATAAGTTAATATATTTTTCTGCAAGTTGTTGTGTTATTTCACATTTTTGTTTTACATATTTAAACACATACATTAGAATTTTAAGGTGAGACGTATCGAATGCATCGGCTCTAAATCAAAAAAATTGGAATCGGGTACAATATGTATTTTTAAAAATTCAACTATGTTTACATCCATGTTTAATACCACGGTATTACGCCAATTAAACATTGGGTGTAAAAGACACCAAGGAAATTGTCCGGTAAATATTAAAATTAATTATACTGACAAGTTTTTCACAATGATAGAAAGAACTGTTCGTTAATACAATCTAAAAATAAAACAGACAACACAAGATTAAATAAAAATAAAAAAATATTTATAAAATAAATGATATAATGTAGAAACGGACCAACTCTTTGGCCATGTCCAGGCGAAGATTGAGGACCTGCTTTCACAGACTCCCTCCGCTGAAGTCAAAGTCCTCGGGGAATTCAACGCGCTAGGATCTTAGTCTTAGCTAGGATCTTGTTCCACTGACTACGCGGAGAGATCTGTATTAACAGATCAGCCACATGCCCGTTTTATTGGATCTTCTGCTGACTACATATCCCGGAAAGTCATTACTCTCTAGGATCCTCCGATAATGGCTTAATGCGAAGTGTAGTCAACGTTTGGCTCGCACAAGTTCCAGGACCCGTCGCGTTATGCATTACAAGTCAGCGGATTGATATAGAATGGGGTCTTTCTTTGCATCCTGTGCATGGGGGCCAATTTGTTTCCCCTCCAATGATCCTAGTAACGGCGCTGCAGCTGTAGCTGATGTAATATTACAGGCCATGGAAATTCTAGTACTAAGCTCTGTGGTGTACCACTTGGTGGTAGATCGCGGCCCGGATTTGACATGACCTTCTAGATGACCATGCTAAATCTTAATCAGCAGTCATGCTTATCATTAGGCTGGCTGTAAACATGTACCATTTACCTATTCAATTCAGTTCAGTTCAGTTCCGTTATTCTTCTATGCTTCTATGTAGTTTCTAATATATAATATAAAAACAATAATGTAAATAAATTTTTATACTCTGGTTGTTTTTGTAGATTATAAAAATTCATCAGTGATCTATAGCCATAAACATATATTTTTTTAAGTTTCATCTTTGGATTTCTTCTTTATATCAAAAGGTAATTAACATTACTTTTATAAAGTAGAGCCACCTTTAGTTCATGCCATATAAATGGCCTCCATTAATTATATTAATAAGTGAAGCAAGGACGTCAAGGCGTCTGTCTATAAAGGCCGTCAGCTCGTTATTCCACAACGCTTACGTAACTTCAAACTAATGAGAAAGTAATGAATATTATCTTGAGTGTCTGCGTGGATTCATACTTTTAAATTAAATATTCCTTGCCATTTATAAATAATCTTTAATAGTATTATCCCTTGGCTGTATCTTTTATACCACTTTATCTTTTATAATACATATTGTTCTAGTCTCCATTGCATTCTAGACTGCTTTTAGTCTTAATTTAGCAAAATATTATTTTATCTGTATACATATAATTCTTGTCTAGGTGTATTTCTAAGTTATAAGTAGACGTTGTAGACGGTCGCAGTGATTGTAATTAAATTATACTTGAGTCCCTATAGCCACTTAATTTGGTTTAAATCGAATCTGGTGGCATTGCGATAACTTTTCAGAACATTTTTTAATTTAAGGATTGACAACTGCTGAGAAATGACAACTTCTATTGTATAAAGGTTTCCAAAAACCTTCTTTTTCGTAATGTGCTATTTCATCATCGTCATCACCTGATGATGATACGTTCAGCACTGGACATCCTTGGGCTTAATTGATGGTACTTCAGCCCAAGGATGTCCAGTGCTGAACCTAGGCCAAGGGGGTACTCTTTTACTTGCAGAGAGACCGATCCATCTGTTTCATACCGATCCTTGATCAACCTGGTGTATTTTATTTGATGATACTCGCCTTTACGTCGATTTTTTAAAATTCTTTTTGGTTGAAGAACCAACGTAATCGACAAAAATAAAGAATTAAAATGGTTTTGTTGAAAATAAACCTTCTCTAACATTTTTTATACGTTATATGGCGATAATTTATAACGCTTATTGTCTATTTGATTTATAATGAACTAGATTGGCCCATGCTCGGCCTCCATATTTATATGTACAATGCGTGACACAAGTCTAGTTTTAATAACCACTCCTTGTTCTTTAAAAATTTAGGCACAGGAAAGTTATCAAGCCTTTGAAAGGATTTTATATTTATAAACTAGTTTAGTTTTCTCGGGTTCAATATACGACGATGATCAACGGGGAGGGGAGGGGATAGACGATGCTATGCAGACTAGAGCTTCGCTCACGGACTCTGTCGGCTTATCTATAACGATCATAAGTAGTACAGAAAAAGATGATAGAAGAAGAAATTGGTGAACGGAAGAATTACAGGAGTTAATGTTTTGTTATTTTAAAGCAAGAGTGGGAGCGGCTGGGTAGATAAAAAAAATACATCAAATATTTACTGAAAGGAATCCCAGTAATAAAAAAGTACACAACTTCAACGCAAACACTTTGTCCAATGAAGACCGTAGGGTTATAAAACAAAACGCAACAACGCGCAAGAACTACAGAATCAGATTCAAAACCATGCAGAAGGTAATTTTGAATTGAATTGAAGTAAATTAAGACGAGGATTCACTACATATTCTTCATGACATTTACTACAAGAGTGGACATCGTCATGAGTTGCAGACAGAAAATTTTGTAGCTTATTTAGTTTTTTAATTTATAATTTATTATTTTTTTTATACACTGAAATAATAATATTAAAATATGAAAATATGAAATATGTAGAGAGTTAAGATTGATGTACTGTAATTGCAAATAAAAAGCCAGGCAGTATTAAATTTTATCGTTACTTGTTAAATAGCACAACTATATTGTGATATATGTTCCTTACTTGCATAATCATATTGTTGCGGACAGGAAACTGTATTAAGATGGAGAATTATAATTTCATGAGAAATTCAGGTAAATAATCCTCTAGAGAACAATGTGTGTAACGTCACTGAATATTATAGCAGTTCGTTATGAATACCACTCTGAACTCTGTTTCATTCACTCTGTTATTGATGGACCTATATATGTAAGTGATTGCATACATTAAAATTAATTAGATACTCATATTTTTATATGATTTCAATCATAGTTTATCAGACCATATAATATGTTGATTAAGGTGAAATATGAATAATATGACTGGAATGCTTTTAGAGCCGTTAAAATGTACATTGTAGATCAGACTCGTGAATACGGGTTGAAAATAAAACTCCTTTTAAATTTGTCTTAAGGTAACTGCATAGATTACTGCTGACGATGCGTGCTTTAAAAATAAAGATTAACGTTTATTGTTTCGAATAATCACCCTTAAAACGTCCAATTTCAGTTTTTAAATAAATTGTTCATTAACTAATTTAGCGGTTTTCTGTAATTGGAAAAAACGTGAATTAATAAAATATATCTTTTTTATGTAAGTATTTTAATTTAAAGGCAAAACCGAAAGCAAATTATCAAATGTTTAAATCAAATTTTATAATATTTTTTTATTATTATAATTAAAGACTATTATAAAATATTATAAAATAAGAAAGGGCACAGAATTCAAAATTAGCCTTAAAGTACTTTTTATAAAGCTAAGTGATATATATGAAATGGACCAACTTATCTGTGTAATGGATTACAATGATCAATCATCACTGATCAAATAAAAGAAATACTTCAATACTTGATGTTTTAAAAATAACCAGGTTATATCAAAAACAGGTTTAAATATTATTTAAACGAATAACATTCACAATTTTTACATATAAAAATATATCGGGACTTAATCGCGTGAATATTTTTTAGGAACGATACTTTTTATTTATCCGACGTTTCGATCGAGTTGCACCGATCGTGGTCACGGGTCGACCGATGGCAGCTTAACGGTGTCTTCTGAAGGCGCGGTGTTTTTCCACTACCCTCGCCTTATCTTTATAATTTTGTGACACTTTATTCGCATTGTCGGTTCTTCTATACACTACACTTACAACATCTTTGCACTGGCGCGCGGTATCTTTTCGGTGACGATGGCATTGCTGATGACAGGATTTCAAGGTGATGAGAGTCGTTATCCGTCTTCACGGTTATACGGTAGGCGGTTGAAATTAAGACATTTTTATATTTTTTAATTTCAATCGCCTCCCGCACTATCCTGGAGGAATAGTGGCGATCGGTGGAAAGTTCCTGTGGAGAATGCAGTTCTTTCCAGTGATTTGGTCCTGACTTCAACAAATGCTCAGCGATCGCAGATTTGTTGAGTTAGCGGTTTTTACAGCGGTGATATGTTCCTTAAAACTGTCTACGTATCAACACCTTTGCTGTACCCACATTGACATATTTGCCTTTAGTGTGGTCAAGTGGTCGAACACTGAGATGGAAAGAATTAAAAGTCAAGTAATGTACTCGAGTAATGTTGAGTAATGTACTCGAGTAATGTTGACCCAAAACAGGATGCTTATCCAAAGTCAGCAACAGAGCGGATATCTTTATCGAGAGCTGTTGGAGGAAGATACAGATACAGGTAGTACTTCTGCGCTCGATTTCATTATGCCTCCATCAGGTTGTGATGAGCGCAAATACTCTCTATACAGCGCTAGATTTGTCTCACTTTGACAATGCCGCGCCTTTTGATTCCGATGCCTTGTATATCAAATTGGATGAGTGGACTTCAAAAGCCATTCACGGGCGTGTCGCACAAGAGCTAAGCCAACCTTACGTGGACAGGGATACCTCAAATAGTTAGCTTCGCTGTGGTGATATTTTCGCCGAGACAGAAAAATAAATTCTGACCATTCAAGATCAGGTGGTATAAACAAGAAACTGCTTAAAATACATCATCGGGGCAGAAGTGGAGCATGATCAGTGCCAATGTTGTCATCAGTGTATTGAAACGATCCAGCATATAATTAGTGCTTGTCAAACTCTAGCTATCATGGAATACACGGAGCGCCATAATGATGTGGCCAAAATTATTCACCAAGGGCTAGCCGTCAAGCATGGTCTACTCAGTAGGAGTGAGACGCCTTACTGGCTATACAACCCAAGGGCAGTACTTGAGAATGGCGTGTACAGTTTTATTGAGGATCGTTGTATGCTAATAGATAGGTAAATACTTCACAACAGGCCCGGCTTTATAGTGTTAGAGACCAAAAATAACATACATTAACCATTTAATAATAAAAAAAGAACACAGTTTTAATAACGCTATTAAAGAAAAACAAAGTCTTTTTTAGCTAATTTAGATTTTTTAAAGTTTTTTGGAATGAAGATAAATGAAAAGTGAACATTTATTTTCATTCCAAAAATAAGCAATTTGATAAATATTATTATTTAATTATTTAAAGTTAAAATCGTTAGAGGTTTAGGAAATATGAGTATCATAAAATTTGTAGTGGCGCGGTTTTTCACAATTATTTGAATGACAGGTTTTATTTTTTATAATGTAATTCAGCAGATTCTGCTCTTTAATGTCATTGTATTACATAGACATCGTTCTAATTTTATAGTAAAGCTTGTATAGCGTGTGTGTAAAATTAAATATATTCTTAAATATTCTCAAAATCTTTTTTTTTTAAATCTTTTTAAAATCTTTATTAGTTGTTGCATAGGAGACTAATATAATATTTTTGACCATTTATTAAACTCAATAATATTAGTTACGTAGTCAAAATAGTCCCAAATATATATATATATATATATATATATATATATATATATATATATATATATATATATATATATGTGTGTGTGTATAAGTTAATAAAACGGAAAAAGGACGGAATACCTTTTCATAAAAAGGACACGTCGATTGTCGATGATGTTATATTATTGTAACTACGTTCGATTTTTTTATGTAATATGTTAAGTTGACATCAAGGCCGTTACCTTGTTGGCTTCCTTGAACGTTTCCTGAATTTTATTACATACATTGTCAATACAGTATTTATGGTGATATATAATTGTTATGATACATTTATAATGTTTGATAGCAAATTTGGAAACTATTTCTTATAAATTATTTGTTATTATCATTATAATTGAACTAAGAGAATGTAAAACCAGATCGAGAACGCCTGAAAATTTTAAATTGAAATCACTTGCATCAAAAGTTTTAAATTTGAATGTGTTTTCCTTTCGATATTGTCCAAAGAATTTGAAATACTGTTCGTTATTTCATTAAATTTTAGCAAATATCATTCTGCAGAATTCACTTCAGGAAATAGAACTATTTCGGTTTCGATACAGTTAAAGTATCTCTCGGTATAATATGTGCTTTACTATTGGAAAATTAGAAATAAAATTAGAAATTAGAAGTGCAATACCTCGTTTGTTCATAGGAATTAAATAACACATACATCTTCTATACTCAAGAGCTTAGTGTAACTTTATATTGTCTTGTATTAAAAATAATAACTAAACAATATGTAGTACATTCATACTTAAAAATACAATAGAAAATGTCACTGTCCCTACAGCATTCGGAGATAATTTATAAAATTCTGCAGTCGTATTGTTAATGTGAATTGTCGTGGAAATAAGCTACAGTATTGCATTCCATCTCGAAAGCATTTAAAGTTTATTCCTTGCTCTATTTCTCAAAAGTTCCTATGGGAATGTCGACCTCACGAATTTCTATTAACTACACAACTGTATAATATTTTATTTATATATATACTATGGTAGTGAAATTTTATTTTGACCTTTAAAAAATCCTAATATATTCAAATTTGTAGCTAATAAAAAATCTATAATTCAATTCAGTTCCATCTTATAAGTAGTCTTTAAGATAGACTATTAATTATTTTATTAAATTTCAACAAATATCTATCTAAAGGACTTATATCAGATATTGAAACTATTACGTTTCCAGATAAAGCATATCTCGTTATGAAATACGGTTGACTAATGAAAATTAGAAATAAAATTTCAAAATTGACTTTAATACCTTAATTGCACGTGGAATGTATACTTTAAAAAAATATATTTTACTAAAGCGTTTTTATGATAATGTATGTTTTTAAAAGAAGTATTTGTATTATATTTCAAGCCTGATTATGAACAATGTACAGATTTGTTTGCCTCATTTTCTTGTGCATCTTTAGCAGATAATTTTTTTTAAATTAATATTTCCTTTTAATAAGATAAGTTAAAAAGTGTTAAAAATTGGGAAAACGTATCGAAATTCTATTTCCAGGAAATTCTTAAAATATTTTTATGGTTTAGTTAATTGAAGAGGAGCACGCTACTACATGCTACTACTATAGAGCTGGTTAAGCTTCAGCTTCTTTGACTAACCGTCTAAATCCGTGATTACAATCTATATTTATATCTATATTTATATCTTATATGATTAATATATATTACAATCTAATGATTGTAATATATATTACAATCATTAAATTTTTGTAATATATATTACAATCATTACATTTTAGCCAGACAAGCTGACAGAAGGTTTAAAATGATTGATCATGAATTCTAAGGCATATTATCGTAATAAAAAAAAAAAATGTAAATAACTTCATATATACCGTAACGTATCTCTATTAATTGAGCAAGCCTAAATGTTTTCTTGTAACTTCTTTGCTAGACTTATTTCTAACTCCAAAAGATTTTAAAATTAAGTACTTTATTTGATGTGTTATTAAGTTCTGTTTAAGTTCAAACCAATTATAATTATAAGTTACGTACATCTGTTCCAGAAGAATACTGAAATTTCTTCGATAGGAATATAATGTGTGAATTAGTTATTTCATGTTTTACTCAAGATGCGATGACACAATTTATTGTGTTATGTTATGTTAGTTACGTTCTTCTTTTAAAGAGTATTAAAATACAATAATTACTTTAGATTTCAAAGAAAATTTGGCCTGCATAGTGTAATTGGATATATAGCATTCATATCTCATCACGATTGTAAAGTCCAGTCATGATGAGCATTTATTTTACCATAGGATGGGCTATCATTATCTAAATGATTAAATTGTAATACTTAATGCTAATAATTAATTATTTCTTATAGTCTCTAAATATTTTCTACAAATATGCTTATTTTCAGTCTGTCACAATAACTTTTACCTTAATAAAATATTACATTAGTAAAGCAACCAACTGGTAGACATAAACCGATATTGTTGATATATTGTTTGGGTTTTGTTATGATAAGATGAGGAACGCTTGTTCTTATTATATATTTTTTTATAATTGTGTTATGATAAAAAAAATATATTTTTGTTTTCTTGTGACTGTCACTTCGATAATAACAATATGATTGTTGTTTTAGGTTCTAATAACTGCTCTTTAGCTACAGAGAACGTGATTATTTGATAAACCGACCTTTATGTGCTTTCCATCTTAGGTGACATTAGCGAAATATATTGTACCTCATACCACGGATCAAAGCGTTATTTAAAAGAATTGAATTAAATTTATTATAATCACCCTGATTTTTACAATTGGATTTACTGTAATATCTTTACGAAATATAAAATATAAATAGTATGGAATTTATTTCAATTTTGAGAATCATGAAAAATGTTATGTTATAATCTACTGGATAACCGCGTTTCTGAACGAGCGCCGAATTCGAGTCCTATGTGATGGCACGGCCTCCCAATTTCATCAGGTTAACGCTGACGTGCCCCGCAGGGGTTCGCATTATCGCCCACATTGTTTCTTTTGCATATCAATGACATGTTGGCAACATTCATGGTTATTTTGGTTATTGCAATTATATCGAGAGTGTGATCAAAACAACTTCTTGCAAATTCAGAGTCCTTAACAGGGTAAGACTGTTCTTGGCGCCGGAGTAGTTTTGTCTTTTATACAAGACTCAAGTTCGTTCCTGTGTGTGTGTGTGTGTGTGTGTGTGTTCTCACCTTTGGAATGTCTCCGCACAGTACTTATTAGACGCTCTTGATCAGTTACAACGGCGTGCGATTCGCATCGTCGAAGGCCCAGAGGCCTGTAAGACCCTTGAGTCGTTGCAATTGCGAAAAGATATCGCTTCGCTGGCAGTCTTCCACCGGTACTACCACGGTGAGTGTTCTGAGGAGCTCCTCATGGATCTCACCCTCTTCTTTCCTATCCCGAACAACACGTGTAGGGCTAAGGTATCAACCCCTTACCGTTGACACCAAAGGGACACGAATCAAATGTTTCGGCACCTCGTTCATAAGCCGAAGGGCTAAAGCCTGGAACTCTCTTCCAGCGCATTTGTTTCCTTAGTCATACTACCTTCAGTACTTTAAGCGGGGCATGAAAGGGCACCTTATGAAGCCGCTATAGTGGAGGTCGACATGCCATATTGGTAGTTCACCAATAGGAATGTTGACCTCCACAAAATAATGCAAATAACGATAGAGTGGATTTAAAAAAATATAAATAGATAATAACATTGTCCTTGAACATAGGTTAATGCAAGAGGGCCGCCACTGCTTATTTTATTTGTAACGCAGTAAACCGAGGTTGTTAAAAGGATTAATAAAATAATAGCATTTTTAGACGACTCTGTCAATAGTTGTAATAGTCTTCATATTACGGCATCAACTAGTCAAAATTGTAAAGCTCAAATTTTTACAGGTCTTGAGTTATTTATTAAATAAATAAATAAATTTAATAATATCAGACTTCAAATAACCAGGTACAAAAACTACAATGCTTGAATGCATTTTGTTGACTCAATTTTAAAGTTAAACATAGTTAGCTTAGTAGATTACATACTGCAATTATTTCAGCACATTCTATGCTAATGACTTTTAACCGTATATTCTGCTAACATACCCACAAAACTGACAATACATCATAAAATAACGTTGGCGAGATGAGAGTTCACGTTCTATTTGCTGTGATCTGGTACATGCCGCCTGGTACATTTTGCGAATAGCACTTAACATCCAACAAGAGTAGCGGCTAGTAGAAGGAAGCTCTGCTCTAAATCGAGCCCCGAAGCAAACAATGGATTACTTTTTTCGTTGATAATGCTCTGTTTAAAGTATCTCGTTCTCTTTCTTCTTCTCTAATAATTTTGTTATTTGATTAATAATTTAAGATAATTTACGACAAGTTTCAAACCATTTTATTTTAAACTGAAAATCAAAATCATTTGAAATAGACCATTTCTATAAGCGATCTTTATAAACAGCCGATTTCTGCACTTTATTATAAAAAAATTATAGGTTTTCAAATCATCTGCCATTTTTTAAGAGTAACAATGTTTGTAAAACGCAATGCAGTTTTATTTACTTCGTAACCACATAGAATGATATGCATTATACTCTCTCAACTCTCTATGACTTCATTATATTATATTCTATTGCTTATGACAACACAAAATTTTTAAGAACATAATATTTGCTTGTTCTAGGTAACGGCTACTTGGTAATGGGTTTCTGACGTAAAATAAATGATAGATCGACCGATGCATTACCTGCTGACAAGATATTCAAATGGAAGCACCGGTTTATATAAAGAATTGAGTTTCAGTGAAATACAACTATTTCTATTTATTTCTCTTGTTCGATATCTATGCGTCGTAACCATTATTATATAAAAGCTCAGACTATGTTATGACAAAATACATAAATCAAATTGTTTATGTGCTTCCCTGATTACAATAAAATTCATTAAATATATTTTCAACATAATTTCTAATTTATTCTGCTATTATATCATTTTTATTTCTACAAATTCTGTAATGTTAATGGCAAAATCATTAAATTCAAATATTTTCATTTTATATTTGCTATTACTTAAGAACACATTGCTGTCATTTAACTTCATATATAGAGAAGTAAATGAAAAATATCCTCAAAAAACATAACGCTAAGCAGTGGGTGCTTTATATATATAAAAAACAAATATATAAAAGGAGAGGTTGTTTAGTTTTAAGTAATTGTCTACATTAATATAAAATGTAATAAACCTATAATAAATGGTTACAAAAGATGTTTTAACTTTAATTAAAACATATCTAGTATACTAGGTAAGTGTTTTTGCTTGCTTTAAATACAAAATGGTATTTTTTTTATATTTCTTGTTGAAAATTATGTACAAAATATTAAAAAGATGAAAAGACATACTTAATATATGAGTTAACATGTGAGGAATACTCAGCTTTAACATTTTACGCTAGAGCGGCAGAAGTAGAATATCGTCATATACAGAAGGGCTATCAAGAAAAATACCTTCAAGATACTCTCCTTAATTAATAGCGAATGTCTGTCGTCAGTATGCTGAAGGTTTTCAATCGAACTCAAACCTTTTCGGAAGCCAAATTGAAAAATAGAAGATACGTTTTATTTATTATATTTCTGCTATACATATGTGGATTTTTAAAAATGTTATCTAATTGTTACCAATCTAGTCAACAACAGTGCATACGATTTTTAAAATTGGCAAAACAGTAGGAGATTGGATATGACTGCTAAAATACAAAGAAGACGATAGTTTCTTAACAATAAGTCTGTGAGACCTGAAAGAGCGCAATGGATTTCAGATAAAGAAAAAGGACGTCCAAAATCCTCTCCTTCCTGCCTATTTTACCTCAAGATAAAGAAAGATAAAAAAAATTGAACTAGAGTCGTTTCTAAAGCATTTATAATACTAGAAAAAATGTTTAACATGATGAATACATATGAGTACGTACTCGTAACGTCACGTAACGCTTAGTAACATTAATAAATAAAAAAAATCTAAATTTGCTTTTATAAACCTCAAATTGTGTTAGGTTATGTAAGGTATACTTTTTATTTAATATTATTTATTATCATTTTAATATTAATATTTCAGATTCTTCAATCCTTAAAGTAATCGGTTTTTGTATTTTGTGTTTAAAGTTGATGATTTGACTAAGATTGTTAATTATTTGAAAAGGGGAGTTAGTGAGGGTATATAAACATCATTTTCAGGAGTTATTGGACAGTTAATCTATTGTATTCAAGCGAAGAAGAAGTGCTTATTACGAGTAAAATATAGTGAAGTGTTCATGTGTCTTAATGCCACTCGACGATGTCTAACAGTTATTTAATTAAAAGTTATGAAGGATTTTGAGTTATTGCGTAGTACCGTAATCGTCGGCATTAGTGATAAAATTATAAAATGTATGATGGTAAGATATGAATTGACGGACTGCATCTTTGCTGATGGAACTTTTCTACACGCATTAAATCTAGCAAAAGTAAGTTACTTTTGATCGATTTTTGGATTGGTATAGAGTATATAGATACAAATGGAGATCATTCAGGATACCGTTACAGCATTTTGTGTACTCTATGCCCGCAAATTGTTGGTGGTAAATAAATAATTAACTAACTTACTGGGAGATGCATCTCATCTTCCTGTAAACACGATTAAAGCAAATTATTCGAAAGGTTTAACATTTAATCAAAATATGACTAATAATTAATCCGTTCAAAATAATTTTATTTTAATGTAAATAATTTTATTTTAAGTAAAAATCTTCAGAAAATACTATTACCATGTTGTTGTAAGAATAATTATGAATTATGAATAACAAACATTGTTATATAAAAAAAAAATATTTATACGAAACACTAAAAATGTAAGTAATATAAACAAATACTTGTAATAATATCTCCCAACATTTTTATTATGTTCTTCATTTTCCTAAAAATGTTGTGCAATGCAGATTGGTCCTAGCATTTTTGCATTTTTGCATTCTTAATATCTTTTTTACTAATATTTAATCTTTTAGAAGCTTTTATGTCTATAAGCTTTGTATTATATCTCCGAGGTGGGTTTGAATTTTTAAATTAATATTTTTTAATGTTACAAATAATTTTATGTATGAGTTTTATGTTTTTTTTGTTTTTTTTTTTACCAGATCAACGTCTGTAATGTATCATGTAATACCTTATAAATAATTTGTTTTTAATTTTTGGGCAAGCAAAAGCATTTCTTATATTATAAGCTAAATGGACATCGTTCAATCAATACGCCAAGAGGTAGGGATTTGACGCCGGTAAAAAGTAGACAGAATAGTTTTTATTTGTATCATTGAAGCAGCTATTCTTACAAATTTTATTTACTATTGGACATGTATTAAGCGGCGGAAAATGATCTAAATTCAATGAATTTGGATGTAGTAATTTCTTACCTTACCAAATATTATGTGTTCGAATTTCGAATAACTTAGAGAGAGTACGGACGAAATATAAGCCCTGTAGCGCCATCTAGTTTTTGATACAAAAACTGATATATAAGACGGGCACTTTTTTCCTCGGTACTTTGTGGTAATTTGATTATTAAAAAATATCACAATGCATAACTTAATAGAATTAAAATGGTAGAACAGGTATCTTGTATTTTTCCCTATAAATCAGAAATTTTTCTGCAGTACGAGTTATTTTTAATATTGACCAGAACATTCAGTTATCCTCATATCAAATTTCATCAAATCCGTTGCGTTTTGCGTTATGTTTGCACAAACATTCATACTGGTGCGTCCATTTATTATATTATTTGAATTTGTGGACTGTAATTTACTAAGGAAAAAATAATAATATAAAACAGCTAAAAGAGAGAAAAGAAAGGACTAGGACTGAAATACGGAATAGGACTGACCTGGACAGGATAACGCCACGCTGAGCACCGTATGTTATCTTCAAATATCAGTTTCTTCTATTTAATGTACACACACATGTATATTAACACATGATTAAAAAGTGCGTCACCTCTAACCGCTCATCTTCGTCTCATTAGCAATAATTGCGAGACCCTCTTTTATTACCGGCGGTTGTTTAACATCGCTGTCATCGTTTTTCGGCGTTAGAGAAACGAACGAAAAAAAGGAAGTAGTGGATGTAGGAAAGGTATAGCTATTTTATTAATGTAACTTTACTATTTTCACCACATGCAGACAGACATACAGACGGACAAAATGTAAAAAAATTGGTTATTTGGTATCTATATCGATTATATATAGTTTTTTTTATATTGATTTATATTTAAACTAAAGGTATAAGTTGTCGATTTGATTGAAACAAAATAAAGATTATGTGAAGAAGGTTAATTGACTAAATTAATATAAGATACTGATTTGATTAAGTTAATATGGTGTGTAGACAGTAATTTGTTTAAATTAACATAAGACACTGATTTGACTTAAAATAGGAGGGTATATAAAATTGCATTTAATTTATAGATACAAATATTAATACTAAATTTTACTCGCGTTATTTAAGACAGAGAAATTATAACGAAACTGTATGTATATTCCAACACAGAAAACAAGGTCTTTGTGGCTAGATAATCATTATAAATTTAAGCGTCCCTTGTTATAATACTTTATTATAATTGAGAAATATCCCTAACGACATAATGGTTTTGTTATGTTTAAGATTTACATATACAAAGAGTGAATTATTCTTTAATGTCTAAATTATTTACTTGTTTTTTTTTCAATTGACATACTGATACTTTTATGAACTGTTAAATTTTGTAAACATACAGGAAAAGTACAAAAGAAGACAGCATTTTGGTTAAAAGATAAATAAAGTCTCAACTTTTTGTTTAAAGCCGATCCTCTTCATAAACAACATAACATGTGTAATGCGCAATCATTAAATGTGATTTAAACATTATTTTGAAAATAAAAACAGTAGTAAAATATTTTCGTTTTCTAATTAAAAAATATAACATAAATAAAAAAATCAAAATTAAAGATTTATATTATAGAATCATTAATTTTAAATAAGATATGGAGTCTGAAATTATGTATAATAGAAAGACGACTTGGAATTAATTAGGATGCATTCAAATCTAAAGTTATTTACTGAAAATCATTCATAGTATCTGTATTTTGACCAGAAATCAGGATACGTAATAAGCTTCATTAGGTCTTAAATGTATAATAAAATGAATTTTAACAATTTATTAACAGTAATTTGATAAAAAAAAAGTCCAATAATAACATTAACGACGCTATGGCCTTTGAAGGAATTCATTTTTAGCGAATAATTAGTAACCTTCGCAATTTGTTTGACATTTTTGTTAGTCTTATTTGAGCATCTAATTGCATCACACCGCTCCCTTAAAAGTTATTACGTTAGCAAGGGGGATTGGGCTACCCTCTTCTCTCAAATATGGCAAGGGGGTCTTGTTTGTCTCTTATGCTGCCCTGCAGTGAATTCATGAAATAATTGCTATGATTTTAATCGTTTGCTAATTGTTTATGAAATATTTTGACGTTTGTGAAGCAATGATCACATTAAAAAACCAGCTGAGTTTGTTGTCTGGTTTTCTTTTTCTGTTTGGAAAGCTTTAATTTTAAATTGAAGTGTCTTTTCAAAACTGCTTATTTCAATAAATATAGTATTTCTCATTTCAATATGGTATCAAAATAAGCATCCCTGATACTGCTGTTTGAAGTACACAAGTGATAATTGGTACGATTGATTCAAAATTAAAAATAAAGAAATAAATAAACGTTTACGAATGTAATAACATTTCTTAAGAAGTTTTTGATTTCACTCGGATAATGTCTTATCTTAAACGATTTTATTTTATTAAGACTTCAAATCGAGTGAACTTATAAAGATTTTTTCACACTATATTTAAAAAATCTAAGTTGCGTCTGAAAAATATGCAAACGAGTATGTGTATAGCGACTGACGTAATAGAAATACTAGTAAAAATAAATAGTTAAAATTGTGATAGTGGTTATTTTATTGGCGGTGTCTTCAAACCTTGAGAAAGGTTAAACCAAAGTCTGTTGTTAGTTTAGGTGTGCATTAGTCATTGTTATTCCGATCCTAATACGGACATAACATACGTCGGGTTCGTCATCTGAAACAACACTCTATCTCCAGTTGCAAAACTTTGAAAATTCGATTACGTCCAAAAGTATCAAAGTTGCTTTCGTGTCTGTAAAGCAAATAAAATCTTGATCTTCTTTTTAGATTTATTTTAAAGAATGACATGCTTAATTGATGTGCATTTCTTATATTTTTGAAAAAATGGTTTTAATCCAATATGTGTCTCTTTTCTTAAATAATAAATTACTTACTGTACTTAACGAGGTTTGATTGATTTATCTAATACTTTATATTATTTAAATATCTTTAAAACACAATATATATTAAAATTATGCAGTATGGGGTACTTTTTAGTTCTGTTCGATTAAATGAAAATAAAATTCTTTTATCTGAAGCCCACTTTACCTCATTATAGCCATAATCACGAATTAAACCTACTATTCCTAAACAATTTTTCCAGCTTTTCATAATCAAAGAGAAGCTCAATTAGCAGGATGGATAAAATGAAACGGAGTGACGTCGCGACTGTCATTGCGACCTGACCTTATCTTTGACCTCATTTGATTTTTTAAAGTAAATTTAAGTTATTGTGCTTCAATAAGTTTTATTTGAAGATTGTTAGTGAATTGTGTGATCCTTAGTACTGTAAATCATTGTTCCAACGAAAAATTGTTATAAATAAACTGTTTTAGTGTTTTCTCATCTGTTAGTGATCAGCTGTGTGATACATCATACCCACAAATATTATTTGTGATATTATACTTGCATTGAGACTTGAGTGCTTGGTGATATAAAGTACGGATATCATATTTTATTTAACTTTATGTGAAATTAGAACACTTAAACGGTCTGCAAGTAAAAACTTTTATTTTCACCATAATATTTCAATAATTGTGTAAAGCTCTATCTAGTGTCTATCTTTAGCGACCATCTTTCGATTTTATCTACGAAATATATTAACTGAATTATACGATTTATCAATAATGGCTTATAAGTGTAACCATTGTGGGAAAAATCTTACCGCCACTGAAGGCGCTAAATGTGCCAAATGCTCTTCATGTTACCATCGTAGTTGCCTAAATGTAAGTCCTGATACTCGTATATCAGCTAAATGGATATGCCAGGATTGTAAACAAAACTCTAATAAACGGCACAAACAGTGTACACCTGTGCAAGTATCTACTGAGCGAGAGATGGGTTTTGGAGGTGAGATCTTAAGTGATGGAGATTTAGCTGAGGAGTCCGAGATCTCCGTCCTAGTTAGCGAAATTCGTTTGCTCCGTCAAGAGATGGCGTCAGCATCGAAAGAGATAACATTTTTTCGAAATGAAATGGTGCGCTTTAATAGTGTTATAAGTGACCTGAACAACCGTCTTTCTACGCTAGATGACAGGGTAACAGCACTAGAATCTTTGTCCAAAAAAGGTGATGTGCATAAAGAAGCTCACATTAATGCCGAAATCGTACAGTTACGTTCTGAATTCAATGATCGTGAACAGGATCACCTCTGCAATGATGTTGAGATAACGTGCCTGGAAGAGAAATCAGGAGAGAATATTAATACGATAGTTAATCTTGTTGCTAAAAAAGTAGGAATTATCCTCAATGTACAAGATGTGGTAAGTGCGGAGCGTACTGGACGTCGCCGCTTGGAAACTGAAGAGGAGGGTCGAAATAAGCCACGCCCCATTGTGGTGCGACTAGCAAGAAAGTCGGTGCGTGACGACCTGCTGCGTGCAGCGAGGGTGCGTCGTCATACGGACTCAGCAGGTATCACTGACGGGCAGCCTCGCCGTTTATATATTAATGAACGTCTCACTCCCCTCAACCGCTTTCTCTTCTATAAAACACGAGAGGAAGGCAAGATAAGAGGTTGTCGTTTTATCTGGACTAAAAGTGGACGTATATATGTTAGGCGTGATGTGACTACTTCTATTCATCGAATTCGTACTGAATCGGACATAGTTAAGTTTTTTGGTGGCAATTCCAATTAGGACATAAAATAACAGTCTTTTTGTCATTAATTTTAGTTATATGTCTTTTACATTACATCTTGGAAACCTGTAATTTTGTTATAATAATTTTTACAACGTTTTTAATATGTTTGTCGCACAGTACTTGTATAATTAATTGTACTAAAGAACATAACGTTCAATTTGTGTTCTGTATTAATGGCGCTGACCTGTTATATATTACCTCAAAAACTAAACTGAACTACTTTTTCATACTATTAAATATAATAATATTACTAACATATTTATTTTTAATAACTTCCATATCGACGTTTTCGTTTTATATTACTTATAATATTATGTTATATATTACACTTAATATACCCTTAAAGCTTACATTTACTTGTTACGAAATAATTTTATTAACCGCTGTCTTATACATAATTGTTTTAATATTGCATGCTGATCTTAAATTAATATTATGCCTGGTCTGAGGAAATTAAAATTTGGATTTTTAAATGCGGGTTCCTTGGGTACGCGTCATGATGAGTTCCTAGTTGCCGTTAAACGTCATGAGGTTGATATTATGGCTATAAACGAAACATGGTTAAAGGAAGGTGAAGAGGGTCGAGCTCCTATAGTCCCTGGTTTCCGCTTGCGTCACAGGCCGAGATCTCCCGAAGTACGCTCCCGTGGTGGGGGTGTTGGGTTTTATATTAGAAATAACATAACGGTTAGGACCCTGACTCATCCAATTACATCATGTGTGGAACAAATGTGGCTCAGCTTCTCTGTCGGAGGTATAAAACTGGTTATTGGCACGGCATACAGACCACCCTGGTTGTGCCCACAAATATTCTTGGATTCGCTCACAGAAACTTTTACATCGCTTCCTTATTATGATCATATAGTCTTAATGGGTGACTTTAATATTAATTTCTTAGACACAAACAATGTACACAATCATTTATTACACGATTTTTTATCTTGCACTAATTTGAGTCAAATAGTAAATGAGCCTACCCACTTTACAAGTCATAGTGAAACCTTAATTGATCTCGTTTGTGTAAATGGAAAGAGTAGTTATGTATATGTTGACTATATCGGTGATCTAGGTAGCCATGCAATGATATCTTTTAATCTAGATATTTATAAAGAAAAAGTAAAGTCCATGGTGAAGATATATAGACAAGTAGACAATATTGACGTCACCGATCTCAAAAGAATGTGGGAGTCAAATAACGTTCCACTCCCCTATAACTGTGATGTCAACGCGATGGTAATCGAGTTTACTCATAAAATCATAAGTATATTCGATATCTTGGCCCCTTTAAAAATTGGTTACTTTAAGGCTCATCAATATCCGTGGATTACATTTAACGTAAGTCAAATGATGCTATTACGCGACAAAGCCCATATAAGGGCTAGAAGTACATCTAAAGATAGTCATATTTCGTATTACAAACAACTGAAAGCTATAGTTGATACTGCGTTAACTAGGGAGAAGACTGCTTATTTTACTTATTTCATTAACTATAATGTAAACAATTCTAAATTTATGTGGAAACATCTTAACCGACATATCGCATATAAGAATAGATACAATTATTTACCACCTAATCTAAGCCAGCCAAATGTTTTAAACCGGCATTTTCTTAATGTCCCCGGCAGTATATTGGTATCTCAATCATATATGGATTTCTTTAAATTTAATTTATTTAGTGACAAGATTTTCAATATTAAGCCCGTAAATGATTTAATCGTGTTAAAAACATTGCGTAGTGTGAAATCACAAGCTATAGGTTCTGACAGTATCTCTTTAGAAATGTTGAACATTTCCCTTCAATATGTTTTAAACAATATCGTTCAAATAATTAATAAATCAATAGAGACGAGTACTTTTCCTCTACTCTGGAAAAAGGCTATAGTTAAACCACTACCAAAGAAGGACAACCCTGTGAATCTAAGTGACATTCGACCCATCAGTATCTTACCGTGCTTATCAAAGATTTTAGAAAAAATAGTTTGCAGACAACTTGTACAATTTCTAGAAGCCAATAATATATTGCCTGGAGTTCAGTCGGGCTTCAGGAAGGGTAGAAGTACTACTACTGCCCTTGCATGCGTAATTGACGATATATTGTGCGCGCAGGATACTGGTGAGGTAACTATTTTAGTACTTCTGGATTTTACTCGCGCATTTGACACCCTTAATCTAGCGCTACTACTTTCAAAATTAAAATTTTATGGTTTCAATGACGAGTCTGTAAATTGGTTTGAAAGTTACTTATTTAATAGAACGCAAGTCGTAGAAGTTATTCATGAGGACGGTTCAAAAACTCTTTCCGATTGTAGCACTATCTGCAGGGGCGTGCCCCAAGGCTCAATCCTTGGCCCAGTTCTATTTTCTCTGTACTGTGCTGATATTGTTAACAGTATACAATATTGTAGATATCATATTTACGCGGACGACATACAACTGTATATTTCATGCAAACCTTCTAATTTGAACAGTATACTTAAAAACCTTAATGCAGACTTAAACAATATTGTTAAATGGTGTGATTCAAATAATCTCATTTTGAACCCTACTAAAACTAAATTCATGTTACTAGGAACCCCCCATCAACTACGCAGATTATCAAACTTTACACCATCCATTGTAATACAAAATACAGAGTTAGAACGCGTCTCTGAAGCAAGAAACCTAGGGGTTTTAATGGATGAAAATCTTAGATTTGAGAATCACGTAAAACAAACAATTCGAGCTTGCTACTATCGCCTCAAATTAATGTATCGCGTTAGAAAATATTTAAGTATAAAAGTGCGTGTCCAACTATGTGAGGCCTTAATTCTTTCAAAGCTCAATTACGCTGATGTTGTTATAGGTCCAAGACTTTTAGCACGCACTAAGCGCCACATACAGAGGGTTCAAAATGCCTGCGCAAGATACTGTTTCAATATTCCTTCTCGATCTCATGTTACACCTTTTCTAAATAATGCCAAGATTCTGAAAATGGACTATCGTAGACAGTTACACTTTGCTACACTTTTGTTTGGGGTAATTAGATACAAAATGCCTCCTTATTTGTACCACAAACTAAGATGGGTCGGTGAAGACCGTCCAACTCACTATACTAGAGCTTCTTCGTATATGTTGAGTATGCCTCTATTCAATACAGCAGCATTTCGTGGTAGCTTTAAATATGCGGCGACTAAGTGCTGGAACAAACTCCCTCCCCCTTTACATAACGTAAGATTAAAAAACACTTTTAAATTTAAATATAAATCTTATCTTTTGAGTTTACAGCTACAAAATAATACCTAAAACAACTATATATTTTCTTTTATATTTTTTATTTGTTTATTATTATTCTTTATTTTTTATGGTGTATGTGCTGTTTGTGTTTAATCATAAATATATAAATATATAAGTATATATGATTGTTGGAAGTGGTTACTTAGTATATTATATACATTTATAATAATCTACTATATATATTTTACTTATGTACGTGTCGCTCGCTACATATATTAATTATATAATGGCATTTTGTAAGCTGGTATATTTATTTTTTTTAGATTCTTTTTTTTTTTGTTTTGTTCCTTTCTATTGAGTCTATAATTGTTTCTTGTATTTGTAGTGTGTCAGTGTTTTAAAATTGTTACTAAATACATGTTTTAAGATCTGTGATGTTGTTTAATCGGTCAAAATTAAATGTTTGAAAAGTGCGACGTCGCTCAATGAATGGCAACCACAGAATACCAGCGTTGAGAATGTTTACTATTCTCAACATAAGCTGAGTGGTCCACCAATTTGGACAACATTATTATAATATATATGTATAAAATAAGAACAAACTTTATCATTTTATTATTATTATTATTATTTTTAAGTTCAGTCCATTTTACTGTTCTTGTTTATATTCTTTTCGATATAAATGTGTTTATATTAAGTTTCTTTTCTTTTTTTTGTTTTTTGTATGTACGTATCTGTTGTGTCGTCCAAATAAAGAGTTTTGATTTGATTTGATTTGATTTGATAATCGTCAAAATATTATACTTTGTTGTTCATTCCTATTTTATTACCAACAAAGTATGGATGGGCAATCTTTTAACAATTCATAAATTTTGATTGAGAGAAATACATGTTCATTTTTTTACTCAATTAAACGACCTCACATATGTTTTAGCGGATTTCAAACTGTTAATGTATAAGATATTTGCAAAAATAGAAATATCCGCAATATGACTTACCTACTTAACACAAATCATTGCCATGAATCAGTTAATTAAAAAGAATGAAGAACAAGCTGCCAAGAAAAAAAAAATTCTTATTAGATTCATTGAAAACTGTTTTAAAATCCATATATAGTAATACGATATTTTATACAAAAAATTATAATTGTAACAATAATAAGAAATCAGTAAGTTTTTTATATGTTTTATGTTAAAAGTTTCGAACAAAAAAAAAGACAAAAATTCAAAAAAAAAATTGAAATTCATGTTTAATTAGCTATCGGTCAACTGTTTAGCGAGTACAACATTTGAGCACAATTAATTTAACTTAGAATTGCAATAATATTAATTCAGCAAAATTAATGAAATAATAAATCACATGCCATATTATTATATATACGTATTACATCATTACTTATTTATAGTTATTAGGTAGGAATAACTTAGAATAAAAAATTTAAATATATTATAAATTTTTGTCTTGGTTTATAATATATATATTTTTAGGTGACTCTGGATATCCACCATGCTCTTGGCAAACCATGGCATGTTGTTTTACACAATATGTCAGTGAAATAAGGATTACCATCGCCACAACTAGTAATACTGGCACATGAAGATGAAGGTGTTGTAACAATATCGCCTTTCACCTCCACTGCTACAGGAAGCCAAAGGGATGTTATCCAAGATAGAGCAAGACCTACTTAATAAATAAGTTATAATATTCAATAAAACAATAAAATATTAAACTATAAGATAATTTATGAAAATTAATAATTTATTAGTTTAAATAATTTGGCCAACTATATTTTATAGAATTTGTGACTTCAACAAACTTATTAAGGAAGTTATTGTAACCTCGATTTTCGAAATCGGATTACAATAAAATCGGAAATCTAATCTAGATTAAAAATGAAATTGTAATTAAAATCCTTTCAGTAGTTTTTATGCGATGAGCAAACAGAAAAAATTAAAATTTTTTTAGATCTTTGTTTTGGACAAAACACGTATCATTTTATTTTTATAAAATGTACAGATTTTGCCTCGTTATTATTTTATCATATGTATGGGCTATATATAATATTATACTTTAATCAATGCTGCTGTGATGTAATGAATGAATGCAAAAATATGTTTTATACTGAGAAATGATCACCCACATAACTATACAACGTCGAATTATTATAATTTGTCATTTATTTTGCACTTGTTAATGTGATATTTAAGTTAATATAGAAATATATTACCTTAATTAAAAAGGAGTTAATTTTTAACTAGAAAAGATATTCTGGGAATATAAAAAAAAGCTAATGACGGCAAGATGTATTCATCATCACCATCAGGCCTCCCCCATTGAGTACCATAGGGGCTGGTTCTGGGCCACCTTCATCAATCGGACGCCCCTGCTGCGTTTCCTCGTTCGTGCTCGCCACTCGAGAACTTTTCCACTCCAACGGCCATCAGTTCTACGAACTATGTGCCCTGCCCACTGCCACTTGAGTTACTTTGGTTCTCCTGCGGATCTCCTCATTCCGTATTCAATCCCGCAGGGAAACTCCGAGCATTGTCCTCTCCATTGCCCTCTGAGTGATCTTGAACCTTCTGATAAGGCCCATAGTGAGCGACCATGACTCTTGGCAACACACACTGGTCAAAGATTTTCGTCTTGGGACACTGCGGTATTCGAAACGAGAAGATGTTTCAGAGCCTTTCAAACGCTGCCTAGTTGAGTGGGTTTCGACGAGTGACCTCTCTCTCGAAGTTCGACCTACTTAGACTTACCTACTTAGCTGGACTGTTTGTCCCAGGTAGACACCTGCGAGTGTAGCGTCTCCTATCATGACAGAGGTGGGTTTGACACGGTGATCAGACATAACTTTTGTATTATCCATGTCCTTTCTCATACCCATCTATTGGAAAACGCTACTGAGGTCATCGAGCATTGCAGATGCATATCGCAAATGAGTCTCCGAAATATTACATCTCCCTGTCTCCCGGTAAAGTTTTGAGTTCTGGTCCTGGAGACGGACTGAAATGGTGGCGTTTTTGTCTAGGCACTTCAATACTTCGATATACTAGTAGTCAATTTGGCACCTCTAGAGAAACTGAAGCCCGGTCCAGGTGTCGATCGAATCGAATCGAATCGGCTTTCTCATACTCCACAAATGCTAGACAAAGGGACCGGTTATACTCTTCGGACTTCTGCATAAACTGCCGCAGCTAATATATGTGGTCTATAGTACTATAGCCTTTTCAGAATCTAGCTTGTTCGTGAGGCTGGAAGTCATCGAACTTGCAAGTAGATTCGTGATAACTCTCGAGAACAGCGTGTAAAAATGACTCAGGAGCGAGATGGGTCTGTAATTCCTAAAAAGAGTTTTGTCGCTCTTTTTAAAGAAGAGCATCACCATGCACCTATACCATACCTGAGGTGTAGTACTCTCGTGAATGACGGAATTTAACAGTTTTTGGAGAGCCTCTACTATTGGCTGTTCGCCCGATTTTAGGAGGTCTGCTGGTATTCTGTCTTCACCCGGTGCCTTGTTGTTTTTCAGCTGCCCGAGAGCCATATTAATCTCGCACAGGTCGACGTCCGCGATGTTTTCGGCAAATTTTCGGATAAGCGAGGCTCTTGGATCTGTGGCTCCTATGTAAACAGGCAGTCGTGTTGACGTGTATAACAGACCGTAGAATTTCTCAATCTCAGCCATGAGCTCCGGTCCAGTGTGCCCCTTTAAACCTTAATAAACTAAATTTAAACCTTAATAAACTAAATTTAACATTAACTTCATTTTACCTTTTTTTACTAATTAGATTTTTGTAATAATATTATATTCATCTATAAAAACATTTACATTATGTATGTAAAATGTCTCCTAAACTTTATCATAATGATATATTGTACATGTTCCCTATAATTAATATGCTTGTACACTATCCAGCTTAGAGAAAAGATAAAGAAAAAATTCATAAAGTATTCCACTCTACATCCAAGCCCTTATCTCCCTCATAATGTTAATCGCAGTAAACAGCTCGGTGCTAATGAGAAAAATAATGAGCATATTCAGGGGCATCTTTCTGAACGGACTTGCGATCATATCGATTGTGATAAAATAAGAATCGTGATATCGATCTATACTCCTACGAGTATAATTGCATTTAGAATTATTGCAACAAATATTATAACAATAATCTATTTGTTTATTCTTTTTATGTTTTTTTTATTGTACCGTTTTAAATATATTTATACATTCTCATTTTAATTTAGTGCTGTAATAATGAAAAATTTGATGTAATAGTGGTCATAATTGCAATTTCAATAGTCATAAAAAAAATTATTTCCTTTATTAATAAGTTATTAAAATGTTGTAGTCACCCTGTTAACTGGCGTATTTATCTCTATGAATATGAAAGTACAAGTACTGTCGTAGAGCTGTTATGGCTTTTCTACGCACATCTAGTAAATAAGTGATTAAGCCGGTATTAAACAAATTTTAATTAATTTAGTAAATATATTTTAAAAAAAAAATACTTTAAAAACTCAGCTATTTAGAGGCTTAGTGAATAAAATTAAAGCTCTTATGTACCTGCGCCTTAAAACTCCTTTAGGATTAAAGGGAAATGATATTCTGAAGCTTAAATATATCCTAATATAATTTATAGTATAGCGTGCCGCATGTTTTTAACAGCTTCTTGAATTTTTTCTTTTTTTTTTATATATTTTTTTTTATTTTTTTATTTTGAAAAATAGTTGAGGGCAGAATGTGTCGACGTTTTGTAAATGCAACTTCCGTGCTATTTGCACCTCGCTTCGCTTAATATGCTAACACATACCGAGATTTCGCAAGCGAGTCAAAATTGAGATCTGGTTCGCGACCCTAGTTAACCTTTTTAACGAGTTTTACTTTTTGATATTTTTTATAGGTACGTATTAATTTATCATAAAAGAGAACTAATATTATTTCATACTTATATTTCCCCTATTAGTAACATGTAAATACAACAAGAACAAAATATTTCGAACACTGTTTCATCGGAGTCTCGTGTAATTAATTTATTTCGCTCTCGGATGCCATTTGGAATATGCGTATTTTTACTTTTTCAACAAAATGTTTTAACAACGGAACGCCAATGTTTTGGCGCTTGTTTTAAAAAGAGAACAATAAAATTCAAAAGCTAAATCAGGATTTACGAATTCATAGATTGTATTGATTAAGCTTAATATGTCTTAATGTTAAAATTAATCATCTTAATATTATCTAAGTTAAAGTAATGGAAAATATAATACAAAAAAACGAAGAGTTCTCATGCATTAAAATTTAAATTTCACAAGAGATGTTGTGTGATTTGTGCTAACCAAATTTATTGTCAACCAACACATTCATTTTAGGTGTTTATCTATCTTAAATGCTAAAAAAAAGCGGTTAAATTAAAACCGATATACGAATTTTGTTTATAAGTTGATCTCTTAAAAGTAATATAGCTATAAAAATAAAATAGTTAAAAATGATATAGTTATTATACAAGATCATTTCATAGGCAATTTGTCTAACATATAGAGTATTACAAAAAGAAGTGTGTCATAAGTATATACTAATGGATAAATGCAGTTAATATTGAACATATTTGCTTTTTATTTAAACACAAATTACAAATCCTTAATAATTTTCTAAGCTCAAATTAATATAAAAAATAAAAACTTGGCCTTAAACATTTGTAATTTTCAATAACAATAATAAAGAAGACAACATTACACAGTGAATGATTGAGTGAGTTGATGTTCTAATATTATATTAAAACATGGTTAAACAATAGTATATTTATTTTATTGAGTATTGTATCTATATTATACAAAATTATAAGATAAATTACGACTTGTACATAATTTAAACTCTTTAAACGTTTATTGAACACGATTTAGTTTTTTGCTCCGCAACTTAGGGCTGTTAGTGAGATTTAGGTGTTTCAAATATACGAGCGGTGATCCAAAAGTAATTATAATCGATTATATCTAGTTAGCATAAAAATCTAGAAAAAAATATTTTTAGCTTGCAGTTATATCCACTAATCAACTTTAAAAAAATATATAAATACATCTCGATTTCTGGGAGGTGCATTCACTTGATTCCGAACTTACAGATAGTTAACATTAAAATGGATAAAATCTTGGTAGATTTGGTAGGAAAATTAAGGAACTCTGCTCCTTTATATTCTACAGTTGCACGCTGCGCCAAGGAGTTTAAGCTGGAAATAAAATCGACTGAAGATGCATATCGTGACGTCTGTCCGCGGCTCTCACCGAAGGTAACGTGAAAAAAGTCGAAGATATTGTTTTGGCAGATAAAAGAGTGACAATGAAATAAGTAGCTGATATAACAGGGATCTTATTTGGTGGCATTAAAAGGATCATGACGAATGATTTTCCATCAAGAAGGTCTCGATGCCAAAGGTCTCAAAAGTCTCGAAAGTTAACCGACATGCAGAAGCAAAAACGAGTCCACGTATCTAAACCAGATCTAGAAAAAATTCAGACAGATCGGGAGAACTTTGATTCCTAGTGAGCTGTTGGCCGCTGTCGAGGTGTTTTGCACGAGTCATGATACAGTTTTTTTTCTGAGTAACTCCTAGGTTAAGATAAAAGATAGAATAAAAGTATTTACTTATTAGGAAATTATGTAGAATTTTTTTTTCATAATCATTATAATCATATTTTATTATCATTATTATTACTTTTGGATCAACCTAGGTATTATAGTCTGTAATAATTATAATAGTGATAATAAAATTTTAATTTAGTTGTTAGTTATTTTGATTTAAAATAAATAGGCATCTTAAACCCTCGCAACCTGGAGTTTGTACGACACGTAACACTCCTCCCGTATACCAAACTCATGGTCGAATAAACAAATCCTGTCTTTTAGGAAGATGAGTGTGAACATATATTGTAAATATGACTTTGCTTCTTGAAAGAATATCTTATTTTTAAAATAGGTAAAAGGCCACAAAAATTATTTTTAATTTATTACTCTTCATAATGTCAACATTACCTGATTAGACATGTAAGGGTGCCATTATGAATACAAGCTTAAAAGTTAACTGCAGTGAAGGTAATTTAAATATTATTAGGAATATAAAAAAAAAAACAATGTAATATTTTAGTTTTCCAATAAAAAATAATTTATATAATCATAGAAATGCCAATTTTAAATAAGATTTGGCGTCTGACATTTTATGTAATACAAAGACCACTTGGAATTAATTATGAAGGTCTCGTAGGATGTATTCAAATCTCAAGCGATTCACTGAAAACCATTCATCGTGAATCTATTTTGACAAGAAATTAATTTACGTGATTCAGGATTTATTCGAAAAACGTTTACGAATGTAATTATATTTCTTTAAGAAGTTTTTCTTAAAGAAAATAAAATACTAATATTGAAATCGGATAAAAGTTACAATAAATTCAATGATTTTATTCAAACTGTCCAAATTATGTGAATATAACGACAAATGGCCATTGTGTCGATTTCAATGCTTGATTTTCAAAAGGTTTTATGGTTCCGAACATATTTATAATAATTTGAAGGTATTCACAGATGAGATAGGTATATTTGTGATGGTGTGGTGATAAAATACAACCTCAAATCGTAATTATTCTTCAATCATACGATCGTAAAATACAAGAATCGTAATTATATTTAAGAAAATCTTCTATAGTTAAAACTAAAATAGGTTATTACCTATTTTAGTTTTTACTGTAGAACATTTTCTTATATTTATATAATATTCGAAAAATTCAGTTTTTCCTTCCGATCTGTCTGTCTGTATGTGTGTCTGTGTGTCTGTGTGTCGAATTTTGAATTTATTTTTAGAATTTTGAAAAACTAAAGATATATTTGGAATCAGCATCTAAATGTAAGATTCACTTTTCAAAATTATGTTGATTGTCAAACGGGAAGGTCGTCAGATCGGCCGCCGAAGTTACCGAAAAATGGAAAAAAAAATTCGAATTTTTAAATTTTTTAAAATTTAAAAATTAATTAATTAATTTAATTATTTTAATTTTTTTTTCTTCTTTTGTTTGTTAATTAATTTGCGAGTTATAATTTGCCGATTAGGAGTTTTTCATAGCGGCAAGCTCGATTGCCGCGTGTCAGATGTTTTTTTACTATCATTAATAATATGCAAGAGTTTATTTTGTAAGCGGCATCTTTAACCTGCAAAGAACGTGTAAGCCAAAAGGTATTGTAGAATGTAGCTCTTAATACTAACATAAACTACGTCGTCATCTGAAACAACAATCTATCTCCCGCTACAAACTTTAAAAATTCGATTACGTCTGGAAATGGCAAAGTTGCCGCAGTGTTTGTAGAGCAAATAAAATCTGGTTTCCTTTTGGACTTGTGTTAAGGTAATGACAAGTTACTTTATGCTTTCCCGTTGTTTCTTTTTAGATTTATAGAATTTGATACAGTGTCTTTATTTATTCATAAAATAGGCATTATCCTCGGCCATGACTTGCATTTATTCAAATACATAATTAATATAATTACAAATAAAGCTCGGTTATAACTAGTCACATAATACTTCAATTAATATTTCTTTGAAATAAAACAATTTTTTTGGAGATAGATGACTGATTTACTGACACACTAACATCTCGTCTACACGTGAACACGATTGCTGCAAAGCATTCGAAACGAAAATACTAATATTTCTTGGTATATTATAAGATGTAATACTATTTCTGGAATTGCAATTCTGTTCAGAAAACCATGTTATTTGCAACCGAAGGGTTGTTGTAAGTTAAATAGTTTTCTTAACTGTGTCTTAACGATGCCAATGCTGTGTTGTGTAGATTTTGGTTTTGGATATTTCTCAGTCTAGTGCAAAATTAACACCCAAAAGAAAAAAAGCGTAGAAAATAAAAGAGTGATATTCTCTTTTTGAGTGGTCTCTCGCTTTACCCTTCGGTTTTAGATAATTATAAAGTTGCGGTTTAGTGCTTGTTTTATTAATATTCATATGCTTTATATTAATCAATTAATCTATATAAACTTAATAATTTACATATTTTACATACAGTTTTGTTCTACTTATGGAAGTACAAGTCACCAAATTGGGATGTGATGGAATTGCGTGTAGTGTCAACTTATATTCACACTATATTGGTGATATCTTCACATTTTGAATTTTACTTTTATGATGGGGATGGATCATCTCCACCTACCAGTGAATACACTGCTCTATTCATTTAATTGAGGGTGGAAGAAATGAGGAGAAATAATACACGAAGAATAGGGAGGTGGAGTGGGATGATGATCTATTCGGATAAAGCTTTCGAATAATTATGAAAGAACTTTACTTACTTAGGTGCGTTCGTTTAATCATAAATAATAATATATGATGATAATTTTCTATTATATTTTAAATATAATATGACATTTTTCCATATTTAAATATAGAAAAATGTCATATTATATCCTTCACTAAAAGGCGCTCCCCCATTTTGCATTCTTATAAGCTCACATGATAGCATTTCAAAGAGTTGCTGTCATTAAGGATCTTGGAATTTTTTTGGATAGCAAGCTAACTTTTACTCACCATTATTATATGATGTTTTCAAGAGCTAACCAAATCGTGGCCTTTATTTTAAGATTATCCAAACCTTTTAAAAATACCGCTAGTATCTTTAGTGTTGTTAGGAGTATTCTAGAGTACTGTTCCGTTATCTGGTCTCCTTTTTTTGAGAAATATTTTGAAAGGATCGAATCCGTTCAGAGGCGCTTTCTTAGGTATCTGTGTTCAAGATTCGGTATGAGACGTAAACTGCCTACTTATGAATCCCAGCTTCAGTTCTTTGGCTTAACCTCTCTTGCCTCGAGACGTAGGGTAGATTTTACTATACTTCACAAAATTATCAATGCCAAATGGGACACTAAGGAGTTACTGAGCCATTTTTCACTAAAAATAGGAAGCACTCGCACGAAATATCTGTTCCATGTACCTTTATTTCGCAATAACGTTTCTTATAATGATCCAGTGTTTAGAATGTGTCGAGCTCATAATGAAATATGTTAAAATTTGGACATAAACGTACAGTCTGCCTGTTTATTTAAGTAAATTTGATTTTATTTTTTAGTTTATTTTTTTTTATTACTATTATTGTTTTCTTTTTTTATTATTATTATTAATAGACTTATAGTACAGATATGTTAGATTATTAATGTTTTTATTGTTTAAGTTTGCACTTTCTGTCATTTAAGCCGGTGATAAACCTCTGGCACATTATTTTTTTATAATTATTGCATGCTGTGCGTACCTGTCATCGGGGTTGAAATTTAACATGTCTTTATAGTTATAATTATGTAATCTTAAATGTTAATTTTAATCCTGTAGCTATGCCTTATAAAAAATAAAAATAATAATAATAGAACAGAACGGAACAGAACGGAACGGAACGGAACGTAACGTAACGTAACGTAACGTAACGTAACGTACCATAACAGAACAGAACAGAACAGAACAGAACAGAACAGAATAGAATAAAATACTATATAATAATTTATTACGGCATTAGAACATGGTCCACACCTTAGGTCATAGAATCGGTGTAGTATCGGTATTATACGCATAGAAAAAATGCCACAGTCAAAAGACTAACCCGAATTTGTCTATTTATATTTAAACTTAGACACTTTCCTTTATGACCACAATAATTTATGACTAAATAAATAAATTAATAAACCTTTGCAACATATCAATTGGATAAATTATTCATAACTCTAAAATATTGGAGCGATGATCGAAAATCATTTAGCAATTCAATTCGTAGAAGCCACCAACGTAAATCACATTTTCTAAATGACCATTTTATTACCAACAAATTATGGAAGTGCAATTTTGTAGCGGCTCGGCAATTAGAGAAATATATTTCGATTTTTAAGTCAGTTAGAACCAAAACGCAATAACCAAAGTTTCAGTTTACATAAAAACAAACTTATGTATCAAGAAATAGATTTTACTTTATTTAAATATTGAAATCATATCAAATATCTTCAACAGACGCTACATAAGACATTCTTGAAACAAATTATTACAATGTATCAGTCAATAAAATGAAATAACAGAAACAAAATGGCCAGAGATTAATTTTATTGATTGGATAATAATAAGGGTGTTGCAGTTAACTTAAAGTTAATTAAAAACTTTTTGAGATACATAATATATAAATTATAACAAAATTGCTATACCTTTTTTTTGATACAATTTTCTTTTAAAATATTTTAAACCTTTAGGTAAATAATATTAAATTTTATATTTAAATTAAATAGCTATCCGTTTCATTGGTTACAACGATTTATATATTTGGATACCTCTACAATATTATAATTTAAATTGCAATAATATGTATATTTTTAAATCTTTTTGTATAAAGAAGGTTTGATCAGACATGATCATGCCACCCTCATTGGTACACACACTATACTATCTACACAAAATGGCTTTTTTAACGAGCCTATATATCATTTTAGCCTCCACCGAGAGAGGATATGCTAGAATGCTATTATATAATACTATTGCACGAACTCAGTCATGCAAATCCATATCTTTTTTATTAAATAATTAGACCCTATCGTTCTCATTTCGTAAATATTCTACCAAAACTTGATATACATCTTCTAAAATATCACACTCTATACAATTTTGTGAACTTATTTTACCGACAAGAAACCGAAACTGTTTAGGGGAACGTGTCCTGAACGTAGTCAAAGGGCAATCACAATGTCTATTCAAGATAAGATAGACCCATTAAACCACAATGATCGTGTGAGACAATGCTAGATCGTTTATACCAAATTTAGTGCCTAGATGGCTAATGATATCTCATCACAATGTTTCTTCCACATCCCAGTAAACTTTTTCTTCAGTGTATTAAGGCAACTATTGAAAAGGTATCCTTTCTGTGATGTTTTTTTTTTGCGTATAGGTTTGCTGTTTAGTTACCTGGTATAACAATATGTTAGGACACCCATTTGATTTCTATAATTTTGTTTTTGATCTGCAATTCTCGAATTCAATTTATAATACTGTAGACTATCGCTATCCTTTGAAAGTTCGAAGTACAACGAGCCAGATGGTAAATAGCACTTTTAGAGTCTGTTAAAATAATGTAACTGCTACAATAAATAGAATCAATATGTGAGATAGCTTTAGAAGTAGCCATCAATTCTTTGTACACAATAGAAATATTATTATTTACCGAAACCTTTATAGAATGATTCGTCTGTGGATCAGTTATTGCCAAACAACTACACTCAAAATTGTTATCCGTGTTAATTTCATAAAAAATCTTATATTTAAAAATTTAAAAATTGTAAACAAATATCTTTTGTTTGGATTAAGGTATAACGAATTTTTGGTTGGTTAATGATTCAATATCATTTCTAATTTATGGCTATTATAAATGGATATATTACTAAGCTGTTCATAAACCGTAGCTAGAAGGGGTTTTTTTCTGCGTGAGCAATAAGAATTTCGATAGGAATCGCTTAATTCATTTAATACATAAATATTTCCGCTATCTGATAAGAACCTACTCTTCAATCAATATTTGGTTGCAAGAAAATATCTATGAATAAAAAGTCGTGGGAGGTGTATCTCTGACTCCAATAATCTCCGATAACTCGCATGCATTTATTTTGAATTCGGTTTAATTTACTTTAATATGATTCACAACTCTTTTCATACAAGAGACTAGCGTATTCCATCCGGATGATAGCTTCGGATGATAGCATAACTCGATATCCAACGACTATGGGAAAACACCGCCTACCATCATGAATTGTCAGAGCTCAATTCCGCAAATAATATTCCGGAAAAAAGCAATACGTCAGTATCTAATTTCATTGAATGCTCATAAGTCCGGAGCGGGTTCCTAAGGAGTACAGCTTCGTTTGACCTTGGTAGTAATTGTTTTTGGGCTCTCCCAAAAAAAAAAAACAAGGCTTGAAGAATATTTCTCAGGAACGAAATTTTAGGGCTACTATGGAGGCAGAATTCTCAAAATTAATATAAATTTTCTTGAAGAACCGCTACCATATTTGGGAAAGAGTCATTTTTAAGACCGGCAACGCTCTTGTGAGTGGTGAACTCTTGCAACGGATGTTGCAAGAGTTCATGGGCGGCGGTGATCACATTTTATCAGTGACCCGCATGCTCATTTGCCCTCCTTTTTCATAAAAAAAAGAGTTTGGGGTTTGGACATTGCTTTCAACATTCACAGATACGCTCAACAGTAGCAGTTATCAAGTTCTTCTGTGGGAGTGTGGTGTGAAATTATGTAAAGATGCCAATAAACACACCAATGAAGAAGTACTAAAATGTATGTAGAGACTCGTAAATATTTAGTGTAATAACTGATTGTAATTAAATTATTTAGCCGTAGGCATAAACTAAACTAACCCGAAAAAAAAAAGAAAGAGTAGCTAATGCTGTTTTACAAGTTAACGAAACGCAACAGCTGCAGATCACTGCATTTTAAAAACTCCCATACGATTAAAGGAATAGCTTTTAGTAAGTCGAATTACTACGTAAATTGGAAGTATTAAAATTGTTGCAACGTATCGTATACCTGAAACTAATAATTGCGTCGAATAAGTTATTAAAGATAAATAATAGAAACGAAGTGGCAAGGGATTAATTTCATTGATTGGATAATAACAAACACAGTTAAGGTACAGTAGAGTTAACATTTGTTTTAAAATTTAAATACAATTTATTTGTTTTACATTTATATTCTAATATTATATAAATTTGTATTAACAATATACTAATATACAGAATATTATATCCCATAACTATAGTTTATACATTTTAACAAGATAAAAGATTGTATTTTATACAACATCAATAAAAAATCTGTTAGATCGTTAATCTGTATTGTTAGGTGTAAAACCATAATTACAAATACCTTTTTGTTAATATAAACGATTTCAAATATCTTTATCCATAAAAGTGAATATATGTACTATAATATAATATCTGATCGCAAAACTGCACCAACGCAGCATCGTACATAGATAGATCAAATACCGGCGGGTATTCATGTGTGTATTTAAATGCTATTCACCACCACCCCCGTACTTAATCACGCATTTTCTATAACTGTAAATAAAACGTATAATAAATGTATGTTCTTTAGATAAACCATTTTATGATGAAATTTGATAAAGATAGTCTGGAGCCTGGCGTAAGGTTATTTCTATTCCCACGGGGGTAAGGCTCGAGGCTGCGCGAATCAGGGCTCTAGCTCACCGAGCCCTGATGCGACGGTGGAACAGGGACTTAGAGTCCTCTGCCGCCGGTATGATCACAATAGGGGCGGTCCGCCCTCACTTTGACCACTGGACAAATTGGCGGCACGAAACGCTGAAGTTCCGACTTGTGCAGGTACTGACCGAGCATGGGTGCTTCGGTGAGTACCTGCACAGGATAGCACGAAGGGAGGCGACCCCCTCCTGCCATCACTGTGACGAGTCCGTCGATTCGGCTCGTCAAACCTTAGCGGTGTGCGTCGCCTGGAACCACCAGCGTACTGAGCTGGTGGGCGTTATTGGCAGGGACCTCTCGCTACCGCGCGTTATCAGCGCGATGGTCAGCAGCGAGAGGTGCTGGGTCACAATGGCCTCTTTCTGCGAGGAACTTATGGTCGCAAAGGAGGCCGCGGAATGGGTTAGGGAGTCAGCCTCGTCCGCCGATCCATAGGGGGAGACTGGGTAGAAGGAGGCGGGAATACGCCCGTCACTTCCATCCCCAGTTGTAGTGCCTGGCGAGGGGGGAGGGTGACCCCTCTTACCTAACATAGGCCTATGATGGGTGGGTGCTCTACGTTGCTCGGGGCACCCTCATTCGGGGGGTCTCGCCGGGGAGTCACGGTGTGTGCTAACGTGATTCCGTGACGTCCCATTACAGCACAGAGGGCAACCGTTGGTTTTTTAGTGGGTAGCCTTAAAAATGGCAGCATCCTCTATGCTGCCGGGTAGTCCCACAACACCCCCCGGCCGTCACCCCCCTGGGCCGATGGGGTACCCGTAACGGGTTTTTCCAACGAAAAAAAAAATTAAATTCAAATTTGATTATCATTATCTATATACCAACAAGAATATTGTATGACCAAGTGTCATATTCTTGTTGGTTGTAGATCTCTAAGCATAAAAAGATAAAATACAAGATTGCAATAATATATTAATTACTACTTTCTATAGATATCCAACTATATTCTCATTAAATTATTCACATTAAATTTATAGAAATTTGATCTAATAATTATGGATCAAGAAAGTGTTAATACAAATGTATATTATGTATTTAGCAAAATTAATTAAATACGAGAAATAACTTAATAAATGAAAATTTATACATATTTTCGTTAAAAGATGCTTTACTCGACAGTACATATATATATACATATACATATATATATTTATATTTTATTTGGACGCAATTTTATTCAGTTAAATTCACAATACTGTTTGTGGTTCACTTCGGCCGGCGGTGGAGATAAAAATGAAATATTTTTGGCAACTTATTGAAAGATACTTTAAAACCGTTGGAGAAAGAACTGAAGTAGATCGAATTACCACTGTTGCAATAATATTCCAACGAGTTTTCGGTCAACAAATTCTTGATCCGGAATGGACTTGGAAAAAATATTTTATATACCAATTGCTGAATCTACTTTTATTTATTTATGTCTTTTTGGGTACATTAGAATGCCTTAATACCACTAACGACGCGGAGCTTGTAGCTGAAGCATGTTATACTCTAATTATGATATTAATTTTTCCGATAAAAATGATACTATTCATTAATAATCGATATATATTTAGGGCGCTCTATATCACAGCTAAGACTACTCTTATTAAAGTTATAGAATTAGATTCCAGCCAGAACATTAAAACTGTAATGAAAACGGGTAGTAAAATTGTTTACGCTTTGTTCTTGATGGTTTTGGTTCCTTGTTCTATATACGAGCTCTCAACTCTTTGGTACTATCTCCATGGTGAAAAGATATTGTTATCTAGATCAACTCTAACTTTGATGCCGATGATTTCGCCTTATTTTGAAGTTGCTTGGTTTTTGCACAGTATTTTATTATTCGAAATATCATCCACAATTATATTGGATATGTGGTTTGTTTTACTAATTTATTTTTTGTGTTCTGCTTGCAATAGCTTAGGAAAGATTTTGATAGTTCCGTTTAGAGAAGGGGAAAACAAAATATGTTATGCAAATCGATTAAACGAAATCCTTCATATTTTTTATAAGCTCCATGTGAAACAAATGGGGTATGTATATATTATTTTTACCTTATTATTAAATTAATCTTTTTTTTACCCTTTTATATTTTTAAATTATCTTACTGTTTATTTTAGTTTTAAAACGTTAGTTTTTTAAGTCTTAAAAAGTAAGTTTAATAATTAGGAGATTTGTTTCCTTTATTTTTATATAATTCCATATACACACATAATCCATATTTCTATCATTGTAAAAGTAAGTTTATAAAAACCTCTTTTAGATACATGAATCGTCTAAGCAACATGTACAAGTGGCTTGCTTTTGTACCACTGTGCAATGCTGCTATGTGTACCTGCCTGATTTTGTTGTTAATGAGTAAGGTACAGTCGTTATATTATTTAACAATAATTATATATATAATTTATAAACATTCAAAACCCTTTTTTCTTAGTCTTGGTTTTTATAAAATTTTACTTCAGTTATACAACCTTTTTTATTTCATAAATGATATTGATTTCATTTGTATCAAATTATTAGAAATATGTATATATTTTTGGTAGTAGAATGTAAGTGTGATGCTAATTAATTTATTTCATTCAAGGAAATTAATTGGAAATTTGCCCCGCATCTTTTACCAATGTTTGCTGAAATTTTTGTTTATAATTGGTTTGGTGAACAAATTAAGACAAAGGTATTTAAGAGTTGATTGGTTTTTAAGTTTGTTTGAAAGAGAAATAAATGAAATTTAATACTCGTAATTGTAAAGTGCTTTCCATCTTTATCACTTTTAAGTAGAAATTGAACTTAACATGGAAATAATTATAGGCAAATTATCTTCACCGAGCGTTAATAGATTTTGATTGGACAAATTTACACATGAAGGATAAAAAAAATTATTTGATTATTATCACATACATGAAGAGGCAATTTGGAATCAAAACAGCAGTCGGTCACGATTTGTCACTTATCACTATGACAGCGGTAAGTTTAGTAGTTATTACATAAAACATAAAAAGTTAGTATCTAGAGGTTATATAGCAGTACGGCTAGTTTATGTATGCTATAGCGTACGGACTACATAATTTTTAGGACAAAACTTATTTTTTCACGTTTAAATATTAAAAATTTATTCAAAACGTTTTAATTAGGTGTGTTAAAAAAAACATTAATTTGTACAAAAATGACATAAGTAATACTTGAAATGATTTTTTAAACTCTCTGATATCTCTTTTCCAAACAAATAAATAAAATATATACATATTTTTTTTTTAATTTCAGGTTTTGAAAGTAAGCTATCAAGCCTTTACGGTACTTCAAACTATAGACAAATGATGATAAAATAGCTTTACGTACCAAAGTTATAGTTATAGGTGTTTAAAAGAAGATATTTGATTTACTGTAATACTATTATAGTATTAACTCCTGGTATTTACTGTTTCTTTTATTTTATTTTATTATTGTTTTAAATTGCAAATTATAATTTACAACATGACTTTATTAGTTTCTAGTATATGAAATTTATAACAAAAATGCTATAAATATATTTTAATATTTAGTGTTCTCGTTTGATTTTCAGTTTTTTTAAATAAATCGATCAATTAATAAATACTTCCTTCAGTACAAAAATACGCTCACTAACCTTTTCGATAGACCTGTTATGTTACCGTTTTTTTCCTCTATGTTGTCCGACGTGGCGGCTGACGGCTTTATTATTCCGTTATTTTTATTATTCTTTTATTTTGATTAAGACCAAAATATTCCCTATTAGAAGGAGATAGAAATATTTCCTTATATCAGATTTCACTGTTTAGTTAAAATACTGAAGCGGTAGTTTTAGTTATATTTAATTTACAATTACTGTTTATTCTTCTAAGAGAGCGTGTAGCAAAAGGTTCAGTGGATTTGAATTGTAATTATAACATTGTGGCACTAGCGTATTACTAATTTTAAATTGGCTTACGCCTCAGATATGCCCTAGATTAAAAAATAATAAAAAAAGTAACAACGTTTATAGCATTTTTTTTTTCAAAAATGTATTTTTTTCTGTAGTTTCCACCTTACTGATTTGTATGTGTTTTAAATACATGGCATATATGTTTGCATCTTATTGAAAGTTGAACAATTAACACGAAAGTAATGATCGGATATGTATCAGATCATGGTTACAAATTTTGTTGTAATTTTTATACTTTCATATATTTATCCTTTTAGCAATTGTACTTTATACATTTACTAATATGACTTAGCAGAAGATAAATAATAAATATTTTTAGATATTAAGGTATATAAAATATATGCATTTATTAATAGATATCAAATTAAACGGATATCAATTTTTGTTCACGTCACGACACGGCGGTCACTAAAACCAGTGTGACGTCAAAATAAAGTTTTTGAATTGGAATTTGAAATTGAAATTAGAATTAAATTTAAATGGTGGTATTGAGGGAACCAAAAATTATTGTCACAAAAATAAGATCCAGATTTGTACAACTATTATAACTTAAAAATTTGATTGCTTTTTATCATACAATTATTAATATTACTTCATTTCATTATCATTCTCTCTACTTGCATTGATTCTTAACTTTTTCTTGGGTGGCATACGTGGCCTACAGCCCGATGCAAGTATCGCAGACCACAGTCCGTCGTTTGATGTCCCGATCAATGCCTGGCTACCACATCCCCCAACGTTTTGCATTTTGCATTTTGTTTTAACTTTTCCCTGATGACATGTTATTGAGGAATTCGGACTTTTTAAGAGGTCGCATGTTAGAGGTACCATGAGACTTTTATAAACTTTCGCCTATACTTCTTATGACACCAAAAAACTCCACCTTGTTTGTTTGAAAACGTAGATATTTTAGCTTTAACTAAAGTGATAGTTTTGTCGAGTAATGATATCAGCTGCTCGTACTTTATGCTGGACTACAGACAGTAAGACTCATCAGAGAATTGTATAATTAATACCGCAATACAGTTACACTTTATAAACTAAAAAAACTAAATATACCTATAATAACTACGTTAATCGGCTTTTAAAAAGCCAAAGTAGACGTATCTTTGTTAGTGGTAAATGGTGGTGGTTAGATGTAGGTGAAAATAATAAGAATAAGACCAAATCTGATTTATTACTGAATTCGTGTTACCGACGACGCACCCGGCACCGGCACGAATCTTTGTTCAATATGCATTAGGCAGAATAGCTTCTCCTTTTTTACAACTATCTTCGCTTTTATAACACTTGCTGCTTGTTCCAGCTGTTATCTTAGAAAAAAAACACAAATCTATTCTGAATAAGTTATCAGCCTTGCAAAATTTACCTGAGGTTCGTTCTAGCGTTCTTTTTGTGGCGAAAATAAATAGTTGATAACAGTTATTTCGATCATATACAAATTAATTCTGGCGTCCCACAAGGCTGGCTTTTTTCTGTGACAATATTCATGCTATATATCAAAAACATGTCTTTCATTGACGGCGTTGGCTGTATCCAGTGCTATGCCAATGGCTGTACGCTGGACACCTTTAATATGGACTGTGCTAAAAAACCTTCGGACCCATTTAGAGAAATACAAGTCTGTGCGTTCACTACAAATCCCTTTAAATTAGTTCGTGTCTACTATTTGTAGGACACAGAGGAGGAACGGAATCCCTAGCCTGAAGCTAAAATCAGCGGGTAAATAATATAGGGTTCTTCAATTCGCGATTACTTATCTTCTAGGCAAGTATGCTCTACCGTAGATTGCATCATTACTTACAAGCAGGCGAGACAAACGCTTGACTACTTAGTAAAAAAAATCATTAAAAAAAATATTCCTAAGTCTCTTGTTCAATTATAATTATGGCTCCAAAGTCTAATAAGATTTCGTATAAATGTAATGAAATTGGACTAATAGATATTACTTTTTTTTAAATTGGACTAATACACAGTGTATTTACTATATAATCATAATTCTGATCTAGTAAAATTTCAAAACATTTTTTCATATTTTCATTAAAGGACAATACCACAATAACTGTAACCTAAAGTTCTTACGTTGTGATTGTTGAACATATCTTTATTTTCACACTAAATTTCGGTTAAAAAACACGGACACGCCTAAATAAACAAAGAGATACACAAGATAAATATAACCCCTATCGTTCTAAAGTCGGAGGGTAATATCAATTGATTCATTAAAAACTTATGTGCTCTTAATCTCTGAAATAAATTCACGATTGCTATTTCTCATAGTTATCCGCGATAGAACGCTTGCCTTGACATTTCCATTCAACTTCGCAACAGCCAGTTCTAAAATCTGCGAGGGAACAAAAGTTCTACAGATGCACTTAATTGCGACCATTTGTTTTATTACAATGCTTCTATCAAATGTTTTATTACAAAAAAAAGTCCCTGAAAATATGCACACGAAATTAAACAAGTACTAGTAGTTTGCGTGTTTATTGAAATATTTGGTATCTGGTATAAGTTACAAATAACAGCTATGAAATGGTTAAGTTAACAAAATAGAAGTAACGCAATAAGGATTATTCTAATCTAAAATTATTTATTAGGAGCAAAAATGTGAAATTTAATAAAATTAATAACCTTTGTTGTAATACTTTGAGTCTTTAATGTACTTTGAGTCGTTAATGCCTAAAGGAAGATACTTCAAGTACTTGTTTACTCTTTAAAAGCTACTTTGTAAAACGTAACCAGATATTAAGAAAATCTTTATTGATTTTATATAATCTAGTATATAATTTTATGATATTTATTACCCCGTTTAATCATCACACTAACGCATCATGATCTATGTAATTATTTCATTATGTATGATTTGTAGCAAAGAAACAATTCAATAATAATCTTTATTGTACACACGAATCAAATACAAATGGAATAAAAAATTTTAACAAAAATAAAATGGTACAAATTTGGCGGCCTTATCGCTTAAGAGCGATATCTTCCAGGCAACCATTTAGGTTGGAAAGAAAGTATATATGAGACGGTGTGTGGGTGTGTGTACATAAGAACATAGATAGGTAGAAGGTAAACATACATATTATAAATACAAATACTTACTTATTATATATACTTACATACATATATAAATACATACTCCTATATATACTATAAACATACATACATAATATATTATCATATATTCACATAGATATATTATACGACGAATTCACTATTAGGGATCTATTCAACATTTATTTTATTGTAGTTGAATGAGTTTTTTTTTAGTTTTTTCATCGTCGTATTCTATACTGCACACTCAGTCTCGCAATGCGAAGCTATATCCTCAATTCACCGTACGCCTGGTTGCTACAATTCAGTTGTTATATTTCAGTTCAGTTCAGAACAATTCGATTGCTGTATATGACCCACGGCCACAAATAATACACATTTACGTATAAAAAATAGGAAACCGCTGTAAAGTAGTATGTAGTATGCACAACTTCACCATATTCAACAATCTGTCAAAAATGGTGCATATAATCCATCAAATTGAATGCTTTCGCTCCCGATTGAATAAGTTGGAAAGTAATTTTACCTATAAGTTACTCCTGTATCGCATTTCTATTGAGGAATCCTTTTTTTTTCTCAGTGTAGTGGAAGTGCCGGTGTTCAGCAGCACTCAATAAATTATTAATAAATTCTTCTCCTTATCTTTACTTTTTTTAGCTTTATAATATTCTTCTGATATGGTATACTCATTGGATCTTATTCGATCTTGGCTTCAATATAACTAACCCACTATACTATCCCATTCGGAGACTGCCTCGAGTATCATGGAGAGCATTAAACATAGAGGAACACCGGCATTAATAGCCATTCGATCATATGGGCAGCCATCAATGAATGAGTATTGATTGATCTTTCAAAAAGTTGGAAACCACGCACCGAAACCAGAGGGCAAGCTATATAAGAAAATCTTGTTTATAACGCTGTCAAAGCCCTCGGAAATATCGAGAGAAGTAGCCAATGCTTCACCGAATTTCTCAAGAGCCTTTTTACAGATGTGTATGGCGTACACTAGGAGATCCCCAGTTTATAGAATCCGTTGAAAGCCATATTGTCGATCACTGAGAAGGTCATTCGATTCTAGGTACACCTGAAGTCTGTTATTTAAAATGCGTTCATACTCTTTATTATTAATTTTTTTTTCCTTTGGAAAAACCCGTTACGGGTACCCCGTCGGCCCAGGGGGGTAACGGCCGGGGGGTGATGTGGGACTACCCGGCAGCATAGAGGATGCTGCCATTTTTAAGGCTACCCGCTAAAAAACCAACGGTTGCCCTCTGCGCCTTAATGGGAAGTCACGGGATCGCGTTAACACAGACCTTAACGCCCCGGCGAGACCCCTCGAATGAGGGTGCCCCGAGCAACGTAGAGCACCCACCCATCGTAGGCCTATTTTAGGTAAGAGGGGTCACCCTCCCCCGTAACCAGGCACTACAACTGGGGAAGGATGCCATTGATTATTTTGGCGTAGTTTTCCTCGATTTTTCGAAAGAGTTATTATTGAAGCTTGTTTACCACCAAATTTGTTGAGAACAGTATGCATCGACGTTTTGCTCAATTTGCTAACACATACCGATATTTTGCGAGCGCAGCGAGTCGAAATTGAGATCTGGTTCGCGCTCCTAGGTTGTATCTTTAATCTCAAATCTACCACGTCATATGTTTGCTATCGTACTTTTAGAGGTTCACTGGAAAATAAAATTTTATATAATAAGTCCGCTTTTGTGTAAAATTTACGTCTCAGTTATATATCGTATGCTATGTATGTTCTTATTATTTTTCTACAATAAACAAATAATTAAACAAACAAATAGAACATAACGAAATAAAACAAAACAGAGCAGGGAAATTATATTACTTATATTACTATAAATTACTATAATAACTATCACACGGCATCCAGTATCGTACCCCCCGGTATCAATATTACCCTTCTAATTACTCAGTTATTCGGCTTTAATTGAATTAATTTTAAATTGTTGTTATATGAAATATTAATAAATTTAAGGAGATAATGTTTGTCACTAAAAAGGTTATTAGTTTTAAAACCACGACCAATTAAACTTCAAAATTTTACAAAAATGGCTTATAGATAATTCAATCGATTAGAGTATTAAAATAAGATGCAACTACAATAAAAGTTTTCTTTTATAGAAACCGATACTATTATTTTGTTTTAATGTATAATATCCATTTCATCATTACGTGCACGAGTCAAAGTCAATTTATTTATTTGTGTAACTTTAAAAATTTAGCAATAAATTTGTTATTTTTTCTTTATTTTTAAGGTATTTGTCATATATATAATCTTTTTAAATTTTATTAATTGGCCATCTACCTTCTTTAGATCTTTTAAAAAGCTATTGACCTCTAGCGTTGGAGTGCGAACTTTGTAAACCAATTTTACCTAAGAATTTGAGAAGGGCTGCTTCCGTAATTATAATAATAATTTGACCGCTGTATATACCTAGAAAAAGATAGTGATATTAACCGGGTATGGTCGTCCGTCTGTCAGTAAATGCACAGAAATCCTCTATTTCATCAAAAAGAACCAGACATTTTATAGTCACGGTATGACTTCCGTGTTGCAAATTTTCTTGAAAATTAGTGAAATGCTTTCCATTGATTATAAATAACAAGCGTATTTTAAATGGTACTATGCATGTGTTAGATTAATGGGGCTCTATTAATAAAGAAAACAAAATATATTAAATAATACTGTGATTATTTAAACTGTTCCGCACAACTAACCAAATGTCGCTAAATTATTATAAAGAAAAGAAACGAAACAAAGATTACTTAGTATTTATATTTAATAAATGAAGAATATTGTTTATTAGAAAAACACAATATGAACATTAATATCAATTTAATTAATAATAATTATTAATGTACTAAAATACCCACAAAAGATGTAACAGAAAAATATTACACAAAATGTATAAACAAAATAACTTAACTTGCCATCTCCCTCTCCAATACGAACAATGCCTCAATAATGGCTCTAAGCCCTATTTATAACAAATTTTAAAAGCGACAGCAGCGCTGTGATCAACTGAAGTTTAATCATATTCATAACTTTTAAACATGGTAAACTGTATTTAATTATAAACTATTTTACAGTATGATTCTTAATTCTTAAATGGTGTTGTAACAATATATTAATGGTATTTCTTTATTATTAAATAAAGTATGTAAATACAATAACTTAATATGATAACAATAGCTTATGACAATTTATCAAATCAACAACTTTTATCACTTTAATGTTATATCAGTAATAAGAATAAAACATTGTTCTAAATAATACTAAATTCCCAAAAATAATAATTCTAATATATTAAACTTTTATTGTGTCAACGAAATTAAATAGTTTTCTAATTGGTTTTTTGTATGACCTACATATTAAATTATTAAAATACTATACCATAATTCAATATGTAGGCCATAGTACAATAATATAATACATGCCAGCGATATATATTAACCATATTAACATTACAAAAAAAAGAAAAACTTTTACTTTTGTAATCAATTTTAAATAAGTTATATCGTGTTTTAAAATGATGCAATTTAATAAAATTGCTTACATTAAAATTAATATCAGTTTGATCTGGGATTTGTATTTCAGTATCCCCTTGTTGTATAAACGAAATCAAATGAACCGACACTGTCGCAAAATAATTAATTGACAAACAATAATTTATGCTCACAATTAACAATTAGTTTGAATTTAACTAGAAATAGGCATCACGAATTTGTGAAGTACATTTACCAAAAGTTTGCGGTCATGAGCTTCTCGATTAATTAGCTTTTTGAACTATGGGAAATAAACAGAATAATTAATTATAGTTAGAGACAGATTTAAATTTTTTATTTTTTTACTGTAGCATCAGGTTCAATAAATACAAAAATTAGTGAGACATAAGAGGTTTGTCTTAAATACTTAAAATGATATTACTATCTCTCATTAAATCCTTGAAATATTTATAACTTGCTATTTAAACAAAAAGGTGTTGTTTGATCAGTAAAATATAAATTAATTTTACTAAAATGTACACTATCCGGTGTTATTCTTATCTCTTATTTTTTTGGACAAATCATCACGGTTAGACACAAGTGAACTTTGAGCAAAATGGACTAAATCACCACCTTCGCTAAAACATAGTAACAAATCGTTACTAATAATTTAATATTTTAAAATCAAAAAGATCTTTTATACTATTCGCTTATTTTTCATGGCTTTTTTCTGGAACTGCTCTACAATCATTAAGGACACAATATGAGATGAAGAACTATTAACCTTGATATAATTATTCTAATAAACATATAATACCTTAAAACATATTATATTTAAATATTTATTCATGCTTCGGAGCGAAGAATTTCTGTTTTTAACATTCAAGCATTGAAATGCTTATGACAGTTTTTTTCATAAGCTGTAATGACGAATTCCTATAAGGAAATGATTACAATACCTACTCTCGTTGTTTTTTCTAAATGAGTAATTATTAATATTATTGTACTGAACTGATAAATGTTTAAATTAATAATAATGAATAAATTAACACATCAAATTTAAATCCAACTATTTAATTTACGATATATTTTAATAAACTATGTGACAGATGCATTATAATGAAACAAGTGGCCGCAGTTAAATGCACTAGTACTCTCATTCATACACATTCAAATTATAAAATTCTTCTGTCTGTCGTTTCTGTCGAATATATTAGTCTCGTGAATTATTAATATTATTTATTATTATTTATTATTGCTTACTTAGTGTATTGTATCATTACAAAGATGAACAATCTTAATAATATAATTATTGTTAATGAGACAATTACACAGGCATACACAAAAAAAAAGTTCTGTATCTGAAACATGATTTACCTACAGTCAAGTTTTTGATGTCCTAAAAACGAATTTGAAGTCAAAATTTACCCATCACCCTTACATTTTACCCCACTTCACCCAGCTACCCTTTAAGCCACTCAAGAGGGCGAATATTTTAATTTGTACAAAATTTAAAAATAAAATTGTGTTTAACATGTTTTTTTGAGTACTAAATACGAATCTGAAGTCTTATACTGATATTTTTTCCAAATTTTTATATAGAATCCACAGTCGTTTTGTCCTCATTGTGAAGATTAATATATTATATTATATTGTTCCGATTGCCATCAAATTTGATGACTCGACATAACAGGTAACACAAACTTATTGTCTTGTTTTATTTTTTTTCATACTTCAGATTTCTATTTTATCTACGATTTTTTAATAAGCTTTCAGACAATAAACCTTTCGACATATAACTTCATTGTTTTGCTTGACACATTTTGCATTTTACCGCAGTCACGGACTATAGCTTAAAACTGTTTGGAAGCAATTCGACCATTATGCTTTATTTCATAAAACAAAATATATAGTACATTTAGTATTATTCGGCATTTATTTAAGAAATAAAAAATATATATATTTTGGCTAACATAAATTTTAAGCCTGTTCTTAAAAACAAAAAAAATTGAGAAGTGTCCTTCGATGTGTAAGTATAGATTTACGAAGGACATTAAAGTAATTAATAAAAGTGCTATTCATGCTGGTGCTATGTATTAATAAAAGTTCAAAAAAAAGTTGTTATAATATTATTACTATTCCTTGCACTGATTTGGAATTGCTGAAATTTTAATATTTATTTGGAAATGAAAAGTTTTATAATTTTAGTAAGACATATATTTTGTTGTTATAAATTGAAGACAAATCTGCTCGAGAGGTTATTATCACAGACTATGCTATGATGCTCTGTGTACGGATTAAAGGTTTAATCTCAAATTTATTCGTATTCATAATTACACTTACTTAGTTTTAATTTTAGCTCTATTTACTTAAAAATTATAACTATAGGAGTTATAATTTATTATAAAGGAGTTTTTAAATATTTGACAAATATTTTTAAGAATAACAAAACTTTTGTACTGTCTAATATACATACTGGTATATTAAACGTAAGTCATAATAGACAATAGGTTCAAACCATCAGCTAACAATGGCGGAATGTTAATTGCTGTCGTTTGCTGAGACACTGATGAATGTTGACGATTATCGACCAAGGATTGGAATGTCACGCACTGCACATGTCTACGCAGTCATTTTATAACTTGTGACTCAAATATTTATTACCTTTTTTTTTAAATTCAGTCACATTGTTATTCTGTAACTATAAGTTTAAATTTTCAGCTTCTTTTACTTCATTGTCATTAATGATGGATATATTAATTTCTATATTAATAATAATTGTATCAAGCAAAGTATCTCGATTCAACACCTAGAAATAACACAGTTGTCTTAGAAACATGTAATAAAATATTTTTAAAGAAAGTGTCATTTAAAAACAATTATTTTCCGAAAAAAAAAAAGTAAATATTATGTTGCTCAAATTTAATAAAATAGCAATAAATACACATAATTGTTAATTTCAACAACACCATCTCTAAATGCTTCCAGTAAATCTAATTCTTGAATTGTTTATAAAGTACAGTGCGTAAAAAGATATCAAATGTGTTATCTTGAATGTCATCTCTACGAAGGACGAGATTCACCACAAATAGTTATATTGGGTGCATCAATATAAGTAGAATAAGATTTATTAATTCCAAGTAATGTTGTCATTTTATAATAAAAGATTTTATAATTTGAAATTAATGTATAGAGGTTGATGCTTATGTTAAAAAATATTAATAATTCATTTTTTTTACTAATGTTTAATGAAAATTACATAATTGAAATCACACTCGATGATTTAGTTAAAATGTATAAAAATAGGTAACAGAAATAAATATACACAGAAGGATGTACGTAATGGAACGGAATGTAATAAAGGATGTAAAAGGTCTTAAGTAAACAATAAACAATGAAGATTAAGGGGTTTCTGTCCGACGCCAACTTTATTTATAAATTAAACAGAAATTCATCATATGAATAGCGACAGGACGATATGCGTTATGTATGACGTAAATCGTAATGTATCAGAATGCATGAGCTTCTTGCTTGCTCGAACTTAATCAAAGCCAAGATCAGGGTCTTAATTAAGTAACTTATTGTATTTATTTCTTCAGATTTTTTTTATTTATTAAAAATACTAAAATTATAATTAAAAAAATAATATGGAAAATGTATTTTTTTTTAAAAGTCAACCTTCTTATTAAAGTTAAAGTATTAATTCTTGTATTAAATATGATACATTTTAGCTTATGATAAATAATTGAGTAAGTAAAACATTTAATTTAAATATTTTTTGTTAACTTTGAATACCATTATCAGAGATGAACATTGCGACCTCTCATACCCAGGGATTCCCTAGGTAAGGAGTTTCATTTTAAGTTTAATGAAAGAAAACAGTAGGTTTTTATCGCAAAAGTTTAATTATAAAAAATGGTATGTAAACTGATGCAAAATTATCATTTAAGGTACTCTGGAGAATGTTATGAGACAAATAAACAATTTACAGCTATACAATCGAATTTACGAAAATCCAGTTGTAGAAAATACAATTTTCCTTTCTATCCTATCTCATAAGGAAAAGTTTCTTAAAATTTCGTTGTACTGCTATTACGTAAAAAGTTTTGTTAAACCTCAAAACGCCTCATATTTAATATATATAAGAGTTGTTTCCAAGCTTTCACAAATGGATTATATGTTGCCATCATATGTTTTATAAATAAGGTATGGTATTAATTTGAACAGGTAATAGCCTAATCAAAGGCAACTTTTTAAAATATGTTTGGATTATGCTAAAACTCTGTTAACGTTATCTACATATATAAATGAAGAAAGAAAAATTATCAAACAATTAAAAAAAAACAAAATATACATTTCAATAAATAGTACAAATATTTCGTAACAAAAATGACTAAAAGATAATAATTAGTTTATTGATTTTTTTTTAATACGTTCAGGAAAAAAATGGTAGTTTCAAGTTAGACGATTGAACGGGTTTCATAACTGCCATGCTTATAAAGACAGCTCGACAAGAATATCGTATTGTTTTTTATTACTTGAGGTTATCATCAATTACAAAACGAAAAATATTAGTAAAAAAATCAACTTTTATTTCAAATAGCATCTAAATCAATTGCACCTTCCTCATGGAAGGATGGAGGCCATTCTCCAAGGAGCTTTCGCGGGAACTAATGGCTGACGACGAAGCCTTAACATGGGAATTATTTACACTTTACACCAAGGATTCCCAAAGTGCTCGATCCTTGATGTTATAAACCCTGTTTTTTGTAAAACCCACCGACATAAATATTTGACAGTTGATATTTACTGGATTTTAAATATATTTTGATAAATTATCGTGATAAAACAAAGACAAGTTTTATGATTAATTAATTATTTATTTTATTTGTCGTATAATTATATTTACATCACGAGTTATTTTGTTAAGTCTGTTTGTTTATTTTATTTTATGTTATTGCGGCATCCAGTGAAGGCACTACTAAACCCATTTTAATCAAAGTTGCAAACTATATACATTTGATCCAATTTGAAAGGTTTATATCTCGATTTATAGTGGCAACAAATAAATAAATCGCAATAAAATATTGATATTTATTTATTATTTTAATATTAGTTCGATAAGATTCTAACAAGTGACGTTGTAAGGTAATAAGTCGGTTGGATAGAGGGTAGGTATTGCATAGATGGCGCTGTGTTATATGAAAGTACAAACTTTTCAAATTATCTATAATTTCATGTCACACAATATATGTAATATCAACATAAAAAAGGCTTTGGATCTCTCTTGTATTTTTTAAAAAAATGAGCTCAACGATAAGTCATCACGTCATTGGGTTAATTGGTTATGGTCGCTGTGAATATAAAGTTTGTTTAAAGCTCTTTAATTAAAATAAAAACGTGTAAGTATTATTAGCTTTTCTTTTATTATTAGTTTCTCATTTTATAAAAGCAATTTAATGCTTTTATTTAAACTTATATTAAGAGTTATATCTCACCTTACAACTAATATATATATTTGATCAATAAAAATATTATTTTCACTTAAATGCTAGCAAAAAAATATAACCTCAATAATGTGTGGAACAGAGAGGAACATCATAAACAAGTTAAAAGAGCAAAATCAGACGGCAGTACAAAGTGCAGCAAAAAACGGAGAAAAGAAGTAGCCGTTCATGCACAAGAACCTCAAGAACAGCGTTAATTCTGTCTTTAAGACGTATGTTGCCTAAATGTTTTAAAATAAACGAATAAAAGCTTTGTAAAACATATTAATGTTTTTTTTTTCCATCAGGTTCGCGACACCATGTGTCTCAGTTAAATGTCTCAGGTAATAAATCTGGCTTTAACGTTATCTTACTTAAAAATATTTACACCCAGTTAAATTTTATTGTTTTGTCGCTTTCTCAGTAATGACTTCTTTTAAAGATAACAAAATATGGAATATGTTACACTAGATATAAATATTTTTATAAGATAAAGTTATTTAATGATTTGACGTACACTTAATAAATTCTTATTAAAACAATTAGTTAAATCAAAATGAACATTTCATAGACATACGTTTAATGTTAAAAGCTTGTCTATTGAAGAAGGTAGAAGATTTTACGAAAAAAAATAATGAGCCGGTAAAATTATTGTCTTGTCGCTAAAATAATAGGTAGAGCATAAATATAAACAATCTTACTAAATATTAAACTATAAACCTAAAACAAATATCTTTTGAGGTAAGAACAGGCGAAGTCGCGGGAAGGAGCTGTTTGATAATAAAAAATTGTGAAACGATTGTGAAATTGTAACTCTTAACACATGTTTATCTCTAAAATTATAATTAAACTATAATCTATTTTAATACAGCGTTGCTGGTCGTTACTACTTTCAATAATAGCTTGTCACCGATTCGATTCATATCATAATATAATTTCGTCATATAATACATTTATTAAAATGCAAAATATTAGTAGTGACATTTAAATTTCAAAGAATATTCGGCCACGTACGGCTAATTATATTGCATATGCGTGGGAGTAGGTCATCTTTAGCAATTGGACTTTAACCACATTGCCATCATCAAATTGAATTGAAACTATGCACACTTCTTGGGTTTTGAAAACAATAGATGATGGTTGCATTTAAAATCAAAATGTCGGACAAAAAAAGAGGATTTTTATAAAATAGATAGGAAAGGTTTTGCGCTCTTAATAGCATACCTCACATAATAGTCAGGCAGTTGTTTATTTTACCGACCATAACTCATAAACACTCCGGGCTTCATTATGATCCTAAATTGTCGAAACGTCTTGTTAATAGAGTATTTGTTATACAACAGCGTAATTCGATTTTAGCAAGTCGCCATTTCCACTACCTAATTTGCTCGTCTTACAATAAAGTTAATAAAAAAATTGATATATATCCGATTACAAAGTACAAATGCAAATCCAAGTGTTCATCTTGGCTTTTAACTCTATCTTATGATGATACCGAGACTTTACTTCTCAATTTCCTCTAATAAACTGGTAACTCACTTTTTACACACAAAACCACACACACACTGACACACGCACGCACACTTATATACACACATGAGCGATTATATATAGGTATGTAAATTGTATTAAGTGTTCTGAATTGTCTTGAGTTATGTAATTTTTTTGGAGAAAATTTGTCCATAATTGTGCGATCGTTGACGCTGCGCTACAACTAATAACTTATGCAGTGTCATCATTTTTTGTTTCATTTCGTTGTCATGGGTAGTATAATTAAACTTTTTTTATAACTTATTTATTATTTATTTATGTTTATTAAAGTTTATGCATAAAGTTAGTTTAATTTTATTTAAAAAAAATTAATCTAAGAATTTTATTATATAATAAAATATTAAAGTTTCTGAATCAATTTTGACAAACAAACATAATAATAATAAAATAACAATAGAATGTCATAGATAATAAATAAGTTCAATATATATCTCTTGTTGATTTTTCTTAGATCTTCTTAGTAATTAAGCTATACACAGTATTCGAATACGAAATTTCTTTCCAAAATATTGTGTCATTTTAAAGTAATAACGCCTCTGCCCCTACATCAATATGAAGAAAAATATTAAAAAAACGAGCTTTGATTTTGCCAGATTTGCCTTTTAAAATATTCAGGGTCATTTCTATTATCAGTAGTGAAATTTTAATTAAGTTTCTAACATGTATTGGTGTGGCAATGCAGATATACACAAATTTTTGGAATATTGAAATCCATAATTTAAATTTGAACATATTTATTTCTCATCTTTTGAAACCGTTATTTCACTTAAAATTCTGCCAATTTCCCACTTACTCTGTTCACGTTACCTCGTTTAATCATCACACATGTACCGTTGGCGCCCTCTACGGAGCTAGCAAAGAGTTGAATTACCGCTTTCACCTCCTGGGAATTATTTCAGTACCACTACTATGAAAAGTCATTTTCAACAGTATTGAGAGTTTTAATCGAATTTAGAATACTTTATTATCAATGATTTTTTTTAAAGCAAAGTATAATATCGTTATTTAAACTTTATATGATTTATATAATACATGCGAATAAAAAAAATGTTATTTCAGTAAAAACAAGTAGTATACTTTAAATTCAGCAGAGTAACATCGGAACGGTGGGAATTTTTTTTGGCAATTTTTTTTGTTAGTCAATACGGTTGCAAGAGCACCGCACTGGAGTGCAAGATGGCTGTGGATTTTGGTAACTTAGCTTAGAGGGTAGCTCTGCAGCTCGTGGTTCAGTCACATTCTTGTATTTCATCATAAATCTTTTAGACGCTAGCAAACCTCTATTATATTCTCACCATCATACAGTATTACTGAGAGGCTTTGTAATTTTACTGAATGCCATATATAAGTATCATTATAGACGTCTATTCTCCGATTAGATTTTGTAATGGTAAATAATGACGATACGATACGATACGATACGATACGATACGATACGATACGAAGCGAAACGAAACGCTATGATATAATAGCCTTATAGGCAATCTTTTCTCTCACGGCTTGTACACTGACTTTTTGAGGGACCGATCAAAACCGTTGCTCATTGATGGCTGCTCGTCCTATCGAATATATATTAATGCCGCAGTCTCCAAATGGAGCGATGACAATCTGGACAGGATTGATGAAACCAATATCTAGGCGTGTTTACTCTTTGCTAAAACGAAGTCTTTCGATTTGGCCCCAACGTTACGAAATGTACCTGTAACAATCGCGGTCCATTTACATTAAGCCCAATACTAATTTTCGGAGACGTTCTAGGTCTTCGAGACATGGAGTGACCACAAGCAGAACGTGTTCTAAAATATAATTGAAATAAAATGAAATCTCAACACTAAGAACATTAAATTAAAAATGAAATAAAAAAATTAAATTGAAACTAAATTTTTACAAACTTAAAATATAAATAAAAATAAAATTATTTAAAGCTCACTATCGACGCGTATGCCAAATAAAGTGATAATAATAATAATCATGAATATATTATTTGCATTAAGGTTAAAAGTAAAAATCAACGCTTACTCGTTTGATCGATCGCTCGATCTCTTAACATTTTATAAGTGCAGTGCCTATGTTTATTTTCTTTGTATTGTATCATATTGTTTTTAAAGATCTATGGTAGCATTAAAAATAACATAGATATTAGGGAGCATATACTTTCCATTTTCTCTTTTCATCATTTTACAGGAGAATCCAGAGGTGTGTCGTCAGGGAAAGGCGATTCTTCCCTTTTCTTTAGTAAGTTCTAATGCATTTCTTAATTTTATAAATACTACTGCTCAAGTCGTACCTCAAAAATATTTTAAAATCAGACTATCTGACTGAAACTACATGAAACTTTTAAAACAAAGCAAAAGGGCATTCTGATCAATTCTGTGTTTGAAAATTTGTGAATTTTAAAGTACGGACTTCTTGAATCTTTAGTGCTATCAATATTGAAGTCATTATTAAAATTAATATATTTTAAACAATATCTCAAGGCAGTCACCATAAATAATTACTGTATTGCACTTTAAAAATAGAAATCATTAATTCTTCTATATAATCGCTCACTGCACTTAATCACGCTTCTGATTAAAGAGACAGTTTGTCTTTGTACTGAATATAAGACCGCCCGAACGACGGCTACAGTTACGAAAAGCGATAATTTTAGTCTACAATTTAAACTGCTACATGAACATTTTATGCTACTCGTATGAATATGTCGATGATTTAATAATTGAAATAAAGTGACTTTAATTTTATTCTAATATATTCATTTAAAACACATAATTTTACTCAAAATTTGCCTAGTAATATCTTTTTATAAAAAGACGGACCACTATATAAACTTTTATCCTATATTGAACTCACTGAGAGGTTAAATAAAAGAAATGTTTTTGAAATAACCAAACACCAAGTTTATTTTAAGAGAAAACTGCTTCACATATTTAACAAGAGCGGTTCTGAATATAGGTTTATAAACATTGATCATTAAGTAAAAACAAGTCTTCGAATGTAATGGTATATATAATGCAAAACTAATATTCGGGGCAGCTACCGTGAATATTTATGGGTTATGGTATTTTAATTCTATTATGTATATTAGCATAACTTAACAATAAACCTTGCCGCACAAACTTAAATATTAAAATATAACCACTGCCATTTGTGCTTAAAATTAATTCAGGTATCTGCTGTGACCTGATTTACTATCAACATTTTATATCATCTCTTTACGTTAAAATTTAAAATCTCAAAGAGTAACCTTATAAATAATATTATGAGGAATAATTATAAAAAATAATTATTATAATTTGATCTATAAACATAAATTTGTCACAAAAGTTGTTGATACTTTTCAAAGAAAAGCTTTGTTTCTCAATAAATAAAAAAAAAGCGTAACTTTTAAAATATAAGTTATTTTATAATATTATCAATAAAGTTAATTAAAAAAAAATCTTAAAAGAATTCAGAGATATTTTTAGTAATTTCCCAATTGAAAGCATTGCCTTCTTATTTCCATGCAACTTGACGTCAGCGTGTCTTTTAATCTTTAGAAGAATAAAAGTTCAATAATTACTTACTCGCAGTGCAAAATTATAATGAAATAAATATCACGATTCTCCTAAAATCTTTTGTTATTTTACTCAAAATAACAAAAAAATTTATGAGTCAAAAAACAAATATTTGTAAATAAGTCAGGAATAAATAAAAATGCTCAAGAGAGCCCTAGCACTAGAACCCACTAAAATGTTCAGAAACTTTGCATATGTACGAAGAAAAAGCTCAAAATTTTAATACGAAGAGATTAAATAAACAAAAACAAAAAGAACTATCATAATCAGACTAAGTTTTAATCAATCTTAAAAATATATTTCGTACAAGATTTAAACGGTAAAATAAAAACGTATAAATATACAAAATTCATTACAACAAATGAGCCATAGTTTTTATCAAGTCAAGTTATTAACGTAATACCTTCTCTGTAACGAATTCTTAAATTCTTTGTTTTCTATTGAAAAAATCTAGGATTAAGAAACAAGTAATTAGATTTTGCAAAAAAATCAATACTACTACTACTATCTTTTACCTTTTAATTTTATTCTATTTCACTCCTATTTTTATAATCTTCTATGTTTATAATCCTTAATTATTTACATCTTAAACATTCTTCGTTCACATTAATGTCACATTTTCGTTCGGTTATTTTATGACTTTGTAGCCCTAAGTACTATTCAGAAAATAAATTTAAATTCAAAAGTTTGGTTCCTGATTTGAACTAGGATTTGGTAATTCAATTGTCTTAAAAAATTAAGGGACGTGGAGAGGTATAACAGGAGCGAGGACGCTCTAAAGCAAGGATCGGAATAATATTTTTTTGTACCAGTGATCTGGTCTGGGTCTGGGTCGCCTTGTGACTCCCATTTGAACTGACTCCTACTGTTGGAGCTGACGAGGTCGCTTTCACTGCTAGCGCAACTTTAGCGATAGCATTAGGACAGCGCTTAGGTAGAGGTCTACCCACGTTCTACCAGCTCGGGCCCAAAGGCCACCTCTTTAAGTTTACCTATGCCTTGCTCGCCCTCTCCGTGGGCGTGGGCTTGAGGCTAAAGTATCTATCTCAGTACGACCGCATTTGAGAGCGGAGCGCTGACTGCCTACTTTAAAGTCGTTGCTGTGTTTTCTATTTTAATTTCTATGGTGTACTTTAGGTGAATTTTTTAGTCAACGTAATATACTGAACTTATACCTTCTATTTGCCTAATCAATTTGACACCAGGTTCCTGGTTTTAATCAATTTAAATTTGTTGCGGTGCCCTTCTTACCCTATGCTCATAAGGAGAGCGGGGTATTACATCACATTTTACAATAGTAATAAGTTTTTATTGCAGTAAATAAAATAATTGTATTATTTTATTATTATTAATAAACAAAGAGCAAATGGGCTCCATAATAGTTATTCGTTTCCAAAACCACCGTTGCCAGCAGCAAAAACTGATAATTACATACTTTTCGTATTTAGAGGTAGAGATAAAATTAATATGGCTTAGTTGCTTACTGTGCTACACATGACAGATAAGCAAGTCAATTATCTTAATCTTTCGTCTTCTAACCATCTATATCGGGACGTTGGTGACATCTATTAGGTTTCTTTCGAAAATCCTAACCAATGTTTTTAATTTTACAGTATAGAGTAACAATGAAAAAAATTTTAAAGACTTTGAATTCGGCTGTGGTATTTTACAGTCTGGCTTCACTTTCTTTCAGGCATAAAGCATCGGAAGGCAAACTTCTCGCCTCTTACTGTTACCCACAACGCTAAACGTATTTTGTAATACAGTAAAGACGTATAATGTTGAATTAAATAATTAGACTAATAGTGTACGTACACAAAATTCAAGAATAGTAATTAAGAATAAAATATATTTTATAATCAATAAAAGACTTTATTCATAAACAATCTTTCCTTAAATTGTCATATTATTATACTAAATGTATTTAGGTAATAACCTAAACTTTTATCAAGTAAAACAATTTTTATTTTAAATAGTTCAACTTAGATAGTCAACTCATATTTTGATTGGTCCCAGACCATGGGTCGAGTACCGCAAGATGGCGTGTTGTCTTCTCTTCTAATTTCTATATTCGTTAAGTCTATTCATAGCAATCATATCTCTTCTCTCTACCATATGTATGCTGACGACCTCCAAATCTCCACTCCCATATCTCGATGCTACCAGAAACGATCACAAAAATGAATAAAGATGTACAAACAATAGTTAAATGGTGTAAATCTTTTGGTTTGAGAGTAAAACCTACAAAGACGCAGTCAATTATTATAGGGAGCTCAAGACTCATGCCAAAGTGACCATTTAATCTTACAACCAATAATATTTGACGGCACTCAGGTCCCTTTCAGCCATACTATAAAAAATCTAGGTGTCCTTTTTGATCAAAACTTTTCCACGAATTATTGAAGTGAGCAGAAAGATATTTGACTCTGCTTCTTCTTTAAGAAGATTACGTACTTTTCAATCTCTACAAAAATCATTTTTCCCCAAACTCTTATCCTACCTATTTCCAAATATGACATCCAAAATAAGGATTTTGCATATAAATGTTTTTTGCTTCCAACAAGCTTTCATTATGTCAACACAGGCGCTTATCAAACGAATTGCCTCCAAAATATTGTCCGGTATATGTTGGAAGTGGGGATTAACGACAATTTGTTGATCTTTAATTCTATAATATTGTTATATTTTCACATAATGCTTCTGTAAATCCTATCTTATTGTTACGTGGTTCAAGTGTTATGAATGAATATTTATCATTGTTGTGTTATTGTAATAAGAAATTTGTTGACTTGAATCATTATGTTTTGAATTACTCTTATTGTTATTGATTTAATTATTGCAGTATTATAATATTAATATCTCTACCATTATAGTTGACCAGATTTTAGGCAGCTGGGATATATGAATCAAGTGGTTAAATAAAAGAATCACTAAATTTACTAAAGCAATATCAAAACATAAAAAAATAATTTTATTTATATTCAAAATTTAAATAATGCAGAGAGATGGGATCAAAATTGGAAGTTCATCGAAACGCAGATTTCATTTATAAAAAAAAACCTATACTTTATTTAACTTAACTTCATGATATTATTCTATAATTTGTTACACATTTGATAATAATGTTGCTCGTTATAACAATAATTATTTTAAAAAATAGTTTTATACTCCCTGTACCAAAAATTATTAGTAAAGAGAATATAATTTGAGGCTTGACTCAATTTTTGCATTGCGACATTTCAGCAATATCAATATGAGTGATCGTATTTGTATTAAAATAAAAAACTAACGTTCTTTTTTTTTAGTATTTTGAGGTTGAATTTATTCTACTAAAATTTAAATAAGAACAACTACTCGTATTTGATTAGATATAACTGATATTTAAACGAGTGCTTTTGGTTACGATGTTGGTTCTCCTCTTACTGTATAAAATAAGATGAAATAAATAAATACGATAAAGCCCTCTTAGAAACTTGCGCATAACATTAGCATAAAAGAACTGACTACAGAAACTATAAATAAAAAGGCGAGAACGTGTGACAGATTGTGTATCGTATAAGTGTTTATGGAGGCTTGCCACTTGGGAACTTTTTACCTCTTTCTCCTTTACCTGGAGGCGGTTAAGTTGTGAAGTTTTAGTATCATATAGGCAAAGAGATGACAACCTAATGTTTACTGATGTGTTTTATTTATAAAAGTTGATCTACCGTTAACTTCACACGAGCTTAATATTATTAGTAAATAATTCAATAAATACCACTCTTTCCTTTTTTAGATTCGATTGTTTAAACATTTGAAATATTAAAGACCTAATTTATATTATTACTTAATGAATTACAAAAAACAGAAGTGGAGTCTAGAAAATATCTGTTCTTTTTCTGTTTTCTTTTTATTTTGTTATATTACTACATCAACAGTGGCCCTTTTTTGTTTGTGTTTCAAATAAATGAATTTACTTGTATCTTGTCTCTTGGCCTAAATGTTTTATGCGTCAAGGGGTTGAATTTTAGCAAAACTCAACACTTTAGGGAAGCCCGAACAAGGGAACTCCATTACTCCTTACGACCCGCTCTGCCTAGGTTTTTATGCTGCGATTACCAGTAATAAACCATTATTTACATAAATTGTTTATTGGTGTACATTTGATTTATTTCATTAGTATACCAATTTATTAAAACTCAAGATATAAAATATAAAAAGCCCTTAATACACGCTGTTGAACCATTTCTTTTAAAAAAGTAATACTTTTTTCACGTGTATTAGGAACATTTTAACTTAAAAATATTTACCTAATTTCAATTAGGTAAGTATTTTTAAGTCATATTACTAGTGGGTGACATGTGTTGTAATTATTTTGTAATAAAAGCTATCAAAAACTCAAGGGAAGAATCGGAAGGTCTGACATTAGTTTAATTATTTCTATCCAATGAAAACAGTTTGTAAGTATAAATAAAAAATATGGTAATAGATTTATAAACTTAAATTGAATATTTAAATATCTTGATTAACAAAATCTATGAACATAAAAGACTTCTGCACCTGTTAAAATATAGAAGCACACAAAACATTAATTTTAAATATCATTATGAAATATATTATAATACATTAAAAAAGGAATACATTCAAAATACCAAAATAAAACTATAATATGAATAAAGTGAAAAAATCTTACAATAAAATATGAACGATGTGGTATTTAATATGGTAAAAAATAGGTAAAAATAAAACCAAAAAAAAAATGTACAAGTTGACAACAATCTCTTACTAATAGTTGCAGAAGTGTTTAATAAATTTGAGGTACAACTAGTTGTCGTACAAAGCAAGGACAACCAAGCACTACACACCGAGTTACTGCATACATTCAATTTATATTCTCTCGGTTCAGAGCATGAAATAACGGATATAATAAAGTCATTGCAAGACACTCATAGTGTACAGTACGGCACTTATCTGTCTTTCTTATAAATAAATATTTAATAAGACCATGTAAAATGTAATTAATATATCTTTTATAGTTTCTGTTTTGAGATTTATTGAAAATATCAAATATAAGACGCTTATTGAAAACAGAAATAAACAAGATCCATCAAATTACGGACTTATTGCTATTACTATTGTTAACAAAGCGATCGGTTAAGTGAAGCTATTGCTTTAAAAACATTTTAAAAAAGTATGTGTAACAGACTATTTATTCTAGAAAAATTATATTAATTAAAAAAAAACCAAATGGCTTTTAAAAAAAATAGATTCAAGGTCCTACCAGTATTTGAATACACAAATAAAATATTACAACACTTAATGAGAACTATAATGCCGTTGGGATATTCCTTAATATGACCTTATATTTTATAAATGTCAATATTTACAAGGAAAAAAAATCCACTTGATTTACATAAATGACGCTACACATCACAGTCGTAGAAAACAATATTTAGATTACCCCCATTATAAAACGATGGCTTTAAGCAAGAAAAGGTACTTATTGTATACCTATAAAAATATATAACAAGTTACTCAAAGAAGTTAAAGAAACAAAAATGGACAGATTATTTTATACTAAAATTAAGCAAATATTATTTTGACAGAAATACAAAAACTGATTTGAACCATAATGACTAGCGACAAAACTGCATGATAAATTTTCATGAAATTTGGTGTGGTGTTAGATTTTTAATCCGGGAAAGAATCTGTTAAGCTGTAAGATATTTTATAATTTCACACAGGACCAAACGAAGTAGATAGCAATGGGTAATATTTACTAAATATTTTCTGTTCGCGTCTTCGCCCACGTGGTGAACTGATGGAAGGTATCCTGTCTTATCCCAGGTTCCATGCTAAATCAAATTTAATCAAAAAAAACTTTAGTTTTATTTTATAACCATTAATCTATTACATGTTTTATATTTCATAAACGGATAGATCGAGAGAGGTAACATTAGTGAAGTTACAACGATATTGATGTATCTTAGGCAAATCATCGGTAGATATCATTCAAACGCACCCACAGACATTCACTGGTATTTGATCTACCCCTTGATAAATGTAGTGAAAACCGTCAGTGATCACCGAATGGCAAGAGACACAATGAATCCCAACGTATCGCTTGAGAGGTCTCGAATGAAAAAGTTCACGCTCCGACCACCATCCCCGCGAGCATTTAGCTCGAACTCCAGAACAGCTTCTAGTGCTTAGGTGAGTGCATAGATGTGGATGAGCATAGCAAAAGGCTCGTAAAAACTGTCCAGACGACTGGGTCTAAGTTTTTTATGACCATGCGTCCGAAAAGAACTCAAAATATCTCAGACCCCACCATCCAGCTCATGGTAGAGCGACGCAGGATAGTCTTGCAGTCTTCTGACGTTCTTGCAATGTCACAGGCTTCCGATGACTCAATCGATAGATCTCTAATTCTCTGAAACGTGATATACGCCCATTCAACAATAAATGTGTTAAAGAGACTATTGAGCAGAACAGGAGCTCTAAATTGTTTGTCAGGGACCTTTCAGATTGAGAAGTCTACGGAAAGTTATACACGTCAACACGACTATCTTTTTGCATCGAGTGTACAGATTCAAGAGTCCCGCTAATCCGATACAATGCCGAAAACATTCTGGACATCGATATGTGCGAGAATGACTTCCAGCATTAGCGTTTGTGGACTATGAGACCTGGTCAGTACTTCAGTCTCTCCAGAGGTGGCAAATTGACTACCGGTATATTGAAGTATTGAAGTGCCTATATGAAAACGCTGCACTGGAAGACACCTTCAAGCTTCTGGACTGGAGAAGACTCGACATCAACGGCCAGTTTTTGAGTCACCTTCGATATGCCGCAGATATGTAGTAGTCATGGCCGAGACCCTGTAAGACCTAAGCGCAATGCTCAATGACCTTAGTAGCATTTCCCAACAAGTGGATCTCAGAATAAATATGGATAGGACAAAAGTCATGTCTAACCACCATGTTAGGCCCACTCCTGTCAAGATAGGAGACGCTAGCCTCGTAATTGTCAACGAATATGTCTACCTGACACAAACAATCCAGCTAGGTAGGTCCAACTTCAAGATTGAGGTCACTCGTCGATTCCAACTCGGCTGGACAGCGTTTGGGAGGCTCCGAAATATCTTCTCGTCTCCAATACCACAGTGTCTCAAGACGAAAGTTTATGACCAGTGTGTGTTGCTAGGAATGACATATGGAAAAGAGACGTGGTCACGAACTATCGGCATTATCAGAGAGCTCAAGTCACCCAGGTGGCAATGGAGAGGGATATGCTTGGAGTTTCTTTGCGGGAATGAATCAGAAGTGAGAAGTTCCGCAGGAATACCAAAGTAACCAACATAGTCCTTAGAGTTGCGAAACTCAAGTGGCTGCTGGCAGGGCACATAGCTCGTAGAACTGATGGCCGTTGGAATTGGAAAAGTTCTCGAGTTGTGACCACGAACCGGGAGAAGCAGCGTTTGCGGGCCCCCCACGAGATGGACCAACGAACTGGTGAGGATCGCCGGAGTCTGATGTATGACGGCGGCTCAGGATCGGTCCCGGTTGCGTTCAATGGGGGTGGCCTATGTCCACGAGTCCCGGCTGAATGATGATGATGATAAGAACTTTATTTTAATTATTTGTCTTTAACTTATATTCATTTTTTACTTAGGAATTATTTTAATTTCAAAACTATTTTTAATTCTATCTATCTAAACTTAATTTATATTAATTTATAAAATTTAATCAAATGTAAATAATATTTTCTACTCTACACAATTTTTTAAATGGTTATAATTTATTTTTCCAAAACATACAAATTTGTCCTTCCTTTATTATCTATATGTTTCAAAAAAGTAGTCTTTAATGTGTGCATTTTATGTCGTGTATTTCTTTAAAGGAATTACTAAGTTAAAACGCCCTGTTTATAAAGCAAACTAGTTAGCAACTTCAACAGGACAGTAATTGCGACGGCTTAATCGTACTATTTAAGACTGAATCAACTGCAATCGACTTCAACTCAAATTATGTTTCAACTATTTAAACACGTATGATCCTTACAACCATTATTGTTTTAATAATAATTATGTATATATTGTATATTTTTTAATTTTTTAAGAATTCTATATCATTAAATATTTTAATATTCTAAATGTTATAAGAACTTAATATAAAATGAAATATGAAGGGACAAACGGGGATTTATAAACGTAATATAAATTATCAGAGTCTACTTTATCAATTTGAGCAGCCACTGTACCCTCTTCATATATTTTTTGTACGAGATATATCAGATGTTGAAGTACTCTCATTACTCTTAGTACTTACTAAAGTTTGTCCCATTTTACAGTGTCGAAGGCTTTTCGGTAATCGACGAAACAAATACAGAGTGGGGTGTTAACTTCTCTGAATTTTTCTATGATCTGACGTAGTACTAGGATTTATTCTCTTGTACCTGTTCCCCTCATGAAACCAGCTTGCTCTTTATAAATTTGTAAAATCAAGAACAGGTAGAGTCTAGTGTTTAGGATGTGAAGCAGAATCTTATTACTATGCGATATAAGTAAAAGTAGTCGGTAGTTGTTGCACTTTTTTGTTATAGCGGTATGAATATGGAATGTAACCATCCGTTTGGCCAACATCCTATCTCCTCTACTCCGTAAGAAATTTTTTATGACATCAAATCTAGACTCTAGGCCAGATGAGTCTTCTACAGACCAGGTCTTAGGGTTGAATTTTAGGATCAAATAGCGTACTATGAAGATCTTTAGTTTCATGTTTACCACGTGCTCTATATTATACAGTTCTATATTCTTTCCATATCACTGTTACTATCTCTTCTACTAGCTGCTTGTAGCGAAGCTCTCATGCTATTCAACTGCTGGTTAGTTGCTCCAAGGACTTTCATGAAGCCTCGTTTTTCCACTAAGCCCCATGTCTCCATGGACATCCAGTGTTGTCGCTTAGGCTAGGAAGCTTTAGGTTGTGTTTCCATCACTGCTTCCTAGACATACTTTTTTGACGATAACCATAAGTCATTTAGATTTTTCTCACTTCCCATTTCAGCGAAACAAGCATTATATGTAATTTTGCAAAAGCCCTTATAAATGATTCTAGATCGTGCACCTTTAGCCTATTTGTAATACTAGCAGGTCTTTCGTTCTTTAGTTTCAACTTCAATTTCACTATCAGCAGCTGCTGATGATCCGAGCGACTATCGGCTCCAGGTAAAATATGCACATTGATAATTGAGCTTCTCCATCTAGATCTTATAAGGACACAGTCAATCTGATCCCGATAATTACCGTCAGGTGATGTCTAGGTGTACAGACGTCTCACGTGATGTTTAAATACTTTGTTTATTATTGTCAGATTGTCTTCGGCGACATACTGTATTAATCTTCCCCCCCCCTTGTACTTCTAATGCAAAGTCCGAGAACTTCACGGAGACCAAGGTAGTTAGTTGTATTTACTACTTTAGCATTAAAGTCTCCAATAATAATAAGGAGCTAGCACGTAGATATTTCTGAAATACAGTTCTCGATTTCATTATAAATTTTCCATCTTCAAGGATACCAAAATCAATTGTCTTTTCATCTTACAACTCTCATGGGATATTAGACACAGTGGTTTTCTGTTGCCTTCTGTGCCAATCATTTTAGGAGTTATTTACCCTCCGAGGTCGCTAAACCCTCTTCTAGCCAGATGTCTTACGGCAGTATGGTTATACCACCATTGATTCGGACGCCGGAGCTTCGTTCGCTGTCTAGCAAGGAACACCACGGTGACCAATTGGTAGCCGTTGCCATCCGGCGCAAGTAGGTGAGGTTGACCTTTCGGTCAGTGAAAAGAGATTAACTCTCGTAACCTCTTACCCCCCTTAAAAATTATAAAATTATTATAATTAGTGCAAGTAATGAAGGAATGGAGTTATTTAAAAATTAATAATGAAAAAAGAAAAGTTTTTTTCTATACCAGGAATTTAATGGGCACGCATCTATAATCAATTATTTAATGGAAAATAAATATGGTTGACAAATTTAGGTCAATGTACAAATAGATAGTACATTGGAATGTACGAAAATAATCTCTTCAATAATTAAATTCTCACCTGAATATGATATATTTCATAAATAGATTAGTGAGTCGTGGAAGTTGTTCCAGAAGTTTAAACTTAGAAGTTTATACAAATTTTACAAAAATACAGCTAGTAAATGTTTTTAAAACGGTCACAGATGGGAAGTAACTTGAAGTAAAAATATTAAGATTAAGTCGGTAGTACTTTCTAGCCACGAGCGAAGAATTAAATTACCTACTAAGAAAACGCGAACTTTTAATTCACTCTGGAACTTTATGCTTTATTATAATGATTTTAACCGAAAGTAAAAAGTTAATTAAATTAACTCCTTTTAATGTCATAAATTTAATTAAGTTTTATTATATGAAAAGTCACTATGCAAAGTGATTTATCTCTTTTTCTTTTAAAAAAAGTTGAAAGGTAGACTAAAATAAAAAGTATTTGAAAAATATTTAAATCATAATTCGTGATTCGCAGAAAATATTTTTGTTAATTTATTATTTCTAATTCTTATCAAAATTTAATGATAACTTTAACATCATATAGGTTTTTTTTTCTTTGTTTGTGTCTCCTACACAACCATATATTTTTTCTTATTTTTAAATAACAAAATAAAATATTATATAAAATTTTAATATTATATTTAAGTTACCAAATTTATACTGTATTAAATAATTCTATTGAACTTCGATTTGAAAATAATGAGTCACTTAAAGGTCTACACAGAAGCGAGACGTATAAATAATTAGCTTTAAGTGATTAAGAATTTCAAATTTTTACCCCTGTTAAAAGTTTTAAATATTTTTATGTTCTTTTTACATAATATTGTTTCAGTCGTATTGAGCTGAGCGAAGCGAAGCTCTTTACTACTCAAATTTTCATCTCTTTGTTACCCTACTCCTCCTTTAATTTACGAGCTACACGCACAAAATTTTGCACACATATGCATAATGAGCAAAACTCGTTCTGGATTGAAAAACAGCCGAATCGTAATTGTAGTTTTCGAGATAATTGATAAAATGTGTCCAATATAGTTCACATATAGAACATTTTTGTTTCGCGCGCGCGACCATTCCTACTACACTACTTCAGAGGCATCTCACGTGCTTTCACCTCAGTCGTGTGTGAGACGTCAACCAGTAAACAACTTCGCTCGATTTTTTATTGACCGATTTTTTTAAACTATTTTTTTCGCTTATTCTCCCATTTCGCTCTATCCTTTGCGATTAATATTATTTGCAATTATAAATTTGCTCAAAACAAGTATTGACATCAAATCATAATTTTCATCTATAAATAAATATCATTATTTAACACTAGACATTGATGCGCTTGCGACCTAGTAATTATACCAAACGCCGGAAAAATGGCGGCGTTATATAAAATAGTAATCATGGATCAAAAATCTTTAAATTGATTTAGTCTTTCAGCGGGAAATTAATAAATTTAATATAAAAATATAGAATATATCTATAATATTATGACCCGTGTTCGTTCTTTACTCTAAACTATAAATCCTAATAAAAGGTGGAAATTCAAAAGTGTAACTGATATTTTAAAAAAATATAATATTACGTATATGTCAGTATTAATAAATATACTGAGCGCACGAAACATGACAAGAATGAAGTAGTAAATGGTAGTCTGAACTGATTAATGAATAGCTTTAAACACTCTGTCTAGCTTTATTGGTTGCATCAGTAATTTAGTATTTACAAATGACTTGTAAAAAAAGTCATATAAAGACTTTTCTTTCAAAAGATATAACTCCCCAAAACTTTTCGAATATTTGTTGGTTAGATAAGGAATCAAAGTAAGCACTATTCTTTCATAGTGACTCTTTACTTAGATCTGGTTGTGTGGTTATTTACCGTTTTGAATGTCACTATGGCTATTTGTTCCTATATGTAAATACATATTTTTATTGTGAAATTATATTGTAGAAGTGTAGAAGATAATTCAGATCAACTGTGGAAGATTTGTATATAAGCCAGCGCGGGTAGAAACTCGGGCTCACTTTTTGGCGCTCGACACGTTCTGTTGTCATTTACCATCTCGGATTTAGTGATATTTTTTATGAGATTAGGCTTTTCTATTGTTAATTTGTAAATTCATTTCTTTATTATTCGTGTGAACGTATTGTAGTTGATTTCTAACTAAAAATCAAATTGTAAACGTTACAGGTTGTTTTGTAATTGTTTTTTTTTTAAATAAAATTGATGAGATTTTCTAAAATATGTTATTTCTTTTCTTTAATGAGTGTGATCTCATCTCTCTGATGTGTAATAAAGTACATTAATCGTTTTGTGCCATTTTTAAGAATTTTGTCACAAACATATAATAATTGTAATAATAAACCATTTACTGAAGAGAACAGAGTTTATTAAAATTTGGCAAACTGTGGCTGTCACACGCGGTTCTAAATATACAATAACTCTGTTAGCGACCCAAAGCTTAAGGGCCTTATAACCTTCATATATTATAGTTTCGAACATGCCTTCTTGGCGGTTGAAATTTTAAGTGCTTTGTCAATGTTGAGCCTAAGACTGTAATTTAATTTACCCCAGAGGCACTAAACATGGTTCTACGGTATTACATATTTAATAGATAAAGAGACAAAATTTATAAGAGATTTTCTTAATTTGAAAAATATGTTTGAGGTTAATTATTATGTGGTGCTCCTCGTAGTGGCAGATAGGAATGTGATTACATCTGGTACCTATAAGTATCGTAAAAAGAAAATAGATTTCTAAAATATGGTAGAAACATCAACCATGAGAGCCCTCACCTCTGAGTATGATAGTGATCACAATCACAATCTTGAAGACAATCTTGCCAGGAGTGTACTGGTTTTGTAGAAGGCGAAAAATCCTTTATCGAGTAAAGCTGTTCTAGCCGCCCTTCATATTTTAAGGATTGCAATAAACTTATTACTGACAAGGGAAACCGTAGTGCTCTGAATTCCTCTCCATGCCGGACAGTGTGTTACGGTAAAAAAAATACGATGAACCCTGTCTTTTTCGTTCATAAGTTGAATTATCTGGATACCCATGTCCCAATCGTGATTTAAAGATGCTTCAAAGGGAGACTCCTAAACTAATTCTTCTATTTTAGCAAATGTATTTTAGCAAAGAAGGCCATAGCTCATATGCATCTAACCACAGGTTTAATGCTTTTAATTATATTTTGTGAACAAAATAATGGAGAGTGTTATAAAACGCAGGTTCCTAGGTAATCGTTAATTAATGAGTGGCAATATGGTTTTCACCATCTTCGATCAGGTTGCGATTCTCGGTTTATAGGACCTGGCAATTAGTTCAGATATTTGGAAAGCTTTCTTTCGTGTATAGCATAAGTCCCTTCTATTTTAGCTACTTTTCTATGAACTTTCTAAGAACTTATGCAGGTGGATTACCCAGTTTCTCACTGGGAGAATCATACAGGTTCTTCTGGATACTTTTTTAGACCCTAAGCCTAGGGTCTAATTAGACCTTTAGTCCATGATCGCTAGTATCTGGCATGACTGTTTGCTGATATTTTATTGTTATGGCATATGGGAATGTCATAGGCGTCGGTGATTACTCGCCATACATATATATTATTTTAAAGAAATTGTATTAAAAGACGTATAATCTTTTAAGTTAAACTGCCAATTGCCAATAACCAAGTTCAAAATTCCCAGTTGAAAATATTTTAATATTCCTTGATTTTATATTCATAGAGTTCAAGAAGCTTAGCTCATATCGGGTACATCCACAGTTCTCATAAACTTACTTTTAGAGTTTAGTATTCGAAATCTGAACTCAAAATTGTATAAGCCTTGATTGTTTTATACAAATTACAATTCTATAAAATCTTGTTTAATTTTACATTTAAAGAATTCGGTTTTAGTCAAATATAGTTTAATGAAAAACTTTCCCAATGAAGTTAAACATATATTAAAATATATATTGAATTTCATAACAGGAATGAAATATTAATTAGATGAATTTATATTATTAAAAGTTACATCATTTGTAATAATTCTGATGATAAGTGCTAAAAAAAAAAAACCGTGTGAAGCTTTTCGAAAAAAATGTATTTCTGGTCGAAAGAAAGTTTATTTATATTGAAACATGATTTATTATTTAGTATATTTACTAATGAAAGTAATGAAACCTACTTAACTTTCAAGAAGTATCAAGGATAGAAGTTTTTGTAAAATAATGTAGATTGGAGAATTATTTCACAGTACAGAAATTAAATATTTTAAAGAAATTAGATTAATATATCGACTTACATTTTTAATTAGTGCATAAACAAAGTTATAAATGGGGAGTGAAAATTAAATATTCGACACTATGCAAACAGATAAGTTAGGTATAGCGCATCGCCCACGTGTGGAGGGAACTTAAGTGGCCTCCATAAATTCAGCTGTTGTAAGTTTAAGCGGTCACACGGATTACAATGTACTGGAATGAACTATAAATTATTTGGAAATTGCTTTACTTATTTTATTATGCTATCGTTCACGAAGAGGTTATAATTGACTTATAGTGTACTTTTAAAAATTTTAATAACCCGATATCACAACATTGTAATAAATTAATCTTTTATACATATTTTTATAAATGTAAGGAATGGTTTTTATTATAAATTAAAGAAACCAAACCCATTCATTTTTTGTTGCATTTGAAGGTGTAACTAAAAATCCCGGATATAAATAATTCTACAGTATTCGTATATAGCAAAACAGTAAATAAAGTTAAATATTGCAAAATCATGCATAAATTGATTTCTAAAACTTACAGTTATTTCCAGTAATATCATATTCTTTTAACTTTTCCCAGAAGGCGTATATTTCTCTATACAGAGGCGTCCCAATGTCTAATAAAGCGGTCACAGTCGAAGCAAGATTAACCGCTTCGCTTTATTATTAGTTAGAGGTGCATGTGCGATATTTTATTGTTTTCGAACTTCTCAGTTAAACAACTTTATAAATACATTGTAACTTTAATAATGTTCTCACAAAAGCACTAATAAAAGGTAATAATTTTACGTCTCTTATAAAAATAGAAAGAAAAAATTATAGATACAAGAAAAATAATAACCGCGACCTTATGGAAACTTCAAAATAGCGATCACTAAGTTTTTAAGGAGACTGATTGATTAAAACGTTTAGTATTTAGAAGAAAAGCTACCAACTAGTAATATCTCAAAAAGAAAGTCAATTGCAGAAACTTGATTAAAATAAACTTGTTGTATATATGGTACGACGAGGAAATCTAAGATACTTGTATTATCACTTTAAGAGATGGTGGTAAGTTATTTGTATATGTCGGCGCTAAATTATTGTAATGTTTGGAATACAGTTTTAAAATATAATTTTAAATTCTTAAGATTGAAATAAAATATTTTGTATTCGTTTTGAACTATTGTTAAGATATTGATATAAAGCCGATGTATATTGGTCAGTTATTACGATTAATATTAAACCACTTTTTATGTTTCAAATAAATCGAATAACTTCTTAATTCACGTAGTAATTTATAAGATTTATCAGTTGCGTAAAATTCATAATATTTTAATTGACTGTTAAACTATTAAACCTTTCAAATTACCGGAATTTCACTTTAAACTTTGAAAGTTAACTTTGACGTTTAAACGGCATTTTAATACCTGTTATCTAAAGTATTCTAATATTTTTAGAACAATTGAAAATGTTTTAAGTCTGTCACGGTACCTCTAAAGACACGGCCGTTACAGAGCCAGAATATTCGGAGCCTTAATACAAGGAAGTTGTAACCTGTAACCAATTATTAGACATTATAATCGCTTGCTTCGTTGTGTGTTTTTAAAAATTGTATTACTAAATTCATTTATGTTTTAAAAACTGTTTTACCATTTGCAATAAGTGAATCTGGATAATGGTGTTTGTAACGTCAGTTCCACTGTCGTCACTGTTTCAAAGACACGATTTTCCTGTCTATAATATTTATTCCTGTTGTTTATATATATATATATATATATATATATATATGCTATAGGAAATGTTTGATTCAATGAACGTCATACATGTTTTATCACAGGCTCTCTGGGCGCGCTCTCTCGAACTACGACGGTTGTGCGGGTGAGGGGGAGAATTCAGTGTCGTTTTTGGGAGGGACTGGGTACACAAAAAAAATACACCAACATTTTACTGAAAGGAATCCCAATAATAAAAAAATACACAATTTCAACGGAAACACTTTATCCAATCAACTTCGTAGGGTTATTAAACAAAACGATTTATCACAAAGCTACTGAATAGGATTCAAAACCATGCAGAAGGTATTTTTTAATTATCAGACAACTCAGAAAAAAACGTAGACGCGGAAGAAGAACAAAATATAACACACATAAATAACACTATTTCACATATTACTCAACCTATAGAACATAGTACAGAATGGGAAGAAAATATTAATAACATGAAACGCAATATAGAAGTAAATCAAGACGAGAATTCACTTATATTAGATTTTCTACAAGTATTAGCTGAAACCGCAGACTGCCTTTTTAGGAACCTTTTTTTTGCCTATCTAAAGGTAGGCCTTTAGGTAGGCAAAAATAAATAATAAGTTTTTGAAAAAATTTACACACGCTGAATATATACTTACCTTAGTTATTAAGTACTAGGAACGCCACCAGACCCTCGATTTCAAATCGCTACGATCGCGAAATCCGTTTGCATGTTGAACGAAGCGGGCCAAGCCGTATTCTTCGTCTTGGTGTGGGATATCGTTAATCTAAAACTTATCAGTACAATTCGATTAAAAAAATTCGGCATGCGCATCCACAATGAGACTTCAATTTCTCGTGCAAATTTTTTTACGTTGAAGTCTATAGGAGTGATGTTTTTTGGACATTATTCCTCAACGACAATGAATTTTTTTGATTTTTTTTTTACAAAGAACCACACATATCAGCATGGTATGTGTGCAAAATTTGAAACCGAACCGTTTAGCCGTTTTAATGCCAACTTTGTAAAACCACTGCAAATTCTCTCCAGTAGAGCGCTCCGCTCGCTTCGCTCAATCAATAACTCTTTACAGAACGTAAATCACAATATTTATGCAGCTACTAAAACTCTAATAATAACTAACCAACAATCACCATACACCCAAAAATACGTTTAAGGCCAAATCTGGAAGGCAAAATTAAAAACGAAAATAGAAACATTTAGAAAGGAACTAGGACAGTTAATAGACTAAACAGAGGAATCAATAATAGAGGACTGTTAAAAATCAGGTATAAAGTGTTTACAAAGTATATATATATATTTTTTTTTTTTTTTTTTTTTGTGGGTACATACGAAATAAGTGACATAAAATTTTTAACAGCTGTTTAAATTTAATATAAATTTAATTAGATAAACTCTTTTAATTAGTAAATTAAATGCAAAAAACGCACTGATTAAGCCACTCACTACCCACCAGCAATTATTCTTCTGCAAGTGTTTGGTATTTCACTATATAGTTATAAAACTATTTAATCGATCCAAGAATCACTGACTGAAATGACACTGATGTTTAACTCAAAGATGAATTAGTTTCAACAGCAACTGCATAAGACCTCCTACAACAACCACCTTTTATTGTCATGGCTCTAAATAACTTGCAAAAGCAAGTCGAATTTCTGGGCAAACAATTTGATAACTTTATCATGAAGAGTAGACGAAAGATGTTATTGCTCCACGGTCTTCCAGAAGAGAAAAATGATGATGTGGCTACTCGAGTTACCGGTATTGTAGCTGAGTACATGAACATACTTAATTTCTGAAGTGCTAGTATTAAAACCTCTTAACGTCTTGGTCGCACAATGGATAAGAAGCCGCGTCCCGTTGTTATAAATTTCAATGATTTGGGAATCAAGAACAGGATGTGGTTTTCTAAAACTAAACTTAAGGGTACGGGGTTTACACAGTCAGAGTTTTTAACGAGGCAACAGTTCGGCAAGTGGCAAGTTGACGCAGAATGACGACAGCTGGATTCTTGCTCCTGACGGTAAACGACACAAAGTGGAGTGTCTGGCAGATGTTGAAGATTTACCCAACGATTTGTTGTTTCATCCTTCGCCTCTCAGTTTTCAGCACAAAGAGAGTAAAAAGAAAACAATAACTAATCTATTATTATTTGACACTGTCAGTAGATTTGTAAAAAAATGTAAGTATCTACTTTTTTCTATTATAATATAACATTAACATTATTTATTACGGTGGTGACAGTGACAAATTCTTAATTTGTTAAACATTTTTTTTCCCTTCAATGTGCATTGGATGCTAGCTGTTTAAGTAAATGTTTTATTTTGTACAGTATGACCTAAGAGCAGGTTTTATCTTTATATTTATTGCTTTTTTTTATTGTTTTTTGTTTTTTTTTTCATTTTTGTTTATTGTTTTCATATATATTTTTGTATTCATATTAATAACGTCATAATTGTATTACTATTTTAAACTGTTCAGATGAGTGAGTGAATTAATCGATTTTGCTTCCTATAAAGCAGCTGGCGGGCATGTGAAGTATATTATAGTATTATTGTTATTGTTCTAGTTAAATTATATCATTTACTCTTTAATATTATTATCATTATTATAATTATTAATATATAAATATATTTATTTGTTATAAAATACATGAGTGTATACTAATGGTTTATTAAATAGAAGACACTTTCTTTTCTCTCGCTCCTACTTGAGATGGGTTGAACAGTAATAATAGTTTTCAGAGTCTCACGTCTCTTAATAAATCCCTTACTACCGTGTTCTCAGATTCTCCGAAAAATTTTAATGTTGTCCATCTAAACGCTCAGAGTGTTCCTGCACATTATTCTGACTTACATTCATCTATTAATGATAAAAATATTCATGCTGTCTTGGTCTCGGAGACTTTGCTCTACTTCTTTTTCTCTTCCGGGTTTTCAGCGTATCCGGAATGACCGTATTGGTCGGACAGGTGGAGGGGTTGCCATATATTTACGTTCTTATATTTCCTTCTGTATTATTGATATATCACAACCCTCGGCCTGTGGACCAGACCACCTTTTTGTTGAAATTGATTTCTCACACATCAAAGTTTTACTTGGCGTATTTTATAGTCCCAACTTGAATGTTAATTATTTTGCAACATATGAAACTTTACTTCAAAAATTAACACATGTATATAGTCACACTATATACTTTAATACGTGTTTGCTTAAAAATGATCAATTTTCAGCGCGTCTACAATCGTCAGTCACTTCTTCTAACCTTCACATTCTATCCTTACTGGCTACCTATACTTTTCCAAATTGTATTCCTTCTCTTTTAGATTTAATAATTGTATCTTCAATGGACCATGTTGCAAAGCACGGTCAGTGTGTTGCTAACGGTTTTTAGTTTCACGATCTAATCTACCTATCCTACAAATTAAAGCCTCTTAAGGCGAAAGAAAAAATTATTTTTAAACGAAACTTTGCTACCATGGATTTCGTGGCTCTTAAAACTGAAGCGTCAAATATAGACTTGTCCCTTATATCATTAGAGAGCGATATAGACGATCGGGTAAAAATAATACTTTACTAACGAACCTGTTTGACAAGCATGGTCCTAATACTAATAATCTGTTGCTCAATAAGAAAAAGACTAAATATATTCAATTTACTTTACCTAACGTCAAAAAAGTCGAAACCAATGTACAATTAAATAATGAGGAATTGGACTTAGTTAATTCTACGGTTTTTTTGGACATTACCTTAGATTCGAAATTGCAATGGGGTCCTCACATACGTGATTTGTCGACCAGCCTTAGTTCTGCAGCATACGCCGTCCAAAAAATACGCCGGTTTACCAACGTTGAAACGGCTAAATTAGTTTATTTTAGTTATTTTCACAGTATCATATCATACGGCATACTATTATGGGGTAATGCATCAGATATTGATACTATATTTGTACTGCAGAAGAGGGCTGTTCGAGCAATCTACAACATGGGCCCAAGAGAATAGTTAAGAAATAAATTTAAGGAAACTAAAATTATGACTGTATATAATCAATATATTTATGAAAATTTAATTTATGTACATAAAAATATTCATAAATTCAGTAAAAATTGTGAGTTACATAAAATTAACACTAGAAATAAAAATAAACTTGCTATGCCTACCACTAGGCTCCATAAAATAGGTAATTCTTTCATGATTACTTGTATACGTTTCTATAATAAACTCGTGGTGCAATACGTGTACTGGACTCTATTTAAAAAACACATTTTGGAAACAACAAAGTTCTCGTGGACAGAGAAACTCATATAACCGCAAATTAAATAAAACGACACGGCACAGATATTATGGGAGGTGGCAGTTCAAACAGATGTCACAGTTACGTACAGTCAGCTTTAAAAGTCGATGACCATATTTATAGTTTCAAAATAGCTATACACTATTGATGTGATATGAAAACTGTTGAACATGACTAACGCCAATATTGAATGAACATCATTAGAGTTCAAATTATGATATTACACTAATTTATAATTTTGTCATTGTCATGGAACGAAAGTTGAGATAAAGAATGTAGCGTCTCTTTCTTTGCATTTAAATTTTAAAATAATGATGACACATTACAAAAGAAAATATTAATGATTTAAAAACCTTGTTGAAGTAATAATATTTATTTTTATTTATAGATGATTTATTTTTACTTATAGTACTTCTTTTTATAAATTCCTCATTATAAAAATAATGTATTTTAAAAACAAAAAATAAAATAAAAAACAATAAATGCTTGTTTGGTTTTATTTCGTAAGGAGTCGACATTCTTCTCTTGTTAGTATCCTTGATATAGTCCAAAGCGACCATTTTGTAAGAACAGAATAGAAGTAAAAATGTCATTTAATGAACATATAAATACACATGAACGTCACAAAATAATTATATTAATAGAACAAGGACTTAACGAAAGAAACGTTGATAAAATTGAGAAGACGGGAAGATCAAGAAAAACTTCAAGACCACAAGACATAAATATTACTTGTCAATTAAAAGAGAATCCGTTTCTTATAATAAGAAATGTAACAATATCGAATAATATTTCTACAAGTACATTTCGTCGGCGTCTCCAGGGAGCTGGTATTCATTGTCGAAAACCGGCACATAAATTAAAATTGACTGCTCGACACAAGCTCCAAAGACTTAATAGTGCAGATAAATATTTAAATTTTGATTTTTCAAACGTAATATTCGCTGACGAAAAGACATTTACGTCTTCTGAAAACAGCCGAATTTCATTATGGCGAATGAATAAAACCCTCTATCAAGTAGAAAAGCTATTAGAAAATAGATCGAGTGGAAGGAGTTCTATAGGTATTTGGGGGTAGATGTGCAAATGGGGATCAGGGGAACTGATTGGTGGTCGCTTAAATGCTGTAAGCTACAAAGATATTTTGCAAGACGTTTTACTACCGACAGCACAAATAATATTACCCGATGTTGCACCAATACAATACAATTTAAACAATGGCTCGTGTGTGCAGAGCCTGGTTTCGATCTAACACTAGTTGTATTTTTGAAATACCATTTCCACCAATGAGCCCGGATCTCAACCCTATTGAAAATTTTTGGGGTCTCATGATCCAGGCATGATATAAGCATTTTCCGAAAAAGGGAAAATTTGGGAAAATTATAGGGGACGAGATACTTGCCCTAATATGATTAACTCCATGCAGAAACGTCTCCAAAGTGTAATTGATGCCATGCATTGATTCATAGGGGACATACTAGATTTTAATTCTAGTAATTTAACAATTTCACTTTGGTTTTGCTTAGAATATAAATAATTATTATAATTTAAATACTTGATTAAATTAATTAATAAAAAAAAACATTTTCAACCTTATTTATTCAATGTCGGATTCAATTCGATTATTAACAAATAAAAGGTAAATTAAACTAAGGAAATATTTTTGGAGTTTTGGAGACAAACTACATAATACGTTAAATTAAATAAAATCTGTCAGAACACATGTTATTCAAGAGTTTGACAACTAGGTTAGGTAGTTAGGTAATTTTAAACTGTAATGACGTTCATTCAATATTGGCGTTTGTCATGTTTAGCAGTTTTGATGTGATATTGTGTATTAGCTATACACAATTTTTGAACATTTATTATGGTCAGTGAATTTTGAATCTGACTGTACAATAGACCAGATATCATTTACATTAATAAAACATATTTAATAGATATAACAATACCATCCGACTAAAAATAATATAGGAGTCAAAATATTAGATAAGCTCAGCAAATATCATTTATTACGACAAGAGGTAACAAGATTATGGAAAACACAGATTCAAATAGTACCAATAGATATAGGAGAGTCCGGAATGGTCGCTAAAAGTATTCATAAGTATTGCACACAGTTAGACTCAAATATTAACATACACATAATACAAAAGCAGGCCATTCATAACACAACTATTTTATCTAAAGTTTTGGGGAACACGATTTACGTAGACAGGGAACCCAACCCTCCTCTTCCTTGAGGGTCTCAAGGCGGGAGATTTTGAAAAATCGAGTCTCATGAGTCCTGCTGCAAAGAAAATAAGAACAATGATAATGAAAATAATCTTATAGATTATAATAAATATAAGATTATAATAAACTGTAATAGTTATAAGTTATTTATAAAAATACAGGACAAGCCCGATGAGTTTCTGTCGCCGGCTCTTTTCAGGACTGGGGCATATTTTCGAGCTTTAGCTGTAAAAAAAAAATATTTTATAAACTTATATTCAATAAACATTTTCTTTTCATTTTAAATATATATTTATGTATCTTGTCCATTAAATAATCAGATAATATGGAACTGTAAGAATGAATGAGTTGCACAGGGGATATATATAAATATTATTTTTACCTAAGCGTTGGTTTCCAGTTATTTTGAACTTCTTGTCTTTATTTTGTCTTTATTTTGGGTATTTATCAATTGATTTGGTTTTCTATAAAAATTCTATTTTCAGTTCCATCGTTCTCTTAATAGGTTTTGCATTTTTAAGAAGATTTCTTACGGAATAAACTCAAATTTTGTATAAATATAATATAATTACAAAAATATAGCATTATGCAATTAACACCGATCGAACAATGAAGCCGGTTATTTACAACTGTAAGTAATCTAATTTGAAATACTTTTATATTTTAACTACTTTAATACTTTTTAATATTGACATAAACACTTTTTGTATAGTATTTGGCAGAATTTTTACTCATTATAAGCGATCCTTTAAAATAATACATAAAATTTAATAAAATTGAACAGAGGTTACTTTAGAGCTTGTTTGGAGGTCTCTAAGATGTAATATCAATTTAATTTTAATAAAAGTTGCAAAATATAACAAAAAAAAAACAAATTAGTAAATGTGATAAAATTGTTACCCATATTAACTCTAAATGCTTCTAGAAAATTTTATATATAATGAAATCGCTTTTATTAATAGCTTAGACCAATTTTAATTAGTCGCACAAAATTACTGAGAACAACCTTCAAAGGGTATTTTTCCAAAAGCTTTATTATAAACGATCTTAAACAGTAATAAACAGCTAGCTTTAGAAGTCCAGATTAAAATTTTATTTTATTTCAGCGTTAATTGGAGCTAAAATGTTTTAATGAAACTGACTAAATAAAAGACTGCGTTCAAAGTTAAATAAATTATTTTGATTAAAACAAGAAACAGTATTGAATATTTATTAATTCAACTTTAAAAATAGAAATGTGTTATGTGTATCGAAAAAAATATGTTTAATAAATTGTGTTGTGAATAAAAAAATTATCTCAAGATCCTCCTATGTAGATTGTTTGAGTCCAAATTTGTAACATCAAACAATTTGTGTCAACATAGCATTTGTCAGTTCATATTATTTTCTAAGTAATTCTAAGATGTTCTATGTCATTCTTGACACTCCTAATAAAATTAAATGTGCATGTATATTAGCGTTTTTATCGTCTCAAATTCTTGCGACCTAAATGTACAATGGACTTTGTTTTGTGACCAATCTATGCATATTATTGTGACTTAAAGCTGAAACTTCTTTTTTCCATCGATATTTTACATGTGAATGTAAATTTTTTTTTTAGTTTTAAACTTTTGGAAATTTTAAGCTGGTTTTAGGTAGAATTATATAATACGTAGAAAGTACTTTTTCGAATGCACAAATCTTTACAAAGAAATTCTACTACAGATTGACTATGATTGATTGACTAAACAGATTGATTATGTCGATGTAATAATTATATTAGAGTATTAAAAAGTTGAGAAATGTTTTTTTTAAATGCATTAAATTTAATTATCACATTATATTTTAAAGAAAACATTTTTTTTACAATATTTTAAATAACTTGAGTTACATGAGCGACGAGTGCAAAACTATTTGATATTTGACAATATGATAGTTTCATTGAATCTAGTGTTATACAAGAAAAATGTAAGAAGTATGTATGTATTGGAAAAGCCATATTCTGCTAGTGTGTTGACCTTGTAGGTCTAACTATAAGTTATAAGAGTATTCATTCCAAGTAATATAAATTTATTATTTATTCTGTATTGATCCTTTCGATATGAATAACGATAAAATACCAATCGTTCTTCTTCTAAAAGTGAAATTCAGTTTGTATTTTATAGTATCATATTCTTTTTCTCATGACTTGTGTCACATCTTTTTGCACTTATGATAAAGTGGCACTATGATCTGAAGGATCACTGTGAATACATTCATTGCACAACAGTTCGCACTTGAATCTTTTACCTTAAGTATTGACTGAGAAAGGGTTCTATATTTGTCAAGCTTTATGGCTGTCACAGGTTTTTACCTTTTAAGTGTTATATTTACTTAATAATAAAACATATTATGAGAACTCCTAACTTGAATAAATATTTTGAACCAATCTTAATCCACCACTACCAGCAACTAAAAAGAAAAAACTGATAAGAAGAACAATAAATAATTATAGGAACATTAAAAGAGGTTTAAAATAACAAACAACACTTCAAGCTACAGTAATAAAAAAAAATAATTATGTGAAGTTATTCCAATATCATATTATAGAAGTTATTGGAACGACACCGTGAACAACGCTACATAGTGACCTCTTTGTTCTCTATTGCATTTCTTTTCAAAATAGTAGTGAAGACAATTAAAACATTGAAGGTAATGTTAACAATAAAAATAAAAAATTTAAATGCTTTTAATTTATTATAGATTTTACTAACATTGGTCAGTATTATATGGGCATCATAAACCAATGTTTATGATGGCGATATCGTTCACCATTAGAATATAATCATTATAAGAAATAATGACATTTTATAAATAAATTAAGGAAGAAATAATGGAAATTATTATTTCCCTTATTAACATTTTTATTAACATGGAAATATATTACATTGTGGATTATTATATTATATATACAACAGCTATTAGTAATTGTATTAGGTATAAAAATAGTTATAAATTTAAGTAGACACTCATATAGAATCTTGTTTCTTTTTGTCAGGAAAAGCATTAGTAGGGAACGTCGCAGCCCCCCCCCCCCCTCCCCACGCCTATTGTAAGCCCCGTACTGGGGGAACTTGACACGCGCTGCCCCCAGCAACTTCGCGGGTGCTAGCTACGACGGAACGGTACCACGGGTCATCAGTCGTCCTACCTGAGGTCGCGAGGATGGTGGCGTATATAGTATCTACCTTATCCCATAATTTTGTCCGAATACAAGTAGCCGCTTAGAATTTCATGGATTCATAGAGCAAGTGCCGTGTTCTAACTGTTGTATCTAACTTTTACAAAAGAATATTTTAATATCATAAACCTTAAAGAAATATTTATAAGTTCTAATAAAATGAATATAACACCCAGAACTATGTCTTGTATGTTTAAAGATGACTCATTAGTTGCCGCCTATAAGAGACGTGCTGGATATTATTAAACTGATATTTTGAAAACAAATAGTGTGGGACAAATCAAAACAATTTCTAAAGCGGTGTGCAAACTAATGCAAACTAAGGTCACAGAAAAATTATTAGTATTGAGCAATGTATTCACAAGTAAAATGACCAAGTGCTCATAGTTCTCTAGTAGCTTCCTAAGTACAATGTAATCATTATTCGATTTCAATAATGGCTTGATGAGGGGTTAGCTATCAAGGGGTGACTGAGTCACATCTTTGTGTGAAAACATTGGCAGAATATATCAAAATATGATTTTGACGATTTATAAATTTTAACACAACTCCATATTCCATAACCAAATCTGGTCCTTTCGAGACTCAACACCGGGTCATAAAGCTTTATCCACCCAAAAATAGTTAGAAAAGAAAGTTTTAGACTCCACCAGAGCGGAAGGCGATTCTCATCGTCGTCTAGACCTGATCGAAATTCCCTTGATTATGTTTTTGGTCCGTTTTAGGAAGTATGGTATGCTCTAAACGTCATGACAATTTAATGTTCCTAAAACAATCTAAAAGAAAAGAAGTAAAGAATTTTCCCATGGATAGTGTGCGAATAGCTATTAAAAACTAACAATGTTTAAATTACTTTATTAATGTTTATGGAGACAATTTTGAAGATGGTTCATATATTATTAATATTATTATAATAATTTATAAATTGACATACATTACAGGAGTTAATGTCTCATACAATCGAAAATAAATATTTATGGCAAGACTAAAGACTTCCATCTGATTTATTATTGATTTTCTTATGAATTTAAGAGACTATCAACTTTTACATACAGCGATACAGCCTACGTAATCTATATTTTTACCTAAGAATCTTAGATAAGTTGATTTTGTAATTGTAAAAATAATTCGATCGCCTATTAAAAGTCCCAGATTATAAAAGTATATCAGATATTTCATCTACCCAGACACGCACCGTAAAATTTACTAGATTTGGTCCTTACTCCATCTGTCTATGTATCAAAATCTTCACCTTCATTTGAAAGACCAGGTATTGCTTTAGGTGACGTGACAAGAGAGTATCAAGAACTAATAGACAAAAATAGAAATTTGTAGAAGTTAGTTCTGAAATATCCGTTAATTACGAATCGTTTTCGATTGTAAAAAAGAGAAAACGTCTCAGATATTGCTTTCGAAGATGCCTCTTTAGGGAATAACGATAAAAGTGGCTTTGATACCGGTATTTGCTTCGCAAGATTTTACCGATTCGATTTATAACGATTTTTATTAACGGACAGTTACTTTATATCATATTTTACAAATATATAGACTAAAATATTATTATTTTCTTATTTCAATTTTAAAAAATAATACACTTTTATCGACGGTGAAAAGTCCCATTATTATTTTGGTTAATATTTTTATATTCATATGTAATTAATACTTGTATATATACATAAGTGAGCCATGTTGTGTTGCACGAATCCCTGCAATTGCTGGCTGAAATCATGTATTTATATATTTTCACATAATTTCTATAAAATAATGGTACATAATTGCCTAACGACCCAAAAATTTTTATAAGGACTACGCAAGAGGGTGTACGTATCTTAAGACGACCTCAGCTGACTGCCTCGTCAGGTTGATAGTCGCGGTGCAGTGATCCTCAACCCACCCGCGCGTCCCAATAACATTGTCGCCGCATCATACTTGCGGCCGAGTGCGTGTTAAGTTGTCTTGAAAGTCAGCTTTCATTATAACATTGTAGCTTAAGTGAAGAATAAAACGAAAATTGTGGCTTTTGTTCTATAAATAAACTTTTAAATAGGTAATAATTTAAATATGTGATAAAATGAAGTCCTCCGGCTTGCATATAAAATATCAAACGGACTTTGGTACAGAATTTAACAATAAAGATTGTGATTGTTAAAACAGTTTTATGATTATGGTGAAGATATTGCAAAAATCGTGCCTATTGCGACGTTTACTCGCGTAAAGTGCGTAAATAAGATGAGATGTAATGTACTAACTCGTTTTAGATCCACAATAATGCTATGATATCGTCTGCGTCAGCCTGGATTAATACACAATAACCACTTCTATATTAAAAACATATATTAACAACGTTTTCTAAGATTTACAGGAGTACTACGTATTCGAAACGTCGGGTTAAATTTAAAAATATTACGTTAAATATTACGTTATTTCCTCTCACACTATAAAATTTTATTTGTAGCAAATCATATATATTCTTATTTGAACCTTTAATTAAGTTTTGAAAAACCTCTGTAAATGTAGAGTTGGTTAAAAAGACAGGTTTTTTATTTTTTTCTTAACAATTCATTAAAAGGAAAGAAATCAATCGAATAGTGTTAAAATAAAATAAAAGTGGTTAAAATTGGGAACAAAAAATATGTTTTTTTTTTTCAGAAAATGTTAAAAATATAGTTATATCAGAAAATTAACATTTATTAAAAAACATAAACTCAAAAAAAAAGTAATATTTTTTCTTAACCAGGAAGTTAATGTGATAGGGCTTTCACTCATTACCGCTTCTTACTTTTGTAATCAAATCTTAGTTTTACATAATAAAAGACACAGCACAATGTTTTTGCATTTTCTAATACGGTAAAAAAATATGTTAAATAATATCCTAAGAGTTTTATTTATTATCTTAATCTATTAATATTTAATAAAGCATATACATTATCTTTTCAAAGAAACGTATGAGTTATACGTTCATAAAAGTGAAACGGAGAGAATATCTGCTTAAGTACTCCAAGTGAGATCAAAGACAGCCTTAGGATAATAGTTTAAACCGGTAGGTTTTCTCTTTATTATTTTGAAAATCCTATTCATAACAAAATTATAATTAAGTGAAACACTAAAAATTTAAAACATTCTAAGTAAAAATAATTTAGAAAAACGGTTGTTCTTGCATTGCTTATAAACAATTAAAATATAATATATGTAAATTGTTATAGGGTTTTTAATATTGTGTAGCTTAAAAGTAAAACAAAATGGATGTACAAAACGAAATACCGTCCACCATATAGTTTGAATATAAAGCATACAGTATACAAAGTAGAGAACACTATCATTATTTAAGCTATATTATATTTTGGAGAGATACTATTCATCAATTTTCATAATTATCAGAAATTTTAGTGTTATATAAGATTAAAAAAATTTTGTATGGCCCTGTGACTATACTATAATTTTTAACCTTCTCTTATTAGTATTTGACTGTTCAAAGGCTAATTAATGATAAATTGACTGTTTATTTTGTTTTATATGAAGTCATAAGTGGCGATCAGTTTTAAATAATATACATTACACAAAATATTCGAAAATATACAAATTCGTATTTACTTTACCCATCACGTGTCCGAACTGAAATAGAAACTTACTTTTATGGATAAAAGGTATTATACAAAATTATTAAAGGTTACTTTTCCCTTTTTTATATAGAAAAGGAAATTTGCTACCATACTGCTACGATACGATAATTAATAAGTTTATTTCGAATTGATATAAAATATCATACTCCAGTGAGTTATTGATCTGGGAGACATGTTGAAACGTAAACACTGATCCATTTGCATAACTCATTAGGGTTACCGCTTTTGAGTTAATTTTATTTGAGCTTTATTTAAATTAATAATTAAATGAGCGAGTGTACGTATGGTAATTTATTATGGTAAATTATTTTACATTTTGAATTGAAGAGATCGTTTATTATAAAACTATACTTATTTTGAAAAATTTACATTAAAAGTTTTTAAATGTGCTCATTTAATTATATATTTTATAAAGGATTATAATTTTAAAATAAATTATTTTTTAATATATTTGTATTTAATTCACGTCTTGTTTTTTGTAAGCAATAAAATGCCGTGCCATTTATATTTTTGATGTGGATACTAAATGTTTATTATAATTCAACAATTATATTATATTTCGTAAGTACTCAAGTAAATAATTTGTAATTTATTTTATATTCCAATCAGTATACATTTGTTAATACGCACAAAGAATAATTACTACTGGTTATAATTGTAATGAAATCTTATGCTTGAATTTTGACATCCTTATACAGATGCATATAAGTACTTCATTGTCCGAGGCTGGCGCCATGCTTCCTTGAATTATCCTCTTGTCCAAGCGGATATAGAGACATTAATATTCATATGCGTTTCAAAATAAACCTACGTGCGATGCAAGGTCTTTTACTTTCTCATGGTTCCCTTTTGATAAAAGATTTGTTATCACTATAACTTCTATTCGAGAACTGTTGTCTTAATAGATTATAATCAGTAATAGTACATACATAGTATTTTCTTAGATTTTCACGAGTACACATTTCAAATAAAACTATTTTTACGGATTAATTTTACTTTGCAGTATTCGAAATTAAAATAAAAAATGTAACAAAATTATACGCGAGTTTTAATCCGTAAAAATAGTTTTATTAGTACATACATTTCTATTTACATTAGTTTATTACAGTATTTTTACTTACTATAAATTTATTATAATTCTATCATATGATGATTATTATTCATTATTATTATAGAAACAATTTATTTATATATATATTGTAAATACTGATTAACAATGTGATAACTGAATATTACAGACATATGTGTATATACCTCCTACAATCATGTCCTTCTAGTTCTTCTGGATTCGTTGGTTCTTCTTTTTTCATTCAATCTATTCTTTTATGGAATGCGCTCCCTTTAGAAGTCAGAAAGTCTAGCAGTCGTTATATGTTTAGAACGAAAGTAAGGGAACTCTTGTTTAAAGAGATAGTGGATTCCTCTCAACAGTAAGTTATGTATAATATGTGTTTATGTTTATATATGTGTGGATGTATATATAAATATATATATGTATGTTTTATTTATATTTACTCTATGTAAATGTGTTATATTTATTCTATTAATGTATAAGGTCTTATTATTTTATGTACCTATATATAATATATGGATATTATAATTATTTAAATTATAACTATTATAAACTTTAAAACGTTTATTATATAACTTTTTATTTTATCTCTTTTCTTCTGTTTCCCTCCTCATGCATCTACATCTTTTATCTCTGCATCACCTTTGGTCGACTGGTAGAGAATGCCTAAGGCATTAAGTCCGCCATTGTACAATGTGCATAAATAAATAAATAAATAAATAAATATATTAAATGTTATTGTTACATGAAAGCAAAAATTAAATAAAAGAGGAAAAGAAATAAATATGAGTGGAATTATCCTTCTTCTATAAAAATGTAACAAGTTTAGGTTGAATTTAATGTATTTCTAAAATAAATGATGACTAAAGTGAGTGTTTGTAACTTTGAACGTTAAAAGTAATAGTAATAGGAGAATAATTTATTTTCAACTCCAATGGTTCCAAGAGCTTTGAAGTAAAGCAATATATGTAGAATAGTTGTTGAAAAAGGCTAATTAATATATTGCAGAAAAATAGTTGCAGCTAGAACAGTTTTCATTATTCGATACTTTTTAAACTTGATTTGATTTTCAGATATTAATTATCAGATCAGGTTCTTGACTGATTTACTTTAAAAAGCGGGCTAATATATACCACCGATATTTTAAAGGTAGGGATATATTTTCTTCATATTAAATGTATAATAAAAAAATATTTTGAAGTATACACAGACAGCCCCCCCCCCCCAACTGCTCAATGATTATTTCTTAAAATTCTGATTACAATAATAATGGAATGGATTTTTTTTTATTTTTTTATTTTTTTAATAAAGAGCTGAGTCGAATTGCGACCATGTCGCTCTGTATACATTAAATTTATTGTAAAACATGCAAAATGCATCCTTTGATAGAGGATGAGGTAATATAATATTACACATTCCTGTATCAGACAAAATTTTTTGGAATTCGAAAAATTGCGCTCTTCTAGCCTCTTTCCGGACATATTCCACCATTATGTGATATACATCCTCAACTTTGCCACATTCTGTGCACAAAGGAGAATTTACTTTTTTTCATCATAACCGCAAATTTATTTAATGGAATATGTCCGGAGCGTAATCGAAAAGCAATAACAAGATCTTTTCTTGAAAGTTCACACTTGTTAAACCAAGACCTTTCACACAGTTGAGGTTGGATCGTACTGTACCAAATGCCCTTTTCTACAGACCTTTTGTCAAATTTTTTTCCATCTCTAGTTACACAACTTCTTAACAAAATTAATACGATTTGGATAAAATGGTAAGTTATTAGTAGAAATACCTTCATAACAAGCTTCCTTTGCTAACCGGTCTACTGTTTCGTTTCCTTCTATCCCAATATGATGGGATCCATTGCAGAATAACTTTCTTTGTAGTTCCGAAACTATTAATTCTGTCTAAAACATTGTAAGCCATCGGGGTGCCTCGATAAGTCGAGGTGGATCGAGTTAAATGTTGAAGACAGGTCTTAGAGTCTGATAATATCTCAAAATTAGCCACGTTAAGACTAGAAATATATGAAAGCGCTTCTGAAATTGCAATAAGTTCCAATTCCATAATACAAACATCATTTTTAATTTCTACTTTAGTATAGTTCAAATCTTGGGAATCATAAAAAGCGGCTCCTTGACCTGAATCCTTTGAAGCATCAGTAAAAATTTTGTAAAAAGCATCATATTCAGCTTTTATACACGTAGAACAAATAACTTGTAGCGAGTTTCTTATATAGGAATTCTTTGGACCCGTAATTGTAGGAATATCTATTTTTATACAGATTTTACAATGGATGGATTTTATAAAAAAAATAATATATAATAAGATATTATTTTTTTAGATAGGAAGTCCGATAAGGCTCCCACCCAGTATCGCTAGTTTTCTTATAAGTTACATGAATTTACTGGTGAACACATATTTATTATAAGTCGATATAAGTAATGTCAACATTAGGTAGTTAGTTCTCGTTCAATTTTTTTCCGCAACTGATTTGCTCGAAGTTCATTTTATGTGAAAATAATGCTTTTCAAAGCGTTTTCTCAATCTTTTTACTCGAGCGGTCTGTGAGTTAGCTGTTTGCAACGAGCCCACAACGCCCTGCACGTGCAATATAATAACATTCTCGGGACGTTGTTGAAACTGCTCCGCTGCTGTAGTGTATCCTCTATGTTCATGGAGGCCCGTATTATGCTGGAGCTGGAGCTGGAGCTTTTATGCTATTATGAGTAAAAAAAGTGTCGCTCTCGCAACGAGCACGGGGAAGTAGCGAGATTACGTTGGCGAGCTTCTGCCCAGTCTAGGTATGCCTGATGTTTCTGCACGTCAGCGCGTTGACAATCATGTCCAAATCGTGGGCGAGCTTTTCCATATGATGGCACATCAGAAAATGGAAGCTAATACTCAATTCCCATATGTAGCACATCAGTAATGGAATCTGCGCAGGCACTGGGATCACTCAAAGAGGAGCAAACACACTGCCAAAGAAAAGATGCATAGAAAGCCCGCATCTCATCCGAATCTGCTGACCTGTATCGTCACATCCGCCTTGTACCTTTAGGGCTAGCATCGGTGGGAGGGGGCAAAGACAGACACTGAAAGTCAGTGATCAGAGCTACCCAAGAACGATGAAATCGTCACCGAGTACCTGTCTGGATCAGTCGTCAACAGACGGTCCACGCAATACGGTGTGTGGCACCTTGGACCAGCTGGGTGAGGTCTAACTAGAGGGCAAGACGTCTTGTCTCTCTTTCTCTCTCTCTTTCAGCATGGCTGGTGTCTAGGTATGGATAATCCTGGTGATGGCCATTAAAATCAGTGGATTATTAGTGAATAACACCAACCGACAGGTATTCCTGTTGAGAAAAGTCCACCACCTCGCGGAGGTAGTTTGTAGGCCTAGTTGTCTCAGTATCGTCAATGTGCAACCGGTAAAAACAGGCGTAGAGAATTTACTAAATTTCTGTGTCAATCAGTATCCCTCTCACCGAAAAACTGGGATTTTTAAATTTAATGGAATATATTTAATGAAATATTTAAATTTAAGGAAAACAGTGAGAAACAGGAGATGCGGTTTGTCTGTCTCGAGATGATGGTGTACAGATGCGAGATTTCAGTGCATCCCTCTATTAATGTGGAGTTGCATTTTTAGGGAGAGGGTGTGAAACCGCTGTTTAATATCTTTTCTTTTCTTGTTGTTTCTCATTAATTTTATTTAGTAAACATAGGAAGGATGTCGGCAGTAGAGCGAGGTGTTTACGACGTAGTGCCAGTGAATCACATCATAACCCCGCACACCGAGGGGAAACTAGTCTGGAAACTGCGGGAACGCCTGACCTCCCCGAAAGTGTCCGTCGCGCCCTCTCATCTGGTAACCAGCCGCCGCGATGACGCATTACCGGAATTTTTTGACAGTTGGCGGGACAGCCTTTCATGAGTGGCAAGCTCACAATTGGATCCCCTTCTGAGTGATGTCGGCCAGCGGTGTATTGTTCCTCGCTATCCTCTGCGACTAGTCCTCACTATTTAAATATATTTATGTAAACAAACTTTTACCATTTAAAATATATTAAAAAAAATATCGATAGTTTAAGGTGGAATTAAGTATGGCAGGTAGCGTATTATGTTATTTCATATATTTCGACTTTATACCAAGAAAAAAATTTTTCTTAAATTAGAAAAAGGTATCCTATTGTTTCATGTTAGTTTTTTTATATTCGTTCATATTAGAAACAATATGGTAAAGAAACAACAACAAAAAAAAACTGATATTAAGCTATTTGCTAATGTTTTATTATTCCGGTATATTGCGCAGAAGAAGTTTCGAAAAAGAAATCGTATAATTTGAACATAAGTATAGTACACGAACGTTATATCTTGAGCATCATCAGCCGTGATTCATCTTTTTAAGCCCATAAGCCGATAAATAAAAATAACCATTCAATTATTTTTCATAGAACAATGACAAAAACAAACATTAAAAATAATTTGTAAAATTAAGTATATTTTTAAATAGAAGGATTATAGAAAAAAATATTTAATTATTTATTTGGTGTCGAATATTGGTTAAGAAATAAGATAACTTTAAAAAATATAACAGTATATCAAAAGGAAGTAATAAACACATGTCAAACGACTTTATTATGTCGAGAACAGCTAGAGAGAAGTTCTCCGGGCTCTTAGCTAATACATCGTTCTTATCTTAATGACCGCTCTTGTTGGCTGGATAAAGTGACCACACATTGCTCTACTTGCTATGAAATATAACGCCCTTTAGTCTCTTAAGTAAGAAACCGAATAGAGTTAAGGAGAAATTAGTATTTTAAAATATTACACTTCCTTTATAGAACTATTTATTTTAAAATTAACAAATTTGTCCTAACGTATTATTATAACTTTGTTTTACAAACTATACCATTATTTTCTATTCCTGTTATCTAAATATCTTGTTAAAAGTTGTTTGGTTTAATATTAATAAAGAAAAAATTGTCAAAATAGTAGTCAATGAGTTAAGATTTTTTTTAGCCTTCAACATATGATTTAAAATAATACATAAATTATAATTAAAAATTTTGATTTTATTAACGCCAAGTTAAATTGCTATTATTTTTATTTTAGTAATCTAAATCTATTCTATTTAGTTGTAATTATTGCTATCTTATAAGTTATTAGTATTATTATTATTATAGGCTTATTATTTGCTATATGTATCTATTTTAAATATAATCAATAAGTTCAAATAGTCTTTAGACTAAAAATAACTGAATAACTTTTTAGAATCATTATATTTTTTGTTTGTTTGTATAATACGTAATAATAAACATTAATAGTGCCTTTTACTAGTAATATATCGCTTTTTTAAATATAATTAACACATAACTAATAACTTAAGGTAGAATACCGTTACAGGATTTAAAATACATAGTTTAAAATCTTTTGACATTCATTAAAGGTTATTTAGGCGAGAAATTGCGATGAAGACAAAAACGAAGACGAAATAAATAAATATTGTCGAATACTTAATTAAGCATTTCAAGCTATTATTTAACTTTAAACAGTTACAATTTTATACAGTTTTTATCTTAGTAATACATCAATTAAATTTCATTCCGAAAAATTGTATACTGTGTTAAATTATCGTACTATAAATTTGTGGTGCGTGGTTTGTGACTCCGTCATTTGCAACGGTGGTTGCTATTTTCCTGATATTTACGGTGAATGCTCAGTGCTTGTTGTGGAACTAATATAAAGGTGGTAAATAACCACGGTTTCAGTTTTATGCGATTGGTTGGATATAAGTATATCCAACCAATATATAAGATACATCATGTCTGATTGTATTTTGTAATATCTGTAGGAAAAGTGAACAAATAGAAATCTTGTTACAATATTGCTATCAATACCACAAAACTGCAAGTGGCGTGAAAGAAGGTGTAATAACAATGATAGAGAACTATATGCATGATTAGATTAGCCCCATGGAGATGACAAATGAAAAAAAATGAACAAGACAGAGAATAACCTGTCCAGTTAATTTTCTTGTCCCATAAGTATGTTTTAACATAAGAAGGGAATCCCTTTACCAAAATACCACAATCGAATCCAAAATATTTTAAAAGAAGTTTAGGTGTATCTAATATCGTTGCTTCTCAAAGTGGTTTTTAAGAGCAACAATAAATGTCTGTTAAAATCTCGATTTTAGACTGCAATTCATCAAACATACAATATAAGACATCGAATTTAATGAAACGACTCTCTAATTCAATTCGATGTAATTAGACAGAGATCTACGGCTCGAAAATGTATTAACATAATTTCTAAAGTAAGTTACATTACCTTTAATTTAAATTTTTAAACTTAATTGTCATAATATTTTGTCCATAATATTTTGTTTTAATCACACTTTTTTGCGTTCCTTTTTTATGAATATATCATAAATGACCATTATTGCTATCAGATTTGATTACTACAACAAAACGAAATATAATAAAATAATAATATAAAATGGTTATGTTTTGAATCAATTATTTATTAAATGATATTTAATTAAAGCCAAGCCTTGTTGTCAAAAGATAAATTAATTAGTATAAGTGCATTATGGTAGTCACATAAACTATATCCATTGTACATTGTTAATTAACTGCAACTACAAATGATTATGTTAACTGATGGGTATGTTGTCACCAGTAGTTTTTTTTTTTCGGAACTGTCATGAACTGAAAAAAACACTATGAAGTGGAAGGGATTCAGTTTTTCGATATTCGATATCCTTATAACGTTGCGTGCAAAATTGAACCCATAATATGTATCATAACTAAAACTCGTAGATTCTCGACTGCAGAATCCTCGATAAACGCCAGAGCTTTTTAAACGTGAAATCTCATTATACTATTCCTTTAATTGTAGAAAAAAGCAAATATTTTTAAGTATTAGACGTTACTCATAAGTTAATTACGTTGTAGCAATTACATAACAAAACATCCAAATAGACGTATTATTACCGTAGTACAAATTTGCGGTGCATGGTTTCTGACCGCGTCATTTGCAAAAGTAGGTACTGTTTTTTGTGATATTTATGTTCAGTGTTTACTGTAGAACTAATTTATTAATCGTTGAAAACAACGGCTTCCATTTACACTACTTTTAGTAAAATACTGAATTAAGTTATGGATCTCTGGTAATATTTGATAAAGTAATTACAAAGTCGTATGCTTATAGTCCTTTTAAACTTATCTCTGCAAGCTATTAGTTTCTTTGAGTTATGATATAATAATATGATTATGATACAATGGTTTTATATTGAGTTATTCAAAATAATGCCAAAAATTTTAAACAATTTAAATAATAACCCAACTGAAAGGTTCTTGAACAGAAAGATTATACCTGTATTCACCTCTATGTCCACACCATGATTTCTCGAAGCGAAAGCAAGTGGCAACTATATAGCTGGGCCACTGACGTCGGACCGACAGGACTAAATAAAAATGCTTAAACTGCTTCTTCTTCTTAATTTAAGTCTTCTTCATTTATTTTTTAAATACATGAACTCAATTTAATACACTGATACTGAATTTCTTATTAGATATTATAACAATATTAATTATTATTTTGATAGGGCTGAGTAATGGTGTACACGCAAGCGAGCCGGGCAGGATAGCGACAGTGAGCGAAAGAGAAAGAGAGTGAATGACGTTCGCCGCTACCTTTTATTATAAAACTATCGTCTGAATAGATTAACAAAAATATTCATATACTTTACAAATATACGTGAATTTGCGTGAACATTTAATAAACCTTAACTTACTTATTATACTAAAAATACAATTTGTTATCACTAATCCTGTATATGTTTTTTTTTTGAGGACTTATTGTCAAATATATGTTTCCATAATAAAACGTCGTAAAAATTGAATTATAGCAATTCAGTAAATGTTACCAAATTGCTTTTAATTAATTAAATATTTAATTAATATAAATGCTGTCTCGCAAAAATATTTTATATTCATTTCATTCTATGTTCAAAAGTGGTTTTATATTAAGTTGGTATCCATACGATAAAATGTACAAAATTGGTACTTTTATAACAGGAGTCACAACTGGTATAGGTTTATCTTAAAAGAAAGATTTTGATCATAAATTGTCTGCACTTCAATATGTTAATTTTCTGTTTATTTTCTTCTAACTTTCGACATTTAACCCAATACGATTAAAATCAACTCTTGTAAAATGTTGTTGTAAAATCAATTCAGCAAAATTAGTGTAAAACTCACACAATTTATTTACCTTTTCACGTCACTGAACGGGTTTTCTTTTAAAACAGATCACTGCTATTTATAAAATAATAAAATTTTCTATTTCAAAAGTAAAACATACGGCCAATAAATATTAAATGAGAATATAAACAATAAGTAAACATTATAAGTTATTTTCTATTAAAACGTAGTTTTGTGGTAGCACTTGTTTAATAAATGTGGTATTTATTATTAGTAGTAGTTTAATGTAGTCGAAATTGCAGAAAAAAATATACCCACACCAACATAGGCGGTATATAAAATGTATTAACACGCAATGTCTGGAGCAGTGTAGTGATATTTAAGCGAGTGTACTATATATTCTAATATTTCCTAGGGATTGGATAATCTTATAATAAAGAACTAGGTTTTAATTTTTTAGGTAGAATTAATAGAAAATTTATATTTTCATTAGCTTTTTTAACTTATGTATAATGAAGATAAACTTTAATTATTTTATGTAGTAATATATAAAGTGTAAAGTTTAATATAAATGATGAACCTTTCGTATTGAGTAATGCCACACTGTGAGTAGATATAACTACTATTCTATATACTATGCGCCTTCCGTAACTTCAATAAGTGTAAAAGTAAATATAATGTTTTCCGCAGTTTGAGGGACTGTATATTACGCAATCAAGTATCAAGTGACTGTATTTAACTATACTTTGCAGTGTTCCAATTTTATATCCTTGTTATTTCTAAAGTTATTCATAAATTTTTTAGTTGATAGTTTAACCAAATATGCAACAGTTTTCCTTTTTTTAACACATTTTTTAGAGTATTAAATGAAATGTATGGCTCAATTTATTTTTAGTATATCAATATAAAAAATATATATTAAATATTATTTAGCTTCAAATATTTAAATATTGTGAAAAGTGGGACGGAACGACATGTTATCTTTATTTAAAATTAAAGAAAATATAGATAGATAGAAATACGGTATGGATTTCTTTTTGCAAGAAAGAAATATGATTTAGTCTTTTAGGAAGTGTTTTTTTATTATTTTTTGACAGCAATTAGTTTACATTTCACGAACGTTTGTACAAAAAAAAGGCCAAATATCTAGATTTAAATGATTGTATTGATAATCATAGTATTTTAGGAGTTTGTAAGTTGAAAATTAAAAAAGTTTAAAATTTACTTTTAAAGATTTATGAATATACACCAATAATCTATTTAATTATCATTTAAAAATTGTTCTGGCTTTATTTTTATTATTGTTTTTAAAACTAACACTAACGAGTTGACCAGAAATTGTTTTTATATTTAATTTGTACGTTTTAGGAATAGGAGCGAAAGACACTACTTAAAGATCTTGACTTCTCATGAATTGTTATCAGATAATTTCTAGAACGTACTTCAGAGGCGACATTAGCGTTTTCGTTTAGTTTTAGGTTTAGAAAACTTGTTGAGGTAGGAAGAGAAGCGTATATAGTAAGCGGGATGCTTTATTTCCAATAAAATAAAACATTTAAAAAAATCATGACTAATTTAAAATTTATTAAACCGATTGCTGAGGGTATATAAAGTATTAATCAATTGCATAGAGATATAAATGGAAAAAGAAGGTTACTCTCAAAACATATATTTTTACCTAGAGAGTTAATGAACTTAAATCTTTTAGCATAACGTACAAGTAAGTGGTGTACTTATACTGAACTTGAAAATATTTAATTTAATCAATAAATTTTTATTATTATCCACTGGTATGTATCTTATTCTGCTTTAAAACACTAATATTTTTAAATGAAATAATATATTGTTTATGCTTCTGCACCGGTACCCTGTAAAAGAAAAGAAATTTGGGAGACAAAAGCCAAAGTTTAGATCATCAAAGCGTGAAATATATCGTGTAAAAGGACGTACAGTCAGCACGATGTCACATAAAGAAACAGTTACTACCTTTCATGTATTTACTCAGAGCAATGGAACAGCGTTTGCACTTGTTCTGTATTTCTCAACTATTATCAGATCACTAACTCGACCTACCCTCTACATCGACTTTTATAAGATTTTACAAACACTCCACTATTATATTCTAATTATGAAATGGAGATGTATACGCGAGGCCGGATGTTGATAACAATCGGTTATAAAAATAAAATGACAATGACAATCGAAATATTTTATAATAATATATATATTAAATCAAAAGCGGGTAGTGGATTAAAAAAGCTGGTGACGTCAGGCGCTGCTGGCGTCTCTTTGTTCATGTTTCTTATCTTGATCCACAATAACAACAAAATATGAGTTTACATATTTTTTATTGTTTGGTAAATCTACACTGTTTGACGGAGGAGGTAACACGACCAGCGAGTATAGCTTCGGCTCCAGCCATGACTTGGCAATGTCTGTTCTAAAACAATATCGCTTTGTAATATTCGCTGGAATGTCTCCTCGCCATAATAATATCATGAAGTTTTCTACACAACAAATGCAGTACTGAATATTGAATTATTTCCTCAGATTACATCTATAATTATCTCATAATTATCATAATTTTAACATTTTAAACTTCTAATTTATTTAGTAAACATAACAATAATCCTAAAACAAAACTAAAATTACATCAGTACAAAAGACAATCACAATATAAAAAGTCAAAACGAACCCTTATTTTGAAATAATAATTAATTATGTCTGATGTTTGACTTTACACCGATATATGTGGTTAAGAAATGGTATTTTTTAAAATTTCAAATTGTTAATTTGCACTTCAAAACGATAAAAAAGAATATATACTTATATCATATAAGAAATCTTAATTTACAATACGGTAATTAAATTTTATTACAAAATTAAAAGTAATTATTATGTGGCTCCTGTAACCTCAATTTATTAAAGTACATTTAATTCGTAAGTAGGTAATAATGCCTTTATTTTAGTACTCTAAGCGTAAGCGAAATAGCTAAAAATAAATTCTGATATAAGTTTACATTTAACAGATATATGTTTCTAATAAGTAGGTGATATCAAGATTCAGGGGTTAATCAGTTACTTGTGAAAGACATATATTTGTCAACGTCTAGAGTCAAATAGCAGCCATTAAGATTCGCTGAGCTTTGTGACGATTGGATTGGGACTTACTGACGCTTAAAACTATGAATAACTATACTATCCTTAGTAGAATGATACTTAGTAGAATTGTATGAAACGGCTTTGTAATATTTATGATTCGAATGTGGACAGCGAAAGTTAATTAAATTATAATATGAATTAAATGAGAAATATTTTTAAAAGTTTTATATAAATATAGATTTAAGTTTTATTTGAATTAATATACTTATATATATATATATATGTATATATATTTGTATCTTTGAAATAAATAAATATATAAATAACAGAAGATAAATTAACTTTAAGAAATATTATTTCATTCTGATAAGCAAAGTCGTTTAATCGCTCTATACAGATTTTATTAGTTTTGCGGCGTTACATTATTAAAACTGATTTCCATGTGTAATGGATAACAAATGTTCTACATTATTATCTTATATTATTATATAGTCTTTATTGTATAACCACAGTAAATACACACACATTACAGATTTGCAGTTACTTCTTGAAAATACAACAGGCGGTCTTATCGCCTAAAGGCGATTTCTTCCAGACGACCTCAATGTTAGGAAATAATTATCTGTATTAACGTAGATGGACTAAATATATAAAAATTATGAACGTAATATAAATAGTTACACACTAATACGGAAACGTAATATGTGTACAACACATATAAATATATGACATACATATTAATTAATAAACTAAACAATATAAATATATATGAATATTGTCATAAGAGATAACAGGTATATATCATACCTGTATATACATACTTAAATATTTAATACAACATGATATCAGTTATTAAGAAGTCTCAATTCTAGATAATTTTTCATATAAGTGTAGTTTATATATTTACACTAAAAGAATGAGTAATGAAGAGCAGAATGTAATAATTTTTGTAGTCAAAATAAGATTAAGCTAAGATTACACGATAAAGTCCGTCGTAATAACTATCCGTATGTCACGCCGCCGTAATGTGCGTAACTCTATATTATTCTGTCGTGATCCCGTTGAAATGATTGCGTCTTTATATAAAATTATGTGTTTGTTTGACATCGTAATTTACTTCTTTTTGTCTCCTTAATGCTTATATCTTGACAGCGCAGTGTCTTTTGTTTGCTACTAGTATTTGTTATTTTTTTCAATTACACTTATGTTGTACGCAAAAGCGAGAAATATCTTATCATTTGTACAATATAGCATGGTATACTGACTAGTTTTGAACCTTATTGAAGTCAACAATAAAAAGCGTTTAACTGCATTTAAAATTGTTTTTGTAATAATAATTTAGAAAGTTTAGAAATTCGTTTGTGTGTTTGGTTAAACGTACCAATCTTCTAAACTTCCGGATGTATTAGGAAAATTCTTTTTGATTTTGATAGGTACATGAGGAGGGCTCTAGAGTAGAAGAGCAGTAACGTGATGTCAGATAGCCTACTATCTACATCAAGTTACTGCTCTTATTTATCATAATAGCAAATAGAATCGTTTGTCTGCGGCTGGAATCTCGAGTTCTGGATCTAATATTTAATATTAGTAAATAAAATGTATATTTACTTTCTATTAAAAGTAAAATGTTAAATTTAGTATTTTCGGTTCACTTTTCGATATATATTTTTTTGACATTAATAATTAATGTTTACAATAATGAATACTTTAAGATTAACACACAAGATAATTTAAATCTAAATAACGCAAGCTCGTAATACTGTTAAATACAAATATAATAAAATAATCAGGAGGTTATAAATACAAGTTTATAAAACAAATATATTTCTAGTGCGTGCATTGAACCCACACCCACGAGCACGATACGATCTATATTTTCAATTATAATAGTGACACGACCGAAGTGATATAAATAAATAAGATCATAAAACTATTAAGGTCACGTAATTAAAGCTTGTACTGTATTTGCGTCAATAGTGAGTTATAGTATAAGGATAACGTACTATCTTGTTAATAGTCGATTAAGTTGCTGCGGCACGCGACGGCACTGTTCGGATTGGGTCACTATTTATTGAAGGTTTCAGACGATAGGGTTACAAGACAAGCGATTATCGAAAGAATACAGAACTTTACAGCTTTTTAAAAAAAAGAAAAATCGATTTTCTGTCTAAAGTTTATAGTAAATTTGATACCCAAAATTGTAATCAATATTGGCTTTGCATAAAATCCATTGTTAAAAAAAACCTATATATAACTATATATGAGTAAAAATAAAATGGTTGAACATCTTTTCTTTTGTTAGCTGCGTAATTCTTAGTTTTATAATTCTTATTTTTCAGCCAGGTAGGAACTTACTCTTCTAAACTTTGTGGCTCCATATCAAAGATTTACGCTGTGTTGGTACATAAAGCATGTTATCCTAACTTGTGTGTATATACAAGCAAACCATTGTACGCATTTGCTAAATAGAACAATAGGTATTGTGTTACATATTGTACTACACTAGCTATTCACACGCTTTAGTTTGTACTAATGTTAATATTTTATAGGTTTTTATGATTGAATTTATAAATACTTCATGAAATATATTATACACATAATATACAAGATATTTTTAATTCATAATTACTAAACTAGTTTACTAATAAACTGGCGTTTAAGTTATAGCATTTTTAACAGTACGTACCTACTTATACGTTGGAAAAGTAAATATACTGTATAATATTAAGTATGTATTTAATGTAATTCGTTAAGACATATACAGTAGTCATTAATATCAAATCAATATTATACTTGAGAAATGACCATCATAGAATTACGATATTGATACAACTCTAATTCAGAATAGAAAATTACAAAATTTATGACTTCCATCCGATTAGAGTTTTTATTATAAATATAACTGTTCTAAAAAACACAAGAAAAAGGAAGAAACCTAAAAAGCTATTATAAAGTAAGTCTTCTAGACTATCAAAAAATTATATTTATGTTTCTTAGCAAATGTTGATAAAAAATTAACAACATTTAAATCAGCCATCAAGTCATCGCACCAACTTGTTCGATACCGTTATCTGCGTACATTTTAGTTGGTATGTTCATTGACAATGTATTTTTCCGTTTCATGAACAATTATATCAATTGATATTATCTGTGAACATTTGGCCGGAGCTTTTTATTATATTTTTCCTGAACTGTAGCTGTAGAAGTTTATTGAACGTGTCAAATATGTAGCTTCTAGTTTTGCATAACTAAAATTGTACTTTGATGTTCATATTTTAAACAAGCGAATCCAAGATTCAAGAGTCATATGATTTTGATCTCATTGAATTGGACATATTTTTTTCGTTTCTTTTCGTTTATTCACAATATAATCGATTGCACAATATTTACAGACATATAACACGACGGGTGGAGACTTATATATGTTTTTATTTGTATCCAGTATAAAAACCTAAATTTAACAACGATTTTAAACTTCTAACGTGAGTGCCAAAATTCTTAATTAGTGTCACATCTAAACCTGTAATATCTGAAGCCTGTTCAGAATTTAAAATAAAAACGACGGACAGTGTTTCCATCAGGGGTGCTACCAAATCCTAATTTTAGTTTATCTTCTATTAAAACATTTGTTACCCTTTCTCGGACATGAGGTAAACGTTGCTTTATAGTTACTGTGCCATTTTTGTCTCGAAGTTGCGATTTTTAACTTCAGAGCTTATGTGAAGAAAACATTTAAAAGTGTGTATATCAACAAATGTAACATTTTCAATCATCGAGAACCATAACTCGTGTAAAATACCTCTTGAATATTTACGGAACCTATTATTAGTACTAATTGGTTTATTATTTCCTCAAAAATCTTATTGGTCTCTGTGACAGTAAAATTAGTAGTTTTTTTTCACAACATAAAGTTGATCGGGCGAAAATATATAGAAGATGGTCTAGAAGTCTGCCAAACAATGTTACCACTTCGAGTATTATCACGTAATTGAAGCGGTACAAATGAGAACACAAACAAAAATTCTTTTTTTACTTTACTGTTTGTGAACATTTGATATAAGTAACCAACTAAAATCTGAAAGTGGTCCTCCCGTGGCGGGAAGTAGGGGTTCCCTCAGAACTCCTTGCCGGAACGTTGCAGGGACCCCACTCGTCGGCTAATGTTAGCCCCGTACCTTGGGAGCTTGACACGCGCTCACCCCAACACCCTCGCGGGTATAAGCTACAGCGGAGCAGTACCACGAGCCGTCAGCCGTCCTTCCCGAGGTTGCGAGGATGGTTGAAAAGACCCGCCGGGAACCCATCCCACGTGCCTGCGATCCGCGACGAGAATTACCAGCGCCTCAGCAGTGTCCACGTCGAGTGGGATCCAAGGTTCTCTCGCGATCCCACTCAGACGCCTCCTTCCAGAACATCACTGTCTCGCAGAAGGAGATCGCGACGACCCCCATGACGCGTCTGCGCGCTACGTGCTCTTCTGAGAGCCGAGCGCGCCACGTTGCGAGAGCGGCCTGTCGTTCCTGCCGTCGTAGGTCTTTGATCGTAATTTAGTGAATGTCAAAATTTGGTATAGAATACGGTGGCAAGGTGTAGATGCTTTGTTTTTTCTTTGGCTTTGATCTCCCCAGTAGATGATTCAAAAGAGCCGCTTTAGGGAATATATTTCTAAATATTATAATAAGAAAAAATATATATCGTTTAATGTAAACGTATTCTTGTTGCTATTAATTATCATTTAAAATAAAATTATGCCTCATGTATTATATAGGGAAGTGTTATCCAAACATTAAATCTAACTACTAATAACGAAATAATCTGGAATGCTAATAAACAGCACAACAAAATCATACATTGCGCCACTACACAATTAAAACTTGTCTCATTAATAACTTGAAAATTTAGGTCGCCGCCGCCGAGTTTTCATAGTAATTCATGCGTTTTACTTATATAAATGTATTTAATTTTATTTTCATAAAAAAATCAAAGTTATACTTTCTACAAATATATAAATCTGAATATTTGCATTACGGTTTATTAACAAATAATTATATATTTACCTATAGAATTACTATATGCTGAATAAGCAGTCGTGGTGATAAAGTTTGCCCGCTAAGAATCTCGAAGCTCGTCATCAAATTGGTTGACCATCGGATGATGAACAATTTCGAATCGGATGATGAACAAAACAGCCTCCCGAATAATCATTCGTCGAGGTGAGTTGTTAAAATGCACTTTAATAGCCCTTCAAAGTAAGCTCTACTACTGACTTCGTACCTATTTAAGGTTTACAAATTATAAAAATTATAAGTAGCAATTTCATCCCCACTCTTTAAAAGTGCAACATCAGAGGCCTGCACCAATTCACTCTTGTCCAACATCATGACGAAACAGATAAACTGCACCTCCTGTTTCTTACGGAGACGTATATCTGATGTCCATCGTCTTTTTTATCCTACCCAGGGTATACCCTAGAGCACAATTTTAATCCAAGTAGACGCCAAGAGTGACATCTGTTTATCGGTGATGTTATTCCTTATGAACAGAGGATAGGAGAAAATTACCTACGCCTACGCATACCGGTCACACAGCGGAAATACAAAGACAACTATGCTCAGAAACTAACGCAGCGTACTTAAACTTATCGCATCAAGAGTAACCGGAAATCCTCTTCCGTACTTACAAATGCTTCTGAAGCCCACTAGAATCACTGCTACTACCGCCACCATTATTGATTATATCTTTATTTTTATAAGTTTAATCAATACTTTACATTTTAACTACACCGCTGTCAATTTATTAAATTCAATTCCAATAAAAAAACGAATTTAAAAATAAAGTAAGTTTAGACCCTTAACTACGGAACCAATAATAAAAATTAAAAGTGATTTATGATGCTATTTAAACGTTTATGGGCAGAAAAAAATACAAGTTATTTAGTGTGAAGAAGACGATTGATTTATGAAGACTAGACAGACATACTAGATAGACATCCGTTAACCTATTGCCGTGCACTAGTTAGCATTCATATTAAACATCTATCCATCTAGATAGATATTTTCCAGGTCTAATGGAATTCATTAATATTACACTTTATTTAAAACCATCATGAATTAAGATCCAAGTAGCTATAGACCAATTTTAGAACTACCTTTTTTTTCCGTTGGAAAAACCCGTTACCGGTACCCCGTCGGCCCAGGGGGTGACGGCCGGGCGGTGATGTAGGACTACTCGGCAGCATAGGGGATTCTGCCATTTTTAAGGCTACTTACTAAAAAACCAACGGTTACCCTCTGCGCCGTAATGGGACGTCATGGGATCGCGTTAGCACACACGGTGACACCCTGGCGAGACCCCCCGAATGAGGGTGCCCCGAGCAACGTACAGCACCCTCCCATCGTAGGCCTATGTTAGGTAAGAGGGGTCACCCTCCCCCTCACCAGATCTACAACTGGAGAAGGAAGCGACCGGCGTATTCAGCCCTCCTTCTACCCAGTCTCCCCCTAGGGAACGGGTCAGCGGACGAGCTTTCCCGCTCCGAGGCTTCCTTTGCGGCGATGACTTGTTCGCAGAAGTAGGCCATTGCGATCCAGCACCTCTCGCTGCTGACCATCGCGCTAATAACGCGCGGTAGCGAGAGGTCCCTGCCCATCACGCCCACCAGTTCAGTGCGCTGGTGGTCCCAGGCCGCGCACTCCGCCAAGGTGTCACGAGCCGAGTCGACAGACTCGTCATAGTGACGGCAAGAGGGGGTCGCCTCCCTTCGTGCTATCTTGTGCAGATACTCACCAAAGCAATCATGCCAGGTCAGCACCTACACAAGACGGAACGTCAGTGTTCCGTCCCGCCGATTGATCCAGCGGTCAAAGTGAGGGCAGACCACCCCCCCTGTGATCATACCGGCGGCAGGGGACTTTGGATAGTTATATCGCAGTTAATACTTTGGATCAGGTTTATTTATAATAATTTAAAATTAAACGTAATAATTTATAAAATGTTTTAAAGGAAGCCGATCAAAGCCTTTGTTATGAAAAAGTAATCAATGCAATTTGAAGCAAAACTATTAATATTAAAAGGTGGTTTAAATAAATCAGATAAAACACAAGCCTACGTTAAGATTAATATTTTCAGCTTAGTAACCTAAGAGTTATTAACTAAATAACGGCTTAAAGTAGTATTACCTCCTGCGGTGATAATGGACATTGTAGTAGAGGGAGCGTGATAAATATTCATTTATAATATTCATTAAGTATATTCCGATTATAAATATATAAAAATTCTGGTATAATTTACGACTAACAATAAATAATTTTTAAAAAGTACCTTATCTTTGAAAAGGAAACTAGACAAGACACTAGATAAGATAAATAAAAAGAAAATTCTGTTGTCATTAACCTCCTGCTTCATTAAATTATTAAACATATAACTGAAATCGGATTTTTTTGTAATATTTTTACATTTTGAGGTATTCTGAGTATTTCAAGATACTTTAAAAATTATTATCTGTGTATAGGTGTGTTAGTGTATGAGGTTGAATGCACATCTTTCTGTTCCATTTTTTTCAAGACCTGATTATACGGTTAGTATATATACAGTTGTTTTCATTTTTGTACCAAACGATGCTTTTCCTTTGAGCTGATTAGATAGCAAGCAAAAATGTCCAAACGCTTGTTTGTTTTTCTGATTTTCACGATTTCTAAAAAACTTTATTTAGAGGTTTTGGGTGTTAATTTCAGCAAAAATCAAGAATGAAATTATTTTTATTTAGTAGTTAATTTATTTTTTAATAAATAATAAAAAAAATACTATCTAATTAATTTTTCTATTTATTAAGTTTTAAGATATGATAAATCGACTCGAATAAATTATTTGCATTTTATTATATTAGTTTGATGCAACAAGTCCCGGGGTATGATTATTGTATTTTAATTTAGATATTGTAAAATTAAAAAGTATATATTTTAGTCTTAGTAATCATAAATATAAAAAGAAGCTAGAAGTAGACTATTAATTTCAAAGGGATGAAATCACTTTTATCAGTTTTAACTATACAGAGCTCTGATAAAGGGTGTGAAGAGACAAGAGTATTATTATAACATTCGAGTTCACAAGCAATTTTACTATCTCATTAAAGATTCTCGTTAGAGACGTTAGTCTGAAAAGAAAAAAGAAAAGAAAGAAGAGCATTTTTAGTTATTAGTGATTTAATTACAACATCCGATGACTCGCAAGAGTGTTGCCGGCCTTGAGTTATAACATCCCGTGCTTCCAGTTTCTTATTATTAACTTGCTTTGAAATTAAGTTACGAGGGGTTAAACATTTAGTATCACTCATAATTTACGGTATTACTCAATTAAAGCCTTGATTAGATGAGTTGCCATAGTCCTGTATGAGAATCTAATCAACGACCTAAAATCTTATACCTTGATCAGGTCAATATTCCCTTGACCAACTAAAAATCTATCAAATTTAGCTAATTAATGCAAACAGTGTTAATGATGTTACACTTTTATTACTTCTACACATTTTACATATTCGCGGCTCTTACTGTTACGTAAATATTAAAAGGTCACAAATGCATACTCCCGACCATGGTAACGGTCCACGTCACCGACCGGTGAAATTAGGCCAAAACATCGGGAATATACGAGATACTCGTAATTAGCTTTCAAAATTTAAACAACAATAAGACCTGTGAATATTTAAAACAACGTGTTAAGTACGTTGTACAATGCATCAAATAGTATGCTAAATGTTAAAATAGATGCACAGTTACATATCCAGTTCATATTTTATAATGACTATGATAATTTTATAATCTAAACTTAAAAGCTATCAAACCCAAATAATTGATGTTATATTTTATCAAACAGGATAAAACTTAGCATCATCGTTTAATCTAGATAATCAAATCAAAATCGTTATGAACTCTTTCAATCAATCAAGACCTCAATTTTGACTCATTGTGTTTACAAAATCTCGGTATGTGTTAGCATATCGATGGAAGCGAAATGCAAAGAGCACCGAAGTTGCATTAATAAAACGTCAACGCATTCAGTCAGCTAGTTTCAAGATGAGATACATTATTACATTTTTTGTTTTTTTTTAAACTACTACCAGACTGATATCTATTAGTGTGCAAAATTTGGAAATATTCGAATATACTGTTTTTAATTGATACTTGCACAAAGGATGCTGAAAAGTCTGTCATAGAGAGCTTCGCTCCATTACAGATGTAAAGGAATAAGAATATTTATACTCTTTATAGTGTAACGACGAATTTCAAATAAAGTTGTAAAAATACCTAACTAAAGGTATTATGATTCTATCCAAAGAATACGTTCTCTTATTAGGCAACACGACTAAGAAATTTGTCAAGTTCTCCAACAGTTACGTCTAGCTTCGTGACCTGACCTAAGTACTTGGCTTGTACGATTCGCTGCAACGCTTGACACTAATAATTGAAGTCTTCAAGTACACAAGTTCAATTCAATAAAAATAAGTAAAACAACAATTTTGTGTCATGTACTTTAGCAATAATAGCAAAAATATTTCTTCTAAAAATACTTATACATAAAGTTTAAAATAGAAGTCAAGAATTATTTTTTAATGTTAATTAGAACTAGTTAAAGTGCTACGTTACGAAACTACTTTTCTAGTTAAGATTTATTTTTTTCTCTTCTCTGTGCTTTTAATTCATTTCATGCAAATGTTGGGAAAATATTATGTTTAATGTATTTACATTTTTATAGTCTGTACTATAAATACTAATATTGCTAGGCGACTGATCAAACTTTTTATATAATACCGCGCGAATTTAACAAACCATTCATGAGAAACAAGCAGTCAATCATTTTGTAATTGACGACACCAGCGCCGTGTCTTACAGCACTTACTGTTTTGGTCGAGTTTTTTTTTAAAGGTTTGGGACTCCTTCTCGTAACTATAATTTTTACAATCGCATAATGAAGCTGTATATTTAGAGAAATTCTAGATAAAGGTTGTCAGTAAAATAATAAAATAACAAAAATTTAAAACTTATTTTAAAATATCTACTACAAACTTCAGTAACTGACATTCACCGAGATATTTAAAAAGAAAATATAGAACAATACTGTTCCTTGAAATATAAAACATGAATATATTTAGATAATACATTAATATTTATTACAAAGCATTAAACTCCAGCCCAACAAGTGAGGGATGTAAAGACAACATTAAATACAAACGAACCCTGAACAAACAGAGCAGTGTTTTATTGTTACCTACATGAGTTGCGAATATCACAATTTAGAAATAACAGAGAAAAAACATTTACTATATTTATGAAATTATTTTTTAATCTATTAATTTCTTTAACTATCAAACATTCGATTAGGCCTGACAGGTCTAGTAGTTACTAAAACTACATAGTTGCTCTCGTGCTTCGTTCTGGATATTGCCATTCACACATGTAGTCTCACATTAAAGGACGTATTTCGCGTATTTTGAAAATACTCCTGCGTTGGCTCTCGACCTCCCGCACTGTCACTCACATTTTACTATTTCACTATTTCGCATGCTAAAATTCATAAATTTTAATATTTTACTATTAGATTTGAAATAATTACGTTAAAAGCTAAGTGTAGTGATTATGAATATCTTAGAAAAAAATAAAAAAACAGGAAATAAAGAAGTAATTGGATCGCTTCATACCTTTGTCTCGTAACCAAAATGATAAGTTATGAAATATAATATTATGTTTTTAATTTAGATACCAATTCACAAGAAGATCTATATACTAAGCGGAAATGTGTAAAATTTAATGCAATATAAATATAAATTTGATTAGGAATCTCACTGCTCATACTACAATTTTCCAACTCCACCTAAAACAGGAAATCGAACTGTCCATACAGGCACTTTCAAACTCCTCAAATAAAATGTAAAAAATCGGACTGTCCAAATAGGGGCTTCGCTTTACATGTCATATTAAAAAAATTACTATTATAAAAAAAATATTATTATTTAATACAGATAGAAAGGTATTTCACTTATGTCAAACATTTAATTGCACAGAGATTGAATCAATCGCCAGCAATGACGAGATTTTGCCTCGATGTTCCTTCAGGGACAATTATTCTGGAATTTTTAAAAATTATTCAAGCCACTAGCACCAACGACCGCTAACAGGTCTGTGGCGGCGCCCATCGGTTAGTTGACTGCCATCACTGATAACGGTACACGGGTACAATTGAACCGAAACTTCGGGAATGTACAAACTATTAATCATCTTTTTATACTCGCGCGACAATAATGTGAAGTTTTAATAAATAAGCCATATAATTTCCAAACTATTAAATTTACTTAACAAAATAAGTTACTTTATAGTTATTTAGCATATTACCTTACTTTTCTTCACATATATTTCTATCTCGTTATTTAAAACAAATCGTGTTGCAAAGGTCAGGCACTTTGCTTAAAACTATTAATTCTTACCTGGATATACATAAAACAATGAATTTGTTTGCACAACTTTGCTGCTTGTTTTAGACAGCTATTTTAGTATTACATTTGGGGCAGAACGTATCTTCTATAAATTAAAGGATAAACAAATATTTGTGGCCATTGTACAGCTTTTTATTTAAAATTTTATTGAATACAATAATTTCTGTTTAGCACAGAAATTGCAGATTGGCACACTTGGCACTAAACAATAACCAAAAATATTTTTTGGTATCAATTGTAACATTATTACAGTTTTATTGGTCACTTTTTAAAAATTAATAATTCTTTGTGTAACTCCAACTGAACGGCATCTGTAAAAATGGGATTGGGGTCTGAACCGAAACTATCATTAACATTATTGCTTTAATACTTAAATTTAAATTTAAATTATAAATGTCATATAAATATGTAATCTATAGAAGTAAATTATAAACGTTCTTATCTAAATGAAAAAGTTGCCTACATTCAATTAGTCCAGCCATTTATTTAAAAATAAGAATATTCAAATATACTCACACTAAGACATTTTGATTAAACATATTAGCAAATCGATTGATCTGCATTTATTTTAGAGGTATTTATTAAGTGTGGATATTTTAATAATTACTAGATATTACATTAATAACTAAGTAAAATACGTAAAAAGTATTGAGAACCAAATAATGTTATATAATAAAAAAATAATTGCCAATGATTAATTTTACGCTTTCGACTTATATCTTATATTATATATCATATTAATATTAATTTACAGTTAAGGCATGCTTTGGAAGGTACACCTATAACCATTATTTGTTTCAAATATCAATATTTTAATTTTAACAAAATTGTAGCTATATGTAATAATAATTAATTAAAAGCAGTATTGAATAATTGTTCGGAATAATAAATAAATACGTTGCCAGTTTTGCGGTTATTATATACATATTTAGGATGCTCATAACGTGATATAAATTTTGGGACAGCGATTCGGTTACAATTTGTGAATTGTACTAATTACGTTAATATCCTGTTTAATTGTGATATTATTTTGACGGGAAATAATATATTACAATAATTAATGCCATCGTTATTTTTAATTGAATATTATAATGATTTTTAATAAGATACAGATATTGTATTATCATTCTTTTCATATATTCTGAGTGCGCACTTAAGCTACTAATTAAAGATTTTAGTACGTATAATAATAATAGAATATCTCCAAAAATTATAAGTGAAAAAAAAAAACAAAATAAAAACTTAATATTTAATTTTATAACAACACACTCACTTGTTAATAAAATTTCATTCAATTACATAAAACTTATATTTATTTTTAGCACTCACGAATGGAGTCAACAAAAAAGCTCGTATTTAATAAAAATATAATGTGTTTTTCGGATTTATCATTTAAATGGTTAAGAGCCTTTTTAAATGTACACTCAAGAAATCGCCAGAAAAAATATCTCTATAAGTCGAAAAATCAAGATTTAATTTTTTTCTGTTTTCGTGAGGGCCTTTAGGTATCGTGCAGATAAAAAAATACACTAAATGAACACTCACAATTACTAAACCGCTTTTTAAGTCTTTTAATAAAATTTAAATTTTAATAAAATTTCAAAGAAAATAGAAAATTTTTAACTTAATAATATAATTCTATTTTTTAATATGTTTTAAACATCTGTTTTTAAAAGCCCGTGTCAGTTAATCCATTATTTGTTGTGTAAAATGAATTATTAATGAGACAAGAGATAAAGCACTGATCGCAAGGATTATTCGTCCTTATCCACCCATTAGACTGAGTCGTTAAGAAAAGATGGGCCCTGAATTCGCGTTAATGTCACGGCTTAAATATTTAAATTTATGTCAGTGGAAATCTTTATTTACAAAACAAAAACCGCAACAATGTAGTATTAGTTAACATTTTAAATATTGTTTTAGTGAAATCTTATATATTTAAAAAATACTAGGAATTATCACTTTCAGTATTAATAGTATTATTTCATATAAAACGGTATTCGTTTTATTAGGTGTTAAAATCTTTTGTGTCTAAAAATTTTGTATAAAAGATTACGTTATAACTCACATAAAATTACTCGTGTATAAAATTTTGTCTAACAAATTTTGGTTTTTGGTGGCAAAAAACTGCTGTTGATATCAAATGAACCCTCATTACTAAGAAATATCTTCGACGATGGTTTACGCTAAATTTGCCAATAATGTAGCGTATTGGATTCATGGCTTGTAAAACTTGATGAAAAGGACAGGGTGAGATCTACATCTTGGATAAAATATTAGTATTAAAAACAAATTTATTTAAAGATAGCATGATTGATATTATAGTAAGTCTTCTTTCCCCAAAGTCCTACATGATCTTAAATTTAAAAATGAATTTTATATGGAATTTAATTATAATCAATCTCCATTCTAGATTATTTAATTCAGAAAGGGTTTAAAACTCTTTCGGTCTTATAGTATATTTTTTAATTATTAACAAAACCTAAAGATCCGGGTATTAAATGAATAATAAAAATAAAATATCTCGTTACTGGACTACTCGTTTAAGAAGTTTTTAACTTCCTGGTTAAGGTAAGTAGTTGTGTAACATTGTAATATTTTAGAAATAATAATTTAATAGAAATTTTAGAAACCTAAATTATTTCCAAGCTGGTAATTGTATAACTCTAAAATTAAACTTACCATACGTAAATTTTGCACAATTTTACACAAAAAAATCATACAACCAGAACAACCTGTGTGTTCAACTCTACGGTGTAAAACAAAGTTTAAAATGAAGAAACAGTACGGCATCATGTTTCTCCCTTTACAATACTTTTTATAAAAAGCTTTATATTCATCAGACACAATTCAATATAAAACGTTTAATCACACAATATTTAAGTCCAAACTGCGAGAAAACAGATGTATAGTATTTTTTACAATAAATCCCAAATTAACCTATATTAATGCTATAAGGAATATAAACATACATACGTATATACACGGAGACATACGCACTCAATTAATAAACATAAATTATAACCTTAAGCATTTCAACAAGTGCCACTAAGAAAAAGTTCAAAAGAATGCTATGGGATACCTAGCCTACCAAGAAAAAATGTGACACTAGCCTTTCTGTATAATATTATTTTTTGTAACTACACACTTCTTTCACGAAGTTCCATAGAGATCAATATCAGACATTTTATTGAAGCTAAAACATATACCTCGTATAATGAAGTCTTATTTCTAAGGTGTTTCGGAGTGTTTCGGAGCGCTAGTATGATTCTTGCCGCCCATTTCCATTACACCACGCATCATATTATCCCTACCGTCTAGAATCATGAATATAGCAGTCTTGTGCGTCGTGTTATATTACAGGAGCCGTGTAATTAAATTTAAGGATGTAATAAATTTTACCATTTACGTTAGATAAATAAGAAACAATTAATTAATGAAGATATGAGTTATATCTTCGTATCGTAAATAATATATTTATAAAAGCATAAATTTTTGACTTCTATCAATTATTAATGAACTTAAAATATGTAGTAAAAATAAATTAATTAATTACAGAGACCTCATCAATCTCCGGTTTCTGTATAAACTTGACCTATTTTAAGTCATATCTCAAATTATTTAACTGTACTTTAAAAATTCTCTATTTATTAATAAATTTAATTTTTTTTTTTTAATTAAAGCACTTAAGTTTAGATTTTTATTTTACTATCTATTTAATGCGTTTCGCATCAAATATGCTTCATATTTATTATCACTCATACTGTTCCAGTCAGTCTCACTCAGTCAAAGGGATTTTAGTGTACTAACCACACTAAATGTCATCTGCTTATTCCTGTCTATTTTACCACAATTTTGTTAAGCTGGATATGATACGTAATAGGTTCATGGCTTATATTTATATAATACAGCTGATGAGATTAACCAATTTGTATGTCATAAATATTTATAATATACCGAGGTTGTTAAAAAACAAGCGAAAGATAGCTAAATATTAGAAAAAACATATAATGTGTATATTAAATATGTAAACTATTACAAAATATAGTTTAATAACTGGCTGTCTGCACATCTTAAAAAGAGTTTCAAAGATATTTATCGGATATTCAAGCCGTAGCCCTTATCTATCTAAAAGCCCTTGTGTTTTAATTTAATTTTAAAACTTATAAAATATTATTATTTCATTTTTTACATTTTTACAAAGGTAATCTGTCCAGTTCTAAAATTCGGAGGTTGAATATTAAAAGATGTTTGCCTCGTTTTTTGTGTTCTGAATAAATTCATTGAATACATTTTAGGAAAATAAGATTAAAGTCTGAAATAAAAATAATTGTATATATTTTGTTCAAAAATTAAATATTGTAATTTTAATGAAAGTTATTGTAGATCTATAGATTTTAGGTAAAATGTCAAAAAAAAAAAGAAAAAGCTAATTTTTTTTTTGACTTTTCATTTTAAATTTAAATTATATAATTATGTTATAAGTTTATTCTTATTGAAAATTACTTCCTACACTCCATGAAACTTTAAGATTTAAAATTAAATTGATTTGCCATTATATAATTTTGATGCAATGTCTGAATTAATCATTCATAACGAAATTAATGATTGTTGATGAGCATATCATAATCGTTCGCAATAATTAATAGATTCAATAGTAGTCTGCGGTCATACAATTTTAAGGTTTTCATAACACTATGTGAATTAATTGAAATCATCAATACACCAATTAATTATTTGAAATAGTTTGGACATTTTTATATTCCACTGACATAACATAATCTTAGCTAACATAGTCTTCTAGGCTATTTTAAGTCACTTATTTCAGATTATACTTGATGAATCAATTGTCACATAATTCTTTGAACAGTCCATCTATATTTTTGTTTCTCCTTTTTCTCTTCTTCTCTCTCTTCTTTTTCTTTTCGTTTTATTTTATTTTACAATCCACATCCACACTCACGAGTTTTTAAGGTCAAGGCTTTTTTTTCTTTCGCATTATGAGATCATAACACACACGCACGAAATAATTATTTATTGTATTATGAGCTAACCTTTTCTATCGAGGTGGCTGCTTTTGTACCACTTTTTCTATACCCTTATATTACTTTTTCCTTATATATATATATATATATATAGTTAAGTTATGTACATATATGATAAATTAAGGTTAAGAGTAAAAATACGGGTAAGACTAGTCTGCCAGATGAATATTAAACAACACAAAAAAAAACAAATGAGTGTATGAGCTTGACGAGGTGTATATAAATAAAAATGAATTACCGAAATGTATGTACGCGCATAACTTCAGAACGACTGCACCAAATTGGATAATTCTTTTTTAATAAAAAAAATATAAAAAAGACTTATTCTACATTTAAAAACTTTAGAAAATAATAATAGATTACTATTATTATTTTCTAAAGTTATTACACAAATACGCGCTCTTAAGACTTGAAACATGGATACTTGGTAAGTGATAAACATACATATAATAAATAGTTTTAAGTGAATCATTATTTATGTTTACTTATTACAACTAAGTAAGTATTAATTGTATAGTTAAATAAGTTTACCTACTTATTAGAAATCAGTACAAATGTCAATGTCAAAAATATTTTCTTCTAATAAAAAGTGAATTTGTGAATATGGTGGTACGAAGTTCGCCGGGTCAGCTACAAATAATATAAATTAAAACTAAACAAAACACAAACAAAAAAATTAGCTAATGAAAGAATGGGTAGCCAGAGAACTAGTGCTTTATATCACTCAGGATAGTCCGCCGGATAGACCATTGAACTATTAATCTCAAGGCGGTCAATATTATGTCCATTTTGGTGTATTGACATAGAAAAAAATAAATAAATAATAGGTTACAATTTAATAGCTTTAAAAGAAGAATTTGGAAAAAAATACTTTTAACAAATTTGGGTTTTACAATGAATTTAAAGTTCAATACTCACAGTTTATGGTCTACTTTTTTTTAAACGAAATCACTCTAGTCCAGTTTCTGAGATCAGATCACTTTACTAGTAACAAAGGCAAAACCGACCTGAGCGGAAGAGTTCAACCGCAGCACTCCATCAGCATATGCTTTTATTTGGCAATCGTCGATAAGCAGGTGTTGTTGGCCAGCGATAAGCTTCAGATATTTGAATGCAACACAAGTAATTTAAGAAAACTGAACTAAGTGAAGATTTAAAAAAATGTAGAGATTGAAGAGCCAAAAAAAAAAAAAAGAAAAAGAACTGTAACAAAATCAAAACAATCGATAAAAAATCGATATTATTTAAAAGAAAAAGACTAAAAAGTTTATAACGTGACACTTACCGCGTAATCACGCGCTCTTGTAATATAAAATGCATTTAAAAAAACAAAATAACAAGAAATGCACAAGCAAATTCTGTAGACAAAAGAGAATAAATTATCAATGGTTGTTAATATTTTAAAGAAACATGGAAACATTATACGCTAAGAAAAATGATAAAACTTACCAAATTAGCAAGGACAAAAAAATCAACGTTTATCACGCTTATATGCGTTTATATTTTAACGATGAATTTATATTTAGACTGGATTGAACACAATAATATGAAAAATTAGAGAGATTTAAAAAAAGATGTTGACTAAACAAACTGCAGGAGAAAGATGAGACATCCTGTCATAGCCAACAGACTATCCAATAGATTTAAATAATTGCCAACATAACTAACTGCGAAGTAAAAGCGAATTTAAGAAAAATTATATAAAATAATATGATGATATCAGTTAACAATTTTCTAATGACAACATTTAACTAATAAAGATATTACAAACGAGAACATATAATTTAATTTTTTTACTCATTATTTCAAATTAACAACCACTTGCCATAATAAAAGTTTTAAAAAATATTAATTTCAAAAAATTTAAATTCTTTATGTAACCTATGTAGTGTGAGATACGATCTGTCATATTTTTAAGTGTCAATTAATATTCATAATATGTAAACAAATAAATGTAAATCGTTATTATATAATTTTTCAAATAAATATTTTAAAATATATATAAATTTTGATATGTAACGTGTAGATGCAAAGATAGCACGTTACAGGGTAATACAATCAGTGTGTATTGACTCTCTTGCTGTCAAAACTGCCTGCATCCGTCCATACCTTGTGCGCTGTAGCACGGTGCGGATGACATCTGTCAGTACTACATGACTAGGAAGGAAGGTTATGCATTTAATTTTTTGTAGATTTCGATAATGAAAGCATAAATCTAGTTCTCTTTAATATTGTTATATAAATTAATGTGTTATTCAGTTGCGCAGTGTAACTCCGTGTATTAACTTGTCTTTACGAATGTAGTATAACTAAAATACTAAAATATAATTTGTAAATCGCGACAACTCTCAAGAGAGAAACGAAACGTTATTGTTAGTGTCACCCGCACCATGCTACAACGCACAAGGTATAATTTGATTTATAATTTGTCAAAGCTTTCAAACCAGTAAATGTAGTATCAATTTTCTTTTCTTGTATTTTGTATAGTTTTCCAAATATGTTTTATAGGATTTAGGTCAGGCGAGCGTGGGCAAAAAAGCAAAGCTGGACCGAGCTACTCGTAGACTAGCGGTCAATAAACGACACGAATGCCCCTATACCAGAAGCCTTAGTCTTCTCCTAATCGTAGTGATGTTTAATGTGACTTATCGCACATCCTGCGGCTTGTTTTGTACCTCAGAAAAATTAGAAGGACACTACTGACAATACATCTGTCACCTCCCTCTGTTTTAAATCTCTTTTTTAACTTAACCTTTACATCTTGTGCAAACGTCCATTTTGCCCGTATCGTTTAACGTTGCCAAAGATCACAGACTTCTACATTAGTAATGTTTAACCCACTTTACATGATAGTGGTGTAAATATGGCCATTATGAGATAAGACAATATTTTATTTTAACTAGTATATTTTTTTAACAATTTCTTTCAATTCTTTATACATAAGTATAGAGTTTGTTTTCAATGTTATAGTAAGACCATTTAGCATTAAAAAAACCTAATAAGTGTTAAAAACAATAAGAAGATATTATTGTTACGTTTATAATATTACGATATTTGGAATATTTGTACATATCTTTCAAATTTGAAATTTCAAAAAGAATTCATAATATCAATGGTCAAAGTGGCCCAAATCCGAGATTCATTTTCCTTACTCCCATCACCACCCAGGATGTTTTGTTTCCATGAAACAATAATTAATTTAAAAGTAAAAAAATGTAGTAGCGAAATATAAACGGCATAGATTTTTCGCAGTTGACGCTGACTTTTAAATTTCAATTTCGACCGAACACAAATTTAGTACAATACTGCGATGGAGTTAATATTAAATTAATAGACTTTTCAAAGGTCGATTGTCGTAAATAATATTTAGTATGGACCGAATATTGGATTCTACAAAAGATGACCGTTTCTTCACAAAATTTCTAAATTAAACGTTAATAACATCAAAATAAGAAATAGATATTTAGTTACTTTTAAATTGACCAAAATGTTCTTTAAATAAAAGTTTCATATGAAGTAGTTAAATTCTGTTTTATATACAATTTTAATTTGACTAAACTTTAACATTCAAAGATTTTACTTATTAGTGCCGAGAGTTCCAGCGAGTCGTAAACGAGAAGTGCTTAGGTCAGGTCACGAAGCTCTGAGTGACAACTGGAGAACTTGTCAGATTGCTTAGAGCTTGCTTGATAGCAATGTTGCATTTATAAAAGACATCGTTATTTGGATTGTATCGTTTTAAATTTTTTCTTTATTTTTAACTATTTATTTAGAAAATAACCGAAAAAGATTTGTTTCAATTGTAGTAGGTTCTCAGTTGTAGTTAATGCTTATATCAATAATTGTATTGATAAGAGTAGATTGTAATAAAATGCAATATAACTTGTAATTTTATAAAAAAAACTATTTAAATTATCAAATTGTACTCATTATCAATCGCGTCCAAATATTTAACATTTCTGTTTTAGAAACTGATCCACCCGTTTTTATAAATGTAATTAAAGAACGCGTACAAATGGCTATACATTGAAGAAATCCGTGTAGAACAGGATTTATACTTATAGTATTTTCTTATATTTTCACGAGTACACATTTGTAATAAAACTATTTTTACGGATTAAACCTCGGGTATAATTTGGTTACATTTTATACTTATAATTGTATATTCTTTGCAATGCCATATTCCGAGCACAAAGTTAAACCTTTTTCTCTATAAGTGAAATGATTTGATTCCATGAGCTGTGGTCGCCTAAATGAAAAACAACAGCCTTTTTATGATTACAGCTTTGAATAATAGTTTATATTTGCTTTTATCACAACACATATAATAAATTTATTATTATTTTAATAGGAAAATTCAATTGAGTTCTCCGACGTCACCATGATATTAGGAAAAATATACTACATTCAAAATATTGCGTGGATTCAGAGCTATCAGAAATAACATAATGTAATTTTTAGGTTGGCTGCTGCCGAACTTTTATATCTAAAAGAAAATTTTGTTGAGTTATTATTTTCTGCGTAACAATTGCTACTTATTATTAGTTTATCACTATTTATATGACGATTTTTCTTACAACATTGTTTGTATAATTTAATCAGTTTGGGAACGGGAAGTTCAGATCTCATTAATTTTGTAACAAATTTAATTACCAACGAGGGTCAGTAGCGTAAATGAATAGAATATAATAAACATGGACCCTAAATACATTCTACTCTTTATGTTGGCTAATTACATATGAAAAAGCTTCTGTGGTTTGAATGTAAAAACGATGTGTGAATTTCAGATAGATGTCATTACTTTTTAAATGATCTAAATGAGGTTTCGAAATAAACTCATGTTTGTTTTGTAAATGTTATCTATGTTAATAATTAAAAAATGATCCTTTTTGGTTTTTAAAAATACCATTTTTATATGTTATATAGATTGTTTTATTTTTGCTGCAAAAGACTTTATTTCAGCTTTTTAAACTCATAAATGTTTACTAACTTCTAGCGCTGTTATTAAACCCGTTCGTCTCTTTATCCAAATACTTCCACATGGCATAATGAACCCTTCGAGTAACTGTTTTATCAAGAACCAGGTTCGGGTATTTTGTCAGCTGGTTAACATTTACGCAAAAAATTCATAGAGTTAAATATTGGTCATATTTTGAACTTTTCTTGGAGCGTTTTAGTAGTTCCCAGAAAATTATGCAATAATGTTTTGTGATAATATATGGTCATAGAAATATAGAGAAAAGATCTTTCTTGGAAATAAAACGAGACAAATAGATAACATTTGTCAAATATGTAACATTTAGAAAACTAGGTATTGAGAATTTGAAAAAAGTAATGTATATGTATATGTATATGTATATGTATATGTATATGTATATGTATATGTATATGTATATGTATATGTATATGTATATGTATATGTATATGTATATGTATATGTATATGTATATGTATATGTAAATGTATATGTATATGTATATGTATATGTATATGTATATGTATATGTATATGTATATGTATATGTATATGTATATGTATATGTATATGTATATGTATATGTATATGTATATGTATATGTATATGTATATGTATATGTATATGTATATGTATATGTATATGTATATGTATATGTATATGTATATGTATATGTATATGTATATGTATATGTATATGTATATGTATATGTATATGTATATGTATATGTATATGTATATGTATATGTATATGTATATGTATATGTATATGTATATGTATATGTATATGTATATGTATATGTATATGTATATGTATATGTATATGTATATGTATATGTATATGTATATGTATATGTATATGTATATGTATATATATGTATTTATTTCTTTACGGATACTATTTCTTGAAGGATTTTACAAAATAAAAAGAGTCGTATATAGTTATATGTTTTTTAATTACACTGATTTTTCTTATATGTAAATATATACAAAACCTCAAATATCACAATTAAATCAGCAAAATATATTCAAAAAGTTTATTTGTTACGCTCGAGGAGATTGCTAAATTTTCAAGCCTATTAAGCCGAGACAATGTTTTAAATATTTGGTAATACTTGAATGACTTGGCGTCCTGTGTTACTTCATGTCTCTTTTGTTACAATTAACGTATCTTATATGTTTAGTTCATATTTTAAGCTTATAAAAGCAATAATTTGACCTTCATACACCAGCCTCCTATTGGTACTTTATGCTTTTTTATAGACAATTCTATTATAATATTTTTTAAATATTTGCTAACCTATTAATTTCTATTATATTATTTAAAATATATTCTACTTAACGGCTCAAAACAACATTTCTGCTAATAATCTCTATAATCTGCATTGATAGTGTTTTCGATATTCTTTTTATGTTCACAGGAAGCGATGGCCCTTTAAAAAAGAACCGTAATGAGATTAACCTTCAAAGTAACTAGGGTACAAATTTTTGCGATGAAATCGTCCGCTTTTAGGATCCCTTCTGCGAATACAACAATATGTTTACTAATTATTTTAATATTTTTTATAACATGTGGACTGAAAATATTATATATTATACTTTAGATCAATAGACTTGTCATTACCTGATGAATTGTACTTTTTGTTTTAGGATTATGCCATTTAGTATCTTCATTTATAGTTATGTTCATTTTCTCTACAATTATTTTCTTAAAACGAGTTAAAAAAGGATCGTTAACTTTAAAAGTTTAAATGAAAAACAGGCTTAGTTTTATAAAGAATTCGCATAACATTTGTGTCGCATCCTACGGACGTACACTTCAATCTTAACGTCTGTGACTAATTTGAATCTATATCATAAATAAATTTACTTATTTGTCATCACAAAAGTGAAACATGAAATGAAAACATGAAATATTATTCTTTATTATTTTTTATAATTAATCTTCTAAGTAGTTGCAATAAATAGTAAGTTTGTCATTATTTATTTTTTTAAATAATCGAAAACGCGTGTTGCATATAAAATGGTATATATGTTTTATTTTATATACATTATTATTCATTGAGAATAATATTTAAAAGACGGAACCTACCTTCGCAAATAATTTTCCTTTAAACGAACCAAATGACAGTGATGTATAGAAATGGGTTCCCTAAAATCAGATCGTGTTTCATCTTTATAATGGGGAAAAAATGTTTTACTTTATTTTTCTTTCTGCTAAGTGGATTCAACAAAGGAAGTTGCAAATTGCCACGAATTTTTATGACGTATTTTTTTTAATTTGAATTAAAATCCACAATAATTTGTTAATTGGTCTTTGTTTTTGGTCGACATTTCTAAAAATTTATAATATTATAATTATAATATAATTATATTGATAAGGTTTGCTAATTAATTTTTTTTAGCAATCTCCTCGTGATTTATAAATCGTTTTTTTTTTCGTTTTATTTAGAACACTTTTATCTAATCGCGATTACATAGTATAATACTGTACACTTAATACTTTAATTATTAACTGTTTCGAAATATCGTCATTTCAATTTGAATATTATAAACTTTGAGTGATGCATAGCTATACAAAGTGAATGTTTGATCAATACAAGAGTTCATTTTAAATTAAAGTGTCTTTCTCTAAGCAAAACAATAATCTGAAATATAATTTTAACATGAATATTTATGATTGATGATAAATAACACACTACACGTAGGTTTTAAAAATGTCTTTTGGATTAAGACAAATACATTTTTATTGCATAGAAGTTAAAAGCAATGTCAAAAACAATGTTAACTATTTTATAAAGATAGATATTAAAATCAATACCTACAAGTTTATTAGAAATTAGCATTTACAATTTCTTACATTTTAATGTATAACATGCACAAATTGTGTATGTTAAGAAAAATAAATACTTTTGAACTATTTCCGGGATATGTAATCTAAAATTATAATATTAATTGATCTTTCTAGAAATAATATACATCAATATTTATCAATATATAATTAATATATTCGTGATATAATTATATTATCTCCTTAATACCTAAAAACAACACATCTATTCATTTATATATGAATTTTGGTTTATTTGTTAGTCAACAGATATGTTTATCTTAAAACGAACTCAAAATTAGCATGGCGTAAATCAAAATGGCAGCGGAGGTGTGCGGCGCTCGTGACGCTAACGCTGAAGCAGGGTTGTGGACGCATGATCGAAACTCGTGGAAATCGGCACGAGTTATTGCACAGAAGTGGACGTGAACACACGCTGTATCGCAATCAGTTGCATCTGTATTATGACGCACGCGTAAAGCTGACAAATACCTGCGTAATATTTCAATAATAATGTCAATAATTAAGATTTTCTAGGTGATGTTATGATTTATTCATATTGTCAATGCTATTACTATCTATTAGTTAGTTACTATGAAATGTTTAGAATTCCTACTTACTTGTTGAGATACGTTCTGTCAGGATAACTTCTAATTTTCATAGCCAGATTATCTAATGAGGCGGCAGTTACTTCCCTCAGACCATAATACTGTGTCACGTTGTATTCGATTGCCCAACGCGCTTCTCCTTTTGTGTTTGTTACATCAAAATAATACTGCGTGTAGTCTAGTACCTATAATAAAATTGTAATTATAGAAAGTTTTAATTTTTAAGGTTGTGACTTTGATAATTGTGTAAATTTTTAATAAAATCACCTTTTTACATTTTTTTTACACCGTCCGAACATCAATAGACATTTCAAAGAACTTATTAATTTGGTACATTGCAAAAAATATAATTTAAGTTGTTAAGGCATAAAGATTGAACGTCTTCTATTAAGATGTGTAAGACATTTTTCCCTCAAGAAACGATAGACAACTAAAGGCATACGAACCTAATTTTTACGATTTCAATTAACATTTTGAGCCATGTATGTACTGGAAAATAATAAATTTCAGCTACCAGATAATAAAATTTTTCTCAAGCTCAAACAATCTAATCAAGAACATTGAAGCTCACACTGTACTTTTGTAATCCCCATACGATGTTCGAAATTACTTACAACGGCTAGAGAGTAAACTAATCTTTTAATAATTGTATCCAATGCTTTTAAAGCTGCATGAGGCTATTATACGATTTGTTAATTTCTTAGACACGGATGAGGCGGGGCGAGACACTCAAATTAGGCGACGTCATGTTATTTCCTTTATCATCGCATTTTGTTGATTAAAAAGTTTAGAAATCAAAACTTTTTGTTTAAAACTCCATGTATACCTTGTATTAAAACATTACTCTGTTATTTTTAATATTTTAAGTTGTAATGTTAATATATTTTAACGTTAAATTATTTATAAAAAACTATTTAATTAAATATAAAATTAAACGCTTTTGAAGTATTATATTTAGTTTAGATTATATATTTTACTTTATAATAAACTATAGTCCTTATAATGAATACAACTGAAAATATTTTGTTGACATGGCTACTAAATAATATTAAAAGCTAATAATGCCTTATATAAAATGAGGGATTTTGCTTAGCATGAATTTTAATGTCCCTAATTAATATATTTAAATAAGCTTGCCTTGTTTTGAAGTTTATAATATTAACCCATTACCGCCCTCTGTACCTGCACAGGTACAACTACTTAATCGATAAATTATGTATTTTATCTGTGGTAAGTGTTGAAAGTAGTTAGAAATTACAAATCTAGATGACACTAGTTACCATATAATAAATAAAAATAGGCAGTGGCGCGAAAACAAATGTCACTTATTTTGTAATAAAATACGGAGTCCAGACACGACATACAAGGTAAGATTATTTTGTTGGTTTTTATCAAAAATAGTGAAATATTTCAACTTCTTTTTTTATTTTTATGGAGTCTATTTATTTGTGTTGGTAATAATAACATAAGAATTAAAGTTTATTACAAAACTTGTAAAGTAGGGTTTGTTTCATTTGTTGTACACAGGCGGGTACAGCGGGCAGATTCGTACTAAAATTTCGTTTTGTTTACAGTATTACTTATAAGTTGAAATGCCCAATCGGAACGTATTTACCAGTTATAAGAGACTGGAGGAAGCCTTGGAATCAATTTTGGCTGATGAAAGCAATGATGAAGAGTACGATATGGTATTAGTGCCACCAGATCCGGCTGTGGTGAGTGATGAGGAAGAAGGTAATGAAGATAATTTGGCGTTTTCAAGATTCCCCATGGACGTTCCAGGGACTATTGAGGTAGGTCGGCGTCATCCTGACTACGATGTTTCGGAATTGAACGACAGTGATGATGAGCCGCTAAGACCTATTCCAGCAAAACGTGCCAAAAAATGTGATGTACATTTACCTGTATGGAGGAAAACTCAGCCAACCTATAGTTCTACTTATGAAACTACCGATATCATACAAAAGAGACAAAAATACGTTGTTGAAAGCTTAGCAGACTGCAATCCCGTAATGTTGTTTGAAAAAATATTTGATCATGACGTAATGGATTTGATAACAACTAACAGTGTCTTGTACGCTAATCAAAATAATAGGCATGGTTTTGAACTTGATAGTGCATGTTTGAAAAAATTTTTTGGTGTACTGATACTGACCGGTTACCATGAATTGCCATCTGAACGTGCTTACTGGAGTTTGGATGAAGACCTTGGTGTTCCATTGATTGCTAATTGTATGTCACGCAATAGGTTTTTGGAGATAAAAAGAAATCTTCATTTTGTGGATAACAGTCTAATAGATGGTTCGAAAGATAAAATGATCAAACTCAGATCATTATGCGATTTGATTCAGCGAAACTCTAGTCAGTGGGGTGTATTTCATGAAAGCTTGTCTGTGGACGAGTCCATGATCAAATATTTTGGGCGTCATCCATCAAAACAATTTATACAAGGAAAGCCTGTAAGATTTGGTTATCGCAATTGGGCTGCGACAAGTTCAGATGGTTATTGCTACGCGTTTGATGTTTATTGTGGAAAATCCACAGAACCTTCTAATGATACCCTTGGTGCGAGAGTCGTGAAATCTTTATTGGCTAAAATGCCTGTAGTCCCTAAAGAGCATATCGTATATTTCGATAATTTTTTCACCAATCATCAATTGTTGCTCGATTTGGGTAAACTAGGTTTTAGAAGTACTGGAACCGTTCGAGAGAATCGGACGAAGAAATGTCCCCTGATCACAGTAAAAAATATGAAGAAGAAGCCTAGGGCGGAATATGATTATAGTTTTGATACAAAGAATGAGATAACTATGGTACGTTGGAAGGACAATAATGTCGTTACAATGGGAACTAATTTTGATGACATAGAGCCTCTGGGCAAAGTCAAACGATGGTGTAACATCAGAAAGCAAAAGGTTGACGTAAATATACCTAAAATGTTTGTCAACTATAATAAAGGAATGGGTGGAGTTGACCAAATGGATCAGTCTATCAGCCTTTATCGGATTTCAATAAAAGGAAAAAAGTGGTGGTGGGTTATATTTACCTATTTGTTAGATATGGCGATATCAAATGCTTGGCGACTACATGTTTTGCTCAGTAAAACTAAACAAGAGATAACTTACATGGACCAGTTATCTTTCAGACGAATTATTGCACGGACTTATTTACGTCCAACGAAAACTAAGAGCCGTCCGTCATCCTCAGCGGCGCTAGGGGGTCGGAACAATAATGGTCATAATCCTGAACGGATGCAAAACCCATTGCGATGTGTTATCTGTCACCAAAGAATTCGCTGGCGTTGCGAAATATGTTTGAAAACGCTATGTGTTGAACGACCTTGTTTCAAACAATTTCACTCCTAAAGCGCCCATTGTACACGGCTGAGTACACCCCTAAAACTTGATATGTAAATATATTTTTTTCATTTTATCTTCTTATATAGCATATTTTATCCCTTATAGACTAATAAATAGAAAAACAATAGAAAAATATACTGCAGTTTCATTTTGGGCGTTAATGGGTTAAATACATGCATTTTTTTGAATACACGATTAATAAAACTATGTTATTTGTTTAGAGAGAAAATAAATGTATTCATTTGTATGTTTAAATGTTATTTCGATCGAATAAATAATATATAAGTAATGTAGATATTATAAGGACCTGCAGAGATGATCAAAAACATAATATGATTCTGTTCAGTGCTATCAGTGATAAAACTCGAAATGCTGTAAAATTTATATAATTTTTTTTAATAATACTATATAAACATGTGTAAATTAACAAAATACTGGTATAAAATTGGATCGTAATTTTGTTAAATTATTATCTCAATTAGTGTTTATATATTTTTTTAATTTCTTGATATTATATTACAAGTACACAGTACTGAAGTTTTAAATAACAGCATTAAAAATTTATACATTATAAATCTTTTTCTGTATATGAAAGTTTAAAGGAACAAATAAGATATATTTTGTGTTTCTTTCGGATATCGTTTCCGTTCGTCGTTCATTTTTATTAGGCGTTCGGATTTCATATAGAAACACATTTTTTCAAACGACCGGCGAGTTATATTTATTTCATACATATATACTAGTAATAGTGATTCTTAAAAATAGAACTGTATTTGATATAAAATAATAGTAACAAGTAGAGGATTTTAAAATATCTGTAATAGTATGTAGTGTGTAATAAGAGTTTAGTTCTTGGATGATTATACACTAGATCCAAGTGTTTAGTTCAGCTATGATTGTGAATTGAAGTAGCTTGATAAGGTAACCAAGGAAAAATGTTGATAGTTGATAAGTTTACATGTGATAGCTTTGAAAATAGTTAGGTGTTGGTAATTTGTATGAATATCACGAATACTAAATGCATGATCAGACAAAAATACAACATAGTTCTGAGCAAATATTCATATACGAATTTTATTACAAATTATTAAAAAAAGTTACTATGCTTTCGAAATATTTATGTAGCGAGTATAAACAAATATTTTATTTATGTCATGGGAAACTCCAGCTACTTTTAAGTATAACATTCATAATTTATATTATATCAAATCAATGAAATACGAGTAAGATTCTTTCATAGCCATATTGTTATATAAGGTAATAAAGTGAACAATAAATTTTATTTTTCTTACATAATGTGGTAATAAAATGATATCAATATATATTATTATTATTTACTTACTTTCCCAGTATTAGATTCAAACTTATACAGCCTTAATCCCGGGTTTGACACGCTACCTGCACCTCGAGGTGTGACCGACGGTGCCAAGAGCGCCCAAGATACAGGCCGTCCTAAAACAACCTTTTCATTACTTTTATGAATGTTTTATATTTTATATTTCGGAATTATATTTATTTATTTTCTAAAATTATGCTATAAAAATGGAACATATCTCATAATTTTTCGTAAGTATTTAGGTCAGTTACATCACAGGACGGTCCTAACAATAACATACATATATATATACACATATTATGGTATGTGTTTGTATATAAAATCAACAATATGGCTGTTTTTTTAACATTGTTAGAATCTATCGCCTTCCTGTATTCTACGAAGACGGAATTGTTGGCAAACGGATAGTTTACTACATTGATAACAATAACCCCTATTCATTCAAATATGAATTCATTATCAAAGGCGTATGCAATTCAGCGTATTCTATTAAAAACATTAAAATACTACCTTCACTGTATATAAGTCTAAAAGTGTCAGCATGACGATGTCCGTAGAACTGTCCGGCGATGACGTCACTGAATGCTCTTATAACGTGCAAAAGTCGCGCGTTTGCTGTAGGAGAAAGTTCACCACCTCCTGCGGCTGATGAACTTCCAGCGTTGTGGCGTTCTTCAACGCCTGGACCAGCATGGGCTACTAGATAAACCTAATGAAATAGAATATATATTCCAATTTAAGTAAAAAAATTAAAAAACATAATTGTAAAATACAATATTTGTATATTTGTTATGTAAAAATTAAAAGTTATTTATTATGTACCATTTCATTTTTCCTTCTTGCCTTGCTAAGAACATGTTCAAGCCACTCCCACTGCGCACGACCTCTATGGGGACCATCAGTCTTGGCGGCACCTCCAGCCCAGAGTACACTATTAAGAACTATAATCCGTAACTTGCTGTGAGATTGTTCTATAGTATAGTAGCCTCCTGAAGAAACATAATTATTTGTATTTTTTGCTTGGATCTTAAATATGAACAATGCCGTCTTAGATTACCAATTTCAAAAGTCTGCAAGGCCTCAGTAGGCAGCCATTGCATCCACATATCCACTAATTTTCGAAAAGGTGGTGGATCATTATGACCCAAGGCTGGGAACACGAACTGGCTACTAAATGTGCGGCTGAGTATGTCAGTGACATTTCTAACTGCTTCAAGTTTGATTTCATCACCTAAATGTTCCATAGATGAGGATAAGATGTCCCTGTGGGATAATAGTATTGTAAAGAAGGTGAAAACCATATTAGGATGTTGAATTTATTCGTCATTTTTTTTTTAAAGTCTTCTTTTCTGAAGATGATTCATTTCTATATATTATACATATATGTTACAGTTTTATTTATCAAATATTATATATAATGCCTGGTCCTCATATAAGATAACAAAATCATTCTCTTCTTTTCTTTTCAAGGAATATAAATAAAAAAATGCTAGTTAACAGGATAATTTCCGTGTATTGTAGTTAGACCACGTATATAAAAAGTATATAAAAAATGACGTGATTGTTTCCAGTTTTGGAAAACTTTATTAAAACGTTTCTGAAGAAGTTAGGCAGTCGTAAAAAGCTTATAACCAACTTTCATAAATTTTGGCAAAGTCGTTCTGTACTAATTTACATAGTTTTGTATACATTAAGCCTGTATTTTTTCAAGATGTATGATAAATATTCTAAAGAAGATGGCATTTTAATAAATGATATTAAAATAATGAACACATTCAAATTTAGACAGCCTTAACTATATACAGCTAACTTGAACAATATTATGTTTTTATTCAATTTATCGAAATGCATTAACAAATTCGGTTCATCCACTGCAAACTAAGTTAGTAGTTAGGACCGATGCTACAAGCCTACATTCAGAATAAAATGAGTTTACTACGTATATAACATTACAATAACGTGTCGTTTAATATATAGTGGCAATATTTTACCAGAACCAGCTTTATTGGCATACTCCCAAATCTCCTAACAATAAACATTAAGTTAAAAATACTTTGTGATTTTGAATTTTTACTTAAGTGCTTAATTTACCATTAACCGCTGTTTAAATTGTACCCATACTTTATTCAATAGATGCGGCATAGCCATTAGATTAATGTATCGTTTTATTACCCAGTCCACAGTACGAATTCAAGAGTATCCGGGTGTCGTTCTGCCATGAATGCGGCAGCGTTCTGTATGAGTGACCAGGAACTGTCACAGGTATGGTCGCGGTGGCGGCCATTGCGGTGGCTGTGCTCGTTGCCGCTGCGACTGTGCTTGCAACCTACAATATTATATTAGTTAGAATTGATTTTATTTAATGTGGTTACATGAATCCATATGGTTTAAATATAATATGGTGCTTATGATAATTTTTTAATAAAATTATATCTTTGACTTACATACTTGCAGATATTTTGTAACTAAAAATTTTATTTATTTTAAAAGTTTTTAATAAAATCAAACAACTATTTTTGCGAGTTTTCGACTCTGGAAATAATTTTTATTCCTATAATGTTTATCATGTCCAAATATAAGCTGTCTTAGGTGCATTATGATAAAATTAAAAAAATATGTAAGAAATTGAATGTTAAAAGATTAAATATTATTTACATATCATCATAACCATCCAAAAATATTTCTTATACATACAATACGATAATATGAAGACATATTCTCTTAAAAAAAAAATAAAGTGTTAGAACATGCACAGAGTAACCAAATAAAATCAATACTAATAACTTTTCAGTTTTAGTAGATATATGTCGATTTAAATAAATTAGACATTATTAGTCTTTCTATTTTAAACTAAGAAAATACCCATTTTCTATTAAATTAAGGCAAAATCTCAACGTTACACGGCATGTTACACCAACATATATACATGTAATGAATGTTAAATGTCGTACTGTCTGGATTTTACTAAGGAGTTTGGATAGTGAATATTATGTCTATATTAAAAAAGCTACGTTGTATAATATTGTACTTGAATAAATGTGCATTATTGTTTTCATTAGATTTAGTTTAAATGAACCTGACTTTAATTGGCATATGTAGATAAAATGTTTTTTATAGACTAGCAATAGTAAAACGATATGCTTCATTTAAAGAAAATTCTCACACATCATAATAGTTTTAAAAAAAGGTGTAGAGAAAGGGTATATAAATATTTCAATCTTCTGACAAAAGCAGAGAGACTGTTGTACACTCAGCTTAAAAATTCGATGAACATATTAAAAGTTCATACATACATATATGCTATACACCATATATACCAAATTGCTAAACATGACAAATGCCAATATTGATATGAACATCATTCATTTATAAAGAGAAGTAAGTAAAAATAAATCATCTATAATAAAAATAAAAATTAATAATTAAACAATTTTTTTAAATCGTTAATAAAATATTTTTGTAATATGTTTTCACCCTTTTAAAACTGAAATGCAAAGAAAGAGCCGCTACATTTTTTGTCTCAACTTTCATTCCGTGACAATGACATTATTATAGATTTGTGCCAACTTTAATTTGAACTCTGTTGATGTTCATTCAATATTGGCGTTTGTCATGTTAAGCAGTTTTTGTATAATATAGCGTATAGCTACTTTGAAACTTGAAATATGACCATCGACTTTTGAAACAGTTTTACCAGAACTAAGAAACATTAGAAGCACGAAAGCAGAAATAACTATTGAATATACATGATAATTATAAATAATATTTAATTCCATGCACTAGATGATACTACCATTAAATAAATAGTATAAATAAATAAAAATATAAAAAATATATAATATTGGCAATTTTTTTTTCTTGCAAAGCCGTTTTAACGCACGACATGTATTACTCATTTCAATTTCATACGCTTCAAAACACCCAGTGTCATTGATTCTTTACACTTGAGTGACTACAAGCTCGACGGTAAATTGTAGCCCCGCTACGTGATTTGCTACTAGATCGCTAGGAGTAGTAAACGTGTTTCATCTTAACACAGACGTACAGAGTTAATAAATATTCACAAGCCTTAAATTATATAATATTTGATCATATATAACTACACAATTATTATAATTTGTGAGAATATTTTTATATATTTGTTTACTAATCTTAATTTGCTTATTGCTAGAGTATTATATAATTATTTTCACAATTTGCATACCGACCCGGGTAGAAGTTGATGGCGACTGAAGAACAGTTCATACTACAACAATCTTCGACGGTTCTTATTTTCTTAATGTTAATTGTGTGGTTCTTTATGTAATAAAATTATTTGTGTGATTGTTAGTATTGAACAAATATTATTATATTTATTTTTATTGTTTTCTGTTTTTAGATTTGTTCCATTATATGGGTAACATCTCTTATTATGATGGAAAATTTCAAGTTGGAAGTAACTGCCTTCTAATATTGATAAATGAATCAGTGAATGAAAATGGAGCGTATTTTAAATTATCAAGAGCTACATTTTTTCGATAACGCAGGTCTAAATCAAGAGGACTAATTGAATAGTTTAGAAGTTATGCAGAAAATATAAATATTTTAAATGTATAGTGGTTTGTGTAAATATATCATTAATTAACCCATCGAATCAAAACGGCCGGGTCCCTATCCTAAGCCTCGATTAACTAAATCTAATTCCCAATTCGTAATTCTGCCATGCTTATACTTAAATATTATACAAAAGTTTTAAGCAAAACAAAACCGGCGTAATAGATACGAAATTTTAAAAGCCGTTTCAAATCCCAAATCGAGACATAATTCAAATCGGAACAAACAAAAAGACAATTACGTGAATTCCAAGTTTAAAAATTAAAAATGAAAACATTCGAAAAACTCACCTCTATGTAACTCGAGGGAATTGTGGAACGGGTCATAATGAAGATCTGTGATGTGCCAGAAGTAACCTACGAAGAATATTTGAATTTAGTATAATAATGTAGGGGGTTCAACTACTTAATTATATTTAGATTCATATATTCAGATGTATTGAACTTTTGCAAAGTTAATAAAAGATGTTGCGCGACATACGTAATATTATATACAAATTCAGAAGTGTAGAAGAATTCATTTTTATAATCGTACAATACGTTCATATATAAAGTTCAAATTTTATATGATATTATTTTTACAATATAAATATATAGTATACAGGATAAATCAAATGACTTTCACTAATGTCATCAGAACATTGTTTTTAACGACAATTTCCGTATTGAGGCATTATTAATCTTGATTAAATGTTGATCGCAGTAAATTAGAGACATCAAGTGGTGTATGTGACAGTAAATCAATACTATCTTACCAATCTTAGCGTGGGTGAGATCAAGCCACAGAAGGCTGGTGATGTATAAAGTAAAACTGCTTGGCGTCATGTTACGGAGTTACATTGTGAACGTACTTGATAGCTGAGTATAAAGGCAGCTATCGGCACCTGTAACAACAACAATATAATAACAATTATTTGTCAATGATACTTTTTGATACATTTGGAACGACATACAGAAACGTAATAAAAGATTTAACCTATTTTAACAGAATCATATTAAATTAACTAGTCATGACGGGCTATCGCTCAAGGCAACGATAACATCAAATTTTTAAAAGAGTATAGTAAAGTAATATGTTTGATAAATTTTTAAAATGTTAAAAATACTTTACCGATTTTTATAGTGATCTTACATATTATGAACATCTATTATTATTGAGACATGTTACATAAATATAAACAGTCACCCTTGAAATACTCCAAACGGTCAGTATGATGGACAAATGGCCACTTGACACGACTCAGTTGAACCACTACAAGCAGATGGAGGTTTAAGTGAGAAGTGCGACGAAAATTGTGTTCCAAGGCTGATATTCTGTACATAAAATACGCAATCTACATCTAAAATGTACCTAAACAGTATATAAATGGATTTGAGTTTTTAGTTTCATTATTTTATTTTTGTTGCCGTACCTTAAGAAAGTATATATATTTATATATGTATATAAATGAAAGTTGCTCATTAGCATAACGTCTAACGGTTACATGATTAACTCCAGAATACTTATATTCAATCAAGAACTTTCGTGTCTGTTTTAATAATATTGTCGCTCGATTCTATACATTACGTCAAACATGACTGGCTCCACTCAAATAGCGATCGTTGTTCCGGAGGAGCGAGGCTACAACGGCTGCTGTGCCAAAGCTGAGTGCAAATGAGCTTTTTTGTTGACTGTACCCGCTTTTGTTTGTATATAACTCATTCGACTAACGCTTCGAGCATTGTAAAAATGCAGTTTCGTATCATGATGACATGCAAAAAGAAAAAAAATAGGAATAATGACCGCGTTCCAATTTTCAAAATAATATATAAATAAATAAATGTATACCCAAATTTAGGTGAGATGAAGTCAGAGGATTTTTAATATAAAATATCTTCATAACTTCTTACCTAAGTCATATAGTATTGGTGTTATTATCTTAACAAAGTAAAAAATATACTTCAATTATGAATACTATATGATTTTGTTTAGTTAATCTAAACATTTTTAAACATATTTTTATCATTCCCAAACTATATGCTTTTCGTTAAAATTAAATATTATTAAATAAGATTATTAAATTACTTTATGAAAAGACAGGCGATGTTTTCTATAATACTATTAGACTTTGAAAGTTACTCGCTAAAAAGAGTCTTGATACAATACCACCTGAGGTATGTACAAACTTATACACTTCAAAAATTTATAAATGTATTATCAAAAGATTGCCTTAATATAATTCAAAAGTATTTCCATACAACACGGATCCAAGACAATTCAATTAAAACTTTCCGGTCCACAATACAAAGTTTAGTTTTCTTTGCAACATCTTTTTTTCAAAACAAGGTATATTCTTTTTCATGTAGTTATTTAGTTAAAAAATATATGAATTATTACGACTAGATGGATATTTATTACGATAAAATAAAATTTGTTAAAATTTATTTGAACTTGTTTTTTATTATTTTGTTATGAAAAAGTTATAACAAAAAAAATAATCACCAAAATACAATATCTTACTATATCTTTTGTAATTATAAAGCAGACAGTCTAAAGAAATAATATTATATCTGTTTCATAGTATATAGTTTTCAAAAACAAAATATCGGAAAGATTCGTTTGATCTCATTAAACTTTTATAACGAGCGTAGGACAAAAGATATAGCAACAATGGTTTGTACTACCCTTCAAATTGAAGTTATTTCGTGAGCTATCGACGTCTATTGAGAACTTTTTGAAAGACGAGGCGTCTTTGATGTTTTAATATTTATAGATAACATAAAGTTTTCATTGATTTTAAGCGTAAATATGTTTGATTCCATTCAATTTATTTTGATCGACGACGACTAAAATTATATTTATTTAGAATTTTTAATCAACCCCTATTCGATTTGAAGAAATTTTCGTAATTTTTCGTAACACTTTAAGAAATTTTTGAAAAAAAATAAAAATAAATATGTATATAAAACCAAAAATATATAAAGGCTATCCCAAAACTCGACGTCAAGCCAAAACCGTGACATAGGATAGATGGTAAAAATCATGAGAAAAATTAGAAAAAAATGACATCCCATGTTTTATTTAAATAAAAAATTTTAAAAATACGCAGAATTATGATCACACTGTAACTATTTTTGAGTATTATAGGTAGTATTTAGTATTTTAACATGGGATGGATATTATAAATCTTGAATGTCGTGATGTAAAAGTAAAAATTTGTAAAGTAAATAGTTCTTAAAAAAATTTAAAGTATTAAAGAAGTTCAATGAATAGGTTCGGATAAAACTTGAAAGCTAATTCTTCAGGAAACGCTCTTATGTCACAGATAATTTATAATTAATCACGTTAAGGCAAAAATTAAATTAATTTTATGAGTAATAATATGCTAAATATTTATTACCGTTAATATATTTTTTTAATACAATAAGCTATTTATTCTCTTATTAATACAAATATATAAGAAAAAAAACGATAATCACATATTCTTTCGTTTCAAACACCTCAAGGAATAAAATATGCAAATACTTAGAAATATGTAGATGTCGATATGTTCGCAAAGAAAATATATTATAAAGAAAAATATCTTACGATGTGTTCCGATGTACTTGTAATTGATTATGCTATGCAGTCTTACGTACTGAATGAGAAAGAGGCAATTAAACCAAATAGTTACTACGTTTTCACACTAATCTGCAATAGAACCATTTTTATTTTTATCTATAATTAAAAACATTTTATACCTCTCTAAATTAAATAATGAAATTTGTTTGAACTGTGATTTACTCATGAATTGTAGGATAAATATCAAGCGCAACAGAACGTTATTAGTTAAGATCGTTGATGCTAATTACACTACTTTCTTATACACTTAGCTGTAAATTCGACTAGAATCCAGTTGACCCAGTGCACTGTAATTTTGCATAGATTCTAGTGTTTTGCATTTTAATGTCGCCATTCCGCTAAGTAGTGAAATACTTGTCTGCCACTTGTGAAAGAAATATGCTGGTTGAACTTCAGTACGTTTTATCGGTATAAAACTGGATTTATATATTGTATTTTTCATTATATTATACCAAATTCATATTGAAATAAAATCTGAAAAAAATACCATGATATATATATATATATATATATATATATATATATACTTACACACAGAATATATTGCTACTTATAAATAAAATTACATGAATACTAAATGAACAATGTTCGTAGATTCTGAACATATTACAATCTCCTTGCATCTTGAAAAATGCATTATGCATCAGGATTGGATTATGATACAATGATACATTACATTTTTTTATGAATCTGTAAAAGCGGTTTAAAGTGCAGAGATAGAAAGAGTAAAAAATAACCGCTTTTTCATATAAGATTAACAAATTTATATTAAGAAACTGTGGTGATTTAAAATTTTTTATAACAAATAATTTACATTTTTTTAAATTTAGCGTGATGGATTATGTGATAACTAAGATCGATGGCGCAAAAACTGTTTCTTAACTAGCTCGCAGGTGTTATCCATGATTAATAATTTAGCTGCCATCTGCACTGGTAGTTAAAGAGCCGACTTTTAGTTTGTTTTACTTTTAATGTAGACTAAATACATACAGAACCTGTTTTAAAATAATAATATAAATATATGGCATAGGTATTATTTAAAATATAATTTATAAAATATAGTTATTATATTATAATTCTATTTGTTTTATCATATTTTTTTATAATAAATAAATATACTTTGTTATTAGAGTTTAGCTATTATATGTGTTTTAAATAATCATAAAAATGTGTAACTAAGTCTTTGAAATAATTTATCATTAAAGTTAGCCTCTGTGACGCGGTTAGCCTGCACGACTCGACATCGCTGAACTTTTGCAAAAGGCTTGGAACTAACTCTGGAAAACTCTTTTTGGAGATATTATTTACAGGGTTCAGTGAATATTAAATTTATCTATGTAGTATGCATTATATAATCACTGCTAGTTTTTAAAATTATTTTTTTATAATTTTTAAATACTTACGAATGCCATGACGTGAATGTTTCTCTCATTATTGAGTTTTTAGTCTAGAATTATGTTTTTGTGTGTAGAGAATATACCCGATTTAATGTTAATGTAGGATTTAAAGTTTTTTTTAGACAAATTTTATATGAATTATCAACTTAACACTTATAAATATTATAAAAATATAAATTTCAAAATTTACGAGACGAAACTGATAGATGAAACAATTCGTTCTCTATTTTGTAATAAAATACAAATAGAGAACGAATTGTTAAAATAAAACCTTATAAAATATTATCTTGACACAAGTTTAGTATAAAAGAAAATATTTATTAATTCTGATTTCTTTATGACTATATTATAACTTATGTTGTATCATGTATATTTATGTCAAATATCAGGACAAAGTTATATATAAATCAGTTATGCTATAAAATGATATTAAATATTTTGATATAAAGAAGTTTTAAAATTTTATAACAAATAAAAACATAGCAATGCATGTGCGTTACGAATTTAATAATCGAATACTTAATATTGGTCATAATTCTATTACAACAGTTGGATAACTGTGTTGGTTGTACAAATTACTTTATCCATCGCACAGGAGTTTTGTCCCTGGTTTATTATTCAAACCGACCCATCTGTTGGCTTACTAGGAGGGTTCAAATTTGTTTAAGTTGTTTAAATTATGAAAGCTTCATTTGTTACATTTAGTTTAGTTATTTATTAATATTATATTTTCAAATTAGTTAGTTACATAACAAAGTATCTATTCTTCTTCATTTGTAGCAGAATAACCCACATTATCCTCGATTGACGATCAAAACCCTTGGTAGGCCTTAGCCATAACTAGTGACCACCACATAGACTAAAGCGCTTCGGTAAGCGGCCTTTTGCTGAGTATATGCCGAAAAAGACGTATATTGGATCACAAGCATCGGAAGATCTTAGAGGGTAGCAGAAGTAGAGTTCACACCTAACCGAGCGCATTCAGTAAGGTACAGTATTCTGAGTTCTGCTCACGAAAGGCGGAGGGACAACTCTCAAAAATTCAGAAGTGAGAGGATGAGCGGGCGCAATGGACTTTTTCGGGAGGGCTCGAGCTTCCCCACAGTGGGACTGTATGCTTACTGAAGCGGTACAGCAATACAAAACCATATTTTATTCGTAAAAAAATTCGTGGATGGTCGCAGTACTGAAACAGTGAAAAGTTGTCATCTGCTCACAGCACTATGGAACGCAAACTTTGGATTGAGGTTTTCCACGTTCAAGGTATGCTGATGAAATCATCGCCACTGTGGCGTAGTGATGAAAAAGTACAGCTGAAAGAAAATATAGGCCTTAAAAAACCTTAAGATACGTCAGCTTAGGCGTTCTGAAAAAAGACTGTTAGATATCACTAATGGAAAACTAGATACTCACCCTACATTATTGCAATCTTTGCTATTATTATTATTACAATAAATGTTTTTGCTATTAATTTATGCCAGGAGTCGATTTTCCTAAGTGCAGTCATTTTCGAAAAACTCCGTTTTTCCTTCCGATCTGTCTGTCTGTATGTGTGTCTGTGTGTCTGTGTGTGTGTCGAATTTTATTTTTCGAATTTTGAAAAACTAAAGATATATTTGGAATCAGCATCTAAATGTAAGATTCACTTTTCAAAATTATGTTGATTGGCCAACGGGAAGGTGGTCAGATCGGCCGCCGAAGTTACCGAAAAATGGAAAAAAATTTTTGAATTTTTAAATTTTTTAAAATCCTATTATAAACTACATGAAAAAAATAAAAAAAGCAATAGAAGTTGTTTTGTTTGTTAATTAATTTGCGAGTTATAATTTGCCGATTAGGAGTTTTTCATAGCGGCAAGCTCGATTGCCGCGTGTCAGATGTTTTTTCATTCTATCTGTACAAACCCGTACGGTAGTGTTGATAGCAACGAAGTCTGGATAGCTACGAGCCTTGACTGTAAGTTGTTGTCATACGGCGGAACTTCTATGAAATTTGTGTTCTGACCCAGAGTAACGCTAACGGGTCTTCTCGGCTGGTTCGTTTCTTTACCAAGAGTAAAACTGATCACTATTGGTACTAGCTATTGGCGACATTTTTTAAATATTTGAAATAAAACAATTTTTTAAATATTGTATTACAAATTAATAATGGCTAAATCGAACTTAATATTATTGACAATTTTTAAACAAAAATGTAAACGTTACTTTTACGTCATAATATGTTTTTACATAAAGAACTATGCCCATTTTGGCCTGAGATTTTCTTAACGCATCTAGTGATATGAAATATTAAAAAATAAGTGCTTTATTTTTTTGATTTTCATATCATTAATAACTTTTTTTAAATCTAGTCGCAAAGAAAAGGTATTGTATTTCTAATTTATTACGCTATAACATTGTAAATAGTCGTTTTAACATTAAGTAATTTATGGTACATATGATCCAAACGCTTCATTTTGCAATTATCCCTTATGGTAAATATTATTTTATAGTAATGGCAAAGAGTGCCTAACTGCCGTCGTAAGTAAAACTGTTACTAATCGTTGTATTTTATACTGCAAATAAAAAACTTATCAAACATTATTGCAGAAACTAGTTTCGATTCAAGAATATCCTATTCCAGAAATATAATATTAAATATTATGAATAATGCACTCCTCTATCTAGAATTAAATTAATTAATATTGCTTGGTCTGGGAACATATCAGATTTGTCAAGCCCGATCCTAGTATTTTGCACACATACGTTTTCAGGGTGAATACAGAATGAATAGAATTAAGTTCAGAGATAAGTCATATACCTGAACTAATACCTGAATTAATAAATTGTTTGATAAAAGGAAAAGTTAAGTTCAGACATATATCAACAAGAAAATATTGTGTTTGCATTAATATTAATCGATGTAATTTAACATTTAAGGAAGGAGTTCAAAATTAACTCTCGCGGCGGGGTTTTATAAAATTCAAAAATATTCAATTATCTAAAAATACAACTTATTGTCTTGTGGTGTGTTGACAATAAAATCTTTGCGTGAAAATAGTTTTTCTACTTATCTATAATTCAATATTGCACTGTAACAATTTGGCTTCATTATTACAGCACAATATTTCATTTAACATAATTACAATCATCATAATATAACCCGTTACTCAATGTACGTTATTTTTGTCATAAGCTCAAAAAACATTTTTGAACTTAATTTTGTTTTAAGAGTTAGTAATGAAAAATTAATACGCTATTTTTTAAAAATACGTTAAAAACAACACTAGTGGTTTATAGAAGGTATCTATTAAAAAATCATTTGACAGGTTTTTCAATGTATAGTGTTATCATGACCTTAAACCCGTTTCTAAAAATATAAGAACAAAATACAATTTCTAAAAGGAATAATAAAACGTCAAGTAAATATCAGATGTCAGAAGGTTCAGTTTATAAAATTGTAAATTATTATTTATGTTTAAGGGAAAATTTAAATGAAAGTTTGTTCCTTATAACTAAACGATCACCAATATAAAATTAAAATGACTAAAGAAATAAAAAAAAACTAAAGTGAAATAAGTGAAAACAAAAAGAAGAACCGACAAAAATTAAAGAAACATTTTTTAATAAATCTTTTATCCCGAGCTGCTATATTTGGTCTTGTACTAAGCTTTGAAGTTTTGCGGGAAGGAGGACGGGACTGGTTTAATTGTAACTTTTTCATGTTTTGGAACCTAAGCATTGTCTTGCGATCATAAATTAATGCTTCTGCTTTGACAGAAATTCAGTGATTGTGTCTCCTGTGTTTTTCAGTTTAGTGAACCATATTTTATCCTTAAGAGATATATTTTTAAACTAAGGCCTATTATGGGCCTTAGTTTCCCCAAAACGAATATCCGCAATAGTAAAATCTGTTATTTTTAAGTTCTCATCAAGATTGCTCTTGAAGACACATCTTCCTTCTTGTTCTCTGGAACAACGTAAATTAATAGCATTTTTCCGCTACTCTTTATTTCAAAGTTATTTTGCTGTTTTGGTATTAAAAATACTATCAGCTGTAGACCCTTAAGTGCTGAGAGTAAAAAGGAGTAAATGTTAAAGTTTTGACTTGTTGCAGGGATAGATTTAATTCAAATTTTGCTAAAAGTCTGTCATTCTTCCATTAAAATGCTAATGTAAAGTGTTCTTAGTGGTGTTAAAAATGATAATACATTTAAAATAGTGTAGTTCTTACTTAGTGATTACGAAAATATAAATATATATATATATATATATATATATATATATATATATATATATATATATATATATATATATATATATATATATATATATAATCACAGGTATACAATAAAAATATACTGTCAAAAAAAAAACGTTTATTTTCCTTTATCTCATAATTATTTTATTATGCAAACATTTTACGTGGAATTCATTCATTTCATTTTTGTATATTTTTTTCTTAATACAAATAACCAACACTTAAGAGTAATATGTACATTATACATATTCATATGTATATATAAATAAATGAGCAATACCAGTATATCTTTGTAATGGTCTATCTCACTCTAGTTAGTTTTGAGTATCGACGGAGAGAAGAAACGAGTGATAACGAAATAACTTTTTTACAACTTGATTATGCAAAGCTAAATCAAATATAAGTATTTTACCTCACGCTAGCACCTGCTTCATGAGCACACATTACCATTATCATCATAAAGCTTCTTCGGCCTATCATCATAAAGCTTCTTCGGCCAAGTCAAAAAGGTTCACTATAGCCTTACATGTAAAAGACGGTAAAAGTATTTATATAACGACGGCATAATGGGTTCAAGCCGTTAAATGTACGAGCGATGTCAGCTTAATGTCGCATGATATATACATGGTGTGAATTCGAGAAGGTTTCGTTGAAAATGTTAATATTATATAGTTATCTTTAATTCCATAAATGTTGTTTATTTGATTTGTAATAAATCATCAAAAATATATCGTTGATTACGTCACAAGTTACGAAACCGGAAGCTATAAAAAAGACAATATCAGGTTTTGCCGGACAAAGACATTCATATAATAATACTAAAGATAGCAATAAGATATTTATAAAATTGTTTAAATAAATTTGTTGTGAGTCCAGAAACGAAATAAAGTATAAGTTTATATAAATCCTATTTGAGGTACAGTTTTCTTTCCCATTACAAATATTTTTTTTACTATGAACGTACCTCTACTTAGACTCTAAAACTATTGCTATGTTATTAAATCATACGAGATCTTTTATATATTTCCAGATATAAATATATTTTTATACTTAATTTGTTACTCACAAGTTTATGATATCCACAAAATAAATACATTTTTCATATATATATGTATCTAATTTCACTAAGAATATTATTTTTATTATATTTAAGTAATGTATAAGTAATTAAAAAAATTACATTATATTATTTATTTAAAAAACAGCAAATAACTTTAATTATTTCGTTACTTACGTCTTTTTGCAAATAGAACTCATTTTAAATGTAAAAAACGATACTAAGGTTTATCACATTTTAGAGGTAAGTTGTTTCAAAAACTCAATACAGAACAAAACTTTTAATTTCAGAAAACAGTTCCTAGAACTACAATTAGTTTCTTAAACAACTAACCATTATTACGTTCCTCATCTAACCATAATGAACGATGGCTACACTAGAAACAAGGTACAAATTAAAAAGGTTGCCATGTAATCAAAGTTACCTATTAATTGACCCAATCCTTCTTCGTATTACAACTGTTTACAAAATTGACCTCTCAAGTAATTTAAGGACTTTGTATTTATATAACTATGGTTACGCCTACGACGAGTTGTCTTATATAATATATTCTTTAAGTAACAATTATGTTATTACAAAGATAATTTGGTATTACCGTAAAAAAAAATACAATATATTTGAATTCCATCTTATTAAATTCTATTTTTACTGCTTAGGATAATGTTAGAAACAGATGTTTTAAAAACATACAGGAGTATGTCTACACCTTTGGTACTATAATTAATATAATTACTATAGACATAGAAGGTATAGAAATATGTTTATTTTTGCATAATCACAAAAAAAGCTTGTTTTTATTTACCTATAATCATCGTTGCATGTTTTATAAAAAATAGGAATGCTTTTTCCACATCCGTTTAAAGTTTTTACTGAAATATTCTCCTCTTGAAAGTTTAAGAGTCCATAAAGTTAATGAACATATGCAAAGCATATATTTTATTTATAAATATTTTATGTGAATTTATTTCATCACAATTATTCACTAATCAAATATGGGTAATATTCAAAACAAATAGATCAAACTAAAGTATTTAAATATATAGGTATCAGAAGACATCGGAAACATACATTGAAAGCAAGGAGAAACTACCACTTTTTCAAGGTGGTAGAGCCTAGCTGTAGTCATTTGACTGCAGCTCGTATTGGGCTGGCTCGACCGGGGAAGGACCACCCTCTCACAGAAGATCGACGTGCAGTAACCAAATTCATTTGGTTATGTTCCGTCGGTGAGTGAGAGTTTCCGGAAGCCCAACACCCTCTCCCCCTCCTCCTCCCTGCCAAACATGGATGTGATTGCTCAAATAAATATACCCCAGGAGGGTACCGGCTTTAGTGAAGCCGGAGAATCCCTCCCCGAGCAAAATCGGGGAAACGGATCTCCGATTTTGCTCGGGCTGCCCGTCGTATCTGGGGCGGGCAAAGAATCACATTTCGTGTTTTCTGAGGGCAAACGACGAGGTAAAACAGCGGCACCCCGTTCCACCTTAAGTGTGGACTTTTGCAACATCCGGGGACTTCACTCAAACTTAAACGCCGTCCACTACCACCTAGAAACGGCGCAGCCGGCCTTGTTGTTTTTGACGGAGACGCAGATATCTAAACCTAGCGACATAGCGTACCTCTCATACCCCGGGTATAAATTAGAAGATCATTTTATACCCCACGCCGGGGTATCTGTGTTCGTAAGGGAGGATATCTGCTACCGTCGCCTCGAGATTTTTGAAGGTCGGGATCTGTCTCTACTCTGGCTGCGCGTGGACATGGACGATCATGTCTACGCGTGCCTCTACAGATCCCATAGTGGTAATGCAGAAACGGAGCAACTCTTGGGCCACGTACAGGCGAAGATTGACGACCTGCTTTCACAGATTCCCTCTGCTGAGGTCATAGTCCTCGGGGACTTTAACGCGCACAATGCCGAGTGGCTAGGGTCGCGTTCCACTGACTTCGCGGGGAGATCTGTGTTTGACTTTGCTCTGGCAAATGGTCTGTCCCAGTTGGTTCAGACGCACACTCGTCTACCGGATGTGGACAGCCACATGCCCTCTTTGTTGGATCTTCTGCTGACTACACATCCCGGAAAGTACCAGGTCATTGTCGAGGCTCCTCTTGGGTCCTCCGATCATTGCTTGGTACGGAGTGTAGTGCCCATTCAACGTCCGGCTCGCACAAGACCTGCGACCCGACGCGTTTGGCACTACAAGTCAGCGGATTGGGATGGAATGCGGTCTTTCTTTGCATCCTACCCATGGGGGCCGATTTGTTTCTCTTCCGATGATCCCAGTGACTGCGCTGCGGCTGTAGCTGATGTGATACTACAGGGCATGGAACTATTTGTACCTAGCTCTGTGGTACCACTTGGTGGCAGATCGCGGCCTTGGTTTGATGCGTCTGTCAGGGCTGCAGCAGCCGGAAAACGTCAGGCGTATCAGGCTTGGGTTAATGCGTTAGTCATCAAGGATCCGAACTCTAGAGTTCTGAAGAGGAAATACAATTGTGCCTCCAGATTCTTCAAACGGCAAATTGCTAGAGCAAGGTATAGGCATGTCGTCAAAATTGGGGATCAGTTGACAAGGTACCCACCAGGCACGCGCAAGTTCTGGGCGCTTTCTAAAGCCACTTTGGGTAACTTTTGCCAGCCATCCCTACCGCCACTGCACTCGGGGAATGATTCTCTGGCCCATACGGCAAAAGAGAAAGCCGATCTCTTGGGTACTCTTTTTGCCTCAAACTCCACCTTGAACGACCAAGGGAAAACACCGCCTACCATCCAGCGGTGTCAGAGTTCAATGCCGGAAATAATTTTCCGGCAAAAAACCATTCGACGGTCTCTAATTTCCTTGGATGTTCATAAGTCGAGTGGGCCGGATGGCATTTCCCCAATCGTGCTACGAACATGTGCCCCTGAGTTGACTCCAGTGCTAACGCGTCTATTTCGGTACTCCTATTTCAAAGGCGTAGTCCCGGTCTCATGGAAGTGTGCTTTTGTCCATCCGATCCCTAAAAAAGGTGATAGCTCGGACCCAGCTAACTACAGACCTATCGCCATCACCTCTCTTCTCTCCAAAATAATGGAGAACATCATCAACCGACAGCTCCTCGCGTACCTTGAGGATCACCAGTTGATCAATGACCGACAATATGGCTTTTGCCATGGTCGATCGGCTGGTGACCTCCTGTTATATCTTACACACCGTTGGGCTGCGGTTGTTGAAAGCAAAGGAGATGGCCTGGCAGTTAGTCTGGATATAGCGAAAGCCTTCGATCGTGTATGGCACAAAGGGCTTCTTTCGAAGCTTCCTTCCTATGGGCTTCCCGAGAGTTTATGCAAGTGGATCACCAGCTTCCTCACTGGGCGGAGCATACAGGTCGTTCTCGACGGTTTTTGCTCGGACCCCAAGCCCGTGAATGCTGGTGTACCCCAAGGCTGCGTGCTATCCCCAACCCTGTTCCTCTTGCACATCAATGATATGTTGGACATTTCCAACATACATTGTTATGCAGATGACAGCACCGGGGATGCGGTATATTCCGGCCGTGCAGGTCTCTCTCGGGAAAACGTCGATGAGTGCCGAAAGAAACTTGTGTCTTCTATAGAGACCTCCCTGAGGACGGTCTCAGAATGGGGTAAACTGAACCTCGTTCAGTTTAATCCCCAAAAGACACAGGTTTGCGCGTTTACCGCTAAGAAAACCCCATTTGTCGTATCGCCGCTCTTCGATAGCACACCTCTCGATGCCTCGCCAAGTATCAGAGTACTGGGACTCGACATTTCGAGCGACTGTCAGTTTCGTGGTCACTTGGAGAGCAAGGCCAAGTTGGCCTCGATGAAATTGGGTGTGATCAATAGAGCGAGACAGTATTTCAATCCTGGCCAAAGACTTGCGCTTTATAAGGCGCAGGTTCGGCCACATATGGAGTACTGCTCTCATCTCTGGTCCGGATCACCCCAATATCAGCTTCTACCTTTTGACCGCGTACAACGGAGAGCCGTACGGATTGTCGGGGACCCGGAGCTCTGTGAACGGCTGGACTCTTTGGCATTGCGTAGAGACGTGGCTTCTTTGTGCGTCTTCTATCGCATTTACAACGGGGAGTGTTCCGAAGAGCTATTTGATCTGATGCCTGCCGCCGAATTCCATCACCGCACAGCACGTCACCGCCTGCATTTCCATCCACACCACCTGGATGCATGGCGATCTTCTACTGTGCGGTTTTCAAGGACTTTTCTTCCACGTACCACTAAGATGTGGAATGAACTTCCTTCGGCGGTGTTTCCAGATCGATACGACATGGATACCTTCAAAAAAGGCGTTTATTCTTATCTCCAAGGCCGGCAACGCTCTTGTGCGTCTTCGGATGTTGCAAGAGTTCATGGGCGGCGGTGATCACATTTAACCTGTGACCCGCACGCTCGTTTGCCCTCCTATATCATAAAAAAAAAAAAAAAAAAAAAAAAAACTACGGTATTACTCTCCATTGTGTTTTAAAATTAAAACAATTATTCCCTTTTCAATATGATGCAATTGCAATTTTATAATTATATTGTTATTATTAAACTAAACCAAACTCTTTAATAAAAGAAATTCCTAAAAAAATTTTATACCGAGAAAATTTTAAAATAGCCGCTACCAGCTGTGCAAATGAAGGCACACGCAATTTATTTCATATCAATTATATCTTGTCTTGAAGGTGGTAAAGCCTAGCCGTATCTGTAACCGTCTTCTGACTGCAGTTCGTATTGGGCTGGCTAGACCGGGGAAGGACCACCCTCTCGATCGACCTGCAGTAATCAAATTCATTTAGTTATGTTCCCTCCTGTGAGTAAGAACTTCCGGAAGCCCGGGGTATCTGTGTTCGTGAGCGAAGATAACTGATACCGTCACCTTCAGATTTTTTAAGATCGAGATCTATTTTTACTCTGGCTCCGCGTTGACATGGACGGTCATGTCAGAGTTTACGCGTGACTCTACAGGTCCCATAGTTGTAATGCAGAAACGGAACAACTCTTGGGCCATATCGTGGCGAAGATTGACATCCTGTTTTCACAGACAATACCGAGTGGAACGCTACCTTAGCCACTCGGTATTCAGTTGGTTCAGACACACTCTTGTCTACCGGACATGGACAGCCACACGTCCTCTTTGTTGGATTTTCTGCTGACTACACATCCCGTAAAGTATCATATCATTGTTGAAACCCCCCTAGTGTCCTCCGATCATTGCCTAGTACGGAGTGTAATGTCCATTCAACGTCCGGCTCGTACTAGATCCGCGACCCGACGCGTTTGGCACTACAAGTCAGCTAACTGGATTAGAATGCGGTCTTTCTTTACTAAGCTCTGTGGTACCACTTGGAGGCAGATTGCGGCATTGGTTTGATGCTTCTGTCAGGTCTGCAGCAGTCGGCAAATGGCAGGCATACCAAGCTTGGGCTAAAAAATTAGTCACAAAGGATCTGAACTCTATAGTTCCGGAGTGGAAATATAACCATTCCTCTAAATTCTTCAAACGGCACACGGGGAATGATTCTCTGGCCCATACGGCAAAAGAGAAAGCCGATCTCTTGGGCACTCTTTTTGCCTCAAACTCGACTTTGAACGACCAAGGGAAAACACCGCCTACCATCCAGCGGTGTCAGAGTTCAATGCCGGAAATAATTTTCCGGCAAAAAACCATTCGTCGTTCTCTACTTTCCTTGGATGTTCATAAGTCGAGCGGGCCGGATGGTATTTCCCCATTGGTGCTACGAACGTGTGCCCCTGAGTTGACTCCAGTGCTAACGCGTTTGTTTCGGCACTCCTATCTCAAAGGCGTAGTCCCGGTCTCGTGGAAGTGTGCCTTTGTCCATCCGATCCCTAAAAAAGGTGATAGCTCGGATCCGGCTAACTACAGACCTATCGCCATCACCTCTCTTCTCTCCAAAATAATGGAGAATATCATAAACCGTCAGCTCCTCGCGTACCTTGAGGATCACCAGTTGATCAATGACCGGCAATATGGCTTTCGCCATGGTCGATCGGCTGGTGATCTTCTGTTATATCTCACACACCGTTGGGCTGCGGTTATTGAAAGCAAGGGAGAGGGTCTGGCAGTTAGTCTGGATATGGCGAAAGCCTTCGATCGTGTATGGCATAAGGGGCTTCTTTCGAAGCTTCCTTCCTATGGGCTTCCCGAGAGTTTATGCGAGTGGATTACCAGCTTCCTCACTGGGCGGAGCATACAGGTCGTTCTCGACGGTTTTTGCTCGGACCCCAAGCCCGTGAACGCTGGTGTACCCCAAGGCTGCGTGCTATCCCCAACCCTGTTTCTCCTGCACATCAATGATATGTTGGATATTTCCAACATACATTGTTATGCGGATGACAGCACTGGGGATGCGGTATATTCCGGCCGTGCAGGTCTCTCTCGGAAAAACGTCGACGGGTGCCGAAAGAAACTTGTGTCTTCTATAGAGACCTCCCTGGGGACGGTCTCAGAATGGGGTAAACTGAACCTCGTTCAGTTTAATCCCCTAAAGACACAGGTTTGCGCGTTTACCACTAAGAAAACCCCATTTGTCGTATCGCCGCTCTTTGATAGCACACCCCTCACCGCCTCGCCAAGTATCAGAATACTGGGACTCGATATTTCGAGCAACTGTCGGTTTCGTGGTCATTTGGAGAGCAAGGCCAAGTTGGCCTCGATGAAATTGGGTGTGATCAATAGAGCGAGGCAGTATTTCAATGCTGGCCAAAGACTTGCGCTCTATAAGGCGCAGGTCCGACCACATATGGAGTACTGTTCTCATCCCTGGTCCGGATCACCCCAATATCAGCTTCTACCTTTTGACCGCGTACAACGGAGAGCCGTACGGATTGTCGGGGACCCGGTGTTCTGTGAACGGCTGGACTCTTTGGCATTGCGTAGAGACGTGGCTTCTTTGTGCGTCTTCTATCGCATTTACAACGGGGAGTGTTCCGAAGAGCTATTTGATCTGATGCCTGCCGCCGAATTTCATCACCGCACAGCACATCAGCGCCTGCATTATCATCCCTACCATCTGGATGCGTAACGATCTTCTGCTGTGCGGTTTTCAAGAACTTTTCTTCCACGTACCACTAAGATGTGGAATGAAGAATCTTTTTGTTGGAGTAATAACAGTGTACTCAAGGGTAAGTATCATATTTTGTATGCCAATATTTTCAAACGGGTTAAGTTAATATATGGCAAAGTATGTTGTATTAAGGCTAAAAATAAATTGTTATTTATAACATGAAAATGTAAAACATTTCTCTCCTAAGATTTAATGACGATTAATAATTTATAATATTTACTTAAAAATTCAATTCAAACCTTTGAAACGAACGAAGAAGCCACGCTCGGCGGTTTTTTCAGTATAAATGTTTTATTTCTTTGTTTCATAATTTACTCTTGACATTTCAAAATTATGACAACTTCTCTCCTTTTTTGTGTCCACATTAGTTGACTTCGCAAAGAAAAGCAGTACAATAAACTTTTTTCCGATATAAAAAGAAATACGAAACCCGTGACTTAATCGTCTCACCATTGTATTTTTTGTTATAAAAGGTTTCTCTTTAATGATTTTATGTGATTTCATGATTAAAAAACGTTTTAATTGGATAAATCTCATTGATTTATTTAAATTGTACCTGTTATATATAATTATCGAGCTGTACTCACTCAATACCTATTATCGGAATGTGCCCACCTACTTTCAAAAGCATTCGGTATTCTTATTCCTGAGCTTGGAACATGGATCATACTTTAACTAAACTTAAAACACAAAAATAAATTTAAAGTGACGTAATAATTATATTATTGTCTTAAAATGTTAATTATTTACTCATTTAAAATGCGTATTTTCTACACACAGAAGGTTGAAAATAAAGGAAAACTATTTTATTACTAATTTTAATTAAAAAATTTCAAGAATACAAAAATCGTGAACATTAATTTGTGAATATCATTAAAATTTTCCACCAAATATAGTTATTTAACTATAGCTATAGCTATTTAACGTCACGGTGTGTGCTAACGCAAATCCATGACGTCCCATTACGGCGCAGAGGGCAACCGTTGGTTATTTAGTGGGTAGCCGTAAAAATGGCAGCATCCTCTATGCTGCCGGGTAGTCCCACATCACCCCCCGGCCGTCACCCCCATGGGCCGACGGGGTACCCGTAACGGGTTTTTCCAACGGAAAAAAAAGGCATAACATATTTAACAAACTCGTAGACATTAAAAAAAATTGTCCAAAATACTTATTTAATACTATGTTTTTTTTTCAAAGTTGTTTATATGTACCAGAGTGTAGGGTTACAAAGGAAATGTTGGGTAGTCGTATAGTTAAATCACAAAAGTATGAAATCTATTCCATTTAATTTTTTCACTTTTAGGTTAAGTTCTCTTTGTTTTTACTTTTATATGTTGGTTTGTCGTAACTTTTGAATCGGTATAAAAATAATGTATTAATAAACAATAATTAAAGCAAAAAAATTCAATGCGTCCATTATTCAGTGTGCATTATTAAATTTTGTTATTAAAATATTCATGCTCAAATTCACGACATGGAATAATGATAAGGGACAAGAATTAATGACAGCACAGTCGCAAAGTTACCCCTAACGAGGCTTAATAGCAGACCTTACTCTCTCCGAAGCCCGTATCAGCCACAAAGGTACAAGGATAATATTATCTCATTTAAATTCACCCTCTCTCCACTCTCTTTATCTATGACTGACCACTACTAAGCTTTTAAAAAGTTTCGATAATTTTGCTAAATTTTTCCTAACATTTAAGTTTTACGTCTCTTCCAACCAGAGATAGCTCTTATTTTTTAACATGGCACATTTATTAAAATTTGTTCAAATAAAAGAGGTTCTTGGATATGTTACTGTTAAAGTTATTTACAAAGTTACGATTCAATTTAGATTATAAACTAACAGTATTTGTTATTAAGTCGTTTCTACTTCCTCGAGACCACGCGAGAGAATTCTCAATAGTAATGTTTCTGAAGGTTTTCACCGTTTTTACAATTTTTCTTCATATTTTTTATTTTTGTAATTTGCTTCTTTTTAGGTCACATGACTTTAGGTTATGTGCGTCTTTTAAAACTAATTTAACTTAATTATTTACTGCTACTAAGTTTTCATTACTTACTGCATACTTATTAATAATTTGAATTTAAAACATGTATACATGTATGTTTGTAAATATATACTTTTATATATTTACCAATAAATTTTTTTATTAAGAACCGAAAATATTATTATTTTATATAAACTTTTATCGGAGACGCGATGCGATAATCATATTGTGGTATTTGTGAAAAAAATATATAATTTATAATATTGATTTTAAGTTTAATTTATTAGTTTGTTTATTAGAAACAAACAATTAAATTAAACTTAAAGTCTATTTATGTTAGTCTGATCTTGGTAATTTTCTTTCATTGTTTTTTTTTTGTTTTCTACCCTTCAATCCCTTTTAAAAATGTAAACTCTATTTTGTTGCAACAACCCTTTTGATAAGATTTTGTTTATAAATAATTGTATTGCCTTAAAATAAAAGTTACAAATTTTATCTCAAAATAGGTTAAATGGCTCAAAATTCAGTTTCAAGATTCATCTTTCACTAATAACCATAAAATTAGGTCAAACAAAACCTTTTAAAAATTTTATAACCTATGTCTTTGAACTAACTGTTTGCTTTCGCCTAATGTGACAGTAAAATTAAATAAGCTCATAATATTCTAAATAAGTTCAATACTCTTAAATGAATTAACTTTCATTAATCTTGGACAATCATTTCGATAAATTATGAATCCTTATTATTAATCAGGAAATTTTCTGGTTACAACAACAGAGTAGATCCAACACAAGTAGAGCATCTACCTTATTTTAAAGTGCAAAAAAACATCATGTTGATGTCAAACATTATTTGAAGTGATGATTATTACAGATGCGAGAAAAACTGATTTCATTATTATGAAGGGACATCTCATGCTATGAAATGTCGTCCTTTGTTAATATTGATTGCCAGTCTTCTTACATAGACAAGTACACTGTTTAAAAACCAATTATTCGTGTTTTCGTAGTATTGTTAATATCCTGTTATTGGTTAAATGTTATTACAGTTTGTAAAAATACTTTCACTCTCATTGTACCTTAGTAAGAGGCTTTGTGCCTTAGTAAGTGCTTAAATCCATTAAGTGTAAATACTAAATTTTTTTAAATGATAAGGCGCTAAATTTTAATAGAATTATTGCTATTTATAATAATTAGTAAATAAATATTATTAAAAATTAATGTGATTATTATTACTATTTCATTATTGTAATTTAAAATAATTAACATAATTATTTAGACGTATAAATTTTTAACTATTCTTTTTTTTAAATGTTATTGGTACGACCATTTTTGAAAAAATTATCGCGCGGTCGGGGTGATTTTGATATTAATCGATGCGTATTGACATTACTTGGAACTGATTAGTGTTTCAGCGAAGTCGATCAAACAGTTTTTTAGTTTTTAAAAAGAAACTGAATCGCTTATTGGTTTCTAGACCAGAAAGTTAATGTGATGGGGCTCGCACCCATTACCGCTTGTTTGTATAAAAAAATGTCTGCCGTTTTCAATAAAAACGATGATGAGTTTTCAGAACAGAATTAAAATTTAACAAACAAAAAAACTTCTTCACCATTAATTCCAATATACGGGTTACAACTCATTTCGTGAAAAGGTAAATTATTACTTACATTTCTTTTCTATAAAAATGTTGTATCAATTTTTTTTGTAGGAGCTTCAATACCAATCATTTTGTCCTAAGTCAAAAAGTGCTAGCGACTATGAATTTTTTGTATACTCGTACATAACATTATTTTTATTATTATCATTTTAATTATTATCATTTGTAATTTCTGTTTTTATTCTTATATTAATATTGTCTATGTTTTAGATACTTTTAAGTAATTTAACAAAAACCATATAAGATATCAAAGCTTGTAACCTATACCAATCAAGAAATTGATTTTCATATTCTCGATTGAAGCTAAAGAATTCTTCATAGAGCAATGTCATTCGATGCGACAAACTTTAGTATTTTACTTATAAAATTTACTCTGATTATGTCAATAAAGTGATATAAGGAAGAAACTATCAAAATTAATACTCTATAAAACCCTTGCTAGAATTATTTTTATCTCAATTCATGTACCTAATAGTTATATTTATTTAAGAATGAGAAATGTTAATTGCATATAATAAATATTACGAATAAAATATTAGTTCTAGGCTACATCAAATACAGATCATAAATACATTTCTATATATGTCACATTATTTATAAAGTAATTGTAATTTTATTTTACATATTTTATTATCACTTAATTAATTTTGTTTTATTTTATTTTAAATATTACTCAAAAAATATTGTAAAGTTAGCAAAAACAAGCGAGACACGTTACCCTACTAATTAAAAACTGGGATAATCCATTAGCGAATGGATTACCGGTACCACGTATAGCGATACAATGTTCTAATTTAGTCGGGTTATAACGACATTCGTAAGCGCCTTAACTCTCCGATCATGTCCTTAACTTTTCAAATCCCGTTAAAAGGGTTTTAGTTAAAAATCACGCTCTAGTGACTAAGAGGATCTAAATGCAATTTCGCATACATAAAGCTTATCGGAAGCTACAAATATGTAGCTTCCTGTTTCTAAAAGATGTCGCTTATGAGGTAACTAAGTTTTTGCTACGTTAATCTAGTTAAGTATATTTGAAATAAATTTGTATTACATAATCGTCAAATTGTTATTGGAAAATAAACGCTAAGTGGCAAATCGATTAAATTGCAATTTAGAAACCACATGAGTATTAACAGAAAGTTAAAAGAAAAAATGTAAGTAAATGTAAAATATGGTAAATTATGATTATAGACAGCTTGTTTAGAAATTTTATTGATTTTGATGGTAATAAATTAATAAAAGCAATATCAGTTTATTCTCAAATTGATATATTTATTTATTTTCAGCAAGCAAATACCCTACTTTATACATAATTTTCTTAATATGCATTTACAGGCGTGCCATATTGCTGTCGGGTAACGTTATTAAACACGTGATTGTGCATGTTCTTGGAAGTAGGTTAACTGAAAACTGCACAGATTCTACAAGGGCAGTAAAGCACAATAACCCTTACGTTCATAGACATGAATATATATATTACGATCGATTGAGGAGATACTGGCTCGTATTCTCATAGGTTAATATAATTCTAGAAATTCGAAAACTGATATAACCCCTATTAGCCATTGGTTACTTCCATGACATTTATTTAATAACATTGTCTAGAATTTATAACAATTTAGATATAGAATTTATAATAATTTGTATTTTTATCTCATATAACATATAATGATATGTTTGTAAAATTTTTTTTGAGTTGTAATTTATTTTGTGAGATAAATTAGTAAAAATAATAATAATAATAATATTACAGACAAAATACAATTATATATATTATAATTAATTAAATACACAAAATACAAGGAATAGATTAATTCATATAATTATATTAATAAAATACTTGTCCGTTGAACTGAATAAGTTATGGGAATAATACAAAATTTCGGACTAATAACTTAATTGTTGGCATCATTTCGTAAAACAAACTTCCATATTGAATTTCCCCGGCTGTTTTGTCTTTTATTAAATTGATTATATTTGTTCTCTTAAATTTTATTACAATTCTAGGTTAATTGTAAGCTTTCAAAGTTGCCGTTCAGCTCGTTTCTAAATTAGTTAAATTGCTCCCGACGTTAAGAAATCTCATTGTAGTATTCAGACCACTGGAGTCAATAAAAACACAACTTGTCTCTCGAAGTGATTCAAAAATAATAGTTATACAAAAGAAGCACAACAGGTTACTAACATGTAATAAGAAAAATATTTTTCCCAAAATGATAGCAATTAAAACCAGACTTAATGATATTACAATAAAGAAATTATTATCTTCATTATAATAGTTCCACATCTAAAAGTATGAAAAACATTGAATAAGTAAACAAAAGGATGAATAATAAAGACATTACCTTGGCATCGTTTTCCATTTATACCTCGACATGGTTCAAAGGTTGCGATGTCTCGATGATTCCAGAAAAGATTAATTAGAAAACGCATTCTCGTATATTTTAAATTGATTATTTTAAACATTTGCAGTTTTAATTTTAGCGACGGGAGATAAATTAAAGTAGAAGTATTTCTGTTGAAACATCTATAACATGATCGTTCTATATAACAAATAATTATATTTATTTCAAATATTCATTAAGTTTTTGATCACAAATATATCTATATGAATTTAACATACGAAAATTATTTATGAAAATCTATACTTAGAAATACTACCATAGTTATAATAATTAAACTTATCTGGGTTTTTAAACTTATCTGGGTTTTTTTTTATATTTTCTCTTCTGTTATGTTTTAGTACAATAAAAAATATCTATCTATCTATCTATATTTTAAAAGCTTTATAACTATTTTATTATTATATTAGAATAAAGACTGACTTATTGAAATAAAACTAATGTAAGACTTAACTAGTTCTTTTAATAAGATTTTTTATTTTTATTTTATTTTATCCTTTGGGGACCAAGTATTTTGAAAGAAAACACACTATCATAAAACGCACTATCAATCAATTCGTCAACGATGACTTCGACACCTTTCTTTAAACACCTCAATTAGACAAATATAATAAGAACTCAAAGAATTATAGTCAATACTCATATAATAATATACGATATGTCAAAATATAAGAGAATTAAACTATGATATTAACAACGCTTGGAAAAATAATTCTTGGCACCCACCTGAGCAACAGTAGTATAATAAGGCCCCCTGCATTATACCCTTTTGATTGTTATTTTGAATAAAACAAAAGTTAAATATTTAAAACAATAAAAATAGTAAAAATTTCAATTATTCATAGCTTCATAACACAGGGGTGTAAAGTTCTGTTTATAATATAGTAGAAGTTTTGTTGTAAGGATGTCATAGTGATAATTCAAAATTTAAATTAGGTGCGAAAACCACTAATCCTTAAAGATGGAGCGCAAATTACTAACGAGCTCACCAAATTTGATATTCAAAGTGACTAGGATTATACCGACCGACATTAAGTTTACTGTAATGTTTTTACAATGCAATGTACAATTGAAATTTTGTCTCTTTGAGAATGACATGGGCCAAAAACAATTAATCCAAAAAAATATACCAACAGAGTTAATATTATTTTCAAAAATGTATTTTATGGCATCGTTTTTCTCGATCGCGAAAATATTATACTTTAAACGCTTTATAATCTGAATATCTGAAAAATACTTATTAAAATTGACTATAACGTTCTTTATTCTTTTTAGAGGACATAAAAGTATATAATAAAAGTTTTATTAAAAAAAACAGACACCTCCACCCCGCAAATATTATAAATTTATATTATTTTAAAAATTACTTAATTACTTTATAATATATTATCTTACTGTGATAATTTACTTGAAAAAATATTTAAAAAATTAAACATTTTATTGATACAATTTAAAAATAATGTTAAAACCTATATACATAACTATATTATTTTATTTTCACATATATTCAACAAACAACATTCTGTCGTAATCGATAGTTTATGCTTATAAAATAGTATGTTTAATTGTAAATAAAATATATTACTATTATTTATAAATATTTTAATAAATGCTGTTTCGAGACAAGGGACTTGCTCATTCTCGCTACGCCGTAGCAAGTAACGAAATTATTTAAGCTTCGAGGGAACTAAGGGGATAATTGGAATTTTAATGTTAATGTTAATTTAGATTTTACATTATTATGAATAAATGAAAAATCTATATTATATTTTTCAAAGTGTTGAGACGCACGAATACTGCAAGTATAATCTATTTTGAAGGGTAATTTCTTTAAATTATACTTTTCAGAGGTGTAAAATAAATAAAACTGAAAAATATTTACCAATTTCAAACAATAGTCCTTTTAGAACCACCACAATTCAAGTAAAATTACAGCACAAAAAGCTAAAAATTGCAATGAACAATCACGTACAACCACCGGAATACTACGATAATGCCCGAACCGAACTGCAGACGCGTCCGTACTCGTCGGTGTTCGGACGACGAATGTCAGGTAGTCTAAATTTCGCTCAAATTTTGACAACTATCGTTGGCTTTGACAACTGTCGTACATATACAAAAAAGTTTTTGTAGGTATCCAAATTTACGGATTTAGTCAGCATATAGTCTATATATATTACGTTTATCGTGAGATGGTTTGTTGTCGATGATTTTATCTGATTTTCAAGTATTGTTATAAAATTAAATAAATGATATATAAAATAAACTGCTGTCACAAAAGTTTAAAACAAATTTAATAATTATTATGTAATAGTTAAATTTAAATTAAATTAATTTAAGTTAAATAACCTCAATAACTATATTCCATGTTTATTTTTTATTTTTTTTTTCAAAATAAAATAACAGGTCTTTGAGACTTCGTGACTCTCTTAAATAACAATAACAGTCAACCGAAATATATTTATTTTCTTATTAATAAATAAGAAGTACAGTTCTATTGGCAGTATACGTTTGGATAATTTATATGCACTATGTAGTGCATCGCCTCATAAACAATACATTTTAAAAATCAAAGCAATGTGTTATGTAATACGACATAGTAATGTTTTCCTTTTTTGCAAATAAAAATTAAAACATAAATTGGATTAGTTTTCATATCTTTTCCTTGAGGTAAAGGATTCTGTTATATATACAAAAATTTAAATATATTTGTGCTAATTTTAATAAATATTTTATATATAAATTTTATACTTAATTATCCAGTTTTGCTTAAAATAACTAAGTTTATGATATTATTTGTTTTACTTTGTTCATTTATTATTTTAATAAAAAATTGTAATAGAAAATTCTCGGGCAATATCTAGTTCCGTAAAATAATTATACCATATGTTTCATGTAGGAACATAAATTAAGCTTTGAGAGTTTGGATTAATGCTGACGAGAATGCACCCTTACAATCGACGCTATATAATCAATTTAATTACATTTTGTAGGAATTAGAAAAGCTTGGATTACTCGTAAATAGAAATTCTTTCCTTTTCTCTCTGAATAGCATCAAAGTATATTAGAATGGATGGTTGAACATTGAAATTGACTTTGTTTTATTGAATCGTTTTAATTTATAAAACATAGTTTCTGTTTAATGCTTATTTAAAAATTTTAATACCATAAATAGATAAGATCACTAAAAAAGAATCGAGTTATCAAAATAAAAATGACTAATTATATAATGCCTAAGGCTATTTATATAATATTAGAGAGAATAGTACCTTTGAAGAGAAACAGGTAAATTGCGTAATTATTAATAGTTTAACTACAAACAAAATGTTGTTTTTTTGTCGTAAAAGAAGTACAATTAAACATTCTCAAATTTATAATATAAATGAGAAATTTTATTACATAGTATTTTAATAATATAACCAATACCATTGAAATGCAGAACACATTGCCAAGCAATCTTACAAGCGTATGCAATCAATTATAGGGGATTTAATATTAGGTTTAATACGTCAGAGTGAGGATTAAGAATGACATGACTGGCTGACAATTCAGAACGGTTATAAGCTTACTGACTGGTGATTATAAATTTATAATCAGCCAATACTTTCAGAAGATTAAAACAATAAAACTAATTATAAAACCAATTAGAATTAAGCAGTAAATTAAGGACTATTAACTCTATATAAAATATAAATTTATATAACATTTTAATACTTGCGTAAAGAAAGAATCAGAAAATAAGCTTAATGTAGCTCGGGCACAGGTCGGTGAAAATAAATCAGTCCGCTGCGCTCACGGTTAAATGAAAAAAAAAATCAGCTAAACCTTGTTAGTTGTTAATTCGATGTTTACTGTAAGATAATCAAGTTGGTCACGCGAATACAGGAATCAAGGGTTTAGGCAGGGTTTAGTATTTTGTTGTGATTTGAATAGGACTACCCAGGAGGGTGCCAGTCAAGCTGGGCAATCCCTCCCGGCGTCTTCGGACGTCGGCTGCCCCACGTACTCTGGGGGGGGCACAAATCGCTTCGTAGGTCGGCAGTCCGCCGGCCTTCGTGAACACGACCCTAGCATTCGAACAACTGACATCGATTTTGCTTACGGAATGGATTTTGTTGATGTGGATGCGGAGGAGTCGACCCCGTTGGTCGGCTCTTCTGCTAAGGACCCTGGCAAGCCTAAGGGATTCCGAACGGTTCTGAATACGGGAACATTATTAAAGGGAACTAAGCTGGGCTCTCGCGGTAGCGAACAGTTGTCCGACCGCGAGGGCAATAGTCGGCGTAAGAGGCCTCTCTCCGAGGTCGCTCCGACTCTTAGTGACGCGTCCGGTAGTGACTCGGAGCGTGGTGTTGCATCTGCTAAATGCAGCGCCGCTCGTCGTGGACGCGCCACTACTAGGAGTGGGCTCGCTCAGGCGAAGGCTGAGCTGCGAGCCCGCAGAATGGAGGCGGAGGAGGCCGAGTTCGAGCGCCAACTGAGCGCTCGGGCCTTCCGCAAGCAGCCTGCTGCTGCGTTTGAGTGTAGGCCGGGACCCGAGGAAGACCTGTCCTTGGAGTCGCAACCGGAATACACTCCCGCACACTTGGAAGTGGAGGAGCTGAGGGCGGTCGCTGGGCGACATGCTGCCTCTATAGTAGAGGTTAGCAAAAAGTCCCTGAATCTCAAGGGGACTATGGTCAAGGCCCTGAGGGAGGCTTCGAGCGGCATACTCGAAGTCGTGCAGGCCTTGGCCAGCCGCAGCGAGCCGGAGGAAACGCGCCGCATCCGTGCAGACAATGCGCGTCTCCACAGGGAGGTGGAGGCCCTCAAGGGTGAGCTGAAGGCTCACCGGAAGGAGTTCTCCGAGATGAGGGCATCTGCGGCCAAAGTCGTGGCTCCTGAGATGCCCTCCCTTAACTCGGAGACCTTGGAGGAGTTGAGGCGATCTCTTATTACCTCGGTGGGCGTTATGCTAAACGCCCGCCTTGCAGGTATCGAAGATCGCCTCCTCCCTGCGAAGAACCTTCGGCCACCCCTAGCGGCAGACCGCAAAAGGGAGGCAGCTGCAGCAGCTGCCCGGAAGTCCGCTCCAAGTAGGCGATCAGGCTCGCCCATCCTAGTGGCGAGGCCTGTGGTGCCACGGCCTCCTCCGGCGCCTGTACACACGGTAGCCGTTACAGAGGAGACCTGGACCACGGTCGTGCGGCGGGGCAGGCGCAAGAAGAGTGCTCCCCGCCCGCCGGCCCCGGCTCCAGCGGTCAAACCCGCAGCCCGCCAGGCAGCTCCTGAGCCTTCGCAGCCGTCGAAGAAAGGCAGAGGCCGCAGAAGGCGGAAGGCCAGGGCGAGAAGGCGCAAGGGCCACTCCCGGCCGAAGCCAAAGTTGCCGCCGCCTCAGTCACCTGCAGTTATCATCAGGCTGCATGACGAGGCGGCTTCTAAAGGCGTAACTTATGCCCACGTCCTCGAGCGCGCCGCCGAGAAAATTGATCTCGGCGAGATAGGGCTCGAGGGCGGTCTCGTGATACGGCGATCGGCCACGGGAGCTAGGCTCCTGGAGCTGCCGAAGGCGGCAGCTGATAAGGCGGGGGTGCTGGAGGCGAGCCTCCGCACCGCCTTGGATGGGGTTGCAGACGTCGCCCAGGCCCAGAAGAGGGTAAGCCTCAGGATCAAGGGCTTGGACGACTCTGCAACTAAAGAGAAGGTGGCAGCCGCAGTCTGCCGCATCACTGGGTGCTCCAGGGAGTCTCTCCACGTTGGGGAGATTCGCTGGGGCGTCATGCACAGGGGCGCCACCTTTGCCCGGTGCACGGTCGATGCGGCGAGGATCCTGCTGGGGGCGGAGCGACTGCTTGTCGGCTGGAGTCCGGCCAAAGTGGAGCTCCTGGAGGAGCGACCGCTGCGGTGTTTCGGGTGTATGGAACTCGGGCACACGCGTGCGGTTTGCCCCTCCAACATCGACCGCAGTAAGATCTGCTTCCGGTGCGGCTTGATGGGTCACGATCGTGCCAGCTGCACCGGAGTGCTGCGGTGCGCGGTCTGCGCAGAGCGAGGTCTGCCAGCGGGACACGAGCTGGGGAGCCGGGCATGTAAGGCTCCGTCCAAAGGACGCAAAGCAGCCCGCCCCTCTCCGCCGGCTCCCAAGGACGTACGCCCCCAGGCGCCTGTTGAGGCCATGTCGCAATGAACAGTCTGCGACATGGCTTCCTTCAGGCGAACCTCAACCACTCCCCCGCGGCTCAGGACCTTTTCCTGCAGGCCATGGCGGAGAGGGAGGTAGATATCGCGGTGGCCTGTGAGCCCTACTATGTCCCCCCAATTCCAAATTGGTCGGGGGACATAAACGGCTCCGTGGCGTTGGTTGTGGGATCTAGTCCCGGTCCCCCTCTCTCCACCCTGGAGACTGGCCCGGGTTTAGTAGTGGCGCGGTGGGGGGAGTACGTGGTTGTCGGCACGTACTTCTCTCCCAATCGCAGCCTGGCGGAGTTCGAGATCTTCCTGGACTCCGTCAGGGAGGCGATCAGCAGACAGGCGTCGGGGAAAACAATCGTCCTCGGCGACCTGAACGCTAAATCCGCGGCCTGGGGGAACCACGTCACGGACGCTAGGGGCAGAGCTGTTCAGATCTGGTCGCTCCTCTCCGGTCTGTCCCTCCTCAATAGGGGGACCGAACCGACCTGCGTGCGGCCGCAAGGGAGTTCCGTGGTGGACGTCTCGTTCGCCACCCCAGCTGTCGCACGTTTGGTCCACGACTGGAGAGTCGAGAAGGAGGTGGAGACTCTATCGGATCACCAATACATCCGGTTTGAGATCTCCACCGCCCGACCGGATCTGGCCGAGCCACCGCGGGGAGGAAGTCGATTTCCTCGCTGGGCAGTCCAGCGGCTGGACCGGGAAATGGCTGCAGAGGCAGCCATCGTACAGGGCTGGGCTTTTCCCGATCCTCCCAGCGAGGAAACCGACGTGGAGGCGATGGCGGGCCGCATGCGCGAAGCCCTCTCTCGGGTTTGTGATGCGGCCATGCCGAGGGTGGGGTCTAGGCCCCGGCGGCGTAGAGGTGTCTATTGGTGGTCGCCCGAAATAGCCGAACTTCGGGCGGCCTGCTGCAGGGCTCGTAGGGCCTTCGTCCGGTGTCGCCGACGTCACGGCTTTGACCCGGATCTGGAGGCCCAGCTGCGGAGCTGTTACCGTGATGCGAGAACAGTTCTGCGCTTGGCGATTCGAAAGGCGAAGGACCTGGCTCGGGAGGAAATCCTGGCAGGTCTCGACAGGGACCCATGGGGGCGAACCTATCGCGCGGCACGGAACAAACTCCGCACCGCGTGCGCCCCGGTCATGGAGTCCCTGCAGCCGGATTTCCTCGAAAGGCTGGTGGGGGAACTTTTCCCGGAGTCCACCGGCCACTCGCCTCCTGTGATGGCTCCCCCTTTTCATAGTGGGGGGGTTGGCTCTGTCCCAGACATCACGGAGGCCGAGCTGGAGGTCGCATCGAATCGCCTACGAGCCCGCAGCACTGCGCCGGGGCCGGACGGTATTCCAGGGCGAGTGCTGTTCATCGCTCTGGAATATTTGGGTGGCAGGCTTCGGGAACTGTTCAACCTCTGCTTGCGCACTGGACAGTTCCCGAAAGCCTGGAAGCGGGGCAGGTTGTGCCTGTTGCGGAAGCAGGGTCGTTCTGCCGTCTCTGCATCCGCATACAGGCCGATCGTGCTGCTGGATGAGACGGGCAAACTTTTCGAGAAAATTCTCTCTGCCCGTCTCATCCGTCACCTCGAAGAGGTGGGTCCGGATCTCTCAGAGGCTCAGTTCGGCTTCAGGGCGGGTCGTTCTACGATAGACGCCCTGAGAGCTCTGAGAGATGTGACCCAAGAGGCTTTTCGCGAGGGGGACGTCGTTTTGGCGGTTTCGCTGGACGTCGCTAACGCCTTCAACAGTCTTCCGTTCGAGACATTGGTCGAGGCGCTCCGGTACCATGGAGTGCCTCCCTATCTCCGGAGACTGTTGGGGGCCTACCTGCAGGACAGAGAGGTCCTGTGGGAGCGCGGCGACCAGCGAATGTACCGACGTGCCGTGAGCCGAGGGGTTCCACAGGGGTCCGTTTTGGGACCGGTCCTGTGGAACCTGGGCTATGACTGGCTGCTCCGCTGTCCTCTCCTTCCCCGGATGAGGGTGTTTTGTTACGCTGATGACACCCTCGTCACAGCACGGGGAGGGAGCTTTGCGGAAGCGGCCCGTCTTGCTACCGTCGGTGCAACGCTCGTTGCGGACCGCATAGGGCTGCTGGGTTTGGAGGTCTCCGTCACTAAAACGGAGGCCATCCTGTTCCACGGCCCTCGGCGAGGTCCCCCTCGTCGGGCGTCCATCTCCGTCCAGGGTTCGGAGGTGGTGGTGAAGGCCCAGATGAAATATCTGGGCCTCACTCTGGACGGAAGGTGGAACTTCGGGGCGCACTTCTCCCTTCTCGCCCCGAAGTTGGTTTCCACCGCAGCTGCCTTGGGAAGGCTTCTGCCTAACGTCGGTGGGCCGCAGGCTCCATGCCGGCGCCTATATGCCGGCATCGTGAGGAGCATGGCCCTATACGGTGCTCCCATATGGTCGGAGTCCCTCACCGCTCACTCAAGGACCCTGTTGCGAAGAACGCAAAGGGTCCTAGCGGTGAGGATGATCAGGGGGTACCGTACGGTGTCCTTCACGGCGGCTACACTCCTGGCGAGCGATCCGCCCTGGGAGCTACAGGCGGAGGTGCTCGCAGCCATGTACTGGCACCGGGCAGAAGCCTTGGCCACGGGGGTAAGGCCCGAGGTGGCGCGAATCAGGGCTCTAGCTCACCGAGCCCTGATGCGACGGTGGAACAGGGACTTAGAGTCCCCTGCCGCCGGTATGATCACAGTGGAGGCGGTCCGCCCTCACTTCGAACACTGGATCAATCGGCGGCATGGAACGCTTACGTTCCGTCTTGTGCAGGTGCTGACCGGGCATGGTTGCTTCGGTGGGTACCTGCACAGGATAGCACGAAGGGAGGCGACCCCCTCCTGCCATCACTGTGACGAGTCCGTCGACTCGGCTCGTCACACCTTGGCGGAGTGCGCCGCCTGGGACCACCAGCGCACTGAGCTGGTGGGCGTGATTGGCAGGGACCTCTCGCTGCCGCGCGTTATCAGCGCGATGGTCAGCAGCGAGAGGTGCTGGGTCGCAATGGCCTCCTTCTGCGAGCAAGTCATCGCCGCAAAGGAGGCCGCGGAGCGGGTCAGGGAGTCAGCCTCGTCCGCTGACCCGCTCCGTCGGGGAAGACTGGGTAGAAGGAGGCGGGAATACGCCCGCCGCTTCCTTCCCCAGTTGTAGGCCTGGTGAGGGGGGAGGGTGACCCCTCTTACCTAACATAGGCCTGCGATGGGAGGGTGCTCTACGTTGCTCGGGGCACCCTCATTCGGGGGGTCTCGCCGGGGCGTCACGGTGTGTGCTAACGCGATCCCGTGACGTCCCATTACGGCAAAGAGGGCAACCGTTGGTTTTTTAGTGGGTAGCCTTAAAAATGGCAGCATCCTCTATGCTGCCGGGTAGTCCCACATAACCCCCCGGCCGTCACCCCCCTGGGCCGACGGGGTACCCGTAACGGGTTTTTCCAACGGAAAAAAAAAAAAAAAAAACAAAAAAAAAAAAAAAAAAAAAAAAAGGGTTTAGTATTTTGTTACTGAAAAGGTACTCGTATAAGATACTTTAAATAATGTCTTTAAAAAATATATATTTTTTAATTTAAATGAAAAAAACGGTGTTCTTATTTATTTCGTTTCAAAGTAAAATATGAGATACAATCACGAATTAAAGTTTAATATTTCATTGTAAAATGAAATATATGCTTTTACTTTTCAGAAAGCATTCATTGAACGGGCCTTTTTGGTTAGGAATAAAACATCCTTACAATATATATAAAACAAACCTTAAGAATAGCAGTAAAGAGTTTTCCCATGGAAAGAGTGCGTGTTTCTAACTGCCCTCAACGCTTCACAAATTTTATTCAAGCCCATTGAGATAATTTTGAATTAGCTTCATATATTTTTAATTTTATTATATTAACCCCTTGAACGGAAATGACGAGTCGTCATAAACTTTCCTCAATAAACAATGACGAACTGGAATCGTCAGAAATTATTGAAGTGTGATGCTTTTTATGAGAGGTATATTATAACTCATATCGACTTTATTGTTTTGATAACTACCATACTTCTAACTACCGTTACTATGTAATTTATATAAATATAAATATATTGTTTGTTACATTATATTCAAGGGCTTAATATATATACTAATATACATTACAAGAATAAATAGTGTTATGCTATCGAAACAAAAATCCTTGTAACAAATTTTTATGACAAGACTAAGTATGTTCGCAAAGATATAGATTTTATGCGAAGTGTCATTAATTCTTCAAAGACAGTAAGTAACCTTCAACTGATGTTATTTAGTTGACTATATGATTTGTTACGTCAAACGCAAGCGTAACATGAAGCCTGGTAATTGGATTAATATCGAAAAGGTCGAGCTTCAATTAACTTGATAAGTGGAAGTTTCGTGCTCTACGGAGTAATTTGTAGTATTGTTAAAATTAACACAAACATAAATATATTAATAATAAATAAAAGTAATCTTTTTTCTATTCTAGAATTTAATATTAGAAATGTGGTCAAAGTATTTGATTAGGGATAGTAGTCTAGTCATACTATATAATTAATATTTAAATAATGTTAATCTTTTCATTTCTCTAATAGGTATGCTTTTAATTTTTTTGTGTCCTATCTGTTTACTCCCTTTTTTTTGTTCGTTGGAAAAATCCGTTACGTTAGGGATAACCCCTTCGGCCAAGAAGATGATGGCCGGGGGGGTTATGTAGGACTACCCGGCGGCATAGAGTACGCTGCCATTTTTAAGACTACCCACTAAAAAACAAACGGTTGCCCTGGTCGCCTTAGTGGGACGCCATGGAATCGCGCTAGCACTCACCGTAACTATTTCTTTAGTCATACTGTTTTAAATGAATTCCAATTTACTGTCAGTAGTTATTGTCTCTTAATAATTTTTAATAAGCAAAATCAAATCAAAATTGCTCTCTCAATTAAATTAAAAACTAATAATTTATACAAAATATTGCCTTAAAATTCTATCTATGAGATAGAATAAAAAATATTCATGCTAATAAAACTCAAAGTAACGTAGGCGTTACGCTGTTAAATCAAAATGAAACATCTGTATATTTTAAATTGGACTATAGAATGTAATTCCGAGGTACGAGTATATTGGGCTGAGTGATTTAGCATAAAATCTGATGTTGAGAATATAGTATCGAGAGCAGCGGAATAAAAAAAGACAAGTATAAAAAATAACAAAATAAATTACTTAAATTTTGTTATTACTTGTTACTTGCATATATATTGTTAAATTAACTAGAAGTTGTAAGTGTTGTGTAAGTGTTGTGTTTTTAAAAAACCAAAGGAGATAATAAAATTTAATAATTTGTAATTTACTTTAAGCTCAGAATAAAGCATAAATATCATCTAAGTATCATATAAATAATGGTACTCTTGTTGTTTTGTCATTTATTATTTATGGCATAATTAATGTCATAATATCATACTTGTTTTTACTTAGCAGCGATCTTACTATTTCTCTGGTAAACAATAGTGCTATTCTATTATATAACCCTTTTATAACTATTAAAATATGGTACAACATGTCTTTATGCTGACACCCGCTACCCAGGGGAATATAACCACAGAACAATCTGAAGGTAAACCAGCAAAAACCTTAAAGCTAACCATAAACTTTGATTAGATTTCGTAACAGGCTACGGCAACGTACATTAGAATGCGTGAATCGCGACGGGCATAATTGAATTTTCTAGGTCATTGCCCTGGATTTGAAGTTGAGATTGTGCACTGCCTCAGGAAAGGATTTTCTTGCTTGAACTTTAACGCGTACGTTTGCTTTTATGATTATCTGTGAGGGATTCTCCAAGGAGGATAAACTGATTTATATATTTTTTTATTTAATTTTAAGATAGTAATAGTAATCCTATTTAGTGCAATTTCTAATGTATCCAAACATTTATAAAAGCGATATATTAGGTACCTAAACACAATTCTCAATAATTATTATTTTATTTTTACTTCTCACAAAATGGCTCTTACTAATGGATATTGATTTTAAATCATAGCTGTAATAGTTAATGATACAAAATAAATTCTTAAGGAGAGAAAAAAATATATAATAACAATAAAAAACAAGCTAGAGTTGAAATTTTAAAAGGCTTGTGTTCCGTAACCATTCTATAATTAAATTCTTTAATAGTAAATATCTAATTATGAAATATTTTTTATTTTGTAAATTACTTACAATAAAAAACTTACGATTCTTATTACGGTTACGATTTTAGGAACGATAGAATTTTTTTGTCTTTTTATATGACAATATTTGTATATTGTAATATTAAAAAAATAATGATAAACTATGAGTATTGATGATATACTATTTAAAACATACATGGTTACGCAACCCTAAAACATAGTTTTCCCACAATAGAATGCGTGTCACGAGCACCGCCCTGTATAAATAAAGGAGACGCCTCAATTTATTGCGTGCGTGTGCAATTCGTTTCACCTGTAATTTGATGTATCACTGCATATTTGAGACGTTGCTAGTAGGTCATATTTGTCTTACAGATTTTAAATTATTTCTTTATAACTTTTTATAGTTCGCAATTCTATTATTTTTTATATTTTTAAATTATATCCTTATATCAAAGTTAATAACGATCATCAAAAATTCTGAAGTACAAGGTTTTCTAAAATGGCAACAAGGTCTCAGGCAAAATGTAATATAAGTGGCACGTCGTAAAACCCTATAAACTATATCCATCTAAACTCCATCGAAACTATCAGCTCTTTCCTATTACAAACTCGGGAACAAATTCGGCAGTGAGGCATTACAATTTTATCCCTCGGGTGTGAGCTAAATTTTAGTTTAATAAAGAGCTTATATATACTAATATATAGATGTTTACGATAATATAGCTCATAATATAAACAATAAATGATACGTATAATAATAATAATGAGCTTTCTTTTATCATCCCACGTATTTGATGTAGGTATTGAGCTATTAAAATTAGTAATTTACTTCCTTTTCTTAATTCTTAATTTTCTTAACGTTTGAACTTAAATTGAATAAAACATATTGATTTCCATTAAAAATAAAAGCAAAAACGAATCTCCGTAAAAGGTACTGTGAAAAGTGAGTATTTGGTGGAAATTACTCCTCTAAAACAATACAGCTTCGTAAGATCTCGAAAGACATTTACGGAAGAGCTATTATTAAAGAAAGTATTTTCTGATAACCATAATGGAAAAGCTAGGTATTGAAAAACTGAAACAGGTCAATTGTTCTGACTCACTGTTACTTCAGGACAACGTTAGACGACGGTCAGCGGATAGACGGTCGCTTAATCAATAGAGTTGCGACTGCAATGTCTTATCCTTGGAAATGAACATAATTCCCGGATCTTGTTCACTTCACACTTCATGTTCATTATATTTATATATATACTAGCTGACCCGGCAAACGTTGTTTTGACATATAAAGAATTCCTTAGTAATTTCTAGTCTAGACAAAAAGGGAATATAAAAATAATGGCGGGGATAACTAATTAAATGACGATTGATCAGTTATCGACCACGGATGAAAAATGATTAAATTACCAAAATAGCTATTAAGACATGGGGGTTAGTGATAAAAGGGTAAGAATTTATGGTGGCATATATTTTTTAACGCGACATAATAAAAAAAAATTAAAAATTAAAAAAAATTCTAAGGGGTATGAAAAAGATGTTGGCCGATTCTCAGACCTACTCAATATGCTCACAAAATTTCATGAGAATCAGTCAAGCCGTTTCGGAGGAGTACGGGAACGAACATTGTGATACGAGAATTCTATATATAAGATATATATATGAAATATGTAAGTTTATATATTTCTATTGGTTCAATTGTTCCGTATAAAACTTCTTTATAAAACTTATGCAGCTTCAATATACTTAACTAAGTCACTAATGTTCGTGTTATATATTTATATTAGTATAATTGTGCATAAACCGTTACTTAAAACGCTTTTTGAAGCTTTTTATATAATTTCAAAAACGTATAGAAAATAACAATACATAATGACATATCAGTAATGAGATTAATCTATGTATATAAAAAGACTATGGCAGACTAAGTTAAAATGATAGGTCTTTGAAATTTGGAATCCTTGGATTTTTTTTTTATATAATTTTATTTACTTTCAAGTCTCATTCTAAACTGATATGTAAATATGCTTAGAAATAGTAAAAAAGAATTATAATGTATTATTCTTATTTCATCAATATCTAAATATTAGAAGCCACTACAACTATATAATCACTGCCAGCACAAAACTTTTCATTATATCCAGAACGACCTCTCCTAGTTGTTACAATGCATTCGGGAAACTTTTGTAATTAATTTTTTTAAACTTAACGACCTCTATTTTACTGCAATTGCTACTTTTTTTGCATGTGTTCAGACACGTGATATTATTTATTTAATTATTTATTCATTTATTTATTTATTTATACGTCCAATTATTCATTCATTCGTTCACTTGTTCGTTCGTTCGTTCATTTATTTAATTATATCCTTTCCACTTTGAATCCATATCAGTGAACACTTGTGTATGTCAATTTGAAAAGTCAGGTGGGCCTATATTGATACCGTACTTATCGAAATAAGCCCTGGACATTCTCCAACTTAAGAGTTTAGGCTGCAAACGCGCCCTGGTCTGAGAAGAACTACACAACAAATTGAACCGTGTATTTTTTTAAATTGTGATCACTATTTCACAAACGTCAACATATTGAACATTTTTTTAAGAACAGCTAGAGCAGTCGTAATCAATTCAATATGAATACCCAAAGATTTTAATCAATAAATATTGTAATTTAGTAATTTTCAACAACGCGACCAACGACTTGGCGGCAGATTGTCTTCTTTTAATAAAACAACATCCCCAAATTTCGGCTCAGTAGTTTTTCAGGACCATTTATATCTATTCATTAGGTTCGATAAATATTCTTGGGACCAGCATTGCCCAAATGATTGTACCATTCTCTGAATATATTGCCATCTTGACAAATAATTTACGTTTACGTTATTATTGCTGTCTGGTACATTTACTCCGATTAGGAAACGTCCACGTGTTAAAGTCAAGCCTGCACTTGAGTGAGAAACGTGCTTATCTCCTCATATGTTAATGTAGCTTCACCGATAACCCTTTTGAGATGAAACTTAATTGACTTCACCCCTGCCTCCCAAAGGCCGCCAAAATTAGGTCTATGAGGAGGAATGAAGTGCCATCTAGTACCGTTAGCTCCCAGTTGATTAGGTATCGTTTTCTGAATTGATGAAAATTTCTGCAACTCTCTGGATGCAACTATAAAAATTGTGCCATTGTCACTCCATATTTTGGCACAATGACTTCGCTTAGATATAAAACGTCTAAAAGCCATTAAAAAGGCTTGTGTACTCATATCGCTTACAACATCGAAATGTAGAGCTCGAGTACACATACATACAAACAGGCATAAATAGCCTTTGTATGAACGATAGCCACGGCCCTTTTTAGTCCTAATATTTATCAGGCCAGCATAGTCAACGCCACTATGCAAAAATGGTCGCGCTGGAATATATCGTTAGATGGTAGATAACTCATCAATTGATTTTGAACACTGGCTGGCTTTTTATCACATATAAAGCATTTACGCTCATGTTGTTTGACAAAATTTTTCAGTCCTATAATCCAGTAAGCTGTCCTTAAATAATAAATCATCAACTGGGTACCTCCATGAAGAGTTTTTATGTGAGCGTCGGATACTATAAGATTTGTCAGGCTACTGGAGTTAGGTAAGAACTTTTGGAGGTTTTTCCTCTTCACTAATTAAAGAATTTTCAATTCTAACCTTCACTCTCATAATATACTTATATTGTCAAAATTCAAAATATGGGCAGAGTGTATTTAGCTTACTCGATTTTAATTGTAAATAACCAATGTTCTTTAAATGTAAATATTCTGTTTTAAATGTTTCTTTTTGTGTTTGTCTTATACAATATTCTAAAGCTTCTTCTAATTCTATCATTCGTAAATAAGACTGTTTGAATTTATTAGTCCTTAAGAATCGCCTGCAATATGCAACGATCCTAACAAATTTTTATAAAGATGAATACCACTCGAAAATGGAGTTTTTTGAAATTACGGCAATGTGTGTCTTTGGGAATTCGTCGAAGTCGAAGTCGATATTTAAGACATTTGGTCCCGTATAAACTATTATTTTATCTTTGATAAACGAGAGCCCTGTATTGTTAATTAAGGAACTCGGTAAAATTCCTCTAGAGGCAATCTGCGGGGTTTATATTCGTTAGAGAAGCTTTCATGTTGGTTAATATTTCTGATGTACGATTGATTGCCTACAAAAGTTTTCCATCTGCTTGGATAGCTATTAAACCAAGCCAGCACTACAGTAAAATCAGTCCAAGCTTTAACATTGTTCTTACGAATGTTTAAGATCCCTGCAGCTTCGATCAGAAGATTTGAAAGCAAAACTGCTCCACATAACTCTTAATGCTATAGAGCATCCTCTACCAGTCAACCCAACCATAGAGAAAAAAAAAGAAAAACATAAAAATTAGGTAACATAAGCTAAATTTCAATTATAATAACTAAATTAAAGTTATTTCTAAATAAATAAATATAAATATTTGTTAATATAGATACATAAATGCGAATAAATACTTACATTAATATAATATTAATTAATATAAAAGCAATACGTGATATACATGACAAATAAAATAAGAATTTATGAAAAATATATAGAATTAATTATAAGGTTCTCCATTAAATATTTATGAACAGATTTTTTGAAAAAAATTTTGTTTGCACAGCGTCTAATATGTTCGGGTAAGCCGTTCCAGAGTTTAATAGTGTGTACTGTGAAGGAATTGGCGATGAACCCAAAATGGGGTGAAGGAATGAAAAGTTTGAGATTAGAAGAGGAGCGAAGATACAAGTCATGAGTATTTCCAAGTAGTTCCTAAAATATTTGCATAACAGTTCATTTCATTCTATAGACAACTCGCAACTTAAAATTCCTTTTCACTCCACTACTTTCCACACAAGTTCATTTACTGTTCAAGCTTCTCGTCTTGTCAAGCTTGTCACCTTGAAATCTTTGCCGTCGTGTATTCGACAAGCTCAATTCCTTTATATGTTTAGAAATCTAATAAAATAATATTTTCTTGCACTTTCATTTTCTTGCAACTAATTTCTCTTCCACCTTCTACTACATTTCTGTTATCATTAGATATTATTATAATATCAATAACTTATTTAAGTACTATTTATGCATATAAATGATGTAAATTTTATATAATTATTTATGTACTTAAATGTATTATATTTTTTGTAATCTCCTATAACTGCATTACCAGGAAGAATTTGCTTATGAGCGATATTATTATTATTAGTTGAAATTCCTAATATTTTTATATTTCCGTTTGCTATGAAGGTGTCTTTTTATTATAGTAGTTGTAAGTAATATCTAATTTGTCATTCCCCTTATGGCATATTAGGTCAGCCTTAATGCCTTGATTTGATTGTAGAACCACCTGAAGCTTAGATTGCATCTGTGGACAAAGATAATGGCTTATGCATACATTATTATGTTAACAATTAGATAGGCTTTTAGTTATGCCAGTGTTATTTATGCAAAATTTATATATAAAATTTAATATTTTCATAATACAATGGTTACATGATCATTATTATTATTATTTTTATTTTTTTTTATGTTTGATTTATGATTCTTCAATCATAAATAATAATTAACTTATATCTTTCATTATACCTACAAATTGGCGTAAATAAAATATATATTTTATACAGGATAATTAGTATATTAATTGAATTATTTAAACGATTATTAAAAAAATTGTGTGAATAATTCACAACTTTTGTACGATGAAATTGTTTTAGTATTGTTGTATTATAAGTGAACTTTAAAATAATTTTAGAACAATTATAGGTGATAAATAAACTGACTGTCTGACAGACACCATCATCTCGTCTTACCGCGAACACGTTTGCTGCAAAGCATTCGAAACTTCGGGTTAAATTTAAAAATGTAATAATAAACGCGAGTTAAATCCGTAAAATAGTTTTATTGAAATGTGTAGTACTCGTGTAAATCTTAGAAAACATCAATTATAGATTTTCGAAACTATGCGGTTTACAGCGACCAACAACCGAATTGAAGTACATAAACATTACATATTATCCACCTACCATGAGTGCGTATCAAGTTTGGTGAGCGAAGCGATTGAAATTCGCAACACTGCAATTTTATTCGTGACAATGGCCTTAAGCTAACGAGTATATGGGATTCTATGGGTGAGTTGTGTAAACAGGAAAAGTATCGTGAGATAGTTAAAAATAGTAAAGTTGTTGTGTGGTCGCCAAAAAAAAAAGGAAGGAGGGTAGATCGATTTTATTTAAATAAGTGTTCCAACCATGAATAAGTTTAAAAGCAGTAAAGCATATGTGTATGTACTCCCTGCGAGTGGTGACAGGGTGCAGATAAATAATTAATGTTTATTGAACTTATATGTATAGCAATAATACATAATATTGAGCAAAATATTTGTTAACATTTATATCGGAATAAGGGTAACATAAATTAATAACGAATTATTTTAGGAAATTTTGTTACATTTATAATTTTGGTTATGTTTAGGTGGTTAGTTACTTTTAATTGATAATTTTAATAATTATGATTGAACGCTTCCAAAATAAGCTTACCAGGTTCCTCTATCTTAAGACGTATGTCTTGTATCCGGGCTGTATCCTATCTTGTCCGTTATTGGCATGTTGGGATACAGTAAGCTGGAAGCAAGGTGGAAGCAAGCTGCGAGTAGTGAACGCGGCATGTCATGTAGATCTGTTCAGTTGCACACTGGACGAGTTCACTAGCATATGCTACAAGCTGTGTTCGTAGTGTAAATAACATTATTTTTTTAATATTATATATATTTCACATTGTTAAACATGACATGTAAAGGGTTTGTGTTGAATTTTATCCTATGGAATTTTTTATTATTATTTTTTAGACTTATAATTAAACGTGGAATAATTATTTAATTTTATTGTAACAGTTTTTGTGTAATTTATGTCTTAATTTTTATATTTACTGTTTTATGTTAACTTATCCAACGAATTGATTTTTACTGTAATGGTTAATTTTATGTTTAAATACATAAATAAATAAATAAGTAAGTGCTTATATTGACTTTCACATTGCGACTGATTTTTGTAAAGAAATCGTTTTAGTGTTATTTTAAAATTATTGCTCTGTTTAATCAATTATAAATGTGTAAATTATTATCAATACATTATAGTATTACTGTGGTTGTAATCCATATTCATAATAATTAAATATTTTCATATTTAGTCCTGCATTTGAACCATATATAACTATATGTTATTCCTCTGGCGGGCGATCCAGCAAGTATAAACAGGCGACATTGTTTTAATCAAGAACACAATAAAATCAAATGTATTCTGATATCTAACATAATTCCTTTTTCAAGTATATATTCTTGTGCAATGAAATCTAGAAATTTACGATTGGGGTATTTTTAACTTAATAAGAATATTATTAATAATTGTTCTTACTTTTATATATTCTTCAAGTCCAGTATTCATTCAATCTTGTGTTAATAATACAACACTGAACCGCCAATCACATCACGTGAGGCCTTAAACTTTAATGGCTGACGCGTCAATCACGTTTGAGTAAACCTGGGCTGATAATAATTTATTTATATCACAATCTATTCATTTGCTAACAGATTTTTATTTTAAATTAAACGCATAAATTTTCCGAAACTAAACTACTAATGTTAAAAAAAATGTTGTCCTCTCTCAATAATGAACAAGAGTTATATGAACGATATACATGTATAATGAGTAATATAAAAAATATATATTTTTATGTTATAGTTTAATAATTATTATTGGACTTTTTAAGAGGAAAACCAGTGCTTATAAAAAATAATTATATTCATGGGATTAAGGTTAGAGTTCTTCTTTGACTTCTTTTGTCATGTTAAAACAAAATTTCCAATATTTAAGAAAAAAATCATTACCAAATAGGCCGTGTTGAAATCTTAGGGATCCGTCTTAGGGATCTGATTCCACAGTTTCTTTGATGTCGACTTCTCTTTTTGGCAAACTATTCTTCTTAATCGATTATTTTTAAACATTTCTATATTTTTACGGTAGTTACCATGTTTTCATAAAGTAATAATTTCTCAAACGTATACTAAATATCGTATATCTACTATAACACCAAAATGTAATGCATTCGGTTTCGGTATTTATTAGAAAGTGACATGATAGCCAAGATACGAATATAAGTTAAATATTAAGAATCTTTGAAATTATAAGTTTTCAACCCCATACATTTTTTATAGACTAGAGTTTATAGAAGCACAGAAGTACTTGTAAATAAACAGCAAATTCTTTTTATATACGGTTATATAACATATTATATTAAATATTATTATCAAAACGCACGTAGTCAAGTTCTGTGCACGGCGAAGGACTTTTTAAAAAAGATTTATTTTAATTAAAAATTATATTTGTTAAACAAGTATTCACTTAAGCTACCTTAAACAGACTGATCTTAATAATTATTTAATGAATAATTACAATTAAATCGGACCACCCAAAGGAGGTGCCGCTATTGTCTTATTCTTAGAATATCGCCTGACGGCGGACAATACCAGGTGCTAACTCAGCGGTTTGGGACGACATAACTCCTCCCTCCTTAAGATCGAAGTTATCCAGTGAAATGGGAGAACTTCGGAAAAACATTTTTAATACAATTTTGCGGTAAATGAAAATTAAAACACATATAATAATTATAACTATGATATACAGTACAATTGTCCAAATACTAATGCTATTCACTATTTTATGATTTTCACTATTTTCACTATTTTCACTTAAATCACTTTTCTTCAAGGTATAAGCGAGAAGTTTCAAATCTGAAAGGTCTATTCCTTTTATATCTATTGGTTTCCTTTTTGGATTTTCAGGAACATGTAATAAGGGTAGTGTAATTATAGGCAATGTTGAAAAATTATCATTTTCTAAGAGTGCCTGATGTTTCTTCAGGATCATACTTCCAATTTTTACTTCGCAAGGATCGTCTAGTATCAGGATATAAGTTCCTTTAATTCTTTTTCTGGATATTTCATTTAAACATGTACTCGTCAGTAGTTCTTCTCTTCTGGAGAATAAAATCCATGTGTTTGCTTGCAGTGGTTGCAGAACGACGTCTTCAGTAATTACAGTAACAGGAGTACAGGATGTTGTATTTTCTTTATAACTAATTAATTCACTTATACAGGGATCGTTGGTAAATTGAAGAATTTCTCTTTCATAGCAGAGATAACTTGCTTTTTCGATCTCCTTGCAGGGATGATCTAGTAATTTAGTTTTCAACCCTTTTGCTATAAGGTAAGGGTGTTTAGGAACAATAATGACTGTGGATTCATGGGATAACACAGGTATGGGGATCAATTTATAGTAGATATATGTGTCATCCTTAATTATAGGTATTTCTAAGAGATACGTAATATAATTTCCTTTCAAATAAGCTTTTATAGAAATTGTCTGTTCCAGTTTAACTAGATTATCTAATATTGGATTATAGGCTAAATTTTCTAATTTACTTATTTTTTCTAAAGTATTTAATAGATCGTTAGAATTAATAATTGATTGATGTAAAATACCTAATCTACTTAATGCAAAACTTGTTTCTATTTCATTTAATCTTATATAGATAGTTTGAAAATTATGTATTAATAAATTATACGTACTAATTATTTGAGTCTCTATATGATTGAGAGCATCTTTTTTCATAATCTCTGTTAAATTATGTCTTAACTCTTGAATTTCTAAATTAATTCCTATAATATTATCATTTAATTGAAATGTTGAATTTGTTAAAGAGAGCATCATTTCAGTAATTAAAGTAATTTTATTTTTAGTTTTACTTTGCTCTAATTTAACTTCATTAATAAGTTTTTCATATCTAATAGCATCGTTATTATCTAGATTTCCAGTAATTATCTTAATTATAGATCCTAAGGGGTTGATTAAACCTCGCTTAATTCTAATATTTGGGGAAATCTGATATAATTTTATCATCGTTATATTTCTTAAGTAGTTAGCTTGAATCCTAACATCTATAAAATTTTCAATATAATTATCATCAAAATTATTAATTAACTTATTTAACTGGGTACATTTATAAAAATTATCTTTAAAATCTTCTATTATATTTCTTAAATCTAATGTTTTTGCAATGGTCCATTTGTCATTACTCACGATGGCTAAACCATTTCTTAACGGTAGTATTCCAGGATTGTCACGTAATTCCTGAAGTTGAAGGGCCTGGGACCGCCTCATCAGGACCAAGATCAGGACCAGCAGGTGGTACCTGTGGAGGTCGTTTAACATTCCTTATACGAATTTTCGTACTACGTTCGTTACTCATAATGACAGGGACTATATTTCTACTTATCTCTTTAGAAACTTGTGCTTTAATATAGCGTGGCTTATCTTTACTCTTTCTTTTATTAGTGCTCTTAGCAAATTCTTTACTTTTAACTTTTTTATCAGTAATACGTTTATATAAAAATTTTATTCTTTTCATATGCTCTTTTAAAAATTGTTTAACTAAGTCAGGTCTATTTGTAGGTAAATGAACTTCTAAAATTCTTTGTTTAGGCCTAGATAAATCTTTAACTGTTAATTTATCTATTAACCATGTGAAAACTAAAATTTGATTTGGTTTGGTATCAATTGCTTCTTGTAAAATAGGGATACCTTCGGATTCAGTGTCTCGAGCTGAATTTATGGTATCAGTTTCTGAAGCAGTTAAGGTTGAACTAGAAGGACACGGAAGAGAATAAGGTGAACCATTTCTAGTCCTAACTGAAAGAGTTTTTTCTGAGTCTGTTTCACAAGTAATAACGGGTTCTTCCGTTTCAGTTTCGAATATATTAGATTCTGATTGAGGAAAAACGGTATTTTTAAATTTAGCTAATTCTTTTGAGTCATTTGTAAATTTTATAATTTTTTCAAGACGATCGTCGTCTTTTTCGACATTTACTTGAGTCGACATATTTTCGTCGCTTTCTATTGCATTAATACGGACTCGCGATATAGCATCGGCATTACAATTGCTGTTAACGCTTTTATGTATAATTTCAACATCGTATTCCCTCGGGATATGGTAAGGGGTGCTAATGTAAAAATTTTCAAATTGTTCAATAGGTTCATTTTGTTTTATCATATCCTTTGTTTCATCTTTTATTGTTTGATCGTAATTATAATATTCAATATCTGCAAATTCAGGATCTACCTGATGAACAATATGTTCATTTAAACGAAAACCTTGGGGCTTACTAGGTGGAGCAGTTCTCATACTCACATCTGTATTCATAGGTCGTTGGGGACGGTAACCAAAGGGTTGCTGTCCTTGATTTTGATTAAACTGTGGTCTATAGCCAAAATTATTTTGGTTGACCTTGGGTGTATACTCTTGATTAAATTGGTTAAATTGAGGTCTATAACCAAATTGATATTGATTTTTATTTGGAATTTTTAATTGTTGGCTTTGAGAAATGCCAAATTTAAATTTAGGTAAATGTTGTGCATTATTATTTTGTAAAAATTGAGGTTTTGGTTGAAAACCATTGGGATTCGGTTTAATCGTATTATAAAATGGTTTCATACTTCTTTCTAAATAAGGATTAGTAGATGTAGCAGATCCAGTATTATTGTAAGGATGCTTCATCATTTTATTTCTAGAATTATATTGGTGCATGAAATTAACCTCCTCTAATACAATACTTAAGGCATTTTCTAACGAACTACATGCCTTTAAACGCACAATTCTTAATAAATCTTCGGGTAAATTATATAAGAAAACATTCATCGCTAAGTTGTCATAAATAGTAATCTTACTTTCGCGTAAACTCATATTCGATAATAAATTAACTTTAGCAATCAATGTGCTCTTTGTATGTTGAATTCTATTACAGAAATCTAGATAAGATTCGTTACTATTAATTTTTAATGTTTCTAATTCGATCGCGATACATTCTTCGGAACGTGGATCACCGAAATGTTGCTCTAGGGCGGATTTTAAGCTGTTCCATGTATTAAGGTCTTGTCTTTCACTTATTAAACTAGCGGCTCGGCCTACTAATTTAGAAGTTATTACATGATATAAGTATAAATCTTGCGCTGGGTTACCTTCCACTACGCATGTTTGTATAACGTATTCGCATTTTCGAATAAATAAAGATAATAATTTTTCATCTCCATCAAACTTTGGGATGATATTACTAATCTCAACGGGAATCTTTACAATATTCTCCATTTTAAAATATTAAATTTATATTTATATAAACGAATATAGTTTATATATTATTTTTAAATCAATTAAATTCACTTTATAAAATCGTTATTAATTTTATTTTAAAATACTTAATGCTAATCGTCAAGGAAATTTCTTAGAATCTTTTAAGGTTTAAAAAGAATTCTACAATTAAATTGACACATATAACTAGGGTTGAATAGGAAAAGAATAGATGGGAATAGCTTTAGGGTCTACTCACCAAATCATCTCCCTCGTGAGTCTGAAGGCAGCAGTATTTTCTTGTAGAACAGGATCACGTGCAGGATTAGACTTATTTATAATTTTGGTTCGGATTCCGTTAAAAACGCTTAAAAACGTTCGTCTCTATATAATTTACAGGACGCGGAATCCTACCGGCTGCGCCAGTCAAGTTCTGTGCACGGCGAAGGACTTTTTAAAAAAGATTTATTTTAATTAAAAATTATATTTGTTAAACAAGTATTCACTTAAGCTACCTTAAACAGACTGATCTTAATAATTATTTAATGAATAATTACAATTAAATCGGACCACCCAAAGGAGGTGCCGCTATTGTCTTATTCTTAGAATATCGCCTGACGGCGGACAATACCAGGTGCTAACTCAGCGGTTTGGGACGACATAACTACGTTCTCAACATTCCCATGTGATTACACGAGGCAACACCACTTTAATTAAAATAATTAATCTAATTAAGTATCTACGCATTTTTAATGATAATATAAATAAATAGAAAAATAATTGCATCTCCTCTTCTTTGGTAATTAGCCACAAACGATGACAATTAGTACCCAATTACTGACACAATATTCTAAGGTTTCAAAATATTCCAGTTTAACATGCAATATAAATAACAATTATGTGAGAGACGTTTGTTCACATAAAAAGCACACATAAATTGAATCATGCAATTTCAAAACATAAACATAAACAGAGAAAAATACAGATCTATCTATACAAATACGCATGTTAAACGTATAAAACTATTTGAAACACGTCTTTAGTTAATTATTTTTGTCTAAAGAGTTACAGATGAAATCACTAGCAGCAGTAAGTCTTTAGTATTATAGCTGCAACATTTCACGGGTTTCGTCACTAACTCCTGTAAGCTATATATTTTCAATACGACTGTTTTTTATGTAGTGTTAGTTATTTTAATTTTAGATGTGACCTATTATTACATTGTGACGTAAAAAGAGATCATATTTCATAACTAAATTAAAGATTTGAGTATTTTTTCTATTTTTTTTATATAATTATCGTAAAATGAAATGATAAGCTACCTTTTACGTATTTCTCGCAACAGAAACTTATATTCATAACCCCATCTAATTTCCTATCACCTCTAAACTATAACCGAAAATGTATTAAGTAGTTAAAAATTAACTATTAATCAGTGATCTTTATCTCGCTTTTTATTTAATTAACCATTTGGAAAATTCTCATCTAGGTAAAATGAATATTACTTTATAAATTAAACTGCTAAAACCTCAATAACTTACTTAATTAAATGTTGAAATCCCTAACAAGAGTTGCGCTGAAGTCATGTATAAAATGATGTAGCGAAACGTTGGACCAAACACAGCATTGAGCCAAAACAATTAAATGGACATAGTCTATAGGTACAAAAAATATCGTAATTTAAAGAGTTTTAAACAAACTAGAAAACTTTTATTCCTAATTAATTTTGAATAACTAATTATGACTATATTTAATGGGTATTTTATTTAAAGTTATTGAAACTACCATAAAAATAGTAAATTAAAAAGGTTCTGATAAGTAAACTAAATGAAATTGTATTTTTTACTATCAATTAATATTTCAATAATTTACTTACTATCAACTCATTATACAAGTTTAAATAATAAGTAAGTTATAAACCTTCTCATTCGTATAATGTATCCATTTCAATGTAACGCATAGCATTGTTAAAACTATTGGCCCAAATTAAGTTTCATGATGCTTAAAAATGTGTGAAATTTTTTGACTGAGTAATTGTTTATATCTTTACCATTATAGTTTTTAAATAATAAAATTTATAAAAATAAATTGAAAATATAAAAGGATCGCCTTTACTAACAAGCACGCAAATGTCTTATATACTTGTAAATACATTTATATTATATACATTCCAGCACATTGTTTATAAAACCAGGGGCTAACTCATTCATATTCTGTACAAAGACTCTTTAATGTAGATTTTAGCAGGGACGTAAAATTAAAATGTTTGGGCCTCGTCCGTCAATTTATATAACCTCCGCAATTTAGTGAAGCACACTGGGGTCTGCAAATAAAAACAGTATTACCATCCTTTTGATATATCTTTTTTTATAAAGACCGTACCGTTACATTGAGATGGAGTAAGTTTTTTGTAAATATCGTCTCGGGTACCAAATTCTAATGACGCTGACGTGAGAGTTCCCATCAAAATTTCAGTGAAACAAATTGACACGTACCTTAAAATTTAATATTCGCTTTATTAACATTATTGAAATATAGCTAAATTATAAGAGATCTTTTATAATTTATTAACTCTTCCTCATACATCAGGTCATTAAGATACAATTGTTAATGACTCGACATAAAATAAATAAAGGGCAAAAAACTATATAAACAGCGCGTTTTACCATTCACATTTTCGATAAAGATAAAATTCAGACCAAAAATGTTCTCTTACATAAATAGTCTATGTGAATTTAATGATATAGCTTCCTCATAACAAAAATGTTTTATTTTTCCGAGTTGAGACTATGTAGCATCAGGAAGAAATAATTGTTTTCTCTTTATTTTATTAATGAACTATAAAAAAAAATATGGCAATTTAAATATAGATTTTTTAAATTACTGTATAAAATGTTTACATGGTTTATCAAAACCACTATAATTTATTAACGCATATGCTGTATTCAGTAATAGCCTCCACGCCAATTGCATGTTTACGTCAAAAGCATATTAGTGGCCTAAACATTTATTTCTCTACCCCTTTCCATTAAGTTGCCGAATAGAAATGGTCCTTTTCAGTTTTTAATGCAAAACAATTGTTAATAACAAACATTAACAAAAATATATATTTTTTTTATTTCCATAATATTTTTTTTTTGGATATATTTAATGAAAGCCTTGTCAAATTAGACTATTTTGATACAACAAGATCCACGTTTCGTTTGAAACTTTTCAATGTGAAAAAGCATTATTCCTTGTTGAATAATTTAATAAATCTACGTAATGGTACCTTCATCACAGGTTTCAAACAAATGGTTTTAACAAACTGACGCTGTCTTCTTTTTATGATTATCATTCAATTTGATATATCTAGTTTGCGAATTGTATAATGCTTATATTTTTAAGTGAACGAAAGTTATAAATATACTTGTTTAAAATCAATTTTTTATTAGACACACTACTATACCAAAAATTAATCCATGCCTAGGTGTGTAGTTAACCACAATATGAATACAGAAAATAATTAACACAGGACCTAGCCTTGGAAAAAAGAAAATATTTCGTGTCAAAATAGAACCCACTCGTACTATTGGGCAAGGTGTAATACCATAAAATGTGCTACAATTTATACAAAATTATTTTCTTGCCTAACTGTCCAAGCATATTCAATATATATATCTGATTAACATAATGTCAAAGTTTTATTATTATAGAAGTCAATTACATCGCTGGCCTTGTTCTTTTCATTATCATAAAAGGAAATCTTAAAAATAAGTAAGAATGTAATTGACTCCAAAATTTTAATAAGTTTTGCCCTTTCTCATTTCGCTTGACAAATGAAAGTTATTTCTTTAAAGTAATAAAATTAATCAAATGGTAGTTAAAACATAATATGGTTTTAACAATATTACTACACTTATATTTTGCTACAGATGATTTTAAATATTATAAAAAATATCCTACAAAATATAATTAATAATTGTCTAACATTTGAAATGTAAATGTTAAATATTACTATATCTTTAGTATAAATATTAAATATCACTAACAATCGGCCATTTGAGGGGTTAATCCATAGCAATCTGCACCCGACATCATCTTGCGTCGAAACGGTCTTAATACGCAATCAACAAAACAATTTCCCGACGATTGCAATTTCTATTAGCTCTAGAGATAAATAAAGGAGAAATAAAGACAGCATTCAGATTATCTGTATATTAGTCTCAAGCGTTATAGCGAACAACTACGGGATAATATAGATAATATGAAGATTGAAGAGTATATACTAACATTAATTGACACGTATATTCCAAATAAATTCAACATAAATACCGATTTTTACAGATATATCATTTTTGTAATAAGTGATTTTTAAAAGTTTTAAACCACAAACTCTTTTTCCAGTTCGTTAATATCCTCGTCTTATAAATTATAAAAAAATCGATTCATACTTGATCCATTCCAATTATTATCTTCTATCATGTTTAATATTTAATTTTTCGGCCGTCTTGGTTAATACCAAAAATAAAAATCATCATAGAACCACCGCAGCCCGAAAAATTAAACTGTGTCATCGCACTTTTTTAACCTTTATCCATTTTGTTTTTGCGGTAAAAGTTATGACAAACATTGTATTTAAATACGTTGTTCTGTGTCCATTACAGTTATTTTCCATAGAATTTTAGTTGAATATCTTTATTTTACAAAAAATCTCTATAGGTTTTTTTACTACCTTCATTTAAATTTTTTATACAATCGAGATTTAAAAAACAAACAAACGGTAATGGGTGAGAGCCCCATTACTTTAATTTCCTGGTTCAGATAAATGTTATGTTATTATCATTATTTTTATTATTCTTTAATAATGTCCTATCTATTATTATTTGCACTAAAGTTATTAAACAAATTATTGCAGGTATAGCATGTTTTATATAACAATAAATTGTATACTATTTATTTATTGAGCGAAGCGAGCGGAGCGCTCTACTGGAGAGAATTTGCATTGGTTTTACAAAGTTGGCATTAAAACGGCTTAACGGTTCGGTTTAAAATTTTGCACACATACCATGCTGATATGTGTGGTGGTTTGTAAAAAAAATTTCAAAAAAATTTGTTGTCGTTGAGGAATAATGTCCCCCTGTTAATTTTTTTTTCCTACACCAAGACGAAGCCTTCGGCTTGGCTCGCTTCGCTCAACATGCAAACGGCACCCGAGATTTCGCGATCGCAGCGAGTCGAAATTGAGGGTCTGGTGGCCGTCCTAGTTATAATTACTTAAGCACCTACTACGAGTTATTTTTTTTTACAATTGTGCTTTACCACGCACAGCAACATTTGTGCTTTATTTAGAAGATCTTCGCTAACGGATAGGAAGCCATTTTAGCTGAGAACGGTAACAAGATACATGATCATACTTACGGAGGCCAAAGACAAAACGGATGCAGCTATTTAGGGGACTATCTAATTTATTAAGATATAGTTCAGATATACTAGAGCAGTAGAAATCAGCATAATCAATGAGTGGTACCATCGTAGATTCCACTAGCAAAGTTTTGGTTAGAATGGGTAAGAGATTTCGGTTGGCAATAGAGGGCGCGTAGTGAATATTTATATTTATTGTATCCATTTTTAATTAAAAAACTACATCAGGAGTTACGATTTACAGCTAATTTATAACGAAACTATTTTTGTAGGCAATCTTTTATTCTTTACAATTCTACCAATTACTAAGATATTCTAAATATTTTTTTTTATAAAAAGTTCTAAGTTAATACTGAGAATAAAGTAATATCAGCGAATAGACAACTACAGTGCTTGATATCTTCTATTGTTTTTAGTCCAAGGCTGTTTTCTGTTTGAGATGCAGTTGTTGTTTGAGTTTCATTCGATGTGCCTCGAATGTGTAAACTTTAAATTTTAGTTTATTTATATTTATTATGGAAATGATAAAGTACCGATTTTATTATTTTTTACATATACATTGTACTTTTATTGAGTCGTGAGTGATATCTTTCTAAGGTAGATAGGTACAGAAACCAATGTAAATTTGAATATATATTTATTTACTTTTATAATGAATGACGGTTTATATAATATAACATAAATACCTACAATTTCCGTTTAATTACTGCATAAACAAAATGAAGCGGTATAAAAATAATGAAAATTTCAAGGAAACATATTAAAACGTTTAAACGTCAGTCCTGGCTTTTACGGTTTCATGAGGTCTCGTTCCACTTTATTACTTGGCATAGCCGTTAGCGGCAAGCTTTAAACAGAAATGGAAGATAATAATGGGTAGTTTGTGGTTTATAAAAAGAACCTTTAATAATATCATTACCTATAAACGTACCCATTCGATAATTTACTTTTATATTTTGTTAGCTAGTTTTGTTTTACTGCATTAGTTCATCGAATAATATTATTGTGTTTCAAATATTGCAAATTACTTAAACTATCATTTATAAATTTCAAATAATACAAATTATGCAGTCAGTTTTTCATTGAAAATCAATTTTATTGTATCCAATATGATTGAAACATATCACATACATATTTCATTATTAAATAAAAAGTGACTTCACTAACGGTATACAATTAGTATGTCATAAATATTCCGTAACAAAAAAATTGTGTTCAAACAAATGCTACCATTTGAATCAAGAAATCAGGTCAAAAAAGTTTGAACTTGCACTGCCGATGTTGGACTTTCAAAAGATTAAATTAAAATGTTACAATTTATGGGTGGGGGCATCATAAATTTCAGTTCCTAATTGGCTTTGCTGACTTGTTGGCACCGTAAACTCTTTTACAGCTCAATATCGCACTTATTAAATAGTATTGTTTCAGATCGTGACGATGTCTGCTTCAAAATGTAAATTATTTTCTTTTTTGTCATTATTTTATTTCTTTAACGATTTGAAAGATGTTCAATTATATGTTTACGACTAATTATTTAAGAGTAATTAATATTTTATGAATATAATCAATAAATATATCAGCGTGGATAAGAAAATATTATTAATAACTCGTATTTCGCTGGACACAAACAGACAAAATATTTCCAAGTATTTCCATTAAATACTACAACCACAAAGCTGCGGAAAGATTAATAAAAAACGTAAGATGATAAAAAACTTGTATAATATTTTTTATTCCTAAGTGTTATTTTTTTGTTGCTTACATTATATTATAAATAATATATACAATAATGAATTAAAATATTATTTGTACCAAATATATATTAAATCTTAAAGAATTTTTTTTTACCAAAATCACGTTATGAAACGTAAAGAAAAGTAAGTCTAACCTCCTTATCTCAAATGAATAATGATGCCTTCTTAAATAAAAAGATAAAAGGAATTCATAGTAAAAAATGTTCCTAATTTAAACTGAAGTAATACGAACAAAAGGAACTGATTTAAGTCTCCACGGAATTAAAATTTTTCAACGTCTCAATAACACAAAGCACAATTTGTACTGAAAAATAACACCTCACTTTCAAGAGTAATCCAATTAAGTAAAGCAACAAACAAAGAAAATACAACAAGTCTTATACACTACAAAATTAAATTCAAGGTTGAGTTACACTGCGTAATGATATAAATAGACAAGAAAAATATAAATAATGGATAGAGTAGTTTTTTTTCTTTTTAAGGGTAATAGTTTTTTTCTTTTTAAGGGTAGAGAAGAAAAGAAGAAGCGGCTAATGATATTTCTAGAAAAAGGAAATGGAATATATATGGAATACAGGGCGTGAGTTACATCCGAAAACTTAATTTTAATTAACTTAATCTTAATTAATAACAACACAATTGTTACTAATAATGAACTGTACTTCTAAGCAATCTCGCTTGATTTCAATTAACAATGAGGCGGTTATATCGACATACTAGCAAAATTTTTAAGTTCAGCGCCATATGAACTTTAGAAAATAAGATAGCTAACTGATATCGCCCCTGCTAGATCATGTTCAATTTAAGGCTTATATTAACAATTTCGAAAAAAAATTTCGGCTTACTCAGGAGACTAGACCGATAGTTTTAACAAACACAATTTCTTAAATAGTTTTCTTTTTTTAACAAACTAAAATGGCACAATTTTTATTTCCTAATATTTCAATTTAACAAAAAATAAATGGAATCCATTAGCATTTGCAGACGATCTCGCAACTAACTAATTACTGACTGGTAATCCAAAACAACGTCAGGAACTTTTAAATGAAGTAAAGGATTTCTGTGAGTGGAGTAACGAACCGAGGACAAAACCAAGTAAGTGTTACTGTTAATGTCTGAGTAGATGAAACATCATATCACCTCTTACGAAGTGGGACTTGCGATAGGGGGGAAAAATGTTGCTATAATTACAGAAGCGGCCCCATCTAGATTTCTGGGTAAAAAATAGATGACAAGTTTGCACTCCATCGCTAGATATAATAGTCGATCGCTTTTTAAATTATCTAAAGAAGGTACACAATCAGCCAATTAGTAGCATCTAAAGAGCATGGATATATTACATCTTTTCTTGTGTATGATCTTTATAAAACCTTTTTGACCAAGTTATATGCAAGTGGCGAAAAGACATTGAACTTGTGGCTTGGATTGAAGACATTAAAGTTCTGGATAAGGTAACGTTCAGAGGACCCTTCAAATTTATTCAGAGAATGAAATAATTTCGAGATAAAATTAAAGAAAATATCAGAATTCTATAAACATCTAAAAGTTACCAAAACACGTTTTATCGGCAAATTTTATGATTATAAAGTAACATCACCATAGAAAAAAAAATTAGAGGTCGAATCACATTTTTAGTCCATAAACAGTTTATGATATGTACTCAAACAAATAAAGTAGGTTTAGGATCAAGTAGGAAAGATTAGGATGTAAATTTCAAAAAAATACTTTACTCGGCAAGATGAGCATGACAATTTTCGGGTGTATATGATATGGTGACCATAGGTCACTTTTAACTATCATTGAGGTGGGTAAAATATTCCACTACCATTGAGATGGCCCACTCTACTACATAATTAGTCTGAAACGTTTTTAAAAGTATATTTAAACGCTTTCGAAATGATTCTCCCGGATCAAAGTAGTTTAGTAAGATGGGGTGAAGGCGCCGATAAGTGTATTAACAAATCTGGAGAGGCAGTACTGAAGGCTAAACACTTGTTGGTAGGTATAACCTACGCGTTTCAAGTAAACAAGTGTTACAAACTGATCAGCGAATTGAATAGATATATTATTTTTATCAAAAAGGAGGTTAAACGAGCATGATATTGGGGTAAATCGGACCAGAAATGAGAACAGTACTCCATATGTGGCCGGACTTGCGCCTTATAGAGCACAAGTCTTTGGCCAGGATTGAAATACTGCCTCGCTCTATTGATCACACCCAATTTCATAGAGGTCAATTTGGTTTTGCTCTCCAAATGACCACGAAACCGACAGTCGCTCGAAATGTCGACTCCCAGTACTATGATACTTAGTTAGGCGTCGAGGGGTGTACTCTCGAAGAGCGACGATACGACAAATGGGGTTTTCTTAGTGGTAAATGCGCAAACCTGTGTCTTTTGGCGATTAAATTGAACCCGGTGCAGTTCACTCCATTCTGAGCCCATCCCTATAATCAGTCATCATCGGTCATATATATATATTCATCGGTCGAAATATACCGCATCCCTAGTGCTGTCATCCGCACAACAATATATGTTGAAAATATCCAACATATCATTGATGTATAGGAGAAACAGGGTTGGGGATAGCACGTAGCCTTGGGGTACACCAGCGTTCACGGGCTCGGGGTCCGAGCAAAAACCATCGAGAACGACCTTTATGTTCCGCCCAGTGAGGAAGCTGGTGATCCACTTGCATAAACCCTCGGGAAGCCCTTAGGAAGGAAGCTTCGAAAGAAGCCCCTTGTGCCATACACGTTCGAAGGCTTTCGCCATATCCAGACTAACTACCACCTTTCCCCTTTTTTCAATAACCGCAACCCAAGAAGTTTACCAGCCGATTGACCATGGCAAAGCCATATTGCCGGTCATGGATCAACTGAGGATCCTCGATGTACGGGAGGAGCTGTTGGTTAATGATAATCTCCGTTATTTTGGAGAGAAGAGAGGTGATGGCGATGGGTCTGTAGTTAGCTGGATCCAAGCTATCACGTTCGGCATTGAACTCTGACACCACTCGATGGTAGGCGGTGTTTCCCCTTGGTCGTTCAAGGTCGAGTTTGAGGCAAAAAGAGTGCCCAAGAAATCGACTTTCTATTTTGCAGTATGGGCAAGAGAATCATTCCCCGTGTGCAATGGCGATAGTTAATGGACGACTGGCAAAAGTTACCCAGAGTGGCTTCAGAAAGCGCCCAGAACTTGCGCGTGCCGGATGGGTTCCTTGCCAACTGATCCCCAATTTTGATGACATGCTTGAACTTTGCCATTTACTTTAGCGATTTGCCATTTGAATAATCTGGAGGCACGATTATATTTCCCCTTCTGGTATTTATTTCATTTGTATGCAGTAAAAGTTTTGGCGAGAGATATAACTACGCAATTTCTCTAAAAACTACTCAAATATCTTAGCCTTCCTAGAACTGTCATCATTTCATTTTTTTTAACATATTTCAAAGGCGGCAATAGTAGGTTCGTTTCAAATTCGGTTAGCTAGAGAGGATAGTAAACAGTGAAAGTAAGCGTGTATGCTCATTTTAAAGGGGCCGCTTTAACCTACATTTGGGTCATAATTCCAAGGCACTCTTTGCTTTAATCTCTTTGAAACACCATGGCACGTGAATCGATGGAATACTAACTTTTTTTCAATTCTCGTAAATGTAAGAGCATTATAGTTATTGAAATACTATTTTTATAATTCTATCTTTGTAGTTAGTTGTATTTTGAATTTTTTTATGTTATTATGAACATTCTGTATGTAATTTAGTGTCATCAACTCTTTAGCGAATTTGTTAAGGTTTTACTAGAATTGGCTATATCGGTTATAACTAAAAATATATTTTTTAAATATTGATAAAAAAATAATTTTGTCTATAAAATAAAAATATTTCACTATCGTTTACATATATATAATGTTTTTTTGCAACGAAAGCCTGCTTCATTTTACATGTGTGTTTGTGCAATATTAGGAGATTGGGCATCATTTATCACTGGTATATATTGTATTCATGTGGGTACTGTCAGTCTTAGATTAAACGCTATACGAAACGCACGTCTCTTATTTATCAGTGGCGAACGAGGTTGGAAAAGAATTCTGTGACTACCTACTACATAGAAAATATAATAGTGTCAAGGCCGGACGTTGTGAATATTGAGAATTGTAATAAAAGATACGATAATAATATGGGAGTCGGCAAAATTGACAAGTTTGACGTTAAGTCGGGTAATTGGACTGAATACAGTGAGCGGTTAGACATGTATATTTTAGCAAATGGAGTACAAACGGAATTGAAGTTAGCTACGTTGATTGCGTTGATAGGGCAAGAGGCATACCAGCTATTATCAACATTAGCTAGTCCAAAGAAACCTTCGGCGTTATCTTACGAGCAGGCAGTATTATTATTAAAGAATCATCTACAGCCGAAGCCATCTATACTTGCGGAACGTTACGTTTATCGACAAAGGCGACAAGCGGAAGGCGAATCTATTGCCGACTACGTGGCGGAACTAAAGAAGCTAAGTAAAAATTGCGACTTCGGTAGCTCACTGGAAGAAAACTTACGCGACCAATTTGTGTGTGGAATATTGAGTGAAGCTACACGACAACGACTATTCGCGGAAGATGACAACATTACATACGGAAAAGCAGTTAAGCTGGGAATGACACTGGAAGCGGCCGAAAAAAATGCAAGTGCAGTGGATTCTGATACTAAAGTTAACGTTAACAAGGTTCAGAATGGCTATTACAAGTGTATGGCGTGCGGTGACGACGGACATAAAACAGAAAGCTGTAAATACAAAAACTTTGAGTGTAGTTTGTGTAGGAGCATAGGACATTTAAGGAGAATGTGTCCAAATAAGACTGCAAGATTCAAGATGGCGGCGGGAATGGCCGGTTTTCAACAGTCACGCGGCGAAAACGCGACTTTCCACGGAAACAGAGGACGGGCAGCCGGGCGAGCGAGGAGTCGCGAGCGGGGAAACGGACGCAGTTATCGCGCGGTTTCGGGGTACAGGGGCGCGAAAGCGAGCAACTATTGTGTGCACGAGCACGCATCTCTGATCGAGCGACCGGGTAACAGTGACACGGCCGGTACTACCTCGGATTGCATAGGCGATGGCGAAGTAAGCGAATATGAAGAACCAATGTACCAAATGTCATTAGCGAAATACAAACCGGTATGTATCACCTTACTGGTACAAAACAAGCCACTAGTTATGGAGGTCGATACAGGTTCCGCAATTTCATGTATAAGTGGAAATACGTATTATATGAATTATAAAGATGTACAGTTAAAGAAATGTCATTTAAAATTAAAGTTTTATGATGGTTCAGTAGTTCAACCGTTGGGTTATTTGCAAGTGGCAGTTACTTATAAAACTTTGACAAAGAAATTGGATTTGTATGTCTTAAATAATGGTACAACGACTTTGTTAGGTAGGCAGTGGCTTACAGAATTGTGTATGGAAGTACCAAAGATTAATATGTTAAGTATGACTTTAGAAAAAGAGAACAAAAGTATAATTATAAAAAAATTAATTTCTAGGCATGAGTCGCTATTTGACGGCACGCTGGGTCGGTATTCGGGACCGCCAGTACAGTTTCATGTTCGCGAGGGTGCGGAGCCTATATTCTGTCGCGCGCGCCCCGTACCGTACGCCCTGCGACCGCGCGTCGACGCGGAGCTGGACGCCATGCTGCGCGCCGGCGTCGTGGAGCCCGTGGAGCGGTCCGACTGGGCCACGCCTTTGGTGATAGCGAGCAAGGCGGATGGCGGTATTCGCATATGTGCCGACTATAAGGTAACCCTAAACCGCGTCTTATTGGTCGATAGGTACCCGGTTCCGAAGGTAGACGACTTATTTGCTAATTTGTCTGGTAATCAGTACTTCACAAAATTAGATTTGTCACAGGCGTACAATCAACTTGTACTCGATGAAACTTCTAAATCATATACTGTCATAAATACGCATAAGGGTTTATTTAGATATAACCGATTAGTGTACGGGCTAGCTTCGAGCCCGGGAATTTTTCAAAAATTTATGGAGTCTTTGTTCAGGCGGGTCCCGGATGTTATAGTGTTTTATGATGACATTTTAATTAAAAGTAAAGATTTGAGTAGTCATTTAAAATCAGTGGAACAGGTACTAGACATTCTACAAACAAACGGGTTGAAAATTAAAATCAGCAAATGCAATTTTTTAACTGAGCAAGTACAATACTTAGGTTTTATTTTGGATCGGAATGGAGTGAGAGTTAACTCAGAAAAAACTAAACCTATAGTGGACATGTCCCCACCACGTAATGCCTCCGAATTAAAGTCATTCCTGGGTATGGTTAACTTTTATGGGAAGTTTGTTAAGAATTTGTCATCAATTTTAACACCGTTATACGATCTACTTAAGAAAGGTAAACACTTTATCTGGGGTCAAGAACAAAGTCAATCATTTGTGGCGGTGAAGGATGCTTTGTGTGGTGCGGAAGTGCTAGTGCATTACGACATGAGTCGGGAGGTAGTGCTGACGGTGGATGCGAGCTCGCGCGGGCTGGGCGCGGTGCTGGCGCAGCGTGGGGGTGCGACGCGGCCCGAGCGCCCGGTCGCGTACGCCTCTCGCGCGCTCACCACAGCTGAACGTAATTATAGTCAGATACACAAGGAAGCGTTGGCTATTATATTTGCGATAGACAAGTTCCATCAATATTTATATGGTAGAAAATTTATTTTACGTACTGACCATAAACCATTAGTGAGTCTTTTCGGTCCGAACACAGGCATCCCCACTACGGCGGCAAGCCGCTTACAAAGGTGGGCTATTAAACTTTCTGCCTATGATTTTACGATTGAATACATTAACACGGATAAAAATACAGCCGATGCTTTGTCTCGGTTAATAAAATCTCATAAAGAAGACACGCACGACGCGGAGGAAGAATTACCAGAACAGACATACCTACATTTTGCGACGGAAGCCCTATTAATAGATTATACTATTTTAAAAAGAGAAACCGCAACAGATCCTATCTTAAGTAGGATTATTAGTTACATATCTGATGGTTGGCCAATGAAAATTGAGATGAAGGAAATTCAACCTTATTTAAATAGAAAAAACGAATTGTACTGTGAACTGGGATGTATTATGTGGGGACATCGAGTGGTAATTCCCGCAGCGTGTAGGAAAAAGGTACTCGATGAATTACACGACTCACATATGGGCATGGTGAAAACTAAGGCTTTGGCCCGGAGTTACGTTTGGTGGCCGGGAGTGGACGAGGCGGTAGAGGCGGCGTGCCGTGCGTGCGAAGTGTGCGCCAGCGTCGCGGATGCGCCACGCGCCCACACACCAAGCCCATGGCCATGGCCAAACCGTCCGTGGTCGCGATTACACATAGATTTTTTAGGCCCAATACACGGTGTGTCTTATTTAGTGGTGATAGACTCATGCTCAAAGTGGATCGAAGCCGTAAAAATGAAAACCACTACAGCAGGTGCAGTGATAAGAGTATTAAGAGATATGTGGGCTAGATTTGGGTTGCCTAAGCAAATTGTAAGTGACAACGGTCCCCCATTTTCTAGTGCAGAGTTCGGAACTTTCATTAAAAGGAATGGAATAAGCCACGTTTTCTCTGCACCATATCACCCAGCATCAAACGGGGCTGCGGAAAATGCGGTGAAGATTTGTAAACGCGTAATTAGGAAGGCAAGAAAAGAAAAGATCGATTTCGAAACAGCGTTAAGTAGATTTCTATTAGTATATAGGAATACTGAACATTACGCCTCGGGGGAGAGCCCAGCTAAAATACTTTTCGGTAGAAATCTCCGAACACGCCTCGATAAGTTGAGACCTGATCGTTTACAACGGATGAGCGAGCGACAAGACCGCAATATCACTGAAGCTAGCGCTTCGCGTCAATTTCGGCTTGAGCGAACGGGGGAAGTGTGGTGTCGTGACTACCGCGGCGGGGATAAGTGGGTACCGGGTCAGATAGCAAAAAAATTAGGGAATACAGACTATACAGTGCGTTATAATGACGGAACCGAGGTACATAGACATATCGACCAGTTAAGGCGTAGGGTTGCCAATGTTAGCCACGGATCACAATCTCCTATAAAATCTAAAAATCGTAGACTTAGTTCCCTTGTAGTACCTACTAGTAGAGAGTGTATCTGTGAGAAAGAGGCCCGGGACAACGAGGGTGTTGCTCCGGCGTCGCCCCCGGCGAATCCGGAAACTTTTATAGACAAAACTAGCGTGCCTGATAATAAGACTTTATCACCATCTGTAGATGAGCAATCGAAACGTGCTATTAAACCACCTAAGCGTTTCGGATATGATGAATATTTTTAATCGCCTTTAAGTTCTGTTAAAGCTACGACACTGACGCTTGTTATTTTTGTTAGTAAATAAGTAAATGTAAAATTATTATGAATTGTTATTAGTTGTAAGATTATTTAATGAATTATGTATGAACTAAGGGTGAAGGTATTGGTATATATTGTATTCATGTGGGTACTGTCAGTCTTAGATTAAACGCTATACGAAACGCACGTCTCTTATTTATCAATCACCAACCTACAAATTATCAGTTACTGTCTGAAGTATGGCACTATTCACCGGTGTCACGCATGTACCTGACCGTATGTACCTTATGTTCAAAAGTCCTTAAGAGATTATCAATATTTTAGACCTTTACCCTCTCTAAGAAATATAGAATTTTTCAGATAACCTACATACAATTTGAAATATTATGTTCTTAAATAAATAATGCAAAAAATCTCATCACGTTGATTTATTTTTATTGTTAATATATAACCAAATAATATATATTTTTTTATTATTAAAAACCAAAAACATTAATAATATTCGCCTGTAGAAATCTACTATTATGCAGTTTTGCTCTTTTCTCGTAACAGTATTTTGTTCGCAATTACAATTAGATTTTTTCGCAGTTTCCAGTTTAATCGAACAGACCGTAACTCGAATAAATGACTGCAGGATGTCGTAGGCATAAAATTTTACATGAAAACCTAAGCACAAGCGTATACGAAGTAGCTTGTGACTCTTATGGCCTTTAAAACAGTGTCTATTATCCGGAAGCCGAAAAATACTCAAAAAACTATGTCAGCAGCTACAAATTTTCAAAACAAAAGTTACGGAGCATAAGCCTATTCGTGTGTGACAAACGGACGTAAAAGTAAATGATTCCATTCGACATCAGTCATATTCCATAGATAAATGTATTTTTTCAATCCGAAACTTGTTACCTCCGAATTACCGTTATGCTATACTGTATGGCTTAAAACTAAAAATCATTGTTTCTTAAGGAAACGATTTTAGTCAATGTATAAGATTATCATAGTTTATTAAAAAGGAATATCTCAAATGTTGCACAGGCGACTCCTGCTTGTGTTGATGATTTTTGTACACTATATTAATAAAACTACTTAATAAGTCTAAACATCTTTTAAAAGAATAAGTGTCCTTCTTTTATTAATAAGTTATTTTATTTCGTGTGTTACTTTTAAAAGCGAGAGCTGTAAAAATATATTTTATGTAATTTACGTAATGCATATTAAATTTTATCTACATTCGTTTAGCTAATTTAACTTTAAAATGGTAACAAGCTACATTTCCATATTATATAATAGCGAGGGGAGCCCGTCACAAGTGACAGCTTCGTCATTATGTCGTGTTTGAGTCTGCCGATCCGCACCCCCTACCTGGAGTTTTGAAATTCAGTCAGTAATATTTCACCAAGGTAACAAAAGACATCAAGTTTGGTCAAACAAAATCGGTCGGGTATTATTTAAGAAAATCGTTTCGGCTACGGACGGACAGACGGATAGACGGACGGACGGATATCGCAACAGTGCTATGTTATTTAGATAATAGATAATTGGATAACAGAGTAAAGTATTAGTTTCTCAAATAAATTCAATTACTGCGTATGACTAAAATAAATATTTATTTCTGCAATTATTATGTTCATGTTTTAAAAATAGTTTGAAGTAATAATTATTGGTGATAGTTTATCATTTTATTTTTATACTCAATGCCAACTGTGAACTATGCTCAAAAAGCTATTTATATATTTAACAACAATTTAGCATTGTTGCCGATTTTATCCACATCGATGTATTATTAGTCCATTAGAATACTCAGAAAAATATCTACCGTAATATATTTGTAGAGGATAATTTGTTTATATATATCAGATTAACACCCACGCATTAATATTTTTAAAAAACCGGAATCGTTGATCCCTTCAGGACCATCGCTTCCGTTCATACTATATCCATAATTTAACTTTTGCGATGATAAAACTCACTAGATTTATGATAAAATAAACACACAGAAAATATAATCAGTTGATTTAAGAGAATTACAAATTGAATTAAAGTTCCAAGTAATAATAGTTACCGAGATTTCAAAACAACCTTACCAGTTGAACGCTCGAACCAGAGTGCCTCTATCTTCAACCGAGCGCTTCGTTCAGACATGTCCGCGCCCCTCTTAGCAGTGATTTGTTGAGTTTAATAGTTCTTCGATATGACACCAGCGGCGCTGAACACATCTGAACAGCACAACTTTACAAACATTACTAGGGTTAGCAATGACCAGATACACACATTAGCCCAATGATCATGTTTAAATAATCTTTAAAAGGATAACCCTTAAAACATAAAGTGGTAGTCAATTTGAAACAATTTGAAAATGAATGGTGGTATGTAAAACAATACTTAGATGGCGCCACGTAAACTTAATCAAAAACAACTTTCAAACAAAATATTTAAACTGAATGGTTTTAAATACAAACATTTATTCGATAAGTAAATTTATAAATAAAACTTCGAAATGCAAATTGGAGGCTGGTCTGAAATTACTGATCTTAATTTCAAACCAGCAACCATTTCGCTGTGTAGTCAAAATGTCATGCATTCACAAAAATATTTGACGGAGCTTAACTATGACAACAAATAGTAATCATTTTAATCATTAATCAAACTTATCTTAAATAGATAAGTTAAGTTAACTTGTTACTCGAAACCATATTAACATATGTAATAAGAATGCGGCGACACGGCCATACTGATAAGCGGTGCGTGCCCTGCAGCGCTATTTCATTTTCATTATTTTATTTTACTTACTATATTTTTTTTTTTTTTTTTTTTTTTTTACATTATCTTTGTATAACAACAACTGTTCACTCCACGTGACAATCAACCAACAATCTTATAACTAGTTTGTTAGGAAGAGTATTATCCTAGTAAAGTAACATTCCACATTGTGAAATAGGTACCATACTATGACTTTAAAACTGTTTGGTTACGAGTCGCCGAAACGAAACATAACATCTTTTTGTGGCTTTGGGGCATCACACGAACACACATAACATCATAATATGATTATGCCATAGACGTCTCCACCCGTCTACAACATTTTATTTTATTTTTTTTTTCTTTTCATTTTCATTTTTTTTTTTTTTTTTTTTTACATTTCATATGTCATAGGACGTCTCCACCCGCCTACAACATTAATAACTTTTCATAACACTTTGTTTTGTCATAGAACGTCTCCAACCGTCTACAACATTTTATTATTCTTTTTTTTTCTTTTTTTTTTTTTTTTTTTTCAATATTTCATTTGTCATAGGACGTCTCCACCCGCCTACAACAAGTATTGGTTATGGGTCGGATCCGCACGCCAAAGCATCTTTTAATATTAGTATTTTAGTATCGCTAGACAAATACTTTGGATAACTGATAACAGAACAGACAGTGCAAGTTTTATAACAAATTAAAATAGTTCACCGAGCATTTATGATAATAACTAGTTTGGGATGCGCTGAGATGGTCCTGTTCGTCTGTCGGCGACACGGTCACCGTTTCGTTTCTACCGTGACATGGTTGCGGGGCTCTTCGTACCTGATCGTGGGCTACTTCTCGGGGATGCCCAATGATGTCCGATTACTCTTTGGAACTTCTGTCAAATTTTATCTCTCTTTTTGAGCTGCGTCGACCATCCTTAGTAATACGCCTCCACAGTATCCATCCATGAGAAAGAAATTCCGCTATATCATGGTTCGGACTATACGTGCTCCTTAAATTTAATTATGTCACGAAAATAGGGATTCTCGGGTTCAAACGTGGTGGTTATTGTTTCCCGTAGCTCCTTCCCAGTACGTGTGGATACCAACCCTCAGCAAACGTCCCTTAAGCAAACTGCTTACCTTCTCACTCGGCTTTTGAAGTAATCGTTCCCTCATGCTTTGAATCATAGTCATCATCTGTAAGAAAAACTGCGGAGGTACGTTACCACACAGTGGCTGTTGCATTGCCACATCCATTAATGGAATGTTACTAGCATGATAGAATTGCATCACATGAAACCCCCGTTCAGAAACACCTAAAGGCATTTCTTGAAAACCAGGACCTACGTCAGAGGCACTCTACAATGGCCCCACGTGATTGGCCTGTTGTACAGAAACTACTGTATGTGCCACACGCGGTGTCACATAGTCAGGATCTGAAATATTTGACCGGCAGAAAGGGATCGCCGGAGCGATCCCACTTCTGATATCAGATTAACACCCACGCATTAATATTTTTAAAAAACCGGAATCGTTGATCCCTTCAGGACCATCGCTTCCGTTCATACTATATCCATAATTTAACTTTTGCGATGATAAAACTCACTAGATTTATGATAAAATAAACACACAGAAAATATAATCAGTTGATTTAAGAGAATTACAAATTGAATTAAAGTTCCAAGTAATAATAGTTACCGAGATTTCAAAACAACCTTACCAGTTGAACGCTCGAACCAGAGTGCCTCTATCTTCAACCGAGCGCTTCGTTCAGACATGTCCGCGCCCCTCTTAGCAGTGATTTGTTGAGTTTAATAGTTCTTCGATATGACACCAGCGGCGCTGAACACATCTGAACAGCACAACTTTACAAACATTACTAGGGTTAGCAATGACCAGATACACACATTAGCCCAATGATCATGTTTAAATAATCTTTAAAAGGATAACCCTTAAAACATAAAGTGGTAGTCAATTTGAAACAATTTGAAAATGAATGGTGGTATGTAAAACAATACTTAGATGGCGCCACGTAAACTTAATCAAAAACAACTTTCAAACAAAATATTTAAACTGAATGGTTTTAAATACAAACATTTATTCGATAAGTAAATTTATAAATAAAACTTCGAAATGCAAATTGGAGGCTGGTCTGAAATTACTGATCTTAATTTCAAACCAGCAACCATTTCGCTGTGTAGTCAAAATGTCATGCATTCACAAAAATATTTGACGGAGCTTAACTATGACAACAAATAGTAATCATTTTAATCATTAATCAAACTTATCTTAAATAGATAAGTTAAGTTAACTTGTTACTCGAAACCATATTAACATATGTAATAAGAATGCGGCGACATATATATAATACGCTATACGGTCACGAACATAAACTGTAATTCTATGTAAAATTTCGCTAAATATAAGTCATATTTATTTAATAATTAATTATTCTAAATACTATTACTACTTTTATACATACATCTAATCATTCTTTAAATTAAGTTGGCTAACATTGTTTAGTAATTTTAATTAAAGCAAGTTATAAATGATAATTTATCAATTTACATTCCTTATTACAGCTTGTTCTCCAAGTTTAGTAGCAGTAGTAGTAGCATTTTTTTTTAATATGAAGAACACCTTGAATGGAACCACAAAGAATATCAATTACAGGAGTATTGTTAAAGAATAAGTAAAATAATCGCAAACGGTGTAAGAAATCTTAACATTGTTAAAAAATAAGTTTTTTTTTTTTTCTTGAAGATCACGTTCTGGTAACTGATCCTTTAAATGTATATTAAAATGTTAAATAAGTGCTTTATTAAATTTATTATGAAGCCGATTTTATAATATGAAAACCCAAAGTATTCTGTTGGCGTAAAGTTATTTGTACCTGAGATTGAGTACATTTTGGATTATTTACTTAACGATTTGAAGGATATTATTTATGACTTCACTTGTAATTTAAAAAAATACTAAAAAGGATCCGTTGTTAAAAGTATGTCTTTTAGAATATCTTAGCAGAAAATGTCATGTTATTAAGTTAGACAGCTTAAAAATTTAATAAAATTAAAAATAATTGTATTATTAAGAAAGGTCGGTAAATTTTCAACTTATAGAATTATTAGAGTTGTTTAGATAAGAAATATAAGAATTCCACTATTCCACCTGAATTTAATAGACAACGATCAAACTTTATAACATTAAAATTAAGTCTATAACTATAAAAATATCAGTTATTTTTAAGGGTCACAAATCTTTATTAAAATAAACCGTTTACGGTAATAAATAATTTTTATATAGTTTAAAATAAAATACAAAACAGCTTGGTCGATTTCGATGAAACCTAATCAGTTACATGAATACGAATCAACCCCGACCACCCCGATTTTAAAGTAATACGTGGTTTTATGTTTTTTACAAAAACAATAAAAACCTGCTTGGACATTTTCGTTGAAAATTACGTAACGCGATTATTACCAAACCAAAATGAAGTACTTAATGAGGAAGTGTGAAAATTAAGCCGAAAAAAATCCGGTTACATACAGACACACAAATACACATTCCTACAAAAATAATTTAAAAAAGTGTCTCGAATTACTCGAGACATCTCAAAATGTAAAGGTTTTACAAAATATCCTATTTTGAATATTAAATTCGTAGTTCCGGGTACAATTTGAACTTGCTACCATCGCGAAACCATTGTTTTCATTCAAAGTTATTACATCAACTTGTTACTTCATATAGGCATAGATTTTGCTTACGAAACATCTTACTTTGTCACACGGATCCAAATGTCCACGAAGAAGAACCATCAAGAAACTTCAAGAATACTCTTAATTTTAACTTTTATCTGAAATTATATTGAATACTATTTTAGCGATAGTCTTACTTGATATACGCAAATTACTATTCAAGAAAGAGAAAATTGCAATAACTAACCACAGTTCTAGTAATTCAGTCGTTCTCAATATAATCATTTGTTAGTTTAATAGAATTTTACTATGTACATTACCTCAGAAATGAAGCTAGAACATCATGGGGACGGCATCCCTTTGTAATCGGATTATATCAAATTGCGTCAGGGACACTCAATTATGATCAAACGCTGTACTTTGAGATGTAATACCTTACAAAAGTAAATTTATAAAATAATTAATATTACTTCAAACGTCTTTTATTTTTAGGTTATTTAAATTTTATTAAAAAGATCTTAACAAATTGTCCTTTTCCACAAAAATACAACTTATTTAATATAGTAAAACCGTATATTTTTACTCAATTTTATACTTAAAAAACAATAATTATTTTTAAAAATCTTAAATAAATTTACAAAAAAAAAGGCCCCAAATTTCTTTTTTTTGAAGTAGGTATACAACAACTATTTGGGTTTATTATACGCGCCGTACGTACAGTACACTGCGTATACAATACAATAATGCATTTAGGATATTATTGGGACTGCCACGATTTCGTAGTGCGTCGAAGTATATCTTTTGTGGAAGGTGTGGATAATTTTCACACCATAATAAGAAAGCGTACTGCCTGAATTCTTAATAGATTGCGTATCAGCATGAAAATCATCCTAGTAGCACAGTGTGAATGGTGGGATGATCACATACTGAAACATCTCACTTCACACATAAGTCTGTGTAGAGTATGTGACATTAAGTTTCAGTTAATTAAATGTCTGTGAACTACTTTTAAGTTAATTTTTTATTTTCATTTTGTTTTAATTTTTATATTCATGTGCATCTCGGCTCTGAAGAAGTAAAGGATTTATTATTATTATAATTATTATACGTTAAATAAAAAAATACATTTCTGATTCAAACCAAAAGAAAATAGCAATATGAGAATATTTTCGAAGTGTTTATATTTTTTTTTACAAGAAGTCCATTGTCAAATTTACTTGATTATTAATATTCAAATGGTTATCACCATTCCCCATTACATATTCCCCATACAAGACTGAGACTGCAGAACCACAAAACAGTGTTAGAAAAAATATATTTTTTCTTAATTAGGCTACAAATTTAGACTATTAAATAATGACTTTAATATATAATAATCCTCCTATACTCAAATAAAAATTATAAGAATTAGCCCGATTAATTTTGAAGAACCCATTCGTGGTCCTTATTCATTAGTTTTAATGAGTTACGAAATTGTAGTGTCGTCTTCGAAAGTATTAAATACTTACATAGACATAAAAACATACTTGTTTTTTTTAAAGTATCTAAAATTACCTAAGATACCCCAAAACTTAAAGATATTACAAAAAATTCGCCTTCGAAATTTAGGATGATCATACCTTTGTTAATCAGGAAGTGACAATGACCTTTTTCAGTTATGAAGGTTAAAGAATATAATTTCAATAGTATTTTTTTAGATATAATTTAAACCTTTAAGCAAATCTATGAAAATATTAATAAAATGAAAAGAAGATAGTTTTATTTAGAATCGTGAAATACAATTTATTGTGTTAATAAATTTTGAACCCAATCTCGTCAGTAAAACGATCTTGTTTGTAAATAAAATATTAAATGTGAAATGTGAATGCTTAATAACCTTTTTAGTCGTTAACCAAGCTAAAATGTTGCTTTTTTGCTCATATAAAAGAAAAATTATTAATTTTTCTCATAAAGGGAAGGAAAAACTAAGACAAAAGCTTTCATTCTTATTAACTTAAAATACATTTTACACCTCATTAAACCAATATTCCATTATTTTGAAACCCTTATGATGAATCTATTATTAAGAGTAACGATTATATATATAGTAAACCCAGTGTCATCAAATTCTAAGCTTAAACCTCAACACTTCTACTAATAAGCATGACACAATTGCGTAAGTTTCGCAATGATGTTGTGAAGATAAGTCATAAGAAGAATTACATAATAAAACTATCATATTTGATAGTATTTATATTTTATTAGACTAAAAAATAGCAAATTTAATTATTTTTTATTATTAACTACTTTTAACTAAATAATTAAAATGAGTTTTTTTTTGCACCATATTAGGTAGTATTCAAAAATAAAAAGTATAATATTTAATTTATTATGACCACATCTATATTATTATATATTTTATAACCATAAGTCGGAAAAAAGCCTTTTCGTATCTTTCCTGGCATCGTTAAAGTAAAAAACGAAGAAATTATTTCTTCGACCTAATATTTATTTAAAAACTAAATGCTATGCACCGAAATGTTAACAATACAACCTCCTTTGATAACGGCACGTGACCTGCAACAAAGCACCGTTGAAGTTATTCCATCTTGGTTTGAGAAATGAATCCCAAATGAGAAAACTTTTTTCCGACCACAATTTGATCACTGTTTCTGTATAGCTCTTGTAAAATTATTTTCTACTATTGTTTTCTTGTTGTTGTTGTTGTTGTCTTAAAATGTTGCATGATAATATAATATTAATGTAATACTAAAATTCTACCCTAACATACTAACTTATTTAAGCAACTCCTAAAAGAAGATAAATATGGAGTAGTATTTTATTTTATTAATTAAAAAAATATTTTGATCAAAAGGGACATATTACAACTTCAAATTAAACTATTTTCAACGGTATTTCTTTAGATTTTTACGAGTACACATTTGAAATAAAACTATTGTTTACGGATTTAACTCGCGTATTATTTTGGTTACATTTTCATTTTAATCCGATGTTTCGAATGTTTTGCGTTTCGTGTTCACGGGTAGACGAGATATAAGTCTGTCAGTAACTTGGTTAACTACTCATCTTCAACGTTTTTTAAGTTTGCGGTTATCCATATAGTTCTGGTTGTACAGAAAACGTACTTTTCATTGTTTATAAGTGGGACCTTGTTGTTGGATGACCCATCGGTTGACCTAATGCTTTTAGCGGGACTGCATGGGATCGCATTAGCAATTATCATTACGCTCCGCGGGTCCCACCCATATCAGGGTTCCCCGAGAAGATGTTAGATAAGATCTAACCATCTTCCTTATTAAAATGAGGATTTTTGTTAACCGCAATAGTCTTGCAAATTCCTTTCCTAGCCAGGATTGAGTATTCACACACTGCTGACTTTGATCTACGCCTATATTCTCGATATCTGAGATGTGTTAACCTAAACCCTTGTACATTGCAAATGAATATTATTTGTAATAGATCTCAAGAATTGGTTCACTTTCTTATGAGATTTGTAAACAGTTTTTTATAGAAATCTTTTGAAGATTTTACCAATACTGTCAGTAACTTACTTCCTGTTATTTTAAAGATTCCGGAAGTTTTTCAGTCTGATTCAGTCAGTCTAATTCAGATGGGTCTGTCTGTATAAATGACGAAAAAACTACACAGCATTTATAGGTTATGGTTTTAATTCCAATAACAATATTTTCTCTTCTGAAGTTCGTCCGATGTCCAGTTATGAATATGTTTATTAAGATACGAATATGTGTTTTGAATAATCAAGACACCAAAGGCATCTTTGACACATCATCTAGCAATAAAGCCTCAGTTTAATATATAAAACATATTATTACTAAAGTCTTCACTCTTAGTTACACTCCCTTTTTGATATTTCACTTCACTTGACGACAAAATAAAATTAACACTCAACATTTTTCTATTAATATTTAAAAAATATTATCATATTCGTCAATCGCATTATATTGAAAGAATTTACCTGAAATGTTTTTTAATTTGAGATTGTAATAAAATAGAGCTATGTTTTAAAGGTGGTGAGGGTCACTAATTCTTTTTTTATTACCTTTAAAATGGCCGAGCGAAAATTACAATGGATACATAATTTATTCTGTAAAGGACTTATAAACGATTTATCATCTTAATTATTTTTTGTTCAACTTGAATACTGCTTGTCTAAGGGTAATATCATTTAATGAAAAAAAATACATAAATTAAGTATATACATTTCGAATCAGAAGCCTGTAGTCAATTAAAAATATTATGAACAGTATCGGTAACGTCGCATTGTTCATTTTCATTTTAATAATTTATAATAACAAAAAAAATATGACATTGTAGGAAATACGTTAGCATTTATAAGAAACTTGCACACAGTGCCGAATTCTATCCGTATAGAAAATAGTTTACCTCAACTATCAGTATTTAGTGTCATAATATTATTGTTAGCGATTGATAATGATGATAGCGATGAGGTATTTGTGCATTAATATTTATAAATATGGCTTTTCAATAAAAACCAGAATAAGGATTTTTTTTGCCGATGATTTAATTTTGAAGTGGTAGAATATTAAATCTAAAAATGAAAATTATCCAAAATAAATTAAATAACCTTCAAGATTTGTCTCTTGTAATTGGACATAGATTTTTTAGCTCTAAAACGAATTTTTAAATAAAGAACCAATATAAAATTTACTTTTAATGACCGACCAATTAAAAAGCAATACACATATGAATAAACAAATCATAATGATATAAAAGATTAAATATAAAAATGACTTTTTCATCATCAACTTGGGGATCTAACAAAAATTGTTTAATGGAAACTTATCAAACACACACTTGGCAAAAAGTGATTACGGCGCTATAGTTTACGTTTCAGCAAAGAAAAGAACTTTAGTTTCAACCCAAATTTGTCAAATACATCTCTTCGTCTTAGCAATGGTGTTTTAAGACTAGTCTAGTGAAAATTAATTTAAAAAATGTTACATGATATACACCGATTTTAAATTATGCCTACTTGCCTTGCAAAATTCTAAAAAGGACTCCTGTTGTAGAAGAAATTTAACGAAAATCAATAATTTATTATTAAGAGGTATTAACATGAGGAATAACTGAAATGAAAAACCAGAGAGTGAAGCCAAACGGAAAATATATGAAAGTGAAATTGACAATACAGTAAAATTAAGTCTAACTAAACAACAGAATACTAAATTTGACAGAATTACAGAAATATTTGAAAAAAACTAGTAAATTATTCGATATATAAAATTATGTTTTTGACAATAATTCCTATTTTATTCGATTGCAGAAAAGATCACATTGTCATAATAGACTGCGCATTGGGCGTACTTACTGAACTCATGTTCATTTAATAACCAAGTTCTCTATAAATAAATGTAGATGTAGCATTACTGTACTTACATGAACCATATACCACTTGTAATTTAGAAAAAAATAATTGTAATTTACCTAGTATTATAAGACAGTTCTTAAATGAAGATGGACGTATAGAAACTCCTAAGTTTCTTAAAATGATTAACGTGTACAAGCTAATTTAATGTATCTTAATTACTTATATCATTATGTATGTGTGTTGTGCTCGTTAATGGCCTTAGTTCTTAGATGTCGACCTAGAATAAATAAATAAAAAAAATTGTTGATACACACACGCACACACAGTTCTTAATTATTATTCAAATATTTTTTAGATTACAACCGTAGTAATCCTATAATGGATTGATAATAATTTAAACGTTTCACTTATAATTTAATTTGTAAACATGATACTATGTTTATAATCACAGTAAAACAATTTTTTTACAAAATACAACCACAATGTATAAAATTAATAAAAACACTTATAATTAACCAAATAGTAAACGTAACATTATAAATAGAACTGAAATCATTTAAATAATTGAATTCGCAAATTGATTATTGTCTCATGTTCGTATATATACATATATTCATTAATAATTATTTATTATGAAAGGACCCCATGAAAATTACATATAAGCAATGCATGCTATTGTAATAAAGCTTTAGTAATATCCCTGGCAGTGCAGCATTTGCAAAACGTTTTCAGAAACAAGAGCATTTACAAAGCGCTGTGCGTTGCTAATGTGAAACGTGTGATCTGTCTTTGATAAATATGCATTACGTTCTAATTCAATTATTAAATAACATTTTAGACATTGTAGTTTTGAATTAACATATTTAATTTAATTAATATATCGTGTCAAAATAATTTATTTCACAACAATAAAACTCATTAAATATCATCAAGTGTAATAAATTGAGGTGAAACAATTGTGACGTCACTCTGCCCGCAATGTAACAGATTGTTTGAACGTGTCATCAGATCCGAATTATTAATTAAAGCCACATAATGCGTCATAATTCCAGATGGAAATCGAAGTCGGACTCTTCGCTGTTTGGGAATTTAATTCACTATTCAAAACGGCTTTGATTAATATATAGTTATTAATCACCAGAGCTTTGCTATTCATAGTCACACGGGAACTAGTAATACTCACCCTAAACTGAAATTGCATAGCAATACGTCCATATCATGTAAATATTGTATTTAAGTTGCATTAAGTAAGGTTCAATGAAATGTAATAATAGTTTATTGAGTTCTATTATTAAAAAGTTAAAAAATATTTAGAAATTAATAGTTATGACGATAAAATAATATTACTATTCTTAAAATAAACAATATTGTTTATTTATTTTATTTAATTTTAATTAGTAAAGATTTGAACAACATTTATTTTATTACTTTATAATTAGATTATATAATCGGTATCAATTAAAAATTTTCTCTTGCTCGTGTGATGACCGCATAACTTTTCTCATTTATGCCCTACGACCGCTATTATAGTTAGAAGTTTCGTTACAAAAAGGTCACAAAGACATTTATTTAATAGACACATTTGAATTTATTTTATTTAACAAATTTAATCTTAACAAACTTATTTGTTTTGTTACACTGTTTTAAAACAACATATTCCATTAATAGTAAAAAATGTTTAGTTTTCCTTTTAAAACATCTCTTATAATAATGATACTAAATTGTTTATTCAATTCACGGATATCTATCCGTAAATAATAAAATATTTTTCTGTATAACACGAGTTAACCACAAATTAATCCTAAAAACATAAGATTAGTTCCTATAAATGTCATCCAAAAGGAGATTAAGAGCTCTAGTTAAGCAGAGCACATGTTAGTGTTCGCCGTTTGAATACAAATCGCAGCGGTGAGCCAACTCTATTTATGTTGTAATGATTAATGATTTTGTTATTGCTTTATCTTGCTGCCGTATTTGAGATTCCAAGAAGTTTGCATTTTCATAAAATAAGTGAAATCAGTAAGGAATCTAAACTAATTTACTATTAGTTTCGATTAAGACTAATAACTTTTTTACGATTTTTACATTTCAAAAACGCAAACCAACGAAATTAAACCATGTATTTCTGAACAGTAAACAAAAAATATTAATATCGAAAGCTAAAACAAAATTACGTTTCCACTAATCTAATAAATTAGAAAAAATATACCTTATATTTGAAAGATATTTCAAACGAAGCCCAATTTTGGATTTCATTCGGATGCCAGCTTAGGGACTCAGATTGGAAATGTAATAGAAACGCCAATTAAATAGCGACGTCTTACGAAGAAAGCGAAGCGGGCATAGTTGGAATAGATATGAGATGTCCCTCTGATTGTACATACCGACGTTTCTTTGTTCTTTTATCTTTATTATTAATATTAATTTTTTTTTATATTTACTTTTGGGAATGTAATTTTTAGTCAGATATTTAATAATACTCTGTCTTATAACTAATACAGTATTGGGAATACGAAAATATTAAGATCGATTAAGTCGTCACAAGGCATATCCACTAAGTCCTATATCACACGTCAACTTGGATACATTATCCCTTTTCGCGGCGGCTGACGTGTCTGTAGACGTCAGAATAATTTATCTAACTCGGGACTTCCCCTCAGGAATAAGTTGAAGCCACCTTTGGAAGTGTCTCGTCATTTCCGTTACAGCTTTGTTTAAAAAGTTTTATTATGTATTTATACTATATTCACTTCTCGTTTTATATATCCAGAATAACTTTTAGTAAAACATGGATTTTTATATTTCTTTGAAAAATGTTGATCTTGTAACAAAATAAAATTGTACTTGAAGCAGTATTTTAAATAAAATTTATTTAAATTTGAGTTTAATAATAGTATAGAATAGTTTTTTTTTACATGAGCAAAGAGATAAAAGTTCAGACATAAAAAAAATTAAGCGGAATAGTGGTTGGTTTTAATCAAACTTGTTACATATATAATAGGTCTATACATCATTACCATTTGATGTAACTGTGTAACTACTTTCAGTGTTCAGCCTTCCACACCCTCATAGTCATAAATTGAACTTGTCACAGACAGAAAAGCCGTCGCGGGAACATTGTGTAATAATAGATTTATTAATTTCACTCCTCGCGCCTTATTGCGTGGTCTTTATATCTTTTCTGATTAATGATTTCCATTTGCTTAATTTTATCCCCTCATTGTTTTTCAAATTCTTTCTCAGGTGACGGTGCCAATATTTGATTCAATAATTAAATATACATTGTATTAATAACTATATATTTCAATGAGAATATTAACAAAAGTTCTTCTCTCTAGTCATGACAAGGGTATTATCAGCCTAGCCGACAATCATGGTATGATTATAAATTATAGAAGATAGTCTTTTACTAATTGGATAAGAATGAAAATATCAACACATGTTCATAATTAACTGCGTCTATAACTCAATACGCTAAAATATTAAAACTAAGCAAACTTATAGGTAAACAAAACAAATTTAAGGTATTATTTGGAACAGAAATAACTTCAATTGGAAAATTGATGTCATTTCCATATGACTTTAGGGCTCAATCGTAAACTGAATGTAATTTTCACTCGCCTCGTAAAACCTGGATGAAGTACTTGACCAATATAATCGTGTCTGTTTTTACGTACATTTTATTATATGGAGGCTATTCTAGTAACTTGCGAAATATATATTTTTTTTCTATTCGTTTTACACTTTGAATAATATTTTATGTAAAATTAAATATAACCTATATATTTTAAACTACAATATCATGTATCAATAGAGTAGAAAGAGTACATTATCAAGTTAAAAACTTACAAGAAACTTAGTCGCAATTGAGTAACTTCACTATTGTAAACAATATTGCTGACTGGCCTATTCGAAATCTAACGTCAAAGACTAGACGCTCTCTTTTTTTAGTCCTCCTAGTTTAAAATATTCAATGTAAAAAGAAAAAAGTTTAAATATTTTCAATCGCTCTATGGTAATATGCAGTTATTAAAAATGAACTTTGTGAGGGAATACATGTAGAAAATAACAATATCGCTAGGACCGCATTTGAAATATGATATAAAATGGATTGATATAGTAATAACCCCTCGTTTCGGATATCATTCATGTTATCGCGCACCTAGAGATATGACTCAGTAAAATAAAAATAACGAGTGCCAATGAGTGTTTGGCTCAATAAGCGAAGAGACAAAAATATTATGATTTAGGAAATTTCTAGTTGTTTTTGGATGAAGATTTGAATTGTTTATATAAATTATATCTAAATTTTTTATTGCCAAAGCCGTCAATAATTTGCGTATCTTGTAGGGGAGTATGTAACATTCTTATTAAAATTATTATGATTTTTATTAAATCCACTAAACACGAAACGACAAACAATCGAATATAACAGAAACTGTCTGTGAACAATATTCTCTATATTTGTATATTTAAACAATGCCGATTCCAATCAACTACATTTGAGTTCACTCGGGACACGCTCGAAGGATATTAAACGACAATATATTGACCAATCAGTTAGAGAGGTTTGTATTGCATGATTATTTTTTTTATTAATGATGCTAGGTTAATTTTATTTTATACAGTTGCAGCCAACTGAAAACATTTTTTCACTTTGTAAGGATATCTATTTTTGATAATATAAATGTATAAAAATATTTATGAAAAAATTAAGGCATAAATGTATATATATAAAATGTTTTTTAATGTATTTATTTTTAAATATATGACGGCGCATCGTTAAAGAGTAGTATTAAATGAACGTTACTATAGGCTGAATATTAAATGTCATCTGTCAATTGTCATTTACTCTGACGTAACACCGAGTACTAGCACGGCGAAGGGAACTAAGAACGGTTATTATTACTCAGGACGGCAATCGGTACGGACGGCTAATAAGTGCTACGTGCGAGGTGGAACATTATTAGATTAGAGTAATTATTGTAATATACGATCTTGATTAAATTATGTCCTGAAGTTTCGTTTTTAGTTCTCCTCGCCCGACTACCCACGCCTGTCTGTAATCACAAATGAAACCAGAAGATTTAGACAACTACCCTCAATTCGCGTTATAATTTTTTAATAAACCGCCCGGTTTCACAGATGTATCATTTGCGGTTGTGATATAATTAAGATTTGAAATACTGAGTCCCATTTTGTAACTATTAAGTCCCGATCTATTGAGAAGATAGCTATTAGCTATTTGATATGAGCTTTTTCTAATTACGATATTTAATATGTTCTAAGATACGCATTTCAATAACATCTTATTACTGTTATTAAATTGAATTGTTTATTATGTGTGCTCGCTGGTAGTCGAGCGATGAACTATACTATAAAAGTCTCAACAAGCAATCAACTTATATTTATTTTGCGTATTTGAATACAACAAGAAACTCTCTACTAAAAGGCCAACGAATGCTAATGGACAATGATCAATGTAATATTAATTAGAAAAGGTTAGTAAATAGGCTATTATATTTTTAGGGATTTCAAATTAATTTAATTGGTTTCGGATTCTGATGTACGATCATTATATATAAAAGAATGTATGTCTTAAATATACGATTGATCGTTAAATTCATCACAATCACATGCCTCTGAAGTGGTATTGTTGGGCTTAATTAACTTACTTTGTTTAACTTTTGCACACTAGCTAAATACAACGCGACTTATTACGCGACTTCACATTAAAAAATACATTTAATATTTTAAAAGAATGGAATTATTTTTTCTTTAGAAATACCTATTATGCAATCCTTTTTTAGACCTGTAAGTTTTTGTTGTTACACGTATCTTTCCAGGTAAAAGAGTAATTGATTATAAGGGACTCGCTCGGCCGTCCATCTCCGTCCAGGGTTCGGAGGTGGTGGTGAAGGTCCAAATGAAGTATCTGGGCCTCACCCTGGACGGAAGGTGGAACTTCGGGGCGCACTTCTCCCTTCTCGCCCTGAAGTTGGTTTCCACCGCAGCTGCCTTGGGAAGGCTTCTGCCCAACATCGGTGGGCCGCAGGCTCCATGCCGGCGCCTATATGCCGGCATCGTGAGGAGCATGGCCCTATACGGTGCTCCCATATGGTCGGGGTCCCTCACCGCTGACTCAAGGACCCTGTTGCGAAGAACGCAAAGGTTCCTAGCGGTGAGGATGATCAGGGGGTACCGTACGGTATCCTTCACGGCGGCGACACTCCTGGTGAGCGATCCGCCCTGGGAGCTACAGGCGGAGATGCTCGCAGCCGTGTACTGGCACCGGGCAGAAGCCTTGGCCACGGGGGTAAGGCCCGAGGCGGCGTGAATCAGGGCTCTAGCTCACCGAGCCCTGATGCGACGGTGGAACAGGGACTTGGAGTCCCCTGCCGCCGGTATGATCACAGTGGTGGCGGTCCGCCCTCACTTCGACCACTGGATCAATCGGCGGCACGGAACGCTTACGTTCCGTCTTGTGCAGGTGCTGACCGGGCATGGTTGCTTCGGTGAGTACCTGCACAGGATAGCACGAAGGGAGGCGACCCCCTCCTGCCATCACTGTGATGAGTCCGTCGACTCGGCTCGTCACACCTTGGCGGAGTGTGCCGCTTGGGACCACCAGTGCACTGAGCTGGTAGGCGTGATTGGTAGGGACCTCTCGCTGCCGCGCATCATCAGCACGATTGTCAGCAGCGAGAGGTGCTGGGTCGCAATGGCCTCCTTCTGCGAGCAAGTCATCGCCGCAAAGGAGGCCTCGGAGCGGGACACGGAGTTCGCCTCGTCCGCTGACCGCTGAGGGGGAGACTGGGTAGAAGGAGGCGGAAATACGCCCGTCGCTTCCTTCCCCAGTTGTAGGCCTGGTGAGGGGGGAGGGTGACCCCCCTTACCTAACATAGGCCTACGATGGGAAGGTGCTCTTCGTTGCTCGGGGCACCCTCATTCGGGGGGTCTCGCCGGGGCGTCGCGATGTGTGCTAACGCGATCCCGTGACGTCCCATTACGGCGCAGAGGGCAACCGTCAGTTTTTTAGTGGATAGCCTTAAAAATGGCAGCATCCTCTATGCTGCCGGGTAGTCCCACATCACCCCCCGGCCGTCACCCCCATGGGCCGACGGGGTTCCCGTAACGGGTTTTTCCAACGGAAAAAAAAATATATATGTGGGACTCGTGGCAACATAGAAACGGTGCTATTTTTAAATTTACCCACTAAACCAGACTTTTATCGCTGCCGTCATAATAGGACACCACAACATCGATTTCGCAAAAAAATAACACCGCTTCGACGGAATTACAATGAAGACAATACCCTGCAACGCAGGTACCCTCCAGGAGTCACAGTGTTATAAAGCAAGGGGCTACCCTACCCCCGAACCAAGTCTTGCCAAATCCACGAACTCAAAGCAAGTTATTAAAACGAACGTCTGCGAAATCAAGTGGTTCTTACCCGTGACTATCCTAACCACACAGAACGCGCGAGATCTGTATCTGGGTTCAACTACACTAATAGCATTACGGTATAAAACAACAATCCTGAACTGAACCCCGGTACTCCAATATCCCCCAGCCCACTTTTCCAAGAGAGGCCGAAAGGTATAGGCTCGAGTTCGGCGTGGCAGATTAGCTACTCCAAAAAGCAGACTACTGCCTCAGTCAGCCCTCATGGCTGATTTCTGGAATGCCGGACATTAGTTAGCCTTCAGTATTTACCCTTGCGTTCTATTCGTGAAGAGGTGCTGCTTAGGTTGCTCGTTGTCTTCAGGCAAAGTTGCAATATTAATTGACATAAATCATCACATTAGGCCTTCATATGGAATTGATAGAAATTTTTTAGTTATTCCCAATTCGTTTATTAAATGTTTTGACGTTTGTGAAACGACAAAAATAGAAAATCTGAGTTTGTTGTGCGCTTTTTTCTCAGACAGGGGCGTGTTTGGAAGCATTGTACTTTTAAATAAATAAATAAATAAATAAGAAATATCAATATGATGCACGTTATACAATAATGTGGAAAGTAAAAGGGTTTGGCTCACCCAATATTAGCTTTAGCTATGCTATCAAGATGACATATTGCCGGAAACATTGCGTGCATTTATTCTGTAAATATTAATATTTCATCCATCACATAATATATAAGTAATAAACAAAAGTAAAAATAGTTTAAAAAAAGATTCTAATTTATTCGTCCATTATATTACAAATTATTTTTACAACTTATAACTCAAATGTAGATAGTTAAAAATTAATGTAATATTTAGAAAAAATATATTAATGTTTTCTAAGATTTACACGAATACTACACATTTCAATAAAACTATTTTACGGATATAACAAGCGTTCATATATTTTTTTTTAATGTAAACCCGACGTTTCGATTGCTTTGCAGCAAACGTATTCGCTGTAAGACGAGATGATTGTGTCTGTCAATCAGTCAGTTTATAAGTCACCTAACTCCAACGGCTCCTGATTTTACGAGCATATAGTTCAGGATGCACGACAAGAATTGGCTCACTTTTTTATGTGGTTTATAAATTGTCCTTATAGAAACCTTCTTCAAAATATTGCCTATTCTGTCAGTAACCTCCTTCACATGTGGTAGTAGTGCTGGTTGCCGCTCAAATGTGGGTAGCTTTGTATGGTTCCTGCGATATTGGCGAGGCAAGGGCAGCTTGTTGTTGATAAAGGCATGCCTGATATGCTGAAGCTCGTCCTCTAGATGTTCAGCGTCACAGAGTTGTTGCGATCTCTGAAACAAAGATTTTCCAACGGCGGCGGATTGTCTAGGGCGGTGATGAGATTAAAAATAGAGATAACTATTAGTGTTTGTGGGTTTCCTATACACACTGTAACCTAATACATGGTCAGGATTCTTAATAACTAAGATATCAAGGAAAGCTAGGGAATCATTAGCCTGCAATTCCACAGTAAACTGGATTTTAGTATTAATGGAATTAAGGTGTTGTAGAAAAGCAGTAGTTTGGTTGTTAGGTAGTATTATGAAAGTCTCTTTTACGTGCCGTTTATAAATCTTATGTTCTTACCTAAGGTGCAAAGCGAAGAGCCCTTGCTTCGAAGTCTTCCATGTCAAGGTCGGCAACAACGGAAGACACAAGAAAGCCCATTACTATTCCATCAACTTGCACGTAGAATTCATCATTCCACATCAAATAGCCAGATGTTAGGCAATGCTTAAGTTGTTCTGCATATTCTATATGTATGTTGTAATCCTCTAACTTTCTCTTGATGATTTTAATGCAGTTAAACACAGGTAAGCTTGTTAATAATGACTGTACATTAAAACTAACTATAACGTCACTGTTTGTTAATTTAAGGTGTTTTGTGTACTTAACAACGTTAACAGTAATAAATCCCACGTCTGTGAACATACTGCTGGCAGTATGTTCACAGACGTGGGACAGGGCCTCCTGAACTCTATGCCCGCAAACTCAGAAAACGTTGGAGGTAGGTGACAAATATACTGACTGACTGACAGACACTATCATCTCGTCTTACCGCGAACACATTTGCTGCAAAGCACTCGAAACCACGGGTTTAAATTTAAAAAAAGAAAAATAAACGCGAGTTATATCCGTAAAATAGTTATCTTGAAAAATATACTAGCGAATACTAGAAATAATTAGTAGACAACAGTAAAATAATCTCCGTTAGAGATTATTTGATTTAGATCTCTTAATTTATTTTCACGCTAAGTAGTTTTGAAATATAGCTAGCATAATATTATTAAATAATCGATATTATGTATTCAATAAACTTTAAACAATATCAATAGCAAACGATACACAATTCATATTAAACTTTTCTACAGTAATATCGTTTATTCTAAACAAACTATACAAAACAGCATACGAATTGAGCAACGAACTCCTACTTTACTCAAACAAGAATATTAGAAATATTATAATAAGAATATGGAAAATATAAAATACTTCTCAAAATTTATTGCACATCTAGTTAGACAACTCTTACCATGGGTAATCGACAAGCCAATAAATGTAACTTTTAGAAAGTGATATAGAATTAGAATGTTAATATTGTTAAACAAAATATTAAATAAAATTTCTAATATTTTTACATTTTTAACGCATTTATTTTCGAAAACTCAAAAGAATATATGTAAACTTTACACCTTTCTAGCAATTAATGCTAATTTAATGTTACCAATTTTTTTACAATAATTTAATCATGCTTAAAGAACTACAATGGATATAAAATCATAGCAAAGAAATGTTACAGTCATCATTATTTTATCGAGTATTCTATGGATTAAAAACGTCTTTCATAATTAAAAAGTAATATCTGATAAGCACTGTCTGAAAAAACTCATTCCATCTCTTAATTCATTCTAGATTGGATTAGACGCGTTTAACGTGGCTTATCCAGGATTATGTTTTACTGGAAGGGATGATCTAGTAAATCTTTTTATACAGAACGTCAGTGTTCATTTATCTTTGAAAATTAATTAAATTATGTAAAAAAATTATAAACAAAAAGAATAAATATCTCCTACTGCTGAATAACACTAACGATTTGAACCAATAGAAAACTTTTACCATTTTATGTCTCTAGCAGGTATTAAAAAATGACTTATCAACACTCAGTATAAGTAAGAACAGCTCGCTGACTTTTATTTGTATGTAATATAACATAATAATTACGATAATTGTCCCTTCAATATGTACAATATCCTTTATAATCGCGTGTTCCCGCTTATTGAGCACTCAAGAAAGCCCGACAGAGTTGAAGTGAAAACAGCGCACGCAATAAAATCAGCAGCACGCAAACACGCTATCACAGCTCGCGTGATCGTCACGCCGTAATGTATTGTGGGAATTGTTGATCAATGACGCATAAAATATCTAGTTCAATTATAGTTTAATTGTAATTTAAAATAATTGGTTTATTTTTGGCTATATCTATTTTAATAATGACTTTGCATATTTTAAGCTCTGTCCAATAATAATAGATTATAAAAACTTATTAATACGGACGGTACTGTAACGTGCGATCTCCGGAATACCGTCCCGTGACTCAACCAATTAAGCTACTCTATAATTAACTATCTTCATGAATCTATAACTATTAAATTCCCTAAAACAAGTGCCGATCTCAAATTGTAACAAAATATTTCTATTCGCCATCGAGATAATCTTAAAGTTAATCTAATAAATGTATTTTCAAAAGACTAAACGGATTGTAAATTTTAAAGTAGCTCTAGTATAATATTTTACATAAGACAATTCAAAGTACTCATCTTATTTATGAGGTAATAACAGTAACTTTTCTTTAGGTATTGTATTTATGCTGCAAGCATTGTTTTCATAATAGAATTAGATGGAAAAAAAAAGTTACAAAATAAATATTTGATAAAAATATAACCTAGTTTATATTATATATATATATATATATTGACTACATTATATCTTATTAATCACTGTATAAAAACACTTGAGGGAATTGTTTAAATGACACTTTTATATGTGGAATATATTAAATTGCTAAGTTATTTAAAATATAATAATTTAAATAAAAACAGACTGTCTAGTAAAAAATAAAGGTTTTAATTTATCACAGGTAAGAACTATTTGATGAGATAATAAATAATAAAATTGTTTTTAATTATTTCATACGATAAATCTTATTACTTACTCGCTTTATTATTGTTTACTAACTTATTCTTATTAAAATTAAAATACTCATTATGCCTATTTTAAATGTACACTGAGAAAACTATTTTTTTACTGTAAAAAATTCTTTCTATGATTTCAATATGACAAATCGACACGAATTCGTATAAAATGAAATTTAAAATTATTTTCTTATTTCAGAAAAAAACATAATACCTACACTTACATAAACATAGCCGTGGTTCTATTTTACCCCACATGTCAAACAAGAAGGCAATTTAATATTTGCGCAGCTTAACTTTGCCTGTTCTTGCAACAACAAGGCACAAGTGTCCCAAATAAACATCGATCTTATGCTATTTGTTTTGGTAAGAGTGGCGCAAATAAACCCTTGGTTTTAAACAGACGGGTGAGTTTTTCAAAAATTATATTATAAGAACTTTATATTCATTGTCATTTAAAATGTAATATAAGAGTTTATAGATTAACTACACTTTTACAATAAAAATTTAACTGCTTAAGCGCAATAAATGTTTATTTATTAAAGAACATCGACTATTCACCGTAGCAGTACATCCTATAACTTAATACGTCTAAGGCGTTAATTAATTAAGGTATTTTTATAGTTAAAGTGAAATTTCTTTAGAATGGTCGTGATTTGAAACTTTTTAAAACGCATATTGCGAAAGTAAAAAACTTACGACTTTGTCTTGACTACTCTTAAAAACTTACAATCTATATAATTTTAGTTTTTATCTAACCACCGCGATATCAGTGTAAGATTGCCTTGACCAATGTGCTACTTATTAACAGGGATTTAATTTGAAAAATCCTCAAATGACCTATATTATATTTCTAGTTTTCTAATTATAAGGAATCCTTGGTCAGCCCCATAAGGTGTGGAATTGTCGAACTAACGTTTAATTAAAGAAGCACAAAGCAAAAAGCACAAAGCACCTTTACAATTTTTAAGAAAAACTTTAATATAAAAATAATAAATCTTACAATATATTATTTCAATACTCACTATTCAACAATTTCTCTTGTAGACTACTTTTTCTGAAGTTTTATTTTTGAAAAAAAAATGTGTGAGACATTTTTTTTTTTGTTACACTTGACGTACGTACTTGTGTGTATAGTACGAATTCGCAAAGCGATTATATTAGGTCATATTGATATAATTATATTAAAACATGTATGTATTTAGAATATTCTGACAGTTCGTAAATAACATACGTAGCTTTTATTTTTTTAATCGATATTTTAAACACTTTGTACCGATTACCGTTTTTATATATACTTTTGTCTCCTTTGAAAATTCACTGAAATAAAGACATTGATAAAAATAACAATCTATTATTTCAAAAATAAAATGTTTTATGAAAACATCGAGGACTGTAGATCAATAAGTTAGTTCTTGCCATGTTTCATGCCATGAATTATGTATTGTTCATTGACACTAGTATCTTTTGTCCTATCGTAAGCCTATCATCATTGTGATTGTGTATTTCGTTATGTACCTTGGCTTTCACTGCTACTACGATCAATTGCTAGACTGGAATTTCTAATGAAAATACTAAATCAATTTGTTCGATATAAAATATAAACGAAACTCATAAAACTAAACTAAATGTAACAAATTATAGTCTTTTGAATTTATTTGATTATTTAAAATTACTCGGACACATTACAAAAAAAATGCATTTTTTACAAAAATGGCTGAGGCCATAATAATATATACAACATAATTTGAATGCTAATTTTAATAATATATAACATGTTTTTAATGTTTTGGTTGTAACAATAATAACTGTAATATGAATGTATAAAGAAGGAGATAAATAGTAAAAAAATCATTCCAAATAGCTTTTTTAATTAACAAAATTGTAATTAAAGTTTTGCGATTGACATCGGATAGCTATTTACATAAACTATCCTTTGGGTTATTCTGAAGATGAATTACCACAAACGAAAAAAAACATTATGATGTATGATATTCTATGTTTAGATTCCTGCATTTTAAGTCGAATATTTACAACAATCATCTTATTTCTCTAAATATTTAAAATAATATTAATATATGTATTGTACTTCCATTATCAGGAAAAAAATAAATTTATCATTCTCATCTCGTATCCTGTACAGTATTACATTTCCCAAATAAAATTGAATGGCGAGACAGGCGTAAGATATATGTTAAAGACGTCGTTACATCATGTATTCTTACTGTGAACACTAACATACTTATTATAATGCTTGAGAAACAACTTCCTTTTAAAAGAAAAAGACAATTGAGAATATACTAATGTAGAAATTTATTTTCTTATTGTTTGTATAAATTATATTAAAAGGTACTGATTATGACACAAATATTAATAACAAAAACTTTCTTTTGTTAATATATACAAAACCGGAATTTTCGCCATTAGTTTCGAACTGCGGCAGTTCACGCCGCGATTCCGCCGTTTTACAAGCTTATGAATCCTTATCCAATTCCCACTGGGGGCCCTTACCCCCAATGAGTTCAAAATATGTACATTAGTATTCATACATTACGAAACAATAACAACGTTTCAATATAAAAAGAGAGAGTAATATTCTCTTGATTCTTTATAGGTTTTTCTTTCTTCTATAATAGTTACAGGGAATTGCACAAAGTTGTCAACAATTAAATAATGCTTGTAAAACTATATAAATATTTGAATTGTTACAAACTAAAGACATCATTTTCAATTCACGTCTGAACCAATTTACCCATTCAACGTAGTTCGGTACATTATGGGTTTTGTATAGGCGTACGGACGTATTGACGAATGAACGAAGAAGATGAATGGCTGGTTTTGACAAACGACTATAGGACGCACGCATGTAAAGCTTAAGTCTGTGTATAATATCTCATGCGAAACTATACTAGCCTTTTTTCTGATATTTTCTTATAATGTATCCATGTAAATTATTATGAATGTAATCCCCAATATTAAATTATTATGTTCCTTATTGTAATGAAAATACTACGTAGAACGCTTGATGTGGAAAAAACTAATAACAAAAAGGTTTTCATTTACAGCTATCGCTATCGCTCAGCTTGGAAATAGTATGATCCTTATTATGTTTGAGTAGAGTGTAATAAATACGTTGTGAGGCTACACGTGTTAACTTTTTTATTAGCCTATAAAGTGACAAAAATTTGTTGTTCCAATGTTTTCTTTATTTTATTTATTTGGATTGGATTGTTGTGAGCGAAAATTGTTGTTTGTAACATTTGAAATCACTTGTAACAATCATCTTAATCGTAAAATTATCATGAAGTTAAGTATGTGTCCTTAAGTTATAGAAAAATAATAACATATTTGTAAATTAGAAAAAGAACAACTTCTAAAACCTACCGGGTTCTAATTTAAACTAAACAACAAATACTAGGACCATTCGTTGCTACCTTATAGAATAACGGAAATAAAACAAAAACCGTATTAGATTACCGCTTCATTTATGTACAAACTTTAAATTAAAAATATATCTTTGGTATCACTCAATCATTGGTTAAAATATGACGAAGGATGCCTTTTTTCCAGCTTGTTTTTATAATAATTATGAAATAATATTTTCTTAAATATTTCTAAAAAACGTCAATTAGAAAGTATATTAAAAGACGTAAATACAAATATTTAATCTGTCACATCTGTAAAGTCAATACATCAAATTGTTTGCATGTGCGGAACCGACGTAGTTATCGCGGCTCTAACTGAAGCATTTTTTTTCTCAACCCAACAATCAGGCTTCCGACTCTAATTATATCGCTGACGGAAACGCTGGTTTATTTGTTGACTTGAAACTTAAACCTTCTTTTCATTAATGTTCGGTGTTTTTATACATTTTAATTTTCTAGTTTTCTTAATATAAAATATCAAATTGTATAAAAAAAATCATAAGCATCAGATTGACTTAATGGATATTAGATTTAATTAATACTTTTTTACGGTTTTTTTAAAATAATACTTAACATGCTAAGATTTTGTTATATATTGAAATACAGAGGTAATCCATTATCCGCACTGCGACATGCGTTCCGTCAATAATAATTGATTGATTGAGCTTGCTTCACTGACGACTGTTTACGAAGCATTTTGTAATACATTACGAATTGAATAGATTGAAAAATAATTATTAAAAAAGGATACATACCAAAATTAATGATTTTATATTTAATATTAACCTAATGTTTGTTTATGATTTTTAAACAGTACAATAATGATTATTGATCTCTTTGAACATAAATCAAGAATTTTATCATATGATATCGGCAATTATAATTTTTATATATCGAACTGTGTTCAAAATTTAACTTTTTATAATTACAAAGTTCTTATATTTTAATTAACACTCGATATTTTTAGTGTCGAAAACTCTTTAGAATTAAACATTTATCTAGGAATTCAGTGGTTTTTATTGATAAAACAAAACATTTAGACAGCTGAAATGTGTTGCCGGCTGAGAGCTCAGACACTTATTTTTATATTAAATTTAATAATATGAAAATATGTTACCGATATTTTTATTTAAATAAATATAATCATGCTTGATAAAAAAAAATCTTTAAAAAATGGGTTTCTTTGATAATACACTATGGTATAACGAATGAGTTCTAGATCTCAGCAATGACTGAAAATAGTTACATAAAACTATTCAACAAGTCGTTTGTACTCACTATTAGTCATTATCAAAAAAAATAATCAAATTTGAATAAGTACAAAGTTATTCAAGAAGTCAAAATGTCAATGTAAGATAATGTTACATTTATAATATTATGAGTATCTACTTATTCATTTTTAATTTATGTCTAGGTCATGAACATGTTTCATCTAAAAAAATATATTGTTCAAATTTTATTTTGAGACATAGGGATAAAAAGTCTTAAAGTGTTGCTATAATAATAAACAAAAACGGTTTGTTTGAAAGTCACACACTACAGAAGAAAGATATGATTATAGATTAATAAGATTATAAGAATTATGGTTATTATTTTTTATATAATATTTTAAACAAATTCAAAAAATATTTAAATTGAAAAAAAATTATGAAAATAATGATGAATGAAGTTAATAAAAGAATAAAGAAATAAAGTAAAATATTACAATACATTTATTTCAGATGATATATACTATATTACAGTTTTTAATTTCGCTTTCGCTTTTACTTTAAATAAATGGGGGTGTTAGAGGACTCATTAAGATAAGGCATCTAGACCCGTAATGGCGTCAAACTTAAACCTGAATGTGCTGTGCTGTGTACTTCGCTGTGTACTTCACTGTGTATCTCGCGAGACACCTAGCTCCAGTACCGCAGTCATCAACGCCTTCATTCGTAAAAGATTCTCGCTATTTCATGAATTTACTCAGGAACCACCCAGCTACCAGCCAGGTGCAAGCTTTTATGCCGTATATTAAAGGAGTGAAGGACAAAATTGGAACAGCATTAATGAAATACACCATCAAGACTGTAAACAGCCCTCACTTCAAGATTTCGAACATTTGCGGACGATCGAAGATGTTATTCCTTTTGAAACACCTGTCGTATACAAGGTAGACTGTAGTTGCAGGAGTTCCTATGTAGTAAAGACCATACGGATAATTGCAAACCGGGTCAAGGGACAAATCAACTCAACAATTGCAAAGTCAACAATTCTGCAATCGATAAGCTTTTGTTCAAGTCAGAACTCTGGATAGACTTGCATACTTCACAGACATTTTCCACCAATCACCATTTTTACTCCAAAGTAATACGCAAGCCGATTAAAGTGAAGAAATAAAAAAATTCACCCGTGAAGACTGATACCGCCTTTCATCATCTTGGAATCCTGTCATCAACAAATACAATCGTCACCAAAACCGCACCGTGCGCCAATATAAGGTTATCATAAGTGTAGTCTGTAGGATTACAGACGGTGTGAATAAAGTATCACAAAACTATAAAAACAAGGCGAGGGTAGTTGAAAAATCTCGCACCTCAAGAAAACGCCGTTATGCTGTCATCTGTCGACCCGTGACCGCGATCGGTGCAGTTCGGTCGACACGTCGGTTACATAAAAGGTATCTCAAAAATTTTCACGCAATAAAGTCCCGATATTTTTCTATGATGTTTAAAAATTGCGAAAGATTTAAAACATTACCACCTATTCCAGACTAATGAACACATTTGGCCCGAAATTAGATTAAATAAATAGACAATAAAAAGCGTTAAGTCAAAAAATTCTTTGTCTTTAAATAGTAAAGTCATATACAAGCATAAACCAAGAAATAAGAAAATACTCCAAATTAGCAAAACATGTTTGTTAAAGATGAAAGCAAATTGTGAGTATTATTTTTGAAGTAAGAAGTTCGTACTATTTGCAGTGCTGATGTCGAACTCATAGCGTAACTACTTTTTATGCCAATACAGAACTTTATTTCCTTTTCAGTAAGTTCTGTGCCTCAGATTAGTTCACAGTTAAGAAACATTTATTGAGATAAACCTCTTGAAAGTATATTATAAATTGATATTATTTTTTTCATGACTTGAAAATAAAAATATTTGGGATGAATATGCTTGAATTCGGACTATTATAAAAAAAATACATTTTTTAATAGTATTAACACTTCGAGAGAAACAGAAATTTCACATCTTAAGACATCTGAAGTTGCCTTTAAAGCAATAATTATTTTTCTTACTTTACTTATGATCATTTCTACAATTAAAAATTTAAATTTCAAAATACACTGCGTATTACAGTTTTACAAATGCGTATTACAGTTTTAAATAATATAAAATAATAATAATAAAGTTACCTTATATCTTGACTTATTTTAACCAGTGTAAAAATAACGGTAGCTAGCAGTTTTTCTGAGAATAGAATTTGTTTATTCAAAAGAGAATAGAATTTAACGGAGTTCATCATTTAAACCAAGTTGCCTTTAATATTATACTAGTATTTAAAAAAAAGAAAATAAATTGTAAAAAGATATTATAACCCTTTAATGCATACTATGAACATAATTTTTACTTATGGTATAAAGTTTTCATTATATCAATAATTTAAAGCTCTTTAATTTTAATATATTATAATATTATAATTTTATAACATTTAACATTACATCCCCAATTCGAATGGTCCCAACAATTTTTTTTCAAAATAAAACTTGCTAGGCAAAATTCATAAACATATTTGACATACGAACAAAAGTTAGTCCCAAAGGCGACAAAAAAGATTTGCACATTGTATGCACAAAGGATGTATAGTCGAGAAAGTATGCAAATTACTGTGGCACGTATGGGTCGAAGCTCACAATTGTCTCAAACTGTTTTACCAAAGGTCTCTGTATTGTGTTCAAACCGCAGTCAGCCATGCTGCTGAAGCTAAATATTCGAGTTACGGTGCATGCAATATAAACTACGAAGATTATATTTTCTTACATCAAGTCGAACTATTATTTAAAACAAAGTAAGTTTTAACATGCCTTAATTATCAGTAAACACTAAAAATATGATTTCAATTACTATAATATATATAGTAAGTATAAATTACTATAACAAATATATAAATAAAATGACCATTGAGAAAATATAAGAAAAAAAAAAATAAAAATCAGCGTTAAATACCATTACAATTATGGAAACCTAATTTCTACGTTCGTAAGCAAATGGTGAAGACCTCAGAGACTCCATTTATAAACGCTAAAAGACGCGCCCACATTTTAGTATTAAACATAACTTGTTCTAAGTCGTAATATAAGATAAACTAATAAAAAAGTATAATGAAAAAGTAATTCTTCAAAATAATATTTTATTTAAAACAATAAAAATTTCGAAACGAGGTAAATTCTGAACACAACATTATTTCAGACTCCGGCCTTTTTAAAGATACGATAGACCTCGGGTTTGAGTCGTAATAATGACAAAAAAAAATTGTATAACGAATGCCTTTACTTTCCCTGTCTCTTTATAATAATAAAACATCTATACATATAATAAAACTGCCACCCTACCGTACTTTTAAATATATTCATCGCATAACATGCCGGCCCATTCATCTTGTTTTGCTGATGTCTATACCAATAGCTAAAGAGAGCTATGTAAGATTTAGGAATTCCAGCCATACGCAATTTCTTTCACAATGTATATGTGATGTCATGGTCATGGGATATCTGATCGAACACCTCAGAAAGATCCAGAAAACAGGCATGAATAGGAGTTTTTCTATCAGTATAATACCAGAATATGCTAAAGACAAATAACACTTTTAGTGCAAAATGTATATCCAAAATTAAGCGCTGTGTAGTTTGATCTGTTGTACTAGATTATTGTTATATAAATAAAAATATATCCTAATAAATGACAAGCTGTTTCTCAAGAACTGTTAACTTGTTGTCAATATTTTTAAAGCGCATAAAATTATGAGATGATATGTCTATAACATGATTATTAACCCATTATAATACCGATTTTCATGACTGTAAATAATGTGGGGTTATACATGGACATGGCAAAACACAATGATTCGTACAGAAAAAGAGTTACCGGTACACTCTCTCTCATCACTATATAATAAAAAATATTTTCTGCCCATTTTATACCAAAATAGTCGTAGTTACTTCCCTTTTCTTGTCTATTGGTCATTGCGCGGGTTTTTATTACCCAAACCTAATTAAATTACCATTAATATTATTATATATTATAAGAGACGGCTAAATGCCAATACAATATCATATATAAATACTTATTCCGTTTCTATGTGAAAAGTTGTAACAAAAACATATCTATAAATATTATTTTAACAATAAGAAATGAGTAAAAAGTATATTCTTTTATTACTTAAAAATAACAACACACAAACATAGACTATTACAATAATACAATATCATAATGTCATATAACTATAATTGTTTAGTTTGCATATTCAATTCTATGTTTGAATAATTCTGCTATTACAGATAGCATTAAACACATCATGGGATATTAATCTGCAATCATCCTTGATTAGGGGATGTGTTATCTGAATTTATATTTAAATACATATGTTTGAATATCTATTTCTGTATGCGAACACATTTTTAAGACATAAACGTATATCAATAAAATGTATTTTTAATTGAAATTTATTTCGAAATGAGAATAACCATTTTTTAAATTAAAAACATGGGAACTTTATATATGTTATTTGGTATTTTACCTAAAAATATTCAATATTTTTTTATCTCGGTCAAAATATAAATAATAAACCTTACATTCATCTATGTTCATCTCTGTCTCTAGTAAGCTATTTTTTTTTAATATTGCAGATAATATGCGTTTTTTGGATATATCGCAACCCGTAAAAATTAAACAAGCGATCTCAAATACGGTTCTATCGCTTTATATGGAGCTGTTAGTTTAGTGTCATTTATTTATATAACTTTTCACATTATTGACCAACAAAATAATGTTTATTAAATTGTTGCTACATTAATATTCAAATACATAATGTTTTGATTCAATAATGTTTTTTGATCAAAAACAACTTTACATATAAATAACAAATAATATTATCATAAAGGAACATTATTGGAAAAGCAATAATTTCCTTACAAAAAAAGTTGGATCGTTCAATATCCTGCGACCAAACCTTGGCGTTTTTTGAATTTTATTCAAAATTACACCAGACTTTTTTACAGCTGAGACTTTAGATTTTATAGATATCAGAGATAACTTGAATATTTTATTTTATTGAAATTTTTAAGGTAATTGTATTATTGCTTTGTTACACAAGATTTAAGGATTAGGAACAAGTCTATAATATTAATTGTCTCCAACGTAGTAAAAATATAAATATTATAGTTAACACTTTTATAATAATGAAATATAAATCTTAATTTTGAGAATATTATCGGAAATTCATAGTTAGTTTTCAATACCATTCCAGTTCCGCATAAATAAATGTAAACTGTACAAATCCTGTGACACGATTGTCGTTCCAAATATATCACATATAACTTCATCATTTATAACCATTTTTTTGTGTTATATTGTATTATAAGCTTTTACAATATATTATATTTTAAATTAATATATTTTGGAAATATTTACATAAAAAGTTTAAAGTATAAAGTAACTAATAAGTTTTAATTTACTTTCAAAATGTTTTCGTGTGACTAAAACCAAATAAGTTTTGTGTTATAAGTTTTAAAAATAACATTACAAATACATTTAAATATTAAATATGCATTTAGGAGAGTCCTTTTACATAGTTTTCCTCTATAATGATATGATGTTGATACATTTATTTGAATTTTTAAGTTATTAAATATTACCTTCTTATTAAGATTTTTTTTTAATAGCCATATACATCTGTTTTTATATGTAAAACAGATTTCAATTTAAAAAAAAAACCAACTCAAAGTTTCTATTTTATACAAAAATTTTGATTGTTATTGTTGTTTAAACTTAAATTATTCTTTTAATATTTTTTATAATATTACAAATTGTTAAAACTTTATTTTTGTAAGTAATGTAAGTAAGGTTAAGAATTTAATTTTACGATTTGGAATTATAAAAACCATATAACTAATCATAAGTTATAATAAATGGGCCATAATTTAAAAAAAAACATTAATTGACATTATATTCACAAAAAAAATTAATCAACTATATCTTTCTAATATAATTGAAAATAGTTTCATGTTTTTAAAAGAGATGATTTTAGCTAAAATAGTATTGAACATTATATAGTTGTAATAAACCTATATAAAAAGAGCAATAAAACAAAAAAATTATAAGTAATATTATTACAGTTGTCATAAAGGAATATTCTCGCCATTGGTGAAACAAGAAGTTCTCAGCATAACTATCGCTTTGTGTCCAGGTTCAGATCTCATCTCAAGTTATTACCGACTTGTAACTTTATTAACACTTAGGTAACTTTCTCACCTCAATTTAGTTCGTAGTTATTACGTCTTTATAAAAAAATATTTAAATATTCCAGGAGCTGTATATAAACTATTCGCAGAAAAAAACTAAGGATTGTAATGATCATAATCTTTGTATTTATTTGCAGTTCACGATGTGCATACTATCTTCAATATTAGACTAGACAGACTTTTGAAAGGCTTATTTATATTATTTTTATTATTATTTATATTATTATTTTCTATTTTATAGTGTATCTCATCAGCTTTACTATTAATTTAAAATATTAATTTTTGCCAAAACCAATAAAATTTTTTCCATGTTCTATTTAACTTATTATTTACTTTATATTATTATTTCTATTTCTAGTTTAGTTTTCTTAACTTGCAATATAGTTTTGAAGATTTTTATGAGAGCTTTAGTTATAAAAAGAAAAAAACTACTTTATACTTATATTATTATTAAGTGACTGTAAAATTTTCCAGAATTCTTCTTGAACTTCTTTTGATAATTTAATAGATTGATTGACTACCCTCACTGACGACTTTTTACCAAAGTATTTTACGATGTATTATCGTGCTTTATAATGCTTTATAAAGTGTAAACTATTGCTGTCAAAACATGTCATTTAAGATATATTTAAAATATAAGATTTAAATTATTATTTATTGAGCTTTTTCACCATGTTTCCTGTACTGACCAGACTAAAAAAATATTTTTTTACACATATATTTCGACCAAACAAAACAATTTTATTAAACTCTCGCATATCCTTTTGGAACAAATTTATAAAAATAATATTCATTTTAGTGAAATAATTGGACAACACACCAAAAAACAACACTTCGTTATTTCTGAGTTTAATTTAAACTCGGGTTACAAGATTTAATCTTTAAAACATCATATTTTTGAATATAAATAAATTTTTAAACCTACTTATTAAAAAATAAAGCAGGTTTAAAAATTTATAACTTTTTTATCATGTTTTCAATGCAGACCATGCCTTAGTTACTATAAACAAAAATTGTTGGTTTATTTCAGTTTAATATGCAAAAATTAATCTGTGGTAAAAAGAATTTTATTCTATGATAAACAGATGTCAGCTTTCACGTCAAACTCAAGTTTACTATAAAAGGACATGTTTCTGTTCTTCTATTATTATTGTACATTTTACATTCAAGGTGTTAAGATACAGTCTTCCCAAGTCTAAGAGGATAATTATATAGTTATTTTATATCCTCGATATACATCTTTTATTTAAACGTCCCAATCCTACAACAAAAATAATATAAGAGTGATTATTTTAATGAAAAATAATAAATAAACTTTATTCATATATGTTTTGAGACGCCTTAAAATAAGTATCGTTAGTTTTTTAAACTGTACACAAAACACTAATTCTAACACAAAAAATAAAATTTTAATTATATTTAGTAATATATTTACATATATTGAACCTGTTGGCTCTTGTACTTTGCTGCAAAGCATTCGAAACGTCGGGTTAAAATTAAAATGTAACCAAATTATACGCGAGTTTAATCCATTAAAAATAGTTTTGTTTAAATGTTTATTCGGAGAAAATCTAAGAAAATTACTGAATGTAGATTCAGTAATCTTCTTTATTAATTAATTAATTTAATCATGTTATACAAGTACACAACAAATTTATCGACATATACAAAGGCAAGGTTATCTCTGTAAGAGATTTCTACCATCAAATCCAGGAAGTGAAACTGTATAAAATAAGTAGAATTAAAATAAAAGTACACAAGTAAAATTATAAAACTATTTACACTTACTTAAACTAATACACCTAAACAGAAATTATTCGGAGAGGTAATGCTCTTTTATAGACTTTTTAAAAATAAACTCACGACTCACTATGACATATTTTTGGTATGAATGATTAAGTAAATACTACTAGTAAATATTCAAATATCAGCTGCACTTCCATTTGCTATTAATTAGTGCCAAAGAGACGTTTGAATAATATTCCATGAATGCCTATATTTCAACACGGCATCAATAATATAAATTCGAAATGCCTTGAAATAATATGATAGGGTTTCCAATTAATAGAAATAATAATATTTAATTTATGATAACCAACACAATAAAGATATTCAACTACTATACTATATATTACATATACAGGATGTCCCAGAAATCAACAATCATAAGAAAAATAAGAAAAAAATCATCCTATCCTATGTTGCTTAAACATTCACCTAATATTTTTAAAAAGCTTCAAAAATGTAATTGGCAAAGTAGAATTTCAATTAAGAAAAAATGTTTTTGAAAGATTATATTACTGATTCGAATAACAAAATAAGCCACATTAGATACAATCTTTTTATTCAATTAATTGAAACTGTTTTATGGAAGCACGACTTAGTTGAAGGAAGGTCGCGATATATTTCGTAAATGAATTTTCGTGGTCTCTACTGAAACGACGAAAACTAAATTTGGTATGTTATTTCAGTCCCTTTCTAGATCAAATTAGTATTTGTAGCAGTAGTAGTTGCGTTCCATTACGGCGAAGAGGGCAACCTTTAGTTTTTTAGTGGGTTCACCCCCAAGGGCCGACGGGGTACCCGTAACGAGTTTTTCCAACGGAAAAAAAAAGTAGTTGCAGCAGTAGTAGCAGGAACAGCAGCAGCACCAGCACCAGCAGTATGGAAAATATATATTTTTTTGTTTTGGTCGATTTTAAAATATTGTGATAAGCAAAACGAATGTTCTCTTTGCATCTTATATCTTTTATCAGAAGATTAGTGATTGAAGACTTTATGATTATAGTTTATTGAAGCATTTACTATATCTTTTAACGTTATAATTATTTTTAACCTCCAGAAAATAAAACAGTGTAGAACACTACATCACAATTTATAAAAAAAGAAATAACCAAATTAAAAACTAATTAAAGTTATCATTTTTAATCTAATAATGTTGGAAATACAAATATAACACAATATTTATCGAGTGACAAGACAAGTAAGTTTGGTGGCAGCGAAGAATGCAAAAAAAAAACAATATATTTCAAAAATTTAAAACTAAATTACAATTAATTATTACTAAAGAGGAGCGCTTGTAAATCAGCGATTGACCCAAGAATGAAAGTAGTCTTCTCTTCGATTCCCATCGATGGTGAGAACTCAAGGCGTGCGGTGTCGTGTTCAGGCGAGCGGTGTCGTCTTCAGCTTACACCGAAGCTTGGCGTCAGCATTTAGTCGTGTGAAACTAAGTTAATTCTTACTATAACGATACCCTTGGCTATGCTTACGTAACAAGACTATACATTAAGAAAAACATTAATCACCTTATTTTATATTTACATGTAACGTTATTCTATAAGCAAAAACTATAAATTTTATAAAACATAGGGGTATAAAAAAGAATAAATTAAGCATAATTTTATTTCGTCGCGTCGTTCTAATTAGTGTAGGAATTTTATTCAAGCCGCAGTGAATCTAGTTTTGTTTGTAAAGTGAGCTGCACTTGAGTTAGCGTGTACGTTAGTACAGTCATTGGTACTTGATCATTTAGACAGTATTTGTGTCGTATGCATTGGTACTGTTAAACGATACAGGTACAAATGATGTCTTATATTAAGAGTTGATAAGGTAAAAAATAAATCAAGGTATTAAATAATTTTGAAAACAATAAAAACATTATAAACTATTAAAGTGGTCATAAATCAAAAAGTGTGTCGCACGATATTTAATGTGACCAATATTATAATTAAATTAATTTATTTCTAATAAAAGTAGAATTGTATTAGTCGTCTTGTCTGTAATTTAAGATAACTTAATTACCTAATGTTTAAATACATAAACGTCTGTCAAAATTATATATTTTATTAGTTTCAAAAGTATTTTAAATAAATAATTGTATATTATATTAGTATCCAAAATATTTATGCTGAAATAAATAGCCTGGCTATATTATTGAAATTGATTGTCATTGACAATATACCGATACTAAGAGACTTGTTAAAAGTAAGCATAAAGTATTTTGTATTTCTAAAAACTTATATGTAACAGAACCAGAAGATTGAATGTGACAAAAGAACTATAAATATGCGTTTGCTCATAAACCATATATTGTCATTTTGGTTTATGTGCCCTTCTATATTCATACTGGAATATAGTGAGCGTTGTAGCTCAGGAGACTTACTAAGTTAAAGTTTAAGTATATCTTAAGATATAATTAATACTTTTTTTCTGAATTATATCATTAATTAATGATTGACTAGTTCAAATCGTAGTAAAAAATACTGGCACATATTTATATATACAAGTATTATTTACATAGCAGTTGAAGTGAAACAATGGAGATTGATTTTCCAAGAGCTTACTAAAACTCAATATACACACGGGATTCAATAACAAAGACTTGTATTATAGAAAGACATCTGTTAAATAGTATATAGTTCTACTATTATCAATTATTTATACAATTGTCTATTATAAACTATAAATAGTTTTACGGTCTTTGTAAATCATATACTTATATTTCTTTTTAATATAATATATGTTCGTCGCCTAAATGTTTATTAAGTACCGATCGTGATGTATATCTTTTGATATTCTGTTTGTGTAACACCGATGCTGCATTCACCGGCATCACAGATGTTGGCCACGAGACGAACGGGTCCCGGGAGGAGTTCGACGCCACGGTAGGCCACAACAACTCTAGGTACGACATCGTCTATTTTGACGGCTTATGGTGGAAGGCCGCGAGGGACAGGAACATCTGAAAACTTTTGTGGAGACTTTTGTCCAGCAGAGAGGCAATAGAGGTTGGGAAAAACATCTTAATTAAAAAAAAGATCAGAGTGCAAAACAAAATTGTTATTGACAATAAAGCGACTGGCTCATTCAACACTGAATATCACTGATAATTATAATAAAGAAGTAGCTTACATTACTTTAAACATTATAATAAATGTCGCTATCCGAAAGATTGATCCTATATGATTTGTTGTAATAATAACATTAAATAGGTTACAATGTAATACTAAAACTTAAATGCGACATGTTACATTAATCGGGCAACATTTAAGTTTTCATTTTTTGTAATAAATATACTCATTTCTTTATAGGATGTTCTTTTAACAATGGCATAGTTATATTATACATTTTCCAAGTATCGTATAAAATTCAGTTTCATGTTGACATATACGAATACCTTTCGCAATTGTTACAATTTAAGTTCAGTATCTATAGCTATACATAGAAAATCAGTCAATTATTCAAATGTCGTTACAGAACTAATTAGTTGCAATAATGATGTGCGCTGCTATTCGATTTGAACAATCTATCATTAACGTCATTTGATCTCTATATACCTTATGTACATACAGCACCTTACTGACTTATTGCGGTATGACTGACAGTTCTGTCCTATTAATAAAAGAATGGTAGAAAAGCTTTGATATATTTCGTAAGCAAGCGTATACTATAATATATTATCATCTAAAATTACCAGGGCTTTATAAAATATATGAATTTCTACGACATTTTTCCCCAACATCCCTCTTTTGCCTTGAATAAAACTTGAAGATTACAAAATTTAATAAACAAGTTATATTTCCCCTCGCTCTAATTAGAATTCTCAAAATTATTATTTAAGCGAGTTTTTAGGACATTAAAAGAGAACAAAAAAAATTGCTACCTACATTTGAAATATACTTTAATTTTTATTAACAATAAATAAAAAAAAATTTTTCTTCTATGCAAAATTATTATCTAATAAATTAAAGAGCTAATCAAATATTTCCAGTTACATTATATTTTGGAGATTTACTAAATTAACAAGATTTTATTTTCAAAATAATTATAATAACTAATTACGGAGTGAACTGCAAAAGTGTCGATATATATCAGTACAACAAATAAAACAACTGCACAACAATGTAACTGGTACAAACCATAAAAAATATTCAAGATTGTATTCCCTTCTATATTTAACATTTAATTAATGAAACATTTTTGTTTCATACTTATACTTGTATAACTTTAGCTATGACTAAATCAAGAATGACATCGAATATCTATTTATTTTCGTAATTAATGCTTTGATAAGCAATCATCAATGAAGCATAGCTAATTAATTAATCATTATGACGTGACACATTGCATTGCTTCGAATATCCTAATATAATTTGTATAATAAATTATAATATTATATATACAATAATATATTCGATCTGTCCATTATCTTCAAAATCTTAAGTTTCTTAAATAATTTGAATGAAAAGAACGTAAACATAAATTTAAAATTATTTTTTTTTACAGTACATAATTTAAATTCCGTAATAATATTATTACTTCATAATTTAATGATATGATACGTGATTGTTTAATGAAATTAATGGGAAGAATAACGCTAAAGGTAAATTAAAATTAAACATTTTTTTAATTATGTAATAGTCGTACATAATTTTTTGGTCTTCCGTTGAATTTTGAAAAAAAAATCATGAAGAGTCAAAGTCAAAATGACTCCTGAAAAAGTGTTTGGTTACTTTTTTCTTTAAACGCTTCACGTCACTTCTGACAAAATTAACAATTTTAAGCCTTTAAATCAATTTCAGGACCTAAACTTAATTATATACTATGCGGATAATTGTGTAAAAAAATATAATTCAATTTCAAATCCAATCCGACTACCTGCATCAGAAACTCGAATAGTTCGAGAAAAATGTAACCAGTATCACATGAGATTATGAAGAATACTATATTAATGTGATAGAAGTCCTGATCATTGAACAAAATAAAATTGAGGAGTTTAGGGATCAAAGTTTAACATAATATGTTTTTAGAAAAAAGATTTTTCGGCTTTCCCGGAGTTGACTGGTAAATAGAATAAATTACGAGATTCCAATAATAAAGTGCCTCGCCTAAGAAACATATGCATGTACTTCAAATATGTTTAATAAAATTTAGACAATGGAGTGTACGACATTATTAATTTTTTTTTTTTCGTTCAAAACAATCAATATTTTACAATTTTAAAAGAATCTATACGCATATTTCTCTTTTTACATTTTTTAAGTGAAATATCCTCAGAATGGTTGTGAGTTGAAACGCGGTAAAACGCAAATACAAACGGTACTACTAATAAAGTCAGTAATATCAATAAAGCCGGAATGGAACGAATGAACATTCAATACATGAAATCACAAACGTCCTAAATATACATTTTCTGTTTAATATTTTACAATTTAAACACAGATTTTTTTTGAATATTTTAATTTTATAAAAAATATGAATCACTATTATTGATAACAATAGAACTATATACCGCCTCTTAGCTTGTCTTTCTATAAAATAGGGCTTTGTTATAGAATACTATGAGTATACCGCGTTTTATAAAAGTCTTGCATAATTAATCCCTATTGTTTCGCTTCAACTGCGGTGTAAGTAATAGAAATATATTCATGTATTTTTTTTTATTGATATTGTTTTAAAAAAAGTATTCTTTAAAGTTTAGGTTATACTAAGAACTTTCAAACTACAAGACTCGGGACTCACTATGTTTCAGTATGAAGATATAGAGAAATAGACAAAAATCACAATCAAATAATATAGGATTTGTAAGCGAATGTATATTTATAGTGCGTTTATCGAATTCAATGTTTGAATTAAATATACATATAAGTATTTAGAAATATAAAAATACTTTTTGTTTACTTTTAAAAGACCTCTTAATTATATAGGTATATAATTGTCTTTGATAAATATTAATTATATAGCCACGTCATTTATGCTCAAATTACTCTTTATTGGATTTGAAAGGTACTTTTGACAAAAATTCTATGTATGCTATTCATTGGTAATGCTAATAATTTCCATGAAAAGACTAAAGGTATTGCAATTTCACATTTATTTTACGGAAAGTAATCAATAAAATACCATTTCGTTAAACTTTTATGTAATTCCTATTTAAATAATCTTAAATAAGAATCTATAAGACTAATTCAGTTCTACTTTTATTAGTAGAAAGAAAGAAATTTCAATATAAAAGGATCCGTACTGAATAATGTGCAACACAGATATTGTTTTACACATAAACCGACGACCACTTACCTATTTTAATTTTTTTTTATTTAAAACAAAATTATTGAAAACCTCCAACTATTTATAACTTTCCCACCCTATCAGCTGTTAATGTAAGACACTATTTATACCTGTATCTTTAAACAGTGCATACAAGCACTATCTTAACAAACAAGTACAAATGACTACTTGAATACACGCTGACTCAAGTATACTTAGCTTTATATACAAAACAGACGTACTGACGCTTGCAGAAAATGTAATTATTACGACGGACTGCGGTTCTGCTTCATTTGTTCTCTAAAAATATCTACTTTTTATAAAATTTAATTTTCTTTTCTTGTTATGCATCTAGAATATTTTTACATATACATGATAAATATTTTCCTTAACCTTGTCATCCGGTATATATTGTCATCCGGTATATATTGGGTATTTACTTATCTCCAAAGTCATTAACCAAAAAATTATAATTATAACAAGAAATGCATTATTTAATGGAAATGAAAAAAAATATAACATGTATAGTAAACACACTGTACAATACTTCATTCCATTTCACTACATAGACATCTGATTCAGACTCCATACGCAGAGGTATAGTCACAGTATTTTTTCAAAATTATATTTTGCTAACAGAGTCAAAAAAATACTGCGCATTTTACTTGTAGCGACAACAACTTTAAGTGTACATCGCTAATCAATTTGCGAATTATGTTTTAATTTCTTCTATTCATTGAATTTTTATTTTTTTATAGAAGTAGGCAAAGAAAAATCTTATTACGTATATAAGTGTGTTATGTAACAACGTATGCAGCAATTTAGCTAACGAATCAAATGTAAATGTAATGAATGATGTTATTAAGTATTCAAGTCCCGATACTGCATTAATTAATAACAACTTAGTTGTGCTTTTGACTTTCAATTTGTATCGTAATTATTGTATTTCAATTAGTTATTTAATTATAAAACTAAAATATCTTATCCGTTTAGAACTTACCGAACATAGTAGTACTATTTTATTTGGAAGAAGTATTCGAATTATTGTAAAATTATATTTTTCTTGATATAATAATTTAAAAGTATGCAAAAAAAAAGATTTAGTTTAAAAAGATATCAATGATGCTATTTTTATTTAAAATTATAGAACTAAAAATAATTTTTGAATGTGTAAACGCAGTTATTTCTAGAGGTATTTGTCAGATTTGAAGAAATAATTTTTCATACAATATCTTTTGCAAAAGTTTATTGGCTATGTCACACGGTACGTGTGCTCTGACACGATTATAATATTTACACATTTTTCAAATCAATATTAAAAGTATCTTCTATAAAAATGTTTAAAACAACCAGTGAATTACAAAATTATTGAATTATTTACAATATTGTTTGCAACAGTGGCAACAACTATTTAAAATCATTTGATTGCTATTAAGGCTTCTCGTTTATCCTTTCCCATTTCATGAGTGTGGCAACCCAGTTAAATTATATTTTTAAGTTTTGGTTGCCATCTTACCTATCAGATGGTCCGTTTTGCTAGTTTACTAAAAATATGGTAGGGCCAGCTTTATATGTAAAAAAAAAATCCTTTTTATACTTTCCTTACTTTTTTAATAAAACAGGATTATGATTACTTTATGATTTACTAAGATTATATAATATTTTAACATATGGAAGATTTAATAAAATTGTAATAACTACATTTACCGCATTATATTCTATCTGTTTGTAAATTTGCTTCACGGACCATTTCACTCCCCTGTGACATTCATTATGCAAATGCACAAATTAGAATTAACTGATATAATTGCTAATTTGTTATGCTAATTGAAATATATTAACTAACATAGTTTTATATCTAATAACTTACTGAAGTTTATAGTTTTTTAAATGCATTTAAATAATACACGATAAATGTAGAAAATAAAGTTAAAATTGCATTGTAAAAATGCAAAAATTTAATTATATAAAAACGACATTATAGAAAAACCTGTATAAAAAAAAATATGTATAAAAATAATTATATTAATAATTATTTTAGTATCAATTAAAAATAATGATAATTATTTATAGAAAAAATATATATGTATTTGTTTTCTACATATAAACATAAATGTCTTACTCATGTAATAAAATATTTTTGAAGTGAAATTTATTTTGAAGGATTGTTTTTTGAAACTCAATAAAACGTTAATAAGAAACGCAATTAAATTAATTCATTAGTACTCGTGATAATTTTAAGCTCGAATATTTTTAATTGAATCAGATATTTAAAACCTAAAATCACAAACCGCTTTAGTTTCAGTTTCAGTTTAAAATCTTAACACCGAATAATCGAATAAGTTAAGTTATTATAGTTTTAACTTCGAAATGTAGGAATGTGCAGGTTTTATTTTTCACCGACATCTAGCTTCTAGAAACCATGTCGCAGTGTTTTTTTTATTTAGTTATAAGCCTCTAAGGACACGTATTTGTTTAAATTAAAAATATGAAAACAGAATATTATGTAAGATAGGCATTATTTTTAATATAAATAATGTAACATTTTTCTTCAAAAAATGATAATAATATTATTGTTCTATTACTTTAAACTCATCTTTTTCACTTTTAATTCTGGCGTGTTTTAATTGAACATATAGCGTTTTTTAGTAATAATTTCATATAACTAAATCTACATTAAAAAGCTATCGATTTGTACTCAATACATTAACAGCAACAGTGAGCCAGTGTACCTGAGTCATTAAGTTTAATGGCGTGTCTCAATAATTAATACTATAAAAAATAACTTCAACAGATTATCCATGTGTTTTCTTGCTGGTTGTTCTTACTTTTGAAATCGTATAAAAAATGCACCGTTTTGTATGGCAATATTTTCTCATTAAAAATAATAATTAGTTTAAAATTCTTCAATTTGTTTAAAATTTTTTTTTGGAGCATTTACTTTGTTTGAAATGGAAAGTAATTAATTATTTGTAAGAAGTTGTTTTTGTAAGAAAACTTGTTAATAATGTTTAAGTAGCAGCTAATATATAATTTAAAATGAATATCTAATTAAAACAACAGCAATCTTTTTTTTTTCAGTTCTGTTAGATAAGAATTAATCAATTATGCTGTGAACTATAAGCCGAACTTTTGAGTAAGGTGCGAAAGTTCTTAAAGACGGAATAAACTTATAAGTTTACAGAAGTGGAATTTGAGTTCGGAACTTGATCTCAGTTCTCAAGTTGCTATCCAACTGTTGTTTTACAAACAAACATTAATTTGGTTGGAAATAATATACATTTTTCAAAACTATTGCAATACTAAAAAATAAGTTATGAATTTTTGCTGCTATGATTATTATATGTGAATAATTTATGAAAGGATAAGTGACATGAAAGGGCTCGTTTACGAAACAGGGCTGAAAACACATACCTTTGCCATATGAAATGATATTTTTACTAAAGTAGATAATTTCAAATACAAAACTTTAAATACAATGAAATAAATAATACATCCAATATTTTGTATAAATATGATCTAAGCTACGAAGAAAGATAACGAAACTCTTCAAAATATCTGTAAAATTAGTAAAATTAGCTTTATATAATGTAAAGTTATTATTATATTATATATTCGAATATTCACAAAAAAAATACTATGGATATTAAATATTATTTTAACATAAAGAAGAATAGCATGGATTATTGAAATAGCTTTCACAGTCTGAGGCCTAAGAAGAAAACATTGAAAATCTCCTTAATGTTCCTCAATTCCAAAAACTCTTGAAAAGTTTCAAGAGAAACGTTGATAAAAATCCATGTAGAACCTAGATGCTTATGACAGGCTCTTTTCCTATTTTTTATGGCCAATGTCAATTATTATTAGATGTTTACAAGAAAATCGACATCTGCTCGAAGGCAAAAATATAAATTTTCGGCCCGTCGGTCATTCATAGGCTATTGTCAAAATGATCTCTAGGGATTCATTTGCTTTTGACATCAGAGGTAAAGCCAGAGATCTGAAAACATATATTTATTATAAACAACTTGAGATTATAATTCAAGAAAGATAATTGCAAAATGTAATTGGAGTTCGGGATCTTGTATTTAAAGCGGCTCAAGAACTAAACTAAAGTTTGGAACTTCTCTTCCGTTTCTATAAACTTATAAGTTTAGTTTGTGACCTCTTCAAGAACTTGAACACCTTCGACTGAAGTTTGGTTTATAGTTTTCAGACTAATTAGTGCATTCATCATTAAAATACATCAAGGTACAGTCTCACTGCACTCTTTGTTCGTCTCAATAAGCTATTAACGAGCAAATCTATGTAATAAATCTATGTAATGTAAATGAAAAATCTAAACATAATAATTAAAATATTCAAAATCTATTAGATGATTGTTTATTAGCAGGATTAAGAAAAAGTTAATTTCGAAATTTTCATTAAGTTGGTTATTAGAACTCCTGGCAATAACTTAAGGTTTAAAAATAATATTTACTACGTATACAAATACCGAAAAGTGAATCAGAAGTATTAAATTAAAATTATATCTAATTTCCTTGACAAGCTCAAAACAAATGTTAATATTGATAACATTGATACAGAAAGTTTTTAGTTAATATAGCTTTCTTAAAATATACTACAAGATTTCTATTTCCTATTGTGTCCATTTTTGCTGTCATTAACACGTGTTGATTGGTACTCAACCATCCAGATTGATTGATCAATTAGTGTTTAAAACTAACGAATACACGACTTCTTTTTTTTTAAGAAAATTAAAAATTGCATGATTGATTTCGCCAAAAAACTAATCAGTTCTAAGTTAGGTAACTATGTTTCGATTGGTACCAAAACGAAATCACAATAAATTAATTAGTAAAGCCCGATCGCGATAAAATTGAGCCAAAAGACATTATTTTATTTATTTATTTATATATTACAGATTTTTGCAATAATATCTTATAAATATAAAATATGGTCTTAGATAACCAGAAGCATTTTTCCCATTTTGTTTCCGGTATACCCGTTATCTGTACATCATTTAACAGTGCACATTGTTCGTGTTCGTCAATATTTGACTTTAATTGTTCTATTATTTTATTACACATAGACTTGAATGACGGTTTAAAAATGAATCTCCTATAAAAATTACTTAATAAGTACTCACTTTTTATTAAGGGTGGTCTAAACCGAAGAGTAACTGATAAATTGAAAATACGCAAAAAGAACCCGTACCATTAGAACTCTGAATAACGTCTATATCGGCTTAATATTTATGAACACGAAAAAGTTAAATATATTATTAAGCTCTTAATAATTCACGAAAACAGGTTTCACTCTTCTAGTCCTATTATGCTTGTAAAAAATAAAGAAGATAATGTTTATTTTTAATAATCTTATTTAAAATAAAATGCAACCACATTTAAAGGTCACTGATCTCCTTGAGGACTGAGTCGCCCCCGCTCTTCGGACAATATCTGGTAACGATGGTAACCTGAGGCCTGAGGGGGTGTTAATCAGGCGAAAAACAACCGGTGGGCTTCGGCCATAGTTAATGCATCCGATTAAGTCGCACCTTGAACTGGCCTATCCGTGTTTTAGTGACGCCGTTATGGGAAGTAGATTGTAGTTAATAGGGTACCCAATTGTGAGCGCAATGGTTGTCCCACCAACTGTCGAAAAATACCGGTTGGCGTCTAAATGTTAGGGCGCTTTACCGGATGAAATGGACACTTCCGGGAGTCTTGGAAGTCTTCAGACTAATCCCCCATTTGATGTGCTTACAATGTAAAATGTACGACGCATGGCCGATGAAAAACATCATAATGACGCATACCGATGGGAAAGTAGTCTGGTGACTGCGCTACTGCTCTGATGAAGCACGGCTAGGACGCTTGGCGGTACGATTTAAACTGGTGGGTGGTCCTCAGCCACGGCGGAAGTCTACCGGTAATAGGAATATCTAATATATCACTTTTGACTGAAAAAGTGCGTTCTTGCAAAATTAAACATTTGGTTAACATAGAAGCAGCAAAAAAAGATTTGAAAAACTAACAAGGACACATTTATAAGAAAGTAGGAAATGCAGCAAAAAAATTTAACAGCGTTTAAAGTTTTCCTACAAATTTTCTTTCTCCAAGGTTATAAGACCGTCCAGAGCACAGAAGTAAATTATAAAAATAATTAATTCACAACTATTTAACATTACACCATAACATGGTGATACCGCCAAAATCAAAGTTAAAATACATACTATACAGCATTGAACACAAGATAATTTCTTAAGTGCAAAAGACAAAAGTCTTGCACATATGTTGCAACGCTGGTCAGTTATAGCCTAGTTGGTAAAAAAAAACTACTCGATGGATAACTTTTTTTGATATCAACAATCCGGTAGAAAATACTGCCTTAGCTTTGTAGCTTATAAGTTTACTTCACACAGGGTCTATAACAACGGTACTTTAGATAAATAAGTGTGTACGTGACACTTAAGTGAATTGAAGTGGTTTACAGGAAAATTATGAACACTATAAACAAAATAATTTAAATGATTTAATTTGAAATTGCTTTAATCACTGTGGATAGTGAACAAAGATCAAATAAGCGGATTATATTGTAAATAAATACAGAAACAATAAGTAAGATATTTGTTGGTAACTATGTAGTTGTAGGTAAATAAAGGTTTATGCATGTAGTATGTGGGTGAAAAAGAATCGGATGACTACTGAATTATCTCTCATAGTACTTTCTTTGTATTTATAATTTTTTTCATGATATATAACTACTAATATATATCATTATCCGGCTGTTCTGGTAAATACTATCGGAATTGACCCGAAAAAGTTTAAATCCATGCTGGGTCCTTATTCATGAGCTCTGAGCGTGGCTAAACCGTAGTTTTTACTAGACTTATATAATTGTTTAACTAATATGACTTGGAAAATTTGGTAGTATAAATTTTGACCGATACACAACTTTTACACACTTGCCGCCTCTGGCGGACGCATAGAATTATAACTAACGACCAAACTGAGGTGTGAAGTTACGAAGTGTTACGAAGTCGATAGAAATAGGAGCTGTGTCCTGAAGTTGGACATAACACTCGAGTAACTATAAACTTCTGAGTTTACGAACAATACAAAATTTGCTCGTATTTGTTTCGGCCCTAATGGCATTACTGCTAAACTTTACGTGTACTATTTCAGTGTGATTTCAAATACATTTTTTAAAATGCTTTTCTTCATAGTGTAATTTTAAAATAATAAGATTTAAAAAAACTTCTTTGTAGACTATTTTATTATATGTTATGTTTTACTCGTTTGTTTCTTTAAAACACATGTGCCCGTTTTCTCCAGAAATATCTAACTTTTAGCCTATGGCTGAAATATGTCACTTAGTACTATTTTTGTTTACGGTTTCTGAAGAATTCCTAATCAATAACAATTAAGACAAATATTTATCACAGAAAATTACAGAATAGATTATAAACAATGTTTATTTTTAGATATAGAAATTCGAAATAAAATAAAACATAGATGATTTTTGAAGATAATCTTCTGGCATTATAATTTAAATATGACTTGGCTGGTTCATTGCCATTGGTGAAATTATGCGGTTACCAAACGTTTGCACAATTTGTGCTGTCTTGTTGAACGAAATTTATTGACGAACGAAAAAGTTAGAAATTATGGCTCTATAGCGGTCACCATCGAATGTAACTCTCTAATCAGCATCGGTTTTAAAGAGGTACGGACTAATGATTACACCAGTCCATAAAAAACAGCAAACAGTCGGTTTTTCTAGATATCGTTATCTCAACGGTGTCTCAACATACACTTGCAAATTATCATCACTCCAAAAAGAGCAGTTTTGTTTATTGACGTATCATTCAACTCAGTTTCATTGTTAATCAAATGTAATTTTGGGAAATCGGGATCAATATATAAGTAATTCTTGTTTTGGACCCATTCATTGAATCGCCTTGCTAGATAATCGTGTAGATTAAACCCCTTGCATTACTTAGTTTTTGAGAGCACGCAAACCAAGACCTTTCTTCAAAATCTTCAATAATGATGTTATTTAATTACATATTTTTATACATTGTATTAATATTTCTTGGTGACCGAAAACTCTCAAGAGTTTATATGGACACTGCACCTTCCTCTTAGTATTAGTTGCTCTGAATGACGATTATGTTGACTGTACGCGTTACGCATTTCGAATAGAACTTTTTATAATGTGTCCAAATTTGCACAATTTGAAAGCGTTGAACAAACGTCAGTCTATTCTTTTTTTCTGTGTGTTATAGCTATTACACACAAAAAAAAAATTAAGCTTCATTCACTTAATTATTATATATATATTTTTTTCCTTTGGAAATACCCGTTACGGGTACCCCGTCGGCCCAGGGGGTGACGGCCGGGGGTTATGTGGGACTACCCGGCAGCATAGAGGATGCTGCCATTTTTAAGGCTACCCACTAAAACACCAACGGTTGCCCTCTTCGCCGTAGTGGGCCCAGCACCTCTCGCTGGTGACCATCGCGCTGATGATGCACGGCAGCGAGAGGTCCCTACCAATCACGCCCACCAGCTCAGTGCACTGGTGGTCCCAGGCGGCACACTCCGCCAAGGTGTGACGAGCCGAGTCAACGGACACGTCACAGTGATGGCAGGAGGGGGTCGTCTCCCTTCGTGCTATCTTGTGCAGGTACTCACCGAAGCAACCATGCTCGGTCAGCACCTGCACAAGACGGAACGGCGGCTTTCGCCTGGGCGAGCCCACTCCCGCGTCCTTTGGCCACAAAGCGTCCACGCCGAGCGGTGTTGCACTTAGCCACTGCAACACCTGTCTCAGGATCGGACCCCCATGCATCACTGGGGGAAGACCGGATCACCCCATGTCTGCGTTTACTTCCGGCGGTCGCCTCCTGGTCCGACAAAATGTCGGAGTCTGGCCCCGGAACGATTTTCTCCTCATGCCTGACTTTATTTTTATTTTTATATAGGTCGGTGTGGACTTTATCTGTGCAGGGACTCCTGCTCCAAAGCGGTTTGTGCCCCCCAGAGTACGAGGGGCAGACGGGGACAGAGGTCTCCGTGAGGGATTCTTCATCACTAATGATGATAGCCTCCTGGGGACATATTTTCAAATCGCTACTGTTCATGTTTTCCTTTTTTAGGGTGAGGTCCACGTAGGTGGCGCCCTAGTCCTTACGCAACCCCACAGCAGGCGCCAAACCTCGAGGTTGACACAAAACAAAAGGACACGACAAAACCAAAACGAAAAAGAAAAGGATAACAAAACGCAGAAAAGAAAACAAAAATAAAGACGAACAAACAACAAAGGGACAAAACCAAACAGATACCCAAGCCCCCCTGAACGGCAGTCGCGTCCCCGAAGGTAAGCGGAACCATTTTTCTTCCTCGCTGTCGGTCATGACCGACCTCCTCCAAACCGGGCATTAGCCCCGGCTAAAAAGAAGATAGGGTACTCGTGATGGTGAGCTCCCCGCCTTCTAGCGCTTGCCGGTTAACCCTACGCCGTAGCACGCTAGACCACGGTTTCGGGGTGATTTTTTATAGAGGTTTCCTTCCTCGCAGCACATTGAGTGTGCCCCCGGTCCCGGCCATCATGCAATGACCGGGTCCCAAATGTTTCTCTTAAATGAGAAGCACGAGAGCGATTTTCGACTGATTGCACCGGTTCTCCGGTGGGCGATGGTGTCGTCACATTCCTACGCCTGGACTGGCTGCTCTTAATCTGGCCCCTCACCCTGAACCTACCGGTATGAGTAACTCTGCCGGTATAGCTTCAGGGATCATTGAGGCACGCAAGCCCCCCCACCACGACAAAGTGGCAGCCTCGGAGGGGATTATAATATGCCAAACCAAACGTAACATAAGTCATACGGCAGCTGTCAAATGTTAGCAGCCAGTAAAAAAATATTACCAACTTAAAGTTCTACAACATTATATGAATGGAATAGAATGAAATGTCATGGATAAGAAACTCATAAATTTTTAAATTATATAGTTAATAGAATAATTATATAAGAAATATGGTAATTCAACATATTTCAATTAGTCTAACTCTAAAAAACATATTTTCGATTCCAATTATACCTTGTGCGCTATAGCATGGTGCGAGTGTCATCTGTCAGTACTAAATGACTAAGGATGGATGTTATGCATTTCATTTTTTTCGCTTACGATACTCAGAGCATAAATCTAGTTCTCATTAATATTGTTATATAAATTAATGAGTTATTCTTATCTTATGGTATGAACTTATCTTTACTGATATAAAATGATCAAAATAGGGCTAGTGATTTTTTTCGTGACATTTTTGCTCTACAGTACGTCAGTGCGGCGGATATTTGGTTTACCCGTGTGATGATGTCAGTACGAGCGCTAGCACCGACTTTGATATGAGTTTAGATGTATAAAATATATTTTTCCTTAGCAACCTTTTGAGCAATCTTTCCCTAAATATGTTCTGTTGTTTCATTCATATAATTATAAGCTCTTCAACAATAAAAATTTAACTATTTACGCACAATATACTTTTTTATTAAAAAAAAAACATCGACTTTCTATCGTAGCAGTACATTTATTAGATTGTATTTGTAGTTTAGAACATTCTTATTGGGCTTATTTTAATTTACTACAGTTATTATATATTACGAATGTGGTATAATTAAAATACTAAAATAGAATTTGTAAATCGCACCAACTCTCAAGAGAGAAACGAAACGTTACTGACAGTGTCCTCATGCTACAGCGCATAAGGTATAGAAAAAAAATATCGAGAATTAATACAGCAGTTCTGTCAACCATTACAAAAGAAGTGGCATTTAACGAAAGTGTCATTTAAGGCCGTGTCTAGCGTGAATTGGGTAATGTCCACGTCTAGCGAATATTTTTTTGTAGGCCTGGTGAGGGGGGAGGATGACCCCCCTTACCTAACATAGGCCTACGATGGGAGGGTGCTCTACGTTGCTCGGGATACCCTCATTCGGGGAGTTTCGCCGGGGCGTCACGGTGTGTGCTAACGCAATCCCGTGACATCCCATTACGGCGCAGAGGGCAACCGTTGGTTTTTAAGTGGGTAGCCTTGAAAATAGCAGCATCCTCTATGCTGCCGGTTAGTCCCACATCACCCCCCGGCCGTCACCCCCATGGGCCGACGGGGTACGCGTAGCGGGAAAAAAAAAAAAAAGGGAATACTTTCTTAGGTACAATCAGCTTGAAAAGTCGATGACCATATAAATATATATGTAAGTTTCAAAACAGGTCTACACTATATTATACCAAAACTGCTAAACATGACAAACACCAATATAGAATGGTTTCTTAAATTTGTTTCATAGTCCTAAATGACCCTCCGTTAAGGGCTATGTATTTGTATTCTTTCGTGGTTTGACAGAATTCATCTTATTACAATTATTTAATGATAAATTTCTATTTTTATTTCATCGGTATTTTGTTCATTTAAAAATTTATAAAAATGTCTTTAAAGTTAAAATTGTAATAAACGTATTTAATCATAATATTTTTCGTATAATTATTACAAAATGTAGCAAACTATGCTTAGAAATTATGCCATTACTTAAAAATTCTGGTTTCAGTCAGTCTGTGACGATGGTCGGTGAAACCTGGTCAAAACACCAAGCAATGAAGAGGTATGTAGTACCTGTTGCGTGACGCGTAAAAAATAATAATAAATTCTGGTTTGTTATTTTCTTTGAAGAATTCATTATTAATTTGTCAAATCTAACAATTAATTAAAAGATCTTTTAGGGAGCCGACATACGGGAACCTTTAGCTTAGCCATTAGTCCTAGACAGATGAAATACCCCTTACAGGTTATTAAGATAGTGTCCCTTACAAGTTATGGGTTGTTGCTGAAAATCGGCATCACAGATTAAATATACCATGTAATTTAAACAATTTATTAATTTACACTTATTAAACTCAGTTTATTAAAATATGATGTCGCTAATTAAAATGAAAAATTTTATACGTAACTCTGCCGAAACTCTCATGCGTTTCTTTAATATTTCAATATTTCACTTTTTCAAAATACTTAGAATCAATTAATCTTATCTAAAAATTACATTATATCCTGAAAAGATATATTATAAAAATATTGGCATAAATGAAAATTGATATTTTAAATACACAAATTTCTATCTAATAGTATAAAGAACGCCCTTGCCTATAGTTAATCCTCATTTAGGAGAAAACTTTAACAATAAAAAAATATTAGCAAAAAGGGGCATTATTGGAAAAGAAATAATATCGTTAGGACCAAAGTTAGATCATTTAATGTTTTTCGGCCAAAATGTTGGGTAGGGTAAATTTTATTCAAAATAACATATAGGTAACAAACAGATTTTTGAACTTTAAGGTTTTTATGTATAAATCGTTTCAGAAATACTATTTACGTCATATTGTTTATTGTTTTATTGTAATAATCGGGATAACATTTTTTTCTCTCACGTAATGTGTCTTTGCGGTTTGAGACTGCCGTTAAACCCTGCTAACATCAAAATCGAGAGTCTATAATTAATGTATATTGGTAAGTATTTTAAGAAGTAGTTAAAATAGTTTAGTTTTAGACAATAGTATTTAGTTGTTTTAAATATGGATGGGGATCCTCCTCCAAAGCCTCCGCAGTCTGGAGGTTATGTTATGGATATGCAACCCTCCTTGCCTATTTTTACGGTCGCACAAATACCTACGCTGAAATGTTGCGATGATGACGTGAATTCCAATCCCTTATCGAAAAAAAATCATAACCAATCCTTCAGCATCAGCTCCTTCTATTCAGATCCTCTTCAGTAATCCCTCATAAAATAATTGTCAAATATAGATAAAGAACCGTTTATCGTTCATGTTAGTCGTAATACGATTGATGCAGTCTCATTGGCTACTATATAGGTAATATCATATGGTCAGTTCTTGAATTAAAAGGAATTAAAAATAGTGGTAGAAACAGAATATCTGTTCAGTTTACCTCTGCCCAAGCTGCTAATGACTTTGAAATAATAAATTTTTTAAACTTTTAAAATATAAAACATCGTACTTTTAATATAACACGCATGGATTTAATACGAGGAGTTCGGATTGACATGCCAGGAACTCGTTAAAGTTTTAGCTCCCTTACCTGATATTTGTGGTGGAGTCTGAAAAACAAAGAGGTTAAATAGGAAACAAGTTAGTGTGGATGGTGTTACCACTCAGTCAGTAGTACTCCATACTTCTAGAGTATTACCGTTTGGTATATCCTTTAGTTTTGAAACCTACAATCTCCCAAAAGGAGAATTCATATTGCACTCTAGAAGTAAGCACTTTGAAACTACCGACAAAGCTTGTCGTGAGTATACCCGGCAGCAACCATAAAAATTGTTGTATCGAGGGAGAACATTTCTTACCTTGAAGCATCATCCCAATTCGCCCCATCCAGGAGGTCGTTTGCCGAACTAGCACAGGACCTCCTTTTTGTCACTTCTGCAGCCTCTTTCAATACTAATGATACTTAGAATTCTTCTTTTTCAATTTCCTATCGCCGTACAGTATTCCGTACACTCACCGTCGATTTGTATAATATGTTCAGGAAATAGTTGTAGAACAAGACTAGTAATAATGAAAAGTTTATTTTTTTTATAGTATTTTAATATAACCTCAATAACATTTCAATTTAGTATGAAATGAGATTATTGTAGAATGGCCGAGTTCTGGATATATTTATAATAACATTATATTAAAATATATTCATAACTTGACCATCCTATAATAGTACTAATACTAATTTTAAATCCAAATTTGTATTTATTAAATAGTTTTATGGCCTACGCAAAGGGGTAAGAAGCGTTACAGGGCGATGATGAGAGAAGGGGACTAATTTGCAAGATGACATAGGGAGAGGTAACGAGTAAGAGAGAGTGAAACGAGGCTTGTGAAACGGAAACAACAAAAAAATAGTTAACTGAAAAATTCTTTTACATTTTCACCATATTAAAATAGTAGATATTGAATATATTGAAATGTCAAAGAGTAAAACATTATTCAATTATCTAAGCGAAGTTATAAAAATAAAATTAAGAGAAACATATGAAAATTTAAAAAATATGTTTCAAATACCATCCGCTTTTGAAACACCCTTATTATATTATTATTGTTGTAGATAGGACAACAATATGTTATAGCTAAAATTTCAATTTTCTTTTGTAGAATACTAACTTTTAATGTGTTTGATTCCAAGTATTCGCAGTCTGAAAAAGGATAAATCACTGAATGTCCTTACTTATGTTCTAAAACCTGAAGTTACCGGCTGCCCAACAACAAACCGTTTTAACGTAAGCGATGTACAGCACTCGAAGACAAATCTGTTAATTATTATTATTTTTAAATTGTACAAAAAATAATCAGCATAATAATATAATAATGACAAGCACAGTGTTTAAATTTTGTTTATAAAAGAAATGTAATTTCTAAATCTTTTTGTCATACAGTATTACTTCTTGTTTGGTTATAAGACAATTACGTTGTAGGAAATATTCTGCTTCTTGTTTAAAGCACTTGGAGTCAAGAAAGCATGTAAATTCAAAGGCGGTTTAGGTCGAAGCGTACAATTGTCTCAGACTGTTTTACTAAAGCTCTGTGTACTATTTTAAAACCGCAGTCTGGCGTTCTGCCTTCTGCTGTTAATATTCATCTTACAATTTACAGACTTTACGTCCATTTTGAAATAAAATAATACTCCGTTAACAAAGAGAAATTGAATATATTTTTAACACATTAAGTTATTTACATGTATTTATTGTGACGCAAACGAAAATATAACCATATTATACTATATGGTTCTATATAGTAATGTTAAGGATCGAGTACAATTATGTCAAGAGTGAGTGGCTGTGACTTCGTTAGTCTGTGGTTGTTTCTTGTTTACTTTATACTCTAGAGCTTGTGTAATTGTTTATATTTCAGATTAGATAAGGATCCTCCTGTCGTACTTTGTATATATTTACAGTGTATATAAATATCATATACCCATAATGTTAAACTTTCTGTATATGTAACAAAATAAATGGGATTAATATTTATATATGTAATTTACTTTTTAATTTTTTTATTATTTTCTTTGCGTTAAAGTTATATGGATCTTATTTATGACGGCATTTCTTGCATAAATGATCGATTTTTATAATAAATAACATGTGGAGCTATCACATAAAATAGGATTAAGTTGTGAATTTTTTTAGAGAAAAAGTTATAATCGTATAGAAACGGATCTAAAGACTTGAGCAACATACGATGCTCATAGTATACGAGTCCTTATTATTTTTCACTTTATAAACAAAAGCGACTAGGCGCTTTGAGAAATGCAATTCCATTAATTCATATTAAACTTCAGTTTTAATCTCGTAAGTGTTATGTTATTCGGGAAATTCTCTTTAATTCACATTTATCTTCTGGGTTTTTTGTCGTTACAGAATATGGACATTTTTGCAGCAACTTCAATTATATTTTTAATTTCTCATTTTTTTATTCATTTTATGTAATTATTTCTCTCTAATTATATTAAATTATATGTATTTATGTAGTTTCTTTCTTTAATTTATATATATACGGAATATATAATATTTATATATTGAAGATTTATTCAAAAGGAATTAGCTGAAATAAAATACAAATGTTTAAATTAATTTGAATTTGAATTAACGTACCAGAAGGTTAAATAATATGAAGACATCATTAATTATTTTAATAATAATTCTGGGTTTGTTCTGTATTTACATTTGCTCCTATTAAATAAAGTATTGTTTAAGGTTTGAATTAGCTTTAGTGATTTTCATAGTCATTTAATAAAGATTAATTAAACTTGAACATTTAATCAAATCTTTTACATTACAACTTTTTCATAATGAACTCCTTATTTAAATGATGTGTTTAAATTGTGCTAGGTATTATCTTGATACTGTTATATATTTAAAGCATTGATCAATTCAACTATATTGTAATATTGTGAGCCTTTTTTCCTGAAAGATGACCTCAACTTATGCTGTTGTTTTAAGAGCTGACTTATTTGTATATAGAGCTGACTTATTGCACTAACGTGACATGTAATTGCATGACTTAGGCGTATCACAATTGTGAAACTGACAAATTTTTTTAGCCTTTTTTTCATGGCAGGTGGCGTATTTTGTTTTTTTTTTAGTTTTATCTTTACTTCAATAATAAATATTGATGTAAAGATAAAACAAAAATAAAGGTAATATATTTATAATAATAAAGGTAAGGATAAAATTATGTGTGTTTAAATATTGCTGGCTATCTCCGGTGCTACTGATACTATTTTGACTCTTTCAGTATTGACTCTTTCAACGTGTATTATCCCTGAGCGCTTTAATATTTTTATTTAGATATTTTTATTGAAGTGAAAAGTTTTATAAAATTAAACAAGGAAAAATATGGATACAATGTAAAATAGTATAAGAATGTTTTAGTTGTTAATTTCATAAACTTTTATGAAACCATATAGTATTAATAATTAAGTAAACTACATACAAATAAATAAATTAAAATAAATGAAAAATGAATAACAATTAGCTCCGTAATTCAGACAAAAAAAAATTAAAATTAATTACAACATTAAGATTTTATAAATAAATAAATAAATATACATATATTTTCTTACCGTTTACTTTTTTTATAAAATTTGTTTATGATAATGCAAAAAAAAAACAGGTAGTTCTTTCGGCGAATCAGGTAAACGTAGGATAATTGTTCAGTGTGCAATAGAGTTATTTTTTTTTTATGTGAAAGGAGGGCAAGCGAACAGGCGGGTCACTGATCAAATGTGATCACCGCCGCCCATGAACTCTTGAAACATCTGAAGACTCACAAGAGCGTTGCCGGCCTTAGAGGAACGCCTTTTTTGAAGGTACCCATGTCGTATCGATCTGAAAATACCGCCGAAGGAAGCTCATTCCACATCTTTGTAGCACGTGGAAGAAAGGTACTTGCAAACCGCACAGTAGAAGAACGCCATGCATTCAGGTGGTAAGGATGATAATGAAGGCGGTGACATGCTGTGCGGTGATGAAATTCGGCGGCAGGGATCAGATCAAATAGCTCTTCGGAACACTCCCCGTTGTAAATGTGATAGAAGACGCACAAGGAAGCTACGTCTTTACGCAATACCAAAGAGTCCAGCCGTTCACATAGCACTGAGTCCCCGACAATACGTACAGCTCTCCGTTGTACGCCGTCAAAAGGTAGAAGCTGATATTGGGGTGATCCGGACCAGAGATGAGAACAATACTCCTTATGTGGCCGGACCTGTGCCTTATAGAGTGTAAATCTTTGGCCAGGATTGAAATACTGCCTCGCTCTATTGATCACACCCAATTTCATCGAAACCAACTTGTCCTTGCTCTCCAAATGACCACGAAACCGACAGTCCCTCGAAATGTCAAGTCCCAGTATTCTGATACTTGGCGAGGTGTCGAGTGGTGTGCACTCGAAGAGCGGCGATACGATAAATGGGGTTTTCTTAGTGGTAAACGCGCAAACCTGTGTCTTTTGGGGATTAAACTGAACGAGGTTCAGTTCACCCCATTCTGAGACCATCCGCAGGGAGGTCTCTATAGAAGACACAAGTTTCTTTCGACACTCGTCGACGTTTTCCCAAAAGAAACCTACTCGGCCGGAATATACTGAATCCCCAGTGCTGTTATCCGCATAACAATGTATGTTGGAAATATCCAACATATCATAGATGTGTAGGAGGAACAGGGTTAGGGATAGCACGCAGCCTTAGGATACACTAACGTACACGGCATTGGGGTCCGAGCAAAAAGCGTCGAGAACGACTTGTACGCTCCGCCCAGTGAGGAAGCTGGTGATCCACTTGCATAAACTCTCGGGAAGCCCATATGAAGGAATCTTCGAAAGAAGCCCCTTGTGCCATACACGACCGAAGGCTTTCGCCATATCCAGACTAACTGCCAGACCCTCTCCCTTGCTTTCAATAACCACAGCCTAACGGTGTGTTAGATATAACAGAAGATCACCAACCGATCGACCATGGCGAAAGCTATGTGGACAGTCATTGATCAACTGGCGATCCTCGAGGTACGCGAGGATCTGTCGGTTAATGATATTCTCCATTATTTTGGAGAGAAGAGAGGTGATGGCGATAGGTCTGTAGTTAGCCGGATCCGAGCTATCACCTTTTTTAGGGATCGGATGAACAAAGGCATACTTCCACGAGACCGGGACTACGCCTTTGAGATAGGAGTGCCGAAATAAACGCGTTAGCACTGGAGTCAACTCAGGGGCACACGTTCGTAGCACCAATGGGGAAATACCATCCGGCCCACTCGACTTATGAACATCCAAGGAAAGTAGAGAACGAAGAATGGTTTTTTGCCGGAAAATTATTTCCGGCATTGAACTCTGCAACCGCTGGATTGTAGGCGGTGTTTTTCCTTGGTCGTTCAAGGTCGAGTTTGAGGCAAAAAGAGTGCCCGAGAGATCGGCTTTCTCATTTGCCGTACGAGCCAGAAAATCATGGCTGCTAAAAGTTACCCAGAGTGGCTTTAGAAAGTGCCCAAAACTTGCGCGTGCCGGGTACCTTGCCAACTGATCCCCAATTTTGACGATTTACTTGAACTTTGCTCTAGCGATTGGCCGATTGAAGAATCTGAGGGCACGCTTATATTTCCTCTTCAGAACTCTAGAGTGATTTCTTAATTGATCTGATCCAGAAATTTTATTTCATAAATTACCAAGATTTATCGCAAAAATTAGGTTGCAATTATGTTTCAGTGTTGAATGACATGTTGTGTCGCGGCAACAAGTGATCACCGACACAAGGGCAACTAGGGTTTCTTTCCTATACTATAATATTTATTGTTTACAAGTTCACTTGCAAGACTTCCTAATGCCATACCTTAAAGTCCCATACTGTCTTACCACTTCTTTAAAAATTAATCTGTGACCCAATTTTATAAACCACATTTAAATGCGTTCGAAGCGTATTAACTCTGTATATGAAATAAGGAACAACAATCACAGCATAGGATTTATAGGCGTTTGTATATTTATCCTGCGGATATCGAATTCCAACCACCAGGACTGGGTACGGATGTATAAATTGCTCGCCGCCAGCCATAGATAACCCTCTCGCCCACATAAATCTTCAATAAGTAATCTTTGTTATTAGAACCTAGTAAGTTATGCTTGGTAAGTTTTCAATTTATTTTGTACAACCCTTTGTTATTAAAGTTACCTTAAGATAGGAGACAGAGTAAAGTTAACCTTGTTATATACTAGATGTTTATATTTTTTTTAAATTGAATAAATTTAAAATATAACACTAAACTCGGTCGTTTTATATATATAAGTTTATATCACTAACATAAATAATTTATGGATTAAGTAATTTCATTCCATTGTTCAGTAAAAAAATATATCAGGAACATAATATAGCAAATAAGAAATTATATTAATTTCCCATTTCTAGTTTCTGTCATCACATTAATCTAATCCCTTGGTAAGAGCTCGAAATTTCATTTAGAAAATGTGTCCTCGACCTTTTGTTAGCGAAGTTGTTTCTTTATCAAATTATTTCTATTTAATTTAATAAAAGGATCACATTCAAGTTAGTTTAATAAATATAGGAACAGATTGAAGAAGAAAATAATGAAAAAAAAGTGTAGCTAAAAGAAGTATGTACTTTCCGCTTTTATAGATCTTATTTATATGTCAAAAAATGATCGTACCCCATTTGTCTCAACGAAAGTTGATACCGAAACTTTTTATTTTCAAGTTACTTAATTTCATAATTAAGTAACTTTATATTATACCATTATATTATAGTCCGGTTTTAGCTTTTTTAATACATTTTAATACTAAATAGTCTGAAAATAACGTATTATTTCTAGCATAGGATATTCTAACATGTTGTCTCTAATATGAATATTTAATATTTACATTAAAGGTCTCTCTTATCTGAGCCACTTTTCGGACTTCATTTACTATGTAGTTTCTTTCAGAATATATGAAAGTAGTAATGATACTACTTTATAATGGTATGAGTAGAAAAAATATAAAATTGCCGTAAAAAATTAAATATAATGCGTACTTCTGTAACATATTATAGCAATAGCTAATAATATGTTACAGAAGTACGCATCGATTGGTAACAACCATCCCGATCTCACAACTATGTAGTTTTCAAATATTACGAATATGCCATTTTCAGATTTTTTCAAAGAAACTAAAGAACCGCTTGGTCGCGTCACATTCGTGTGTAGTTGCCAAACTGCTTTTCGCTAAATTGTATACATTAGAGACAGCAGCAGCACCAGCAACAGTGGAATTCACTTTCTCCTTGTGCTCGTATATAGAATTGTCCCACCGTCAATTCCTTCAAATACTAATTGATGCAGCACTTTCTTTACTTATCGACTATATAATATATTTATAAAAAAAATATGTCTTGTTTATATCTGTTTAAATTTATATTATATGTGTAATTGTAAGTACACTGTGGGTATATTGCATTTATTATGTTATTCTTTTTAAAATAATAAAAAGTATAGGTTTATTAAAAAAAGATATCATTTCATTTTTTACTTTTTTTTATTTTTAAATTCTTTTTCTATATCTTTTTCTATTTTTCAACCAAAAAGCAATAAAAGTAATGGCACCGCTACATTCAGATGTCAAAATGTCTAGTGTCAGTTTGAATAAAATTTACCGAACCTTAAGATTTAGGAACAAAATATAGAACGATTCAAGTTTTCTTTTAACGATATTACTTTCTTATGCTGTTTCCTTGTTGTCATAATTATAGAATTTTATCTATTTTAAGCACTTATAAAAAAAACACGAAATTAAAACATTTAAATAAGTTTTATTTGATTTAAAATAAATAATTATTAAATGAATTCAATATTTTGTGTTGCGTCGATAATTATCCGATCCTGTTTGTTGAACATAATATAATGCAATTAAAAATAACATTGCATTAAATACATTATTATAAGAATAAAACGACCTATGAATTTCCCAACATAATTAAAAACCCTTTCAATGTAGTTATGAATAATGTTCAAAGAAAATTAATGATTCCAATTTACCATGAAACTCAAATAGTGTACAGTGCCATTCGAGTTGGGTAAGGTTTCAAGTAGGGTGGAGCAAAAAGCGGGTGGAAAGTTCAATACTATTTTTATATACAGCGGACATTTAGATTGATTTAGATATTATGAATTGCCAATAATGTTGGCAAATATAATTGTAATTTATAAAAAATATTCATTAGTATTTTTCTTTTTGCCTGCTTTTTTTATGCTTCACTTTTTAAGTCCTTAATTTATCAGGCTTTTTTAGAATTCGAATACTTTATATAAATATATATTGCTCTTATATTTATTATGAGGGAAAAGTGTAAATAAAAAATCTCTAATTTTAGAGTCCGAATCAATTTGTGAATTTAAATATAGTCAAGGTATAATAGTATCACGAGAATATTATTCTTTAAATATATTTTGAAATATATAATGTTACATAAATTAACATTACTAAACTACTAAATTGTGTAACATCATATTATATTTTGTAAATATTACATCCGATTTTACCCGATATAGCTCAATCCGCGACGCTCATAAAACGTTCTCTATTCTATTCCTAAGCCTCTTTACTGGCTCTTCTTGTATTCAGGACTAGGGAGGTTGTTTGCTTGGCTATTATTTGATGTATGCTCTTACTTTTGTGGAGATACATACACATGAGAGCTGTTTACAAGGTATTTGTGTATGCACCTAGCTTTGAATACTACGTAAATGATATGTAGACTAAAAATAATATATTTATATTAGAATTACTATTATTATATGCTTGTCATATAGGCATGTAGCATATTTTAGTACTGTTTTATAAACGAAAACCTATATAATAACAGTTATCATTGAGTTTCAATTACAATAACAGTTGAGAGAAGGGATAAAGTTTGTATAGAAAATTAACGTTCTCGAAAAAGAAGCTTAGATATATTTTTCCTTATTAAAAACATGTACTTGTTTAAAAATCTCTATCGGAATTTTAACTTTTGTCGCTTTAACTGTTGTTGATTTATTAAGTTGAATTATGTTATTACAACTATTTAGACAGATAAAACTTCTTATAACTTTTAAAAACTTTCCCATCTATTTTGTAGGTACAGCGCTGGAGAATCCGATGCAAAATAAATTCCATAATAATGCTGCTTCAACGAAACAATCATCCTATATTATAAGTCGTGACGTAAAGTTTTGTTTTATTAATAATAAATAAATTTTTAATTAAATTTAAGAAACATTATTATTTGAATTTGTATTCAAATTCTTTTATTTACAATCCAAGAATAAGTTCTTGATTCAAAAATAAAATTTAATGTCTAGTCTAGATAACATAGTTGTAAATAATTGTAGAAAATAATTATCTCTTAATTTATTTTACTTAATTCAATCTTTATTCAGTTGTAATTAATCTTGTTCATACATACGAAAGTTAAAAATAAGTTTGTCGAATAATTACACCGGCACACAATAAAAAATCTGTATCTGAAACCTGAACTACCAACAGTAAAGTTTTTTGATGTACTAAATATGAATCTGAAGTCAAAATTTTCCCGTCACCTTTAGATTTAGCTACCCCAGCAACCCTCCAATCTTCCACAGGTGGCGAATATTTTAATTTTATATTGTTCAATATTTTTTTTGGGTACTTGTGTTCAAACGCCAAATACAAAAAAAAAATTTAAAAAATCTGTTAAACGCGTATGTGGAATTTGTACAAAAACAAAGCTAGATGCAGTTTTATTTTTTTAGGAACGAAATAGTTAATCTAAAAAATTAAAGTGAACCTAACATGACCTCGCCTACCTTGTTGTGAATCTGTATAGTAAACACAAGAACTTTAAACACGGCGATTGGTTATGGGGTTGTTATAAAAACGAGTTACCATAGCCACGTACGCCATGTTGTCACGCATGTTTTTGATTATGTTAGGTCAACTTTCGTTTTTTAGATAAAATATTTTCTTGTTCTGTTTTTAACTAATCCCAAATATGTATTTAACAGAATATTTGCAGCAGTGCTGTTTTCATTTTCGCATTTTCATGGCATTTTTTTTTTGTTTTTGCGGTAGTTAACAGATAAGTACTTTTTTTTAAGAACTCCCGCACTAGAGAAATAATTTTTGTGTTTATGAAATAATGAACCCAAATAATACCCAGATTCGAAACAGCAATTTGTGAACCACACAAATAACTAGTACGTATGGGAATTTAACTCACGACCTTCAGTTCATCGAGCAGGGGCACAACCACTAGTCACTAGACAAGTTGGTCGTTTAAAGAGTGACGGTACAAAATATCGTTTTAAAAAGTATAATAGTATTAGAAAGAAAGAAAGAAGAAAAGGAGGAAAGAAGGAAAGAGGGAAAGAGGGAAATAAGGAAAGAAGGAAAGAGCTGAAGACTGAAGCTGAAAGCTGAGACTGAAATAACACTAAAATTAAATTCAGTCAAAAAAACAAAAAAAAAAAATGTGTAGTATTGCTTTCAAAAGAGCTGGCTCAGTTTAAACTGAGTGGGCTAGTAAAGTCCTGTACAGCGCTGATTTTCAGCAGCACTGAGGCCTTTTTAAAATCAATCCCATATACAAATACAAAATAAATTGTTTATGGATAAAAGACATAAATACACTAATTAATTAATTATAATACAAATGTGAAATATAAAATGTCTAATAAGAAATATAAATTGTAAAAAAGGAAAACAATAAATAATAAATAAGTAGGTAATGTTATAAGATACTTACCATCGCATACTTATATACTAAACATACAATTATTGATAAAAAAAACATACTCTTTTAAATAAAAATAGAAAACGAAATCTATTGTTACTAGTATTAAAAAAATAAAAATAAAAATAGTGCTATACAAATTATTTTTATGAATGATAATATACACTTTTTATAATATTTGCCGAATGTTCTAACCGTATGTATACTTCAAGGAGGCGATGGAATATCATCCCAAAACTTTATCGCATTCAATCTAAAAGTACGCCTAAAGACTAAGGTTCGATGTATTGGAACGGATAAAATTTTGAAGGCTAATAGGATTTCCATACTTAATCAATTACTCCCACCAACACACTCTAACTTCTGGTAGAGGTATTGCGGTATCTTTGTGTTTACTGCGCCAAACTTTAATGTCGCTTGGTGTTTTCGACGTCTTTCTTCCATATTTAATATAATACATTTTTTTGTTAAGGAATTACATGAGTTCTAGATGAAATGCTGCTGTAGAAGCAAGCACACGTATTTTGTATCCGTTAAACGGAATGGAATTTACTTTTATTATTTTCGAACATATTTAAGTTTATGTCATTTACATGATTACAATAAGAGTTTTTAAAGTTTGTATTAAATTAAATTTTATTTAAAATATAATTACTAGACGAATGTATATTAAAATCAGTGAAAATAGATGAGGAACAAAGAAATAAAACTCTGATATTCAGAAGTATAAGTTATAATAAAAGTTTATATAAGTTTTAATAGATATAATATAAACTAGCACAGTGTTCGAAATATATAATATATCGTGAGCATAGTTTAGTTAAAGATATAAATAGCTTACTCTATATTAATTATTTGCTTTATCCGAAATGAAGAGAAGTACGGGTAACACATCAGTTCTTCCCCTAACTGTAGTATCACCCGTACCTAATATAATTAACGTATAATGTATGATCTCGAAACACGAATTAATTAGCTACTTTGGTTTACGCTTGTGCGCCTGCTTTTCTTTGGTCAAAAGCTTCACAGTGCAATAAAGCCTTACGTATTTAATATGTAAATTTCCCCGATTTTACACATAGATAATTTAAGTGAAAATAAGTCTAGAAATCTTAAACTCGATTCACAACTCTCTTTTAGAAATGATAAATTCAATTCTACTCCTTTCAAATTAAAGCTACAAATCGAAACTCTTATATTTATTGAAAGCTTTCCATCTATAACCATTTATTATCGAAACTCAGAACATTGGCAATGTTCTAAGTTCAAAGGAGATGGTCCCCATAAATAAATTTAGATCTAATTTGTTTTGCTTATTGGTTATGTGACTTATTTTAAAATTTAAGGCAAGAAATCACAAAAACTAGCATTCTTATAAGAAAAGAATAGAAAAATGTTTTTTATCCTTAAATTTAATAATAAAAGATTTTAAACTATCCACCTACAAAAATGCTAAGAAGCGATATTTTATTGCCAAAAAAGCTTAATCTTCCACACGCTACCTATCTGTTATAAATCTAATAATATCAATAAACATAAGTGCTCTATACTTATATTAAAATGTGTCTAATTGAGTAAAGTGATGAGACGCTTCGATCGTCTAATATATTATTATAATTTGTTTTCTTATATAAATTGATTAATGATAGAAAAACGTCACGCATTTCAGTTAGAGGCACTTATTAAGTGGCTGATTTTATGAGAGATTTATTAGTGCACGATTTACTGCTATATAGCACAAAATCTTAAATAGTTTCTTACCTAAATATAATGTCGAAGTTTATCACAAATATTGTAAGCATTTGGACTATCTGTTCAATATATTTTTTTAACTTTTTTGTTTATATTCATAGATATTGCAATATTCATGCAAACTACTATGTTGCATCGTTATTACACTTATTTATTATTCGTCATATATCGGTAAATATAATTTTATTTATATTTTAGGCATCTGGTGCCCGGATTTCAACAGTAACGGATGTAGGTCCCGGCGCTGTTGGTGATCTCAATGTCGCGGACCGCAAGGATGTGGCCGAGTGTCCACTGCTTGCTCTAGATCCACGACGAGAACCTAAAAATTAACAACTATTAAAAAACAAACAATTTGTTAATTTTGAACATGCTACTTGCCAAACCGGTTGCTTTTTGAAACTGGCTATGTATTAATCATGCTGTCAAATCTCAACTCGATGTTATTGCTAGTGTTCTCAATCTAATTAATGTAAAAATTTACAGTAACCTACAACGTACTTGATTTTAAGCATTATGGCTATAATTCTTGTTCTATTTTATGTAATGTTTAAAGTTAAGTATTCACACTCTGTCCTATAAACTTTTAGTCATTAAGTAATTTGTCGACTGTCCCACATAATTTCCAGACAAAATGTTCTAGTGATTTCATGCTTCTGATAGCTACATTGTTGTGTGTGTTATTAAATGATACAATTAGTAAATATAAACGATAAGATCTTATTTGTGGAAATCAATTATAAGTTATATCTATTTATCTAGAGAATCACTTTTGAAAGCAATAGTAAATAATCGATTCCATGCAGTACAAAATATCCTTAAAATTGAAATTAACTAAGCACCGCAAACGTAGCAGAAATAAAATATATTCCAAGTAACCTGAGGTTTTTCGGTGTAGCTGATGGCTTTGGTGATGCCGTGCTGAGGGTAGATGAAATAATGTATGAGTCATGTGACATTTTCATAACAGCAAAAATTAAGGTTGTTCAAGCGCTTGTAATAAACCGATAAATACATGAGTAACTAAAGTAAATTAGATATTACAATAAGATAAAAATAATGACATAAATACAATATTTTATAATATTTTATATACTTTAATATATACTATGAAATAAATTAATTTTGCCATTGCTGCGCTAAGGTTTTAATATGTATAAATATATTTTATAGATTACACATTAAGAAATAAAAAACAATAGCAGGTGACTTAAAAAGTTGGTAATACTACAAAAAGATCACAATAAGAAAATAAAGTAAAAGAGAAATTAATCAATCGTAATTACTGTAGTACCAGGACTCGGAGAGTGTGGTCTGAGTTCCTGTTGGCTTGCTTGCCTTGAAGGAGGACGCATGCTTACACGAGAGCCACGACGATCCTTGAATACAACAATTTTAGTGTTAATATTAAAACATCAAATTCTGTCATAATTATCTGTAGTACAAATTATGAATAAATATTGAATTAGGAAATTTCTCAACCCAATTATGACTCGAACCTCAACTTTCATTCTCTGTATAATCGTCTTTATGAAAGGAATCGACATCTGTTAGGCTTTTTCATAAATTATAACAAACAGAATTTGAATAACTCTGCAGTATAGACTAACATTGAAAACGTAGCATAACCGATAATATTTATTGAAGATATCCCTCACAATAAGACGGTTTTATTAATTTTCAATGCTATATTTATTGAAATAAAAAAAAATTGTTACATACGTTTTTAACATGTTATCTAAAATATTTTCTTTGAAGTGTATTAAAAACAATGCTAATCATTTCTATTTTCTACTGATGTTAATGAATATTCAACATTATCTAACACGTTCTTTGTCGAATATCCACAGATATACACAATAAATGAACATATTTAGCTTACACGATACAATCTGTTTTAAGTATTATTTTATAAGTTAAACAGTTAATTATGATTTTTTATCGTATGTCAATTTCATGACTTATATAGAACAATTTGTTTATCAAATTGAATTGTGAGAACAAGTGTTAGAGCCTTTGTACATTATTACATACGAATATATTTTAGTAATTTGCTAGCGTGTTTACGTGAGAAAAACTAATAGTTGGACTGCTTAACGTTCATATTATTATACAGTACCCTTAATATATATAAAATTAAAATACATAGCGATTAACACGCCACAACACCTGAGCATGAAGAAGTTTAGAGTCACGTAGCAGGGAGACGTTCATGAGGCGTGGGTTCGGTGTGTTGAAGATAGTTCGGTTCTCCCTCCACCTGGCTCTAAAAATATACAATACTAATTAATCATCAATGTGCAAAATAACGATGGAAAACAATTTTGTCCATATTTAATATTTCGTAAATGTTTGACAACTTATAATACATTTATACATTTAGTTATTTGTTACCTGCTAAACAAACGTAGTACGACACATATAATAACGAACATCAGAGCCATTCCAACCAAGACACCAATCATAGCGGGATCCAAAGTCTGTGTAGACTCCTCGATTTGCTTTACAGCTGGATTTAATAAAATGATATATGATAATGAACTGAATCTTATCTTCAATGACTAAAAGCAAACTTATCTTCAATGCTGGTTATTTGTAACTGTACTTACGATTGCAAACTAAACCACCGTCTGCGGTCAATTCTGCTACCATTTCGTACTTGCATACACAGCGCTCGTTCCTACACTCTGTTTTGACCACCATTTCCTCGCATTGCTCGTTGAATATGCATGTTTCATTAACGCCAGCCGCTAAGTATAAAATATATATTGTTATTGGCATTTTGAATTAATCCATTAGAATATATATTATGTTATTAATTTTATATTAAAAACCTGTCAATGATTTTAAAGCTATTTTCGGCAAACCTATATTCACATTCCGATAATTTTAAACTGTGGCCTACTTTCAATTAAATTAAACTTTTGTTTGATATATTTCAGTACCCATTAAAAAGTTAAAAATATTTTATTTCTATGAAATGAAATGTAAAAATATACTTTAACAAGTACTCACATAAATACTTAAGATTTTTTATTTTAAATTAATCAGAGCCTAAATTAATTCGAGCTCATTTTTATTATCATTTTATTCTAGATTGTCTTGATTTTCATTATTGTGTGAAATAATTATTTCCATTATCCAGCCACTAATTTTTAACTGACAATAAACATAAATAAATTTTAGTTATATGTTATGTCAAAAATGTCAGAGGGAATATCGTATAAACGAATCCCTATTAAAATGAAATAGTGAAAATAATTCAGATATTTTTCAACAACACCACTATAAAAATACAACAGTTGATAGAGATGGAGAGTACATGATAAATTATAAGCAGTTTCAAGTGCATTGACCTAATAACTTGTATTTTCTATTCTGACTGTTTACTTACCATATGTCTAATTATTAAAAAACATTTACAATAAAAATTACTCAAAAATTAATTTATTTTGTTAATATTTAATTCATATTCCATAACAATGCGAATATAAAATGAGATTGGAATTCGTAAAACTGGATAGTTTCTAACATTTATTTGATTTAACGAATTTAATCTAATCTGTACATCAAACATTGTTCACATATTTTAAAAAGAGCAACTGTTGAGTCTCTGGCCAGCTCTTCTCAACAGAACAGCATTCCGAGCTGGTGGTAGCTTAAGGACGGACTGACTACTGACATTTTTATAATGTAATAATTGACGATTCAAAAGTGCGTGTAAATGCCTATTTGAGTAAAGATATTTTGAATTTTGAATTTTTGAATTAGTCTTTTCACTTTAAAAAAAAAAGGTTATGGTTTTGTAAAATTATATTGTTGAATTTTTGTATCATTAGATACTATAAAATAATTGCTACATTGCATTATACACATTGACGTGGTCGTGGACACGCGACGTCCCACTTTGGGAAAACGTGCATCGATCTACTGCATTTTCATGTTGTCCTAGTAATTTAGAAGTTAAAATAAACTAGGTTACGACCTGTATTGCAGAGTTATATGTTTCAGACATTAATGAGTTTCATTGTTTAAATGACAATGAACTTTTTTTTTCGTTTTATGGAAATTTTGATTGAATTTCAACATGTTTCAACAATACTACAAATTTATGTTTTGAATGGCTCCAATATTTCTACTATCGAAGATTTTTTAAATATTTTATTGTTTGAAACTTAAAAAATTGTTATTAATTACTATAAAATACTTTTAAAATACACTAAATATGTTGCAATATTTATATTACGCAAACAAAGCCCGAAGTGAGAATAAAGTGACTTTTTTTATTAAAAAATTTTGTTCAAATTGGTCATATAGACACTAATGAAATAGAAAGTCTAACATTATTAAATAAGCAGAAACAAGATTTTCGACACAGAAAAAAGATTATATGATAAGTAAAAAAAAAACGAGCTTAATGTTTTCGAGGGTACCGAATAGATATCAAAAGAACAAACACAAAGTGGATAACAACTTTCACCACTTGTTCCCAAATATAATTTGGATAAGACAAAGTAATGAGGCAGATAATGTAACGGAAAAATACATCTAGTTTAGTTTAAACTCAAGTCAATCAGTTAAATATAAAAAACTAAATTTGAAATTATTTTTGGTATGTTCATTTTAATGATATTAAGATGCTGAAAATGCGTTAATCACAATATATGATGTTTTCTTACATTTTTAACAGTACTAGTCATTTATATCAGATTGTGGTTCAAAACTTTATAGCTACCGTAAAATATTGTTTTGTAAATTAGCTTCAATAAGAATAAGAAACCAATATTCACATTCATTTTGGTACTATTCAACTGTAAAATGATTTTATTACTACGATTTATACAATTAGACAGTAAAAGAAAATTTACGTACGCTTGCCACATTTGTCTACATGGTTAGTGACGGTATAATCAGGATGACAGCGGCAAATCTTCTGCACATGATCGCATACTGACTCCGGGAAGCCACACTCCATGACAGTGGAACAAGCATCGCCGTACATCATGTTGCCGCGTTTTGATGGATCTGCAAAACGATAGACTAAATGGAACAATTTTTTTCTTGTTTTAAAATACCTTATGGTAACTCTACATCAAGACGGTTATAGGTTAGATAATATTACCTTATATATAATATAAAAATAGTGTGGTCATCTATCTAGAGGACCTCGCTACTCTTAAGACTGTATTAAACTGTTTTAATATTCTTCCTAACTTTTTACTTATACTGAAATCTTTTAATGAAAAAACTTTTTATTCAAAAAACTGATAAAAAAAGGACAAATAAACAGCATTTTTAAATATTTAAGTCCAATCGTTATGATGTGTCTTAAAATAAGATTAAAACTCAATAGCTAAATTAAGTGGATAAGCGGGTCTCCTTAAATTTTTTACGTTGCTTTATTATAAATATCAACTCTGAGCAATTTTACATTGTGTTTGTTTAAAAAAAAATACTTTCCATTGCTTTATTCTTCTATATTATTATCCTAATTATTATATGTATATATAAATATAAGTGTGTATTTTGCATATATTATTATTTTGCAGTATACTAAGACATTAGTTAGTCCAATTCAATTGATGGAAGTTTATAGGTTGTAGATGTTTCACTATATATGGTACAAGGGGAATTCTCTCATGGAAGATCATAATAGAATATTTTAACTTCATTTTGACAATGCACTAGAAACTCTACCGTATGCCATTTTTATATAGTTTTTATAATATCAGAATAAAGGGATATTTACCAAACGCAGCGGCGGTGGTGAGCTCCTGCTCGGCCGAGCAGCGCCCCAGCGCAAGCAGCGCTGCGAGCGCGACTAGCGCACGCAAGCGCTCGCCCCGCATGCTGCTCGCCCTCGTCACATACCAGTAAACCACCTGAAAAATATACATATATCTTGTAAAAAAAAAATAGATTGTTTTATTATAATACTAAATATTGTTTTGCTTATCATTCATCAACTTATTTAGATAGTAATATTGGGTTTAGTTTTTAATAGCCATGGTGTTCCAGAAATTATACAGGTTATATCGACCCGGGTAAGACAATTTTCTAAAAAAAATTGGACACAATCTAACTATTATAGATGGTGATGCTTATTCCATTCTATGTAACTAGATAGTTAAGAAAGATAAACTACCAGAGGTTGGCTGCATTCATATCTATTTCTTAGATTCTTTTTTAACCATGACGCCACCTTTTTTTGTAATAACGAATTTTAAAAGATCTTTGTTCAAATAAATGTAGTGGATTTGGTATGAAAATTGGCACTAGGTAAAAACAAATTCCTCTGGATTTAGTAAGGATTTAAACGATTGGACGGATTAACAGGCGAGTCAAAGTGGAAGCTAGATTAATCTTTACAATTTCACAGTTACATACCGTTACGTTATTCAAGTCCTAAAGGATTCTGCTTTATTCTCTTGCATTGTAAAACTACATCGAAAATTCACAATTTGAGTTAGTTAAAACCAAAAGAATTGTGTGAAATTTGTCCAAAATTGAATTAAATGTGACCAGTTATAATCGATTATTCATATTTAATAAATTGTAACAATAAAAATTAACTAATTCAGGAATTATATTATTTAATTCTCCTATTATAATCTAACCTTTTGTAATTGGTAAGGACATATTCATTTTATTTATCCTTTTATTGTGATTAAGAGCTAACTCATGTTACCATTGTGACTATTAGTGTATAATGACTTGTTGTAATGCAAAAAAGGGAAATAGTCTGTCCCTTTTTCAACGTATAATTACACTGTTTATGATATGTTTAAAATGTATAAAATTTATTAATAAGCTTCATGTACCGTCATAGATTTTTCTATGACGGTACATGAAGCTTATTAATTTAGTTTAGCAAGATTTTTAATTATTAATTCTTTATGTTTCCCTTTTTTTACTAAAATATATTAAAACTGAATATTTATCGATTTATAGCTTTAGATTTAATAAGTTATTATATATCAATTAATTTTAAAATGCATTACCAAAAAATAAAGTACATATTGCTATTTTTGATAATTTTTTTAAATTTTATTTAGATTACAGATCACTTGATTGTCTAAATTACAAATTATTATAACAAGAAAAGTATCTGACGAAGAAAAAAATAAACATATTATCTTTGATTGGCTATTGTTTTATATACTAATAATACCAGCAGTTATACAATATCTTATGAATGATGTCAGCAGTTAGCAAATACTTACTGATATTATTCATAAGAAAAACGAAGATAAAGATTGTACTAAAAATACAACATGTACAATACAAAATATATACAAATTATATTCTAATTACGAATATACTTAATTAATTATTTGTAATATTCATTTGACCTCGTTTATAATGTATTCTTTAATTCAGTGGAAATATAATGTCTCTTATATATATTAAGCTTCTTACGTAAATGCTCAGTTGGGTCTAAGTAGAAGGTCAGTTTGGACGGCTTAAAATATTTTAATCTGTTCAAAAACAACTTACTAATGGAATTATAGATGCTTGCTATTAAATACAATGGCAAAATAATTCAAGATTAATGTCCAAAGTTGTAAAAACTATTAAGATCAATGATCAATTCGACCAGTAACCCTCGCTTTTTCTCACTCGTTTACGAAATATTTTCAGTATTCTAAATCTACTAGCAGTATATATAAAGTGTCCTAAATTACTATTTCATTTAGTCCATTACAGAAGACATCTAGTCTTGTGATTTTCTTAAAGAATTAATTATATATATAATTATATATACCTTTCATTAAACCGTTATTTTTTTTAGAATATTTTCAGGATAAAAATTTTACTTTTAATTTTACTTGACCTATAATAATATATTATTTTTTTACGCTTACGTGGCAATGTTAACCTGTGTACTCAAAGCTATGCTTAATTTTCCTTGATAACACAAAAATGCTTTTATGAATCATTGAGTTAACGTAAAGAAGGTCAATAACAATAAAAATATCGATCGACATTTTATTGTTAATAGTAACAATTTTAACTCATTTAGAAAACTAATTCTACTATTTGGCTATCTTCGAAGAGAACGTAATTATTTTATAATCTGTAATATTAGCGAAATATATAGTGCACTATAGCACGGGTGAAAGCCATATTTTAAAAAATTTTACTTATTTGGAACTATAAAAGATAAATTTATATATACCCTTAAGAAAATGTTCGTTACTTATACAAATATATAAAATTTTAGATCTTTATCAAAGATACCTGAGAGAGAAGTAAGGATGTAATAAAATTTTATCTTGACGCGGTATAAAGTTAATAAAAGGAGTTATATTTTAATATGCCGACAACATATTTCCCACGAGACATTTTAATGTATTATTTATGCAATGTAATGCAAGCGTTTGTTAAAGAAAACGAACAAATTTTTTAAACAAAATATGTAATATGCAATTTTTCATTACTTTTATTCAATAATGAGTAATTACCAAATTGTTTAACAAAATTTTATTTAAATATACGAAAACCCTGTACTCCATAGAGCATATCATAAAACACTGAGTGATTTTTAATGTCATTTTCCAAACGGTCTCTGTTCGTTTCATGATATTGAAACATCAATCACTTCACAAATGAAAGAAACATTTCATAATATTGTTGCAAATTTTTTATATGGAAAATTACTTTTCAAATTTAAAAATATAATATTTTAAAACGAATGTTTTGCAAGTAATATGTATATAACCTTATATTTTTATAACTGACATTCAAACATTTATGTAAATCTTAAATATTTTGTGTACAAAAGCAATAAAAATAAGTAACCGACTTTAAGCTTATACTCCTATAACTTTCCACAAAATCAAACTTGGTTAGTATAATAAAAAATAATTAAGATGTGCGTGTGTCACGCTCGGAAAACCCAGGCTTGATAATAATGTGCAGGTGCTGCTACAAAAGTCTTGTTTTTATATCTTATTAAACAATAGTATTTATTTTTAAAAAAATATAGCAAAAAAATAAATAATGAATATTTCTCTACAACATAAATTTAGGGTTAGTTATTAATACGTACTAAATTTTAAAAAAACCCTTAAGAAAAGTTCACGATAGTTCAAGGAGTAAAAATCAATAATACTCTTGATTTTTTCAAATATTAGAGCAAAAACAGAGTAACATCTTAAAAAACCGGACATAATAATATACTTTATAGGTGGAAAAATTATGAAGAGAGGATTTCACGTTTATTTACGGATATATTTATTATATTTGTTATTTTTTTTTATATGTTGAGGGTAGTCTCTGGTACACTTGTGGATCAAATTTTCTACATTAACTTATTCAATTATTAGCAATACGTTCCTTGTTTTAAATCTTAAATATAAATTCTCACGCTAATAATAAAATAAAATGTCAAATGACAGATTCTCTTAATGTTTGTAAAATACATATGACGATAAGTTGTCGCAAGTGATAAAGATTTAAAAAACAAAGCCTTGTCTTAACAAAATGCTCTGAATGCCACCGAATTTTAACACGAGACAAAGGGCGTATTCGTAGTGTAATAAGTAGCTCTAAAACGTTTCTAGCATTCAATTTACATATTTTTTTTACTATTGCTGTCTATTATTATACTGTATACTGTGTCCCTTTAAAAAGTTTAAAAAAATTTCGACATACGGGTACATAACTTAGACATAAAATCTAGATACATTCCTATATATACAATATTTGTGATAATCAATGACATGCTTATTGAATCACCATAAAAAATAATTTGGTAGACCAAATATTAAGAAGGCCATTTGTCAATTGTTCTGACGACGCAATGAGTGATAAACGTACGAGGAATTACTTAGATAGCGTTGGTGAATGAAGCAAGAAGAGGCCGAGTATAAAAGATCACGATCATAATAACAAATTCTTAACATAAGGTAAGGTCAAAAAACTCAGATTACTTAAAAAAATATAGACTCGACACATTTAAAATTTAAAAAATAGTAGCTTTTGGCTTTTTATTTCTTATGACAACCCTACAAAGAACCTTGTGTGACGATTTTATACACATGCATTATTAGTTAACATGATCTGCTATTGCATTGCATTATCTACAACATCTTTATTATTTTTTCTGCTGTTATATTAAATTTGTTTTGAATGTTTTTTCTTGAAAGAGGCTTATTATATAAAACCATAACGAAGACTAGTGTCTGAATTTACATAATTGGGTCAAAATACATTGATTTGATAACAATCTATACTTCAGACTGTTTTATGACTGGTTAATGACGTCAATATTTAATATGCTTAACGACGTCATAATGAATACTATCTCCTTGAATGTAACAGTTTGCGATTATAAAGTTTGATAGAAAAATTATACCACATATAAAGGAATTATCGAAAATATTAAAAGTATATTCCTATTAATATTATGATAAATTATTATTCCTATTAATATTATGATAAAAGTATACTCATAATAATATTAATATTATGGTAACGTTTTTTTTTTAAAATAAAAATCTATAAATTTTTTATAACATACAATCCGCTTATGGAAAAGTTTTATAAGTGTCCGTGAATATTTTATATATGAATATGTTTATGATTTCATCCTACGATGCATAAAAAAATGCAAGCATAACGAGATTTTAAGACATTACTAAGGAATTTTTTTTGATGTAGTTAAATTTTTTTTCTAGTACGTCTATTAAATGTTCCTTTATTAATGAAATATTTTTACTTATTTATTACATGTTTTACTAACTGTAGCTCAACTTATCAGAAGTGGCATTGTAGAGTGCCAGAACAAATGTCTGTCTACAGGGGAGCTAGTATTGGCTTGATGCCAATCTCAAAATATAATATCGACCCAGTTCAAAACATGATACTTAATACAAAAAGAAAACTTAAACACACGTTTAATTCGACGGCCGTTTTATACTTTTATCAATTTAATTTGAACATCTCTTTCAAACCCTAGATTTTATATCATAAAATAGTATTAACTTTTATTTTCATGGTAAAATTTACCCTCAATCCTAATAAACAGGAGCTTGCTCCACACACAATTTGTGACTGCGCATGCGCGCTGAGTGCTGGGCCATTATAATATCAGCTTACTAATAATGTACTCAAACAGTACAATATTAATATTGTAAATACACTCTCACATTTCTAAAAGCATAGCACACATTAAATCTAAGATTTTTATGTATTACTAGCTCGGTGATGTATTTAAAATGTAAACATATCGACTGTTACAGTAAAAAGGTAAGTTCTATTAATAAAATATTTATAATTCTTCTAGTAAATGAAGATCAATAATTATTTTATTATTATTTGTCAAGATTTTAAAAGCCTGTCACATATTGATAAATTACATAAATAATTAAATAATGGATAACTGCTGGATCAAGATGAATTAAATATTTTTCTTGTATATTTTATAATACATACGAGTATATCATAATACGTAACACTTAAGTACATAACTTCTATTCGCGTGATGCATTTTAATATTAGTCGCTCATTACAATGACACATTGCAAGGTTCACATAAATGACTTATAGAACTGCATTCAAACTAAATATCTTCCCGGAATTACCCTGCGAGTGCTGTGAAATCACAAAGAAATATAAACTTTAATATTAAAAGAGTATAAGTTAAAATTGCTCGAAATGTCTACGCATGCGTGGTTCTATTACCGCAGTGCGCGGCGCCTTAGAGACGAGTCAAAGCGTGAGGATTTCCCATTAAACTTAAAAAAATTGTGACGTACAAATAAATATTTCATACAATTTGTTGCCAATGCTTAAACCAATGGCGAACACGTTTCATATGCATTACTTTAAAATCGTTGGTTAAAAAGTTTTCAAACACTCTAACATTGTAAAACTAGTGTTTAAAAAAAGAAGTACTTATTAGACTCACTAAGTGAGGTTACGAAAATCGTATATAGTAAGCGACCCTTGCGTTATACTCGTGAACGTGTGCTGCTTGCGGTGACTGGTCGTCTTGCTAGCTCAGTTTCATAATTATAGTTTTATTTTATTTGCTTAATTGGTTTTTATAATTTAGCCTCCACAAAGAATTGATTGCGATGGTTCTAGTTGTTCGTAAATTGTTTACTATATATGGACGTTTGTGAAACAGTGATCACAATACAAAAAAAAAAACCCGGCTGAGTTTGTTGTGTGGTTCTTCTCAGACCAGGACGCGCTTGGAACCCTCGTTGCTTTAGTTATAAGTTGGACAGTGACTCTACAGAAGGGCTTATTTCGATATGTAAGGCATCGATATAGGCCCTCCTGGCACTTCCATTTGACGTACAAAAGTGATCATTGGTATTGATTGAAAGTGGAAAAAAAATAAATAAATAAATAGACTTCAAATGGAATTGATAGTATAATTTTACTTACTTTGACTTACTGTACTTAGTATTTTTTCTACAGACAAGTTGTAACTTCTATAGTTTCTTTATATGTATTAATTATTTTACATTAGTTAAGATGTTCATTGCCTTTGAATTCTTTCAAAACTAAGATTATGAATGCAAAACCACTGCTCCTTCTTTCGGGCAAAAGGGGGAATGGGGAACTCTCTATTTTGAGGTTATGCATTAATAATAGAATAGGGAGTTCCTTATTTTTGGAAATTTAAGACTTGCAACTTTTTTTTTTGATATAGCAAAACCGAGAAATATTTTAGAAAATTATTTTAATAATAATAATAACCAAGCGCTAAAACTATAAAAGTATGGTATATAAAAAAAACAATATGTAACTATATTAATTATTAAATTGAACAATATAATATCTTAAGTTTTAAATAATATATTGTATTAAATTCAAAGTTTAAATTAAAAATATTTCCCCTTAGTCCAAACATATATAATATTGTTTGATTTAGCTCAAATATGAAAATAGCGTTTTGATGTGCTGATCCATTTGACCAAAAACGTGTGGCTTTTCGTTTGAAATGACAATTTCAAAATAAGGTTTAACATTATTTGTTATGAATATAGGGATCTACTGTTTTCAAACCATTTGAAATCATTTTGATCATTTCTTCTTTTATAACTCAAAATAGTTTCGCATTTTACCACAGCAAGCCTGATGTTAGCAGTAGTCTAAGATATGGTACACTGATCTAGAAATACCTATTTCCTCTAGATTCAACCTTCGATTTGACCCGTACCTTATATTTTTCCGGAAACCCCGACCCAGGTAGAGAGTTCCAGAGTTTTTATAATTTAGCTGTGTATCCCAAAGTTACGAACAGTACCCCTGCACTACTGTCTTGTAGTTTATTCAAAGAATGAAACTATTCATTGTTTGTTGAAGCAGCGACGCACCTTCGAGAGAATACCAATTTTTTTGAGTCACTTGAGCTTTAGACTTTTCAATGTAGGAACCTAAATTAAGAGACGGGGTTAGGGTTAGGATGACGCCAAGAAGGTGAAGATGGTCTGTGATTGCTATACATATATTCCGGAAAGTAGGGACAAGATCGAATGGTCTCTTCAGAAAAACAGCCATAAATGAGAACTCGTTTTTATCGAACTCTTAAAAAGTCTGATATCAAACGATGGAAGGCAAGGGGTAAGACGAAAACTTTTCTATAAGCCTGTCAAGGCGAGCCATACCCTGCTAAAAGCTTCTTCAATATCAAGAGGAAACTCAAGTCTTTTCAACAGTCTCACTCCAAATGGTTGTGGTATACATAAGAAGACTTGATCAATTCAGGAAAAAGCCATTTTGTCGAACATTAAGGAGTAGGTACGTCAAAAGCCTGCTATTGGGGATACCATAGTCTGCCAGAGTATGGACGTGGCACATATTGGCTTGTAGTTATCAGGGTCAACAGGGAAAGCCTTTTTTGGCCAAGATGTGAAGTAATCTTCTACATCTTGTACCAAAACGGTAAAACTTAAAATATCACGTTATTTACGAATACGAATTCAACCGCGGCACCAAACTTCTAGAACCATCTAAAATTTGTTAATTGTATAATGTAACTACTATAAGAAAAAGTGTGATAATTTCTTGGTTCTTACGTTTCCGCACTGGAAAATTTGACTATCCACAAAACCTAGTGAACATTACATTTGCAAACAATGTTGAATAGACAGGTTTCTATTGTCTCAGGTTTAGCGTTAGCGCTGCGATACAGCTGCGATCTTTATGTCTCTGACATCAGCAATAGTCCTCGGATTTTGAAAATGTAATGAAACAAAAAATCAAATGAGGTATTTCACCTTCAAAGATTTTATCGTTTGAAGATCCTAAATTTTTTCAATGGAGTGGCAATAGTGAATAAAAATTAATGGTACATACTTCCATGAGTTACATATATAATTTTATGTATTTTTAAATTGAGATGAACTTAGTTCAGTACATAGTACATTAAATTCTGTAATTTTATCAATAATAATAATAATAATTTGACACATATTTATATATTAACATCTGATTAAAACAATGCATTTTAACAATCATATTACCAGAAATAGTTACAAAATAATTTTCAACAACCAGTCTAATCACATAAAGGTACTTAGTTAAATTATTATGCCTTCTACACTTTATTAGTTTTCGTTACACTATTTTATTATGAATGGGAGTATAATTGGACTGCTCAGTAATGCGCAATGAAACAGATATTTCCCTTTATATAAGATTTGCACAAAGAAGTGTTTATAGTATTCGGACTTATATTTCATATTTTTATATACATTTGGTTCCAATGGAGTAATTTTAAACAGAACGGTATTCATATGCAATAATAAATATTTATTAAAAAACGCCTCTATTTGAATTTTATGAATGAAGGTTATGATTGTTGCTATTGGTAATTCTTAAAGTTTTCTAAAATATACACATATATTTCATGATTCAATATTTTTATTGCATAGCATGTAGTGAAGGACATTTTTTGTGCAACATGGTAGAAAATGAAAACAAAGAAAAGTACTCTTCAATGTTGCGTCATGTTACCTGTTTATGTATAGTCATAAAAAGCTAATATGAAGTCATAGAAATAATTTTAAACTGAATTCTTCTTATAAAATCTTTGACAGTAACTTTTTAATGTATTTTTTTTTTAATAATAAGTTGTTATATTCATTGAAATAAAACTGTAATAGCTAAAAAGAATACATTTACAAGTGTTTTAAAAAAAAAGCCAAATTTTTTTGGATATGCGAGTAATCAGTAATTTTTCTTCATGATATTTAAGGTACATGAAGTTCTTGAAAATGCTTAAAGTATAGGATTTTCTTAACATTGTTTTAAAAAGCTATATAATACTAAAAAAATTATGATATTACTATATATTTTGTAACTAATCAGACGTCATTCATCTCACGCGGTATTCTAGGGCCACGAAATTTAAATTTTAGTTAGCTAAGATTTTTTTATCTATCCAGCAAGAAATAATGCAAAAGCTCATCAATTATCAAATATTTTACAATTTGTAGAAAACGTGGAATACATCATTTATATGGATTGCTATAATCAGCATTTCCACTAATACAACAATTCTACATATTCCTTATTCATTTTATACATTAGTGTTTCAATAGATATTCATAGTCTAATAATAATAATAATAATAATATGTTCAACAGCAACTATTTAAATATTTTATTCGCTTTGTAACAAAATATAAAATATGCTGTCTTGCTGGCTTGTAGTACCACACGTGACCGGATGCATTTGTTGTGCACCGTAAGCATTTTGTGGAATATTTTCTTTATTTATTATATTTTTAGTAATTTATAAATTGGATATTAATTAACAAATGAGGTATACAGGAACACGGCGAGTAGGGTTCACTTAGATTTTCACGAGAATACAAAAAAAAAACTATTTTAACGGATTTGCCTCTCGTATAATTATTGGTACATGTTAAATTTAATTTATACCCGACATTTCGAATGTTTCATAGCAAATGTTTTCACAAGATATAAGTGTCCATCGATCGTATGTCAGCAAATTAGTTTTCTTCAATAGTTTCTAAATTGACGAGCACAGTACCGGTTGCACCTAAAACGCACTAACATTATTTTGAGGTCTTACCTTATGGAAGAGTATGGCTGTTTAAGCCAGTCTGTAAATGAACAGTCCAATGACAATGTCTAGGCTGTGCCACCTGAGGAGGTTAATCAATAGATTCGTGCATTTTGTCCTTGTTTCTGGCCATCATAATTTTCATAGAAACTGAATTATTATAAAAAAGATAATAACTTCACTTTTATTTTCAACAACTTCAGGTATCAGCAACAGTTGAAAATATGCATTTAAGTCAATACGCTTAACTCTCAATTCCGTCGGAATTATCCTTAATTGAAAAATTGCGACTACTTGAGTTTAAAGACGCGGTTTATTAGTTTAATGAAATAATTTGTTCAGTATCGAGTACCTGACTCACATATTTTATAAGTCACTTAGTTACTTGGTAAAATTATGTTGTAACGAAATGTGGTTTCGTGTATTTGAGTACGTATTGGTAAACCGTTGCTTTTATAATTTAACACTTTTACTAAAATAATATTGTTGAAATGAGAAAACTTGTACTAGTTAAGTTTACAGAATAAAAATTAATATTGAAAATTCCAGCTACCTACAAAAAAAATTAATAAGAACAAACTAAAAACTTTATTTTTTATTTTTATTATTTTGAATCAGTGGTTTTATTCACATTTTTTAAGGCACAACAAAAAAGGTTTGCTATATTGCTTTGCTAAGGCGAGGCACTATAGGTCCATTGTATCGAAATCAATACAAATAGTCCTTCTATATCAGCCGTTTCAAATGTGATTTCAAAAGAATATCGAGTCAAACTACATCTCATTCAGAGTACAGTTTTTTTAGATATATTTAAATTGAAAAGAATTTCTTGATGACAATTTAGCTCTCTACTAAATTTAATATTATTTCTGCTAATATCATTGTTTTATTGTATAATGTATTTTATTTTATTCAAAATTCGTTTACAATGATTTTTTAAAAGACAAAATGTTTTGTAAGAAACATATCAGCCTCATTATAAATTATTCAGGAGAGTGAGCAAGGTGTGCACTCATGATTATTCAAAACGAAAAAAGTATTTTACTATTAACAACAATTTTAACCTTTTATGATGCTAATGCTAATGAGCTCTATGAATACATCTCAAATAAGAGCTACGCTGTTAAGCTTTTTGGATTCTAAATATGTACATGTTTGAGTTTATTGATAGCCTGACTTAACTTGTCTATCTCTGTTCTAGTAATGGCTAAGCTTCGCTAAGCTATCTCCAGCTTGTCGACTAATTAAAGTGGAAACTGATACGCGATAACACAATATCCGTTGCTCACTCAATACTTCCGATGATAGAAATCTTTAGATTTTCCCAGATTGGACAGGCTTAATGAAGTGTTTCAAAATTATTCTTTTTGTTGTAAAATATTGAGAGTCACTTCAGTTTTGGAAAAAATGAAGAAAAATTTTCATCAATAAAGGAAATATGATTCAGAATAAAAATTTTAATAGACGTTTATTTTTTGTATTAGATGTTTAGAATTGATTTAATCTAACATACCGTATACCGTATATTCATTATAATAAACAACAAAAATATTTAGTATAAAATGACCATTACAAAATTCCAATTTTTATAAAATTTATGTTGTAAAAGTTTGTATTTTAATACCTTGTGAGTAAACTCATGACTCACAAACAAAAAATATTAATGTTAGAAATATACCTTTTAAATTTAAAATCAATACTTCTAATATATATAAAGTATAATTAGCATAACTTTTACATAAACAGCGTGGCCCCTAAGTATAATAATTAATTTGTCGTTTCTAGGGAGCGCTTAGCACCGACTGGTACGTTCTAAAGTCATCTATTATACTAACATATATATATATATAAATATTTAATGGTCTACACCTACATTTCTTTGTTCAAAATGAAAAAATAAAGTGATATAATGATATATTTATGATATTTTTTTTATTATAAGTGGTCTACAATATTGATTGAATATTAAAAGTTGGTATTTGATGTAATATTATGTACACTTGAAACAAAACAGAAAGTGGAATACAAAATTTAAGGTAGAATGTACATACTTATCCCAGCAATTTAGGAATGGCGCAAAACTCTAGACAACTTATAAAAAAATCTGACGGTTTGCAAGGTGATTTGGCAAAATATATTGGAACTGGCTAACGAAGTAAATGTCAATTTTCCTCATAACGCATTTATTCGTATGATTTCCATCAAGATTTTTTTAACTGTAAATTTTATAGGTGGTCTACTTCGAAGCCGTGACCGTACGAAAAATGAACTATTATGTATATATACTCGTATTTAAAAATACGTTCTCAATCATAGTAGAAGAAAAAACAAAACTAAATTCTAAAAATAACAAAAAATTAAATCTAGTGTAATTCATTTTGATTTAAATAAATATTTTCCTAATTGAATGATGTCCTACAATGGTGTTTTATCAGTATGGGAACAGTTTATGAATACCTACTGCTCAACAATGTGAGGGAAGTTCAATGAAATACGTGTGCATATGTCTTGTAGACTCACGCACCTGAATTTTAATATTTTCATTTCACAAAAGCTCTCTTTATTTTATCGCAAAAAATGTCATGAAAGAAAGAAATAATAAAACAAGCAAAAATTTTATCATACTCAAAACTGTTTCAGACGGTTTCAAGTGATAAATAATAATTAATATTTTAAAATATTTTATTAGACGTATGTAAAGATGTATAAACAGAGCATTAGCAAGTTGATCTTAGTAAAATTAATTGGGTTTTAGTTAAACATTTCCAGTTCACAATCTGGAGTAATTTTCCTTAAGTGTTGTTGCTAAAATTTAATACATCTGCAACTTCTTTGTTAAGTGTTTAACATTACAAAGTTTATATAGTTAGCCAAATTGCTATGTTACGTAACAAAATCGAGGATATATCACATTTACCGATGGACTGCGAACAGATAAAATTATTATAACTGAGTTTATTTTAATTTATTTCATGTGTATATTAATCATCAACATTATTAACTCTTAAGTCAGATGAAGCCAAAAAAAAAATGTATTTCTTAGTGACGGTGACCTTCTAATAATTTTCAATTTTTTGATTCTATACTTTATGCACTGTAGCATGGTGCGGATGACACTGCCAGTAACGTTTCGTTTCTCTCTTGAAAGTTGCCACGATTTACAAATTATATTTTAGTATTTTCGTTATACCCCATTCCTAATAATACTAATAGACCAGTCGACCGTTTTCTATTGAAAAATTAAGCAGTGTCATTATGCCCTAGACAAATTTAGTGATGGGATGTACTGCTACGATGCCTAGTCGATGTTATTTTATAATATAAAAAAGATATATTGTGCGTAAAGAGTTTCATTTTTATTGTTAAAAAGTCTTTTATTATATTAATGAAACAACAGAACATATATATAGGGTAAAATAGCTTAAAAGTTTCTTACGAAAAAATATATTTTATTTATCTTAACTCATATCGGTGTCAGTGCTCCGGTACTGACAGAGCACTTGTACTGACCATGACAGCATCACACGGGTAAACACAACGGAAGCGCTCTTATGCGCTATAGAGCAAAAATGTTGTCACGAAAAAAAAGCCTTTTCTTGATTATTTTACATAAGTAAAGACAAGTTCATACACGGAATAACACTGCAAATTAAATAACACATAATTTTTTATAACAATATTAAAGATACTTAGATTTATGTTCTGGGTATCGTAAGCTAAAAAAATGAAATGCATAACGTCCATCCCTAGTCCTGTGGTACTGACAGACGTTACCTGCACCATGCTTCAACGCACAAGGTATAGTATGCTATATCATAATTATTTAAAAGTTGGAATATTGTTATTTCACTTATTTCGTTTTAATTTAAATGTTAGGATATGATGGCGCTGACATTTCCATTTTACATACATATACCTATTGCGGTAATTGTCTTTTTATACATCTTATAAAACGAAGATAAAGTCAATATCTATGAGATGAGTTTTTTGCGGTTTATCAATAGATATCTAGACTCGCCAAGCTAGCGCTGTTTCCCGATATGCCTACACCAGTTTGTCAATTATACCAAATCACACGATAAAAAAGAAACGTAGTTAACGTATTCGCAGGAGAAACTGCTGGTGGGAGCTATTCCACTTAAATTATTAATAAAGTGATAGTGTTTTTTTAGTTGACGCAAGTAAATTTAGGCGGTCTGTAGTGATTATTTTCGTGACATTTCAGGTCTACCTTTCTTAAAAAGTTACTGATTGTCAATCAACATGGAAAGCTAATGATCGACCAGCATGTCAAAATGATAAATAATATATTTAGAAAAGTTAGTATTCGTGAGTGCTATACTTTTTCTTGTGGAGGTTTCTGTGGGGAATATAACACAACACATCATTTTATTCAACCATGTTTATACCTCAAACACAGCTTAACTTATTCCTCTAATCTAAATCTATACGTCTTTATTTATGCATATATTTAGAAAAAGTTCAAGTATTATTTTATATATAAATATGAATAGGTGAGCGTTTGCTTGCTGAACGATGACGCGGTAGTATAAGGGTGAAGCAAACTTGCCTAGAAGGAACCTTATCAATCTGCAACTCCCAGGTTATATTGATCCAAAAACACAGATAAGACATTTCATACTTCGGCTGTAACAAGGATAAAAATTTACGACCGCATCATAGAGATCGTTATAATGTCTACTTTGTAATTTTGTCCGAGAAAAAAAAAGGAATTCTGGTTTATGAAAATCTCGAAAACAATCCATGAAATGCAGCTCATATACTAAATGTGAAACTTTTATAATTGAATGTCCGGGGTTGGCGTCTAAACGACTCATCCGATCAAGACGAAATATTGCACACATGTTAAGCATATCCACACGGTGATTTAAAAAAAATAATAAAAAATGTTAAAGAGCACTTCAATAAATGATTTCTTCTTCCACTGCTCGCTACTCTCAATATGTAAACGGCACCCGAGATTTCGCGAGGATAGCGAATCGAAATTGAGGGTCTGGTTGCGCCCCTAGTAAAAAAACTAGTAAGTATATTATTGGTGAATGACGAAATTAATGACCTTACCTTGATGTTCAAAGGAAGTACAATTCAAAAATCATGATGCTACTATTCTCCAAGCTCACGGTGTCAACAGAAGAAGATATTGTTGTTATGTAAGTAAAACCAAGAACAAAAAATACATTATTGGAATCAGACTTGTTTTATCTTTTTGTTAACGAAAATATGAAATTTGTAATTCGAGATCGTACTAATAGCAAAATTCAGGGTTTTAGAGAAGCTCATATTACTTCCAACCAATATGCATATACAGTATAAATAAACTGTAAGATAATATTGGACGAATACACCTTCATTCAAATCTAGGAGACAAATTTTACGAGTAGTTAAGAGACATATTGTATACATTATAATGGAACAGTAGTTATTAATCGATAAGTACCGATCTGACAATTATATGAAGTCTTTGTATAATGTGAAAACGAGTTTATAATTAACATATAAAATATATCAATTAAAGAGAATTAGTAGCAATATTACAAGTTTAATAAAACATATTGAAATAAATTGTAATAGCAATTTGTTTTGTTAAAAAAGCGTAAGGGTAATAATAGTTTTATAAAAATGTAGAGACCATGCTGCTTAAAATATAAATAAAGCAACTTAGGCTTTACTTCTATTTTAAACATTTTTTGTAAAGATGTTTTTTTTTTATAATTGTATACAGTTTAATCAACAGTCGTAAATGATAAAAAAAACAATAACCTGAAGCATTGAACGTGTTAATTATTTAAGTTAATAAAGTAGAAACTCACTTTCAAAAATTTAAATGGCGATTATAAAGCATATGTAAGAGAATGTATAAGGGTTTCTATTCATCTCACTATAAGCCATCATTAGCGTAAGAACGCAGATTTTTAAAAACCTAGGCTTCCAATGAACGAAGGGAAGGTACGTACCAGTGGTACGTTAAAATTTCTAAATATTATTTTTTATTTATCTGTATAGATATATGATTTCTTATAGCAAAAGGATATATAATATATCTAAGACCAACTATATGTATATGGGTCTTAATAAAAATGAAAATATTTTTTTTTACATTATTATTTTATAAAATGCTTAATCTGAAAATAACTGTAATACAATTTGCAAAATACAGAAATTTAATTATGGTAGATTTCATCCAGTTTTTTTCATGTATTTCATTTTTAGTTACAGAAAATATAAGAGCGTGAACCCTCAAGCTGTAAAATATTAATCTAAGTTTTAAATTGTAAATGGTTATAAAATACTTATAATAAAATCGTTCCCTGTGATTTTACATAACTTCAGTGTATCACAATTAATTTTATAAGGAATAAAACAGTTGACTTTTTATAGTGATTATATGTATTAAAATGAATTACAAAAATTGTTATCTGAAAAGAATTACTTTACCGATAAGGTAGCCCATTGCTATGTATCTTTTCTTATACTTATTTGTTCTGTATATGTCTTAAGTGTGCTTAAGCTATTTAAATAAATAAATAAAAGTTATAATAAATGTTTTTTTTTGTTTCGACTTACCACTTTTATACTTAATTAGAGAATTAATAATATTTGAGTCTTTGAAGATTGGTTGTGTGGGTAGCCTCACAATTATGGAATAGGAGTACTAACCTTTTTTTTATTTCACATATGTGTAATTAAATATACTTAATTTATATTCATTACGTACGACGCCTCATAGTGGTCTCGTAGTACAAAAATATTTTTTTTCGTTTTAAAATTACGATATATTGAGGTATATGTAATCGAAATACCTATTAAATATCTTATGTTGGCTTGAATGTTATTATTTTGTAACATATTTACAAGTTTTAGCTGTCATATTCAATGATCTAATAAGTATAAAAGCATTTTTTTAATAAGTATAAAAGCATTTTTTTTTTAAAATGTTACTAATTACATTCTATTTGGCGGAGACTACAGCATCATTTGCAAAACATCTAAATTTAAACAACAGAGGAAAGTCATGTGAGCTTTGTTTTTTTATTATTTTTATGTGTGTAATTTGTGAAATATGAACTCTTTTTTCAATCTATGTTGGGAAATAAATTATTATTAATAAATTATGATAAATAAATTTTTTGGTTATTTATTTAAGTTAACGCAAACAACAAGAAATTTGTAACTTTTAAAAAATAGCAATATATATATTTACATTGCAATTTCGGAAATAAAGATGTATTCGAAATTTCAGCTCAAATGGGTCGAAGCTAAAGTATTAAAAGTCTTTCTCTCTCTTACAAACTAACAGACAAGTTAAGTTAAATAAACGCTTGTAAAACATCGTTTCACAGAAGATAGCGGTGATTCAAAAACCGAAACCTTGTCATATAAAATTTTTTAGTCAGATATTCAATGAAGTTGTAAGAGATACTTGACTTATTCATAAACTTTCTTTCAAATACACTTCTTTTTAAGAGTACTAATATTTTAAGAATATTTATATAGTTATCTAATTTACTTATGTATTAAATAAAATAATAAAAGTTTAGAGTTTTTTTATTAGGTTTTAACTAATAATGGTATCACATGGCCTTTTTGTTATTAAACATCGTGTCAATTACTTATTCCATATATGTGCACACATTTAGCACTATTATAATAAGTGATCAGTTGCTATTTATCGTGCATATCCTTCAAATATAAGATTAATTAAGTACATGAGTGTATGTAAAAATATAAAACGGCCGTCTCTCTGGTTTTATTTACGTTTATTCGAGTGAATATTTCATTGTGAATTGGATTTTCTTACAACGAAAATTTTAGATGACTTATTATGAAAATTACGTTAAGAAAATTAAATACATATATTCTTAGAGTATATCTCTAACATGACGAAACTTTTAAAAATATTCTTTTGATTTTTTTTGTTACAATTGTATAAATCAAACAGATTTGAGTAATCCATTGATATACTGTATAAGATGAAGGCATTATGTTATCATATGCTGTTATAATACATTCATCTAACATAGTGAGTACGTCAATGGACTTACATAGTTAATGTGCATTTACATAGGTAAATGCACCATTTTCTTTATGTAGAATGTTAAATATGTAACATTGTAATTGCAACTACCTAGTAAGCTACGCCCTGGCATGCTGCCAGCGAAAACGTAGAGATATAAGTGTTATCGTAATTATTATTCTTAATTTATAACTTTAAATTGTTAAGTATAATTCCATATAAATGAGTATTCCGTGATAAATTTTCTTTCACAATTAATAAATAATTTGCGTATAAAGTGATAATTATGAGTCTTTTTTTCGATTATCAAAACATTCAATATCTCTGGTCTCTGACGTAAAAAGACTAGACTATAATATAATGGTTACTAAGGGTTATAAAATGTATCAGAAGTTCACCCGAGATCCATCAATACAAAGACTAGGGCAGATAGTTATTTTAAATTTATGCTATTTTAGTATGAAAAATCAATTTATCCGCCATCCAGCTCCAGGTATTAAATTAATAGGTCATAGCTATAAAAATAATTTATTATTCTACCCAATAAAATACATCATTTTATTCCACTTTATCCTGTAGCTATAGGCCATTATGTGACTTCAGGAAACATGAATGATCCCACTAACCTGTTTTTCCGCTCTTAATCAGTCACATACGCAAAAGACAATATTATCTAAGTTTAAAACAAAATTAAAATTATTTCATGACCATTGCTGAACTGAAAAGTTCATTGTAAACGTTTAAATTAGCAAAGCCAAATATAAAACGATTATTAGAAATTATTTGTTAAAATTTAGTCTACGTATTTAATGAACCTGAAACCGCAGCCTTTTATTAGATCATATAATTTACTTTGCGTTTTATCACAATACTCACCGATTTATGTGCGAGTTCAAATTTGACCTTTAAATAACCTTTCTTCAAGTATTCGTTTCATGTTATTGATCAGAATATCGATCTTATGTGTAATCGATTAATGACACTTTAAAAATCTAAACATTTACAAAGTGACTTACGTACAAACCATTTTTATTCAGAGTAAAAATATTTTAGGGGCACTTGGAGGAAATAAGAAAAAAAAAAGAGTAACCGTAAGAGTACCGAAAAGTAACTCAATAGACATCGCCATATTGAGTCTATGTTAATTAAATAATTTTTAGATGTGCTTAAACCAGTTTTTTATATGTGTAAGAAATAAATTATAATGAAATGTTATTGATTTTATGAATTTTTTGAACAAAGAACTGGCCAAATTGGCCATTCTCGTTTTCAAAACATATCCTTGAAGGCTGAATCACTAAATGTACCAGTGTGCTATGATCGGTCTTATTCTACTGTAACAGCAATATATTAACCAGATATTATTATTATTAATATATTAACCACTTTCTTTTAAAGATTATATATAGAACTCTTTATTATTTACACATTCTTGAAGTACAAAGTTAATTTACACCATAGAAATACCATATTGTTACCTCTAAAACGTTTCCATATAATGTTTTAAATGAAAAACGTGAATCATAATCATATATTGACGTCATTTAGTATCAAATACATAATTTAGGTCAAAGTAGCACTAATAATATCAATTAACGTATATTCTACAATCTTAGTTCTGTGTATGTACTATAGAAACAGAACAAAAGACAATAAAAACACAATTAATAATTAATTCCTATAGACATTAGTGTATATATTTCAAAATGTAATGCAATGTTTAACATATTAAATAAAATGCAAGTTGGAACAAACACTTACCCTATCATGTCACAAAGGAACGCAAAACTACCCAGGTTTGTGCCACGCTATATTATACCGTATGCCGTTTAGCAACATGTGTTTAAATCCCCTGCACCGTAACAAAACACTGTCAACCGTCAGATATAAAATGATATTGGAATTACAGGTTTATATGGCACGGGCGCGGCCAGGGAGCTCCGGCCGCATACTACGGGTTCTCAAACATAGGGATGTTCTCTCACGCTACCTTTTTATGAATATTGTATGTGCGTTGGGTTTTATTGAGCTTTGATAGAGTTTCAATTATTTTCCTTTTTTTTTTTTATTTTATGTACTGTCTACGTTACAAACAAACATAAGGTTATGTAAAACTGATTTTAAAAAGGCTCTAGTTCGTTTTTAAAGTAGATTTACATGGTAGATATTATTTATTTGTTCTTTTAAACCCTACAAATATTTATTTTAATTGCATAAAATAAAAATAAATCTGTAGTTTTTGTGAAATGTGTCAAAAAGAAAATTATATCGATAAGGTGCTCTTAAATTTTCAACTTCACTATAAATGTATGGCACATGCGCAATACAACCAGACATAGTCCCTAAATGACAGTTCGCGATTGCAGTAAATTGTTCATTTGACAAAATTGTATATTTTGCTAAAAATATATAATTTATAGTAGGTTAAAGAGTTTACTCAGATTAACATCGTTGTATTTATGATTCTTTATATTCATCTCGATAATTACGTAAGCTGAAATTAAAAAATGTATACATAAATCACATTGCTACGGTAAATAAAAAAATAAGTTCTTACTTAATTATGGATTAGCTTTTAGAACATTTTTTTTTAAATACCGCTAAAGATATGTCGTTTAATATTCAAAAGAAATATATTGAAGGTTTCAGTTTGAGTATCTCTTAGCTATGGCTATGGCAGAGCGGTGGGTCTTTCTTACCCATTTCTTCTTTCTTTCGTTCTTTTAAGAATGTAATGTAATGATAATATATATACCTTTCTACGATATAGAAAAAATTAAAATTTAAAATTATGTTCTAGTATTGAAATTTTTTTTTTCAACTATAAACAATGAGTAGTAAGTAATGTAAATTAGCTTTATAAATAATTTGATCTAATATATAATAAATGTGAAATATACTTCTAAATGGACCCCCTTATTATTATTGGGTCAAAAAAGCTAACTCGGGAAAGCAAATGGGCATCTGTTACACTCCAACTTAGTAAAACCCCGCCTCGTTTTCGTATAGATTCAAATTTCACTTTTCGATCCAATGTGCATTTACGACCAGTCTCGGGTGTAAAGGCCAGATAGTGCAGATTGACTTCATGATACTGTTCTATACAAAAGAGTAAACCTAAAATGTTTTAGTTTTTTTCTGTAGCGTGATGTAGCAGACATCAATGGATTTTATAAGCTTTTAGTGATACACTTACGTAAAACTTCACATGAGAGCGCTATCGTTCTCACGTTGCTAGCATATTGTTATCCATAACCCACTTCTTATTCACCAACATTTATTAATGAATTCAATAATATTGTAAAAAAATTAAATTATATTGTTAAATGGAAACAGACTTCAATGAAATGAGTGTTTATTTTTGTAAAAGCTACGGAACACTTCACATGAGTTTACGCTTGGCTAACTTTTTATACCAGTCACTCTGCATTGCGTATATGATCTTTTTCGAAATAGATCTCTCTGTAAAAAAATCTTGGGCTTATGAAGACTGTTTTTAGCGCAGTAGGTATCTTATGTTGAATTTAGCTCGAAATAATTCGAAAGATTTATTCCTCAAACTAATAAATGATATTCAATCCGCAGCTGATATCAACATTTGATAACATCTTATTGATTCAATCTACAAGTCGATCATTGGCGATGACAACTGAATAAACGAATTAAACTTTCAATGTCTAGAATGCAAGAACGATTAATTTGGCCAGTTAAAAAAATCAAAGTAAAATCCAAAAATGTACATTTAAATACTATTACTGAGTTACTTATTTATGTAACAATAGCAAATATGTCCTTGAAATTATGATCTTTAACTAAATAGCATTAACAATGAAGTTATTGTTACATGTAGTAAGAATTGACATGCTATACGTAAATCTTTCTACTCATCGGTTTCATAATCCTGCACTAAAAACGTTGAGTTTTGAAACTATTGAAAGACTTTACAATTACAGTAATACCTTTTGCTACCTTTTCAGAGGAAATGTAGTAACAGTTACAGGTGACATGACTGCAATTTATATATTAGTTCTCAAATGAAGAGGTGTTATATTAATATTTTAATGATTCAACAAAATAAATACATGTTATAGAAAATAAGAGTAATGTAAACAATTTAGAAATTATAAATGTATGGAGACATCAAATAACTTAAATATAAATATAATTATACTATTTACATTTTATTATAATAATACCATGCCCCTGTCTGACATTATTATAAGGACTTTTCCAAGTCTAAGTCTAAGTTTTAATCTAAGTACTAATCTTTTTACTAGTTTTTCTAAGTACCAAAATTAATTGCAAGACGTAACATACCATCATCTATACGCTGCTGGCTTATTAAAACATTTGACTTTTCTGCCAACTAAGATCAAAATCTCTTAGGTAAGATATCTAATAATATCGCTTTTTAAATATGCAGATTGTTCTTATCCAGTCGTAAGAAAACAATAGCTCACTAAACTCGAGCAGTTTTAAAATATGTTATTTAAGAAAATTAAAAAAAAACAGAATTCCGTATTCATCACAACGCCGCAAGTTGCGTATTCTTTCTCTTTTATGCTCAACCCTATGCATTTTTAACGCCTTGCTATTTAAAAGAACATTTCCACTTTTAGGTTTGAGGTTCATGTCAACTTGACCTACGTTCAAAATATGACATGAAATTAATACTGACCACATAAAATACTATAGCAAATCTTTAACGATGGAAATAGTAGTTGAAACTCCGTTTCTTTTAGATATAAAATTTTCAAATTCTTGAAAAATAATTAATAAATAAAAACGGAGACAACGATGTTTCTATATTATATTGTGAATCATTTAGTTAAATATTGCAAACATCGATCTTTCCATAAAGTACACATTCCACTCCGTTGTGTCCCTGTACACGGATCACTGTCTGGTATGGTATCCAACACCCTATTCTTTCCCTGTTGTTACATCATAAAAGTGTGAGCGTTTTATTTTTTGTCATACATATTTATTTAACATATTTTTAAATTTAATTTAACTACTGAGAAATATTTCTAAAATAACAGTTTTCTAACGTTACTCTGGAGCAGGTTTGTTTTTATGACATTAAAAATTTTTGAAAGGATAAAAAAAAATTGAATTTATAATAACTGCACCGTCGCTTGAGAGCCGTATAGTTTAAATGATATAGAAAATTACATTATTAGGTTGGAAATACCAGGTCTTTCAATCGATACTAACTACTGCCATAACCATTACGGCCTTCAGGATTCCTTTATGCATTAATATTAAATTTCAAAATACATTTACTATTTTGTTACATTATTTCATTTGTTCTTTTACTTTTTAAATAAACTCAGTACATATAAAAATAACGTCCTAATAAACTTTTGCTGTACTTAGTGAATCAAACGTAGTGTTTAATATTATTTTTATAAATAATAATAATGTTGCATTAAATATTATACGCTAAGGATATTTCTAGGAAACATTAATAAAAATTAGATTTTTCAACAATTGTTTTTTATTCATTCTTCATAATACATTTCACAGTTGTCTTATTTCATAAATGTTTAATACGGGCACGATATTTCCCTTGAGAAGCCACAGAATGGTGTTTTAAAAATTCAATGAACCTTTATATAAAAATGCAATGATCATGCCTTATATGGACCTCACCATTTACTTCTCGTAGCTCACAATAATATCAAAACATAATATAGTTTTTTAATTCATCTAAAATATAGGAACTAATAAACATTATGTGAAATATATATTTAAAGTGAGATCATTATAATTAAACAAGGTACATTAAAGTATAGGAACACCTTCCTAAAACAGAGTCTTGACATATTATGTTATCGTTTGAATAATAAAGCCTATGCCTATGCGTTTAAATGCTAAATAGTGTGTGGTATAAATAAAAGTTTTTCATTATATAGTTATAAACAAGTTTCATGGTTTTAAGGGCGGTCCGTCTTATATAATAAAAATCTTGCAGAACAAGTATTTAAAGAGAAATTTTAAGTATAAACATTAATAGTAAATTAAAACAGAAAAAGCACTGAATGAAAACTTAAAATGTATTGTATATTTTGTATCTACTTTCAAGATCGTATATATTTTGAATTCAAAACTAATTTCTATGATATCTTGGGTCAGTAAAGTTGTCAGCTACCTCTTTATTTTCCTAAGTTTATGAACATATAGTTCAGGATATTGAAAAAACCTGGTAACTATGTCGTGGGATTAGTGACGTGGGATTTTATAATTTTTATAAGAAGTTTCTAGGTATTTGATATATTCCAAGTGTCTTTTCTATTGAAATTAGTTTGATTGTTATTTCATAGCTTCAAGAATCATACTAGTAATACATTTGTGTTCACAAGAGCAGGATCTTAGGCTTATTTAATTGTAAATAATAGTTGGGCCTATCTATTGTATTTTTCGCATCTGAGATGTATTACCTAGTTTTAGTAGCGATGCTCCATTTTGTTTAACCAATATATGAAATAAAAACCAAATGAAGTTATAAATGAAATATGTTACCTATCTACCCCCTGGGTTCTGAGGGTAGCAATAAAGGAACAGTGTGCCATGCTTCCCACAAATGTTATATAACTTATATAAGACATATAACTTTATAAGACATATATATATATATATATATATATATAAAAATAATCATCTCTAAGTTACGTGAATATTTATGAATTGGTACCAAAACCAAGTCAATTAGCCAAAAAAGAACCTAAAACAAAACAAAATGTGAGGATATTACAAAATGTGATTTTAAAAATATACAGAATGATGACAATAACTTCATAATTAGGAAGTTAAAAGGACTTAAAACTGTTTATATTTTAAAATAACAGACGGGTCAATAAAAGACAGTAAAAAACAGTAAAAAAAAGAATAAAATATTATTCCTTTTATTGCTTATCACAAACCGACATTAAGGTATTTATCTCAACGCTGTTTGTTTTATCAAGAAACACATAATACTATTAAAATATGTTATGTTAGGTTTTAACTATTTGAGTATTTCTTATAGTGACATCTATGGACAGAGTTATCAACTTATAAACTATGTAGTGTTTAAAGAACACAAGAATTTACTACTTATATTTGTAGATGTCACCATCTCATTAAAAGAATAAATATTAAAAAAATACTTAAAGAAAAAGTAACAAGTATTAAAAAGTATTCATCTTATATTAACAATATTTTAATAATATTCAATAATATAATTTTTTATTAATTAAAACTTATGACGTTGTCAATAGGTTTTTAAAAAAATACAATTCTTCTTGTCACAGTCTACCTTGTAAACATTTAGTTCTTTACACTGTATTCGTTAAAAGGGGCCTTGCGTGATTAGGTTAGGTTGCTGACCCCTGCCAATATAACATTTCTGTGATTGTTGTTTCTAAATATTGATTTATTTATATGTTCATATATTTATGACATTAATGTATATACGTAATATACATTAATGTTACAAGAGATGAAAAATGTATTGAGAAAGATTGCGAAATAAATGTGACATCCGATAGAGATAAGTTTAGAAGGCTATGTATGGCCTTTGTAGTTTCACTGTCTCTGATAAATCTAATGAATGATAACCGTAAGAAAACACACTCGTGTTTTTGTAAATACTAAAATAATGAAACATTTTTATCTTCACAATATTAAAGAATTTCAGTTTTAAACCTATTTCTAAGTAGTTATTTATTGTTATAAGTATATAGCTAATAAGAAGTATAACATCTATATACTATTTAATCTGTTTCTAGTAGTAGTAAAAATATCAAAATTCCTTTAATAATCCATATCTATATATCAATACCGTAAAAGGAAAAATAATGTATAAAGTTGAAGTAACAAGATTATGGTGGACACAAAGTTTTAATACAAAAGTATGTGCTAATGATGTTTATGTATTGGATAGTTTATCTTACATTGCTACACTATAAGATTATCTGATGCCTTCTTAGATAGTAATAACATGAAACGCAAACACACTCACGTCATTAATACGTATTATTTTGTACCTTAATATGTTTTATTTAAATTTATCTTTTGAGAATTGTTCATAGCAAATACACATAACTACCTTAAACTTTTATTTATTTTAATATAACGCTCCAGACTACAGACACTAGTTAAAACATTCTATCTATCTAGCGTTTCATTTTTAATTTCATCTTTATAATCCACAAACAGGGGTGGATTAACCTATAGTGCAGGGTGTGCAATGCACACGATCGCCGCCGTCTCAGGGAGCGTCGCGGCGCTCCTTGACAGCTAAGAGTATCATCTTGGACAATCATGGTACAACAATGATGAAACGATTGACAGAATCGGACAGCCAGCGCAGTGGCGGCAGTTATCATGCACGAGCGCCCTATGGGCGGCTTCTTTTTCGGACATTTTCTTTCAACTCGAAATAAACCTTATTTCACGTTATTAAAGTTTAGAAGCGGCCAGACAGCTGATAGTGCGGCGGTGTCAAACGCGAGCGGCTCCTTTTTCGACCATTTTTCAACTTAAAATCAACCTTATTTCACAGTAAAAGTTTATACTCGCGTAAGGCAGTATTCCTATTAAAAGCACATGCCGACGCCCGCCGGCACGTGTTCGATCAACAAGCCGACAATCTATGCAAATTCGGCTTTATTACAATTTAAAATGCAATAGTGTTAAAAATTTCAATTGCAATTTAAACACGGCATATTTTCAAAATAATATTTCGTAAGTCGGCTTTTTAGCTTGTTGGAATATGAAAAAACTTTCTTGTTACGACGGCAAAGTTAATAGTTAAATAAACAGATTATGATACAATTTTGCAAGTTCGATTGCAACTCTGGAAAAGATTCTTTTTGTTCCACATGAGCACCTGGGGAGATGAAATGGTTAATTGAAGTATGTGGGTCATACAATTTTTGAATCTAAGAAATGTCTTTTTATTTAAATAATGGTTTTTCAAAATCATACCTAATTATTGAAAGATGGCGGATAATTACATATCTATATTTAATTAATAAATTATCAATCGTTGCAATATATATAGAAATTTACATAATCTAAACCAAGTAGGGCAACTGTAGTAGAGTAAAAATAATTTTAAGCGACACAATGGATCAACATATATTATAAAGAATAATATTTTTTTTAGTAATGAGTAATAAGAAAAAGGGGTGTATATTTGCTAGTGCAAAATATAAGATAATAATGAATTCTGTAATTATTTAAACTGGAAATAATTACACATATCTTACAAAGGCTTCTGAATGATTTGGTTAAACTAAAACCTAAGAATATTTTATTATAACAACCTTCTTAAATTATGTATTTGGGTCTTTAATTTGGATATATTACATAAATCTTTTTATAAATATTCATTTGTATTATGAATGTATTTTAGGGCCCAAATTGCTTATTGACAATGAAACTCTCTAATCACTTGTTGCATTATATTAAGCACTTTAAGTCAGTGCAATTCTGTTGTTAAGACGTTATATTTTATTAATTCCTTTCTGATGTTTAAAACCAATATTATTTTATTAATTATTAATTATAAAGCCTGAGGTAAAATAATGGATGAATTTATTGGTCATTATCAGATCATTATCAGATCATTCTCAACCAGTGAAACAGTGCGTAGGAATATATATTTAAATAAATATATTATAATATTTATTATATTATAAATATTATATATAAAAATATATATTTATAAACACTATACATTATATCATTAATACAGATGACATTGATAATATTGGTGGATGGATGATGGATTGATGGTTAGATGGATGATAGCCAGTCGTAGATGTGCTATAAGACTGTAAATTTTTAATGTTGTGAGGCTTTTTCGTAAATTTGCAGGTCGTCGCTACTTAACATAGTTTTGTCTGTTTGTAGAGCTCGCGGTCGACCGAGATGAAAAAACAATTTATAAGAATCAGTTAACTATACACGACACATTTCTGTTCTTGAAATACATACTAGTTTTTATGGTGAGCTGCTAGATTCTAATGTTCTTTTCCAAGAAATATTTTATTCTACTCCTAGCCTCAAAGCTGAACCATTCCTTCTTAGATAGGAAATAGATATATAAACTTGTAACTTTTGTGGTTACTGAACCTTTTTAAAAAAACAATAAGTGTCGTTTGTTTAAAATGTTGATACCAATGCACTTACATATCTTATTGCTAAATTGTAATGACAGATATGCCAAGACTATGGTATTAGCATATTTTCCAGGAAACATTAATAAATAACAAATAATGAAATTATTTATAAGATTGAACGAGATTATTGTAATCAAATGATGCAACGTTAATCCTTTTTACAATATACAGTCACGTGACAATAATACAAAAAATTACAAGTGTTGTCATAAATATTGTTTATCAGAATAAATGTTTAGATATTTTTGTTTAAAAGAATACCTTAAAAGGTATAGCTATTCTGTCTAATAAGTCTGAAAATATAACACTAAATTTTGCAACCAAGAAATTTTTATCTTATTTACCGGCTTTTGTAAAGCCGCAGTGTCTTTTTTTTCTATATCAATAGTAAATTAAAGCATATTACTTGAACTTAAATAACTAAATTCTTTTTAGCTAAATTATTTTAGATAACTTATCATTAGAAAATTACGATACGAAGTGTCCAAAAAAATTGGCTTAAAGAAAAATTTTCTTTTTCATTAAGTTTTTTTTTACTATTAAAAAATTTTACCGTATTCGTTATGTAAATTTCATTCAAACACTTTACTTAAACACACATTACTTTCAGATCAAGTAATACATTCTCATTTTTTACAAAATACACTTTTATCACGATACCCATCCAACTCAAAAATCCCAACCGGTAATAACATATTTACACTAGGAACGTGAACCAGACCTCAATTTTAACTCGCTGTCCTCGCATAATCTCGGTATGTATTAATATATTGAGCAAAGCGAGGTGCAAATAGCTTTGAAGTTGCATTTACAAAACGTCGACGCACTCTGTCCTTAGCTATTCTTCAAGATGAGACACACTATTACATTTTTGTTTTTTTTTAAACCACAACCAGACTGATGTCTATTAGTGTGCAAAATATGGAAATTTTCGGATATATCGTTTTTGATTGATGCTAGCACAAAGATGTAGAAAAGGCAGTCAGGCAGAGCCTCGCTCAATAAGTAGTGTAGGTACTTCTATTGTATAAATAAATACAAATTAGCTACTAACACAATAAATAATTTTTATTAATGAGGATATTTATACTTCTAAGATGGAGTGAAATGAGATGGGTCCTAGTCCTGGTTATTAATGAACTTACAATTTATTTATTTTTTTGTATTTCTTTAGTTCTATTCTAATGTTGGTAAATAAAATATTCTATTATCTGTCATTATAATTTAACGATAAAAACGAAACTTTAAAAGAATGTGAACATATACTTCAACAATATGTTAAGTTCGTTTTGGATTTATTATTAATATAACCCAACACAAATAATACTAAAATAGAACTCAAAGCTCATTAAATAAACATTCTCCATTAAATCAGATAATCAGTTGATCTGATTCGCGACAGGAAGGTTTTGAATTGTTTATTCATAGAGCATCATCAGACCTTTGTTCATTAATATTGTATATGTATATGTATATGTGTACATATAAAACCTTATTTTACTTAGAAATATATTAATTTTATGTCTCTAATGTGTGATGTTATGATAAATTTTGTTTCATAAAATAATATTATAGCGTACACATTTATTGAGGATATAAAATATTAAAAATAGTTTTAATTTAATGAATATATTATTCTTTTTTTTAATTAAAGTATGTTAAGTTAACAGTAGCGTAAAAATATTTAGTGAAATGATCAAAAGCAAAAAAAATATTATTGAGTGATAAAAGCAGCTGTATAAAAAGTTTTTTCTTTATTATATATATTTTTATAGTATACATTAAAAATTGAACTAAAAAAAACACTTTTTTATTTACATACACGGGTAATGGAAACTTCCAACAACGAATAAATAAACTAAGAATTTTAATTTTCAAACCAGTTATCACACAATCATTATGAAAGTCAAAGTCAAAGTTGCATCATCCTAACTTATGCTATTAATAAATATAAAAGTGTGTTTGATTGTCCTTGCTTCACGTCTAAACGTATCATGATCGTATGCTGGCTTATGGAATATAGTATATAATTCATTATAGGATGTTCCTTCATGTAAAACGGTCAGAAACTCGACACATACGCAGATACAGGTGATGTCGTGGTGATATTAATTAATTTTTAGTAAGTGTATTCTCTTTTGGTGTTATTGAGTAAAGGCACAGCGAAACGCTAGTGTTAATACATAAATTATAAAAACGTGTTTGTTTTCTAAGGATTTAATTTGTTTTGAAGTTGTCTTCGGTTGTGTTTGTTTGATTTTTTTTCTAGCTTATGTGACTTTTAAGAGGTGACTTATATAAATTGTATTAATATGACGACAAGAATTTTATAAAATCAATAGATTATTACCATTTATGCAATTATTTTATATTAAGTAATTAATGTGCTCTTATCTTTATTTTCCCAACTCAAAGGATATAAACACATAATATTTTGGATAAAGATCGACTAGTTTATCTCGTTTTGTACCGATGTCGTCTTTCTAATATTTTTACCAATACTATCAATGATATCATTTTAGGATATCGCGAATAAATCTCAGATGTCAAGAACAATATTGCAATGAATTCAGCACTGTCGAAAAAGTAACAGCGAAAGTGAATCTTAAAAAATATGAAAAGGTTTAAAAAATAATTTTGTTTTTACATATCCTATAGGAGCTTCTTGATTTAGGAGTCAGGATTTTAATGTTTTAAACCAAAATAATTGTTAATGTAATGAAGATTTCTTTCGAACAAAAAAGTTCGCCATTGCAATAATTCCCCACATCGCTATTCTATAGAATGTTATTAAATACTATTGGTGATGTTCTACAACTGAAACTTGTATTACTTTCAGTTGTTAAAATTTCGTCATATACTAAACTAAACGTTCATACAAATAGTGATACGGTTGTAAACTGTAATTTTTCGATTTTTAATAGCATGTTTTCTAGATATATATTTCTCTACTCTTATCTAACTTCTTTTATTTTAAGACTTGTAACTTTGGTTTATCTCTTAAGGAATGACAAAATCTCAGAATTTTTGTTTAAATCATTTACTAATTTTAAAATTTTATGTAAACTAATTTGGGGTACTAAATTTAAAATGAAACTATTGCATAGCATCTCAGATCATGACTATTTAATATTATTCATTCTTATGAAATGTAAAAAGTCTGTCAATCATCTTTAAAGGAACGTGTTTTACATATCATTAGCGGTTCGCGGATGTTCTATAAACACAAACTATCTGCTGAGATAAAGAAAGTTCATTGACTTTTTATCAGTGTCAATGTCAATTTGCAATAATTATAGTATTATTTAATAATTAGATGTGATTATTGAATTTACTTAAGCAGCGTTTCGATTTTACATAAAATTATCGTTCTAGTGTTTCATTTACCATCACAAATATATTCTTTCTTTTAGGTAAAGATTTGAAAATAATAAAAGAAAATTTCATAAATTTCTACATAATTGAATAATAGACAAGGTCATAAAGAAAGTGTTATATGTTAAAATCAAGCTACTATTGTCACATTATATAGACGAAAAATATATTTAGTAAATTGTTTTATAATTTAATGTAAAATATATAAAATAATCGTAGAAAATACTAAATTATGTAGATATTGGAATCAATCTTATAGGATTTATCTCTTAACACGTCATTTACTAAAAAACGACATATTATACAATGTGTTTTAAATTCCATAATATCTATACCAATGTTGTAGTAATAATAAGTTGTAAAATTTGTGTTAGTTTATCTATGTATGAAGCCGTTCAAATGCAAAAAATATTTTATTAGAAAATAACAATATTCTTTATTTTTTATTTTTTTTTCTTTATATATTAACGAGGGTTTGTTCATACAATGAACATGTCACCCTCATTGTCTCTAAAACTATACAGTACATACGACGCTCAATACCTAAATGTACAATTTTATATAACATTATTGCTTTTTTAGATAAAGGAAAAGCCAGAACAATGTTACAAATACCAATATCTCTAATAGTAGTTTTAAAATAATTACAAAATTTTTGTCTTTCCGATTCATTTCAGAGACATTTTACTAAAATATGGTACACGTCTCCTACTCTGTTACATTTAGACCACATTGGTGAAGCTGTTTTATCTATAAGGTATGTAAAACTGTTAAGTGGTATATGCCCGGAACGAAGTCTAAAAGTCATAAATAAATATTCTTAAAACTTTTTATTACGAAATCCTAATGTTTTTATATATTGGAAAAAACAGTGCCACAAACAAAATTTCAATGTTTGAACTCGGATAAAATAGGCTGTGGATCGGTTATTAACACTAATTACTGCATTTTTGCCAATAAAAAAGTATTTTCTGTATATACATTCTAATACATTGTCTAAATCGTCTAACAAAACAATAAAAAATATTTGTGGGCCTCAGAAATATAGTCACTTCAAAAGTAAGTAGCTTTTGCCCACGACTATGTCCGTAGGTATTCAAGAAGTAAACGGTACACAAGGGAAATTCAGTTCAAATGTGTTGATCGAAATAACAAATCCCTACTTGTTAAAAAAATATCCACCTACTATTATATATTTTATACTTGTACAAAAAACAAATAGTATTATCTTGAATTCTTGTGTTATGTTGTACAATTTGTAATTATGTAGAGCGATAACATTAAAAGAAAATATTATATATCTAAGTTCATAGAAATATAGTCTTAATAAAGCACATTTCGTATTTATAAAATATTTAATTATATCAATTTAATTTTATTAACGTGGTATAGCCTGGATGGTAAAGTCTAGACGATATATCAATGCAGTTCATTATATATGATTTAACCAGAGTAGTGCTGCGTAATTAAGATATTATATTTCTTACCCTGAGTAATACAGCTGTTGGTTTAAAACTCCCCTCCCTTCCTACTTGTGTGTCCTATTCTTCTTCCAGTTGCAAATGGGCGGCAACGTGTTTAAATCTGCAAATTCTATCCACAGAACAAAGCCAACAAACACTTACCATTCAGTTACCAGTCTGCTTTGTGCCCTTGACTAATGTCTATCGCATGCAATTGCGGCGCCCTTAAGAAATCACAACGAAGATGATACCCCCCAAAGCAGGCACCCTTCGTGAGTGGCAGGCTTTTTATAACTTGAAAGGCTTCTCTGCCCCCCACCCAAGTACGCTAACAGAACGCTGGGTCTGTCTAGACAGATATCCAATCCTCCAAACCCATACCGCGTACTACCCACAAAGCAAGCTCAAAAAGAGGACAAAACCACGAACCCGATAATGCTATACTACCGATATCAGTAATAAGAGACTAGATTGAAACAGGCAAGTAGTCGGAAACCCACCAGCCTAGACTAATCAAAGCCAAGCGTAACCGTGGTGTTACACTTGATGTAGACTAATCCCAGCATCTTCTTTAGCTCAAGCCAGTTCCCTTCTGAATATATATATTGTGCAATATGATCAACGACAAAATGGATACAGCCCTAAGTTCACAAAAAAACCCTCAATAACGAAACTAATCCAATCAACTCGTCAAATATAGTAAGTATAAGTACCTGGAGCGGCGTCGCGCTAACCCCCGGGAGTCAGAGCCTGCACAATAACAGAGGCCTGCACCCAGGGGGACTAAAGTATAATACTCCTTTAAAATTAATATAAATATTTTTTTTCAAAACTACCCGATAAAAAATATATTAATTACTCTTATTTCTAAAACTTTTATGAAATAAGATTAATTAATGATTAAATAGACTATTTAATCAGCATTCGGTAAATCAAACGAAAAGAACTCAGTAGATAGTATTAATATTTGTAAACATTAGAGTGGAATATTTCAGATCATTTAAACTTATCTAGAAGTATACTACTCATAATTAAATTATTCATTAACTATACTTATGGCAGAGTAGTGATCAGAAAGCAAACAAGATTCTTTATAGATTACGAAGCTCAAGACATACATCCGGTTTACATATGTGTATTAACCGGATCTGTTCCTTTAGAAACCTGCAGATCAAACTTTAGGACTCAGCCATAGAAATCTCACGCTAGGTTTATATCTGAGACAAGCTACACTTTGATCTGCTGGTGATGGTCGGCGTTAATATAAGATCCTCGAAGGAACCTTTTTTTGCTTACCTCATACGACTGTGATGATAGCAGTACTAGTAGTCCATGTTCCATCTGAGCTGTGAAGTATTCTTTAAATATTTAGAATATTTTCTTTCATAGTTTGAGTTATATTTCAAATGGATTTTAAGAAGTTTTATAGATTCGGTTTGTGGGTTCGCCCTTGTGATAAAAAATGTAAAACTTTACTATACTTAAAGGTTTTTACAATTTCTTAACACAACATGTGAATATACGTTTATTTAACACCTTTTTTATACTCTGCTGAACCTGTATATCCTGATCTGTCTGAGGAACAGCTTCACAAACGTCAGCAAAACCTATACATTACGAAAACGTTTGTATTGCGTTAGTTGCAACACGTGTACTCAATTCGTTATAACCCTATATATATTAAAACAGTGTTTCTCCAATCTTGGCTCCAATATTAATCGAAAAAGTAAGGTCATGTCAAGACAGTTTTAACATTACTTTAAGGCTCTTGTGATATTTTGATAACTCATTTACTTCAAGAATCGACCACATTATAAAATGATCTTCCTCTGGAAATTCAACTTTTAACTATCAATCTTCAAACGGTGTTTATATGAAAATATCGCATCAATTACTAATGTTTAATATTATATTTTTAATTTTATTATGTGTTTATAAATATGAGTACGAATTATGTGTAATAGCTATTTTTAAATTTTGCATAATGCATTTGAATATTAAAATTATAGTAATGGAGAGTTAAAATTTCAATCGTACGAAGGCGATATTTAAAGCGTACGTAGATACCTTTTGTAAATGAAATTAAAACTTTAAATCTATTTTACGCTTCATTGGTTTATTTGCTGAGATTAAAAGTAAAAATCACATTAGAAGCACACTCCCTCGTAAGCAATCTGTGGGTGTTTTTGATCGGAGTTTGTTTACTATAAGATGTTATTAGATTTAATAATAACTATATTAGAATTTGATTGAATGAATTAAAATCTGGTTGCTAACTACTAACGGTCGCTGGTTAGTATATATTTGATGTTAAATATTTTTATACTTATAAATAAGAATAAGAACGACAAGTTTTCCTGTAACAAATTCTGAAAGTGCAGGTGATTAAGGAATGTTTTTGTGCTAAAGAGAACTGCAATAGGTCTGTATATTAGAAAACTTTATGCACTATCTGTGTAAAGCTATGAATGCAAAACTTGCATGCATTGAGTACTCAAGGATTCATTATATTAAGATTTAAAAAATTTATTAATAACATAAAAAATATACTTAAACCACATTTTATTAAAAATTGATTTTAAGATTTGTTATAATTCTTCACTCAGTAAATAATGAAAGTAAATTGTTTTATTACAGATAATAATCTATATGTCGCCGTATTCTTATTACATATGTTAATATGGCTTCGAGTAAAAAGTAAACTTAATAAATCTATTCAAGATTAAGTTTGTTTAATGATCAAAATGATTATTTTTTGTCATAATTAAGCTCCGTCAAATATTTTTGTAAATGGATGATATTTTGACTACACAGCAAAATGGTTGCTGGTTTGAAATTAAGATCAGTAATTTCAGACCAGCCTCCAATTTGCATTCCGAAGCATATTTGTATAAAATATTATCATTTTGTTCTCTTGCCGACATTAAATTTCAATATTTTCCAACCTAAGTTGGAGGAATAAAAATTTGTGTCTGCTTAACCTTGTAAGAGGCTACATTAATAGCTATCACTTTTAGCTTCATAGGGAGATAACCTGCTTCAAACATCAATTAAAATTAATGAATTAAAAGGAATTTTAAACATACGTTGATAAAATTATTTAATCATTATTATTCTTTATATTTCATTATTATTATTATTTTTTTCAATTATTACTTTTTTTTATCATCAGTCAAATCTCTGGTCCACTATAGATTTAAATTGTAAATTTAAGAAACGAAACAAGTACCAAATTTAACAATTGTACAATTCTATCTTTTAAAAATAGGAAATTATTTGTTATGAAGTTGGGTTGCGCGGTCGTTACAAGGTTACGTTCTTTAATTTAGATCAAGTATCAAATATCAGCTATTAAATAAAATTAACTATAAGTCACTAAATTCACTTGAAGGACATACACATTTTGATATTCAAAGCTTTTTTTTCATAGAGAGATCAAAACAAACCGCCTCAGTACATATTAACAATTATAATAAAATTCACAAGCCAGCAATGACTCTTGATAACTCAAATTTATGTTCTTATAACCAACGATCTTCAAAAGATTAACAAAAATTTTAGTGTAGTTCAGCTTCATCAATTTTTTTTCAATAATATAGAAACTAAAATTCAGTTACCCGTCTATACAGGAAGATTTTACTTTTTTCGAATGGCGTCTGAGATACGGTAACATAACTTTGTCAATTATGCTATTGTGTGGCTTGCTTATAGTACAGTAGAAGACTATAACAATAAAAACTGAATGCCCTCAGTCAAATCTACAGTACAGTAATTGGACTAGCGTCCAAAACTGTAGTGGCGAGAACTATATTTTTTTTATGTATGTATTAAAACCAATTTGAGTTGATATCGAAGATCAATAGTTTCTCGTTTACTAAACATTCAATTATATGCATATTTTAAGATTTGAAAATATACAATAAAAAAATTTTGATGTCACATTTCAGATGTACAACCGAATTTAATATTTGAAATTGTCTTTGAGTATAATAACTAGCATCTTATATTTTTTTAAATAATATATAATGAATAATTATTCTTTATCGACCTTGTAAGGTAATTGAATGATATATGATTTATAGTACTTATTTAATGTAATAACGTATTTAAATAAGTTCTTTTTTAATATTAGCTCAACATGATTATCAAATTAATATTTTTATATGGTATCCTCATGAGACGGTTATCATAACTACATAAACTGGGTGTTATTTAGAATACAAAACCTGAGTAGATGTTTTAAGTAATTATTCTTATTTTTTTTTAATAGAAACCAGACCAAATAAATTTCAGTTCTTTTTCTCTTTTATTAATCAGTTTCAATAGTTATATTTTGTGTACTGTAATATGGTGCGGGTGACGTCTGTCAGTACCACATAACTAGGGATGGATTATAAATTGTTATAAATATTAATGTGTTATTCAGTTGCGCAGTGTTAATCCGTGTATGAACTTGTCTTTACTTATACAAAATAATCAAAATAAGGCTATTCTTTTTTTTTTTTTCGTGACAACTTTTTTGCTTCAGCGCAGTACGGTGGACATTTTGTTTACTCCTGCGATGCTGTCATTTCAATTGCTAGCACTGACTCTGTTATGAGTTGAGAAGAATAAAATGTATTTTTCTTAGCAATCTTTTAAGAATTAATAAATACCCCATACATGTTCTGTTGTTTCATTAAAATAATTATAAACTTTTTAACAAAAAGAAATGAATTATTTACGCACAATATAGGTTTTATATTATATAAAACATCGACTTTATATTATAGCAGTACATACCATCACTAAATTCGTTTAGGGCGTTATGTTATACGCATAATATATTTGATTAATTTTTCTTAGAATTAGATTTTAAAATACTCGTGAAAATCTAAGTAAATACTAATTAGATTTTACATGTTGAGTAGAACATTCTGCTTGAGCTTCATGTAATTTATTGTAGTTATTATATATAACAAATGTAGCATTAAAAAAATACTAAAATATAACTTGTAAATTGCAGCAACTTGCAAGAGAGAAATGAAACGTTACTGACAGCGTCACCCGCACCATGCTACAACGAACAAGGTATAGCTTATTAATAAATTCTTACGTAAGGGTAATTCTTAATTCATTTTGATATATTTCTTCTGTTCTACAATGTGAAACTCAACATAATATTTATTTATAAACATTAATCTACAACAAATAAACTATTACAAAACATTACACAATAATCATTACAATCTGATACAATACTATCGTTTCGTTTCTAAGAATTTCCTAAGCTTAATTAATCGACTGAAATAATTGCGTTTTAATGATTTTCTAATATGGTTTTAATTATTATTGCTTTTTTGTTATCTTCCGGTAAAGGATTCTTTCTAAAGTGATATAGAACTTGAAACTTTATGTATTAATGGAATATCATAAATTTTATTAGGATATTGAACAACACTTCGGTAATCTAGCTATTTAAGATCACTTTGAAATTTTTGGACAAAACTAATATAATGTTAAGCGATAAGCACTATCCTAAGTTATCCATTCCAAACTCAAATGAAAAAATATTGATTTATTTATTTTTTCTTTTGTTCCTCCTTAATGGCAAATAAATCCTTATTATACTCCGTAATTAAAGACAAAGAAATCCTTATGATTCAACCACAATCGATGTTTTTTTTAATAATTAAAAAAAGCAACCGAGCGTGCCTATTGTTAAGTGATGACCGCTAGCCACGGCGTCTTACATTATCAGAGGATGCATAAGCGCGTTGACGGCTTTTGAGAAAGGTGTAGGCTCTTTGCTAATGGTACCCACATATAAAAGTTTACGAATCGCAATTTATGAGTAATAATAATACAAACACATTGCCTTAACTGCGACTTCAGACCCAAACAAAGTTTCGTCGGAACGATTCAGATATTCAATACATAAAGACACAAATAACTAACGATAATCTCAGTTTAAATTTTACCACCGTGGCCTAAATATAAGGCTACCTTGTTAAATCCCTTGTTAAACCCTATCTATTGACAAATTCACGAACTAAGGTTTAATTAAGAATTACAGACGACCTATATAATTTCAGTTTAATCCTCACTAGCGTGATCTAAATATAAGATAAACCCTTTTTTTTCTTTGTGTGAAAAATCCGTTACGGATACTCCATCGTCCAAGACGATAATGATCGGACGATGAGGGCAACCGTTGGTTTTTTAATGGGGATACCCATCGTCTTAGTGGGACGTTACGGGATTGCTTTTCTGATTCACCCCAGCAAGCTCGGCATTAACTCCATATGATGGTGGCTCGAGCAACTTAGAGCACCCTCATGACCTAGGCCTATAGAAGGTGAGAAGGGTCAACCTCCTCCCCCCAAGGCACTGCAGACTAGGTGAGGAAACGGCGGGCATAGCTCTCATCCAACATTATTTTCCCCGAAGGAGTGGAACAAAAGTAAATTTTCTGATCCACTCCGTAGCCTCTTTTGCCGCAACGAATTACTCGCAGAAGGAAGCCCTGGCGCAATTTAAGGCAACCTTGGTCTACTTTCTTGTGATGAATTGTCTAAAATTTAATTAAAAATCACAAATTACCTCTCAATACAGAAAACTCTTAAGACCATATTCTAAATATGCTCTTATTTTGTTCATCCTTATCTAACGACAAAAAATTAAATTAAGCCTTTATAGTTTTAACTTAACTGCTGTCATAAATGTAAAAATTTATTTTTAACGCCATCTAGCGTTTAGTTATTTTGATTTTGTTTCTTATTTTGGTTACCATAAGTCGCTAATGAATCGCATTTGTGTAAAGTAAAAATATGAAAACTGAATAATATGTTGTATAATATTTATTACCTGTTATTTATGTAATTTAATATTGTTCTTTATGATATACACAACCTCATATAAATGACGTGGTGTATGTCAAGATATCTAATTAATAATCAATAATAATTTACTGTAATTTTTTATTCTAGAGTTCAACATAAAATATAAAAACTATTTCATTAGCGCTAACTATAAGATCTACAACTACATATTATATTCATAATAAAAGACAAGCCACATCAATATACAGCGATAACATACCTACAATATTCGATATAATAATATTTAATGGTTATTTTAAGCTGTTTATATATAAGATATTTAATAATTAGTAATATGGTAAAAGGTATCAAAATATCCTTAAAACTTACTTAAAAATATTTTAATATTAATTTAGAATGACGACGGTGCAAGTATGTTATTTAAACTTAACACTTAAAATACTAAGAAAACATTGCTCACCGTTAAGGGGTTGTCAAGGCGTATTTTACTTCAAAAAACTTTTCTATATATCATCCTGTTAACGCTAAAACGTCTACAATATCATATAACTATTTATAACTTTTAGCTAAACTGTTAACAATAATATAATATATAGGTGAAATACAAATTAAAATTATGTATAATCCGTTTTTTTGTCATTAATATAAAAAAAAGAATATTTTTAACACCTTAAACTAAAATAGGGTCTTAATCTAAAATTAAAATATTTTCCAATATACGCAATTAAAAATACTCCGATGGTAATTATTGAGGTTACAAAGTATTTATTAAAACAATTGGCAGCGAACAGCGTTAATTCACTTACCTAATTAGTGTCGGCTATTTATACTAATAGGACCTACTCGGCGCTCAGCGTCGTGTGACACTTACAGCGAGCTTGACGTGCGCATGAGATTATTTAAATCGATTTATTTTGAAATTACGAACAATTTTGTAGGACTCTCGCACATTTTTAAAGTGTAAGTGAGGATGTGTAATTGATCAACTGCTATTCTTTATGTAAGTATAATTAGTATTCATTATATTATATTCTTCAATACATAAATGTTTTTTTTTTTTGAGGACTACATAACATTTAAATGTTAAATAAAAATATAGCTAGTTTTGCAATCTTGAGATATTTGTTAGTATATTATATATAATATTATATATAGTATTGTGTAAAGACTGTTCCTATCAATGTTTTCCTTCAAAGACTACTATTTTAGTAAACTTATTTTTTTATTAAACATCTTTGTTTAAGATAAGTAGTGAAGAGAAAAATATTTTATTTTAAATCTAAATAAATGTTCTGGTTCTAATTTATAGATTTCATAATTTTTTAAAACCGAATGGACTTAAACTTAGTTTTTATTATAAGAGGTTTTTGATTAGGTATATAATTATAAACATGCTTCCAATATAACAGTATTTTAATTAAAAGTGGTGCTCTGTTTTTACAAATGGAATACTTTTTCAATAAAATTAATATTAAGATATACTCAGTTGGAAAATCGTTATAGAAAAATATATAAATTTCATCCCCTTGTGATTTGAAAAGTACACAAAAAAAAAAAGATTTCGAAAATCCAAAGATAAAATTATAACTTCATAAAAACTAATACATTTATTAATTAATATTAATGTATTTTCTTATAAACGTCAATATATCTACTAAGGTACAGCAATTATTATTCAAAGGTTTAATCAATACCTTGTAAGTTGCAACATGAATACTGTCGCTCGGGTGAACAACCTTTCGTTATACTTGCGTTGTTTAGCGGATGGCTACAAGTATTATAGGTGAATAAGTATTTGAAGTAATCCTCTAAGACAAACAAACACAAATTAAGCTCTTTTATACCTTGAAATATTTAAATATGTTACATTAAATTTAATGTCTTTTGTCCATCTGATATAATTTAACCAAAATAAAAAAATAAACTTCAATCCATTACCAAATATCGGCATCGAAGTCTCATTAGACATACATTTATAACAACGCAAGTACCTTCTATTAGTCCTTGTAGTATATCCTAATTTTAAAATTTATGGACTCTCAATAAGCTAATATTTCACTCATCTTCATTTAGGACTTATTGCAACGTAAAAATTTGCACACAGAAGGAATTACTATCATATATAATATTAAATCTTATTAATTATATGGAATAGTCAAGGTTTTCCAATAATAAACAATATTTTTGCAAATTGTCCTACTTAATTTTATAAATTATAATATAAACAAACATAATTTAATGCAATCTGCTGGCTCAATTTTATTCATAGTCTCGTTTATAAAGCTAGTATAGTAGTGCTTACGTTTCAAGACATTATTGCTATACACACTGGCACTGATGTACGAATAACACTTTGCCTGTATTTCCTGTTGCTTTCTACGCCATCAAGTGCATTGAAGCATCTTGGCTTCCTTCCATCACAAAAGTTCTTCATAAAATGAAGTACAATTTTCGCCGTGGTAACAAATTTGATATCACATTTAAATGAAAGTTCAGTTAGTTTTAAATGAAAGTTCAGTTAGTAAAATTTTTACTGATTGATATAATATTAAAATATTGTACATATTAAATGTAAACATCACGTCTGTTTTCTTAAATGTTCTCATTATATTTATAGAATCTAGAAAATTTGCTAATACATTCTTAAACCATTTTTCATCAAATATTTTTTTTATTTCTTCTAAAACAAAGTATAATTTTTAAAATTAGTTATAAAAAAATGTCAATCGTAACAATATTTGATAATACAGACGTCAATTTTGTTATAAAATAAAACTATTATTATGTTTATTTCAAGCTGAATTCATTGTTTATATCTATTGAGAACGTTAGAACACCAATGTCCAAGTAAGATCAACGTCTGCGAAACGGAATTCGAAATGGAATATTGATTATCGAATTTTGTAATCATCGAATAATTTCATTTAGTAAACTTCACAAGTATTATTATTAACATTTGGCACTGACATAAGTCTTCCGAAATTGATAATACGTGCGTTTAATTCAAAAACAACTATTTTGCCAATATATAATATTAAAAAAACATGTTTTGAGATTTTTATTTTTAGAATAATCATAAATCACGGAAAAAAATAAAACTAATTCCTACACATAACAAAGCTTGTCTCGTTGCAATTACATTCTCTATAAAAACCTTTATTTGAAAAACATATTATATACAATATTATTAACTCAAGTTTATATTGTCATGTATGTCAAATTAAAGTGCTTATAAATAAAATTGAAAGTATCTTTATTTTAATGTATGCTTCTTAATTTAATTTAATTTTTTCTGTATTAGTAGGATACATATTTAAACTAAACAAAATACTGTAATTTTGCAAATACCTTCAATTATGAACCAAATAGTAAGTTTTTTAATTTCTAACTAATTTTCGTGGAATTCTCAAGTTTTCCTATCTCAGCTATAATTAAAACTCAGTCATTTTTCAAACTGTTACAACGATTTTTGTTATGTCTTTTTTCTAGAATTGGTAAATTTGTCTTTTCTATTTTTTTTTTAAATGGGCGTTTATTGTAAATATTAGGAAACTTCCATATTGAGAATATTTGTATTTGCTGCCTGTATCCTATATTTTTTAACAAAAAAATATTTATATAGTGAAGTCTAGGCTTATATTGACGTCGTCACGTCTGGTTTGTAAACAACATTTCAGTCAAGTTTACTCACTATATTTGGACTTGTAAAACTTATAATTGGCAATATAAGGTAACTAGAACTACAATGGTTTACTTTTAACTTTCAAGTGAAAAAATAAAGATTAATATTTTAATATTTTAATTTTGTAGACTTTGCGTTATTAGTGCACAAACTTACAAACAGACAGACAGAAAACAATTTCAGAAATATGTAATTTGTTATCGATATTGATTACTTTTAGCATCCCCATCAAAAGTTTTTAAAATATATTCTATTTACCAAAACAGGTTATGTACAAGTTAATTATATCAAGTTTCAAATCCCAATTATTCTACAGAACACACTTTAAAATATATGTAACCAAGAATTATACTTTTACACACGGGCCAGTTGAAACTGAAAAGCTATTCTTTGTTCCAGTATCCAAAATGGTGGAAATGTCTTTCGCTAATGCTACAGCTGATCGTGGATTCACAGATTTGGTCACTAACCATTTGAAGGGTATTGGCAGATTATTTTATATTCACTCTCCTCAGGAGACACTGTATGAAAAGCCAGATGATGTACCAAATTTTTTTAGACAAGTAAGTTTTATTATTTCATACATATAATCTTTTTATAAATAGAATTGTAATTTTACATACAACCTTTATAAAGGATAACATAAAATACGTATGTTATTCAACATTTTGCAATTATTTTGTAGGTATCTAAAAAATTGAATAATGTGAAGAAGGTTGCTACTGAAAATTTAACTAATAATAAGACAATTTTATAAGCTTCGTCTTATCTGGAAATAAAAATTATAAAACTTAAAAACACTTATTATTCCTATGAAGTGTTTGATAAAAATATAATTATCAAATATATCAATTCTGAATGATAAATCTTTCAAATATATTTTTTTGTTGTAAAGTTTTTTAGTTTTAGCTATGAATTTTCCAAAAAACACGTAAAGAATAAAATTTTCGATAGGTAACTATAGATTGGGATACCCAAAGTATATTACACATCTTAATTTTCTTATAGAAAGTGGAGACTTTTTACAACCACGCATCAAAGATTGTCTTATTCAGCTGTATTCACTTAAAAAGTGCTAACACGGTTTAATCAGTGGAATTTTACTTATTAAAAGTCACCACTTTTACAATAAAGTATGAACGGATTATATAATATACGTTTTATAACTTTATTTAATCTGAGCTAACCTTAACATAATTATAAATTATAACAAATAACATATATTGTCTCTTATTTAAACGTGTTATCTTATCTTAATAACTGTATTTGTTTAATCAATTAATTAACAAGATTATTAAAGGAAATTACTTTAAAACAATTCAAGCAAAGTCGACGTCAACAACTGTTAATATTACTGTCACCGTTAAAGGTCTTTATTGGGCAATACATTTATTTAATTAACTTATGTTGCAATCTATCTTTTACTGTGAACAACTTTTTACTCATGGTCATATTTCTCAATATGTTAATGAACTGGTATGCATATTTGTTTTTAATTATCATTGATAGACGTAAATATTTATTAATATTTTATTTAGAACAACTTAGGTATAGATCTAAATAAGATTAATATCATGCTTTATTAAATCTTATCTTGAGAAATAAGAAGTATATATATTGATTCAAGAAATGAGTATTTTAAAAATGATTCATTTAATACAAATAACATAAATCTATCCAGAACCACAAAATTCCATTTGCAACAAATTTAAATTTGCGTCGCAGTCGACGGTTCGCTGATATCAATAATCAAACCGAAACCCGGACAATAACCAAAAGACATAAATTAAATTTTTATAAAATCATACATAATAAATGAGGACTAAATTAAAAGATTTTAGCACCTTAAAATTACAATAAGAATTCTATAATGTATTCCAAATTTTTTATTCGAACACATTTTGGTTCATGTTTATGGAATTACTTTTGACTGTGACTTATCTCGCATGTTTTAAAGATATGTTTTCTACGAAAATTTGAGGGCTTCGATTAAAAAAGACATATGAACAATCCAGATATTTTACAGAATCAAATTGTTCTGTTGGTACATTGAAGTTTGGAAGATAAATTCTCAATTCCGTTTTTATAATATACGTTTATATGAATCCATAAATAAAAGTGTTCATAATTAAAGTAAAACATACCGCGTGCTTTTTACTTGTGTCAAGACTAATGATATTAACGTCTCCAACAAGAAACTGCTCACAATCATGTCACATAGTAACGATTACAGGAGAGTATTAATTTACTCATCCAGGGGTGATATAAGAAAACAGCCTTTTATTACAATATTTTTTACAATGCTAAATAGTATAAAAATAATCATTAGTTAACGGCTAAAAATGGTGCTCTGTTATGATAACTGTTATACTCCGCTCAAATATTATACGTCATAGACATAAGATCAGTAAAATTTTAAAATTCATACCTGAAATTCATTGTAAGTCAATTTAAATTTTGTGAATACATTTTAAGTAGTTTATTGTAACATTAGTTAAATAATATTTTATTCCTGTAACTGAATAAAAATGTTTTTTCATATATGAACCTAAACAAAAACATATATATTATTGATAACCAACGAATAATCAAGAAAATATAACTTCTTTTAAAATATATATAATTCAACATGAAACATCTTGAATAAGAGCCACATAAAAATATATATTCATCGTATAAGTATAAAAAATAATAAAAACAAACTTAAAATAAAAAGCAAAAGCACACACCCCTTCTTAATAATACCTCAAGCTTAGGATCGTCCAGTTATAGCGGTTTGACAACCACATTAGCAACAGGACACCTTGTGTTGTAAAATAATAGTCTTAATATCATCTCATCAATCCATCTTGGAAATATCGTATTATTCAATTATTTTCGATGTATTTTATAATTAATTAGCAAGAAGATTTATAAACAAGTTTGTAATTTGATGCGTCGGACGTTTATGTAAAATAGATTCTTCACATGTCATGTATATTTGTCATTTAATCCATGGATACAAAACATCAAACAATATATAATATAATATATTAAAAGGAAACCTTCTTAGGAGATGTACAGTTAAAAAAAGCTGTTATTTATATTAAGATATTTCTGTTACAGTCTTATCCATACTTTATATTATTTATGATCATCGAGCACATAGTTTTAAGACTGGAAGGGAAGAACGGGATTCGACTCAACGATGGAATAACCAGTATATCCAATGGAATATTCCAAGAATGTGGCAGGTAGGAGTTTTATTTTATGAAATAATACAACATTACATTATAATTTAATATTAATAGTTAAATAAAATCAGAAGACTTAGCTCGTAACGATAACTGTAGGTTATGACCTAAACTAAAGATTACTTTTATCGTCTTTTGAATAAAAGTTGTATAACATCCGCCATTTTACCCTCGCTAAATGAAAGACTTTATCTTAGTAAATATGAAAAGTTAAGAAAACATTGAACCGGGAAGGGGAAGAAGTTAGAACGTTATTTAAAATTTTACATTTTAAGTAAAACTACGTGTCTCCATATTAATTTTAAATATTTTATTCGTATAACATCAAAAATTATGAGATCCTATGTTCAAATTTATTTATCGCATACAATACGACAGAAAAAATTTAAATAATATGTTGTTAAATATAAAATTTATATTATATATAGTTATATAATTTATATTTAAACATGTCCCTGCTTCATTTCAAGCCAACTACAAATTCTCGAATACGTATTTGAATATGAATTTCATTACAGCATACTTGCTATTAATTCACAGTATGCAAATCGTGACTGCAATCGCTTATTGTTTAGGACAATACGCATTTCGCCAAACTCCTCTTAACTTTAAAATTATCCCTCATATATATTAAGTTGACAAGTATTGCTTGTGTACGTTATTATATAGTTCTATATTTTTTTTTTCGGACCTTACATATTATTTTTTTAATATGCAATATCCCTATAAATACAGGCTAATATGGCGCGGTGCAGAATCGTATTTGTATACCTGGATTTACTCGAACTACAGACTCATAGACCTCCCCTGGGACAACACTCTCACTTGGTACGCCGCTGCCTTGGGGGTCGACTTTTGTTATTACTGGATGCACAGAGCTTGTCATGGTACGGTGTTTAGTATTTCAGATACTCAGAACTTTATATATACATTTCTTTAATGTTATATATAATAATATATATTTGTAATTCCATATTATGTTTTTCATTTTCCATACTGTGAGTAATTTCTTATAAGCCTGAAAGTTAATGTACAATGATTGAATACCTGAAATCGGCCCTCGAATATTTATTTAAATGAAAATTATTAATAAAAAAACTCATTAAATATAAAATTATTACAGAGATACATATATTATGGGCGCAGCATCAAGTACATCACACTTCTGAGGACTTCAACATGGGAGTCGGAATTAGACAGTCAGTACTTCAAGGCTGGTGTAGTTTCGTAAGTATATAAATTATATTATTTCTACTGGAATCCTACTTACATATTACTGTGTATAATATTTTTATAACTTACAAATATATGCGCCGTTATTAAAATTGAAGTAATACGATAACATTTCTCTAAATGAAGGCTAAGAAATTATATTGTTTCTTATAAATGAAATATAAAAAAAATTCGTGGAATGTATCGCTATTAATGATTCTGAAAACCTCTGAGTAATATATTTTAAACAACAATCTCATTATATTCACTTCCTGGTTTATTAAATGTATCAAATTCTGTCGAATTATACTTACATAACGTTATTCATTTATTCAATTAAAATATAGGTTGTTATTTTAATAAAATGTACGACAAAAACTATACGAATGAAAAGTTGCAAACAAAGTAATTGTAAACTATTTCGCCAAGGTGTTTAAAGATAATTGTAATTGTTGGCGAAAAAAATAGTTGATATATATTTATTGCTTAACTTATTAAAACAAAATCTTCCAATATTGAATTAAATTTTAATTACAACATTGAATTTATTTTTGTACAAATATGTATGTATAATTATTGTTTTTACCGACTACAAAATAGCATTATAAACAAAATAAACATTAATTACATTTTATAATTTATTGCGGATGACAAGTATTATCAATTATATCGTAATTGTGACAAGATCATTAATTATTACAAATCAATAGATTTTCTACTTGCCGCTTGCGGTGGCGATACCACCGGCCCAGTTCATAATGCACCACCAATTCAGTTATCTGTATATGTTCTGGATCCATACCGAGGCTATCAAGACTTTAGGGCCTTTGGAGTATATCCTCAATACTCCAAGTCATCATCGAGTGCATCATGGTAAGTGTAACTTATTTCTTTTGTTGGGAGTCTTGTTTAAATAAATGGATAGAAAAAGGTTAAAAAAATACTTAGATTACTGTTTTAACTTCAACAATTATTTATAAGTCTTCATTTACAAAGAATTTAATAAACCGTTTTAACATGAATGAAAGAAAGAAAGGAATGTAATTTTAATATAGTTGAGAATGAATTTATTTTATTATTAAATATTAAAAGTTGTTTTAAAATATATCTCCTTATTTTATTTAAAATGTATGTTTTCGTTTTCATTGACATCAACGCAATGTTTTATCAAAATGTATTCATAACCTATTTAAATTGTTATTTTCTTTGCAATTTATAACCTTGACCTAAGCATGAATATTTTAACTCCATATTATCTATTTTTCTATTTTATCACTTTTTAATGAACTGTAACAAAAAAGTGTAAATAAAATAATTATTTGCATATTATTTTTGTATTATGAGTTGATAATAGTTTTAAAGTCTCATACTTAAACCCAATATAGAGGAAGTGACCTAAGTCAATCTATCAAACTAAAGTACTAAACAAAAAAGGTTAAGTTTTATATGCACCAACGTTAAATACATAAAAGAATTTTCGTTTAAAAATGAACGTTTTTTTTAAATATTATATGATGTTCAAATACCCTTATGTATTTTATTAAAAAACTGCTAAGCATTTATGCCGCTTTCTCAGTTCCATTATATATTATTTTTGCTTACTACAATATTTATATATTCACAGGCAGCAACAAATATTGCTTAGACGTAAACTACGGCGGGGTGCTCATTATATGGGATCGACTATTTGGCACGTTCAGGCCAGAGACTGACAAAATTGAAATTGTATACGGTCTTATATACAACCAACCTTCCTTCAATCCTATGTATTTACAGGTATGTTAATCTGTTCGTTTCTATAAGATATAATAAATGTCTCATAATTATGCATGAATGAAGTTACTAAGGAAATACAATAAAATATTTTTATTGTTATTGGAACTTGTCCAATTAGTATAACTAAATACCGTTTTGTTTATGTAATGGTTTCAGTATGTGGTAGTATTTTCCTTTTTTATTTACATTAACAACTCTATTGTTATTAAATGTTATATTTATAATTATTTAATTACAAAATAAAAGTAAGTATTTATTTGGCCTTAGATTGTGAGAATTTTATTAAGTTTTCTTGTATATTAAGGCTCAAAAGACAATAAATAGAGTTTGCTCAAGTACATTCTAGTGCTTGTATGTATTCACAATGCCACTTCAATGTTACTAAAACCACTCATGATAGAAATAATTGTTGACATTTTAAATAACCGTATGAATTTGTACTTCAATAATACTTTATTTTAATATTTAATAAAAATCTTATTATATAATAAATTTAGTATATAAATAAAATTTTTTGTAGAGTTTTTACAATCGCTACGTGGTACAAAAAATCCGTCGACTTGAGACATTAGAACATAAGTTTAAGGCAATCGTGTGGGGACCGAGTTGGGAGCCGGGGACGGCAAGATTAGGCGATGAAGACGAGAAAATCGATGTAAGTTCACAGAAAAATAATTAATATGTGAAAAGGATCAAAAATTTCAAATATTAAAATAGATTTAATTTAAAATACGAACTTTTTTCCATAATCATTTCAGTTATAACTACTGATAATATTTGGTGAAGTAAGTAAAATATCCATAGATAAACCCGGTTCAAATATTATACTGAATATTTAAAAAAAAAATTGTCCTTAAACTCAATTTGGTTTTAAGTACCAAAAGTATTACTATGCATAAATTTCGCTAAAAAACTCCAAATGAATATGATTATAGGTTGAAAATCGTAAGAAGTACGACGTGTTCCTGCCAGCTTGGTGCAATTTGTATATAGTATTGCATTACTCGATAGTCTTGTACGGCTTCTTTGAACTTGCTTCTAGATATATGGTAAGTGTTGTAAGGATATTTTGAAATGTAAAATACACTTTTACGGTTTACTTTAATATCTTATTTTATAATATTAATATTTAAAAAATGTAATATAGCTGTATATTATTAACAGTTCAGTTACTTTTCTTGTATTTGTTAAATGTGTTTATCTTTTGTTAAAAAGCGTTCGTGTAGCATTTCAGAGAAATATAATTATCTACGTAAAAATGCTTCTCTTTAAATTGTTCATCTTAGCAAATTGAGCTCAATGATAATTGTGCGTTGAAATAATACATATAATATATTTTTTATTTTTTTATAATGTTTTGGTACTGAAATAATATTTATAGCCAGTTTAATTCAATTACAATATAGATTGCCTTCTACTTAAATTATTGAAATTTAAATTAAATTATAGTAGGAAACAAGTGAATTTCTGTATTTGCTAGAATTATCTGTCTTATTCCAATTCAGGCAATTGTTACACAAAATACCAAAACATTTTAACATTAGATTGAAGTGTGTTTGTCTTTACACAATAACCCGGGAAAGTATCTGACATAATAAAAGTTGTAAAGTCAAAAATAATATATTTTTATAAACCATAATAAGCTACATTCTTAAAATATTTTTAAAATTAATGTAATTACAAAAGATTAAATATGTCTCAAACACTACTTACACCGAATTCGGGGTATGTTTTTTTACAGTTTCCTATATCCTATCATATCACCATAAAACTAAACACACAATTATCATAATGTGACAACAAAAAGTGACAAAAATTATAAGTGTACATTATTGTTTTCAGGGTATGACTCCAATATCAGTAATAATATTTGTTCTCTACGTGGTGGCATCACTCACAATCATCGGCATGATATTTGATAACTCTGAATACGCTCCATTCCTGGAAGTTCTACGATGTTCCGTCTTCGCATTCCTGACAAGAAGCATTGCAGCTGCCAGCCCAATTATGACCGGCCTTCAAGTGTTCTACGTCATGTCAGCCATGTTCTGGTGCTTGCACACATTAAAACTTTTTGAGATCAAGAAAAAGGTAGCATAGTTTGTTATTAATAATAAAATCGTAGTTTGTTTTTGGAATAAATTTTGTTACGAATTTTAAGAAAAAAATATTGGGATCCATATTATAATTGTACAAATAAAAAATACTATCCGTCTCAAAAGTATAACTTAGTAATGTATAAATAAAAACATTAAACTTTTATTATGTTTAAAATAATCTTCAATGCACGAGCATTTTTTTATACAATATTTCTCTAACATTTATATAACTTAGATACGCGTATAAATCGACTGAATAATTTTTTTGTGCCTAACTTGTATGTCTGTAATATTATTAGTAGTAAAATTTAGTTAATTCTCAAGTGCCAAATATTCTTAATTACAATACGATCTATAATTATAGATTTTTATATAATTGTATTTTAATATTATTAATACGTTGTAAATATAAATAGACATAATAGAAATAAAAAGGTATAACTATTTTAATGATTTTAAAATGGCTAGTCGACAATCGTTTGTTGTTTTTTAACAATAAAAACAGTAAGCACAATAAATAACTTGTATTTTTTGTATAATTAACCTTTATTACTAGTCTTGTTTTAAAATATTATGTTTTCAACATTGCGATAAGAAAATGTCATTAGTATTTTAATAATTAAACCCTATATCATTTCACAGTTGATATAAAAAAAATCTACAGTGAGAGAAAATAATGTGGTTGAAAATATTTTTACTCTTACCGTGAGAATTATAATGAAGAATTACTGACACTTTAATGTATTTTATAATGTATACGATTAGGAAGAAAATAAATGATAATTTTTATAATGTTGTGTAATATTCGTAATTCATATTTAGTTCAAATTTTATATGACTACTGAATTCATCTTAAAGCGACAAATTCAGATCTTTTAAAAAGAAGTTAAAGATGTTGTTAATTAGATCAGCAAGGCATTCACTATAAGTCGTGTCTTATGATCAGGTTTGCAAGGCAAGTATTTTACTGAGAGATATATCATGATGATCAATCCAAGATGGTATATTAGTCCTCTATAATCCTTTAGCTTCAACATAACTTCTCTTTATAAAATGAGCGCCATTAAGTTGGTTGATGTCAAAACGGAGTGCTAATGGTCTCGTTCGGGAGCCGTCGATAATAATAGAAGTCGCTACTAAGGATTGCAATAATGAGTAGCGGGTCTTTGCCTGTGAGTTCTAATATCACAAAGAAGATTCGCGCATAAATTTCCTTGAAAGTATTGATTTACAAGGTCTTAATTTAATTTCGTTCAGCTTAATTTTCAGAAGATATAGGTTATCAGGAAGAGCTCACGACTTACTCAGATAGTGTGTCAAGCACATGTTAAGTACGTCAAGGCTTTTCTTGACTGGATCATTTATTAAGTATTGATTCTACTATTTAAAGAGCCGTTTGGTTGTTTTGAGTTACACGTCCTAGGTATGGAAGTGTACATCTTTTGACGTTGAGTAGAAACGTAACTTCATTTAAAATTATAATTCTATAATACACTACATTGACGGATAAAAAAAATAATAACGGGTTCCTAATTTGAATAATTAAAATAAAATATCAGAAGATTTTAAATGGAAAAACGGATGTATAGTTCGATTTTTTTTAATTCTAACATTATAATTTAAAAGTCTTAGAAATGTTCTCATCAACACAATAAATAAAATTAAATCACTTATCCCAAAAATATTTAAATTATGACTTTTTAAAGTTGCTATTAATAGCTCTTAAACCTTTATTTTCATAAACGAAAATAACATAACATAAAACATTACAACATTACATTCTCCTTTGTCCTTGTTACAGTAATATAGCCTCTAGCTTAAAACCACCCATGAGTTACACTGGTTGACAGTTTCGCCGGAGCATTCCTTGGTATGGACTAATATTATTCTTGACTTTGGTGTACTTGAATAATTATGAACTTCCAACAATATTGTGTATATGGTTATAATACAAAATCTGACAAATTTTATGTATAATTCCATAGAAATTCATAGAAATATTGTAGATTATGACTTCATAATTTCTACATATAAAATCTGCTGGTATGATAATGTAATTTAATAAATCTTGAAATTATAAGGAGTGTAAAGCTCAATTTATACTTCAGCTTTCCATTAATATATTTAAGCTTTCCATTTAAAAAACATACGATTTTATTTTTCATTTCAATCTTTATAACTTAAGACGACAGTCGCACACCCCTTACCATCTTATCTACAGTGTATATTCCAAATTTTAATCACGTTACACACCGCAACTAATAACTTCTACATTTCGTATATAGTTTTTTTGTTACTAAACTAACACATCTGCCTTCACAATGAAATAAATATCCTAAAAGTTATAATAAGAAATTATATTCTTAAAAATGTTGTTAGAAACTAAAAACCCAATACGTTTTTTTTATTGAAATTATTATTATATCGATATGCAAAAGATTAGATAAAAAGATTACCAGTTTTACAATTTTTTTAAGCCATAATTTGTATATAATAGGTGAGTATTTTTATATCAACAATTTCAAAATTCCTAAGTCATACATAAGCCAGTATTGTAAAGCCTGGTTTATGTACTCAGTACACTGGTACAGGTCTAGGAATGTTAACAAATAAACTGATGATTTTGTTTTTTGTTTGATTTAAGGAATTTACTAAAGTACCTGTCTGTACTTTGTTTTTATACGAGACGTAGGTGTCTGTTAGTGAGTCTGCCTCAAAATTAGAATAATTTTAGAAACCTTCTAAGATAGATGACAAATTGACTAACTCCATTGATCGACACATAAATCTTACATGTCTTTTAGTGTACACGGTACGTGCAAAGCATTTCAAACATCGGGTTATTATAAACAAATTAAATTCTGAAAATACTTTTATTCAAATCTTTCTTTTTTCTTACAGCACCTAAATAAAAAAATCCTAATTTACTTTGTTTAATCTTGTAATAACAATAATAATAATAATAATAAATATTTATTTCAGATAAGATCATCCATATAGTGTTAGTATGTTAGTTACTTATTGTTAGTTACATTATACAAATGTTTAATTACAATTTCTTTTATTTGGCCCGTCATTGTTTCTATCCAGTGTTTCTGAGTAGAACAATGAAGGCGATCCATGATTGTCTTCAGAATGCCGTTGCTGCTGGCCCTCATGCGCCGCAATAGAGACGATGCTTTTTTACGCATAATAGCAATAAATCCGTCCACACGTGCGTCCGCCAACTTTGCTGAGGCACTGCAGTGCAATAACAATTGCACTGTAAACAAATTAAGTCAGCCCATTGTGCCTTGTTCTTGGACAATAACCATAAAATAAATAAATAAGGTTTTTAAATAAAAAAGTTTACTCATATTCAAGAATTTAAAAAATAACTCACAACCTACACAAATGGTAGTTTTATAAATATTAAATTAAAAGTATATTTTTTATCTATAAGAGGTAAGTAGGGCCGTAATAGTCCGTTAACTTTTAGTAGCATTACCCAGTGCCATCTGTGAGGCACAGTGTGCGTATAAAACTTGTCAAATTCAGGTTTAAGCTCCAGTTTGCTCCCGACTTCTGAAGCGTAGAAACGTTTTCCTAAAGCGGTATTCCAATTTTTACGTTATATAGTAATCAATATTTTTTAAGTTTAAATTTAATAAAAATATAAATATTCATAAGTATTTATAATCTAAATTTTTAAAATCAGTGATTTTAGTTTTTTGAAGTGATACTGTTTTTGACTCTCATCAAAGTTTAATGTGAGTTGCAGTTATTTAATCATATTTCTTATTTTTTTTTTAACTTATAGTAAGCATATTTTTCGTGTTTTCCTAAATTTAAGGAGCATTTTTCCGTATTAGTATTTTTTATTATAAAAGTAGTGTAAAAATAGTTATATTGAACTTCACATTTATCAAAATATAGGCAACATTAATAAAAAGACGCAATTCTAGTATTTCCCTCGTTATTAAAGAAAAACAATCGTAACAATTTATTGGGTGCAATAAGATGTTTCTATAGGTACGTCCGTGGGAATTAATATTAAGGGATTTAATATTTATGAGGCTTCACGGACAACTATAATGAAATACAAAAGCATCTTTAATTATTTTCTAGTTATCAAACTATTAAAAGACATTAGTTAAATACATAAAACAAACCTATTTTGAAACATGTATTACGTTTTTAAATTCACTGCGTGTGAACGACTTATCATTAAGGTTTTTTGAATGCCTTTTACTTTATTATCAATATTTTACATTAACGTCAATGCTAAATACATGAATAGTAGTATACTTTTAGGTAAAAAAAATCAATATAAGTATTAATAATTATTGAATTATAAATGTATGTGCTTTTTATATTTCTCGAGTCACAGATGATACAATAACACAAATCGTAAAGTAAACGCAAACCGACGATTAGTCTACTCTTCAGTTTTACGAAATTTAAATGGCTATTTAAATTAATCTTAGTAAAGCTTTTATTAAACTCTAGTTTAAACTGAAAAAAATTAAAACCCTAAAAGTAAAATGTTTTCTCCGGTCGTCCGCTCAGGGCGAAATAATATTGTTTATTAATATTATTTATTGCACCTCTAATATTTTTAAACTTTTGCTGAGCATATTAATGACATACTTAACAAATTGACTATTTAGAAAACATAACAAATTGACTATTTAGAAAACAAACATGATATTTTCTAGTCGGAAATTACGTCTAAAGCTCAAAGAAAATTTATGAGAAGTTATTTCCTTATATCAAAATCCTGCATTTTATCATATTTTCTTTTCTTACTAAATATATATTTTTTATCAAGATGATATTTATGACATTTTAGAAAAATAGACTTTCTATTTTATAATATTCCTATTTAAGAGTAATAAGAAAGCAAGAGGCCGGGCTGACCTTGAATGAAGCGCAGGTTATGTCAACAGGACATGAAATGCTGCTGTCGTATCTGGGCCAGATCACCCAGGTTTCAGCCGAAAATCTGAACCGTTCTTAGGTTCAATTGAAGCTTGCACCGAATAACGGTTCAGATTTTCAGTGACCACGTAATCTGTGAAAGTCTGGATCCATTGACATTGTGTAGGAATGTCGCATCTTAATCAGTTTTCTACCACATTTATGACGGGGGCGTTTCCAAAGAGGTTTTTAATCTGTTTTTCACCAAAAATTTCCCTTACCGCACTATGCACAACCGCTTGCAATACCATCCCTACCATCTAGATGTATGGCAGTTCTCAAGGAATTTATACCGACGAACAAAAAAAATTTGAAATGAAATTTCTGCGACGGTATTTAAACTCTGATACCGTATAGGTACCTTTCAAAAGTGGACCTACTTCTGTCTTAAAGACTGTGAGCGGTGGTGATCACCATCCATCAGGTGACTCATATGCACGCAGGCCTACTTTTTAATATAAATAAATAAAGCTATACACATATATCACATATTAATTTTTTTTTAATTCACTACCCTCAATGAGAAAGAAGTAAATTTTTTTATGAAACGATAAAAAAATAGGTTCTTTGCCTAAAGTAATCTTAACAAAGTCAGGAAGGATGTTTTTTTGGAACGAGTCAGTCTTTAGTGCCTATAATCACAAACGACCTATATAAGTTCAGTATTTATCTCTCTAACGTTATCAAATATATATAGGCTTTGATCAACCACATTTGATGACGTATCGAACTATAGTTTTATTCCAAAATCAAAAACAATCTATTTAGTGTCAGAAAAATCCTAACGCCGGGTTGTCTCTCTACTCTAATTGGTCAACACAGTGACGAATAAGCGAATCAATTTTTTATGGTTTTAACTCAACACTCTGAAATATATCAGTTTGTTTTTACGGCAACTAGCATTTATCTTTTTCTAAATATATTATTGGCAAGGAATGAATACGTTAGGTGTTTTCAAATTGCATTTTAATTTATAGTTTAGGTTTAAGCCTGAAACATAATTATTTATTTAATAATAACTTTTCATATTCTTGTGAGTCCATCCGCATGAACTAAAGGGGAGTTACAAATTTGAACAATTCTTTCAGAACTAGTAAGTAAGCTTAATTATATATACTATCACTTAACGAACCTAGCAATAAATAATATACATAATTAAGATTATAGATGGAAGGTTATATATAACCTTTTACAATAAACGAGATTCCAAAGGGACAACTATATTCTGGTAGTTTATTATGTATTAATTGTCTTATTTCTATTTCACTTCTTTTCAGGCTTACAGTTTAATTGAAATGTTTTTTTTTTAAATATCATTAACAAAGTATTTTCTTTATACTTAAAAATGTTATCAAAAGAAATGTTAGTAATAACGGTTTCAAATTATCCGTAACATTTAACTTAGTTTTCTTCTTTGTTATACCTTTTTCCAGTCCATTAATTAAATGTTTATTTTTTCAGATTCAATTAATTATAATTTTAAATATAAATGTATAATATTTCTGCGACGTTTTAAATTTATTTAGTTTTATATGTTTGATAAAACTAAAATAAAAATATATATTATTAAATCCAATAAATATTAAATAGTATATATAAATATTTCCTTTGTTGTTTTTTTTTAGTGTTTTTTTTTTGGTTTTAATGAAAGTATGTTTATCTGTTCCGAAAAACTTGTTTGCTTTGAATGTGTCAATTTTTTAAACAGTTTCGTAAACAGTGATGTAAGAGTTATGTCGAGGTATCGATTTGGCTGCACCTCCAACGGGCGCTCCCTAATGATCCAAGCGGTATATAAGGCTAGACTTATTTTTATCTAGATTAATTAAACTAATGGTTCACACCGCAATATATTGCGCATATTGTAATAGCTCTTTATGTTATTTATGATTACTTTATTCAGATTTTTTACGTTTTAACAGTTTCACGACATCATTAAACCCTACATGTACGTTTAGGAAACGACATCCGGACTTGGGAAACCAATGCATGGATCACGAAATAAATTGTTGCATACGGGCAGCGAAACAACATCCTTCAGAAGGTTGTTCAGCACTTAGCTATATTTAGCCGAAAAAAGATATTCTTTAACATTGCTTCTTATAATTGCAAAATTAGTATTTCAGATTACATTTATAAATCAATAAAAGCACTTTCAATGAATATATTAAAGGACGTTAATTATAGAATAATGTTATTCTAAATAAAACTATTTTCTTTACTACCGATATTCAAAAGTGTCTTAAATTAAGATAAATTGTAATTAATAGCATTGAGCTTAATTTATTTCTTTCTTTTCAAGTTGGAATGGTTGTTTCTTGTATTTGATCAACCAAAAGGTATTCAATGTTGAATTAATAATATAGATTCGAAGAGCTAAAAAGGGGCCAGATAAAAAAATTGCTATTACTTATCGAACATTAGGCAAGATGAATTGCGAAAATAGTTTGTCGCAAACGCATTTCGTTTTATCCCAGAAATCACAACATCTACTTTTGTTAACAGTTCATTATTCTAGATCATCCACAAGAGTTGTTTCTACATAAGTTTTATTTGTATGTACCTACTAATTTTTAATATTTAATTGTCTTTTTATTAAAATACTATTTTATGTATATATATGATGACAACAGATCATTAAACAGTGGTAAAACTCAATCGTATTGATAGTACCTGGAACGGCACCTGATCGCGTAATGTCTTTTCTGGTCACAACTTAAGCTGCTACGTTCCGACGGGCGCTTCAGATCTACCGACGCAGAATCTTGCAATGTTTAAGCTGATTATTAACAAGCGAATAATTCATTCGATACACAGGTTCCAGCCTTGTCCCGTTTCTGCTAAATGCTATTATTACAACTCTGTCTGCATCCTCGAACGGCCCCATCACTCAATGATAGTCCAGATAATTTTAGTCGAAAAGTAGAAACCGCATGTCGTCGTTATAATTAACTAAGACGACCTAATACCTATGTTGCGTCTCGAGATCTCACAGTCTTTATAAAATTACAAGTTGAACATAATATCTTTTGAATAAATAAAATATATTTAAGCTCAGATTCATAACCCTATTACTATGACTTTTATCAGAAAACCAGGACATTCTTATATAAAATCATAAACCAGACATTAACAAAATTAACAAATTGTCTATTAGAACTTCATATTAAGGGTAAAGCCTTTAAAACATAAAATCCTGTAAGATGATGTTTTTATACATTAAATATATTAATAAACTGGGAGAGACAGCTAACGTAATTCATTTTAGTTAATTCATATTAACTTTAACTAAAGTTGATTAAATCATTATTATTATTAACAAAATTCTCTTAAAATAAATCGTATTAAATAAATATCGATGTAATAATATATTATATATAAAAATAATTAATTGGTTCATAATCATTATCTGAATGGCTATTATGGTATTATTTATGTAATATTTAGTCTCCACTCAGGGGATTAGATGGGTTTTCTTATTTTCATTATTGTGAATAATACATAATATGTTCGATTATTTTTTATTAATACGTTACCAAATCGAAAATATAAATAAAAGTCACGATTATTGTAGTATATTTTAGTAAGCTTGGAAAAATAGGGTGGTTGGAATGTAAATTTCTTGAATATTGCAAAATGTTTAACATTTTTTGATTTGGTTGCAATAACTTTTTTCGTTTCTAGTTTAGTTGATTTTATTCAATGTCACACATGATTGAATTCTCAAACCGTCAAAATTGTGCTTCCAATAAATGACGATGCCACGGTGTATCATTATGTATGTCAGACTTGCTACTATAAATGTAAAATACAAGTTTTTGTACAGTAGGATTTTTGCTTTTCTCTAACATAATTACAAAGTAATTATGTCAGCAAAAGAATCTTGCGCAACTTAACTACTGCGAACTAGTCTTATTTAATCATCTTAATTAATTGGGCATTAATAAAAAATTTTTAACAGTTTTTATTTACAATCCTACCTCTTGTCTTGTAATGATCTTGAATAGTCTACATTAAATATATATTGTATATCGTATCAAACTAAACTTAATTTAAAACATATATTTGATTGATATCAATGAAATGCATGTGCATTTGATTATTCCAACCTATCTTTAGAATCGAGAAAGTATATTAAAGTACGTTAAATTTTCATACAAACATCAAGTAATCACTCCTTCAGAGACTCAACATTTAAAATTAGTTAAAAATATTTTAAATCCCATTTCTAGGACATAATTGTATAAACAATATTTTATTTTTACAATTATCTCTGAAGCGACTTTACATTCACTTCGGCCCAATAATGCTTTTGTATTTTTTAGTGTCCAAAAACTGCGGCTTTTTCACAACAGAGAGGTAAATTTTGATTAATCAAGAATGCGGCTAACATACCGATGTGTTGTTTTAGCGTATCTTGAATACTGCGAAACGGACACTTGTATTAATTTTAAACTACGGCCTGCTAGGCATATCACCACATAAACGGTACAAAAATATAAAGGCTATATAATATATCAATTATTGTAATCAATTCATTCATAATAAAGGTATTTAAGTAATACAGATATATTAAATATTTTAATGAAAAAGAGACCATGACATCGTCACCGAGCACCTATCGACATGACTAGTCAGCAGAAAGTCCTAGCAATAGGTGTATGAGAGTCAACATCGGGTACCCTAGTGGCTCCTCGGACTAGTTGAGTAAGATCTGACGGGAGCGCTAGAAGTCTCCTCTCTCTCCCAGCATGTAGCCAATTCTGATGATTAAAATCCTCTAGTAACTCCAGATGAGCGGACAAACATGAGTAGCTTCGACCGCTATCTTGATGAGTTAATTTATGAGCCTAGTTGTCTATGTATCTCCGCTGTGCGATCATTAAATACAAGTGCACAGAATTTTCTCCGCCACATTACCATAAACTGAGAGTCTTCAATTCTTTTTTTCTAAACTATGTGGACAAAAAAGCGTGCGGATCACAAGTGAAATGTGATCACTGCCGCCCACGAACTTTTGCAACATCTGAAGACTCATAGACGTTGCCGGCTTTGGAGGAAGAAATATACGACTTTTTTGAAGGTATATCGTATCAACCTGAAACACCACCGAAGGAAGTTCATTCCACATGTTTGTGGTAGGTTGTGGAATAAAGGTCCTTGAAAACCGAACAGTAGAAGATGGTCACGCATCCAGGTGCTAGGGATTATAATGCAGACGGTAACGTGCTGTGCGGCGTTGAAATTCGGCGGCAGGCATCAGGTAAAATAGCTCATCAGACCACTCCCCGTTTTAAATGCGATAGTTGTAAATGCGATAAAAGACGCAGAAATAAACCACGTCTCTTTTTAATGCCATTTAGTCCAGCCGCTCACAGAGAATTGGGTTCTCAAAAATCCGAACGGCTCTCCGTTGTACGCGGACAAAAGATAGAAGCTGATATTGGGGTGATCCGGACCAGAGATGATAATAGTACTCTATATGTGGCCGGACCCGGACGTTATAGAGTCTTGTGCCAGGATTGAAATACTGCCTCGATCTATAGATCACACCCAATTTCATCAAGGCAAACTTGGCCTTGCTCTACAGATGACCAGGAAACTGACAGTCGCTCGAAACGTGGAGTCCCAGTATTTTATTAGATGGAAGTACGTTTTCACAATGTTTTAATTTGTATATTTGTAATATGTTCTATACAAAGTCATAAATCATACTATAGAAGTAAATATGTTGCATTTAAAATCATTAATGATTTCTAATAACATATCAAATTAAAATAACACAGTTCTAACTGAGATAAAGAAGAAAAGGTAAATATTTTATATCTCAATATGAAATCAACACGGGCTATTGAATTTCACCTTGTTGATTATAAACTTTTTATTAAAACTTTGCCAAGAGAAATAATATAGCTATATATAGTAATTATTAAAAACCTTTACGTTTATTTCTATGAATTTTGTGAAATAAAACTAATTAAAGGATTTTATTAAATAAATACAAGAATTCCACAGTAATCTCATTTGATGAACCATAGCTTCTTCAAATTCTGGTTAGATTAGATTCTAGATACTTGTATTATATTGTAGGTAGTTGTAAGGAACATGGCCGTCTATGAAAAGGAACCCTCACCCGCCATCGTTCTCTTACGATAATCACAAAAGTGACAAGTGTGACATCGCAGTGAAGGTGATGAGGTATTAACGTACGTTGTCGTTAGCCGCGACTACACAGCTAGCGAGCGACCTCTACTGGGAACTTTAGCGGAGGTCCTCTCGGCGATATACTTTCATCAGGCGGAGTGGACGGAGCCAACCCAATGATGGCGCGATGCGGGTTAGGGAATTTGCCTCAACCGAATCATCGGTTCGCCTCTCAAACCTAGTCTGTAGAACCGGGGAGCCATACAGGCCTACGTCGTTTAGGTGCTCTTGTTGCTTGGAGCATGACCGTCAAATGCGCACGTGTGCCCTTCACGCTCTTCTAAGTCGGTAAGGATAGCCATTGGTGGTTTAGTGTGTAATACATTTTACTTGCATCAGCGTTTGGTGCATAGAGAGTCCTACATACTCCTTAGACGTTCCTCTGGGTTTTTGGGTAGCAATAAAGACACAGTCGTAGCAATAAAGATGTTGCTATCAATTCTTTTAATATCTTACTTATAAGTAGCGATTCTGCTTATTTTAAATTTATTATTCCTATGATTTTGGTTTACTTTGTTTATAAGTAAGGGTGGTAAGGGTCACCCCCTGGGCCGACGGCGTACCCGTAACGGGTTTTTCCAACGGAAAAAATTAAAAAAAAAAAAAAAGGGTGGTAGAGTTTTTAAAAAAAGATCATTAAAGTAATATACTAAGGATATATAAATATTTATTACATTTATTTTACGAAATTGGATTTTATTAAATTTACAAAGTTGTTTTTAGAAGCCACAAAGTTACGTTTACCAGCTACTTCTAGTCCCACTAAACTTTTTTATTAAAATGGTAACACTTTTTTTCACCAATAAAATAAAAGAAAAATCAATTTGTATTTATATATCTAAAACCATAATTATATATTAGTAATAATAATTATATATTTATATATAATTATGATTATTTATTATGTATATAAATAATTTTATAGATAAATTAATTAAATAGCAAAATTTAGAGCTAAGTGTTACCTTTTTACATTTCTTAGATCCATTGACATAGAAAACACCATTCTTGGATCTGAATTTAAACTATTATTATAGTTTTTAATGACTTATTATAAAGTATTAATAGATTTACGATAAATTAATATTCCAATGGTAAAGTTAATTTTTAATTAAGTTAAAGACTCGTTTTGTCATTGTCACAAGCTACTTAAACTCAATTGAATTCATCCCATCTGCATTCAGCAAAACATCCAACGTTAAAATAACATACTGCTCAGGCTATGTTCCCAATATAGTACTGCTGTGGCGAAAACAAATCTGACATGGCGGATTTGGGGACATAATCTATTCGAAATTTAATATTAATATATAAAAAGACGTGTGTGCATGTTAAAAATATATGTATGCATGTGTAAAAAAAATTACGAATTTAGTAATAGGACAATGAAAATAATTGTAACGTTTATTATTTTTTTTTATTTTGACTATACTCAAAAATTACTAAGAAGTAAAATGCTATATTACATATTGCAGATAGTATATACTATATGACAAAGTTACTTACAAAGTTCAGTTACTGCAATTTTAAAAATGCATGTATATAAAAAGTGAGGCGGTACTTTAGGCCCATCACAGACTCGGCTGCTTAAGGCCTAATCCTAGGCCACTTAGTTTCAAGGCTCTCCCACATTGAGATTCAAGTACAGTCTAAGATCCCAAAAATTCAAAAAACTCATCATTCTACGATTCCAATAACATTGATATTATAAAATTTTGTTTTAACTTCAAACGACCAAATAAAAAATATATAGCATAACTTGAAACTTTTGTAAGAGAGTTTTTGAGATATTAATTCCTGTTCTACTCATGTTTTAAAAGTTTGAGTATAATTGAGTTACTTTGCTTCAGATGCCTTACATTTTATTTATGATTTGATCGACTTAAATTAAATAACATTTACATAAAAAAACTTGTGAAGCATTAAAACTATTTAAAACCAAGCTAACTTTAATTGTCTTTCTTAGAGTTACATGAATTACCTAAAATAAAGGGCTAAACTGCTAAAAACGTGGATTTGGCTGTACTATTTATTCTACTTGAATTTCTGTAGTAAAACAGCATACGTGAAATTTAAAACTATTATAACAACTACTATTTCGAAGATTATGATTTATTTGACAAGTTATTTACTACAAACGTTAGCTTATTGATATAAATAAATAAAAAAACTTAGTAACACTACACTCAGAATGCCTGAAAAACTTTCTTAATTTCTTTTTAAGTGAAAACTATAGGATAAATTGGACACACTTGGACAGTGTGTATAACATTCTGTTATAATAAAAAGGTTATTTGTGCAACCTGCAGAAGTCGAGCTAACTACTTCTGCTCCTACCGTCTCTATTTATAAATGGGACAACGTGAAAAATAGGGAATAATGTAATTAATAGATATTTAACTATTAATTTCTAGTTGTATTTTAATCGTTTTTAAAACGTTAAATTGTTAGGACTTGTCTAAAACAGAAAGTATTATCAGAAAAGTAAACGTTAGTCTTTATTGGCTTAAGTACAGAAACTTCTTGAAGTCTAATCTAAGTCTAGTTCTTTGTTATAATGTGATAATAATGTAATATAATAATATTTTATAGTATCATGAAAAAGACATCATAATTTATTTAAAAACATGTCCTTTTATTCAGTTCTACTGAATATTCGCTAAATTCATAATTATTATATTCATTATTATTGCAATATATCGCAATATACATTATTATTGACGATATTTAAATCGATATCCAAATTTTTAAATTAATTTATTATTTAAAAGCAGATATATTTTTGAATATGAATAATAATGTTTCATTTTCAGACATGAAAGTGACTCTCAGGCAGTACTTATGAAGCGAAAACTATGTTTAACTCCAACCTTCACGTGTGACGACGACATGGAGGAGCTCAATGTGGTCTGGTGTTTTTATTTTGTAGTAATCATTTTGATTTGTTTTTTTTCTTTCTTAACACTACTAATACCTATCGTTCAATCATATTCATTTAAGATCATATCTTTCATAGAAATTTATTACGGCCTGAACTATAACTGCCTTCTTCAAATCCAATAAATTTTTATTTGTTATACAAAATTCACTTTTCTTAACAATTGTATCCGTAATTCCTTAATTTATGGATCTATTCGTCCTTTTTTTTTTAAATAATGAAGTATATCGATGTACTTAAATTTAGAGAAAACATAAAACAAAATTGTTAAAGAATTTACTATAATAAATATCTTTCAATAAACATATGACGGACATCACTATTATTACAATATTAACTAGATTCGTAATTTTTACCCTAAATTTAGCTTTGTTATGATTTAGTTCTGACACTCTCAATTCAAAATGGATTTTTAATTTCTTCGTAAAGGTATAATAAAAAAAAGTCTATGTGGGAATACAAAGATTTAGAAAATTTTGAAATAATTATCATTTTATATACTTTCAGAAAGTGAAACTTACATATAGTGCGTGCATTTTATTTGTATAATTATTATACGACATTCATACCATCAACATCATTACATTTATTGCCAAAATTACTACCAACTCCAAACTGCAGAGGTCAATAAGTAAATTCTTAGTATTATGAGGAAACATACTTGTACAGTGTTTATGGCGAATTTACCATCAATATTCGAAATTAACCCTTTCCTGTCTAATGATGCCATATGGAATCATGTTTTTTTGTGGACAGCCAGAGCTATCTCTGCAGCGGGATCAAAATTACATATCTTTACGCCGATAAAGAAGATCACTACTGTCATTTTGAAGTGATTTTTGTAACCGGTGTCCTGTAAGTTTGTGATTTATCTAGAATCAAGTTTGTTGTGTTGGATTTTTTACCGCCAATTTTTTACGACAAATATGTCGTAGTGAAATAAGTAAGTTTGAATTATGATTTTATACGAATATTTAGATATAAATAGTTTATCTACTTTAGAAATTTGCATTTGATTGGTATCAATTATATTATTATTCATATTTAACCTCAAAGAATATATTAGCTACTATTTTTTTTTATGTTCATATGAGACTGATGACTCCATATGGCATCACCTCTATAATTATATATCTATACATACATACATAAAAAAAGTGACAAATCTCTTTGTTACCCTATATTTTGCTAAAAATACATTTTTTTATTTTTTTTATACTTATTCCTTAATTCAGCCAGGAAAGGGTTAAAATGTTATTAAAGGTTATAAATCTCCTTTTTATTAATTTTATAATCGTTTGGTGCATCTACCATACGATCACATGAAGTAATTATAAGGGAAGAATAGTAAAAGTCTAAGTCAAATGTTTAGGTAAGGCTTTAATTAAGTTGGTGATGGTTTATTAAAGAAGAGCATTATATCCTAAAACGGCCCAAATGAAATAAATAACAGTTAAATAAATATTAAATTAACAATAGAAATATATTTAAAAGAACGAATATAATAAATAATATACACAATTACAAACTCGTATATATACTGTATTAGTTGTGTTTTAAAATTAAATAATTAAAATTAAACATTTTGCGTATCACTTCCAGGTTCCTCTTCTTCACTCAGTGAACTTTCAATAGTTGGAGGCAAAGTAAACGATCCTCTCCGTTCTTCATCTAGTCTTCCTTTATGACCTTTTATATACTCCTCGTGAGCATTTAATGCTTGTCGTCTTTCTTTTCCCTCTGCTAAAGTGTTTTCCCACAAAAAGGAGATTTTAAACGGATGTTCACGAACGGTTTTATTTGCTGTTCTTTTTAAATTATCATAAGTTTCTAGGTAAATTTTCTTTTCAGTTTTTTTATCCTTGCTGAGGTAGCTCTTTTTTACTTTGACTTCCTTCTTGATAGCTTCTGGGAATAAAATTGCTACTGTGTCATTAAAAATAGTTTTTTGATTTTTCATAATTTCAAGCATTCTTCGTTCTTTTTCTAAACGTTGAGCTTCTAATTCTCGTAATGGCTTTTCATGTTCTATAAGTTCAGCTCTATTTATTCTTTTTTTAACAGCTATCGTTTTCTCTATTAACTTTTGTATTATGTTTTGCCATCGCTCCTCTGGGCCTATGACTTTCAATTTTTGCTGTCGTAGTGCTTCGGCCTCCTCTTCGAGTTTCTTTTCTTCCTCCTCTCTTTGTTTCCGTTTTTCTTCTTCTTTTATAGCCATTAGTTCTCCTTCTTTTCTTCTTATTTCAAGCAATATTTCTGGATTATTTTTCATCCATTCATCTTGCCATGCTATAAAAGTTTGCATTACTTTAAGTTCTCTTATTATCATGCTTTCCATTCTTCCTATATATGTAGGATTTTCTATCATAAATATTGGCGGATATAAAAACATTCTAAAAGAACCATTAATATCACTAACCCCTATAATATTTTTTGCTAAAGGCAACGTATGCAAACTGACACTGGTTAGCATGTTCCCTGATAAAGTTTGAACAGCTATTGGTTGGTCACTTCGTAGTAATAGATCCCAAGTCTCTAGATCTCCATCAGATGTTGTAATGAATAATAAACTGGGTTTGTATAATGACCAAGCACAATCTGTAAGTCTAGACTGACGCTTTTTCCATATTAAGGGTCTGTTTTTTAACTTATCAGACCAAATAGCAAATATTTTACCTCCCACTGTTAAAGTAACATGATTTATAAAAGGGTTTTTTTGACACCGTGATATAATGCCATCATGTATATGACAATTAAATATTATGTCACAAAATTCAGAGTTGACTATTTCACCAGTATTAAATTCATGTCCTTCCCAAGTAATCCTAGCTAATTCACCGTGTTGAGAACCACAATATAGAATAGTGTTTAATTCAAATTCTCCTTGAGGCACAATTTCACATGTAAAATATTTTCGTCCACTACCCGTATTTCTTGGGACATAAGTATATTTTATTGGTAAAGAATTCATTCCAAAACTTTGTAATGGTAAGGTTTGAGGGTTACCGGCTACCCCCAAAATAATTTTATAACAAGGCTGTAAATTACGATCCAATACTTTAAATGGTGAAAAGTCAACAAGTAAACCTGATGGTCTTTTGAGAACTCGTTTGGATTTTTTTACTTTCTTGCCTTCAAATAGTGTAACATTTTCGACCGATAAATTCCAAATTAGTATTAAACCATCTTCGGATCCCGTGAAGAACATAATTGATTTTTTCATATCAGTCATCAAATGTGTTTTACCGGTAGGTGAAACTGAAAAATTAGGTGATATCCAGTTAATTGTTGTGACAGGGCCATAATGACTGTTCATTAAATTACTTAAAGCGGTTGATTGAACTATTGTATTATCTTGAACATTTTTCATCCACCCCATATGAGCATTCATTGCTATTCTATATTTTTCTCTTTTTTCACTTAATACTTCCATTTTCTCAACATTTTCCAATTTATTTTGAATATCCCAAATAACTATTTGTCCGTTAATACATCCTCCAATTAAAATATTCTCATCAAAAGGGCAAAATGATAATACTTTCACCTCTCTTGGTGACTCTAAGTATAGTTTAGGCATTAAACTATCGATATGACTCCAGATTAATACTGGATTAAGGCCATATACTGCTCTTTGAATTGGATCAGGACGTGAACTCAGTGCTTTCATCACAGTCGGTGATCCATCTGAGTAAGATATAGCAACAATTCCAGACCAGATTGGATGGAAAACAGCAGAAGATATATATTTATCCTTTGCTCTAACATCAGTAAAACATACATATTCCTCAAAAGTCATAGTATCATAAACGTCAACAGTTTTTTTAGCTATTAAATTAGGATAATCGTTACAATACATATCCATTACAGTATTCAGTTCCACTATAGAATTCATTTCAGTTTCGTTATTGGTCATAAAACTGTTCATCTTTTTAATATAAGAAGGGCGGCGCATTCGTATTAAAGCATTTTTAAAAGCTAATAAACCCACTTCATCTGGAGGTTCCTTAAAAACCTCATCTTCTTCGTCTGAACCTTTTTCCTCTTTCTTAATTTTTTCAGGTTTTTCCACAGCTGTATCACCACCAGCTTCAGTGTCATCAACTGTACCCATTGCATCAGCAATAGATTGGGTCCACATATTCTGAGGATATTTCAGTACTGTTTGGGCGAAATTATCAACTTTAGGTGGTGCTGCTTGCGATGCGCAGTCAACTCTACGTCTAAAAACATTATTGAATTTTTGCCTGTATGGTGTCAATTCTATAAAACCATCACGAACGGAACTTGTATCTCTGACTTTGAATTTCTCAGGCTGATAAAGTTTCGGAAATTTCGCTTTTATTTCTATTTCGAATAGAGGTCTTGTATTAATTGGAATTAATTCTTTTAATTCATTCTCACTTCCAAGACTTTTCCATGGTCTTGGTTTTTTTTGAACCGCTTTTTCTAGCTTTTTTTCCTGCCTTTTAATAAATCTGTCAGACTGTTGTTTACAATGATCTCTAGCTTCTGTAGTACAACAAACATAAAATTCATCAACATCCGTTGACTCATCAACAATGTAACCTATTAACACAAATTCTTCAGTATACTTATTTAAAAACTCTTTTATAGGAAAAAATTCTGATAATTCGCCACCTACATCTATATTTTCCAAAATTTTTTCTTTACTAACTGTTTTCCAAGGATACTGAGCATTGACGTGAGTTCCAACTACCATATCTATTTGTATTTGTGTTTCTTCACCAAGTATCACCTTATAAACACCATCTACATCATATTTAGGTATAAATCTTTTTCTTCTAGGTAAAGGTTGCGGAGTCGACATTTTTCTTTCTTTTTTTTGACCTAGAAGGAATAATATTTTATATTGTTATGTCGTTATTACTCGACTTGTAATTGACTATTCAAGTTTTTTACATTCACAAAAAGTGACATTTATATTTGCTATGGTAACGAGAAATGGCTCAATTCTTTCGTTTTTAACTAATGAGATTTTATATGAATTAATATAGTCCAGGATATATATCTCATATTTTGTAATAATAATTTAAAAAAGGTAAAAATAAAAAGGTTACATCATTTTAGCGAAAAATATGTATGAAATGTGATTTGAAGTTTCCAATAACATGAAATCAAAACAGAACTTGTCATAGTTTTCAAATTTCCTAAAATATCTGTTAAACAAACGCAAAGTTTCGCAATCGACGCCATAGTATTTGTTAAATACTTTAATAATTATTATATAGGTTCAGTTAGTACATAAATTATAATATATATTTTTTTTTTTGCTGCATAGGAAAATAACAACAGATTTGGGATATACTTACGTAATACGTAATCTTCAACAATTATGTATCACGTAAATATGTCCCAAATCCTCTCTTGGTAGTGTTGTTAGCACAAAGCTAACAATGCCTCAAACTTTGTTACGTTACGAATGTCTTCTCATATTTGACTTGTAGATGGAATTCCATTTTAATATTTACTGTTCCCTTACTGAAATAAATTCCACTTCGAGGACCTCGAGGTGTATTGTATAAAGCTTAGTATTTTTCTGAGATTATTTAATAATCTATTATAATGCAATATTTTTCTCGTATTTAATGAAATTTCTTGAGAAAACAACCTTACTCATTTTAAAATTTCAAAAAACTTTGAGATTTAATTAACTTATAGTGGCATCTTAATATTTCTCTATATTTATTAGTTTAACATCATAATAGATGCTGATTTTACATTAACACGTATGTTTGAGACAGTGTTACCGTTTACATAATGCAATGACAGTTCTTATTATTTCCATTAGAAAAAATTTATATACATACTTAACATTACATACACACATACATACTTAATATTAATATAACCGTATCGAAGGAAAGGAAGATTAAATCTTTTTTATTGATGTTGAGAATAATTCATATTGATATTGGATATACATATACCACAAAATTATAAGAAGCATACATTCGTCCAGGTAGAAATTTTTAATTTAAAAAATATACATTAGAATATTCATCATGAATCAATTGTAAATTAAAAAAAAAGTTATTTATGAGAAACACCTTTAAAAAATAATTGTGAATAAGATTAAGAAGAATAACTTTTAAAAATTTTTTTTTTAACAATACAAGGTATGCATACATACCAGTTTCATTTCGTTCCTTTTCCATACCTCCTTCACAGCTGGAATCCGAAGAGTCGTTTTCAACATTTTTAGGGTAATCAAGATTCTGTCTAAATTCGTCTTCTGAACTTTCGGAGTCACTCATTGTTTTTATAGTTCAGAAATAGCAAATTATAAAAAATATTTTTGAATCAATGTCTTACAACTAATGAATTCATCGTAAGTGTTATATTTTGGAAACTCGAAAATATAGTAAATTAAAGTAGTTACTTATATTATATTATATTTATTAAATGAAACGTATCACTATATATAATAGTGATACGTTTCATTTAATAAATATACTAAATATTGTAGAAGTTTAGTCTTTCACAAAACGGTTGCTTTGCAAAACATTTAAGTACGCATGCGTGATCGGTGCCTGGTACGACGCTTTAGAAAATAATTCATATCAACATTCAATATTAGTTAATAACACAGGATATTAAATGTTGCTTTTATAAATTCACGACATATTTCATTTATTATGTTTATTTAATTAATTAGATGTCTTATACAAGTTGGTCCATTTTAATTGAAAGGAAATGTGAATGCTAAGAAAGTTGTGTAGTATATATACGCATAGTCTACGGTGCTAAAATAATGTTATATTTATGTTTATCCGACTATGCTAACGATAAATTGATGTTCATGCTATAGGCCTATCCGGAATAGGCTGGAAATAATATATAACATAATGTAACATAATGACAGACGGGTAGACATATAAAATAGGAATAAGGTATCACGAAAGTTGAAACACATATTATTTTTTACATATTTTCAGGCTGCGTTGTCACAAAGAAAGGAGTCAGCTGCACCTTTGACAGGAGACAGAGACGGCAATATCTTCCGTCATGTTCTGTCTTATCCTCTAGCGCTGGTACTGAGACTTCGAGTTTTACAGGTATTTTATTATTTTATTCACTGCATAATAATATTATTGATTATAATTATAAGGCAGAATAGTCTTTTTTATGTTTTCTTGTTTAAACACCTTTAAAATATTTTTCAGAGTCCAAACATCTCATCTATTATATCAAACGTATTACATAGATATTAATTAGTACCAAACAAACAATAAATCCTCATTTTTTATTAAACGTACAGACAAATCTTAAGTTCGACTAAAAGTTATTTAAAGTTTAGACCTTCATTTCCATTCGATCCTCATTTCACACCATTTTCTAAGAGTTTTAATAATTTTATAATATAATTTAATAACGTATGAAGAAGCCATTTTACTAGGTTTTAAATATTGAAAATCTTAGATTTGAATCGCAATAATAAAAATTTCAAAATTAACTACAAACTAATACAGATGAAACATATAACATTAGAAACAAAGAGGATAATAAATCACAGATTATTTAATAAAATTAAATTTTATTTCCTTTGTAAAAAAACTCATACTGAAAACTCATTTTTCAAAAGGAATAATATATTCCTTTACGTCAATTAATCAATTCATTCACTGACGGCTATTTTTCAATCACACAATGCTTTATTAATTGCAATTTATTATTTTATTGCAATATTATTTTCATTTTATACAACCACTATTTCTTCTCCGCGACTACATTTGCATGGAGTACAAAATAGTGGTACACGTTTGTAACTCATTACCGAACCTGATGATCAAATTATATAATCGTACATTTACAAAGATTAGCCAATAAAAATATACTAAAACATAAATCTAACCTATTTACCAATTATAGTTTGAATACTTTTTCTTAGTTTTATAATTTCATTTCAGAGTATAAATTCCTAGTATCTGACTAGAATTTGTATATAAAAGAAATAATAAAGAACGGATTTCAAAAATGCTTTACTTATGTCTAGGGTATAATAATAATATTAATAAATATTCTTCATTGTTATTATTATTACAAACAGAAATTACAAACAAATATTAACGAAAAAATAACAATATAAAAGTAACATAAAAAGGCTTAAACGCGCTTAAAAGCGATCTCTGTCAAGAAACCTTCAGGTCGAGGATATGTAATTAAGTTTACGATACGTTTTAAGTTAATCATATGATTACCAAAGCTTTTAAATATAACAGACATATAATAGTCTTCTGTGATAACTAACATACCTTCGTATCTTTAACTCCAAACCGGTATTTATCGGTATTAACACTACTTGCTGAAGATTCAACAGCATATTGTTTAATAATTATTTCTCTTTGTGTTTTTTGGATGGTATAAAATAAAGAATATAATTATAATAATATAAATTCTGTAGTAGTTTATGCAATTACTTTGATGACGCGTTCGTTAATTCCAATGTATATGAGTTTCGAAAATAATGGCTCTTTGTCAGGTTTAAATTAATGGGATAATTCCTGCATTTACATATTATATGTGAATATTGAAATTACGTGCAAGCATTTTGAATGGTGAAAAAGTCATCACTGAAATTGGATAATGTATAGTTGGATACATGGCTATGAGCATAAATTCGGTTATTTTGCTTGTTGAAACATTTGTCAATACCTAAAAAAACTTATGAGTAAATAAAACTTTCAGTGATTTTTTTAGCACTTCATAAGTTATTTTGATGTTACTACCTTATTCCTTTTAAATCATCCGTACAATAATATCCTGTGCGTTCTCTTAAAGACTGCAAGGGAAGTTCTTAGTAATCTCTCAAAACACGTTACATGATTATGGTTATGGTATTATAATAATTTTCTAAGTATACAAACAACAAATAAACCCCGTTCGGAAGCAAGCTAGAGATAAAATCTTTCTTCCAATTCTTTCTATTCAATAGGCATAAACCATTTACTTATATTAAACTTACATAAATGGTATAAGTTATACAGATATATACATCAATCTATTATTCTTGTTCAGTCAGACCTTTTTTTAGGCCTTTATCTTACTGCTAGGTTAAGGCTTCTCCTTCTTCCCAACTTCACCATATATTACTGTAACATGCTGTATTCGGCCATTCTTTTTGTGAGGCATTGAGCTCGTCCCTCCATTTTTTTCTTGGTATTCCGCGTCTACGCCTTGTCTGATTGGGGTTACATTAATCAAGAAGAAAGAATTTATCAAATCCCATATCAAATTCATTCGTAATTTTTTTTTACCTACAAGTCGTAAAATTATTAAAAATTCCATGCCATTCAATCTAATTGTTTGACCATAGTAATAAAATGTTATTGTCTCGCTCAAAAGTATTTTTCCTTCCCTTCTAACTTCTGCCAGCCCTATCATATCATAATTTATTTCTGTTATAGCATTTTCAAGTTCTTCTGTCCTCAATGTACGCGGGTATATCTTAAGCTTTGGTTCGGAGTTCTTATTTATAGTTGCCGTATTCGTTCGAGGGTTGAATCATTTACAACGGTTGGGTATTCTTCTCGCCCCTGGCCTCGGCAAAAGACCGTTGTCCTTCATAATCAGAGCCACCAGTGCTGCCGGGCACTCGGGATCTATTCATCGTATAGACAATTAACCCACCAGACTTGTCTCGTGGAGGGTGAGCAGTACACGAGCCAGCTAGTTGCGTGGATGAAACTATTGATACTCTAGGCATTCATCCGCTGCCATTCTGAGTTATTACCTCGTGATAACTGTTTTGATCGAGCCGACTTTGAAGTACTCTCCAATTGGCATTTCTCCGCTCAGAGTCGAGAGCACGGTAGTAAAAAGAGGTAAAGATTTAAATTTTCTTACTCACAGCGAAAGTATATTTCAAAGTTAGATATCCTAGATAGTCACCGAATTTATAAATTTAGTTTTATGAATAGGTTAATATAAGGTGACTTCATCTGCCGATATAAGGGAATTTTTTTATGGTAACCCAAGAATTAAAAATTGTTTTTAAATACAACGACACAACTGAGAATATTTAGTTGATTATAAATAGATACTGTGCTATCCATTATTTTACTTAGAGTTCTGATGTTAGAAGTGCACGCTATAACTATATAATTCAATTATATACTAGGTAAAGTAATTAGACTAGGACTGCCTATAATAGTTATTTGTGAATTTGAAGCATTACTTGTTAGGATACACGATACAATCTAATTGCTAGGTCCTTGATCACGGTACGGCGCTAGAATGATGTAATCCAGTAATAGCTGAGTGCTCAACCATTGTGTTTTGTCACAATTTTTTTTTAATTACTTTTTTAAGTTTATTTCTTATATACATTTTTTTTATTATTATGTTATTTTTGTTCTACGTATGTGACGTCTAAACAAAGTTTTTTTGCTTCATTTGATTTGAGTTGTACGTGTCACTACAGGCGAATATGTTTTTGTGTAGTCTACACCATGTTTTGCCTAAAGCCTTTGGTCCCTAAACGAGCACAGTATCGCACAATCTTCTCAGTGTCATATTTTTTCTTTAAGCCTCACTTGCACTGTACAATACAATAGTACTATTTTTTGGTACATCAACTATTTCCTATACGCTATTCTTCTCAAACGACTGTTATACATCCTGCACTGCCATTAACCACTGTACTTTCTCAAGACCTGCTTATGCTTTTTGCAACGAAATCTCACCTTTGAACATGTTGCCGTCTTCTGTACAAGCATGTAGAAAACCGTACCTAACGTCTGTCTACTGCCTTTACTAAGAACCAGTTGCATGTTGAAATGTCAACATCAGACTCCATGATATTAAACAATGGTTTAATTTCATCGAGTATTCACAGCCTACTACATTATTGTTTAATCTATTTGAAGAGTCCCATGTTCTTTGTACCCCACTGGAAAAATATTCTCTTCATTTAAAAAACTCTCTTGTACCTCAATAATATTCTGTCTCTGTGTTCACCAATATTTTTTCCATTTCGACTGGTAGTGAAAACATTATAACATTGTTGGTATAGCCAAGCAAAAGACATTTTTCTGACTTTCTGTTCCACTATATTCTCTTTTGTTTCGGTATATATACCATCATCATACTATTAAAAACACGTAAGTGACTTACGCCAGGTTTTATTAATTTAATAAGGCTTTAACTACTTGGAAAAAATCCCTAGGCATTTAAGTAATAAATTCAGAGTTTATCGAATATATTATAATTTAAATTTAAACAACATTACACATTTATAATTTTGTTGCAGATCGTATGCGGTATATCAACAATGATTATGGGAAGTGTAGCCTTTATAGAAGAGAGACAAAAGTTCAACATGGGTCTTGGTATTCCCGCTGGTACCTTCAGTGTTATAGCAGCAGGTAAAAAACAAAGTTATTGAAGCCGTTGATTAATAATATAAATATAACAATTGTATTCTTTTGTATGTTGTACTTGTAATTGTACTCTTTTGGTAGCATTGATAGTGCAATGTTCTAGGACAATTTTTGATCCACCAAGTGTTAACAATAGGTTGATATTGTATTCTAGTATGTTCAATATATTCATTGTAACTACGTGTATTAGTTTAATATAATTATAGTATTTAAACCAACATGAAGTTACTAAATGTATTTGAACTAGTTAAAATTTTGGTTAAAAATAACCACACTTACATATATTAAACCAGCAATATTGTTATTACTAAATAACCATATTGATTGAAACACTCTGTAAGTAAAAGCATTGGCGTATAGTCTACTCTGAACATACATCACGTTGGTAATGTAATTGTTTTGCCTTAACTTTTATCAATACCTGTATTGTAGCGGTTTACTTATAAATTCATGCACCCTATAAATTTTTAAGATATTAATTTCATTATCGAGTTAATCATCGAACATCGACGTCAAAACAATCCAGGTCTTTTGTGTTCACCACTAAATCTGAAAACGGTCTTAGTTAGTTAGTAACTTCTAAACTACATTACATAACACTTTTCTGTTATTGTCAGCCCTGAATGTGACAACCTGTTTCAACACATTACAATCATACTTAATTTTCATATTTTATCAATCTTCTTTATTATTAATTACTAAGGTACTTAAAAAACGAAAAATTTTATGAGTGGCAGGCAACAGTTAAGTCAAGAAGTAATTTCACAGCCGTGTCAATCCACACATCACGAGGGTGGGGCGTCACAAGTGGAGCAAGCGTGGGAGCGGCGGTTGCAATATTGTGGACGGCGGCGGGATGCCTTTTGGTAGCATTGATAGTGCAATGTTTTAGGACTATTTTAGATCCACCTGGTGTTAACAATGGGTTGGTATTGTATTGTAGAATTTTTAAGATAGTTTTAAAGTTGTTTTTTTTATGATATGAAAAGTATGGCTATTTATGATACTAATTCTTATAAAAATGTAACACACAATTTTTAAAACTCACAAACTAAATTAATTATTATGGTTACAAGTTAAATGTTTATTAAAATAATTCCATCCGACACCTTTATCTTACTAATTAAGTAACTAATTAAAAACAACTTTCTTAAAAGAGTGGAAAATATTTTTTTTATATTTTAAAATTGATAAAATAGTTTGTTTTTGAAAACAGTATATTTATAAAAAACACTTGTCCTAATAATACGAATAAGATTTTAATCATTCATTGTTATCGGACAGAGATGGCACAGAAGAAGATTCACTACCATCTTCACGTGACCTGGTAGTAATTGCATGCGTGCAAATAGCCCTCGCTACTGCAACTTTAATAAGCGCTGTTGTGTGTGCCCGCATCGACTTCAGAGCATGACGCGAACCAGCGGGCCCGCTGACGAGACGCCGCGTAAGCGAGGCCCTTCAAACCGCTGCAGCTACAACCTCCACATCTAATACGGCTGCACCCGAGAATGAACGTGAAAAAGGCAGTCGTGTTGCATGGCTTATATAAACTTTTAAACTTTAATGATAGGTTGCTCCTCGTAAGGGTATTCGAGAGTAATTTACAACGTTTCATATCGTCAAGAGTGTAAAAAAGTGACAAATAAATTATCAAGTTGTATATGTACTTGTTTGGTACCCGGTTGTGGAATTCCTTACAATTTTCTATTCTTATAAATAAAAATATAACGTAGTTTTACTTATGTTAAAAATTACTAAGATAGTTTGTAAATATAAAATATTACAATTATTAAATACTTTTTGTTATATTACTACGTAATTTAGCAAGATTCCATTTATTTTATCTTTAAAATAAATTATAATTTAAAAACATACATATTTTTTATTTATTTATTTATAAATGTACCAAAATAATAATATTCACGGAAAAATGTACTAAGGATCAACTTATCTTTTAAAGAGATCTCTGCCAGTTACCCTTAAATGGGAGACAGTATTAAGTTAGATATGCGCGGTACGTTCAAGTACTGAAAAAAATGCTTAAATAATACAAATTTAAATAAGTTTAAAAAATAGACTAATTTTATTAATTATATCTATTATTAAAAATATATATAATAATGTTATATGTATGGACAGTGGACACATATAATCATCAGTGTGAATGTTACAAACTTTTAATTCATGTACATAGTCGACATATGAACAGAACGCTTTTAACGGTAATTGATGTCTCACAGCCTATATATTGCTGAATAAGTTTTAAGGTGGTATTCAACTTTTAATTTATATATCAAACTATATCAATGAATAATCAATCAAGAAGCTTAAGAAAGAATTCATAACGACAATGATTTTGTTCTGATCTAATTATATTATATAAGTCTAAATTACTCTCATAACCTGGACTATCCTAAAATACAAAAAAGTTGGTCAAATTTATTATAGCTATATTAAAAATAAGTTACATTATTGTATATAAAACTGACTTCATTTTAAAAATGTTTTTTGTTTTAAACTTGTATTATTGTAAAAGTTGTATTCCTTCTTGTTCTTTGAATAAATTTTAAAAACACATTTTTTTATTTAGAAATAAAATATTCAAAAAATTACCAATAAATTCAAATTAAATTGTTTATAAATTTATGCATTCTGCTTTAATTTCACTATATTATTGATATACTAATTATTTAAAACGAGACAAAAGGTAGGCCTGAAGTTTTGCATTCTCGATCAGACAACCCATGACGTGACATAAATGACCTTTGTAAGCGACGTGCAAACAGATGAGAATCCTCATAAAAAATACAGAAAAATACAATTATGTGTCTAGACATTAAAAAAAACAGCTATCCTAATTTGTTTTTTCATTTAGTACGATGGCAGCCGATCAAAAGAAAACCTCATTTATATTATTGATAACACGCACTACTACTAAAAGACTTAGGAAAAAAGAAAGACTAAGATTTATAGTCTACAAGTCTTTTTTTTACCTTAATACCAAACTTTTACGCAGCCGATTGAGTTTTAGTCTTAAAGTATGAGTATTAACCGAAATTGAAAGACAGTTTAAGAGTCTAAGGACCAAGAAAGTCTGGTGTTTTGTAATCGTTAAGGGTATATTCCGAAAAGTAAGGGCCAGATCGGATGGCGTTTTTTTGCTAGAGAACAAACATGCCTGGGTCTCGATCGCACTAAAACAATTTTAGGAAATGGTAAACAACTAAAATTTACAATTCTGTATATTTATGTAATAATGTATCACCAACACGTTAACAACGTCAAAAAAACGAACCAAGTTAGATCTCTTCGTTGCGAAAACTTCAATTCCAAAATAGACACAATGGTTAAGTTATAGATATTTAAGTTCACCGAATAAAGTTGAGAAATTAACTATTTAAGGCATATGTGAGTTGTAGCGCACGACCAAAATACGACTTACGTTCCTTATAGTTGATGTTTACTAAATGGTTTTATTATGAAAATAATAAAAACTATACTAATTTTGTTCACAATAATATTTTTTTATACAGATGAATACATTATTTTTATAGATGGATTTTTATGTTATAGGAGTTTACAATTTAAGGATATATTAAATAAATTTTATATTTAAAATAACTGTGGAAAGTTAAATAGCATCAAATTACATAGCAACTTTTCATATTTAGTAATACGAAAAGTAACTATATGCGCGTTCTATAATTAAAATTCATAATAACATTTTTAAAGTTCCTTTCCTCCCTTAGTTTCAAGCTTTCATTAGCACAAAACTATATATGAATAAAATAAAAACTAAAATTACAATTAATTCAAGAATTATAAAAAATAAATTGCAATATATTTAAAGAGTAATGATTTTTTTGAGTATTATGTAAACAGACTTAAATTCTCCATAAAATTAAATCATTATTGAGTAAAACTACACATTTCAATTCTAAACAACATTTCTATATATGTTTAAAATACATTTTTATACAAAATAATTTCGCCAAACTTAGTTAACGACTATCCGCTCACTATCTCTCAACTGCTGCTATTTAATAAAACATTTCAGGATTTATGAAGCAAACTGCGATGAACACGCTTTCAATGGAAATAATTTGAAATGAAGACTGTTTGAAAGAATTTATAGCTAAAGTTAAAAAGGTCTGATTTAATAATTTAATGTATTCCGTTTTTGATTATTTTTATATTTAATAATTTAATATATTGTTCCGTTCTTGAATTTGGAGATAACCCTGAACATTCAAAGAACGGATTTTGAAATGGCTTTTTAAAAGCTTTTCTTGGTACATCAATAATTAATTTAATTATCAAAGTCTACATAAATTACGAATTTTAAATTACATAGATATTCCTAAGGACGTAGATACACAGTAAAATAGGTTGTTGCAAGCAAGACCAAGATAGGTAGATGACCAATTCTAAAAGTAAAAACTTTAATTTTTATTACAAAAGTTATTATTAAAAAGAAGAATGACGTTTGTGCGATCACGTGCGTACAAGATTTATAGTGGTAATGGAAAACGATGCTATAAGAAAAAATATAAGTTCTGAAAAAAAGAAAATTTTTGCGAAAGTGGTTCGGAAGGGTTTCATTTTAAATGTGTATTCCTTACAATCAGGTACTGACGAGGGTATGAAAAGGCAGTTATTTTCTAAAGTTTCTGTATACCTCTGACGCTGGATCGGAGACCTTTTTATTTGTAATAGGTTGATGTCTATGTCTATGTCAATATATTTATTACACGTTAATAAAATATATCATACCCCCTCATTATTAATTAGAAGTCTTTATTCCATAGAAAGACGCACTTTATTGCAATGGCAGACGCTAACGCATATATTCGATAGTGGTTGTTCGCTGTTTGTTTTTATAATCTTTTTCATTAACGAATTCTGGCTAAATGTCAATAAATTATACTGTTTTGTTAAAATGTATATGTAATAATAATAATAATAATAATTACTCAATATATAATTGACGCATAACTTTACATATTTCGTTCTTCGTACTGACTCGTAATCTATGTGGCTACTAAAATCAGTCCCAGAATCAATGTGGGTCCGGTTATGGAACCCTGGACAGGCGTTCTCTTCGAGTTACGGTTAATCGGGTATTGCATACTTTCTGTTTACACTTCTTTCTCTACAGCTGGCCTTAATGCACCAGGTTCTCTAATGCTGTTTCTTTTATCTACTTTTGCAGAACGAAGAAACAGATACCATCTGATCCTCTTCACGACATTTTTCTCCAATAAACAATATGTGGATAGCAGACAATTTTGCCTAGTTATAATCAGTTCTAACGTGTTAAACGCCTAGTATTAGACGAACGAACTTTTGTGATATGTTGCTCAATTTCTTTTTAATTGTATCTTTAACACAATTAATAAAAATTTTGTACTTAACAATATTTTTGATATACAAATAAATTCTAACGTGTCTTTTTTTATAAAATATAATATGATGCCGTACAGAGCGATTGTAAATTCTGTATTATTGAAAAAAGAATATAATGTATCAAGTGTAGATTAAAAGGTCCCCTTTTTAATTCGCAGAGATGTTCACCTTCACTATTACTTACCAAATTTAAAACGAACTTACCAATGCCACCTTTGAAGCCCGACCTAGTAATTAACTGATGATAGTTTTAGAGAGGATCTTGAAGTAGGTTATAGAGAGATTTCGTTATTATACCTCCGTTCTCACTTCTATTGTGTACCAATGAACGATAACCTATTCCTGTTAAATTTTTTTGGGTAGGTTCGTAATACTTGCTTATTTTAAATGTGTGATTTTTGGGGATGCTTGTTTCCCAGGGTCATTGAGCTCCACAAGTATTACGCGCTTTAACTGTCTATAATACAGGAACATGCCCGGTCTGGATGACGAAACACCAATATCTTCAGGGATTTTATATTGCTTTTCATTAGTATCCATTATGAGAGTCAAATCACAAGAACGAGTGAGGCTTTGCTTTTATTTTTTTAGACAAGCCTTCTTTAACAAGCACAATTCTCTTTCTGTGCTGTTGCTACTGAGAGACTAACCGCTTCACTTATTATTTCTAATACTTTATCGCCGCGACGCGAGTATTGACCTTTATCCAATAGTATCCTTCAACCTACTAACAAATGTTGAGCCGTTCCTACTGCCCCTTTACATACGTTGTAAGACTTTTCGGTAGCTTTTTATAATAAAACACGTTTTATTTTAATGCTATAATTATGGTCCGATGATGAGTAGATATTCACTTGTGTAATTTAGTTACTTTTTGAACGTACGATAAATATGGAAGCGATCTTATTTCTAAAGGCAAATATCTTTTTATCAATATATGTAGAATTTTCTTTCAATGTATGTAAATAATATAATCAGATGAGTTTGTTACACTATATATATAACGATTAGCAATTTATTATTAACAACATGTAAATTATAAGCAACATATATATATATATATATATATATGTTGCTTATAATTATATATATGTTTACATACACACCTACAGTTTTATTAAAAATACGACTCCTCAAAAGCAAATGACTTATACAAAAATTCTACTTTAGATGTTAATGATACATTATACCTAAACAATTAGTAGGGTCGTTGACACCTCGCATACTTAACAGACAATTATTAATATAAACTGTAAATAGGGCTGTAGCGAATTTAATATTCATGTGATATTTAATATTTTTGGTCGATTGCTTTCTTTCTCCCAAAAAAATACAAATGAGCAATCGGTAATACAGAAATTCACCAACTGTTCGTCTAATAGCCGAAGGCTTCACCCTTTCTTTTCCCTTAACAGAAATTTTTCTTTATATCTATAATTTTACAAAAAATTATAGTCTGTAATTAAATGTAATTATTACTATAACTTTACTTAAAATATGTAAAACTGTTATCAAGTTTGCAATAAGTAGACATTTTGTTTGATTTTTTATATAGCTACTTCAGTATTGAGAAATTTCTTATGAATTTTTCATAAAAAAATGTAAACTTTTATCGAACATAGTCCAGCGCTATTTTACATTCGGAGCTCATATATATGTACAAATATTTTCAATTAATTGGTTTATTAAAACTTTATTATTAATTTTAGAATTATTAATTTTACTCTTATGAAAAGCCCATTTCAATTCACTATTTACACTTAATTCATTAATTCATTGGGTACACTTACCCAAAGAATTAAGACGGTTTAGATATTCTTTTCTTGCCAATCTAATAACTAAAAAAGTGTTAATGAGTGTGAGTTCCATCACAATTATTTTGTTTTTGAAAAATATTATATAATTATTACATTTTTTTATAAAATTCAATCCATCGGTACTGTCACCACAATCATCAAACCAACATATTGCAAACACAGCATATTTCATACCACAGCCACCACAATCGCGCAATAAGTTTTTTAAATCACCAATACGTGGTTTTCAGTTTTTTTTTTCAAAAATACTAAAAAATATATTTACCACAATCATACATTTTAGTTACCTAATTATATATATCGTATTGATATGATGAATAATCGATATTATTTAAATTATTGGTTTATCGATACCGATACGATACCAAGACCATCTATTTTGTGTTTAAAGTAACTGTTTTCACTAAGATTATTATTTTTTAGGAGAAGGGGGGTCATTTGCAAGAGTTATTAGTGATTAGTGATTTTTACTAATAGTTATAACCCATAAGGTCTAATAACATTAATTATTATTTAAATTACTTAGATATTTGGTTATTTTTTAAATTGCTATTTTGTGTTTATAGTTTATTAGTGTTACTAATATTTAGGCGAGAAGGGGAGTTTTCAAGCAAAAATTATAATTAAAAAATTAGTGAAAAAGTTCAACTATATGTCAATGATCTTTAAACAAACCTGTGTATTATTCGATCTACTCATAGTATGTGGCTTAGAGATCATAAATCTACTCAATGCAATTTATGGATGTAAAACAGTAAACGTAGAATGGAATTGTTAGACGCTCGTAAATGTAACAACTTCTTTTTCTATAATTTTCTAGAATACTTCACTCGTAGCAATAAGAAGCATGTCACGCTGACATAAAGTATTAATATAAGGTGATTTTTAGAAAAATTAAATGTACAGATATAAATCAATATCAATTTTTTTTAATTCTCACATCAACTTAAAAACACTTGCTTTAATAAAATAAAATAAGATAAGTGTCTTTGTTATTCATGACTTTAGACATCCTATAAATCTTAATAACTCTTATTGGTATAACCGTTACGATGTTATAACAAAATTATATTTGAAGTTTATTGTAAAGCTACTACTTATAACTAACAATAACATAACTTACAGTTTTCTTTAACTTCAATTATATGAGGGTTAAGATTACTTTTAATAGGATTTTAAATGTATGGTATTTACATATATTTCAAATTTATACCGATTTATTGTATTTTGAACTAATTATAACTACTAGAAGTAAATATAAACAATATTCACACTATTAATGATGAAAATAGTAAAGTAGAAATATTATTTTCCGATTGCCATTAATTAAATTAAATGACGTAATATTTTTTATTTATCACAGAGACTTATTTAATTGGAAGGAATGCTTTCTGTCTTCTGGTAGAAAAGGTACAAGTTTCGTACGTTCGGAGCTTACATAACTAAGTTAGGTACTCGTACGTAATAGATGGCATATGGCTTATTCCACTGGCATTGAGTGAAATATTTCAGTGATATTTGACGCCCAGTTGGGTTGTGAAAGCGACCCCTTATAATTATCTATTTAATGTGACTCACGTCGTGAAAGATAAATTACGTTACTGTAACGGCGAATAAATATTTACCTGCTATCTTGCCTTGTCGGATAGTCATCTAAGGTAAAAAGTTTGCAATTACCTTTTACTATATTAAAAAATTTAATTGCGATTTACGCTTAAATTAAAGCTACACTAAAGCTTCTAAACGGGTTATAATTAAATTTTGAGTTGTGCTTGTTATCTGTTTTTAATTACGGAAAATCTGTTTTAAGTAAAACACAGATTACACATTAGATTATTCTCAGAATAAAAATAAAAATAATATAAAGAAATATGAAATTTCTTTGTATTTATGTTTAAAGCAAGAACCCTTAATTAAAAAAAAGAATATTTTTGTGAAACTGGGACGAATTATTACACGGTCCATGTCGAATCTCTATTAATATGTATAAAAATTACTGATTTTACTGATTAAAGATGTCATATGTTATCAGTGGGTTAGTTACAATATGCTATGGTTTAAAATGTAAATATTATTCATCAGAGTGCAAGATTTAATTACGTGTCAGGATGATTTCCAAATTTTTATGGTTTTTTTTTTGTGTTTAATTCAAAATTTAATATCATATACCAAATATGTATGCATTATTGCTGTTGTGTTTGTTTGGAAAAATGAAATGATTAAATTTAATTAATTTAAAACGATTACAATAAATTATATAGAGGTAAATCAAATTAAATTGTCAATAGCATTGTTTATTGCAAAACAACAATAATATTGTTCTATTATTTTAGGAAGAGAATTTATATTTTCTTTTACAATTAAAGTAAAATTATTAAAACAATCTGAGACAAAGAAAAATACTTAATTGGGCTTACATTCAAATTTAGGCTACGAGGATATATTGTTCTATACATATAATAAAACTATGAATAACCTGTTTGAGTACATTTTATATATTTCAAAACGTTTAATGGGGGTGAAATAAGTAATAGATATAGATACAAAATCCATTTTTATTTAGCTTTGTCTCTATCTGTCTGTATATATGTTTGTATGTATATACATCACACAAAACTTAAACAGACTTTAGCTTTTTGATTTTTAAAAATAATTCTTTGCAGTTTTTATTTGAAAATAAATTATTTTAAATATGATATGCAAATTTTATAGAATTAAGTTATTATGGAACTTCAAGAAAATTAAAAAAAAAAAGTAATTCTAATAATTTTGACAACTTTTTGCCGGCGTTTAATCAATACGCTATACTCACGACGTCGCGGGCACGGCTAGTTATCGGTAAACCGACTATAATATTCTTTTATTATTGTAAGAAAATAATTTATAATTTCTTTTACTATTAAAATAAAATTATAAAACAAATCTGAGATCATGATAAAAATAAATTGGGATTATATTTAAATGTACCCTAAGAGAGTATATTCAAATAGCACCAAAAAAAAGCTTCATTTCATTTATTCTTTTTAATCATTAAAATTGAATTGATGAAAGTTTATAATTGAAAGGCGTAGAACTTCTAAAGTATTCAGAGTAAAACAAAAAGATTTTATATTAAAACATGTCTTATTGGACAACATTTTGTAAATTATATAATTCAGTTTTTCTTTTCATCACAAAAATTTATCAATTATAATTTTGTACAGAAACCGTTTAGCATTCGAGTTATATCTTTTTGTAAATGGTAAAATAAGATGGACTTTTTTGAGTTCATAATAAAGTCGCTTAAAATTATAGTCCTCTTTTAAATTTTTCTAATAAATTTTTGAAAAAATCTATTCGTATTACTTACGCAAGTAGACTAAGTTATGTCATGATATAAAAGTTATGCAAATTATTTGTTATATCATACGTGAGCTATATTATATAAAAAGTATTTTAATTTCATACAACAAAATATAATAGGTATTTTTATTTTAGTATTTAGTTTTTATATTGTTACTTATTATTTATTATTTAAGAATATGTAGTAAAATATATGACCTTATTTAAATGATAACTGTTATCTATATAAAAGGTAACGTAATAATAATATGTTAAAATGTGATGTTTTAGGTTTATTCATCACAATCGTTAGTTCAGAGCAGGATGAAACGGTAGAATTAAATTACAAGTTACTTCGTACAGCGGATGTGCCTCGTACAATGTATAATTGCGTTGAGCAAACAGGATGTTCACAAAATTGCTTAAATTTACTAAGTAATGACGATACCTAAACTATATAATTATTAATATTAGTACATATTTTATATAACTAATTAAGAGTTGATATATGATTTGAGTTTTAGCCGTCTTCAAAATATTAGATAAACATTTTTTATATCTATTGTAGATGTTGATGTCGATTTGTGTGAACACATATTATTAAAATGAAATGTTCAAGTGTATTGTACTAATTGACTTATAAAAATTATTGTATACCTAACAATGTATAATGAAATATATTTTTAATTTAATATCATTACCACAAAAAAACTTGTGAAAAAATATAACTCAAGGATACTTTGACTAAACCCAAACTCAGCCATTTATCATTTTGTAACTTTACTTCGTTGCGGTAGTTTTTGTATAAACTTCAAGCGTTGAGGACAATAGTTGCAAATTTCTAGCGAAAGTATTGTGTCGCATAAATAAAACTTTAAATATGTTCTGATTGTTAAAAAACTTATTTTGTTCTCTTTACGAAGGATTGATAAAAAAGAACGCCTAAAAATTTTTCTATAATACAAAATAAAGGTGTAAATCGTTCTTAAATCATATTTAGAAAATCATAAACACGGCCTTCTCGTTAAGATGATATTTGATTACATTACAAAGGTACATAAACCGCTTATCAATTGTCATTGAATTATCAAATATATATATTTTTTAATTTTAAAAAATTACATTTTCTAAAACTAGTTGTAAAATAGTAGTAAATTTATTGAACATACAAAGTAATTTCACAAATATATCCTAAACGACTGCAATATTAACTAACTGTATCTCAGCCATTTCACCCCGCTCCGGGACACGGTGTATATTTCAATAATACATGTATTTTTAATAAATTAATTTAACAATTCTTAAATCAGATAACAACTAATTGTATGTGTGTGTGTGTGTGTGCGTGTGTGCGTGCGTGCGTGTGTTTGTTTATGTTAATTATTATTAACAACCATTGTTTCTATCTGATCCTTTCACGTTAATAGTTGATATATGTGGAATCCTAGGTACTTAATAGTATGGGTTCGGGTTAGTCAATAGGAGTTACCTTAATATTTATTTATGGAATTTAAATTATGTTAATATGTTTGTAACATATTGTTAAATAATAAAAAATATTATTCTCATTCTTTGTCACAAACTAACCTCAAGAAAACATACTTTTCTCTTTTATTTTTATATTATAGTTTCCTGTACTCACATTTATTTGTAGATTGGGGTGTTTGATTTCGATAAAATTAACACTAAAAGATAAATTGGGAAAACATAAAATTTTACCAAATCCTACCGCAACAAATTTTCAAGCTGTTAACAATTAGTATTAATTTAATTTGTAAATATTGTAAGTTGTAATGTTATTTCCAAATATCTACCGAATTTCTTTTTGTATAATTAATAATGTAATTCCATATGAACAACACAGACCAATTGTATTTTAAAATATACAAAAACGTGGAAAAAATAAAAGAAACTTTATTATTACTCATACATACGCAAATAAACCTGTGGAATAACAGAAATATAGATATTTTTAAATTGCCATCGACTTTTGTAGTTTTATTGGTATTTTTTGTCGTCTTGTATTTTTATTGAATATAAAAAAATATATATTATAAAAATGAACATATACTGTAATACATAAAATACAAAAACAGTAACATATTTTCGATAATATTTTGCCCTAAAGAACCTAGTTAGTATGCAAGCTTTCACAACCTCATAAAAACTTCACAGAAATCAAGCTTCACATTACTCGACTGCCCGTGACCAATCTTTTATCAAGCGTAAAATTCTAGCAAAGGATATACAGTACACATTTCGGTAAAAAGCGTTTCGAAACGTAAATGTGCGTTTATTTATTTTTTAGTTTTAACTTCCTTTATATTGTAATATTACTATTAATTTCTTTTACCTTTTAAGTTTCTTCTATTTTATTTATGTTTTTGTATGTATTCCTGGTCATTGATTATATTTATTGTAAAAATTAGAGAAATGCTAAGGTGTAGAAATAGTTATCTACAAGCGCAGGCCAGAAGTCCGCCTTCAGCCTTGCCTGAGCTCTACTAGCGATTGTTAAAGCTACCGAGGTCACTTGCACTATCAGTGCAACTCAGTTAGTTTTTTGGGAGCGGCTTGCTTTCCATCACCGGTCTGTCCGAGTTCTACCAGCGCGGGCCCGGTGGCCACCTCTTCAAGATTCCCTGCTTTTGGCCTTGCTTGCGTTCCCCTGGCCTGGACTTAAGGCCGGAGCCTCTGTCTCATCGTGTTCGCATACTTTAAATAATTGTGTTTCTATAATAATTTCTGTGCCGGGTTTTTATTTGATTTTTTAAAGTAAACTCAGTAGAGTGAACGTAAGTGTCTTATTCCTTTTATTTACCTCATCTTGACCCCAGGTTTCCTCCTCTTTAATTAATTTAATTTATGGCGGTAACTTCTCATTCTATGCCCATAGGGAGAGCAAGGCATTACGTAGCAATTTATATACTCAACTAGTGATTCCGTCGATGCGTTTTATTAGGTTTGATATGTAAGGTAAGTTAAATATTTTTTTGTCTTGTTTTTTAAAGAAAGCCTTTTTCCACAAAGATATAACAGTCTCTCGTACCATATAACCAAAAATAAAATAAAATAAATCAAGTAACAATATTATATCTGTTTAAGAATTATGTCATGTTATAAAGGAAAAATATAAATTTAATACTTTGATATTTGACTTCATATAATTTTGTTTTTTAATGCTAAATGATCCGCAATCAGTTTCTAGACTATAATGGGATTAGGTGAGTGATCGTGTCTTTAAAGGAGCAAGAAGCCTAATTTCTTTTAAGTCGCTTAATCAAGTTGAGTTGAAGTTACTCCGTTGCCAGGTGATTGGGATTACGGGACAGGTGTGCGTGGTATAGTTTATAGCAGTATATTTTTGCAGACAAAATTCCAATAATCGACTTCATCGTTCCTAGTGAACCGTGGAGCATTGACTATGATCTTCAGCATAATAATTTGTAATTATATAACATTTTTTTTTATTTGCACGCCTACCAACAATCTCTCCTGTACGTCGTAAGGTTGGCTGGTAGAGAATGTTTCTGTAGCATTAAGTCCGCCTTTTGTGCATTTTTTGTATTTTGTGCAATGAAGAATTAATTAACTAAATAAATAAATTGCTCTTCCTCGCGTCTCCTCAAATCTGTATACCGTATTTCCGTAAGAGCTTCAAACTGGAGTTGTATAACAGCGACATGTGATCAAAAGTGAGCAAGGAATTTCTATCTGTTAGCCAACATACACTTACTTATAAACTTATGATAAGATTGACTTGAATGCGCCACTTTTAGCCAGACAGAAATAGAATCTAGCAGTCATTGTAGTGTTCCACTTGCAATATAACGTTATTACGATAGCAGCTACAATGACATCATCGGAAGCAGGTGAGTCGGACGTGTAGATTATGGTTTATTATGACACTGTAAATTTAAAGACTATAACTTTTGTGGCGATCACACTTACGGATAACATAAAATAACTGCGGCAATTACCATCACTTATGATCAGAAATGCTAAAGTTATATATTTATTACATTATTATGAGAGGAAGTAGTACTTTATTAAATAAATGGATGAATATATAGATGAATATAAATTATTTTAATTTAGTAAAGTAGATAAACAAAATAGAGAAAAGTGCATCTGTGATTTACATATAAAACATACCAGATTATTATACACAAAATATACAAATTTACTCATTCTATTTGTATACTTTTAAAATTAAAATAATTTTTAATGAGACTTTAACATATTCATAATTTCCTTAAATTTGGCGTTATCAGAAAATTCAACAGCGTTGAGGTCTTTTTTGGAGGGAAGAAGTGTTCTTTTTGAATGAGTAATAATAAGAATAGAAGATGTTATAATAGGTGGCCAGAATGGTATAAAAAAATTCAATAGTATAATATAATCCAAATTTCGGCAAGTATATACTGAATCCCTAGTGCTCCCATACGAGAAATAATGAAATTCAGCCCTGAAAAACAAATGCAAATGAATGTAAAAAAGTTTACGGGGTTGGGCCGTTATTACGTAGGTAGTCCGCCTAATGAGAAAGCTAGCTAGCTAGTGCAGTTGCATAAATTCAGAAAGCATGACGTTACCTTAAGAAATTATCGTAAGAAAAACGGAATTAAATGTAGAAAGCGATTACATTTCAAGTAGTTTTCACGATAAAAATTAACAGAAAGAGACTCATTGAAGTTGTTTGTTTAAAAAATTAAAGCCTACATTTGTTTAAATATCAATGCGTTTCATACTACCTCATGATATTTTGAGGATTTGTTTGTTTTGCAATAATTAAACTTAAAATAAAAATCTATAATTATTTTTCTTCTATTCTATAATTTAACCTAAACAGTTTTAAACAGAATGGATTGGAGTTCCATATGTAACTTGCAAGTAAATCGATTATTTACTCTACGGACAACTGTTTAACATTGTGAACTGATTACAAGACGTAATAAATCATTATGTAAACAATAATTTGTAAATTCTTATCAACGACTTATTATTATTTTTTTGTCATTTGCATACAATTAATCTGAAATCTATTCTAAAAATGTCGCTAACTATACGACCATCCATCGTTTTTACAAACAAAATTTCACGAGTCCTTCATTATCAAGTTTCAGTTTTATTTCATCACTGAGCCATAACTAGAAGTAAAAAAAAATAAAACTTACATTTCAAGCGCCATATTTAGAAACACAATTGATTATTGACTTAATGTATAAATTTAAGTAACTAATACTAAAGACAAAATAATATTAATTTTGCACTTATATGATTGCTTCAAAAATAATAATACCTTAGATTCTATCTTGTCATAAATTATATAATTTATACAAATATATAGTCTTACCTTTTAATACATTTAATATATTTTTTACACAATAATTGAAAGAAAGAAGTTTAACCTTAGAGTTCTACAAGAAAAACAAAACCAAGCAACCTTATATCCAATTGGGTACCTTTTAGTTTATTACGAGTATCTACTTGAATTATACTGACATTAAATATAATAGCCTATTATCTATTAATTGCCCCTTAAAAGGTTCCACTATTAATAAAACTAAGGAAATTAAGCTAACGTATAAGTTATACATCAAAGGCATTGAAGATAAACCTGTTACCAAATTTATTGTCTGACAAAACCTTTAACCCAAATACTGCTCTGAAATGTATGCAAAAGAAAAGATAGATATACCGTGATAATACTTTTAAAATAATAATTTGCTAGACCTTATTGGTTTGATTTGATTAATATATTTGAAAGTACGTATTCTCTAATTATATATCTGAACAAGCTCTGCGGTCACCAATACGAGCAGCAACTCTTACAATTATAAAGTTTTTTGATACTATTATTTTATAATAAAACTAAAAAGAATCTAGACATTAACTTAAATAAAGAGCTATTCATTTGCTAGTCATATAAATGAGGGTTGCAAGCGTAAAATAAATTTGTTACCGTAGCTGGGTAATATTTTAGGATACTTGTCTATTAACGCCAACGCAGCAAAAAATTCTAAAAATGCTCCATTTTTTAGTGTTAATGCTACGAAAACTCGTATTTGGGATTTGTAAAAAAATAGAGCAAGATGCATATTTACATTATTTTTTCATATCTCAGAACTAAATTTCTTTTGTTTTTTTTAAACGCAGTAAACATAACATATATATAATAGTAATATGTACTTTGTTACAAGTTTTAAATAATTTAAAGAACTTATAAGAGTTATTAAATAATAATTCTGCAAGTACTCAATGGCGGTCTTGATTCGAAAAATAGACGTTCATAATAAATTTAGGAAATAATTATGTATTTAAATTTTATTTACACTCTTAAAAATCACGTAGATATCTGTACCCTTAACATGAATGTTGTATACAAAATACGTATAGAAAACAGAGCAGAAAACTCATTAAATTACGATATTTCTTAGAACTCTTATTTCTACATTTTCAGACAAATTTTGTGCGTAACGTAGTGACAATCACCAATTCTCCGGGTTTCCGTATGTCTGTTTTCAAACATCTGCAAATTTATTGTCATGCTTCGCTGCTATCCATAAAATCTAGACAAGCTTAATTCGAAACTCTAAGAAAACGCTGGGATTCGACCGACTGCACAGTTAAATTTCAGAAAACGAAGAATATCTCAAAAATTCAGATTTTTTTTGTTTTTTTTTTTTTTAGAAATTGTTATTCTTGGGCACAATTTCTAATTACAGATAAAAATTTTGAAAGGCTTGTTATTTTTTAAAAGTAATACAGATAATATAGATATGTAGATAATAATATATAGATAATTGAATAAGGACTGCATACATTCTGTTATCGAAAATTAAATCAAATAATTATTAATAAAAAATAAAAAAAGTTTTAAAAAATTACAATTTTAGTTTACACAGAAGGCGATTTTTTCATAATAAATAAAATAGACCTTAATTTAAAATGAGTTGAACTAAAACAACAAAGTATATTTTTTCTCCTTAATAACAAAGAAGAACCTTATGGAGAAACTTTTTTATTAAAACACTTTCGTATTGTCAAAGCCTCTGATAGCTAAATAACTTATTAAATTTGACGTATAATCAATTTAAACACAAACGAGATTAATTGCCTTTGCTAAAGTTGTATAAAATTTGCTGAAGGTTTCAGGTAAAAAGAATAAAAATTTTTTGAAACAAATTATAATTTTTTTATAAGACTAAAATTCAAACTTGACTCCTAAGGACTACTAAGGAGAATTGTAAAAAACAGAGGTATCTATTTAATATTCTATGTCAATATAAACAGCTTTATATATGTATAAGTATAAATAAAAGACCTAAGATTACTTTCAATAGTGACGTCTTTTATATCATAAATATGATTTTTGTCACTGTCCCTCGAAAAAATTGAGAATTATGATTAACCAACTTGCTAAGACCTTTAAGGACAATATATTTGAACTGTTTTTGTTATACATAATTTTAAACAATTTACTTAATTTTATTTCAAATTTCTTAAAGGAATTTCTGCAAACCTCACTAATGTAATGCCTCTACGAAGACGAATTAGCATCACAGCTGGTCTAAATTAAGAGTGATATATGTTTTATTACTCTTTACGAAAATAAAACCCGTACAAAGTCACGCAAGATTAGAAAAGGATAATCTTAATCTTAAATAATTGGAGCCAAAAAATCCGGTGGGGTTTGAACCGAGGCATTATCTCTTAAAGTCTGCGAACAACTGCCGTTAATCGGGCTTGTTCTTAGCCTCCAAATTGTCCGGAGCAGAACTTGAAATTGGGCCTAGGACCTAGGCCCTCTTCTTTGGGGGGGGGGGGGCTGTATGCATCGCAAGGGGTTCACTTGTAACATTACTATTAATTTCTTTTACCTTTCAAGTTTATTCCAATCATTTCTGTACATTATTCTTTTTTTTAGTGTGAAGTTGTTGTACGTAATTTAATTAATTTATTTTTGTTTGTAAGGAATACCTTTTTATTGTTCTTTTCTCTCATTTTCCTTATATACTTTATATGTTCCTTTTTTGTTATATAACCTATTAAAACTTAATTTGTTTAATTAATTAATACTTCCATTCCCATTTTTTTTACAAACGCAGGCCACGAGGCTACCTTCGAACTTTCCAGCTCTCTGCTCGCACTTTACTAATGATCAAAAACCGATCACTTAGTAATATATTTGGATCGACCCCGTTGTTTTGCAGCTGACAAGTTCGCTTGCCCTACCAACGCAACTCAGTTGGCCTTGTAACAGCAGCTGGTTTGCTGTCTCCAGTGTGCTCAGGTTCTACCATCGCGGGTCCGGAGACCACCTCTTCTAATTTTTTCTGCTTTACTTGCCCTCCACTAGCGTAGACTTGAGGCTGCAGCAGCTACCTCAGCACGTCAGCGTACTTTAAATTATTGATGTTTTACTTTAATATCTTCTATGTCAGATATTATAGTAGACTTTTAAAGTGTGAATTCAATTTAAATATATGGGGTTTGGTATAAAAATTTCAAAAGGTGTGTCTTTGGGGAATCCCAACATCAGGCATGTCCTCTCAATAGAGGATGCTGACCATCTTATTGAAAGCGTAATATTAGAAACTAAAGCTCTTTATATGTCGCTGAGACTATCATAAAACCGTTCCCCTTTCTCTGAATAAGAGCATGTATCCATAAAAGTTTCTCGCCTATCAAAAGTAATATCAAGTTGCCGAGTTCTTCAATATTTAAATTAAGACTAGGTCGCTTATCACTTAGTCCAACTGTATTTATCTCGGTTTAACTTAAATCTAAGATACAGCAACATGTTCATATGAATTATGTTAATTTATTTGCAAACGTTATTAACTGAAATTCACTCTGTGTGCTTCGCTTCAATTAGATTTAAACTTGTTGTTGCTAGTTTATATAAAAACATATATTTGTATCTCATTTAAATGCATAAGTGAATTCTAAAAATAAGCCTATGGATTTAATTAGTTAAAAGAGCATATTTGTATGTTCTTATACTTCATAATTAATAAATCATATTTATGTTTTACATATATTCAATGGATATAAAACCAGATTATCATTTTTAAAGTAAAATATAATTCTGAAATAGTAGTAAACGTAGTAATCTTACCTTAAAAATAATTCTATGTAATGGTCATTATTTTAGAGAGTGGTGGAGAGTAAAGTATTTAGAAACTTTTTCATTTTATTCTTTTCTGTTGAATTTTTTAGCTATTATTTTTTTTTTTCATGTAAGAAGAGGGCAAACGAGCGTGCAGGTCATAGGTGAAATGTGACCACCGCCGCCAATGAACTCTTGCAACATCTGAAGACTCGATCCGAAGACATGTTGGTCTTGGAGGTATGAGTATTCGTGGTACGTGGGAGAAAGGTTCTTAAAAATCGCACAGTAAAAGATCGCCACGCATCCAGGTTGGAGTGATAATGCAGGCATAGAAGTACTGTGCGGTGATGAAATTCGGCAGCACGGGTCAGATCAAATAGCTCTTTGGAACAGTCCCCGTTGTAAATGCGATAGAAGGTGCACAAAGAAGTCATGTCTCTACGCAATGCCAAAGAGTCCAGCCGTTCACAGAGCGCTGGGTACTCAACAATCCGAATGGGTCTTCATAATAATAAGAACATTAAAAATACAATATAAAAATTTGAACCTCACGTTGAGTTAAAATAATTTAAAATTTTCGACAGACATATCTGCGAGCAATAGTAGGTATTTAATATTTTTGTAACAAAATAAAAAATAGTATTATTTGAAAAAACTATTTTTTTGTTCGAATATCAACCTTACTTACCTATACCTTTGGGACCTACCTCTAACTTTGGATATCTTAAAGTTTGGGAGATATGCATTGAAAAAACATTACCAATATTATTCTACTTAAAAATTAAAGAAAAAAAACTTTTTTTTTTCACTTAATTTTCTCTTCTTAAAGTCACGGTCGTGGAATCTGATGAATTTATGTTCCAAATGTGGGAAAATAATTATAAGTTCAAGTAATAGTTTGTAAATCAGAGTCCGAGGGCTCCCTTCCCTTAGGTTGATGGGCATCCCAAGGTTATCCCCGCGGTAGCTATGCCACTGTTACAAATATTACTACACTTTTTATACGCAGGTCGGAGTAATGCCATTGTCTAGAATAGTACTGTATCGCTTGTAATATTGTTAATATAAAAATTTTTTAGTAAGTTAAGTTTTAAAGATTTTTACAATCAATTATCACCGCTTGTGAACTTGAGATTAAAGTTATAAAATAAATAATAATTAAGAGTTTAAAATAAATAATAATTTAACGTAACATTAAATAAAGTTTATCAAAATTATATTCCCCGGAAACTTTCAGCAACTTTCATTTAATTTCGTCAAAGGCAATTAATGACGGACATGAGCTCGTCAGTTTATTTTTTTTGACGTTACGGTTGGTAATGCATAATGATAGATATAATAGAAGCAAAATTACATTATATGTTGTGTAATTGTTTAAAACAAGTGGTTGAAATGTGAAACTGATGACAGAATGAAAAAAAAAATAACATATGTCGTTGACACAAATGAAATCATCCCATTCTTCTTGTCAGTATTGTTATTTATTTCTGGGTCTGAGTTGCTCTTCAAACTCAATGACCTATTGTTTTGTTTTTTTTTTTATTTTAGAAAATCTTTTTTTTTATGAATATTTATTTGTGTTAGTGTTACGACTTAATAAAAGGAATGCGGTCCTAATTCAATTATAATTTATACGCAGTTATTAGTATTTAAAAATTACAAGCCTTTTAAGATTCTTCTCTGTAATAAAAAATTCTGTCATTGGAGTTATGGGAAGACAACTGGAAAAAAAAAGTATATAAAATCTAATTTTTTTAAATATTTTTGTATTTCTGGAAGTTAACAGTTTAGTCAAACTTGTCTAGATTCCACGGATAGCGAGTCCCAGCGAGGCGTAGTAATAAAATAATACTTTATCCTTAGACAGCATTTTTATTATTTATTATAGTAAATACGTATTTTGTCTATAACGTAATTTTAAAGAGTGTAAATAAAAAAATATTTCTAAAATTTATTATGAACGTCTAATTTTCGAATCGATTTTATTTTAGAATGTGTTAAAACATTTGATAACATACATATTACTATTAACTCAGAAAGACTGTATTTGTTTACTTCATTAAAAAAAATTAGAAATTTAGTTCCAAAATATGAAAATGTATAAAATCAGAAAATAAACTAGGAATGTAAAATTTTGTACATATTTATAGTGTATTTTTAATGAAATATATTTTTTGGTAACTTAAAGAGGTAAACAGATCAGAAGCAGTAAAAAAATTTAGGTTCATAGAAATTTTTTTCCTTTGATTTATTGAAAGAAAAGTTCTAAAAGACTTTTAACTATAATTATTGCTGATGGTGACCGTAAAGTTTCTCTTGGATAAATTATGTAGATATATAAACGTAGATATGTAAACGTTTAATAGTTCAGAACTATTATGAATCTACCTAAGTAATTAATGACATAGATATTATACTTTTTGTAATGTTATTTCCAAAGCAATCATAAAATGGCGTAAAGCATATATTTCGTAATTAAATATTAGCAAATGATTTTACGTATTTATTAATTTAATCGATATATCAGTATTTTTTATGAACGAAATTATTTTTATTGTTTAGAAACGAAATTATACACGAAATTACGACCCAAAAACATTCTTTTGAAGAAACGTTCAAAACAGATTAAATTAAATTGTATAAAGTTTTGTTAAAAGTTAACAAACTTCAAAACAAACGACAACTCCTCAAAACAACCTGAATTTGTATGTAACGCGATGCTATGTGACCACGTGTGGGCTTCGTTTTATTCGACAAACAACTTCAATAAATATTTTTGTTTCTTCCAGGTCTGCTCTGATAACTACTTAAAATATAATGTCTTTTTACATTGAATTTATTTTTTCTTGAAATAATTTATTTATTTCTTAAATTAATTTTTATAAATCATGTGTTTGATTTTATCAGTATTAATTGTTTTGTAGATGTCACTGGGAATGGAGTTGATATACACCGCATAAAATACCATATTTATCAACTTATTGTTGTTATTTGTTTGTTAATAGTATATTTCTCAAGAAACTTCCTGCCACGAACTATCTAGATGTGGAAGGATCTTCTTCTTTTTTTTCCACATCGATAAGACATAGCTATTGTAAAAAGAACCATTATTATTAATTATTAATCATTTATCATCGAACGTATAGAATTATAAACATATAGTTACTTTAAAAAAAAAAAGAGCACTTAGGCTATTTGTTCTTAAAAAATAAATTTGAAGGATGCAGTTTGTAAGGCAAAACTTTTCGAGTTTTGGAATATTTGGAATATTTATATATTATAAAGAAATTTTATTATAAAGTTTCCACATTATTTGAAAAAATAAATTTTCATTTTCCAAATAATTCGGAAATACCATAATATGCATTTTTCATATTATTTAGTTTATTACTTTTCAGAGCTTATAAATAACTTATATAGCATAGAGTGCCTAAAAATATTTCATCAACTCATCATTATTTATTAAACCCCTTATTAAAGATAACTATTCAGATTGAATGAGTTGTTGTAGTGTACTGTGCCTTTTATTGCTCATTACCGAGGGTTTATTATTACAACATTTTGTTAGCTTCCGTAGAACTTGAATAATGAAATTGAAATCAACTCCTAAGTTGTTATTTTTATTATTGTATTTTTTTAATTGTATTATTTTAGAAAGTTATATCTGGATATTATTTTTATATTTGTTAGAACTGATTTTTGATATGAATGTTTCATATATACAGGTATTAGTGTGAATTGATGACAATAATCGGTGTATTACAGAGGTTTTTCCTTTTTTTATCTTTTATGTAATTAGTTACAGGACCAGTGAGATGTAGTTCAAAATTTATAGTAGCCTCTGTTGTGCCGTATTCAAAAATTTTAGCACAGAGTATTAAGCCTCAAAAGTTAGCCAACATTTTTTTTGTAATAAACTGTTATCAAATTTTCATTTTTGCCGTAAGTCACTTTCTCTAAACTATTATTAGATATGTCACTTTCCTGCGATAAGTTTCTGACATCAGTTGATAGCGGGATTTTCTTTGTATTGTTTATTTTCATCATATCTATCAAAATGAGTCTAATGTTAAGAGCAGCCTCTTCAGTCTGCCTCTTCTGTCTGTATTACAGGCCAATTTTAAGAATTTTCTGTCTTAGTTAAGCCTGCACATTCTAAAATGATTACTGCGGGCTTCTGCTACATCCTCTGAAAGTTGTCCGAACGGAGAATCGCCTCCTTTTTCACAGCTGCACAACACAACATAAAGGCAAAATTGATTTTAAAAGATTTCATTCAAAAACTCAGAAAAATTCCCTTCATCTGGAATAATTGAGTTCAGAAAGCAACACCTAAGATAGACATTACATGGACAGTAAATTTATTGTATACTAAAATGGGTAGCAAATTGATTTGTTGATTTAAAACTATGCCTTTAATTGTTGACCGTGAATCATGATCTACACAAATCACCTTCTGTACACTTACAATGCCATGAGTACCTGCTGTTACTTGATTTTAGTTTAGTTGATATTATTATTATTATTGTAGGTAGTTTTAATCCAGAATAAAAAACGTTTATAGTTAAGTTCTATATTTCTTTCGTAAAATTTTATATCCAAAATATAAGTTTTTTAAGTTACTTGCAGTACGAAGCCATTAACGTGATTTTTATATACTCATGTCGAGAGCCTTTTAATTAAAAAATAGAAAATGAGATGCAACACACATCGTCAACGTCATACATAGTCCCCTTTTTGTTGGATTAATGATATAAAAGACAATGTTGTATTGTTGTTATCTTTTTCAAAATTTGTTACAAATATTGTTTTGAATACTGTTTTTTAAGATTTACCTATCTCTAGTTAACTTATGAAAAATTCTTTATATTGAGGTCATAAAACATCTCATTTTACATTTAAAAATGAAATAATAATAAATATAAGATCTACACATTTAAAAATAAAATCGAAGAAAACTGTCACAGCTCAAAGACACTGGCCGATTCAAGTTTAACTAAAAAACTGTATTCGTATTACAAATCGAGAACAAACATTGTGTAACATCCATTTTCCTATTTTCTTTATATTGAGATGTTTAAATATTGTCCCAGCAAAATTGAAAGATAAATTGATATATTAAATTGTGAAGCATAAGGTTAAATGAAGTAAAATAATACTTAATTTTAAACTTTTTCGTCATTGAAACTCAGGGTAATGGCGAACTTAAACAATTGTATATTTCTAAATCTATAGTTTTAAAAATAACTTCAAAAACTATTTTTTAATCAACAAACCGATGTATCTCATTCAATTAAACCATCTCCAAACATTCTTTAGTAACTACTATTAAAAAAGAGCTTTCCACAAACCCTTTTTCTGTTTTCGTCCCAAAGGAAATCAGGCTGTTCATACTCTTGGAAATTATGTACAAAACAATATGGGTTTATTTCATTTCATGATTACTTTCATAAAAACACTTTTCTCGGATTAAACTTAGATAAAGTTTTGTATTGTATTTCAAAGTAATGCGATTCTTGTCATTTAAGTGTAGTATTACCCAGGCTGGTAATTTTAAACTAATTAATATATTTTTTTATTATTTTTCTGACTTTGAAAGGTGACACGACTGAGTAGCTTGAGTTGGTTTAAAATCAATTCAGAAGAGCATGAGTCAATCATATATTTGACAACACCAAATAACATCTTTTTTACCGTTATAATTACATTGAAACCAGTAATTACAAAATACCATTAAAAATAATATTTGACTATATTACTTTATCTATACTTAGGGAGATATAGTTTTTTAAGAATATTCGAGAAATTTACTTTTTATTTTAATTTAATTTTACAAATAATTAGGATATATACATTTAAATTTCTTTACATTATATATGGTTGTAGTGATTAAAATATTTTTTATGAACATGTCACATGTGATTTTCAATTGTTAACAAATTTGTTCTGTAATTTTGTATAAGTCTACATTACTTTACATATTATATAAATGTGACAAAGAACGTGATACATATTTTTTTAAATTCAATTGTTATAATTTAAATTCAGATGATCAATTTAAATATTTACATAAAGAAAAAACATTAATATTTTACAAATGGAAGTGTCAGAATTCACTATTTTGATAACATACTCGTGCTTATCGAAATATGCCCTTCTTTATTAAATATATAAATTAATTAAAATAATTGATTTCAAATTAAAATATTTAAATTTAAAGACTCGAAAGGATTCCAAGCTAGTCGGACTTATTCCCATTTACATGAATACAGCCGGGCAACTCCTGTATATTTAATGGAAATTATGGATCTTGAAAGTCTAAATAAACAAAAAAGACTTATTTCCAAGACTATATCTCCTCTAACTTTTTGCTATTGACCAATGCTCTAAATAGGTATACTTATGAGGGAAGCTGAACAACCATACTTGAAAGATCTAAACAACTATATTGAAATAGTTTTTTAAGTGAATCTCCTTTTGAACGGGTATTATTTAAAATTCAATGAAATGCAAATTAGTAAAAATTTAAAATTTAACCCATTGCCTCGAGTACTTTTAATTAAATATGAAGTTTTTTTGAAGAGAATTAGATAATATTAGATGTAATTGGTTATTAACCTAGATTCACAAACGCCCACATAATCCGTAATTTAAAATATACGAAAATTACTATTTTTAACTTTGTACACACTTTAAATTAGTTATACAGTTAATTTAAAAGTTATTTTAATAACTTTTTTACCGAACCGAAAACAAACAAAGTATATGGTATGATAGCATTTCTTTAAATGGACATAACTGTTTATTTATCAAGTAATTTAAATATAAGTTAATATAATGAATCTGTGAAAATCGCACTCAAATCAGATAAGCACATTCAGAATTTCTATCTACAAACAGCGATCGTTTATAAATTTATTATATGTATAGATTAATCTACAACTTCATAGAATTCTAAAATCATTTGTGCAGAATATTAAAATAAAACTAATTTAGTATTCTAGTCGCTAACGGCAATTTATATTCTACAGTCATTATAATTTTTCAGCTGATAGAAGACTGACCACAATTGGGTTAATACAAAGTCTTAAGGTTTTAATGGGATCGTTGTCATTCTGCATGATAAACAGTTAATATAGTGAGCGTAATATTCTTTAAAAATATATAAGTTTGTGTATTTTAACAAAACTATGAGAGTATAATAATAATATCCTTTATTGTACATCCTCAAAGCGTATTTTAACATAAAAAAGAAAAAACTAAAAACTAAACACAAATATAAATGTACAATGGGCGACCTTATCGCTTATAAGCGATCTCTTCCAGGTAACCCATTTATAAGAAATTACAAAAATTGGCGGAAAAGGTGTACATCTTTAGATGATATATTACATAAATATAATACAACATAATACACATAGTACATAAATATGTATATAAAATATATATACATAAAATAATAATACATGAATATATTAGTATCACAATAATATTAAATGAAAACACAAAAGGAGTACAAGGTAAAGAAGACCTAGTTGCAAGGAAAAGCAAGTGCAAGAAAATGTTTTTTTAATAGATTTTTGAAGATATGAAGAGATTGAGCTTGTCGAATAGACAAAGGCAAGGAATTCCAAAGACGAGAAGCATGAACAGTGAAGGAACTTGTATAGAAAGTAGTAAAGTGAGAAGGAATTTTAAGTTGGGAGTTGTCTATAGAACGAAGTGAACGATTATGTGAATCTTTTAAAAATTTAAACCGCTCTTTTAAGTAGGTAGGAGTAACTGGATTGAGCAGTATTGAATAGAGTAGACAGAGAATATGAGTATTCCTGCGAAAGCGAATAGGCAGCCACTTGAGTTTTTCGCGAAACAATGAGACATGGTCATATTTGCGTAAACCAAATATAAACCTGATACATAAATTTTGAAGGCGTTCAAGTTTATTTAGCTGCTCTTCGGAAATATCAAGATAGCAAGAGTCCGCGTAGTCAAGAATAGGTAAGAGGAGAGTTTGAGCAAGAACGATTTTGGTGGAAATTGGAAGAAAATTGCGTAATCTTCTTAAGGAAGCAGCAGAGGCAAATACCTTTCTGCTTACTTCATTTATTTGTGGATTCCAAGAAAGATTTTCGTCAAAAAGGACACCAAGATTTTTTATTGATTTGCTAAAAGGTACCTGAGTGCCATCAAATATTATTGGTGGTAAATTTAAGCGATCCATTTGGGATAAAATTCTTGAGCTCCCCAATATAATTGACTGCGTCTTCGAAGGATTAACTTTTAAACCAAAAGATTTACACCAGTTCAATATGATTTGCAAATCATTATTAACTTTACCAATCGCTTCCGGTAACATTGAGATATGGGAGTGACAATAGATTTGGAGATCGTCAGCATACATATGGTAGAGAGAAGAGATGTGGTTACTAATAGAGTTAATGAAGATAGAAAAAAGAAGAGGAGACAATACGCCACCTTGCGGGACTCCAGCATTAGTCTGGGACCAATCTGAATAAGAGTCATCCACTCTTACTCTTTGCCTTCGTCCGCGCAAGTATGAATGAAACCATTCAATCACCTCAGGAGATATGTTAAGAGAACCTAGAATACCTAAAAGAATATCAAAGTCAACAGTGCTAAAAGCGTTACTAAAGTCTAGTAAAGTTAACACTGTAACTTCACGACGTTCCATACCAGCTCTGATGTCATCCGTGATTTTGACCAATGCACTAGTCGTACTATGACCAGGACGGAAAGCAGATTGTAAAGGATTTAAAAGATTGTGGGTGGAAAGAAAATGACTTAACTGTTCATGGACAAGACGCTCAATGATCTTAGACAAAAAGGGAAGAATTGGAGTATGCTGACGATAAAGTTAAATTTATGTTTTTGGGATTACAGATTATGTTTACCTTATGATATTGTAATTTAAGGTTGGCTTTTTCACTTATATTGATACACTAATATTATAAGTGACCTACTTTTATTCGAAGGGTAAACAGATCTTATGAAAAAGAATTTCGAAGAAAACGTTGAAATAAATTCCATTTATTTAGTAATCAAGAAATAAGATGGACGTCTTGAAAATCCACCACCTATTAGAGAGTTAAATAGGAGAGCTTAATTTTAATATATGCCATATTAAAATTAAGCAGTATAAATTAAAAGTTTTAGAGTAACCTACATCAGTTTTTAAATTAAACTATAACCATTACCGCTATGCCTTGGGCTCATGCAAAAGGTCTCCAAGTGGGTTTGAAACTAGTAAAACAAACTAACAAAACACCGATGTAATTAACATGAGTGCAACCAGCTGAATATATATAATAATAATCATGGATTAAGAATGTTAATCCAAAAGAAAAAAAATAACCTTTTTTTGTCTATTTTCAACTATTTAGAAAGATTTAAAGCACTAGTGATTTCCATCTCTTTTTTAACCTTGGATTGTACCTTTCACTTGTATAATTTTTAAACGTTTTGTTTTTAAACATATTACATACAAAGTAATTTAAATACAACAGCTATATCTTCAATGATAGCGACAACTGTTTTATACAGTTTCAGTTATAAGTTCAGAATAGAAAATAGATTATATTAAAACATACCACTAGGTCGCCAGACCTAGAACTCTTTCTGAAATAGAAACATAAAAAAGGTAATAAAATATGAAAATACTTAAATTACTTTAAGGACGGTGGAATACAATAGTTTATCATCTGACGGGTGAGGAATAAGTTATAGTAAATATATATCTAACAATTAAACGAAGTATCTAACGTCTTTAAATATTCTTAGACAAATTATTATAATTATAATGACTATATGAATGTCGGAAATAATGATAGCGGAGACTTAAGATTAGACTTGGTGGTACGGGGCCCACATTGTCAGTTTGTCATAACAACGATATCCATTTTCCATATCGTACATAACCACAATCTTACCTTTCGACACACACACTCATCAACCGCGCCACACAAGCCATGTGACCAGGTCCACGCCTCCAGGCAAAGTGACAGTCGGCCTACCCACACTTACAAAGATGACTAAACTATTAAAATGTGTTATCAAATCAGTTGAAAATTTTCTACTAAAAAGTTTCGATTGTAAACGAAATATAGTATAGTATTTGTACATACAATCAAATACAAATAGATTACAGTCTTTACAAATCTTCGGCCGAGAAAATATATTAATATAAAAATAAAATTATAAATACTTTATTAGATAACATATTTATAGTTTAAAACATTAAGACAAGTTATTAAAATAAAAGAACAAAGAAAAATGTGTTTGAGCCTTTGTCGTGGTATCCCGAAATTGTTCACAAATGATTCTAAGAACTTAATTTAATTTTCAAACTACATAACATTACATCAAATGGATGGATGGACAGCCTCATTACGATTAAGTCATATCGTATGGATATCATACTTATATGGGAATTCAATTCCGTACAAAAAATGGGCTTATTTAATAAGTGTTTAATATACTAGTTTCTACATACAACCACGCAATTCTAAATTCCATTTGGGGTTTACTATCTGGGTTTTATCTTGTTAAAACATCATAAAAACCTTTTTCCTTTATAAATGATGTTATTGCTATTGATGTTTTCTTTTATTAAGGCCAAGGTGAACGCGTAAATATGGATGAATATAACAACAAGTTTGTGGCAACTGTCCAGACGACTGTGTCTAAGTTCTCTAAGGCCCAGCATCCAAAAAGAACTTAAAAGTTCTTAGATCCCATCCATAGTAGAAATGACGTAAGATATTCCTGCAGTCTTCGTCTGCGGTCACGTGATAGTTTAGCGGCAGCTCAATGCAGCCTGAAACGTGATATACGTCAATTCAATATTACACATCCTCCAAAAACAGTTGAATTCCGTTATTCACGAGAATATCTCTATCCAGACATATCAGAAGGCTTAGGATAGGCTTTATCAGAAGGCTCAAAGTCACCCAAAAGTCAAGAAGCGAGCTATGCTCCGAGTTTCTCTGCGGGATCGAATTAGAAGTGAGATATTATATGTGATTTTGTGAGTGAGAGGATGATAACTCTCAACTATGCTATCTGGTTTAGCCAATCCAAAGCAAGTTAATACAACTCGACTCTAAGAGCATGAAATTTAAACAATTACATGAAATTTAAACAATTTACTTTATTTGCGATACGTAATATCTGAAAATTAATTAATACTTTCAGTAAATTTCATCTTACCACATCAAAGGCAATCAATACATTTACGCTCCAAAGATTATGGCGTTGAATCATTGCAGTTGAAAATTTATATTGATATAAAGTTCTTAATTGAGTTATGTAACATAAAAGAGAAAAATGAGGTTCAATCTTATATGAGAACTTAGAACTGACTGGAATTTAGTTATGTGGTGATACGGGGCATGTACATATGAAGTTATTGGATTTTTATATAACTTAGTTTTAAAGCTCACTTATATACTTATACATAAAAATGATATATTCATTATTATGCTTTCAAAATTTGTACACGGTGTAGGTGGTTGACAACTCAATAATATAATTATTATTTGCAAAGTTCACCCAGAATCAAACCAAAAGTCTGTGAGTTGCACATAGATGTTTCTTGTGGAAACCGAACGTACAAACTTGAATTCCCACAGTCAGACACAAAGTCCGATACATAATTTTCAAGATCAAATAGAACTAAAAATATTAAGGCTTACTTAATAAGCATATTTTATTTTAAAAAAGTTTTTAAGCATTAACAATTTCATAGCTAAGTTATGCGAGCTTATGAATTTTTAATTATTGCATATAAAGTCTACAAAAATTTTTTCTTATTTATATATATATCAGATTAACACCCACGCATTAATATGTTTAAAATACCGGAATCGTTGATCCCTTCAGGACCATCGCTTCCGTTCATACTTTATCCATAATTTAAGTTTTGCGATGATAGAACTCACTAAATTTATGATAAAATAAACACACAGAAAATATAATCAGTTCATTTAAGAGAATTACAAATTGAATTAAAGTAACAATTAAATTTCCAAGTAATAATAGTTACCGAGATTTCAAGACAACCTTACCAGTTGGACGCTCGAACCAGAGTGGATCTATCTTCCACCGAGCGCTTCGTTCAGACATGTCCACACCCTTCTTAGCAGTGATTGGTTGAGTTTAATAGTTCTCCGATATGATACCAGCGGCGCTGAACACATCTGAACAGCATAACTTTACAAACAGATTACGATACACACATTAGCCCAATGATCATGTTTAAATAATCTTTAAAAGGATAACCCTTAAAACATAAAGTGGTAGTCAATTTGAAACAGTTTGAAAATGAATGGTGGTATGTAAAACAATACTTAGATGGCGCCACGTAAACTTAATCAAAAACAACTTTCAAACAAAATATTTAAACTGAATGGTTTTATATACAAACATTTATTCGATAAGTTATTTTATAAATAAAACTTCGAAATGCAAATTGGAGGCTGGTCTGAAATTACTGATCTTAATTTCAAACCAGCAACCATTTCCATGCATGCATGCACCATGCATTTACAAAAATATTTAACGGAGCTTAATTATGACAACAAATAATAATCATTTTAATCATTAAACAAACTTATCTTAAATAGATAAGTTAAGTTAACTTGTTATACATACAAATACAAAAACAAGACATATAAATATTTGATTAATAAAAGTTTGAAAAACCTATACTTTAATATAATGTTTGTCATAATATGAATTGAAGTTTAATAAGTTGAATTTTAAAAAGCACGTTTGGTTCCATAACTTTCTTTGCTTGTATTTGAACTTTTTAAATTTCTGTTGGAACCTTTTTTCACATTTCATATTAACGGTTAGCGTTTTTATTTAAAGTGAAATCTACGGGTCCGGCTTACAGTTTATATAAGTTATGAGTTTCTCCTAAAGTTGGAAACTTAAGAACTGTTTAGGTAAGAACATTTGTTGTGATTCTTTTTTTGTGAAAATATTAAATACAATAATAAATCATATATATTTCATGTTTATATAATTTATTTGAAGGGACAAGGCAGATTTTTAAAAAGTATTAAAAAAATGTGAGGCATAAAAGAAAGAAAAAAGAAATATTTAAACTTTCAAAGAGAGAAACAATAGTGGAAAAAACAATGTCGTTTGCATACCCTCTCTTTAAAGTTGCACCTTATCAACATTAGACACTTGCACTCAAATCTCACTCCTGTCTACAGTTATCTCCAGAGATAAGACGCACCTCCTGCTTCTTACGGGGACCCAAATAAGATGTCTATCCGACGTGCCGTAATTATCCTGCCAAGGGTATCATTAACCTTGAGCACAATTTTATAGTGGAGTGGAGATACTGATACAACTGGGCACATAAACTACCTCACTATTTAATTACAAATGTGATACAAATAGAAATAGACTATTTTATCTCATTGTCTAATGTACAATCAAATGAAAAATAGGAAACAAACAGCCATCACGGTTCCTCATTGCAGAAATCGGATGGGTTAGTCACAGTTTTTGGAGTCTTCACGTCTAGATACGGTAAGTACCTTCAGTACGGTACGGTACGGTAAGTACGGTAGTACCTTCAGTGTTTTGTTGGCTTTTACTTTCCGAAATGTAACAATCGTTATCTACTACTTCTTGATGTCATCTTAATCTCTGAATTTCAGTTGTTATGTGTGAGTCTAAAGGACAATTGACTGCAGAAAAACTAGGTATTCTCTCAAAGATACGTCGGTATTTCAAGACAGAACAGTTGCTTTCGTCGTATCAAAACAAAAGTTAGGTCGTATATGGAGTATCGATATCGATGGATAGATCAGCTAAATAACAGCTAAAGAAGTTGAAAACGTTTGAAAGTGAAGCTAAGACGATTGTAGCTGAAACGACCTTTATTAATGTACTACTCTAGACTTTGAATCATCACGATGGAAGTTCCAAAGTGTCTTACAAAAAGTTTTGCGCCTATATTTATTGTAACGACTGTAATAACAGCAAACCTTGGAAACTCCCTACTTGTGTCGGTGTTTTGCAGGCAATCACAATATAGCTGTCTTTAACTCTAGAATAAAAAAGTACCATCTTGGTAAGTGTGCCAGAGACTAGTCATGATTAACATCTGTAGACTTTCATCGCTTATTACTGTTACTTATTTCATAACTATAAAATCTTACAAAGTAACTATTGTTTTTGGCTTATGTAGCAAATACTTAACATTAAATTTTATTTCATTATTTTACTAGTTTAAAAGAACGGTGCTTAAAAAAATTTTGCTTAAATCTTCCAAGTAAATTTAGATTATGTGTACTTTTGATGTTACAGTAATTTTAAATTGAACTATTTTAAGGCTGTAAAAATCTTTAATAAATATTCTTTATTAATAAAGTTTAATTTCATTATGGATCTTAAAAGATCCAACAGGTATTCTATTCTATTCTATTCTACAGGTATTTATTTGTAGAATTTTTAAATCTTTATTAGAGCAGTTTCATACATAACAGAAACTAAATATATTACATTCATACATACATGTACTGGTAATAAAAAAAAATATTTACAATTTCATTTAGAATAAAAAATAACATAGATATATCGTTTAGAAATCTTATCAATGGCGCAGTAATTTAAGTCTACAGCTTTACAAATGGCGCTACTTACTCTCTAATGAGTTTGAGGTTCAATTTCTTGTTGGATCTTTTGTAAGGAACAATTTATAAACATTTTAAGGAAATGGTGTAAAAAATCTCAAAATTTCAAAAAGTTTTAATATAATTTTATTGAACCTCTTATCAAGTTCTTACCCAACATGCGTTTTTATAAAAAAAAACATTGAATGTCCATGTATTTAACTAGAATAATTACCGTCAATAAATTGTATAATTCCTTGCAAATGGCGGTGTTAAACGATCAATAAATGCGTGCCCAGTACCACTAAGTGCGTTATATTGTCAGAAAAAACGTGTTCACAATTCAAAAAAGATATATATTTTTTTTAAAGGCAATGGAAAAAATTTGTTAAATTCAGTAAGTTAAATTTGTTACATTTTTAAAACTATGTAATTTGCTATATTTGCAATTAGTAGTTTTAAATACCTTTGGTAGTGACGAATAACGATGACATGACTAAATGTGAAAATTATTTTTTATATTGTAATTATTATATTTACTTCCAACACTAGTATTTAAACATTATTGCTCGATGCAATGCAATAGCTTCATTCTCCAATTACTTCCATAATTTCAATTTCAACTTTAAATATATATATATATATAATCTATTTATTAAAAAAAATACAGTTTTATATTTTTTGACTGTTAATGCAATAATTAGAAGTTAACGTTTTCATTCAAAATATTGAAAAACTGTTGAATTTTTTAACAAAAAATAATAATCTTCTTAATTTTGTCGCAGACACTAAAAGATGACAGCATCGAAAAAAAATTCTCCAAAAATGACATCAACAGGCACATAGTAGTCATAACTATAACATCACTTTAATAACGTTTTATCTTATATCGAGCACAGCTTGCTTAAAATTAATAATTTAAAAACTACTTTAAAGCATTTAAAAATGTATATATTTTATTATTTCCGTTTTCCTTTTAAATTTTTTTCTTTAAGTTTTGACCAAAACAATGGGACTGGGAATGACTTTACCTATATTATGTGATAGACTTTAAGAAAATTGTGATGTGGAGGGAATTATCAAAAAATTATGACGTGACGTACCACCAGGGCGTCACGGTTAGTGCTAAAGCGAACCCGTGGCGTCCCACTAAGGCGATGTGGGCACCTGTTAGATTTTTAATGATTAGCCTTAAATAGCAGCGTCCTCCATGCTTCCGGATAGTCCCACATAACCCCTTCATAACCTTCTAATACATAAAACATCACACAACATTTTTTAAAAAAGAAGATAAAATAACAAGGCAATAATTGTATTAAATCAATATTTTCATACATTTATAATATTGAAATAAACAAAAAAATCAATAATAATAAATATAAGACAAAATCATACCTGTTATAAATCAGTTGCCTTAAGAAAAACGCTAAGAATATCACGCAATATATCGATCATGTTCACATTGTTTATTGTCAACTGAAGCAATTTTGGAATTTTCTTCTGACAATGTATACAAGGTTTTGAGCACGCATTGGAGATTGCACGAGGTGTGTTTAACATCTTATATTATTCTAATGATTAGTTTTCTTATGAGAAAAAATTTTTAGTAAAAATGTCATCCTTTTGTTCAATGTCGAGCATTAGTACTTTTACCTTAATAATTTTAGTCAAATCTACTTTTTTAACACAAAATAAAGATTACTTAAAAATAGAAGATTTTGAAAATTGCTAGGATTAATATAGAAAATTAATAAATTATTCGACGTTATTGATTGTCATTTTTTAAATTAGATCAATAATTTACTTACTTAATTAATTTACCAAACAAAAACAAATATCAATATATTAAAATGATTACAAAACAAACAACCAAAAGACAACCTTAAATTACTTTATAAATAATAGCCTAACTGTTATTACACAAAAGAATATTTAATTTTATTAACATTTCTCTTTTAAATGCAAATGTCACATAAAAACATCTTTTATACGATACAGTCATCTTTTTAGTTTATATTCTCCTCAAGTCTGTTAAGTGTGCGGAGCTTCAACGATATCAACATAATCTCAATTACCGGTTGGCGTTTCATGGAAGAATAGTTGTTCCATCATACGTCAAATCGAAATATATAAATAGAAAAGAAGACGACACACAACACGCGCGCACACACGTACACATGTACACAGGCACACACTCACGCACTCACACACGCACACTTGCACATATTTATATATACATGTTTTTAAGTCTCATTTATAATGACACCTTAAAACGTACAGATATTACAAAAAAAAAACTATTTCGAAAATCGGCGTGATTACAATAACTTGATTAATTAGAAAGTTAAAAATATACAACTTATAACTTACGGATGGATTGATTTTATGTACAAATATTATTTATGAAAATGTAGGAATAAATTAATTTAAATATAAATCATTGTCAGCCACATACTATACTTCCTATTTACAAAAAAGACTCTAAAAAAATCTGAAAATTTCAATCATTCTTTTTAAAAAATCAGTAATGTTTTGTGATATAAATTTTTTGTCTGAAGATAATATAGAAATCATTTAATACATTACAATATCTTATATTAAACATATATATTAGTAGCCTATATGTAAAGTAACTCTATGGACCATCATTTAAACCAAATATTCCTGCTCTGTATGAATGATTGATAGCTTTGGAAACGTAAACACAACACCATCATGATGGATGATACTAAGATATATAATAAAAAGTTTTTTAAGTAATGAACATACAAACACTCAGATATTTATAACAGTAGACGACAAATATATAATTTTTGGATTTGTATAAAATTTAAATAGAATTGCCGAAAACATTTAGTAAGTTTTCAAATATTTTAAATTAATTTCGTGACTCTTTACTACGTGAGACTTTTTTTCTTGAATAAATAATAAAAATACGGCTCCAAATCTTAATGTTAAATATGCACCTTCACTTCACCTTAACAAACTTCAAATTATTTTAAGAAGCTCTATTATTCTATGTAATTCAGGTTTTATATAAGTTAAAATCAGTTTAGTTTTGAATTAAAATTATTTATTAATAAAAAACATCAGAAAACAATTTTTCAATCAAAATAGTTTTTTTTTTAATAAGAATAAACTAAATTGTACTTTAATCTCACTGCCATTGTCATATACTATTAATAATACGAATCATAAAATTGTGTTTCTTAAGCATTTTTACCACGTTTTATAAATATGGCTTTTTAAAACATTTTGCACCTACAAGACTTTATACATAGACTTTATATAGCAGTTCTTGGAAGCAGTTGTTCAGTTTAAAAAAAAAAACAGAGCACGGCGTATTAAAAAAATATTTGTTTGACCGAAGTCGTTACGTAATATGAATAAAATAGTTTTTAAACGAAATCTACAAAGCGATTTTTAAGTTTTAAAAAACTGAAAATCACGTTTGTGTGGTTCCTTTAATACTAATGGATAAATTGAATTGATTGTAATAGCAATTGCATATTAATGACACCAAAAAGTCATAACAAAAGGAGAAAAAAATATATATCTTACTTTTTTGTTGTTTAAGATAATGCAAAAAGTTACTAGTATAAAAATTATTGTTCAATTTATAATTAATGAAATATCTGTATCTGCATCAGCTTGTTTTAATGACTTTAATGCAAGTAATGAATAATTAAGGAACGAATTAAAAAATATATATATAATATAAATAGAAAAATAATGAGAGTAATATAAGATTTTTATTAACCAGTAACCTGGTATGACACCATAATTACTACTAATGGTCATTAATGAAATATTTTTAAAACAACCTTTCAGCATAAAAACTATAAAAGCCTGGTGTAATTTAATTTCGTATTGAAGTAATTATTTTGACTGGTAGAACATAAAACTTATTTCTCCTCGGAACGCTGTGATTAAAGTACTTTATGATACATTTTAAAATGAAGACAAATCTAGACATATAATAAAATTGTAAATAGCCTCTCTGTACATTTAATATATTTTAAAACTTTTAATGGCGATGTAATAAATAGATCAGTAATAGACGTTGTTTTGCCAGATTTAGCTTTTATATTTAATAACTGTTGAGATTGTCATATATTTACCGATCTAATGAAACAAAGTAACCTCACAAACTTTTAAAACAGACCAATAATTTTTTGTTTTTATTCGTCCTTAAACATTTTGATATAAAAGTTACGAAGTTTTCAAGTTCATTTCAGAGTGCAGTAACTTATAACTGGCTCAAACTGAATGTGTTAATTCAACCTGATAATAAAACAATATCTATATTATATAAACTTTAAAACTTTTGTAAATTAATTGAAATAGTTTTACATTCAAAGCGCTCACAGAACTTTATTGTCTTGTAAACATCGCAATGTTTCCTTCATAAATCTCAAAACTTTTGTTGAGCGGCTGTTAAGAATTAAGTACGCAGTGGATCGATGTCATAGCTTGACTAAATTATTTCGAATAAATTTGTAATTTAATAAATTATTGATTTGAAATGGAATCATGTTTCAAATTTAATTACATAAAGTAATAAGACTTGAAAAAATTAAGAACTACAAAGGCAAAAGGATTGAATAAATGTCTAGTTCCATTGTGTAAGCATCTACACCATATGTATTAGAGCCTATATCATTCTTTTGTAATGTTATTAGAGCGCCATGTAAGTATTTCACAAATTACAAGTCCTCCATTGATTATTAGAATAACATGACATGTGTACCGGAGGTCACAGGGTAATAAATATATTTAGTAGGATTCATGTTTTTATTTTTAATAACAACAAATATATTTTTATAATAATACTTAATATTTACTAAATACTAAAATATATTATTTAAACAAGCTAACAGTAGGAAGCGTGGTACTATTTAATGAAGATCAAAACTACCTCGATAAAGTACTAGAATTCAAACTTACAATGGTTACTCATTCAGAGATCACGAAAGAGTATAAGAACTACGACAGCATTTATAGAGTTTATTAAAAAAGGTTGTTCTAAAAAACAAAACAAAGGCAACTCTCTGTATTTTAGAAGCAGTTTGTATTTGGCCTTTCATGATGCATACGTATGAGGAACGATATAAAATCCGTTCCTATCCGTCAGACATACTTGTGAAGCTTACAAACAAATATCCCCAAAAATAGGCAATTATTACGAACTTACCTTCAAACTGAACAGGGAGAGTTAAATAGTTAATTTAAGGAAAAAATATTATAACTAGATATTGTTTATGTTTTCTACCCAAATAACTTCTCAAGAATGTCACGATATTAGAAATATGAGTGGTATAAAAGCTTCAAAGACATATTGACTGAACTTGACGTCACGAAATTATCTTTGAACCTTCAGAAGACCTCATATATGTGACATGAATGGTACATTTTTGCTTTATTCCGTATAAAATATTTGTAAAATTTTTCATACCATCAATATATTAAAAGGATACCAAATTGGTTTTGTAACAACAATGCATAAAGTTCGTTAAAAGTCATTCCTTATTTATTAAAGTCCAAAGAACAATAACAGTTGTTTTAACAAGATTGATTCCTTTAAATAAGCTTACTCAGATAGTCTTAAATAAATGTTTTACTAAATGTATTTGTCAAGTCTTATTTGTATATTTATCTTAATATTAAATCTTTAATACATACTTGCAACTTGACTACATCGCAACAGACGATTATATTATTTTTTACAAAACAAAGACTAAAAATTATTAATAGTAAAAATTTAAAAAAAATATATAAAAATTCTTTACAATATAATGTACAATATAATAAAAATTGTTACGAAAGCCCAACCTGCTGTTGAAATGAATATAATATACCGGTGTGGGAAGCCGTAGTCTTTAAAGTCTCCTCAAGGCAGACTTTATAATATTGCGGCGAACACAATGTTTGCTTTAAAGCCGCAGGCGAGAATATTATCCTCAGTTATAGTATTCTTATGTCGAAAATTACTCGTTATAATTAATGTACTGCCTTTATTTTTGAGATGATTTGAGATTTGTGGTTTGTGCTACTATTCAATGCTAGCAACTATCCCCATGAATAGACCCTCGTTACATTGTATAGATTAGACTCTACCCATGTTACAAGAGTTTATTAATGGGGTAGTCACTTGATCTGTCTAGTATCACAAACTACAAATTTCATATATATAGCTTGGCAAACAAACTATATAGATATATAAATTGAACCAATTTAACCCTATTAATAAATAACATATAAAATTCCAATCAATATTACTCAAAATAAAATTGATACGTAATGCATTGGCATAATTTTTTTGTATTGATAATGTATATTTTGACTTTGACAGATTATGCATAAATTCATTTGCTGTAACACTAAAAAGACTGCAGTCGTGTAATAAAAAATTCCGTGAAGAGAATCGGGCATATTCTTAAAATAACACTCTTTGACTTTTAATGATTCTTAGTCTTATAGTGCCCATTTAAAGCGAATATTGGTGTATTATTTAATTCTCAAAATATAATTAGTCGTATCTGTAAAGTGTCATCAAAGTGACGAAATACTATTAAATAAGTTATCTTGTATTAGAATGTACTTCAATATCAGTTTACAATATTCATTTATTCTGAATTATTATTATTGGATCAGCGTTATAAGTCTCAGTGAATATTAGCGGCTACATAAATTTGTGTTAGTTATAAACATTGTCTAATTTTTAAAATATCAATATTAACTCGTAAAACCATGTATGACTTTGAAAAACAGAAACTGAATGGTCTTGGTCACCAATAATAAAATGAAGATTTAGAAATGAGACTTTATATTTGAATAACTTCGTTTTAATTTAACAATATAAATTCAAAAACTGTGAGATGTTAATGGTTTCGAAGTTTAGAGCGCAATCCCCGCTGTTATCGCTTTCATCGATGTGATCTTGAGTTTGTGCCACTACTAATTTATCAAGCGTTTTGTAGGCCTGAACTTTGTCCCACCTCTTAAAATCGTCCAGATTTCGCGAACTTAGTCCATCTTAATTTTAAACTAAACGACGTCCTTTGAAGTGTAAGCATCAGCAACTGTAGTCCTTACACCGAATTCTGAATATAGACGTTGTACGCGTGTCATTCACTATTTCAAGGGTGATAATTTGGCTGTTTTTTTTTTGTCAGGAAATGCATTTACGCATTCCCAACGCGCCGGGGGACGCAGCCTGGGGTATAATGTGGCCTATTTCATCTAAATCGTCTTCTTGTCGCCCCTTCTGAGTTCGTTCAAATCTTTGCTTTTTCACCGTCACCCAACACTGTTGCCTGATATTTTTAAATACTCTGTGTCTATTAAGGGGGCATAACTTTAAATCCATCAGATATTTAAAAAAAAACCTGATGAATGTAAAGTTAAGTTTACTTTACAGTTTACAGATTTTTATTATATATTTACTTGAAGTAATAAGTTTGCCAATCAAGAAGTACGCAGGAGTACAGGGATTAAGGTCATCGCGTCCGAGTAAAATTGTGTTAATGGTATAAAATTGAGGAAAGCTTCAGATAGTGTAAATATCATCGATAACTCTAAAAATTTTAAATATTTATCTCTTGAAGGTGATAATCATTTATCATTTTTATAAGAGTTATATGGTGTTTCACAAATTTAACGCCTGCCTCCCAGTTGAATTGAGTAAGCCGGACTAAACTTATATTCAATTCCTTCATCAGAAGCAAAACTAGTTATATTGTTATTCGTATTAAGAAAATTTGTGATTTTCTTGTTCGCGCCGACAAAAAAATGTGCCAGTATCAAAATACAATTGCGATAGTTTAACATCACAAATATAACATAAAATTTCATAATTAGGTCCCTAGTAACTTCGAGGTATAAATCTTTAATCGGTTTAAATCGGTAAAAAATTGAAAATATAAATGATTAACACAAATTTTGAAAATATTGTTTTTTGACTTAGTCTAATTTTAAAAATGGTCGTGATCCTTTGGGAGACTAATTTATAGTCTTTATGCCGTAATTTATTACCACAAATTCCTCCTTAAATTATTGCGTCATAATATTTTAAAATGTATTTAGACAATTTGAGAAACAACATGAGCGATTGGACTTTTTAAAAAATAGAACAAACACATAAATTCAGTTTATTTTTCAACTTTAAAATACCGTTAGTAGACTTGTAAGACTTTCAAAACATTGTGAATGTAAAGTAAAAACAAGGTAACATATTAACTTAAAAAAATAAGTCTTATCTGTCTGCCAGCGATGTTTATTTTATTTTAAAGGATGTTTCCAAATAACTTTGTTCAGTTGTAGAAACAATTTTGTTTTTTGAAACAAAAACAAAAACAATATAGAAATAATAAATCTATATTTATATGTATAGGTTTAGGTATATTACTAATATTGTATTACAATTGCTTTGTACCTTTGCCATATCTTTTAATATTTCCTGTTACGAGAGGTTTCGGGCAGATATCTCTTATAAAGAGATAAGTCATCATTTGTGCAAATTCTCTTAACTTATATGTAACTATATCTGTTTTGTAGTACAAAACTATGATAGATTAATGATGCATAATTCTAAAGTGTGAATTTATTAGTATTAGTTTAATTTTAAATAATGTCACTTCTATGGATTTACATCAAATGTTAAAATAGCGGGTACGATTCCAGTTCGACCAGGCAGTTTTAAAAAAATCATGAACAGTTTAAGTTGCAGTAAATTAAAATAACATCATATTTAAGTAAAATTTAATTTACAATATTTAAGGTCATGACCCTTACCCTTCAGATAACAAAGTTGTGGGAGGCCTTACATATTATTAGATATAAAAGGTTCATTAGCATTTTACAGAGACAAAACAACATTAGTAAAAATTGTTTAAACATTGTGTTTGCGAACTTGAGGTTTGTTTGTTGTTTTGTTCGTTATCCCTTGATATCTGAACTAACTATCGATCATCATGAACTTTTGCACTCTCCTTTTTAGAGGAATATAAAAAACAATACGATCCCTTAAACACAATAAAAAATCATGCTCTTGAGGGATCAAAAAATTATAGAATCCGACATCATGTGTATATAATATTATTGTTGTTTGTTTTTGTTGACTACAATGCTGTTTTTATTTACAATGATCAGCTCTGACTTTATCCGACGAAAATGACATAAGAAGTGTCTCTTTGATTATCTCATATAATCGCTTATTACTTACTTTTATTAAAATTAAATTAAATTTGTATCTTTTACTTTTATTGAGAAAACTGAAAGTCTTTTTTTTGATTATATTGATATCGGTACCTACATATAATTGAAAAAATATGGAATACAATAATACTTAATATAAAATATTTATTTATAATTTTTTTTATCTTTATTGTCCAAGATAAGGCACAATGGGCGGATTAATACTAAAAAACATTCTCTGCCAGTCAACCCGAAGAAAATGGTTAAAAGAGAAATTGACAATATAACGGTAAAATTAAGTAACAATAAGTTTTATACTAGTTTACAAAAAAAAAACACTAAGCTATTAACTAAATATACAAAATGAACACATACATACAATATATATAACATAAACATTAAATTTAAAAATATATGCTAACAAAAAAAATAAAACAAGTATATACAGTTTACATAATATATACCAGACATATGTCGTTAATACTAAATACTTTCAAATAAAAATTTAGGAATAGATTTCTTAAAAGCGAATGTGCTTGGGTAACGTCGAATATATTCAGATAGGCCGTTCCAGTGTTTCATAGCGTAGACTGTGAAGGAGTTGGAACAGAAATTGGAAATGAAAGAAGGAACGAAAAGCTTAACATTAGATGAGGATCGAAAATGTAAGTTGTAAGTAATTCCTAATAGTTTAAATTTATGTTTTAAATATTGAGGAGAAAATGCATCGCTAAGGATAGAGAACAATTGACATAAATAACTAAAAGATCTTCGCTCACAAAACTGGGTTATATATTATTTTTGAAACAAGAATTATATAAATTTGTCTCTAAAAATTGAAGGTTCGGAATTGATCCCTCGATTGTAATATAGTATTTTATGAGCAGCCTAAACTTATGATTTCTTATAGATTTTTGTAATTTTTATTAAAAATAAAAATGTATTATTGAAATTTGACTTTGGTTTCTTTTTTATCAGTGAGGCAGTCGATTTTTGTGCGCAGGTAATTTCATGATTTTTTATTTCTTCATTGTCTCTTAAAAAATAATTTTTCAGTCATTGCACTTATGTTTTATAAAAACCAATAATTCTGACTTTTTTTATTAAGTCTTTAATTTATGTATGTAATGTCGAATGTATTACAAGGAAGCTGTGATTTTTTTTTCATAAACATGACAGAAGTCTCTTTTGAAGACTTTATTTTGTGACTTTATATAATGTTATAAGATAATTAATGTTATCATTTAATAAAAAAAATAGGAATTTAAATAAACTTTAATTACTTACATTTCAATTTTAACCTGCGTGACTTTTTAAATGTTTTGTAGCATGATTGTCTCGGATAAGTAAGATATGATTTTACAAGAGGAATTAAATAAACATAATAAATAACTAGGAACGCCACCAGACCCTCAATTTCGACTCGCTGCGATCGCGAAATCTCGGTCTCGTTTGCATGTTGAGCGAAGCGAGGCAAGCCGAAGGCTTCGTCTTGTTGTGGGATGTCGTCATTGTAGACCTTACACTTGCGATATTTTTTTTACATTGAAGTCTATGGGAGTGATGTTTTTTGGACATTATTCCTCAACGACAATGATTTTTTTTTAAATTTATATTTACAAACCACCACACATATCAGCATGGTATGTGTGCAAAATTTGAAACCGAACCGTTAAGCCGTTTTAATGCCAACTTTGTAAAACCAAAGCAAATTCTCTCCAGTAGAGCGCTGCGCTCGCTTCGCTCAATAATAGCAATTATTATTATTTAATTATGTTATCGTTATCTTAAAAAAGAAATGTTTGTATTTTATTGTAAACAAAAAGTCAACAAAAATGCGAGAAAATACGATATATAGCAACCATAAACATACAGGTATTATCGACATCATTTGCAACTCTTTGCAAAAACCCTCGTCGGTTCTTGAAAACATCTTAAACTAGTTTTGTCAACATTCCAAATCCGTGAGGAATAAAAGTTGGAGATTACCAGAAAAGGCCGTAACAAACTGTTAGATTGCTTGATATATTGATCCATACGTAATATTTTATTTATTCTGTTTCCTGTTTTCATAAAGTCTCATAAATACTTAATAGGGTCCGGGTCAGATAATAGTGTTTTATAAACCGTTAAGTATAAAATTTTTCTTCCAAATAACAAAAATATTCATATTTCTATATATATGTTTTTTAGTAAAAAAAAATTTTTATCAGTTTGATAGCCTAACTCAATACTGATTATAATTCTCGAGAGGATTTCCTACCTAGTAGATATAGAAATATAGAGGTAGTAGTATAATAAGAATAGTTAAAGTTGCTTTTTCGTTTAAATTTATATGTACTGGATAAATAAATCATAACAGTAAATATATATTTTTTTAATTGAAATATTCATTCATCTCAAAATTCATTATTTTGCGAGTGCTAAAGTAAACGAGTTCTTATAAAAGGATATAATGATTTTCGACAAAGTAAATATGAAATGAATATAAAATAAAATCGAAGAAATGGTAAAGGTGTTAGAAAATAATATTTCGTTCCTATAAAATTAAGTTCTTAAGACTTTTTTTTCATATTGAATTAGAATGAATTTTTAAAGTGCGAACTAATTTACTGTGACTTTTAAATGATTTGTATTTTTTCCTTTTGTAATAAAAAAAAAAAAACATGATACGTTGTGTTAATTTGGTATTGTTTAGTCTTTTGGTGCAGTGGTTTGGTAGTCTAGTCACTTTATTTATGTTGACTAGGTCTATTTAAATTTTCGGAAATAACTTTATTTTTATTAAACACATGAGAGAAAGAAGAAGATACTAAAAACTAAGAATACTAATACACTTTAAGAAGTTCTAAACACATAGGTGACCATGGCACTGAAAAAAGATATCCTTAATTCAACCATGTTAATAATTTTGAATTACAATTACTTCGTACTATACCCATGTTATTTAATATTTTCTGTTACGAAGGGTTCTGGTAGAGATCTCTTATAAAGAGATAAGTCATCCTTTGTGTAAATTGGTCGCCCTGTATAATATTAGATATAAAAGGTTCGTTGACAGGGAATGCAGAGACAAAACAACATAAGTAAAAATTTAATAGAAAATGTTTAATATATTGATATATATAAAAATTGAATTTGTTTGTTTTATTGTTTGTTATCCCTTCATATCTAAACGACTTATCGATCATCATGAACTTTTACTCTCTCGTTTTTAGAGGAATATAAAAACGATTACAATACCTTAAACACAATAAAAAGTTATGCTCTTGAGGGATAAAAAAATTATAGATTCCGACATCATGTGTACATAATGTTATTGTTATTATTTTTGTTGATTACAATGCCGTTGTTGTTTACATTGATCAGCTCTGATTTTATGCGACGAAGATGGTATAAGAAGTGTTTCTTTGTTTCTCTCAGGTAATCTCTTATTATTTGAACTTTTGCTTTAAACTTAACCTAATTTAGTATCTTTTACTTTTATTAAGAAGAATGAGAGTCGTTTTTGAGTATAGCAGTATCGGTACCTACAAATATTAGAATAAAAATACCATGGAATACAATAACACTTAATATAAAATATTATTTTTCAACTAACAATATATATAACCCAGCTTTGTCTCTTTAAATTGAAAATTAAGGACTCAACCCTCGATTAAAATGTAGTGTTTTTATGTATATTACAAATTCTAACTTATGATTTCTTATACTTTTGTGATAACATTTTTATTAATAATAAAAATGTATTTTTGAAATTGGGTTTTAGTTTCTATTTTAATAATGTTACAGTCAGTCTGTCGATTTCTGCAGGTACGTAATTTAATTATATTGGTTCTTCTTTGTCTTTTCAAGGTATACAATATAAATCATGCTCAGCTATCACTTTTAATAAAATATATAAAAAATATTTTGGACTTTTTATTAGTCTTTAATTTCTTTATAGTCTTTAATTTCTCTTTGAGGAAATTCTCTTTAAAGAAATCGGTTCGTGCGTAGATGTATTACAGGGAAGCTGTGGTTTTTTTTTTTGGTAAAAGTATGACAGACATCTCTCTTGAATACCTTTTTTGTGACTTTATGATGTTATAAGACGAGTAATGTTATCATTTAATAAAAAAATAAGAATTAAAGTAAACCTTAATTAGTTACATTTCAATTGTAACCCGCGTGTTCTGTCAAATATTTTGTAGCATGATCATCTCGGAAAAGTAAGATATGATTTTACAAGAGAAATGAAAAAACATAATGAATACTAATAGTAATTATTAGTATTATTATTTAAATAATATTTTAAATACTTAATGAAGATAATGTTATCGTTATCGTAACAAAGAAATGTTTGTATTTTATCATAATAAAAAAATCAAGTAAAAATTTGAGAAACTACGATATATAGCGACCACACACATCCAGGCAATATCGATAGCATTTGCAGCTCTTTACAAAATCCTCATCGGTTTCTGAAAAAGGCTTAAACTAATTTCGTCAGCATTCCAGACCCTGGATGAATTGAAATTGTAAATTTCAAGCATGGAACAAGGCAGCAACCAACTGATTCTGTTTCCTGTTTTCATAAAGATTCATAAATACTAAATTTTCTCCGGGACAAATAATAACGTTACACAAACCGTTAGTTATAGCCCAAAGAGTACTTTTAAGGCTAAAAAATATAACAATACAATGACGTTAAAGTATAAAATGAAATGTGCTTCTAAGTTGAAAAAATTTTCATGACATTTGAAGATAAATTTAAAATTTCGTACCCAACTTGTCGTGTAGTGCAGCTTAGTGGTGTCAATCCCGTGTAATCCTTTTATACCCTTTTAGTAAAATATTGATTTTTTTTTTACCATTTTGATAGCCGGACTTGATATTAAATTATAATTCCCGAGAGAGAGTACCTAGTAAATATTGATAGCGTCAGTACTTTTAGTACAACAGGTTTGGTTTAAGTTGGTTTTATGTTCGATTTATAATTGTCTGGATAAGTAGTAAGTGACTTAAGACAAAATAATAATTATTATTTTTTCATATAAAATAAGATAAAATTGTAAAAGGGATTAATAAATTTACTGAGAATTTGAAAATAACTTGTAAATTTGATATTCGTAATAAAAAAGCAAGAACATGGTTTTAGTTATGTTGACTAGGTCTATTTGAATTTTCGGAAACTTTATTTAATATTGAATAATATATTGTTAGAGAAAAGAAGTTTTGCGGTAAAACATCTATAAATGGAACGTTTCAATCATATTTACATTCATTTGCTGGCTTGATCTCGAATCGAACGGACGTAATCGTTTAGTGGTTTCGGTATTAGTTTAACGGTAACGTAAGCCATTTTTGTTTATGGAATTACGAAAGTAATCGTTACGTTAATATTTTAGTTGAGTTCTAGTTTATGTTTGTTGATTTATTGTTAATTTGATTCCCAGCTTTATTACATTTATTTTACAATTCTGTTAAAAATAAATAAATTGTAGTTGTCATTTGATTCCTTTTTTTTTTAAGTAATTTCCATTTCTGATTCTTATAATATATTATTTATTTAATAAAAAAGGAAAGAAAAAAGTTTCTTACTTTCTTCTTACACTTTAAGAAGATGTAAACACATAGGTCACCATGTCACGGAACAAAGATCTCCTCCAGGCAACCATTGTGTATACACTTGTGATCCTGAAGAGAACAGGAAAGAGGAGTATAATTCTTACTCACAAATCAAGAATCATTTCATGTACCAGTACTGACAAATAATTATAAAATCTGTAAAATTATACATATGTCAATGAACATTTTATGAAAGTTAGATTATTATATAATTTTCAAGTCTACTGTCAAAATACAACTTCTTTGGTCTCATGCCTACAATTACATTTAAAATCAAATAAAAAAATAACATAAATTAATTTAAATCTTGATTATGAAGAATAATCAAAATTGTCGATGTAAAAATCATTATCGTCACGAATAATTGAATTAACAGATTAATTATTAGCATAGCGTATGTTAATTTACGCAAAATGTATTTGGTGGATATGAAAATAATTATGTAATTTGTTCTCAAAAATTTAAAATCGTGTTTATCGCATGATAAGATAACGGTAAAACCAAATAAATAAGAAAAAAAGTTTTTAATATAAAATCTTTATCGTACTCCCGGAGTCAATCATTTTAAAATGAAGATCTAATTAAAAGGCAATAATGTAAACATCACTCAGATACAATAAGGCGTTTGACGTAAAATGTATATTACAAACTCTAACAAAGAAAATTGAACAAAATGTCAAGGAGCAAAAACATACAATAGAACAGGCTATTCAATGTTTTTGTTCAAGTTCAAACTTTGCAGTAAAAGGTCATTTCAATACCATATGAATACCACTACTATACATCCCGTGAATTACTTACTTTTATTATATATAGTATTCCAATATATTTTTATATATAGTATTCCAATAACCGTCATTTATTGGTTGGCTGAAAAACCTTTCATGTGTGACATTGAATGAATCAACGAATTGGGTACTTAAGATACTGGCAACTAAATAAAAATATTGGCAACATTTTAAAATATTCATTTAGAATATTGATATCATTGTTTTGATAATTAACTTTATGCTATGTACTTTGAGTTATTTGATAGTAAAAATAATAAATAGATATTAAGCCTGGTCGTGAAAATGAAACAAAGAGAAAAATATACAGTAAATATTTTGAGGAATAAATGTAAAATAAATATTACTGTCCAAAGAATTCGGAATATTTATGGAATTTTGTCAAATGAACTGAGAGAATTCTGCAAAGTATATAACTTTAATAATATTTAATGAGCTAATATAAATAAACTGCAATAAAATAAGTTAAACCGGTTTTATTTTGTATATTATAGAAATTTAAGCTAAAAGATATTTTTTTTTTTTTTAGTAGCAACTTTAAAAATTTAGAGATATATATGTTTTAAGAGTTTTGTTATGGTTCCGCTCTAAGCTATTCAAAGCGTTAAGAGGTATTGTATCTATTTTTTTATTATTTTAAGAGAGCAAACGATCCTGCGGGGTCACAGATAAAATGTGATCACCGCCGCCGACGAACTCTTGCAACATCTGAAGACTCACAAAAGTATTGCCGCACTTGGAGTATACGCCTTCTTTGAAAGTACCGTTATCCTATCGATCTGGAAACACCGCTGAAGGAAGTTCATTCTACATCTCAGTGGTACGTGGAAAAAAAGTCCTTGAAACGCATAGTAGATAATCGCCACGTATCCCGGTGGTAAGGATGATAATGCAGGCGGTGACGTGCTGTGCGGTGATGAAATTCGGCGGTAGGCAGATTAAAAAGTTCTTCGGAACACTCTCCGTTGTAATTACGATAGAAGACGCACAAAGAAGCCTCATCTCTACGCAATACCAAAAAAGAGTCCAGCCTTTTACAGAGCACTGGGTCCCTGACAATCCAAACAGCTATCCGTTGTACGCGGTCAAAAGATAGAAGCTGATATTGGGGTGATCCAGACCAGAGATGAGAACAGTACTATATTTGTGGCCGGACCTGTGCCTTTCAAAGCGCAAGTCTTTGACCGGGATTGAAATAATGCCTTGCCCTATTGATCACACCTTATTTCATCGAGGCCAACTTGGTCTTGCTCTCCAAATGACCAAACTTGTATCTTTTGGGAACTGAATTGAATGAGGTTCAGTTTACCCCATTCTGAAACCATCCTCATGGATTTCCCTAGAGAAGATTCAAGTTTTTTTAGGCACTCGTCGACGTTTTCTCGGGAGAGGGAACTGCACGGCCGGAATTTACCGCACCCCCTATGCTCTCATCCGCTTAACATTGTATGTTGGAAATATCCAACATATCATTGATGTGCAGGACGAACAGGGTTGGGTATAGCACGCATCCTTGGGACACACCATCATTCACGGGCTTGGGGTCCGATCAAAAACCGTCAAGAACTACCTGTAAGCTCCGCCCAGTGACAAAACTGGTGATCCACCTGTATAAACTCTTCGGAACAAAATCTTTAAAAATCTCACAAACTATTTTTGTAAGTTTAGTTTCATGTATTGAAGACGTGGCTATTATATTTGTCAAAAAATAATGCATGATTATATTTGGTCTCGTTACTATTTATTTATTAGTATATATAGAAACAGATACACTTCGTAAGCCTTCTAAGTAAGTTTAGGTTTAAATATATAATTCTAATAATAATAAATATAACATAATAATTTAAAATGTAACATAAAAAGTCTCATTTTTAATGTAAATGTTATGTAAAAATAATTTTACCGCATTTAGTACAAAAACTTTCTTTTTTAAAACATATATTTTTTAATATTATATCAACATAAGCAATATATCGTCTTATAATATAACAATACGTTGGTATAAAAACTATTAAAACCTGATAAATATTTGACTTTATTGTAATTATTAATATTATTAACCGAATTCGGATTATTGATTAAAAATTTAATTAGTTTAAAGTGAACGGCGTCAGAATGAAATTGAATAAATTTAAATGAATTATCGATAAATTTGGATGAATATTCAATTTCCTTTCCATACTATAGATTTTACTAGAACAAATAGTTTGAGTTTGTTAATTACTTATGTAAATAATATATTATTGACTAATTGCAATACTCGGTGTATCAAACAAAATATTATAATTTTACTAGAAATTAAACCTCTTTCTTGTATTTTCATCAGAATAAGAATGCATACATTTTGTATAATCTTAAAATTGGAAGTCATTATAAAATAATTGCAAACACACATTGTGTGGAAGAGGTTTTTGGCCTTTCAGGAATCTCCATACGAGGATACTCTCCCTCCCTCCCTCACAAGAACAACTCCATGTTCTTTCCTTTATACAGAACCGATTTACTTCTTGAAGTATAATTATGAAGTGAGGAGAAAAACATATCCATAATACTTATAACATTATATTATACTATTACACATCTATTTCGAATAAGTTAATACTTATTAGAAATAGAATGATTAGAAAGAATCTAAAAGAAATTACGAAACCACAATTTAGATAATTGTTATTTTTGTTTTATTTATTTGTTTTAAAGTCAAAATTCATATTTTTAAAACTTTAAGGAATAAAATTCATTTCAAATTAGGTTAACGGCACTGATCGTGGTTACATGGTGTGATCGAAACGTCGAGGATGGTTTTATAAAGCTTTTATTTAATAACGCGATTAACTCTTGTTAACCTAATTTAGAATGAGTCCAAATTCAGTCTGGAATTTATATCTGATTTATTCAATTTATTCTTTTTTTAAAATGAGTAACCTGTTAAGTTCTGTAAACAACGATCTACGAAGTTGGTAGAAATAAATAAACTAAATAAATATGTGAACGTGCGTGATATATAAGTAGAAAAAAAAACTTATCCTAAAACGTTATGCACGTTTATACTGTAAGGGGTATAGAAATTTTAAATTTAAGAGTATGACAAAGGCAAAAGTTAATTTTATAAATAATAATATGAATGTAATAAAATAATTTTAAATCTAAAACAAACAATTACAATGATAATACTATCTAACCTTACCGCATTTAATACTATTATTTAGGTTCAAAACAAATAAAAATAAATACTATTACTATACTATTTATAAAATAAGTTGTAAGCACAGGTTGCACACCACATTTACTTTGATTATTTATTTTCATACATATGATAAAGTATAATTATGAAAGGCCACAATTATAACGTCAACAATTGTCACACCGCTTTTATAAATGTTGTCGAATTTTATTTGTGTATCCTTTTAGAACCGCATGAGAAATGGAAGGTTTATCTAAAGCAAATAAATTGAGTAAACGTGATTCGCCTTCAACATTTCAAGGTTAGAATTGTATTTTAAAAGATGTATTGTGTTTATACTTTAGAGTTCTTACATCGATTTTAAAAGATTTACTGTAATATATGGAAATATTATTTTCTTATTTTTGCTAACATGATCTGTTTTACAAAATATATAGCATTAAAAAATTACCGAAACGAGCGGGACTTGAACCTGCGATCTGGCGACCTGCATATATATCTCTGCCCGCTTTGATAAATGTTCCACGAGATATATATATATATATATATATGTATATATATATATATATATATATATATATATATATATATATATAAACAAAATTTGAACTGATTCCGTAGTCATATCATTTGATACGGCAGCTTATTAGTAAAGCGATGGTTGCCCAGACGTCGCCTTAGATATCTTAAGGTATTGATGAATTTTTCGATTTTTTAAGCCTGACATGGCTATACATGTTTCAAGACCATTTCAAACACTATAAAAATATATGTTTTTTTTTAATATTCAATAGTGAAAATGTTTATGATGAGTCATATTTTACTACTGTGAATGTTTACAACCTGTGTAGTCCGACGTACTCCTCACCGCAGGCGTACCTTTTGTCTAACAAACTTGATATTCCTTTGTAAAGAAACAAAATAATGATGTCAGGGAATCTTGGGTGTTTATAATATATTTGTTTTTATAAGAAGAAGAACTGTTGTTCGTTTAAACTAACAAGCTATTATTTTTATTTATCGAGCAGCAAAGAAATACTTATAAATAATAATCTACTTATAAAAAAACATTAAAAGTTGTAATACCAAAAATTGCGATGTCGGAATTATAATTCTCCAAATCGGATAAAAACCTCTTTAAGGAAACTTTTCTCGAAACCAAAAGAACATTTATTTCATTGTTAACAAAAGAAGATATAATACTCCAACCTTTGTTTTAAAAGAATGTCTCATCTCGTTCTGATTTAAGGTAATTATTTTTTATATAAAAGTTTTGTTTTTCATTTGTAGTTAAATTCTATATAAAAAGAGGGTAAGCTCAACTATAGGACAAGCATGATCTTTTTAAAAATTCATGTTCAAATCATAATTTTTTTATTCAGTATTACTGTAATAATACTATGAGCTTTATAAAATATATATATATATTGTTATAAAACACGTATTATTAATATTGATGTAAAAGAAAAAATGGTTTTCTAGTTCATATTACCACCAAGAGTGGCGATTCCCATACTAGTTCACTGTCCCCTCCAGAAAAGAAGAGACAATGAACTAGTATGGGAAACCATCTCTTTGAAAAATATCCAACATATTTATCGATGTCCCGAGGTGTAAAAAAACGATCACCTATAGAATGTTAAATTATCAACGGCGTGTGGAGAGGTTGGTTGGCGCAGAGACTCGAAATTAATTATAATTATCCGACTGTACTATATTTAATTATACGACTGTAATCTCGTAAATTTTATAGAAATTCGCCCGACTAGTTTCGAACCCTTCCGGCGCCCTTATCCATGAATACAGAGCATTGTGATATCGGGGCGTAAACTGTTTACTAATATAATAGTAATCACGAAAATCCTAATAAAAAAAATCTAATCCAATTTCAACAATTTAATATTAAAATTGTTTAACTTGAGTAAGCTTTGGTTATTACTTAAATTTTATATTTATTATTATGATTATGTAAATTGTAATATGTACATTAGAATTTGATGTATGTACATCATTAGTATCAATATTAAATACAAAAGTAACAATTCGTTTATTGCTACTATAATAAGCAAAGAAATTTTTACATTGAATGTCAACTAAAAATTTTGCTAAGACTACATCAAGTACGGGCTGTCTATCCGAAAAACAGTTGGCACTGTGAGTTAGACTGAGAGAGCAGCAGCCTACCTGCAACTGCCGTATGCGTGAGAGAAAAGGAAGCCAGACAGATTTGCGCCGTAATGCGTTACGTAACGAAGCGGTTCACCCTCCCATAACTTGTCAATTAAAAAAAAACATAACTGAAATTATTATATATTATTTAGTATTATTTTCATTAACTTAAAATTTAGGATTTTTTATTAAAAATAAAATGTATTTTTGTAATCGCACACATATATAGATATTTAGAATATTAGCAGACAAGGGACATAAAATTAAATAGACACTAACTAAAGCCTTCTTATTTTCTATTCGTCTAACATAATATTTTACTACTTGTTTATATTTATAAGTGAAGTAAAAATATTTATTGGGACTTTATTATGAGATTATATGAATTATAATTAATTTTATGAACAGGTGAAGGATTTTCAAAATAATTTTACAACGTTTATTAATTGCGAGATGGCAAGAAAATTTTAATGTAGAAACTTGGTTAAGCTGATTGTGCTTTTGACATAATGAAACTTGACTGATATTTTAATAATGTTGGTTAACATTTTACATTCTATAAAAATGAATAGTTTTTTATATAGAATATATATTTTTAAATAATATAATTTGCGTAATTGTAATATCATGATATTATTTCATCTGTACAATAATGTGTGTTTCGTGAAATCGTTACCAAATTCAATATAAACATCATATAAACGTAACTCACTTTTGTTACTGACTTCGCTTTTTTCGTACTACAAGATAATTAAACGTCGCGACATTACCTTGCTAGTCGCATACTCCAGTCTTGTTCCTGTGGGTACCAACATAAATATCTTACGTCTTAATATCCACCCACAGTAGATATTTTTATACGTAATGTGGGTAGATATTAAAAGTTATGTAAGTTACAAAAGTGTGAATGAGCAGGTACTTAAAATACTTCACACTAGACATCTTATATAATAAACATATTTTTATCATATTCATTTTAATATTTTTTTAATATATAAATAAGTCGATATCTTTTTCTGAAAAAGTCGTTTGGTTATTCTTATCATTAGGCTAAAAAAACTTGAGGCTAAAATTATCAGACCTGGTTTCTAAAAATCCACTTCTAAAAGTAATATTATAACAATCTTACTTTCCCTTTATACACCATAATTATTAATTTATTTAACCATATTAAAGCGTATTATTTTACTCAAATTTCTTCGATTGAATTTTTTTGTTCTTACTAGTTGATAACTCTTACTTTAAAACTAAAAAAAAGCAACAATATTGCTATATTCATACTTTTAAGAGTTCCTAGAAGACCAGCTCATGTAGGTACTAACAGAAGCGGAAAAAGTAACATGAAATAAAATGAATTCCTGTAAAGTTAATTATTAACAAATTAATTCCTATGAAAGTAATCATGAAATAAAACAAACAACAAAAAAAGGTTAAAGAAAGAAACAGTAATAGGTAAAAGCCTCATCGCATTAATTTATTGGTTAACAAAAATATTATATTTTAATATTTTTTTTTATTTCTTAATAAAATTCATTCCATATAATGATAATTGTACTATAGTCATTAAATTAATTGTTATATAGCCTAAACCTATTTCATTAATTTCAATATTTAACAATATTTTCAATATTTATTTATAACAGTAATTCTGGATCACTAAATCACAAAATAAAAACTTTTGGATATTTTTGTTATCAATAGCCTTTTTTTTTCCTGTTATTAACACACATCGATTGATACTACAACCACGCCAATACCTCATTTATTTGTTTAGAAATCGCATACTAAAAACATATACACATATAATCATACAACATACTATTATTACTATTGACTATAATCTATTATTCCAGCTAAGCGAAAAAAAAGGGTAAAAATTTTATATATATCTAAAAAGAAACTAATTCTCACTTCACAAACACTGTGTTGTGTGTGATACGAAGACGTACACGTATTTATAGTAAGTACACGAGAATTTGAAAATTGAATTTGAGAATTTTTAAATACGTTGTTATTAATATCGAATATGAACTCTAAATTAATTTCATTAAATTATTTATTTATTTATGTTTTTAATATTTATTTATTTATTTATTTCTTCATTCTTTCTATCTTTCTTTCATCCACCACAGTTAATTACATACAAAAGTAAAAACGAAGACGTATACAAAGGATGAGGTTATCTCTACAAAGAGATCTCTTCCAGCTACCCTCGAGTGTAGGAGAGGGTGTTACAAAGGGCAGAGACAGGTACATAGATATTACTATAACATTGTACAGTAATTTACTTTTATACTTTATACAATAATGTTCTTTTATATTTTATTAATAAGCTAGCAGCTAAAAAGAAAGGCAAGAGCGATGGCAAACCGGGGGCAAGTTTCAAATAAGTAAAATATCCCGGGGACATTATGAAAGGGAGAGGTTGAAGATCTCCACTTTGTTTTAATAAAATATTATTATTAAAATGATAATTATATGATGGTTATTATGAAACTGTTTCTAATATGTGATAACAAAAGAAATAATTTATGTTTGTACCGTACCTACATCATGCAGACCAAAAACCAAAAATTAATATAAAAATTGTTATTTATCTGTTAGTTCATTAATCACTTAAAAGGATTTAAATGAATAGGTGACTTATTATTATATTTGTTAATGATATACCATAATCTAATCATAAAGTTAGGAGTCAAACAAACTAAATACCCACTTACCAAATGATGTTTGATTAAAATGATAAATGGATTTCAACAGAAGACGAATACGAGTACAGTTATTGCTTGCAGTTCACGACTGCGTGCTGGTTGTTACATATTTAGAATAAAAAAATTAAATTAATGAAATGATAGCTTTGTCTCACTCCCTCAAGCTCGAATTTTCTACCAGAGCAAGCGCTTCCGCCGGTAATTAATTGTTTAAAAAAGACAAATTTGTGTTACTGATAATGGATCATTTATTAAATTTTATGATTCGCGTGTTGGGAGAGTGGGATTAACTTATTCGTCTTCGGTTGAAAATCTCATATAATTAAAAATCATTTTTTAGCTATGTGGTTCGTTTGACTCCTAATTATATTTCGGGTTTCTTTCAAAGTCGAATACAGTTATTACTTACATATGTTTAGAGTAATATAAATCATCAATAAAATTAAAATAAAAGTAAACAAATTATACACTTGAAACGACAAACCTCATTTCAGTAGAAAATAATCATTTATTGTCTATTTTTTACATTTAGTTATAAAGTATAATTAAAATCTTTGTTAAATGAATGACTTGCTCAACTTAATAAACTGGTTACAATATCGTTTATCGCGCTGTTAAAGTTATGAGTAACATTAATAATATGAAAGTAATAACCTAGCTTCTGTGTAAATATAGCGATTACAAATTTGTTTTTATTACTTTTAACAACGTCTCTACAATAGTATTTTAGAAAAACGAACAATTACCTCAGCCTGCAGGCTTCCGAATTAATTTCCAAACTAACCGCTGATGCGAGTAGCTAAGCTTGATGCCGATCTTGTACAGTGGAATTCAAATTTAGAGACATCGATACCACTTTTTGTACCCAGTGCGATATATTTTTTGAACTGACTTAATTGTTTGGTATTTAAATAAAAGATATTCATTTGCCTCAATGGTCTAGACTTATCTATGTAGAACTAAGGTAATGACGCTGGACAAACACTAGGTTCTTTGGGGATAAGTTGAAGTTTAGTGAGTGGTTGGTAAGACCCAGGTCTGGATAAGATCATTAATTTTAGTAACAATAGTTCCACTTTCAAATGTAATGTTACCTAATCTAATTAAACTAATTATTTGAATTCTTTGAGAAAGTCTATTACATTGTTGCTATTTACTTTATAAATATTTAAGTTTTTATTTAAACAAAAGGACCAACAACTTCAAATTGAACTACTGTATTATTTAATGTTTCTGGCCAAAAGAGTCCATCATAATATCTAGAACAGAATTTTATTATTGTAGTCACTCTTATCCATTATAACAGTCGCGTTCGAACGTCGCATGAACCATACGAAGCCACCCCTAGTTGACCTACAAACAGTATTGCTGCATTATGAGGAGGGAAATACTACATGGGCACACTGAACACTAACTACTTACGGTGAGATACAGAAGAAACGCTGGTAACAACCTAATACAAGGACGAAGTGCGTTGCCTTTGATTATGACATTAATAATAATTGGAACGACTTTAATTTAATGAAAGGTATAATCGATAAATAATTTCCAGTATTGTAGACAGTGAAAACATCAAAATCTGTTGAGTAATTTTGAACCTATTGAAAAAAAGACATACAACAACTAATTCGTGTTATTAGTACTTCGTGTTATTAAATAAATAAATAATAAAAAATAAATCCAGTAACGAAAGACTTGAGAATGATAAACGGGTCTCTTCTAAACCTGCGTTATCCGACACGATTAGCAAATTGGGTCAGGGATTTCACAGGATCACTCTAATAGCTCATACGAAAACAGATTAGAGACTCAAGGACATTAAGGTTGATCTTCTCTAAAAAAGATGTAAGTTTTAACGAAATCCTTAAGCAGGTAAAATTAGGTCAAAGCATATTTTATTGTTATTAAAAGATCAAATGAGTGTTTGTAATTTGGCTATAGAGTATAAAGAACTTTTCAGTAATAAAATAAATACAAATTAATTTTTTTTTTTAACTTAACCAAAATCCATACAATCAATATGTTCGTGTAATGCGTCAACTAACAAACAAGTATTATTTAATACACAAAAAAAAAATTTGCTCTAGTTCCGTCTTCAATATCAAAGTTAACATGTACATAAGAAAACTGTCTTTTTCACACATTTACAGTTAAAAAGACAAAATAATGAAATGATAGTTTTTGTCTCACTCCCTCCCTCCAGCCTTAAGTTCCTAACAACGCGAACGCACTCGACGGGAATTCACTACATGTTTGGTATTATCGCACATAATTTTTTGCATTAGCCTTGTTGGTTGTATAAACGATTTTACCAACACCAGGCCTAAGCGGAGCAGTTAAAGGATGATTTTTTGAAGAAAGTGAAAATGTTTTGTTTTCTTGTTTGTTTGAAAATGTTTTGTTTTCTTGTTTGTTTGAGAAGAAATTAAGGAAAATATGACTTCGACGACGCCCGTTTTCGTTATTGAACGATCAGGGGACTTAAGTTATTACTAAATATTTTTGATGCCTAGAAAGAATCACAAGATGCTCTTGGGGTTTTTTATGATTTATCTAAGGCAGTCTAATATGATCAGCATAAAAGTCTAATTAGGAAACTACAATATTACGGAGTAAGAAATACAGTTCTTGATTTGATTGGTTCTTATTTTAATAAAAGAATTTAGAAAGTAGATGTGACTAAAAAGTGTTCCCTTGGTTCACTTGTCAAAATGGATGTGCAACTCTATTGCGTGCGCTCTATTTTAGGGTCTTTCTTGGTCCTTATTTACTTAAATTACTAACCGTATCTTGTGAGTGATAAACATGAGGTAGTATTGTTCGCCGATGACCCTTCTCTAATTTTTTATATTAAAAGACGGCGATGTAAACAATGCTCTCTCTGATGTTGTACAACGGTTTGATGCTAATGATCTGTTGCTCAAAAAAAAACAAAAGATATTAAATTTTCTTTACCAAATGTCAAAAATATCATAATTACATAATAATCATCATTCATTTGTACTGTTTTCTTGGGTATTACTTTAATTGAGTTTACAATGAGATTCTCATGTTTGTGATTTATCGAACAAAACTTAGTACTGCCGCATACAAGGTTCAAAAAAATCCGTCTAGTAACGAATATGGAAACAGCCAGATTAGTTTATTTTCGTTATTTACATAATACAAATACAATGTCATACGGCCTGCAATCATGGTCTAATGCGGCAGATATTGACACGATATTTGTACTGCAGAAAAGGGTTTTTCGAGCCATCTATGATATAACATGAAGCCAAAAGAATCACTAAAAAACAAATTCCAAGAATTTAAAATTATGATAAATCAATATGTTTATGAAAATTTATTTTATGTACATAAAAATATAAATAAATTTAAGAAAAATTGCGTTGTACAATCAAATAAAAAGTAATCTAACTATGCCCGCGAGGCTCCATAAAAGAAGTATATCTTTCGAAGTTAATTGTGTAAGTTTTTACAATAAATAAATATTTAGATTTGTCAATATATAAATTTTCATTATACAATAAAGGGAATTTGATAAAAAAAATCCTATTACAGTGTAAAGGATTGCATTAACGAAGGGACGGCCTGAGAATGAATTGTATTTGAGGGAACAGCCTACGCGAATGGCTTGGTGTTATTAAGAACTTGGTATTATTTATTTGGCTACATAGAAGCATTTGTCCTTAGAAGTCATTACTTGCTGTAGCGTTGGGGGTCCGGTTGCTCTCCTTCGTACGTACTCAAACAATGTATGTAAAATTAAGTCTTAGTTGTTATTTTTATCATATTTTTTTATTAAATAAAAGTATATCATCATATTTGTATCGTACGCAGAGAACTTATTATATATTTTATCACTATTTTACTTAACATTTCAATTCTACCCTCTTTGAAAAATTTTGTCGCAATACCGCCTCATACATACTTAAATATTAAGTATCAGGAGTACGTTCCTTGGACTCATTAAAATAGAATGTCTATCTTGGACTAAATGACGTACGAGTACATACACCCACTACGAGGTTACCATTGTGAACTCTGTGAATTATCTGTAAAGGTATACTCTTACCTTTTTTAATTTTATTATCTTTTTAATAAGGTTCATATCGTTGTTTTTAGGTCAGGCAACAGTTGAAACGATAACGCATTCAGACCATTATGAATATGATGAAGGGCCTGTAGAGCTAGAACCACAGGCAACCCGCTTAAAGGCAGCGAGCCCGTCCCACGTCTACACTGACCTCTCAGACTAGACTAGACTAGACTTAAATCTACTTGTCAAAGTTCCTTGTAAAAAACTTATATATTATATTCCACAGAGTCATTACTTTTTTGGTAAATAATAGTGTTTTATTATCACGATTACTTTTTTTTAAATAAAATCATTCATTATTACTTGTAGAAGTCATTGAAACAACTTATCGCAGATAAATCATAATTTATAACTTTAAATATTTTTTTTTAAATTTGACATTATTTTCTCTCTCCATTTTCTTAAAAAACAAAAATACTACTAGTTTTTCCAATTGTGATCATTTTTTCTATTATAATCTGTTTAAAAAATACTAAGAAATTGCATGGTTGCAATCGCTAGAAAACTAATTAGCGCTAAGTTACGTGAATACGAATTGATTTCAATCGATTTGTTTTCAACAAAAACGAATTCAGTTGCATCATCAGGTCGAGAGAAAATGGAAAAAACCAAAAAAAGAGCTTATGGACACCTCAAGACCTGAAAATATAAAATAAAAACGATTTAAAAAATTGGGGTGAGTACAATAACTTACTTAATCCAGAAGTTAATAATCTCAATTATACCATGCATTTAATAATTCTAAGAAAATTGTTGCGATTAATGACTCTACTGCTATTAAAAAGTGATTTTTTGTGACTAATGACGGTCGGTAGTAAAAAATCATATTTGTAATCAGATTATTACGAAATAATATAATTTTAATAGAGTATCAATTTAGAGGTTAATTGTAACTTAGTATAAACCAACTGTAAGAAAATAAGTATACAATAAAAATATAATTATATAAAATACTTTCTCTCCAAGAATGTTGAACCCACATTTTGATGATTTAGGTCACATGATAATTTAATTACAGATCTGAAAATAGAAAAAACCATATTATTAAATTCTAGCTCACCCGCCAAATTAACAATATTTCTTATCATTAGGGTTATAATATATGACATAAAATTGTTACTGGTCAAAAAACAATATTAAATAAAGTCCGGACATGAACATAAAATACTGAACTATCCATTTGGAGAGGTTCTCTACTATGTACGGCTTTAGATGACTCTTTACACAAATAATAGCAGAATAAAGTATTTTATAAATATATATGAGATTTAAATCACTTGATATTAATAAATTAATTCGAATAATATGAAAGGAATCATTGTTTACAGTATTTCGATAATAAACAATTTATATTATATGTAAATAATATCAATGATTAATCATTTATGCAGTAAAAAAAACAAAGGAAAATTGTAACAATTCGTTCTGAAACACCATCAACAATATCTAAATTTAACATAAACTGAACCTATAAAATAGAAATGAACCAAGTTTTCAATTGTCTTAACTGTTAGTAAGCAGTCGGGCAAAGAACTAGTTTGTTTTGCCTAAAACAACTTACTTAAGCAATGAATATAATATAAAAACAGCGAACGTCTTATCTCTTTAATAGACTCCGACTTTTCTGTTTAAGACAGTTTTTAAATGAAACTGCGGTCTCGTACGTACTAAAAGAAAATAAATGAGGTTGAATAAATTAATTAAAGAGGCAATATTCAAGAAACAAAGTAAATTAGCTAAATTAACAACTAAGATGGAAATGTTATTTTTGTTTTGAATTCTTATCGCTCCGAAGTATACTCAAGACCTGCGAATATTATAAAGTTATGCTACAGAAAATATGAAAATTGGCGTTAACGCTTCGCGCGTTCCATCGGAGTAAATTTCCTCTTCAGTGTCCATGTTTTTTTTACTTTAAATATTTGCATGTCATTAGAGGATTATGGTAACTATTCGTAAAATAGAACACAAAATAAAAATACCTTCTACATGACGTCTACATTATTTAATCTATTGTTTTTCACTATATGCGGTTCACTATATTAGATCAAGTGACGTATTAGCGAACTAAGGTTTAACTAGGGGCGCAACCAGACCCTCAATTTCGACTCGCTGCGTTCGCGAAATCTCGGTTGCCGTTTACATTTTGAGCGAAGCGAGCAGTGGAAGAAGAAATCATTTATTGAAGCGCTCTTTAACACTAAAGTAGATAAAGGCATCGAGAAATATTTATTTAAAATTAGTTTTTTTTTTTTAATTTTATTTTTTATTTAAATCACTGTGTGGACATGCTTAATATATGTGCAAAATTTCGTCTTGATCGGATGAGTCATTTATATAACAACCTCGGACATTCAATCAGAAAACAGCGCTCCGCTAGTTTCGCTCAATTAGAAAATCGCCGTGATCTCATTATACTGCATATTTCGATTAGATTAAAAGTAAAAAGTTATGTAGGTCAGCTGTGATTATTTAATTAAACCTTAATTCTATAAGATGTCACTAGATGGGGTTTACTAAGGTAGCCTTAGATCACGACGGTAAAGTAGAAACTGACATTATATTAGGTATTTTTAATTAAATCCTAGTTCGACAATACGTCATTAGATGGCGCTTGCCAAAGTAGCCTTCTTATATTTATGTTTTTCATTTTAGGTATTAAATCTGACTCGTTCCGAAAAAACTTCATGCTTGACTTTATTAAGAGTAGTTTGACCTGGAATATGTTACTTTATTATTCGCAATTTACGTTTCGAGTTATATTGTTAATTTAAAAATCTTATTATATAACAATAAAAATATAAACAAAAATATGGAAGTAATAATATTTGTCTACTCTAATAATTTAGCTGTTAACATGTTTGGATTGATGTTGTGTGTTTGTCTCAGGCTGGTTTAATAAAGATCTTACAGTCAGGAGGCAAACATTAGCATATCATAGCCTGGAAACTGCAAATTACTTTAATATTTAGGACACATAAGAAGCAGTTTTCTATATTATACTATTTTTTTTATTAAATATTTTATGCATTAAAAAAAAAAACCTTGTAACAATATTTTTACACAACACTAAATATATACTTATAAACCACCTTTTATACCGAAAAAAAATTAGTATCATTTTGCTAAAAATATTGGTTTTGACAATATTATTAAAAGTAAGCGCCAAGCACAAACCAGAGCTAATAATGTTTTGACCGATTTCAAGTTATGTCATTATATGCGCAGACTATTCTAAATATTTCTGAAAATCTAATATCTCGTATGAGTTATGAAAAGGCTCCTGTGAAATCCCTGTCCCAATTTGTAAAAGGTATCTAGTAACGCTATTTAATTAGAAGTGACTCGTTTATCATTCTCATGTCTTTAATTACTAAATATTTATATTACGAAATCGTTCTGAACTTAGGCATATCTGCTTCTTATATTAGTTTGAAATTATTTGAAGAATATGTTGTTTTTAATGTGTGTAATTATTTATTTTTAAAGTGTATATCAGTCTATTTATAAAAGCGATATATGCCTTTCATCTTCATAAAAACATTGTTAAGCCTGCCACTTAGTACGTAATAAATTAGATAGCTCTGCTCTTTGATTGGTATTATATGAGATTTATCAATATTCTTTATTATTACTATTATTTATATCTATATCCAAAGCCCATTATACACATAACAATTGTGATGGTAAAAATATTGTATTTATATAACAATGACGTCATTTTTTCAGTTCCATTTATTAAAACAAATAACGTAAGTATTGGTTAAAAAACCAATAATTTATATTATTATTTTTAAATAAGAGGTCGGACCTGACGTGTATAGGTAATATATAGATAATATGAAGGTTGATTAAATAAAGATTGTTATTGAAAATGTCGTTGACTGCATTTTGTCATCCAGTTAGAGACATAATCTACAATGTTCCACTTTCATTAATAAATTTGAAAGAAAAAAATACTATCATATATTATAGTTATTCAATTCATAGAAGTATTTAGATACTTAACAATTCTTTATATTATATTAAAGTTACAGAGAAGGGATTTAGTAATTATTCAGCCAAAAAGAAAATCAGCCGAATTTCTTTCTGAGTCTCTATTTTATGCAGATATTTTAAATTTAAAAACTGCACAGACAACTCAATTAATTAACCAAATTTTTCAGTTGGTTGTACTCAGAACTAGTTGTTCAAAGAAATATTTTGCCTAAAGCATTTCATGTTAATTTGAGTTATGCCAGTGCTCTTTCCTACATTGAAATAATAAAAAAATAACAATAAAATACACTTACTTATCTTTTTAATAAATAGACTCTGACCTTTCTATTAAAGATAGTTTTAAAATAAAACTGCGATATAACTTACAGACAAATGAGGTTAAATAAAATTGAGAAAAATTAAAGAAAGAGTTAATTATCGTGATATTTATATGCAAAAAACAAGGTAAGTAAGCTGAAGTAAAATATAAGACTCAAATATTATTCTACTAGTATATTATGAGTAGGTATTTACCGCTTCGAATTATCCTTCAAACATACAATGTTATATTCTGCAATAGCAAAAGAAATATCTCAATTATCGTAAATACTGTGTGTTACATCTCAACTATAGTTACCCTTTACTCAGCCTTTGGTAGCCTAATTAGTATTAATATACTAAAATATGTTTTTTTAATAATTCAAAATAAAGAGTTCATTTAACAGAAACTGAGATTGCATTGAGATTGAGTTGAAGTATGACACCATATTATATCCATATATGGCACCGATATATCAAGTAATAAGTATAAGAAGTTCAGACCATGGAATCTAAAAATTATTCCATTATTCAAACATTTAAAGGTTAAATACATCTATTCCTTTCAGATTTAGAGTCAATGAAGTCTAGAAAATTTTTCTTTAAAATTTTTCAGACTCTTAAATCTTTTTATAGACAATTTTTTTTTGTAGACCAGTTTTTTTTTTAAATATTAACCGATTTTATCCTTATTTTTTAATTATTAATATTAATAGGTGGACTTATTTTTTTCCAAATATTCAAGCAGTTGAAAGTAGCTCAAAACTTGATAAAATTTTATTTTTAAAGATGTGCATATAAATAGACAGACAGAGATCCACTAAATTAAATATTTAACTACTTAATTTTAATAAATATATATTTTAGTAATTTTCTGCCACACTTCAAGCAACACAATTTGCATAATTTCAATTACAGCCCGTTTTAGACAATGAATCCATTTCAATCACTGCATCCTGTACATTCGATTTGAGAACAAACGCAACATCAATTGGAATAGAATTATTGTTTCAGAGCGGCATTATGGAAACAGATTGAAGTAGATTATTAATTATGCTTTCCAAATATTGGATAAGGATGATTAAATGTGATATGCAACATATAGTTTATGTTTTGAATAAAAGTTTTGTTTTGCATCCTTATCTTACAACACTATATCATGTACTTAACAAGTAGCAACTATGTGAAAAATATATGTACACTTGGAATTATTACAGGTGAAGCCGCCATATTTCTTACTCAATACTATTAATAATCTTGTTATTATAAATTAAGAAATAAGAAAAAGGCAACAAGATAATTTATTAATTAAGAAATAAGAAAAAGGCAACAAGATAAACTGTGCACAGCTTTATTTATAAAAGAATACCATTTGAATTATAATCATATTTAATTTAAATAATTCAACACATTACCTCTCTGTACAATAAAAGTCTATTGATGGTAAATTATGCAAACGTTCCGATAAACATCGACGGCATTTTTCGAGAACTCAAATGTTTTTATTCAATGATATGTCTTTTATGTATTTGCATCATTCTAATTTATTTTCGGAGAAGCTAGAACTTGAAAAACTTGAAATATAATTTTTTACAATATTCTTTTATTGAAATGATGGATATTGTTTTTAAATAAGTTTATAATCTTGTTTGTTTTAGATTTGTTAAACATCCAAACTCTTTTTTTTTGTGTTATATTACATTTAAATGCCGACCCCAGGCCAATAAAATAAAATGTAGCTGGAAAAACGAGCAATAAGTATAATTTAATGGCAGCAATTTCGAGGCAGTCTGCCTCCATTACTCAAGATGGAATATATTACACGGCAATAAGGACTTATAGCGTAATATGAATTTGGCAATAAATTAAGTGAGATAATTTACAAAGTGACTTTATGGGGCTTCTGCTTTGAAGATTGTGAATGAAAATTGAACAAGCTTATCATCCTCACAGCAAATCCTATTGTGAGATAACCCAGAAATATAATAGAACCCAGTCTGGGATGAACAGTATAGTTTTATGTTCAGATTTATTCATATTTCTTGGCATGATATCTAAAAGAGACCGATTTAGAATAACTATATTCTTATGGCTTTTACATTATGTAAATTACTTAAGTTCTTAAAGTACTATATTTATGATATTTCGATATATATAGTAAAATGTATTAATCTTAAAAAAACTAAATACGTAATTTTATTAATCGTTTTATAGTTAACCACATAAAAGGTATCGTTCCAACTGTGATAGAAAGAGATTGAGGTCCTATTATAAAAAAAAAATCTTTAAATATTGGTAATTCAACATACCAATATATTGCATCAGTCGGCATTAGAAGACAGGACCAGTTAGTCATTCTATTGATAAAATTCTTCCTGCATTCAATACATCTCTCACTAGATATTGATTGAAGAAATTAACTAAATGGAAACGGTCATTATGTAATTCATTATCAAAATGATGGCGGTAACGATAGAACTTTTCGGGTTGGTGACATAAATGTATCTTCAGTTGATTTAGCATTAGAGAAGATAGAAGATTATAAATTAAACAAAGAAATATCGGTTTTACTAAAATAAATGTGGAAAATATTATTCCATAAGTATGGTCTTTGTGGAAGAACAATCGGAAAAGGTCTGTGTCTGTAAGTAAAATGTACGTAAAATGTTATATTAGTATTTTGAAAATAACTAAATATAAGTATGTTGACCGTAAAGTTACGTCAATACGGTAACTTATTTAGCGGCAGAACCAAGTACCAACCACTAATCAAACCAGCTATGAGAAGGTTTCGTCCTAATTTAGCTTCAGCATCACAGTGGTTCCAAGAAAAACTGTGGATTCAAAATCCTTCATGGCTTCCCCATTTAACAATACATTAGTTGCACCTGATTTACATTTGAGTAAATTTCTTTATAGTGAAATATTTTCTTCGATTATTTAAAAATAGAATAATAATTTTACATATTTAACTATGATAATTAAGTTCTTAAAGGTTTTTCATTTGTTTTTCAATAATGTATAATAAAATAAAGTAAAAAAAAAGTAATGGACAAAAAAGCGCGAACAGAGCAGTTAATAGGTATAATTATGGTATTTCTATAAAACTTGATGTATTGCAAACCTGCTTTATTCTTTTAAACATTTCTGAATAATACAAAAACCTATTTGGTTACAATTATGATTACATTTAATAAATATAATCCATATATGTCATGAAATTTTGTGGTAATGTGAGCTTATTATCTCACTGATTAAAAATAAAATAATGTGGAAAATTTTATTCATCTAAAATGATATAAAATTGTGGATAAATAATATAAGGATGATGTCAGTTGTTATTTTCATTAATTTTTTATATTTTGTAGTATGTTTACTAAACCATAATATATTTTAACTAATAAAAAACCATACATATGACGGGGGTAGAAAACGTTTAACGGAACAAAGATGACGATAGCTTTTGCTAGCGGCACGTGGTACGTCCGCCACTTTGAACGACTACATCGAGCCACCTGGATATAAAACGCCGTTGTCGCATTTGTATCAGCACGCATTTCTTTTGATTGAGTATTGGTGTACCGCCTGCTGTCACAGTGGAGCGTCTCCTAACTCCATCACAGCCATCATTGACTCCATACTCCATACTCCATTTGATGAACTTTGACTTAAATGCATGACCGACTTATATAAAATCTTTTGATGTTTATACATATATATTCATACTTGTCGCTCGGAGATTAGATAAATGTGAAATCAAATTAGCAAGATGCAGTAATTGAGATGGAATATTCCGCATACAAAGCAGTTTCAGTTTGTCATAGAATTAATTGTGCATTATTTGACTTGACAGTTACTACAATACATTGTATTTTATTACATTTATATCGGTACATTAAATAATACTATATTTATTCCAGTTAGTGTCTGGAATATTATTGTGAAAATCAATCATTTTGTGCGTTTTACACTAAATACATTGTTCTTATCTTAAATTAATAGGAATACAAGGATAAAAGTAATAATATTTTGTTTTACTCATAATTGTTAAACTGGAGTTTTTATATTTTTTATTTATAGCTAAATTTAAAATTTCAATCAGGTTTTTTTTGTTTTACACTGTCTAAGTTAATGTTATAGATAGTATTTATCTCCTATGAAAAAAACCTCTCCATGTTGGTCCGTGATAGTGTTTATTTACAAAAAATGTTTCTCATAAAATGAAATGAGATACGTTTGTGAAATAGATTAATTCAATTTATATATACTCGTAACTTGTAATTTAGATGTATATTTCGTCAGTAATTTGGAGAATATACCTAAAAAATCGTTCTCGTTCCTTAAAATATATTCTTGTTATTGAAAGAAAAAACAGTAAATGTTGCCACTATTATTTTAGAAAATGGTTTTAGAGGTAAACGACCGCAGCTAAAATATCATAAGCTTTGGACTGATTTTAATTAATAGAAAGTTTAACAAAAGTTATATTGTTGAAAGCGAAGGCCATTCTAAATTTCCCAGTCGCTAATTTGTTCTCGTATGAGCTATTAGAATGATCCTGTGAAATCCCTGCCCCAATTAGTGAAAGGTAATTGAGTAAGTTTATTTAGAAATGACTTGTTTATCATTCTGATGTCTTTCATTATTAGGCACTTATAATACAAAATTGTTATGGATATGTGTCTGATGTTTTATTAATTATAACTTATTTTAAGAATTTTGATGCTGTTTTCATTGTTTGTAATTCACGTAATTACTTTTCTAAAATTTATATATCGGTGTATTTGTACTAGTTATATTTTGAAAATTTTTATGCAAAAATTATTATACTTTCATTCATGTTAAAGATTTTTAAGTACAATTTTTAATATTACTTTTATTGTTAATTCGACTTGATAATAAAAGACAAGTCACTTTATACATCATGAAAGACACTGTCACCATCCTCTCGTAAGGTAAGTAAGGTGCTCGTATAGTCAGATTACTTTTTCCAAAAAAATCACTTGCATTAAAGACATCTGGCTAGTCAGCCAGCCGGCTGGTCTGGCTTTTTGGTCTTTGATTGGATCTATATTTTATACTAAAACTTTTTCTTTTAAATCCAAAGGTCAAAACCATATATGTGAAAAAAAAATTCATTTTTATATCTGTTTGTAAGTAGATATATGTTAAAATGGAATCTTACATGTTATTATTGCATCGTCAATCAAGAGAAATTAAAGAATATCTTTCCCAAGTTGTATAAATGGCGAAATCCTATATATGTTAAATAAAAATTTTTCGTTTCTTTAGTTTCATACAAAACTTAACTTATTTTCTAATTTTAGCCAAAATTAATTATGTAGATATTATATCTCTGCAGAACACTAACACATTTATTCATAAATTAGAAATATCCTTGTTAAAAATGTATAGGTATACCTTTAAAGCGTAATTATACAAAATAACTTTACTAAAAAAGGATTCTGACACTTATCTTTAAATGCAAAAAATTCTCTTTCAAAAAAGTCAGACTACGAAAGATTTCCTGTCTTTATTACAAATACTCTTCCCGTAAACAGAAAATTCAGATCCAGCGGCTATTGTCACTATTACTTTGATATTTCTTTGATATTAGAAAGCTAGGGACCAGAAGCTAATAATATGAATGGTAAGCTTTGAGATGATTTTATTCAATTGAAAATTTAACAAAAATGTATATGAAGACCATTCTAAAAGACATGGGCTCCTAAAGGTTACTAGTGTTGTACGCACGTTATTGTATTCACATATAGCTGGAACCATCTTGGTTGTAATTCTTCACCAAATAACGCTGCAGTACATAAACATAAAACCAACTTAAAACGAAATGATGCACCAGTATTACATCTGATTATCATAATAAATATATGTCGGAAGAAATAATTCAATAAGCCGTCAAAGAAGTGGTATAAACCAACTAATGCCAGTGATGGCGGTAGACACAATAATAAGAAGTGCGTGCTGATACAAATGAGTGACGGTTTATATTAAGGCTTTGTTATGTTAAATTGTAGAAGCCCCATCATATAAATATATTCGCAATATTAATTCCTACACTAAGTTTTATTCAGAGCTGGACAAAATCTGCCGGTCTTGGTTATTTTGTAAAAATAAATTTAATTCGTTTTTACCAGATCGCATACATTCAAAGTTGAAATTTTTATCTTGGATTTGCTTGTAGAAGTATTATAATGTTATATTAGATAAAATTATGAAAATATATATTATCATATGGGACCTTTGTATTTTATTTGTGGTCCACGAAGTCGTAACCAACTATTACGGCGCTCCTTTTTTTTTCTTGATTTCTTTTCCACTGCAATGCATTAATTTTCAATATTCTGCAGACTAAATGAATTTTACTATTTAGACTACAACATAATTACTATTTTATACTTATTTTAACTTTTGCAGGTAGATAAATCCAAGCCATTCTTAAGCTACAGAGTGTTAAGTGTAAGGCTATTGATATCGATATAACAAAATGTAGCCTATACAAAGTATATAACCTTTATAACCCAGTCCAATATATACTTATTCAAATATCTTTTATATTACATCAACGTTCCACTAAACTAATAAAATATCTTTACAAAACATAAACATTAATATCCATCATTTAAATTAAATTATAAATATAACTAAACTCTGCTTTAAGCAAGTACTGAAATAATATGGAAGGTTTCCTAAATAACTCCTGGTTTGTTTCAGAGCACACAATGTTTATTTGGCTCTCAAAGCTAACCAACGTAATAACCGACTCTCAATTAATCATCATACATACAAACAAAGTGACATCACAAATGAACAATACATAATATTTAGTAAATGTAAAAAACTCCACAGACCCAAACCAATACATTAATCTCTTAAAAATATAATTAGTTTAAAAATATACATATAACTATACACTCCATATTAAAATGATTGCAGTTGTCATTATTTGATACCAAACGTCGAACATATTAGTTGTCAAAGATTTTAAAATAAAAAAATTTTTTTCGTCAGTCAGGATTTATCAGCAAACACAATTTGCATCATTTCAATACCAATCTGTTTGAAACAATAACATTCTATAACTCGCGTTCTGTAAATTCGATTCGAGAACAAACACAACATCGATTGAAATCGGATTATTGCTTCAGAGCAGCATTCGGTGGAAGTGGAATGAATGAATGAATGAATTGCACTGGATCGTTAATTATGCTTTTGAAAATGATGATGACATGTGCTTCTTTTACAAAATATTTATTCTACAGCTTTCATACGAGTTGGTAGATTTCTATTTCATTTCACTTGATTCCAGACTCAAGTGTTACGCTGTCTATTCTTTTGTGGTCATTGTTCGTGAAAATATGAAAATGTATTGTCATCAACCTCATGATGTATTACTTTTATTTTTTATTTTTTTATTTTTTTTACTTTTATTTAGTTGTTGTTATTATTATTTTTGTATGATTAAACTAAAAATAATTTAAGTTATACATTTATGTTTCTCTGAATTTTTTTAGTTAGAAAAACCAATAATAATATTATTATTATTATTATTATTGGTTTTTCATTTTTTTTAATGAAGCATATTTTTACATACAAGTTAGCACCCTCTTGTTGCATGTTAAGTTAGCCTTTAAATAGGATATACTTTGTAACTTTTTTCATTGTATATTTTCATTGTATATCATATTGACTTCCTATTCAATAAATAAATAAATAAATTATTCCTGTCTATGTAAATGCGTATTTAAAATAAGTAGCAACTACGACAAAACGAGAAAACGAAAACGAAATAATAAAATAAGGTTATTGTAAACAAAATAAACTGTTACAGCTTTATTTTTGAAAGAATTCCAATAACTCAACACATTACTTCTCTATACAATAAAAGTCATTTGACCGTAAATTATGCAAACGTTCCGATAAACACCAAGGGTATTTTTTAGAACTTAAATGGATTTATTCAATGTAAAATATGTCTTTTCTTGTGTTTTATTACATTTAAATGCCAACCCCAGGCGAATAAAATAAAATAAATGTGACTTTACAATGTTTCTGCTTTGAAGATTGTGAATGAAAATTGAACAAGCTTAAGATCTTCACAACAAATAGTATTGTATTGCCTTGAAACATAAAAGATAGTTCTATTATGTTTTAAGGTTCAAGATCTTATACGTCTTATAAAAAATGATCTACAACACAACATACAAAAAGTACAACACAACATATAATACATAAAGTTAAAATAAAAAGAAAAGAAAGTTGTTCAAAATTATTAACATCTCTTAACATGTTATCTATAAGAACAGGTTTACTATGACTATATTGTTATGGCTTTTATATTATGTAAATATGTTGATTTCTTAAAATACGGTTGTATATAATATTTTTTATAGATTAGTGTATTAAATTTATCTTTAAAAAATAATAATTAATAATTTCATAAATCCTTTTATATCATAACCTGTAAAAGACATTCACTTCAAGTAATTAAGAAGAGGATGAAGAATAAAGTATTTCAAAACATTTTCTTTTAATATTATATATATTCAATTTAACATACGAATATATTGCATCAGTTGGCATTAGAATCCGTAAACAGTCATTGCACATCAGTCAATTCTAAAATTCTAAAATTCATCCAAAATTATTGTTAATGTTACGTTATTGATGTTAGAATCTTTCAGCTGGTCCGCTAGTACTTATCGACTAAAAACTGGTAATAGACAAATTAAAGTCTGATAACACAGGCACCCAAAAAAAGTTCTGTATCTGACCAGACCTACCTACAAGTAAGTTTTGTGATGTCCCAAAAACGAATTTGATGTCAGAATTTTCATATCAGCCTTAGATTTTGTCCGAGCCCCCTCCAACCTCCCTATTAGCCACCCCAGAGGGCGATTATTTTAATTTTTGCAAAATTTAAAGCTAAAAGTGTTTTAATAAAACACAACAAAGAAAAAAAGAAGGAAAAAAGGAAGGAAGACAGGAAAAAAGTAAGCGCACAGTCAGTTTCCAAGATGATGAGAAACTACACAGATGAAAGTAAGCAGTACCTCTTGCAAAAGTAAAACAGTATGCTTTTGTCGTAACGTAAACACAAGACCACAAATTACGTAGATATTATAAAACAGTAACTTGAATTACTTTTAAATTTAATTATTTGTACATGAACAGTATAAAATTAGCAAAGTTCAATATTATTAAAAATTAAAAGAAGACATTATTAATAACTTGATCATTCAAACATTTTTGACCAATTACTTATATGCAAGTGAGTTCGAATAGTCGCAACTCTACATTAATGGGTTTAACTAGGTACTTTTGAAAACTATTCAGGCAATGGATAATGGTTTTATATGGTTTTACAGAAAATAAAAGTGTGACTCTATCTGTCATTTATCAATACAAATGATGAGCCTTGAATGGTTCTAACATTTTAGCGAGTATGAAAAACCTTCGTCGTTCGTTTCGTTGGTTCGTTCAAGATCTTGAAGGCTCTATTTCAAAAACGACAGAAGTCGATGCAGAACAGTTATAGAAGCTAGCAGAAGCTAGTTATGTGAACAGCTAGTACTGAGCAAGAACGAAATATTCCTATTTCAGTAACATGTACTAGGTAGTATGATTTTTTTTTTATTTTTTATTATTTAACCAAGTAAAAAGAATTCTTCGACATAAACTGTTTTATAAAAAAAAAAATGATCGGCATGATCAATTAGTAGGCCGTTTAGAAAACGAATATTCGGCTAGTGACCGAATCCCTAATTAAAATATTATATAAAATAATTTTATAAAAACTTACAAATAAAATTCATGTTTCTAACCCTCGTTGTGTTTGTAAATCACGAAGTCAATCCATACTACAACAGAGCTCCTCGTGCAATTTTGTATCTACACCGCACTAAGTATTATATATTCAACAATCTTATTAATTATTACGACTTCTTGTGACGCTTCTTTTGATGCAAATTACTGCTTTTTTTTCTATTATGAATCATTAAGCTATTGACATGCCTATAATGAAACTGTAAATAACATTTTGTCTGTCTATGTCTGTAAACGTATGTTTGTGCACGAACCACATAAAACTTACTCGACGGATTTTGACAATTTTTGGTATGATGATAGTTGAATATCTAAAAAAAACTAGATGGCGCCACAGGATTTTCACAACTCGCTATCGTTTAATTTTTGTGCATTTGTGAAAGTTCAACACAATATCTATATACCAACAATATCTTTATATAATAATAAAGCCGTCAATTGTACAAATAAAAACTATTTTTCAACTTTTTTTTACGCGGAAATGTGAAATTACTCTCTTTAAAAATTGGTTTTACGATATAACAGCGCCACTCTTATTGTACGATTTAACATGTTTCGTCGAAAATTTCCATACACAGATGGCTCTCCTTACTTCCCCTCTTGACAACCTAAATAACATTAGCCACCCTTTTAAAACGGAGTACATCAGTACTTAACTGTACAACGGTAATTATACGTACTGCCAATATTTGCCTGCCTGTTCTTTATCATGTGCTTTGTAGCGAAGAATTTCGAAAATAATTTAATCTTGACAACAGATTTTAACTAAATTGTCACAGAGTTTATACTTGAACTAAGTTGCAAACTCAATAATAAATTAATAGCTCTATTTACATTTTTTTAACTTTACAAAAAGTTAAGTATCTAGACCATTTCCTATCTGTTAGTGCCTCAAGTCTGTTTACATTAGTATAATAAGAGTAACCATCCAATAAAAACTAATAGCTTCTAGTGTCCAGTACATGACATTTTTTTTTTTTTTTTTTTTCCGTTGGAAAAACCCGTTACGGGTACCCCGTCGGCCCAGGGGGGGTGACGGCCGGGGGGTTATGTGGGACTACCCGGCAGCATAGAGGATGCTGCCATTTTTAAGGCTACCCACTAAAAAACCAACGGTTGCCCTCTTTGCCGTAATGGGACGTCACGGGATCGCGTTAGCACACACCGTGACGCCCCGGCGAGACCCCCCGAATGAGGGTGCCCCGAGCAACGTAGAGCACCCTCCCATCGCAGGCCTATGTTAGGTAAGAGGGGTCACCCTCCCCTCTCACCAGGCCTACAACTGGGGAAGGAAGCGGCGGGCGTATTCCCGTCTCCTTCTACCCAGTCTTCCCCGACGGAGCGGGTCAGTGGACGAGGCTGACTCCCTGACCCGATCCAGTACATGACATAGAAATGAAGTGTGTTTTTAAAATATGTGAGTTTTTAAGTTTGTTTACGCATCAAAGAAAAGTGTTAGACATATAATGAAATTTTATATGATTATGGCACAATTCCCCGGTGAACATATAAGATACTCAAGCACATCCTGCGATTATAATAAGAGTAAGTGTAGATATAAATAAAATCTCTGATTTCACCTTGGTAGGGGGTTTAGCTAAATTACATTACAAAAATACAACAAGTTTTAATAATATAAAACAACTAATAAATTATTTAATATAATTACGGGTATAGTAAAATAAAATCATGTTTAGTTTCCAATTTATTTCCACAATATCAAGAACATCAACAAATCTCTTAATAATTACAGTAACGAAGTCAGCGGCTGGAGGTGGCCGCGCCATATTTACAGGTTAAGCTCTTTGGCCTCTACACAAAATATACAAAGGAAAACAAAAAAAATTAAACTTGCAAATCAATGTCAATGTAACGAATTTAAAATTATGAATAAAATTTCAACGCGTCTAAGTATAGATAAATAATATACGTAATATTCTCATACAGATTCCAATACTGACGTCGGCTAGTTTAACTCTAGATTTACACATTCATAAGTTAAAATAACAAATATAATTAAATCTGTTTAAAATTTGTCGAATAAATTAAGTTAAAAACGGCAATTACAATTCGCCCTAATTGTGAATGCAATAAGGTTGACATTTTAGCGTCGCTTGTGTACTTTGAACAATACTACGAACTAAATGCAGGTTTGCGAATCAATCTAACCTAATCGCATTATTTTATATAGTAAGAAGTTTTATACAATAACAACACCATTTATAGCCCAAAAGGCTAATTAAGTGAAGCCTTTTTGGACTATAAGCAATCTTAGTATAAAGCGTAGACTACGTAAAGTAGGCACAGAAGGGTTCAGTACATTTGGCTTATTACGGGAAACCTTAGGAATATCACATCCACTATAGTCCCTTGGGTTTGGATAATTCAAATTATTGGAATGTCTAAGTCCTCGGCTTCTTTAAATTAATTAATAAAAATCATTTAACTATCCAAGATAGCAGAAATCCAAACGATATTTTATTAACATTCAAACTAAAAGCAAGAACATGATTTCCACGCCCAAGGGAGGTCGGGGGAGAGCGAACAATAATTATTACTAAATATTTATTCTAAGTTATCCTACAAATAGCGTTGAGCTGAGATCTTGTATACTAATTTAATAATTATATACTTCTAATAAAATTTATCTATAACTAAAATCGACATTCTAAAAAAAAATATCTACTGCTTGTAAGTTTTTTTTTTTTACCAATAGTAGAATGTCGACGGAATTCCAGAACTTGCTAGAATTACAAACAGTTTGTGATATTTATTACCAAAACGGTTCCACATAAATATATTACAATGACATGTGCACAGACAAATGTGAATTCTTTAAGTCTACTAGTGAATATATAACATTATTATAATGTGTGTTTGTACGTAGTGCGATATCCCATAGATAACGTGCGTTACGGCAATTTATCATTTCAATTTTTTATAAATTTAAAATATAAAGTCATTAAACATTGTACCGACTATTTCTAATTGTATTTTTTATATATTTTCATACATATATTTTGTAATCTTAATCAAATATAATAATATTAAATCCAATCAAATGTCGGTCTCAATGATAATTTGCCAAAGAATACATAGTTATTTAATAAACAATTATAAATTATTTTATAAATTAGGTAATTGTAATTGTAAACATGTAATTGGGACACACGTGATGAAAAAGACAGCTAAACGTTCAGTAAATAATTACAAAAATTGTATTATTATATTATTACAGCGGTTAAGAATTCATTAAGAGTAACTTAAGTGTATAAAGAATACATTCAAACTATTGGTCCAATAAAAGTTGTTTGTATAATTAATGGAATTATTAACAGAGAAATACATAAGTACTAACAAAAAAGTGTAATGTTACATTATAAACTCAATATTAATAAAATTTTGCATATAGTTCACGATTTGCACTTGACCAGTAAAATGTTGTTTTCTACATAAATTAAACAAATACAAAAAAAATAATTTCTACAAAATAGACACCGAATACCAAACTTAGAAAAACTTAATTTAAAAATTATGAGCACCAAAAGTCAAACCGAAATTTAAATAAAGCACCTCCGTCAATGTCTGTCCAATGTTCAATTTATCAAATACAAATTCGCCTTAGAAAATATACATTAAAATAGTATTAAATGTAACGGAATAGATTATTATCTACCTGTGTGCATTTCATATTAATATTTGTATCGACGTTCATATATCAAAATCAATTTACAAAAAGTAAAAATTTGTGAAAATAATACACAGCGGCCATAATTGTGATATTAAAATTATTATTATATAAATTAATATAGTACATTCGTCCGATAGACATTTTATATCGATAATGGCTCGTCGGCTACATCTTAATTTACGGTAACTTTGAAACTTATTACAGAATTCGTATGCGGCTACACCGGTAGAAAAAAAAATGGTCAAAAATGACTAATTATACGATACTACCACATTTTCCGTTCGTCAGCGACAAGTTTCCTAGCGGTCTTCCTGAGGTCTGACCGAACGAATCGAAGCCGTTGTTCATATACTGATTGTTCTGTAAGCCTATCAATATTTCGACTAGCGCGTTCGAGGCGCTCTGTGCGTTTAAAAGTTCGAATATTACGCAATTGCATTCCGGCTCCGGGGTCTTGGAACTCTTGGCGCTCGAGCCGGAGCTCGCGGAATTAGATCCGCCGGTGAGGGGGGCGGGGTGCAGCGGACACGTTATCTGCAAGTTTTTGGGGTACTGCACGGGGATGCCCGACAGGTGGTTGGCCGCCGCGCGCGCGTAGAACACGCACGTGTGCCCGTCCGCGTCCGGGTAGTTCGGGTTACCGTTGTGCTGTAAAACATATTAATTTCAGAATGGAGTATAGAGGATTACTTCCTGGGCTATTTTTTCTTTTATACAATATGCTATCGGAGGAACTCGGCCTCGGTCCTCCGCTCCACAACTATTTATATAAATATTATAAAACTCGCACCCTTCGCTTCGCTATCTCCCCATACATGTAGATTGCAACGTTTTCTCACATATTTTATGTAACTCACACCGGTTTACTCCAGCGTCCATTTAACCAGACCCCTCACCCTCCCCCCTCACCCATATGAGCAGCTGTGCGGCGGACAGGTGTCCCGCGGCGGCGGCGGCGCGCAGGGCCAGCGCGCGCTCGGCGGCGGGCGGCGCGCAGTGCGGCGGCGCGGCGAGCACGCGCGCCAGAGACGCCACGGCGCCGCGCGCCGCCGCACTGCGCAGCGCCTCCGGCCCCAGCGGCGACGAGCACGACAGGAAGGCGCGCCGCTCGTACTTCAGACGAATCCAGCTGTCGGTCGAGACGCCTTTATTACATTTCTGTACGAGTGCTTTTAAAAAATACTGCCACACTGGAGAAATAAGATCTGCGTACCGAGGGGTTTTTCCTTTGGAGTTTATTAAAAAATAAGAGTTTATAGTCAATTTAGGTTTAGGATACTAGTATACGCGATTCATCCAATAAATGTCGGAACGTACCGTTCCTTCTCCTCTCTCGACGAAGTCGCTACGGGTTTGTTGTGACCCCGCAAGTCCGCCTCCCATATCGAGTTGCCCAGGGCGTTTCCCATCGCCACCATTACGCTCACGTGTCCCAATCTGTAACCGAAAAAATATTTTGTATTTTTTACCAGACTGCAATTTAGAGCCAATCGTTATTTAATTGTATATATAAATTGAGAAATAAACATACTATAATTGTTTAACATACTACACTAAAAAAAAGATTCTTTTAAATAGTCAAAAGTGTCCTTTATAAAACTAAAAAATATTATTAATTTTAAACTCTGTCAAAATATGTGTCCGTATAGGGCATTGAACGGTGTATCCCGCCCTATATAGTTCATGTATATACTCACGGCCACTCGTCGAGGTCCAGCGAGCGCACGCGCGACACGTGCGAGCCGAGGTTGCGGTGCACGCCCGAGCACTCGATGCAGATCAACACGCCGAGGTTCAGACTGGCCCAGTCCGGCTCTGGACACGTCGGTATTAGAACACTCGGTGCAGTGGGTTACGAATCATTATTTTTACTTTTAATTTTCATAAGCATCTCCTACCGTTTGTTTTAAATAAAGTTATGGAATAATATATACTGTAATGTGTATTATCTTTAATACGCGCTACATAATATCTTACTTCAAATTATAAAGTAAATTGAATACCTACAATTATCACAATACTTCTATTATTTTATATTCATCTCTTTGCATAAGGCTATTTTTATGACTTTTTCCTTCTGCTGTGTGTAAATTGCAAACACATTTTTAAAAATGATTATAAGCACCTGGCGCCCCGCAATCGCAGCACTTGTCGTTGCCCTTCACTCTCCGTATGTAGTAGGTGGCGCGCACGTCGCCCGTCGAGTTGGCGCCCGTGGGAGCCGGCTGGCGGGACGTCTGGGGGAAAATACAATATTATGTAATAACTTTATCTTTATTTAAAATTACTGATCGTTAACTAAGTCGACTAAATTGTTTGTATAGACGCAACGTGTAAATAATACACTAGGTAGAAATTAGCTGCGTAGTAATTGATCACAGCTCCTCTGCGCCGCAAGTGCTGCGATGTGGACTCACCCGTCCCTGCAGCGAGGCCAGTATCTGCGCCTCGACGGCGGCGACCCAGGCGTCTCTCTCCGCGGCGGCGGCGGGCGAGCCGGCCCCGGCCCCGCCCCCCGCTCCACCCCCCGCCCCGCCCCCGCCCGCGCCCGCGCCCGCCTCCCAGCGCCAGCGCTTGCCGTCGAGAGACACGATCGTGAACTCGCACGACGTCGCCGCCTCCGCCTCTGCTGACAACACACACGGCTCTTAGTAGCGATTGGTATGTGATAACTTAATAGTATTTAAAGTGTCATTTCTCTACATCCTGTAAATAGACCGCTCTGTCAAAAAGTATGCCATTAATATATTTTATTTATGGTATTACGTTTGTGACATCCTCGCCTACGAGAGAATATTTGGCAGCTTTGATTATAATTTAATACCGGATTCGTGAATTATAAAACTACCAAATTCTTAATTAACAAACGCACCTTCATCACCATCCTTCTTGACACCGCTGCTCTTCATCCGTCTGTGTCTCTTCTTCACGTGCGGGGTGTCTTTATCGTTGGTGCTCTCCTCGGCCAGCGACTGTCGACTCGAGGCCGGCTCTTTCATCGTATCGAATGCTGACATCAGTGCCTTGTCCGTGGCCCTCGTCGGCTTGTCCTTGTATCCTGCAGGTTTTATGTCTTTGATTTAAAATTAAATATGAGTACAAATAGAATTCAAACCAGCCGGGAAGAAACAATAGTGCTCGAGGTCTCGCATGTGATCACATCATGAAACTTAAAGACACTACAAGAAATATTAAAACATGCATATATTTTCTAAGGAAAGTTTTTACTTAAAAAAAACTACACACCTAATGACAATCCTCCAATGCTATCATGTATATCCATATTCATGTAACCATTGTATCCAGGCACTGTTGTAATGATGGACTTGGAACCCCGTGGCTTCTGTCCTGGTACCTTCACCGTTACATACTGTAGTGATATCTCCTTGCCATTTACATCTTCCATGTAATCCTTAAATATTTTAATTATTAGTATAGGTTTAAATTATATTTATAACAAAATCATGAAATTTAATATTATGTAATTAGAATTGACAGCTGTAGTTTATAATATTTATGGAAATTAAATGGAATAAAATTTTGCGTTTATTTTTCATCATATATTATTTAAAGATATTAACTAAATAAATATCAACTCACGTGTAAACTGGGATGGTATGTCAACCGGCCATCATCACATAGTGTCACATACTTTTTCTTCCACTCTTTATTTAATGCCTTACTGCTCTTCTTATACAAATATCCCTGTTTCAAAGGTATAGCCCTCCCCGACCCTAGCTCGCCATTTTTTAGCCTATCGTCTCCCTTCTTTGATGGAGTAAACAAATTTGATCTTCGTCTAGACTTCCTAGATGTTGTGGGCGTTGAAGAAGGTGTTGGTAAATCCTTAATATCTTTAACTGGTTGAAGGTTGTCTAAACAATGGGGTGCTGTAAACTTGACGTTGTTATTCTCCGTTGCTATGGATATAAGGCCTGATGATGATCCATGACTACCGAGGGAGTTTCCCCATCTCGATGATGTATCTGAGCCATTGGTGCTGTGTATTTCTACAACATGTGTGGATGAAATTCCACTGCTGTTTGACGAAGCGTCGAAGGATGAACCACCTCGGTGAAGGTGATGAGAAGATGCAGACAGTGTGTGGTGACCGCGAGGCAGAGAATCCTGTAATTAAAATATGCAATAGTGTCTAAATTCTATTCCTTGTTTTGGTTGTAAGAGTTGGCTTATGATGTGTACACCAACTTATTTTATTAAAACTTGTGCAACCACAGAACTTCCTTATAAATAATTAAAATATTCTACATTTGTATTTTATATTATATAAAATATTTTTAATTTTAACTACCTTACATACAAACTAGATTATAGATTTTAGGATAAGAACAGACAAACACAGTTTTTCTTTATCTATATCACTATCACCTAATTCAGATAACTGTACAATAGTGATAATGGTGATATCTAACCTTGATTTGTCTAAATACATTACACTTGTATTTTTGGCAAAAAGAATGCAAAGATATACTATTTTTAAATTGGCAATGAAACAAATTATTCTGGCATATTTTACAAAAAGATTTGAATAACATTTTCTAAAATACTCTCTCTTCTAGGCTGTGTAAATATATACATAATTCATTTAATCTTGATGTTTATCAGTATATAAGTAATAACTAGGCTTAAATCCTTTTTTTTAGACATCCCCTTTACTTGATGTAGTCTACAGTCCATAGAAATCCTAAAGTGTAGGTCGGTAGTGCAAATCAGTAGCTTGTTAATATTTTAAGTAACATTTTTGAATACTGATTTATTATTATGATTTGATTATTTATTCATATTTTATATTTGTTAATATTTTATCTTTAGCTGTCTTTTTATTAATATTTATGTAAGAGGAGACAAATTGTCCAGGTTTTAAAACTTTGTAAGTACTTAATATTTGTTAGCAAAATAAGGTCATAGCTTTTAATAAAAGATGATTCAATACTTTCGTAGCTTAATATGTATTTATTACAACATAGATATTTTTTTGCACCAATCAAAAATAACATATGGCTATTTTTACATTAACTTTCAAAATTTTTATGAAAGCTAATGGATTGAGAAGGCTATAATTTGTATAACTATTAATGGAAATAATTAAGTATTTTTATAATGATAAAAAAACATTAATTATAAAACACAACGCATAAATTAGAAAGGTAGTTCTAACAATGTTATTATTTAAAATATTTTTCTTATATCTGGTTGCAAAATTAGAAACTAAATAAGTAACATAAATGACAGAAAATTACCATAACAAAACTCCAAATGAATCCAAACTACAAAAGACCTTGACATTAAATTGCCTATGACATGGATTCAACAAACAAGTTTAATACGAATTTAGTCAACCATATAATTAAACTTTATATCCTTACCTTATATAGAAATGTGGAATGATTGTGGCTTGGGGAATTCGCCAGGGGCTGAGGAGTTACTGGCCGCGAACCCGAAAGACATTGCGAGGATGCTGATAGTCTCGTCCCAACAATCTTTTGACATGCTAGAAAAATAACACACTCATCACAACGGAAGGCATTTACATACAACTCTTATAAAAATACCACGACATTGATCTATTGAAACACAATTTTAATTCATAGCACGAAACCAATACATTCTAAATGGTAAGATCAACGCACATTCAAATTTAGCCGATTTTCGTCGGTCGCGTTCCTCAGCTCTTTGTATATTGTAGCATGAACTCCGACGCCTCAGACTCGATATTGGAGACATGTTCGATTTGAATATAAGTGTTTTATCCATTTCCCCATCGGAACTCAATAGATTTCACAAAACTTAAAAGCGACAATTCACCGGCAAATCGTTTATTGAAGAATGTCAAAATATGTAAACAATGTGGAACGAATGAACAATATTCCGACGAGCGATACAACCGCTCAGCTAGAGGCCGGTGTTACCACTGCGCGTTACAAACTCCCCGAGTCCCCACGCAAAAACTACATCACTATCCGATATCATCATGCGGATCGTAGCGGCACGCAAAACAACTATGCGCAAAATATAATAACAATTAAACTAAACAATTGTCAGAGAATGCAATATTTATTTAGGACTAATATTTTTTTGTATTAGAAATTTATCTATTAATATAAATAAAATATATATATAAAAAGAATATTCGAATTCGACACCTACATGACATATGTTAATTTCACTAATATTCTATTTTAAAACAGCCATGTAGAAGAAGCTTCAAAAATATAATAGTCAACGATCTCGAAATATAGATAAGGAATAATTATACCAAATATTTAAAACTAACCGTCTTGAAACACCCGTTCAACATTTAAGCCGTACGTGGCGCAAGTTTCGTAGTAGGAGCACCTCCGCAGTTCATTCGACAGTTTACGAGCACGGTTGTCGTCCACGACGCGCGGACTGCTTTCACTTATGGCATCTGGAAGAATAAATAATAATTAGGAAGAAATAATGTATCTATTAGACACTAAGTAATTAATATGAACTTTTATCACTAGATATGATATTATTTGTACAGATTATACAGAAAATAAACCTATTTTAAAAAATTGTTTTATTAAAACTAAAAGAATATACCATACATATAGTTTATATTTAAACTTAGTAAAATTCAACAAAATTATAATTTATAAATATAATTATTTGTTATAAAGCATTTTAGCAATGAAGTATCACTAAATTTTTAAGGAATTCGTGGAATAACTTACCTTGAGTCCCAACTAAAATAATAGGAATTTCAGCTGAATTCCGATAGTGAGACATCTTATTGAAGTAAGTTGAGATAGTGTTGTAGCTTAAATCGTTTTCAAGACTAAATACGAAAATAACGGCATCCACCCAAGCAGTGAACTGTAACAAAGGAAAAATCTGTTAATAACAAAGTATATGAAATCATTCCATAATTTTAATATTATAAATTTACAAACATTTTAATCATTTTAATATTATAAATATACAAACATGATCATATTTAACGTTAAAGTTAAAACCTAAAATGTAAGCCAGAAAATAACAATGCAATACCTAAAAAGAAAAAAACCCACCCTAGGTTTGAAATTCATAATAATAACGAGGGGTAATTCCATGCGGTACTATACCGTAAGGGTTATAGAAAGTAAGTAGGTATTGTTATCGCTATTGCATCAGAAAGACGAAGATATATCATGTATTGAAAAAATAAGTATGAGATACTTTAATTATTGAAATATAAAGTTTTACAAAAAAACATCTTAATTTCTTATAAGAGCCGTCGAGAAAAAATAAACATTTGCGTAAGCAAAATATCAGCAAAATATATGAATAAGTCAGCTTCCACTTGAATGGCGATACGTGCGTAGGAGGGTGTCACCCCTTCCTCTTGAATAGCATTGTGTTCGACAGCACAAGTCGAATCATCTGGATTGTACAAGGGTAAACTACAGAAAAGTTATTTCTAATCAGAAAATACAAAAAACAATGCTTATATTTTATAAAACAAAGAAAGTTTCAATAAAATAATAAAAAAAACCTTGCAAATGATATTGGAAATGACTAGTTTCTTGGAAATAAAGAAGAGTTTGTCTAAATAGTTGTCGGGAAACTGGATGTTCGAAAATTTTAAAAATTAAACATAATTTCGACTTCTTGTCAATAAATATACTTTAAATGCCATTTATCCAAAATAAATAAATTTACTTATGAGTTCCAATAATTTAATTTGATGTTTTGTTTTGGTAAGTGTATCTTCCATAATATATTATAACTATAAAAATATTATACAGTCCCCTCAAATATATTTTAAACTATGTATTGATTTTGAAATGCATATCAATGTTTTTTAAATGATAACAAAATAGTGATGTCATTGTTTTTTTTATTCTTATAAGATATAATAAAATAGGGTAGCCTTACCTGTAATTTATTATAATATGTTGCTCTTTGCCACATACATTTCTTTAAAGACCAAATAATTTATCTTATATTAAAATAAAGACTAAAAACATATACAGAATTCAAAAACAATCAAGCCCTTGTGAACAGGGCAGAACACCGTAGTCGACTGGGCGGGCGGGCGGATTGGAACCTCGCAGCGAGGCCTTTAATTTACTGTGTCCCTTTCTAACTTATAGAAAAGCTATTTACGAAAGAGACAGCTACACCAAGTGCATCGCTCCTGAACCTTGCACTATTCCTGTATATATATAGATGTATTACGTTAGATCATATGTAATAGCTTATCAAGTATGATTAGAACACCAATTCAGGATCTAAAATTACCAGTAAAAGCAGATATTTATGTTCTTGTCTATGTGAGACAAATCGTTATCAGAAAATGGCTGCGTCAGATGTTTCAGAGATAAATAAGATGAACTATATTAAACATTAACTTAGAACTAATTTATAAAGACTTTAAAATTATCTTTACTGTTAAATTGTTGTCTTACAGCATTTAAAAGCAAAAAGCATAAACCGTTATTTTTATAATATAATATAATATGATTTGTATGTTATATAATTAAGAAAAAAGCATGGATTAAATTAAGGAAATAAATAGTTATATTGGAAAAACTATCAAATGTAACATAGTTCCAATATAAATTGTAATATATTTTCGTATTTGAATGTTGCACAACCCGGCAAAGGAAGTTAATTTTTTAGAGCAAAATTCATTCATTTCGCCATTGTTCCGCCGATAGAGTAGTTTACATTATCTTATGAGGGCAATGCACTAGAAAACGATTTGTCCGAACGCTAGTGATTTGATAAGTGATCTGCACTTACAAAGCGTTGAAGTAGAAACATGACATAATTTTGTTATTTAATTATGTTATCAACGTAACTCTTTATATTCAGAATATTTGATAACATGTTTATCTTTATTTTTGTCTACATCGACTTATAATCTAAATATAACAAAATATTCAAGTAATTCATTATTTAAAAAAAAAAAAGTGTAATTACAATAATAATACGACAGTTAAAAGACAGTATATTAAATCCCTTTACATTTGGATGAACGAAGTACTTAATTAAAATATAAGATATAAAAGGAAATGGAATTTGCTTTTATTGATGATTTATCTTTTACTTCAACATATCTAGATAAATATAAGCAGTTTTTCTTAACTTAAATTCTTTTTTACGTAAAATAAAAACATTTAGTTTTTGAGATAATACAAGTATTTTGTATTTCTATAGAAGATTAATAAAAATTAGTTTTGAAAATCAACAAACTGAGAATACTGACTAAACATAAAACTAGTAAAGGCGTGAATATCATTAAAACGATATCTTTTGTTATCTTGTAACAAGTAATCGGAAACAGGTTTTCAAGCCCCAACCAAACCAGGAGTTACTAACAAAAGAGCCAAGATATGTATACTTATTGAGTTGTTTTTTAAAGCATGCATAGAAACAAGAATAATACGGGCAGGTAACCTGATAGTGAGGTGGTACCCTTGTGGCTCTCACCTACAATATCGTGGTTGTTAGTAAGTGATAGCTAGCTTGTGGTCAAATACTTCCGATGCCATCAATATAGGAAGGAATAAGTTATTAGTATCTTTAATTTTTATTTAAATACTGTATTTTAATTATAATACATTCAAATTAAATCAAATCAAATTAATACTTTATACAAAAAGCTTAACATTTTTGTCTTAAATACAGTGATTACGAGACATACGTAGTATTTTCAGACAATAGATACTACATGCAACTTAAACCAAGCATGTGTCGAAAATTACAACCAATTAAGAATCACGTAGCGACCGTAGGAACGTGCGTACTTACATATAATAAAATTACATTCCGACCATAACAAATATTTTGGGTAAGATAAACAATAAAACGAAGTGAGAAGTTGCAAATCAATTAAAGAAATCAACACAAAAAATAAATTTTATTTAACAACAAATTTATTACTTAACGTAGTTATATTATTTTTAGCTCGATATAATAAAAAAAACAAAGTAATATATAGTATAATTTATATTTTATTAGTCGTTATTCATTATTTTAAAACAAAAGTGGTAAATATTTTTAAAAGGCAATACACAGTTAAATATTCATTTAGGAAAGAATGAATGAAATAGACGAATGAATGATACCTACGTAACTCTCTGATTTATGCAAAACTTTCTTTAAAATACATTATTTTCTATTGATTTAATATAACGAATTAGTTCAATAAATTCCATCCAAGTATGTGAAAGTCAAAACGTGAATCTTTTCCTTTATTTTTTTAAACTAAAACTCATAAATAAAACATTTTTTCATATTCAAAGCCAATGTGTATTGTAGTGTTGTTAGCATGGGTGAATTGATTTGTAATAAGAATTTAAATGCAAAATGTACTACAAATGTTACAATTTAGATACAAAGCACAAGCCTCCTAACCAGTTTTATAAATACCTACCCAAGTGTTTGTCTTTGTATTCCATTTTATGATGAGGTTTTTTTGGTTTAATTAAATCGCTAGTACCTAACAACATGACAAACATATTTACACCAGTGTATTGACTACAGTATTGACTACACACTGGAAATGCGTGTGTCTGCTCTTAATTTTTATTGAAATAATCTTTTGATCAGAACGAAGTCAAAGACGTATAACATTAAGATTAATTATACACTGTTTACGCATCGAGAATTTCTTTTCCTCGTGTCAAAATTAATGATATAAAACAATTATTGTTTATACGTTTCGTGCGATTAATTATGCACCGTTTTAGCTATATCTTATAGCAAATACAAAACATGATGCGCAAAAAAATTTTATAGACTTCGCATTAGCTTATGCCAAAAAATAATAATTAACAAAATTATCTACATCTCTTATTTACTTAATGGATTATTTAAGTCAACTTGTCACATCGTAAAACTTGAAACAAAAATAATATTTTAAATGATCGTTTTACTTTACACTGTTGTTTAAACCGAGCATATCATATTGTACCGATTCTTACAATATATTTCTCAAAAGATTACAAACACACAGGCAACAGCCTCGAGGCCAACGAACATCAAAGCAATCACAAGGCACTGCGTTAGCTGTTATCTTCTATACCTTCCTATAACTACATTTATGGGTATGACAAAATCACACACGTTTACTCTTAAAGACTATATTTTTGCACAAACCCCTTTTCACCCTAAAGAGGCACTTTAAAATTACCTTATCCTATACGGAAATCCCTATTTCATCGGGTTACAAGTCTCAACTACATAGATATATGCGCCCTGCGAGGGAGCAAGCGTAGACTATAAAAACATGGCTATTCGTTATGAAACTTACGTTCTTATTATATATTATATATATTATGTAAATCAATTATCGATTCCATTTAACTGATAACATAGTGTTACTGATTATATTTTTAAGTCATAAAATTACTTAAAACTACATTTAAATATTGGAGTCTCGGGTGAGTTTATAGTTTTTCCAATATACATATATTATAGCCGACATTTAGTTAGATCAACAAATTTGGGCAATATTTGTGAACGCTTTCTTCGCTTGACATCTTCGACTATAATTCAGATCACGAACGCAATATAAACTCGAAAGTTCTAAAACGTTCCATTATATTTACAAATAATTGACCTTCAGCGTCAAGTTTGTAGGCACTAAGTTTTTTTTAACTTGAAGTCTTCTTAGAATAATAACTGGCACTTTATTGAAGATTATGTTATATATTTCTACCTATTTTTATTATAAATTGTCCGAGACTTGCAGTTTTTTTTCTAAGTAAACAAACATTTTTTAGCCGGTTTGAACTTATTTTCTATATTTTTGTATTTGTTACTAACTTAATTTAATTCAAATTTGAGTATAAATATATTTATACAAAATGAAGTAAAATATTTGAAAAACTATTTTAATTATTTCATATTTATAATTGTCTGTTGACAACTGTTCACAACTGTTTTTAAAACTGCATACATTATGTCAATGTTGTATCAGCATAACGAAGGTTGGTTTCTTATCGGTATAATATATCACATAATATATTTCACTGGTGAAGTCAATTGTCTTATTTTTGGGTCGAAAAATAAATGAAATAATGTCTATAGATAGATAATCCATTAATTATTTACCGACTAATATAATAAAACTGCATAACTCTGCAACACACTTGTTTGACGCACTCATTTCTGTTATTTTTCGATTTCATAGTCCATTTATTTTGGAATGGTAAACTTTGTAAAATATATTAAAATATTACAATATGACCATTATATTTAGTAGTAGTAATAGCAAAATATTTCAGACTATACCTACTCTTTCCAGACTCCTCGTTTCCCTAAATCAATAAGTAATTCTGAACTAATATTCCAAACGTTTCCCAAAAGTCCTTCTGAAGTTCATTGGATACTACTACGATATAAACTAGAGGTTATAATAAAAATATTTTCTAAACATAAGTTATAAAAATATTATAAAAAGTAACGAAAAGTAATAAAAAGTAGTAGAAGTCCTGAAAAGTTGTAAAAGAGTAAAACAATGTTTATCTATTTAGTTCTGTGTGCATTACTTTATCACAGAAAACCTGCGTCTTCTTCAAACCATACAACGAACTATAAACGGAAATCTCACGAGGTTCAGGCTTCGCTAAGGTTCTAATTTAAAATATCTTCTGGTTTTTAATAATCTTTCTGCATTCTCAAAAACGCGTATGTTAATTGAATACAAGTTAAAATGGTGGCTCCGACATTTGTCATATGTAGGTCCAGCTTAAGTCTTTTGAGACATGCTCGTATACGAGAGAAACAGCATGCAAGAAATATTTTGGGTCCTTTGTACAGCGAGTCAGATTCCAAAATCCTGCAGCTACCTCTATATGTAAGTATTCTAATTTCCTATATCCTACCCTATTCCTGAAGTGTGGTGCATTCGCAAGTTGCAACTAGCCATACTAGAACTACAACTACCAGCAGGTTGTCTGTCTGTTCGTTTGTCACACAATTTCATAATAAAAACAGGAAGCAGGTAAAGTTGTCGGAGCACATAGTATCTATATCAAGACAATGCTTAATCGCAGCACTTGAGGTGAACGATCTGTTCTTGCTCGGAATTTATTAGTAATTTCTGAAGTCCGTTGTTATTTATTGCGATTGAGAAATAATTGTTTTGCCTAAATGTTTATTGTTTGTAAAAAGGATTTATAGTTTAAATAAAACTATTTTATTGATTTGCTTCACCTTAATTATTACATTTTGAATTTCAACCCGACGATTCAAAATAAAGTTGCTCATGATTGTGGTTTGTCATACATCGGTCAAACAAAGTATCGGTACTAGAATTAGAAAACACGTGTCATATGTGAAAATTAGGCGAAGGTGAAGTCGGCAGTGTGTGAACATACAAAAGACAGCCCCATCAATTTTCGTTGATTTATATAATCCTAGAATGATTTTAAAGACAATTGAAAATAAAAAACATTTTAATTATATAATGTGTTCACAGACGATAAATCATAGTTTCAATAGACTAGATCAGAGATGAGCAACCCGCGGCCCGCGGGACGCATGCGGCCCTCGAAGTATATAATTATAAGCATTAAATTTTAATTTATCATTTTCCGTCAAAATATTATCACAGAAATTAGAAATTAAAAGCACATAGACACTTATGTATTTAATACAAATAACCAATTTGTATAACTTTAAGGTATTTAAACTCATCGTAGTGTCGTACTGACTCATAAATTTCGAATTTTACTATATTTTTTTTAATCATGCGGCCCTCTATAAAAAAAGTAAGCTGAATGCTTGTTGAAGTTGCTCATCCCTTTACTAGATGCTTGAAGTCAAACGAACACCTGAGACACTATCTTGAAGTACTAAATCCCACGTCCGTGAACCGTCCGTGAACCCATAAATAGAATTAATACGTCGTGTGCATCCAGAACTCTATGCCCGTAAACTGAATAATTGGTGCAAGTAGATGATAAATAGTTAATTCGTCATCTACCTTCCTTACTCAGCGACAGACACCTACTGCTTCCTATGAGCATTATATGTGAGAAGCATATCAAACTTTGTAATTAAAATTGTACCTAATAACAAACGCCAGTTGTATCTATATTTTTATTTGAAAGTGTAGATATTCGTTAAAATACATTGTAATACATTATTATCATATACATTTTTCTGGCTATATTAAAAATAATATTTAATAGTTGTTTAATTTAATGAATTAATTTTACACAAATTTAATTTAATTTAAGCTTACAAGTAGACCTGTTAGTGTGTAGTTCCAGGTGCCTATGGACATCTGTTACTGCTAGTTGCCTTGTTACACAAATAAGACGATGGAATCCAGGATAAGAGGAGAACAAGGAGGGATTTAACTAAAATGTTTTTGTACTCCGAAACGCAGCTCTAATTGCTACTTTTACCGATTTTCTGTGGGTGGTGATACCTCAGCACGGCATGAGCTGCAGAATACTATTAACTACTAGTACAGGTGCTCAAACATAATAGATACCTGAGGAGGTAAAGTGAGGACTTTACTATGTTTCTATCACCTTTACAATAAAGCTCCACTAAATAACGGTTTGAATATTTAGCGTCATACTCAACACGGGAATATTCTAATAACAAGTTTTTTACGATGAAAACAAACAAAAACTATTATAGGAGCTTCTACTGTGGGGATAAAACAAAATAGTGAAAAATTCTGACGTAAAATAAAGAGGTAATTTCACAAACGCGCTGCTTCGGGCGAGTTTTAACTTTAAAAATACTAAAAAGACGTATTATGAAGTAATGCTCATACAAGCTACTAAGTTGTTTGTGTTTTTTAAATTATTTTTTATAAGTTTTTAATATATATATGTAATAAAAAATACTAATTTTTCTTCGATGGCTTAGTTAATAGATCGCTGGCTTCTACTCTGGAGTAAAAGTCACAGGTTCGAGTTATAGTTCACTGATGTTATTATAGTTGTATATTTAAGAAATGATTTATATTTTTCAAAACCAAGACATTGCAATATATAAAATATATGAACACAAGGTGATGTAACTTTATTGTTTGCAGACCACACAGCCAGCGCATTCAACATCTCCCGCTTGTTATTAAAAACTGAGCATTAAATTAAAATTTTAATCAACATTCTCCAACAATGGCTACATTTGCTACCACACTTTTGTAATATACTACGTAAAAAGTATAGCAATTAAGTTCTAAAATCAATGACAAAGGGGATGTGAAGTACATCTCTATATTTTACCCGAAGCCACTTAACATGATGCTTGTCTACAATTTCCCGTCTATCGATCAACTTTAAAACAAATACAAACAAAACATTTCGTTTTTTGGCGCCTAACAGACGCCATGCGTGACATACGAAGGGTCAGCTAATTGGAATAACGAAATCAGCCTTATTATTAACGTAGGAAGTATTAAAATCGAATAAATAAAGAGCTAGATCAATAAATTATAAAAGCGAAGGTGGCAATTGAATTTGAGTTGATTGCCACGTGTCGCAATAGCAAAACATATGTCTATAACAACCATATTGTATATAATAATTACATAATAACTTGAAGAATGAGTATATGTGTATATGTAAAAATATGTATATGTATATATATTATACGTTTTGTATTTTATTAAAATATCTGCTTACATTTATTTTTTTTCGTCTCTTTTTTTACTTTGTTTTCTTTTTCGTCTCCTGCACATCTAAGGTTGGCTGGTAGAGAATGTCTTTGTAGCATTCAGCCCGCCTCTTATATATTATTTTGCAATAAAGAATAAATAAATAAAAAATATCAAAATCTACAACATAATCTTAAAATTTTTATCAACATATTATCTAACATATGTAACAAAATATAATATATATATATATATATTTATATATTTATATATTTATATATATTTCCAAACAAACATATATATATATATATATATATATTTGTTTGGAAATATTACAAATTATTCTTATATTATAAATTGATATAAAACTAATTATTTCTCCTATGTATAATTGATGTGAAATAAAACATTGTCAACGGTCATTACAATAATTATAGGATAATTATTAAGCTGGCAACACAACATAGACACGATATCATAAATGCAGAAGCTACGCCGATATCGATTTATGGTAAATTTATATATTGTATTGTGGTTAGGATATTTCTTATATACTGAAACACTTTATTTTACACTATGTTTTCACAAATATTACAATCCTTACCTTTGAAATCTATTTCATTATAGCTACAACATGGACGGTGCATATGTTTGCACGCGTTTGATGTCAACCCTCGCTACGTCAAATATGACGAAAATTTGAATAAAGAATCAAATATTCTTTATGACCTGCAGCCATCAGAGGGCTGTAGGAGACTGATTACATTTTACAAATAGATCATACATTCAGTTTACTGAATGTATGATCTATTTATTTAATTTTATTTTTATCAGATAGTAATAAACTTCACAACCTGCTATACATGCATACATACACACGTACGTACATAAATTTATTTCTTTTACATATCGTATGTTCGTATTATGTATACATAAAATATGCGAAAACAATGTAGGTTAAAATGTCGCGTATGAGCCCATGTGCAATTCAAGTGTTCAACGAAGGACAACTGTATTAAATACTACAGTCCAAGTTTTTGTGTCAATTAAATTAAATATCGGAACTTCGAATAAATTACATATTAAAAGAACGTTTCTATAACTAAGTATTTCTGTAAGAATTAAAAAAATAAATATTGACGTTGGTATTTCCATTGTAAATATTACAAATATTCGTCAAAAGCTAAGGTGAAGTAGGCCGCAATTACCGGCGTACCCTCATAATGAAGCCAGGACACCACCTCGGGCTGACTTCAAAAGACTGCTCTATTTTCAGCTTTCATTCAAGCCAAAGTAATCCTCACTAAATAAACGTAAAACCGTTAAAAATATTGTAAAGCTGTTTCCTTTGGCAAAGTACCTTGGAATGAAAATCCTAAACAACAGGAATTACTAATCACTGTTGTTTCTATGAAACTCGAAATGCCACGACTTGATATCGTGAAGTGATTGGTGGAAAAGTAATATATATCTCCTTAATAATTCCTGTGACATTGGAACTATCGTAAAAAAATATAAGCTTAGACAAAAGAAATATGAAATTCCTAACAATGGACATATAAAACCCTGTTCCGTTTTATAGAGGTCGTCGTTACGACCTTTTCGTATCGCAAACGTGACGTCACAGCGCCTGGGGAAAACCCCGATATAGCTCTCCAATTATAAACTATTAAAGGAAATTTCAGATAAAAATAACTGAAAATTTTCTTACTTAAAGTTTAAAAAATATCAAATAATTTACTTATAAGTTTGCCATTTTCGCTCTCGAATATTAATGACGATTTTAGATATATTAACTTATTATTAATATATTGATTACGTAATTCGACAATAGATATATTTTTTAAAATTATTTTATTATATTATTAGTTAATAAACATTGTTCATAAGATATTTATTTAAAGTTTAGAATATATAATAAAACTTAAAAATAATTATACAAAGCCCAAGAATCAAAACCAAGATGATTAAAAAATAACAAATTTTATAATAAAAATATAATAGTCTATACAAAATTCGGTTTAAGAGATATTTAACCTCATTCTTAGTGTTTCAACAACTTTTGGCAACGTTTCGGGTGACTAGGTGTATGAAATTGAAATGCAATTTATGAAATTAAAAGTTTTATTTTTACATAATTGAAGCTCTCTCTGAGAGACTTTTCTGAATCCTTTATGCAAACATCAATCAAAAACGGTATATCCCAAAAATTTCCAAATTTTGCACACTGATATACATCAGTCTGACGGTAGTTTTAAAAACAAAATTTCAAATATTCGATGTCGTTGAGGAATAATCACGGAAAAACAAAAATTCAATAGACTTCAATGAGAAAAACTTTTCGGACGAAAAGTTAGTTTTACAATGACATGCGCGGGCAAAATGTTTTTTAACAGCTTTTAGAATTTTGATATTTTTGTTTTTTTTTATCTTGATAAATAGTTGAAGACAGAATGCGTCGACGTTTTGTAAATGTAAATTCGGTGCTGTTTGTACCTCGCTTCATTCAATATGCTAACACATACCGATATTTCGCGAGCGCAGCGAGTCCAAATTGAGGTCTGGTTAGCGCTTCTAGTTTTATATTTAACAAAGTAAGCTAAGTTTATTCAGATTCTGAACGAAGTCCTGATCAATAATTTATACACTCTCGATTGTACAAACTTCTGAGGTCCATTCAAATTTCTATTCAAACCTAATCAATATTCAATTTATACTCAAACCCTTTCAGTTATCGCAATACGCAAAGTTAAACAGAACTTCAAGTATTGTATTATTTATTATAACTTAGGCTACATTGAAAGTTTCGGCATTTCTGTAACATAATTATTATTATTTGAGTTGCTAAAACATAGTGGGAGAGTCACTTGTCCTTAGCCAATGACAACATGGTTTCCAACATGGTTCGTATGTTAATGTACTATAAGTTTAACATAATCGGTACCCCATAATTGAAAATTAATTATAACATATCCTACTCTCTAGGAGCTGTTTAGAAACCTAAGTATAATATTATCATTTCAACTATAACTTTCAGGAGAGCTTCAAAGTTTAAGTGAGAACTTAACAAACAGTTATGTTCAACTATTCTAGCACTTGAGACACTCGCATTAGTTAGATTTTTTAAATGTTACAATTAATGACATCACTTAACATAACACAGCATTTAGGTCACACTAACGCGGACATCCTTTTCAAATACATCAATTCTCTACACCCACACATACACACGTGTAAAAAAATAAAAAGAAATTACCTCCTCAATAAGCCGTACCGCCAAAGTTATGTAAATGTTTATTAATATAATGTTATTAAGAATACAAATTTTATAATGACACACAAATGAGAGGTAGGTACTGTTGAAAAATAATTTAGTAAAACATACGGAGTGTGTTACATTCTTAAACAGACCAACAGATGGTACTTATCTTCACGAAGATAATAAAATAAACACACAAATTATTTAACACCCATAGTGTCCATCCAGGTTATAGAAATTTATTTTTTCAAATATATTGCAAGGAACAATTGTTTATAGTTTGTCTATAAAAAAAATAATACAATTAATTTCTCTTAGAAAGGTACAAATCTGTTATATAGTACTCATATCTAAGTTACATCACGTGCAGACCTTTCTGAGGGCTGGAGGGCAACACTGGGGTCAGAACTTGTACGACAGATCTCGGGACTCAAACTCTTATAATTATAATATTAAATGCATTAAAAAAACAGCTAAGCAAAACCGCTAAGTACTGTGAGTACCGGAATTTATTAACAACATAAAACAACACTCTTCAAATATATCTAATATTTGAGGAGTGTCTGTGTTTAGCAAGATAATTCTATTTAATAGAATTTGTTATAAAACAGCACTTATTTGTATTATCAAATTTAAAATTGTTTAATAAAGTTATGATAAGTTTAATGAAAGTTATATAATGATACAGTACTGTAAGTCTGAACATTTTAATGTTGTTACCCTCTGGTACGACCTTTGAAGTTCGAACTTATTAAACTTAGGACAGACATTCTTAGTATAGTAATTTTGTGGACGAAAAGTACATATTAAACAAGAATATTAGTGATGCTGACACTTGTGACTATGCAAAAATATCTCAGATATAAAAATAAAGTATTTAACTGTTTTTGGAAGAATGAACAAATTAAAAAAATGTAGAATTATCTATTGGTCGTTGTTTCTAAACTTTCAAGATTTTTAGATATAATAAAAAAGTAATTCGGAACTTTATCGCGTGAATATTTCTTTAAGGTACCTTTTTATTTACCCAACGTATCGTTCGAATTCTTGAGGCGTCTTCCTGAGGCGCGGGGTTTTTAACTACCCTCGCCTTGTTTTCATAGTTTTATGACATTTTATTCGCACCGCCGATACTCCTACACACTACACTTACGTCCTCACACCTCAGCGCGGTGTCTTTTTGGTAACGATGGCATTTGCTGATGACAGGATTCCAAGATGATGAGAGGCGATATCCGTTTTCACGGTAGAAATTTTTGTATTTCTTAATTTCAATCGCCTCGCGCACTATCCTGGAGTAATAGTGGCGATCGCTGGAAAGTACTTGTGGAGAATGCAGTTCTATCCAATGATTTGGTCCTGACTCCAACAAATGCTCAGCGATCGCAGACTTGTTGATTTGGCGGTTTTTTGCAGCAGCGATATGTTCTTTAACCCTGTCTGCGATTATCCGTTTGGTCTGTCCGATATAGGAACTACCGCAACTGTAGACCACTTTGAACACGTCAGGTGTTTGAAGAGGAATAACAACTTTTGCCGTTCGTAGATGCTTTGACATCTTGGAGTGCGAACTGTATACAGTCTTGATAGAGTATTTCTTTAAGGCTGTTCTAATGTTATCCTTCTTAAAAGGGAATAAATATTTTACTAAAGATATTTTCTATTACATTAAAAGAGAACTGAGCATTTATATGACTGATTAAGTTTGAAAATGTGAAAGACATAATCAGAACTAATTGAAGTTTTACAAGATTTGTCATGTAACTTTTTCTCTACAACTGGTGAAAGGACATTAATTAAATAGTATGTGGCAAGCACAGTGCTATTGATGATTCAAAAGGTTGCCAAAGCTTATTTAATTTCTAGAAGAAAAATGATGTTTTCTTTTATTTTATTCTATTCATTTGTGATTACTTACTTGATTTAATTATTGTTTTCTATTGTAAAAAAATATACTTCTATAATGTGCTGTGTGTGAATGTTACTATATTTCAATATTTAATTATGTTGTGTTACTTTTAATAGCTTATTATTAAGAATAACTATCATCTCTTTATTTGGTATTTCCTATATTAATAAAAAAACTTTAAATAATTTTTGTCTTTTATTTAAGCTGAACACTATCATGAAGCGATTTATTATAAATGAAAGTGGAGATATATGATTTTTCATTTATAATAAATAGCTTTATGAAAGTGTACTTTAATTGGAGAATTCAAAGAAAATTTAAGAATGCTTGGTAAGTCATGCCAAAGTAGTTTTATTATTCAGAGTATAGATGGCGTTAGTAGTCCAAACCACAAAGTCTGCACGCTTTATGTAGTAACTGTGTAAGCTGCCACAGTCGACCCGTGACCACGATCGATGTAGTTCGATCGAAACATTGGGTAAATAAAAAGGTATCGTATATTAAAAAATATTGTTATTTGTCGTCTAAAACGAAATCAACCAATCATAAAAAAATTGTATTTATTTATTATTATATAAATTAGCTTTGCAGAAAACATGTAATTAAACTTGTCGGTTTGAATTATTATTTCTATAAGATATATCGAAATGCATATTTCATATTTGCGGAAACAAAGAAAATGCGCTCTAACAATAACTAATAAAACTTAATATAAAAAGGAAGATACAATTGATTTAATTTTTTTTTATAAATAATAATTCTAATAATCTTACTCATCTGTTTATCTACAGAGTAGTTTTATACTAATGACCAAATACCGAAACGTCTCTGAAACATTTAATGGTTTCTTAAACATTTGAGCAACTTTATTTTTTAATTCGTATGTAAAATATAACTGTCTGTTAAATTGAAGTGTATCTTATTTTGCGTGGTACATAAACTCCACTTAATTATAATCGGAATACATTGCACTTTTATTGCTGGCTGTTTAGAGGGGCAGGACCATTAAGAAGAACCTGCATGAATACCAACATAGTAACCTCGAAGCCATTTCACTTACAAGAAAATAAATAGTCTATAACAAAATTCCGCACACTTTCGAGGAGCTATAAAAGCTAAGGGCTCATAGATTATAGATAGCAAAGTGGAACATAAACGTCCGTATTGTGGCGTAAATAATATCAACCAGCTATTAAAACTCAGCACACCTTATAGCGAGAATCGATAAGAACATCCTGGTGTGTGTGTGGATGTGTATGTATATTTTCTGTGGGTTTGTCCAATGTTTAATACACAATAAAAAGATTAGATTAATACTCTTTTAATAAATACACATAATATCGGTGTTTTTGTCTTTTGTGTATGTAGTACCTGAGAGGTAGTTTGAAAAAAACACTGGTTGTATTAAAAGTTTGTTATTCTCAAGGAATGCGACGTGTCTCATAAATATGAATTTGAATGTTTATTATACAAGTTGTTGACCTTAGAAACTATAGAAGATGATGGTCTAGAAGCAAGTCTACACTGATATGATGTTTGATAAAAAGCTTTGAAGTACTTAATATTTTATGTGTACAATGCAAAGGATAAAATAATGTAGATGAAAATTACTTGTTCTATTGAAAAGTTTAATGAAACTCGAATATTATGTCAATATTATCTATGAAATAGAAATTTCGAAAACATTGCTTCGACTTGTACAACTGATTTCTAACTTCGATACCTATATATAAAATAAGAGTAGTACCACCATACTTTCGCTAGATGGCGTTTCTCGTATGTCATAGAAATTGACTTTAACGCGATCGTTAGTCATTAGAAATTGTTACAAGTATTAGATATGGAAAAACAATTCATTACTCAAAATTCCTTTATTTTTTTTTATTTTATGAAATGTTAAAAATTAAAAAAATTACTTTTTATTACAGTGTTAGGCTGATAGGCAATCTATACTTCTATATAAAAAAATAATATAATTACAATATTAGTAATTTTATCCAAAAAAGTATTCATAATACATAAAAGTTATTTTTATTATTAATGTCGTCGTCGTCAAGTAAATCCAAATTACGAATATCAAAGTTTTATTAACTGCGTTACTAGACTTGATATCAAAGCACTATAATTTTAGGGTGATAAATAATAAAGGGTAAGAGTTCACTGACCTGCATCTCCGGCGGGCCGCCCTCGTCCCTAATGAGCAGTAGATAGCTGTGACCGTCTATGATCACCTCCTTTTTAAATCTGCCACCTACAAAGAGTAACCAATCTTTAAATATATAGAAATATATACAACATGAACCTTTTAAATATTCAAAAAACATTAAATAAATAAATAGTAAAAAACAGTACAGCGCTATCTATATCACCTAGAGAAAAATATGTATGTTAAGAGCTTGTCCATGTATCATGATGGGGACAAAGTTATCTATTCGCCACAAGATGGCACTATTCAAGTTAGTGTTCTATGTACGTGTTTACGACTATGTCTCATAGATGGCGCTTTATTAAACTAACGGCCTATAACATACCTTCAGGACTTTCTTCTTGCATGTACGCCCCAGTAAGGTATCTGTGCACCAAAGCAGACTTGCCGCTATCAGGTGAACCAAGAACACCCACTCGTAGCTCTGTAACGCCGCGGGACGACGTCCATTCTTGACTGTTCACGAAGGAATCTGATAAGAAGCAAATGTAATGTTATTAAAAGGTTGTTAGAGGAATATAAAAAAATGTTAAGTCTTAAAACGAAAGAAGAATGTATTTGTTATTAAAAGAAAATCAAAACTGGTGTTTCTTTAAAACCAAAAAAATTATGATGAATTTTGTGTATATAAAAGTAACAATAATAGATTTGTGTATGTGATGGCTTCTATCCGTTCGCTCCACAAATTAATTACATTCAATTAATTGTAATTGCTAAGTTGCGGTTACGACTGGATGCTAATGTATTGGGAATAATTAGGCTCTATAATTAATTACCAGCTTTACAATGAGTATAAAACAATCATTTATGTCGAAATAAAGATTGCACGTTTATAATAAAGTAAATACAAATATCATGTTTAACAAGGGATTTGTCGCATACGACAAGTTATTGGCAATGAAAGTCATAAAAGAGATCAGGATGACTTCTTATTGGAATTAATGTATGATTTCTACTTTCTATGAGATAAAAAGTAGTGCGTGCGCAGATTACGCAAGTGTCATTTGTCGCGCTTCAAAAGATGGCCACAGAATGAGCTAATAAAAGATAAATATTAATAATAATAGTGGAAATAGCTATCGGAAACTTTCTAAGTGATTAGCTACAGCAATATAGTATATAGTTAGTTATAGAACAAAATTCTAATAAAAAATTATTCATACATATTCTCAATTTTATTGTTATGTTTATATGAAATGAAATAATATAAAAAATAAAAATGTATTTTTAATATAACTTAATGTCCAAATCAAATGAACCTTGACGTTTCAGAGACTAGAGAGCGGGCAGTGAGTACGGAGTAGGTATCGACCATCATAGGAACAATAGCGACAGCTCATAATAAGAATGGAAACTAGTTTCGACTTGCGACTTGCCTAATGGTCTATTGATTGAAATAATAGATCATTGTATCGACATTATTATACTATTGATACAATCTCACCATTTAAATTAATATTCGTATACATTTGTAGTTTAACATATCGTGTGTTATAAAAAACAAAACTTTATATATAATAATGTAAACAAATAATAGTCATTTTTAAATAACAACATGTATATAATCAATGCACAAACCTGTCTAAAGTCATCAAACAATGTTACACACGTACGGCTTCATAGTCACATCGAACACTAATGGGCGGGATGCTTTTGGTACATGAATGTTTAATAACCAGACAGGGGTCCTTCAGACCAAAGATTTATTAGGTGGTAATAAAATTAATTTACTGCGGGAATTTATTTTAAATAATGGTTAATGATTTATGTTTATAAAGGTAACCACGGTTTAGTTATGGTGAATTGGTTTTAGTTCGAGATATATTTTACTTATATATTTATATAGTATTCATAATTTAATAATTTTAATTTAAACAGTATAAGTCGCACGTGTGCGCTTTTCGTAAGTTAAGATAAATTTGCGAATATAGCACTCGAGTGAGCGCAAAATTTCTCATTAGTGCATTTGCGAGCCATTTCAGCTGCAAGCGGAGCATTGCATGCACTTTAGTAATTGAAGCCATCATTAACAGAGGATTATTTTTTAATAGTCAATGTTCCCCAATATTCAAATATTTAATTTCTCTATTCTCTATAATACCGGTTGCATTTTTGTTTTCGTGTCTACATAAAATATGACGTGATTCAAAAAATATTCCTAATAATTTTTCTAATATAAATAATATTATTGTTAACATGTAGTTGATAGCTTAAATATCAATTTTGACATCAATTTGGGATGACCAACTTGTTTTATCAGACTTAGATATACCGATTAGTTGTAATATTATTTGAATAATTGTCTATATTTTAAAAAGTAAAGGGTTCCTCGACGACTGGTAAAAACTGTAAAATAATATTTCGTTCTATGTAAAAGAATATGTACTAATGATCAGAACAAATATAAAATAATAATTACAATAACAGAATACAAACCTGTATAAATAGCCAATTCAGTAAAAGCCAACATTTCCTAACAATAACTTGAACATTAAGCATAAAACCTCCAATTATACGCTTCACAGTTCTGGCATTGAAATGCAATATTTGGGCAAGGCAAGGTCATCTACAATGCCGCCTGGTCACGTATTGTTTTATAACTTTTTATAGGGCTGTTAGTCAGAATGTACAATACTTTATAATAACTAATCTTTACTAACATTAAACAGCTGAAGAGTTTGTTTGTTTGGTTGTACCCGATTATCTTCGAAATTTCTGGATGGATTTGAATAATTCTTTCTCATTATGTTAACTTAAAAATGATTAAAGTCGTTTGTCCGCAGATGGAACCGCGAGTAACGGCTAGTGTGAGATTAGATAGACTTAAAAGTACTATTATCGAACTGATGAGACCCTTGTTTGGATCATCATAGAAAATAAAAGACATGATGTACAAAATGCACTACAGACTATAATAAAATTAAGTTAAAATGTTAAATAACAGGATCTCAAGATTGTTGAATCACTTAGTCAAAAAGCCGTAGTATAACGTTACCAAGTAGTTGATAAAGGGAAAACCTTTTAGCAGATATACGATTACAATCTTTGCGAATGTGATGTTTGTTGAAGGGGATCTTTTGAAGGCATCAAGTCTAGAACTGGACTTTTATCGTCCAATACTCGATCTTCAACTAAAATGACAGTTAATATTATTTGTTCAAGTCAAATGTAAATTAAAGTGCACACTTATTACAACGTCAAGATGATATTTTATCTCAGTGCTATCTATTATCAGGCAAAATTAAATGAAACTTAGTTAAAAGAACTAAGCTAAGGTAGTCACACTTCCGGTCTGATAATGAAAAATTTACAATGTCCCGTCATCCCCTTATTAACCCTTCACTAATCCGGTGTTGTACGGCTTCTAAGATCAAAATGATTGGGAAAAAATATATATTGGACATAAATTATAACTTCCTTTCATAATAATTTAAAAATATTTTTTATATTTTGGATTGCTTATAAAATATTATTAGTGCTAAAAAAAATGCTTGAATAATTATTATGATCGTAAAAGTCGAGTTGTTTGTCTATTATATTTTCTATGAACATATTTTTTCGCAAATATCATAGTGTGTTCAATATACTGCTATACACTGCTATATACTGCTATACTTTTAAACCATTTTAATTTAACGACTACATTCTGAGTAACCTTCATTAGTCAACTTTTTGTTTAAACTTCGTTTGGACTTAAACCATATTCAATGTCACACTGTTGGAGTTTAAAGTTTAAATATCTGACTAAATACTTTATCTTCATATTCTAGGTTATTTTCTTAATTTATTACGTTTTGAAAAAAACGCACACTTCCTATAAATTAAAGACTAAATCTCCAATTATTCATTGTATTCTTTACAAAAAGATCACAGCGTGCGTCCACTTCACGTCAGAAATTAGAATTGGTCACCACGAATACAAAAATATATTAAGCTTGTTATAGCAATACAGTATTAGACGGAATACGAATAAGATTTGTTATTGCGTGCGTATAATATTTCTATTGTCCGCACTTGAGGTGGTCTATTTCTTACAAAATAGGAGGCAGATGTATTTGCGCTCTATTTTCAAAGACCATTGATGTCACGGCTCTGATCAAACAGAAAGGTTGTGACCGATTTATGTTCTTGAATACAATTTGAAGCTCTGATCTACATTCAAAAGAGAAACAAAGTCCACTACAGATATAAAGAGAAAAACATTTGAATCATGCACGCCGTAACTTATAATGTGGGCGAATGGTCTAGTTACAAAAAATAAATCTATAAATATAATATTAAAATTGTAAATATACTACACCCACTAACATATGCTACATATACTACACACTTATATGTCAGTGTCTCTAGTTACATATACATAATAGTATCTATATAAGGTTAGCTAGTGATTACGTGAATAGAGAAAACTCGCTGGCGCCATTATACACAATGTTGCCAAGTTTGTTTCTGAGAGCTGGTTATCGTATTTATTCCGGTTATTTTATATTTTATATATAATTTATTTTACTTTTATTACACATAATTTAATTTAGGTTAACAATGTGTGAAAAGTAATAACTAACAAAACTAAGATATTTATAGACAATTATATATAAAACATATAGACAAACGTGAGTCTTAATTGTTGAAATTAAAGCTTTCGGAATACTTAAAGGAAGTCCTTTTAATAATATTCAGTTCAAGATATGACTTTTAGTCTAGACTTTATATAGAAGTTATTTGTGACTTGTAAAACATATATAACATTAAATAATCTTTTTGTTTTGTAAATAATTTTTAACTTACAATTTTTCTAACTCAATGACTCGTGCACTGTATTTTGAGTTATTACAATGATATTATTTCTTGTGCAATTATTTTAATGATAATGACTACAATTTACGGAATTAAAAAAATACTGATAAGGAATACTCATTGTTTTTATGTTGAGGGAATTACAATTGTTATATGCTTGTTTTTTCAGGATAAAACATAATTTATCTAAACTACCTTCTACACGGTGGTATTTTTAAGGGTTGTCAAAAACTATCTCAAAAGTATGATTAACTTATTTAATTTAAATCGTATTAAATTATTAACATAACTTTATACGTAATATATAGATAATATGTAACCAATAACTTATCAATATTAATTCTTTATTATATCCATTATATTTAATAAGAGTCTATTGAAAATTACATTAGCATTTAAATTAAAAGACAAGCTGCTAACCCTGCGAGTTGCGACACTCATTTCACGCTCGAATGCTTACAAAACACTTTTTCTACAACCCTTTCTTTAACACCACAAAAAGAATTTCGCGAAACTAAATATTCAATTATAGTTTTACTTTTCTAGTTTGAAAATAATATAATTCTTTAAAGTAACTTTCTATTTTAAATAGACTTTAAACGTTTTCAAAACTTCGCATTGATATTAACTAGTCATTAAAAATTATATTAATTTTAAAGAAACAAATCATTTTTCTGTGGTCGGCAATTTCTCATTTCTCACATTTCATTCTGAAATCATTTAATAAAACCGCGGGTGTGCTTTGAGGAGGTAATTTATTACGACCTTATTAGAACCAAATATGATTGGATATCATTTATTAATGAATTTTTATGGTGCGACTGTAAATATTTACTTAGATACATATACATAATGTCAACAATATTTGTAATGTAAGTTACTCCGCTAAAGAGTTACTTTTGAAAACTTTCAATCAAAAAGTACTAACGATAAGTGTACAGCAATAATTTAATTAAAACGAACAATACATACATACATCTGCTCTGATTTACCTGTGCTGTACATCTGCCATCTTATTGTGAGATCCCTTGCGAATAGATTACATCTTTGTGATGCAGGCGAAACCCTTATCTTGAATAGTGTTGTAAATTCATCATATTAGAATATCGATATTTGTAAAAAACATGAAAAATTATTACAAATTTAAAATTTCAGTGACTGTTAAATGTATCTTTCATCTACTTTCAATGATTTAAATGCCTCTTATTGTAAAAAATATTGAATTTAATAGGTGTCATCATATCTTATTCGTTTAATATAATATACTTTTCGCACTACCGTGTGTTGTATTAGGATATTGAAGATGAAAATAAATATAAAAAAAAATAATATTTTATCGATTTTTTTTTGTATGACGATATTTTATTTCCCAGCACTAAACCTCTCCCTTTTACTCCGCCTTACAAGTTTATTTATAATTACATGTTTTCCGATACGTGATTTTTTCGGGCTGCAGGATCATTATTAAGTCATTTATCGGTTGCCATGGTGACGCCCACTATTTTTTTCTTAAAACCAACGGGGTGCTATTCGCACGCTCGTTATGATATGTTTTGATGTTTTATTTATTTTTTGTTTTGTTAATATAAATAAGAAATGAATTAAGCCCACTTTGAGAGCTTTTGTGTTGGTCATAAAGCGCTCTTATTGATTTTTAATTTAGACGGATGATGAAACAGAAGAAGAAAAGTTGAGTTCAAATATTTTTCTGTTGGAATTTTTTTGAGAGTAATATTGCTCTTATAACTTTATATTATTATTGTTTCTTTTCATAAATCCTGTGAATATATTAATATAAAATCGATTGCTAGGAAGCTACAGTTAAAATTCCACAAGAACGAAATGTCACAACACTAGGCAGTTAGCAACATCTGCAGCAGTTAAAGTTCAACCGTCGTTAAACACCGGTTAGCACTGGAATGCACTTGTTAACTAACCGATTAAATTTAATATTCTATATTAAAACCGTTTCTGCTTTAAACGGTCGCATTTCATCCACTTCTAATCTTGACAATAAAATTCTTGAAAATTTTAAATAAGTATATAATGAAAAATTTACCGATAGGGGCAGGATTGGAACCGTCCGGTAGCTCTAACAATTGAGCTACCGTATGGCTGCTCGCTTCGATGAATTTAGCATTCTACACATGACCGTTTTTAACGGGACGGAGGTGACATCTATTACGATTTGTTCCAAAAATCCTAATAAGTTATATATTAAATAGGATTATATTAAAGGCAAGCCAATATATAAAGTCCCCACATTTATAATACCTCGAAGCACGCGCTGGTTTGTGCCATTTCAAACAGTCGGCTCGCTACAAACGATTTCCGTTTCCGTCCCACGTGCGTGCGCCTGCGCAACCTTTGTACCTGAGCCTACATTAAGTATTATATAAGTCTAAGTAAAGAGAAATACAAGTTTTCTTAGATTGTAATTTTATAAAACAGGATGTAAGTAGATATAGCATGCACTTCTTTTTCTATAGTTAAAGAAGAACTACTTAAAATATATATTTTTTTAACAAAAATTTTCACGGTTGAATACATCTTTAATATAATAACATGAAAGTAGGATTAATGTAGGTTATGAAAATATTAGATCTGTTCTAAATTACATTAATAAGTACCTGATTTATATTATCAAAGCTATTTTATAAATATACCCACACATCTATAGCCAGTGTACTCTAGAGAGGTCTTTAAGAGGAACTCCATATACTATAGTATAGCGAATCATAAATTAACATTAAAAAGAGCGAGCAACGTTCATGATACAGCGATTACAACGGCTTTGGAGAGGAAAATGAGAATCTATGTCCCTAGTCAGCTGTAGGGATGTTACACATTTTATCGATAATCTCTAAGTTATTTTAGGAAGAGTTTTTTTTAATCGTTTACGTTTGGTATTATATAAACACATATACATACATACTTTACTTTGATTAAACATACAAATGTTTAAAAATTAAATAAAATAATAAATTTAAATATTAATAAACCACTTTAAAATAATCAAGAGTTAACATTATTTCAATAAATCATTCATATAACAAATTTTAATATAACAATTATTAAAAGTTTTACTATACTAATATATTTAAAATAAAATGTATAACTTTAATAAAAAAAATCGGATGATGGCACATCACTATCAAGTGCAATCTCGTCCCTAGGCTGTTACCGTATTCGTTGAGGTATGCGTTATTAAGGTAAGGTTCGATTCCTCGCTATATCAGCCCAGCACAGCAGAGGGCTGAGAGAAGAGTTATATATAATTAATTATTTAGTATATATAATAACTATATCATCTAAACAATTTTGAATATCAGATCATAGAACTAACATAAGTAGTGGAATAGTTAGATAATTAGACAAAACAATTAAATTAAAGAAATTGTTTTTTTAATATTCAATACATAAATATGCCTTACATTTAATTCAATAGTAGTGGGTAAGTAAAATATCGCTTCAAAATTGATGAAGCAAATGATATAAAAACAAAAAATACTTCCCAGACAACCCTACTTCCTCTCGGGTCTCGGCGCAGCATCCGTTTCGACGTATTCGTTTTTGATTCATTCGCATCCATGTTACTTAAATCGCATTACATTGATTACAATGTTTTTATTTTAATACCTATTCCCTTCCTAAATATTACGAAAATTATTGAAGTATAATAAAAAAAAATTGTACTCGTTAGATCGTAAAGAATTATAGACAGACAGTAGATCTGGAGTACGATTGAGTTAGCCGCCCCTGGACTAGAGTAATTTTATAAACATGTTACTTATGTCCATTATATTTAATTTTTGTATTAATTTGTAACAAAAAAAGTCAGAGGTTGAAGTCCGGTTCATGTTGAGGATCTTTTCATTCTATATTTAAAAATTAAATATTAACAATGTTTTAAATTTTACTGATACCAACACTGAGCTAATCGAAATTAATACAATATTTTCAAATATTCAAAAAATTTATCTTTAAATTTTATCTATATAACAAAACTCAGCATCGAGTACCAGCTTACAACAACCGGAAACCCTTTCAATTGTAAAATTGACTTCCTTATCTTAAACGAAACCTAATAAGGTAGTGCATGAAGGATGTCCTTTACTTCCCAAAATAAAACATTTTAACAAACCATTCTGAGTAAATGTTAATGTATAGACATCTTGAAGATTGAGATATTTTCGACCAGTACATTCTTATGATGTTTCCTATACGATAAAAAAATATAAATATTCATATATAAAACCGTATCTGGGTATTATTTATTCAATATGATCCTTTACGTTCCAGCCATAACTTGCTCCAGATATCCAATACATTTTTTCCGTTCTTTTTTACGTTCTATGTCATATAAAGCATATGTGGGTCACGTTAGCGACCTCTGCCTCCGGCGAATAGTTTGTTTGGGCAGGCGTTCCATTTTCTATCCATATCCGAGAAATTGGAGCACATAGGAGCTCTCAGTTTTTTTTTAAATGTAACCTAAAAACCTTTTTAACGTCTTAGAAAATATTGCAAAAAATTAAAACTTTAACGGTTAAGCTATAAAAAGTTTAAGATTTCGGTACAATCTTTATAACAAAACATATATTAATTGATAATAGGAAAGCAACACATTTAGGACAGTAGCTTATAACAAAAGGTCAGACCATATCAGCTAGCAATACCTTGTGTAATCAAATCGGAGTGTATATGAAGTCGTGTCTAGAGATGACTCAGCCGCACTCGCTGTTATAACTTCACTTCATATAATAATTGAATCCATGACATCACTGAGGCGTGTCATCAAACTTTTTTGCACTCGCGTGTCAAACAAATATACATTTTTTCACGTTATTACATATTTTATTACATGTCATTTGAAAAGCGATCCAAGAAATGATTTATATAGTGTCAAGGTATCATTATGTAGTTGTTTATTTATTTATGTATTTATTTTTAATTTATATTTATAGGTACTTACCTACATCTATACTAATATATAGCGGAAAGTTTTGAATGTTTGTAATAAATAAAGTCTAAAATTGCATCCATTTCTAAAATCTTTTACCATTAAAATGTTATAATTAATATATAAAGAGATAAAGATTATGAGTTCATATGTTCAGAATAATTTGGTAGTTATTAGAGAGAGGATTTTGAAAATTCTTTCTTTGTTATAAGGAGTATCAATATAAATACTATCCCTGAATGAAATGGGCTGCTATATACAGATATAATCTTCCAATATATTAGACAACACAATGTAACAGTGTATTATTGATTGGGAGCAAACGAAGTCAAGCGCAGCAACAAGTACAGTGTATTCTAAGATACACAGGTCTACGTCACTTCGTGGACTATAACTCTAGTGTGAAAAACTTGTAAGTATTGGTCCATATGCTGATGGTCCAAATAGACTACTAATATCTTATCAAAACCTTATTTCCTTATCTCTCGAGCACCTGAGAATGAGTACAGTATAATAACTGGGTTGAGTTTTCTTTTGATTATCTTAAAAGATAACTTCGAATTATATGGACCATTAAATTTAAACATATTTAAGATAAGTTTTTGAATAACTATAATTAAGTAATTTTGACAAACACATAGTGACTTTCCCTTCAAGATCCGCAACTACCTCGTCACTGAAATTTGAAGGCTCTTCTGAAACTTAACCTGAAACTATTAATTTCTGTAAGTAAAAGCCAAAAGGCTTCTCAAAGGAATTCCTGTAGTCATTTTCCTAAAGATAGTAAATTTGCCTTTGCTACCTACAGTATAAGAACACTTCTAAACTTTAATTAATTACTTAATATGTACAGACCTTTTCAGATCAATAATTCAAACATAATCGAGACAATAAAATAAAGAAAGTCAACCGAAAGCCAAAAGTTTCCATAAAAGGTAAAATGTTTGGATGAATTCAAATCCCCAAGCGACAGAACCACCTTAATATATCTGAAACCGTCTCAATAACGGCTCCTGGTCTATAAATTGACGTAACTTGAAGCAGCGGGGCGTCGTTACAATATAAGAGTCTAGCAAACTCACGTATAATTTTGAAATAGACAAGTTAGGCACGTTTTTTAATTAAAAAAAACTTGGAATTTAATTGTTTTAATAGGCTCAAGAGCCTATTTATTAGATCTAGGCTATTAATCTAGATCAAATTGTTTATTCTGTGCTTTATTGTTTACGTAGTTTTTTTATAAAGATGTAAATATATCTGAGTAGTATATGAAAATATTCGATACTATATAATATATAAATAAAAACAGCTAACGTGTATATTTGTGTAAAATATCCATGCAATATCAATTACCGCTATCGTTTCTAATTTACACCGCTTTTAGCAACGTGGCATTAAATGAATTTATTAAGATAGCGTGAAAGTTTTGCAATTTTCGATAGAACCTTCATATAAAAGGCGTGCTCAGAACCAATTCACAGGGTAAATTATAGATACATAAACTAAAGATGTGGTGGTTAATATTTATTACTAAAGTTTCACTCTCATGTCATTGTAACATATTCGTTTAACCGTGAACCTATCAAAAATATCTATTGTAATAAAAAGAAGAAAGTTTATTCAATTGCGTATTAAGTAAAAAATATACAAACGCTTTGTGTATGACAAAATAGATTGTTATATTAGTATTTCAATATTGTATCGGTTTTGAAATAATCTTAAGTGTTAGGATTATCTCACAGGGCAATAACCTTTCTAGTTTCCTACGCAATTCCTTTTAAACGATATTGCGACTTAAAAGAAAGTGATTACAGTATAAAAAATAATTAAAATACTACTGTTGACCAACATGTAACATTTTCGGAATATAATTCTCATACCACATAAAATAATTGATTAAATAAAACGTATTTACTGCCACACCAAACAAGTCGTCATTCACTAAACCAAGTAAGACCATTGAGACAACTAGACATTCTCAACTAGACCCAACATCTTCAGTTGCAAGGTTACGTGGTCTGTGGCACAATTGGCTGCATTCCAATTGTTTGAATTGAACCCGTTGTCGAGATCAGGTCATCTCGTTCTGTATTCAGATGCAATCATGACGTTCCATTTGAGATAATTGGCCCGATTTGATTCGGCATACATTTCATTTTACTCTATATGTATGACTTCGTAATGCTTAATAGAGTATCTCTCACAGTTTATCCACAAAGAGATATAAAGAACTTTGCTTGAAACACAACTAATTAGTAAAGATAAAAAATGAAGAACTTATCCAAAGCAAGAACACTCCACAAGCTGATTGTAATGAGCCCAAACTCGTAAGTTTCGGTGAGAAAAATCACCGAACTTCATATAAGAAACTTGGGTTTCGGTTTACCCCCATATTAATTTTATCGTTCCAAGAAAGACGTGTCCTTTTTAAAAATAACTATATTATCAATCATCAATAAAAAATTTATTAGCATGAAAACATAAATAAAACATTTAGAAAACGATAAAGCGTTGCTTCGAGTTAAATGGCTCAAAGTAATAAAGAGCAGAGTTGTAATTAAGTTCATTGAACTCGCAGCTCATACCTTCAATGTCATTTCACTACGTAGTTTATTAATGTGAAAATAAAGATTAAATTTCAGACATTATTTTTATTGACTACATCACAACAAAAAATTGTGTCATATCTAATCATTATATTTGTTTTCTTTGCATTAGTCATAATAAAATACCTTTGTTATTATTTAGAAATAATTTAACATAATAATTATATTATACTAGCTTCTAATCACAGCTTCGTCCACTTAAGTTTCGGAAACCGTGATCTTTTTCGTAATATTAAAAATATTTAGGATACTTTCAATATAATATCTTATTATATATTTATTTAGGAAAAGTAGAAGCTAGTATATTATAATTATTATTTTTAATTATTTCCATATTAATTATATTATATATATATTATATAACCAATATAATACAGATGCATGTCAAGAAAAATTGGAAATATTCCAACTCACTTGTGCTTGCTGCAGGCGTGCAGCCAAATATGTTATTAATGTGGTTCCTAAAAAATATAGGAACTTCAAGAGCACTAAAAATAAGGATTTTAGTTACAACACGGTCATGCAAATAAAGCAGAACGTGATTAGAATTAATTGACTAAATGTACATTAAAAATGCGAACACGACATCGTCCATGTGAGAAGCATTTGCAAAAATGGCGGCGATGATACCGTTGCTATTTATAAAATTGAATTTTTGATCAGATGATAAAGCGTAATTTCGGTCTTCACTTGGTATAATAATTGAATTTAATTTAACAAGTATGTATGTGTTTAATGACAAATAAATAAGTATTGCTTTTATTAATTATTTTGACATTCTGCGTAATGTTATGGCCAATGTTACATAATATTATTTTTCTAATATTAATAACATGTACATATGATGTTAGCTATTACATATTAATTGCTGTAACAGATTCGATTATAAGTGTACATACGAGGACAAAAGTAGTCACGTAATGTATGCAACAGTTGTATTTGCCCCCCCCCCCCCCCATCTCCCTTCCTCTCGCTATCGAAACTGTCTGTATATTGTTTTAAATCCTAAACAAATCAAAAGAATAGACTAATTGCAGAAATAAACATATTGCCTTTTCGCATATTTTCTAAACAGATTTTCCCGTGTCAGCGCTTCATACTGCGGTCTCTTGTAACATGATAGAAGTCGGTTTCAGATTACGCTCAATGCATCCGGGACTAATTTCATTGAAGACTCAGACACTAATAACATTGCAATATATCTCGATTTATAATTTACTTTAAAACACATTAAATTTATATTTATCGTTGAAAAACCCGTATAATCGTATAGAAAAAATCAATTATATACAGACACTTAAATAGCAAATGTTTTATTTGTAACTTGAACTTTTATTATAGCCTGAACAAATTGACGTTTTAGTATATCTATACTTATTGTTATACAGCTGTAGAGTTGGTTTGTTTGCTCTTATCTTTGAAAGTACTGGATGGATTTGAAAAATCGTTCTGATGAAGATGGGCTGGTTTGTGAGGAAGGCTATAGGCTACGTAGCATCACGCTGTTATTACTAATTACCGTAATAAAATATGAAATAGGTTATCCGCGCGTGGAGACACGAGTAAATGCTAGTATATTTGTATAACCGAAAACATTTTTAAAACTCTTATTTGTGGAAGATATAAGTAGGTATATTCTTTCCTAATTTTTACTTATAATATAATTATATAGGTATTTTTGAAAATATTAATGTGAATTTTTGTACTTCAAAAATTCTTATTTTTTTTCTTTAAGACAGTTAATAATTTCTCTTGAAGTTTTATGAATTCACAGAACAACATCTCAAACAAAAAAAATGTCCAAAAAAGTGTGCTACGTGCAAGCCAGGTGTATTTTCTAATTATGTCAGCCGTTAGACCGCTGGTGCCGGTGGTGACGTTTAGAAATTTTAATCCAATTAAACGGCGATAGATTGATGACCTTCAGAAATAAACAACCCCCCTAATTAGTGGTCATTAAAAGTTAATTCATTAAGATTTTATCACGACCCCAATAACTTCATAGGGTTAATTATTATACTTTTATGATATGATCGTAGCCCAGATATTTCAAATATAGACAATAAAATAAAAAACTCAAGTACTTTGTTTTAATAAATATAGTATTTCCATTGTACACTACATGTATATTATTTTAAGAAAATCACACAAAAAGATGTTACGCGCTGAATCCGATTGTTCTTAGAATGTGCTAAAGATATCTTTTCGTACATATTTCCTGTTATAGAATGCTTCAAGCAATTTTATTATTATAAAATACAAGATCTATATTACGGTTGTCAAAATACGTATGCAACTAAATAAATGACAATATATGCAGCCTCACAGAATTACGAGGCCAAGAACCAAAACGAGAAAACGTGTCTTGCGACGAGTTATCGCATAATCATTCACGAGCACGCATTCTTATCTATATTAATGTCATTTAAAAAGAATATTATACATTTATAACAGACAAATAACTATGAAGAATAATATGACTTAATTTACACAAAAAAAAAAAACAAATGAAATCATCGCATCACTCGCTAATGGTCAAACATTTATCTTTGTTATATGGTATATATATTATCTATATAGAATTATATTATATATCTTAAAAATTATCAAAAACCTTTTTCTTATTCCCTATTTACTACATATTTCTAATGTTTCTCAAATTTTAAAATTTTAGAATTTTTATTTTATATATACATGTTTTTTGTTTTATAATAAAACATTTGAATCATATTTGATTTCAAATATTCTGAAAATATAAACATTTAATTTTTTGCTTTTAAAACTGAATATTTGTATAATGCCTTATTATGACCTTACATCAGCTGAATAACCCGTACTTTATAATTCTTATATTTTACTTATTACTACTCACATTTATTAATATAGCATATATTATATAAATACAAGAAACACGAAATACATTTGAAAACAAACTATTTTATTTACTAATGATTGTGTGATCTATTTTAGACACTAACGCCATCTAGTAAACTAGTATACAAATATGTTAAGCATTTGGATAACCGAATGTATGTACTTTTAAAAAATTGTTAATTTATTGATTACAGCCTTTCAATCTGCAATTTAATATTAAATAAATAATAATGTTAATTATTGTGAACTCTAAGAAATCAAAGCTTCGACATCATATTATATGGAGGTATATACAGGAATAAAATTTTCAAAATTACCATTTTTAAATTGATAAAACATTTAAAAGTAAGTATATAAGCGACAAACTGCAAAATGAGCTAATCATGCCTAGAACTCTTTAGGATTGTAAGAAGTTATATAATACACCCTAAATAATTATATATAAGTGTATATAAGGATCACACATTAATAATAATTAACCTGGTCTAAAAGTCATATTAACATGGAATTAAACAATAAAATATGAAGAACGTGTAGCAAGAACAAGACAATGGAAAATTCATGCATTAATAAAATACTATCTGTTACACGCGGTTTCACCCGCGTAAAAAAAATATTTAGTTACTATTAGAATTACTCAGAGCACTAGTGTAATATTATAAAAAAAATCAGGTAGACGACAGACGATTTAATCTTTTTCACTGTGTGTTTATTTTAATTAACATGAGGATTTAGACGCTTCTTATCTACAATTTATCATATTTATTTTTATTTATTCAAATATTTATAAAATATCCTTGTTTACATATAAAATAATGACAAAAACACATACTATGAAAAATCGCATAATTCGAGATGAATTAAAATAGCAATCTTAATATAATTTGTTTTAAACAAAACCGGTATTAAAATCTTTTTCATAGTTACGATAACACGAACAGAACCTTAAAAATTACGTAATAATCTAGTTAAAATATCATAAGTTATTGTTCTCTCCACGGAAATATGTACAATTTATACTAATATTATATAAGTCTGGAGAGTTTGTTTGTCTGTTTGCTTGGTTGAAGGTGCTAAATTTCGAAACTAATTCATGAATTTGGAAAATTCTTTCTTGTAATGACAGACGGGTTCATGAGAAAGGCTATGGGCTGTTTAATATTACGTTACTGCTGTGTAGTTACATTAATAGAAAAAAAAATCGTTCGTCCGCGGGTGGAACCGCGAGTAAAAGCTTGTACGTATTTAAGATAAAACACGTGACTGCAACCTTGAAGTGAGGCAAACTACAGGTCTTTTATTGTCCTCTTATAGCGATGATGTAGTTAAAACTTAATAAATATAAAAATTATATATAATCTTAAATTATCAAAATTATTTAACAACCCATCAACTTAAGTGTCAGGATAGCCGGGAGTCAGGGGGTGTTTTGTACACGATGGACACATTAAAGTATTTTTAAAGTTTTTTTTAATATCTCAGTCTGTTTCAGTTCTTATCATTTACATAAATAAAACTCTTATCAAATTTCAAATTCTTATTTCAATACAAATAACTTTGTTCGAAGTCTAACAATGCTACTATAATTATTAAACGACTAGGAAACTATTAACAAACAAACTAAGAATAATTAGAAACAATTAACTACTTGTATTACTAATAGAATATCGCTTCTTGAGAAACATCCGTTATATACAAGAAAAACAGAATTGTCTTAACGTTTTCAGTAGTTTTTCGTAAATATATATACATAAAAAAATTTCCCTTTTTTGTTAACTTAACTTTCCACGAAAGCCACTTATAACAATGAATCGTATTATCTTTACAATTAAAAATTTAATTTGTAGTTTTTAAGACGCAATTCATATTTTATGAAGAATGTACAAATATGAACAACATCCAAAAATACATCAGAATTATTTTCATCGAGCTGATTCAATTTGATGAAAGTATTTATAAATAAATAATAATGATTCGTACTGTACCACTCACCGGATTTCCTCTTCTCGTTCACAAGAACAAGCGACTTGGTTCTCTTGACTCTTAAAGATCGTCGTCTTATAGATCGCATTAAAGCCTCCGGCATCCGAGAAAACCTCGGGGAGTCCACCCTCTTCTCTGGCATAAAGAAATTTTTAACCGCTAACATTTTAGTGTCTTTCAAATCAATCCATCACCTGATTATATAACAAATTCGTAAATCAATTTCCAAGTACATGAATTAACTATATATCCTTCCTATGAGGGAACCGATTTCACAAATAAATTTAAACAGTTAGAATATCCGCAGTGTTTTTGGTAATATTTACGTTATAATCACATCACGACCCGAGAGACGGTGAAATACTGAACAAGTCACCTTATTAGGAAAACGCACAAGCCCTCAAAGTTGGATGGCTTCATTGTACCAAACGCGCGTCTTTTCACCTCGAAGGCTGAACGCGAACTGCCTTGGAATATACACTCTACATCGCACCGGTACAATGTTCGCTACGATTATCTCTTATCAGAAAATTAATATAATACTTTCGGAGGTCACAAAATAAATATTAATCTTAGCAATCAATAAACGCTAATAAAAGGCTAAGATAACATAACAATTACTAGACAATATTTTAACTTTAATGATTTAGAAAATACGTTTTAAAAACCAACGCAATTACTAATGTTTTTAAAAATACCAAATGAATCTCAAACAAATAATTGTTTTTGTTATCAACCATTTATGTAATTATTTTAATAAGATTACCGAAATAAAATATGGCTGACAGTTTATTTTCATTAAAGACAAGACAGCGGCGTCTTTGATTTGAAATTAATGCTATTTAATTTCGAAAATATTCCATTTGAAATACCCGGTAATAGGGTTTAATAAAAAACATTTCAAGCTGCCAAATATTTACGTAGTCGACTGTCACTCGAATTAAATGCAGACCTTATACATCACATTATATAATTATTTCAAATTTTATAAACATTAGATTAGTTATCACATACACAAGACATAAATAAATTAATTTTATATAGGATTAAAAAAGTATAAAGAAAATTCAATCCAACATAATTATATTTGTAACAACTTTCCTCAAAACAGTAATTATCAAATAATCACATCCCTCATTGCATATACGAGCTGGAATTATTTCATCAGTGTGTGTGTTAATTTTTGTGCTTTGTTTTCTTTTAGTTTTTCATTTTATCCAATGTCCAAGATGTTAATAGAATAATTGAAAATATCTTAACGGTCTGTCTTTTCAAACGACATATTAAGGCGGATTCATAAATTTTAACCAAAGCTTACTATTACCTAATATAGTTAACTTGAGAACACTTGAAAGGAGAAAATCACCGCCCACCTTACATAATATTTACCTTGGTATTTATAAAACATATTTAACGACGACAAAAATCTAAAATATGTTTGTCACGACTAACATAATATGGTATCGTGACCGACAAATAAAGAAAAACGACCTCGCTATAGTTTTAAAACGCTTGATACTTAAAGAAACAAACATAATGTAGTGATAAAAATTAATCATAATTATATTTTTATATAATGTCCGGGTGTAATCACGTAAATACGCGGCGTGAATAGTTCACGTCGCAACTCCGCCATGCGCAGAGCTCATGAGTAAGAAAACTGAATGGATTCGAAAATAGTCGGGCAAATTCCGACCGTATTTACGAATACAGCCGGATAATTATATATAATAGTAATCATGGATCTTGAAACTAAATACAAAAACCATAATTGACTTCTATACTCAATTTAAAAATTAACTTATGAGAAAAGCTTCTATAAATATAATTTGTTTCAAGTAATTAACAAAAGCATTAGAGAGTAAGTACTCTTTTTATCCTCCTTCCAAAAAGCAGGTCATCAGGTCTCTGGAGTGGGTTCAGTCTTTGGATATGATATTGCTGTTTTAATATTCCATGCACTGCGGCTTGGAAAGCGTCTCCGTTTCCTGGATCATGAATTATGTAGCTTGTTTCTATGCTCTTTACTCTTTTGAATAGAACTAGGTCTCACTTATTATTTTAGATGACTACTTATTTAAAATTATAAAAGTTAACCCAAAGATAATTAAAAAAATGTTTTATAAGAAAATAAATTTAAAGATGTAACTTTCAACGTTTTTGCAATCTCTATTTTTATATTTTTTTTAATATATACTTTAAACATTAAAAATAATTTTCAAATTGTATTACAATTTTCCAGCTGTCATAATAATACCGCTATCAATAACAATATTCTCCGGTCATTTCGCTATATCTCGTGCACTCCTCGGAGAATCGTGCAAACTCTTATCGTTCACATCGCTCCACCGATATTGAGGTTGCGTTGAATATACACTATATTATTTATGAATTATTTACAAATATTTTTTAACCAATCTATCAATAATTAAATTAGGCTTTATAAACTTTAAAATTATACAAATATACATTAAAATTATACAAATATACATTTTTATTATATAATTTAATATCTATTAATACCGTGCGAAGGAAAATTTTCAAATTAGATCTAAGTATTTTCACATCATTCGCCATAGTTTATGTTGCTATTGTATCAACAATGTGTGCGATTGTTGAGAAGCAAGACTGTTTAAATGTGTTTGGGACGTGAGTTTCGAGCCGTCCGAAACATCGTGTTGTTATAATAATACCTCTTGGAATAGTTGGTTCATATTGTTGCATTCCATTTATATTTACAATTACTTTGAAAACTGCATATTATTATAGTAAATTAAAATCTAATTACAGTGTTGTTTTAATTAAAACTACCAAATTACTGCCGCACTATAGAAGCAAAATATATTTAAGGGTCATTATATACTATTTTAATTACCGGTTTCCACAATTATGGTACTAATTATTTATCCCGATTTTAAGAATGTCGTCCTCCTACATTAGGATATGTAATCAAACCGGTTTTCATGTGGAATCATGTTGTGACTTGTAGACTGCAATAGTTTTCCATTCAATTGTCAACTAAAACAATATTCCGCTTCTGTATAGGTTCAGGAAAGCAATTTTTAATCGGCAAGTCTATTTGTAAGTGTATTTGTTGTATATTTCTTTGATGCCATATTGAAAACCATTTCTTAAGATTGTAAAAGTTACATGATCACAATATTGCATCAAATCGTGTACGAAACTATAAAATGAACGAGTTATGCACTTGCTTGCAATTTTTAAGTCTTTTATTATTGGAGTACACTTTTATAAGAAGTAATTTATCAACAATAGAAATAAATAAAAGTACAGGATCTAGTATCAAACCCTGTGGGACGCCGCGTGGGCAGTCGGTGTTGTTCGAATACTGGATACAAGCTGTATAATTTATTTTCTAAAATGCTCTAAGCTTGATACTTGAACGTAGGCGTGAAGGTGGGCACTACCTTGATTACAATATTTGAAGGTTTATTTATATAGCTATATGAAAATAATATTTGTTTCATTAACGATATTGGTAGAAAAGCAAGAAAAAAACTATAAAGTTAGCGCCAATTAATATAAATAATCTTGATGTTTTTCTTGTATAGTTTATTGTCATACTAACTACCTTTAGTACCTAAATATAAAACAAATTATTAATAGGTCGATCATAGCAAATTTTGGTGTTCAACGACAAGTAAATAACGTATACCTACAAGAAACATTAAATATAATATTATACAGGCTATAGATAATACATATTTTTTTTACTAGCGGCGAGTTATTTTTAAATAATAACATTTGGGAAAAAAGATATTAGAAACAGCTCGAGCATTTAAAGACTTAGCTGAATTACAACATCTGATATGTTTGCACAAAGACCACATTTTATAGCCCAGTTACCGATGAATGATTTTACGACACACAAGAGATATAAATTTAGTCGCGATAGTGACAACTATATTACGTATTGGTACCAAAGAAATTAACATTTAATGACTCAAATGTTTATATATAAAACAAAATATTTAATAAATTTATAACCAAAGAAAAATGGATAAATGCATATTTGTATACCAAATAACCTGTTTGGTATTTTAACATGATTAAGAAATCCATTAAATTATTTAATTACGTATTTCTAACAAGCAATTATACTGGTACAGTAGCAGCAACCATTTAAAACATTAGAGACATTACATTACAAACTCATTACAAATATTACAATTAGTGATGTGAAGTGACCACTTTGGATAGCAGTAAAAATTTTGTAGTGTCTTGCTTGAATAAAAAAACTGTATAAGATATATTTCAGAAATTCATTAAATTTATATGTCGTGTGTTAATTAAATGAAAAAAATGCTTAAATAATGTTGATATCGCATGTACAATTACAATTTTAACCGTTGAATAGAAAGTTATATTACGTAAATTGTATGCTGTATTGATTATTTCCTGCCTCTAATCGTTAACTTATATTTTTCTTTATAGATTTATTCACCTTTGCTTGAAGGTTATGACCTATTTCCGTTTCACGAATTAACACTTTTACACCTACGCAATTTATTTTGGATGTACCTATTGTATTGTCCGCACCTATTGGATGTAGTGTGAAGTTAATTGTGACTGGCATACTTTTAATTAAGATGTACAAGACATCTTTTTACATATTTTGCAAAGTATAATAAAAGCTTAACTACTTATGAACAATTTAAAGCAGATTTATGTCACGAAACCTCATTAAAATATTTTAGTTTTGAATGTAATATACAAAGAACAGCATTAATACAAAAATACACCATCCCTAAATAACCAATCCAAATACTTTCTTCACAAAAAAATAATCGCTACTCGCGATTGTGGCTCTGATCACCCCACCTTCAGTGGTCATAAATAAACAGTCGTAGGACTTGACACAATTGTTGGGCCCGATTTCTTTACGACCCAAAACCGATTTACGATCTTTCACCCATCTTTCCTGTATTAGTCACGAGCGAACGCTTTTGGTGTCTGTTATAATAAATTTATGATTACTAGAAATCACTCGGGCGTTATATCGACTATCGATTCTTAATTCTATCATCTTTTATGATTGTAACTTCTCACGTTGGGGTCCTACTGGAAGGTGATAACAAATAGAGATTTCAAATATAATTCTTGAGATTAATACAGTATTTTTAAAATATATTTAAAATAGTAGATATTTATAATTTTCAAAGACTAGTGATTGGGTAATGACATGATACCTACAATGTTAATTTCTATTCTACTGAACTTTAGCCTTTTAATGTCTTGACTGGAAACTTACAAATACTTGTAGTATAAATTTCAATCAGCAGAGCAATTATGACGGTAACTTTCTCAGATCTGTACTTTTGTAAAGCAGCAAAATATTATTTGAATGACTAGTAACGAACCAGTAGAGAGAGAAATGAAATTTTAGGTTGGTTTTCAATTACGGAATGCGAATTGTTTTAGCAAAGTTATTATTACTTCATCTCACTTATTAACAAGAACATGATTGGCAAAAATAAGAATAATACCCATATTACGGTACATCTCTGATGTAAAACATTAATTATATGGTTTGACTGTAATATTTTTAAAGTTACTCTCTATTATAACATTTGTAATCGTAAGGAATTTCTAAATGTAATTAAAAATAAAAAAATATATCTCGGTTACTTACCTTCCTTACATACTCTGGTTAGGAATGATATCAACAAATATAAATTCAATTGTAGTAATTAATAATTCAATGTTAAAAAAAAATGCCACTATGGACATAATACAAAGCTTCCATCAAGCAATTTAGGAACATTAAAAACAATTTAAAAATATTAATTTATATCAAGGGGTTTAAACCGAGTTACTCATCCGAAACGGAGTTCTACATCTGTCCATTAATGTGACAAACATTAGAACCAATGTAGCCTTTGTTTGCTTTAAAATACGGCAGTTTTTTTTTAAATTACTTGTCATTGCAAACGGTATGCGTGTGACGCATTGGCACGTAAAAATGTTAACGCATTGGTACCGTGTGACGTTGAAGGCATCGGTACGTAAAAATGTTAAAGCTATACGGTGACCACGCACTGAATTGTGCGTCCAAAATAAATTTTATCGATCGATACGGCTAATTTAAAGAATAATGCAATGACTTGCAATAATATGGTTATTGACCTTCCCAGTTCAAATATAGTAGCCAGTTTAATTAATCGAGAAAGTATTTTAATAATAAATTATATTCGTAAATTTTATTATTAATGAAACATGAAACCATATAAATGTTCTAGTAGTTACATCACAAATCACATTTTTAAACAGTAGTCTCAGTCAATAAAATGTTTATTGCAGTCATTATATTCACCCTGAGTGAGCCCTTGATAGAAGAAAATAGATTACCCTCTGCACGTGACGCCCTAGGATTAAGCATAGGGAGAAAATCACTATTCAATTTAGACACTGGACGTGGCTCGTTAGTGGGAAATGTGATGCATTCTGTACAGGATCTTATGAATCACTCAAATCTTTATTTTTACAACTGTTACAAAACTTATTGTATTATGATAAGATATATACATTTTCATTTCATGAATAATTTACTCTTTTTTCGTACATATAACACATTACATTTTAAAACTATATGTAATTTCATTAATTAGTGAATACTTAAATTATTTAAACATACTTCACATTAAATGTTAAATTTGTTAATCTATATTGCATATCAAAACTTTAGAGTAAAATTTCATTAGTGTCGAAATTAATTAGTAGTTATAACAACGAATTCTCAATAAATAATCAACCTTATATTTTAAATAATTAATAAGTATATTGAAGAATTAAAAAATGTTTTCTAAGAAACTTACTTACTAAGATTTTGATTTTGATAAGCGAAAAAAAATATATTTAGATTAAAGTATGGCATGCAAATAAATGAAAAAATACACACGGCAAAATTACACAAGTGGAATTTACTACGAGTATAATTTATACACATACGAGGGGAGAAAAATCGATAAGCTCTGGAAAAATAATCGGTGTGTGAAGTTTAGTCCACGTGGCTGGTTCCAGGGTGAGGGGTTGGTGTGTGCGTCAAAAGATGGAAAAGATATGTAAGTAGTGTTTACTATGATCTGTGAGGACGTGTGAGGTTGAAAGAAATTTTTTTTTTTTTTAAATAGTAAAACCAAAGTCACTTTTAGGTTTTTTCTTTTTAAAGTATCATTTATATAGGAAAACCTCTGAAAAGCAAAAACACCGTCTTAGGCTAAATGAGCTCCCGAAACAATGTTTACGAAAGTAGATCATATTATAAAGCTAAATTCTCTAGGCGACTCTGGTGAGAGCGGATAGAGCCTACCACATGAATATATTTTACAGGATTTTACTATTCTATGAAAAAAAATTTGAAAAAATGCAGTACAAAAACTAAGATTTCCTAAAAAAGGTGAAAATAATTCTTATTTGGCTGACAACATAAATGTTTCTAAATCATTAAAGATCTTTACTCCATTTATGTCATTCTATTTACAAGTTACTATGTGTTGCGAAATTTTGATTAATGAATACACGATGATGTATCTGCTATTATTGTTATAAAGGGAAAAAATATACTACTTGCCTTCAGTTTACAATAAGTACCTATAAGGACTTTAGATACTTTTCGATACATATAAGGACTATAAAAAAGTCAAAATGTAAAGGCTTTTAGTAATACAAGTATGTTTCGTGTCCATGTCTCTATTATTATAATTTGTAATAACAATTTTATTCACCGGCCAATTTGGTTCGGTACCTCAAGAACCACTAATCTTAACTTCAACAAAAAATGTCTGACTGAATATTCAAGGGGGGTCCAATTAAAAAGTATTTAAAAAACAATCTTCACCACTATAATTATTAAATAATGTAAATCCGCTTCAAATTGTTCTCAAGCAAAAAAAAATCAAAAACATAGACAATGTACTGAACGTGTCAGAGCGAGGTAATTTAGGGAAACATCAATAGTATTTTTCAACAATAATGAACCATAAGCCTATGTCATACAAGGTATAAGAAGAGTCAATCATACGTCATTGTTCATAATGTATTCACCTCGCAAAAGTGAGCTAATTGAAATTGACGGGACCTTTTATGATTCAATACATGAGGGCAAGGGACACTATTAACAATGTTACAGACGTAGAATTATAGATAGTAGTAAAACACGAAGAGAAGTTTAATCTGTAGCTAGAAAACAATATTCACCTTTCAAAAATTACTTGAACTTCTAAATTTATAATTAATTTCAACTTTATTAACAACAAAGATCATAAAATCCTCGATGAGAATCGAAATTTAGGTGAATTTTTAGAACCATAAAACCTCAAAGCAGTACTTGGATAGGGTATTTGTTATTTAGATGCAATTTGAACCAAATAACACGATCCAAATCCTCCAAAAGTAAAAAAATAAAAATGCCAAAACCAATTCGGTAGGGTTTGGGAATATAATCAGAAATTCAGTAGGAATTATTAAAGGGCAAGCGACCCTCGGCTGTTCTATTTTTTATGCGATTCTTGAAGGGAACCAGGGATCAGAGATAAGGCTGCGATTTAAACTGTCATTGGACAAAATTTGCAAAAGGGTGACACCCAATTTCGTAAGGGCGTCATCTTAGATGCTAGTTTTCTCCACCTCTCGAAATTTGTAATCTTTTGTTATTAGAAAAAGAAACAGCATTCACCAAGAATTAAATTATGACACCCAAAAATCAATTTCTTAAATTTCCTACGTTTTCAATTTCGTAAATAATTGAAAACATTATTTTTTGTCGAATCTAAGTTTTGAAGTTATAATTAAAGTTGAAGGTAACGCAATTTCAATAATCAAGTTCTAGAATTTTGAACACATTGTATAAGAAACTATCTGACACTCAATTCAGCCTTTGGTTTTTTAATTTCTTTCGCAGTAAGACTGCCAATGAAGGGTACTTTATCTAACTCATTTATTATAAAATTAATAAGTACCAGTTTCGTTAAATACATATCTTTATTAAATTAATCAAGACATGTCGGGTGTAGTATAAAAAAACATCGTCAACTTAAATAGAGCAACCTAATGAAATGTGAAAACAATATAATAATATTTTGCCACCAGAGAGAGGCTAAAAACTATTATTATTATTACAAGTATTATTATAACAAGTATTTAATATCATACATTATTACTAAAAACATATAAGAGACGTACCGAGTATTGCTATTATCCAAGACGTAAATCATGCAATTTACGGGCATCAGAATCGGCACCATATGTTCCGGATCAATAGTTTAATCGAAGATGGATTACGGGTGATTGATGTAATATAAATATTCAAATATTAGTCGTTAAATCTTTACTTAATCAGTGGTTACATTTTATATTTTAAAACTATTAAAGTAAGCATAAGTTAAATATGAATCGCCGGGGCGTCACGGTGTGTGCTAACGCGATCCCGTGACGTCCCATTACGGCGCAGAGGGCAACTGTTGGTTTTTTAGTGGGTAGCCTTAAAAATGGCAGCATCCTCTATGCTGCCGGGTAGTCCCACATCACCCCCCGGCCGTCACCCCCATGGGCCGACGGGGTACCCGTAACGGGTTTTTCCAAAGGAAAAAAAAAAAGAAAAAAAAAAAGAAAAGTTAAATATGAATAAGCCAGTGATTACATCAATTATAACTCAATAGAATAGTGGCGATAAAAATAGCTTTTACTAGTAAGTACATTAGTATTAACTATACAAGTACATTTATTTTGCCGGCCGTTTGTTCGAGTGGTCAGGTTTCGATTCCGATCCTTAATTTACTGTTTCGACTCTAGGTATCTTTGTTCTTTATTTCTATATTTGTAAAACGCCAAGCGATACAGAGTTTATTTTTCCAATACTAGAGTTGTTTTTTAAGTTAAGCTAATTTAGACTTTACAAAAACAATAATATTTTAAATTTATAATTTTCTAAAAATAATTTGGCACAGTGCTTGTACAGTAGAGTTAGTACAGTTACAAAACTATTAATTTTATTTGGGTATTATGGCAAAAAAAATCAGGGTAACAAAAATTGTATGCCAAATATTCTATAATATTTCGTAAACGATATCAAAATTTTATATTTTATTAGCAAACATATCACTTGTAGATATTTTATCAAATATCCCCTTAGAAACTTCATACTGTATCAAACAAATAATTGTGACAAGTGAACAAAAGGCCTGCATCGCGGGATAACATTGCAGGAAGATTTCAACGAAAAGACTGACACGTAAAGCTTCACATAAACGGGGCCATTATTGATAAGACTAAAACTCTCTTAAGCTCTTAATGTTTTTTATTAAAAAATATAAACTTATGATCAGAAATAAGAAGACAATATAAAATGAATGTAAACATAGGCAGAGATCTAAAGGGAGAAAGAAAGAAAAGTCTTAGTAATAATTTAATAATATAAATTGTTTGGCCATTCTGGAAAACAAAACAATAATTTCTAAGTGTATGCATACAATTTTACTTGTGAATACAATGTAGCAATGATTTTGGGGTGTATATTCTCTAATAATAATATAAAAATGGACTTGACAGATGTTCAAAGGCATTTGCTACGTTTTTAAGAAAACTGGAATCATGAGACTTAGCTTCCGCGTTGCTAAACCGGTTTAGAACTAAGTAACAATAACTTTAGAGCTCATGAGAAACGTGCTTTTATATTTTATATGAGAAATGACGCATTTCACTTTTACTTGTGAACTTTTTATTATGTATTATAAAGAGATAATTACTTTTATGTTACCATGATGCAACAGTGCTTAGTTTATTATATTTAGTTCTCATATAACGAATTAATCGCACAATATTTTAATTTAATTTAACGAATTAATCGCAATTAATTATTCCTTTAATATATGTTAATATAATGTGAAAAGTAATTGAAAGCACTAAATCTACCTATTCAATAACAACATATTAGTAAAACTGTACTATAAGATTCCTAAAGATTAGAAATAATCATTCTTTTAAATAAATATTCAAAACGACGATTAAACGGACGCTAATATAGTTTATCAGCCTTTTAACACAGTCGACTATTTATCAATACTTAATAGGATTATTTCAGATATCATAATCATATAAAACCAAAACCAGTATTTTGTGGAGCACAAAATATCTGATAAATGTGCCATTAAATGTGAAATTGTAGGGTTGCAACCCTTTCGAGATGTTATGATAACAACGGGACTTATTATGCAACCTTGACGCACGTCACTCATTGCAAATGCAATTCTAATATGCGTTCAATAGACGTAAATGTTACAATACTTAAGTCATATTTTTTGCATTGTCCGCTCACGGAGCCGAAGAATAACTTTCCGTAAGCGGAGGGGTAGAAATATATAAGTTAAATTAGATTTACACTTTACGTCTATTGCAGTACGTAGCGACATAGAATAAATATATCACCATTACATCATTACATTATTATAGTTAAGTTCAAGGCCATCCAAGCTGATAAGCACTTGGATAGAAATCAGATAGTTCAGAGATATATTAACTAAATCATGATAAACTATAGATCATTAGTTGTTTTTTGAATAATCTATTATCAAATAAATTACAGATAGTTTTTAGTTTAAAAAATCAAAACACATAATAACCTTTAATAATATAATAATAACCTTTAAAAAAAAAGTTTTTCCCTGTGCGAGAAACATTTTAGCTGTTGATAAAACAAATATTAAAAAAAAACGATTGATAGAATAATTATGATTATAAAACGATTTATCTCTATCTTCAAATGTCTTGATCCCAATAATTTTTATATATTATTATTTTTTAAATGTACAAACATGTATATTCACTTCCTTTCAATATAAATATTTAATAATATGAATTATTCCAGACATGAGCCGTTACTAACCAGCAACACCAGCTTGGACCGCCGAATTACCATCGCAACAATTGAGAATAAGAATACACTGATTACGTCACTCACAAAGGGGATTACGAATAGCAAAAACTTTGTGAATCTACCTTTAGGCGTATATTTGACGCATAAAAGATTTTTACACGGCGTTACCTATTGTTGTTAACAGGAACTGTTTAGGAAGCTTCCGTAAGTGACAAGCCAAGACACAGTTATGGTATATTTTTTGTAAGTATTACTAGCTGTCCAGGGATTCAAATGAATAACATTCGAGTCTAATATAGTAACTATTAAACCTTGAAATCTCAGTTGGAATAGCTCACTCCGCTTCTCTAGCAATCCATTTTGAGTACGTTTCGTATGTTTGTTTGTTAAGGGTTAGGGTTAAGTTTAATTTATCTTAAGGGTTATGTCTAATAATCCTGTCTTATTAGACATTACGTGTTTAGTAATTATATATTAAACAAAAAAGATGCAACTCGTACCTGTCAAAAAGATAAAAAGTAACTATTTTATATTTTTTAACTAATAAGATTGTCTTCTTATTGGAAATATATTTTAAATAATTCAACACAAAATTCCAGTTTTAAAAACTGTTACGACAAATGGAATTACCGATGTTATTAATTTTAATAAATGGAGTCTGAAATCGGTACAACAAGACAAACAATAATATGAATAGGAGAGTACAATAGAACGATGAAACGCATGTTACCATATAAAGATAAGTAAGGGGTTGTATAATGATCCCACATTTGAAGAATATGAATGAGAAATTGGATTAGAGCGTGGAATAAACATGCTTCAGATGTATCGAGGAACGCGACAAAATATAATAATGGAGTATGTGAATATTTTTCGTGTACAATTATCGTTAAGATACCTACATTTATGCTAGTTTACGGATATGAAAAATGACCTTTATTTATTTTTCTTGTCCAAAAGAAGAATCCTTTATATTTTTAATTTTATTTTAACGGTCATTAATAACAATGTGTGGTTAATGAAAAATTAGATAATAACTTTACTTTTTATTTACATGTCAGACCGGAATTTAATTAGAGTTTCATTTATTTCTAATTGGAAAGCGGATTAGCAATGGAATTGAAAGTCATTTATATAAAACTCAATTAAGCTACTATTTCACTGACGGCATTTTTCTCGTAGCTCCTAAAACCGGTACATGTTATCCTGACCGACAATCCGCAATTCTCAAGGGTCGCGGCGTCCCCGTACATTGAACATTGAATTGAGAGGCGTGTTAGCAACCATTTGATTGCTTGCTTAGAGAGGAGCTGAATGAAATCTTATATATACTATAGTATAACAAATCTTCGGTTTCGAATTTTTATTACATGTTAGGAAAATAAGAATTGTTTTTGGATTTACGTCATAACTAGAGGAAGTCAATAAGAGGCATTGCATAAAATATTTACTTTTAGGGCCATTCCAAATAACATTTTCTTTGAAACTGAGTGTAGTTTTTAATTTCTTTTTGGTTATAATTTTAATAAACGTCACATTAATTTAAACGAACGTCAATGTTGTTATGTTTATTCATAATAAATTACAATTATAAAATAATAAGCCTCTTATGTACTAATGATATCGCTATTTCAACAAAAATATTATCGCTCCGATAGCCGTGATCGTCTAGTGGTTAGGACCCTACGTTGTGGCCGTAGTAACCCAGGTTCGAATCCTGGTCACGGCAGTGTCACACACTGTCATGGCGGAGTAACATTTTTAGTATTGGAAAATATATTTTTATATTTTATATTAAGTTTGACATGAAGTAATATAATAAATAAAAAGATTTTATTAATTGTTTAAGTTTAATTGTTACATTATAGAATGAAATTACCAATTGGGTTTATATATTGCTTTTAATTCTTTATTTGTTAAATAAATTATTAATATATACTTTAAGAAAATATGTGAATACTTACTTTTTATGTGAAATTAATTCATTAAATAAAAAAGCAATATTAAATAAGTATAGAAAACCTGCCATCTAATGAACCAATATACAGTTTTGGTTTTAACTACTCCCCACTAGATGACGCTACAAAATATAGAAAAAAATCTCAGTACGACGTTGGCACTAAAAGTTCTTGTATTACACGTTAGATGGCGGTACAACTATAGTTTTAAAATAAATATTTCTACATAACTTACTTATAATAATTTGTTATAAATTTAAATTAATTCAAACATGCCAGACACTTCAAAAAGTAAAAATGCGTATAAAACTGTATACTAACTTTGTAATTTTTTTATATATGTATACATAACTTGCGAAAATTTAAAGATTAGCAAATTCATCGTGATTTTGTTGCTTTATTCTATTTATTAATAAGAGAGTCGTATTTTATGTATTTTTTAAAAATGATCCCCTTACAATTTTTATGATACTCAATAAAAAGCTAATTCAGTAGAAAAGAAACTCATTTCGATCTTATTATTTATTAACTTGGGTTTTTACGAGTGCTTGAAGACTTGGCTGAGATGTATTGACTCCTACTTTATTAATAAAAGAGATATTATTAAGAAAAAAATGTACGAGATTCTATATTGTATATAATAATTTAATCTGTTCTAATAATTTGTATATCTAAATTTACCACAAACATTAAACTACAAATGATTTTTTTTTTTTAAGGTTATTCTGTGTAATAATAAAATAGCAATAATACAAACGGAGTTCCAGCAAAAGGGCTTCCAAATCCCATAAGATGGAGATGTGTTATCAATCTCACCGCAAGTAATGCAGCGTCATGTTATTTCGTCCCAGACCTTCCCGACAGGTATTGGACAAGTTAAACAGTGGCTATTCCTTAAGAAGTAACAAAAGGACATTACAAATAAACTTTTACGAATAGGTTAATTTCTGAAACAACGGAATCTACAAGGAATTAATCTTGACATCTATTACTTTGAAACTATTAACGTTTATATTTAGATCAATTATTTGAAGGATTTGTTGTGTGAATTATCAATTTCCAATAATTCGAAACAATAGTAAAATAGTTTAAAATCCTAGACTATAAAATTTAGATTATATAATTAGCACTAGATTTATTATAAATAAAAATGTATTTTTAATAACAAATTAATATAATACAACATATAATTTAATTCTTATCTCAAAACAAAACCATATCTGTAATATTAGTAAAAGTAAATATCCCATTATAATGATATTTATTCTCCGTTATGTATTAAACCAACACAATTAGTTGTGATACAAACACGCCTCCTCCCTATCATTGCTGTCATTAATTTATTCTCTTCAATATCATTAAGTCGTCTCACACCTGATATTAATGAAAGAATAAATGTAAGATTAATAATGAAGCCTTTAAATATACGACACCTTTTATCCCATTAGTTTGTTTCTTCGTTTTTTACATATCTTTAAGCCATACTTAACCTATTTGTGACATTTACAACTACTCTATGAGGATTACGACTACTTCAAGAACAATTAACTTTTTCTTTTTATGTAATGCTATTAAAATTACTCTTATATATTATTCAAAGTAGGAAATAAACACTTACATTTATTCAACAGTTACCAGAAGAGTTATAAAACTAAATAAGCAATTCATATTCAATAAAGTTTGAAAGTAGAAAGTAAATTAGCAACATAATAATAAAACAATTGAATTGTGAGAAAATTCAGATGTTCTCTAAATAAACGTTATCGTACCTCACAATTTTTTTACACATAAAATATAAAAGTAATGATGGAAGTAGTTTTAGTTATTAAAAGTAGCAACAATAGTAACGAAGTCAGCACATTAATTAATATTTCAATAAAACTATTTTACGGATATAACTCGCCTTTATTATTACATTTTTTAATTTAAACCGACCCGAGATGTTGGTGTCTGTCGAATCTCGTCTTACCGCGAACACGTTTGATGCAGAGCATTCGAAACGGCGGCTTTAAATTGAAAAAAATAAATATTAAACGTGAGTTATATCCGTAAAATAGTTTTATTGAAATGTGTAGTACTCGTGTAAATCTTAGAAAACGTTACATTAATTAATATTTTACCTTCATTTAATTTTAAGTTTCATATTTTCACGTGAAATAAGTATTAAAAAAAATTAACGCCATTTTGTGTTACTTTAGTTAACTTTATTTGAATTTTTGTGTACTGTTGTAATAGTTATTGTATTCTTCTCTTACAGGCCTTTCATTCCTGCACTTACATTAAATGAGTTTTACAAAAATATATACTCAACCATTTGTGACGGCAGCGATCGTAGATTTATAACATTTTAGTTATATATACATTTGCATCTTCGTCGGAGCTAAGCTTGAATCCTCAATTTCAGCTCAATCGGTTAAGTGGCCTAAATTCGGTTTAAATATTTTTCCTCACTGACACATCAATAGACAGTTGAATAAAGGCTTACAAAAATAAAAAAATTGGCACAAATATACGATAGAGTACAAACTTATTCTCTGGATATAATTATGTGTTTAGACAAAAAAAAATATTTCCAATACGGTCATGTTTCCAGGATAGATTATTATGAAAAATGGATTAGGTTTACATATTATTTAAATCAAAACTAAAAGTATGGTCACACGCTGCCATCAAATGTCATTGTAACATAAAAAACGTAAAATCGAGACAAAAATTGACGGAGTTAATTTATTTTAATGCAAAAATAAGAGCAATACCTACGGGTAAGGGACTTCTTTTCAGTAAACTTTTAGAAAGAACCAAAATAAAAACATGGAGGTAATTACTTAATTTGAAGTATACTTTTCAATTTATATTTTTATGGTCATTTATTGGTCACGACAAAATCAAAAATACAAAATCATACCCACGATGTAAACAGTTAAAACATTCAGTAACATTTAGTACAATAGTTTTATATATTATTTGATGCGTGTTAATAATCAATTTCACTCTAAATTTGTTTCCAACAAATCTAAACGTATTTCGATAAAACGTCGATCAACTATAAAATTGAGTTCGGAAACTACGAGGAGTCACGCTTCCTTTGTTTCTTTTTGTACAAAATATAAACTTTCAAAGACGCTTACAATTTTGTGAAGCTTGAATGAGGGCGAGAGGCACATCACTCTTAAAAGACAACTGATCTAAATAAAACATATTAGTATTAATTCGAACATTTTTTGTAAACAAACCTCGACAAAACATTGTCATACGACATCCATCAGGATTACCTCTTTATAGGGTATAATATTTTTGATGACAGAGTTTTATTGCCAGCGACTACAATAGTTTGACCTTAATGTTAGGTTCAATTAGCAAACAGATGAAAAAACTTGTCAGCACTGTTGAAATGTTAGCGACATTTAGGTCAATATGAATCTTTTGAATTCTTTTGTTAAAAAAGACAATAAGTACCTGTTATGATTGTTGTATTAAGACTTTTGTGATCCATGAGTATCATATATATATATATTTACAAAGACCTTTTTTTCGGGATCTGCTCTGCTAGTTTTGAAATAGTCCGGGGCCCATATGAACGTTCTCTCGAACAAGAATTGTATGATGTTATTTATGAATATGTCAAAGCTTTTTTATAAATCTTTGACATATTCATTTTATTTTATGAGACGATTTTTAGATCGTCTCATTGGATTATGTGGATAAATCTTAATAAACTATTGTGTCATAAACAATATTATAGACAGACGAGGACATGACAACAGCTCCACTTTACTTATATATTAATATAGTAACAAAGATGGGAAAGTGTCACACTCTTTCTTCTGGTGAATTCGAAACGACACTCCCAGGAAATTACCACTGCACTTCCCAACGAACCCGAACTAACCTGACAAATTTATAGATTTTTGAACATCTCAAGGGTAAATGATTAATTCATGTACTCTTAAAAATTTTGAGAGAATAGGATAACTTATTTGTAATATTTAGACAAAAAGCCGCACCGACAGTGTGGAATGGGAACACAACCTTTTGGGTAGGAACTTTTCAGTATGGCTTTGCTTATGATAATAACATTCAGACGTTTTATATATTTTATTTATTTCTTTAGTAGGTATTTTTCATTATAGAGCAAAAACTCTCAGTTAATAATTATATTGAAATTACTTGCAGTATCGTATCCCCTAAGTAAAATAAATTACAGGTTTTCAAACAATACCGTACAGCCGCAGGCAGACGACAGAAACAAGAATCGTATTAATTTACCAAGCCCTTCGGTTATAAAATATTATTAAACAAATAAATTGACTATTATAAAAGAAAATCAACAAAACATTTGTAACCATTATAAATCATAATCTTTAATTTCTACCAGATAAATAAAAAACTATACAAAATACAAGAAAAGAAAATTGATACTACATTAACTGGTTTGAAAGCTTTGACAAATTATAAATCAAATTATACCTTGTGCGCTGTAGCATGGTGTGGGTAACACTGCCAGTAACATTTCGTTTCCCTCTTGAGATTTGGTGCGATTTACAAATTATAATTTAGTATTTTAGTTATACCACATTCTTAATGTATAATAACTGTAGTATATTAAAATAAAATATTGTTGATTTTTTTCTCTATTTCACAATAATCTTGTACCACAAAAATAAACTATAATAATACTTCAGTATACTTAAGCATGCAACTGTTAAGCATGCAACCACTACAATTTGCTATTCCCATTTGTTATTCAATGAAAGTCCTAGGACGATTTGAAAATAACAAACATATAAAGAGATTAATTGAATAACCATTGAATGCCACAAAGATATCAATTAGATATCTGTGATAAGAGCAGTCGCATAGACGTCCTATTTCTATTGTTCCTAAAATAGAAATGGCCTAACCTTGTTAGCTCTGATGTGCCCCAGAAACAACATTTAGTCACCAGCTGATTTAAATACATGTATTAAATATAGTAGTAATGATAGAAAGAATAACACTTACTAAGAAGCAATAGAAATTAAGTTAGTAAGTAATAGTATGGTTAAATTAATAACGTTAAAAATAAAAGCTACTCCTATGTTAAGAAAATTCGTAAACAGATAATGGCAAAACAAGTTTATTACTAAACCATGATTTACAGTTTCAGCCAACAATCCCCGGATGACACGCGAGGGAATGCTCATTTACATAGGCGATGAGAATAATAATTCTGCTAAACAGATTGTTATGACAAAATCTATTGATTGATTAAATGAAATGTTATACGAAATGTTAAATGAAACATTATATCAGGCTGATAAGTTAAATTGTACTAATTTTAGGTCACCATGTTTGTAAAATAAAACATTCAGATAACCAGAGCACAATTTTTCAATATTCATAATAACCATAAAGGATAGACAATAATCTACAAAAAGGTAACGATAACTATACGAGGAATAAGAAAGGAATGGATTTAGTAGCTAGGCTAAGCCACAAAGTCTCGCTGCCTCGTTCCAATCCAATTTGCGGCGGATTTGGGCAACCATTCATGCGCTGTGGAAATGTAGACTAATGCAAGAGTCTGTTCAAAACTTTATTTATCTTTTTATGCAAATATTAATTTAATATGGAAATATGTAATTCTTTTTTTTATAACATTTTTATGTCAAAACAAAGATACAAACATTACACATGTTACATTTTATAATGCGAACCTCATTAGCGGACTTTTTTGGTTTATTTTATTTTAGTTTTGAGATAAAAATGGAAGCCCTGCCGTTCTAAATGCAGCTTAATTTAAAATTCAAGCATTTTTCAACATTAGTCACAATAGTAGTTGAGCACAGCACAGAAAGCAATACAGTAACAGCTACCGGTACTTAACAGGAGCATTGAAACATAAGCCTTGTCGTTCAGAAGGAGAATAATTGTGTGCAAAACGAGAATTTATCGTTGTTTTAAACCACTCTTTTCTTACTCGTACACGTGTTTGCACTTCAAAAGATAAATGATCTGAAACGTGCTTAGTACTTAGTGAAACTTAAAATTATTATGACACTTGTTACCTGGCCATTGTCATGCTATATATATACTAGTAACTTTATTGAACATGAAATTTAAAAAAATATAACGTTTGAAAATTATTATTAATAAACTAATAATCAGACCAGTACATAACGACATAGTTTTACTCGCATATTCAGAATTCAATTATCTGCCCCTAGAATAGGTCCTTGTGGAACACCAACGTCAATCTCCATTTACCCATACATGCATAATATAAAGTCACATACAGAAACTCAAAGTTCATTCCAGTCACCTAATTTCCATTTGCAAATGGGTCTAAAAGCTGGAATTACAACCAGTATGTGGTTCAACCGATCGATTTACAGAGACGGTTAGTCGCAAGCCAATCTAAAAGCAGTTTGATTGCTCAATTCACCATCCTTCGTTCCTAATTGCCTTGCGTACACATTCTACTACAATATTTGAACGTTACATACTCTGATAGATTATGTTAAAATATTACATAGTAAAAATTGAATCAGAGGGTACCAAGTGAATTTTAACAATTAATATATATTTTTCTATTCTACCTGTGAGGATGTTTTTCTCTAATGTCACATAATTGCACCAGTGTTCAATGTGTCTTGAAATTTGCACGTTTAGTCTAATAAGTAAGTAAACGCTTTTAAAAGCACATATTGTATAGGTATCATTAAAAAGTTTCATATATTTTTAGTTGTATTGAAATTTACTTTCAAATACGAAAATTTGATTTTTTAAAAATAAAAGTATATTTTTATTTTTGGACCACTTAGATAATTTTGTATATTAATGCAGATTTCTTTGCAGCGATGCCTAATTGATTTCTAGCAAACTGTTAACCTGTCAATGCAGAACTGATTTAATACTATGAAAGGTATATTTTTTTAATTTTTAATCTATAAATCTTTTAGTATAATGTTTGGTATAATCAAAGTAACATTACTTTATGTTATAACTCATATTTTATTTGATAATAAATACTTAATGACAGTAATTTGACTTATATTCGATATATAAAACTCAATAACCCCATACATTAAAATAAGCATAGCAGGATTTTGACACAAAATGAAAAAAATCCACAAAGTAAATGCGAAAATGCAAGTGTTCTTATTGGCATGCTTAAGAAGACATCATTTCCCTTCTTAAAAAAAGAGATTTGGGCATTTTATTTTATCAGATCACTACGTGGAGAATGAACTCTATTCTATTTGATTACGGTATGATTTCAGACGCACACAGTATAAGGTTCAGAATCACGTTCCGAGGATTATGTCATATCCTCTCTATATTGTAAATTTGATGGGTGTCAGACCGGAAAGGAACCCGTCTCAAGTTTCTTCAAACTCTCTTGCAAAACGAATGAAGATTTGAAGGCCAAAGTACTAACGTTGTTACAGTAAGAAATGTTTCGATTTCGAGATACATTGTTTATTGTTTCAAACCTGAAAGTTTAGACAAACAATGTTTTGTAAGAATTACTTAAATGTCTTGAAAATTTTCATTTTTCGTCATTATTTTTTTGCGTTTGAAGAGATTTAAAATATATTTTTTAAATATTCAAATTGTTTTATGTAACAGAAACCGAGAACAATATTATATTTTTGCAATATGACCCTTTAAAATTTACCGTTAATTAAATTAAAACAATATTAAATTTCCGTTAAACCGTTAAACCGATTATGTCAAATTTTACGAATCATTTTACACGACATATAAAAAATAACAGCTAGAAATATTTTTAATAAATAAAGCGGAACTTTAAATAAACATTGTTCCTAAACATTTTCAAAGCATACGAGAAAACATATCATTAATATTTTACTTTGAGACTCAAAAGATTCCAAAAATATGCCCTGTTACGGTTTGTTTCAAAGAATTTGATATACGCTTACTCAAGAAAATTTTAACATTATAAAGTTATTCGCTGAACGTTTACAAAGAATTTTATATACATTTAGTGTATGATAAAATATGGGAGCAATAATGTCTGCTTAACAGAACAAAAAGCTTTTGTAAGATTCTTTTAATGTTTCATGTGAAAAAACAGATTTTCTAACTTCTTCTTATCCGAAAAGCTTCAATGAGCTTTGGCAAATGTAAGAATAGTATTGTAATACACATGTTATTGTTATTGGGAAATAAAAAAAATAACAATGTTGAAAAATACCTTAGTAGCAAAATAGTAATCTATATATACATGTTATTAAACGCCGTATGAATGCAATAAACCAGCGCACGAATTTTTGTACGATATTCACCAACAGGCAGTGTGATTACTAAGGATCTTATGGTTTAATGTTAATTTAATGAAGTATAACAATTATTGTTGAAGAGATCGGGAATTTTTTTTCCGAGATAAGTAAATAAGTAAATTAGGAATAAGCACAGCCGGAATAAAAAATTTAAATAAAAAAAGGGAACTGTTCTGTAACTATTTCCTATAAACGTATTCTTTAAAACGTGATACAATTAAAAATTCGTATTATATTTTACTATGTATAATACGAATTTTTAATTACATTGAGTATATATTGTATAATACTATAAACAATTATGTTTATTATAACACTGTCTTTTGCTATTAAATTATACACAAGAATACATTCGCGAAAAAGAATTAGCAAGTGTTTTTGGCATGTAAAACAATAATTTGGAAACGTACTAAAGAATAAAAAATATTTCAGGTAAAAATGGATAAAGTTTAAAGTACCACACTTGACCATATTGAGGCCCGCACTTTGCAGGTTATATAAAATTTTACACACCGAGGTGTTTCAAAGTGAAAAGTCCATTTACAAATATAATAAACTGTATTTAGTAAAGAATATCCGGTATTTTGACCCTAAAATATAAAAACACACCTTAACTTATAAGAGAAAAGTATTTATTACTATAATAAACTTCTCAATAAACAAATGAAAAAAAAAAAAATTAACTAAAATAATTTATCAGTTGGATCACCCAACAAAAGGCGAGGAATAAATTATCTCTAAATTGAGAAATCTAAGCTTAGGTTTTATTAGTAACATAACAATATAAAAAAGGATTATAAGAAATTTATTAATTAAAGATAAGAAAGTGTTCGAGGGGAGGATCAAGGTTGGAGTAACTATGAAAGTCTTTTGTTCTTTGATGTAGGAAACCTGATTAGAATCTTATTACAAATTTTGTGATAAAATCTGTCAGTCTCAGATAGAGATATAGCAAAGAAAACATTTTGTACAAACGAGTAGAATAGCTCACGGACAGTATGTATGATATTTAATTACTCAGAGGACACAAATCCTTTGCCAGTACTGGTAACTCGGAACCGTTATGTTCAAGAAGTCCAAAAAATCAAATCATTTATTTTTAAATACAAATTATAATACTGAATGTAACAAAAGGTAAGTTTGTTTGCACGTTTGAGGTTGGTTGTTAAACCCTCTGTTTAAATTTTACGCAAATACATTTTTCAAAAGAATACAAAATATGTTAATAATATAAAATATTTGATATGTATTTTATTCTTTCCTTTTATATTTTTATTCTGAAAAAAAAAAATATATAAAAATTAGAGTATTATTATAAAATCGTAAAGAATACCAAACGATTATATTCTTATTTTAGACGTAAATAAACAATTTATAATGAATTAGATACCCATATGTTTTAAAGGTAATACAACAACCACTATACCCAACACCGTCATTAGAATTGTAATTGTATGTTAGAACGAGGTCCTCTAATTAAATGAGTAGTCCTGGCCATGTTGTGAAGCTAATGACCTAGATGCGAGCCCTTCTACAACAACTCAATGGGCCTTGCATGAGCGCTAATTAGAGACATCCACAACGATATCATAAACAAACGTACTAGCACTGAATGAAACTATATATTTTTAAATACATTTCAAATGTTTTATTTCGTATACTGTTATCATAATCATATCTTTTACCGACCTAGTTGCACTGGACGAAATGTCAGACAATGAAAAGTTATATAATACCTGTTTGAGAGCGCTTTAGTTCCCGTATATAACAATAATTCTTGTGGGACGCCTGAGAAACGTCGCATTTATTCAAGAGATATTTTTTAGGAATTTCGAAACCTATGACCGGTTTTGTTTTGATTTCATTTCATTGTAAACTTGCAAGTTACTCATCTAAATTTTGCGCGAAAATGATTAAACTTTTTTTTTCTCTTTCTTTTATTATTTCTGCTGGAGATAAGACCAGAACCGATTTATTATGTACAGCGATCCCAAAATCACTGAAATAAAAATGGGCTAACGCTATTAATTACATAAATATACCTCTATAATCTTTATATAATTTTATACAAACGGACATTTTATACAATATCTTTTCTGTGCGTATATAAATTTTTGTGTATAGGTACCTAAATATATACAAGGAATCTGTTTATGTAAATATAATATACCATTTAATTAATTGTAAATATTCATATAGTAAAGTAAGTATGGAGCAGTCGGAAATTTTTGAGACCTTTTCAAAATACAAAAAATTTGTCGTCCATCTCTTTATTTACAGATCGTATTAATAGAATGTATTACAATATATTTATTAAGTCGTTTTTTAAACGAACTCTTGGTTACGACTTGATATCTCCGATACAAATAATTTACTTATAAGTTAAAACTTTATATACGAAGTTATCAATACTAATTGCAAATGTATGAATAGATGTGTAGGGCACAGGAGAAAAGTTTTAATTAAACGATAACTGGTTCTTCGTTGGATCTCGTTCAAAGAGAAATAAGCATAATTATAAAATCACATGAAATAGATAACTCAAATGTAGCTACTGCTTCGTTATAAACATTAATAAAAAAACCTTTTATAAAACACAAAATAATAATATATTATAATTAAAGTATAATAAAAACCGCACAATGATCTCTATAGAGTGTTGAAGTTATAAGAATTTCAAACCGCCTCAAGTAATTCCCCGCTATCTACGCAAGTATGCATTATATTTGTTGCAAAGTTGGAACTAATAAGCCTTGCAGACTCCAGCCGCCTCTTCCTATCTTTGAGAACTTACTTTATTACTTGCCCCAATGCATAATGAAAGTTAAGCAAAACAATATACAATTTAGGTAGATTAGTTCTGAATAAAAGTTCTGATAAAATGATTAAAAAAGAAACAAAATAAAAAAAAGCATTGTCACAGAATTTGTATTTAAAATTATACTGCGTGAGCTATCATGAACTTTGAAAACATTTTAAAAAGTTTTGTTTCAATATTACAATATTCGTATTTTTAGAAACCTTTGAGCATTTAAAAGATAAGTAACGACTAAAAAGGTAAGTAAATTTGTGTAACAATATTTTATTTTATAGATAGGTAAGAAGGGTATAATAACATTAACGTAACATTATTTAAAGAGATATTAAAGCCTTTGGTCGTCATTGTTGTAATTTATTAAATTAAACAGACGGAACCGAGTGTATACATATAACTATAAATCCGATAAGCTTTCATTATCTTTCATTTATTATTTACAATCATCAACATCTCTGCTATAAATACTAGCTCATTAGATCATTTAATATGTAATATTTGATTGAAACGAACAGATCAATTACATATATCAATATATATGAACAGTTAATTGACATAGTGACCCGTGTCTACGGCTGACTTTTCTATCATTGCATTGAGAGATATATCGTAGGATCGGCAGCCGATCGGTCTGGTGGTGAGTCCTTCGTGGCTTGCGACAAAGATTCAGTGCTGAGACAAAGGTTCGATTCCCACACGGAATATATGAACCGCAGATTGCTGTTTCAAGTCTGAGTCCGAAACACAGAGATTATTTCTTTAGTAATTTACTTTTACTAGAGAAATAATCTCTGTGTTTCATACTCACTAGCACTTTTTTCAATTTTAAAAAGCAAACCTTGTCAAGATTTTTTTTTCTATATTTGTAAGTATCGTAAAAGAAGATTATAATGAAATCTTATCGCATAAATTAACAAATATGGAGACAGATTTATATTGGTAAATATATTATACGAAGAGACGTATTCCATATATATATATATAAACCATGTTTAATAGTTTCTTACGACTGTATTTAAAAAAGTAAAAAGACCTCTAAGAGAAGGTAATCCAATCTACGCTAATATCAGTCGGTGGGTCCGAACGTGTCGCTAGATCCCTTTTATCGGCTGTTATTTGCTTTAATATTTCATGAGGGTTAATGTGAGTCCCCGGGGTTCAACGTGTTTGTCTGCTAACTCAATAAGTACGTGAAATGTTTAATCTTGTTACCTACTAGCGTCCGGCTCCGGCTTTGCTCGTATTTAGCTACGTTAATTGAAGTTGACGGAGATAATTTTCCCTTAGCTTTGTTGTTCAGTAAATTTACTATAAATACCAAAGAGAAATAAATAATTGATTTAGAATCCATTAGTAACAACTAAAAAGATATTTAGCAATGTAAGACATATAAAGTTATTTACTTAAAATATTACTTTAAAATTACATTATCCAAAACAAAAGTTTGAGACTGAAGAATTTTACGTCATAATAAAATCCAAATGTTATCCGTTTGTTCAGCTGCACTTGGCTTACTTTAGTATGTTACGAAGACACACACGAATGCACACTCATACAGCTTAGTATTGATATACTAATAACACTTACCAGGATGGGCTTTTGATTGGTTCTTGATATTCTTATTCTATTTATATTTTATGACACCAAAATTACCTGAAAAAAATAATAATAATCTTAACTTAATATACAATTTTTGTCTCTCTCTGTTCCGAATAATCTCTGGAACGGCTGGAGAGATTTTGATGGGATTTTCACGGGCAAATGAAAGTCCCATCAAAAAAATATATAAATAAGATAACAGATATAACAAGGAGTAGCTTAGGTCACTTCTATTTTAGAATTACAGTAAATAAAACCGTTCGTCGACAGGTACAGTCGCGGGTAACAGCTAGTAGGTAAATAAAAAAGCGAACACATTAACTAAATATATTATTGCAATACAAGATAGCTATTAAATTACAGTGCGAAGTAACAATGCTTGAACGAATTCTATCCATGAAATATTCAAGTAATGGAGGGAACTCATCTCGGAGTGGAATGTTCGTGAACTTCCTTCTCGTGTGTATCATATCATCAACAATTTATTATAAAGATCTATTACGAGAATGTAACTTTGAGTTGTTTTCTTTTGTTTTATCTTAAAGTTTTGTTTTACATTTATATTTTAATAATTCAAAAATTACGAAAATAAATTACCATAGTTTTTATAGGATATATAAATTCGAATATTCGTTTCCGGAAGCTAAAAGCTAATAAACACGATTGCAACATAAAAACAAATAAAAAAAAGAAACACGAAAGCGTATCTATTTTCTATCTTCGAGTTTTAATGGAATTTTTAAAGCTAGAGCAATGAAAGTTGTACGAGTATTGTAAGTACAGCACAGAACACAACTTTAGCTTAGGAACTGCAAACATCGGAAACACGTTTTTACGTTTAATACATATTTAGGTTTACTTTTTATCTGCTTTGAGACAATACTTTTAATTTCATTCTCTAACCGTATATTGTTTAAAAAATAGATTATAAAGACTTTATTAAAAATGAATTAAGGTTGTATCTTAGATATTAGGGTATTATTTAATTTAACAATTCTTAAATATTTGGTAGACAAGAAAATTAAGATAAAACACAATCTTAAAATTGACAATCTTTAGCAAACAACACTCCCCATCAAAAGATCAGGTGTCAGGATAACAGCTATTTGTTATGCTAATTTATTTAACGCTAATTTGAAGGGTAACTGAATATTTAGGGATGAGTTCTTATTTCCTTTACATTATTTATCATTCGTATATTTATTACGAGAACCATATTTATAAATTCTTGAAATTTAAAAAATATTTACTTGTATTTATTTCTAAACGGTAAAAGATATTTTTACTTTGTAATAAAAAGGACTTGTTTCTTCGGTCTTTAATAAAATTATTAGGAAGTTCATTTTCATACAAAAATTTACATATTTATAGTAAAAATATTAAAACAATATTCTAAATTTTATTAGTACGCCCTTAAACCCATGCAGATCCCGGAGGGCGGTATGTCATACGCACAATTATCATTCAATTCCAGTTCAATCAGACAGCAAATGGCGTCGGTCAGCTAGGTGATGTGTGTTAATGACCATATGGCCGATCGAACGGCAACCATAAACAGGACACCGTATATTATGTTATGAGATAATTTAAATAAAAGAAATAATAATAGACACGAGACCTGCAATGTTGTAAAATAGACGTTATGGACAAACTATATTATTTTGCACAATACCGTTCTTTATATAGTTTCAGTGCATTGTTCTTTATAACTAAATATTCCATTTGTGGTCCAAAACAGGCGTTCTGAAACTTCCATTGTGTGGCGATGACCTCACAGGAAGAGCCTACATTCGCCAATCCTTTCGATAGCAGTGATGAATATGAAATAGAATAACTCTATGTAATATTCAAACACACTAGTTCAATGAAATGTCTGTATGAATAGAGGTACCTGTTGTTTGGATTAAATACGAATGAATGAAGTTTTATTAAACATTATTACATAACTATTCTAATATTATTAAGGGGATAAGTCTTTTTTATTGTAACGCTCTAATCTTCCAAACTTTATTAGGATTAGAAAAAATCTTTGTTTTTCCTGAGCACGTTTATAAGGAAGGCTACAGGCTACTTAGCATTTAGCCATTACTACTCGTTATCTTCATATTAAATGAAATCGTTCGTCCGCGAGTAACAGATAGTATTCATATAAATACGTAACATACTATATTAGGAGAGAAAAATACATATTGCATGCAAATATTTACAGAGATGCTAATGTTATATGTTGTATTAAGTATATCATAAAAAAAACTATTAGTATAATAATACTTGAATGAAAAAGGAAGTACAGATAATATATTTTTATGACTACGAACGTATAAATACAAAGCACTTGGCAGTTTATAGAACAAGTTTCAGCACGTTGTTTTGACCGCTATGATTTATTGTAAGTAACTTGTGCTCATAAATACTAAACACTACTTTATATCCTTGGATATTGAATTTGTAACAACTTCATCATCATTTCAAAATATTTAGTTTACATGTCACAGTTTAAGAACTTTGCTTAACTTTTCTTCGTATCTTTTATTAAGTTCAAATACTTAATTTATATATAAGTATATATATAAATTAAGTTAAGTTTTACGCATATATTAAATTTATTTTGTAGTTACTATTTCATCAATTTCATAGGAAATATTAAGACAACTTTTGATTTCGTTACTAACAGGTTTTGCTTTGAGGTTCATATTCAAATCTATCGAATTTTCATCTCAAGCTTCGGCTTACCTTGTATGAAAGATATATTTAATATAATATTTTACTAATAATTACAATTAGATTATCACTTCAGATCACAAACAAACTGACACGACAATCAGAACTATGATTAGATGTTTGAATGTGCTTTTGAAGGATTAACAGTAGTTGCAATAAGCCAAAATTTAATAAGCCCAAAGAGTCTGTTCATCTTCAAATAACTATATTTGGTACATGTATGTAAACATTACTTATCATTAGTAAGCTGCGGGTACCCTACAGAGAGCTATTACTGTCTAACATAGGTAAGTTGTCTGTCCGTTTGAACACATCCAAATATTTGGTCGCATTCCCCAAACAAACGCTGAACATTCAAAACCGTTGGGACATGATTGTTATGAGGGCTGAGTCTAGATTTAAGAGATTTTTTATTCTATCTATATATACGAAAACGAAAAACACTCATCACGAAATCTCGAAAACTGAGGCAATAAAAATGAAATTTGGCAAAAAGGTGCACTGGAACTGGGAGACGTCCGCTAAGAAAGGATTTTTAGATATTTCATTCAAAAAGGGATAAAATAGGATATGCAAGTTAGTATAAAACTTTCTCACTTTTAGTTAGTTAGCTACTAAAAATAATATTGCATTAATAGGATTTTGAAAATTACATTGCTATGAGGGTGAGATAGTGGTTGCCAATTTATACGAAATATGTGGTTTTTCTATAGTGTTAGACAAGCCGTCAATAAATTGTGCTAGCAATCATTTAAATGTTGCTAGTAGTTTGTCGTTCGCATTTAATCACTCTGTATACTAAATGTAATTTCAAAATAAAAAAAAAATTGGCATTGTTTTTTTTATTCATCCACCCACGCGTTGGCATCGCGTTCTTGTTATATACACACCACGCGGACGAAGTCGCGGGCGAAAGCTACTGCATATATAATAAAGTGTTGGTTTGCGTGATTGTTGATTTTTAAACAGTCTAAAAGTTAAGATTTATCTACTTGCAAGGAGCCTTCGTAATTATCTTCAATTAAGACAAACGATAAACAAGGTTAAGCTTTAATAGACTCGGAATAAGCAAAAGGAAGCTACAAAGTTATTAAATTGAAATCTGCTGACAACTGTCTGCAAAGAGTAAATATTGCATTATTTTTAAAAGATCGATCTTAAAAATATTTTTTTAAGTTTTACAAATAAAAATAAGGAACCCAAAGAATAACAAGATTCGAAACAGCATTCTTGAAGTTCACAAATAACTGTCTAGTGTTAGCATCGAATCTACGCCTTTAGCACAATAGGTATGGCTACTAACCACTAGGCCATAAGGCATTACACTCTGTGGTATATATAATTTAAATAAAATATTATGTATTATAATAAAATTGATATTAAAATAATAGTTAAGTAAAAATAGTAGCTAGTAAAAAAAAATATCATCACATATAAACAAATAAAAAAAAATACGACTAAAAACGTTTTATTAAAATTTATAAAATAAATTTATTAAAAAAAAACATTGTCCAATTTTAAAATGGCCTCTTGTTTTTAAAAGAAAAGGTTATAATGTTTACATTAATATCTTTACCGTGGAAATGAGGTCATTACAAAACCTTTAGAATACAGATCTCGAATCGTCATCGAATTACTTTCTATCGCTATTGTAACCATCAACATTTTGCGAACACTTTATAACAAATTCAGTTTTGTCTGGAAATTCTAGAATCAAGAAGCATTGTTAAATTTCAATACTAAATATTTGACACTATAGCTAGAAAGTGAAGGTTCAACTCCAGAATGGTGTCTACAATAAAAACCATAAACTCGAAATAATGCCTTAAGAATTAATGAGTTACCAGCTTTCCGAATAAGTGCTTAAGTGGAGAAGTATGTTGCCTATTCAGAGGAAAATAGAATTGTAGTAAAAATACTAATCTGAATAAAACTACTATAACTCTTTAATACAACAATAATATATTTTTAAGTAACAAAGAAATACCACTCTAATAAGCGCCGAGAACAATGACGGTTTTTCAATCATGCTTTTAGTTCCAAAACAAAACTTACATGCAACGACTCACTCCATTATAAAAGTAATTAAAAAGCTCAAGCTACCTCCGGTCTGTAGTCGACGTCGCTGCCCGCAGAATACAAACATTTAATTTCACAACTCAATTGCGTGGTTATTTGACGTCCATATTTGTTGTGGTCATGTGACAGCCAATAAGTTGGAACATACGTTTATTGGTATCGAAATAATGGCATTCTCAATATATATTTTTCTCACATAACATACGTGACTCATACTTTGTTAGTGTATGATTAAAAATGTAATACGTATTTAAGATCGAAAAACTACTAAACAGCAACCTTCATCTCAAAATGTCAGCATCAAGAAGCTCCATCAATATGATGAGTCGTTTTATGGCACCCAACGTGGGGCTCAATAAACTTAATTTATGTTCTTTGAGCAACGTTTATTAAAATGTCACAGAAACGTATTTGCTTTGGGAGTAAATCATACCTTCATTATGTAAGGCTAATTTAACCCACTTAAAGTAAATAATAAGGGTAGTACATTGTATGTTTATTAAAAGAATAAAAAAAAAATTTTTAAAAAAGCGAAATATAAACTATTGATAATAATATAACCTGATAAGAAGATAAATGGAAGCTTTTATATTTTCCGAATCAGAATATTTTTTTTAATCTTTAGCAGTTAGAACCATTGTTCTCGTTCTCTTAAATGTTATACATCTACCAAAAATTATGTTTAGTATCCTAAATTATTGCAATGTGAGTAGTTGATTTTACAATATATTAATAATATAATATTGATTTTTGTGATATACCTATATAAATTAAAAGCGTTGTTACAATATAATTTTTTTAGGAAAATGTTCTTTAATACTGTAATACTATCATTTCAGCGAAATAAATGTAGCAGAACTAACTCGTCATCTGCAGATACCATGCTAAAGATAACATTATTTTATAAGAGTTGACAGAATCATTGACAGACAAATCGTATAAAATTTAAATTAATAAAAATAAGGTGTTCAAAAGTATTAAAACAAAATCATAAACATAATTCTTTTTATAACAACTGAATACCTATGCACTTGCAAGTCGTTTTGATGTAACAATTTAGATGTGTATATATGTAGATTTTTGTGAATACAAACAGTATTTCATCCTTTAGTTGATCAATCAGTTAATTTGAATACCACTTTTTAAATGGCTCCCCAGACTGTCATAATAATTAATTAAAATGTTCAGAAACCTTTAAGAGACAGGGAAATCATAATTACTTTATTAATGATTTCTATAAAAAACACATTTATATAAAATTAAAAAAGGCCTCTTTATATAATTTTTAAAATTCAAAATTTATATATTTCTGTATAACAAATATTTAATTAAGTTTCGCGGTGTTTTTACTGAAACTGGCCGCAAGCTATTTGAAAATGATCCAAAACCAACGTCCTTCGTCCATTACACGGTACATTTGCCTCCCCTTTTATAACCTTTTACTATATGACCTAACTGACACACTTACCGGATGCAAATATGTATGGCAAATTATAACTTATTTTAACGGAATATGTATTATAATAGCCTAACAACATTTCAGATAAGATTAAACTGCTGATATTTGGGTCATATGATACAGCTTCTATAAATATGGTCAACCATACATAAATGTAATATTGTGGGAGCAGGAATTCCGTTGTGTTATGCACAAATTCCTTATAACGTAAATGATGCGAAGGTAAATGTTAGGAATTCTGCAGTAGATTTACCGTCATTCCACAGAGATAGAAAAAATTTTACTAAAATTTTCAATTAACTAACAAATTTAAACCAAGTTTTTTTTTATCTATAATACAAATATCTTATAAAATCAATTATAATACAAAATTAATACTAAAAATATAATAAAATCTTTAAAGTCAAATATATTAGTACTTAGAAACAAAAGAATTTTTGTCATTAAAGGGGTTGTTTTAAACTTTTAAAATCTCGTAAAAACCCAATGTTAATGAAATTCACTGGAAGACATTGATTTTTCGACTTTATACGCCGATTAAGATTGGCTTCACGCCAACGACTAACCCTTCACGGTTCTCGATACGAGGCAAGAACTCTTAATGTTCATTCAAATGCCGGATACAATCGAAATGGATTGAGTCGATCTGAATATAGACACCATCCGCTCTGGATAGAACGTGTTTGTGAACTAAGGTTTAGATTAACCCTTATTACGTTATATGCATAATATTCAAGAATCAACCTGAATTTTAATATGCCACCCATTTATTGTTTTATAATAATAATAATAATAATATTGACATCAATTAATTTGATGGTAATAATTAATATAAGTTAACTGATTTATAACTCACGAAATTTTATTTTTTTATCATATATAATAATATTTTAGTATAATTTATTTTTGATTTGAAAGAACCATTTATCGTTTGATATAAGTTTATTAAAGTTATTAAAATTTTAAATAACAACGAAAGGAGTAGGAAAAGGAGCATTTAAAACACACAAAAAAAATTATAGTTTTAATATAGTTATAGTAAGGGCAAACCTCAATATTATTTTGAGTTTTGTCTTAATAAGACCTAGATGAGATACGAATATTAAAACTGACAAACTTTTCTATCTAAAAAAAAACCTTAAATGTACTAAATAATTATCACATTAATTATTAATAATTCTTCCATCTATTTTAATTATCATCATTTATACATCATCATACATCATCTATAACTTAACAAGTAATCATATATTCAAATTCGTTTTCACCTAAGATTATTAAAATTTTAAACCTAACGTATACATACACGGTATATATAATGCAAACATAAACCAACCCAAACAAAACTTCCAATGTCATATCCCTAACGTTATTTTACACCTTGCAAATATCAATCAATCAATCAATCAATCAAGTGACGTTGACATGAGCCGGTGACGTCACAAACATTTAGAGGTGGAACAAACTGTCATCAACGTCAAGCGCTCGGTGACATCCGGATAAGCAAAAAGCGTAGATTCTAAAAAAAGGTTCCATAACAATCGCAGTCGCCTACAACACAGTTACCGCTCAGTTCACTAATAATTAAATACCTTGTACAGAACTATTTCATAACGAGCGACCCTCCTTAACACACCGCTAATGTACCTTTTGATGAAGCGTCTGTTAACTTTGTTAATTATCTCGTAGCTCTGAGATATTTTACAGATTAAACATCATTTTCTAAATATGACTTATAGTTAATGTAATGGCCTTTTGAGGTCAAGTATGATGATGTTTAAAAGTATTTACAATAAATGCGTCTAACATCTTTGAGGTTTTTTTAAACTAAAAAAATATCATATTAATAATCATGAAATACTCAATATCGAAACAGGTAAATATGTTTAGCAAAGAAATGCAGATAGAAGTATACTCTACTTGGAACATAAGTAGCCTTCCACTTAAGATAACTTTTTATACATTCTACTTCCCACAAGACGTTATAATATAACGGCGTAAATGACGTCACACGGTATGTAACGTACACCTCATTTAAATATTTTTCACTTCTCTGTACATAAAGTGCAGTAACACTAAATTTCTTTTAAAATTGTGATATTAAAGAAAAAAAACATATTATTTTTAATAATGATTCTCTTAGTTTATAATATTATAATTTAAAATATATTAAAAGGCATCAGTTTATAAATATAGTAGCTAAGGGTGGTAAGCCTCACTCACAATGCTGTTCATTGAGGATAGGCAAGTTATATATTACAGAATCTGCATATGCATTTCATGTATCTTTACGGTTTGTTCTTTTATTTTATAGACTCGGACGAGTTGTCAAGAACAAGGAATATAGACTGATACAGGAATGCTGAGACAGGTTCAAGCTTAGACATTTATTTGTATAAGATATTATCACAACTACGAATTAAATTAAAATACAAAGGAATGTTTAGTACAGTGTTATCATGTTTGTAAACAGGTGCTAAACGGTGTCTGCGCTCTGATATTCACTACGTGATCTTGCATACTCTCAACACTATGCCGGCTATATAGTTTAACTAAACAAATAATATGAAACACGACACTTGTACTCCTTTTAGTATTCAATGTTTTATGCAAAACAGAAAATATACAAATTATAATTAATGTTCGAATACAATTACTTACTATTAATATTTACTAGAATTACGAGTCTTTATAAATATTAGCACATTGTTCCCTACAAAAATTTACAAGTAGTAGCAATTTTGTTTGACTAATAAAATGCTATTCGTTATTCTTTTTAAACAAAACAATAAAATAAAAGCATTCAAACAAATCCATCTTCATCTGGCCAGGACAGAGGTCTTGAAACAATTCACCGGCTTCATATTGAAAAATCGACCTCTCCGCTGACAAATTACAGACCTGTGCTAAGATAGTTTTAAAAATGTTATACCACTTCAATTATTGATTGAAACGACCTAAAAAAAATATTTTCTATGAAGGTATTTGTATGTTGCCTCAAAAATGAACAAGAACAATTTTGTTTTACAGTCGCATATGTCTGTCGCACATTTACATATTGTTTGTAACCGCTTCAGTGACCCCTTCAATGTGATTAATCACCCGTCGAGCCCTCCCCAAGCCTTTTGGGTGATGGTTTTATTTGGATTAAGAAAAGTTAGACTGGGGTTCATGCCCTCATCATCTCATTTAAGGTAAGATCTATTATATATATTTTTATAATAATGTTACTTCAACAATAACGTTACTTTAGAACATCAGAACCGCTTTTCTATATTATTTGTTCTCACCTCAGAGACCCTTTGGCTCGAATTAATAAACCCTCAAGACCGTTAAGCTTCAACCCTTTTGTTTTTGTTGTGATTACATTAATCGTGAAATGTCTACTCACGCTTTAGACATAAAATATAATACACAGAACAAGCCCTCGTAATTTTTAAAACTTCACAAAGACAATTAAAAATTTAATAAAACAAATATTAAACAACTTTTAGCAGTAAATTAATATGATACTTATAGCCAGCCGTGTTCCAGCTTATTTTAAACATTCGATTATGCAAACTGCAACTTTAGAAGGATTTTAATAGTCATTTGCATATTTCTTAACTGAATCGAAAGTACAATTTACATTAAAATAGCGTTTTCTAACACTTCAAATAGCAATTATTTTTATTGATAGCGCTGGATAGCGTGCGACTTATAAGAGTTAAAAAGATTTATAAAAAGATTTATTAAATAATTTTAGAGAACAGTATTTTATTACATAAAGTTTGAGGAACTTTGAATTTATGGAATGTTAATTAAAATAAACTGTTACTTGAGGCAAGTTCAATCTTTATTCGGTCTTACTGTCTAATGCTCCTTTCAGATTTGTTTTCGAGGCTATGTGTCATTGAGTTACAAAACCCTTTATTAGATTAGGGTTAGATCGTTATCTAAAAAATTTATAAATAAAAGCCATTAATGTCCGCAAAATAGTTTTATTAAAATGTGTACTACACATATTAATCTTTTGTAAATAACAATAGAATTATCGTTTATTAAGGTAGTATATCAGATCAATGGAGCAGTTCATTAATACCTAATGTAGTAATTACTTATCAAATAGCACAACACAATAGCCTCGTCTAATCTGCTTAGATCGGCTCCAGAATAATAATCCTATTACAAGTTCGTAACCGCTAGTGCTGGCTCACAAGGCACTTTCCTTGGTCCAATGCTGTTGTTGTCTTTTGATTACAAACTTTTTGGTCTAGTGCTTCCAGACTATAGAATTATATCTATGGAAATAAGTAAAATTTTTAATTCTTAGCAATCATTTTAATTTATTCTGAACTAACCGTATTAATATTTTTAAATCCAAAACTTTTCAATTAAACAAAAAAAACATACTTCATGAAGCTATTGCCTTACCTACACTTAAGAGGTAAACGGATCAGCTACGAATATTTTGTTGTAGATTTTTCGTCCAGTTGTTAATACGAAGTTCTCTCTAACGGGTCATGTATTTCAATTTTTGAGGAAATAAATCTGCGATATATTTGAATAAAAGATTCAAGAGCTATTTAAAGTCTAAGCAAGCTTTGGTTCATGTTCATTCGTTTGTACGGACATATTTATTGTATACACGTGTATTATGCAATGTAATTAAGCAATGTGTTAGTCTTGCAATTTAAAATATAAAAGATTCATCACTCTAATAGTAAATCTGCTCAATTATTTAAATCCATGATTTTCCAATTCTTCTTACCAGGGATTGTCATTACAACCAATGGATTGTATTCAGAAATATTCAGATAACTCGAGAAATAGTACGATACAGCGGTTAGTACTTATCCTTGTGTATAGTACCCTTGTGTTACACTCATGAGTGGGTGCTGCTTGCGATGGCTGATTGTCTTGCAATCCAAATTGCAATATTTATAGACTAATATTCATTTATATTGAATTGATTGTGAGGGCTTTAGTTGTTAGTAAAACATTTTCAATGTTTTGACGTTTCAGAAACAGTGATCACGATAAAAAAAATACCCGACTGAGTTTGTTGTCTGGTTCTTCTCAGACCAGGGCTCGTTTGGAACCCTCGTAGCCTTAACTCTTAAGTTGGAGAATTTCCAGAAAGGTTAATTTCGATAAGTATGGTATCAATATGGGCCCTCCTGACTCTTCAAACTGAGGTAACACAAATAATAACTGAGATGACTTCAAGGTGTAAAATTTATAAATATGTAATACATAAGGTATGTAAAACTGTGTGGTATATATATTAAGTGGTATATGCCCTAGACGAAGTCAAAATTCCCAGATTTGTAATTTTATCTTTAATTCTCCCCGTAAGAGCCTAGGTAATAATAGATTGAACTTTAATTTTAATGTTTAATGTTTGAAGGCATAGCCTCATAGAATCGATTGAATACTGAACTATCATAGTAAATCTTTTTTCACTGTATTTATATTGTTTTTTATTTGGTGTGCAATAAAGAATAATAATAATAATAATAATTAGTATTATTATTAATATTATTATTATGTTATACTATTCTGAACTGACTTGGAAGCGAAAAAACATTGTTTAAGTTATGTATCATCTTATGATGTCAAATATTATATATTTTGACTCCCAAATTTTTATTCAAAAAGTGCTTAGTACAGTACTTGTAAAATATATTGACTGTTTAAAAACTATCTGTGACTAGCTTCTATAAAATCAAAAGGGTGTTTCAATATATTTTTATACGTAAGATATAATTTCCATATTAACTTAAACACATGAATAAACAACAGAAATCTAAAATTTAAAATAGCATTTCTTTAATTGAAGAACAGAAATACGGTAAAATAAAATGCACAATATAAATAAAACAAACGAGTATTTCTTATTAAATTGGCGGTTTTATTAAAAATATTGCTAGGCTTCGCCCTCGTTACTTATTCTGTTTCGACGATTTTCTTGGCAGATTGTTTTTAGGGTTCGGTAAAACTGAAATCACCCCCGTGTATTAATATTTTGTGTATGAAAAAATGAAATAAAATTTAAAAAAATCTATAGGAAATGGTATAGTATATTGCTAAGAATGTATTTTTAATAAAAGAAAAAATAAATCTACTTACTATTTGTTTAAAAATAATTATGAATATCAAAGCAGGAAACAATAAACCGCAATTAATTATCTACGGAACCGTGAAAATATAATATAAAGCCATCTTTTCTCCCGTTTGTTTTCTTTAATACTATATTTTAACGAAGTCCTTTTGTCATACCTTTTAGAATTATCGCGTTCATTAAAATGTAATAAAAATGATATACATTTAAATATTTATGCATGTTTAAATATTTGATACTAGGCTTTTCCTTTTACAGTGGAATAAAAAAAATTAATAATATTAAGAATAGAGAGAAAAAAGAGAGTGTATAGGCTATTGTCGAGTTAGTACGCTGTACCACCTACCATCAGGTGGAATACAGTCATGCAATAGTTTATATAAAAACAAAACTATTTGAAGAAACGAATATTTATACGAAGACGATTTATAAAGTTTTGCGATAATGAAGGCTGGAGATTTGTTTCTGTTTTTTTAAATTCAATTATATATAACAGTAACATGTAAGTTTCAAATTAAAATTTTTCTTAAAAAGTGTTTATGTCTTTAATTACAAATTGAATGGTGATAAAATGTTTAAGCTTCAATTAACATTTACGGATAAGGCGTCTTCTGCAGCAATGATTAAATTTATGCTTAACAGCTTTGATTTTAGAGTGTGTATTGTTATCAACTTAGTCATATATAGCTCCACTTCATAATTAAACCACGCAAGCGGGGCTAGCCTATCGACGCAGCGCGCGCCAATCAAAAACGTTCTATATGTTAACTATATGGGACACATTTTATCAATTAGCTTTAAAACTACAATTACGATTTGGCTGATTTTCAATCCAGACCGAGTTTTGCTCGTTATGCGCATGTGTGCAAAATTTCGTGCGTGTAGCTTGTAAATTGAAGGAACAGTAAAGTAACAAAGAGTTGAATAATACGTTGTTGAGTGTTTGCAAAAGATTATAAAAGTAGATGTAGAGGGTATAAGAGTTGGTTGTCTCACAACAGTCGCGAAATACAGAACGGATGGAGGCGCTGTCCGATTGCTGTAAGTACGTGAAAGGCTGTTTCTTTGTTTGACGTCACCCTGACTGTAAGTCCTCATACAGTATGCACCGTACTTAATTTCCTAAATTTTATAAAACCCTCAAATAGATACAGTTTTTCATATCAGAGAAGCGCTCACTAAGTTCGATAAGACCGTTGAGGAAGTGCCAGCTCCATTCTGAAAAAGGTACTTTGAATATTGTTTCAGACGTTGGTAGTTCTTTGTAAAGATTTAAAATGATATATTTATAGAACATGTTTTTGGTTTCAAAACTTACTATGTGGCCTAGTAGTTGTCAGTGTGCGGGAAAAAACTAAACTATACGTAGCGAAATATTCTGTAATAAATATTACTTAAGCAATAACCCTTCCAAGTTTTCAAATCGCGGTCATAACTTACAAAGTCGTTTCATTAGCGCAATTTAAAACTAGCCGCCGCTGCAGCGAGGGTTGGAACTACAATATGGTTAACTTTTCATAATCACTGCTAATTTTTGTCGCTTATTTAAGGACAAGTTTTTCCCTAATCATACGAGAATATTTAAATATAAAAAGCATAGATGTTTCATACATGTTAAGATAATTTATATAATTTTGAATAAATCAAATAAACTGCACCGATGTTAAGCTAATCAATTTAATTTTTAAATCAATTTAATCAATAAGTTTCAATTTATTATCAAATGTGTGACCTAATTTCCAACAAGAGGGAAAAATTCGATATCACCATCTGCCAGTGATATAATTACTTCAAGTTTAATTGGAGTCGCAGATGCAATCTGAGAATTTTCCCTATAAATTACAAAAACGTCATAACGTTCCATACCCTTGCTAAAAAAAAAAAAAAACTGTTTTGTAAAACGCCCTTCAAGTGTATATTTTCCTTAATATTAAGGCAATTTCTCCTCTGATGATCCAATTTGAATTATCGCTCTGTTACGTAATAAAATGCTTTATGGCCTAACTAAATGACACTCCTTTATGACAATAAAGATGAAAATTATAAGATTTATATTAATATTTGTTACGAAAAAAGTACTGTAAGTATTTTTTTATAGATAAGTAAAATTGATATTTATTAAATTCATATTCCGCCTTTGACATCGTAACATTTATATTTGATTTTAAACGATTGAAATTTACAATATGAAGAGTTAAACAATTACATTCAATAAAATATTATACGTTCTATTGTTCTTGTTTCAATTGGGGATTGTTCGTTTTAAAATATAACAATTCTATAGTTAAGTAAGTATCAAAAATAACTTGAATGGACAGATTTACACAAAATAAAAGACTAAATAGATAAAAAAAAAGTAAAAAAAAAAAAGAAAAGTAAAATCCTAAAGTAAAGCCTACATTACTGTTTATTTGTCGATTAAGCGTTAATTACTTTTAAATAAACTTTTCATTATTTCAACAATTATTATAGCAAGAATTATCTTTTGTATTATCTTAGTCAAATTTATAATTAATTTGTTTACTACAGAAGTTAGTAAGACGCAACTTATCTTCTATCGCGCTGGAGAGATTTTGTTAATGGTCTGTTTGAACTTCAAACTTTGCCACTAACTATTATAATATGTTAAATAATTAGATTATTATTATCATAATATATAATTGAATTAAAATTCTTATGGCCGTGATATCTGAGAGATATTTTTCTGCTGATGGTAACCGTCCCAGCTACGAGACAAGCCGTCCCGTACAGATCCGGACGGACAATGGAACACGGAGGGCTATTGTCGGCGAAAACTGAATACAAGGAGGGAATATTGAATAGTTCACGCTTGCTGATCTTTATGGAACATGTTCGTTTTCATTCTTCATGTCAGAAATTGAATTCCAGTCATAATACATAACGTACTGAGTACATGGATTATATTTAAAAGATTTTTTAAAATTAACGGGATTAGTGGGGGTTTTTTGGTCGTTGAAAGCATTTTCCTTCCCCTAAAAAAGGTCTGTTGTTTTCTTAACGGTCAGTTACATGAAAATGTTGAAGCATCTAAGGGATTCAATGTGAAAAGCACGCTGTGAATTTTGATGGGGCCAGGACTCAAGAGGCGTAAAATTGCATTTAGGTGTTGCACCCCGCGGAGAGGGTCGCTTTTATTTATGTCCTGTACATCGCTTTTCAGTATATCAACTGGTTGTTATTCTGTTTGTTGAATTTGAACTATCTTCATATAACATTCTATGATTTCACAAAAATAACACCAGGTCTATTTCTTAATTAATACAAATTATTATTATTTTTATTTCTTTGAATGTTACATATGTTGTATGAATTTGTCAAGTAGTTCAACGTTTGAATATTTGGTTATTATCTTCTTTAAGTCTTTAAAGTAGAACAATGTTTCATGTTATATGTTATGTATAATACGGCTTACACGCGTAATCCCCTTACTGAAAACAAACATGTTTATTTAGATGTACGTACAGAGTACGGTTTATATTAACTCTATTTAATTAAACAATAAATAGTTCATAGATTAAAAAAAAAAAGAAATATATCTAGATATTAAAATTGTTAACATGCTGTACCTTTATTGTAAATACTGAACATTCTTTATGAGTGAACGATGCGCTTTCAAATAACATACATTGCACTTTGTTATTCAAAACTTTGTTTGTTTCAGAATATGTTGATAGCCAAATAGGATTATGAATCTTAATAATATTGAAATACGAGCTATTTACGTTCGCACATAACACTGAAGTTCAGGTAAATAATTAATGTCCAATCCGTAGCACGGAATTGAAGCGTTGATTAGGAAAGCTATGATAAGGTGTCGATCGATACACATTGGTAACAGACGTGGATAATACTTCAGCTGAAAGCAATCACACTTGTACAATTACGTTAAATGAAAGAAATAAACTGTATTTGTTAAATTTGATAAATTGTGTTTAATCTGAATGAAATTTAAACATAAATTAGGTTTGAATTCCTCAGCACTTACTGATCGCAATGAAGTGAAAGCGAGAGGAAAATTCATACAATTTAAGGTTTTTCATTTTCCTCAGGGAATTAAAAACCGGCAGACTTTAGTTAGCTTGATGAATACAATATATTTGTTTCTTGTATTAGCTGAAATGTTTTAATAATAAATTACGAGAAACATGTTAAATTATAACAAAGAAAAATCTATTTATATTTCTGCCTTCCCTGACATAATAAAATTTATGAAAATATTCGTCGATTGTTCCTCAAGATACTATAAGATAATATATCCTAATATATGATTTGAATTTATCTTCAACACGGCAGTCAGTGAGGCTCTCATCCTCGGTGCCGTAAGCTCGTGAAATGTCATTGTGATTTATCAAATGTTAGGAAGATGCCCATTTGAGTCAGATTTCCGGACTTGTAACCAATAATATTATTATTCTTCCGTTTTCCCGTCACTTGTTTTCTTCTTATGGAACGAGACTTCAATTATTTGATAAAAATGTTAAATAGATCTTTTTTTATTGTTCTTTATCCAATTAATATGTCCAGTAATAAACTAATAAAAATACCAAGCAATGTCAATACCCTATATTACCAAATAGTAATTATAAATATTTTATTTTATACCTGACAGATACCTAATACCGAAATCCTTATCTCAAATTGATGTAAATAACACAAATCCAACCAATAAGTGTTCATTTACAATCAAAGCCCACTCACACTACAATAATTCTTTGTAAATATTTAATCTTAAGTAATATAGCTCCTATGGCTAGGAGATAAGGTCTACGTATTTGAAATGTATCGTGAAAGGGAATCGGTAATCTGTACTTAGCCTAATTCTTTAGTACACTCTGAGGGTGAAACCTAATGTGTTGATACGAAATGAATGTTTTATTAGAAGAATACATTTGTTATTTGAACAAAAAATACATTTTCTTACCCGTTTTTAGCATACAAATATCCTTCTAGATAGACTTGAAGTTCAGTCAATTACATACCTGGAACAAAATACGATGTAATTAAGATCAAATAATAATTAATTAATTCAATTACCCGTGTTATTTTAGTTAGCAGTCTGCAATAGTCGCTGTAACCGACTAATTAGTTATCTATATTACATCGCTGTGAAGGTTGTTTAACGAAATAACATTAATATAATATAAGGGCAATGTAATATCAAACACTATATAGTTTGAAATACTTATCTTAAAGTTATGTCCGTTATTATGTAATCATGCGATATACACCTGTAGGTGTTAAGACAATGTCTTTAAGATATTTTAAGTTGATTTAGTTGATCTTTAATATAGTCATATGAATTGATATCAAAATATTTCTCTTTTCATCACTCTCAGAATCAAAATTAAAGGAACAAGATTTGTTATTGTTACATATATATATATATATAAAATCGTTTATAAAGTCATAATATCATAATGTCATAGAGATATTTATAACCACAAAACCAGAACACATCCTAGTTTAAAAGCATTTCACAAAGGTTAACCATAACGACAGGATTTCCCCAGTTACCGCAAACACACCATTAGCTCATAACAATAAAGAACATAACAGCCTATGCGTTGAGGACGCAAGGTAAACGATATTCATTTGCAAATACCGTGATGGTCTACATCAATTAAAAGATAACTATTTTGCTTACGCTATTGAAATTAGTGTTGGCCAAAATCAGTCTTAGTTTTGGTCTTGTAATTTCGGAAGACAAATACTGTAATACCAAGACTAACCCTGCAATATTTCAGCTAGAACGAGACTGAGAAAACAAAATGTTTTATGTTCTAATGTCAACCAGCTAAGTCAAATATTCATTTTATTTATGTGTAATTTCTTTACAATATTTTTAAATTAATTTTAATAAATTGGATGCACTTCACTCTGTCTAGGTTTATATTAGCTCAAGAACAACCTGCTTTGAGACGAACTCTTCTAACATCTCAACTCATGTGTTTTATAAAACAGCTATCTATTGATAGCAATACACTAATACGCAAATTCCAAATCAAGATGAAGACTAGGAGCATAATACCAAGGCCAGGGGCGTAATAACACTAGATCCAGACTCGACTAAACTTGCATTTGGACAAAACTAATTTTATGCCTGCTTCCTTGTAATTTCCTACAAATATTTATAAACCTTCCATTCCATATAAATCTCAACCACTATATTATGACGTAATTCAATGATAATAATCCAAAACAAATCACAAAATGCAGAAGTCCCAAACTACGACTCACTTTACCAATATCCAGAAAATTGATATCTATACAAGGATTTGTTTCTTATTGGGACACAGAAATGAAATAAAGATCACGTCCTACAAACGGCTCCGTGCCCTTACACTTTTTTGTGTCCTTATTTGATTTCTAATACTTTTTGTAAAGGGATATAAATTAAAACAAGATGACTATTGATATTTAATATATATAATAATTAATTCTGTTTGCTTACCTAAATAACCTGCCGCAGCCAGTAAAATTTGCCGCCTACCTTTCAAAAACATAAAACGCGTCCACCCTTTGTTCCGCTAAACTCGTAAAGGCGGCCCTTGACGAAGATTTGAGTCATTTTCATGTAGACCCGCCTTATCTCTAATAGCTGCACATAAAAGGGGAGCTGTATGTGTGTGTGTGAGCCCTAAAAGGTTGCCAACTATAAGGGGTACCGACTGTGGCGCTTTTTATATTACTCTCAATGTTCACTGTAATACCAAATATGTCTACAATTACCACCAAATTACAAAAGGTAATGAGGTATTTTCTTTTATAATAGCAGTGTTGGTTAAACTTGTTCGAGTTTAATAAATGTATTGCTTATTAAGTCATGAGGTCAACGTCTTAGTCGAATACAAACTTAAAATAATTAGGACAAATATGCACTTGATATATTTTTGATAATTAGACGATCACGTTTAGAAAGAATAACATTTTAATTATTACTAAGAAACCTACAAAAAAAAAAACAAAAAGTAGACTTTTTGAGAACATTTTAAAGACGCGAGTAAAATCGCGGCATCAGACACTGACTCACTTCAGAGCTTGAGTTATGGACAGACATACCAAATTACATCTAGTAACTTTAAAAGCATAGTATCAGTATGCTATTATATCTGTTCCACTGCTAGGCAGAGCTTCATTTCAAATTACCGAAAAGACGCCGAGTTTAACCAACCAACCCAACCCTTTATTAAGATTTATTTATGCAGATTTTCATTACATAAGTATTCTTCACATCTTTGTGTCCAGTTTTTTTGCATTTATTTAATTATATATATTCATTAAAACTCTCCAATATCAACTCCATGCTAATCGATGTCAACTACCACTTGAACACGTCGACTAAAGATCAAGTGCCTGTGTCAACTATCATCTCTTCTCTTTCAGCTTTCTTTTTCTTTGAAATTCCTAAACCATTAAAATATATGTTGCAACGTCTAACTTATTTTGAGCCACGGTTTATTATACTCAAGCAAGTATCCTATAAAATATACGACGACCGAGCACCGAGTAACTTTGGTCATAAACTTTGTGAGCTATGTATAATAATTGAAGCAGATGATGCTCGCTCCTATCATATTATACAAGACATTTACAATTAGTACTAACTTTCAAGTATCTACGATCAACAATAATAAACAAATTATTATCACAATACCACCAATTCTGAGTCAATTGACATTACATATATATTAATGCTTTAATTACTAAAATAAGACCGGACCAGTACCAGTAATTTAAACTGATGAAAACACACATGCACACGAACACGCATACCCACGCTCATTTTGCACACACACATAGCTACATATTATTGTACATATTTCGTATATAAGTATGATATTGAACATATAACTTGTTTGTTTACAGTACATATTATGTTAAAAGACTTCTTTAGACAACAACCGGAGTGAAGCGTATGTAGCTGTGGCGTCTGCATGATTGATAATATGGAATTGAGAACAGGTCGAGGGTAAAGTTGCTCAATTATATAGAGCTGTTGTTAAATATTAAATAATATATATTTACAATTTTATATTTTATTTAATAGGATAAAAGGAAGGCCGCCGTCCATTGGTATATAGTCATTTCATCATGGTTTTGTGAAATATAAGTAGTTATAATTACATCTAAAACTTGAGTTTAAATTTAGTTGGCTTGTATTTTTTTGGTTTTGTATTTTAATATTAGAAATTGTTACCTTAACTTATACAATATTGGGAACGTTTATATTTTTTATAAGTTTACTTTTAAATCAAGTATACCTTTTTTAGTTAAATATTGTTTTCATCCAACTCTATATAGATCTCAAACCTAATAACTTAGAGGATTTTGTGTATGGGCCATTTGTTTTATTCACCATATACCGCTTCGGTGAAGCCTCAGTACAGTCAGGTGAGTAACTCAAGACAAAGACAGTAAAAAGGGTAGAAATAATATGTATATGTACCTATATATTTTGACTTCTAGGTTCCCAATAAACTATATCGTAAATCATAAATATATAATTTAATTCCAATCTATATCTACATAATATAAGTACTCAAATTTATTTAAATAACTTTTAACCTCAATTATAAATAAGTAGCAAACGATATAGAGACGATCTTCATTTTTATACTCGTAATATATTATTAAAAAAATGAAAACGAGGATACGAGCAGGATTCGAACCCGCAACCTCTGGGAAACCGTCCTGTCGCTCGAACTATTAATATAGAAGTCCAAATTCATCGAAGCGAGCAGCTATACGATAGTTCTATTGGGAAATAAAATAAGCTCAACATGGCTATATGTGCTAAAAAGTCAATTTCCTATCAGTTAGTAATCCACCTCTAACGATTCTTATTCTCCGGACTGTAGAGTATATTTATCTAATGTCTGTTCATTCACTAGGGACCAGACACGGGGTGTTAAGTAGCGAACAATCTGTTTTATAAGTTAGCCAATCAGGCTTGCACTACCATTGGAGGGTCCCAAAGCAATCTGTGAAATGGCTACATACATAGAGAGCAGTGTATCGTCATCAATTATTAAAACTTCGCACAATGAACACAATTTCCGTCGATGGAGGTAGAATTGAAAACTATACAGTGAGTACGATATTATTAACGTATGTGAGATGTGCATATATTATTTAATATACACATTTTAGCATAGCACAGTATTTTTATATCTGCCTATAATAAAATCTTATTAGTCATTCAAAGCGCCTAATAGATACATTTGGCACACGTTATAGAAAAGATTGGCACAAGATTGTCATTAGATTTCGTCATTTAGATACAACATCAAGCGTATAGGTAATTATGTAAAGCATAGACTTGTTTAATTTCTAAAGGGCACAGACATGCTTAGAGACATCTGCCATTAACTTATTAGTCTGATGGACTATGCTAGGACATTGTCAGATATATCGAGGACACAGCTCATACTAATATTATTATTTAATTCCTTTCTATTACATTTTTAAGCAAAATTTCATTTTAGCGAGAAGGAGAGTCAAAGTAACTCACAGTCTATTGTTGAGAGTATAAAAACTACTTTTCGTATTGAAAAACCCTTGTTATTAAATTATTATTAAAATCTAAGTTATGAGAGAACAAGGAAAATAAACTACTTTAAATTAAAAGTAACCTAAGTCTTTAATTATTAAATTACTATTAGTATGTACTAAGAGTATATAAAATTTTCGGGTGTAGGATGAATGTACAGACAGTAATATAAGAAAAATAATCTACTTTAGATAATAATATAAACTCCCCAAATAAAAAAACCATATAATTAAATACAAATTTAATAACGTAATTTGTGAGAATTAAACACAAACCACTATGTATAAAATATACCCACAGTCTAAAGCAAATACGCTTAGGTAGAGAAGAGATTAAAGTTTAGAAAGCCAAAGCCTTCCAATATCCCGGTAGAATCAGTTTTATTCAACAATGCCTGTTGTGCGCCATTGTCCGGGATTCTGTCCGGGACGCCTCTTAAGTAACGGTGGTACAAGTTAAAAGAGATTAATGAAAGATGTTAAAATATAATTAAAAAATACATGAGGTATCAAAGCTGAAGCCGTCTAATACCAGTGGACTCTTTTGTTCCAGACCCGGGACATGGAGAGGTTGGTGCGATGTATAAGGAAAGCTGACAATCAATTAAAGTATAAAATACTAAAGAATTTATATACAGTGGAAATCTTGACCGATATTCTATTAAGTGACAAAAATTAATTATGAGATTAATTGAAACAAAGGAGAAAAATTAAATAAAAATTACATTTATTCTAATAATATTTGGACTTATTTGATATTCATAAGGACGTGTTTAATCTTAAAGAATTTATTAAAATTACTTTTCCAACTTATTAATATTTGATCCGAGAACTCGAGTCAATTTATCAATTCTCTTAAGATTCTTCTAAAAGCAAGATTCGAGATAAGATATGATAAAAAGGTTCTTGGAACCTTCATTTTCAGAATTATAATTTTCATTTTAATAATGAAACACTAAATAATAAATAATAAAAACTACCCTTAGGATCTTTAACTAGAAAATACGCCATGAATGATAAGACCACTTGTCAAGTTACTCTTACGACCAACACACTTACGAACTAACACAGTTACAATTGAACGCAATCAGATATATTTCAATTACCGATGGACGAAAAGCTAAAACGTATTTTTACTCGTATTTGCGAAATAGATATTGAATATTGTAATTGGAATTTCGGCTTCGTGGTCGACGAGGCACGTTGGAAAACGTGGGAGAAGATTGTTTTGCCTAAATGTACATTTACAATACTGCGATGTTAGGATGGAGAGGAATATAGTCCATGATAGCTAGTATTGATGGACGAGCATTCAGTTTGGTTTGTGTTATAAAACATTTTTATATAGTAAATAGCGATTGGAAAAAGAGAAACAGTTTTTAAAAATTCGTTATTTTAAATGACTCCAATAATACTGAAATATATATTATTTATAGAAGTGTATTCCATTTAATTTCTCTAAATCTTTTGATATTTTTTCTGTCATTATTAAAACGAGTATACAATTAATTAACTCGTTCCAAGTTCTAATGTTTAGTTAATGTTCCAACAAAAATGTACAAACTACAAATATGTATAAGTATGTAATTAAACAAAAAACATGCATAATTTGTATTAAACCTAAAACATATTAAACAAGGAACCATACTTAGTTGGAACAGGACGCCGTAATTCAAATTGGATCAGTCGTGAAATTACCTTAATTTAAGGAAAATATACTTCGTGGAAAATGACAAATTGGAAAACGAGAAAATTAAGGACTCCATATAGAAAGCCCGCCTGCACCTGCTACTTGATAAATACATATAAACGGATGATTACAAACACACAGAAATATCTACTTCATTGTTATTTATTATAAGATATAATTTTAATAAAATAAAGTCATATAAAACTAGAAAAATATAGGTAGGTACTTTCGAAAAGAGACAAAAGACTATAATGAAATCTTGACTTTTTTTCAATATTATTTACTTATTTTTAGGATACTCGAAAAGGAAAAAAGGAATCCTTATAGGATCTTTGTCGTCTGTCTGTCGTGACCCTTAATTTCTGTAACGCGTGGAACTATCGAGCTAAAATTAAAACTGTATACAAAGATCTTGGAGCTGTGAAAGTATAAAACTTATTATTATGTAACGTAATCAACATACGGCCGTTTTATGCAGAAAATATGTAAATTTTTGATATTCTTTTGGAATAGAAATTGATAGGGTATTTCCCGTTGATCTAAAGCTAGGAAGCTTGCCTAGCTAGTAACATCGTGTTATAGCATAAATTTAAGTAAAAACTGTACATTTGTAATCTTCTAGGTTATGGTTTAAGTGTATCATATGAAGGGCTTGATGTATTTTAAAACATATTTTTATACGACCCTTAATTTTTTTTTATACAGAAAAAAAACAAATAAACGAAAGATGTAGCCAACGCTAAGCTATCGCATCATTGGTTAAACTTCGCTCCTTGTAACCTAGAAATTTGTACGGAACCTTTTTTCCTCGGTTGGCGAATCCGTCTCGCACTTATCATAAGAGTTACACATCCTTTATATATTTGATCTTTTATATATTATTTGTATATGTACTGTATAGCTATATATTTTAAGGTGTATTATAAGTTTAGAAATAAAATTAATATAACATTATTAATCCACATAATAATGCGGTATTCGAAACCCCTGCGAAATTGTGGTTTTAATGGAAATTTACAAAGAACAGCTCCAGAGAAATGCCAGCCTGAATCACAAATTAAGGTTTCCTTGCAAACTGGTATTGTAGTACATAGTTTTTTTATAACTCGTCCTGCTCCCCTGGAATTTATTGTCAGTTTTCAGACAAACTTATTGTAGTTAAAAAAAATTCTCCATCTCCAATCCTACTAATATTATAAATGCAAAAGTTTGTGAGCAACAACCAATGTGAACTTTGATATTTATTTATTTTATTTTTGTTTTCCACTTTGAATCGTTATCAGTGATCACTTGTGTACAGCAAATGAAAGTCTCAGGTTTAAATAGGTCCCCCTATTTAAAAATAATATATTTATCATCCTTAGTATTTCATTTATATAAACTTTGTCTTTTACATTAAATAATTTGGGCGAATTATTTCAAAATTATCATAATAAGATTGAATCGAATGGAAGCACAATTTTGGTTCAAGTCTATGCTTTTAAAAGAAAAAATGTTTCTGCAGGTAACTCTAAGATAGACATGTTTTTTGCTGTATTATATGCAATTGAATTAAACATTCTTAATGATTGAGAGAAGCGGTCTTGATACGTAATCAAAATATTATAAAGATTTCTTTTCCTTTTGAATAAAAGGAAAAGAAATCTTTATAATATTCTGTTTTGCATAAGGTTTATATATTTCCTTTTATACGGCATCCTTTTAACTATTCACTTATATTTATTGATTACCCTCATAAATAATAAATCCCTTGTTAATAATAAACAAATATATAAATTAAATTAAAGGACCTACGTTTCATTGACTTAAATTATCGAAATCATTTACCTAAACAAATTCTCAGGATTTCCTCTTGATGAATATTAATTAAAGCCAACATTGAATGAAGCAATAGCTTTGAGCAAAGCTATCAAGGCATTCGTATACATAACAGAAATGATCAATATACAGACTAAACAGATAATAGTGATGGAGTGACGTTACTCAAAGCCGATCCTTTCAAACAAGCTACAGTCCGATGTGCAGTCAGTGATCCACCAGTTTGATTATTAGTTTACACAAAGATGAATGACTATGAATTATGATTGATTAGAAAATCAGAAGACCAAAACATTTGAATTCAAGCTAATATATTAGTTAAAAGTGGAAAGTTAGATTGTTTAAACGAGCTAATCTTCCAAACTACAAGATAGATTTTCCTCTAATTAAGAAAGATAAATTGATAAGAAGACTATCTAATCTAAAATTAAGTTACTGCTTTTTATTATAAAAATCCTAAAAGTAAATAAAATAATTAATAAATAAGTAATAAGAGATTTAAGTAAATTAAAATAAACAAAAGATGATTCAATTAAATAAAAATAATAATTCAATAAAAACAATAATATATTAGAAACCACTTCTGAAGATAAAGTACTTACGTGGAGGTCGCATATCGCTACCACGAGGTTGAAAATACCCATTCATAGTTAATTCAATTTTTTTCCTTACTTTGTATTTATAGTAACATCGCTTACATATACAAATATAATATGTTTGCATCACAGAATTAAAGTATTATTATTTTTATCTCTGGTGCATTCATTCAGCAATGATCTACATGTGTTGTTATGATACATGGCTTCGCTTTCATAGATTAGTTTTGTTAATATTAAGGAATTACGCCTTAAAATTGTCTCACAAAATTTGTAAGTACCCACACGATAACCGGAACGAATTGAAAAATGTATAATGAAATATACACAATTTTCTCTAAATGTATTTCATACGCCATTTTAAAAATATTTTAAATAAATAAAGTAGGTTCTTCAATCAGTAATATCAGCTAATTTGAGAAATAAATGTTATGTGTGGTTTTGTTACTTATGTTACATATATTTTACATTTTGACCCTTTCTTTCTGAGCTTCCTTTGGAAAAATATTTAACACTTTAACAACTTACGTTTTAACGCTCAGAAAATGACTTAAAATTTCATGTTAAAGAACCAGTTCGTTTGTCTCTATTGACTCTCCATAAAGAATTCTTCTTTCTTATAAAAACAAACGTTACTCTTTTGTAAGATTTACATAGGAATGTCTAACTTAATTGACTTCTCTATACTATCTTTGGTCAGTTGTTTTACTTAACTATTAATTTCTTTTTCCTTTCTCCCGGGCGCGGCCAGCGATCGATTATATTAAACATTTTGTAGTATGAATATGAAAAAAAAAAAAAAAAAAATTTTTAAAACACCATAAGTTTTAAAAAACATAATATGTAAAAAAATTAAAAATGATAGCATAGCATACAAAGCAATTTCTGATAATTTATATATTTGAAAACACATTTTAAATCAAAACACGAAATTATAAATTAAAATACGTATCATAATCGAATTGATCGAGTATTTGTTTTCAGTAACTCACGGCACACATTTTAATTAAACAATATAAAGACGGTATATATGTATTTCTATACTTAATGTAAGCCTAGACTCAATACGGCGTCACCCAGATTAATATGATCGCAGTGTTATTCGAAACGTAATTTAATTAAACCTCCAAAAATAAAGCTTGTTTTGATCTCCAAACAAACATAATATATTTGGATTGTTTTAATCCTTTCTGTTAATCTCTTTAATGTTAAAATTTTTTTGATAAATTAATATAAATTATTAAATTAAATATTCATTTTATTCGGTATAACTATAACTATTGTTTGTTAAGCAGAACAATAATTTAATTCTATATATATATTCGCCGAGCACGGCTTCGATCACCTCAAGCTTTGTATCATGTCACGCGACCGCCCAAAATCGTTATAGAAATGACATTCGACAAAACGTTCCACCGTGTCGGTTTACCATTTACCAACCATATAAACGAATACCTCTATCCCGTACAGTACGATAAGACTAGATTTACAGAACTAGATGTTTTTTTTTATTTTATAGATATAAAAAAATAGATTATTCATACGATATTTTAACATATGTCGTCATGTTGAGCTTATTGAATTTTGACGAAATATAGAATAATTTAAAAACCAAAGACAAATTTTATTTTTAACTTTCCACTAAAACGCTAGCTTCTGTCATGGCATGCTGTGACGTAACGCCCCTTTAAACTCTAACATCGTTCTGTATATGCGAAAGCTATTCAATGATTTATTGAAAGCGTAATCTTCTGTATGGTGACCAAAAATGAATTCTAAGTTCTAGATGTATAGTGTCATAACACAACTATCAAAAGCCGACAAAAATTATTTATAAACATAAAAAGATCGACGAAAACAGTGGTTTCGAGAAAATATAAAGTGGCTAATAACGTTTACCTGTGAACATCATTTTGATATAAGTCTTATTTTAAAGTAATTATATAAGTTTTAGTCTTAAGCTATTGAATATATGTGTTTTCAATGTTACGTACATATTTATTGGTTAAGTTTAACGCTACACTTTGTTATTTCGGATGCCAAGTGATACGAAAGTCTTTAAGAAATATCACTCAGATACGAATGAAACCAGGTTGCCTGCTTCCAAATTTTAACCGGCAATCTACATCGTATTAGTATATTTACCACGTTCTAATAACGCTGATTAGTTGACATCTTGTTTGGAGGGGCATTACGTCACGCGCCGTTTGTGGTCACGTGATAACGAAGATCAAATATCAGTTTTTTTCATAATTCATTTAATAACAGATATAATAAGCATGTTCGTGTGTTTTGCGTAAGAGTGTTTTAAACACTAATCGTCGACGGGTGGCCTGTATTCTAGTAGGTGATTAGTAGACGATTACCTAGTTGGCAAAAAACGCCAGATAGTCGGCTCTATTTAGTAACGCATAATTTTAGGCTTAACAGTAAAAAAACACATGGTTTCGAGAAGTTTATTCATTATCTTGCATAAATAAACTAGTTTAAGGTATCTAACCTTTGGTTTGTATTTGAATGTCATTTAATTAAGCTTTACTAGCTGTTACTAGGGAATTTTATATTCAGTAAAAAGTTATATGTATCAAGCCATATATTTTTTTCATATTTCTGCACCTATTTTGACAAAACCCATGCGAGTCCTACCTACCTACCAATCTAAAGTAGGTTTCGGATTGATTCATTAATCATAGTAATAAACAGGCATACATCTATTCATCTATATTTTTAAATTTATATTTGTATAATAATTTTTGTTTTGATTATTATTTGACCAATTAGAAGTAAGTCCACGATAATAAGGTAATATTTGAATATAAAGAAATAAGAACAACTTATACATTAATAGAATAAAATAATAAAAACAATGATCGGCTTGACTGTCTAGTCGATCGATTAGTTGGCTATTTAGCAACCGACTAATCGGCCATTCGAACAAAATCATAATTGGCCAATCTCTTATATTTAGTGTCATCACCCCTATTGAATAACAATTAAACAATAAATGTAATAGCTAAGGGTTTCTTATTATTAAATAAAACTATTTTCATTGATTAAAACTCGCGTATAATTTGTTTACATATTTTATTTTAACCTTACGTTTCGAATACTTTGCAGAAATCGTTTCTTATTATGTTTAAAATTTAATTATTTATTTTAATATATCCTAAATTTGTACATCATTAGTAAGTGAGTATAAATTTAGAAATTATTTGATAATATCTAGATAAGTAATTTTAAGTTTTAAGGTTTTCACATTCACATCTATATATTAAAGACGGATAAATTATCCTTTATATTTAAACTGGCTGTGCCCGCGGCTTCACCCGCGTATATTGCTGGTGCCTCAGCCTTCCTCATGCACCTAGATATCATAAATAAAAGGAATTATTGAAATCCTTCCCGTAGTTTCGAAGATAGTGCGTTTGAACAAACAACCTTTTACGTTTTATAAAATTAAGTAAAGATTATTTAATATTATATTATATAATCTTATTATATTATAAAATATCGTACTAAAAGAAGATCAATATATTTAAACTTGTCTTATATTAATAAAATATTTTTCACAAAATTAGATCATTTGTAAAGTAACGAGGTAAATTGTAGTATTCATGGATCGCTGAAACGAATCAATATATTATCAAATTAAATGAAAAGCTTAACATATAAAAGAGAACAATATTGCTGAGAAATCGAAATGATCAATCATTTTTGTTGAGAGGCTTTTAAGGTAATTGTCCCAAAAACAATTAATCAACAAGTCCAGTTTGATGGATGATTAATTTAAGATTTCAGTGAGGTGTGAGGCGGGAGAGACGAAACCGTTTGATGATACACACGGCCTGATCGAGTGACAAGTAAATAAAATTATCAGGTCATGCGTCGATTACGCCATGCATCAAGATCATGAATAAGGAGCTTTAATGGAAAACTAGTTTGAGAAATCCCGATAGTAGGTATTGACTTGACTACAGCTTGAAGATTAAATATAATCATGAATCATGAAAAAAAAAATCAAATAATTGTATAGTAAAGACGTATTATTTTATAACGGCGTTTGAAGTGAAATTGACTTGCAATGAACAAATGGAGCAATTCGCATATGTAAGCTTTTAGTTGCTTCTATTGTCATCGTATTAATGTTTGAAAATTGCTTTGTCTTTGAAGTGGTTTGTTAATCAAGTATTAACTGCAAAAGCACTGCAGACATACAGCGTTTTAGGGAAAATTACTATTCTAAATTACAAGAAAATTATAAATAATTTGAACTGTATATGGGTTCTCCAAATAGAAGAATTATAATTAAAAAAAAATAGGTTTACATAAATTTATATCTTGAAAGTTTCGTCTATATCTTCAAAGGTTTACAAAGGTCACGAGTAATAATTGAAGGAGATTTTGATTTTTTCTAAATAAAATGTCGATTTTGCAAGCAATAAGAGGGAAAAAAGAGATGTCCTTCAAGTTTACTCTCACCGGATGCGTCAACTTGTATTAAAGAAAGAAAGATTTTATTGAAAAAAAGTACGGAAATGGGCCGTTATTGAAGTTAGACTTGAAAATTTGTTTATTTTAAGGTATGATTTATTTAAATTAAGTATTGCTTAGTTAATTTATCTATAGTTATACACATTACTAGCTTTTTTTTCGTATTTATAGTTAGGCGTCAAAATATATTAAAATAATAATTATACACATACTTATCATTATAACACGTGACACGTGTCTCAAAAAAAATTATAAACATATGAGACTAAAAGTTTGTAGCATATTTTTTAACTCCGCACAGACAAAAAGTCACCAATTTCCAAATAAAACTTCACCTTTTAAGCACGTTCATGTAATTACCGTTTCACCGACATAGTAAAAAATTATATTGATATAATTCCATGCATAGGTATGCGGGATCACGTAGCGGTTCTCAGACGCACTCAGTTTACCACTCTTACCAACATTATTATATTCCTTTTTTATTCATTGAAAAAAAAAAAAAATTATAGACATTCGTTTTGCAGTTCAAATGTTTTACGAGTTGTCACGACAAAAAAAATCAATAGTGTAAGGTAAATTAAATAAAAATATTTTTTTCCTTTCTTTTAAGCTTTAGAAAAAGGTATTCTTCTAAGGTTTAAAAGAATAAGTAATAATGAAACGCAAACTACAATAAGTGCCATGCTGATCTTGTACATTACTCTTATCTCGGAAGGCTATCTCAGCAATCAAGCGTTGGAGAAAATAAAGCATCCATTATTTTAATAGCAGCAATTAAAATTATTGGAAAAAAAATAATACGTTAAAAGCATGTTTATATCATTTTGAAAAATGATTTTTAAATATTGAAAAGAAAATATCTGTCAAACCTGTGACAATATAAAAACAAAAAACAACTTCCAAAAGAATTTTCAAACCTTTTTGAAGTACCGACTAGTGTGTCCCTCTCTACTTGTAATGCAGATGTATGAAGGGTGTCTTTTATTAAACTGCTAGTTTATAAGAAAATTGCTTTCTTATAATATTGATAAAATAATGTAGGAATAATGTCTTCATATCTTACATATCGTTCACTCGCCTGTGGTGTAATCTCGATCAGATATTCTGTAAATATATTATTCTAATACGATTTTAAACAGCTTTTTAATATAATTTTAAAATGATGATGATAAGTTGCTATCAACCTTTCTTCCAAGTTACTAGTAAATAAATACACGGTATTTAGATAAAAGGATTTTAAAACAAAATAAACGATATCTCTGTAGGTTTTCCTCATCGTGTGACATATTATATATAATAACACAACACATTAAATAAGTATATTACGACATTTATGAATATCCGTAAATACCTAGTTGACTAGGCTTGCCATAAGTATTGCAACAAGGTAATGTTTTTCTATTAGATTGTATTGTAATATCACAATTTTAAAAATCATTTGGCGCCAGAATAAAAAAAACAATGGATATTTATTTAAAAAGAACAGATTCCACATTAGACTGACACATTATGTATTTTTTTATTGTAACAGTTTTTATGGCCAGATCAACTAACTAACTTTTATCTCCTTTCTTAATCCTTCAGGATTATTTTGATTCATTTATAGTGAACAGAGCAACATGTATGAATGAATTATCAGCTCTAAGCTTATAAAGAACAATTTTAATAAATAATATCATGTAATAAAAATATAAGAATCAATTATATTTACTAATTCGTCAGTTAATACATATAATAAATGTAAAATATTGTACATATTATAATCACATCTGCCGACTTTTTTTAGATTTGATTAGACTTTTTTAAATATTTTTTGATTCGAGACTGAAATGTTGATTAATTAAATAATCCATACAACATGATATTAAAGTTATGTCATAGTTATGCCACACCATATATGAAAGTTGTGTCATAAGCAGCATATTGTCCCAACGTTAATTACTAAAGTTGATAAAACACGATGGGATTAACAGAAATACACGAGGGCTTTCAACAAAGCTTTTAAAGCATCAGTTCGTGTTGACGTCCAAGTTTAATCGGACACATGTCATTGCAAAGTGTTGCATTCAGCAAATTTATAGATCGTTTTTAGAACTGGGTAGTAGACAAAAAATATATAACGAAACATGAAGTTGAAATTATACCTAGTAAATTATAAATATTAATATGAGCACAGAAATTTTAGGAATTTATTAAATGATACAATTAATATTCTATTCACTTACAACTACAAGTACAAAATAAGAGCAGGTGGTAAGTAAGCCAAAATAATTAATGGTGTGCTCAGCTCGGCGTCGAAATAGCCGAAATAACGCTAAGTTTGCGAATAACATTTCGCATAATGGATTAGTGCATTATAATGACACCACACTAATGCATACGAAACTACAGATATGTGGTTTTCTATTTAAGATTTTCCGTAATGCACTTCAGTTGCAGAGACCGGTAACACACTGACTTGTAACTTGTAAATGGTATTGAATTTTCTTGGTGTTTACTGTTGTCTCTGTATAATTTATATTTTTTTAAAACTACTCCTACACTAGAGAAATAACCTATGTCGCGGGGATTCCACAAACAAAAAATAACAGACAAAATAACACCCAGATCAGAAATAGCAATTTGTGGATCACACAAACAACTGCCACTAGCAGGAATCGAACCTAATACTTTTGGCTCTGCTGGCAGGGCCATCATCCACAAACCACTAGACCAATCGGCCGTCAGAACAAAATGGAATACATTATCGTGTTAGAACACAGGAGCCTTACAAAACAAATAAAAGCAGGTTTTAGTAATTATAATAAAAGTGGCCTCAGCTGTACACAAATGTAATTATAATTCATATTTTTGGTTGCCTTGTTTATTTAGCGTCGGAGAGCAACACATATATTGTAAAACAGAAACGGAATACTTGAACTTGTACTTTTACTTACTAGCATTAACTGACTAAAATTTATAAAAAAAATAATCTTAAAATTAAAACAGGAACTTTTTTACATCAAGAAATTAGGATATGAAATAATTTTATATAAAATTCAAGAGATTCCATACTAAGTTAGGAAATATGTACTTATATAAAATTTAAAATTTAATAATGGTTGGAATACTTCAGGTGATTTCATGTGCTCGTACTTTTCTAAAGCATTACTAAGTACTCTTATATTCTATCTTATATTATAATCATAACTTTGATGATTAATACTAATCCAACAATATTAATGAAAAATTTAAAAAAAATAGATAAAAAAATGATATTTGAAATAGAATTACGTATTTAGACCAGATATTTTGACATCTATAAATAAACTAAACCTCCAGGCGGATAGCAAGGATAGTGAGCAAGGATCTTACATTCATTATAATAAAACACGGTACAGGGTTGTTCAGGAAATTATATCAAAACACGTACGTTATCATATGTTTGAGGGTGTTATTTATCAACATGATGTTTTCTTAATGAGTATTATCGCGAGCGTTACTGCTTATCCTTTGCTAACATTCTGTGCTGACTCTTTTGTTACAAATTATTATAATTTACTTATTATTACAATTAAAGCACCCCGTATGTGATGCTGGATGTTCATTGGATCTCCGCAATCCATATTGATTTTAAGCGGACAGAGTTTCGAACATCAAGGGTATAGCATTCTATGTGCAAGAGTTACTATTTCTGGCACTGCGCCAGTTGCATTTTGTATACAAATGCAAATTAAATATCCTCTGATAACAATTCTTTGAAAATTGTATATTGTGAAGGATTTTATTACATAGACAATACGTCCCAGAAATAATCATTTGATCATATCAATGTGATGCCGATCAATACGACCCTGGAAAAATGGAACCAATAAATAAAGTGAAAAATAAGCCAGTTCTATTACATACATTGCATAAAGATGGAGATGATGTATTCATTGGTAGGCTTTATATACGACGTGGCGGGAATTTATAAATTGTATTGGGTGGGATTTAGATAGAAATTTCCACTTTGTTTACGTCTCGATAGTATATTTAGTGAGTTATAAGAACTGGAAAAGAATAAACAATAAAAGATATATTTTTGCAAGCACCTAATGCGCTTTATTTGAGACACATTATTATAAATCCTGTCCATCTATTATTTAATTTATTCATAAATAACATAAGTTTATTTTAAGGATCATATTATAATGACTATTAATATTATCGAAAGGACTAAACCAGATCAGATCAGTGAAGGAGTATCGTGATGGCATTTTCATTAGGTAAAAATTTTTTTGCATTTTTTTTGCGTTTCCGTCCGTACAAAACCCACATATATCAGCCGTTACTTTATTTTCTGTGAGAGAATGGTACCACCTCGAGCCTGTGAACGAGGTGCGATTAATTCCCCACTGCTAAGTTTCACGTGGTAGTAACTACGATTCAATATTTTGCAAACATATTTGCTCTTATATGACACGTAGGCTGCTTGGAAGACGTCCAGCTTCCGGGGAACTTGGCTTTGTTTGTATTTGTTGCGTGCTTCGTAGAAGTTTTAAAAATGTCTGGGAATTTAAAATGCTCTGTCGATTTGTGCTTTAGACTGTTTTATTTTTAAAAGCTTGCTTTTCTTCTGTTCTCATTTCATGTTTAAAAATAAATAAAGTATATATTTATAGTATTAGTAATTTTAGAAGTATCACAGGGGTTGGTGAAACATTTAAGACTATCTAACCTCATGTATGGTATATAAGATTATATTTATTAATATAGAATATTAATTATAGGTATCTTATACGAAATAAAAGAAAAAAAAATGTCAACCACATTCTTATAATTGTGCATGAAAGACAAATTAACAGTATTCAGCCCCACATTGGGCGCCATAAAATTTCTCATTTTTTTTATGGTGTTTTTGATATACCCCCATAAACACGGCTTTTTTATTTCATTTTATGTATAACTTAATAAAAAAAATATTGCATTTAAAAAGTTATTAATCGAAAATAACGATTATATTCACTTTTATATATAAATCTTATATACTTATTATACGACATTTTCAATTTCTAAATTTTTGTATTTAATTCCTCAACGAATATATATATACTTTAGTAACTGATGTTTTATTCATATCAGAGCGTAACTCATTAAGTGTAGCTTTATTGCTATTCGCATTAAATTTACATTGTAGAGTAAGTAAACAACTTAGCCGAGACATTTATTTAGTCGTTGGAAAATACTGAGCTGGGCTGATAGTTATACTTTGGAAATATAGTAACTCGTAACTCTATTTATTGTTACAGTACAATTTGCAAAGTAATCTTTCATCTCTACCCGTGTCAAGCGGACCAAACAAATGTATCTGTCAAAATGAGAGCACAATACGCAAATGACCGCCTTCGAAATTAAATATTTCTAGTCTGTGGGCAGACGCTGTCTATCACAGACGTGAGATATGCGCTGAAGTTTTAATTACGTTTAAAAATGAATGTACGTCCAGGCTTGTAATCATTGTTTTAACAAGTAAAACGGAAAAAAATTACTACACAAAGTCAGTTGCTATATACATAGTTAAGTAACTTTCGGCCCCATAGCGGTCTGTCTTTTAGAGTTCCCATATTTGCACTTCTCTCTCATCTCTATTTATATGAAATTATAATTATTTATAGCTATTTCATGGATGTGTAAAGTAACGTTTCGTAAAGTGAACAGAAATAGATAGTTATTGAAAATCAGTATTTAAATATAAAAACATCAAAAAGTAGAAAATTATTTATAATGAGATACATCTCGACAAGCGTTGTTCAACAAGTAATGCAGAACGAACTGAAAATGTTTGTTATTAATATAAAACTGGTTTGATGTTAACTGCATAAAACCAATTAAATACTTCAATAGTTATTTTCATTTCTTGTCGATTTATGATGAGATATGTTATAAAAAGACAATAAACTAATATTATTTACAAAATGTATCACAGTAACGTACAATATTCGCCTTATTAGTAAGTAAATAATCATAAATCTAGAGAACGCTGTTAACAGATTAATTAAACTAGTAGTTGTGCATTCGTCGACTATAAATCATATCGGCAACAGCGGCTGAAAGTTTCCTTCATAAATTGCAGTGCCCTGTTTTCATTTTCCTTAACTTATGATTTTAGTTATTTTACTTAATATGAAAATGATATAGCCCATTTTTAATGATACTAAATTCTTAGAATGTTAGGATATAAGTAAATGATATAGAACAAAATAAAATAATATAACTTATAGCAAAAGTTTTCACCATTTCGTCTGAGAATGTGGTGAGAAGAAATAAAAGAGATGGGCCCGTGATAGAACCATATGGAGGTAATACTGAGCTTTCCTGAGGATCTGTCTACGTGACGCGCATACCCTGATAACCATGAAGATGACTGCTGCTATCACCGCTTGGTAGCTGGGGACTATCTTATTTCAGTCAAATCGTTTTCTAGTAAATACTAATCAAAAATATCAATTGAATTTTGGGGTGATATACATGTATATTATAAATATTATTTTCTTTGACTTAACTGAACTAATCGCAAATTTTGATACAAAAAAAGCAATAGAATTATATTAAACTAGGTCAACTCCTGGTTCCACCTGTGGAAAAATGATTATATTTACTTTTAAGATAATTTTGAGCACTATTGTAATACCAGAAAGTCTTGAACTTAACTTATTTTTAAAATAATCCTTTAGAATTTAGATCAATCAAATTACGATAAATAAAACAACATAAAAAGATGATGTCTTCGACGTAAGAACAATATTCGAAGTATGATTCTAATAGTAGACACAAGTATAAGAACTAAAAATAGTATTATATACCTAATGCAAATTAAAATAAGAATATCGTATACGGGCGTAAATTTTCCAAAGGTACCTAAGAAAAAAAAAATCAGTATAGATAATTAAATTATATTTAAGGAAAAAGACAGATGACGGCGAAAAATCAAATGTTAAACACGAATCGAATCATTAAACACACAAACAATAGCTTTAAACATCGCCAATAAACAATAGTTTCATTTGTACCGCAAATTGTAGGGGCATTGAATTGTTATTCAATATTTCATATTCACCACCACAATCGGTAAAGGATAGCCGAATATGGCGGCTTCCTGTGTACATACATACAATGGCGTTTCATGTGGCCTTTATAAAAGGTGTTCAATAAAATATACAGCCACAACAGTATTAAAGAACTGATTGTATTTGGTTCGAAATATTTTCTTGGTAATATAATAATAATTCTTGGTTCTAATTAACTGTAATCATGAACTGGAAATGAAATGTCCTGACACTTCTCTCTCTGTCTCTACACGTTTCATTTTATAATTTTATTAGTTGATTTTTTAATCTTAAATTTGTTCATTTAATTCGATAGGTGGGGCTGTCGATATTGTGCCTTACGGTTGTTTTGTATCAATTTCGCCTGGAGTGAAATCCATTAGCTCTGCAATGCTAATGCTTTGCCTAATAGCCCTCATGTGGAACTTAACGCCAAATTGTTATTATTGTCAAATATCCCACAGATAAAACTAGTCTGTCGGCCTTTCACTTGTTATAGACAGATTAATAAATAATAATTTGCAATATATTGCCTATTAAATACAATAATGTGACAGATTTTGTTACTATTATTATTAAGGTGATTATATATCAGCTTGTATGTATATATTATATATTGTTTTTAAATACATAACATTAGTATATATAGAAGTTATGTGTATTTATGCCCGGGAGGAAAAGTACGTCGTCTCCTAAAACAGCAGGTTCTTCTCGTAGCTACAGAGGAACAGACGACCTGGTGACACATGACCACACAATTTAGTTATTAAAAATGTGGGTAGTTGCAGTCGCATTGTTCCGAATTTGATTACCAGATAGGGATGCAAGATGTAATGAGTCATTATATCCTAATTGTATCACAATATCAAATTCAAATTTGATATATTTGCAATAGAAATAAAACAAGTTTGATATATTATACTACACAAAGGTAAAATGTAACCTACGTTTAATGGTTTATTCAAAGAATGTTACGAACATCTGAAATAATAACCTGTTTGTATAATTCATATTTTATGTATAAAACATTATTATCTTTATTCTCCTATCCATTACAATAACGTTGCTGTGAAGGCACAAAGTCTCGGCTGTCTAGGAATTTCCACGTTTGAAACAATAGCGAGTATGCGCTGTTACCTCTTTTAGTTAAATTAATACATTTATATAAATGTTTTTTCGAGAATCTATTTATTTTGACTCGAAAGAGATTGTTTGCTTGATTTGTAGCACTTAATTATTATATTCTAGCTTGAATTAAATTTATCTAATCTAGAATCTAGCTTGAGTAAATAACTCTAAATCTATATTTTATAATTGTCGTGTTATAAAAATATAATTTTAGTACGATCTATCATATTATATATTGAATAGGTGCTTTTTAGGTACTACTTGTATATCTACAATCTATATACTTAAGTATATATATAATAATAAAATAGATACTTTAACTTTCAATAAAACATTTTTTTATAAGAATAATCGCTAGAAATTCAATAACCGATTTTTGCAATAATTACGATACAAAAGAGTTAATAAGTTTGGTGTCTCATTGTTCTCTAGTTTAATATAAAAAATGATAAACAGTATTCTAATTCCTCTTTAATTACAATACATCAATACTTGAGTTACTTGCCTTGGATTTAAAGCGAAATTTTATGATTTTTATTTAACTAATATTAATGATATTTTAAGAACAAAAATATGATTTTGCTATAATTACAACATATAAAAAAATTACATACATTTTATATGAGAGATGGTTTAAAATATGTCTGATGTTCGGAGAACGTACCTGGAAACAGCTCGTATTACTAAATAAAACCAAATAAAAGAAGCATAACATTGTATATTTATGGATCGCATCGTAGATGAAAAGCACAAATCCTTGTAAATAACGCACTCACTTCCACCCTCAAGCTGTTAATTGTACAATCAATTCTCTATCTTGTCTAGTTGCAGGAATGGTCGAGCTGTCAGGCGATACATCTGGATGTTATTTACTCTGTACTTCAACTTATTTAGTTCAACTAGCACCGAGAACGTAGTATACTTTAAACTGACAACGTATTAAATTATAAACCTAACAGTCATTTTTAATTAAATTACTTACCTTTGAAAATGTATAAAATTAAATTAAATTTTCTCTGTAAAATTTATAATTACTTCAAAGAGAAATCTCATGTCTAGTGTATTTTATAATGAGACAAGATTACTGAGGTAACTAGTTTTAAAACTTTTATTTATTATTCGAAGCCTTGAAACCGACCGCACACATACAAACGTTTAAAATACATTTACACACACACACTAACAGACAGCTGAACAAACTGTCACATGAGTTTTATTATAAATCTACAATAGCAGGATGTATTTGTAACTGTTACCACTTACACGTAATTTGATAATCTTGAAAATATATATTTTCTTATTTGTATTTTTTTATTTTCTACACATTCTCTCTTGTAAATGATAATAATATTGTTTCATTAATTTTGCCTCTTGTGCATTATATTTTACTCACAAATAAATTAATAATTAATATTAATAACTATAACTGAATCATTGGAACAGGTTTCAAGCAAACAAAACAGTTTGAATACTTGATTAAAGCTAACACTCAAATCGTATCATTTATTTATTTGAAAGCTCAGAGTAGGAAATCTTGAAACCTCATATTGTTTATTCAGAGGCCGCTGTCTTGTAATAAACTGTTGGACCAAGAAACCTTTGAGACCTTCGTCAAGCTGACTTTACAGCGAGATTGTTTTTGCATACACCGACTATGAAAAATGATCCTGCCTTACAAAGTTTGTTTGTTACGAAGTTTAGGGAATTTAGTGAATACCTTATAGAATTTTAACATGAAATATGTTTAAATTTATAATTTCTATTAAAAAAATATAAGTACAAGATGTTTATTCACATTTACAATCAAATTGGGTAAAACGGTCAGTGAAAATGACAAAGTATATATAAAATAAATAATATTCAATAATTAATATCCTTAAATACTTATTCAATAAATGCAAATGTTAATATTATAAATATATATTTAGAACTCTAATACAAATAAAAGCCAGCTAAAAGTCTTTAAAACAACGAATTAGATATATTATAAAAGAAATATAGTTAGTACTTAAATAATCCAATAACAAATAAGAATTATGATAAATAAATTATCAAATCGTAAAGATTAAAAGATATATCTTGGAAATAATACCAATATTGTTAAAATTAATAGAAAATATCTTCTCTGAAAAATTGTTTCACACTCTGCATTATTTCAAAGTCAAGCAGAATTTTTCATTTAACTTAGTTTGTAACTGTGTATTTTGTATAGCACTATCTGTGACACACGGTTCCACCCGCGGACGAATGATTTTATTTTATATATATGATACATAGCCTTCCTCGTGAACCTGTCCATCACAATCAGAAAGAATTATTGAAATCCATACAATAGTTTAGAAGTTATTAGCGCTTTTAAAGTAACAAAATAATAAACTTTTCCGCTCTAACATATTGATAGTAAAGATAGGTACGAACCTCTTCAAGAATTTATTGTAGTGATTTTTAAGTTTTTTTTATGTCTACTTTATATGTTAATTACGTTAGTTACTTAGTAGTTAGTTTACTTAGTTCATTATTTATAATGTTCACATTTGTAGTCAAAGGAGACCCCTCGCAATTACAAAAATAAAATTATATGTACGTTCGTTTCATTAATACAGTCCCCTAACAAATAGTTGACAACTTCTCACTTAACAGTACAGTGCTAAATTCCAAAAGTTCTCAGTTTGCTAGTTTCAAAGTGAGCTTAGGGTCCCAGTTGATATAAGGTTACAAATTGTTCTGTCACTCTCCTTGACTTCTTTTAATATATTACATTTAATATATATTCAAACAAGGTTAAAAATTAAAAAAAATATCTCCTGTTCATAACATTCGAATGTAGAACATTATTATATAGTTTAAGAAAAAATTAATAAATATTGTTTTTCAATAAACAGAAATCTGTAAAAACTTATAAAATAAAAATTTACAAAAATTTTAAACTCAAAATAAAATAATTGGAGGCGCCGGGTATCGATCCCGGTACCTCTCGCATGCTAAGCGAGCGCTCTACCATCTGAGCTACGCCCCCTATATTCTTAGCTACAAAATATCGTATCAGACTATACAATGTAGGTTAGGTGAAAGTATGTGATTGTATATTATAAAATTATATGTGAAAACCAAAAATGTTACGCAGCTATGAATATATTGATTAAGCTTGTTTTTAGCTTTCATTTTTTATTTTATTTTTCTTTTAACTTTCAAAAAGTATCTAGTGTTTGCATAAAACTACGTATGTAATGAAAAAATAAATATTTTATATTACAAATATTTACTTTATTTAAAATTATAGTTTTTAAAATCTATATTTTGTTTTCATCTAACTTAACTATTTCGCTTCTAGCTATTTCTCGAGCATAGCGTAGAAAATTGAACAATTCCTATATGGAACATGGAGGACAATAAATTGGATATTCTTTATACTAGATGCACAATACTCTAGTAGCAGCGTCCTAGAATTATTCATGAGAATAGAATATTCCTAAACGTTTACCACTCTCTTATATTTTATTCACAGAATATTTTACAAAATCTGACGGATCGGAAAGACTTTTCATTTCATTTAAAATTAGAATAACTTAAAATTGCGTAGTTTTTATAGTATATCATGTATCATATAGTATAAATTAATTAAATAACAGTTATCATTTAAAACTAAAATAGGAAAACTGAAAACAATAACATTTGATCAGTCCAATAAAATATATAAAAAAAAAGGAAATAAATGTAACTCAAACATTTGTCGAAAAATAAACGAACCAGTCAACTAGAATCAAGAAAACGCAAAGATTATCTGAACACCCCTCAAGTGAATTAGCCAAGAAAAATCTTAGAGACACTTCCTTCAGAACATCCCAAAGAGGAAATCGAATCGTGGTGTTTCCTTATAATTTATTACTTGTGATGCAAATCGAAATAGAAAGTAAACGTCGTTTCGTTCGCATCACTGCTTATTAAAGAATTTTCTTGAACGCAACGTCTCGTTCCTTATCTGATTGTGTGCTCGGTTGACGAAATACTATTATGAATTGATAATTTGCATTTGGGGTTTGTGATAAATCAGATCCTCGTTGCTTGTTATAGAATCTCGTTTATACAGATTTGAATATTTTATAACGATTTATTTTTTTACATATTTAGTACCTATTTTGTTTGTTTGAAATTCTCTATAAACATAGCAATACAGATGGTCATATATAAAATGCTAAATTCAATGAAGCGAGTTGCGATGGCTCATTTAGTAAAGCGACGTGACGGTTTATCTGAGGTCGTACGTTTGAATCCTGCTGGTATCGATAAATTATTAATTCTGTATTAATTTAAAACCTACATTGTTTTTAAAGATAAATTATGTTCCTATTGTTCATTTAACAACACATTCTAATTTGAGGTTTAATTCAATAATCATAGCAATTAATAATTAATCTAATAATTCTATTCAGCATAAAGTTATTCCACTGAAGGTAACAGATGTGCTGGATTCAGAACTAATTTGCAATTAATCTTGTTATACAAGAATTACTAAATTTAGTTATTTAATAATAATAATTTAATTTCTATTAATTAATAATATAAAAAATGCTAAGATATTTACAAATTGATTTCCAAAATGTAGTCCTTTTTACAATATATAATAACCTAATTAATTGGCTGTATCTGCGCAGATAAGAGTAAAAGCAAAACATGCCTTTATTTCTCAGTTATTTTCTAGATAGGCTCAAGTTCGCAAGGCTCGTGGAAGGGTAGAGTTGTAAGGTACTAAAAATATTGTATAATCTACCTGAATGAAAATATATGATACCGCAATGAATACTGAGGTTTTTACTTATTTATTCGTTAAGATATTGTGGAACTAGACAAGCTTCCCGACTTTGTTTGCTTGAATTTTTTTTTGCTAAAAATATAATTTAAAATCTCTAAAAAAAAGTATAAAAATAGTCTTATTTTTATCGCTAAGCATTATTTATAAATAATTGTATTAAAACATTCCTGTACCTACATTTAAAAAATTATTAGATTTTTAATTTATATTTCGATTTATATAATGATACTTTATGATTAAAACTGCAGCTTTTTAAATATTAACATAATATCTGTGAAACTGTCACCAGTTTACATTTGTATTGATCTTTGAACGAACAAAAATATTTATATATCAGTTTTAATAATTGCCAATTAGTATTAAAGAGTTCGAAAATAAACGTATATAATGTTACAATATAAATACATGTTGTATGATATATTTGTATTTTTCAATAATTGATTTTATAACATGTTAAAAGAAATTGTCATAATTTGTTATTTAATATCCCAAAATAATATAATATAAAAATTGTACATAATTAATAGTATTAATAATATGCATACGTGAAATAATCTGGTAGTTTGTAATGGAGTTCTCGTATCTCGTATCCGCTTCGAAGGCTTATATAGTGAAGAAGGTTTAGGTGCAGCGGAAATTACAAAGGATAACTAGTTAATAGACGTGCAAATTAAATAGAATTTAAATATTGAGTAATAAATTTATTTATTAATAATTTATTATCGTAACTTTTTTAGGTTTATACAATTATTTATTAATTTATTTATTTTTTGTTGTTAAAATAATTCCATTTAAATATTCCATTCGTTCAAATATTTCCATTTATGCAAATTATTCTAAAAAAGTTTTGTGTTTTCTTTTGTATGACAAAGAAAGAGAGCTAGAGGTACAAATTTAAAACTGACTCACAAAAAACAGACAGACATCATATTAAATTTAATTAAATTTTGTCATTCCGCGCAGTAATTATTCCTACCTCTTCATACATGTTATTTCAAGTAAATTGAATTGCTCATCGGGGATTTTACTTTCTACAAACAATATGTTTAATTTGAGCTTTTTAAACATTATGTATTAATAGATATATTTGCTAACAATATCAAATAAAACATTTTATACTTGTATATAATTAATAAAACATTAATAAAATAATATTACATATAAGACTGTCTGTAAAAATCAACAAAAAATATAACACAAAGGGTAGCGTCTCTTTCATGAATTAATCATAAGTTCAATTTTTTTCTGGACCGACTTTTGCCGTTTCAAAGATAATCAAAATTAATAAGTTCTTAATACGTAAAAATTCATTTTACGTTTTCCAGAAACAAAATTCAAACTTAACAGCTTATCAAATTCCCAAAAACAAGTCAAGTTGTTTCAGGTCAGAAGCACGCACCAATCGACGACAAAGCGTCAATTTTTTAGTAGTTATTTTGCAGAATCCAGCCGCGAATTCCGAGGCAGATGAATTTTAAAATTCTCGTTATCGGCTGCTCCCGTATCGCTGGTGTATAGAGTAGCTTTGACATTTCAACCGACAATTGTACACTACATGAGACACCACTATTTGGTTAATTATATCTGTAGTAAATATAATAGAACTCTAATAAAACATATACAAAATTGCTTTAATGAAATGTCTTATTTTGAATGTCCTTGTATGTTTTCCAATATTCATACAATACAAAATATTCATCGTTGTACACAAGTCTTTATGTTTCTAGGTCGTAGCTTTATTCCCGGTATGGCCCTTCTATTTAAAGCCTGAAAGAGTAGCAGCTATAACTGTTTACAACATTTTCAATGGTTATTCTGACAGAAAATGTCATGTTCTAATTTCTAAGTATAAACGGAGAAGAAATACAAAAATAGACTAAGTTTAATTTGTTTTTATGGTTTCTTAAATTATTTTTTTCCCAATATGTCAATTAAACAAATCTTATATTAAACTAAACTAAGCGACCTATATAAATCTAAATACTCCAGTCTAGTACAGACCTCATCAAACTCGAACTATAAGGCAACAATAAAGAAAGACGAAACGATCGTTAAAATGCTTGTACCAGTTCTGTTTCAGTTCGGAACTTTTAATTGCATCCCCTACTATTTGTTTGTGAGGTGAGTTTTATCTTAAGCTTTTATACACGAGATCTATTAGCGAGTAGGTTTAATCTACGATAGGTTCACTTATTTCTGTTACTCGGCCTTGTTTAAGAGGTTTCTTCATAAAGATAAATTTCTTCTTTATAAATAATACTTAAGTACCACAAATCTTATACGTCAATAGTTTAAGACAATTTCGTGATTGTAGGATGACCGAGGCCCAAAAAAAATTTCATCATTTTGACGTCAAATGTAGATGAGTGACTTGCAGTGTACAATAAAATGAAATCAAAACAAAACCGATATTCGAAATTTCTAAAATATCTGTTGAATAAACGCAAAATTTTGCGGTCGAACATCTAGTTGGTATATAAACGGTTGACAACGTTTTAAATTTATATGGTTCAGATACGAAGGTATTTATTTATTCATAAAAAAGACAATAAATAACTATTGATTATCAACAACGCAGTACTGTTTGGTATGTGTGTATATACTCATATCAATGTATTGTGTGCGTGGTCGAGATAAGAGATGAATTAATTAAGCCGCGGGCGTCACACGTACCATAGAGTAGTTGTACTAATATTATAAATTAGAAAAGTATGTTTGCTTGAACGAGCTAATCTTCGAAACTACCAGATGGATTTTAAACATTCATTATGATAGGTTTTTTAATTTAAATTATGATTCTATTACAACCTCCATTTTGGAGACAGGGTACTTCCCATTGGTCATTATCCTGTAATTGAAGTACCAACAATTTCGGGTTTAGCGTCCAGGGTGATGTCATTTCTATTCTTACGAACAATGGACTTATTTTAGACATCACCATTTGTCTTCATTCAACGAGTGACAATTTTTTTTTATTTTAACCTCTTTGTTTTAACAAAAATCTTAATTTTAATTTCTTTTTTGTTTCATTAATCAAAATATATATTTTTAATGTAATTTTTTTTTGTTTAAAAAAAAAAAATTAACTCTCCACTGTTACAAGGCACACTACGCACAAATGTAGGGACAGACCTTTACCGTACTATAAATTTATTTGTTATAATAAATGAAAAAGGTACAACAGATTAAAAAAGTTGTCTAACCAACTAGTATATCAAGGTTTGTTTAAATATCCACTTATATTGTATAAATTAAATAAAAAAATGGCAACAAAAAAGCTTATTACAGATACAACGTAAATATTTATAAATCGGGAGCGGGAGTAATTTATGAGTTAGGTCATTAGTAGAGATGTTACCAGCTATTGAACCATCATACAGACTATTTTAATATATACAAATTTACATAGATTACACCGTATACTGTAAACAAAGTTACAATAATTCATACCTTTTTTTTTTCCGTTGGATAAATCTGTTACGGGTACACCGTCGGCCCGGAGGAGTGACGGCCGGGGGGTGATGTGGGACTACCCGGCAGCAAAGAGGATGCTGCCATTTTTAAGGCTACCCACCAAAAAAACCAACGGTTGCCCTCTGCGCCGTAGTGGGACGTCACGGGATCGCGTTAGCACTCACCGTGACGCCCCGGCGAAAAATAAAAAATACCGAATTTATATGCAGTTAATACACAATTCAAAGATATCCAAATTTGGTATATATTATGAGATCTGGTCTAATTTAGATATTTTAAATGTTTAGTTAATAAGATTAAATTTTTATTTTTATTTGTATATAAGCTTGTTTATTATTTTATTATATATAATTGTCTTCTGTACTCATGCAAATATTATCGTTATTTACCTGTCCCGTTTCGAACCCAGTCGGGGTTCTTATTTATGAGCTCTAAGTATGGCGAAATCGCGGCGTGAATTAGTCGTACAAATGCCAATAGTATTAACGTGAGTACAGCCGGATAATTAGTTATTTATAATATTGTATAAAATATTATAATGTTTGTACACAATAGGTAGACTTAAGTTGTTCAAATCCAAACAGTAATTTTAAAGATTAGTTTGTTTAAACAAATAAACTTTTTCGCTTTATACAATCAGTAAAGATTTCGTAAATTTGCTATCATCACTGTTGTAACGAAGAAAATTATAAATAAAGAAAACATTAATATCTTTAACAATAAGCAGAGCGGATAAGTAACTTATCTATAAACAACGCAATAGGAAAAGTTTAAAAAATATTATCCACTTATTTCGTTAGAATAAACCATCCTGTGTATAGTTTAACACAATTATACAATACGTGTTTTCATTTTTAACAAACTACATTTTTATTCTCACGCTTAATGAAAACGAGGTCAGTCAGTGAAACAATTTATTATAAAAAACTGGGTTCCGTATTATTCTTTGTATTTAAAGTTTCATGATCAATAACGACTATGATATATTAATTTTAATCTGGACTCACGAATTAGTTTTTAACCCATTTGAGGCTCCCTCATTCGTATAGTCGAAACATAGAGGTAGCATAGGTAAATCGCGGCGTGAACTGACCGGTTCATTTCCATGCAAATCCTGACAGTATTCACGTGATTATTAATATGTAATAAAATTATTTTAAAATTATTATTTATTTATTTTATTTAGTTATTTATGCACCAGAAACTTTTACAACACTTTATAAAATAATAATTTTGTCATATTTTATGAACAATTGTAACATTTTATATTGTTGACATATGAATATTAGTTTTTTCAGGCTTAAATAATATTCTGTTAATGCTAATTGTAGAGTTGTCCACAGTGAAATATCTGTCTTTGAAACGAGTTGCGGTTCTTAATTAACAAGAGCTTTTGATATTTTATTATTTTTCTTAATTTCCTCTATAAATATAACCAAGTAAACTTTATTAAATGACTGTTTGGTCATTACGTATTTGCGGTTGAACCCTAAAATGCTCAATAGAGTGATGAAAGTTTATAGATTTACGGTCTCGAAAATTTATTTTATTCAATTGTATTTAAACAAAGCACAGACACATTAAGTGAAACTTTATTGTCTTTTAACGGATCGCTTATCAGTTACTACAAAAGAATTTTAATGAAGTCAACAAAATAATGAACAAAATATGAACATATTTCAGTTAATTTAGGATAATATATTATATGATATAAAATGCAGGATTTAAAACATGAAGCATTTTAAATGTAAGCAGACACACCTACATAGTCCACCAAGTGTAAAATCACGGTTTTACCGTTGATAACGGAGAATAACACTTCACTTCGCTACTGAACTTGTCACAGGCTATCGAAGACTAATAGTAATAATGATTTACATTACAATAATATACTCTCAAATTACTTATTCTATGAATCTGTCAAGTGAATTTTTTTTAACATCAAGTTTTGCAATTAAATCGTAAACCGAAATTTCGTAACCAACTCCTCCATGAAACAGAATTTAACGCGTTTTTGCAACACGTGGGTTGAACCTGTATTGGTGTAATCATTGAGTACCTGATCTTGCTACTTTGGTACTGTACTTGGCCCTTGGGCCTTTGATAATATGGATCGAATTAAAACAGCAAGGGCTTTGAGGAGTGTAGATGAAAGTTGGTCTTTTAAAATAAATGTGGCTACAAATGAGTAATCCTCCCACGTGTTATAAAATATTCTGATATGACCCAATGTCGTCTTGAGGACGTTTGAATTGAAGTTTAAAAAATTATATCAATTTATCAGTCACTTCTAAGAATTAAAAGATCAGTTCATATATTTTGTCTGTGGTAGAATTCGGTAACAGGAGGACGAGAAAATGTTTACTATATGTATATATATTGTGTATATATACTAAGCGTCTTTAGTTCTGCTAATGAGAGTATATAATAATATTCGCATAAGAATACAGATAAATGAAACTACTTATGAAAATTATTTATGAAAAAACGAATACTTTATTCTCGTTATCATGTGACCGCAAACGGCAGTGTTTAGTGTTTAGAGGGGCGTGACGTCACAGCACGCCATGACAGAAGTTAGTTAAATTTAGCTGATAATTAAATTAGTTTTGGATTTTAAATTATGATATGATTGATATTATTTACACATATTTTTTTACATTTATTTCACTTATATCTATAAATATAAAATAAAAATGTCTACATCCCTATTATATATTAATTAATATATATTTTATTTTGTGCCATGGCCTTATTTACAATATTTTGCTGTCAATCAAGCAAAAAAAAAATCTGATGAAGATGGTGTTTGTTAAGAGATTTAAACTTCTTAATTGTTATATCTTGATACACTTGGGCCGATGTTTTGACACTTTTGAAATGAATCTATCAAGAGGTCTTGATATCTAAGAGCTCGCTAAACCTTCGCTTATACAGAGCTGAGCTATGAGTCGGAATTTCCCTTTGGGTACCGCTTAAGATGTTTTGATTTTACAATTTTTGATTTGACTCATTTTTAAATTATGAGTTAATTAATAATGTCTAGTGCGTTAAAGACTGCTTGTCCTTAGTCATTTCTGAATGTGTGAAATGGTTCTAAGTGCTGTATTAATTTCGGAGATAAAATCTTTTGATTGTGGATAGGATTGTTAGAATTGTTTCCTTCACTGCTTTTATCGATGCTATCTACTTTTTTAGAAACTGCTACAAGTTAGCTATAATATAATGATATAATTGTAAAAAATATAGTTTCTAAATATAGTACTGGCGAAGAGTATAGGCAGGCTTTTACAGATACAAAAACATTTTTGACTTTGTTTGATTCAAATCTTATAAAAATTATATTAAATTTTTGTTAAAAAACTACAAGTTATAAGAGTTTTTTGACTTTAAGATTATCTATTGTTTTTCAGGTGAACGAAAAAAGTTTTTTATCTCTTTAAATAGTTTAGTCAAGCCCTTTATTTATATATGTAATGAACAAAATGGTTTTCATTTTTTATAATTAACCAAAAGTATTATAGTTAACACAAAAATAAAAATATATACTAATTAGTGGTCAATTAGTTATTCCTTTTCAAATGATTGTTTATTTATGTTTTATATGACATTTGATTAAAAAAGTCAAATATTAGTCATCTCTGTCCTGATACAGACGATTATATACAGAATGTTAAATTCAATACGTACGTTCAATAGATACGGTAGCTCAATTGGTGGAGCGGCAGGACTTCTTCGCAGAGGTCGCAGGTTTGTATCCTACTCGTATCGATGAATTGTTTATATTTATTTTAAATATATTTTAACATGGTTATATATGTTTATAGAGGATTAAAAAACCTATATGAATTATTTCATAGGATTAAAGAATCAAATAAGCCAAAGCTATGAAGCATAATGTTCAAGTTACCTGGCAATTATAAGAATTTTAAATACCTATAAAGACACAGATCATTAACTACAGCTAATTGTTCGACGCAAAGCAGTAGTACCATAAAATCTACCGCAGTACTTAGAATTTAGGATATTACAATACTGTGAATAGATTTAAGGGACCGAGGAAATCTCGTATTGTAAATTTGTTACATTGCCTCTTTGACCATTCTATTGTTTTGTTATTTACTATTTGTCGTTAATACAAATTGTATATTTAGATAGGTATATGACGAAATTTTTATATAAAATTATTATTATATAGTCCAAAGATGGTTATAATATATTGTTTTTAAATATACAGAACTAAACTAAAAATACTAAAAATCTTTAGCTAAGCTATTTTCTATTACACAATTTCAGGTCACACATACCTAACTATTTGGTTTGATGTTATTTTATTTATTTTATCACTTTTCAAGTAGTTATTGCTTATTATGTGAAATAATATTTAACAAAGATACGAATATAATAAAAGTAAGATTAGATAATGATTGGTGTCCAGAGCGATTAAAATAAACCTGGTACCAAATACATTTGTAGCGTTTATTTACCTCAGAGTATCAAAAAAGTTATTAAGGAAATTAAAGTACCCGCGTGAACATTTTTCATAGCCATCGAAATAAAAAGCACAGCAAGAAATGATTACACGATACAGTACGTCTACAATAACTGTTTTTGTGACCACTACTTGCCGCTCCATTCGCTCGAGACAATGAACCCAGAAAAACGTATATAATGTCAAGTTCGTGCGTTACATCGAGATTATTAATCTGTGAACATTGAACGTCTTGTATTTAATCATATCACGTGTGGATTAACGAGAAATTTTTAATCAAAAAATTAAATTGAGTAGAATTGGAAAATAATATAGAATGATTTTATATCTAGATCTAAAGCTTTTATTAAGAGATTGGTTTTTACTAAACTTGTAAGATTAGGTTATTAGTATTGATCTTATTTATTAAAGTGATCTAAGACAGTGTGAGTTCGTTATACGCTTATAACGAATGTTAAAGAAGATAATACTCCATCTTTAGTATTAAACTGACCAACTTCTGGGACTTTATTGTTAACTGTTACTGCTATACTATAAGTAGAAGCAACAATGAAAAACTACTTGTAAGCTATACTGATCTTTTACTTGACAACTATTAGGAATTAAAGTTTAATTTAAAATTTAATCACAATTATTGCCACTAATTGGTTAGATCGTTAAGTATGTGGTTTTCATAACGTGATGATATGTAATCAATCAAAAGTTGTCATTAATAATTACGGTAACATTATTAAAATTGGGGTTTTATAGAATGAAGTTTTAAAGTAAGTATAAAAATGAGAATAAAATAAATATATGAACGAATTTTAGAAGTCATATACTCTACGGTGGTAAGTTAAAAAGTAATTTCAGAAAAATTATACCCCAATAGCATTATGTAGAACTTAACCAATACACAAGTTTATACAGCGTGCCTTATCAATACAAAACACGGCGTCTCCTTAGAAACGCGAGATATAGCCGACGTAAACACGCTGCAGAAGGGTTAGAAATGTAAATATGGCTGTGATCACAAACCTTCTATAGCAACGACGTGATCTCGAATCTGCTGGGCCAGTAACGGGTCAGGTACAAGCTCCACAAGGTCATACAGAGCGTATATCGATGGATGTACACTTTCGAACCGCTGTATCTCCTGTCGTATGGACAGGGATGTGTTCAGGCATGCCTGAGTGTGCTGCCGGTTGCACGTAGTGCTTCGGTAGCCCAGCATTTCGCTAGCTTCAAACACAACACTACACAAAACGATGCTTTCCCATTTCAATAAGTAAATGCACAGTCACGATAAAACACACTTTATTGAAACAGGTTTTTTAAGAAACAAAAAACAATAGAAATTGATTTTAAATTATTTGTGATGATAAGAATGTTGATGTAAATAACGTAAACAACCAATCAACTCGACTCACACACAACAATCTAAATAGACCACCCCGGCGGCGGCCATTACCGAACTGTGACATTCCTAGCGCGTCCAAAGCGTGATCCGTCAAGTAATTTTATATTACTTACAGCGCCATCTATTAGGTAATACTCAATTTTTATTAGGATGTTGTTGAAAAACTGTTACAACATGTAAAAGATAGATGGCACTTTCATCAATCATATATTGTTTAATAGCATATCAGTAACTATTTTTGTATTAAAATATAACTTTTGGTCTGTTTTGCTTGTCGGCTTTTGGTCGGTAAATGCGAGTAAAGCGAGTGAGACAAGCTTTTTAAATGAGTTAGCGGTAGGTTCTGCATTTCCTACCTTACAAACGTAATCGCCAGCTATGTTTAGTATTTCAGCAAATTTTACACTATTTTGTTTTGTTATTTTCTGTACAAAATATCAACAAATGCCAATGATAACATCTTTACTTAAAATGGGTATTTTAACGTCCAACAGGTAATTTAGCTCGCGGTCTTTTAAACTATTACACATTATAACAATGGTGGTAGTATTTAATATCTATTATTACTAGTCGTTATTTGTGTATGTCTGTTCTATTTATTAGGATTATTTTTAGTCTACAAATCATTTAATATTATATATGATTCTTAGGTCACAAACGATTAGACGATAAATCTTATATGAAAAATTTGTCTTGCTCTGCAATTACAAAATAGAGATTCATAAGTCGAATAAAACAAGGAAAGAAAGAGAGGGGCTGAGTGTTCTCCATACTTAACTCCATATTAGTAGGATTTACCACCTAAAAATCTGCAGTTCGTCCTACCACTTCCGGTAGGATACTCAAAACTTTACTCTCATTAGCATATCACTATCACTATCATTGGCATGCGCTGATTAAGTCTTCTAAAGATATAATTAACTTGATATTATGGCTTTCTTTAAGTTTATGTAAAATAAAAACGGTTCTGGTAAAAAAGGTTCATAATGATTGAAAACTCCTGCAACAAAATTTAAGTTTAATGAAATAATAAAAAAAATATCTTAGTATAGTTTATAAAGTTCTGTGCTCTATGCGAGTAAACTAAAAAAATGTTAGATATACATTTATCAAAATAACTTAAATATCTATCTACATTGATATATTTTGTACAATACTAATATTGGTGATCATTAAAAATTGGTTTGTAAAATAAAAAATTTGACGTTGGACTCTAGTTAAAGGGTAAAAGTAGTTTTTACAGAAGTAGTTTATATGTGTAGTGTACATTTATATGCTAATCGTACTCAAAAAGAAATAAATATAATAAACATGGAGTTGCATTGTGTTAAAAAAACTATCCAGTTAGTCTCAATTATCTTATGAGATTCAGTTATTTGATGAAATAATGAAATTATTAGAAATATGTTTATTCAATTGTTCGCTGCTGTCCGTTAAGAAAATAAACAGTTGACAATATTCAATAGTGAGGCATTCTAGAAATATTTACAACAACGGATACGTAGTTGGATTGAAATATAGAGATTATATATATTTTAAATTGGAGCCCTAAGTATCGTAAAAGCCAGAACGTCTATAAATAATTATTCTAGTTAGCCATTGTATGAGCCCCGGCTAGCTGTTACGTATAAGATTTATTGTAACGAACGATGTGAAACTACGTTACTTTAAAACTACTTATGAGGACTGAGTCACCCCGGTCCCTGGGATAATACCGTATAACGATATCCCACACGCAGTCTTGGGTGGTGCTAATCATGCGTTTCATAGGTGGTAAGTTTCGGCCGTGGCTGGTGACCACCCACCAGATTAAGACGCGCCGTCAAGCTGCCTTGCCGCGGTCCGGCACATAGTCCGTTGACGCTATTTTGGAGAGTACTTTCAGAGCAGTAGTGTCGCAATAAGCAATAGGCAATACAAGGCCCACATTACAATAATATATTAACCTACAAATATCGAGAAACTAGTCGTGGAGGGTGAAGGCACGTTGCAACGTTGGCTTCGAGTTATCGCCCATACTGTTACGTCTCTTTAGGGTCTCAATTGAGAGAAGAAACATGCCTAGTTCATGAAAGTAAGCTATGCATTGAATGCTATACAAATGCACCCTGTAGCCAAAATAAGCTGTCGTACCGACCCTGCTAACTAGGGGCTCATATCGGTCAATTAGTCAATTTTTTCGATCTTTTTTCGATTTTGATGGATCTTTTTACTAGCCGACTCCATGCGTATTGAGAATCGAATAACCATCTAGTGTACCTCGATTGACTATTAATACCGATGTCCCTGAAGGATCGGTACTCTCCGCATCGCTATTTTTGACAAATATTAAAGATCTGCTTAAACCAGGTACTATTAGGTATGCAGATTGCACAGTTGTGCAGAGCTATATGGCTAAAATATATCAAACGTCAGTGGAACAAAATCCAATCGTCTAGAGAGAGCATGATCGAGCGTATAAACCTCTCCTTCCAAGCAGTCTCTGAATATGGCAATGCCAACCTGGATAGCTTTAATGATGCCAACCTGGATAGCATTAATGAAGACCCAGACCTTTTTGTTTTCTGCCAAAAAGAGGCATTTTGATCTGGATGCTACTGTAATGATGTTAATTCAATATTTGCGTTTGTCATGTTCAGCAGTTTTGTTATAATAGTGTTTAGCTATTTTGAATCTTTAAATATGGCCATCGATTTTTGAAGTTTACAAAGTACATGTTCGGTTGTGCATGACGTACTGCTTGCATATGTGGGATGGATCAGCTAAATACCGGCTAGAGGTTTTGTCATCGATTGAGAACCAAGCTAGAAGAAAATTATTAGAAAGAAAGAAAATTATTAAAAAAACCATTAAAGCAAAAGTCTAGAGTCTGTTACATGGCCGCAATGTGGCCAGTCTGTCTGCCTTTTATAGGATACCTTTCGACGAGTCTCACACACTTTGATTACCCCAACTCCCTTTCAATACTGATCAACGAAAAATTCGACTAACAGACACCGATTCACGATGAAACTTTCAAGTCGCGTGCAAATCTCTGTTCCTTGGTCGCTGTTCCAGGATAAATACAACCTTCTTTTTAGTTAATTGTACTATATTTTAGACTATTGTCATGATCAGCAACGGGCAGCCAGATCAAACATAAAACCAATTTTTCATAAAAATATAAGAAGCTTCATATATAGATATCCACAAAAAAATTATTACTTGGTGCTATACACTATCAAAAATAAATATAGAAAATAATAATATAAAACATATAATAGATACATGTATGAAATGCGTTGTATAATGTGACCAATCATAAATGAATTGTCAAAGTGAATAGTGCAAAGCTCTAATAATGGAATCCAATTCATTCTATATAAAAGAATTAGTCACTCATAATAATAGACAATTTGCATGAAACACAAATCAATAACAACTTTATTCTTACAATAATCACTGCCTCAATAACACGACGTGTCGAAACAATTTGCAATTCAAATGTTCGGTATTTTATACTTTTGATGTAAAATTTATAAAGAGTTACAATATCACAAATTCGCATCAAACATTCTAAATATATTTGCATCAACTTTTATTACAAAAACCTTCCTTTGTGCATACACTACATACATAATACACCCTGCAATATGTATTAGATAACCAAGAAATATAATTATATTTAATCTTATGATTTTAATTTAATTTTTCCTTGAATATGTTATTAAAGGATAAAATAAAATTCTCGTTCCTAGATTTAACCGTTCGCTTTGTTGTTATCTATCAGGAATTTTTATTTTTATAAATAAAAGATAAAGATTGATTAACAATATTTACGCTCATTGCAGTTTGATTACTACGCTCCTCTGTACCAGCTACGTCTCGAAGACCGCAGAAGACAGTGTACTTAACGTTGTAAGTTACTCAAACGCTGATGAGAAATTTCTTTGCTATCAATAAAAATGTGTTTTGCTTATTTTAATAGAATAATAATAAAACAAAAAATAATGTTACACTGACTTGAGAGTCAGATAACTTAAAATGGGAGTTTGACCTACAGTTCAATTACTTAACAGTTCATTGTCAGAAAAGGAAAGAAAAATTAAAAAATTATCGTTTTAAATAATAAAGAAGAAATATAATGAATTAGAAATATTAACAACACTGATTAAACGAGATAGACTCGTATAGTTAAAATCTGGAGATTTGATGTATTCATAAGTTAGCAAATTAAATAATCCAATTAATTTTAATAATCCAATAATAAACAATAATAAAAATTGCATTATCATTTGATTAGTTCACTGTTATCTAAATTGAATTACGATAAATACATTTCTCTAGAGAGTTAGTTTTCCTTGGAGTAGCCTTTACGTGATAATATTATTGATATCTTCATAATGTTTACTTCCCAAGGGTAAGGCTATGATTTAACGTTTTTTATTTAGATTACAAGAATTTATTGGTCCATTACGCGAACGTTATCAGGAAGAGAAAGTTACAGGTAACACTTGCGTAAGATTATTTAATACATAATAAAGTGAGTTTATAAAATGAACTTTTACATTTCAATAAATAAACTTATTAAAAAAAATAAAGATCTCTTCTGGTTTTATCAACGCTGTTGTATATATTGTAATTTTCTAACATTCATTATAAATAAATGGAGCTTAAATTGTAATTTAATTACAAAGAAATCAACACTTAAGTTAGTTAATAAAGTTTCAGCTTTCAAAGATTTTAAACACCCCTACTCTAATTTAGTTTCAGACATTCAATCTACTAAATTTCCTCTCAATGCTAACTGTTACCCAGTCGTGAGTCGTCAGTCGTCTCTGAGTTACTCGTCAGTCGTCAGTCGTGTCTCAAGCGTGTCGCGGGTCGGACGCGTGTTCTCATGACGACTCCGAAGTAATTGCTTCAACCGTCATGTCTAAAGTCAAGGTAATCAAATTGATTGTAACATTTATTTAGAGTTTACATTTTTTGTCTTTTTTATAATTGTGTACATTTTATTATTTATATTTTATCGATAAAAAAAATTAATATTTAAATAATTATTATTTATTTACTTTAAGATTCCTTATAATATATACTTCGTAGAACATTAGATAGCAATGATAAAATCAATATTTTATTATTTTATGTCGGTACCTCATTTTTATTCATAGCATTATAACGTGTTAGTTATTTATCACATAATAATAAGACAATTAAACATCACTGGCAGGATTTGTTCATTATCTCATATTATAAGAGCGATAGTAAACAGTAAATAAGTATTTAATGTTTTGTAAATAATAACTGCACGTGTTGTTTCGTGACAATTAACTCTTTTTCCTTATACTATACATATATATATTTATATATATATATAATTGCAGTGTCCATCTTTGATATCAAATTAACTATGTTTTCTTAAGTGATTATATATTTACATGATATAATGCATAAACACCATATCAGGTAAATAACTTGTGATTAAATGATTGGATGAAATTGACTACAAATTGCTATTTATTATTAAGAACGAACAACCCAAATTTTATCTTTTTATGATACCGTAGCTCTACGAGACGACTAGGTTGTAGTCTCCCAGTGATAAATTTTTGTACTACTTTTAACCTATAACATTGTCTGTATATATATATAGCGTCTAGTATATACCTGAAATAACTAAATAACACACAAAAGGGTACCTATAATCCCCAAAAGAAAATATTATTTGTTAGGGATAAAGAAATTTGATTGCCGAAAATAGGATATATTTTATTAATATATATTTATGTTAAAAATATATATACAATTTTTAAATTAACCTTTTTAAATCATGTATATTTAAATTTAGACATATATATTAGTAATATATTAACAATTACATAAATTAAGATATCTTTTTAGTTTTTAGCTTATATTTGATACATAATAAACAAAATAATCAGAAAATAGATGAATGTGAATTAATAAAAATATGTTACAATTATTTAATATTAATATCATTCTATATTTATTAAATAAAATAACTATATATATTAATATCTGACCAATTTATAAAGTTCTCTATAAACTGAATTCAATACATTGTTTTGTTATATGACTGACTTCAGATTAATTTTTTTGAAGTATGTTACAGTGTGGTTCTTTTGAACTGTTTCAGTATTATCATAAGGCCAGTGTAACGTCATCACACTGAGATGAAGCCGAGGCACCAATGAGCTTTAATTGATTGAATTGTCTGCAAATTCGTGGTTGAAATCGATATTGATCTATGACGTCACCTCATTGTTGGTAAAACGTAATAAATTTAAAGAAATAAATTATTACACTAATAATATTTCTATATCAAAATCTAATTTAATATTATGAAATGATTCGTAATTTTTTTTTAAAAGTTATTTCTTAGGCAAATATGCAAAATCAATAATATACTACTTTCTAATTCAAATTTAAAGTCCTATTGTTTCATATGTCTCATTTCGTGTTAGTGTGTGTATGTGAGTTGTAATTGGTTTATAAATCCTCTCATAACTCCCAAACAAATGAGGATTCAATGTTGGCGTGTTAGAATTGACACTTTCTCTCAATTGCATCGAGCAATAATCTATTTAACCTCCCCAGTGGGCGTTGACTCTGGGCCCTCTCGAGGGAATTATTTGTCACCCAGATTTGGGTCAAAGGTATTTTTAAATTGATGTGCGAATGGGTTAAGGGTCCTGTGTCAGGACAATCGTTTCATGACTTTATTTCTATATACTATAGAGTATAGTTTTATAATATCACAGTTTTAATAAGAAGTATGAAATTGGTTTATAGTAATAGGCTCTTGATTGTTTGTCGATATTTTTTAAATATTTCAAATACATTTGAAAAATAGGATATAGTGCGCTAACGTAATAAAAATTCATAAGTGCTGTATGTATCTAGAATTCGATTTTTATTTATTTTCTATAAGTACAATTGAATATTAGTGGCACATCTTGTAGAAAATTGATGTGATAAGATGTATTGTCAACTTTAGGATTGATTTCATCAGCTTTAGATCGAAACGTTTCTCAGTCTCAAAATCTTACGCCCACATTGCCACATCAGCTTGAAATTACGTGAGTAGGTTGTGGTTTGAGGGCTCCAGTGCTATTAACAGCTAGTGGTGGTGAACGATCCTTAGGTAGATTAAACATATTTTTTATAGTTTCAATATAAAACAGTTCAATAATAGCCATAATCATAATGCTGTGTCTAATCGTAGTTTCGTGACTGTTCCGTGAGGCTGGTCCTTAGGAAGAATGAATTAAAGTCAATTACGATACATGCAATGTTTATGTCAAGCCATAAAATGTCGCTAACATAATAAAAAAGCATTTTAGAAAAGGTATCTATTGTGTACAGTCTGTAATACAATATTATACTTCGAATTAATATTACAAAATCATGTTTTATTAAGATTTTGATTTAGTTGTTTTATATTATTGTACCCTATTGGGGATACAATATATTGTTAATATGAATGAATTATAAAGATGCTGTCGCTACCGCAGTTATAACCTCTGTAACATTTTAGCGCTGCTTTGTTTTCACCGTGAGAATTAACACGATATGTCAACACAAACAAACAACAAACTCAAACTCTGAGTTTTATATTTTTAACAGACTAAAGTGCATTAGTTTATTACTATATACTATCTACTGTTTTAATCAAATATAAGTTCTTGTATGTATATTACTAGTTGTAACTCGCAGACCAATATTTTTTTACTATTAGTATAATTGAGAGTAGTAGCGTAACCCTAGACAATAAATAGCCTACTCCATGAAGCTATCTCTATGAATCTATCATAATAAGAACATTTTTTTTTAATATATCAGGTAATTTAGAAGTACAAACAACGTTCCGTTTCTTAATTTCTGTAGTACTAAAGAGAAGTAGAGAATGAATAACTCATCAGGCTTCATATAATGATAGTATCACCACATGTATCAAAAGGTGCAGTTGATATTAAAAAATCAAGTTTAGTGGTTTTGTTTTGTCTATCTATCATTTTATGATTTAATTGAATATAGGTTTACATACTAAAGGTAATTCTATAATAATTTCTGTATTATACATTTTCCGCAATATCAGGTACAAATAAATAAGTAATACAAAAACCTTGAGTATCCAATCTATCGATTTCTTTATTTTGCTATTATGTTCTTACATCTTACTCAACTACGAGACCTGACTTGTACACAGACCCAATTGTGTTGGGACAGCGCGAAATTAACTTTTTTACACAACTGACTCTTATTTGTTATTGAGTCATATTTAAATTATTTGCTAATGTATTATAATACTACATTGTATCACAAAGAGGCAAAACGATATTTTGACGGCGAGGGCGGTACTTTGAAGTGTAACATTCTTACGTAGAATCCTGAGGGATTCAAAGTATATAGCCCGATAGAAAAAAAGTTGCTCTGGAGTCATACACTTTTCATCCCCTTTTTATGAGAAAATATTTACCTACTGATTATAAGAACAGAGACGAAATTGGCTTTTTTTTTTTAATTAGCGCGGGTCCTGTACAGCCAGCCTTACAGCCACCACGTACCAGCCAGTAATTCATACAATTTGCTTTCGATTTCTATGAATGTTCATAACTATATGCATGTTACAAATTTTTATAATTTTTCCGCCCCCTAAAAAGTTTTTGTTAGAAAAGAGCTATTTTACTGCCACTTATAGAGGAACAAAGCGACACTTTTCGACAAGATGGGATAAATATTATTTTCATTCCTTCTACTATAATTTTAGATAATACATTAAAAGGAAACTGTTTATGTAATGAATGAGGTATATATTTCTCATGGGAACTCTCTCCACGAGAAATGTATAACTATGTCTAGTGTTAGGTTAGGTAGGGCAGGAACAATATTTTCTGAACTGACCGATCGCCCATCAGTTTTATTTTGTTAGCAAACCTTTTATGATATTGTCAAGATAAAATAGGTCACAGCAAGTTGAACACAGTAAGTTGAACGATTTTCCAAGTGAGATGGTTTGATCGCAAGTGACTTGTAATAAATATTGATGAGTGATTGTTCTTCGATTTCACGACTCATCGCTCGCTTCACTAACATTGGCTTTGGAATATTTTGTTATCGGTTTGATAATAGTCTTAATTTGAAGAAGTGGACTTCTGTCTCTTATAATAATGGCAAAATATTAAGATCTAATTAGATCGATACTACAATAATGCCTAATAAAATTTACAGGGTAAACTTAAGACAGATTATTATCCGTGAACACGATTACTGCAAAGCATTCAAAACGTCGGGTTAAAATTGAAATATAACAAAAATTATACTCGAGTTTAATCCGTAAAAAATAGTTTTATTTCGAATGTGTACTCGTGAAAATCTAAGAAAATACTATTATAATCAGCTGGTCCAAAATAAAAGCAAACACATATCCATATTCTATATAAATGTACTTATAATTCATACTTCAACTATTTTAATTTAAAATTTAAAACGTTGCTTGAGAGTCCTCGTATTTAGTTAGTTCGCAAAACATATTTACAGTTCACTCAATTTCAGTGAAACTTCGCTTTCATATTATTTATTTTCAGCTGTACAATTTTGTTAGCAAAAAATAGTTTTGAATAAATTAAAAATTATAAGCATTATAACATAAATTTAAAACCAGACTTATTATGAACACTTGTGATTATTTGAAAAATGTTTTTAATGTTTAATCTTATACATATATGTTTTTCAGTTTTAAGATAGCGCTTTTTGAATAACAACTTATTTAAGCAATAATATGGAAAAACCAAAAGATGCGGGAAAACTTAAACAGAGTTTTTGGAAAGATCTCATACATTATAAACATTAATAATTATTAATCACGTTTTCTCGTGTTATGGTTTATGATTTGGATGATAAGAATGTAAGAATATTAGGTCTGAATGCGGATGGTGATAAGAGAAAAGGGTAGCAGCAGATTTGTATGAAATGGGTAAAAATTTTATGGAAAAAAATCAATTCTGGTTTTAGATAACATATGATAGAGGAACGTGTATGACTTGACATATTGAGCCAACCTTAAATAATTTGGTAAAGGGCTATATTAGTATGGAGTTATTTGAATTAGTTCATGAGTAAATAGCAAACCAACAATCTAAATCTTCTCACCCAATTATTTAGGACGAGCCTTTTTATTGAGTTAATTAATCAGCATTGTATTTTGTACGGAATTCGTCTGAATATGTATGTATGTAGGTATGTATATCAGTCTATGTGTGTATGAGTATATTATTGTTTAAAAATATTGTAATATTAAATAATTAACAATTTAACATATTTTTGAAGAGAGTATCAAAAAAATTCATAAAATATATTTAATTCTAAAGTTTTTTATTTATAATAAGAATTAATTTATTCATTTGAAATATAATATTTAGATATCTATACTATGTATATCGTAATTAAATATAGTATTTTAAATTCTGAAGCGTGTAGTGGAGAAGACAAGGTCGATGTTCATTAATAATTTTTCTCATCTTATTCGAGTACAGCAGCTGGGGTCCTATGAAATGTTCTTAAACATTTACGAGAAACGTCGATTGCCCAGCAAATAGAAATAAATTAAAAAGTTTTGTAGCTACTTTAAAAACTGAATTAAATTCTTAAATAGTATGTATATAATTTATTTTTAAAATAATTCAAACGATAAATTAAAATTGATATTTCTATGTAATTGCAATGATATGCATGTAAATCTTAAATTAGTATATCAAATGGGATGAAATTCGATGTTTGATGTTTTTTAAGTAATAGTATTTTTCATAATAGTCTAAAATTACTATGGGAGACTTATCTTAATTCGGATTACACAAACACATATACTACCAATTACTTACACACACCCACTCAAAACACATAAGTAGACTAAATCTAAATGTAAAGAGGATGCTGCATTTTAGAACTGTTTTAGAATCTCAGGTTACACCTTAGTGTTAAGACCTTGTCTTACTTTTTAAGTCCTTGCGAACGAGCACCGTACCTCAAATTTTATAAGTAGTTAACTTATAAATTTCAAATTGGAGCTCAGGAACTACATGAGTCAGAAGTGTTTTATTCAAACGATATATGTATCGCTGTGTTTTTGATATTTGTAAGCAACGACACATCTGTACGAACCAGTCAGTCTACTGACTGACTGTACCGTTTTTTTAGGTAAAACTCTAGATTTACCTAAAAAAAATGGTACACGTATATAGATCAATTCTTCTGACGCCTGTGGTCTCATTTGGAGCGGAATTCTCATAGTCGTAAAACTTGGATTTTAAAACAGAGTTCAATATACATAAGTACACCCGCAATGGGGAATGTGTAATCCTTGAGTGCTGAGAGTTTCAGTAAATCATTCATTCATTCATTCAGCAGTAAGGTTAACTGACCACTAGACGAACGATTGTCGATCATATACGGAGCGAAGAAAGGACAAAAACAGAAAGATTTTATACTTTAAATATATTTTATTAATCTTCATTCAACCTGGAATAGAGTTTAAAAAATTCGTCACACAATTATATAAAATTTAATTCATGTCGCTGCCAGTTCACACAATGCATTCAAAGTTCCCGCGCCATTTTCACAACAATGGCCGCCGCGTCGTCACAGTTTAATTGAGTGCTTATCTTTGGTGCCCATAAACTGTTTACTATTCATTGTTTTATGAACAGTCTTCCATAAGAACAAGTAAAACAATTTTGAGCCCATTTATATTTCCTAATCTATATTTAAAGCCTATTCTGTTACTTAAATAACTTTTTTCTACAGATTAACTCGCTCAAATATAAACAGTTTTATAGCCAAGAAATGTGTGCTTATTTTGAGTTACGTGTGTGGTGCGGTGTGATTTTAGAATTGCAACACTCCATCTCTTCCCGTCTTTCACTTATTAGAGAGTTTTGGGCAGTACCAGGATTGATAAAGCAACCCTACCCAGGGAGGCACTGCTCACCCTACTCAGCCAGGGACTGTTATCGAAAAGATGCCCTAAAAAATGCTAACCGCAAACAACAAGATATGGTAGTAAACGAGATTTTGATCGATCATGATTAAGAAGTTTTGTCATTTTGTGGAGTGGTTCAAAGTGCTCCCATAGACAACGCCTGTCCTCCGCGTGAAACATCAATTGTATATCTTGCGAACTTTAGCATTATAATGGTGATATGCATGCTCTCAATGTAACACACCTTGCAGAAGGAAAGCTTGTAACATAAGTTTTTAATAATATAAACGATACAGAGCAGTTTTAAAAGAAAATATCACAATATTTTCAAAGTGTACCTACAGGGACCAGATTTTTCTACTGGATTATTTAAAAGCCTGGGTGGATCCGACTTGGCCTCCAGTATTGAGCAGGCATCGAGTAGGTACTTTATCAATAAACCGTCGCTGCTTAATTCCAAGTTTTGTGCAGAACTCCAGCTTTTAAATACGAACACAATATTACGTCTTCCCAAGCCAAGCAAGCCAAGCATAAAACGCTTCGATGCACCATCAGATTCATTACGTTTTTGTAAGGTGAAGAGATTGTTATAAGAAAGATGCGTCTTTATCTTCAGCGTCTTCGCAGTTCTATTAAATGTTAACAAGTTAACAGACTCGAGGCAAGGAAAAAATATGTAGAAGCCCTGGCACCGTACTATCACCCATAAATAAGGAAATCGGTTATGTTGCAGCCACCTGGAGGACTTTATCTTCTTACATTCTCGATAACGCTAGCTTAGGTTAAAAAATCTATAAAACAAAGAAATGATTAAATGTATTACAGAATCCTAACGAGAGCAATCCAGAATCATTTAGAGTGTTGGAACAGATCAACGTGGCTGCGATACAGATCTCCAAAATTCCCTGACACAGCTTGCACAGAGCTATGTCAGGGAATTTAGGCTATGACAAGTTGTGGCAGTATAAAGTTCGCCACGTGTGAAAGCTCGTTGACACTGACTACTGTGGGGAATTATCAAACGACATTAGAACACTTATAGATACGACTTCACTCTTAAGTCCTTTAGGGGCGTAGGCTAGTAAGCCTTCGATTTTTTGAGCACATAAGCAGGGAAAATAATAAAATATTCTGATATAACGAATCCAATTTACATATACATTGTTTTTAATACAAGATCATGCTGTAAAACGTAAGTTGTCCGTTTAATGTAAATCTTTAAAGAGACTTCAATACTATTTATAAAATAAACATAAAATTATATAACTAGGCCATAACGGTAGTTATGTTCAAAATTTTCCATCTATTTTATATTTCGTTATCTTTTCCGTTGAAATTATAACACGTCTGACGGATTACTGTCTCTCGGAGATCCCGATCCTTCGTGAATTACTTTTAATAAAGCGAGCTTTATTTAATTTTGTGTAACATATTTATTCACCTCATTTTTTTCTTTATGAATAATAATTTGGTTATAAAGTGTATTCATTGTTTTTTCATTGTTGGTTGCTAGCTACAAAATGTATTACCTAAATTATTCGTAGTGCAAATACTTGCATTTTAATTGACACATCTTGAAATAAATTGCTGGCTGTGATAAAAATAAATTATACGATGTATAACATTCGTACGGGCTTTGTTGGAGAAGATATCTTGGATAATCCTTTTGTTAAGGGTGCCGGGACAAACAAGCTCTGATAATCTCATCTGATAAGTGGAACTGCCCACGAATTTAGACACTAAATTAGCTTCAAACGCAAAACCACTCCTGAAGAATTGAGTTAGTAACATAAGGTAGAGAAAAGAACACTTTTGAATTTCAGCATATCACTCGTCAATAGGCAATAGTGACATCAGTAGATTTAAACCCCTTTTATAAAACTTTTATATATATCAGATAAAGTTATAAATTGAAACAAATCTCGGCTGCATATTATGTTATGTTGTATAGCATATATGTGACCATCATTGTAACTCTGTATCAGTATTGTCAGTACTGTAAATTATAACAGTTGTTGGATGGAATAACGCTGACAATGTCTGTAATGACGAATGATTGCTTACGAATCATATCATATAATAACGGCTTTTCCATTGAAAATAAAATCCAGGTTCCATAGAATCTGGATTGTATGGGAAGTTGTACTTGAAACATTAAATATTTTTCAAGTGTCCTTAAATTATAAAAGTTTTTGCGAAAAAGCTTAAACAATTATATAATCTATAGAAGAGCTTTGAAATACGATTTCTTTTATTTAACAATTAGTAGAAAAAAATCTGCTTGTCTTTTTCTGACCTGAATGAAAGTCTTTAAAGTAAAGACTTGTTTAATATTTACCTAAGCAATTTTATTGAGGTACGAAAACAAATTTTAACTCAACATTCATTAGAACTTTTTCAACTACTTGTCGCTAGATGGCAGTTAAATAAATTTAAAATTTTTGATTATAAGTAGTTTTATATTACATATATCTTTTACTTTTCTAATTTATTATTTATAATCTTATATAAGATATATTAAAAGCTTCTGTTAATTATTTGTTCTTAGTATTTATTTAATCTGAAAATTACATTTAGTTCAAAGTGATTATAATAGGTGGCGTTTTGTTTAAAATAATAATTATTGTAGGAACAAAAATATTATATCAATAAATGTTAAAACAATTATTTATATTGTAAATAATAATATATATAATAAAGTCCGATAACCATATCATTATGTTTCTTATTTTTACAAATATCTGAATTTAAAAAATGGGTAATTGACGTTTAACTTTACGTAACTAAGAGCTTACCGCCAAATGCTAAAATGTCCTTAAAATTATTTAACAGATTCTTAAAGATTTGAACATCTCTTAGATTGTAAATTATATGATGTATTGTATTAAGTGTTACTTAAACTCCACTCGAGCGACATATTCGTATACTGAAACACTATTTAACGTTATTTATCTGCCAAAATTTTTAAAACCAGCCTGATGTCTATCAGTGAGCAAAATTTTGAAATTTTCGGATATACTGTTTTTGATTGATGCTTGCACAAAGGATGCAGAAGTCTCTCATAGAGAGCTTCGCTCACTCCGTTCGCTTCGCTCAATAATGGTGATGGTGAATTTCGTGCACGGTTCCTCGTCTCTATACATGAACTCTGTATTTGGTCGATAGCACTATTTTTAATAACTCACCATTATGCGCTCAATTAGAGCGTGGAGATTTTGATGTTCATTAACATGAATATATTATTGTTTGAATATGTAAAATTAAAATAACCTTACAAGAAGTTACTAGTAAATTTGTGTAGAAATAATAATTTTGTATCAGATTCTTTACAGTTTAGACGTATTAAAGTGACGAGCCCGGAGTGTTTCAACAAATCAATGAAGTTCCAGTTTACGACAATCCAACAGTGATGACTTAATATAATATTAGAATCATAACATACAACACAACTTTACAATATAACAAATTGAAACTCAAAAATATAATTCGAATAAAACGTTTACTATTTCTTATCTTTTGTTTTACGTTAATAAACTATTTTGTATTTATAAAACGATAAAACGATATATATATATATATATATATATATATATATATATATATATCGTTTTATCGTTTTATAAATACAAAATAGTTTATATATATAACGCAAGGAAATATAAATAGTAACTGAGAAGAAACCAATTTGAACAGTGGGGGAGTGCTTAGATAAGTGTACTGTCAAATTACTTGAGTTGCGTTTGAGTGTACAAATCAAAATATAATAAATGTTAAATTTAAATGGCTTTTTGTTGAATGATGTATTTATGTAGTTCTTAGTATTCGGCTGTTCAGAAGTCAAAAGTTTAGTCAGATTTAAGAGTGTTTCAATTATTATTGAACAACAAACATAACATTTAAAAGGACCCAATACTATGACCTTAGATAGTTCATTAACCTTTGAGATTACAAGCAACATTCCGTGACAATATTTACTATTTTTTAAATAAATACAAGTTACTCTCGAATAATAAAATGTGATAACAACACAATTGCAACGTATATCAAATCTAATTTAATTTTATAAATGCGTATGTCGTAGTTCAAATGAAATCTAACAATTATGTCATTCAATTCACAAAATTTTTATATGTATTATAAAAATCATAAAATATGCATTAAAAGTTGAAATCAAGCTAATAATTGTTTAAAATACTAAAATTGGAAAATAATACTAGAATAATTATAAAGATCTCTATATAACTATTATAGTATAACATATTTGATTTTTATCGTACGTATACTATAGCAGGGATGGCAAACCTTTTTTGATCTTCGTGCCATAAAGTAAATTATTTATTTTAATAAGGAGACGTGCCACGAAATCTCTTTGGAAATGTTAGCGTGATGAAACTATAGTTTAAGTTTTATCTAATGCATATCTTTAAATACTTCGAGAGAATTCATGCGATATTTTTAAATTAAAAAAATGTATAATTTGACAGTTTCAGTTAACATACTAAAATAGGTATACACTATTACAAATTTATATCATAAATTATAAATTAAGTGTAAATTAATAATTTTTAAATCATTTTTATCAAAAGAGAAAATCATAAAATAAATAATTTTGTTTTAGTGCGTTCCATCGAAATTCTCAACGTGCCATTGGTTCGCCATCCCTGCTCTGTAGTGTTCCATGATCTTAATGCACGTGCTTCATACATCTTAAACATTGATAATTCCTTATCAAATAATGGCAATTATTTTATTACTAGAAATGATATAACTTAGAAACTGAAAATCTAAGGAGGTTTTTTGTTATGATTTTACAATTTTATAAATAATTATAGTTTAAAAAATCAACTTTTGTATTTCCTTAAATTCATTAAAAAAACTTATTAAACTAAATATTTTTTTATAAATATATTGTGGAAACAAACTATAAATGTTCAGAACTCAAGGATATTAGTGGATGTACCTGACTTTATTGTACTTAAAATCTATGTCATTGTTAGTGAATATCGTGAGAACAAACCAACAATCAAAAAACATTGTTAAGTTTTTTTTTTGATGATATTGAATAAGTGAATGATATTTAATAAATCACAAAAAATAAATATATAAAACTCCATAATATCTCTTATTCTGTTGTCTCGTGTAAACGTCGCCTTTACCGTTACTGAGTCAGCGGCGACGCCCACTTCGTAAATTCCGTTACAAAATGCTAATATTTGCAAGATAACTAACCCTAGCCGGCTACTTTATCTACACATTTTAATAAATATAAATGTTATATTAATTTTATTGGTGATAAAGTGCGGTGAAGGATTGTATCAAATATGTAAATACGAAACTATTTTAGTTGAAATATATTTAATTTAATTTAATTATATATTTTTTAATACATACTGTAGTTATTTATAAATGAAAATAAAACAAAGAAGTATAAAGTTTACGATGGTAACTGTATTTTATTTAACCGACTTATATGAATTTATTAGATATAAATGCAGTAAAAAAAGAAGCTTGTTAATAATTATGAAAAATTTTATTTTAATATCTAAAATATTAAATAAAACTGATAAAATTAATTTTATATTATCTTTTTATTTTTGTGCATTCCCTTTTTTAGTTATGTTCGAAGACTTTTGTTCTGCTTTATTTTCTATTCTACCCTCGAAACTGGATCAAACAATAACCTTAAGCAAATAATGAAATACTATTTAATATCATACGCATGCAAAAAAATAAAAAAATAATGAAGCCAAGATTTTAAGATAAAAATTGCTTTAATTGACAATCGATTAATTGTATGTACACATCAACTTGAATCGGAGCTAGTAAATAAATATTATATAAGTAAATTTGATGCTTATTTCTATATAGATAGTGTCGCTAGTCGCTTGCTATAATTTAGTGATGATGTAAGTTGTATAGTGGCAAGCGTGTGTGACAGGCTGCGTTCGCGCTCAGTCATCGGCATACCTCGGTCCAAGACGGCGACTCGCCGTCTATTTTATATTATAATTTGACATTCGAAATTTTAATAATTGCCTTTTAATAACTGGTAAGTTTTTTGTTTCATTATATTATTATAAGAGACTAAAAACAAATTCAATTTAATTTCTTGTTTCTTTTTATTTGTTGAACTTTCTCTTTAAAATTTATTTATTATTTTTATGGTGAGGTATTTTGCGCAAGTGTACATTTAAATAGGCCTATAGACGAATATAAACGAAGATCTCGCTAAAAGTTTGAACCTAAATAGAATTTGAAATGTGATTTTAAAATATTGCGAGAGTTTTGATAAAACTAACAATTTTATATAATAAGGTTATTTTATAATTTTTTTTTTTTGTAAGTTATCTGTTAAGATATTTTAACAGATAACTTACTTTGCGGAAGAGGGTTCATTATTAATTAGGTGCCTCGAACATTTCATTAACGTGGTTTTTTTCTTAGTTTCTGTGTAGTTTTTTTAATATATATTATGAAGTTTTATTGCCTATTACGGATAATAAATATAAAACTAATCCATTTTTTATCTCTGATTTAAGCGATACGTATATAAAAATAATAAATATATTTAAATACATTTTCATTGAAATTTTATAAATATCAGAAATGAATAAAGATATATTATTATTTACAAACAAGTTCAGATACGTTCCTTTTTTATGAAATTTCACATATTTTGGTCTGTCTTATTAATATACTTTCTACATCGATTGACCTGAATTATTAATTCAAAATTAATAAATATTGTTTATATTGTTTTGTAGTTATTTAGTAAATCATTACGTATATAAATGACTAATAATAATTTTATATAAACAGACTATTTCGTATTTGCATAAGTCAGTGATAGAGGAAAATATATCCAGGTGTTCTAGGCTGTATCACAACTAGCTCCTAGCTTTGAGTCAAGGTTTTATCAAAGTCGTCCATTTCATTAACATAACAAACCAGATTGGAAGCTCTTTTTATTGAATTTATAGTTTTTATAATATATAGTGAATACTATTTTACTATTATACTGATTTGATTTATATATTCTAAGATACTAGACCATGGAAGATTCATTTAAATGTGGTACTACTCGTGTGGTACTACCACCTTCTTGCAAATGATCAGGTAGGCTACCATGAACTTATTTTTTTTTTTGATATACTATTATTATGACTTTTTGATATAATATACTATGAAAATAATTTCAGTTTTTGAGACTAGAAGAAGATTCAATAATAAAAGTAATAAAAAGTGAATCGCAGAAAGTTGATTAAAAGTTTTTTTATAATAGATGTTGTGATATGATAAGGAAAAGTAAGATCGTTTTAATATTACTTTAACAGTTTCTGTTGTGGCCATGTTAAGAGCCGGTTTGAAGTTTCATTTGGTAAATGGGACCTGGATGACAAAATTTTCAATTTTTAATGAGTTGTGTCATCGAGTCTTAGAGAAGCAGTTCAGGAGGTAATTTAAAAAAAACAACTTTTTCTCTATCAAATCTCGTTATTCAACCTGATTGGTTGATAAACTCTTGACAATGCTGTCACTAACTACTAGACATTACCCCTTCTAAAGACAGCTGTGTATCTTCAGTTTGCTGTCGTTAAGAACTCTCTCAGTCGTTTTAGATTCTTAATATGAATAATAATATTTTGTAAATCCACGCTGCGAAGATCTTCCATATTAACATCAGATATTATTTTCGACAGTACATCATTTTCCTTAATAAAATAATATATTTAAATAAGAATACATTTTTTTCTCGCACACTGCTGATATAAAAGAAGACCGATCACATTCCTCTGCACTTAGTAGCATGTTTTTTATTTTAAACTTTGGTATTAATAAAAACAAAACAGACAGTCACAGGACATCGACTGCGCCCTGAACACCGACCGGTTTTTAACATAGGTTTTTACAGAGAAAGAATTCTAAAACAAACTATGATTATAATTCAGTAACTTCATTTATATTTAACATTTTATTTTTACATTCAGTATCCAGAGGTATAAAATCTCAATATAAAATTTATTTCACTTAATGATAAAATTTTGTATTTATTGAACAAGTTCGTATCGTGTGTACAACTTTTAAAACGAGTACACTACATATGCATATTTTTAAACATAATAATTTACATACATGCTTGTTGAATGTAAATGTTGAACTTTTAATCATTTTTTAATATGTATGGAATAACAATTTTTGTAATGATTTCAATCCGCGACCGATAATAAACCGCCTCGTGGCTGTATCTATTGATCTACCATATTAAGTTAATAAGCTTAACATGGCTATACATGTTCGAAGATATATTGAAACAATTAAATAATATTTAACATTATAACTAGTTGTTGTAAAACAGAAACAAGAACAATATTTTTTATATATTTTTAAATGTCTTGTAATGACAATTTTTTTTAACTAAACATTAGTTCTCGCAACCAAGGATAATTGATTCTAAGCTTGTCGGACAAATAATAGGAAAATGTTTTACAACTGTTATATTACTTAACAGTTAATACATATATTGAAATAGAACACAAAGTTTTATATTCAAAGATGTCCTTGTAATTCTGTTTCGGTTTGATGCACACTGATGATGGTATTTAGATGGTAAAGATTTAATTGTTCTAAAATAAGATGCTGTAATAGCGTGTTGAAAAAAAAGTTATTAAAAAAACGCCTATATGTTTTTGTCAACACTTTTCTGTATTGACAAATATCTTCACGAGTTTTTTTATTTAACTTTTATATTTTTGTTTCCTAGTTACAAACTATTTCGACAAACGTGATAAAAAACTTTTTGCTCAATTGACGTATTCGTTTTGTAAAGTTTTTAGTTGACATTTACGTTTGATTTTTATTCATTATAACTTTTATAATTTCCAAATATTATAATACAAGTTTGTGAATATCATTATAAATATAATATTAAATTATTAATATCTTCAGATTTAAGTTTATTTTTATTTTACTTTTACTTTGAAGAATCGGGAAGTCAGTATTTGTCAAGAGATAAAAACTAAAATTTGATATTTTCGTAATTTTAAGGTACGTCCAAATCTAATTAAATACTTTCGCAAACAGTATCGAGACTAGGGGTTTATCAATAGCTCTTATTTGGTTTATCACAGACAGACAGGTCGTCGAAAGTGTTAAAGTTTCTTATAAACCATTTTAATTTAAACTTTTAACAAGTAGCTAGTATCACATTGATGGAACGCAAGAACCATGAGACTACACTTTCTTTTATACTTGTGTAGTATTCTAGTTAACAAGTTGTTAACTGGTTGTTGTTAACGTATAACAAATGCAATTTTTTTCCAAAATTGTGTACCAAAAGTAAATCTTTGATTTTTCCTAATCACACGAAATACACGAAACTAATGTTAATAGTTACGACCTGCTGCATTTTTTTTCTCTATCACTAAGAAAATATTTAATGTTATGTTTTTATTTCAGACCATGTTGAAGATCGGTGGGGGCGCCCTTCTGCTGGCGGCGATAGTGGCGGTGTTCGTGGTCGCTACACAGGGCCGTGACCCAGACTTGGAAGCTTCAGAACAGGAAGGGAGAGAGTACATCATGCATTTAGACAAAATGGCCGGCGCCAGAAAAAATAGAGCCAGTCTTGCTGAGTGGGCATACACTTCTAATATTACCGAGGAAAATGAGGCTAGGAGGGTACGTTGCAAATTGTTTGTAGCTAATATAAACAATGTTTAAATGTATGAATTTAGCATAGTAAATGTAAAAAGGAATATGGTTTTTCGCACATATTTTTCTATTTAAAAATACTAGCGCCTTTGTGGTCTAAACTACCTTTGTATATTTGCCTTAGTATAAGCAGATTAAATGTAATAATGCTGTAATCTGGGTAATTTGAGAAATAGCAATCTGGTTTGCGGTAAAGCTGGATATCTGATGCAATTACAGGTATCAATGTAAATTATGTGTATGTTTTTTAATAGGCTGATTTTAATTCATCGGTTTTTTTCGTAAAAATGACAATCAAACTAAAAAAAATGTTACGGGGTTTTCGCGGTTTGGAAAAAAGGTTAAAGAAATAATACTAGGGAACCATGTTGTAGGTTTATAGTGCTACTAATGATAATAAATACGGAAAAAAAAAGTCTTTACAAAAAATCAATGATCGATTTTTTACGTAATAGTAGTATCTACTTAAAATATAAAAAGCTGGATTTAAATGTAATAATAATAAAACGATAATGCCGAGAGCATAACATACTTATCGCAATTCTATTAATATATTATATGATTGATTGCAAACTAACTAATTCAAACAAAAAAAAATGTTTTTATACACATTCCAGATTCAAGTTCAGCTGGAACTTTCAAAGCAAGAGAAACAAGCATGGGAAGAGACGAAGATGTACAAATGGCAGGAATTCCAAGACTTTTCTCTGCGTAGAATGTTCAAGAAGTATAGCCAGCTTGGTGTATCAGCATTACCTGATGATAAGTACAAACTGCTTATGCAATGCGTGTCAGGCATGGAGTCAAATTATGCAACGTCCAAAATTTGCGCATATAAAAATGAAAGTAAATGCGATTTGGCTTTAGAACCAGGTAAGCCATGACCAATATTTGGGGGCTAACTTCGTCCCTAATTTTAATTCTTTATACAATTTATTCAAAGCTTGCTAGCCCCAGCCATAATGGGACATAATAAGTACTTCTACTAGGAAACCTAATTTTTAGTTCGTTATTTAAAACATTTCAGAAATAACAGAAATCTTCGCGAAGAGCCAAGACCCCGAGGAGTTGAAGCACACGTGGATTGAATGGCACCGCGCAGCCGGAGCGCGTGCTCGGAGCAATTTCACACAGTACGTGGAGCTCGACAATGAGGCTGCTAAGCTCAATGGTGGGAATTTTATAATGATAATATTTTTGTCTGGAAAGAATTATTTTGACCGTTATGTGGAATCCATGAATGTAGGTTTAAAAATTGTATATAATTATTATTGACAATTGACCTCAGTCTGCTTATAGAATTTGTATTATGGCTTACCCGAACAAATTAGACACAGTCACAAGTATTTTATGGAGAATCTTGTTTATTAATTTTATATTTCTTGTTATATTTATAGTATTTGTCATGTACATACGAGTATATCACGTATTGCTCTTTTATTAAGGAATATTTTATTTATTTAAGTATTTATTCGCATTTATAAAATGTATATTTCTGTATTTATATGTGTATTATTAGTACATAAAAATAACTTAAATTTAGTTTTATTTTATTATTTTATTATTTATACCACTTTATTGTCAAATTTTTCTTTTTTGCTATCTATTATTAACTCTACAGCATTAAGTCTGCCAGTTGTACTTTTAGTTTGTACAATTATGATTTAAATAAATAAATAAATGAGAAGAAAATGTGAACTACTTATCAATAATTATGATGATATTTAATATTAATTCAAACGACAACTAACAATATAGTTAATAATTAATATTAAATAAAACCTTAGGTTTCAAGGACGTGGCGGAGTGGTGGCAATCTGAATATGAAGTTCCAGACTTTGAAGAGCAATTAGCTAAATTGTGGGATGACGTGAAACCTCTGTACCAACAACTACATGCTTATGTTAGAAAACGGCTCAGAGACAAGTATGGAGAACATATTGTGTCAGCTAGAGGACCGATCCCCGCTCATTTATTAGGTGAGCTTTACTCAATTATTTACATCTTTGTATGATATGTTTTTGATTTAAATTGTTTAAGTCATGCCCTTCTTTAAAAAAATGTTTTTATTATATCCCAATTGATTGAAAATACAAAAAATATGTGGTTAATGTAAGCAGTATTCATTTCGTTTGGATACTACATTTTAAAACATTTAACCCGATTTTTTTTTCATATGTCTAAGCTTTACAAAACTGTAAATAATTAACTATAGTAATATATGACAAATACAAACTAACATAATATAACACATTTCCAGGAAACATGTGGGCACAAACTTGGAACAACATAGAATCATTTACTCGTCCTTATCCTGATAAAAAGGAAATAGATATAACGAAAGAAATGAAAGCACAAAATTATACGGTTCTTAAAATGTTCCAAATGTCCGACGAATTCTTTAGATCTCTTAATTTGACTGCTATGCCTGAAAAATTCTGGAAAAATTCAATTATTGAGAAACCAACGGACAGAGAGATGGTTTGTCACGCGTCAGCTTGGGACTTTTATGATGGAGAAGACTTCAGGTATATATATCAGATAAGACTTTAATAAATTTATTTAATCGTGTTATAATTTTTCAGCATGAATAAATTTTCTTGCGGTTGTGGGTTTAGTTCATTAACTAAAGGATTTATACATTACTTTGTTTTACTTAGCTCTCTTAAAAATCGTTCAAGTGGTGGTCTCCTTCAAAATTAATTCTTAACATGTCTGGCTTAATTTAGGATCAAACAGTGCACCACAGTCGATTATGAATATTTCCAAACGACTCATCACGAAATGGGGCACATACAATACTTTCTACAATATAAAGACCAACCGGTGATATTCAGAGATGGAGCGAATCCAGGTAATTAAATGAGTATTTTTGTAAAACAGGATCAAAATGTGTACTACAGTGACTATGGAGCATTTGAGGGTAGTTCACCATGAAATGGGCCACGTACAATATTATTTGCAGTACAGAGATAAGCCTGTTGTTTTTCGAGAAGGAGCTAATCCAGGTGATTAAAAGATTAAGTCAAAGTCTGAACATAAGCTTCATACTAACATATTTTTTCATCTAATATACAAACAGCCTTATGTTTTTCCTTATTAAATAACTTTTGGACTCATGGATTAGACAGATACCCAAATAAGTAGAAAATTCTTAATCAGATGCGAGTATAATTGGATGATACATTGAAAGTGGTCCTATTACTATGTGTTAGTATTTAATACCATATCGTATTAATTTTAATATATGTTTTTAAAATTAAACAATTAAGGACCACACTTACCGTATCGGATTATTATTAACATACTGTGTATATTGAATAAAAGGTTTTCACGAGGCGGTTGGTGACACGATCGCATTGTCAGTATCATCGCCGAAGCACCTTCGGCGCGTCGGGCTCGTGTTCGGCGCCGACGACGAGCAGACGGAGATCAACCAGCTCTATAAGATGGTAAACTACTTAGCATGCTCCGTTTTCTTGTAAATAACTTAATCCTAGGCGTTCCACAACATTTTAATGACACTATGAAAGAAACTTCATAAGCTTCTGGTTATATAAGTCATGTGTTACGAGGTTGACTGATTATATAATATTATTCGCTATATAGTACAGACCGAGCCATTACACAAACTTGTAATGTATGGGGTTTTACACTTTGTCTACCATCTTTTCCATTTGTACTATGAGCTCATAATTTACTTTACCAAAGCCTTGAGTTTAGTTGGATCACATGATAAATATCCATATAACCGAAAATTTGAGCTTGCGCTGTCTGCTTTTGTAAGTAGAGAACTCTTTCTGATAAATTGTTACTGATTTTAGGGTATAGACAAAATCGTATTCCTGCCGTTTGCTTACGTCCTGGATCTATTTCGATATGGAGTATTCCGTGGTACGACCACACCCGACGATTACAACTGCCATTACTGGAAGTTGAGGGATGAACTTCAGGGCATCGAGCCGCCCGTTAACAGAACTGAAGAAGACTTTGACGCGGCTGCCAAATACCACGTGTCTGCTGACGTGGAATACGCAAGGTTCGTTTTTATTGAAAAATAGGTAAATGTCAGATAAACAAATGAAATAAAAAGATCTTGCTTCTTGGTAAGTTAAGTTGGCGGCTGATAGGCAACGTAATATATTAATATGTTATAAATAAATAAGGCTATATATATATATATACATTATTTTCAGATATTATGTCTCATTTATAATACAATTCCAATTTCATCGAGCCTTATGTCAACTTGCGGGCGAGTACGTGCCCGAAGATCTCACCAAGAAACTTGTAGATTGTGATATTTACCAGAGCGTTAATGCTGGCAATGCATTGTCGTAAGTATTTTTGGGTTATTAAATGGATTTATGTAGATAGACAATTTGAAGACCTCGGATATATAATTTGTATGTAAAGTGCCTCCGTAAAGGGCGCTGAACAGAAATCAAGATCAGTCAATGGATTACACCTCTCACTAAACTAAACATTGATGTCTTAGAGATTCTTTATTCGATATCGTGTATATTGTTGATTTTTAAATTTATTTCCAGGAACATGCTCCGTATGGGTTCGTCCCGTCCGTGGGCGGATGCTATGGAGGAGCTTACGGGGCAGCGCTCATTGCGCGCCGACGGACTGCTGCAGTACTTCCGGCCGCTCCACGATTGGCTCGCAGCCGAGAACCAGCGTACCGGGGAGTTCGTTGGCTGGGAGTCGAGCAAGATGCGTACGTGACATTGTTCTTGTTGACTGTCTTTTTACGTGAATATATTTAATTTTTAATAAATCCATGGATATCTGTTGATAAAAATGTAATTTGTGTGTTGGTAACTTTTCATCTCCATATAATTATCTTTATTAGACTCAAGTATTACTATCTCGTTACAGAGTACTGCACGGCTGAACAGAAGGCGGCCCTAGAGGCGCGCTCCCCCTCCCCCTCTTCCCCTTCAGCCCCCGCCCCGTCCCCCGCCGCCGCACCCGCGCCACACTCGTGACGCACCGTACTTACCTAGGATAATAGCACCAGTATTCATAATAAATGTTTTTTAATGTACTTAGATGTTTTATTTTTACAACAATAAAAAAGGGCACGATTACTCGTTTTACTAAAAAAAATTCATAAATGCTATACCAGCTGTTAACCGCTACTACTTTTGTTTAGGCCCTTACACTTTTGGAACATAAGTTGAGATTTGGTCGACACAAGACACGGATTTTCAATACGTTAGCTTCTTATACATTTATGTATTGTTTGTATTCGTTATGATGGTGATAAACATTAATGGCGATAATTATTTATTAGCTTAAAGATATGATATTAATCATTATGAACAAATGAGCTTTCAAGTGGTAGCTTTCGAGATAAAGGCATTTAAACAAAAAACTTAAGCATTTTTGTAAGGGTATTGTACTGGTATTTATCAGTCGCAAAATAATACATTGAAAATAAAAGAATAATTTTATAACATTTTGTAAATTTTATTGAGATAGAGCACCATTTTTAATATTGTAATTCTTTTTACGTCAGTGATTTTTACGTTTTGTCTTTGATATCTTAATTAGTATTTGAGTTTTTTTCTTTGAAAAACCACGTCGCTTGCAACCGATGTATTATATCAATAGTATCAAAGTACATAATATCTTTTTTTTTTTTTCATGCAGTATTTCTGTTTTTCACTATACAAAGAGATGTAATTATGGTTTGTCATGCATTGTTCAAACGAAGAGGAGCATCGGTACAAGAGTTAAGGTACACATATTGGATGTGAAGAATAGGCGTACATCGGTGTCTGCAATGTGTGAACATACCATAGATAAACCATTATATTAGATTCGATAAAACACAAATCCTCGCTAGGGAACCCCTCTACATACCAAGATTGATTCGCGAGGCTATTGAAATTAAAAAATATCCCAATTTCGATAGAGAAGATAATTGGAGCTTTCTAACACCTGGACCCACTCATAAATACTGTAAAGTCTCACGTCTGTGACCGCACTGTCAGACCTCAGGATACTGTTAGTGCGTTTTGTCAAACTAAGGAACCGTTGGAGGTAGATGACTAATTAACTGACTTACTGACAGACACATCTCGTCTACCCGTGAACAGGATTGCTGCAAAGCATTCGAAACTTCGGGTTAAAATTTAAATGTAAACAAATTATACGCGAGTTTAATCCGTAAAAAATAGTTTTATTGTAATTATCAAATTTCAATTTTGGAATTTATTTTACAATATGTACGAAATGAAGATAGTAATAAAAAATATATAAATGACGTAGGATTACTTTATCTAAAGTATGTATAGATTGGATGGTCTAGGTATATCCGTTATCGAGATAACTGGACTCAATCTTAAGATTGCATCAAGTACCGAGGGCTTGATATAATTTCAAGATTCATCCCAGGAGTAGTTGCGTTCTCCGTGCGACGGACAACGGACCACTTGGTAAGTGGCAAAAAGTTTTTATATACTTTTAGGATTAGGATTTATTGTTAATAAATTTGATATATTAATGTTTCTTTTAAAATTTAATTATACTTAAATAAATTACAGAAATCTCATTCGATTTGTTAAGTTTTCTTTCGATTTTTAAATTAAATTTTTATTAATAAATTTTTAAAAAAATTATTAAATATAAAATTGGCTTTGCTAGTTACGAATACCTCATCTTCGCACGCAGCCTATTGGATATTTGTGCTCGGAAACTGACATTGAACTACTTACTCGACCACTTACTTGTATATATTGTAAAAGATTTTAGAGTATACTTAAGAGTTTCTTTTTATTTCCATAAATATTTAATTATTTGTTTATACATAGATGTCTTTGGTTGAGCTGAAAATTTCAAAATTTAGAGTTTTTTATAAAAGTTTTGAACAGGTAAGAAAATGGTTAGATAGGAACAGACAAATTGATATCATATTTTGAACGTTTTCACAAAAATGATAAAATATCTTATATGGTTATCTTTGTAATATATAATAATAAATTTATATTATTAAATTTAGTTTTTTCATGAATAGACTACTCTTAAATAACTTTAATACCTTTTAATCCACCTTGACACTTTTAAGCCCATATTTTCACTGCTTTTTATATATATTTTTTTAAAGTCATGCTTATATAAAACATGGTTACTTAATGACCCTTATACCACTGTTCTTTAATGGTTTATTATAAATATACATAATAAGCATAATATAGTCAGTGCTTATAAAAAATAAATAATGAAATAAGTGTTATATATATAATATAATTAGCATATTAAGTAACAATACTACCGTTTTATTTTAATGTTTAAAAATATTTTTTTATTTATTTAGATGATGGTTAAGATTTTAGTAGAATTGGCTCTCGTGGGAGCGATAGCCTCAATCTTCATTGTAGCAGTTCAAGGCCGCGCCCAGGAGAGAGCTGCTGAAGAATCTGCAGGAAGAGACTATTTAAGAATTCTTGATGAACTGACAGGAAAAGCTAAGAATAAGCAAAGCCTAGCCTCATGGAATTATCAGTCAAATATCACTGATTATAATCAGGAGAGACAGGTATAATTATTTTTAAAGGTAACTAATAAAAAAAAAATTGCAAATATTTATAATTTTTATTATATAGCTACAAGTGGCTTTGGAAGTAGCAGAAGAGAAAAAGGAGCTATGGAAAGAAACTATGACTTATTTTTGGCAAGAGTTTGAGGATCCTGACCTAAAGAGAATGTTTCAAAAGTACGCAAAGCTAGGTACATCGGCGCTACCAGAAGATCTTAATCAGAGACTGATTCAAGCCATAAACAACATGCAGTCAAATTACGCAAAAGCATCCATCTGTGACTACAATGATCGTAGCAAATGTGATTTGAAGGTCGAGCCTGGTATGTTGTTTTATATAAAAAATGCCGTTATATTTCTCCTGTATGTCATATAATAATGTATTAAAAATCTTAGAGGTGACGAATATTTTCGCTCAGAGTACGGATGCTGAAGAACTAAAATACACTTGGTTAGAATGGCATAAGGCTGCTGGAGCACCGTCAAAAGGGAACTTCACTGAATATATTAACATGAATAACGAAGCAGCTAAATTGAACGGTATTTGGGAGTTTAATAAATAATATTAATTAAGAGCAATAAAAGATTATTTACTTGTACCAAAAGTTCTTTAAAACCTATTGCAGCAGCCACATTGGTTTGTGGAGTCGATGTAGGAATTAAAAGTTATTAAAGTTATATTACTACTCCATAAGTGTAATTTTGTAATATATTTAACTTAAAAACAAGACTGTATTGAACAACCACATTATTTCAGTTTGATTAATTAATTAGATGAAATTTTTACAAAAAAAAAAAATAATTTCAGGTTATGACAGTGTGGCGGAGTGGTGGCTAGGAGAGTATGAAGAAGCTGACTCGGAACAACAGTTTGCCGATTTATGGGTCCAAATCAAACCTCTATATGACCAAATGCATGCCTACGTAAGGAGGCATTTGAGGCTCAGATACGGGGAAGATGTGGTATCTGCTAAAGGACCCATTCCTTCTCATTTGTTAGGTGTGATCATTTATTGATTTTTATATTTGTTGAAGATAAATAGGAAAACGAAAACCACCACCCACAGCGATCTCTGAATAATGTCCTTCTCTTTTAATAATACAATACTACTCCAAAGATTTTCTTATTTATGAATTCAAAGGTTATATTAAATTTATTAAAAAATTATTAGGAAACATTTGGGCTCAATCTTGGGAACATGTTGAAAAATTTACGAGGCCTTTTCCTGAAAAACCAGATATAGACGTTACTGCAGCTCTAATCAGTCAGGTATTTATTAATATATTTGAATTTTATAGAAATTACACTATCATAAAATTCGTACCATAAACTAAATTTGCAGAACTATACAGCACTAAAGATTTTTAAGACTGCTGAAGAATTTTTCAAATCCTTGAATTTGAGTGGCATGCCTGATCTGTTTTGGGAGAGGTCAATAATAGAAAAACCTAATGATGGCAGAGAAATGGTTTGCCACGCGTCCGCTTGGGACTTTTTTGATTCAGAGGATTTCAGGTAATTAAATAATTTTCAAAACCTTTTGTAAAACTTAACACTACTTAAGAGTTCAAAGTCAACCTTCTAAATTAATAATTATTTGTGTAATATATTCCATATGCTCCTGTTATGTTTAAATACAAAAATATTCATTTTTTTCTAGGATCAAACAATGTACAACAATCACGAGTGCATTCTTTAAGACCACTCACCATGAGATGGGACACATTCAATACTACTTACAATATAAAGACTTGCCTGTTATATACAGAGCGGGAGCAAACCCAGGTTTTTATTTTTTATTTATTAGTGTAACGCAGTAAAAAGATTATAATTTTATATAAATCTGCTACTCACGGTTCCACCCCCTTACAAACGATTTTATTTACTATTAAATTTGCTAAGAGCAGTACTGTAATGTTAGATAGCCTATAGTCTTCTTCATGAACCTGCCTTATAAAATCAGAATGATTTTTTGGCAAGTCCATCAGGTAGTTTCTAAGATAAGCTCGTTTAAACAAACAAACCTTTTCGGTTTATGATATCATTTCGAATCGATAAAGAAGGATGATTTAAACAGTTTTTATGATTATCACTTTCAGGATTCCATGAAGCTATTGGTGATGTCATGTCTTTATCTGTTTCAACTCCAAAACATTTAAGAGTTATGGGTCTCCTGGAGGAGGGGCCAGAAGACTTAGAATCAAACATTAACCAGTTATATAAAATGGTAATACATAAATATTTATATAATATATGAATTCATAATTTATAACGCCTCTATCATTTTAATGTTGCTTTTTCTTTTATTTGTTATAATATTCTTTATAATATATCTTTCTTTTATTATTATATTATTTCCATAGGGTTTGGAAAAGATTATGTTCTTACCATTTGCGTACGTCTTGGACTTATTCCGTTATGGTGTGTTCCGAGGAACCACAAGCGATAAAGACTACAACTGTCACTTCTGGCAGCTAAGAGAATCTTTACAAGGAGTCGAGCCACCAGCACCTAGAAGTGAAGCAGACTTTGACCCTGCTGCTAAGTACCATATTGCAGCTGATGTTGAATATATGAGGTAACGATAATTTTTTTATTTGTTTTATCTCTTTACAGGGATTAGGTTTTTTTAAATAAAAAGTGAGAGTTGCAGATTGTTTTTGGAGAAAAGTAATTATAATAGATATCATAATTGTTCTAGGTACTATATTTCCTATATAATTCAGTTCCAATTCCACCGGTCTCTGTGCCAGTTAGCAGGAGAATATATCCCTGGAGATCCAGACAAACTCCTCTCCAACTGTGATATTTACAACAGTCCTGCTGCAGGAAATGCTCTAGGGTGAGTAATTGTTGAAATAAAAAATAACTAACGAATTGCCACATAACGATATTTGGCTAAATTAAAATATAAAATTATAAAAAAACAATTTCATTTGCAGTAAAATGTTACAAATGGGTTCTTCAAAGCCGTGGCCAGATGCGATGGAAGCCCTCACTGGTCAGCGTAAAATGGACGCAAGTGGAGTTCTTGAGTACTTCGAGCCCTTGTACAACTGGCTGAAGGAAGAAAACGAAAAATCTGGCGAATTCATTGGATGGGAACCTAGTAACGTCCGTATGTATCTGTTGTCTTTTACATTGTTTATCGAAGAGTAATGGTTTTTCTTTTAGTTTTTGTTCATATAAATGTAATGAAAAAGTTAGATTAAATATAAACGATGCTATTAAAAACAATGTTTGATATATTTTTTTTAGAATATTGCACACCTGAGCAAAGAAATAGTATGGAGAGTTCTGGTTTCGAAGAGAGATTGGCTAAGCACATGGGCCATTGAACATTAAAATTTTAATAAAATAAATTATTTATTCCTTATGAATAGTTTTATTTATCTTATAACAAAATATGACCCGCGTTATTTTATTCATTCCTTATTATTTATATATTTTTTGCAGCCATGACTACAATTATATATAATTATCCTTCTATACACATGTTAATACTATCGGTATTTGCCCTACCGATGTATAATTGTATCAAAACACTAAAACAAAGACGAAAGACAGTCTCATAAGTCTTATAAGTAAAATGAAGTGTTAAAATTAGAAGAAAAAAAAGGAAAGATCCACACAAGTTTACACGTGTAGGCAGATTTCAATATTGTTTTATTTTATAAAAGACGAAGTGCTGTCTAGAGTATTAGGCATATTGTTTTTATACAAGCCAAGCCAAAGTTTGACACATTCCAAGTAATGGTAAGTGGTAACGTGGTTGAAGATGGTAAGTCGTAATAGCCTATTCACTCTTGCCTTGAAGATACCTACTTTATATCGAAATATAATGTGGGTGACTGAAATATCACTGCATCGACACTGATGCAGGCAAGTTATTCCAGTCCTTCGCAAGTAATTCCAATCAGCTTCTTTGCTGGCTTCTCAAATGAATCCAGAGCTGCAAGGTGTCCTGCTGAAGCACTGGCTTTTATCTGACCGCAATACTCGACCTTATATGTACTCTATATAATGTTAGGAGTTGTCCCGGTATAGAGTATTTTCGGAACTTTGCAAGATCGCTAAGCTATCTGGCAGCTGCCCTTGCTCTGGATTCAATTCAAGATATAGGTTCGAAGAAATCTCTATCCCTAACAACTAGAGGCGGTTACTTTTATAAATTAGGAGCCAAAGTGTTTACTTTTGGCATTAAACAGACACGTCTGCATTTTGGTGGCATTGAATGTGATAAGATTGGCAATGCCCCATTCGAATATTGTCTGAAGTTTGTTACAGAAACGGTAAAGCGTCCCAGCGTCAAGTATCGAAGTATCAATAGAGATTCGATCGAGAGAGGGGTCTCTCTTTCACTCTGTACTGGATCTCTACAGACCCGAGCACACAGCGCATATCTTCCTAATCTTCATATCCATAGATACCGGGTTTAGGCACATGGTTTTTATGCAGCCGAAAAAGATTTATTTCGGAAAAAGAGAAACTCCGGCATTTATTGTTAAGTATTCTAGAATTAAAACAGAGTTTATATGGATGGGTCAGTATAGACGATACTACACTCTCCATAACTCTTTATTAGTGATGAAGATTTTTGGCATCGAAATATTGCAATCAGGAAGATGCGCTGGAATGATGTTGCCAGTGTCTAGTTGAAAATTACCAAAAAAAAGAGAAGTCAATAAATAGATTTGCTTTCTCTTTTGTTGCATGGGTAAGTGAGCCATCAAGTTTTCAGGTCAGGTCAGGAGAAAGACCATAGAGCCCGATTTCCAGATGTTCAGATAGAGACCTTTTGATCAATTCAAGTGATTCGATCGAAACTAGATTTCTGTAATGCCTTTTAGTAGGACGTGGCAGCTTTATTCTTAGACCTTACATCCGTAACTTTGCGGTTTTAAGCATGAACTTAATGAAGGTAAGCCGAATATTTTTGCTTTGCAGCAAAAGTACAGTCAGCATTAAAACCATGGATAAACTTTGCCACCAATGGGTACGCCGACAAAAGAATGTGTCTCCATCGACTGAAACACCACATCGGTTATTTCATCCGCGTAACTTGACGGATCAGCAGAAGAAAATTATACCTGTCGAAAAGTATAAAACGAAGACGAATGAGAAAGAGGTTCAAAGACAACGCAAAATTTAGGGCGTCTCTTCCAGCGTAGTCTGTCTTCTGGAATAAAAACAGTCAATCTTGATGAAAGGCATTAAAATTCCCCAGAAAGCCAAGCTGTGCAAAGAATACCGATGCAAAAGCCATATCAGCACCCTCACTGAGATATTCAAATAAACGATTTATCGCCTGATCACTACTATGCGAAAGGTAGATACAAGAACACAGGATTTTTTTGTTTCCTGTGTCTACTAATACCAATAAAGAAGAAAAAGCGGGATTTTCAAGGTGGCGGAGATTTTGAAAACAGAGGTCAGTTCGCGCCTACTCACACAGACCCCGGTACGTGAGTGGAAATTTTGCTCCAACGTGTACCTAAGAAACCCGAGGTAAGCTGCGGCTTGTGAAAAGCAATTATATCTGCGTCTCAAAAAAACCAAGTGTGGCGTCCGATATTAGTTATCCACATTAAAATTGAAAAGAAGTGCCACCGCTGTTAAGCCTTGTTCTTTCTCATTTTTCTTTTCATAATTATAAAAAATGTTTTAGAGTGAATATGAGAGATGGCAGTTGAACGAGACGTTACGTGTTAAAATCAACGTCGAAGTTATGGTTATCATTTTATTGAAGTCTAGCTTGGAAAACTCGGGGACGTCCAGATCTCTTCAAGGATCGCCATCGGGCCTTCTCACCTGGTTGCCAATCAGAACTATAAGCCACCCTGGGATTTTTCAAAGTTTACGGGGCAGTCTTTTTTGGGAGGCTGATCTACAACTTCGGACTAAAACTGCAGGTAGTCAGCCAGCGAAGAACCTATTCTTCAGTTCCCGCTACCCTCCTCCATTAGGCAATTTACATAACAAACACTATATCTCCGTCAACTTGGTTTGCCAACACGACGCAGCTGTGCAGACCGATTTTCCGTAAATGCCTTCATCGTAGGGGGTCCGGAATACGACTAAGTCGCTTGACGACACAATTTAATAAGTTATTTTATAATAATAAGTTAATTGTTTTGTTTCACTATTACATATTATATTTAATATTATGTACGAAAAGAAGTAGTAGGAACAATAATATGAATGATGTTAAACAGATAGTTTATCTAAAGTATCTATAGATTTGATAGTCTACGTATACAAGTTACCGAGATTACTGTACTAAATCTTAACATAAATTCAAGTACCGAGGTGCTTGATATTACTTCAAGATTCATCCCAGAAGTAGTTTCGTGCTCCGTGCGACGGACAACGGACCACTTGGTAATAAGTAACATAAGTTTTTATTTACTTTTAAATAATTTTCATAAGGTATATATTTTATTAAATCATATAGTTTATTGTTAATTCATTGGAAATCTTAATTCGCCTAAAATATTAAGGTTTAATTATACTTACATAAAAAACAAAAATCTTAGCAATTTGTTAAGTTTAGTAAAAGTAGCAATTTCGGAAAAAACTCTAGTTGGGAATGTCTGATGTTCACACGCAGGCTATTGGGTGTTAGTGCTCGGACTCTGACATTGAACTACTTACTCGACAATACGTACAAGGTTGTAGGTTTGTCTTAAGATTTTATTTTTAGTATCAAGAATGTAAAATTACTTATTTACATTTTGAAATTTTGGGCTTTGGCTGTCTGAAACTAACGATTTTTTCATAAAAGTTCCGAACAGGTAAGAAAATGCCACGCTCGTTTATACTGATTTGCAGCATGTATAAAAAAGTTAAAAACCCTTATTGTTGTTGTTAACGTTTTGCCTAGAGAAGCTAATTCTGAAACAATAGCTTAAAATGGGTGACCATAAAAATTAATACTGGATTTATATTTTTATAGAAATTATTTGATTTCGCAAATGATGATGCCTATTGACTAGAATTTCGAGTCTCAATTTTTGCAGAGAAAACTTCTGTCGATATATAAAAAATGTAATAATGATAAATTGACCTCTAGTTCAATAAAAGTTTTAAATATCAAGCAATAATTTAGAACATAAAAGAAACAGCGGCATAAACGGAGATCTAGAAAATTTCTTATTTGTTTATTATAACGTTTTTGAGCCAACAATATTGATATATTAAATGCAGTACAACTATCGGAGTAAATATTTTGTTTGCTACAAATTCAGTCTTTAATCTTACTAAATGCAGACAAAATATAAAAGAAATATAAAGCCAATTATATAAATATTGAGTTTTATTCTACATAACATCATCAAAATTTTTATTTTTCAAGTAAAATTATTGAAATTTTAATTTTTTTTATAGTTTATTTCTCGAAGTATCGAGTTCTCTCTTCTTTTTTCCTTTTAGAATAAGGCCAAGTTCCACGAGATTTTTGAAAAAAAAAGCAAAAGAAATATATTTAATTTATAAAAGTAACAGTTTTTTTGGAAATTTTAGTGATTATTTAAATAAGGATGAGATAACGAAAGTTACTAACTAAATAGTCCAAAAATATAGTTTTATAACCCAATATCCATTTTATTATTACATAAATATGAAATATACGTAATAATCATAAATATGAAAAAAAAACAAACATATACTCTCACTTGAGACGAAATAAAAGACTAATATGGTTCTATTTTGCATGGCGTCGTCAGCTCATTTGTTTCGGCCAAAACTTTTCAAAAGACTTAAAATCCTTCACAAGCATGACAGACAGGCTAACACACTAATTCATTTGCATATAAACAAATGGCAGCATTTAGGAAAATAACATCAGTATGTAATGAGTTTTTGGCATTAAAAGTACTAAAAGTGATAAATGTGTTCTCAAAATGCCTTGTGGATATTGTACGGAAACCACAAAAAAAGTTTTAATGGTAAGTTTATAATCACGTGGTTTTATTACCAACCAAACGTCCTGAAAGAAATATGTGTATATATACTTTTTATTCATTCTCTGCTTCATACAGTTTAGTAGCTACCGTCTAACTATTCAAAAATATTTATAAAATTACCCACACTAATTATAAATTATCCATACAATTTAGAGCAAGTAGTAACAGATAAATTGATATCATATTCTGAGTGTTTTCACAAAAACGATAATGTATCTGACATGATCGTCTGTGAGATATGATATTCAATTTATCAACACAACTTCTTCAATATATTCCTCAATTTGTTATTTTTATTTATATTCTATTCTTAGGAAATGTTACATAAATTTAGTTTTTCTTGAACGGTCTACACACGAATGATTGACTTCTTAGTCCACCTTGATACTATTGAATCTGCTGCTTCAAATATTATTTATCATTATTTCAAACTCACCAAAAAAAAAAATTCTCAAAAAAAGTTAAGTAAGCCTCGATTAAAATAAATTCAAAAATACCGACTTCGAACAACAACGCCTCAGAAATCTAATAAAGTTAAAATACGAAATTAATATACTAAAATAGGAACCATCTTAATTAATTTAATTTAATTCGATTTAATTGTTTTAATATTTTATGTATAAATAATTATATTATTTAGAACTTAATATTTGAATTGCTTTTCCTTTTTACAATAATTTTACAATAGTTTGGTTTAAAAATTTCAATGTCTATTTCTTAATTTTCGTTTATACGGTTTAACTTTTTTAGTTGCTGTACAAAGTTGTGCAAAATTTTTTTTGGGTCGATTGAAAACTAATAATCGAAATCGAGTTATTATATTTCATTCAATATATTAGTATACTTAAGCTCTCCATATATTGTTATAAAATGCCTGAATATTATACCTTGACTAATATTTATGTAACACTTTAGAGATAATTTGAACATAATATACTTGATATTATGTTCAAATTATCAATTATATACTGTAATTTGAACATAATATACTTAATATTATGTTCAAATTACAGTACAGATTATATTATCAAAAAATCATAAAAACCGGTCAAGTACTTTTTGAGATAATTGATGGAATCTGAAATAAAATACGTAAATTTTAGTATTTTCTAAAAGTAATAACTGAATGTTGCTTAAGTATACTATATATTATATACCAAAATAGTCCTTGAAGAAAGTATTTTAAATTGGAGGAAGAGTCATTAAAATATTTAAAAAAACTCGATAAAGAGATAATCACAGATTTTACAAACATAAATTCACAAAAGAGAATAAAGAAAAACGGTGAAACAAAAATAAACCTTTCTTTTTTCTTGAAGCCATTGAATAGCTTGCAGACTAGTCTGTAATTGTAAAGTGATTTATTATAAATAAATTAAGTTATTATATCTAATATATATAAATACATGATGAAATCGGTGTTATGAATATTTATATAAGAAATATCTTCAGCATATTATTTAATGGAACTTCTCTATTTTATCGAAATATTTAAATGTTTTTTTTTATTTAGATGATGGTTAAGATCTTAGTAGAATTGGCTCTCGTGGGAGCGATAGCCTCAGTCTTCATTGTAGCAGCTCAAGGTCGCGCTCAGGAGAGAGCTGCTGAAGAATCTGCAGGAAGAGAATATCTAAGAACACTTGATGACTTAACAGGTAAAGCCAAGAATAGACAAAGCATAGCATCATGGAATTATCAATCAAATATCACTGATCATAATGAAGAGAGACAGGTAAGCACGACAACGCTCATCGCCGTATACGATTAAAAAATAACTTTTTATATATTCATAATCATAATTATATAGATGCAAGTGGCTTTGGAAGTAGCTGAGGAGGAAAAGGAGCTTTGGAAAGAAACTATGACTTACCTTTGGCACGAGTTTGAAGATCCTGACCTAAAGAGAATGTTTGAAAAGTACGCGAAGCTAGGTACATCGGCGCTACCAGAAGATCTTAATCAGAGACTGATTCAAGCCATAAACAACATGCAGTCAAATTACGCAAAAGCATCCATCTGTGACTACAATGATCGTAGCAAATGTGACTTGAAGGTCGAGCCTGGTATGTTATGTTTTATATTTAAAATGCCGTTATATTTGTCCTGTATGTCATATAATAATGTATTAAAAATTTTAGAGGTGACGAATATTTTCGCTCAGAGTACGGATGCTGAAGAACTAAAATACACTTGGTTAGAATGGCATAAGGCTGCTGGAGCACCATCAAAAGGGAACTTCACTGAATATATTAACATGAATAACGAAGCAGCTAAATTGAACGGTATTTGGGAGTTTAATAAATAATATTAATTAAGAGCAATAAAAGATTATTTACTTGTACCAAAAGTTCTTTAATACCTATTGGAGCAGCCACAATGGTTTTTGGAGTCGATATAGAAATTGAAAGATATTAAAGTTATATTACTACTCCATAAGTGTAATTTTGTAATATATTTAACTTAAAAATAAGACTGTATGGAACAACCACATTATGTCAGTTTGATTAATTAATTAGATGAAATCTTAACAAAAAAATAATAATTTCAGGTTATGACAGTGTGGCCGAGTGGTGGCTAGGAGAGTATGAAGAAGCTGACTCGGAACAACAGTTTGCCGATTTATGGGTCCAAATCAAACCTCTATATGACCAAATGCATGCCTACGTTAGGAGACATTTGAGACTCCGATACGGGGAAGATGTGGTATCTGCTAAGGGACCCATTCCTTCTCATTTGTTAGGTATGATCATAATAATCAAACATAATTAATTATTTTTATATTTGTTATAAAGGCGAACCACAACCTCTAATAATCTATGGTATCCTTTCCTTTTAATAATACGATACGACTCCAAACTTTTTTATTTATGACAACAAATTTTATAATATCCATTTTATTTAAAAATTACTAGGAAATATTTGGGCTCAATCGTGGGAAAATATCGAGAAATTTACGAGGCCTTTCCCTGAAAAACCAGACGTAGACGTGACTGCAGCTCTTATCAGTCAGGTAATTATTATTACACTTGATTTTCTTAAATTAATATGATTAAATATTTCATACCATCATTCTCCTTGCAGAACTACACAGCATTAAAGATTTTTAAGACTGCTGAAGAATTTTTCATCTCATTAAATTTAAGTGGCATGCCTGATCTTTTTTGGGAGAGGTCAATAATAGAAAAACCTAATGATGGCAGAGAAATGGTTTGCCACGCGTCCGCTTGGGACTTTTTTGATTCTGAGGATTTCAGGTAGTTAAGCCACCTTTTAATTTTGCAAATTTGGACTATTTACCAAAGATGCCATTTAAAGCGGCAGTCCGTTGGTCTGGCACTTACCTAACTAATTTCAAATCTTGTGTAGTACCAAATCTGATTTGTTTAATAATTCATTAGAAGTGTCTAAAGCTCAATCGTAGGTCTAATCCTATTTTTAAAATTTATAAAGGATTTTGCAAAATCTGTGAACAATTACAAAGTTTTTCAGTTTGCGAACGATTAAACGATTGTTAAACCTATTTATAACAGCGATGAGCTCTTTTGAGAAAGATATTGGTAGGTTGTTTTTAGGGTGTATAAACAGCAGGAGCGTGATATAAAACAATATTTCTATACCTTTCAATCACAACCGAATTTATATTTATAACGAACATAATATAAATAAAAAGAATAAAGATAATTTGAAGAGATTTACAAATATTTTAAACTTCAGTATAGAGATACTAAATTCAATTTTCAAAATTATGTAATCTCTATTAAATTAAGAACTTTAAATTTATTTGATTTTATTTGCAGAAACAGCAAAAATTTTAAATGTCCACAAACTAAAATACTCCTCTTCAACTGCTAGTTCGTAGTATATTGGTACAGCGTGTTCACAAAAATAATATAAAAAGTGCGCAGCGTAATTTTTTTTGTTACCTGACATACAGTCATAGACATCAATTCATATGTTAAATATTAACAAAAATTAACGAAATATGTCACAAATTTAATATTTATATTATTTTTATATAAATTACTCAATAACAAAGAGATAGCTCATATTTATTGACATAAATAACATAACATTCCAAGTATTTCCTATTTTTGTGCATCGCAAAAATTTAGGAAATAACACCCTCTAACCAAAATACAATCTTTCATGTCCAGGATCAAACAATGTACAACAATCACGAGTGAGTTCTTTAAGACCACTCACCATGAGATGGGACATATTCAATACTTCTTACAATACAAAGACTTGCCTGTAATATACAGAGAGGGAGCAAATCCAGGTTTTAATTTTTATTTATTAGTGTAACACAGTAAAAAGATTATTATTTTAAATAAATAGCATATGTTACTTGCAGTTCCACCTCCTTACAAACGTTTTTATATAATATTAAAAGCAGTACTGTAATGATAGATAGCCTATAGTCTTCTTCATGAACCTGCCTAATAAAATCAGAAAGATTATTTTCAAGTCCATCCGGTAGTTTGGAAGATACGCTCGTTTAAACAAACAAACTTTTCCGGTTTATGATATTATTTTATAAATATACTACAACTGGTGCCTTAATCGATAAAGAAAAATTATTTAAATAGATTCTATGATTATCGCTTTCAGGATTCCATGAAGCTATTGGTGATGTCATGTCTTTATCTGTTTCAACTCCAAAACATTTAAGAGTTATGGGTCTCCTGGAGGAGGGGCCAGAAGACTTAGAATCAAACATTAACCAGTTATATAAAATGGTAATACATAAATATTTATATAATACATGAATTCATAATTTATAACGCATCTATTATTTTAATGTTGCATTTTTTTTATTTGTTATAATATTCTTTATAATATATCTTTCTCTTATTATTATATTATTTCCATAGGGTTTGGAAAAGATTGTGTTCTTACCATTTGCGTACGTCTTGGACTTATTCCGTTATGGTGTGTTCCGAGGAACCACAAGCGATAAAGACTACAACTGTCACTTCTGGCAGTTAAGAGAATCTTTACAAGGAGTCGAGCCACCAGCACCTAGAAGTGAAGCAGACTTTGACCCTGCTGCTAAGTACCATATTGCAGCTGATGTTGAATATATGAGGTAACGATAATTTTTTTATTTGTTTTATCTCTTTACAGGGATTAGGTTTTTTTTTAATAAAAAGTGTGAGTTGCAGATTGTTTTTGGAGAAAAGTTATTATAATAGATATCATAATTGTTCTAGGTACTATATTTCCTACATAATTCAGTTCCAATTCCACCGGTCTCTGTGCCAGTTAGCAGGAGAATATATCCCTGGAGATCCAGACAAACTCCTGTCTAACTGTGATATTTACAACAGTCCTGCTGCAGGAAATGCTCTAGGGTGAGTAATTGTTGATAAAAAATAGCTAACGAATTGCCACATAATGATATTTGGCTAAATTAAAATATAAAATTATAAAAAAAACAATTTCATTTGCAGTAAAATGTTACAAATGGGTTCTTCAAAGCCGTGGCCAGATGCGATGGAAGCCCTCACTGGTCAGCGTAAAATGGACGCAAGTGGAGTTCTTGAGTACTTCGAGCCCTTGTACAACTGGCTGAAGGAAGAAAACGAAAAAACTGGCGAGTTCATTGGATGGGAACCCAGTAACGTTCGTAAGTATCTGTTGTCTTTTAAATCCTTTATAGAAGATTAATGGTTATTTTTATTTTTATTCTCTCTTAGTTTTTGTTTTATAAATTTAATAAAAACGTGAGTGTAAACATATTTTTTTTTTTTTAGAATATTGCACCCCAGAGCAAAGAAGTATTATGGAGAGTTCTGGTTTCGAAGAGAGATTAGCTAAGCACATGGCCCATTGAACTTTAATATGTTAATAAAATAAATTATTTATTCCTCATGAATAGTTTTATTATTATTTTTTTACAACTAATATAATCCACTTTCCTTCATTAGTTTCTGGTTTTCTTATATTTACACTTTTGTGATCCATGACTAACATAGAAATATAAAAGCGAAAGCCACCCACTCACTCATCACAAAGTCTTGAAAACTACTGAGCCAATAAAAATGAAATTTGATCGGAAGATAAATTGTAAATAGGAGACATCCGCTAAGAACAAATTTTTAGAAGTTCTTTCCTGAGAAGGTGAAATAGAGGTTGCAAATTTGTACGAAACTTCCTCATTTTTTATATTAGACACAAAACAAAAATGACTGAAATTCTCATCTATATTAACTATTGTCAAGCTCTTTGCTTCAATATATAATTTTGTAAAATTTTTAAAATAAAAGAAAAAAGCAAAGATCAGTAAAAGTTTTTGTGTAAAAGCAGTCTTATAATTTTAATGATCTTCTTTTACTTTATTGTAGAAGAAGCTCCTTGTAGAGTATTACGCGTACTTAAAAGACCTGTGTAGTATGTTTTATTTAGATGAATACTCAAGTAATTATCTATTGAATACCAGAATTATGTTGCAAAAAATTATGTACAGTTTGTGACAAACAGCAAAAGAACACTACGATCATTAATTTAATGAATTTTGGTTCATTGTATTTTTTTTTAAATCCCAGGAAAAATAATAAAATGATCTCATAATCTTATGGTTCTGAATCAGCTTTATTGAAATTCATTTACTTAAAATGACTCACATCAGTTATAATGATGGGAAAAAATTATATTGTTTGCCATTTAATAAATTGTTGTTATTTAAACTCGATCATAATATTGTTAAATATTTTATCAGTAATATCATACATAAAATTATGCTAACATGGTTTTTATTTTTAATAATAATAACAACAATGTTTATTTATTTATATTTTTGTTTACTTTGAATCCATATCAGTGGTCACTTGTGTACGACAATGTGAAAAGGCAGGAAGCTCTGATCTGAAAAGAACCACACAACAAACTGAGACGGTTTTTTTTATTGTGATCACTGTTTTACAAACGTCAAAACATTAAATATATAGTTTTAAATAAACACGATAATGCTGTGATAAATCATATTTATGATGTTTCAAATTGTCTCTTTACCTTGTTATTTAATTCAATTATATCTATTCATTACGCGCACGAGTGACGAACCATGGCGTACTTACTCAAGGTTCGAACTAGGAGCCTGCACAATGTCACGCTACGTTAATATCTTCGGAATCACTGATGTTGATTTTGGTTTGTTGATTGAGTTGTTTTGTTGTTTTGTTTTGTGTTTGTTTGCTGTTTTTGGTTGTTTTAGATACAAATACTAAAGCATTTGGAATATAAACCCATCACTTAAATAGCTGAATCTGAATTTGAAAATGGTAAACCTATTTTAATATATATATTTTTTAATATTAATGTGTTAGGTTTTACGCTACTTACTTATTTACTTGAATTAAATTAACAAATTAAATTAAATGTATTTTTAAAATTTATTTTAAAATATCGATTTATTAAGAATATTTTCAAAAGTATATTTTAATAATCAAGAAGCTTATTGTTTCAAGGAGATATATTATAAATATATATAGTATACTTTTATTTGTTTGTTTATATTAATATATTCAGTAGCAGGACGTAACGTACGTAATAAAGGTACATTACAATTATCTGAGCGCGGTGTTCCCACGATCGCAGGCTACAATAGGAAAACTGTGTATTGTACTTCGAGACGTTTGTCGTTAATTTTATAGCACAGAATTATAATAAAATATCTCTAAAAAGACGTTATAAAAAAACAACCGAAATTACTAATTGAACTTAGTAAGCTTATTAAAGAAAAATAATTTTATACATTTTTATATTGTGGCAATATTAAAAGTCAAATAAAATAAGAGATATTTTTGTTAACAGGCGTGGTCTGTAGCAAGATAACAAAGCGAAAGCAAAGCGATAATGTTACGAAATAGGGCGTAAAGGAAATTGTGAACTAAAAAACTACTTTAAACTTCATTACGTAAGCCTGTGTCAGCAAGTTCATGTTACTTTACAGATTTAAATTTAAAATATTCAACATTTAATAAACGACATATTTTCATACATTTCATTCTTCATACACTTCATACATTTTAATTTGACTTAATTCTATTTTAAAATACTTGCACACAAATTTAATTTTTTTATAATAAAATTACACTTAAAAGAAAATATATAATTTATATATTTTAAAAATTTGTTGAACACTTTATAAAGTTGATTTATTTGGAAATGAACACTAATTGTTAAACGATGTAAGAGCGACGCTCCTTCTTGTACTTCTTTGCATAATTGTCATTGAAGCTTTCGTTACTGGGAAATACGTATTTGGTAATTTAAACTTATATACTACTTTTCGAGAACAATAGAGTCAAACACATCGCTATGACCTAAAAAAAATAACATCATGTATTTTAAACAATATGTAATACGTATTTTTTTATAATTAAATGCGTAAACAAATTATGTTTGTCATGTATGTATGTAATTATATCTTCAGAGAATAAAATCAGTTATTAATTTAGTGAAATTTATTAAAACTAAGACCTTAAATACTATAATATAAATTAGTCAGTAAGAAAACTGAAAAGATCCTGATACAAACTATCCTTGGAAAATATTCGGTATTCATATACATTTTTGATCTGTAGCTTATCTTAACATATGATGCACGTCGCAAGGTCTTCTTCGCTTTATACTTACCGTACAAAACAAAGCTAATTCACACGGCCCCGGCTTCACCGCCACTGAACAGTTGTCGACGCGAGCGCACTGAAGCACCACGCACCATTGGTCGCTGAAAGTTGATAATTTGTAATACTTTGGGCCAGTCAATCATGGCCTGTGCTATAAAACGAATACTTATAAAGACTCTGTTTCAATTTACACTAGTCTCAATTTTATTCGCCGAACCACAGTTAGATCTTCCACACCTACCTCAAGTGTCTTCACAGCGTAGTCCTTACAGCTTCGGACTTTCCAGTACACAATCTAATTTACCTGGAAATCAATATGATATAAATCGCAATTTTCAATACAGTACTGCCAGACCTTCTGGCTCTACACCAGGGGTTTATCCAGTTTCTTCTACTCCATACAGCCAGATAAACCCAGCTATAAGTAACAATGGTTATCCGAGTTTGGATTATGAGAACGGACGGAATCCTAGTTCAACACTGCGCTCAATCGATGATAGAACTCGTGAAGACAGGATTGATATCACAAACGATGCAAATTTTCGCCGAAACGATCCAAATTTCGCAAGAAATGATCCTAATTACGTCGGCACAAATCCCTACAATTTCAACGGGGAAGTGAACTCTAATCATATTGATGATAGGTTTAACCACGCAAGTTTGCAGCAAATAAGGGATTTTCTTCACCAAGCAGATGACCAGGCTTCCAAGGAATGTACGAACAACGTAGCAGCTCAATGGAATTTCGAAACCGATGTGAATGATGTAACCCAACATGCGGCTGTGAGTATTGATCATTTTCTATTGTTTGCTTATTAATATGTAACTGATTCTGAAGATAACGTTCTTTCAGTTGATAACATTATGCAATATATTCTATTCACTATATATTATTATTCATTAATTTTTTTAATCTATAAGATTTCTTTCACTACATTTTTTTTTGTTAAATCTCATAAAAAACTAAGATTTAATAAATGATTGTCATGCCTTTTAAGATTTTTTTAAAATATTTGTTCAATAACTTTTGAAAGGTTAATTGTGGTATCCAAAACCTACATCATTGTTTTCTTTAACGTCACTATAAACAAAGGCATGCCTAAATTTACTAAGAATATTCATAATAAGTTACGTAACAAATTTTTAAATCTTCTTTCTAAGAGATAAAATTTTAAATAAATAAGTAATAAATTGGATGATATCTAAAATCTAATTTCTAATCGAGAATGAGAACCCAATGATTTGCATCGTCTGTTTAAGTGTAGAGACAACAAAATAATATTTAAATATATATAACAATAACCCCGTAATTTTTTTTAAAAAGCATACAAAATTATTGATATAAAAAATTTAAGGAATTACAAACGACTGTTTTTTGAGATTACTGTCAAATATACAATATGACTCTAACAATACAATTTTATGAAAATAACGTTATACGTGAGAAACGGCATTATTGTTTCCATGAACATCGAGTTAAGTTGTTTCATAAAATAACTATGGTTTTAAAGTTCTTTTTATTAATAATAATTACTTTTTTATAAATAAAGTTGAAACTATCTCTCGTCTGGCTTATATTGACTGAGAAATATCCATGCTATCCATCTATATTTTTAAGGAAAGGTTTTCTTTAAACTTTTCAAGTGATAATATTTAAATTAAAATAAAATAAAAAATAAAATTAGTGTTGTTACTGTATAAAATTAGTGTTGTTACTGTATTACTACAAACGAGAGGATTTCCCAAAGGTCGTAGATTTGAGTGTTGTCAATGTCGATAAATTATTCTATGTTTCAAAAGAACTAAAAAAGCGCGCGCAAAATTTCGCCATGCAAAGTCTATGGGAAAAATTAATTTTTTGACTAATTACTGCAATTAGGCTAATGAGATTTGAGAGTTGTCACTATTTTTCAGCAGTGTAGCATAATGAGACCTTTGATTTGAGCCATCAACGATATTTTTCCCTTTAGTGGTTCTCGAGCTACAGTGTCCCAACGAAATCGCTTCCTGCATTAATATATAAGATTTTTTCTAGTTTCGACTGTTTATATACATTTTCATGACTCGTAGTATATTGTAGTTTTGTTTATTGAGAAGCTGAATGTTATTAAACATATATATTTTTTTAATATAAGTTATTTAATAATAATAGGTTTATGTTTTATATATAACCTTATGATAAAAATATTTGAAGTATTCTATAATTTGGCATTTGATTACATGAAAAATGGTATTTCAGGACAATTACAGTCTAGGGGGGGGGGGGTTTCGAATTGAGAGAAAATAGCTACCGTCTAGGTAAGCGTGATACGTCTCAGTCTATAGTCATGCTAAACATGAGACATACTGTAGTCAAACATATTACGCAAATAAAAATGTTGATATTCGATCCGGCCTATTTTCATTTCTTATTTTTGCAAGAATTGGTGTGAAATTATATAAGGCATACATCATGAACTATTATGAATTGTTGTTGTATTTTCATCAACAACAACTTATTTTTATAAAATATATAAATGTTCTCTTCAACCTTAAAAATTTTAAAAGAAATGCAAGCAAAAACCTTCTTAAGACACTTTGTTTCAGCGCTGTCGGTATCAGTATACCAAATGGCAGCAAAAAGCAAAAACCAATTCTTTAATAAATAATATATATATATATCAATGTAATTTTCGGCTACAATTATGACACATACTTAAAAAAAACACGTAACATTTTATACGTAAAATAATTATATTTTAACTAATATATATACTAGGAGCTCGAACCAGACACCAATTGACTCGTTACGCTCAATTAAACCTGGTACATTTACATATTTAGTTTATGTCAAAAATTATTATATTGTTTCTTTTAAACGTAAGTATAATGCTGTCTAAAGGGTGGTCCATTGATTAGAAATGGCAAGAAACTCCATTGATATACTGTTTGAGAAAAAAATACAAATTAAACCTTTCTTGATTTCTTGTTTTTTACATTTAAATACAATATTTTTCCCTATTTTGTCTCGTTTAATATATAGCACATATATTTTTTTAACACATTGAAAAAACCGTGGAGACTTATGTCAAACAATATTAATGGAGAAATGCTTATCCATTGAAATCTATACCATTGTTTCTGTGGGAATCCTAACCCGGATACTTTCCAAACATGTTATTATTTAAATAGAACGACAGTACGATGTTGTAATAAATTTAGGTTAATATAGAGGGATTTTTAATGCTTTTAGGGAAAAAAAAAATTTCTTCGTTATCAGTTTTATAATTGAATATAATTTATTTATCATAATAAAAAAAAAATCTTATATTGTTATTTTTTGCTTTCAAACTACTGTTATATACAGTTTTTTGTAGTATGTGTTAATATAAAACAATAGATTGGACATTTAAGTTGTATATCGTTTTTTATTATAAGTTTTATTTAATAGACTATTTATTACCCGTTGTTCCACTCGTAGATGAACCATTTAATTTATTATTAGAATAAGTAAGAGTAGCAGAATATATAGAATTTATTTATCATAACCCAACCTATCATAATCAGAAAGAATTTTTCATTGGGTAGTTTCAGAGATAACCGCTATAAACAAAATAAATTTTGCCGTTTTAGAACATTAATATTATGTATATTCAGGAAGTAATTTGCTTATTGTAATATTAATCGTGACTGGATGTAGGCTATAATTCTCACGGTGTATTTATTAATTTATATACTATGATTATAATCGTTTGATAATATTTACATAAATATAAATTGTTACTCTTTCAATTATTTTTATCTCGTGTCAGCAATCAGATTATTGTCAATGTTTTGTTGGATGTAAAGGATTAGTTTATTCATTACTTTGATTCTTTTGTTTAAATTTTCATAACAAATTTGATCTTTAATTTGACTAGTTTTTTTACTTCTGAAGCTGTTATTGCTATACTACGCCTCCGAGGAGAAGGAGGAGCTGCCTATATGGGACTTCCAGCAATAACATAAAAGATGTTGCCATTTTTAAGGTTACTCACTAAACAAGACAGATGGCGTCGCTGTCCCAGTGGGACACCACGAGTTCGCTTTGGCAATCAATTTCGCCTGCGGTAGTCTCCCCAAAAGCAGACGACTGACCACCGGTCGATTATGACCCAGCGGTTAGACAGATGTTCAATCCGCCAAACTAAAGATACAAATAGGGCACCAGACCACGAACACGACAGTACTCTGAAGTGACGGTGGTCAGCCGAGACCAGCAAGAAAGAAAACAAAGTCGGGAGCCCACCAAGACTAGACGTTTCCTCACTTAGCATTTACTATTTTGTGCAACATACTCTACGAGAAAAGGGCCCATGCCCACGTCCCCCAACATTTAAAACCATAATTACCAGTATGATATGACGTCACCAATATTGTAACATTATGACATAGCATTCTAAAAACGGAATACAAAATTATCAATGGAGGCAATAAACGGCATAGTTCCGTAATTCCGTAATCAATTCTTCGACCAGTGGACAAAGGATAGGAAACATGAAATGGCACACCAGTATAGAACAAAACAGTGGAACTAACATCTATATTGTCCGATATAAGGATGTTACTAACAAGGCCTGGCTGAGACAATGTAATAATTACTCCAAGGATTTATTATGTGACTAATCCAGATGGCTCTATTATATCGAATATGGTTTGTATCTTGATATAATTAATTATATTATTTACAGGAATTGAAATTAAGTAACTTGTTGTTATATAAATTTTATTTACAAAAAATAAGGTAACCTAGATAAACACGGTAAACAAAAAATGTACTAGAAACGAACAAAAGTCCTACGTGACTATAAAAAGCACGTACAAACAGAAAAAATGTTTAATATTTTATTAGAAAAATAATAAGCAAAAAACATAAATATTCTATAGTTCGTTAAGATTCCTAGAATTTGCTATAACTTATCCTAAATTATTATTTTTTAAACAATTCAATACTTATTATATATTAAATGTACCAAGAAAAAAATCTTAATAAATTTTCATATTTTTTATATTTTCTACTGTAATATATATTTTATAAGCTTCACCAGATCAGCTGAACGAAACCATGGCAAAATAAGCGTTAACTTTCAAAAACCTTTTAATTATATGTATTATTTATAAATCGTGTGGATAACTTAGAAATTCTTGACCCTTTAATTTAGAATATGTACCTTGAGCAGTGTTCTCACGGTCGTGACACTGAAATAATTTATATTTTTTGTTCTGAAATATTTAATACAATCAAAGAAGCAAAATATAAGCGGTCCGTTTATTTTATGAGTTAGTAATATCATTTTATAGTTGTATAGCAAAAAAAATAAATTACATAATTCTTTATACATATGTTTTTGCACATGAATTGATCAGAATATTCTGCTCTGTGTATCACTTAACACAACCCACGTTGTTTTGATGTTAATTGGTGGTACGAAACCTTGCTTGAACAGATTCTTTGAATTTTTTCGACCCTTATTACAATATATTAAGGTTGAATATTGCATTACTTTGTTTTAACATTATCGTAAATGAGTTATGAGAACAATTGTGTCACTCTTGAAAGGTTTTCATTAATATTTTTAACACTTGTGCATTCGGTAGTATCTTTGTTTGTAAACTTGAACTCGTTTCGTTATGAATGAAGTTTCGTATATTTTTCTTTTCTAATGCGACATTGAATTGTGATAGGTACATATAAAAACAAGGTTTTAAAAAATATTTTTTGTATATTTGGATTGAATATTGCGTGCGTGTCTGTGTGTGTGTATTCTTTAGAAGTTAGATATATCATTTACATGTCATTCCAGATATTTTGTGGCTTGCAATATTACCATTCCTTCCAGTTCTTCTTTAATACGTCATTTTAGTTGAGACATGCTTCTTAGACATCTTTAAAACATAACTTGTCACCTTTTATCAGAATGATACAAATGTTTCTTTGCGTTATTAACCCTCTCCCTCTACCCCTCTACAAAAATTAAAATTAGCACACAATAATGCACTTATGTATGTTTCACTTGTATTAATTATATTAATATTATGAAAAACAACATTATTATTATGCCAGTTTTTGTAAAGTAATTGAGTATATAACTTATAGTGTGTATTTCCCTTAATTTTTCATAGTCAATCGTCAAGCAGTCACGGTGTGATTGCGAAACACCGTGTGAAACGTCCTCTGTCCACAAAGCGATGTGTGTGAAATTATTACGTGGCATTGAAGTTACGTCAGATAAGGGTATAGGGCTAATTTTAAAATACTCATTACCTAACCCGTGACTAGTTAAATTAATTGAATTAACTTATCAATTTTAATGAAACCAATATACGACTACATATGCTTTAAGACATTAAGATGGAAAACTGTAAAAATACATTTCGAATTGCAATTTATAGTTACAACAATCGATTGTTAATCTAAATATTAATTGGTTAATATTTTCCAGATTTCATCCAAATATATAATAGAAACAGTATTTTATTGTTTATGCAAAGTGATATAGATATATACAAATATACTAATATAAAACGTCTTACTTTTTATTTACTCTTTCATGACCTTCCAGAACAAACCTGTTAATAAATTTAATTTAATATTTAAATGGAGATTTTATCTTATTTTTACTTTAAATTTTTAGAATATCTTATAAGTTTACTTAAAAAATGAAAAACATATTTAAATGTGTTATTTATGGTTTCAAGTTCACAGTTTATTATCGTGGGAACTTGTTTTCTTAATGTAACTGACTTTATTATTTACGTTATTTTATAATTACCTTCTTACAAACTGGAGACATTTTTTCAGACTTGCCTCTTTACAATTTTTTTTTCTTATTTACATTTTTTTAGCAAACCGTATGATTTATACCTATTATCGAAGAATATTAAATAATATTATTATTTTTAAACAAAAATAAAATATATATGTTGACATCAATAATTAAAATGAGATACCACATAGAGCCATATTCATCCTATGAAGCGATTCTTGAAGCTGTATTTTAAAATACTTTATAATGAATTTCAATATATATATATATATATATATATATATATATATATATGTTTATTTATATATAATTATATATCTGTCCTTATAATAATAGCTGTATGTTTTTGAGTGTTGTGATTTTACGAAACCCTTATCTGTCAATATGGTTAATATTGAATTTTATAACACTAAAAATCATTCCTTACGTTCAATGTAGTATTATATTAACAGACTAGTTATAGTTATTTAGCTAAAAATGAAATAACTGACAATAATAAAACTATTTTGACAATCTAGAAATAAATAAAATAAGTTAAAATCCAGAAATAACTTTTATTTAATTATATATTTAAATGAAGTCTTTGATTGTAATTGTTATTTTCCGCGATTAAAACTTGAGGTCGGTGTTAATGAATTAAAGTTATTCAGGCTTCATTACAAGGCTTTTAATTATCTCGTTGAAAATAAATAAGGCTTTATTTTTTCTTACCAATTAATATTACATTTCAAAATATTTTTTTTTGAAGTGTACATTGGCTTTGCTTATAGCGTATAAACTAAAAAATAATTATTATTTTTAATATTTTTAAAGAAAGATGGAACATATTTTTTTCTGTGACATTAAAATGCCTAATTAATTTGATGAAAATAAGCTTTAACTAAAATCTTGATTTAATCAAAAATTTTCTTATTCAGTTCAGTAGAATCCAATTATTTAAAATATATATTTCCTGTATTTGTCATTGCAACATTATCTCAAGTTTTTTAAATCAACTGACCATTCAAATTAGTGGACATAAAGCAAGAAAAACAATGAAATTGCAGGTTCTTATATGATAATTACAAATGAGTCAGTTGGCGTGATACACTTGATGATAGTTATTTGTCACGTCACATGACTCAGAGTTCTGTACCTATTGAAGGAACAATCTTGACCAACTCTGTGTTGAACTACTCTTATACTACTCGATACGGTATCACCCGTGGAAGAACAATTGTATTTAATGTTGCACCCCCAATGTAGAGAAACAGGTTATTTACTGTTTTCATTATATGTATAGATTGAGACCAAGAGTAATACCGCAATGATTGTTAACTTGTATATGGCTTTTCTCATAAACCTATTTGGATATCCAATAGTTTCGAAGATTAGACCGTTTAAAGTTTAAACAAAGAAACTTTCGCTTTATAATATTTGTTTAGATTTTGTATAACTTATAACGATAATTTTTGTACTTGTTTTAATCAGACGGATTCAACCATCTTTGTGTCTATCTTATAATAGCCTAAAGCCTTCCCGTTAACCTATCATAATTGGAAAGGTTTTTTAATCCATCTTGTTGTTTCCAAGAATGGCTCATTAGACAAAGAAACTATTCTACGTTATAATAATATTATATTTACATTATGTCGATATAACTATTATTGTTATACTTAATACAATCAGATAGATAAAGGGCAGGCTGGTGTCTGAATATTAAGTTTCCTGAAACTATTACTTATAAAGGATGACCATTCTCTATTCAGAAAATAATAGATTAGTTTAAAGATAGCTTAGACAAAAGTTTTGCTCTGTTAAGTTAAGCTACAAATAATATTTATATAATTTTGTTGATAATACTTACAATATTGTTACTTAATTAACTTACCTTTAATATTGTTTATAAACTTTCGTAATCCATGATTACTACTATATATAATTGTCCGGTCGTACTAATGTAAATACTATCGGAATTGGCCCGATTCGTTTGGAATTCATGACGGAGTCACGGCGTGAACAGTTCACATGAATATTATAGCTCAAGAATAAGGACCCTGAATGCGTTTGAAACTAGAAACTTACTTATGGCTTACATCTAACATGTTCGAGATAAGACTGATAAGGAAATCTGGATGAAGTAAACATATATATATATGTATATGTATAGAATGGAGACGTACTATACAATTATCTAAACAGGGCTCTTATTTAGGTGAAAAGTTCGTGGAATCGTATTCTCTATTCCAATTGCAAATTTTAACCACGTTGTCGTGCGTTATTTGCAATCAAAATTTGTCCATAGAAAGCTTACCGTGTCTCATACTGAATAAGATATTTCAATTCCACGCAATGGTGCGTTTAAAAATCGCGTATATATTTAAAGTGCGTTGTGACGTCACTTGTTATTAACAAGGAATCTCGCATGTCATAGCGACTAAGGCCCAAGACCAAGGAATCTCACCGTACCTTTATTATAAAACTTATTGAAATCCTTACCGTACATGGTGTTTCAAAATTGTATCACCATGTATATGCGTGTTGGTACTTATATTTGGCCGTGGACCTCAGGCCATTATGACATATTTGGACAACAATTAGTTTAGAGGCCTTCAAATATACTGACTTTACAGGTGTTTCTTTGTATTCAAAATAACTATATCAATGTTTTGTCTTTCCTAATAAATACAGAGAATATATTTTTTAATAGTTTTGTGCCACTAACCACGTGCTACAATACTATTTCATACGCCTATTTGTATAAATAATTTATTTTGAACTACGACATTCTAATAAATTTAAAAGAAAAATGTTTTTATATTCGCAATAAACCTGACTTATTTCCAACAGTTGGAAGCACAGCAGCGCTACACGCTTTTTCAGAGAGGGTTGTGGGAAGCGGCTCAGGGTGTGCCACGTAATGCCATCAGAGACTTCTCGACCTTCAGGCAGCTGCGTCTATTGTCTATTATAGGATCGGCTGCGCTGCCCCCCGACCAGCTGGATAGGGTTAGTAATTTAAAATCCTCAGAGATCAGGAGAGCGATGCCGTATTTTTTGAATCACTAATGCAAATAATAATGACAGATAATTTGTTTTTTTTTTAATAAAAAGAAATGAAGACTATTACTTACTTAATATAAATTAATTAACTTACTACCTTTCGTAGAAGTGTATTTATAATAATTAACTTTAATGACATAACATAAATTATAACCTAATTTGTTATTTTTTTTATATTTATTATTTTTAGTACAACCGTATCATCAATGACATGCTAGCAGTGTACAACTCTGCTGAGATCTGCGCTTACAATGAACCCTTCAAGTGCGGATTACATCTCCAGCCAGACTTACAGTTCATCATGTCGCACTCCAGAGACTGGGACGAGCTGCAACATGTCTGGACTGAGTGGAGACGAAACACCGGGCGTAGAATTAGGGATTTGTATGAGCAGCTCGTGGATTTGACCAATCAGGGCGCTAGACTCAATAGTTAGTATTTATGATTGGTGTATGTTATTTATGATATAAGTTCTTTTTTTTAAAACTATGAAGTGTTAGCAACGTAGAAGATTGGAACTATACATTTTTATATAGTATCACATTATAATTTTTTATGGATTTTAAGGATATTACTTATAAAATCATTCTGCTATGTAAGATTTGTTGAAAGAAATTAATTTCTCAAATTATGTTTAAAAAAGCTACGCTATCACAATTTGCGAAGAGGAAATGTTAAAATAAGCCCTAGAACCGTCTTTTGCTTTTTTTTAAATATAATATTTTAATGTAGGTTTAAAATAGCAATCATAATTATTAAAGATATTGCTAATTTATTTATTGAGGCACTTCAACATAATGTCGTTTTTATATGACTCCTATTTAATAATTTATTTGTTTTATTTCAATTTAAATTAATTTTTTTAGATTTTACCGATGCTTCTGCATACTGGATGTTTCCATATGAGACTTTGAATATGAGACAAGAAGTGGATGAAGTTTGGGAACAGGTTTGATATTATATTTTAATATAATATATGTGCCTCTAGGCTGAATATCAGATTTGATATTATATTAAAATTATAATGCTATATTTATTGGTTACATAATATACTAGGGATCAGATTTTTAATTTCAAATAAACAACGCCCTTTTAAAAACATTTTTCTTATCTGGTATTAACATTCTGTTCGTTCAACAACATATCTTTATCGTCTTTAACAGATCAAGCCTCTATACGACTTGCTGCACGCGTACGTTCGTCGGCGTCTTCGTGAAACATACGGACCGGAGCGAATCTCGAGATCTGCACCTATCCCTGCACACGTCCTTGGAGATATGTGGGGACAGAGCTGGTCTGGGATAGCTCCTTTTTCTTTGCCTTATCCCGGCAAGAAGCTGGTTGATGTTACCCCGGAAATGGTGCAGCAGGTTTGTGAATAATTTTCTTTTATATATTGATTAAAATCGATTAAACTAAAAGAAATACATGTTAATAGCAATTAGGTTATAGCTAATTACAATTAACAGAGATTGTTTTAAGTTTTTATCTGTTTAATTTAAAATGTCTTCAATTATATGTATGTCTTAAAGTAAAATGACGTACTAAGTATGAAGTACTAAGTACTAATTCCTCATAAAGCTTCTAGTAAGGTCAGATTTATTTCATAGTAAGAGCGCTGTAGGTTATATTTTGCTGGAACATATTTTGCTAATCTTAATTCCTATTTTTTCAGGGTTATACACCACTCACAATCTTTCAACTAGCGGAAGAATTCTATGTATCTATGAACATGTCTGCGATGCCTCCGGACTTCTGGTCTCTGAGTGTGTTCGAGCAGCCAGCCAATAGACACATACACTGCCAGCCTTCTGCATGGGACTTTTGTAATGGACACGATTATCGGTTGGTGTTTAAATTTTCTTTTAAGTTCGGAAGTCTAGCAGCAGATTTAAGGAAGATATCAGCTGATTTCGACTTAGAGGAAGAAGATTATACTAGAAATCAAAGGGAATAATGATGAAAGGAGATAAAAAGTGGATTAATGTGATTGGATATTATTATTTAGTTACACACACGCATGCACATATACACACATTATATCCAGTATTGTAGTAATGTAAGAAAACAGAATTGTATATCTTATGTCCGAATCAAAGGCACTATTATTATTATTACATAGACTGACTCGAACTGAGTACAGTCATGACAGAAGATTGACTTAAAGTAGTAATGCTTTTATAAATGCATTTGGTGAGTCAGCGAACCAGGACTATGTCATTTTCTACATTGTACTAGCCTTTCATTAAATCTATAATTATGTTATCTTTTATATTTTTGAATAAAGTTACTTTAACATTGTAACAGGATAAAGATGTGCACACATCCCGACCAGAAAGACCTTATAACTGCTCACCACGAGATGGCGCACATAGAGTACTTCCTGTCATACAGAAAACAACCAAAGGTGTTCCGGGATGGCGCCAATCCAGGTGAGTTTAACAAATTATAAAAAAAAAAATATTTTTAAAATCGAGCACACTTTATTAAAAGTTTCTTTTAAGTGGGTATTGGCTATTTCTAATAAACATGGCAGTTATGAAGTAGATAATAAATAATATTATGATTATAAAAATATATTTTTGTGAACACTTCTTGAATTATAATAGAATATTTAAATTATAAAATGCATATATAAATATTAAGAACAGCGCCATCTTTTGGTCAGCTTTGGTTGCGGCATTGCATAAGTCCGTGTCACATGTACAGTAAGTTACGAAGACTTCTCCAGTGCCTGTCTGTCGTCTACATGTGTGTACACCCGGTTCTTCTTCAATGTACCCGCATTGCCTTACGACTCTTACTTTGCCATAAACTGTATATTAAAATTATTCTTAATATTGACTTTCGAGTAATTGCTTACAAATATTAAAATTAAATTTGAAATTTAGTTAATCTTAAATATGAATTGTAAATTAATTAAAATTAATTAAGTATTTATAATTTAAAAAATAACATATTGAATAAATTAAAAGAATGTGAATTTGAAATAACTTACTCTCCATCTTTATAACTCTACAAAATGTAGGCTCTATATGTTCTACAATATGTTCGGGCGGGTCCCTTAGAGAACAGTTCACAACCCCCAGACTGAAGGAGTCGAACTGCTCCCCACAGCGGGGATCGTAAGCGCTGTTACAATCATAACAGAATATCGAAGAGGCTGGAACAGTATTTTTAATGAGTATAATACAAACAAGAAATAAATACATATTTAGCAACAGTTGTATCAAAAATATATCGTATTAAAAAAACATATTTCGTATGACTACGATACGATCTAAACACTACTTTAGTTGAAGGGGTGAAAAATATTGTACTTCATTTAACAAAAAGTTATATAATAAATAGAGCAGTTTTAACAATCCGCCCTTAGTATATAACCTAATTAAACGATTACTAAAATTATTTATATAAAAAGATAAACGTATATCTTATAGACTTATTATTAATAATTGAAATTACTTTAATTTAATATCAGAATTTGGAAACCGTATATACATTAGAATGGAAACCTTACATTCTCTTATTGGATTATCGAAGTGAACTTGGCTCGTATTCGCCACGCGTTGGAAGGACATTTGTAATTCAATATTACTATACAGTTTTATTGTATACAATTTATATGCTTAGATCAATTTATTATTACAATTTGTCCATGTTTTATTAGTTATTTATTGCAATATATGAAAGTATATTCTATTGTATTTAAATAATGGTTCCGTTAAATACGTTTTAGTCTATTCAATGATGCTAAAAAATATTACAATTATGCAGCTACACAATAAAATTCTTTTCAATTTAGATTATTTTTGGAATATTGTTAAAATTACCTAACATAGTGTCTAGCCTATCTATATATATATATATATATATCAATTGATATATGACTCTATGTTAAAATAAGTATACCGTAGTAGACAAAGACAATCATAAACATACAAGCATATAATATATACGTAATGTATAAAAGATAAAATAAAAACATAAAATATAATTAATGTTTAACTTTGTGTTTAAAAAATAAAATAAATATCTGATTTGAGAACGTAATTAAAAATAACTTACCATATTTGAAACACAATAACATGAAAATAAATATGATATAGTTAATTTTTGATGTCATTGTTAGCAGTTAGACTGAGGGTACACATGTGACTGAATTACCACCCCGACTGGCATCCTAACTTAATTTAGAGAAACCTTGTATTCCAGAACATGCTATAACATATTATTTTTGATTGCTATATATGTTATATTCAAATTCTATATACTTTTAAAAAGGAGGACTTCGTGTTAGATAATTTTTGTTACTCTGAATGTTTAAAAATGTAATCTATATACTTAATTAAACATAATTTGGCGTATGATACATTATTAAAGTTATAATCGATTTAGGTGATCTTTTGTTTTATGCAACAAGTGCGACTTTTTAACTAACTCAAGCCTTAGCGTATACCTCGATTTGTATGAATTGCGGTGCGTCTTACTGCTACTAGATGGCGGTGTTCTTATTTCATTGAATTTTTCTATCACAATCGACTTGCTTGCGCTTGAAAACCTTGTGCTTAACTCACTGAATTGTTCGGAGAAGATTTGTATAAAATGTAAATTTTTTAATTTGCTACCAAAATGCAGAAATTAGACTTTTATTTTAGTATGTGAATGAATAATTAAACAATTATTTTGGAAGAATTATTTAGAGTATGTAAAAATAATACATACACAGCTATTTTTTCGCTTTTAGTGTAATAAAAGACAATAACATCAATATATGTATGCAGTTTATGTTAATAAGATAAAATCAATGTTTATATAAACAAAGAGAAACCTTTGATAGAACATTTCATATAGTATGTATATCTTTACTTATAAGATTAAAACTAAAATATTATACAACGTTTATTATTTTTTTATCTTTAAAAACATGAAGATTTTTTAATTAGTTCTTTTCCATGAATTAAAAGTATTTACATTTATAATGTTTCAAAGTTTCGTTGTTAAATTAAAATGAAATGCCCAATTGAATTGGCATTATCGTAAATAGGTAATTTTGTATAATCATTAAAAATAATTAGTTACTTATACTGTTTAAAAGTTTGGGAAAACGCTAGTATTAAATAACACCTAGGTCAGATTTACATAAAGATGGTATTACGAAATTATGAGCGGCGTGTCTTGAAACTATAGTACGTTTTACAAGACATATACTTATTTGTAGCGCGTTATAATTTTAAAAATATTATACAAATCATATTTATGATATAACTTACAAATTTATACAGAATATTAAATTAAATTTATTATTTGATATCATATTTTATGATATTTTTTTTATATTTAGATAACATTTTAATCATATTTATTAAAAATTACAGAATATATAATTAATAAATAACTACACCTAAATATATCGTATGAAGAATAGAAAATTTACGGAAATTAAAACTATTACTGTGCAGTTATGTAAGGCACCTCTCTAGGACATGGATTTAATAAGTTTGTGGATGCGGCATTGAGTCTGTATTAGTTATATTATTTTGTGTTTGATTATTAATTTACTTAAAGTATAATAATAATTTATATATCATAATTGAGCTGAGCGAAGCGAAGCTTTTTACTACCCAAATTTTCAGCTCTTTGTTACCCTACTCCTCCTTCAATTTACGAGCTACACGCACGAAATTTTGTACACATGCTCATAATGAGCATGTATACAAAATTTGGATTGAAAATTAACCAAATGGTAATTGTAGTTTTCGAGATAATTGATAAAATGTGTCCCATATACTTAACATATAGAACGTTTTTGTTTCGCGCGCGCTACGTCGCGAGGCCAACCCCGCATGAGTGGACCTAGTAATATATATCTTTATTGTACGCAAAAAAAAATATATACAAAAAAGGGACAACAATGGTACATTGACCTTTATTTATATCTTATTATGAAAATAGAATTATAAGTAGGCAGGAATATCCAATTTTAATGATAAAAAAAATATATAATGAGTTTGTAAACTTTCGCTGTTTTTCAAATTTCAAAATTCAGTCTCAATTTCAGTTTTTTACATATAAGTACAACAGGTTTAGAAGTAAATGCTTATATTCTTATATGTTGTTATGTCTCAGATACACTATAAAATTTTTGTAATTTATATAAAATATACAATGCCACATCCATTTCTAACAACATTTTTGTTCGTTCGCTTGTGAACGAGGTCAAGTTCGCGTTTTTAGTAATCGTCAGTGGAATCACAAACAATGCTTTAGTTTTCTCTTTTATTAGAGCGTCTGTTATGAGACTGGATTAAATTATTAGCTGATGTATGAAAGGTTTATTGTTTTGTTTTTATTCAATATTCATTTATAAAACCATTAAAGAAGGCATTATATAAACACGGCATGACATTTGAGAAAATAAGTAAAATTGAACACCTTCGTCAATATAAGAAAATAGTAAGTTAAACCTTAAAATCAAAATACATTCAATATATATACCCCGTTATAAAAATATTTATATCCAGTGTAACTTATACTTTGTTTTGACACTTTTTTACTAACGATTTACGTCAAAGGTTGAAACTGACAAGACAAAGAATATGTTATGCTGGTTATGAATATTTTTATTTATAAGGGGGTTGGTGTTTTGTAAACAAATTATAATATATTGATCCAATAAATGACAATGTGATGATACTTTTTAGTGGTCTATGTCCAACGTAACTAGGTATGCTGCGTGTTGTGTATGTCTGTGTGTGTGTGTCTGTGTGTATGTGGGCGTGTGTGTTTGTATGGTTTGTGTTAAATTAAAACTAGTTTAAATGTAATTTACAAACAACATCACGGACAAGTTTATTTCCAATAAACCACATAAAAGTGCGGCGTTACGTTTCCGTCTCCACGATACTTGACTACTTCCTAGTCGCTTTCACTTGACTTCTAAACTTTTGTAAATGTATTATCATTACATTTATATATTTGTTTAATTGCACGTTTTTACTGTTTTATTTATTATAAAACGATAAAAACTTATAAATTATTAGACGATTTTCAGATTTTTCTTTCGTAACCAATTCCTGTACTTATGATACTTTTATGCATGTAGTTTTTATCAAAAATTCCATCCATAAAAGTTGGATTATTTTACAATCTCTTCTTCGTGCTCTTTTATTATTCCAAATATCAAATCTCATACTACTATTTAGTATGTACGATGTTTTTTAATTAACAATAATTATTATTAACGAATGCTTATTTCCAGGTTTCCATGAAGCAGTTGGCGAGGCGATTGCGTTATCTGTGTCCTCCCCCCGGCACCTCCAAACTTTGGGACTCGTTCAGAAATCAGTGGATGACACCGCGCATGATATTAACTATCTTTTTACTCAAGCTATGGACAAATTAGCTTTCCTACCATTCGCCCTGGTGATGGATAAATGGCGTTGGGACGTGTTTGCAGGGGATGTGAGGAAGGAGCAGTACAACTGCCACTGGTGGAGGTTGAGGTTAGTTATATAAAGATAAAAGAAATTGACACAAAATGTTTTCTGTACTTAATTAATATTTTTAAGGATAGTTAATAGTGACTGATTAGGTTTAGAATTCTCTCAAATTTATTAGGATGTAGCTCAGTAAGATAAAATAGAGAACAAAAGAGATAGAGGAGTCACAATTTCGGTAGAAAGAAAATTTCCAAAAATTTAAGAGTTTTCCTGATAGGTCTATTAGGTTCTATTATATAGGACTGACAATTAAAGAGATTTTCGACTTCATCAGCAATAGTAACACCAGTAACAATGCGTAGGTTTGACAAATCGACTTTTATAATCAGATGTGGAGATCCAAACACTAGAGCCTGGAATTTGGGTATATTAATTATTGGACGCATTAATTCCATACGATATAAGATTAACAGTTCCAGATCGTACCAACTTTAATTGAATCTTCATTGAATCGAGCAATAGCGAAAGTCAAGGGTTTAATGGAAAGAATTTTTGTAAATAGTCGACATATTGTGATAATTATGGATAATGGTATGAATAAAAATGGAAAAAGTAATGGTGCCCATAAGCCTCCCATGAAAGTCACAGGATTTTAACTTACACCAAGACGAAAACATTCTACATTGTCGTGTATTTTTGTCAAATAATTCAGTGGTCAAACTGAGACCTGATGACTATACCTATAGGCTGATATGATCACATGAGGCATATAATCATAATATTTTAGATGTAATAGATATAAGATTACTTTATAAACCACTATACTTTATAAACACTACACAGTCATGACGAGGAATTATGCATTAGATAATGATAATCAGTAATAAACGCACACGTAATGCTGTTACATGAGAGATACGTGCTAGTCGGTCAGTTGAGATCATTGCTACATCTTGCACTATGAGAAATGACCTATAATTTTGATAATTTATTACAAATGTTTAATGAACAAGTATGTATGGACTTTTTGTCATAGTCTTTTAGCGCTTCTTACAAATTTCGCCAGGATACCTTTAACCTATTTAAAATGTATGGATAGGTTGTTAATAATTTGTTTTAAATCTACATTTAGGAATTTATACCTGAAATTGCGGGCTGGTTTAAGTTTCAATGCTCTGTATATTAGCACAGAATAAAGATCTTTTAACACAACACATACTGTACAAATTGAGCATCTTTTTCTATGTTTTTTTAATCATTGTTCAGATGATGAAACTTACAATATAAAGCTTAAATAAATAAACAATAATATAATTACTATTATAATGAAAATCGAAATAACATTATCAATAAAAACAATAACTCTACGCTGTTAGGAAGTTGATAATAAATTTAAATAAGTATAAAGTAAATGAAATTTAAATCGAACAGTGAATTCAATTAAAGAAAACGAAAGTCAATGCAAGATTGATTTAGCTCGGCTTGGACGTAGAAAGTGAGGGCGGAAGATGTCTAACAATCATTTGAATCTTCTCAAGCCTTTAAATTTTTTATTTACGATTACAATTAAAAGTATTTAAAAATAGAATAAAGTAAAAACAAAATATATTTAAAAATTAAAATTTATGATGGTTTTAATTTTGTAATGAACATGTATGCAAATAAACAAATAGGAAATAGAATGCAATGGGATTTGAACTAGATTCTATTTGAAGAGGCAATCGCGGTCAAGCTCCGGCCTTGACCGATGATAAAGTTTGTAAGTTGAAAGCTTTGTCGCATGGTCTGAGACACGAGCGTCTTGTTTATAGTGAATATGCAATGATCTAAATTATTTTTTTCTTAGTATCAACTTTTCCACCTAAGATATATACACATACAAATTTATTTTCATTGATTAAAAATAACTAAAAATTCTACTTTTTTGTCGAACCTTCGTGCTCCATGATTACTACGATATATAATTATATAGCTGGGCTAATGTAAATACTATCAGATTTTGCCGACTAGTTTCTAACGCATTCAAGGTTCTTATTCGGTATGGAGGAGTCGCGGCGCGAACTGTATATACTACGATTCCGATAGCTTTTACGTCAGTACAACTATGTAGATATGTTATCAATATATAATAATTCCAAGTGTATTTAATTTATAAATTTTTGTTTATTTTAAAATCCCAAAGTGTCGCTAAAACTTATCGTTTGGACAGCAACCAAAATTATTTCGTACATTTCTACATTCAACTGACAACATATTATAAATGTTTTAACATACTTATATAAATGATTGACTAACTTAGAATAATAATATTTAGTTATAGCATATTTTAGGGAAATCTATACGTATTATAAAATTATGTTCCCCAGCGGTGTCTGTCTGTCTATCATCGTGGTGTTTATCAGACAAAAAATACCGAATGGATCTTTGTAGTTTTTACCAATGAACAGTGTTATTTGATACTGAAGAAAGTTTAAAATTTAAATTCATTATGGTTTTATGTAAATTTTGTGAGATGGAACTAACGATAATTGTTGAAGTCTCAAATGATATTTACTAAATAAATAAATACATAATACAGTAAATTGAGAATATCTTTAGTAGAAATTACTTACTTACTTACTACTGAAAACACGCTGGCGAAGCTGTGGGCTAATGCTCGTTCTTGTATATATATATATATATATATATATATATATATATATATATATATATATATATATATATCTTGTATATAAATTTTCTAAATTAACAAAATAAAAATCCACCATTTCCTAGGACACCGTCCCCGTAGATCTCCCAATTGAATTACTTGTGGATACTCGTCTCAATGAATTAATCTTTATTTTCTTAAAATATAATGTTTTTTAAATTTATCTCACGTCATGAGAACAACATGTAAAATAGAGAGTCTAAGAGTATCATGTTAAAACGCTATTAATGTATTATCTATTACATGTTATACTTAAAAAACACGAAGACTTATGAAATCTTACATAGTTTAAAGCGCTTAAGAAATATATTCTTTTACAGAGAGCAGTACGAGGGTATCAAGCCGCCAGTTCTCCGTTCAGAGCTGGACTTCGACCCTGGCTCCAAGTATCATATCCCAGCTAACATCCCATATATAAGGTAAGGTAAAAGATAATAACATAATTGTAGAGTGAACGAACTCTACAATGTAGCTGACTCTACTCTTGCATACCTGTCGCTAAACCTTGAGGTAAATAAGAATTCTGTTTCAAAATATTACAACCCGTGACCAATTGAATTGCAAATTAGAAAAGGTTAATGCGTATTAGTTTTATTTAAGATTATATAACTAATAGCTGACTCGGCAATAGTTGTTTTGGATTATAAAAGAGTAAAAATATTTAAAAAGTAAAAATATTGGAGTACCTATATCGCTATTAAAAAATATAGTATAGTGGTGAAAAAGTAAGGTATATATAGTGTTTATAAGGTATATATATATATATACTACTCATAAAAATAAAAATTATAAAAAAGATGAAAAAAAACTTTTTGTGGTGGAACATCCTTTTCAATTAGGGGTATTAAAATGAGATGACGTCCTAATGAGTGTACGCCTTTCTATATAATATACACACAAAATTTCATAATAAGCGAGCAGCTTTGGAGGAGTTTTGATACAATCACTGCGACACGAGAATTTTATTTCATATTAAATAATGTCATACTCATTTATAAATAGTATTATGTTGGCAAACTCCAGTTTCAAAAGTTTTACAACGTCGATAATTTAGTTATTTATAAATTGACATATAGGTTTGAGAATGTATGTAATAATGTTAATATGTACAATTTTTTATGGGTTAAATTAATAGGTATACTAAGAAAAAGTAAATAATACCTTTCTAATGCTAATTCACGTACAAAAATGTAATAAATTAAGAGGTAATTAAAAATATTTAACTTATAATTTTTATGAAGCACTGGCTGTTACTTGCGATTCCAATCGGAGATGAACGATTTTATTTATTAAAAAAACATAAAAGTAGCGTATAAGCCTTTCTTATGAACTTGCATATTATAATGAAATAATTTTTCAAATCCATCATGTCATTTCGAAGATTAGCTCGTTTAACAAACAATTCTCCGCTATGAAGTATTACTATAGATTGACTCACTTTTTAAAACTTTGGTATTGCGGATAACATAACATAGTTAAATGTACATTCACATTATTTTCCGAAACATATGTATATGTTAAAAATTTCGTAAAAGTTTGATATTTTTGAACAATATCTGTGAAGCCTCTCGAATGTTATATTATAACACAATAAAATGCTGAAACTCTCATTCAAAAAAGATCACATTAACTGAAAAGTACTAAATAATATTTGATAAATAAATGTTTTATTTAATAAATAAATTATTTTAAAAATAAATTTTGTTTTAAGAAAACTTTCATACCCAAAGAATTTGAGTAAAAATAGTTTTAAAACTACATCGATTTATCTCTAAGAGTAATCGGCTGTAAATGACTTGATCATTCTTCTACGAATACTATTCCTGTCTTGTTAAGTCAGTAATGTTGTTAGTTAACTTGACATAAAGTGTTCCTAACAACGACTCGGATTAACCACAATCTGTATAACGTATTACGTAAAGTTTTATGTAACTTCGGTCAGCAAGCATGCGGATTTAGAACAACTTCGCAATGAATAATTGGAAATTAATTGTGCTATGAATATGATAATAAATTATTTTTTTATTTCATTTAATTACAGTTACAATTATCTGTTTATTAGTTTTCTATTTAATGTTTTAATTCACGTGGATATGGACTCTTATAATTTTATTGAAGTGGAAATAAAATTCGTGAAAACTTTTTTCGACGTATATTTGTAATACTTTCGGTATTATTTACATATCATATTACAGTCCTGTAATAAAAAACTTAATTAACATCTAAACACAAATCAACATTTAAAGCTAAAACAAAGAGAGATCAAGTCTTAGTGATGGTGATGACCACCCTCGAAGCCACCGTGGAGTCCCTCGTACCCTCCATACTGTCCTTCTAAGCTGCCGTGCTGTTCCTCAAGGCCTTCATGTTGAATTTCGTAACCGTGCCCTCCAATGCCAGCGCCTTCATGAACCTCATGTTTCTCTTCATGGACAATCGGGACTGGGACCTTAACTTGGTAGGGAACAGGTTTTTCGACTGGATAAGGCACATGTTTTTCAATATGAACGGGATAAGGTTTGTCGACAGGTATATGTACAGGAATAGGTACCTTCTTCTCTACAGGGTAAGGGATAACCTTTTCTACTGGGTAAGGTGCCGGTACATGGACCTTAACGGGAACAGGCACTGGTTTTTCCACATGAACCGGTACTGGGTTATCAACATGTACCTTCACGGGGTAGGGTACACGTTTTTCTACTGGATAGGGTACGGGCTTTTCAACGTGTACGGGAACTGGTTTGTGTACATGTACTGGAATGGGGTTGTCCACGTGAACTGGGACTGGGTAACGGATAATCTTTTCAACTGGATAGGGCACGTGTACTTTGACTGGGACCTTCACTGGGAAAGGTACTTCCTTCTCAACAGGGTATGGGTGTGGTACTGGTACTTTAACGGGAACTGGGATATGCTTCTCTACCGGGTAGGGGACCTTCTCGTACACCTTTACTGGTACCGGTCTGTCAACGTGTACCTTGACGGGATAAGGTACATGTTTGGTTACAGGATAGGGTTTTGAAATGTATTCTGGTACTTTGATGTACTCCTTGACTTCGAAGTGCACGGTTTTCACTACAGGGTAGGGTTGCGGTACTGGCACCTTAACAGGCACGGGCACATGCTTCTCAACTGGATATGGGATGTGCTTTTCCACCGGATAAGGGATAGGGACCTTCTTAATGATTGTGATAGTTTTCTCATGTGTATCGTGTCCGTAGCTGCCATGGTCGCTATAGCTGCCGCTGTCTCCGAAACCGTGGTCACCATAGAATTCTGAGAGTCCTCTCTTGTCCTGTTTTTTGCTCTCTTCAGCTTGTTTTGGTTCAGCCTTTGAATCTTTCTCCACCTTTTCCTCTGCCGTGGCCAGGCTTATAGCCACGGCCAAGATTAAGGAAGAACTCTGTTAAAAAATAGAAGTATAATTAAAAAAAAATATTAAAAGCGATGCTTTAATATTAAATTTATAATATGTAATTATAGTAAAGTTGAAAAATTTTTAATAATTAAAAATAAAAAGTTTTTTTTACAATTTGAATATTTGTTTCATAAGTGCAAGTCAACTGGGATGTATTTAATATAAAATTAATTAGTTTTTTACTAACCAGAAGCCTCATGTTCGCTTTACTAGTGATTCAGCGAAGGCTGCAAAGGAGTGTGCTCTGTGGTACACTGCCAGTGGTTTTATACTGAGAGCAAGTTGGTCCATCGGTCTATGAGGCAAACACTTTCGCTCATACACCCGAGATGCATGTGTGGGTTATTAAGGTTTTTTTTAAATCACTATTCTAAGACATTTTGTTAATTTATTATGTTTTCTTAATTTAATAATCATATTTTACATTTTTTAAGAAGTTTTGTTCTAATCTTAAAATATTTTCCATCAAGATTTATAAATAAGATAAATCAATCAAAAAATATAAACCAGTAATTTCTTTTTTATATATATAATTAATTTTAAAAATATAAAAAAAATATATATAAGAATTTGCAATAATAAATTAATAATTTAACAAAACGCATATCTATAATAATCTATAATAAATATAATTGGACATAAATAATTATAATTGTAATATAAATCAAAAAATAGCAATACATCAAACATTTAATAACAGTGGTAACGATATACCCGAGCATTGAACCTATATCCACGTAATGGAGTAATCAACTGGAAGCGGGTTAATGAGCCGATGAGATCTTATGATAGGATACATTTAAAACAATAATATATATATATATATATATATATATATATATATATATATGTATGAGTTAAGACGGGATCGAAACTAGTAGGGCAAGTTCCGATTAAATTAACGTGAGTACAGCCAGATATATATATTTTTAAAATAATTATATATACTGATTATTTTATTATTTGTAAGACCTTGTCTTAATTTTTTGTACAGATCAAATCAAAGCTTCAATTACTCGTGACAGATAAGGATTACAATATACCTTAAATTTTTTTTTAGTATAAAATATAAATATTGCTATGAAAATATATAATCACAGTACTAAAATATTTTACGCTAAATCCTAGTGAAAGGATCTAACATTATGTTAATAATATTGGCAAGAACGTACAAAATTCATTTATGTTATTATGATATAATAAAATTCAAAAGAGTATAGACTTAAAAATACGAGCACATATATATATATTAATAATTTTTTTTTAATACTATTATGACTAATTACTACTATAATTATACCAATTTCAGAAATATTTGTATTTACAAAACAACACCAAAACATACAGATATATTAAGTGATTTTGTGTTCATAATACTTAGTTATATCTAATCTTGTTATGTTTTCATAAAAAATAATTTTATGTTAACGTATCGTTAGATAATTTGTGTAAAAATTATTCGACTAGAATATATTTCAACTAAATTTGATCCGATGTAATAAGAGAAGAGACATTCTAATGGGATTAGTTTACATTAACCGCAAGGAAGCGGGCGCTTGGTGATGTCAATATTGCAGGGTATCTCAGTAATGTCTTAGTTTTGGGCCACCTTCCTTACTACCTTTTAGGGTTATTAAGTAGCGGAACCTACTCCAATAGACTGGGATGTCTTTCTGTCCTTCCGTGCACGGGATAACTCAAAGACGGTACATAGTTCAGGACTGAAACTTGATGTTGTTAATACTTTATTGTAGAGGAATAATTGAGATATTTTGGCTTCCTAGCTTGCTTTGGTTAGAACTTGAGGTGAAAAGTCACAACATGCACGCACTGCATATATGCAAATATTCAAATTCAAGACAGATTTTCACAGTTAACTGTACTGCTGTTGCAGTTAGTTTTTGAACTACGATTTATCATATATTTGCACTTGACACAATTTTCGTAGTCTAACTCATATTGACAATCTTTCCCCACTTTAGGCTGTCGCGTTTGAGTGACTGGTTGATATTTTAAAATAAAATGATCGATATAAACGTGGTGGTAGAGAAAAAGCCTCTTGAAATACTTAAAGACAAATACAAAAATAACTTAATGTTTTAAATCATTTCTCATACCGTGTGCAGAACAATAATTCCTTATTTCCTTTACTCCGGTCTTTTTATTTATTTATTTTGTATAAAGTTAGAACAGTCCATTAATTAGGACGGCTCTAGAATAAACAGTGTTCTTTTAAAGTAATATTACAACAATCTTAATTCCCTTCTGGTACCATCACATGTATTAAAAAAAATAGTTTTACTGAAATTTCTACGATTGTCTTTTTAAGTGTTATTAGTGGATTGCTTTCTTTATAAAAAGTCTAAAAATGTCAAAAAGTAAAACTATTGTAAAGTACTGTATTGTAAAAACTTTGACACTTAATAAAACAAAAAAAATATTTTTTTCTGAGTTGAGAAGCACCATTATATTGGTTTACATGTATATTCCCTAGTATCATTACTCTAAATAAATATGGTTTGACTATAGCTTATTTCATATATTATTTGTTAGTTGAATGAAATGAAAATATTAAATTCAAAAACCTGATTTTGTTTTGAATATTTGATTTTGTAGAAAATTATTATATTAATAAGTTGTAAAAATGTATCGTCAGAAAAATTATGTAAATTTCATAATTATTTTTGCTATATATAATATTAATGTTAATTGTTATTATATATATTGATTATTACAATATTAATATTACGTACGAGTAAGCGGTCTAATAAAGAGCTTGCACAACCCTCGAGAATAATCTGCTGTTACTCAATATAGAGACAGTTGTCGTCATGTGATAGGATTAAAAATAACTATATATATATATTCTTATAATAATAATTTACAGAAATCGTATAACATAAAAAAAATTGGTAACAATAACTATATATTTTAGCAAAACATATTGTACTGTTGTTTTTCATCAATTTTCGCACGTGAAGTCTGTCTGAGGTCAATTGTTATTCCTATCTCGAAATGGTTCAATTACTTGCTATTATTATTCTTTGTTTTTTTATATCTAAACATTACATAATATGATTTCTAATTCTACTACTACTACTAGCTGTTATTCGTGGATTTTTTATTAAGATAATAAGAAACATTAGCGTATAGCCTTTAGCATTCCTCATGAACCTGCATATCATAATTATAAGGAATTTTTCAAATCCATAAGTAGTTTCGAAGATTATCGCGTTCAAACAAACAAACAAACAAACACTTCAGATATATAATATATTAGTATAAATTAAAGAATAGGATATTCTTTACTCGATTTTGTTGGTTGTTGTTTGATTTATAAATAAATATTACTTGGTCTATGAAGTATATTTTATGATAAAACCTATTAAGAACAATATTACCTCTAAATAATTTCGTAACGCGCTTATAACTTTAATAGACAATAAATTTCTGTAGAACAAAACATAGATATTAATCGAAGTCGTTTACGCGTTGCTTAATTACATACTTTCGTTGCCCTTGATGTTTATAATAGTACAACGATAGTGTTACAAGTATATAAAGGTACATTTGAAACAAGAAATTTAAATGTTAGGTTCAATGTCCTTAAACCAATAGCCTTATAACTAATTTCTCATCTTTACACAATTTCAAATTATACCTATTTTGAAATATTTCTTATTTAAAATTCAAATCATTGATCTGTAATTAATCAATTCCAAAATTCTACTATTTTGTAATTATTCAATATTAATAGTTAAATTATAACTTGTATTTATTCATTATTTTGTTCTAAATTAACTTTTAAAGTTATAATATTTAAGTGCTGTGTTTGTAATTTATCGATATAAAATATAAGTTTCGCGATTTATTATACGATAAACGACGTAGTTATGCGTTTTTCTTTTTAATATAATTAAACAAATTAAATGATCACTACATTACTTTACTTAAAGAAAGAGTAAAATAATATTAATGTATTAACTGGTATATCGTTATTAAAAATAGGAATTGGAGGTGGACTCATGAAAATGTTGGATTCTATGTAAAATGTAAAAAAAAAATACCAAAAAATAATAAAATAATAAAAAAAATTATCACTTATCTCTTAGGGATACGTAAAATAGTTAATTTTCTCGGAACTATTGAATACACATATTCAAGAATTTCATAACAATCGGTTAAGTCGATTCAGAGGATTTTAAATACAAAATATGTGTTACGAGAATTTTTATACATTATATTTTTATACGGTTATTAAGTCATGTTAAATAACTATGTTTATAATCTTATCATTTTTGTATTCTTTCCTATGAAAACAATTATTACAATTTTACACTCGTAAAATATTAAACAATAGAATAACCTACTTACATTTTATTTTGTATTACGTTATCTTAGTGTATCATTGTTCAAATTAAACACTAGAAAATATAAAAACATATATTATTCATTTCCTGGTTAAGACACAATGTATATTAAGGAAGGTGTATTTGAGATCATGATACTGTTTTAATATATATATCTATATATTTTAAAATATTTATATATATTGAAGTGAATTTCTTTCTGAAAAAGTGTGTTTTTGCTATGCCTGACTAAATTACTGTAGCGATCGTAAAGAAACTTTGCTTATGGAGAGATGAAATACTGGCAGGTTTTCATGAGTGTGTTTGAATGATACCCACCGCCATCCTCACTCACCGCCGCCTTTTCTGTAACTGGTGAACCGTCCCACCCTTTTCGATGAAATCTTCACTAATTAAACTTACTTGTACGTTTATTATCGGTGTATGTTAATAAAACGTATAATAAAGGTACGTCTTAAGGCTAAGCTGAGCCGTTTCATAATAAAATTTTAAATAGATAGAAAAGAACCTGGGGTAGCACATAGCGTACTTTTTATCAACACCTCATGCAGGCGAAGCCGCTGGTGGAGTCTAGTTTGTTATATATACAAGTAACTATTTATATATAATTAAATTTCAAATGTATAATTAGATGACACACTGCATAAGATAATTGATAACGGTAATAACATTGTTATGTAATCAATGAATGTGGCCGCACGCGCTTTCTTCCTCAAAATTAAATTGTGCTTGTAAACGTACTGGTGAGAAGAAAAGTTTAAAAAAATATATATTTATTTACTACTATTCAAGTGAAAACTAATTTGGCAAGTGAATTGCAGCGTGAACTCGCGATTCCGCCATGTTCACGAAAAAGATCCCTGAACGGCTTCAAAATTAGTGAATACAACCAGTTAATTCCATTTTGTATTGATTATGTATAACGAAATTTTAAATACAAGAAAAAATAATTTATTATTAGGAAAGCTACAATTCTGACTTATGCAATTATTATATGTCAATAGTTAAAACTGCATGATTAAAATATTATGAATATTTTAACTTCAACGACGCAACTTTAGAAAGTTTTGTAACAATTATATTCAAGGTCATTCACCCGGAAGATTAGGTCATTGTCAATATTAATAGGCTTCTATAATATTAAAATATTAATTTAAAAGTTTAGCATCGTGGTACCTTTATATATAAGATTACAATAATATTTTTACTGCTCCCAGTGATATAATATTGTTACACGCCGTTTTAATCTTAGTTTCACAACTGTCACTTTCTTTAAAATAAATATATATACATATATATTATCACTAAATTGTGCCTCAAATAAATACAATATTTTTATCACAACTGTACAGAAAACTCGATACAGACACTTCCACATAGTATCGATACACTTCCCTAGTTTTTATCGATATATTGTTACACTATGAGTGCTATTTCCTTCGATTGTATCGATATTTTTGTACATGGCACTTTCCTGATAAAAGTAACAGTAACCTATTTAGACATAGTTACTTTTATAACTGTTGGTATTTGTATGTTTAGAGATTGTCAATACATCTGTGGGGCACCTTTGTTTGAATCCAATTAAAAATTGAGATATTATAAGAACTAAAGTTAATTTAATATGTTTAAGAGTATATTTATGAAAAAATATATGTAAAAATATACATTAATAAAACATTATAACATTATTAATATCTTACAAATTAACATATTTTCTAAAAATAAGATAGATTAAAATGATAGAATATTATCAAATTTTAAACTGAGGAGTTTAAAATAATGTAATAAAGTTATGTTAAGATAAATAATACTTTAATGAAAATAACTTGTATAATAAACAGGGTTTAAATGTGTAACTTAAACTAAAGTTAACTTTTATGTTATTCATAACGTTCGTTCGTGTTCGTTGGTTAACATTTTGTTAATTTCAAACCAGTCTTATGTCTCACTAAGAGCACGCTTTGTTTGTCTTCTTAAAACTTGTTTTACTATAGAGTAAATTTAATTTATTTTATAATCTTAATATGAGATAAAATATAAACATCAGATTAGCAAAGAATCGTCGGTTATTAAACAAACTGAATCGCGAGTCGACCTACATATTGAGAATTTAGTTAATTTGTTTCACCTATGCGTGCTAGCGTGCTGCCAAATAGCTTGATAATGTACAGTTTTGAGTACATTAAAGACAATTAATACACGAACTTATTTGATACATTGTTGGTTAATTTTAAGACCAATTAAATATACGAGTATATGGGATATGAGACATCTGTTTGTCCACTCAGCTTCTTTGTTGACGCGTCTTCTTAAATGGATCGAGACGTGAAGGCTTTTGTAACAAACTCTGGACTCGTAAAAACATATTCGCACGCAATTTTCCATAAAATCTGGTAATGAAGGTTTGATGATATTACGAAGACTGTTGAGAGAGCGCTGACGTATGATAGGAGCCAGTTGAAGTGGAATAAGGAAAATAGGATTATGTATTATAAAACGCAATAGCGTTTTATAATTAAGTATTTTAGCTACAAATATAAGTTAATGATCGCAATAAGTTATTATATTACAATAAATTTAAGCCGGAAACAAATATATAAAAAAATAGATGTTATTAAAGACATTTTAAATATAAATTTGTATTAAAATAGTTTTTTTTTTTATTTCAGGTAAGTCAAAAAAACTAGCTGCAATTTAACTGATGAGTGGTAAGTTTTTTATACTGATGAGAAAAAACTTTTATTTTTAAATTTAATTTATATTTACAATTAAATTTTAATTTCATTATTAGTTCTCTGATTGAAATATTTTGACTGTATTTTTTTAATTAAAAAAACTGCAGTGCTGCCAAACTGCGGCAAAAAACGTAACTTAATTGTCAGTTAAACCTTTCACTTTTTGTTGGTTTAACAAACAGTCTAACGGACAGTTTACTTACAAATTCTGCATATTTTATACAGATGGCGTTACTGTAATAATCAAAGTTTCTATATCAATTAAGCACATGTATTTAAAAATAAAACAACGCTTAAAAAGCATATTCTAGAAAATCTTAAAAGCTTTTTTTACTCGGTGTCTTTGATCAAATTATATAAGTATAATTGAAAATATCTAGAAAATCTATTTAACAGTTTTGTTACATGATTTAAAGTTAGGGCGGCCATTTTGTTAATTCCCTTAAATTAATTGATTATAAATGAATGTATAAGTATGAGATATGCTGTAGGAAATAAAATTTTCAGGATATATAATCAAATTAACTCTCTGAAATACTTAACATGAAATTAATTTAGTTAGATCTTTACTATTTACTTACTGGACTATAACATTCGTAATCTTCAAGTATACATCACCTACATTGGCAGTAAACAAGATTCCATCGCACTTAGCCTCGTTCCATACGCGTAGTAACGAAAACGAAAGTAAGTGCGTCTTACATTCTCAGCTCTCGTTGTTTTTTACGTTACTAAGTACTACTAATTTACATGTTGGTAACGTAATTGTTATGAGATTATGTCTGTCTGTTTGTCTAACATGATTTTTTTTTAATTATTCTGAAACAAATATTATTAAAGATATTTTACTTACAAATTGGGTTTTCACACTCAAATTGTTTATTTATTGATCCAACCATTATATGTAAATAATGTATGTGATAATAATATTACAAAAACTATTAAAATATAAAAGTTTTATCAAAATGATAGTAACCACGCTCATTTAGATACAAACTTATTTAATACGAACGTCAAATAAAAAAAGGAAGATTTGAACGTGTACTTCACCAGATATATATGAAGCTCACGTTATGTAACTCTAAGTGTTTCATCTTATTAGCCTATTTTTATAGAATACATTAAAAAAGAACCGAAAGAGAAACAAGTACAAGAAGAGAATTATTGGTGTTTCGTAATATTTACTTTTGGCGGTTGATTAAATTCTGAATTTACTATTGACTAAAACAGAGTTTCTCGAAGTGACTATAACTTTAAATAGGCATGGTGGTCATAGGAATCGATGGTAAATATCACGGTAGGTGGTTATATCTCCTATGGATATCGGCAAAGATAGATGAAAATACGTAATGAAAAATGTAGAAGTGTCACAAAAGCGACAATAGGGAGCGGATAAATGTTTTTTCTCTCTCACTCACCAAAAGGGCTAAAATAGCTCGACATTACAGCGATCTTCTGTGAAAAATTGACACTTTTACTCTAATTGAGATAAACCGTAGGAGCAAATGACTACTAATCTCAACCACTTTGTAACCAGTTACCAGGATTCCGTATTGAACCTTATATCATTTTCCGACCCACAGGTTCCTAGTAGAAACAAATACGGTTATAACTAAAAACTAATCCAGAAAGACTGCAGTTGCATCTTTTTTGCGTTAAAGAAATAAAGTTGTGAATAGACAGTAGGCAAATTTGTTCTTACAACAATATGCAGGTGCCAAAAAAAATAAGAAATCCTGTTTTATTTTATTGGTTTATATATTATACAATAGTTTGGGAACCACTGGACTAGTTTATATGTCGCATGACATGATATGCTATGTCATTAAGCATCAAATATTTTTTAAATACTTCATGCTATGTGGGTCCGCTTTGATTAATTATTGATTACATATCCAGGCCTTGTACCAAATATGAACAAGTCTAACCTGCATTTCTTGGTTGCAAATTAATCTTTTTATTAGTACTATTATAAAACATAATCTGTACTTAATCCGTTGTGTTTTGTCAATATATCTTCTATTCTAGATATTTGAAGTCGCCAGGAGCTTTATTGCTAGAGCGCTGTAAAGTTGTCTGATGTTTGAATGTCACCCGGCCATTGTACAGAGGTGAAACGTTGAACTTTACTGTAATACAACAGCAAAATACAATACTTCAATAATTAGATAATGTGATAAATAAAACGAAATTATGAATTATGAAACAAAAAACATTAACTTTGACATTTTTATTCAAATCTATTTCATAGTCTCTTTATATGCTTAAGCAGACTATTGTATTATCTTAAAAATGAACAATATGACACGATGAGATTTTATTTTAATCAGTTGAATGGTAGGATTTACACTTCGATGCAGAACTATGACGGACGACAAGACGGTTGCCATAGACAGATGCTTTAATATACTTATTTGATAAGAACTTACAATATTGGGTTAGCATCTAACCTTTATAAAATGGTTACTTAATAAGGGTTTAAAACTTTATATTGCAACTATCAAAATAAGAGCTAATTATTGCCAAAAAAAAGGTTTGATTCTGGCGGGAAAAAATAAAAAGATAAACGTAAAGCAATATAGTTTGAACGAAACATTTCCTTCTTTTAGGGGCCCTCAACATGTAACTCAGAATTGACTATTAATTAATGTAGTTAGTTAGAAAGAAAAGAAAGAAACCCTTTTCATTATACAAGTAACAAGTCGAGAGCAGATTGACTGTCCTGTCATCATATCACAGACAATATATAGGATGGTAAATTCATCGTAGTTGATAGCGATGCGCTAGCTGAATTGGTAGACCAACGGTATGGTTTCCTAACGGTTGCGGTTTCGAATCCTGCTGGTATCAAGAATTTAAAAATTTAATAAACAATACTTATTTATAGACATGTTTATGGACAATGTTAGAAACATTGGCAATATGTATTAAGACATACAATATATTATCTATATATTGTATTTTCATATAGTGTTGGTCAGCTGACCACATAGTTACTAAACTGGGTGTCGATTTAGTTACATTAACATTTGATGCAAGAGGACCATGAAATCAAGAAGAGCATTGTGAGAAATTATGCATATTTAATAAATTCCTATGTTAATGATGACCATGGATTGTTTAATACTGTTCGAATATTCGATGATTTGGACGGCTCCTAATTAATTTATACAATTTAAATATATTTAATTACAACTGTGTTTTATACTGATGGGTCTAGGCAGGGCCACCACCTAATAATCAATGATTAGTAGGTGGTGGCCCTGCCCGAGCCAAGGGTCATGGGTACAATTAAAAAAAAAAGTTGTTTGTGATCTACAAATTTCGAATCTGTGTAGAGACACAAATAGTGTAAACTCCCCACGACTTAAAAATTATTTATCTAGTAAGGAATTCGTTTTTTTTAATACACAAAATTAATTAATAAATATACCAGATTTTAATAAAAGATTTATCACATTTTAAATATCCAAATAGAAGTAATCCCACGAATTACGCAATTTAACTGTCAATGCTGTGGAGACGCAAAGCATAATAGATCGTAGGTTACGTAATGTTACATATTTTAAAAAGCATTTCGTAATAAATGTAATAAATGTAATAAATGTAATAAATGTAACACGTTGCGTGATAGCAGTCGGATGTAGCCGCCGCGATCTCATTTAAGTAAATAAACAAGGCAAAAATAATAATGAGTTTTGTTAAATTAGTTATTATTGCTTATTAATATACCAATATTTATTAGATTACATGTAATTATTTCGACCTGTAATTAAATATATATTTTTTTTATTTCCTTGATATAAACGTATCTCTACGCACACGTGGTTTTATAATTAAAACCAAATAGAGTTTCTAATTACGGTGGCTACCGAAGCGATACTGTACGTATTGTAGGAAATATGAAATCTGATCCTATATTCTGTTATATCATCGCTGGCGTAAATAGACCTACCTTCTATTGCAATAGCTTTCTTTGCCTAGGCTAATATATTCTAGCTTAGAATCATGGGTTTTCATTTTTAAATGACAAGTAAAATAATAAACCTATTATTTATTTTATTTTATTATTTACATTTAATTAGTCATAAATCTATTGTATGAATCTACTGTACTATAGGAATTTTCTCGAATAGTTTTGAATTAATTTGGGGTCCTCAATCATGGCAGAATCGCTGCGTGAACTGATAGTATTTACTTAGCGGCTTGTATAGCCGGCTTATTAGATATAATGGTAGTCATGATTCATGCAAGTTTCAATACAAAAATAGTCAAAATTGTTCATATATTTATTAATGTCTTAAATTTCATTAATGTCTTTATTTAAATTGTTTAACTCAACAATATTACTACATTGTAATATACTTCATTAGGTAATTCACATTTATTTTAAGACTAACGTGATGTTTTACGACAAAATAAAAAAGCTGTTGAAAAATCAATCATAACTTTATTTCAATAAGCTTTATTTTTGTATGGCATTTAAGCTACAGCAATGTGACATACAAAACTAATAGTTTGGCGTCAAAATACAAAGTAATTTGCAATCATATAAGCAATATTGCAATGAGAAGTACCTCTCTTCATTACGCTAAATAGTGTTTACATTTTGAAATGATAGATTAAAACGTTTTTATAACATTACTAAACACAATCAGTGTTTTCTAGAACGTGAATTATTTATTATACAAACTGAAGTTTTCATTTAAATTATAATTATAATATTTAGGTATATCTATTATGTTAAAGTGAAAGATACTATAGGAAGAAGTTTTGAAACTATCTAGAAGTTACTATAATAACCGGCTGCCATCATGTTGGGTAAATAGGCAATTTATATTGCCAATAAATTATAGTTCATGCAAAAAATGCACTGAGGGATATAACGAAATATTTTTTTACCATGCTCTAGAACGTAACAAAATTAACAGACTATTAATTTTGTTACTACCACTAATTAAAGTATTGATATCAAATATTAGACTTTATATTTGATATCAATTTAATCTTAATAAAAAGTCAGCAAGTTATTCATTATAAAAATAACGTGGGTGATATGATTTGAGTGTATCAATATGTGATTTAAAATGACTAATCCACCACTATAATAAAATATAGCTATTAGTATTAGCTTCACTTACGCAAAACAACAGTGTCTACATGTTGAGTACACGCTGTCGTCAAATGTTTCAACATAATTTAAGTAGCGGAGATTCAAATGGTTTGCGATGCGATACTAATCTAGGCCATATTATGTTATTTCGTAAGTCCACGGTCTGCGATCCCAATAATAACCCGATACGCACTATTATTACTAAGAAAGCGTAATTATAATAAAATACGATATTCACTTTGGGCATTGCCAAACATTTATTTCTTACAATCATAATTTTTCTATAGAAAACATTTCTTTCTATCATAACAGGTACATCAACTCAAAATATTTAAAACAAACATTTACCGAAGACAAAATAAAAAAAAATATATTAACAAAAATATAAAAGAAGTTATATTAGTGCGAAGCTATTGGGAGTTTTATGGTATAGTTACTAAGGATCTAGTAATTACCACTATCCACTTCCAAACTATACCGTAAACCTCACAATTGCAAAGTTTTTTCTATTCTTAGAGTTACATATCACAATTTAGCCTCTGCTTCCTGCAGCCATTAGTAGCTACCATGATGTCCATACTCGTGACCGTGGTGACCGATGACAATCGGGACAGGTACTTTAACGGGGTAAGGTACTGGCTTCTCAACATGGACGGGCACGTGCTTCTCAATGTGAACAGGGTAGGGCCTGTCTACTGGCACTTTGACGGGGTAGGGCACGGGTTTCTCCACTGGGTAGGGAATATGCTTCTCGACGGGGTACGGCGCTGGGACTGGTACTTTAACTGGGTAAGGTACTGGTTTCTCAACGTGTACTGGATAAGGTCTGTCATAAGGAACCTTGACGGGGTAAGGCACTGGCTTCTCAACATGTACGGGGTAGGGTTTCTCTACTGGGACGGGGTAAGGTTTTTCAATGTGTACTGGGTATGGTCTGTCGACGGGAACCTTTACGGGTACATGAACCTCTTTAATAACTGGGTAGGGTGCGGGAACATGTACTGGAACCTTTACGGGGTATGGAACTTTCTTCTCGACTGGGTAGGGTGCAGGTACTGGGACCTTAACGGGCACATGAATGTGCTTCTCAACGGGGTAAGGCTGGGGCACGTATACCTTGACAGGGACGGGTCTGTCGACCGGTACATGTACGGGGTAAGGTACCTTTTTCTCCACTGGGTAAGGTTGAGGAACGTGAACAGGTACTTTAACTACTTCCTTTACGGTGTAGGGTACGTGTTTAACTACAGGGTAAGGTTGGGGAACTGGCACCTTAACGGGTACAGGTACGTGTTTCTCAACTGGATAGGGAATATGTTTTTCGACCGGGTAGGGAACTGGGACATTTTTAACTACCGTGATGGTCTTGTGGCTCTCTTCATGGCCTCCATAGCCTCCGAAACCACCGCCATATCCACCACCGTAGCCGCCGTCGAAACCGCCTCCATAGCTTCCGTGTCCTTCAAAGCCTCCATAGCCTAAGTTGAAGAGTCCTCGTTTTTCGTGCTTCTTGTCGTCGGCCGCCGCCGTATTATCGGATGCTGCCACTTCTTTTTCTGCTGCCTTAGCTTCTTCCGCGTGAGCGAAAGCTAAGACAACCACCAGACTGGCGGCCACGAGCTGCAAAACAAAAACATATATATAATCTACATAATTAAATAATGTTGTTAATTTTAAAAAGAACACAAAGTTGCGAAAGTACATAGATCATGTGACAGATTGAAGTGAAAGAACACATCATTATGATGTACTAAATTATGGTAATTCCTAATTATTATCGGTTAGGTAAGAACTACAGCTTTGAATAAATCTAGAAAGCTCGTAGTAATATAAACGCTATATCAAATTTCCTGATTGAGCAAATATTAAATTAGGAAGTATTAACTCCAGAGAGCACTGTCACATTACACTATCACAAAACACGGAATAAAACACACCATGAGCTTCATGATGCTGCGCTTAGTTGGTTGCACTGAAGGCAGCGAAGTCCTGAATGCGAATGATGCATGGTTTGTTCTACCACGCTATATATATGCGGATTGAGCGGCCGACCGAAGAAAAAAAATTGCACCGCTCCGTAGGACTACGTTATACTTTCGCTTTAGAGGGGTATCGTAAGGCGCAAAATCAAAGTGCTCCATATTCCGCACCGAGATTCAGACCGGTTCTCAGATATGGCGAATGGTTCCCAAACTATCGTATTGTCAACCAGCGTTTGCATTTCACTGTTTTAATTACGCTATCTATCTACTAAAATTTGCAATTCGCGGCATTTCACTACGTTCTTTGTGTACCCCTTCATTTAAAATTATAATTATTTTAATTATAATTGCGGGTTGAGAAATTCGTTTGAATTTACGTAAGAAGTAATCGGTACGTATGATACTATTTCTTGGAGATAATATTTTAAAATTATATATTAAATGCATGACAATATTTTTTTTAATGTTACAATTTTCTCTACTATTTAAATGTCGTATAGACGTTCTGGTATGAGAGCTAAGTTAACTAAATTAACTCGATATAGTTTTTCTAGCCCTTTTTTCTTTAAAACCTTGACAAATAGCTATGCCTCATATATCTTTTACAAAGATTTTTTTTATTTGCAATAAATATTATTACGAAAATTAAGTGAACAATATTTAAAAGCTCGACTCTACTCTTTTTATATACGGAGTGTAAAAAAAACTGGTATTTTAAGAAAATAATAAAAATATTTAAGGTAATATAAGATTGTAAATATTATATATATTAATTAAATTAGAAAATATTTCAAATGAAACCTATTAACATATTAATATATCATTGTGTTTTATCTTGTGCAAGATCATCGTTAAGCGCAGTCAAAGTCAATTAAAGAAAGGCCAAAATTTTCATCATCATTCCTTGCCCTTAATAACTAACAAAAAAAAAAATTAAGATCCATCAATTTATTTACTTAATATATTATATCTTGCTTCCAAACAAATAGGATAATATTTTAGATATGACGTAAGCATATACAAAATATTAGTAATATAAAAATAGATTATAATTAAAATATTCAAGGTCAAAATATTTATATTGAATATAAAAAATAATGCGTAAGTTTATCAAATCGACTATTGAATGTCATTTTTATTGAATTCTAATTATAAATCATTTAAATGGCCGGTCACGAATTATACAAAGAGATCAGTATCATATATCATAGTAATTATAGTATTGCAATAATTTTGTAAACAAGACACACCTTTCATTTCATATATCGTCTAGGACATCATTTATCATCCTCAGTTACTCAAAACTCATCTCTATGATCTGAAAAATAAAGCTGATAAGCTTTTATCGTGAATCAGGAACCTTTTAAAGATAATATGAAAGTTGTAAAATTTACGTGTACGTTCACTATATTTATCAGTATCATATCAATGCTATACTATAATTATATTGAATAGTATTACATAATAGACTAAAGGATTTAAGTGTAGTAGATTGTATTACAAGGGAGCAAAATAGTATTTTTATTTGAACCACGAGTGAAGCGAAGGAGTCGTAGAATCCTGAGCGCAGCAAGGGCTTCAAAGTACATCGCCCGAGGGAAAAATAATTTTTCTCTCGAGTCATACACTCTACTTTTCATCCCCTTTTTATGAGTAGATATATACCTAATGTTTACAAAAACAGAGACGTCATAGGTGCGCTTTTGTTTTTTTTTAGTTAGCGCCGTGCAACCAACACATACATCCAGCAATTCATACAATTCGCGTTCGATTCCTTTAAATTTTTATACCACACACATACACACACTTTTCCGCCCGCTAAAAAGTTCCTGTCGGAAAAATGCTATTTTGCTCCCGCCTAAAGATGACACACTTTTCGAATAGACAGGATAAAAATTAAATATATGTGGCTGTTAAAAATGTATAGTAATAAATAAAAAACAGTGTGTGTGCATTTACACAAGGTAATATTTTGAGGTAATATTATAAAGCTATTTATACAGTTTCCATGTCTTTAACTTAAACAAATGGTTGCCATTAGAGGGCTATGGTGTGTTAATAGGTACACGATTCAAAAGAATTAAACGCACCACAGGCACAAGACTTCTTTTTAATAAGACTATTTTAATATTTTTAAACCTTTATATTTACTTCCATAGGCGGCTATTTTTCGGATTTTTACTTCCAAGATGTATGAATTACAAGTACACCTCATCCTTGTAGCTGCGATAATCATCAAAAAAATATATAAAATGACCAATGCCTCAATGCGGGTTGAACTCCAAACTGCGACTTGTAGGATACGGTCCTGGCGATTTGAGAATTGAGTTACCTCTCCCTGAACTGATGTACTTCTCTTATATCTTAAAATTATTAGTTAACTTACTACTGTTAATTAATTAGAAAAAATTAATCATAAAATAATATAAAAAAACTTAATATATTACACAAGCGAAATAATTTTAATTAACTGGATTTGTTAGCACAGGGTATCCTAGTGAGATATCAAATAGGTTTAAACCATCATTCTTGACTTCTTACTATATTTGATGATATTATATTATAACGTGTATCTTATCATGTTTTTTTAATAAATAAATTAATTAATTAATTAATACATCGTTAAGAAATAAGCAAAGTTTATAAGCAGAGTATACTATCCTCAGATACATAACGTATAGTCGGCATGTTATTTTTTAACGTGGATTCTTGTAAAGACTTGACTGGACTTAACATATTTCTTAAATATAATATTATAATTATAATCATAAAATGACGAGATATGTTTAATGAAAACTCTATGAATCTTAACAAAACATTTTGTAAACACACCAACCTAGTTCTTGATGATTGTTCATAGGAATGTAATTATTGTAATTAATCAAAACGTAATGTAATTTTTGTAATTTACGATGTTATTATACAGTATTTGAAAACCAATTTAGTAAAATTAATATGCAGTAAATGAACCTTGAAAAATTGAGGATATATAATTATAAAATGTATCCGCTAATACGTAACAATATTAAGAAACATATATTTTTAACAAATAACGAAAACTTATCAAACTTACTAAGTAATAACTATATAAATAATATATAAAATCTATTTAAATCTATTTTATATATATAGATAGATAAAAGTATTTACAAACAAGTCCATAAAAGTTAATAATTTAAATTTTATTCAAAAGTCCCGGACGAGTTTGAAACTAGTCGTACAAAGTCTGTTAGTATTTCGTTAAAGTTGGTGCATCTTGTGATTATATATAATAATAATCATGGATATAAGTAAAAAATAATCTTCATTATTGATCAAATTACCAAATATTTGAGATCACATATTATTTAAAGTGAAGCAAGACTTATTTCCTTGTTGCGTTATAACATCTCCTTGAAACATACAGTTTAGCAATTGAACTGTTTTAAATTACTTTATGTACAGATGGACCAATTACATACGTAACATTATTATTATTTACTTTTGATTTTAATGACTTATCTTATTTATTTGTAACAGCAAACATTGTGTTTCTTTTTTTAAATAATTTGAATTTCATACTTGCAGTATTTTCTTAAAATAAGTAATTAGTTATTTTTACTTAAGAATCTTCTTAATACTTGTTATGAAATTAACTAAGTTTATCAGAGAATTTGTTGAAAGATTATAATTATTAATTGCCTAGTTTGTGTGAGTGTCGGTAATTACATAATAAACATTTTGATAAGTTACTTTCACTGGAGGCGAGTCGTTTTCACCATGTAATAAAAATACAATATATCTTTATAAATTATATATTTATAAACAAAAAAAATACATATCCCTGTTGTCAATAATAAAGCAGGATTACTGCTTACGTTTTAAAGCAGGATTACTGCTGAGCAAGCCTGGACCGGAATAGAACGGTCCGTACTGATTGTTGTCCAGTATGAAGCAATAACAGTTGTAAAATATACAGACACCCACGGTGTTGGAGCAGCTTCTTGCGCACGGTAGACTGCAATCCTCATTAGTGTTACACCTCTGCGCGCCGATGTCTGCCCAAATTAATATTACTTAGATCTTGTTTACTCCCACTCTAACTCTTACTTAAATAAATAATTTATAATTAAATTTTTAATTAAAAATTTTAAATGTATAAAAAATTATTTACATCATTCAGATATCTTAAAAACATTATAAAAGAGTACAAATTTATATTCTTTTAATTTTTAGAACAATTAGTTTAATATTAATAAAAATTTCATAACTTACCTAACTGAGCCCTGACTCCCGTCAGCGCCATGAAGACGAAACTGACAAACACCAAGATATTTATAGTGTTCATTGTAACTTTTACTATGACAGTGAACGCCTGTTCTCACACTGTTGTATTTATTATAAAAGCTAATAAACCGCGAAGTTCTAATTAGCTTTGTTACGGCTATCAACTATTCATAATAAATATGCATTCATAATTATAATTTTAAATAATATTAACACATTAGATCCATTTAGAATTGATTTTTGCTTTCAATAAAGTGATATGCACAATTCTTGGCATTTAATATCATATTTTAAACATAACAATTGATTATTATTATGAATTTTATAATTATTTCATTTAATATTAAGATAACTAACAGTAGCGTAATGCCAGATAGTCTTTCTCATGAACGCGCCTATCACAAACAGAATGATTTTTTCAAATCCGGTACTTCGTAGATTAAGGCACTTAGTTCAAGTTCAAAGCTTTCCATCTTATAATATTAGGATGGTTATAAAATTACCACTTTTTCTAAAAATATAACAACTAATTAGTTTTTTAATACTAATATAATATCAACATAATTTGATCGGAATTTAGGTAAAAACCAGTAAACACAGAAGAGTAAACAAATAAAATTAGCGTTTAGAAATAAATATTTTAAAATACGGGTGGAGAGCTAGTATTAAAACATATTTAATAATCTAATAATAAAGCAGGTATTTAACTCATATTGTTTCGATTCGTGTTTCGCGTGTTACAAGTGTTTTTAAATTAAAAAAATTTAGCAAAATATTAAAAATTTACGAATAATATCATAATATTAACCTTTTGTTGTTAATGTGCTACAAATACTTTGTTTAGATCCTTGGTAATGTAATGTTATATCTATATTTGTCCTCATTATTAAGCTGAGCTAAGCGAAGATCTTTACTACCCAAATTTTCAATTCTTTGTTACCCTACTCCTCCGTCAATTTACGAGCTACACGCACGAAATTTGGCACACTTATTCTATATGTTAACTATATGGGACACATTTTATCAATTATCTCGAAAACTACAATTACGATTCGGTTGATTTTCAATCCAGAACGAGTTTTGCTCATTATGCGCATGTGTGCGTGTACTATAAGTATAGTATTAGTATATATATACAGTATTATGACAAACAATGTATATTAACCAATAAGGAGTAAGGGCAGTGTCATCAGGTCAAGGAAACGTCGAGAATTATAAAATTGTCACACCGCCAAAGCATCCTCAGTTTATTTCGATAGCGGAACTTAAATGTTGTGAAAAATATGCTATTGGTAAATTAAAACAAACACACACACACACACACACACACACACGATACTAATATCATGTGTTTTTATTCTAAAATAAAGGTAAATACTATAAACTTTATTTGGAATTATTTTATTGAAAATCTTATTAAACAAGGAATTATTTAAGGCTATTGTCATCAATGCATCTTATTGAAACATATTTATAAATATATATTTCAGAGGTAATGCTGTATAAATATATATAAATATATCTTATGAGAGGCGTTTATAAAACAAATTCTTCACTAGAGTAAAATTTTAATTACATAGGTACTACAATAAATACATTAATAATAATTTAGCAAGTCTCAGTATTATTAATTGTAAGTATTCTCTACTTTTTTTTTCATTATTTGAATATTATAACAAACTTTTTTTAATAATCTTTCTACTACCAATGTTAGTACTTTGGTTTCTGATTATTGTATGTAGGAAATAATATTTTTTAAATTTATATTTTTTTAAACAAAGAATAATCTATACTATTATAAAGCTGAAGAGTTTGTTTGTTTATTTTAATGCACTTATTTTTGAAAGTACTGGATGGATTTAAAATTCTTTTTGATTGTGATATACAGATTAATAAGATATAGGCTAGATTGTGATAGCTAGACTAATAGGATATAGGAAGATATAGGCTTCTGGTTCAAAATTATATTTATTATTATAAACTTTTTTTCTTTCGTGGCAAGTAAAAGCTATTTTTTAATAAAATCATCTATCTGCTTTTCACGGTTTGATGTCAAAACATAAGTATTTTGTCACTATAAATGTATAAGCTTTCTACATTAAATTAAATTAAATTTTATTTAATTAAATTGTTATAATTAATCAAACTAAATAGATTTACATCAAGCGATTCTCATTAAAAATTAAGAAACAATGTTTCGAGATAAATAATAATGTAATGATTCGGATTTAATTAACAATGAAGGTGAATATACAAAATACTTTAATAACCGCCTTGACTGTTGCAAAAAATGCGTACGATTTTGCAATGTCGCTTACTGTATGTGGAGCAAAACGAACAGATAACACTGCAAGTAATAAGAAATATACTAAATAATTGTATTTAATTTATATTAAAATGTTTAATTACAGTATGCTCTTTATTTCATAATGTGTCTTTACTACTTAACGAATTATAATCAATTTATCCCGTGAACGCTTACAATATTGCCAAAATATTGAATAAATAATATCACTTAATATAATAATTTAATAATAAAAAGCATTTGTAGTCTCAAAAAATATTAAAAGATCGAACTAAATAATGTGTGGTAAATTACAATACTGAATATAATAAAATAAAATAAAATATATATATATATATATATATATATATATATATATATATATATATATATATATATATATATATAAACGCCTTCCGCTCACACAATACGCTTTACAGATTGACAAATCGTCAAGTGTAATCCGAGATTACAGTAATTACGGGATGAAATCATCGTATTGTAAGAAATATAGTTCGAACTTAATGCCTTTGAAATAATATATATTTTTTTATTTTATGAACATTAAAATCTTTTAGACTGTTAAACAATATAAAAAACATATTTTTGTTTCAAATAAAGTTATTTTAATAAATATAGGTACATATAACCGATATTTTCGTATATTTTCGTATATCGATCGATCTTTTTGTATATTAGCTGTATACATGGTATTTCGAACATCCCTCATCTCTTTTAGCTTGTTAAGGAATCTTTCTTAAAATTTAAACTCCATGTATGTATTATAACAACATGTAATACATACATGTAGTTTAAATTATACATGTTACTTGTAAAAAAGCCAAATCAATACATTTAATAAAATTCACGATGCTAATACTAAACAAGGCTTTTGATTTGTTTTCTCTATCAGCGCTACCAAACAATATTTTTTCGAGACTTTTATGGGACATATGCCGTATATATGTCTAATATTTTAAGGAATAATAAGTATATATATGTACATATTTTTTCTTTACATAGCAAAACACAGCAACACAATATTTTTGAAAACATTTTTTACAAAAGTAGATAGGAAAATATTTTTAATTTAATAATCAACAGAAACACGAAAAAATTTCAAAAATATTAAGCGTACCTAATATTATTATATTATTTGTTTAAGAATATTAAAATATATACAAGTATATTATACACATAATATAACATTTTAATTATCACAAGTTTCTTTAATATGTAACAAATAATGACTATTATATAAAATTATCCGGCTGTAATCACTTAAATTTTATCGGAATGCCCGAGACATGTTTCTAACGCGGCGTGAACTGTTCACGCCGTGATTTTGCTTGCTCCGAGCTCATGAATAAGGGCCTCGGACAGGTTTAAATTCGAATAAATAAAGTCGGACAAATTCCGCTAAAATTGACGTGAGTATAGCCCGATAGCTATATATGTGATAGCTATATATAAGTAATTTGAATACTATTAATTATGTTTGGAAAGGAACGAAACTGGATCATCGGCTAGACGATTATGTAATTTCCATTGCTCCCGTTAAAATGTAACCTCCTTTTAAGTGACCTTGAGTGCGCAATAAAAGTAATGACCACCATATTGAGGTCTTGAGACTTTTTTACATATTAGGTTCATTTTTGTTTAGCCATACACAAAATAAGATTTTTTTGTATCAGGAAAAATTTAATTTCTTTTACACAATTTTTTTTTACAATAAATCCATAAATAAATATAAAACGATAACAGGATCATATAAAAATATATTTATATAACATAAAAGAGAAAATTAAACTTTTAATACATTAAAAATTCCTTAATATTCAACAATTCGTCATAAAAGTGTCTTGTTAAAAGTTTTTCGAATATGTTTAACGATGTTATTAGGTAATAAAATGTATCGCAACTCAAACGGTGTGGTCCATTTTAAGTTTAAGGCGTGCTCTGAAACGCTTTTGAATTTCATAATATTTTAAATTGAAATCATCTGCTCGTAAACATGTGCTTTCATGGGATTTACAATTTAAGTCAAATTTAAGATGCACAAACTTACATAATACTGTATATTTTTATTAACATCTCCTTTTTTAGGTTCTTATAAAATTTGTGTTTATTAGGTTAGGTCAATGTTAATATTGTTGTAAGCATTTCAAACATTACAAATAAGCTATTAGAATAAAGAAATAGAATGTTTAGTATTTTTTAAATTGAAATACATAGATAAAATGACTAATCATTGAACTAAATGACTTTGCAGAAATAATTACAGGTTTTCCCAAAATAGCAAAAACCTTATCCGGCTTAAAATATTGAAGGCTGTAACTGTAAAATAGATGAAAATTGTAAGATTAGTTTTAAGAAACATATAAGTTTATAATATATAAAAATGAGGGTAGATCTATATGTAAAATGTTGTTGTAGTCGTTACTAGTTAAGGATATCCACAACATAAAAACTTTACGAACAGCTTTCGAAATTTTGTGGGTTTGTTTTTATACATTATTATTTATTTGAATAAAATCAGTTGTTTTGATAGTTTATAATCCTTTTACATCTTAAAAAAAATCTTTAAAAACTATAATAATACTAAAACAGAAAAACTGTAATAATAAAATTAGACTGAAACAAGAAAAACTGTAATATTGAATATCGAAATATAGATAAATTTATAATTTAATTCGCAATAATAATAACATTTTATTCAAATATATGTTATAATATATATTTTTTTAAATGCACCATATTTTGTGGTATGAATATAAGACGCTCTGTATTTAGTAATTATTGGCCATAAGAGGTGTTTATTACTGCATTAACAGTTAAAACTACATTTACATTAAAACAATGTTCTTGGTTCTTATCATGCTCTTATCTTGATTGAACTTGTTAAAATCTAACCGGTAAGTACAAAAGTGTTAGTAAACCGTATTAAGTAGTTTAAATGATGATTACTTAACCAAAGTATCCTACTGTGAGTAGTTTTTACATCAGATCCATAAGAGGCCACACAATAAACTATGTTTTGTAATAGTTAATATATACTATAGCAGTGCTGTTAGATAATTAGTTGATATGAGTTTAATATTAATATATTTATATATTATATATCCTGCTGTACTTAATATCGAAATAACGACTAGTTTCGTGTCGTGTTCACGCCGCGATTCCGAGATGCTCAGACCTCATGAATTAGGACTCAAATGGGCTCGAAATTTGTTAGGCAAAGTTTGACAATAAATACGTAAGTACAACTGGATAGTTATATATAATAGTAATTATGTTAAAACGAAAGTTTAAATACTTTTTATCATAGTTATAAATATACAATGAAGCATGAATGATACGTATGCGGTAAATTTAATTTTAAATCTGCAGTCTTCGTTGCGTAAGCGATAATGATAGATTGATATTTTAATAATATTAGTACATCATATGACAGCTGATATTTCATAAGGAACAAAAACAATAATGAATAACATCTACTAAGTATGTACAGTATGTTTCTTTATACTAATTTACAGTTTGACTGTTTATTGAGTCACTGTAGATTAGATTTTGTCATTCAAACATGACATTATAAAACAAAATGTTTATTTATACACAATAATCATAGAAACTACCGAATGGATTTGAAAAATTCTTTCCGATTATAGACAGGTTCATAAGGAAGGCTTGAGGATATCTAGCATTACTATATTACTCTGAGTTATTTTATTAGTAAAAAAAAATTTTTAGTGGTATCGCGTGCAACAGCTAGTAATATTTTTACTGAAAGTGTGTTAAAGTTATTCAGCAGTTAAGGCTTATCTGTTGAAAAATGGACTTAGTCTGTAGACGCATGTGTTTGAAATAGGAAAGGATTTTTGTTAATCAATTCTAATTAAGTAAGATTAGTATTATATCAATAAAACTTAAATCGGTTTAATTAAAAGAAAAATAAATTTATTCAGAACAAAAATTGTTGTCAAAATTTTAAGATTATTAATAATTATTACCTCGTTCCCCTTTTTAATTGTTTATTGAGTTTTATAATGTTATTTAACATGCAGCGTTATTGTTTACAATAGAGATAACCTGACCTCTACTGGCACACAGCGACATTATTCAAACATAAGTCCACATTCACTTAAACACACATTCCGGTGTGTTATTTTTTAGTTTACAATACTCGATACTAGATGGCGGGGTTTTATGATAAGTTTGAATAATATTTCATCGTAAAAGGTTATTTAATAACCAATAATAATATATAAAACAACGTTTCATAGGTCGAAAAGTGTAGAGCAATTGGAATATAAATATTTTCCTCCTAATTTCAATATTTCATTTATAGTCTAAGATAGTACATATTTGTCACAAATGTTTTCAAAACAATCATTTGATAATCATTATTTGGTCTAATCAATTCGATAATTAACTTTGTTCTATTTTGTTCCAACTTTAGTCATATTCAAATACTATACTGTACTGATCTGTACTGTACTGTATTGTACTGTACTGTACTTTACTGTACAATATTATTTAAACTATTTTAATTATGGTCTGCACACGGTGACATTTCGTACTTCATACATTAAGAATGCTGCAACGGAGCAATGACATCAAAATAGTTGAATCTGTAGTCTTTTTGTCTGTAATCATTAACCACTATTACTATTTCAATCTATTTTGCTGAAGAAAAACCGTTTTCTCGGGAAGTGTGTATATTTCTCAACTTGTAAAAGTCTCATCAACAACGAAAATTAATAATATTTCCAATAGATGTTATACTTTAGTAATATGGGCAGAAAGTACTTTGAATATACTAATATTATAAAAAGAAAAATCTTGTTTGTTTAAACGTGCTAATCTTGAAAACTTTACACTGATTTGAAAAATGATAGTATTATGAGGAAGGTTATCTAACATTATGCACCTACTCTTAGATATCCTAATAGTATATAGAATCATTCAAACGCGGGTGAAACTGCAAATAAAAGTTAGTATTAAAATAAAAAAGCGTAATCAAACCTACATCCATTTTGTTGTCAAGCCTGCCACCCCTAAGTATCAGTAGTAAGTAGTTTTTAGCTAATACTATAACCTCTTTAACATTTTCAAAAGCAATAAACGGAATTTCAATTAGTTCAATTTAAGTGACGTGCGAACATACATACATACATACATACATGCATTTTTTTTAATCATACAAAAATATTCAGCATTATATTATATAAAAATAAAAACATTTTAATATTTACTTAAAATTTATATTTTTGTCAAGGCTGTTATTTAGCTGGTTTTGAATTGTATTGCAAAAGCCTTTAGATATGACATGAATGTAATTAGTGAATATATTCTAAAAAAAAATAATTAGAATAACCCAAGGTCATGCATGCATGCATGTTTATACTTTTTGTTAGTGTGTGTGTAAAAATGTGTGAATCAACAATAGACAATATGTATTGTTCATAAGTCTCACTATGTGCATTGCAACTTATTACATCATATTTGAATGTTATCTGACGGTTCTAGATGAAAGACGAAACAATTCTAGAATAGTATATATTATTATTAATAGGTTTTAGACCAAGATCTATAAAGCAACATTTAGACTAGATACTAAATATTAAGGTCTACATTATGCAAATATATAATTTGGAATGAAGAGCAAAGAACTTTTAACTAATTTTGAACCTAAAAATACCAAATTGAGTTATCTGGACTCATCAAAATGTTTAATTAAAATAAAGTTAACAGTGTCACATAGATAAGTAGCATGCTTGCTTATAATAACCCTTTCGACAAGGCCATGAAAGTTAGTGACTGTGGACAATTGATTATAATCATTTCCATGTTCGGCGTTTCTTGACCTTTGTCTCATTTCCTCATTAAAAATAAAATCACAACACTTATTTATTATCTTAACATTTTTATTTATTTCGTATTTTACAGTCGACTTAACCTATTAATGGTAACTTTGCATCACGGACGCCTTTACCGTCGTTAATCTTATATGACATGACATATAGAAGGACAGTTGTAATAGACAAAAGATTTTTTGCTGGTGTCCCGGCCGTTGGCGAGATATAAATAGCGGGTGACAGTGACGAATGATAAATTTTAACTAAATTAATCTAGTGTTCGTAGTACGAGCCTCCGAAATTATAGTGACTGTGGTCATGTTCGCTCACGAGGACTGGGACCTTGACGGGAACGGGGTATGGCTTCTCGACTGGGACAGGAACTGGCCTCTCAACATGTACGGGGTAGGGTCTGTCGACGGGTACTTTGACTGGATAAGCTACGGGCCTTTCAACCTCAACTGGGATGTGCTTGTATACTGGGTAAGGCTCTGGCACTGGTACTTTAACGGGCACTGGCACGGGCTTCTCAACATGGACGGGGTATGGCCTGTCGACTGGTACATGTACCGGGACAGCTACTGGCTTCTCAACGTGTACAGGGTAGGGCACTGGTTTCTCAACGGGGTAAGGCGCTGGTACATGTACTGGATAAGGCCTGTCAACTGGCACTTTCACGGGATAACCAACATGTTTAATTACTGGGTAAGGCTGGGGCACTGGTACCTTGACTTCAACGGGGTATGGCACATGTTTCTCTACTGGGTAGGGCTGTGGTACGGGTACCTTAACTGGGTAGGGAATGTGCTTCTCAACTGGGTATGGCTGGGGTACCAAAACTTTGACGGGGTAGGGCCTGTCTACGGGAACGTGAACGGGGTATGGTACTTTCTTCTCTACTGGGTATGGGGCGGGTACGTGTACGGGAACCTTGACGTATTCCTTAACATGAACGGGCACATGTTTGACGACTTCGTAGGGCTGGGGCACTGGAACCTTGACGGGATAAGGTACGTGTTTCTCGACGGGGTAAGGCACGGGCCTGTCAACAGGCACCGCAACTGGCACACCCTTTACGAGGGTGATAGTCCTAGTGACGTCGGTGTGGCCACCTAAGTTGATTCCGTAGCCTGAGTGAGCTAGGGATCCCTCATCAATGAAGTTGTAGGCACCACCGTGACCGTGACCGCTGCCAATATAACCTACATCAAGTCCGCTAATACCGTAACCATAACCCAGGTTTAAAAGACCACGTTTGTCCAACTTCTTCTCGAGGCCTTCAGCCTTTTTTTCTATGGATTTTTTCTCGCTGGCAGCAACTGCTGCTATCAGCAGAAAAGCTAGACAGATCTGAAAAAGAATAAAAATTTAGCGTATTACAAAATATATTACTGTTTTTCTATACTATATTGTTTATATTAGGGGCTAGATTGTTCGTGAATAATATGAAATGAATATCCTATAATAATTCATCACCCTGCAACGGAGACAAGCTAATTTTGTAACATACAAAATGATTTTATGTGTTCATAACAAATTTATATCTTAGATTAGGATTGAAATAAAACAGAAAATTTTCATAACTCAACAAAATGTGTAATACTTGAAAAAATTTAATATATCTTTTTAATTATTTATTTTAATAAAATATCCATGAGGCCTAAGAATGAGAGAAAATATTAATTAAATCTTATAAAAGCTGCCTTAATAATTTAAGACATATAAGAGACAAGAGAATCGATTTTCTCGAGTAAATAGTAACATCGAATGGAACAATTGCAATAGAACTGTAGATCTGCTGTATCTAATGAGGCTTTAAGCGAATGTACACAAATAACTTCATGATTACTCATAACTGTGTCCCCATAAGAGATTTGTAAGAATATATTAATTGACGTATTCTAGATTCTTTTTAATTAATAAACGAGTTTTAGACATAAACAATAATATTTTTACTATATAAAAAATACTTTAAATAGTGTTGTCTTTCTAAGCCTAACTATAATTTGTATTAATATAAATAAATAAATAAATATATGTGCAAATTATAATACGATATTACATCGCATTCAGATGTTTTAATAATATAATGCAGGTAATCATTTGAAACTCGTATTAATTTAAATTGGAGCGTAATAGTATTTGCTCATAAGAGTAATTGAAAGTTATATTTATAATCATAAAGAAATGATTAGCACTATACTTTTTATTAAAATATAATAATTCAAAAATATATATCAAAAGGAGGTCGGTCTGCCCGTGGGAGACTATTACATAACTAGCTACGAGTTGTTCAACAATAGAGACGCAGTTCAAAACTATGTTAGCGCAGATTGCAGTGAGAATTTGTTACATTACGCTAAATACCTCTGACTCTCTGTTGTTAATACTGTAGCAACTCACATAACAATGTATACAAACTCTTTTTGCTTAACAAAGCAAAAAGAGTTTGTATATAGTAATACTATCATATACCCAATAATTAATGAGATACATAGAGAAATAAGAAGCGTCAGTGTGTTACCGTTACACAATTAATATATTGAATAATACCATTCTTACTAGCGTAAACGGCCGGCTTAGGCACTATTTCTTACTTAGACTTCATTTAATTTAAAGTAAGTAACAAATGAATGATTTGCAGATTTTGACTGCACAGATTATTTACGTTTCTTTGTTATTCGTTGACAAAAAATTAGACTATTTCGGTTCTATTTTTATCATTCAATTTAAAATTATTCACCTTACAAAAAATAATGTCTCTTTTGATAATTTAAAAACCGTTTAATTGTTGTCGTGGCGTATTGTGTTGTTGATATCTAATCCTAATATACAGTACCTTTGAAGTAACCGAAGTAACCAAAGCGAATGCAAGTAAGAATGCAAATTTTTAATCATAGCTTATGAATTTATGCCATCAGGTTTTGCGAAAACAAGTATCGGCAGGATATTGCGATGGAGTAATTTTCTTGAGCGGCGACAAATATAATAGGTCAATTTACGAATAGAATTAACGAATAAGATTTTACTAAGAGAATAAATACTTTAATATAAAGTTACGATAAAGTTTATAGACGCAAAATATTACTAATTATTTATATAAAAGTGCAAGTTAGAATTTGTGAAAATAAAATTTTATACATCATTTGGAGTCAAATACGCAGAAAATTTTCCTTTATTTTTAATTAGTTACTGAAACCACTTTTAACTTTACAGACATGAGCAAGGAATACAACATTTATGTAATAAATTAGTAAAAGATCTATTTCTGCCGTAATTTATTACATAAGACACCGCCTAAGGCAACTTAATACCTCGGTTTCACGGCCCGTCTTCCTAGTTCGCGCCAAACTTGTCTTGATCGAAGGAGGAAATGCATTGTGACGTAACCTTAAGGGATTTCTTACGCATTGTATTGAACTATTTATAATGCAATACCCCGTGTGTTACACAATGTTAGCTAATTGATATCTATCGACCCTTTAAGAAGAGTAACTGAGATTTTGGGGTAAAAAAGTTTCAATATTATAAATATCGTAAATACCTGATAAATCAAAAAATATTGTTATATAAATGACCATTTTATTTAAAAATAAAAAATACTTAATTATCTGTGGCCTCATGATAATTATTTTTCATGTCGAATTATTATTATTATTATTATGTTATTTATTTAAAAAATTAAAAGTTAAAATTTTTTTGAGTCTAAATTTTATTTTCAAACTCGTTGAAGTCTTTTGTTTCTCTTTTTTTATTCTACAACTCAGCCCTGATAAGTCCTACATTAGAATTAAATAACTGTTTTCTAAAGCAATAAGTTTTAGCAGCAAACTATGATATCTATGTCGAAGTCAGCTAATACAAAATATTAAACTTTTATAATAATATCGACTATTATAATCGATTTAAATATGATAGACTTAAGTATCAAATACACACGTAAGAATAAAATAAAATCTGTTAATATTGTGTATTTGTGAAAATCTGAGAAAATAATTTAAGTTACTATATCTAACATCAATGCAAGTAGACTTCAAAAAAGTGTATCACATCCCGTGTACACTTAACCACTCATGAGCTACGGGACACGAATACGAGGCACTTTTTTGAAGTCACTTCACTGCACGCACTGCACTTCACTCACCGTTTTCATAATGCCTCTTGAGCGGTGGTTGGAGTCGGGAATCGAACTGGATGCTAAGACAACGGTGCCCTGAGTTTTTATAGTTGTTTATTTGGTAGAACTTTCGCCGTTGCCCCTCTAAATGTTAGGAGAACGATTTGCTACGCGAGTCCTTCGCGTATACGACCGAGCGACATGTCGGGGATAGACGCGTCGTGCGTGGGTGTATAGTTTTGTTGACATCGTCGCTGATTGTGTTATTAAGAGTTCTTAATTATTATGAGATTTTTAAAGATTTTATACTAGTGTTACGAATTTATATATTATTACCATCATTTTTAGTGTAAATTATAAGTAAAAATGCATTGTGTTAATATTTTTTTTGAGTCTATGGATTTTGTATATTGCATTAATTTTTTCAATCAAGCAAAAAGGATTTTTTTTGAACTATAAAATATATCAAAATGTTAATTAGTATGAGTGTTTTGATAAAATTCTACAGATGGAGAAAAAAGGTGTTTTTTATGTTTAAATGTAAATTTAAAAAAACCTCAGGAATTTAGAACATAGATAACACACCGCCACTATTTAGTCAGAGTCCGAGTTTTTTATCTGAAATATATACATACATAGCTCTTATGAAATATCAGACTCCAGTCACATAGTTCTAGGATACCATGGAGAAGAACCCATTTATTCTTCTTGTTTTGAAAGCCGAAAACATATTTATAAATATCTGCCTTTTATAGGCTTAAGGGGATATTGTTAGCCATTTTTGGTAACTGTTTTTGACATACATTTAACATTTGATGTCCATCATAGGCTATTACAAAATTCGTAGCAGACACACACAAACAACTCCAAGTCTATACAATACTTATAACTTAATTACAGATTACTACAAAAGTATAACTATGTTTTAAAACATTTTAGATACATATTATATTATTATATTTGTTCATAATTAAATCAATACTCATGAGACCTAGTAACCCTGGTTACTTCATAAATAATTATGAAACTGTGTTTGAGTTTAGAAATCAAATCCAATTTACATTTATATTAAGATTTCATTTTTTTTTAATATATATTTCATTTCCAGGACTTATGTATCAGTTATAGTATAATCTATAACAAATTGTTTTTGCATGGTTGTTTCTTCATACACCGGAGAAATTATTATATATATTTTTATATCTACTTGATTTAATTTCTATCTCTATTCAACATTGTAAGATCATATATATGTTATTTCTTTCTGAAAATATCTACAATGTTAAGGATTGAGACGTATGTTTTTAACAAAGTAAATATTTGTTAGTCAAAAAAAAATTAGTTATATCATAGAATATAATCTATTATTATATAACACTCATATTATGAAACCTGTAAAGAATCGTGCTTAATAAAATAATAATAGAGAAATGTCTATAATTCTAAGTCAAAAAAGTTCCAGCTTTTTTGACTAATTAATTACTATATTACTAATTTAATAATTATATTTTGACTTCCAATTTCCAAATCCGCTATTTTCAAATTCAATTTCGACCAATCAGGTTCAAGATTGTAATCTCACAAGGACTCGAAAATTGCGAAATGATTGCGCGGAAGAAACTTTTATTTCCTGAATATTGTCTGCGGTACACTTTACATATAAGTTTATTAAAATGGAAGTTGGAATATCCTTCAAGACCTTAATGCTTTTAAAGAAAGTACAAACGGGTTCAACATTTATGGTAGCGATAATAAATATATGGTTTATTCATAAATCCATTATTGTTTTATTATAGTTTAATATAATGTTCGCTTATTATTTTGGACACGTTTGATCAAATACATCAATCGTACACACAGATCAAAGTTCCACTCATACTGAAAGTTTCGTCAATATATTCGCAATAATGACAAGTTTTTATGATTAAATAATACTATACACTTAACATTCTACTTATCTGAACCTGAAAAGGTTACTCATCTATGGCTCGACCAATACCATTGGACCTATACAAATTTGGTATGCTGGGTGTTCATGGTCCAACATATACCGGTCTCTTGCAATGAGATGTATGTTACGCGTGTGTACATATGACCGAGTTCTCATTGCATTGGAAAGGCGGTCTCGAATCGAACCTGAAAGCCGGTTCAGTGCCCTTGAACTCTTTGGCCCTAAACGAGTGCACTGAACGCTATGACAGTGAAAAGTAAGAGTGATCGTGAGTGTAATAAGATTTATATATACCGACAATTATAACTTGACCTTTCACTTATATAAGACGGCATACAGGTTAGAGGTCAAAGAGAAATGGCATTGTACGGAACTGTATGTGGCTTTTAGATTTCATGAATTATTAAGTAGGTGTATTTTATAACGTGACCTTTAGGTATAATGTAATGCAGCTTATTTTAAAGTAGACTTATGTTATAAGTAATGCAAGGTCTTAGAAGGATTTTTGACCTTAAATATTGATAGTAATCTTAATGCACTTGTCAATAAATTAAGCAATTAAATTATTTGTCTGTAAAATTAATTCCATAAAAAGTCCTTATCATATTCTATCAATCACGTTACATGATATCATTGAAATATATTTGTCTAAGTTTTTAATTTTACTTTGAACTTGCAATTAATTTTTTTTAAGGAGTTCAAATATAACAATTAAATATAAAATCATATAGAACTAACATTTCCAAGGTTATGTAATCTTGAACTTGGCACAGAAAAAAACCTTTCTAAAAACGAAAATTATTTATTCGTTGAATGAAAAAATTCAATGACATAACAGATAGTAAATCGGTATATTTTTTTCTGGAGTTCCATTTAACACTTCGAAACTAAATATATATAAATCTATTATAAACAACTTTTTTATTTAACAGTTATAAAAACAAGCAGTTACATATATACACTTGAAAGACGCAGAGAATAAAAAGTCCAAATTCGTCTTTTTAAAATTTTGCATAATCTTATTGATTCCTCTTACTTGCTTAGTAAGATCTTATTTAAGTGTACCCGATTAAGTGCACGATCTCATGTTGCATTTCACATTCCCTTATATATATAAAACAAATTACTTGAGAAATAATTACATAGTACGATCTTGTAAAAATTACAATGAAAAGTACCATATTGACTTATTTAATAATAGTTTTTAAAAGTGTGTGTCACTACTTAAGTGTTCTTAGGGTATTGTCATTTTGTTCTGTGTTTTTATTAGTATTTTTTTTGTATAACTTTAGTAAATTTTATGCCTGTGTATAACTTTCCGTGTAATTTTCTGTATTATTTGTGATATTTACTTGAATATGATGCTGTTTTTTTCCCAATAAAAAATAAAAGAAAATAAAAATAATTTGAAGTTAAAGTATTCTCTAAAGAAGTAACTCGTATTGGTTTTTAATTTAATTTGAACCAAAGTTTTCGAATGTCTTACAGCAGTTCACGGAAAAACAAGCAAGTATCTAGTCTGAAAGTCAACTCTGGCAAAGCCGAAAAATCGTTCTTCAGTTGATTTGGTTCATATATCAGATCATGATCCTTAAATTCCTCAATTTAACTGTGTTCAATGATCAGGACTTCTATAAAATTAATATAGTATTCTTAATATCACCAATAACATGGTAATAAGGAGAGAAACATGTTGACTTATCTTTGGTTTCAGATTCATTATCTTTATATATATAGGCTACGAGATGATGGACTTAATAAAACTGTTCTCAAAGAAATCAAATTTTCCATTTTGAACCATAAATCTAACATTTTATTGATCCTTGTATGATAATTAATAATAATATAATTAAGTTTGGGTCCTGAAAGTCATTTAAACACTTAGTGTTAAAAATGTTGTCAGAAGTGACGTAAGGGGCTTAAAGAGAAAAGTCACCAAACATGTATCAGGGGTCGTTGTCTCATTTAAATGGTAAAGTTTCTATTCGTTAATTTTTTTATTTCTGGTTAATTTTCAACGTCAACTGAGGGTTTCCTTAAAATAACTTTCCGCACTTTATAAGAATTCTAAATTTGAACAAAATCGGTCAAGTAATTCTATAACCTAACCTTCATAACTTTTGATCAACAAATCTGCCAAACCCAAGACTGATTTTTTCTTACTGAGGAAGTCAAGATCTGTCAATAGGTTAACTTTCAGGAATTTTATTTATTTATTTAAATCTTTATTGTACCATACAAAAGCACAACAGGCGGACTTAATGCTATAGAGCATTCTCTATCAGTCAACCCATAGAGAAAAAAAAATACATAATAAAGTTCATGATGAATTATTGGGATAAGTATAGTCTTTTATGATTAAAAAAAAAAAACAACGGAAGAATGAAAATCATTTTATTAAAACTTTGTAATACAAGTAAAATGGTTTTTATGGAAATTTTCCATTTCGCACACATTTAACATAATTTAGTTTTCTGCCATTAAATAGTAATTGTTATTATAATAATCATAAATATTTATTTATTTATTATAAGTAAAGTTTAAAATAATGTTCTTAAAGTATCCTGACACGCTAACATGCAACAATAAAATTTTAAAAATAATTATTATTATACAATAACTAAATGTAATTACTTACTTATTAAAGAAAATACACACGTCAATAATTTATTTATCTAATATATATTTTATTTATATACATATATTGTATTCTTTAAAAAGGTCTAAAAGATATCAATTTAGTTCCACATTTAAAGAACCTTGAAGACATTATAAACAAAAATGTCAATAATTTAAATATATAATTAATATAATTTCCTTGTGTGTCAACGTCTTTACCGATGGCGATAGATGAAATATTTATGCAAATCGTCATGAAGATGCGAAGTCAAATAATGTAGGTCAATGACCTACAAAATACTCGAAATGACGCAACTAGTTCAAGGTTTCGTTTACATCACAATAATTATAATTATTAAAAAAACAATTATGTTCATACTGAAGAGAAAAAGTGTAGTTTTCATGGAATATGGATATTTTAATATGTAATTAGAACTCGTAATTAATATTATGATTATATTGAATTCTGATCTAAGTAGTTCTTTGTGAAGTTCCGACCAAGTTAGCTGCTTTTCGTGATGGGCGTGAAAGAGACAAATGTTAAAACTCTCCATTCTATCTCCTTATTTCTGTAATAAGTAAAATGTGATAATGAATTTACAAACGTCCATAGTACCACTTTAAGTTAACTGGAGCATCTGTTCTTTAGTCATCCAAATCAATTAAACAATAAAAAAATCAAGTAGTTTCAAAATAGAATCAATGAAAATAAAATATAAGAAATAATTTCATTACCTTACCACAAAAGTTACATTTTTATATGGTAATACATCTTTAAGTGCGGAAATTTATTCGGAAATTACCAGACAACAGCTAGGTCAGGCTAATGTAGCATTCCTTCTGCGTACTTGTAATTAATGTCAGGTCGACGGTGACAGAATATCTCATTTACATACATAACAAATGGTTACAGGTTTCAGAAGTGTCAACTCGACTAGTGTATATCTGGATGAATAATATTAGTACTTATAGAGGACTAGCATACATATTATTTTGAGTGTTAAGTTAAATTAATAAATACTTATTACTTACGATATATACATTATATTTTATATTATTATTTCATTAAATGTCACAGATCTTATGGTAACAATTGAGTATCTAAAATCTAATGTCGCTATGAATGACTCAGATGTCATAGGTTAATAATAATAATCATACTTTTAATAATTTCTACTGTTATAGCCTTTTCTGAGCGATTGTATACTTATTAAATAACTTACATCCCTTGTTTTAGTAATAACTTTATAAATATTGTCTTAAACCGATTTGAGAAGACAAATAATGAGACAGAGAGGATACAAGAATTGGATTCTAAATAACTGTCCTAAGCTTAACTGTTATATATTACTTTTATCTATTTCACTGTATCTTGTCAGACCACGACGCGACGTGAGATATACGATTTCTTCATATCTTTTATATTTAAATATTTCTTAATTATTTATTAAACACCCGGAAAAAAAACTAATTTAATCGCATCCACCAGGTCAAGAACAAATAATTTTATAACGAAATATTATGTTAAAATAAAACAGTAGAATGTGAATATAGAATTTAGTTAGTATCGAGAAGAAAAAAAACGGAGCAATATCTTATGTATACAAATATTATTTAATATTATTTAATATACAAATATAGTAACGAGTGTAAATATATAAAACTTATCTAAAAACTTAAGTTATCGTTTTATTTGTTTTATGTCAAATCAATAATAATCACAACAACAGCTAAGCTTTTGATGACATTTCTTATATGTTATTTAATAATAATATTCTATATTAATGTTCATATAATTTTGTTTTTATGATCTGCCCCACATTTGTTTCATTTGTTTAATATCTCGTTGAACTGGTAGAGCACGTTTTATCATTAACTCCGCCATTTGCAATATTTCCTTGTGCAATAAAGGTTTTAAATAAATATGTAAAGAATTGTTATCCTAGGCGTTTTAATACTCAGAAGGAGGGAAAGACAAAGATAGTTGTGAGTTAAATATAGCTAGATATAAAGCTAATTGCATCGTAGTACCACTAATATGGCGGACGCGACTGACTGAATGGTTGCTTACACTCGCTCTATAAACACGAATTGAGATTATTTCAACATCATTAACACCTTCCTGCTCAAGTTGCATTGAAATATTCTAATAGTGTTTAAAACTTATTATAACATAATTTTTTATTCGCGTTTCCGACCTCGGACGAACAATTTATTTATTATTTATACTAAGAGTAGTAGCGTTATATTGGCTAATTCCTTAATCATGGACCTGCTTATCACACTCAGAAAGAGTTTTTCAATTGAGTCCAGCAGTCCGGAGATTTAAACAAACAAACTAATTTTTCTGCTTTGTAATGTTATTATAGATGGGATGAAGAACTTTTTAAAAACAAACGTTCAATAAGAATATCATGTCATTTACATGCCTTTTTCACAATTTTTATGTCAGTTCAGGATTAATTCTTTGACGTATAATATTTTATGTCATCCATATAAAACTGCCGACTTATCTTATCCCCCACACACATATTTACACTTACACGCACACATACTTACACTCTCACTTAAGACTCTTCTTATATACTTTATATGAACGAAAAACTATTACTTCTCATATTTTCTACCGGTACTTTTAATTTCAGTATACACACTATTTAGCACCTTATACAATTCTTAAACTATAATTAACTGGGACAAGTCTTACGCAAAGGTAGTTAACTCGATTGACTCGCTATTTAGTGCAAAAAACTCAATCACTGTAATTCTTTCACATGCAACTCAAACTTGTTTTTTGGTAATTAACCAAATAAACTATCATCCTTGTTCTTTATTATATATTTTAACATCATAAATTAATTACTGAATGCTTGAAAGAATTTAGGTGTACATTTCTAAATATTAATGATGAAAAACGTGTTATAAATTCTAGAAATAGATTGAATTAATTAAACATGTGTGAAGTCATGTGACGTTATGTTTATTTATAATGTCTTAGTTTATATAAGACGACTCATTGATTGTATTCATTATAGTCTTTGTCATACTTTCATTTTTATCTTGCATCTTTATGAGGGTCTAATGATGTTACGATTATCAAGATAATATAGGGATTGCATTGCATGTATCTTGTTTTTAGTAGAAGAATTGAATTGCATGTATCTTGTTTTTAGTAGAAGAATTGAATTGCATGTATGTTGTTTTTTCGTAAAAGATTTGCATTGCATCTATATGGCTTGTTTGTAAGAGAATTGCCTTGTATGTATACGGCTTTTTTTAAGAGAATTGCTGTCTTTGCGTACATGTTACTGTTTCGTTGCAGAATTGCATTGCATATATGTTGTTTTTTCATAGAAGAATTGCATTTCAAATAAAACTATTTTTTAAGGATTAAAACTCGCGTATTATTTGGTTACATTTTTATTTTAACCCGACCTTTCGAATGCTTTGCAGCAATCGTGTTCACAGGTAGACGAGATGTAAGTGTCTGTCAGTTAATTAGTCATCTACCTCCAACGGTTGCTTAGTTTGCGGGCATAGAGTTCCGAATGTAGACAAAACAATTGCATTGCAATGCAAAAGAATTGAATTGCATATATGTTATTTATTACGGCAGTAGATTTGCATTGCATATGTGTTGTTTTTTCGTAGAAGAATTGCATTTCAAATAAAACTATTTTTTAAGGATTAAAACTCGCGTATTATTTGGTTACATTTTTATTTTAACCCGACCTTTCGAATGCTTTGCAGCAATCGTGTTCACAGGTAGACGAGATGTAAGTGTCTGTCAGTTAATTAGTCATCTACCTCCAACGGTTGCTTAGTTTGCGGGCATAGAGTTCCGAATGTAGACAAAACAATTGCATTGCAATGCAAAAGAATTGAATTGCATATATGTTATTTATTACGGCAGTAGATTTGCATTGCATATATGTTGTTTTTTCATAGAAGAATTGCATTTCAAATAAAACTATTTTTTAAGGATTAAAACTCGCGTATTATTTGGTTACATTTTTATTTTAACCCGACCTTTCGAATGCTTTGCAGCAATCGTGTTCACAGGTAGACGAGATGTAAGTGTCTGTCAGTTAATTAGTCATCTACCTCCAACGGTTGCTTAGTTTGCGGGCATAGAGTTCCGAATGTAGACAAAACAATTGCATTGCAATGCAAAAGAATTGAATTGCATATATGTTATTTATTACGGCAGTAGATTTGCATTGCATATGTGTTGTTTTTTCGTAGAAGAATTGCATTGCATATATGTTATTTATGTATGTTTATTCGTAGCAGCAATAAGTACATGTTGTTTCTTCGTAGTATAATTTCATTAATAATTTTAATGAGCTCAGGTGTAGTGTAGATAGTTCTTTATGATAGGAGCTTTTAAAATTGGAATTTTAATGGTTTCTACGTGTAACTCCTATTATTTTATAGTTGAAGATTTATGTATAACAATTATATTTCTATATTTTTTTTTTTTACAACATACAACAACCTTAATTTTTAAACTAACCACATCTTATAAATTTTTTTATATTTTTTAAGAAATAATATCTTTTATGTACATAAACTTAAAAATAATTTAGTTAATTTTGACATTGCATTAAATAAAACATCTTAATTTTGAAATGTAAAACCATTCACACACTTATTTATTCGTGTCTTTCATGTACTCACTTCACTTAATTTAAAATGGAACTTGAGTAAAAAAAATATCTGATCATCATCTAATCTAATATCTAATAATAAAATATGAAAGACACTTTTTTTATGGAGTAACGCCAAATGATACTACAACAACATATTAACTCATACGTTAAGATATAAAAAGAGAAATGTATTTCACAACATATTTTTAATATTTAAAAAAATGATTGTTATATGGTGCTATAATATGTTTCAAGCAGTGTAAATGACATTTCAATGGCGTCGAATAAAGAGAAGAAAGATTCCTTCTTGTCTTGAATTATATTTAAATAGTATGTAACCCTTTTTTGGTTGGAAATATCCGTGACGTAAGGTAATGGCCGAGGGTTATGTGGGACCACCCGACAGTATAAAAAACGCTGCACATTTTTAAGGCTACTCACTAAAACACCAACAGCTGCCCTTAACACCATTCCTCAGTGGGACGTCTTGGGATCGCTTTTGCTCTCACTGTTATAGAGTATGTAGCCTGCCTTATTTATACTTTAATGGAAATTCATTTTGATCAGGAAATAAGACCACTTTATCAGCTGCCATAATCGATCGCATAACTCTCTCGAGTTATACCATAGGCACTTTTATTGCCATAACTTGAAGTTTCTTGAACAAAAAGAGACGCAAGATATCCTTTGTAATAAATTAATAAATTCCAAATAAAATAGAATATTCATGTGCTCGTAGATTTGATGAAAAAAAAAAAATAACGCAATATTTTATAAATAATATTATATTAAAATAGTTTTATCTAGCACGACATATTTGCCAATGTTTAGTAGCATGCTCCACATTGCTATTTTACATATATATATATATATATATATATATATATATATATATATATATATTTAAAGACTTAGCCTGACACAACTTCCGTCACAAACAAAAGCTTTAATAAGACCACCTTGGCCAAATTGGCCCAACATAAATATGCATCTACTCAAAATGTCATATGATTGAAACTTTTGAAATAAAAATCGTAATGATTTTTTGAAAATATAAAGTGTTTACTTTTAATGAATATCCTTTCGATTGTTTTATTTAAAAAATTATTTAAAAAATTTAATAGCGAAGCGGTGAACTTGGTTCAATACAAATATTTAATGTACGAGAAATATCAAAATTGTGCGCAATTTAGTACAAAAATTTATTGAATACTGACTGACTGAGTCACCGAAAGTTGTCCGAGGACACAGGATATAATCGTGAAAATAGATATTTATGGCTACAATTTGTTAGTAATGGTTAAACTCTACCTAGAGTTTATCATAATATCTAGGTTTATACAACATAATACTTATATACTTATAATATTTTTAGTGTAGTATATCCATAAATTAATACCCAAGTGTTAAACGTAAAACCTAGTATGTATATGTAATATGTCTGTCTATAATTTTATTATATAATTAATATATATGTGATTGCAATAAATAAAAAAATAATTAATATTATTTATTATATTTAGCATAACTTGAAAAATATCGTAATTCTGCCTTCACGAACCTTCCTATCATAATCAAAAAGAATCTTTCTTATCCATCTCATAGTTTCAAAGATTATCGTGTTCAAACAAAAAAAAAAACCGTTTTATAATATTCATATAGAAGAATAAATAATTTCCAAATATTAACCAGAAATCACTGAATGTATGTTTGCTTTTGTTTTATGACTGCGCAGTTATGAAAAGGGATATGTCCAAGGTTGCCTCTGTTTCCGCGTCGCTACTGTTCAAACATTCTCTTTAACTGTTATACTGTTTGCAATTATATATAATTATATAAACACAGTTCTAATAACTATTTACTTATATGTATGGGTCCAATGTTATATGTTACATTCCAAAATAACAATAAAGCACACACATATTGTGTTTTTATATATTTTTTAATAAATCTATATGATTAAATATAATATATATATTATATTTGTTTTCTTATTACACAGAAAAAAGTATTTAAAACAAAAAAAATATGATGATAAATAACTATAACAAATGAAGTATGAGCCTCGTTACAATTATTGTCATGAAAATCATTATTAGGTATATTTCTTATACTAGCCTTTACTCGCTGTGCCACCTGTGAATTTTTTATCCATTATTAATATAATTAGAAGCAGTAACTTAATGCTAGATAGCCTACAAGCCGCATGAACATGCCTATCATAATCACAAAGAATTTTTCAAATCCATCAAATAGTTTCAAAGATAAGAGCTTTCAAACAAACAAATAAACAAACAAACTCTATAATATTAGTATACGTAATAAAAATTAATCTCAGCCGGTCATCTGTTTGTAGGGCGGCGGATATATTGTAATTATGGGAACCGCAGATTTGTTAGAACGTTATAACGAAGGTCGCGGCGGAGGATATTACAAAATCTCATGTGAACCAAATACACACCGAGTGGACCTTAGAATTCAAATTCTATTAAGAGATAGTGTTGTGTTTTCTGATTTGATTAAAAGTGGTTTATTATTTAATATCCCTTATATTTTAACATTTTGTCATTTGACAAAGTATTTTAGCAATAAAAAAAAGTACATTTAAAACCAAAACTAAGAAATTACAACCTTATTAATATTACATAATAACTTTTGTGTTGTATGGTTGTTTGTTTTGCGAAGTCAAACTACGTACATACACAAAGTAGCAATGACATTGAATAACATATATATAATAAATATATCTTGATATATTATAGCTTGCAATATAATGCGTCGTTAAACATTGAGTCTGTTATGTTTAGCTTCAAAGTCGCCTTCCTTGTCAATTTTCTCTTATACTGAATTGTCTAGAGATATAACTACATTTTTATCCGAATGGCTCGATTAAGTAGGATTTATAAATCTTTATAAAAATATATGCTTTGTGATTTCTTTAAATATCTTTATCAAAAAACATGGTAAAAGATACTATTTTCATTAAACAAGTTCTCTTGGAATATTGTAAATTTTCAGTATGATTGTGACATATGATAGACTGATAGTGGATATATGAAGTTGAAATCTTTTTCTATTCTTTTCCATTTTTTCTTCTCTTTTTTTATTGTTTCTTTCTCACTTTTCGAAAATAGCGCCTTGTTGTATCTTACTCCTGGAATGGTAATGCCTTCTCATAGAAGATAAACTCTGAAGTAATACTTGCGTTGCATAAGCGAATGATAGAAAGAGATCACAAACGGACCAACTCTCCCTTCTTTTTTATTGGTCTCTTCTTATTTTTAAAAGGAGTTTTACTAAGAAAAGCTTACGTAAGTAATAAGAGGTACATCTCCAGTAGAACAGATGCTTGAGTATATTAAAGAACATAATAAATTCCACGCCATAACGTTTGAAAGCAATGTCACATTGCGACAGCTCGTTTCCTCGCTCCTGTTGCAAGCTGTGATTAGATGCACGCACTTGTCTCTTCACATCATGTCTTAGGCAATATATAACATCATTAGGAACCTAAGAATTTTAATGAATCTGGTCGGTATAAAAAAAAATAAGTCTATTCTACTGTAGCCTGTTATGAACACTATACTTATTAAAAGAATAACATACATTTGTAGTTTTATTTTATCGCTATCAAAATAAACAACGAATAAATTATTTTCTTTAAAAAACTTAACGTTAATTATTTTTTACTTAAACTGTCTGACAATCTATATATAAATAATCTATTAGAAATCCGAAGAGTTCGTATTGTCAAATCCTGGATTAGTACTACTTTCTGAGATCAACTTTAAAGTAATACTATTGGTATTGCATAAACGAATGATAAAGAGAGAACGCAAACGGGGAATTCTCTCCCTTCTCTTTTTATTGTACTATTCCCACTCGGTCGTTGTTACCCCAGGAGGACGGCAATAGAACCCAGAATATATACGACCAGATTGCTACAATAAATGATTGACAGCAGTCACAGACACAGAGGTAATTTCTTTAGAAAGAAATGACTTATTTTTAAATCAAATAAAAAAACGATATAAGCTGCAATATTCTCATAAATATATACTATAATAAGAAGTACACCGTAGCGTATAAAAGAAATCGCATTATAGAGAGAGGCTGTGCCCTTCGACCGGGTCCGGCTTGAAGTTCCGGTACTAGACATGGAGATATATGGATAGATATGATATTTATTAACTTATTATTAAATACATATTGTTTGCACTTCTGTCTTTTCACACCTGGTCCGGTTATTCAACCTGATTATTAATCAGAAAAACTTTTTTATTGAACGATCTTATTGTAAAAATATTTTCAATTATTAAATTCAAAAAACACAATATTTATTTTGATAAAAATATACTATTACCGTATCCATTTCAATGTAACTCATAAATTATAATAAATATCAATGCCAAGTAAATAAAAGTCTAATAGATTAGATTATCTATTTAAATACTGACATACTTTTCTTATCGACATACGAAAGAAAAGTTATTTGTAAAGACAACTTAATTGCGCTAAAACAGACAAGTTATTTATAATTTATTTACAGGGTTCAGGAACTCAAAGGTTAAAGTGCAAAGGACATGTGAAAGCAAATGTAATTAGTACCATTTTTAACTCAAAATATAAAGCATATACTGGCGTTCAGAACTCATTCATAAATTTAGTAATATTTTGCAGTAGTTTTGTGTTCTTGTGTAACAAAGTCACGTATTGTAGTCAACCAGAAAACGCAAACTGTTTTTAAGTCATGTTAAAAGTCAAGGATAAAGCAAAGCTTCGTGAAATGTCTTATTTGATAAGAACCCTCCATGGGAATATCGATTACAATAAACCTTTGATTACCTAAAGATCATACTACTGATGTCATTATTATACTTAATTTTAATACACAGCACATATTATATCAACATATGTAGTAGTCTTTTAAAATAATATTTTCCAATTTTCGTTTCGTAAACAAACATAACAAAGCTTTTTATTGATTTCTGTATGTCACTTCAATTTCGAATAGAAACGTCAGATTCAAAAGTAGGTACGTGAAGAAAAACCGACAAAAAACCCCTTACGATTTTTTTTTGAGTCCTAATTGAGTTAATCGAAAACTCATTCAAATAACTAAATCTACCTTTATAGATATAATATAAGTAATTTTTCTTCTTTCTTGATGAGATTTTATTCTAAGTTTTTTAAGTGTAAATTTCATTTACTAGAAAACACTCATAATTTGTGCATCCGTTTGTTTTCTAATGTCTAACTTCTCGTTCAACGAGTGTTTATTCTGATTTTTTAATTAAACTCTTGAACATAAAAGACGCTCATAGAGCAGAAATGTCTTCAAAAGATCCTTCCCCGAAATATGTCATATAAATTTTTGTTTATACTAATAAATTTATAAGTTAATATTATTAATAAATATCTCTCGCTCAAGTGTTTTTGACATGATATGTATAGTGTGTGTAAATATCAATTTGGATATTGTATTTATTACATTATACATATATAACATATACACATACATTCTTAACCAATAATTAAGTTTTACACCTACGCCATATTGAAAAACTTTATATTTTTCGTTTTTTCTACGGGTTGACGGATACAGAAAATTCTGTAACATTAAGCAGGCTCATTGCACCATTTTCTTTGAAACACTCTGCCTATAACAATTAGTGTATTTTTAAATATGTTATATAGAGACACCGTCCTTGGAAGTTTATTACAATTTAACCAAAAACCAACATTTACCGAAAAATTGCTGTTTAAAAAAATAAATATTTCCATTTTTATTAAAAAAACTCGTAATAATAAATTTTAAGATTTACATTTTTTAAGACATTCTTTTAAAAAAAATTACATTGTTTTTAATATTTATTAAATTTATAATAAATATTATTATTTATTTTATTTAGACTTAATTCATGCAAGTCACTGATAGCTTTATTAAACATTAGCTTTTGCCCACGGTTTCGCGAACGTGATATATTGATAAGATATAAGAAACAACACAAAATCTTTATAAAAAGTGCCTATGTGGCATTCTCATGTATACATGAGAATATATAATATTATAATATTATAATACAGTAATGTAGCTTATAAGCTACATTACTGTAAAGCTTATTCAAAATCCGTTCAGTAGTTTATACGTGAAAGAATAACAAACATACATAAATCTTAACCAATCGCATCCAATCCTTCGCCTTTTTATTCTAAGTAGGACAAATACTAAACAAAAACCATCACTGACATAACATCACATGACACGACAGACAAAATATATTGCATACATTGAAAACATATATTAAGACATAATACAATAAATTATTATTTTTTTGATAATCAGGAAGTATTGTCGAGTGTTAAATTTAAATTATTTTTAATCATTTATTTAATTTAAATTAACTGTTATTAACATACATATATGAAGTTATAAAACTATCGTAGTTAAAAAAAAAATTAAAACCTTCGAGTTTCTACAAGAGCAATCATCTAGTGACACCTCAGAAAGAAAATAAATCGTAAATAATGAAATAATATTGTTATATAGATGTCGTGGTATGTAAAGGGAAAGTAAGACTGTTGTAATATTTTTATTACTTTGATAGAATGGTAAATCCCCAGTTAGTAGATTCCTAAGTATTATCAAGACTTGCAATAATACAAAGTGGCCCTTACGTTATCCAATTGACCGAGCACTAGGTCAGCTAGGCTACTCATCACATTGTTAAAAAGTTGTAAAAGAAGTAGTTATTCTTTTAGTTATCAACAATCTTCGGGTAATAATATATTATATAATGAAGTTTCTCCAATAAAAAATTTTAAAGGAAACGCAGTCTTTAAAGAAAAAACAACGCAAGCTAATGATTTTATAAAGATTTTTATCGAACATATCGTCTTCTGATAAACTTTTAACTATACGTAACATCGTGTAAATAATCCTCCCTATTGAAATATATAATTACATAATAATTTATTCTAATATAGTAGTTAGATAATACAAGAAAAAATTTATATATTACTTGAAAATGGTCATAAAATATTTTTAATGCATTATACCCCTAATGCATTAAAAATAGATCGTTTTTCTTATTTTCTATCGAATAAACTTTATCTAAATAATACTATATTTTAATTATTAAAATTTATTTAAATAATAGAAAAAATATTATAATATAACAAAAAATGGTTTACAGCGTCAGAACGATTTTCACCGACCAACTGTTAACTTTTTTTGCTTTAAAAGTCCTAAGACAAGGAAACTAAGTAAATAATAAAAAAAATATTTAAGAGGAGTAATGATTGAAATCAACATTTAGGAAAATGTGTGTAAAGGGGAGCTATAATAATGGTTTTTCCTAATTTATAAACATTTATTATCTATTCTACAATCTCACAAAAATTAATTCGTTTTCTCTTTGATTCATACAATCATGAAAGTATTGTGTGAAATGTATACTTTTTTATTTTAAATATTGATTTTAAATAATGTCATTTAATTAAACATTAGTAAACACTTTAAATAGTACATGAAAAAATTATATTTTTTAAAATTTTAATTACAGAACAAAAGGAAATATATAATAAGATGACCATAATGGTTCATTTCGAAAAAAAATATAAATAAAACTTTTTGCTAACGCATCAAAAACAACAAAATGAATTCTGTTTAAACTCTTAAGCCAATACTTACGAATCTGTATATTATGTAATGGTCTGGTTGAAATCACATACAATCAATAGTTTGTAAATTGCGACAATTTTGTAACAAAATTTGTAAGGTCGGTGGTAACATCATTTCGTAATGCAGGCCATGTTTTATTGACCTTCGCCTTAAAACTATTTCATTTCATTTAGTTTATCATATTAACAAATATTTGTGAAGAAATCTCGTCGTTGACGTATGAAGATGATTTAATGAATACGATACGTATGCGATACGATATTATTTTTATATAACAAAAACTGCTAACAAACGTCTCTTCTTTTATCTTCCTAGGTAATCTAAAATGCGTTACCTATATTTACTTAAGTGTACTAAATATAGGCAAAGATGCCTATCATTTGAAAAAACATGGATTTTTAGAAATTTCACTCTCAATTAGTTTAAATCAAGAAAATAGCAAAAAATTAAAACATTATCGTGACTTTTACTCATTTTATAGTAAAATATTATATTTGGATTTGGCACTTATTCAATACTGGCAGACGAACCATGTTTGCTATGAGTAGAACTAAAAGTTGTAGCATTATGCCAAATAGCCTATATCATAAACCTGCCTATCAGTCAGAGAGATATTTTCGAATCCGATAGTTTGAAAGATTTCTCCTTTATAACATTATAAATAAACACATAAATATATATTTTTATTTTCCTAATTAAAAAATCGTGTTTTGTAAAAGAGTTTAAAGTATCAGTAGCAATTTAATTATGTAAGAGCATTTAGTACGCGCAAGTCATTCATTGCTCTTCACGTAGCTATCTAGGCGAGCAGGAAACATGTCTTGAAGGTATTATAGACATAACATATTATAAGAGTTTTGCGCATATCGATTATTAATTACCAGGTATCGATTTATTGATTTCGTCTATTCGATTATGAGTTTCTAACAAATAATGTACTTAACTAAACGACAGGATGTTATCATGAAAATAATATTGCACTCAAGAATACAAAATGGAATAAAAATATTTTTGTATAATTTTTTAACAGTGTATCAAAATTTTATAATAATTAGGATTAAAAAATTTTAAAAATCTATTCAAAAAAATTGTTTTTTGAAATTTTTGCAATTATTTCAATGTTTATTAAATGTTAATATAGATCAATTCCAAAACTGTATTTTAATTTTATTTCATAATCAAATCATCTTCATTTGTCAAAAAATACAAGAGTCATTATATTACGATGAGACAACAAAAAGAAATGCTCAAACATCTTTGTATCCATAAATTTACATTTAATATAAAATATTACTTTCCTTTTATTTTTTTTAACACAAAAAAAAAACAAAACACAATTATTTGTCAAGAAACATATAAGACTAAAAAAATTTAATAATATAACATAAAACATACATAAAAATAAAAAGCCTAACAGTTACTGCTGTGCAAGGTCATGCTGCGCCTGCGCAGCGAACTCTCGCCCATTTCGTTTATGGCGAATAATGGCCTTCACAAATAATAGTTTTATATCCGAAGATTTACGATATTTTTAAGGTTAAGATAAAAACAGTAACAAAATGTGTAGCTTAAAGCCTTTCTCATGAATCTGCCTATCAGAATCCGAAAGAATTCAATTGCATCCAGTTTCGAAGATAAACGTGTGTAAACAAACCAACTTTCCCGTTTTGTAATATTAGTACAGATTATTTACCTTGAACATTCATTTTCATACATGTTTACTTCAATTTAATGGATAAATTAATAAAATATTTTTTGTATACAAGTATCATTGCAACATAATGCTATTACATATCTTGAGCCAGAGCAATTATGCTGGTATATAACGTTTTATATACGTTTTATATAACAACCCACTCGTGAAAACTTACAGTCGTATGACATTTCATCTTTTCCGTAAATTAAGCAATACTTGTCAAAACATCTCGAATTTTTAAACGAGTATAATGTTTTTCGAGATAAAAATATACGTAACCTTTTTTGTAACTATTTTCTTGCTTTAATTGGGTGGTATGTGAAGTATGTTATATATAAAGAAGTAAAACCATTAACCCTTTTCAATTTACTCAGTTGAGCAAAGAATTTTTAATAGAATAACATAAAAAACACTGCATTTCAAAAATAAAAAGATTTTATATCACACTGACGCAGGAATATATCACCTTACGTCCGCGCATACTTCACTCGGTCTTGCCACACAAAGATGGCTTAGTTTTGATAAATTACACTATCTTATAGTCGACAACTTGACCAAATATATGTTATATAACTATAACTCCTTTTAAAATATATTAATTTACTTTAAATAGGTACTTAATTCACAATAAATAAAAATATGTTAAGTATAATTTATTGCTTTGTGGTTGTCAGGCCTATAGCGTTGTAGGGAGTGAGGTGCAAAGAGTGCCAGGAACTTGCGACCCAAATGTAGGTATAAGGGGTCTTTTTAAAATGATCATCCGTGCTTACTTTCACTGAATACTCTGTTGTATCCTCTATCACTAAGTTTTTTTAAAGTTCCCTGTACTTTCATATTTGACCCTAAAACTAATTTAGTTGATTTATTTATTTAAGGAGTCGTGAACTTTTTGGTTATACCTTAGTCGATACCTTTAATTTTATCACTAAATTGTTTCTCTAATAAGGTTAATAAATCAGTCAGACTTTAACTCAAGCCATAACTTCAATATCTTTATCACTTGCATCAACGTTCACAATTATTTAGTTAAGTTATTTTTCTATATTTGTTTATTATTATAATCAAAGATGTTCGGTATTGGTTGCCTAAAATTAGAACCCAAATAATAAAGTCGCGACGCACCGCAACGTGACCGGAGGCCGGTTCTCATAATTACCTGTTTATCATCGTTACCGCACATAGATTCAACGGTGTGAGGCCAAACACATTACGTTAATAGGACGCGGCCGAGTTGCAGCGATGAGAGAGTGTATAATATGTTCGCATGTTTGACATCACGCAGAAAATATAGTATCGTTGTGTGAAGAATTATGCATATGGATAGAACTTGACCTGGATCATGACCTGGAAGGGAAAGGGTTCTTTTAAATAATACATTTTTTCGTTACCAAAACAAATTCAATACAAGCTTTGGCCTCTTTTGAAAATTAAGTAAGCATAGATCATTATCTTGACCAAAAATGTTAATGATTTTGTATTATATATAATTATGCGGCTGTTCCGCAACATGGCAACTCTGATCATCGCAACATCGCCACACCACGATTCAGCCATATTCCGAGCTCAAAAGAGCCATGAATGGATTAAAAACCAATCGGACAAATTCCGATAAGTTCCGATAAACGGTAAATACCTGTATACAACACATAATTATATATAATAGTAATCATGGATCAAGAAAGCTAAACTACAAAAATTAATTTGTATTCTTATATAGAACAAGACGTTTAATCCGCGCGAAGTGTAGCCACAGCTTTATGATTACCTCAATGCAAAGGCAAATTGCGATATAAACAATAAAGTAACAGCTTGCACTTATTCCGTTGGGTAACTGGTTCATTGATTGATGTACATTGAGCATGTGATCTGTTCTAGTCCTCTTCACACCTTTATATTATGATACTTTTAATGAAGACAGGACTATATTTTTGTATCATTTGGATTTCTTTTCGTAGAATTGATTTTGATAGCTACCAAATAGGGATATGTAAAAAATATAAATTTACACTAAAATATTAATATTTTGTTAAATTATTGATATACATTTTACTTTGAAAATTTATTTTACTCTAAGACATGTTTAAAATAAAATTAAGTATCTTTTGTTCAACAGAAAAATGAAGCCATATCATTTAATGTTTTAATCTAGTGCTCGAAAAGAAACAATAATGTATGTAGACTTTATCTTTATTTTTCTTATAATAAAAAAAAAAGACAAATGTATGACCCAATCATTATAATATTAATAATATTAAAACAATAATGCCCCTAATTTATAGCCTAACAAAAAAGTGAAATAATTAGCCCTCTATTTAACCCCAAATATTAGTGGGTTGACAACTTGTGTTATTATTACCACTTGTGTTATCATTGACACTTGTCAGTATCATTAATCTATCTCACATCCTTCTCACATCACGTTATTATCCCAGTTGACCTAGTGCTCGATAAATTGAATAACAAATGACTACTTGTTACAATTCATATTAATTTTATATTTTAAACATAATAAAAACATATCAATATAACCTACAATAACTAAGTTTTACTACTCAGTTCCAAGGTAATGCTACGGTTAAGGATATCGTGAGTGAGTCAGTTAACGGATTATTTAGAAACTTGAGTTATGGAGGTCGGAAATTGTAAAAATAAATTAATACTATATAAATAATTGCATTAAGTACAGCATGATCTCAAATATGTTTGATTTATTACTAGTTGTGTTCACGCAACTTTGTTAGCGTTTAATAGGTTTATATTGTTACATTATACATACATTAAATATTATATTAATTATTTATTACATAAGTTATTTATTATTTATATATTTGGACAATCATTACAAAATTGATATTTTATTATTATAACAAATTTAGCATCAAAAATTACAAAATAGCTTAAATTAATATTTTCATAATCTTTTATATAATTTAAAAGTAGCATAAAACACTGTTCAGCATTTTCAAAGATTATGCCAAATAAACAGACAAACAAATTTGTAGAAGCTATAAAGACAAGCAGTTACTTGTAAATACAAATTATTAAAACAATATACGATATAATTAATCACACTAATGTTTATGTGATTGATTGCGACACACTTTAATGTATATCTGATATAAACAAGGATGTGGAAATATTACTACAAATCATGATTTGATTATAAAATGTTCATAACGCCATCTGTTGTTGAAGAGCTGAACTTTATGCCTGCAAGATTTTTAAAGCAGCTCTCATCTGCTAAATAAGGAATAATATTAAAAATAAAATGTCATTAAAATAAAGTTACATACTATGAATTGATAAAATCCGGTTTTAAAAACTACTATTAAAATCTCAAGTCATTTTCTTTATTATTTTTTTAAATGTTATATTTCAAATAAATATGTTTGTTTTTTGTTGATATTTAAGCTCATTAATATCTTATTATTTAAGCTACAGGTATCATTATTAAATAGATTATTTTTTATTAATTAAGCGAAAAAAAAAAAATTATTAAATTAATAAAAATCCCTTATTTCCAGGTACTTCGTGAGCACGATTCTTCAGTTCCAAATTCACCGTGCGCTATGTGAGCGGACGGGTCAGTTCATACCGGGCGACCCCTCACGGCCTCTGCACAAGTGCGACATCTACCGCAACCCGGAGGCTGGCAAAATACTCACGTAAGACGTTCTTATTAAACCTCACTTCACAAAGATCATTTGTTATAAATAAATATATATATAGATATTTCTTCATATGAATCTAACTTTTATTCCCAATACTTTTTATTTGTATTCCCCACCAACTAATATAATATCAAGTACCTCAAAACGAAGACTAAAACATTATTTTCTGTCACAAGCATAAATTATATATATTATTATTATTATATATGTATATGTTAATATTGCTATTGTATGTATTTTTATATGTATTTTAAAACAAACGTACTCATTCTATATTATGACTCCTTATGTATTATTATAATTATTCTATTAATAAATATATAACCAGGAGCGCGAACCAGACATCAATGTATGTATGTTATCATATTGAGCGAAGCGAGATGCAAACAGCACCGAAGTTACATTTACAAAACGTCGACGCATTCTGTCCTCAACCATTTTTTTAAGTTGATCCTATGTACATTTAGTTCTATTTTCTGTGTTTATTAATTTCTGTTATAGTGATCTTGGTACATAAATAAATAAATAAATAAATAAATAATAAACGTGAAAAATTGTTACCATTGAAGTCTATGGGATTTTAGTTTTTCCATGATTATTCCTCAACGACATCGAATATTTTTTTTTAAACCATCACCAGACTGATGTCTATCAGTGTGGAAAATTTGGAAATTTTCTAATATACCGTTTTTTTATTGATGCTTGCAGAAAGGATACAGAAAAGTCTCTCAATAGCTTCGCTTGAGAAAAACCCAACACGGTCTCGAGTTTGAGCCGTATTAACTTGTAAATTCTTGGACATTATTCCTATTGGTTATTTAGAAAATTCTCGACACGTTATACAGGTTATATCATTACATCTCAATACCGTTTAGTGATAATTCACTTAAATATAGTACTCAGGTGTTACTTCATCAAAGGAATCCCGCACTTAACTTACTTTAACACTTATTTTGATACGCAGCTTATTACTTAACTACCCAGGAAGCGTTGCGACTATTCCTAGTTACCTAATTAGACCAATAAACCTGAGGTTGACGAGAACACTTTTCGACATAACTGGTTATGAATATATAACTGTATAACTATACTAACAATATAAATTTGAAAAGTTTATTTGTTTAAACGCGGTAATCTTTGAAACTAGGAGACGGTTTTGAAAAATTCTTTTCATGATTTTCAGCTTCATGAGGGAGGGTATACGTATAGTTATACTAGTATATAAAACCGCTTCCACGAATGGAAACGAACTACTTTAAAATTAAGTTAGATTACAATAACAGAAATATTTCCTATTAAAAATACTTGTAATATTTAATAAGAACGTCAATTATAAATAAGAAGGAAAAACTATATTTCTATATCTTATTTTTTATTACAACACCAGAATATTATTAAACTTATGAACCAAAACTATTCTTCATTCTCAAATAGGTCTTAACTATATAATAACTTTTAAAGCTCGATCGATATCTTAAATTAATCCCACGGATAAATAATACATAACGATTAAAATTATCTAATTCTTATAAATGTATAATTAATGTAACTTTAGTTGCCATGATACGGATTTTCCGCATTCTACAATAGAACAACAATGACTAGGATTCTATCAAAAATGTTATTAATGTATCAATAACTTATCCTAGGGTTAACGTAACTAAGGTTAGCCCTAGATTAAGATATCAACATCCTAGGGCTAACTTCATCCTATCAAACATCCCCTAAGGCAAGAGGTAAAACGATAGTTAACATAGAAACTATATAAGAATGTAAGATAGATTATATATTAAGAATTAAATATTGTAGTTCATAGGCAAAATTGTAAATAGTAGATAAAACGAAACTAGGCAGACCCAATCAGGGTTATATTAAATGCTATTATTCAGAAAAATAAAAAAAAATACACAAAGGAAACTTTGACAACGGCAAAGGTGCTAGGACGTGGGGCTTGCACCCACGATAAAAAAAATGAAAAGGGAAGAGGTAAACGAAATTTAATCAGTACTATAATTACAGACAGAATTATATTATTATTATTTGCATCAATTTCATTTAAATCGTATAAACCAAACATAATATACGTTTACAAAGAAATCATTCAATACATAAAAAAATATATATGTTTATATTTTTATATATATTGTTTGATTTATACTAATTGTCCAAAAATTGTTCATCCATTAATGATATAAAAAAGAAAAAAAAAAAAAATAAATAAATAAGTGCATTGGTTTGAATTGATATTAAATTAGAGATAATGAAAATGTAGGGCTCAAATATTTATATAATTATTTATGTATAAAACATAAATGATATGTTTGTGTGCGTGCGTGTGTGTGTGTTTTTATTAATATCAAGACACAAACACCCCGATAGAAGATAAATCGCATGTAGAAAGTGGTGCTAACAAGAAAAAAGCGTACAATTGTCCGTCTCGCCAGGAAGCGACCACTTGACAAACATACGGGTATTGTTGGCTCTATTAGCATTGAATTAGTTGATATTAAATTATCTACATCTCACACTTACAATATATTATAATAAAAATATAATTTTATTTACTTTTGCAGTTTTTATAAATAATTAATACAGCATAGTTTTTAACAAATAATATATATATTTAAAATGTTGTGTATACTAGGTAAAATTTTTCTGTTAAATCCAATTTCTCTATACTAAAAGTCTTTTTATTGAGAATATTTTGTTTTATTAAAGCTTCAGTTCTATGGTGCCAGTGCGCAACATTTATTGCTATAAATTCGACTTCCCATATTGCGAGAATGACCTTATTTTGATTTGTAGTGAAATATTAAGTATCCTACCGTAGGCTCTTAGTTACCTAATACAGTTTGTTCTATTTATATTTGTTAGAAGTTTGTATATATTGAATAGTTATTATATGAATGGATCGAAATTAATTATACTTAAGCTATTCTAATATCCAAGTTATAATATACAAGCTTTTTATTTAGTACCCGTGTAATAGTGTAATATTAAAGACTCTCGATACGATACGACACGACATACAATACGACACGTCACGACACGACACGAAACGAAACGACACGACACGACACGACACGACAAGACACGACACGTCAAGACACGACACAACATTATTGACGAGATGATAAATATCATTGATATTATACACAATAATTAATATAAGGATATTTATTTGTTATTCTAAATAAAATATTTTTTTGTTTTAGAAAGCTTTGTTCTTTGGAAGCTGAATAGTTACGTAATCTATCGAGATGTTAATCCACATTGCAATACATTGTAGGCAATTCTCGGCTAAAGTGGACATTTCAACTGCAACCGATATTTATAACTTGAGAAACTAGACTTAGATTATTTGTTATTATTACTTAATGAATTTTAATATTCATTATAGATTGATTTTATTGAATATCTTAGTCTATCTCGATTTCTCTTATCAAATATGAACATAATAATAATAAAACATGGTTCAGGCTTATATTTAATACAGACTATAGTATACCTTAAATTGTACAAGTAAGAACTACATTCCTATGTAATTATATTTAATTTTGAAATGAGTTCAGTCATTTAAAGTATAATTGTTTATGATTAATGAATGGTAAAATTACTTTCAATTATAAATAATGTGCAAATTCCTAATTCGGATCGTTGGACCAAATAATGAAGTGAACGTTAAAATTTTTATATATTACTAATAGCCATAATTCTACTTTTGAATAACAAACACGCACACATACAAAATGCTCATATTTAGAGAAACGTCTCGGAATATTCAACTTTAACATTTGTTTAAAAGTTATTAAGATTGCATCTCATATTGTTTTCTAACACTGGGAAAAACAATGTACTCAATGTCCTTGACCCTATCTATAATATATACATTTAAACTAGATCATAGCTTACATCAAAAACTACTGTAAGACAATGCGTATGCGCATTATGCAAATCGTAGTCAACTTCTTCCTTGATCGGACTACTTTCTAGTCGGACAGACAGTTGTATGTAGCTGTAGCTATATTGTATCTTGATTGCGGGTGGTATACAATTCTTGTGGTGTTTTACAAATTACGAAAATTACATAGGAGTAACTAAAACCTAATACTTTACATAAGCGATGAAGAATGTACACATACACACACACACACACACACACACACACACACAAACATTTAATTGAAATATTTTACACAAAAAAAACCATTCTTAAAATAATTTCTATTTTGTTGCTTGTGTAAAATACGCACTATTGTTAAGATTATCATATATTTTTTTTTATTTTGAATATTAAAAAATATTAATGAAATTATTGCACAAAAACTGTGCTGTGAATAAACTTCACAACGATAATTATTTTATTTACAAAGAAGTTTTTATAAAAACAATATAAGTTTTTACATTCTATTTCAGGCGTCTTATGCAACGTGGTTCTTCAGCTCCTTGGACCCAGGTTCTGCAAGAGGCTATAGGAGACGGTAGACTGAATGGTGAGGCAATGCGAGAATACTTCAGACCTCTTGAAGACTGGCTTCGGAGCGAGAATCTCAGGACCGGAGAGTACTTGGGCTGGAGTTACGACGGCGATTACTGCAAGTTTAGGTATAATATTTAATCGTAATATCTTGCAGTTTTCTCCTATATTGTTGTAGAACCCTATTAGTATTAGAAACTTTTTGAAAAGTTAAACACACCTTAGAATAAGACCACCCATATCATCCCGAAGAAGCTCAAACAGTTGACTAAAGCACCTATATAAAATGGAAGACCATCCTCCACAGCTTATCAGAAAAGTAGTTGTGATGATATTAAAGATGAACATAACCAAGAGAAATATAAAAGAGAAAAAATAAACGTAAAAAAAATGATAAGCCATGAAATGAATAAATATTATTACAAAGAGTTTTATAGTTGTAAAAATAGATGTGGAAATTAATAAATAATTTAGCTTGTAATAAAATAAAAATAACTTCAGCTCCTTCAAAATTAGTAGTTATGTATTAGTAATATGGATTATTTTTTTACCAAAACCAAGAACTAATTATGGAAAATTAAATAATAACATATAACATTAAATTTAAAGATTAATTTGTTTTAAAAGAAAATTTAAAAAATGTATATTCCAAAAATTATAATGAAATAGTATAGTTAGTTTAGTATACACACATTTTCTTATAATATTGAAATAGATTATAGAGAGGATTTGAAAAATTTAAATTCTGATTAAAATTATTACTTTTAATCTAAATTTAAGTTTTCTCTTGGAAGTGAACAATATGTAATGTTCTTTTAGATACATAAAGTTCTTTAATTGTTTTCTGAAGTCACAAAGAGAGTAAAATCTTATATCATGCAACCGAAATCTCAAACACATTAAACAAATTATGTCAACCTAATAAATGGGAAAAGCACAGAAATGATGACTAGCTAACATATTCAATGATAAATGTCTATACTACTTGAAAATTAACATTTTTGTTACAGTATTGAAACCGCGGGCCTGCAAGTCTACGGCGGATTTTACAACACTGCATCTAGGAACATTGACGTAACAAGCTTCTTGGTTCTTCTTTTATCATCTGCACTGGTCACTATTTTCGGACTACGCTGGCGATAAGAAAATAATACTACAGTATAATAATATTTAAGATATCATCAAGTAAAGTTCATCCGACAATTAATTCATATTGATCTAGTAACTTGACAAGTTTTTCCCCTTTTTTAACTAAAATGTCGGATCGGACCTATCTGACTGAGCCCAACTGATATATATCTCTTGGCTGACAATCGACCGCCAAAAATGCCGGAAATAAAAATGGAACTTAACCTTTAATTTGTGTCACGAAGTAATCCCAATATACTGTAGTTTAATATGAATACAGACCGTGATAGTAGTATCTCTTTGGTATTTGATATTTTAAATATTTTTTACGATTTTGCATTGCTTTCTTAACAAATTGACCATTTATAAGACAATCTTTATAGATTAAAGTAATTCAAAATTAATTCACGCCCTATACGTTTTTGCAGAGACACATATTGAATTTCATTTTCATTTCTTTATTAATGTAATCCTAACATATTATTAACAAAAAAAAGGATTGCTTGTATGTTTTACTATTTTATTATTAATATATATTATTTAAAGTACATATGCACTCCTTTTGGATGTAGATTTACCTACTATAAATAATGACAAACAAACTAACAGTTACATGTGTTTAAAATTAATTATATTTTTTACATACAAGAGCCTTGACATTAATAATTTCTTTTTTTTTTTCTTTCTTTCGTTCTTTATTTCTTCCTTTCTTTCTTTCTTTTTCTGTAATTAGATTTGTAATCTTTATATTGTTGTTTCCAATGAATGTTTATAATATTTTTATTTTTGTTAATTTTAATATAAACCAGGGTGATATTGATAATAGCAATAAAATGTTTAACATTTTGTAAATATTCACACTTGTAATATTCAAACTTTATGTGTTTTACAAATAAATGTATTAAAAAGTTTTATAAACGAACCATTTATTGAAAAAAATCCAAACAAAAACATCCTTTAATTATAGATGTATCAGCAACCGAAAATACATATACAATATAAAATTAATGTTCTAAAACATTAGATATTTAAGTATTTTGATATGTACACATTTTTGTATATTTTTTCTTTAAGTAAAATTGAACAAGTCTAAATCTGATTCGTTCACTGATGTTGTAAAGATAAAGTTAGAAATAAAACACTTAGTTACTTCATTTTAAAATTTGTATATAAAATAATTATTGTAGTAAACTTTATTAATCGCACGCTTTTTGTAAGCTATTTTTTATTATTTTTTTGTAAAAGTAAAACCCCGTTTTGGGGATTTGTCAAATTCTACATTGCTATTGAAAAAGTATTTTACCATATCTAAATAAAAGGATCATGAATTTTCCAACAGCAAATATAGGTTTGTATTCCAAAACATATATTTTGTATGTGATATAGTTTTTTTTAATATCTTTCTGAAAGATATTTTATAGATATATAAATTCACTTTGAAATTTTTCTTCTGTAGAATTAGATTTATTTGTAATATGTGAATGGCCGTCTTTTTAATTGAATATTATAATAGAAACCACATTCTTTACAGAAGCGTAAAATTTTGTTTTAGATATTTAGTTTAACTTTAATGAGAAAATGATTTGTAAAAGACAGACTGTCTCGTTATCTTATAAGGTTAAGATGTTTTTCACTCATATGGAGGAGAAAGCTTTTTTTTGATAATTTTAGTACGTTGTACTTATTCAAGTCAAACTCTAGTAGCTTAACGACAAATTCCATAAAAAAGAATCCTCAAGAAACTTAAAAAATAACAATACAAATAAAACTATTTTTACATATTTTATTTTAACACGACGTTTGGAAATACTTTGCAGTAATCGTGTTCACGGGTAGACGAGATGTAAGTGTCTGTCACAGACACTTACATGTAACCAAATTATACGCGAGTTTTAATCTGTTCAATTAGTTTTATTTGAAATGTGTACTCGTGAAAATCTAAGAAAATAACAATACAAATAATCAATATACATTAATTTATTATGTTTAAATTTATTAAAATTCGGATAATACATTTTCAAAGATCATTATATTTCTTCATGACCCGTGTCTGACCTGAATGCGGGTGGAGATTGAGTTACAATCCTCTATTATTAGTCAATTTGTCTACCCTCATTATATATTTGGGTGGTCTTATCACTTTCGATAATCTATACCAGGGATAGCAAACCAATAGCACGCGTGCCACAAACAAAATAATTGTAAAACATTGAATGATCAAAAATATTTAAAGAAATATTGTTTTTATTGGTTTATTCAATTATACTTACTTATAATTTCACCATGCTAACATTTCAATGACATTTTATATTGGAACGTTACCTGTTAAATTTTATTTTTACTTTGTGGCACGGACATCAGAAAAGGTTCGCCATCCCTAATCTATACTAAAAAAGCGGAAAAGTTTTTTAACTCGCTAATCTTCGATACTACTTTTTTCTGATTATGGTAGACAGGTTCTTAAGGAAGAAAATATGCTATCTAGCATTATCACTATTAGTTTTCCTAATAGTAAATAAAATCGTTTGTCTGCGGTAGGGAACACAAAGAACAGCTGATATTTAATAAAATAAATAATGTTATAGTAATAGTAATTATTTATATATTAGTATTTAGAATAACATCAAAATATTTTTATGTGTCATTAATCTTATATTTAATATATTGATATGACTGCCGTTAGTCGTTGTTTTAATATTTAGACAAAACTTGCATGAATTACAATCAGTTTTTTCAGTGTTATTTTAATTAAAACTGGGTTTTATTTTGAAAGACATTAGTTACACTATTGAATAACTATTCGAAACTATTAAATGTCCTATTTTTATAGTATACATTAGCACTGAACCCCAACTTTAATAAAGGGTAGGAGGGTGTAACTGAAGTGTTTGTTTAAAAGTAATATTTTCAATGACAGAGGCGGCGACGAGTGTGGCCATGAGATAGACTATTCTAATTATATAGAAAAATAATTTATATTTTATATTAATTTAAAAACTATATCAATAAAAAGTTGTATTTATATTAAATTATATAGATTCTAAGAAATAGAAAAATATTTTCGAAGAAATAGCGTTCAAATAATATATATACTTTATTTCATAACACTTTATTGCACAAAAAAAAAAAACATAAAAATAGACAAAAGAAAACCAAGACAATATTTATTGAGCGAAGCTCTCCGTGAGAGACTTTACTTCATAGTTTTGTGCAAGCATCTATCAAAAACCGTTTTTCAAAAAATTTCCAAAAAATTTGCAAAAAAATTCCAAATTTTGGACACTGATAGACATTAGTCTGGTGGTGGTTTAAAAAAAATTAAAAAGAAGAAAAAAATACTCAAATAATGTAATAATGTAATAATGTGTCTCATCTTGAAAAATAGTTGAAGACAGAATTAGTCGACAATTTGTAAATGCGACTTCGGTGCTGTTTGCATCTCGTTTCGTTCAATATGCTAATATATACCGAGATTTGGCGAGCACAGCGGGTCAAATTGGGATCTGGTTCGCGCTCCTAGTATTATATTAAATTAAAAGTTCTTACTATTTTCTAATAACTCAGAGTAATTGAAACTCTAAAACAGTAAAAGTTTCTCGTGGCCCGTTATAATGAAATCCAGAATCAACAATGTTGCAGTATATCTTTTCAAAGCAGAAGTTTATTTGTACGAGACCGCTGGTCTACTATGTATCAATTGTTAATAACGACTTGAACTCTTCACAATGAGTACATAATATAAAATTAATGTATTTTAGTTCAAATGTTTTAGTTTTAGTTTTATTCTTTATTTTAGTTTTGAAATTATTTTGAATTTTCGTGAGTATAATTAACTAGGCTTCCGTCCGCAGCTTCTTCGACTACATTTCTGCGGCCTCGTAAACAATAATTGTTTCATGTTAGCTAATTTATATTAACAAACCTATAATCTGGTATAAACAAAATATATTGAATTGTACAAATAAAGGTAAAAGTACATCAAGTGGCATGTTTTTACAATAATATATTCTTACTAATGTATGTTCTCGACATTCTCAAAAACGACTGTACTATTGAAGATAAGACGCTGGTCTACTAATGACTGTGAAATTTCACGCTTGCATGAGCAAGTTTAAGTACATAAGCATATTATTATAACGATTATATTATAAAAATGTACTCAAACTTATATAATAGAAAACTAACTCTCCTATAACAAGAATAAATTCTACACTGTAGAATATATTCTAGAATGTAGAAAAACATTAATTCCAGAAAGTCTCACTACGTACGTATTGTTTAAGATAACCCTAAAACTTCAAAATAAAACAATAGATGATATCGAATAAATAATATATATACTAATATCATATTTCACATCCTGCATATGCTTATATTGTAGAATCATCCTAAATGATGTCATTTAGATATGAAATAAAAAAAATTATGAACTAAAATTACAAAATAAATGTTAAGTCGATATAGTCATATTAAATCCGGTAAGCGACAGCGCGTCGCCTCGTATATTGGATTGCACCCTCCCCTGTATATGAAAACAGATTATACATTAAAGAAAAAGGAACCCTATTTGTTTAGTTATAGTGTTTATTTCAGCTTATTTAATTTAAAACATACTTAAATCTCCAAACGAGTGCTGGTTTCCTTGTATAATTCCTCCTGTTATGTTTAATATATTTAGTTTATTATTTCTATATATCAATATGCTTTTATTTACCTAACAACCAATAGCCCTTATTGAATATATACAATAATCCAATATACAGTTTTACATGTTTTACAGTTATTAAGTATAGTTGTAGGATAGATATATTTATTCAAAACATATTGCATTAAAAATATCATTATTTTTATCTGTTACAAAACAAAACTTTTAATCCGGTACCGATATTTATATATAAAATCACAAAACGGACAATTTAAGAATTGTTGCTTAACGTCCTATAAATATGTATAAAGGTTCTCATATATTTTTTTATCCAGGGCACTGATAACCCATAACGAAGCGAGGGATCCTTGTATTTTTTATTCCATACTATTCCAAGAAAGCAATAAAGGACGAAGCGGTTTTTTCTATGCATGGTGTCTGTCTCTCTCCCAGTCGAGACCCGACCGTAATTCGGGAAACACATGACGCCTCCATACAATCTCTGAACGCCTGGTACTCTTGTTTACCATTTTAGTGTTGAATAGTGACTTAAGTGAATTTCTTTAGTGAATTTAAATAAAATTTTGTATAAAGAACATTTTACAATGTAAGTACTTTAAAAATAATAATATTTTTTAATCGTAATGTATTAATTTTCAACTTCCTTATTATATTATTAAAATATTCATACATAAAAAAACTTTAACATTCATAATACAATAATAATTATTATATAATACTTTAAAACTGCATTTCTCATATTAGGTTAGTCAAAATTATTTCCATCTAGTGTATAATGGCTTCACCAATGTGCCGCTTAATTGGCAGGATGTATAAATTAATTAATGTACAGAGTAATACAGAAATAGTATAGAAAAAAATGGAAGCACCAACAAAAAACATGTCTCTTTACAATTTGGGAGTGCATTTTAACAACCTGTATTCATCGTTACGCTCTATTCCCTTTGAATGCAGAAAGTTTCTCAGGATTCGTGTTTACTTTGCATGTTTTTCTCTTTGTCTGTCTTTTATAGATGTTAGAATTTCTGCATTTTTGCATTCATTTAATAGAAGCACATTTTTTTACGAGTTTATTTTTTTCTTTGATTTTAAATTTTGTAACAATTAAATGAAAGTCTCATGAATATTTTAAATTAAATTTAAAGAATAACATAAAATAACTTTACAAATGTATTATGAATTAGATTAAATTAAACAAAATTTTATTTCAAAAATATTTTTAACTCGATTCTATGCAAGATGTTAAGGGTACAAAATTAATAATAGTAGCCTCGTGTAATAATTACACTGTGACAAATAGAAGACGTTGAGCTCAATATGACTAATGCATGGAAGAGTCGTCAAGGCAATTAATCTTTCGTTATGGTGGTCCCTATGCAGCTGTTCAAAAAATTAAGCACAACACTTACATTCCGTTAGATTATTACATACACACACACAATTGCACAACATACACACACTTAAAAATACGTAGTATTAAAAATAAGGTTTAATATATTGATTAATAGTGGTGATACGATATTGTCTAAGAGATAGATATTCCATATTCATAATCTCTTAATCAATCTATTAAACCATATTTTTATTATTATTTTTACGAGAATTTTTTTTTTTTTTTGAGCTGAGCTGAGCTGAGCTCTGAGTATCATTTTACGCTTCGTTATATATAATAAATTATTGATTGTAATTATTTAATTGTTTGATTCACAATAAGTAAATTTATTTTAAAAATATTGCGTTTTCTATTACTATTCATCTCTTAGCCGATTCAATACCACCTGCTTTAGGCCACGGTTTTTATAATTTTAAATAGGTATTTTTAAACCATTCAGGGGTTAACAAACTAAGTCAAATGGTAACTAATTCTAATATATTTTATAGTCAATTCAGTTACGAGCGGAAGAAATCTATTTGGACCCCTCCATTACAGGCAGTTAGTGTAAGAGGTCCCTGACAAAACATATGGAAGTATTAGTTTACGCATTGATTGATAACATTGTTTTATATAATAAATAAACATATATTATTATATTTATTTGTTTATTTAACATATTTACCGATAAAGCAAATACAAATAATAATAAATACTTGTGGTAATTACAAGTAAAACATATGGTGCAGTTAATTGATTATAATCACTTATTAAAAATGTTGTGAACGCCTGCCTATTCAGTTAACTTGACAATTTAGAGAGGTCGTCGCCTCTAGTGATAAGGGACATCCTGCTCCCCAATTGATGCGTATGCGAAATTAATATTATATTATCTAACATCGGTATATAGGGACAATAGTTTTATGTCTCCTCTGGTTCCCAGATGTTCCCTAGGGCCCAGAGCTTGCAGATTAAAGTCCGGGGCATGTTGAAACCTTTTACATACTTAATTATCTAAAAATCTAGCATGTTTATTGACAATTTCAAAATTTAACTTAGAAAAAGGTCATCCTGCAGTTTGTAAAAATATTTTGAGCACTTTAATCTCGTTCTAGAAACGTCATGAACAATGATAGGATCATTGAAATATATTTTATTTGAACTCAAAAGTGATTAAATTATCTAAAAAATTCATTTAAATTTTATATGAATCTAACACGTAACATACAGACAGGCCTATTTTAGGTATTTAAAGTCTAGTCTAGCACTATTAGGTACAATGATCTACATTTGTTTTTTAACTTTAAAGTATTCTTTAAATTAAAAAAAAAAATTCTAGAGATTCACTCTAGAAATATAATCTCTGTGCCGGGGGTGGTTCACAAACAGAAATAACGGAAACAAATAATAAACAGACATAAAACAGCAATTTTTGATCACCATTGGTTAAGATCATTTCATAAGTGTATTTTTATGTTTTGTTTTTGTGAATGATAAGTTAAAGATGACTAAGTTATTAATTATAAACGAGCGCTAAACTATAAAAAATATAATAAGTGTCAAAAATACATATAATAATTTAGAAGTATACAATTATTCAGTAACGTTACATAGAAATTTGTCTTCACTGTCCCCTCTGTAATGTAAGGTCAACAACAGGACTGGGGAGGGATAGTTAGTTATATAGAATGTTTCCTAATTAAAATACTATTATTATTTAGAAGTCTTGTTTATATATCCTTTATTTTTGATTACATTTCTTGTAATATTTTTTTCCCTATCCGACTTTTATTAAAATAAAGTAAGTTAGGGTAGGACAAGTTTTTTCAATATTTCATTAATCTTACTTTGACTTTGGTCGAAGCGTCACTATGAAAAACATGGATTTTATTTTCAGTAAATCCTTAATAAATTAGTTGTCCGGAGTCCTCAGAACGTAATCTTAGTATACATAACTTACAAAATATTTTTTGCAAATAAAAACATTTTTACTAAGTAAACTTAAGGATTGTCATAAAATCGGATTCCTTGAGGTTTTTGTGTTTTCTCGTTTTTTTTTAAACAATAAATTAACAAGTATTGTATCATTTTTTAATTCTAATTAAATGCGACAACTATCGATAGCACTTGAAAAGGAGCTCTTGTACTGTTTTTTTTAAGCAGGCCCTGTCAAAGTCAAATCTTGAAAATTATAAATTCGTAGTTTGAAAAAAAGTCATATTTATCTTCTACCTTCAATTGTGATTACAGATATGTCTTTGGAGGTTATGATTACAAAATTTAAATGAACAATAATACTAACAATATGACCAAAATTAGCATTTTTAAAATGCCCTTAATTTTCAAAATACATGAGATTTTTTATTTATTTTTTTACTTTTGTCATGATTATAATCATCTATCCTATCACCCGATTTCGGCTTGACGTTTAGTTCTCGGAAACCCTGTATATTTCATATATATTATCATGTATAACAAATATCTTTTACAGAATCTTAGATTGACAAAAAGATGGAAGAATAAAAAAGTATGAACAATAATGGATAGAAAACTTTAGTGAAAATGGTGGTGACATGGGGTCGGTATGCACAGGCGATATGTTTCGTAGTGATGGTTCTAGTGTTGGGCGTAGCAAGTTTGAGCGGCCCCAATGTGTGTATGGTGCAACAGAAGTAAGTATATATTTGACTTTGGTCTTCTTATAGTAATTGCGCAAGGATAATAGCAATAAAAGTAATTTTGTTAAGAAAATTTACATATATCAAACTCAACAGTCATCTGAAGCAAATTAAAAAAAAATCATCTTAATTTTACACAAACGAAAATCTTTTGACTAAAGGCAGTCTCTGTTTTACTTACTTATCAATACTTAAAATTACAGGTACAATATAACAAAGCGAGTTAAGTACCGCGCTCCTATGGCGGTGCGGACATACGTGTGGTGTTTCTCAGTGCCGCCGAGGTGCTCGCAGTGGAGCACAGAGATGAGAGAACTCACCAGGCTTGAGGTAATCTATTCTATACTAATTTTTAAGAATTAAATGTGTTTTGTCGAACCACGTGTTATTGGTAGCACACTAGTTAAAACCTACTCAGGGTTCTTATTCATGAGCTCAGAGCATGGCGTAATCGCCGCATGACTGGAATTATATGGATAAAATAAAATACCGTTTATCCCCATTTCAATAGAAAAGGTGCTTACACCTACCATTTACAATTACAACAATATATTTATATTTCCTCAGTAAAATAACAACCTATAATAAGGAGAAATTAAAAGTGATTTAAAACCATCTAAAATTACATAAACATCCGATCTAGGTTTCTAACCCAAAACGACTTCGCTATTGGCATGAGAAAGACAAGAATTCAATAAACGAGGCTTCATTCATTCAATTAATTTGTCTATTAATTTTTGTAATAAAAAATATATATTTGTAAAAACATATATCAATAGTATTTTCTAAACAAGTGTGACTTTCTAAACTGACATATTTGATAAGCAAATTTTCAAAAATTAACAGAACTTGGAATTTGAATGTAAACATGATGATGATAACGTAAATATCCAAATTTCATCCTCAAAGAAATGATTCACCTTATTGAGAATAAATGTTTCTACATATTTTTAACTCTGAGAATGAACTAGTCACAATTGCCAAAGATTACCTTTAAAGTTATGACTTGCTTCGGACAAAACAGAGGAAGGCTAAACTGCATTTTATAGTGAACAGCATGGGTAATGCTATACTAACCAATGTTTAACGCAAACCTTGCTATTATAAGGCACAGATAATTATTGGATTTACTTATCCTTGAGAAACTAGATTCGACGTTGAATAGTTACTAGCAATTGTTAATATTATATATTATTACTTTAAATTACATTTCACATGTTGTAATTGATAGTTAAATCTTTTTTACTAACAAATCAAAAACATAGATAATAAAAAGAAATAAAAGAAAATAATATATATATGACCTGTATTAAAATGTTATATATAATAGACAGGTGAACGGACGGCAGAAGTTGCAGTATGCTGTCCTGGGTACAAGATGCGAGATGTAAGCTGCGTGCCTATTTGTCCCAGCGGAAAAACAGGGAATGGTTGCTCCGAGGGTAAAATAACAATTTGAATATTTTATTTATTTATTTGAAACAAAAAATACAGTGTGAAATTAACAAAGACATGATGACACTGCAAAAGTTATTAACTGTAGCGCAGCGTCAATATCAATACTCTTAAAAGATTTTATGGCGATCCAATTACAATCAAGACGTATTGCAAGGTTTTTTAACATACAAATGGTGAATTATTCGAAGCTTTTAATAATTCAAGCATTGAATATTCACAGCTGAATGTAAACTCCCTGACTAATGTATTAAAACAGGTTATACGTTTGACCGACTCATCCTTAAAACGTCCAGACCGTGTAAAAGACAAGAGTTTGTGAAGTAAAACTAATATTTATAAGTCTTTGAAATTAAAAATATATATTTTTTAACCGAGATAAATCACTAAATAAGAATTCTTACAGACTGTCCTGCAGATAAATGGGGACCGAACTGCGCCAGTGATTGTGGAGAGTGTCTGAATGGATTCTGCGACCCCATAACCGGCGAGTGTGACTGTGATGAGGGATGGCAAGGTGAGAGGTGGGTTGCCACTCTAACTATTCAAATGTGTTCCGACCTCCGTTGTCTATGTATTACGCTTTCGAAAAAACAACAAAAAAAAAAGAAAGAATGCGTCGACGTTTTGTAAATGCAACTTTGGTGCTATTTGCATCTCGCTTCGCTAATGCTAACACATACCGAGGTTTTGCGAGTGCAGTGAATCAAATTTGAGGTCTGGTTTGCGCTCCTAGTTTATAAGTATTTTATAAAAATATGAGAAAAACTATTTTCTGTAATTTAAATTATGAAATGTATGTAATAATTTTATTATTTTAACTCTTTTTCAGTTGTCAAGTCCGCATGCCAACAACATCTCCACCCGCCTTGATGGAAAAAATACTAACCACCACCAAATCTACTGTTAAAACAATAGCGACTTCTGTTCCAATTGCTTTAACTACTTTGAGTACAACTGTCTTGCAAGTTTTCACTACTCCAAAAACAACAACAATAGCTTTGCCAACTACAAGACTAACATCTGTTTCTACTGAAAAGACTGAAATAATTCCCATAACAATCCAATTACCAGTTAAAACTACTCCCGATGTTTCATATGACAATGCCTCTGTTACACCTTCAACGACCTTGTTTGTCGACAATAAGGAAAAACTACCTAAAACAACAATAACTCATTTCATCTACAATAGAACAGAAACCCCAGAGGCAGGTACGTCCTCTAGCTTTCTAACTAACCATGTCTTTCCGACATCTAATTCAATAAATAATACAGTTTCCATATCTTATTTGAGTTCCACTTATATTCCACCCACCATAACTAGTTTATTAACAATTCCAATAACATTAGCTACAACAACAATATCTAGTTCTACTTCTTCTAAAGTTACACCAGTTCCAACATCTACTCCTAATGTTAATTCCACTGCTACTCAAAATGCTGCAAAAACTCCGTCTAAGTTAACTACAATATTAGTTATCGAAAAAGGAATAAGACAAGCATCTACAAGCAAACCAACAGACACTACAACGAGGAGTCAGTCGGCGACATTAAAGTTTAAACCAAAAGAAATTTGGATAAAACCGTCACAAAAAGGTGATTCTATTTTTATCGAATCAAAAATAAAAAGTAATCACGAAGTGAAACATAAAACTGCAACTAACAAAATTGAAGTATCAGAAAATACAACACCAAAGACAATAATTGTTTCGATAATACCGACCTCAATATCCCACGCAACCTTCAAAAAGATAGCACTCACAACTGCATCATATTTATCCCAAAAGACAAACATTACATTAAAGACAATTAATAAAACAGAACAAGGCTATACGAAGTCCATGTCTCCCCAAGGGTCAACTGCAATTCCATTTACAATAAAAATTTTGTCAACTGTGAATGAAAAAAACATTACTTCAACTAAACCTACAAATCATTTGCCACGGAACAGCACAGCGCAAATTACATTTACACCAATATCAAAGAAATTATACTTCAATACTTCTACATCGGAGGTATCTACCTCTATTTCTAAAACAATATTGAATACAAGTTTAGTCACAAGTAGAACAACTAACAGCATGTTAAATATAGAAAGCAAGATCTTGAACTATCCTACTTCTTCAGCAAAAAAATCTTTAACTAACCAAAAAAAATTACATCGAAATTCTTCATACGAAATAACCACTCAACCGCTAATTAAAAAAATAAAGGCTGCATCAGTAAATGTTGAAGCTGCAGTTAAAACAAACCTCCATACTAACATATCAGTGAAAGGTATGCCTAAAAATAAAACTACAGAGAAACCTAAAAAATTTCCTGCTGCAACAGAAAGGACTAATAGTACTAAAAGAAATGCATCAAAAATATTAAACTTTATTAAAATAACAACTCAGGAGCCTATTGAAGACGAAACTTTTCATATTTTAACAGAACCTGAGCATATCACAGCAGTTATGAGTGATAAAGAAAGAGATCATACTTCAGTAGATCTGATATCTGTTATAAGTATCGCAGGGGGCGTCATGATGGCTGTTATTACAGTGGCAGTCGTTATTGTCATGGTTGAGAGATGTAAGAGACATAGATATGATGACGTTAGGAAAATAAACGACATTCGAATGCAAGTGATGATTGATAATAATGATGTCCCGCCGCCATATGTACGAAGCATTTTCCACACACCATTACCAGGTATATATAATAAATAATTTTATTTCATATTTTATATACCACTTCATCAAACATAGTAAATTAACTTGATTTAAGTAAAAATTATTGATGTTTTCTCATATATTTTATCACGAGTTTCATTATAACATTGAATATATTTATTATAAACTCATATTTATACTCAGTCAATATACTCAGTCAATATTTCAACGTGTTCAAATGTGGCCCATTAGCTCAGTTGGTTAGAGCGTCGTGCTAATAACGCGAAGGTCGCGGGTTCGATCCCCTCATGGGCCATTTTTTTTTCATTAACGTCTTTTAATATTTTATCTAGATCCACCATCTTCGGACAGAAATCATTATCAACCTATATCAACATTAGATAGAAATCTGAAACAATTTATGAGACCAGTGGTTGTACAAACGATTTCGCCGATTATGTTGGAGAATTTTAGAGGTAACATATTTATTGTAAATTTTTTCATAAAATACTTGTGTTCTTTTGTTCTTATTGTTTTTGAATACTTATAGGTATTTTAGAATGTCATTATGATCATTTGCCCCACACTAATCAAGAATTTGGTACGCCGGTTCGATGTTCAGTGGCGTCATCTATGAAGTACGATGAGAAACTTCTAAGCCAGCGCCCTCTGTCAGTTGCCGATTATACTATCGAAGCACTAAAATGTGAAGCCAAACTCGACGTCATCGATTGTACGACATCTGAACCGTTATACGCGGAAATCCCTTGTTGGCGACCTCCCTCCGAACATGCCATAGAAGTCGTTAACTTGAACGGTGAAGCAGTGACGGAATTATGACCGCGCTTCGCAACTATGTAGTATAGCATTTCACGTAATCGCTAATAGATGGCAATGTGTTAAATAAGATAAGACCTTTAGTTAATTTAATTGTACCAAAGATTAGTTGTTTTTGAATATACTATTTAATCTGAAATAGTAATTATTCCCATATTAAATAAATAATTTTTTTTTTTACTCAAATTGCAATTTTATTTTTTATTTAATTTAATTAATAATAATTTTAATAAATATAAAATATATATATTAATAAATTAATTAAATATATATAAGTAAAGAATTACTTAAACATTATTCTTATTTAAGACCATATTGAAAAGAATTCAGTGTTTGAAAAATATAAATTCTGAAAGAAAATGGAACTATTTTTTTTATACGTCCAATTAACAATTAGATCGTTGTCTTATTTTTTTGTATCTGTCCAATTTATTTTATACGATTCATTCTAGACAAATTACCAAATACATACGTAAATAAATATGCATGTACGAAAGTAACTAAATTAAATTTACTAAGCAACATGTGTAGGAAAAGAAAAAATATACTTCAATTATGTCCTAAGATCAGCAAAGCTGTGATCATCGGGGGATAAGCATCCTTTAGTGATCAGGAGACCGTGGACTGCGGCGCTCAATTTCCATCATAAGTCCTGCAAGCTTGTTTAATATTAAAAAAAAAAAAAGAAAATTTAACTCTAAAATCAATTGTCTCATAAATTACTAAAATAATAGCGGCCTTGTTAAAGCATCAGAGCTGATATGGGTTTCGACTCGCAAGTAGAAACTTTACAAAACACTAAAGTAGTCGTAAACTTTAATTAACACTAATATCCATCTCAAAATCGTTATGCTCACAAATACAAAGCAATAATAATAAAGCATTTAAATTAAAAATGGGGAGGAAAAGAGATCTAATAAAGAAAATTAGTAGTAGTAGGGTCCAAGTTATGGGCGATAATATACTTAGTCACCAACTTTGCAGGGCATTAAGGTCAATTCTCCAATTAATTCAAGGTTTATAGCAAATTACTAAAAATATTGATAACTTTGACGCGGAAACACACAAAGTAGACTTGAATAAATGTACTCAAAAACATTTTCAAAGAAGGAAAAGGCAGGCTTCTCTTGAACATATAGCCAATTTACGATCGCTATAAAAGCACATATAAAGTGCCAAAAACCAAAATACTATATAAGAATCCAAACATTAAAAAACCTGAGAGTCCTTTAATTGATTTCCAATCCAAGCCAGCTTTGGACGAAATTAATAAAATAATAAAGGAGAAACCATCTAAATCAGCACCAGGTCCTGATAGAATGCCTTACATAGTATATAAAATATGTGCATGGGTGTGTAAACATCTCTTAAATATATTGAGTAAAATCTGGTTAAGAAAGCAAATACCGGTATTATTCGGAAAAGCCATTTTTGTCCTAATTCCAAAAAACGATAATGTCAGTTACACTAAGGATACCAGGCCGATTGCTTTAAAAAATACTATTTCTAAGATCTTGGGCCATATTACCAGAAAGGGTTCTCACTTGGCAATTCTGGATGCCTAGAACGTAACAGATTAACATTAGAAAGCCTTAAGATGCCACAAGAAGCGAAAGACAAATTACGGTTTGTTGGATAGACTTAGAGAACGCTTTTGGGTCGGTATGACTTGAATTGCCGATGTTCGCGTTGAGGTAGTATAACTTTCCTATTATAGTTAACGACATAACTGCATTATATTATTCAAAATTGAAAATATCTATAATATCTAAAGAGAACCATTCCAAACCTCTGAGTTACAACATAGGTTTGTTTCAAGGTTGCTGTATTCCTCCAAATACATTCAATATAGTAATCTCATACATTAGTAACTAGAATTCGCCCGAGTAATTTCTGAGCCGTTCTGGGCTCTAACTCATGTGCTCTGAGCTTGGCGAAATCGCAGTGTGAACTTCAATTTAGTACGGCTGTACTCATCGGTGTTCATCATCATCATCATTTCAGCCACAAGACGTCCACTGCTGAACATAGGCCTCCCCCATAGACTTCCAAAGTGACCGATATTCGGCAGCTTGCATCCAGCGGCTTCCTGCAGCCCTTTTCAGGTCATTTTATTATTTTATTTTTGTTTAAAAATATGTAAAAATCACTTATCATATTATTTCTACTTAGAATTCGCTGTTTATAAGCTATTTTGCAACATTCGTGGAACTAGATAAGATAGAGGTCAAAGTGTAGGAGGATATCTGTTTCCTATAATAACTGCATTTGGATATACTGACGAGCCGTCAAGGTATAAATATGTTGTCTTATTAATGACATATGACTATTTCAAAACTATAACTAAATTAGTTATATATAAAGTGTTCTCTTTCAATTATTGACGACATTTCTTTAATAGATGTAAAATTTTAATGATTTAAATCTTCCGACATCATCCCATAAACGTATTATTATATTCAGATCATAACTGTAAAATATATTATATCTACATCCTCCGACTAAGGTAAAATGCTTCGATTAGCCGTTCTAGATATATGTATTTATATACATATGTATATACATATATATAGTGTATAAATACACTGCATTATCTCATCGATGTTCTTTGCGGATGACGAAATAACTTGATTTAGGATTCCTTTGACAGTATTTCAATGTCAATTATTATTATTATTTTCTATTTGAGTTTCTGAAAACAATATTTTGCTTATTATAAACTTAGAGAATACACAAGATCATTTCCGGCGTCTAAGGAGGAAAATGTTTATGAGGGAGCACATGTACTATCGATCCGAAAACACTGTCGAAGGAAGTCAATTTCCCAGCTGTGAAGGATGTTCCTTGAAAACCGATAATTTAAAAGGGATGTTGTTGCAAATGCGTATTGTTTCAATATTTTCATTCTATAAACAATTCTCTAACCTTTAATAACTTTATTTTAAAAAAATATTTATATTTATCTGGAACCCATTTAAAATAAAACAGTTTGTCCTTCTCAAGTGTCTCACTCATCACTGTATACAAATAATTATCGCAGTGTGGTTTTAAATGTTATAGTAACAAGTTCACAGTAGGATAATATTATCAGTAAGTTCAACTTTATTATCTCATACTTAAATTTGTACATGCTTAACCAAAAAAACTTCCATCTAAAATGTTTTTTTATACTTTACAAGACTATTTTTTTTAGTAGATAACATACGTCCGATTTTTCTTCAGGTGACATGTACATAATTTTTATTGGAGTCCTGATACTGGGATGCGCGTACGCAAACGATGATGATGCCCAATACATAAATGTTAAATCTGTCAAAGGTGGGCATCGAGGAGGTGCCTATTACAACCCTGCAAACTATCCCAGGTAGGTTTGAATTTAACCAGTTATGTGTTTTAAAGATAGTTGTTTACTGTTTTAAAATAGTGTTTGTACAGCTTTCCATATGCTAGTTAAGTTTAGGATAGATAAGTATTGTATATAATATCGTTTTGCAGCTTCTACAATGGAACCCAAGGGCAGTATGGCGGATATGGCATGCGTCATAATATGACACAATATGGCTATGCATCCCAAAACACTACCACCATCCGCCATGTTGATTACTCAGTTGGAGTTTGTTATATTGAAGTACCGTTAGTATTTATTAATAACCTACAACTATTTCGTATTTTCTGCGGTTTCATTGAGTCCATGTTGTATGAAGAATAATAACTTATTTTTTTTAGAACTGCCTCTTTGGTGAGAAATCCAGCGCAAATCCCTGCCGGGAATGGGGTAGGCAATTTTATGGAAAAAAAAATTAAAATCAGATATTTTTTTTTAATTCTTAATGTTTATAAATTTTACTTTTTTTGTAGTCACGCCCCGACCTTAGCCGAATTAGAAGCTGTTGTAAAGGATATAAACGTAACATCCATAACTTTAAAATTTGCGATCCAGTATGCTCTAAGGATTGCGTAAACGGTCTCTGTTCTGCACCAGAAACATGCACCTGCTTCCCTGACCATGTCAAAAATTTGGCTGGTTTTTGTATCCCTATATGTCCTATAGGATGTCAAAATGGACATTGCAGTGGTGGAGAGTGTTTGTGTAAGCAAGGTTTCAAATTAGATTCAGAAAGCAAATACTGCATTCCAACTTGCAAAGAAAACTGTGGTGGCATAGGTAAGACTGAATGACATCATATAAAGGGTGTGATATATTTTCTAAATCAGTTCTATCCTCAAAATTGTCCTTATAATAAAATTTCATTATTATAGGTAACTGTACGGATTCAAACACTTGTGATTGTAAAAACGGCTACCAGTCTACTCCTGATGGTAACTGCAAACCAGTATGTAATAGATGCAATGATGATTGCGTAGCACCCAATGATTGCCGATGCAAGCCAGGTTATGGAAAAGATCAACGCGATCAATGTGTTCCACAATGTCCTCAGTAAGTTTTTCTTTTAAAGTTAAAGCTAAGAAATTATTTTGGTCGGGTAATGGTAAGTTACAAACTTGAGATTAACAATACCAATAAAATTAGGTACGGATTATATAACTAAGAATAATTCCTTTATATGTTTTTCCGGCTGTACCTATTGATATAAAGAATATCTAATTTGCCTGACTAATGTCGAACCCATTGGGGATACTCATCGATGTGCTATGATCATCGCCGAATTGTTGCGTGATGGTTTCCGTGGTTCGTAACTTACTGATGGCGTTTCAATTATAATTTTTTTAGATTTGTTTAGAATGATAACTTAATGGCGCTGGTCTTGATTTTTTTAAATTTATTTTGTACAAAAACTAGCTTCGACACTTTTTTCTTATTTATTAGTCTAAATATAAGATAAACTGTAATTTTTAAAAATGAAAATTAATATATTGTATTAAATGTCAAATATCCTAAAATATGTAAACTAGTTTTATAAACAAAAATAATTAAAATCTTAATTTGATCAATGTTTTATTACTGGATTAATTATTCTACCTTTTTAAAATCTAAGTTAGCTTTAAGCAGTAATATAGTTCTAAATAACTAAATATAATATAGTTCTAAATAACTAAATGTAATATAGTTCTAAATAACTAAATAAAACATAATTTTTATAGAAGACATTATTAATTCGTTAAAAAACTTTTCAGAGGATGCGGACTCAACGGTCGATGCAGTGCCCCAAATGTCTGCGAACAGACAGGTGCAGTTCAATCAAATCAACCTGGAAGTCCTTATCCATTGTACCCTGGTAATCAAATAAATAACCAAATTTCAAGTAATAGGACATATGCAGGGCGAGTTCATACACAAAACAGTAGTTACACCCAGGATAAAAATCAACTTTTTGCGGATAATCAAATCTACAGTGGCAGTGTTGAACCTGGTAGGCCCCAACAACCGGGATATCAGGTGCAACCAAGCCAACCAGGGCAACCGGGATACCCAGGACAATCTTGGTACCCCGTACAACCCGGGAACCCCAGACAACCAGGATATCCCGGACAATCTATTTATCCTGATCAATCTGGGTATCCAGGACAAACTGATTCTCATAGTCAATCTGGGTACCCTGGACAGCCTGGATATCCTGGACAGCCTGGACAATCTGTGTACCCTGGCCAAGCTGGATACCCTGGACAGTCTATGTACCCTGGACAACCAGGATATCATAGACCATCTGACTATCCCGAACAATCTGTTTACTCTAGACAACCAGGATATCCAAACCCTGGATATAATGGTCCAAACGGATATCCACTACCAAATGGACCAAGACAAGTAGAAAATCAGAACCAAAGTTATTACCCCGGCCAACAGATCAATCAAAGTTATGGTAATCCAGGCCAACCTGGTAACAATGGGCAGTCTTCCTATCCTAGTTACCCCCCAAGCAATGGATTATCAGGATATGGCCAACAATCAAACATTAACGATTTTGATCAATGTCCTCAACCATGTATAAATGGTATTTGTACTCAAGGATTTTGTCGCTGTAATCCTGGATATATACTGGACAACAGCGACCTCACCGAATCCAGGTAATTATTATTAAATTACTATACTTATATGTTTTATATGTTTTCGATTGACTGAAATGTGTAAAACTCTAAATTTACCGACTCTTGTTTAAAGCTAGTTTTTTTTTAAATGAACGTTGTTGCTATATAATACACAATCAACAATAACAGTTAGAATAATATTTATCTACTGAAAAAAATAATATACGTATAATTGAGCTGAACGAAGTGAAGCTCTTACTAGTCAAAAGTGTGTTACGTTACTAATGCTACGTCCTAGACGAGGAGTAGTAAGTAGGATGTTGAAAATGAGCAGAGTTATCGAGGACTTACAGGGTTCTGAAGTTTTTTGGTGACATTTGTGAATGTAGTTTTTTATTAAATAGTCAAAGCGTATCACATAGAGTTAACATCTAGAACGTTTTGAAATCGCACGCGAGTTAATATTAGACTTAATAGCCACTATTTACTCTGCTAATTTTACAAGTAGTGAAACTCATTTAGCAACAATGCTTCGCTCAGCTCCACCTGCCGTGCACTGTGATGGACCTAGTTTTTAAGAATTTCTATTGTAGTGTTTGTGTTAAATTAATAATTATTTATAATAGTTTAAAAACAGCTATATTACACAAAAGAAAATTATTAATATATAAAATGTATATTAAGACAGTTCATTGCAAGATTTGTATTGTAGGTGTATTCCTAACTGTCCTGGTGGATGTCCCAATGGCGTGTGTTCAGCTCCACGCTTCTGTATTTGCGACGTTGGTTACTATAAGGATACCAGTGTAAAAGGTCGACAAGTCTGCATCAAGCGAATTCGTCGGTCAATCGAAAAACCACTAGACTTAACGAAGCTATTAATTTACGACGTTCCTGAATACTAAGAGTATTTTTTTGTGTCCCTACTTCTACCCTAGACCATGACATTATCTTTACTATGTATAAAAAATTAATAAAGTCAGTAGTCAAGTAATCATTTTGAGTTGTTTCGGAAGCATATTTACATTCTATAACATTTAATCGAAATTTTAAAAATGTAACCAATAAATAAATATGAATTAATTACATTTATAATAAATAAATACACATTTTAAATATTCTCTAAATTTTTATTATTTACATGTTATATAAATCTAAAATTTTTCAATAAAATACTAATCCAAAAATATCCTAGAAGAAACTAGTTTCTCATCATAGCCTATATTTCATCTCATAACTGTTTTTATTTTTATGTTTTGTCATCTGGAAAATAAAAAATATATTTATAGGATATCCATTAGGATATTTTCTAAATAACTGTATTATTTATACAAAAATAAAAGAAAACTAAAGAAGTACCTTCAACAACATAACTTCTGTCTTTACAGTAGTGTAATATGACCTTGCGTTTATAAATAGTGATGCTAAGTATCACCAGAACTATTGTTACTGATGATATGTAGATCCAAAGTGATACCCTAAAACGATAATTTCAGATCAGTAATAAGAAATTTTTATCCATATTTTAAATATAAAATATATATTTTTATACCTTTAAAGAATCCTGCATACCATTTAATTAACTACTTTTTACAAAAAAATATCTAGGTCATATGTAATTAATATACATTTCAATCAACATTTGAAATAGTCATCATTACTCACCCTTCAGTTTTATTATTTTTTCGAAAAGCATCAGTGTTATAAGAAGCTGTACTGTTTAAATTGTTTGAATCTTTGTTAGTAGCATCACTGTCATTAATTACTTCAATATATTTCGTACTGCTCATTTCATCTTCATTTGATGTGGACGTTATATCAGTAGATGAGGTATAATATGTATATTGTAAAACACAAGCAGTATGATGACATTGCTTATAATCTTCAGAACAACTTTCATTACAGTCGCATTTCTGTCCATCTTCTGTTACTGCGACAGCTTCAAAAGGAATTTCACAAGCACAATTTTCCGGAGCTAAACATGTTCCATTACATCCTATACACTCAGGCACACATAGTGTAGTCATCGATTCCAAATCCTTGTCCACCTTTAATTTAAAGCCAGGTAAGCATTCACAAACATCTGGTTCTGTGCACATTCCGTTGACACATGAATTGCAATGCGGTTCACAAATTCCTACTTCATTTTTTTGCCAACCAACATTGCATACACATACTTCTGGACTTAAACAAATACCATTAGAACAACCTGTAGAACAATAAGGCGTACACGATCCGTTCTCTAACATTGTATAATTAGAATTACATTCGCATTTATTCGGTTCTACACATACACCATTACTACAATCGTTATTGCAAATTGGATAGCATTCATTATCTGTTTGATTTTTGTACCATCCATCATCACAGCTACAGTTTGCTGGAAGCACGCATTTGCCATGTGGACAGCCTTGAGGACAATGAGGTAAGCATGTTCCGTCATCTGACAATATATAACCAGAGAAACATTCGCAAACATTAGGGCGAGAGCAAATGCCCCCACCACATGCCTTCTCACAATATGGTGAGCAAATTTTAAGTTGATCTTTCACCCAGCCCTCGTTGCAGACACAGTTTTCAGGACTTACACAAACACCGTTAGTGCATCCCACGGAACAATAAGGAAAACACAGATTATTATCCAGTTTTCGATATCCTTGATTACATTCACAAGTATCTGGTGCAACGCATGTTGCATTTATGCATGGATCAGTACAAATTGGTTGGCAGGTATTATTTTTTAATTCATAACCAAAATTACATTTACAAGTATCGGGCCCTATACAACTGCCATGGTCACATCCAGTTGTACAAATTGGTAGGCATTTATGGTTATCTGTTTCATGAAGCTCGTACCCTTTGTAACAATCACATTGACCTGGACTTTTGCAAAATCCTTGTTCGCACGTTGGACTACATACTGGTTGACATTGAAGGCCACCTCTGTATTTAAAACAAGGGATTGCACAATATTTTGTCAAAGTATGTATGAACTATCAAATAAATGTAAATAAATGAATATGTCTATGTAAGTATATAAATTTTTTATCTATATTTTTAGGGATTTGCCTTACACTAATGTGAATACAAAAATAATATATTTATAAAATTGCTTACAGTGTCAAACTTTTTAAATGATCTACTATATAGCCAGAACAACATTCATCTCTGTACTCGTTAGTTGTTTTCTGAAAATAATAATAAAATATATATATTACAAGTAATCATTGTTCAATAATAATAATAATAATAATCATGTATGTTTTTCAATAATAATAATAATAAAATAATTCTAGAACATACCAATACCATCCTCTCATCATAGTATGTATTAATTCTTGTTTTAGTACATCGGAAAAAGCAACTACCTCTATAAGTTTCTCTAACCGTCCGATAGAAAGTCTCGGGTACCCAGCGCTGGAAACTGAATATAATAATGAAGATTAAAACATATTATAAACCAATTATTACATACGCACTCGTACGTAAAAAAATCCGTCGAATTTAAAACAAAGTTTTTCTATTCTCCGAATAAAGATATAAGACAATTATTTCTTCATTTACATAAGTACTAATGAAAGCAAAATTTCCGCACTTGATATTCATTACTTACATGACTCTTTTCTTACAGATTTCACATTTTGTAATTGACAAAATCAATACAATAACACTAATATCTAAAAACAGGTTTTTAATGTTTAACATTTTGCATGACGTTTTAATAGTTTTGCGCTTAAAATATTTATGAAACAAATTCTTTGATTGTTCATATTTTTAATCAGTTCGTGTGATTCATCATCATACTGTAATGTGACCATAATTTTGTAAAAAGTATCAACACAAGTTAATTAAAAATAGTATCCAATATAGCAGTTAGGTAAAGACAAAATATTTTATATTAAAATCGTCACATTATTTTACAAATGTCTCTTACTTGAGTGAACCAAGGGAGGGTCCCTTGAGTTCACTCTTTTTCATGTTTAGCTTCATCATCATCATCATTTATGCAAGTCGGTAGCCATTTTCGTGTTGTATGTTTTGTAAACTTGTTTTTTTTTTCAATTCTGAAAGTCCTTTACTTTTTAGGTCTAAATATACGTGTTTAGAACATTAGTTTTGTAAAAATTATATTATAACACACCAACTTCCAACAGATCAAATTATTTATCTAAATACCAACCATAATAACAATATGCTTATAAAATACAACCTGACGCATCTCTTACATTAAAAACCATCTTACTATAACTTCACATTCAACGACATCTAAAAAACCAATATAGTTTTACAAAATTTTCTGCGATTGACTCTTTTTAGACTAACTACTAACTAAAATTTTAGACTAACTAAACTTTTTGTTTAAGAATTCGTGGTAGGCCACTTACTCGTCTTTTAACCGTTAGAGAGTTTCCCTTTATCTTAATCCAAGGATCTTTAGAATCTATATAATATTAAGATTTTTAGAATATATATAATATTAAGAATTTTAGAAATCAAATTATGTATACCCCATTCACTGTAAATTTATATAGATTAATATATATCTGCACAAAGCATCCGCTATTAGTAACATTGGTTGATAACTTATTTGTCACAGGCAATCAGAAAAGTCTTTATTTAGATTTCGCGCAAGTAGAATATTATTTATGCATTAAATAATTTTTACAGCCTTATTCCTCAATCAAATTATTTAATTTCCTTTTAAGACAACTACGGGTGGAGTTGAATTCTGCTCGTATCAAAAAAATTTTCATTCTATATTTATTAATAAAACAGAAACGTTACCGACACCCTTTGTGAATCGTAAATCATCAAAAATTGAGATGAAAATCACATATAGGTGGTGGAGTCTAACCCTAGTCATCTGACTACAGCTCGTATTGGGCTGGCTCGTCCGGGGAAGGACCACCCTCTCACAGAATATCGGCGTGAAGTAACCAAACTCATTTGGTTATGTTCCGTCCGGTGAGTGCGAGCTTCCGGAAGCCCAACTCCCCCCCCCTACCCTCTCCCCCCGCCAAAACATGAATGCGATGACTACAATAAATATACCCCAGGAGGGTACCGGCTTTCATGAAGCCGGAGAATTCCTCCCCGAGCAAAATAAGGGAAACTTCTCGCCGATTATGCTCGGGCAGCCCGTCATATCTGGGGCGGGCAATGTATCGCATTTTGTGTTTGCAGAGGGCAGACGACGAGGAAACAGTGCGGCACTCCGCTCCACTTTAAATGTGGATTTTTGCAACATCCGGGGACTTCACTCTAATCTAAATGCCGTCCACTACCATCTTGAGACGGCGCAGCCTATCTTGTTGTTGTTTTTGACGGAGACGCAGATATCTCAATCTAGCGACACAGCGTACCTTTGATACCCCGGGTATAAACTTGAACATCATTTTATACCACACACCGGGGTATCTGTGTTCGTGAGAGAGGATATCTGCTACCGTCGCCTCCAGAATTTTGAAGGTAGGGATCTGTCTTTACTCTGGCTGCGCGTGGACATAGACGATCATGTCAGAGTCTACGCGTGCCTCTACAGGTGCCATAGTGGTAATACAGAAACGGAGCAACTCTTGGGCCATGTTCAGGCGAAGATTGACGACCTGCATTCACAGACTCCCTTAGCTGAAGTCATAGTCCTCGGTGACTTCAACGCGCTCAATGCCGAGTGGCTAGGGTCGCATTCCACTCACCACGCGGGGAAATCTGTGTTTAAGTTTGCTCTGGCTAATGGTTTGTCCCAGTTGGTTCAGACGCATACTCGTCTACCAGACGTGGACAGACACATGCCCTCTTTGTTGGATCTTCTGCTGACTACACATCCCGGAAAGTGCCAGGTTATGTGCCAAACATATGAAAACAAATAAAACTTAAATTAAGGCTAGAGAAGTTTAGAATAACTAAGCTCACCACTAGTAGTTGTATTTACAAAATCATGATCCGTTGTTCTTGAATAAAGTTAGGATATTTTCTAAAATATTTAAGAACGTTTGCTACAACAAGCCAAGTCAATATATATTCGCAATAAAATCGTCAATTCAGACGATAAAATAAAGGCAACTTGGGATGTTTTATCTAGTGTTACTGGGAAAACTAGGGCTGCTAATGAACCTATAAAGTTAAAAATTAATGATAAAGTAGAAAGTACAGATATAAATGTGGAGACCGTTTTTGAATCTTTTTTTACTGAAATTCCATTAGCAGTCACGCGTAATTTAAATTCTTCATCATCTGATGCAATCATGGAACTAACTAATAACGTTAGAGTCAGTAATAAAGGTTTTGTTTTTAAACCTGTTTCATCTGATGAAATTGTTAAAACGTTTAGAACCTTAAATCGGAAAAAAACTGGTGATCTTTGGGGTATACCAGTTAAATTACTTAGCAATATTATAAATGAAATTGCCCCACAACTTTGCTTAATTTTGAACAAATGTATTGAAACCAGTATTTTTCCAGATTTGATGAAAAGTAGTAAAGTAGTTCCTTTGTTTAAAAACGGCGATAGACAAGAACCGGGAAACTATAGGCCTATCTCTGTTTTACCGACCTTAAGTAAGATCTTTGAAAGGATTTTTTTAAATCAAATATCAGAATTTGTTTCTAGCAATAAAATCATGCATAGTGAACAATATGGTTTCACCAAAGGTAAATCAACAACTGATGCGGATGTCACGCTTCTTAAGCATATTTACGACGCATGGGAAAAATCGCAGAATGCAATCGGGGTGTTTTGCGATTTATCCAAGGCCTTTGATTGTGTTGACCATCAAACGTTACTATGCAAACTTAACCACTATGGTGTGCGTAGTGTTGCGCTTGATCTTATTGCCTCTTACCTAGATCAAAGAGTCCAGACGGTTGATGTAAATAATTCTAAATCGGCTGGTTCTTACCTAAAGATGGTTGTTCCACAAGGATCTATTCTTGGCCCTTTTTTATTTTTAATTTATATTAATGATTTGCCCTTTTTCGTTAAGGGCTTTTGTGACATTGTGCTTTTTGGTGACCTCGCTTATTTTTAAAGTCGGGCGTAATAGGACTAATTTATGACGAAGTAAACAGCGCTCTGTCACGTGTTCTTCATTGGTTCGAAATAAATAATTTGGTCTTAAATACAAGGAAAACCAAATGCATGGAGTTTACACTTCCCAATGTAAAAAGTCAGAATTTTAGCCTGCTCCTTAACAATGAAGTTTTGGAAATGACTGACTCTACGGTTTTCCTAGGTATAACTTTAGATAAAAAGCTCCAGTGGAACACCCATCTCTCAACACTCGCAGGCAAACTCAGCTCCGCCGTCTATGCAATTCAAAAAATAAGACAATTAACGGATGTCAATACAGCTCGACTTGTGTATTTTAATTACTTTCATTGTATTTTGTCTTACGGTATTTTGTTATGGGGTAGTGCTGCCGAAGTTAATTCTCTATTTATTTTACAAAAAAGAGCTGTGCGGGCTATTTATAACTTAAAAGCTAGAGATTCCCTGAGAGATGTCTTTAAAGAAATTGGTATTCTTACGGTCGTTTCTCAATACATATTTAATAACATTTTATTTGTACGTCACAATTTGGATAGATATGTAAAAAACAGTGACAGACACACTATAAATACTAGAAATAAAAATAAACTTTCAACGCAGATATTTCGTGTGCAAAAAGTAAAAAAATCCTTCATGACATGAGTGTTCGCATATATAATAAGCTTCCACAAGATATCTTAGACCTTCCTTTACTTGCTTTTAAATCTAAAATTAAAAGTATACTGTTATATAAAGCTTATTATAGCATACAAGAATTCTTAGTTGATCGTATTTCGATCAAGTAAAAGGTTAGGTTGTGGGACTTTGGTTGTTGACTCATTTGCAGGATATTCTAATCTGTACATCAAACATTGTTCACTTATTTTAAAAAGAGCAACTGTTGAATTTCTGGCCAGCTCTTCTCAACAGAACAGCATTCCGAGCTGGTGGTAGCTTAAGGACGGACTGACTATACTGACATTTTTATAATGTAATAATTGACGATTCAAAAGTGCGTGTAAATGCCTATTTGAATAAAGATATTTTGAATTTGAATTTGAAAAGATTTTGTTTATAATATTTAAAATATTGTATATAATGTTATATTTTTATGAAAAATACGAGTAGACATTAGTTTAGAAGTTCTCACAGTGAAGATTGATTCACTGAACATGTGCAGAATTGTTAGCCAGTGGATTATTGCCAGGAATCCCTCTCTTCAATATAACGTAGTTTTAAAGAGCACAATATGCCTTTTACTATATCCTGTATCTTCACTTTAATTCAAACCAAACACAAAATTTCCTAAAAAACCATGACATTAGAATATAAAAGAGACAAACCTATAAAACCTATTGTGTAGAATTATGTTTCATCTATTACATACAAAATTTCTTAAAAAATAATTATCTACAATATTTTAGTATATATGGAAATCACATTTCAAACCAATCTAATAGACATTAGTATAAGGCTTACAACTTTTTTAACATCCTTTAATAATAGTTTATTTGGTTACAGAACTTGTCATTTGGACACTATAACTTTAGCGTTGTATTTATAATAAGTGTGCAATAAAACAATTAAATATATATGGCAATTTTGAAATATCTGTAATAATATTATCAAAATAAGAACTTGTGATTGTTAGGGTATAACGCGTTATTATCTAAGCTACCATCTGTTAGCAGAAATGAATCGATAACTGCTAACATTATTGTTAACACTAGAAAGGCTAAAACTTTGTATATACCTATATGGCCGAATAGCAATCAAAATGATTGCATTGGGGAAAAATAAATAATGTGAAACGAAATTTGTTTAAAGTTAATAATTAATATTTTTTATATTATTTATACTTATAAAAAGGTTAGAACTTATAAAACAAGTTTTTAGTAATTAACAATAAAACAAAATTACTTAAAAAAAAAACAATTTATGTAATATTATTTGTATCTACATTTTTTGCAAATGAAAGTGAAAATATTTTTGAGTATATCTTCCAAACATACTTTTGACAATTTTCACATAAATTGTTTGTTTTATTGTTGAGGCTAAATCGTATTTAAAAAATTATGCGTATGTTATAATGGGTTGCATTTAATGATCTTGCAGCTGATCTTTGTTTTTTTTTATATATAAAAGAGGAGGGTGAAGGAGCGTGTATTTTTTTTCGTTGTATTTGTTTTCGTTTCTGTCGTTTTTTTTGTAACGGAGCTAAATGCATAGAAGCCAAATCTCAAATATTGAAAAATATTTGAGGGATCATCTACGAGAACTAACATTTACTGTATATTTTTTGGCCATTGGATCAATTTGTTGAGTTTGATGGGCATATACTGTGTAAAAGTGGATATTTGTCGAAAATAATTGCTGGTCAACTGTTATATTTTTGGCTCTAGTGGAATGATATCCAAGCAAGCTTGATAGCTTGACTGTTTTCAATGAACTTGTTCCATATTTCCGAAACCAAGGCAAATTTATTGGAATGTAGGCGCCTACTTCTTTCGTTTTTTTTGTCAAAATAAATAAACCCTAGGTTTTGCTTGAACGTTTCTCTGGCAATAACTTTTCTAAATAAATCGGGACCCTACGCTTAAAAAAAATATCAGGAATTTAATAAAAAGAGTCATTTGATTATTTAAAATTTCCCAAGCAAGAATGACTGCTTTTGAGCAATATATGTATAACACACATATATACCGGAAATAAAAGAGAGGGGGAGTTAATAAACCCTTGCGTTATACTCGTGAACGGGTGCTGCTTGCGGTGACTGGTCGTCTTGCTGGCTCAGTTTCATAATAAAAGTTTTATTTTATATGCTTAATTGGTTTTTATAATTTAGCCTCCACAAGGAATTGATTGCAATGGTTCTAGTTGTTCGTAAATTGTTTACTATATATGGACGTTTGTGAAACAGTGATCACAATACAAAAAAAAAACCCGGCTGAGTTTGTTGTGTGGTTCTTCTCAGACCAGGGCGCGCATGGAACCCTCGTTGCTTTAGTTATAAGTTGGACAGTGACTCTACAGAAGGGCTTATTTCGATATGTAAGGCATCGAAATAGGCCCTCCTGGCACTTCCATTTGACGTACAGAAGTGATCATTGGTATTGATTGAAAGTGGAAAATATAAAAATAAATAAATAAATAACTACAATTATTAATTAACGCATTTATATGTCACAAAATAGTAAGACATTGTGTTATTAAATATATATCAAGCAAAATTTAAATAAAAAGCAGTCAAAATTACTTCCTTAGGCTACCTAGTCGTAAATATTACTTTATATTAGATAAAAATGAAAGTAAAAACGTAATTTGCTAAAATCAATTATTTATTGATCAACAACTTAATTAAATATTATTCAAATATTTCAGTTCTGCGAACAGTTTTAAATTCGAGTCGAAGTCGATAGATTAAATAGACAAAATAAATGGTATAACCAAACACTTGTATTATTTGTAGTTTACATAAATTATGCAAAAACTAATTATTCTAATAATTAGTTAGTAGTACATTCAAAAATTCATTCAAATATTTGAAACAAAAAAATATTCTTGAACTTTTTTTGTCGTTTAGTTAGTCTTAAATAACTGTACAAAGAACACCTAGACCTACATATGATGCATTCAATTTTTTTTTTATGCTCAAACAATCATAATAAATTAAATTGCCAAAACCTACTTGAATTTGTCTAAAACTATTATCATATACTATACATATACTATCTTTTTAATATATATATATATATATATATATATATATATATATACATATATTGTCTTTTTTCAATATTCAAACATAAATTTGTATATTTCCTCTGAATTTTACTATTTCTTAAAAACAGTAGTACAAGAGGTACTAGTAACAAAATATACAATACAGAATGATGCAATAAACGAACGTGTTAAAAAGTTACAAACCTAACAAACCAACACAACAATAAAATTCCGTTCGAACACTTTAAGTATATCTTGAATGACAATATACCAAGAAAAAAGATGTTTGTTTGAATAAAGGGCAAAATCGAATGAAACATTTAACATAAATATAAACTTTTCCATGAAAATGCCAAATAAAATGTAAATATTGTTTCTATTTTTCTTGTTTTTGGAAAATAAAAAGGATTCATGCGCATATTGCTCAAAACGCAGAAATTCAATGCTATATACTTATTTTTATAATATTAATCTTTTGCATTTTATGCGTTTTTGTTTCGACGTAAAATTTAAACAAGTTTATATAAGTATAAAAACTACATCTAGATTCTACTTTTAAAAGTAAGTACTTAATTTTTGGCATTTAGAGTATTTATATTCATATCATAAATACAACTTTAGTCAACCAAACGTAGTCAACGTTTATCGCTTTAAATACAACGACGATTTACTAGAACCGATTATAAACAATTAGTTACAAACGATTATGTTACAAATTATTCAATCTAGCCTACAGTTTGTCGTGATCGAAAACTATTTGACTTGCTAAAAGACGTTCCGCCGCTTCAAGTCTTTCTTGTTCGTTTGATTCCTCGTTCTCATTTTCATCTTCATCAATGTCATTGTATAAATTATTGTCGATTTTATTATCAGTATTGTTTCGATTCATAAGAGTATCTGGAACTGTGTATATAACACTACCATACGCATTACCTCCTGAAAGAAACATACTATTTAGCATACACTCACTAAAACAAGAATATGTTCTTTAAATACACTTTATAATATTTTGTTTACAACAATAAAAGCTTATCACAAATACTTTACCATCCACAGATTTAGTATTATAATCTTTTCTCTTTCTCCACATATGCCCCATGATGACTATTAGCAGTGTAAGAAGTAAAAAGCCCACGCAACCGCCTAGTAACCACGTCAACTGTAAACCTGCTAACCTGGAAATTACGACGAGTAACCTACATTATTTTTTGTTCGGCATTGATTATCTTCATTTTGCGGATTGCAACTATTTTTAAATATTATCTCTTATTCTTCATTTTAGTGGAAAATGCCAGATAAGAGATATTTGCCAGTGCCATTCATAATAACGTTGAAAACGATTAAGCTTTATTAAATATTTATTAACGCTCACCCTTCGGCTGATTTTACACCAGCCGGCTCTGCGTATGTGTGATTTGAGCATGGGTATCCATCTAAACACCAACACTTGCCGTCAGCTCCACAGTTACTATCACAGCTCTCACAATATATTCTGAAAGTTTGAAATATCGGATTATTTTTAAACGAGTCAAGCTATACAGTCCAGTACAGTAAAGTAACCCTAGTTAGTCTCTTCTATAAGTTGTGATCTTATATATACAAAAAAAAAATTCTCGATCATTCTGCAATGGCAAAATAATGTTTATGTTTACTGTCTACAATTTTATGTCAAAAGATATATTTTTACATATCCGTACATATATAAACTTACTTTACTTAATATAATAAAAAAAAAACAACTTACGTATCCAGTACGACGCAGGTTTCATTTATGAACTCGAAACCAGGATTACAAACACATTCTCCATCATTATTACAAACACCGTTATCACAAGCTGATTGACATGGTTTGTAACACATTGAAGACTTTGTGGTATTTCTGGTGTAGCCATCCCGACAAACACACTCGTTTGGTGCCCCACAATACCCATTTATACATAATTCTGAACAAATTGGTGAACATGTACCATTATCCCAAAAATATCCATCATTGCACGAACAAATTTCAGGAAAAACACACTGCCCATGCCTACAAGATGAACACTTTGGTTTACAAGAAAAATTGTCCTCATTCTTTTCATAACCATTAAGACATTGGCATTGATTTGGAAGAATACAAGTCGAATTAACACATCTCTGGGTGCAAATTGCATTACATGTGAATTTGTCCTTACTGTCGAGTCCATATCCAAAATCACAGTCGCAGGTTTCTGGAGCTGAGCAAAAGCCGTTTACGCATGTTCGAGAACAAATAGGTTTGCATTTGATACCAATCATTTTATAACCTCCATGACAACGACAAATGTTTGGTCCAACACAATCACCATTGGAACAGTAATCACACTTCGGCTTACAAATTGATGCATTAAGTGATTCATATCCCGGAAAACAAGAACATGTATTCGGCATTACACATGAAGCGTTTATGCATGGCTGCTTACAAACCGGTCGACAAGTGAATCTGTCTAGAGTATCTACTTCGTATCCTGAATCGCATTTACATTGATTAGGTTCGAAACAATATCCATTTTGGCATTCATTATCGCATACTGGACGACATTTGCCGTTTACTTTTGAATATCCTTTGTTACATTCACAAACATTTGGACCAATGCATTTACCATTTTCGCAGTCATTACAAACAGGTTCACACGTCCACTGGTCTTTAGATTTATATCCATCAGAACATTTACAAGTATCTGGTGCTACGCAATCACTGTTTATACATGGTTGCTTACACTCTGGAACACAGGTGTATTTATCTATATGTTTGTAGCCCTCATTACACGTGCAGGTGTTATCTGCTGTACATTTCCCATTGGTGCAAGGTGATTCACAAACAGGTGTTGGAGGGACACATCTCTTGTAACTGTTTAACACTAGTGGTGCTGTGCATTTACAAACGTTGGGCGCAATACATTCAGCTTCACCACAACCACTCGTGCATTGAGGTTTACAGCGGCTAGTTTTCTTATCATATTCCCAGTTATCACAGCAACGAATCATTTGTCTCCCCTGTAACGAGATAATATGTTTTATATTGTAATTAATATTTTATTTTAATTAATATCAAGTAAAACATAAATTTTATTAGTTTAAATTAAGACAATATTATTTAATTCTTATTATAACTAAACTAGTATTTATAATTAAATAAAAATTATTATTAAAAGTACGTATCTCACGATGTTATATTCAATAGGTACATGACTAATCTTATCTAAACATATTTCGAAAGTATAACTTATACATACCTTAAATATGAATCTGAAAAAGAAAAGAAGAATCGTATTAATAACTTTGCAATATTAATTCCTTTCACACATTATGCATAAAAATAAAAACTTCAAATGGACATAGTTTTATTTCATTACTAAGTGCGTACCAATTAACGTATATATTTTATTATTTTCCCAAAACTAAAAAGTAAATTTTTTAAATCAAGTAATACTCTCTTTAAAAACATATTGTCGGGGTTCAAAATAAATGTAACGGTCGATGGCAGCTTCTGAATGATATTTTGTTGAATGGTCTCTCATATGATTACGTTATGCTTTTTTTTTCGGAAACGGATGAGCAACTTAATCAGTTTAGCATACAAGGTCATTAATCTCAAGATTTAATACTTTGTAAATTTTTGTTTGTTTGTTCGTCATAAAAACATGTATACATAATGCAAAACATTCACGCGTCATACATTATGCATGTGTGTGTGTACAGTTTTGTAAAACGGGTTTTGTGTTACTGAAATTAATAGTATTTGTAATAACCGCATAATATAAGTTATATACAGTTTTCGTATTGAGGGAAATATGTATATAATATATTCTATCTGTTGGAACCTATATATAAACATATACTTCGGTATATGATTATATTTCGATATAATCATATCGGTTATATCAACCATTTAGTTTATTCCGCACTTCAAACTTTAACCATTTGTGCCACGTTAAGCATACTTAAAAGTTTCAAGTTATGCTTACTAAAAAGACAAATTAATACGGGCAGGACTAGAACTTCAATCTTGGAGGTCGAAGACCATATTTACTTAACAAAAAGGGCCATTGACATAATGTCAGAATTTCAAACAAGAGTTTAGAAAATTGATTAGTAGCGGGAGAGTATAATGTTAAAAAGTAATATAATAAAAAACAAGTAAATTTAGTAGTTTGTTGTTATTCTAAATTTCACAGTAAACCACAATTTTCTTATAAACAACAGTTATTGTATTAACAAAACAATAATAAACACAAGTACATTAAAATAATTATTTTACAGAAATATAAATTTTTGTATTGTTTCACTGCTCTTTGAGTATAATCCAAAACTATATCATGAAACTTGATAATACTGTCCCACCTTTATTATATCACAAAACTTTACCTACTTAAGATTATATTAATCAAACTCAGCAAAAAATTTAAACTCTAAATTTTACTATATATATATTATTAACTCTGGTAGAGCTCTAAATGTTTCTATTAAAAAAATAAATAAAAATCATCTTACCGAACTCTACAGTCCTTCGACTCCTCAGATTTTGAACAAGAACACAGAGACAAAAACAATAATATCACAACACACGATCGTAATACCATTTTGTTTGAGATTTAAATTATTTAACAGAACAGCTCAACTCGATATGTTATCGTTTCCGTTTTTGCGATATTATTTTCCCACACATTTAATTAATACAACCAAATACACGGCCGATGTTTCCCGATGATAGGATACAACTAAGTACCGTGGCTATTTACAACTACCCTAAATAAAAATACGACTTATACAGGATGTTCGCGTTTTGAATAATTAAATTAATTATTGGTCGCAAAATAAAGTTTTGCACAGCTTTGTGTGAGCCGCTGATTTAAAATGTTTAAAATGCTTTTATTCGAAACAGTTTAGTAATTTTATAAAGAGTGTTATGTAAATGCATATAAAAAATTAATTGATTTAAATTAGTATTTATTTTATTGCTTTGATATAAAAGTGCTTACAAAAAATATTCCTTTTAAAGATAAATTTCTGCTAGACATTTTACATAAGATACATATAATTCAATACTTTTTAGTGCTTATTAAATAACAAAATAAAGTCTACACAATTCAACATGTGTATGTGTGTGTGTGTGTGTGTGTGTGTGTGTGTGTGTGTTAGATGTGATTGAAATAATATTTAAAAGATTCGCATTTCACCTCAGTCTTTGAACAAAGACAAGAACAATGACATTTTGCATAACGGCGGCATGTTTATAGACATCCGGCTTAATGTATAGATTACTACGAGATCTGAATACTCCGCACCCAAAGTACCACGTACTCAGGAACTGGGGTTTTATGTTTATTAAAAAGTAAAAAAGTTTATTGGTTGAAACGAGCTAATCTTGGAGAACACGGCATGGAATTAGATTTTTTTTTCTGTTTATGACAGGCAGGTCATGAGGTAAAACCGCGAGGCACAGGTTGTGTTATATATCACAAAAAAAGTTATTCTAAAAATATGTAGCCATTGAAATCTCCAAATATCGACTTATTAGGAATTATTTAATATTTAGTGAAAACTATTGAAACTATTGATACTATAGAAAGCATGAACTGTCTAACGTGTACCAAACATATATTGCGAGTGTCATATTAACTCATCTAAATATGCAATGCACGTAACTTTAATGAAATGAGTTTAATTGGCTACTGATTTAAAATTCAAATCGCTGTCCAACCACTAAAAGAACAAACAAAATAAACGACCTATTTTCTACTCGAAACCTATTTTGTTACGAAAAACCACAACAGATAGGTTTAATTTAAAAAATATGCTTCGTTGATTATTAGTTCATTCATTTTCTAAAGATATAAAAATAACATATAAGTTACTAATAATAAATTTAATAGAAAATATAAATAATAATAATAATATAATAAATATTTATATGTTTTATTTCATACAAATATTTCTCCAATTTATTTAATAGATATTGTTTGTACTTTGGAGGCCTTTCTATTTATATATAGAGTAATTTTATTACACAAATATTAAACAGAACATTATTTGTTTGTTCGTTTAAAATTCTACCTGATTTTGTATAACAATTGTGTATATAATGTTCAATACATATTCATACATTAGTAGGCTCAGCGTATTCCATACATACATGGACATCAAGGACAATAGCTGCAAATAAATTAAAATAATAAGGGGATTGAAAAAACATCCTGTATTACGGTTTAGTTTTATCAGGTTCATTATAAATAATTGACTCACTGTGAACAACATTTTAACTATAATTATCGAACAAAGCTTCACTTAAAAGGCACTTAATTAATAAGTTCATTATTATGTAAGTGATTATTACTTTATTGGATGTGTGCTGTCATTGTGTATTTATCACTTCTTTTTAACTGGTTATTATCATTAATTACGCAGTTATTAATAAAACTCTCTTAACATTAAAATTACAATCTGATATTATAATGATTTTTGCATTTTAATCTTTAATGATCTATATTTATTATATATAATTAGTCGTCTATATTCTGGTAAAACTATCGGAATTTGTCCGATTAATTTTGATCCCATTCATATCGAAATTGTTCACGCCGTGATCTCACTATGGGTGTGTACATGCCATGTGATTACAACCGGATATTTATAATATTTTGATTGTTTCTTTAATATCAACGTTGAGGCTTTTATCACGAGATCTTAACGTCTCATTTATTATTACAATAATGTTATTTTACATTTCCGTACCTTGACATCCCTAAAGCAAAATGACCATAATAATATTTAATAACATTTAATGAAGTCATCTTCAACCACTTCTTTTACTAAGGAAAACAATATTAAACCTTATTAATATTTCTAATGAAAAATATACCTCATAGTAATATATTTTTTTTAGAAATTTAAATTTCATATTGATTTTGTCTCAAATTCTAATATTTAAACAAAGGTACAGGAGTAAAAAAATGGATGAAATTGTACGAAAACAGGAATATTATATTAATATTAAGACTAAGGTTTTTTTGCAGTATGATAATTTTTACGTTTTTATATAATATTAGCAAAATGACTCAAAAACCTAAAATGTGATTATGATAAGAACGAAATCTGATGGCAACTTACTGATCATATAAACACTCAAGAAATGAGTTAATAAAAAGAGGCAAACCTACATGTTATTTATTATAACTAATTAGTATCAGGTTTATATTTATTTATTTGAAACCAAGTTTTATTTTAATACTGGACCTACCGCAATGAAAATTAAAGTTAACATCAAAACTGAGCGTCAATAAGGGATGCGACTCGATTCCTGTTTTTGTTTGAGTGACTCGAGTCAGTTTATCAAACTCCGACTCGAGTGAAAAAAAGATTAGTCAAGTCGCTATACACTCGAGTTACCGAATCAACTCCACACTTCGAGTTGATTTTGTCGCTTAGGTGTTTGATTCTAGGTAATTATAAGTAATTGTAACATGCAACTCGAATGACGTTTTTTAGTTGAGTGACTCGAAAACTCGAATCTGATTCGAGTGATGTAGTAAAATTGCTCGAGTGACTCAAGTTCCAAAATCTTATTGTAGTCGCAACACTAGAGTCAATTAATTTTGATAAGTTACTAAACTCTCGGAATTTGTCTAACTATATTTAAATCAATGCCTGGTACATATTCATGACCTCGTACCATTGCGAAATTGCGTGAACCATCGGATGCCAAAATAATTATATATAATAGTAATCACGGCTCACGAAAGTTTAAAAACAAAATAATATAAGATAGTTACAAGTAGTATATATCGTAGCTTCCAAGCAGATTCGAAATTAGCAGATTGATTCTATGCTGTACTAAGTAAATCCTCTATATATAACCAGTTGATATTCTTTCATCACAGAACACTTTTACTACTGACTAAAAATGCAGATTTTTTTAGAAAATTTTATTAAACTTTATAAGTTTTTATGATGAGGCGAAAAGAAGTTTCAATAATAAACTATTTCTAAAAAAGTATTTACAGAAGCGAGGATTAGGCAGAAAATTTGATTTCAATATAAGACAACGTTCCATTATATTTTTAGCAGTGTATTTTTGGAACATGTTGGGGTACAAAGCCCTTTAAGATATCCTTGGTCATTAAACGACTCAGAACACTCGAGACAGAGAATCGAGTATTTGATAACGTGAGTTGAATATATTCATTCATTCAGTTATATGACAGATAAAAAAGATGCGTGTATTTTTATCTGTATAGATATCAATTGACTTCCTTTTTATCAAAAACGAGTCGCTAAAGCACAAAAGACTGCAACAATTATGTCAAGTGAAACTAATAATAATTCGCAGTTCAAACACTAACTGCAACAGCTGTAGAATTAACTGTGAAAGTCTGTCCAAATTTGCACATTTTGCATATTTGCACACACAAGCATGTTGTGAAATTTCACATCGTAACTTCCATCCAAAGCCAGTTAGGAGGCCAAAATTTCTAACATAAAATCCTTTACACCAGAATATTAAACATACTAAGTTTATCTAACGTATGTACCATCTAGGAGGTATCGCGTACACGGAAGGACGGAGGGACAGACAGACATCCCAGACAGTCTTATAAAGTAGTTTTAGCTACTTAATACCATACTCAAACATACACGTGAAAGCTTAACATAAGAGACAGATACGAAACATATACATGCAAAGATCTTAGCTTAAAAGTTGGTTCTGTATACTTAGAAGAAATGGATTATTTTATTCTATTAATATGGTACAACAGCATTTAACCCCAGCAATTTATGGATAGCAAATAAATTAACCTCTTTACATCTCTTACAAGAAAAAAGTTTTATAATGCAATACATATTTTAATTGTCGTATCAAAAAATATCAAAGAATTGAATTCCTGTGGTTATGGTTACAATATTCTAATGTAAGTTTCCATTAGATATTCCGTACTATATATTATTAATTCCTTCTTTGAAAAGCGCCTCTGATGTTTTGTTTGCATAATATTTACGTCATAACCGATGTGCATTGTATTGATAATATTAATTAGTTTACTTGCATAACTCGTAAATACATACAACATTTATTATATACAATATATCATAGTACTTTACACACATTACAAGACTAATAGTTTCGATATTTTAACTTCGCAACTTTTATGTAATTACATATATATATATACATATATAAATACAAAATACCAGCTAACTAAGGAAAGAAATAACAATGTTTAAGAACTTGAAGAATCAAAAGCATTATGGAAATGTAAGCAATGATGGGTGCCTCGTATATTTTGTTATATTTATATTTATTTTAGAAGATATCATTTACATTACAATAGTATTATAAGTATAATATATTAATCTGATTTAAGATGATCGGATAAAGAGATTTTTGAGAATTTGTATTTCGAAAGGAACTCTTTTAACATTATTAAAAGAGTCCTTGCCAGTAACACAATCGATATATTTTAAATTAGAACAATTTCCAATGGTATAAGGCACAACGATGTTTTTCAGACATTTTAAGACCTTTTAAATAAGTTTAGATAAATATAGAATGAAAAATTTATCGTTAACAGCCGGATTCGAACTTCCGACCTTCAGAAAACCGCCCCGTTGGTCTACCATTTGAATTACCGTGTTGTAGCTTCGGTGACATTTGCATCCTATTAATAACCGTATCTATTAGGACGGAATGAAATTACTAAAATCTATTTTGCTTTAATATTATTTTGCAAATAAAAAGACAGGATAGTAGACAGTTAAAGTTATAAAAAAAAAATATCTGGGCATCATTTATTATTAGTAATTCTACAAGGTTACTTATAAAAAGTTAAAAATGGAGAGTTGGGTGATTCTAAAAGGTATTTGTACACTTATAAAAAAAACTTAACAGATAAAAAAGAACTTTTACGATTAATTATATTTAATTTAGTTAACTTTTTATCTACAAAAATATAATCAACTATCATTTAACGTTCTTTTATAGTGTCATGGCGCCGTCTTTTAAACACAGAACCAACGTCTTGTTACTTCTGATTCATACCAGACATTACCACCAACATTGTAATATACGCATCATGCATACAGGGTTGCTTCAATATCAAAAAAAATAAATATATATTATTTATGAAAATTATATTATTTATTAAAAAAAATAAAAAATAAATTATATTATTTATTAAAATTTTTTTTTTTTTTTTTGATATTGAAGCGGGCCTGTATGCATGATGCGTATATTACATTTCAGAAAGTTTTAATTTCAACTAGATTATGATAAACTAATTTCGTAAAAAAATATTTATAAGCTTGAATATATTATTAGGTACATTATAATGAAAAAAATAAATCATGTGTATTAAGGTAATATTATAAATATAAAATGGTTATGTTCCTAAATATAAATGGGATATATATATTTTTTATATATGCAATTATACAACCCTCGGTCAAGTAACGCATCAATCATTCAAAGCGTCGTTTGCGTCAATGTTCGTTGCTCAATTCTTGATTACGATGTATATAAACATCCTGTATCGATACCAGTCCCTTCTATTTGCATTGTTAAAGCTTTTAAGGATAATTATAATTATTTGCTTCAACTGATAATGATGATTTTATTAAATTATAACATTATTATTCCTGTAATTTTTTATTTAAGAAGATATGATATATTTAAAAGAGAATATATAATATTTTAATGTAGTTTATTGACTATTTCATTTTTAATTTCTATATTTATTTTTTTTAATAATAAGAGCGTGAGTGTTTTATAATTTATTTAATCAATAATGGTGCTTGTTTCATTGTTGTATTTTTTGTAGCGTTCACTGCAATATTTATTTTGTAACACTGAGCACTGTTGAATAGTTTAATGTTGAGCTAATAGATGGCACTATATCAAATTATATATTGTATTTATTTATTTATACTTTATTGCATAAATTTACAAAATTTTTTTACAAAAGGCGATCTTAATGCTAAGTAAGCATTCTCTGCCAGCTACCTCTAATAGTTCAATTTTGACAAAAAATAATATTTGTTTGGCCTATAATGAATGTTTATGATGTTCTAATAAATGAAAGATGATAAATTGCAATCCTAGTAAAGATAGAGATGCTATTAGTCCTAAAAAATACTTGGTGATGGCTATACAAAGGATTGAAATTCGTAAGGAAGCTTGAAGCGTGCGATTATTTGATTATAAAATGTTTAATGAATATCAATAAAAGACAACCAATAAATGTAGATAAAAGTCAAAACATATTTTCTTTAATTTTATCTGATATGAAATTTACTTACCCTTCGCAAAAACCATCTCGACACACCCCATGAGCATCACAAGAATTGCAATCCTCCGGACAAGGCTTATAGCAACCACTCCCGTTCCTGAAATAGCCTTCCTCACAAGAACACAAGTTCGGCTCACTGCACACACCGTTATCACAGTTATCGCATAGGGGTTTACAACCCCCATTATATATGTACCCAGGAAGACATTTGCAATTGTTTGGCCCAATACATTGGCCGTTGATACAGGAGTCGCAGACTGGTTGGCAGGTGTTGTTTATTTTGACGTAACCCTCATCACAGATACACGTATTGTTAATACATTTCGCATTTTTGCAGGGTGGGTCGCAAGTGAGGCATATGTTGTTATGCTGTGGGTGTAGGACAGCGGGGGGGTCACAGTTGCAGACCTCTGGGGCCACGCAGCGACCACCCACGCATCCCATGCTGCATCTCGGAGCGCATACGTCCAAATCGCTGGAGTATGACCAGCCAGTACAACAAACAGTTTCATTTTGAATTGCTTTATAGGTCTGTAATTGTAAATAAAATATATTTGTCATGTGAATTATCAATAGTTATCTTGTGTCTGTCTATAAGAACAACTATTTAGATAATTAATAAAAAATAAGCACCTCTGTTTTACTCTTCCTTACGAGACATCGCTTGCCATTGCACCAGCTCTTCACTTTGTAGTGCTTCAGTCTTGTTTTACGCAAACTGAAACAAAAAGACATTGGTACTTAACCATAAACTTACTTAATTATGAATAATATATGAATGAAAAAGTTAACAAACAACATAACTTGAAGGATTAATTCACATAAAAAAGAACTACTTTCATTTTATTTTTATGTTCTTATATTTAAATTTAATTACCAATTTATGATACGATCCTTGTTAGTATACAACAAGGTTTTTTATTAAAAAGAGAAAAAATTGATTCATAATTTATTATAAAATGAAAACATAAAGAGAAGTATTTAATTATATAATATAGAATGTAATTAATTTGATTCAAATATATTTCATAAGTTTCATTCATTTCATTTTACTAAGTACATAAACATTTTAAAATATTTTTTTATGAACTTAAGTAATAGCCATTTTGTCTTCAAAATAATAAAAATGATCAAAGTATGTTTGTTTTAAATAAACATAATATTAAAATTATATATTAGTTAGTGTATTTTTTATTCAAAAGACGACAAAATATTCTAAAGTGGTTAACATTAGTAAAAGTACCAAAGGTTTGTTAAAAAGTACCTTCTTGTGACAACACATACTCCTGAACCACCAGCCTGTAATGCATCTAAAGTAATCACACAACACAACACCATGAGAGTTAACACAAAAAAATGCATTTTGATATAATATAACGCAGATATTTAAATATCTATTAAATATTAATTTAATTTTATATTTGATATATGAAATATAAATAAAATAAGTTTTTTTCGTTTAACTTTTACACTACCATATCTGAACGGTCCGAAAACAATATGAACTCTTACTTAGCGATTCACGACATGTCACAGTATCCCTTATACGATCGTTGTTGCAAAAATAGTCCTTCATTATATAATATAAGAGTTAATTTTAATTGAATTTACAAAATTGGGATTTGAAATACTAGAGAGATAGCATGGAATATCAATATTAAAGTCAGAATATTATTAACAAAGTATTATTCGCATTTGTCATATCTTTGTTTGCAGTTTTTCTTGTTTAATTTTAACTTAAGAAAAATATACGCTGGATACCCCTCAGTTAGCAGCATATATCTATCAAGATATCTTAAGCCATTTACACATAATTAAATATAGTCTATTCGTTATTTTGATGTATAATATATATTTTATTATCCCTCCATATATAAACATCCTGCAAACTAATCCTCTCACGAGCTTTCGCGCTTATAAAAGATATTGAGGTAACTATTACTTTAAAATGGATTAAATATTGTTTTCACTTAATTATAATATAAAGTTTTTAAAAGATGACCAATAATACACGTAAAATGTCGATTATTGACAATAAAAAAACAAATGTATTTGTTGGGTTCAATTGACCTGTGCTATCAGTTACCCACAAAAATAATATAAAAGAATGCCTGATCTTTATTTCTAAAATATCAATTTCAAAATGAAGGTATATTGAAAAAAAATAAGACGAAAAAAACTAAAATAAAACAAAATACATCTGGCAACAACCGCACACAGATTCTTTGTTATAGAAAATTAAAACTGGTCAACATGTTATCAATGACACCCATTGTGGTGTAAAAAGCTGCGGATACGACACTAAATAATGATAAAATGTCTATAGAACTATATTCCTAGTTGCATATTTAATAAAGACTGTAATCGCTGCCACTATTTTATTTTAAATTCAATGTCGCTGTTCTTAGCGCTTCTGATAAAGTTATTCCGGGCTAGATTTTATGAATTTTTTTACGGATTTTGTACGGAGTTATAAATATGTGGTTATGTTTTGTGAATGTATGAAATCTTATTGTATTACTTGTGACTAAAATCTCACTATTTGTAGCCTGATTATTGATATAGCTTGATATTTTTTAAACATTAATAATAATAATATACTTTAATGCAACTACATACACAAAAGCAAAGAAAACAAGCTTTACAATATGACTGTCTTATCGCTATATAGCGATCTCTTCCAGACAACCTTAAAGCTTAAGGATTGAGGTAAAGTTTGTAAAGAAAAGTAGTACATAATATTACATAAAAAGTTACACAACATAAAATATATATATATATATTTTATATTTATTTAAAACAGGCGTTACAATGACTGGCAGAGGAAATTTTCAAAGAAAGTCAAAGACTTTGATAGTCTTATGGCTGTTGGTAATAAATTCCGAAGCAAAGTTGCGTGTACAGAAAAAGACTGAAAAGTTAATAGAGTGAGACGAAAAACAAAGAGTTAGGTTGTCTGACGACCTAAGAACTTTACTATTAGCCCCTAGAAGCTCGAATCTTTCCTGTAAATACAGAGGAGAAGTTAAATAACACACAGAAAAGAAGCGATAGTACATGTAGATTCCGGCTGAAACGAATGGATAACGACTTGAGTTAAGAACGAGATTTAAAAATGTGGTCTTATTTACATAAACCCAATATGAACCTAATACCAAAGTGTTCAAATTTCTCAAGTTTATTAAGCTATCCTGCTATACAGCTTGGTTGGTGTAATCAATAATAGAAAGACGAAGGGATTATTGTTTGTTTGTATGCGCTTTTTTATACAAGCTGTGTCCGTTCAGTGACCACAGTGAATAGATACGTGGTCTACAGCAGATGCAAATACAAAACGCACTATTGTTTCTTGTGTTATATAAGTTATATAAAATACAATTTTCTAAAGTGAATATGCTTGGAACTTAAAAAACAAAAAAAATTATTATAAAATCCGAAGTCTATTTCTTGATACCGTTTTTTTTTTGTTCATTGGAAAAAATCCGTTACGGATAGCCCGTCGGCCAAAAAGGTGATGGCGGGGGGGTTATGTGGGACTACCCGGCAGCGTAGAGGACGCTGCCATTTTTAAGGCTACCCACTAAAAAACCAACGGTTGCCCTCATCGCCATAGTGGAACGTCACGGGATCGCGATAGCACTCACCGTGACGCCCCGGCGGTATTTCTTGAAAATTTTCAGAGAATTTTTTCAAACATAAATTATAGTTCAGTTTCTTCGTTTGATTTTAATTAAATCTTAAAGCGCTATAATTTAAAACGTTTAGTGACTACTGCAAAATATTTTATATTTTTATAAGGGTGGCATTTACTATATGATAGGTTCCTTAACAGTTATTTCGAATTAATTATATATTTTGTACCTACATATTTTAACAAAATTCATTTATATTTATATTGTTTAGTTTATTAATTAATATGTATGTTATATATTTATATGCGTACTACGTTTACGTATTAGAGTGTAAATATTTATATGTACGTTCATAACTTGTATATATTTAGTCCAACTTTTTTTTTTTTTTTTTCCGTTGGAAAAACCCGTTACGGGTACCCCGTCGGCCCAGGGGGGTGACGGCCGGGGGGTTATGTGGGACTACCCGGCAGCATAGAGGATGCTGCCATTTTTAAGGCTACCCACTAAAAAACCAACGGTTGCCCTCTTCGCACTAGTGGGACGCCACGGGATCGCGTTAGCACACACCGTAACGCCCCGGCGAGACCCCCTGAATGAGGGTGCCCCGAGCAACGTAGAGCACCCTCCCATCGTAGGCCTATGTTAGGTAAGAGGGGTCACCCTTCCCCCCTCACCAGGCCTACAACTGAGGAAGGAAGCGACGGGCGTATTCTCGCCTCCTTCTACCCAGTCTCCCTCTACGGAGCGGGTCAGCGGACGAGGCTGACTCCCTGACCCGCTCCGCGGCCTCCTTTGCGGCGATGACTTGCTCGCAGAAGGAGGCCATTGCGACCCAGCACCTCTCGCTGCTGACCATCGCGCTGATAACGCGTGGAAGCGAGAGGTCCCTGACAATCACGCCCACCAGCTCACTGCGCTGGTGGTCCCAGGCGGCGCACTCCGCCAAGGTGTGACGAGCCGAGTCGACGGACTCGTCACAGTGATGGCAGGAGGGGGTCGCCTCCCTTCGTGCTATCCTGTGCAGGTACTCACCGAAGCAACCATGCCCGGTCAACACCTGCACAAGACGGAACGTAAGCGTTCCAAATATTTAGTCCACCTATGTTAATACTAATAATTATTTCCTATCGTTGAGGTTGTCTGGAAGAAATCGCCTTTAGGCGATAAGACCGCCTTTTGTATTTACAAGAAGTAATTGCAAATCTGTAATGTGTGTGTATTTACTGTGGTTATACAATAAAGAATATATAATAATATTTTTATTAGATTTGAAATATTTTAAAAATTTTAAAAATTTTTTTTCAAAGTGATATCCATGCCTCATGTACCGGCAGCCGTAATAAGTGTATGAATGATTTTTTTCACTTAATTGTTAATTAATCGATAATTTTAAAATATTAGGAAAGTTTCTAAACACTTTCTAAGATCAGGGCTTGGCTTCAAGGGTTTTATTTTTAATATTAATGAAGACAGAAGACATCCTTAAACTTTTAACTACAACTTTATTATTTTATTAATATTTTGTTAATATCAAATTAGCATATTATTATTAAACAGTTAATATGCTAAATTGATAAAAAAAACACAAACTAAATATTTTATCAAAATATAATAAGAATTTCCTGCAGCCAATTTTTATTGTTGTACACCACGCCACAAACTATAAATAAATAAATATGTGACGTTTTCTATCATTTTTGAAAATGTTATATAACCACCAAAATGTGAAATTAAATTCCTTTAGCAGCGAGACTTGACTAAGAAAATCGTCTTTTCCAACAAGCAATGCAAGATAAAGTTCATACCGGTGATCAACACACACACACACACAGACACACACACGCACACACACACACACACACACATACACACACACACTCACACACGCTCCATTCTCATTGGTGTTATATACAAAAAACTCCTTTTCTTTCAAACAATAAACTACTTAACGCTCTTAAAAGTTAAAATCTCCCTTAAATTATACAAACGTGTAAAATATAGAAGTTAAATAAAACTATTTTTACGGATTAAAACTGTGGTTTATCAAATCTAATATAATGGCTGGGCTTGTCTATGGTATGTTCACACACTGCAGACTTCGATGTGTGAACATACTACAAATCCTCGCTAGGGAACCCTCGCTACATACCAAGAATGATTCGCGAGGCTATTGAAATTAAAAAATATCCTAATTTCAATAGAGAAGATGGTTGGAGCTTTTCAAACCCACTCATAAATACTGTAAAGTCTCACGTCTGTGACCGCACTGTCAGACCTCAGGATACAGTTAGTGCGTTTTGTCCACATCCGGAACTCTATGCCCGCAAACTGAGGAATCGTTGGAGGTAGATGATTTATTAACTCACTTTCTGACAGACACTTACATCTCGTCTACCCGTGAACACGATTACTGCAAAGAATTCGAAACGTCGGGTTAAAATCAAAATGTAACCAAATTATACGCGAGTTTTAATTCGTAAAAATAATTTTATTTTAGAAGTAAAATATTTATATATTTGTTATATTTGCTAAGATTTTCCTTAATAAGTACCCAAACAATTGTATCAAAATTACAATTAATTAATGAACAGGAAAATATAACAAATATTAACTACTTACCTAATAAACAAACAATTCATTAAATATAGTATTTAATAAGCTGTCACCAAATGAATACGTTCAAAATAATTCTATGTACTTTTAAGTATATTTTTTAAATAAATTATTATTATTGTATCATTAAAAATCATTAAAAATGTTACAGTGTTTTATGTGTTTGTTAATGGCAAGTATACTTTGTTTTATATATTACTTTCCAACTAGTTACAGGTTATATAAAGAAAATATTTCACTTATTTTTAATAATTACAGGCATAGCTGACAATAATATAAAATGTTGATTTAGAAAAAATTTTTTTTTTTATATTTCAAAAGTTTTTATGTATTTTTGTATATCTAAATGTTGATTTGTTGAAAATTTCTTCTTAATGGCCACAGCCACGAGCTACATATTGTAAGATGTCATGAAGGAGCCCTTTTAATGCAATGAATTTCAAATTCTTTATTTGTTTCATACTCATTAATTTGTTCAATTTAAATGTTTAATAACTTAATCTCTTTTATAACTACTTCACACAACACGAAATGCTTATGTTGGTAGAAAATTCTTGCTTATATGTGAGTAATTACACAAAATTTGAGTGCTCCACTTAATATATAGAATATAAATTATAAATATAAATAATTATTTCAGTTCCTTGTGTTGCTGATTTCGGAAATTAGATGTTTTTCTTCAATAAATCAGTGGAACACCTTTGAAATCGATTATCTTAATTTAACAATGGATTTTGGAGACGTGTAAGTTTAAATTTAATTTCTTTAAAAAAAATTTTCAAACATACAGTCAAGAAATATATGAGTCAAGAAGTATATTTGTCCATTAACTGAAAATAGGTGACCATCTCTTAATTCCTCTAATGTTGAACTTATCTGAGCTGTATCTATTGAGTTAGTAAATAGCATTACGAAGTATTTCAATAATTTTTACATTATTTAGAACATATTTTTAGAAAAAAAACACAAACTAATTGGATATTAATTTTAATCGTTCCGACATGGCATTTTTATCCGAAAATTCGGTCAGTAATACGTGATATAAAAACATATTTCCCATTAATCGATTTTTTTATTCCTATTCTATAATTTAATTAAGTCGAGAGGCAGGGTTAGCAATTATCATTTGATAATCAATTAATAAATCTGCACTTGTAGTACTTGTAGTTTATAACCAATGCACCTTCAATTCTTATATGAAGCATTTAACAATTTGCATTCTGATTTCAGAAAATAAAGTAATATTACTATTAGCTTTTATTGTTTTCTAAAAAACCCTAATATCCAATAATTCGCTTGCAGTGAAGAACTAGCTTCAATTTTTGGTTCAAACTGTGAAAACACAGAACTTGGGTTTGAATTCGAAGTTGATTGGGATGAAATAGTATCAAACATGGTAGATAACATACCATCAGCAGATGGGTACAAATCTAAAAGTAACGGACAAAACAAAGTATGGATTATAACTGCGTGTACAGCGGCTGCGTTGGCAGTGGCTATAGCACTTTTTATTTATGGAAAACAAGCCTTAATTTCATACCTGCAGTCTGGAAGTTACAGTAAGTGTATTATTATTTAACTTTCTTTATTTTTTTAAATTATTTTCGTTTGTCAGCGTTAGACGGTGATGACAATAACAAGAAAAACAAATTTTTGAACCCTCTATCACAAGCGAAGCCTTCTCTGACTCTGTATATACTAAATATATATATTTACTCGTATATATTCTTTAACTTTGATCGGTTTTTTTTATCACAAAATTGGACTGTTAATTAATTATTTACATTTTTAATTTACTATTTAAAACTGTTTCATCTTTTTCTAATTATAGAGGTGTGTGTTATTCTTTCTTTTTTGATATATATATTTTTTATTTATGTCTTTCCGTCTCTTTTCTATCTTTCTATCACATGGTATAACGGACAATCATCCTTATTTAAAGTACTCTACTTGAACATTTGAAAAACATTTCATTGTGTGTTTGACTGTCTGTCAAACTTATAAGTTTCATTGCCTGTGAACTTATGGGGTTCAGTATCTGTAAAACCTATGAATAATATGGGGTTCCCAAGAATTTGTGCAACCGTCACGCTAAACTCTGTCTCTCAAGACTCCGTGCTATTCCAAGCACTGTTCCTTCTGTATATGAATAATATGGTTGACATTCCCATCTTCCATTGTTTCGCAAATGTCTACACTGGGGATGCCGTATTTTCTGATCGTGACAAAAAATCGAAAAATAGCCGAATGAAACTTGTTTCCTGAATTGAATAGAGAATCTTGTTTGCTTCTCATAAGATATGAAAATTATATTTGATCACGACTCTACGAGATTTGTCCCCTTTTTTTATTTTTATTTTTTTTTTTCCGTTGGAAAAACCCGTTACGGGTACCCCGTCGGTCCAGCGGGGTGACGGCCGAGGGGTTATATGGGACTACCCGACAGCATAGAGGATGCTGCCATTTTTAAGGCTACCCACTAAAAAACCAACGGTTGCCCTCTTTGCCTTAGTGGGACGCCACGGGATCGCGTTAGCACACACCGTGACGCCCCGGCGAGAACGAGATTTGTCCCCTAAGTGACTTGCCAAGTGTAGACTAGCCAAGGGGTAATGGGGCTCGATATTTCGACTCCACATTAAAATGTCGTCTGTTTTGAAAGCAAGGAGAGCAACACCAAAGCCGCTTCATGGAATTATGAGTAATCTATAGAGCGATCCAATACTTTACACCAGACCAGGGGCTGGCTCTATATATAAAACACAGATCTAGCGAAATATCTAGTACCAATCTCATCTCTCGGTTAAATCTCCCAGTATCAAATTTTACCTCTGAACCTTTAGGGTCGAAAAACCTGTGAAAAAAGAAATTGCAATCTTATACATATCTATACATAATTAAAATGTGTATTTAAAATATTTACAAAGAACTTGTTTTGTTTTTTCTTTAAAAAAACAGCTAGAGAAATAATGTCTATATCGCGGGTGGTTTTAGAACTTTACGAATTACTTATTAAAATTACGAATGCAATCAATCAAGCAATGGACAGTATTGTCCTATGGGATCCGAGCTATTTTATTATATATATTTTTCATTTCAGGAGTTCCAGAAGACAGTAAAAGAGAAAATGGTTTTCATGAGTTACCGGAAGTATTATGTAGGAAAATATAATTAAATATACAATATAACATTCGCTCTCATACTTTCTAAATTGATGATTTTGATGTTTATATATTCTGTGTACTAATATTTGTTAAAAACAATAAAGTGTTCTTTATTCTACTTTTATTATTTCTTAAAAACTAATTGTAATGCGTCTCTTAATACCTTTTTATAGAACGATTTAATATTATATTGCAAGGTCTAACCATAAGAATAAGGGATAAGGGAGCTTTAGGATAATCATAAGTAAACTTTCAAAGATTATCGTCCAAAATAAACATCATACTATATTTTATAGACATTATCATACAAAATTCCATCCATAGTAACGAATTCTCTTTTGTCATATTTTATAGAAACCTGCAATCGACTATTAATAACACAAAAACACCCAAATCACTCTATTGATACTCACATAATGAACTTTTATACGTTAAGTTGATTGATTTAATATATATTCTAGCTTTAGACAGCAATTTCGTCCGACCTATACCTACAGCTACAAATAATAGTGAATACCTCGGTCAGTGAAGTTATCGTAAATATCGATTTAGTTTTATTGTAGATATATCAGCAAACACGAAATATAGGGTTATTCGAATTAAAATAGTTATTTAGACGTCTTTATTAACTTCATTATTATGATAAAATCATATAAAAAATTAAAATGTCTATTATAAAACCAAGATCATTGCTTAAATAATCACAAGAATAATTGAAACTTGATTTAATCATGTGTGCCGGTGCAGTGGTACAAGTGGTGTCCCTAGATTTGAAGTTTCAAATTTCGTTTTCGAATTGTGTCACTGGCCATGACGCTTTGAAGATGCTACGATAAAAAAAAATACACATCACTACTGGTAAAGCTACGTACAGAAAGGAGAACTGCTACAGAAAATTTAAGAAAATTTTTGTTTCTAAAATTTGAGTGATATTTATTTCCGTTGTCTGCTACCTTAATTAAAAGCCGTTTTTTTTTAAATAAAAGTCATACGATTTGGTTATTTTTACAAAAAATTACTTAAGTTAAATAATTGAACAGGAAATTTATTATAAATTTTAGTCAACTACCGCCAAGGATGTAAACTTCCGTAAATGTTTATAGCGGTAGCATAAAATCTATACCCATAATTTAGTTAGTAAAGGTCTTAAATCATATAACTTTTTCTCCATCGATGCCTTTCTAGCGCATGCTCTGTGTGACCGTCACCATTCTAAGATGACACCCATCATAGCACTGCTATTCAGAACAGCCTTCTTATTTGAAGAAAGAAAGGGGAGGGGTGGCGGACCAGAATACACTGAACAAAAGCGACTTCAGACAGGTTGGTATTCGGTATATATCGGAACCTGTCGGGGATTCTCGTTACAAATAGAGCCTTCGTAGTTTTTATTCAGGGATGGACTCAAATACACTAATTTTGTTATCGTTTGGTTAATTATTCAAATAGTCATGAAAACAAAATTTAAATGACATAACTACTAAGTTGTTCTTGATAAACTTAATATAGGTGAAGTTAGTCTTATTATTTCTAGTAAAACTCGATACATTTTAAAACTTATATTAAGTACGAATTGAACTAATAATATACACTCAATAAAGACCAATGTTTTTGTACAAAACATGTATTTATAAAATGGAAAAATAGTGCTAATAAACAATAATTTAAGATGACTGCAGAAAGTTTTGATAAAATTAATTTAAAACAAGAAATTTTTCAGTGATTTTTATGACTTACACTTCGGTCAGTAACAAAGCAAGTCACGTTTGACATTTTTAACACTTCATGATGAAACCCAATCTAACTCGATAATTATGACATGTTTGAAGGAGTTGAAGGATAGCATACTTACTAAAAATCCACTTGAAAATGGTCCATACTAGAAGACTTTTAAGACTTTACTTTGTTATAGACTGTAAAGCTTTTCATTTAATTTTTAGGATATCTAGTAGCGATAAAAATATAAATGTTAATCAAATTTTGTTATAATTTATAGGACAATGAATTTGTATTTAAAAATATAAAAAAACTTAAGTTATTAAACAAAAATCTCATATATCAAAAAATACTTATAATCAGTCCAATATACATCGTACTATTAAAAAACTCATTTACAACTTCCATAAAGAAGATTTGTGTCTTTTGTTGTACCGTATGATATTTATTTAGAAATATAAACGCAGTTTTGATATATTTACTTGAATAATTAAACCTTATATAAATAAAATGCTACACAGAATATCAACATCATTAATAAACCAATTATCGATAGCTATTTTGAGATTCAAACAATATAATTTAAAATACGTTATAAGAAGAAATGTTAATTATGTTATGTCTAGTCCGTGCCTGTGTGGGGTGCAATGTCCGCGCCTGCGTGCTACGACGCTACGACACCGCCTTATCCACGCTCAGCGTGCACAGAGCCTCCGACTAACACATTGGCTTTATATCGCAAAAAAAACTCAGACGTTCACTAAACCTATCGCAAACAATAAAAATATATATTGATATCTCACACAAAATATCAAAAATGAACTCTTTAAATAATAATGCGTGTTCGTTTTAGATTATTTGGTCTTATAGTGATGTGATAGTGATTTTTATTATAATTTGGATTATTTAACAGACATGGATTTTGACTGAGGGATAGGTGTTGAAGTGAATCACGGGGCTGCGAGAAAAAGGCCGTTGTAGGTAAGATATCGAGAATTAGAATTATTACTTTAAAACATAAGTTAATTTACAGATTATATTATTTTTAAATGATTGTATATTTTTGCATCCCTGAAGTGGGAATTACATTTATTAAATTGATTAAATTCTCGGGCGTTACCAGTACATTGTAATATACAAGTATATTATGTATACATGTTATTAAAAGATTTAATAATAGTTTAAAATTACTATTCATTATTTTTATGAGTAAAAGTTGATATTATTGTAAGACCGTAATTAGGTGTTATGTATTAAATTTTTCTATATATTAAAATGGTATCTTGAGAACACATTTAAGTATAATTGACTGACTAAAAGAAGGTAATCTAATTAAGGGATTCTTACAACGAATTAAAGCACATATAACCTTTTAAGTATAAAAATAGGTTCTTTATTAAAATCATTTATATTTACCAATTTTATTAAATAAAATCTAAAACCTGGTTAATCTCTTACTATTAGCTTTATATATTAGTGTTATCTAATATAAAATTAAATAATATTATAATACAAAATGACGAAATAAGATCATTTTATTTGATTTCTTTAACACCTGTCACAAAGCTAAGGTACTCAGTTATGTAAGCTGAGTTTTTAGGTCAATTCATGTTCAACAACAAAATAATGACGTCACTATTCAATTTGTAGTTGTCGAGTAAACAAAGGGGAAATAACTGCATTTTTTTACATTAAATAGAAGTAAGATTGTGTAAGTGTGTATGTGTGTGAGAGAGTGTTTAAATATGTGTGGTGTATGCCTACGTATGTATGTATTATGTGTGTCTGAATATATGTAGAATTATTTGTGTAATTTCAGGGTAGCAGCTTCGAAAAGTTCGAATATCAAATTAATTATACAATTATTAATTACAATTACTAGTACTAGTATTACTTTAGATTTACGTTTTTGAATTCTTCTAAGATGATTTATTTATTATTAAACACAACACTGTATAATAAGTTAAATAATTATTGTTTTATAAATATAATATGATGGCGACCGACACAGTATCAATAGAATGTATGTTATGTAACTGTTGCTATTCACTCTGTGGTTATCAGAAGATATGAAAATCATAGTTTTGATATTTCCTAAGTAATTTTTTTTAAACGTTGTTTGGAACTTCCATAAAATAGTATATTGTGGTTTGCAAATGACAATTATAACTAGGAACGCCACCAGACCCTCAATTTCGACTCGCTGCGATCGCGAAATCTCGGGTGCCGTTTGCATGTTGAGCGAAGCGAGCCAAGCCGAAGGCTTCATCTTGGTGCGGGATGTCGTCATTGTAGACATTACACTTGCGCTAATTTTTTACATTGAAGTCAATGGGAGTGCTGTTTTTTGGACATTATTCCTCAACGACAATGAACTTTTTTTTATTTTTTTTTTAAACCACCACACATATCAGCATGGTATGTGTGCAAAATTTGAAACCGAACCGTTAAGCCGTTTTAATGCCAACTTTGTAAAACCAATGCAAATTCTCTCCAGTAGAGCGCTACGCTCGCATCACTCAAAAACTATTTTCTTTATTAAATTGATTAATAAGAAAATAATAATACACTATTTCCATTTATAAGGAAAATTGATCACTCATAAAAATATAAAAATAAACAAAACAAAAATAAAACAGTTGTTGAAATGTTAATAGAACTTGTTAAAATTTATTAAAATACTAGCCGTGGACGCGACGACGACGCGACGTCGTTCGACGTATTGATTCAACGCCGGTGAAAATATGACAAAATAGTTCTGGACAATGAATTTAAAAAATATAATTTATTTCAAAAAGGAAACTCTCTATAACTCTTTTTAAATTCGAAAAGCTAAAATATGGACTTTGCAAGTATTTACGCTGGAAGAAGAAACCGCAAGAAACTCCCAACAGAACCTCTTAAGCCTTATTTTTTTATCATTAGAACGCACCATTTTTTTTTTTGACAAACAGTTTAACATTTTATTCCTTCTAGAATCATATAATCATACCAATTTTCTTCCAAATCCGGTGTGTGATGGGTGCATAAATATACAGCCAGACAAACAAAATGTTCAAAAATTGGTGATTTGGTATCTCTAATCCATCAAAAGAAGTCTATATATATATATAAAAATTATTTACAATATTATATAGTTATAACAAATAAGTATATAGATTTCGTTGCTTAGGTGTGATGAGTGATCATTGGTACAATAAATATTTTTGCCCTGGTCTGGACACTTTGAGTATTTATTAAAAATGTTATAAATAAAAGACCACACCGATATAAAAAAAATATTTATTTGTCTTTTTTAAAAGTAATATTTGAAAATAGAATTAAAATTAAAAAAAAAATTTTGATTAAATAAAAAAAGCTGTTTTTAAACTTTTTTTAATTTAACCTAATGTCTAAAGAGGTCGTACATTAAACGAGATACTCGAGCCCGCTTCGCTGGCACTCGCTTAAAGTATTTTAATTACACGCTTGTCTCTCAATGACTGTTTAACACAGTAACTCGTTAAATTTTATAAAACGGTTTTACGGATGAAATAGACTTTAAAGATTTGAGATAACTTACCTTTGTGAACATGTTATATTGGATTCAAATTTGGGTATTCTTAATTATTCTAAGCACTTTTGTGTACCAAGACAGAAATTTAAAGATTTCTCCTCTTTTGTATGTGAGGAAACGAAAATCATTCTGCAAACTAAAGTTATATTTATTACCTTTATCCATATTAAATCTTTACAATTAAGTATTTCTAGACGAATTCAAAATCATTATATTTCTTAAATGTTAGTAGTTATTTATGACAACCCAAAACATATTAAATTGCCCGTAAAATTTTTGGAAAGGTTAAACCCATTTTAATGTAACTTTTAAAAGACGATAATGAAATTATTTAGGAGTTTATGGGAATACTTCACCTTTTATCACAAAAATTTTAGGTTCTTAATTCCAATATCCCTTAAAAAAAATCTATACACCTAAAAAAAATTGGCATACTACCCTCTTGCAGGTATGAAGCCACATTGTATAGTTTACCAAAACAGGGCGTGCGAAGCACACAGCTAGCAAAAATTACTAGTAAATAAAAGAAGTTTAAGGCAACATAAATTTAAATGTAAGAGTCAAATTAATTCACAAATAATATTTTAAAAGTAAAATATAAGCCGTATGAACGATATTTCAAACATAGTATTTCCAAAAGTAGTTTTTATAACAGTACACCACGAACCCACTCTTTAAGGCATATTGATTTAAATCATGTTTTCAACTGCTATTAACTTAGCATCATAACCATGAAGTAGAAGGTTGAAGCCTCTCAGTATTCTATAGGATACATTTTGGAGACTGTGCACAGGTCTTACAAGATGTAATTCCCCTATCCCTCTTCCACCAACAAACATTCCGAGTATTCATCCTTACGTTGTGAATATTCCACCTATTCGAACGAAACGCTTTTCTTCGTCTTTCTCGATTCGCATGGCGAACGATTGGAACAGCCTGCGTCAGTATTTCCGTCTGGATACAATGTGGGTGTCTTCAAGACAAGAGTGATTAGGTTGCTAAGTTAATGTTCACTTTTCTTTTTTATTTTTTGTTCGTTGGAAAAATCCGTTACGGATACCCCGTCGGCCAAGAAGGTGATGTCCGGGGGGTTATTTCTGACTAACCGGCAGCATAGAGGACGCTGCCATTTTTAAGACCACCCACTAAAAAACCAACGGTTGCCCTCATCGCCTTAGTCACGGGATCGCGATAGCACTCACCGTGACAAGTTGATGCGCCCTACCTATGACTAAATTTCCAATTTGCACTTTCCAATATATGGAATGTAGTCAAGCATTAACTTGGACTGTCTAAAAAAGAATTCTATATTATGTTAATAAACTCTATATTTTCTGAAATATTTCAATGAACCATGCTACGAACCATGAGTTAAGTTTATACTGATGATATCCCTCAGTGGATATTTTGGATTTTTTTAAGTAAGTATAATTTCGGATATCGAGCTGTATGACAAATAATATTCCTTTGACGTATCAAAAGAATAACACTTTCTCACATTCATAAAATATTTTTATATAGGTTTTGTTTGGTGCGTGAGTGAACTAAATATATCTTTCTTATATCCTTTCCGTATATCTTAGCGTTCTTACCTATTTCGCAATAGTACTAACTTTCCATATTTACTCCGTAGATAGACCATCTACTAACTTTCCGGTCAGTTCCTTAAAAAAATATTTCAATAAAGTGGTATTACTATCATTTTACTAGATGCCTTTAGAGATAAATAGATACATATTTTTCACCTTGACACAATCGATCTCACAGAGACAATTCTTCCCCTACCGGCTAGCCGTACTGATTAACGGAAATCCTACATCAGAAGATATCTATCAAATACTCTAAAAACACAAACCGACCGATCTATAAAAATAAAACAAAAAAATATATAAATAAAATTACAAAAATTACTGTTTTTTTTCTATATTAATATTTTCTTAGTAATAACAGATTAACTTCATAAAGTAACTTTAACTTCACCTTTGATTGAAATAAAATTAGGAATTTTATTATTCTTATTAAAATATATCAGACAACACAACGATATCATTAGTAGGAGCAGGAACGGATAAAAAAAAACAACCCCTTAAGAGCCAGTTAACGTCCGTCTTTTACAGCAACACTCAAAAAACACCTTAAAAAATATTGACTGAACCGCGTCTGAAGTCTACTTAATTCTAACCAGGCTTCAGTGAGAGGCGCTAGTAGTGTAAGTTGCTCTTTTACCATTCACACGTACACAAATCGGCTTTCAAAAACCAGGCATTACTGGCTGATGCATTGCGTCATACTCGACCCACTGCAGTGCCTTAAGCTCTTTCAATAAACGACCTTAAAAATTTAAAAATAGAGTCCATATTTAATTGCATTGAGCATAATTAAATTATAGAGGTGACCCTGTTTGACGCGGCACTGTTAGTTTGATATTTACTTTGGTTTGCTTTTGATTTTCCTAATTCTGGTAGAGACGAATCTTTAAGAACAAAGTAATTTTAGTGTTCACAAATACAAACAAAAACAGATATATTGAAATATTAGATATATGATATCAGGTGCAGCCTTAAAAATACGAGTTCCGTAACTTTTATTCTTTGCAATCTTTGTGAAACAATTTAAACTGCGTGTGCTAGTTAGATATTTTATTAGGATATTTTAAAAACCCATTTAATCACAATATCTAATCCTTTATCATAAAATAAATTGATTAAAACCAAGGTTTCAGATGTAAATATAATAGTCGAAACACCAAAAGTATTACGGGAAGGTCTTTGCTCCTTTTCCTATTGTCTGTATAGTTAATATTATTGCGGTCAACGCGTATATATAAAATGTCAAAATACTAAATTATGTTTCATTAAAATTGAAATAATTAAGAGATTTAATTAATCATATATTATAAATTGTATTATTAACTAAATCACCAAAAACTGATCTTCATATATCCTTTCACACACACAGGCACGCACGCACGCCCGCACGCACGCACGCACGCACACTCGCACGCACGCACGCACACACATACGCACACACACACACACACACCCCATAAAGAGATCTCGTAACACTGTTGTGGAGTGAGCCGAGTCGACAATCGTACGAGACTTCGATATATGTATTACCATCATTGAGTGATCAGGCGAGTAACCATACACGAAGTGGATTGCCTACCTTATGAATAAGCTAATTTGTAAGCTCTATATGAAAACAGAAAATGTAATCTATAATTATGTTATAGAGAGGATATGTTTATATTATTTAATGTTTGTAACGAATAACCTCAAAAACTACTAGCCCGATTTCCAAAGTTTTTACATTAGTGTGTTATATTATTGCTGAGTAACAGCCTTTTTTTATCTATACATACATTCAGTCATAAATAATATTATAACAAAAAGTCTCCTTTCTTTCGACTGCATAAGACATTTATTCCTGTAATGTGTTACTTTATACATTAATAATATCAAATTATAAATATATGAAGATCTTTCAAAATGATGTCTATTATTTTTAATACAGTCCTTTGAGATCAGCTAACAATAGAAATATGCACTCTCTCCATCGTAAAATTACCGCCATTCTTATGAGTTGTTATAGGGACTTTAAATTACCATGAAGTTTAGAGCATGCCATACTCTCTAAAAATGATTATAAATCATTGAGATGGTGAGTACACGATGGCCAGTGTTTACAGCACCTCTGGTATGGTTTCAAAATAAGACTCTCCTCTTGACTCTTTTAATTGAAGTACACAAGTGGTCACTGATATCGATTGAAAATGGAAAAGGTTAACCCAAATATATTTTAGAGCACAACTTCCGCTCAACTTCCAAGGTTTGTGTATACGCGTGGAACGACCTCTGTTTTTAGCATCACTGCCGTGATTCGTCGTAATATGATTCGTAATATCGTTGTTTATCAGTACCCATCTAAGCGGCTCCTTTTTTTGGTGGATTTAAATCCCTGTCGTCGGGGCTGACTGTTACCGTACCAGAAGACCGACGACGCTGAAAGAAAGGCGCAAAATTTTGAGTTGTCCTTGTATGTCATTCAGGTTATTATCTAAGCGATAAGAGTGCTTGTTATCGAGGGTCCCTCAACCAACTTCCTGGACCTTCTGCGGATAACTGAACCAAACAGGTATGATGTATATATATTTAACGAAGCCAGACATTTATATTATATAAATAACTTCGTATTTCTATGGAACATATATTAGAAACCAGAAAGTTAACAAGAAATTCTAGAAAGGGCAACTTCTAGTTGATTTATAACTTATCAAAGAACTTCCCAATAACAGTAAGAAATGTTTTATTTTTAGAAATTCTGCAGCTTCTAAAGCCACAATTGGAATAAAATAAAGCATACTTTTACACTTGCACTACTTTCTCAAGAACTTATAGAATTAATAAAATGTAGGGGTACTATGTGTTTATTCATTACGTTTGTTACAATGACTGTCATTTTTTAGTATTTTTTTTCTGGCTACCAAAAACTATTCGGTGTTATTCGTCGATTTCCATATTATACCGCGTTAATTTTTTATTATTATTATTATATTTCATTAATAAATCTTCTCTCTTTATTGTATTTTTTCTATAAGGATATTTTATGGTATCAATACAAAAATCCATACAAGAAAGTTAGACAAATGTAAAGCAATCAAATTAGAATTTAAGCTGGCAAACATACCGTTAAGAATTACAACAGTTACATGTTAGTTGCCAACTTCCTCCAGTAATCAATTTACGAACCAACAATAATAGAATAGTTTTTGAAATGATCCAGATGTTAAGTAATTAGTTTGTTTAGATAAACATTATTGTAATTAAGAAATAATTTTATAGTTAATTGTCGGTATACATATAGGTTATGCTGATTAAATTTTAAATGACTATAATTAAAAAAAAATATATATATTATCCATCTGGTTAAATTTAAAATGTTAAATACTTCAAAGATAGTAACGATACAGTAGCTAAAATGTTAGAACGTCGGTTCAGGTTTCCAAGGGTCGCGGTTTTAAATCCAGCTCATATCGATATTTTATTAAATTGATTATTTACGAAATGTTTCAATTATCTCCTGAACATAAAATTTCCAACAATTTCTATATAAACAATATAAAAAATTTAAAAAGACTCAAATATGAAAATACTAAACGCGGAAAAGTTTGTTTGTTGAAAACGAGGTAATTTTCGAAATTACCGGATGGATCTGAATAACTCCTATAATAAATATGTTTATGCGAAGGATTATAGGCTATCTAGCTTTACGCTATTATTACTTATCCCAATCGTTAATAAAAATGTTCATCTTTATATGAAACTGCGAGAAACAGCGAGCACAATATGTTATTAATGAATATTAGAACCAGTATTGTTTGGTTCATGAGTGTTACGTATGGAGCGTCTCGCGCCATATCTAATGTTCACTTAAACAGATTAGCAGAACTGGCCTGATCCGTTCTTGTTACGTAAAGGTCAAATAGAATCATATCCTGCAATTTATAACTTCATTCCAGATTACTGCATCGTGTACTGAATGAGAAATAATATACTATAAGTTGTTGAAAATAATTGTCAAATATTGTTGTTGCCAGTTGTTCTCAAATAAACAGTTTTCTATTTACATTTTTGTTGCAATTTTCTTTACTTTGATACTGAATGTATATTTTTTTTTAATAAATATATTTATTAACCAAATTCCTACTTTACAAAAATCAAATGAAAGCTCTGAAAATTATGGTTGTAATATGGCATTTTATTTATTTACGTAGAACGCTTTACAATTAATGTTTTTAAAATTTAAACATTAAAAAAACAATTAATATCATAGAAAATCAAGTAAACAACATAATAAAAAAATATTCTTAATAACTAAATATACCCACATGTGTTTTTTAAAATCCTCGCAGAACTTTTATTTAAAGCATAGTTATATTTAGAGCAAGTTTATGAACGAGCAATCGACACGTGCACGAAAGCACTTTTAAATGTTTTCTAGCGAATTAACATATTTATTGCATGTTAACATTTTTACAATGTATTAACTTTATGTAATTATAATGTTTCGTTTATTATATTTATTAATATAGTTTTGATATTCTAGGAATTGAAAGTCTTTTAATAGATTTTTAAAAAAAGGATCATTCTCTGTTTCACTCGTATATATTGATTTTTGTTTGTTTGTATGGCAATCATTATTTTTAAACTACTAAACAGATTTTGATGATTATTTCTGCAATTTAATGTATGTACTTTAAGTATTTTAGTATATATTAAATTAAAGTAATAGTTTTACAAAAGTCATTCATGTTAATATGAAAAAAGGCAATATAATTTGTGCATTTTCTTGCAGATTTCAGCGGTTATAGCAAAGATTACTTGGCCAATTTTGATGATTTTTTTTTCTAATATAATCTTCATACTTTACACATGATTTAAACATTTAATGTACTAACACATTTCCAATAAATTAATGTGTAAAAATTGTTTTATAAAAGTGTGAATATAAACTTAACACTTTTTCAGGTTGTTTTTTTCTATTTTTCATTATTTTTTTTTTATTTATTTTTATTTTTATGAGGGTTCTGTATAAATCTGTTGGTTACGTATTTATTAAGTATATCCAGTTTCCCTGACGATTCATCAGTTTAAACACGGGAACTCAAGACGCCGCCTCCATTATGGTTTATTAAAGATTTAAATTTACTTACATCAGTTTTAGTGACATTGTTGGTGACATTGTCGGCAGGGACTGGCCACAGTTTCAAAGGTACAATTTTTATTTCTGTTATTTTCATAATTTTTTTTTTATTATTAATTAAGTAGGTCACGACTTCTTAAAGATAATAGAATTTTTGACCGCCATAATACTTTTTAGAAATTCGCTTTTAAATGGATCAAAGCCTACACATACGATCATAACAATAAAAATTTGCTATTAATAAATAAATCAAATGTATGTATAGTTAAAAGTTTTTTGGCGCTTTACTAGCTAGAACTACGACATTAGTTCGTAAATTCTAACTTTCCCGGTAATTTATGGCCTATACATCTTTAAAATCTTACAGTTAGGCTACCAGTTACTGGAACATTGCTCGTTAATATATTAACAAAAGCTGCTTTCAAAAGCAATATAAAATATCTCTGACTTACAACTATTGAAGATAACAAATCCACTATACGTAATACTTAAATACAATAAATTTTCTAAAACTTATCTAAACTTCATTATTTTCAATCTCCCTGTACCCAACTAAATAACCTCGCTGTAAGGTATAATATATATAAAACATAAATTATCATTGACCAAACAAATAGCAATAAAGTGTATTTCGACCGCAGCGGCCCTCGTGAATGTGAATAGGGCTTTTTATTTCGTCGTATTTGTTCAGTCTTTAATGAATCTAAGCTTATTCTTGAAGCCCTTGACGCCCTTTGTAATTTATCTTTGTTGTTATTTTATTTGTGAAAAGTTTATCAGTGTTTAAATAAATGTTTAATTTTGAGCTTTATTAATTTTTTTTTTAATTTAATTTGAAAAATTATCAAAAATTCTAGGACTTTCTAATCAACACCAGAAGAATACTATACCTGAGTGTATTAAAAGATCGTTATACGTTTAATTAAAAGTTTATCAGTCTATAATATCTAATCTTAAGTTTACACTTGTGGGTCCTCATAGAACTCTGGATGCTCGTAGAAAAATGTATTTTACAAAGGTTTTGTCTCCAGACGTCGCTAACGCCTTCAACAGTCTTCCGTTCGACACCTTGGTCGATTCGTTCCGGTTCCATGGAGTGCCTCCCTGTCTCCGAAGACTGTTGGAGGCCTACCTGCAGGACAGAGAGGTCATGTGGGAGCGTGGCGACCAGCGAATGTACCGATGTGCCGTGAGCCGAGGGGTTCCACAGGGGTCCGTTTTGTGGAACCTGGGCTAAGACTGGCTGCTCCGCTCTCCTCTCCTTCCCCGGATGAGGGTGTTTTGCTACGCTGATGACACCCTCGTCACAGCACGGGGAGGGAGTTTTGCGGAGGCGGCCCGTCTTGCTACCATTGGTGGAACGCTTGTTGCGGACCGCATAGGGCTGCTCGTCACACCTTGGCGGAGTGCGCCGCGTGGGACCACCAGCGCACTGAACTGTTGTTCGTGATTGGGAAGGACCTCTCGGTGCCGCGCGTTATCAGCGCGATGGTCAGCAGCGAGAGGTGCTGGGTAGCAATGGCCTCCTTCTGCGAGCAAGTCATCGCCGCAAAGCAGGCCGCGGAGTGGGACAGGGAGTCAGCCTCGTCCACTGACCCGCTCCGTAGGGGGAGACTGGGTAGAAGGAGGCGGGAATACGCCCGTCGCTTCCTTTCCCAGTTGTAGGCCTGGTGAGGGGGGAGGGTGACCCCTCTTACCTAACATAGGCCTACGATGAGATGGTGCTATACCTTGCTCGGGGCACCCTCAATCGGAAGGTCTCGCCGGGGCGTCACGGTATATGCTAACGCGATCCCGTGACGTGACGCGCAGAGGGCAACCATTGGTTTTTAGTGGGTAGCCCTAAAAATGGCAATATCCTCTATGGTGCTGGGTAGTCCCACAACACCCCCCGGTCGTCACCCCCTAGGCCGACGGGGTACCCCTAACGGAAAAAAAAATTATTATTATTATTTTTTATTTTTTATTAATTAAGCATACTTTTAACATATAAGTGAGCAACCACCCTCTTGGTGCATGTTAAGTTACCCTTTAAATGGGATATACTTTGTAACTTTTATTCAACCAAATGTTATAATATGATTTTTTCAATTTATTTCACGTTGGCTTCCTATTAAATAAATAAATATCTTCAGTAGCATAGGGACGTAGATATATGTATTGCGTTATACTAAATGAGTTTTATACTAATACATTCTCCTAAACAGGAAGTTCCCGATAGAACTTACTCTAAGAATCAGCAACCTGTGCCCGCGCAACTCCAACTCTATGGTTGACATTGTTCCACTAATTTGAATATCGAATGTCAAAAGTCAGAACCATACAACCAAAATTTGTTATTGAAAGGAACTAAGAATTTTTAGCATGGTTCTCAAATCTTTTAGGGTATCATCGTTTGTCAGAATCAAAAGCTTTAGAATGATCGAGGACAATAGCAGTTGTTTCGTATTATTAGTTGTGGTCATCTGTTTCAATTCTAACATACACTTCATGGTGTCATTTCCCAATTTTATCGACAGTTTGCTGATTCTAGTCTGGGTGTTATTTTTGTCCATTATTTTTATGTATGTGTTCTAACTCCTCGTGACAAAGAAATTATTTATATATTACGGCAGTTTTTTTTTTAAATAGATATAGAAATGATTGTCAATAAACTTGACCTTTGAGTTGTTGCAAAAAATAATTATACTCTTTAGAATATTGATTTATTTAAAGACAATAGCTATACTCCTCACAGCGCGTGGATTGCCGTGGCGTGGTGATGTTGTCATGGAGGTGGTCGCGCTGGTGGTGTGCGCGCTGGTGGTGAGCGCCGCGCCCAACGCGACCAGACGCCGCGACGCGCTCGACCACGTCACTGATGAGGACGACTCACTCGACTACTACGATGATAACAAGGTCAATATATCCGGTGAGTACTTCTGATTACTATTTAGTAAACTTTTGCCCAGGCTGATATCTGAACTCCGAGTAAACATAAAAGTGTGTATATATTATTGTACATAACACTTTATTAACCACAGAGTTGATATTTAAAAAAAGCAATACAAAAAATTGGAAGGAAGTAATCCCTACAACCAACCCCGTGAAAGCCAGCTTAAGTTAGTGAAAATATAGGTTGCAGCTAGGTGTGCGTGGAACGTTTAAAAAACAAACCCTCGGCATCGTGAGGGCGCTTGAATTTAGTCGGTTGCTTTTCCGATGTGAAATAAAATCCAAATTTATATTTAGAGCACTGTTTTTTTTTCTAAAAATTTTATACAGACATAAAAAGTTATAAGAAATTTTAAAACAAAACTGTTTTCAGTATTATTTGTTTTTATTAAAATGTAGATATTGTAATAGAAGTACATTCAAGTTTGTAAAGATATGAGTTTGGCAGGGCTCCATATGCTGCCTAACAAACAAATAACTAATAATGTCTAATGAATATCAAGTCTTGGTTCAACGCTGCGGGATCAATGACATTCTTGGCTCGTGTAAGGCTTTCAAAATATGCATTTGTCTAGAAAACATTGTCCTTTTATTACAGAAAATTCTGATTGAAACTTTAGGTCATGAACGAAACCAGCAACAATTCTTTTCACATGCGCATAGATTACATTTATGAAATATTATAGTCTAGTTTCAAGGTTTCAAACTGTAAGTCGATGGAAAGGAACCGGAAAGAATCTTCATGGATACTTTTTTAAGTTTTTAAAAAAATTACAATTTATCTTAGTATGTACTATTTGATTCATTTTTATACTAAATACGTGAAGAAATTAGAATGAAAAGAAAAAAGATCATTATAAATAACCACGGCTCTCCTACTGGTTTTATGTTGCTCTTACATTTACAAGGGTAAATTATATCAACTCAAACTCTAAGAAATATAAATCTTACATTTTGTTTCGTCACTTAAATTGTGAAATATTTTTTTATAAAAAAGTATTTCAATTTTTTTGTAATATAACAAAACTCATTGAAATAATTTTAATGAAGAAAGCTTGTCATCGCTTTCGCACTCGCTTCATGGCAAGAATTAAGAAAAAATAGCCATTTTGATATCATTTTTACAGAAAACTTAAAGTCTGGTACATTACGAGACTACAATATTTATATTAAATGTTCTTCTTCTAACCAGTTATAACAATCGGTTAGAAAAAGAATGTCTAAAAGTGCTTATCATTTGTCATTTCTTTTCAACGAATATAACTATATTCGTTACAACAACTGTTATTGATACCCACTTCATCGGCAAAATACATTCTGAAATATGAAGCAAGCTCTTGGATCTATATTAATATTATCTAGAGGAAAAGTTTGTATTTTTTATGTTTGTAAAAATAAACTTATAAACTTCTTGACCTATTTAAAAAATATTTTACCATTAAATGCTGAATGATTCCTAATTAACATAGGCTATATTTATCGATATATAATAAATGAATCACACCCTGATTCTCCGCCATGGTTCAAGTTCATGAATAAGGACCTCAAACGGGTTCAAAACTAGTCTCGCAAATACCAATAATATGTACAGCCCGATAGTTGGTAAATATGGAAAAGACATTTTTAAACTAAAAACCATAAATCGTTCATCCGAGGGAAAAAGCTTGAGTAACAACTAGTATGTTATACATTTGCTCCAATGTAAGCACTAGAATGTCAATTATAATTTACATGAAATGGAATATAAAAAAACCTAATCCCTAAGGAACCCATATAAAACAAATAGGCTTGTGTAACGCGCGGAAGCGTGTTCGAGGACAAACAAGATATGACCATTGACCAATGACACCAATCCCGCGTCCTACTTCTCGCGGAGTGGCGCAAAATAAGTGCCTGTGGCTTTAATGCTTTGACACTATTCCATTTAAAACTGTTCCGTGATTGCGAAACCAATTCAAAGCCTGATCTATTGTTTCCACTTCATTATTTTCTTTAAGGGTTGTCTTTGTAGGTCTTTCTAGCAAGAGTTTGTTTATTTTACAAGATATGTTCTTTTGTGCATCTTTTTGTTTCTACCGACCAGCCACGAATTCATCGATACTAATATTATAAAGCGGAAAAGTTTGTTTGCTTAATCGCCCTAATTTTTAAAACAATGGTTCTGACAAATTGCTTGTGGTTATAATAGGCAAAGTCATGAGGAAGATTTAAGAATATCTGGTAATAAAGCTCCTATGTATCCTAATAGTAAATAAAATCATTCGTCTCCGTGTCGAACCGCAAATAACAATTAAAATATAATAATTACAATTATAACATACTTTTTTTACTCACTATATAAGATAAAAAACAGTAGAACATTGAACATAAATTATTGATATAATATTTTAGGAAATTGCAATTATTATTTTGATCTAACTTACAGATAAGTTTTAAAATGATATTTAACGAAAAGATATAGTTTCTTTTAGAGAAAACTCTGTGAAACCTTATTTTTCGTCACTAAACCCCGGATGTTGGTGGAAAGCGTTGCATTCAAATGGATTATTTCCACTCTGAATGGTTGAGGCTGCCAACAATCTACCTTTGAATTTTGACTCACAATACAACTTGATTTTAATTGGTATGAAATCTTTATTTTGAAAACATTTCTCTGAATTCGAATACTCTAGGATTTAGAAATAATTATTTTTTTCTCTACAACATATTTAATGAAATTTTTAATTTATAAAATTTCTGTTTCATCAAGCAAAAGAGGTGCTGACGTCATAATTCTTCATATCAACTTGACTCTCTAGTGATGTGAAAATATGTTGTTGCCAAGTTTGAAATTAATTAAAACTTTTAAATCAATCAAAATGCCTTTTGATATATTTACGATATTTATGTAATACATAAAACAAGAACTCAATAAACTATTAATTTGGTATAGGATTGTTCCAGTTTTTCCAGTAATAAATACATTTATTACTAAAATAATTATCTAATACCAAGTCCTACGTCCAAAATAATAACTAATTAAAAATAAATAAACACAGAAAATTTTTAAAATGGAAAAAAATATGGATAAGAAACACAAATTTAAAATATCATATACAAAAAACAAAAATAAAATATCATATACAATAATCATAATTTTTTTAAAACACCAAACAGCAAGTTGCACGCCCCTTCACTTGCGCTTCACGCTCATAGTAGGCGCTTAGATTGTAGCCTGTATTATTATAATGTAAAACTATATTACGGTAAGATTTCATTGAATTCAGTAGTTTTTCCGCGACAGACTAACAAACATACCTATATCCTTAAAATTTTTAGTATTAATAATATTAATATTACTAGTAGTTCATAGTAATAAATTTAAAGTTATCCATAAGTCGTGACTTCACTAATCTTACAACCGACATGCTATTTAGTTTAAAGTCACCGTCATTACATGAAATCCTTTTACATGTTCTAGAATTAATTCAGAAGCGGCTATGGAATTTATGTCAGCAATTTTTATCATCCTGAATAGATAAAACTGAAGGCGGATGGCCCATTTTGAGATCATTGACCTACGCATATGCGATTGATTGACAAGGCTTGTACACAAACTTCAAAGAAGATTGGGGGCATTTGTGTGGGAGAGAAGTCTTTAGGTAAAATAACTACTATTAGAAGATATACTAGAAGATATTTGATGATAAATTAATACAAGTCCTTCTTTATTGAGCGAAGCGAGCGGTGCGAGCGAAGCTCTCTATGACAGACTTTTCTGCTTCCTTTGTGCCAGCATCAATCCAAAACGGTATATCTGAAAATTTCTAAATTTTGCATAGTGAAAGACATGTCTGGTGGTGGTTTAAAAAAAAACAAATAATTGATGCCTTCGAGGAATAATTGGGAAAAACTAAAATCCCTTAGACGGCAATGAGAACATTTTTCGGACAAAACTTTAGCTTTAAAATGACATTCGTGTGCCGAATAATTTGAACAGCTTATATAAAATTTTCTTTTCTTTTATAATATATTTTTTTAAATGAAAAGTATTTGAAGACAGAATGCGTTGACGTTTTGTAAATTCAATTTCTGTTCAGTTGTTTGCACCTCGCTTCGTTCAATATACTAACACATACAGATACTTTACGAGCGCAGCGAGTCAAAATTGAGGTCTGGTTCGAGCTCCTAGTAATCTTTTATTTCACTCGCCATGTATATAATATCGAAACTAATAAGTAAGTTCGTCCATTTTTAAATTAAACTTGCAGTAGAAGTCTTTCCTCTTATTTTATAATACAGTGACAATTATGGAAGCACGAGTACCCAGCAAAACCAGCCACCAGGAAATATAACAGGCAACTAGCCTTTCATAGGTGTGTTTCTAAGCTAGCTTGTTATGCCTCGTTGGATAGTTATTGAGATATTGATATGTTAAACACGTCTACCGAATATCTTTTATAGATTTTTTTTTTCAATATTTTATAAAGAATAATATACTGATTAAAAATTTTAAAATTTATTACATTCAATCTTCTATAACAACACAGTCGGTTTAATAAAATGCGCATTTACGTTCACCGTATATTCTCTTCTCCATAACTTACCAAATTCGAAATGTACCTTCCGTCACCTTTGCAGCAAGTCCGAAAGACCAAATCCAGAAGATCAAGATCTTTGAGTAGGTTAAAGTGAGATTTTTCGGTTATACCTATCGTTGTGAATTCTATAGCTTACAAATTAATTATAAATATATTTCTGGTCACTTCGTTGATTGTCTCAATATGCTTGTTAATCTTTGGTGATTTGTTTTCCAGATATTCCTAACTAACTAATTAACTCTACAAGTATTATTACTTTCAGTATCTTGAATAAAGGAATATGTCTGGTCTGGATAACAAGCTATCAATATCCTCAGGGATTTTGTACTGTTTCTTATAAGTATCTATCATGAGAATTCAATCAGCCGCCGCTTTTAGAATAGATCGAGGCTTTTGGTTTCTAATGCTTTATCGTATTGATGCGAGTATTGACAGCTATCCAAAGGTACACAAGTGTATAGCCATTCATCTTGCCAGATTCCACAAATGTAGGAAGACCCTTAGGTTTACGCCATCTTACTAAATTATTTTGATCTAGAAAAGTCTTTGAAATGCTTTTAAATAGAATTTTAATGTTGAAAGCGACCAATAATGAATTAAGATGCGCCAATTTAGAACTAGTTGAATACAAAAGTCTCGTATATTCCACCATTCATTTTGTATTACTAGATTCATCGCGTGAACTCGTAAATTTCGGTAATATTTACTGAATAAAGGATTTGACTAGGTGTCTATTCTGCGTTCTTAACTGTAATTTATTTATTTGAGCACCTATTATAATCTATTTCATAAATTGAAGTCGTGACTCGTGCCTCGATGTAATTTTGTCTTTTGGGGGAGATATTACTATACCATCCTGACATTTTCCGATGTTACATCTATTGATAATTAGGCTATTTATTGAATTCCGATGCTTTCTTTAACTTCATCCCACAATTATATCGGTCTGTAAATGAAGTAAAGAGTCCCTTGATCGCTCTACCCCAAGTCAAAACTTCAATGTCTTTCTGACGCTTGCATTTAACTTTAACAAAACTGTTTTATCGAGACCAAAAACGAGAAAAGGCCAATTAAGACATGACTTTAGATAACATGACATAGTAATATTAGTAATTAGTTAATCGGCTATCATCTTTTTACAGATCGTATAGAAAAGTACGAACAACTTTATGTACGTACAATTTAAAATGTGTTTTTTTTTGCAAATGTTAAAATTCTGTTTTTCTTATTTTTAAATAAAAATAAGAGAAAAACAGAATTTAATACTTGGATTATTTAATCCAATAAGTCCAAAAAAAATGTAAATTTTGTTACATAACTACCAGTTTTAGTTTTCAGTTAACGCTTCAGTGGACTCAGTAACGAGATATTCTGAATAATGATCGAATTTTGCTATATATTTTCGATATTCAATTAACAATATTCGGAAATCGTGTTGTATCAGAGCTTAAAATGTTTAAATTAAAGGTAGTAATCTATTATAAATTAATCTTTATAACTCGTTTATATATTTTATAATTTATATAAATTCGCATGAATACAATAATTTTCCTATTTTAAATTTTGAATTACTATTTAAAAAAGACTTCCATCTTCTAACTCAAGGCACTGCTCAATTGTTTGAGCTAGTAACTCGATACGAAATGTAATTTATATTTTTGGAATCTAACATTACGATGAAACCACAAGTTTATTAAATTTTAACTTATTTATGTAAAAACATGATAGTTGCGATATAGTCATTAGTTGTGAGTTTTGTTGCATTTAAGTGTGAATGGATAAAACAAAAAAAATATGTTTTATTGGCACATGACATTAGCCTCTCTGGAGTGTGATATTTTAATAGATTATTTTTAGAGATATCTAACACAATACATTTTTTAAGAATGTAGTATCGATGGCTGCAAATTCGCGAATAATAAATTTGTAATTATATATAACACAAAAGATTAAAAAACATAAAGTAATTCAATTCCTTGAATGACGTCGTTCAGCGCATATACAAGAAGATTATAGAATATCTGAGATTAAATTGTAGAAATTTTTCAAATCACATTTATAACCGGGATCTAATTCTCGTCTACGTCAAAATAAAATTACCTGACGCTACATTTTTCAAATGCGACGTCATTTGAAATAACCAGCTTTTAACCGTTTATTAAAAAGGCATGTTCTGTTTTTCATCTTACAATTGTCTTAAAAATGACTTAGCCGTTTTTGATGATTCGTCTACACATTTATCAAATGATTTTTCTTCAGAATGGAATGATTTGCGAACAATAAAGAAAAAAATGCATCGCCTAGAATACTAGAAGTGATAGTTATGATAATAAGTATAAAAAATGGTTATAATGATTGCGAAAAAAAATATTTCTCTACATAATCTCCTAAAGAGTAAATACATTTATTCCATCGTTTTCCTAAACCTAGAATTACTTTGCAAAAAAAAACTTTATTGTGACTCTCCCAAATTTCCCCACAGAGGCCATCATTTCACTACCGGCTATCAAATTTTCTACCTCGGAGGTGTTCTTTGACCCGAGAAAAGAGATAGAAATCGCTAGGGGCTAGATCTGACGACTATGGAGGTGTTTGAGTAATTTTAATCCCGCTTCTTCAATGGTAGTCGTTGCGGATGCGTTATCTTTAGCATAGAGGGGAAGGGAATGCAGTGTCGTCTACAAAAATTTCGTGCAGGTTGTTATTCGCCATCATAATAAATATATAATGTGAAATGCTTCGAATAGTTTTTAGAGATTAATAGTAATAATTATCGGTTTTGCTTAAATTGGTTTTTGGATTACTTCTTACATTTTAATAGGTTGGTTATGAAGTCTCCGATCGCTCCGGTTATAACATATTTTTATAGAGACCACTCTATGTAAATATTAAAAAATAAAGCTTCTCTCAATTCCTTGAGAGATTTTTGCAATAGTATAGTAATAGTGGGACACCACGGAATCGCTTTCGCATTCAAGAGTGGGACCCGGCGTAACCACTACGAATAGGGAATCCCGTAACAGAAACACCCTTCATGAGTCAGATTTCTTATAAAGTGAGGGGCTCCCCTGCCTCTAACTCACTGCCTCTAACTCAAGTCTGCTAAGAGAAGGAGGCCAAACCCCTTTCTTAACCAGATCCAGACTATAGAAAGAACCTTTGGAAAAAAGAATAATAATTATAATCATTTATATTCATATATGGGAGAGCAATGATTGTGTTTGCTGTTTAAAAGGTCACATTGTAATTAAACTTCATTTTGGAGTTATAATACCCGATTTAATCTAAAATGGACAAAGAATCAATATACATATTTATGTTTACTGAAATTAAAATACGTATTTTTGTGGTCTGTAATATTGCTTACAATATAAACATAGCGAATATATAATACTATGTTTTTGCTTCATATTAATTAAAATTAATAAAGATATAGAAATTGGTCAGAAATCATTTTAAAGAATATTAAAGCAATAATAATGTTGAAATTATTGATATTTTAAATTTTTATTGTAGAATACGCATCTCCTCTACCCGTGAACATGATTACTGCAAAGTATTCGAAACTTCGGGTTAAAATCAAATGTAACCAAATTATATGCGAGTTTTAATCCGTAAAAATAGTTTTTGCACGAAACACTCAGACACGAAACACGAAAGACTCGGACTTACGACCTCTGGAATACTGTCTTGTGTAGCATTGAGTTAGCTTGTTGTTACCCGCCTCTACGAGAATAAAATTCCTTAGTCTTTGTCGTTTCCGATAACACGTAGGTATTTTATAACTTTCTAATTAAGGAAGAAATTATAAACAGCATGATTTTGGAAATCGGATTTTTTATAATACCTTAGGTTTTAAGGTATCCTGAGTGATTCTTGATACCACACTTATTACTACTAATTTAAAATTTAAGTAATTTTATAATTACTAAACATGAATATAGACAATTACAGACTAAAACCACCATATAGCACTTAACATGTCGGTCGTGTTCTATGTTCAGATTTAGATAATTATCCATAAATACCACATGATGTATTTGTAGACTATATTATTAGGTATTGCTGAATCTGATAAAAAATAAAAAAACAAAACGTATAGGAATCGTATTTAGTCCAAGGGCACGAGAAGGAAGTCGTGTGGCAAGACGCCAGTTACTAATAGGGTTGCTGATAGCTATCGTTCTCTGAATGTTCCCCATATTTGGTACCAATTCATACAAGTAATGATTTGCATAAGCCAACACATTCGAACAGCTAATCTATATATGTGTGTAGATTTATGTATGTATAATGTTATATAATGCACAAGGCTATAAATATCCCAGTACAGTGCAAAAGCCTCGTTCCCAATATAAGTAATAAATATGGAAGTAAATCCCAACCGCGTTTCCAATGCAATTCTAAAACATACAGACTTTCCTTTATCGGCAAAAGTAACAGAAATGTATTAGTACTTTTCTTATATTCCATTCTTTAGTATTTGTCCATCGCCAGGTGCAATACGTGTTAAAGTAAGCAAATTTTGAATAGATAGATTTGATTTGCTTCAATCTGTTACTTCTGAGTTATTAGAATATAATATATTTAATAGTTAATATATTATCTCTATCTGTAGTGAAAAAAGGTACACCTGTTCCATTCTGCGATAACAAAAGAAAACATTGAATGGGAAATTGACGAAAAATTGCATTAAATACAAAATGTAGCTCAAGGCATTAATTATCACCAGCGATAAAATTATATCAATTTAATTGAATCGAAGCCCGCACCAGTGATTTAATGTTATTAATTAGCGTATGTTATATAAGCCGTAAAATGAACTATGAGCAAAATCTCTTTTATTTCAAATAGTTATATATCCAAATTATGTAACGTCAAAGTCCAGTTTCACAGTTCCAAACGTTGGTACGTACAGTAGACATGTGTAGTAAGTACGTACGGTAGAGACCGTAGGCAAGTACGTAAGTAAGTACGTAATTAATAGACTAACCGGCTTACTAAATGGATACTCTTTTAACTTTTTTACAAAATAATTTATGTAGTACTACGATTACAGGATTCACATATTAAACATTCAAAATAATAGTGGTTATATAATTCAGTAATATTTCCGATGTAAGAATACAAACTATTATATATTAATTAAAATTATCCGGCTGCACTTGCGTAAATACTATCGAACTTTGGAGCGTAACACATCGATCCGATCAACCGAGCAATCGCAACGTGAACATACTCGCTTAACGTATAAAAGAAAAAATACACTTAATACCATAAAAAATAATAACGTTAATAATAACAAATAATAACAAATTGTGTTTGAATTCAGTTAAATTTTTAAATTTCCTTAAAAATAGAAATAAACTTCAATAAAAATGTAATTAATTTCATGACGGGTTATTTTATTCATATATATTACTTGAATTAATAGAGTAATTCGATTTTTATATCAGTGGTTACAGGACGATAGCTACACATAAAAAACCTGTTATTGTTTCGTTTTGAAGAGCTCTGGCCATTAATGTGTAGAAAAAAATAACGAGAATAAAAAAAAGACAAAGAAATAAAAAGCTGCAAAATGTAGATGAGTGACTTGCAGCTTACAATAAAATGAAATCAAAATAAAAACAATCCTAGCTTTCAAATTTCCTGAAATATCTGATGTTTAAACGCGAATTTTCGCAGTGAACTAGTAGATAAATACTACTTAAGGGTTGCATGTCTTCATGATACATAACTAACAATGGTCTAGAAATATAAATTTTGTATCTAGGTCTAGGACGACTGAGCAATATACTTACTACATAAATTAACAAATGCTAAACAGCTTTATCTCGACACCTTTATTGGAAATGCGGAACCTTTTCGTGAAAACATAATCACAAAAATATATATTATTATATATTAAACCATATTTTATACTCAATAACGATATTTTATTTACAGTGCAAAAATTTAAAATATATTCAAAATTGTTCATTTTCGTTAACCAAATCGATCTTCAAAATTTACAAGCCTTTTTGATTCCCAAAGTAAATGTTGTCAGGAAAAAAGTAACTGCATTATTTAAACGTAAACTTAGTTACATGAAACGCAAAATTTGATAAATGTTATCAGTTTCATCTTGAACTTGACATAAAATGCTAATGTCATTACTAGAATAATTTGAGAGCCAAGTTCTATATAAATCGTGTTTAGACCCGCGGAATAATAATTTATTGGGCGTAGCGAGCGAAAATCTGTGAGAGACTTTTCTGCATGCTTTGTGCAAGCATCAGTCAAAAACAGTATATCCGAAAATTTCCTAATTTTGCACACTGATAGACATCAATCTGGTAGTGGTTATAAAAAAAATTTTTCAAACAAAAATGTAATCATGTGTTTCATATTGAAATATAGTTGACTACAGAATGGAATCATTCTGTCCGCGAATCATGGACTCATTCTGAATTCGACTGATTTGAATGAATTTTGTAAATGCAACTTCGGTGCTGTTTGCATCTCGCTTCGCTTAATATGCTAACACATACCGAGATTTTGCGAGTGCAGCGAGTCAAAATTGTGGTGTGGATCGCGCTCCTTATTTACTCGTACGACTATAGTAGTGGCATAATTATAGATAGTCTTCCTAATGAACCTGCTTAAAATAGTCAGAAAGTATTTTTAAATCCATTTGATAGTTGCAAAGATTAGCGAATTTGAAGAAACAAACTTTTAGGCTTTATATTAGTATATTGGACATGTTATTTAAAAGCAATGTTATATAGTGTACTATTAAAAAAAATTGCTTTATGTGAACCCCTTTTGCAACAAATATCTAAAAATTATCTAGCCATAGTAACTTTGTGGAACAGATGTCCTCACGGGCAGAGCTTCCGCCGACGTAGTTCCGCTTACCTTCCGGGTTTTTGTTGCAAGTAACTCTAATATGGTATTACGGGTAGTCTGAATAAAATGTACACTTAGTAACAAATGCCTTTATTATTCTACTACTATTACTTTTTTTCAACTTTTTCTATCCTAATATTAGAAACCAAGAATTTTTGTTTGTTTAAACGGACGAATCTTCAAAACTGTGGCCTTGATATGAAAAATTATTTCTTTATCAGGTAAACTTATAAGACATAAGCTATCCCAAATAACGCTACTGCTCTTAATCATCCTAATAGTAAATGAAATGGTTCCTCATCGAATGAAAATGCGAGTACAAATGATTCAATATATTTCGAGTAATATAATACAGTAGGGATCTTTTTGCTAAGAAATAAAGCCAACTAAAACCTAACAGACTTAAATGTCAAGTTTTTCAAGCGTCTTATCTCTAATTTTATTAATCGGATCTAAGAACTAATGAAGTAGTGTCGAGTGAAACCTTTGAAAAATTCTACCATTTTTATTTATTTGCGAAACCAAGTGAAGTGTCTTTATAAAATGCTTGGACTGTGCCGCATTAATTAGGTAAGCTTATATTTAAAAGAAAATAAAGGTCAAATGACAGAAATACCTACAAATTATGTGTGGATTTAATTCATTTTTGAAGGCATGAAATAAAATCTTTTTTTTTTATTTATCTATGAAATTTCCGAAATTTCAAAAATTTATTTTCTAGATATGTATTCCCTTTAGTAGCAAAAAATAATTGAGAAATATAAATAAATAAATATAAATTATTTTGTTATCGATTGTACATATACCCAATACCAAATAAGGAAAGCTCTTATTGATTTTTTATATGGAAAAAACGTTAAAGAGTTGATTGATAACGACCATGACCCTTTCGAATGATAACTACCTGCAGTAAATTATATTTTTATTTATTATACTATTATTTAAAAAACAGATGCTTAGAATTTTTTTAATAAATATAGTATGAAAAGGTCTTCACCAGGTCTCAAACCTTAACTTCCAGGAAACTAGCTTGTCGTTCCGTTTTGCTAACCCCCTCTGTTCTTTGTATTATCCTTATATATATATATATATATACATATATATATATATATATATGTATATATATGTGTCCGCAATTATCTTTAGAACTATATAACCGAATTCGATGATTCGTTCGGGTATTTAATGCACGGTCTTCAAAGATGGGTTTGTTATATATTACACGGAGATAACTCTTTTCTTTGAAATAGTAGTAACCCGATTTCGATGTTGATGATAATGACTGTTGGTAAAATAATCTGTATACTTTAAAGATGATTTGGGTATATAATATACGTTCTAAATTTCTATGTTATTCCATATTATCTAATTTATCTCATGGCTAAAAATGTATATATAAAATATAATGGTTAAATAAAACCAACTTTTTTATAAAATTTATACATTTATGTATTTTAAATTGAATAAAATTTTGTTAGTTTAATGAACACCCGATATATTATATTTTTTTAGTTGTAAAGTATATAAAATCTAGTTTTATCATGACTTTGATATTATATTCTCTTTAGTATTATCAATTAGCCTTGCCTTTGTAACCCAAGACGAGTTTGTCAGCAGTTAAACGACCTTTAAACAAGTTAGCAAACAAATATCTACCGCTGTTGTCTTAGTCCTTAAAAGTTGGAAATAGAAGATGTTTTTATAAAAGTTTTAATTTTAAATCAGAAATAATTAGGGAAAACATACAATAACAAATAATTTTGACCGCCAGCACGCAAGCAGGCATAGCTGAGCGAAATGAAAAATATATCAGGAAAACTTTTTCTGGATACGAATTCCCCAATGTCAAGGTCAATTAAAAAAAATGATACATGCCAGTCATGGTAAGAATTCACCAAAGTTTAAATTTAAATGTTTAAATCAGATCAACTCAGGGCTGTATATAAAAGCAAGGTGCATCAGTCAATGCAATCTTTAATTCTTTTTTAACACTTTTTGATGGAAAATAACTGTTTTCTAGCTGGAAATTGACAGGTATTTAATTTCAATATTCGATGCAGCTTTCACTAGCGTCAATAACAGGCCAATTTCATTACGTAACACCAATCACGACAAATTGTGAATATTTTGTAATACAAAAGCTCTTTTCTACGTCATTCGAACAATTTGTTTGAAAATTTCAATTGAATTGAAAACGAGATGATGGTATCCGTCTTACCGCGAACACGTTTGCTGCAAAGCATTCGAAACGTCGGGTTAAATATAAAAAAATGTACTAACAAACACGAGTTATATCCGAAAAATAGTCTTATTGAAATAAATTAGTTATCATTTTTAAATATCCATATTTTTATTTCTGTTATTAAAAAGCAAATCATTTATTTTAAATGTTAGGTACATAATTTTTATTAATAAAATTTTCCGAAGGTAAAAACATTCTATACATTGACGGACATAACTAGGTAACCTCAATTTGGTGTGCACCATATCACCATGATTCGAGGCCCTTACTGGGCCTGCTTTATATTGAACAAAACATTTTTAAAAACGTCTTCATAGGTTGCACGTTAGACCGAACAGAATTTAAAATCGAGTATTATTGAATAGTTTTATGCATATTTAAATTGAAATGATTAAAAACATCCATAACGTCTCCTTCTGGCCTTTCCCTCCATCAAATTGGTTGCGTAACAGAGATTGCTCTTTAGCGATAAGCCCGCTAAGCTTGTACGACTTTGTTGTATATATTTTTTGTATGTTTTGAGGGTGTACAATCAAGAAAATTATTATTATCATCATGTACTTTTACAGATTGACATGGACAGTTATAAATCACAAGTGTTCTAAATTTCTTCCAGAGAAGGGCATGTACCTGGGATCCCCGTGCGAATTCACATGCAATCCTCGACTTCTGCATGTGTACTGCGAACCGAAGACCGCGTCGTGTCAATGCGATCTTAAGCACCCTGTGCCGCTGGGGGTCGCCAAGGGTTGTGCTAAACGTAAGTGTGCCAAGCTTTACAATTATACGTAAAACTATGTTTAATCTTTATTTATGCTGTTTAATAATTTATGCCAAGGGAAGAAATACTTGTTTTGCTATTATACTAATATCTCGGTGTTTTTAAAGCGTTAAACTAATATCACACAAATTAAACTTGGGTATACAATTAAAGAATATTAATAATTTTATTATTATATTTTCATTATTATTGTTCACGTATGTAGGTGTAACTTTATTAAATAAAGCTAACAAAATATGGAAGAAATAAATAGTAATGACCTGACAACATATGATCCCAAAGGAAGTTTCTAAATTGAAAATTTTTGGAACATTCAAGCGCGAGTTCTCCATCGCATTTACTTTTACAAAGTATTTTTATGAAAATAAATAACTTTCAGAAACTGCAAATAAATAATGAAGTGGCTTTTCCTTGTAAAAACGCTGGCTTCATTTTTATATGTCGTGCAAAATCTATATTTGCCTTGTTTATACTTGTAAATATTTAAGCAAAAATAAAACTGAATCTAAAAGAATCTTGAGTCTCGCAATAATATAAACTAAATGAGGTTGAGGTCTGCACGCAGCAAGAGAGCGAGACCATGTGGGATTCCATTTGCCGGGTATTCAGAACTACGTATAATAATGACATCCCCTTATCAAAGAAGGAAAACATCTAGCCGACATATTTTTTCTGCTACACGCTACGTCAGACGAAAGTCCAACTCATCTGGAAGTAAGAGAAAAGTCAGAAAGGGAGACCGATTTCGGTCAAGATGATCCTAAATTTACCCTGTTAACAGCGATGGTCAGCTCCTTCAGTACACGCAAATCCCCAGAACTGGATGGCCTTTCCGCCGATATTTGTAGAGAGGCCATAAATCACCACCCAAAAATATTTCTGGAGATACTAAACAAATGCCTACAGATATCTCATTTCCCACTCTCCTGGAAAAAAGCTGCAGTTATAGTTTTGAGGAAGCCCAGCAAGGATGACTACAACAGTCCCAAAGCATACAGACCAATCGGGATATTGCCGATCTTGGGTAAAATTCTAGAAAAACTGTTGATACGGCCCCTACGATGGCCTATATTGCCACAATTAAATACTAGGCAATATGGCTTCACGTCGCAGCGCAGTACGAAGGATGCCTTATATGATCTAGTCAGTTACATAAATAAAAAAAGAACATAAAAGAAATAGTACTAATAGTATTGCTAGATATAGAGGGCGCCTTCGATTGTGCATGGTAGCCGGCAATAAAACACCAACTGGCTAACGTTGCCTTAATAGATGCCCCAAAACCCTGTGGAGATTGGTAGCTAGTTACCCAGAGCACCGATCGGTACAGCAGAATTACGCCGGCAAAACAGCTTCCCGGAACACATTTGTGTACAATAAAGAACAAACAAATAATATTGAAAGTTTTAAATGTCTAGTTCGAGCATTGTACTCATTTCTGCGCAAAACAATATGAGCGTCTATATCTTGACGCTGGATGCATCATTGCTTTGGAACTATTTGATATCAAAATATTAATTTTGATCGACAAAATATCGATTGAATTTTGATAAAAGAATCATTATGGGTTTGCAAATACCCCTAAAAATATGCTTAATAAATAATTGTTGGAAGAGAATATTTAGATAGATAGATAAGCATTCTGTTGCACATTAAACAAAACAATAAAAAATCTTATAATATTAAATGAAACAAACAGAAATCAACAATACGGTCACAGGGGGTCTCTTTGCTAAAAGCAATCTCTGACAGACAATCTTTGAAAAAAAATTGAATAGAAAGTACGAGATAGTTATTGCATTCAATAAAACAATAATAAATAAAAAATATATTAAATTAAATTACATATATATTATGTATATACAAATATATGTATTCAATATTAGATTTAGATACTGTAACATTTCAAATTTAGATCTGGTATTAAACTTTTTCATTATGATGGAAAAAATAAAGAAAAACAGAAAGAATAATAATTTATTGTATCAATAACTTTCATTACAATATTTAGTGTTTGGAGCCTTCTTTTAAGCAAGGGATGCCTGTGTTAGAAGACTCCAAAAGACTGTACACATTTAAAAAAAATTATTAATCTTAATATAAATCATCCCAAATAAAAAGAAATTAAAAAAAATGTGAATACAGTGAAGGTGCAAACGCAATAGTAGTGAGGAATACTACAATAATATATTATATTCCGTTACATACTTGGATCTGAATACTGCATTAATTCGTTGTCGACGATTTACAGTATCTTACATAGGAAACGATAAAAAAAACTAAGTAAGTAAAATGTAAACCTATTTTCAGCAATAACTTAAACAATTAACATAAACATATAAGATACAAACATATACATATTTTGTTGGTATAGTGTCAATAATAAAATATTGAACAAAAACCTCAGCACGCTTTAATAATGTCGAAATCTTTACAGCAAAAAAATTGGGGGAGCAATGTTTCTACCAAGAGACGTGTCGAGCCTTCGACCCTCACGCGTCCTGCGCACAGGTCAACCACAATGCGTATTGCCAGTGCGACGACGGCTACCACACCACCAGCCATTCCAGACCCACGCAACGCATCTTCTGCACTGAGGGTACTTTAATATTTATACATATTCTTAAAATTGTATAATAGATTGAATATTAGATTAATTGAATAATAGATATCAAGACGACTTAAAATTAAAAGGCCATTTATAAACTTATATAATATAAACACTGTCATTTAAACAGGATTTACTTCTAAGAAATTAATAGCATTATTTATAAGTCGTAGTTCATGGTACTGTTCTGTCATAATAGTGTTAGCAAATTACCCTCCAGTTATTTTAGTCAATATTAATTGATCAGATATAGACTAGCATTTCATAAAGAGAAACAAAATATAAGTTACTATTTGTTTTTTAGATCTTGTATGTGTGCTAAAATATGAGGTTTTTTAGATGTGTAATTGATCATGGGTATACTTGATTTTTCCAGACTTGGTGTTGCTGACGGCGGATATGCCGACGCTGTTAGGAGTGGCGTCGGGTATCTTCGTGTTGGCGGGATTGCTGTGCATGGTACTGCATCTCTACACCAAGGCGCGGTACCACCCGGCACACCTGGCAGATGCCAGGCTTACGCCGCCCTGCTTGTACTCGCTTAACGATACTGGTAAAACATACTTTTTTGTGTATCTCTATTACAATTTTGAAATAATAGAAGCTTCTGAACTACTTAGATGTGGGGTACGACTAGATAGATCCATTCAACCATAGGAAACAAAGAAGTTTTTTGCTTTAATTTCATAATAAGATGCGAAAATATACAATTTCCACTAATAACGTATCGCAGGCGGCACGCTGAGCGCGACGCGCGCCTCGTCCCGCGCGTCCTCCCGCAGCGGCTGCACGAGCGGCACGCTGGAGGACGCGTCGCGGCGCGAGTCCCGGCGCGGCGCGTCGCGCGCAGGTGCGGCGCGCACGGCGGCCATCTTGCTAATCTCGCGCCACCTGAAGGCCGTAAGGGACGGCGGCGCGCACCCGAAGTGCGCCGCCAAAGGTGATCCGGATGATGTACGCGGCCCTGTCTGCACGTTACGGGCGGACCTCCTCCAACGTATGCCTAGCTAGACAGTAGACGCCCTCTGTACGTGTTATGCGATGTCGGCTCCCGCTAGATATTCATAGTATGAAGGGTGAAAACAATCGGTGATTTTTTTTTAATCATAACTTCACAATTTTATAAAAAACATATATTGTATGTGGGTTGGCTTTGGTATGTAAAATTTATGTCTACCCATTTTCTCTTATCGATGCCCTAACCTAATTGCACGTTTTAAGTTTTCTTTTTATCATTGAAACGTTTTATGACTGGAATAACCATCGGATTGTATAATCGACGATTACGTTTGAGGAGTGTCAGCGTGGGGTCGCATGTTCCACGTCGCTCGTGTCCGTTAGATGTCAGTTTTGGTGTTAGCGGCCACCGAGCGACGGTCTGCGACTGCACTAACACCTATCAATTCCTAATATACTTTTACCTTCAACATTGTAGATAATAATGAAGATTTATCTACAAAAAAAATACTTGTTAGTCCGATACTATTATTCCGATTCCATTAACTTATTTTCAAAGGAAGAGGAGTGCTGAATAAATTATAAGAAGAGAAAGTCGTAAGTTAAACGTTATTCCTTGCAGACTTCAATATAATTTTAGGAATTTTATTTGTGGCCAAATTATTGCTAAAGCTTGAATTGATCTGTGGTGTGCAATTCGCTAGACACAATACGCTCTTCGTGTGGTGGCGCGAGCAAGATGGCCATGGTCCTTTGTTTCTTTCTTATACTATCAGCTTTTCTACTATCTACGAAACTGAAGGTGGCGTAAGCCTTTTATTACCACACTTTATAAGCAATTACATTAACGAAACATTTCTGCACCAAGCATTGACTCTCTCATGAACTTTGAAATTACGTCTTTTACAACACTATAATGCAGTCCCATTTAACCATAAAACTAATTTGTCAAATTACAAAAACTTATGGCTTTTTTGCTTGCAATATATAAAAGGTACACAGTACGCGTCTAATTGGGAGAATTGTAGGTCTATTCAAAGGTGAACCTAAGCTTCAGTTTCACAAACACCTTGCTTCATGCTTTCTTTATCTTCACGTTTGTGCTGCATGAGAAATGCTTCACTGCACGTGGTAATCGACTTGTAGTGGTCAACGTCTAATGTACACGCATTAATAACACAGATTTAAAAAGGCTTCTCGTTAAAAATATTTAAAAAGTAGATCAGACGTTTGTAAATATCTTAATATTTCGTTGTTTGAGGTCACATTATTCCTAAATCATATCGAAGTAAATTGTTTGTATTTTAATACATTTAATGTTACACTCTACAGTTCTTTCAAACATTATTTACCACGGTATGTCTGCTTTTCCTGTTTGTTGTATTAAGTGTGTGTAAGTATCGCTATTAATATTTATAATATTTAAGATTCAATATCCGAATTAAAATATTTATTTAGTTATTATTACAAAATCGCGAAAACGCATAAGTTATGGTGCTTTTAGTAAATTTCTTTGACTTTTATCAAAACCTCCTTGATAACTCTTATAATCAACTATTTATAATGAATAGCAAAACATTTAAATCATTCGAATTCAATAATGATATAGCAAATCTTTTTGAAAATCTGTAATTTTTTAATGAACTAACAACCAATAATCCAAATAACACTTAACTATAATAATTCAATCAGGTTCGAGACGTCCAAGTCTAAGTTCAGTGCAAAGCAGCTCATCGTCGATCAGGAGTTACAGCGCTAAAAAGTGGGAGAGAGAGAGAGAGCAAAAAGAAAGACGGCAAATGAGTATGCGTCTCGCTCAGCTTCACGACAAGATGACAGCCGGGCGAGAGCTTCCGAAGCACGCACCCACTCCATCGCCGCGCTCGCCTAATAACTCCACCGATGGGCTGCTTCCAGCTGTATGTGAAATTAGAGAAGTATGATCAATGCTTATGCCTATGTTGTGTTAAGTATAGACTTTATTTTAAATATTTCTGCTTCTATTATACGCTTTTTCAAGTACAAAAATAACTATAGTTTATTTCGTTAGCACAGAACTTCTGCACCTTGAAAAGCAATTATTACAATCTGAACTAATATTGAATTTCCTTTCACCATACATTTATCATTAATAAAATCACGGCAAGTTGACTGATAATGTCAAACTAGAATAACATTTTGTTTTTAAAGTGCAACCAGTTGCCTATTTTGAATAAAACTATGTAGTCGCTTTAACTCGCGAACATTTATACTTTTTAGTTTTTACCCATGACGTATACATAATTATCATTTACAACTGACGACCCTAGTAAACAGAAAATTAACATGACTACTGAAGATGATGATGGATAAGATTTCTGTAGACTTTTCTCGTGGAACACATAAAGCCACAAAATGTAACGAAATAAATAGTCAATTATGTGCAATAAAAATATAGGTAAAAGACAAATTTACATAATGAAAAACATGTTGTGCCTTTCAGTGAACAAGACTGTAAAACATTACATAAAAATTATATTTTTATTTCCAGCTGGTTAGTTCGGAGCAACAGCTACAGGGTGTGGACGGTCCTTGCTCCAGCTCGTCACTATACTGACAGCAGAGGTCAACGACCATCCGGTCGATTGACTCAATCTCCTCGGACGGCACGCCTGCCGTCGCGTGGATGTAGCCCGTAGTATGATATTCGTGTAGGAGCATTACGAGAACGAAGACTTACAAGACGTGGGTGCGTCAGGCATGAGTGAGCGCAAACATGAAATAGTACTACCAGCGTTGATTTTTATAAACCCCACTCATATCGAATTATTATAAGCCTAGTTTGTTTTAGATCATGTCGGGATTTTTGATTATAGATTACGAATCCCAAATGTCCGTTACAATAACAACTAATAGGGAAAGTTCTAGATGATTCTAGATAAATAGATAGTTCAAATTAAAATCCACTAATTGTAGAGTATTGTTAATTGGGACGATTCTTGCCGGTGATAATCAAAGCTACATGTATTGTTAAGAACGATGTGAAATATTGAAGGCTAATCATTGTTTCACCTAAAAGTGGTTTATAGAAGAGAAGTGCTTAAGGCTTCTAGGGAGAAGCTTTGTCTAAATGTAGGATTAGGTAGAAGATAATGTATTAAATAATATAAGAACAATATTTGTTAAACAACGTTAAGAATATAAATATAGAACCCTTAAAAAATTATTTATATATGGATTATAATTAAAATGTAGAGACTCAATTAACCGGATTAATGGTAGTCATTAGGCATTCGAATGATCGAAAATCGGATTATCAAATGTAATAGACATTCATTTTTGTACATGTTATAGAACATAAAACATGCTATAGAATAGAAGAGAAAAAATATTTATTTTAACAATATTGGCTTATTTTCTAAATTATTAAGATATTGCAACAATTAAAAAATGAATATTTTTGATGCAAGTTCGGACATTTCCTGTCACTTTCTTTCACCGGAGTTGATATTCCGAATTATAGCGAATCCCTATTACTGAAAGCCGGTTAACCGAGTTTCTACCGTATACGTATGGTAATTTTTAGGTTAGTTGGCTTTATACAAAGTTTTATTGAAAAGATCTCGGTCAAGTAAGATGGATGACAATCCGTCAAAATACACGTCAAGGTAACGTACTTTTTTAAAAAATATTTATCAATTATTTTTTTTAGGCCTCAGAGGATCAATTTCACAAAATTATTTCAACACAATTCAGCAGTTTTATATCCAACAACGATAAAAATACCTACTTCTCGTAGTAAAATAATATCCACGTAATACGTGTCAATGTCATTAGGCCGGTGACATTAAAAGGATAAATAAATCTTCCGTCATAGACATTTAATAGTAAGCCGACTAAACTAAATATTCAGTACGAAGTTTATCTTAGCATATCGAAATGTGTTGTTTTAATTGAGATGTGTAATGTTAGCGCTATGTTTTGCCTTTGTACAAATTTATGTTAACAAAAAATATATTGTTTAGCCGTTATTTAAGCCAAAGTGTTATGTTAATAAATATGAAATGAAATAAATGTTATTTGTATATCATATTGTTTTATTATAGAATGTTATATGGGGGTAATATGTTTTGTCTCATACCTCACAACTGGTTAGATTCAATAGATTATAAAAAATCTTACATTTAGGTACAAAGTAACTGTCTTTTTATATTGTTTTTTATCCACTATACGATTATCTAATTATGAATGAATATTTAACAAAATTTATATTCTTTACTGAATTATTTAAAAACATTGCATAATTTTTCTAATTTTATAATTGAACATTGTTTCGTGCGTTATTGTTAGCTACGTTTTATGCCAAAAAAACATAAATTTTTGCAGAATATTATTATTATTTAGTATTAATAAAAATAGCCTCATCCACACATTTGCAATTTGTCAGGGCAGTTTCTAATACCGTTTGTAAGTAATATCATTTATTGCTCCTCAATAAAAATTCTGTCTATTACAAAAATAATATCACAAAAGGAACTGTTAGTTCCAGAAATTAGTGCAGTCAAACAAAAAACTGCTTCTACCTGAATAGAAACTTTTAAGAAACTCTTTTTCATAAGTCAGTTGTTGGCTAATGGCGTGAAGTCAGGGATCCTAATTCTTAGTAATATATTTATGCATACCTTTCAAGTGTTAGCATTGTATAAAAACAAACAAAAGCGCTTTTTATATGGAATAATATTCTTGGAAGGATCAGACGTTATTACTAAAGTATAAATAGTTAAAAAACTTAAATAATACTATACATTAATATGTATATATTTTATATAATATAAAATATATAATATTATTTTGATCTCGTTTCACAATCCTAGCCCAATATTTGATTTCTTGTGAAAGATAGGTAGTAATATTTATTTAGTTATTTTCAGCTCGCGGATAAAAAAGGTGATTTCTCCTTTATTTCAATTTGCAAATGGTCTACACATTGCTTTTATACCATGCTCAATCAGAGGACGAAAAATATATATGTTTTTTAACCCTTAATATGTATATCAAATAAATGGTTGTATATCATTGAAAAAGTCCACCTCACTTACCGTTTTTAAAATAGTGATAATAATAGACAGTTATTTTAAAATAGTTTGAGCATTCCCCAAAGTTTATTTTTGAAATTCCAACAAATCCAAGGTGTCTACTGTATATTTCCGGCTTAAATTAAACTTGTTCCTTGATAGCTCGCCAAATAGCACTCTTACAGAAAAGTTTAATAAATGAAGAGATCATATCTAGAGTCGGAGACCCATGATACGATACGATATATGTATATATGTTATAGATTTGGATAGATTCCATAAAGACTTACATTTTTTTAAATAGTAGATAGTTTTTTATATTTCAATTATAACACAAATCTGTTTTGTTTTCCTGTAAAGATGATCTATTTTTAGGTATATTGTGTACTAGTTTTGTTGTGTTGTAGTTATACCTAGCTAAATTAAATACGTTTGTGTTTTTAATAAAAATTAATACATTTTCAATACTGTTAGATATCCTATTACCATACCAAATTCAATGAAAATCCAAACAACTGAAATTTACGTCATAAACTAAAGAAAATATAAATATTTAAAAAAAATGTTGGTTTCAAGTTTTGTTAAAATTGCGTAAAGTACATGTCATGTCATGTCACGTAGACATTTAAAAAGACGGTAATTGTGAAATAAAATTTCAATAAGTAGCCTACTAGAGAAAGAGATGAATATAGAGTAATAGAAATATTATGATAATTGTAAGATTTATTATTTCGATATTTTAACCAGTTCAAAATTGATTTAATATTTGAAACTAATTATTAAATTACACACATTAGAGATAATATATATTTCATATTCCATTTTTTTTGAGCTTAAGAAATAACAAAAGGCTTATGGTAACTAAAATAGTAAATAACTGTACGCAAATCGCTGCGAAATTCAATAAGTGATGTTAGAAATAAAAATGTGTGATAAGTTAAAACAAGACTAAATTTCGGTATGTCACAAGATGGAGTGAACCGAGTTAGCCTTTATGGAAACATGTTGTACACCTCGTTTCTTATAAAGGCTAACTTGGTCTCAAATCATTAATTTTGATTTTTAGTTAAACATTAGTCCAGTTATTTGGTACTAGAAGTGATTAAACAAAGTAATATTGTATTTAGAACAATGTTTGTTTTTGCAATTAAAGCTATTTCAATTATTTTCCACTTATTTTTTTCCCAAATTTCGGAGCCGTCGTGACAAATAACCACATTCACGGTTAAAAATAATGATAAAATACGAGAGCGATAATAAAAGGCAGTCACGTTAGCACGAAATATATGACACCTGTATTATCTATTATAAATTTAATTACAAATTTTTTAATCGTATTCAGTGACATCGAAAAAACTCAAATCATAATCACTAGTTTTTCGATTTATAGAATCGTTAATAGAAGCAGTCCAAAATAATTTTATCACAAATCAAACCAATTTACGGTATTTTAGGGAAAAACTAATTTCGCTTTAATTACGCAATAAAACCTGCACATATTTTTAATTATCATGCAAACATTTAAGACATGAAACCTATCTTTCTGAAAATATGGATTTAAAAATAAAACATGTAAAATAATGTTGAATGTTTATTTGCATTTCAAGTATGGAGGGCGTTTCAACACCACAAAGTAATTAGATCTTAATATGGAATGTTTTAAAGAGTTTAATCGACTTCTTCGATGGTGGGACCAGCGCCACCACCAGGGGCTGCGCCTCCGGCTCCAGGTGCTCCACCAGGGAAACCGGGCATGCCACCAGGCATACCACCTGGAGCTCCACCCGCTCCCTGATACATCTTTGTAATGATCGGGTTGCAAATACCCTCCAACTCCTTCTGTTTATGTTCATACTCTTCCTTATCAGCCAGCTGGTTCGAGTCCAACCATTTGATAGTGTCGTTGCACTTATCCAGAATGGTCTGCTTGTCGGCGTCCGTGATCTTGTCCTTGAGCTTCTCATCCTCCATCGTCGACTTCATGTTGAAGCAGTATGATTCGAGAGAGTTCTTAGCCTGGATAGTTTCCTTTTGCTTTTCATCCTCATTCCTGTATTTCTCAGCCTCGTTAACCATACGCTCGATTTCCTCCTTGGACAGACGGCCCTTGTCGTTGGTGATGGTAATCTTGTTCTCCTTATTTGTAGATTTCTCAATGGCAGATACATTAAGAATACCGTTTGCGTCGATGTCAAAGGTGACCTCAATTTGAGGCACACCACGGGGCGCTGGAGGAATACCGGTCAACTCAAATTTACCGAGAAGGTTGTTATCTTTAGTCATAGCGCGCTCACCCTCAAAGACTTGGATAAGTACACCAGGTTGGTTATCCGAATATGTGGTGAATGTTTGGGTCTGCTTAGTGGGGATGGTAGTATTCCGCTTGATGAGAGTGGTCATAACACCGCCAGCAGTTTCGATACCGAGAGACAGTGGAGTCACGTCCAGCAACAGTAAGTCCTGTACCTCCTCAGACTTATCACCATGCAGGATGGCAGCCTGGACTGCGGCACCGTATGCTACGGCCTCATCAGGATTGATAGATTTGTTGAGCTCCTTGCCATTGAAGAAGTCTTGAAGGAGCTTCTGCACCTTAGGGATACGTGTTGAACCACCAACCAAAACAATATCGTGTATTTGAGATTTGTCCATTTTAGCGTCGCGGAGAGACTTCTCCACAGGCTCCATGGTAGATCTGAACAGATCAGCATTCAATTCTTCAAAACGAGCCCTTGTTATTGATGTATAGAAATCAATACCCTCAAAGAGAGAATCAATTTCAATACTGGCTTGAGTGGATGAAGAAAGAGTTCTCTTCGCCCTCTCGCACGCAGTTCGCAACCTACGAAGTGCTCTCTTGTTGGTGGTAAGTTCTTTCTTGTATTTCCTCTTGAATTCTTGGACAAAGTGGTTAACCATACGGTTGTCGAAGTCTTCGCCTCCCAAGTGCGTGTCACCAGCAGTAGATTTTACTTCAAAGATACCATCTTCAATTGTGAGAATGGACACATCAAAAGTACCACCACCGAGATCGAAAATAAGGACATTACGTTCTCCACTTCCTTTCTTGTCAAGACCATATGCAATCGCAGCAGCAGTAGGTTCATTGATGATTCGGAGAACATTCAAGCCAGAGATGGTACCTGCATCTTTCGTGGCTTGTCGCTGTGAGTCATTAAAGTACGCTGGAACCGTAATTACTGCATTCTGCACTGTTTTGCCGAGGTAGGCCTCTGCTGTTTCCTTCATCTTAGTAAGCACCATTGAGCTTACTTCCTCAGGGAAGAAAGTCTTATCTTCACCCTTGTACTGTACCTTAATCTTTGGTTTGCCTCCATCACTGACCACTTCAAATGGCCAATGTTTCATGTCAGCTTGAACTGTAAGGTCTTCAAATTTGCGGCCAATGAGTCGTTTGGCATCTGGAACAAGAGATACAAACATTAGCCTTTAAAATAATAAAATTAATTTTAAATATAAACTAATTGATCAGATTATTTTTATCATTCAATATGTTCAGAGACTCTAGTCTAGTATATTGGGTATCATCATGAAATAATACTTTGCCAATGAGCACCATAGAAACAATGAAATAAATGCTTAAGCATTATTTAACCATTTTAAAAACAAAGTGGTTAATATTATCTATGCACATAAAGTTCATAGTAACCTAACTTTGTGAAATTAAAAGTTGTAATCAAAATCAAATCTAAATGCAATTAATAATTAAATAATAAATAATTTCAAACTTTATAACTTTTCCTTTTAGTTTATTCAAGTTATAAAGATAGGTTTCTTATAATTCTATGAGTAATTTGCAACTTTAAACAGGTAGTAACCTTAGTCACCACTGACTTGTGAAATAAACCTGGCATGATTTAAATGTTTAAGTTAACAAAAATTTAATGTAAAAATATTAATGAGTAACTTAGAATATCAATATATGATTCAATTTTAGAGGTCAAATTTACCCTCGAATATATTGCAATTGTACTGACTTTACGACTTACAAATATGAATCTCAACTTACCGAAAATAGTGTTGTTAGGGTTCATCGCCACTTGGTTCTTGGCGGCATCGCCAATGAGACGCTCGGTGTCGGTGAATGCGACATACGAGGGCGTAGTCCTGTTGCCCTGATCGTTGGCGATGATCTCCACCTTACCATGCTGGAATACTCCCACGCATGAGTAAGTTGTACCCAAATCAATACCTACCGCGGGTGCTTTAGCAGCCATCTGTAAAAACGAATCTGTTCAGTAAATCTTTTAACGTACTAGATATATATAACTTAGTTTGGTTTTCAAGCTACAAGGTTAAATTAGGAATATTAGAGTTAACCTCTAATACATTATTGATTATAACGTCAATGCGCAACTTATGACGATAGCATCACGCGGAAAGCGCATGGCGGCCATAACAATGGAAGGAAATAAATGCGGAACTTTCTGGATATATAATTGAAATTGAAGAATATATACATATACAATAATTAATGTATCCACACGTGCACAAAATATAACTAACAAAGTCCAAATAAAGCGTGAAGTTATGCCTGATATTAAAAGGGATTTTTTGAACCTGTAGGCAACGTGAAAATAATTTAGGTAGAGACAAGTTTCTAATTACTCATCATAAATATTTTAAAATTATATTAGATTAACAAGAAATTAAAATATAAAATCAATAATAACTTACAATATCGAAAAAGTTATTTATAAAACAAACTTGAAATGTAAAAAAGGGAAAAATAAAAAATCAAGAATACTCACTTTTCAATTAAGCTTTAGTTTCTGTAGACTTAACAAGTAGTTCACTCAGCAAAGATGCGCGATTGTCGGCCTCTGGTTACGAAATAAAATGGCGGTGATGCGGATAAGTACTTATATGCAGGCGTAGACGCCTCGCGTCACCAGCGTTTTCTGGAATATTCCTTCTGTTGGCCAATAGAATTCAATGACACCGTCACGAAAGATTCCTATTGGTCGACATTATTGGTTCCAGAACATACTTATCGATATTTAGGGATTGGAGACTATTATGAACATCTTATATCGATATCGATTTGACATATAAAGTTTTAAAGACTAGGTAATAATTGTCTGGACACACAGACCCAGGTATATAATTCCAGTTTCCTTAAACTAAAACTCACAATAATTATAAGATCAAAACGTTTTTTACGAAATTTTGAAACTACCAACGTAAACAAGTGTCTTCGAGTACAATTTCTGCTGTTTGGTATTTAGTTTCCTAAACGTTTCCAAAGTAATGAAAAATAAAAAAAAAATTAACTGAATTTTACCATTCAACTCGATCAAATTTTGTACACTATCTCTTCCTACACTGATCAAGCTATATTAACCAAATTTGGACCAGTTGCTCACCACATTCATACCTTTCTAAAAAATTCTAATTGCAGATAAAGAGTAATTTGCAATTAAATTTATTTTTAATAGAAACGTTCTAATGTATGTGCACATGGCAAATGTTTAAATTTTTGTTAACTGCAGACAGTGGGAAAATCGTATCAAGCTGAAATTTTCATTATGTATTTTTCGTAGTTTCTCTCTCTGAAGAGATTTTTACTCAGCTTTCCCCACTCGCGTGCTGATGGCCATAATTTAAATTAAATTTCAATAGTGATATATAATAATAAATGGAACTTTTCTGAGAAATTTTGTCTTTACAAAATCAATTAATTTGACTAATATTAATTCTCAACACAAATTAAACACAAAAGTATCGATAGAGGTAAAAATGTTGTACATCACTCGTAGTTTACCTGTGAACCACAGATAAAAATAAGACCCAACCATAGATTAAACATAGATAATAAATAAGCACACAAACTAAATCAGAGTTTAATTAAAGTGCCACATTGAGTTGATGTTGTATATTACATCTACGTTTTTTTTTGTTATGCTCTATGCATATTTAATCATTGGTTCAAAATATTTAATAATATAATGGTTTAATTTTTAATTAAACAGATTAAGAATTAAGGTACACAGATGCCGATAAAAGGTGAAATGGTATTTTAAATATTTATACGCTTCAGTGCCTATGTACTGTACTGGTATAACAAAGCTACCGCCTAAGCAAAATAAAATATAATATATTATCATTTACTTTAGATATTTTCATACTGTCAAGGTTCATAGTAATGCAGAAAATATTGAATCTACATGTATAATGTAGAGGAGGGCTGTTCAAGCAATCTACAACATAAGACCACAAGAATAGTTAATAAACCAGCAGGTGCTAGGTTCATGTTCTTCTATATTGTCATCTAAATAAATACATTCTTCTTCCTTTAACTCATCGGTCCCGACTCAAACCATTTATCACTATTTTTACCACCACAAGATGTTTAAAAAATTATCCTTAAACAACTTGTTACACATTTTAATAAAAATAATCTTTTACATAGCAAACAATTTGGTTTCACTTCCGGATGCTCAACAACAGATGCTGGTGTTGAGTTACTGGAGAACATTTTTGAAGCCTGGGATAAATCACAAGATGCGCTTGGCATTTTCTGTGATTTATCAAAGGCATTCGACTGCGTACAGCATGAAACTCTAATTACACAAGGCTCTATATTAGGGCCTTTCTTGTTCCTTATTTACATAAATGACTTGCCTTACTTTGTGAGGGACAAACATGTAATAGTATTGTTTGCTGATGATACCTCTCTTATTTTTAAAATTAACAGACAGCAATCAGTAATAAACGACGTAAACAATGCTCTCTCAGATGTTGTACAATGGTTTAATGCTAATAATCTGTTGCTCAATAAGAAAACGACTAAATATATTAAATTTACTTTACCCAACGTCAAAAAAGTCGAAACCAATGTACAATTAAATAATGAGGAATTGGACTTAGTTAATTCTACGGTTTTTTTGGGCATTACCTTAGATTCGAAATTGCAATGGGGTCCTCACATACGTGATTTGTCGACCAGACTTAGTTCTGCAGCATACGCGGTCCAAAGAATACGCCGGTTGACCAACGTTGAAACGGCTAGATTAGTTTATTTTAGTTATTTTCACAAGTATCATGTCATACGGAATACTATTATGGGGTAATGCATCAGATATTGATACTATATTTGTACTGCAGAAGAGGGCTGTTCGAGCAATCTACAACATGGGCTCAAAAGAATCGGTAAGAAATAAATTTAAGGAAACTAAAATTATGACTGTATATAATCAATATATTTATGAAAATTTAATTTATGTACATAAAAATATTAATAAATTCAGTAAAAATTGTGATTTACATAAAATTAACACTAGAAATAAAAATAAACTTGCTATGCCTACCACTAGGCTCCATAAAATAGGTAATTCTTTCATGATTAATTGTATACGTTTCTATAATAAACTCCCTAATGAAGCCTCATGTTTTTCTTTAAATAAATTTAAATTATACGTTAAAAATAATTTGATAAAATTACTATTAATTTGATCCTATTATTGTGTAAAGGATTACATTAACGATGGTATGGCCTGGATGAATTGTATCTTTGGCGATTGACTGGGACCTATGTAATCTCTTTGCCTTTGTTCGTTTCTCTTGTTCATCAACTGGCAGCATTACACTGCTCCCTTAGAAGTCATTACGTGCGGTAGCGTTGGGGGTCGGGTTACCCCCTTTCCTCAAATATGGCGAAGGGAGTGATGGCTGACCCTTGCGTTATACTCGTGAACGGGTGCTGCTTGCGGTGACTGGTCGTCTTGCTGGCCAGTTTCATAATTATAGTTTTATTTTATTTGCTTAATTGGTTTTTATAATTTAACCTCCACAAGGAATTGATTGCTATGGTTCTAGTTGTTCGTTTACAAACGTCCATATATAGTAAACAATTTTGTTTACTATATATGGACGTTTGTAAAACAGTGATCACAATACAAAAAAAAACCGGCTGAGTTTGTTGTGTGGTTCTTCTCAGACCAGGGCGCGCTTGGAACCCTCGTTGCTTTAGTTATAAGTTGGACAGTGACTCTACAGAAGGGCTTATTTCGATATGTAAGGCATCGACATAGGCCCTCCTGGCACTTCCATTTGACGTACAACTGATCATTGGTATTGATTGAAAGTGGAAAATATAAAAATAAATAAATAAATAAACAAAACCACACATTTACCATCACAAAAATTAATAAATTTAGAGTTTCCCTGTATTTATAACCCACACCAAGATTTGTATTATTTGTAACTAAAGAGAACTTTCCGGAATAAAGAGGAATTATCTGTATTTTAATTTAATAACAATCTGTTATCCAGATAGGTAAAGGTACAAAAATCTAACACTCCATAGTTTTGTTCTATTTTATCCACTTTTTGTTACGTACTTTTCACCTCGTTTCTCTTTTATTAAACTATACTATTTACTAATTTAAAAGCATATTGGATTTTAAAATATTACTTATACTACTACTATACACCATCACTGTACATTCTACTTGCAATCTACAATCTTAAAGGTTGTTAAAGGAATGCGCTTTTATTTAGATCATGAATAAGGTACAATAAAAAGATAAGTATAACAATACAAGGTCACATTGAACTAGTGATCTTGATTTCCCTTGATTACATATTCAAAAAGTTGATCATAGTATTGCGGTTTGACGATATGGCCATTTGGAAAAGATGGCCGTTTTTTACTGCGAAGCGTAAAGTGACACTGATTAATTATAACGGGTGCTTGCTACTAGAATAACAGCAAGCTTCTTTCTGCGGTTCCGTGGCTTCCGGTCCAGTCCAGCCGAGGTACTCTTCATCAGCAAAGAATTTTTATTATTGCTGACACATTAATCGAACCACAAAGTAAGCATATACCACCTAAATTATGAGAAATAGAGAATAGAACATACATAATGCTTTAGAAATACAAATGTACAAAGTATCACTTACTTGAAAAGAAAACGAATAATTTTTTAAAAATATTTATTGAAACTGTCAAAACCATAATAAATTTAGATAAAGATACAGATACACATTTCATTTGTCTGATATTTAATGAAAAATCATTAGGAAAAAAGAGTTTAGGGTTCGTAAATTACATAAAGGATATAATAACTGCAGTGGAACAAAATAAATTGAAGCTGATCATTGCACTCCGAGGCAGATGAATTATATACTTTTCATTCCTTCTATTCCAAAATGTCGCTTTGTTCCTCTATAAGCGGGAACAAAATAGCTATTTTCCGATAGGAAGTTTTAAGCGGGCGGAAAAGAGATTTTAATTTGGAACATACATATAGGTATGAACAGTCATAGAAATCGAACGTAAATTGTATGAATTACTTGCTTGTGTTAATTGTACGGCTAATAAAAACATCATACAGTGGCTCTAAGTGACATTTACAGAAAACTAACGTGTGTATCCGTACCTTTAATGTATACAAAACCTATAACGCAAAAGTAAAAAATCAACTACTTACAACTAACTACTTTCAACTTCAAAACGACAACGTAATCTTACAGCTAACAAAATATAAATTTGAACACAAAAATTTACGGTCACAATAAAAAACGAAACAGTCAATCTATATCTTATAAGATCAGCCTTTACTCGAAAGTAACATGACATAAATAGAATATCAAAATTACAACTAACTTGAGTGGATCAACTACAAAAACAAATATGATCTATGACTGTGTTATCAATTTGTCTGTATGTTTCATCATGAAATTCTGAAGTAAGACTGGTACATGGAGCCCAATGAGGTGGTGAGAAACCATGCAAAGCAACTCCACCACGTTGCAAAGCCCAGCAGACCACGGTGTACCTCACGAGTGAAAACCTGAAATTAATTGGTAAATAGAAGTAAAAGATTTGTTGTTTGGAATTCAATGATAACAAGTACGGTAGTTCAAACAGTTAGTACCATTTTCAAGTTCTCCAAGGCCATCTGGAATTGCTCCATTCCCTCCAAGTTCACAACAGCAGGGTCACTCTCAGTAGTCTCAAACACTATTGATGACCAACTATATCCTCCAAGAGTTTTGTACATCAAAGCTAAGTACAAACACATAATGATAGGACATACATACTGTAGTGCTACTACACACAGGTAGTAAAATACTGAGGCTATCTGCAATTAAACCATGTTTTGTAAATTTGGCAATTTTTTTTTAAATTAAATGATCTTTTTTTTAAGTTATAAAAAAAATATTATTTCATATTAAATAAATATATATTTATATAGTTTTTGTGAAGTAAGTACAGTAATAGAAAGAATAGTAATGGATAAAGGATAAAGCTTTTCATTTAAATTAAAAGTAAGTAATAATATCAGATATAATAATTGAGTATTTTAATCACTAAAAGAGCAACACAAATATATCCCACCTTTGTCTGCAGTTCTACATTTGTAATCCTCCCGGCCTCCTTTCTTTGTGTTTCTAACCGTTGTTGAGCCATATCAAGGTAGGCCTGCAGCTGTCGGGGCATCAGAGCCAAGCGAAGTGCCACTGCTACTACTACCAGGATGATGCGAAGTGTGTTAAATGTCTGAGACGTCATGCTAGAAGTTGAAATTATTTAATTTTTATTTAGCTAATTAATGCCATAGTTAATGAGATAAAATTAAGCTTAAGGGTTTAACAATATAATAATTATCAACATTAAAACAGCAATATTAACTAAAGAAATTTTGAAATTTAACACTTACAGAGGGCTAGTCATGCCACTAAAGACCCTAACAGAGAGGTAATATCGTGCCACTGGTCTCACCCATAGCAATGTCAGCACAAATGGCAGAGCAAAGTTTATGTTTAGAAGTAGAGCTTTCACTTTATTTTCACTGTAGTATCTGAGAAATCAATTTATATCTATTAGTGAGATTGTGTAAAGAACATAAAGACCTCAGTGACTTTTAAATCTTAAAATTATAGATCTTTAGGAATTTAAGCTAAAAAACAATTATGTATGACATTTTAGTATTATCACTGAAGGACAAACCTTGATCTATGATAATGGTAAAATAGTGGGGAGTGAGCTATGCAATTTTAAATAAACAACAGAACAATACACAATAATACTAATCATTATACAAAATACATAGTTCTATAGATAAATAATAATATCTATTAATCTCAATTTATTATCTAGTATAAAGTAAAAAGGTAATATACCTTAATGAATCCCAATGCATCCTGGCGACTCTGAGACCAGGGAATGTAAATAATGTACCGATGATAGAAGCCCAAACAGCAAAAGAAAACTTTAGTATCAGCTTAGATGCCGGACCACTAAAAATTATTACATCTCCAACCTTTATAACATATAGAAACATTGTAATTCTCTTTAAATTATATTTACAATAACTTACACAGAAGTTAATCCTTGGTTTTCTAAAAATTTAGATGCATTTTCATAAAAGCTGTCATAAGCTGGATCTACCCCAACTTCGAGGATACTCTCATCTACTATCAACATCACCATAGCTATGAGTAGGAATACACAGAATGACACTATACATGTAGATCGTTCTCCAATGGACTCTTCACTTGTGAAGTACTGCTTGGTCAAGGATAGCAAGATTTTGCTGGGCTCATATTAAGGATAGTAGATTTTTTATACTCATAATACATAATTACATAATATTATCTGAGATTTTTGCGTACTGTGTTTTAGTTTATTTTGGTAATAATATAATATATTTCAAATTACAAAACAAGGTAGAAGTATTCTGTTATGGATAATATATTTATACATGTGCCAAAACTGTGTTATTTGAGCCTGATCCAAGTCCAAAATAAAATTAATAGCAAACTAAATTAAATTTTAATTAAATATTACACACTTTTAAAAAGAATGTATGTTTGTTTAGGTTGTCTATTAATATGTATGTATTTTACAAGTCATAAAATATATATAGTTTTAAAAGGATACAATGAAAACAGTATCACCAGCAAACACCAAACCATACTGAGATTGAATTCATCCTTTAATGGAAAACATGCAGTGTACATCTGTAAAAAAAAAAATATTTTTATTTGTTTTGAAACAAAATAAAAAATATTTTTTTGATAAAAATATTTGAGATAATACATGCCTCAGACATAATATAAACAAAACCTGTGTATAATGAAAAATCAACTATCCATATATATTCTGTATAAAACCTCAAATGTACTACATCTAAGGAAGTCACAGGTGTAGTTTCCAGCTGTACATCCAGACTTCGTGGTATGTGAAATGTTTCCGGCTTACCATTCGAATCATTTTTACCGCCTTTCTTTCCTTTAGCTTTATCTTTAGGCACCCCTGCCAGTGTTTTTAATTGATTATTATCTGGATAAAGATATCGATACAAGCCTTGGGAACATAACAACCATCTTGCAAATGAATAATTTCCCAATTTTTGTATCACAGATACCATTATCAGGGTTATAACTAGCTGAGCTCCGAGCAAAGCCTGGAATCCATGAAGTTACTTCATTTAAAACACTTGCTTCTAAATAAAAAAATACTTACACCTTAAACTAGGTAAATAAACAACAAACCATGGCTATTTAAGATTCATTAGCTGCTTCTACTAATTATGTTTTATATCATCTCATGGTCTAAAATTAATTTATTATTTTTAATACAACCCGGGGATTTAAAACCTCAATTTATTCCTCCCACACAAATTAAAATGACAAGAGTTCACAGAGTATATTATTATTAATTACTATTATATGAAATCTGAGAAATAAGAGAAAGATGTGATATAATAAAAATGATATATTATAGAGTTTAAAGAAACTATTGGAAAGCTATAATTATAAACACATTTGTGTATATATATTTGTACATGGTATCCCTAATCAAATGTCGCGTTGCGCAGCGATGACGAGTCCGCCCGCTGGAAAATCTTATTGATCGATTTCCATTTATTTCGGTTTCGTCGCCACTAAAGTCCGTTCGCCGGCGGATGCGGCGGCCCTAGTTAAATTGGTTTTATTTTCGTGTTTTGTGCTAATAAACCCTACAAAATGGGGTCGTTGTTTCGTAGTGAGGAAATGACTTTGTGTCAACTTTTTCTGCAGAGCGAAGCAGCTTATGCATGCGTTTCTGAACTTGGAGAACTAGGTCTCGTTCAGTTCCGGGATGTAAGTTTAAATCACATTTCTGTAAGCCTTCGGTAATAAAACAAAGGTATCAAAAAACTGGAAATATAGAAAGTCTGACCCAAATTTAAACAATATAAGGGATTGTAAATCTCAATATATTTTCGCCCGTATTATATACAATTAAGCTGTTTCCGATAAATAGATTGATTTTCAATAAATCTTTTTATTGCTTTTATTTATGGAGACTAGAAATATAAGATATTTTTAGAATTGTGTACACTACACTCAGTCTAACAAATGAGCTTATCAGTTATGGTTCCAATGTCTGTGGACTTCAAATTGTATTTAACCGTGTATAGTTCATTTCTCAAAAATAATTTTATGTATATTTCAAAAGCCTTTCTTTATTTTAGATATTATTTTTTTCATTTCTTTATTTTAGATATTATTTTTGATGGTTTTAAAAAGATTTTAACTTTGTTATAAATGTGGATCTTTGAAATTGTATTTTATATATTATATATCTGTATTATTGAAAAGGTAAAATCCCTAGAAAATAAAGTCAAGATAGCTTAGTGTTTCAATTTAAACATCAATGTTTATTATACACATTATTACAATTCCAATCATTAAATAAAATGTATAAACAAAATTGATATCTAGTAAAAAATCTTCACAAATTTATAAAGAAAGTAGAATCTCTCTGAATTACATAACATCTTTTATGAAGAAATGACTGCTTATTATAATAGAAATACGACACAAGAGAACTATATTAGTATTATACTTAATGATTCTCTATTATAGTATACTAGAATATAAAATAACTAATTATCAGTAATAGTTTATTACTTTCATATAGTCAGTAAATTATTCATAATAGTCTGTAAAAGTTGAGTGCCTAGAAAATTTTATATTTTGTATTTTGAAAGAGAGGAGGTTACTGTTCTCTCTGTAAAAGAATGTTCTATTCCAAGTTTAAGCGCCATAGAAGGTAACCTTGGAGTCTCTATATTTATTAGAGCTTCCAATTTTTATGGGTGACTCTAATATCTATTGACTCTACCTTGTATGTTTATCAAATTACTATAAAAATAATAACAGTTTCTTAAATAGTGTACAACAATATTTTGTCAAGTACAGTTCTAAGCCCTGATGAAGGTTTCTTATTTAGAAGTTATTAACACATACAAAAAAGGGTAAGTTTAAACGACAAAATGACAAGGTTCCTTTTATCACATCCATTTTCAGAACATATTAATTATAAAACTCAATAACATTCATGTATTATCTTTACCATATTCAGTTTAAAATTCGTTTGCTTAAATGTTTCAATCAATAATACCAACATTAAATAAAAAAATAATTATTAAATCATGTGATTTGAAATATAATTCTATGGCAGTCATTTGTTATCACTGTGATACGACTAGATTAAAACAATATTAATCATTTTAATGACATTGATAATACTTTAATATTTTTGGGTTATCTACCAACTAGATTGAATTAAACACATTATTATATAACAAAGAATTATATTGAGATATGTTTCAAATCTTTTATTTTTTTGTTGCTAAGTATAGGAGTTATTGATCATCTAAATATAACTGATTCAGGAAAATTATTTTGCTTATGTATTGTCCACTAAGTATAGATTTATATGTACATTTAATAATATTAATATTGATACTAATCAATATGGAAACTTATAGTTTAAATATATAATGTATTCATACAAATAAATACAGATAAATATAATAATAATAAAATATAGTTCTCTACATTTTAATGATTTCCTAGTAATTAGTAACTTTATTGAAAGAATATCTTATTTATATTCTATAATTTTTTACTTTCATAAACCCCACAGTTAAATCCAGATGTCAATGCGTTTCAACGCAAGTTCGTTAATGAAGTGCGACGATGCGACGAGATGGAGAGGAAGTTGCGGTACCTGGAGAAGGAAATCAGGAGAGATGGTATCCCCATGCTAGAGATCCCTGGTGAAGTTCCGGAGGCGCCGCAGCCCAGAGAGATGATCGACCTTGAGGTATTCATTTATTTAGGAATTAATGATTTTAAATGACTATATGAACGAGCTTTTTTTTAATCAAAAGCAGGAATTCCTCTGTTTTCTATTTTGTAGATGTTAAGGATAGTTATAAAAAACTTCTGGTACAATTATTGTCTGTTTCTATCCTTATTCACAAGATATATATATATGTTTTTAATTATCTTTTCTTCCATAAACGATTGAATAGTCATTGAAGGTATTCGAATAGAATTCGACAGTAGCCATAAAAATGGTTATAAGCAAAATCTACAATGAGAAATTAAGGAGATATACCAACCAATACTCATTGCAAATATTTACTACTACCACTTCAACATTCTTAAGAAGTAATCTGTTTTACTCCTGAATTGAATATTATTTTTTAATACAAGTTTTTGGAATTGTTAAGAAAAATAGTGTTTTATCTGTCACACGCTTAGTATGTTTGTGGTGCGAAGAATGAGGAAAACAAGAGATTATATTCAAAGTTTCATTAAACTTTATTTTTATTTAATTATGTTCTCTATTATTTTTTCGAATTAATTAATAAGTTTCAAAATATATTAATACGAAATATTCGAACAGGCAACATTCGAAAAACTTGAAAATGAGCTTCGCGAAGTGAACCAAAATGCAGAAGCGTTGAAACGGAACTACCTGGAATTAACCGAACTAAAACATATACTGAGGAAGACGCAAGTATTCTTCGATGAGGTAAGTAGTAATAATACCACAAAAATGTGTCACATGATCTGTCGAAATTATCGATGTATTAATATAAATTATGTTTGTTGTTTGAGTAAGCCACCTCGTCTTATAAATTAATCGTGTGATAAGATAATTTTTGACGGTACCGTCCTTGTGATGCAATATCTTCCAAATTTTTTAACTTTGCTGTCACTAATTGAAAATCGGTACATTTTATGCCTTTTACCAAAACGTTTTATGGTATGATCCAACAATTATGACTTCGTATATTGTAATAAAAAAAAGATATTTATTTAAACAGTAGATATTATGCTGTTGTAGAAAAAAACTAGCCCCAATAACGATAATTGTTTCCAGTCTGATTATTTTTTTTTTCTTTCAATCATAACATCGTTTTTTTTATTTAAGTTCGATGTCTCATATAGGAATTGAGTAGGTATATACTTAAAACCTTAAATTTCATCGTATACTAAAAACACTCCGCACTCTGTTTGAATTTTTAACACCGCCTTCTTTAAAATGAGGTCGTGGGTCTTCTTAAGCATACTGCTTTCAAACGAATCTTTAAAAACTACAAGAAAATAATTGGTAAGGTTAATAAGAATGATTGTACCGAGTCATTGTCACATTGAACTCTGTTTAAAATTGATTCAATCATGTTTCGATTGACAATGAATAATCGATTTGAAAGTTTGGTACAGGGACGTTGAGATAAATCATATTAAATTGAGAGTTTAGCACAATTGTGGGTAACAACCAAAAATGTGACATTGACTTGTGAGGCGTTATTGACCCTGGCGCCATTTTGGCGTTTATGTGCATAAGATGGCGGATCCGTCGCGCGAGGAGGAACAAGTGACTCTCCTTGGGGAGGAGGGGCTCATGGCGGGAGGGCAAGCACTCAAGCTGGGGTATGCAGTAACTATAAGTGCTTACGGACGGGCCCTGACTCTTGAATAGATTTAATTTCTTAGTATTTGGGAGTCAGAGCAAGTCATAGAGCGGTATTATTTTTGCAGCGCTTGTACTGTGACGCTGATTCGGGAGTCTACCGCTCACCACTCAGGCAAGCATTGGAGACAGCCGGTTTATAGTATATTTTCAAAATAACACCTCTTTCCTTGTGTGATGGAATGATAGCTTTATACAGCACCGACGTCACCCTTTAAATGTTAACTTTAATGAAGCTTATAGATTTAGTCGAGCCCCCCCCCCCCCTATCGAGTGCTAATCAACTGCTGCCTGAGTGAGTTTTGACTAACAAAAGTATTGTCGAGGAAAATTTATTTTTGAAGTCCATTATCGTGAAATTTTCAGGGTCAATTATAACATCTGTAATCTTTATTTCAACACGTCACGCTTTCTGTATTTGTCACATTTGCATGCTATTATGAGTTTATCATGTTCCTAGATACATTTCTGTTTTATGAATACGTTGTCAGTAAGCCATCACAATATGTTAAGAAACACTAAGTAGATGTTGGAACTAACAGTGCAAAGCTTTGAGTTTATAATAAATGCATCAAAGTTTTTAATAAGAACGTTGGTGCTATTTTTTTACTACAACATGCAATCAATTCAAACAAAATGGGACGTTGTGGGTTCCGCTTTCATTGTGACGTCTGGTGGGCGATGTGTCTGTCTACATCTTTGTTTGTCCTAGCACGAGGGTGGTGCCAATACCACTGAGTCAATGACGCGCGCTCTCATATCCGACGATCCGAACAAACATATGGGACAGGTCCAACTAGGGTATGTATATGTACATACAGCACTAGTTGACTTATTGGCTACTAGCTGATGAGCAAATCATTATATTCTCACAAATTCCTTGTGTATTGGAGATAATTTTAATAACTGGTATATAGGAAAATAATATAAAAATAGCTATAAAATGCTTTCAGCTGTATTATGGCGATAGTATTTGACTAGAATATAATTTTTAATAATGTACAGACGATCCAAAACTGAATTATTATTTAATTTATTTGTGAACATTACAGATATAAATAATATTTTCTAATAGTTTTTAAAGTACCTTCTAAAAACAAGACGAGTTTGTTAAAGTTTTTCAATAATATGACGAGCGATTATTTAGAGTTTAGAATGGTGGTCAAACAGATAGCATTAATGATTTCAAAAATAGAATAAATATTAAATTATTTTGCATGCTCCAGAACAACTAAAATTAATTTGTGCTGCCTAAATATTTTAATCATAGAAACAGACTTTGTTCCTGTCTGTGGATTCTTTGATGTTTTTTTTTAAATATGACATTGCTAACGTGTTTGCTTGGTTTATTCCCTAGTTTTCGGGATAAACAAGAGTCCTTGGAATTCCTGCCTTGGTTAGTAGCATAATGTAAATCGTATTTAGTTGGGTATTTGTTGTGGAAGTCCAGTATTGTATTGGTGAAGGACTTGTAGATTAGCCAGTCGACATTGACCTCTTGGTATTTGAATGACGGATACAAAGTCATTATCATTATAGTCATATATAAATTGGATGCCTCTACTTGTCACAGATTAAAAATTATTCCTACAGGAATTGGATGTAAATTCTTAAAACAGACTAAAAATACCAGTAGTCAATGTTGATACATTAGTTTTAATAACATTATAAAACATAAAACCGGAGCCATGCTTACTAACACATCACTTGGTCACAATCACGAAGCGTCATGTGAGGTAATTTGGACTTCAAGAATAGATAACGGAATAGGTGCAGATATTGTAAATGCTGAAGTAATGTAGTTCGTAATCACAAGTTTTCAACAATAGCGATGTGACCGTTTTTAATATATATTATATATAATTATAAGTCTGGCTCACCGCGATTACGTATTTCTCCGAGCTCATGAATAAGTGCCCCGAATGGGTTAGAAAGTAGTAGGGCATACTCCAATAGTACTCACATATTGATATGAGTACAGTTGGATAATTATATAGAATAGTAATCATGGGTTACGAAATGGAAAAAAAAATATTAATATATTTTCTGCCAATGGATTATTCTGGAGTTACAAATCAAGCTATAGATTTAAATTTTAATGATTAAATTTAACAATTTAATCTTTTAAGGAATAATTCATGGATAGAAAATTTATATCGGAATCTTTAAGGTATTAAAAACGGTCGTCATTGGTCTAAATTTGATATAAGTTTGTCTTTCTGATTGTCTGACCTAAAAACATTGTGATTACGAAAACTATGAACACTTATCTTTTTTTTCGGCTCAGATTCTAACAGCGTCTTGGTACCAGTGTCTTATATATTTATGTTTTTTTTTGTCACTTGTTTTGTTTTCAGTTACCTTGCGCTATACATTCAGAGTAATAACCGGTTACCATAGACGTTATTTGAACGTTTCTTTCTGTAAAAACAATGAATTCTTCAACAATACACAATTTGAATGGCTTCTTTGTAGCCTTCGTTGAATTAAGTGCCGGGTCTATGATATTTGCTCGCTTTTGTTTCGAAAACAATGTATACTTAAGTAAATATATGCTTTGGGTCATGTAACGTAAATGTTTATCAGGCATTGCGTCTTTGAATGACAAAATGTTGCAAAGAGGTTTTCATGCAGAAACTCCCGACCAAAATTAAGGATATATATAGATAAGTTTTTACTATAACAATGACATTGGAGGTGTCAGCATTTACAATAATATTTATCTAGTATTTGCTAATAACAAGAAAATACAATATAAATACTTAATATTTGAAGATAATGATGAAAGATGAGTGGACTAAGTGGTGTCAATTTTGTACATTACAAAAAAAATATATTAAAAGATTTTTTTAAAAATAAGCTTAAAAAATTTGAAGCAATTACTTAATTTACAGAAGAATTAATTAATCTAAACTTGTTTTGACTTTAACTTAATTATTAATTATAAGTCAAGTGGTTCTTATATTCATAATGAGGAATTCTTGAAAACTTTATATAAGCGGGTAATTTACAAACATAAATGTTTTGTTTTGTGTGTTTGGTAAATCATTCGCGATAGAGCGGACGTTGACTTCCTTCGTGATTTACACGTACTCGATCTGTCAATATTTTTTTTATCAATAATGCCATTCATTGTATATTATACGAGTATTTGCCTTCTGATGTTACTGTAAAAATAAAAAAATATAAAAATAAATGAAGACAACTTGTATCAGTGCTTGTACATGACGAATTTTTTAGGATTTATAAAAAACGCGGACTTATTTTTAATATTTCTTATGTTGTTATGTATGTCATTATAGCTTTTAATTAAGCGTTTTTAACCCTTATTTATTATTAATGAAAACTTAAGTGAAACAGCATACATTTTATACAGATGTCATTTAACAAACAAAATATTTAAAAAGAAATCCATAAATAGTAATGACTATACGAATTGTTTTATATCTACTATGACATACGAGATAAAATGTATTGCAAACTGAAAATGATTTGACCTAAAAGCTGATACATGAACAAACCGTGAGAAACGATAAATATAAGATATAAGATAAAATCTCCAAGCACTATAAGTGGACTGATCTCTTGCGATTTTAGATAAAAACCATAGAAACAGAATATTCAACGTTTGGTTTTGTATGATACCTGTTTTTTATGTTTTTGTTTGCTTTATGCAAGCATATAAATATATAAATGTTTCGATTTATATGATACTTGTTTTTTTATGTAATTTGTTTTGTACAAGCATAACTTATAAATAGGTTTTATTTTATAGATATCTTAATGTTTATTTCATATAAAAAAAGGAATATATTAAAATTTAACTCCAGTTGTGGTTAAAAGTTAATGCGGTAACTTATGTGTTGAATCAAATATATATTAAACTCTCAAGTCTCGCGTCCTCTCCCACCAACACGGCTCAGGCACCCGCGTGGTGAATCTCTGTTAAGAGAAGCTTCGTCTCGTTGATCTTACATAAGCCCAACGTAACTATTATATTGTCCTAAAGGGTAGCCAATTTTATGACTTTTCGATAATTCAATACTTGGTATCACACGACGATAGAATAATGTTATTCTTATTCATTTTTCTGTGAGCAAATAACATAAGGAATTTCAACTGTTCAGTGCAGAATAATAATATTAATTTGATCTGAATGTTCAGCGTAAGTGGTTACGCACCCATTTTATATGGGATAATTGAACAGGGAGACGTAGATTGTGTGTGTAGATTGAGACATTATGTAATTTTAATTATGTTGTAATTTTAATTATAGGTCTATCAAAGAAATTGTCGCACCATTGATTTCTATTATATTTGGTAATATTCGGTTATATTGATATTTTTAATCAATAACAATTTCTTTTATTATTACAACATCGATTTTTTAATAAATTCTAAACGGTAATGGTATTTACAATAATTATATAATTGCATTTTTTTCTGCTTAAAATGAAATAATCAATTCTATATCGTTTGTGTATTTCAAAAGCAAATTATTCATTCTGATAGCAGCCTTCAGCCTGCATTATACATTCCAAAAGGAGAAAGACCCCAAAACTTAAATAAAATATTATGTAGGCACAGACTTGATGATGAGCCAAGTTGTTACGCCCCTATCTTACGTCATGATAATGATAACTCAAACAAATATGCACTCAAATAACTAAGTGTCAAACTCGAATTTGTAATAAATTCTGAAAAGGTACCTGCTTATTATAAAATATAATGTTAACCCGCTTCATAAGGTTCAATTTTAAATGTTCAGTGGAAATCAGAAATAAACTGAGTAATAAATAACTAATTCTGTTTAAACTGGTGATTTCCCGGTAATCAATTTCAAACTCTACAGTCAAATATAATTTCACGCTTGTTCAAATATGGTTTAAAAATAACATCTAATAACCTAATAAATTACTGTTTAAATGTCATTCAATGAAACAAAATCTGGAAATAGTTGAAGAAAATAATAGTTCCATGGAGCATTATAGAGAAACACGCATTATTAAAGACAATACTACAGTGACAAGTGCAACGCAAAGAGTGTCATTCACGTGATAGTATTATATTAACTGTACAATACATACAAATACATTCTTAACACTCAGCGATCAAGCCATAACAGTCCTTAAGATAGAGCGAATAAAATATATATTGCTAAATAATCATGATGAAGGGGATACGTCAGAGTGTATAAACGTATTTTCAGATATTCAAACAACTGAAGTAATTTCTTATCGCGTCTTCAAGTAAAAATAGCAACCACTGATTTACAATGTAAGTATTTTTAATATGCTTATGTTAAAGACTTCCGTGATACACACAGAACATACTTTAATAGATTAATGGATAAGTCCGTGAAACTAAGAAGTACGCTAAGAAAAGGTATAAGAAACAAAAAGTAAAAATAATTTAGAAGATTTATGTGAACTCGTAACTTAATGTCTTTGTCTAGAAAGCAGAATAACGAGAATAAAGTGAAAAATAAATTTAAAATTACAGAAAGATACCCAGATAAGACGTAAAGCATTGCGGTGAGTATGGTCATTGGTAACTAAGATATAAATAAAATGTTTGAACAATGAGAGACCTTGCATTATGACCAGCAGTTAATCATTTGTTCTTTGAATAGCGGAGACAATACATGTCAAATCCACAAATACCAAACGCTAGAGGAAACCACGAGACAATGGGGTGTGGTATATCGAATTTTTTTTGCTATACTATACAAATAATAATAACGATCTTATACAATTATTAAACGACAGATAATTAAAATACACAGTTTGGTGTAATGAGGTTTCGTAACTATGACGTTAGCTCCGAGACTTCTTTAAATAGATTTTACGAAAAACAATTCTGTAAGCAAAAGAAATCAATTTGTATGAATGATATAAATTTATTAAAAGAGAAAAAAATTCAAATTACATTTTTACGATATTTTTTATATTAATTCATATAATTCAATTAAATGTATTTACGTTTAATGCTCATTTTTCTTAATAACTAGTCGAAACTACAGTCACGAAACGATGATTAGTTACACTGTTAAAACTATAAAATTTACACGTTATAGGAGATAACTTAATTTGTATATGGTTCGGTGGACTATAATATTATGTTATAAGATTTTTATAAAAAAAATGTTAAGCATCAAAACATTTCTGTATTAATAGTACTGAAGTGGAAAGCGATATTACTTATGTAATATATAAAACAGAAGTTATTCTGCCTTTATCAATGATAGATACGATTCCAATTAAAGTGTTTAAACACTTATCACTTATAATTTGTAGTGGAAAAAATTGCAGATTATATTTATTGATAAGATAGTATCGATACTATATTACATTTGTTATATTTCACACACGTACATACAAAAAAAATGTGAAAAAGAAATAACAAATATTTTGACAAAGTAAAAAAAAACACAATTTATAATTAACTTTACAGTTATTTACCACAAATAAAACAAATATATTACTAAGTTAATGTAAAATTCCGAGAAAAGCTACAATAATGCGAATTTGCTAAACAAACGATCTAAAATATATGAATAAATACGTGCAACAATTTCTAAGTAAGACAATTACTAAATTAATGTTACCGTAAATAATAAAAATATAATATACTATGTCCACGTCTCCCGTATTTGCAGCTTGTAAATATATTACTCTAAAATTTCTTCATATTTAAATTTGCAATATGAGGTATATTAACCAAAGTTGTATATTTTTTGAAAATGTATACTGAATTTACAAACTGCATTTATATATAATGTTTTTGTGATGAAAAGACAAGAAAACAAGTCATATTGTTATATATATCATAAACTTATAGATCATCCAAATTGAACGAATTATGTTATAATTTTGCTTACGTAATCTGTTCAATAAATTAGAAAAACATTTTTCTTATTTTTCAGAAGATAAGTAACTATGTATATTTTATTTCTTTGTTATTAAAGGTCGTTTTTGTGTCACTGTTTAAATCATGTTCATTTTTAATTACTTTTCCCATCTGTATACATATTAAACTAAAGTGGTTCCAAAACAGTGCCCACAGAATCGCTCTTTTAAATAAATATTAGTCGTTCTAAATCTTGTTTTACGCACAGTTTTGTTGCTGGAGTGATTCTTCGTGAGAGGATTCCAGCTTTTGAGCGGATGCTGTGGCGAGCTTGCCGCGGTAACGTCTTCTTGAGACAGGCTGAGATTGACACTCCTCTAGAAGATCCTTCATCGGTAAGTTTGAGATTAACAATTAAACCTTAGTTTTTATTGACATTATAATACCTAAGTTTGTATGTGTATACTTTTCCTAATCTCTGTATAAGGCCGCTTCGTGATTTTCTCAAAAAGGTCAAACATCAAGGTCGGTCATCACAAGCAATTTGCATTACCGATAGAAACTAAGTTGTTATATTATTTTAATGCAAAATTTTCCTTGTATCCAAAGATGCCATAACGTAATATAAATAAAACGATATGATATATGATATAATAAAGTAATATCACTGTTTGTTTGCAGCTTATGCTTTCATAAATTGTTCTTTAAACTGCTACCAAGGCTTAAAAAGTTACTGTTTGCTAAGGTCCCATAGTATTTATACTTCATTGAGCTCGTCATTATGCCTTCAGTGTTACGGAACCAATAGATAAAGAAATGCTTAGTATTCTTCAAACTCAACTTCGATGTGCTTTCAGTCCGACCAGGTTTACAAGTCGGTGTTCATCATCTTCTTCCAAGGCGACCAGCTGAAGACCCGTGTGAAGAAGATATGCGAGGGCTTCCGCGCCACGCTGTACCCGTGCCCCGAGGCGCCTGCCGATCGACGGGAGATGGCCATGGGCGTCATGACACGCATCGAAGACCTTAACACGGTGAGACACACACACCGACAGATGGACTAACCGACAGACACACCGACTTTAGTGACCGAGCTAATGTGTCGATTCTAATTGTTGCGCAAACTTAAAACTGTATAGAAACCAATTTACATCTAATTCAGTTAGGTATGTACTTTGTTTTTAAAAAGGAAACTTCGCGGAAAATAAAAGGAATTATATAATTTTTCAATTATATATTAGTGTCGTGATTTTAAGAATAATAAAAAAATGTTTATAAGCTCTCACTGTTAGGGTTCGTAAATATAGTTTTGATAGGTTATAGAATATCTAAGTATGCAAAAACGGTACTTTTTTTAATAAATAATTGACACCACTGGCGCATCATTTGTTCTCTTTTAAATATTAATAATTTTTGTCATATATAAAAGATGTATATAAGAGGTTTCTTTGCTTTAAAACACTATTTAGCTACATTTTTACTTTATATATTTGTATATGAACGCCGAAGGGAAATACCAGTTACACAATCTAGTTTTAATAATTAAACAAATAAATACAATAAACAGTAAAATTGTGCAAATAAGAACGAATAGCCGCCATAACGCAACAGTTAGCGATACAATTGAGATATATTTCATTGTACTGTTACAAAGCCTTTTAATTGCCGAATTATAAAGATTAAATCATAAACATTTTTTGTCTCTTTATCCTAATGTCTACTCGTTTATCGCTCGGAATGGGGTGATGAATTTTGATGGAATATAAGATGACTCTCCAAGTATCTCTGGAACAAAATAGAAAAAATATAGTAGTCAATATATTTGTATATAAAAGAAAATGCTAAAAATATTAATTTTGTTATTACATATCATTTGTTTTCTTTTGTGATTTATTCCTGAGCATAGAATATAATAATAAAAATTACAATATCTATTAAATATAGATATAGGGGCTTATTTTAAACTAGCTGTTACTCGCGGTTTCCTCCGCCACCTACGATTTTTTTTATTAAGATAACTAAGAGTAGCGTAATGATAGAGAGCCTATAATATTCCTCATGAACCTGACTATAATAATAAAAAAGTGTTTTTCTAATTAATCCACTAGTTTCGAAGATTATCCCGTTTAAACAAACTTAAACTATTTAAACTTTTCCGCTCCATAATATTAGTATAAATGTTGTTGAATCGGTGATATGTTTAATATCACCAGAGCCGTGGGAGAGCAGCGGTGTCACAATCTCTATCACGTGATAACTGCAGTGTTTAATTACTATTTTACAACTGTCTTTATGTCCCGCGGTATGTATGCTATTGAGCGCTAAACAACCGTGACACACAAACATAACGTAATGAGGAGGAAAACTTATATAATAATATGGAGAAGAATCGGTCGTTAAACTATTTAAGTAATTTTATTTTTTATCTATTTAAATAACAACATGCTTTATGACGCTAGATAATATTTAATTAAATATGACATGTTAGAAAATAATAAACAAAAATACATATTTTTTTAAATATATATATTAAATTGGATTTTTCCGAGGACTCTCTTCCGGGTAGGGGCTTTGCGTCTCCTTCATCCTTTATTTACATAACCGTTTCCTGTAGGTGTTGGGTCAGACCCAGGATCACCGCCACCGCGTGCTGGTCGCCGCTGCCAAGAACATCAAGAACTGGTTCGTGAAGGTGCGCAAGATTAAGGCCATCTACCACACTCTTAACCTCTTCAATCTCGACGTGACGCAGAAGTGCCTCATCGCGGAGTGCTGGGTGCCCGCCCTCGACATGGAGACCATACAGCTGGCCCTGAGGAGGGGCACGGTGAGTGCGCTCAGCATACAACATAGATACATAGAACAATGTATACGCATTTATGTCTATTTATTGAGTTTCTATCAGTCATATGAGGTGTAGACTTCAAGAAATAGGGATGAATTAATAGAAGTCAAAAGAGAAGTGGGATCAAGAGGGAGAGCAATTTTTAATGTTTTGTACTCGTTATGCGATAACGACATAGTCGCTCTCTAGTGTGTCTCACATGTCTGTATGTGTCCAGGAGCGTAGCGGCAGCTCGGTTCCTCCCATCCTCAACCGCATGGACACCACGGAGCCGCCGCCCACTTACAACCGCACCAACAAGTTCACGTCCGCCTTCCAGCACCTCATCTACGCGTACGGTGTCGCCACCTATCGGGAGGTCAACCCCGGTGAGTACACCATTGAGATGTACCTCGTTGTTGAAGACGTCCACGGAAATTATTTTTTAAATCTAAAATTACACCTTTTTCCCACAGCCCCGTATACGATAATAACGTTCCCGTTCCTGTTCGCGGTGATGTTTGGGGACTTGGGACACGGAGCGCTTATGGCCGCCTTTGGCTTCTGGATGTGCTATAAGGAGAAGCCGTTGCAAGCCAAGCGTATCGACAGTGAGGTACACATACAAACACACCCACACACCCAACACTCACAAACGCTTATATAATTACAAACACACACACACACGCAAAACACACTCGGCTCTAGCTAAACCTTATATTAAGATGCCTTAAAACAATACAATTAAATACATCTATATAATAAATAACGTTTTTGTAGATCTGGACGATATTCTTTGGCGGTCGCTACATTATTCTGCTGATGGGTCTTTTCTCAATGTACACTGGCATCATATATAACGACATCTTCTCCAAGAGTCTGAACATCTTTGGCTCCTCGTGGGTTAACAACTACAATGCATCCACTCTCATGACCAATAAGGACCTGCAGCTGAATCCCGACTCCGAGGATTACCATCAATATCCATATCCCTTTGGAATTGATCCAGTCTGGCAGGTGATCATTATTTTTATATTTCAGATAGAAAAGTGTATTGATAATATATAATTTCGATGAATTAAAATTAATTAATTAAACAAATTTAATACGATATAAGTTTGAATTTGAACTATATAACGTCGTGGTTTTCAGCTGGCTGAAGCAAACAAGATTATATTCATGAACGCATACAAAATGAAGATTTCTATCATCATAGGCGTATTCCACATGTTGTTTGGCGTCTGTATGTCTCTCTGGAATCACATGTAAGTTGAAAAAACATATAATAACAAATATATATATATTCAGACTAATATTATAAATAGTGTGTGTAGAAGTGAAATCAATAAGTCATTAATTTTTAAAATTGATTACACTGGCAGTCACTATTGTCTGATAAATCAATTTACTTCCAGATACTTTAGACGTCGTATCTCGATATACGTCGAGTTCATCCCCCAGATCCTGTTCCTAGTGCTGTTGTTCTTCTATATGGTGTTACTCATGTTCATCAAGTGGACCTCCTATGGACCCACGCCGGGACATTTCGGAGACGAAGACTATGGTACGATACGTCTATATCTAGTCGCTGATGTTCACGCCAAGAGTGAATATACACAAATGCTCGATATTTTGAAGCCAGCAGCTTTAATTTATTATTTATGTAGAAATAATATGCAACTTATTAATTTCAATTATTATTAGAATACATTTGTCATATGAAAAATACGAAAGTATTACTGTTATAACAGGTATTATATTTTTAATTATCTATTCTAAAACTATAACGTGGAATAGTTTGTTTGTTCAAAAATTTGAAAATTTTCGAAAATTTTAATCGTGATAGGCGGGTTCACAATTAACGCTATATAGCATCGTGCCAATCTCACTTATAAGTAAATAAAATCGGTCTATCGATAGAGTAACAGTTAGTATAATGAGCGATGCATCGTACAGTGAAGTCGAGCGGTTTCTGCGCTCCGTCCATTCTCATCACCTTCATCAACATGATGCTGTTCAAAACGGACGCCAACACGCGCCCGCAGTGCGACGACACCATGTACGGCGGACAGCTAGGACTGCAGAAGGTGCACGCCATACTATATTTCATAGATATAAACGTACTCGTGAGCAAATATTTCGACTAAAGATGACGGAAAATGACCGATGCGAGTATTTTTCTCCAGTTCTTCGTGTTCGCGTCTCTGCTGTGCGTGCCGGTGATGCTGTTCGGTAAACCCTACTTCATCATGAAGGAGCAGAAACGACGTGCCGTGAGTATCGCTTACATAAGTACATTTGACGGGTACGGCGTTTGATCCCAAAATATTTATCTACTGTAGTGCGAATCGTACCCACTAACGATAATATATTTGGTTGTCTCTCCCCCGCAGGCGCAGGGCCTCACCCTGGCGGGCGGCGCGGAGAACGGCGCGGCGGGGGGCGGGGCCGGCGCCGCGCCCGCGCAGGCGCACGAACACGACGAGGACATCACGGAGCTCTTCATACACCAGGTGAGACACGGGGCGGACGCTCCCGTGCGGAGCTCCTCCTGCCTCCTCGGTGTGAAGCGTCGGAGGTTGCGTCCCGTCTTGTCCCGACCGTCTAAATTAACACCCTAAAAGACGGGCCATTCGAGCCTAGTTTTACTAAAATTTTACCATTTATAACTACTTTTTGGCGAGTGCAAAATAAACTGTCAATTTAATATATGTATGTGCGATTAATGCTCACGAACCGATGTCAGGCCATCCACACCATCGAGTACGTGTTGGGGAGCGTGTCCCACACGGCGTCCTACCTGCGGCTGTGGGCGCTGTCTCTGGCGCACGCGCAGCTGGCCGAGGTGGCCTGGAATATGCTGCTGAGGAAGGGTGAGTTACTTTAAAAATATTTATATTATAAACGTCCCGATATTTACCCCCCCGCACGGAACTACAGAAAAAAAATGCTCCGTCGCTACGTTTACCGCAAAAACGAAATACGTTCATAGGTCTGATGTCGCCGAACTACCAGGGCGGTATCTTCCTGTACATCGTGTTCGCCGGCTGGGCCGCCATATCCGTGTCCATCCTCGTGCTCATGGAGGGGCTCTCCGCCTTCCTGCATACGCTACGTCTACACTGGTGAGTATTTTTAATGAGTGAGTGTGCGTGAGTAATGAGTATATATGAACATACATGCGAGTGAGCATATTTATATATTTATTAAATAAAATTACTTATATAATATCTAGATTCCTACTAATCGATCGATATTAAAAAGGATATTCCTATATCTTATGTTTTATAAATACAATTTTGTACTTTTTTTCTTTTTATAAAAAAAAATATTATTTTCCAGGGTCGAGTTCCAGAGTAAGTTCTACGCGGGCGAGGGCTACCTCTTCATGCCCTTCTCGTTCGAGATTATCCTGGACTCGGCGGCTTCGGGCGAGGAATAATCGCATTATGCACCTTAAGTGCGTCGCGTTACAGTCTATTTTGCATTCGCAATTCCATGTTCTAAATTTAAACATAAACTTAAATATTTAACCTCTCTCGCGGCTTCCCGGAGGCCTCGCCGGATATAATATATGAATCTTATTCGATATAGAACTAATTATCTGCTATTTTATAACTTATTGTAGATCATTGTATTTAATTTTTTATTCTGTGAGATAAGCGATCGTATATTTTATATTTGTTTTTTTAACATTTTTATAAGTTCAAATGTACTTAAATCTGGTTTTATAATTGATTTTTACCTGAGGCTCTCTTTATATGTAACATACGGATAGTCTATTTACATTTTAGAGTACTTTCGTTCTTTTAGACAGTGATCGATGTAATCGTGTTAGACATATGTAGTTTCTGGTGTTCAATGAAATAAATAATTCTCGTAGCACATAAATTTGTTTTATTTATTATCAAGACGTTAGAAATTCACATTTAATATGGACTATAACAACTTTTTAGGTAATCTGTTTCTTCCATGCGTCTCAGTCGTACTCAGCTCCGATGGTGATACTTATGTCTCCGGGAAGAACATTTGTCTTGTGATACCAACGGTTGGTGTCCACCACCACTGAAAATGTTAATGTATTAAAATTTATTAAAAATCATGGTTTATTGGACAGTTTACTATTTCATATTATAATAGAATTTTATTACCATTCAATTACAAATTATTGGAACACGTTTGAACCAAAAGTGTAACACGATAGCAACACGACGAAACCCGATCATATCTCGTTATGCGAGAAGCGCCCTCTCCGCTTTCTCGACAAATTAATGGATTTCAGATTTATTTTTCAAGTTATTCATTTTTGAATGACTGGATTATCTGTGATTTCTAATTTGTGGATTCTGTTATCACATTTATATGTAAAATGTCTGATATCTCTACCAATCATATTTAGTATTAAAATATATACTAATAGTCCCTGATGAAACAATACCATTTCAATTAACCTTCTCTCATTAGATATATTAGCACTAGAATATCATAACTGTAGATTTACGTTATAACGAATTGTGTATTATAAAAATAATTATAAATTACATTTACCTTAACATGTATCATTTGGTTTAGCACATTTTTTTCAAATATTTAGTTTAGCCAAGGTAAAGTGGAAATGAGTCTTTAAATAAAAGATGTTTTTAGTTTTCACGAAATTAATCATTTTCTATAGATCGCCTAAAACGCTTGTAAGTACAGGGACAATTATGTCTACAATGATAGTAAGGAAAAATCCTTACTACATGAAAACATGAATATGCTATTTCAACTGTTTTTTCATTTTTAAATTTTTTCAGCTTCTGAATACTTGACAAAAGAACTTTTCTGGGCATAATTTACAATGATTATTGTATGTTTGCTCGTTTTTCAGTTATTTAATTATATTGTTTTATAATTTGAAGTATCTAGTTCTATTTGATTGTTTCATAAAGATTTACACATAAATTATTGAAAATACCGTGTTCTAAACATCAAAATCCTTAATAATTGTATGGTGTAGGAACTAGTTTTTAGAATTTTCTATCGTAATTGTAGAAGTCTTGTAGGATCTTTTAAAGTTCTTAATTTAAAATACAACAATACATACAGATCTCTCCGGGATGTACAGTAAAGGTAAGCCAGCGGCAGGTGTAGAGACACTCTGGCGGGGGGGCCAGCTGCCAGCGCTTGTGACCGCGGACCTGCGCCTGCCATGACATGTGCCGTACTGAGTCCACCTGCACATACCATTGAATTACGTTAACACTCAGTTGTTGTGGCTAAATACAAATTCGCGGAAATTTTGCCCTTAAAATATTGAAACAGGAAATTTGTTAAATCGCAAATTTTGTATGTTTTTTTTATTTGATTCTTGTTTAATCTACAGTTATAATTACGATTTAAGTGTACATCTTACATGCATATGTGCCCCTTGTCCCGGTCCTCCCATGAAGATCCAATCGACCATATCGCTTTCCGCTGTCTTAGGAAGGAAATACGGTCTCTTGTAATATTTCCGCAGTGCTCTCGTCTCTTCCTCGTAGCATGTACTCCACCCGACATACCACGGCTCACCAGTAAGGTTAGCTCTCTTCTCATCCATATCAAATACTTCATCCAAAGAATTTATGCCTGATTTATACGCAAAATAGAAGCAATCGTTAATTTTCCTTCCCAATTTTGTGGTCCGGTAAAAATTTGCGAAGAAATCAAAACTAAATTCCTAAAACATGAAAGAAAACTTAATAAACACACTTATTGAATGTAAAGGACTAATAAGATACCCAAAATATACTTTAATAGCCTTCCAATTGACGGTGGCGTCAGTAACTATGACAGGTTTTGTGGTATATGCGTAATCTTCTTCAAACACTTCTGCAGTAATGTTTGCGAGCCGTGTAACATCATTAACGCCGATACACATAGAACAGTCTTCCGGTGATCGAAAAAGTGTCTTAGAATCTTGCGGCAGCGGCAGAAAACAACCCTGTCCATGTGAGTAGATTTAAGATGGATGGATTTACAAAAAAAATAAAATATACATATATATACTGTTTGTTTTTACATTTGGGTATTTAAATAAACCATAAATCGGAATAAGACTTGTGATAAGTATTAGTTATAGTGTGGTAATACAAAAAAAGAACAGACAGACGCAGCGTTAACATTTCCCGGATATAAACTTTTGCATCGATTATGAAAACACACCTAAGTATCTGTTGTTCATAAGGAACGATGTTTGGTGTCGTCACGTTAGCGAATTTGGAGCTTATACAAACTGTTGTACTTGCTGTCTGTACAGTTGGTCTACAGTGAGCTGAAGACCAATATTGAATTGTTGTCTAATATTGTCGGATTTATCCGAAAAAATCACCCTCGTATCAGTTTCTACCGCCGACCGCGAACAGCGGAATCTGTTCCGATGGTGAGGGACTTTGTTGTTATTTATGTCTTGAATAACATGGCATTAAATCTAAGAAATATGGTTTACTTACTGCATCGGATTCGAAATAGAACCACCATAGTCCAAAAATTGAACTTATAATAGTCATTAAAATAACAACATTTTTTTTCATACGATCTTCTAAAAAACATATTTTTAACAACTTTGTCTTCCCTTGTAAGTCTAGACGGGAAATGTTATAATTATTAAGTTTCACCGAATCAATCTTACAAAGGATTTTATTTAATTTTAGTTCAGCAACTTTTAATTTCTTATCACAAATTTTGGCACGGTTGGTATTCATTTTGGAGTGGTCTTAAGGGTGGAACATACAAGAATGATATTGGTAGTATCCTTACAAAGGTTTTTATAACATCGTTTCTATACAGAGTTGTAGATTATTAGAATGTACAAGTATTTTATCCTGTCCTATAAACATAAGATCAAGAGAGAGAAAAGAGACAGAGAGAGAGTTTTATTTTATGAAAAATATTTTAAATGAATGAATGAATATAAAACTTCATGAACTTAATAAAAAAACCCAGTAGAATCTTAATTTGTATAATATGACGTACTCATATTTAAAAAAACTTGTTTTTTTTTTGTTTTTTCCAACATTATTATTCGTCACAAATATTCGTTTCTATATTCTACAGCTCTCTAGTTTCTTTGGCCAAGCTTTAAGCGCGTGTTAAATAGCTGAATGTGCGTGCAATGGGTATGAAATTGAAATTCATTATCAGGCGCGACACCACAACTGCGCCCCCATTTATCCTACTTACGCTTCATCTACGTGAAAGGCTATAAACTATAAAGTTACTTCTTATTCAAATACAAAATCTTAAAGACCATAAATCCTCTCTAAAAAGACTGAAAAAGAGGCTGAAAATTAAAATAAATTATAATAAAGAAGTTATTTTTCATCAATTATTGGATGTACCTAAAGACGTAAAAGTTTATAGTTTATTTACATTTAACTACAATATTTATACGTATTTGTTGAAGTTACTATTTTAACGTAATAACTTCAATACGTGTACCGAACTTGTATACAAACTTTCATTTTTTTTCATTATTACAAATAATTTCTTATGAATTTCTTTATGATCAGTAAAATTATGGAATTATCTTTTGACTTTCTAAACATTTAAGTTAGCCGTTCTATTATATTCGTACCATTATACAGAGTTTCGTTACTGGACCTCAACGTAATAACAATCTATTGAAAACTGTGCTTACCTTGGCTACTAACTCTATATGAACAGGTCACGCCTATCAGAGTAGAAGGCAGAGAACCCGCCAAATCCCTTAATTCTCTATGATCGCACATCATAGGGCATTTATGACGAGGATGTAAACGATATCAATATTTATAAATAAGAGAGACATTAAGACAGGACCTGTTTGACAGTTAGTATCATCTATAAGAAGATCAACAAAGTCTTTTTGCAGGAGAATAATAGGTTGTTTGCTATCATATCTCATATATGAATGGCGAAGGTGACCCACCCATTGATATCCCTTTTCTAGTAAGGTTTTAAACGCTGAGTCATAACTACAAACTTTATCGAAAAACTCAGTTTTTCCTTCCGATCTGTCTGTCTGTATGTGTGTCTGTGTGTCTGTGTGTGTGTCGAATTTTATTTTTCGAATTTTGAAAAACTAAAGATATATTTGGAATCAGCATCTAAATGTAAGATTCACTTTTCAAAATTATGTTGATTGTCCAACGGGAAGGTGGTCAGATCGGCCGCCGAAGTTACCGAAAAATGGAAAAAAAAATTCGAATTTTTAAATTTTTTAAAATTCCTATCATAAACTACATAAAAAAAATAAAAATTATTATTAAAATAAATTGTTTATTTTAAAAATGTGATTTTGTTTGTTAATTAATTTGCGAGTTATAATTTGCCGATTAGGAGTTTTTCATAGCGGCAAGCTCGATTGCCGCGTGTCAGATGTTTAGAGATTGTATTCCTTGAATTTCATAATTAAAATATGTGATCTGCAAAAGTCCAAAGGAGCTTGAGTTCCCCCCATTAACCATCAAAACAAATGGAAAGAATAACCATCGATATGGTAAAATTTTAAGAATTTTAATTGTTCTTAGCAGATTTGTCCACGAAGAAAACCTTTTTGATAATAAAACGAGAAAATTCTATTTATTGAGCGAAGCTTTCTTTCTGCATTTTCTACATTCTTTGTGCAAGAGTTTTCTTCAACTTCGGTGCTGTTTGCAACTTACAATTGAGTGTAGTTCGCGCTCCTAGAATTTTTTAGCTGATATAACACGTGTTTATTTTTACAATGTTCGCGATAAGACGAGACGATGGTGTCTGTCAGTCAGTCAGTCAGTTTATTTCTCACCTACCCCCAACAGTTCCTGAGTTTACGGGCATAGAGTTCAGGATGGATTTTTTGTGTGCATCCTGAACTCTATGCCCGTAAACTGTAGTACTCGTGTAAATCTTAGACAACATTATATTTTTTAACTGTAGTCAAAACGCATACTCTTTTATCTAGAACATTATAATTTGAGAAGGGTTAAAAGGACAAACAGACCAACCGGAAATGTTTGAAGAGAGTCATGCCTCTCATCACACATAAACCATAGCGGATGACTTATTATTCACTAGGCAAATAATCAGCTGGATTGTCAGGGTCTTTATAAGTTTTGTTTTGTACGCGTAATAAACTACGGCACTACAGGCTTGTTAACTTGCATCCTTAAAACCTACAACAGTTATGATGCTGTCTTCAAATATATATGTTCTGGAATAACAATTTGATTTAACCGTACGAGTCCAGAATCAAATGCTTCCATTGATCTACAATATTATTTTAGTTACTTTCATTGTATTTTATCTTACGGTAAAAAACAGTGACAGACACGCTATAAATACTAGAAATAAAAATAAACTTTCAACGCAGATATTTCGTCTGCAAAAAGTTAAAAAATCCTTCATGGGCATGAGTGTTCGCATATATAATAAGCTTCCACAAGATATCTTAGATCTTCCTTTACTTGCTTTTAAATCTAAAATTAAAAGTATACTATTAAATAAAGCTTATTATAGCATACAAGAGTTCTTAGTTGATCGTATTTCGATCAAGTAAAAGGTTAGGTTGTGGAGCTTTGGTTGTTGACTCATTTGCAGGATAGTCTAATCTGTACATCAACATTGTTCACATATTTTAAAAAGAGCAACTGTTGAGTTTCTGGCCAGCTCTTCTCAACAGAACAGCATTCCGAGCTGGTGGTAGCTTAAGGACGGACTGACTATACTGACATTTTTATAATGTAATAATTGACGATTCAAAAGTGCCTGTAAATGCCTATTTGAATAAAGATATTTTGAATTTGAATTTGAATATCAAGAGGGCGCGCGTCCCAATCACATTTTAATAATCATATTTTTTTAATCATTAATTTGCTATATAAAATTACGGGTCCTATTAATTCTAAAATACTTATATGAGTAACGTTTAAAAATTTTGAATAATTTTAAAACTTTTGTGCTTCCATATTGTTCAAGTATCACTTTGTGACAGGTACGTAATTCTATAAAAATTAAATATTGATTGTGCGGGTCATAATTGTTTTTTAAATTTAACTTAAATTGTATCTCATAAAGTTTATAAAATTTTATATTCATATATTTAGTTTTCTTCCACCTTCGAAGAGTTAGGATTTTCAAAACTTATCTTAATCAACGATTTAAAAAAACAAAATGTTTTAAATAATAATAATAAGTTCTAGATTTCTTTCACCAAAGGAGAAAAAAAAATAAAAAATAGAGGAACAGATATGTATCTCTTTCTACCCGTGAACATGATAGCTGCAAAACATGTGAAACATCCTCGTCTGGTTAAAATTAAAAGGTATTCATTAATTATACGTGGTTAAAACCGTTTAAAATAGTTAAATTTCAAATGTGTACTTGTGAAAATCTGAGAAACTTTTTAGCGGGAAGAAAAGTGATTTGAATTATGAACATGTATAGGTATGAACATACATAGAAATCGAACACAAATTGTATGAATTACTGGCTGTATGTGTTGGTTGCACGGCGCTAAATAAAAAAAAACAAAAGCGCGAAATTGACGTCTCTGTTTTTGTAATCAGTAGGTACATATTTTTTTCATAGAAAATGAATGAAAAGTAGAATGTATGCCTCAAGAGCATAATATTTTTCCCTCATAAATAATAAATAATGTGTGTTAAATAGGAATGATTAATCTGTTTCTAACTGTATGCAATATAGTTAGAAACAGATTGCGCCGTAGATCTTTTTAAATGTTCATTCAGACCATATATGAGAAAAGCCGCATTGCCTAGCAATAATTTTCAATGCGATTCGAATGTATATTGTGAAGATCAAAATGTAGAACCAAACTTTATCTAATAAGAGTTTAATATTGGTTTTACTATAAGTCTCTAGAATTTCTTATAACAAAGTCTAACATCTTTCTAGTCTTACTAATGCAATCGTAATGCTCTTTATTTTTAATATATAAGAAAGGATACTTTAAACGTTTATTTCGTAATATGGAAATTATTAATTAAATAATCAAAGAACATTCTGAATTTCTTAGTCGTGAAAGATGTGATGTAACATTTATTTTTATTAAACATGACTGTTCAGTAAAACTGACTATTACTGTTTTTTTATCGTGGTATAATAATAAAAAATATGATGCAGCATTTTTATACAATCATATAGAAATACAATGAAATATGTGGTCCCGAATGAGGGCCTTTAGGAACATTTTAGGTAATTGAGGAGCTTTTAGAAAGATATGATTTTATTATTCCAGGGTTTGGGCGTCCCTCTACAATGATAATGTAACTAGGTCCACGCAAGCGGGGTTACCCTCGCGACGCAGTCGAGCGCATCAATGTCTAGAGTTAAATATTGATATTTATTTATAGATAAAAATTATGATTTGATGTCATTACTTGTTTTGAACAAATTTATAATTAATTTACGTCTCACACACGACTGAGGAGAAGCCTCTGAAGTAGTGTGGTAGGAACGGTGGCGCGTGCGAAACAAAAACGTTCTATATGTTAACTATACAGGACACATTTTATCAATTATCTCGAAAACTATAATTACGATTTGACTCATTTCTGATCAGTCTGATCAGCCCATACCGAGTTTTGTGTTGTTTTTTTTTACATTTTTAAATTTAACTCGACGTATTTGTAAATAAACTGACTGACTGACAGACACCATCATCTCGTCTTACCGCGAACACGTTTGCTGCAAAGCATTCGAAACGTCGGGTTAAATTTAAAAATGTAATAATAAACGCGAGTTATATCCGAAAAATTGTTTTATTGAAATGTGTAGTATTCGTGTAATTCTTTGAAAACATTAATTTTTTATGACTTTGTAAGTACGTAAGATAATTTAAATTGTAATATTTTGGCAATATTGATAAAATTAAATAATTAACAGAACAGACATCTCAATTATTTGTCACCGACAAGTTAAATATGAACATTTCAGACTTCATCAGAGCTGAATTCTCGATATTAAACCTGTGGAGTTCCTAAAAAAAAATATCAAAAATTGCAATAAATAATTTTCTTAAGGAAAGAGTGCGTGTTTCTTTTGCCAACTAGCCTCAACGTTTAAAGGACATAGTCTTAAAAACAATGGAGATCATTTTAAATGAGCTTCATATGTTTTTAATTTTATTTAATTAACAAAAAAGTACAATTTATCCGTTATTTATGGGTGGAATGCGTTCAAAACAAATTGGGGTTGTATGTAAAGGAATTCCGTCCTATTCATAAACCGGCCTCTGTCTTATTGATGTAATGGTTAGATACTTTTACACACACAAAACCATTCCTAAAGTTATATAAGTTTTGAATTTTTAAATGTTAAATATGACGTTTCAATTGTTTTTCTTTCATGTACCATCTCTTGGGATGCTTTGATTTCTTTAGTACCTACCACATGTATTGGTTATGACTTGCCTGTTAGTTTATAAAGTGTCTAAGCATATAATTAGTATGGGATAAGTAATTAATGTACTATTAGAACGTCGATCTCGAGTAGTAAGTTATAATTTTGCATGTTAGCTTGTTGGCTTGAATCGATTCAAATAAAAGAGTAGCGCGTCCATTGCAGCAGACATTGTGTTGTTCGTCGTGGTAGTGTCAGTTGCCAATATGGCTGGATATATAATGTTAGTGTTATTATATGCGTTGTTTCAATGCGCTGGCGCATGCAACCTCGCACCCCCTTGGAATAAGACCTTCGAATATCCAGAGGCAAGGAGAGATGAGACAGTAGTCGATGATTATTTTGGAACTAAGGTAGCCTATTATATTTTTAATTTACTTCTATATTCTCTTGTTGTCTATATCTAATAAAAAAATAGTTTATTTCTGTATTAGATCTATGCCATATTTAAGTCAGTTTACTATGGTAAATATAATAATATCGCTTAAAAACTTTAGTCACAATTTAATTTTGTTAATATCACAGCAATTGCCGCATAATTCGGAATTTTATCTCTACATACATTTTTCTCAATTTTGCATTTGTTGCAATAAATTATCTAAATATGATAAAAAGATTAGTTAATCAAATATTTAGAGAAAATTCATATATTTTTTTTCAGGACTCATTCATACATCGGGACATACCTATTAGCGAAGTGAATCGCAAAATACATCATTATACATTTTATTCACTAAAGCGTCTACAAATTTTTCTGCCTTTTAATATTAAAATGATCCTTACTCAATTTTCATTCTGCCTCTTATTGACTAGCTTTTTGGAAGTAACAGAGGAGGTGGTTAAAAAACTTGAGCGTTTGCAAAATCTCTCTATCGGATTTATTTTTGGATTAAAGATTTTGACAATGTTTCCAACTTTCGCAAAAATCTCATATGGCTCCCAATTTGATTTCGTTGAAATACTTGAATAAACCGTTTCGTTGTTATACTTTACAATATTTTGTATAAACCAACTTCCAATTGTTATCTGTACGATCGCTTTCCCTTCGTACACGATCCGCAATATCTATACATTTTAGAACGAATCTTACATTTAAATTTCATAAAAATATGTTTAAGAATAAGACTGTGGAATGTGTGGAAACTTTACGAAATACGTAATTTTAAATCTTTCTCATTTTTAAAGAACGAGTTAAAGAGCCTGTCTATGTAGATAAATATATGTATTGTATTATATTTTTGTATGATAATATTAATTGTAATAATGTAATCGTTTTTTTAACAGGTTTGCTGGAAGAGATTTCAATATGAAATAAGCAGTGCCTTTGTACAAATAACTCTTTTGATTATTTTGAGCTATGATTACTATTAAATATAATTATCCGGCTGTACTCACGTTTCAAAGCCACTCGGGGTTCTTATTCATGAGCTCTGATCAAGGCGGATTCGTGAACAGTTAACGCGAGTTCGATATCAATAACGTGAGTACAGACTAATAATAATTATATTTAATACTTTTTATTATTCGTTCGTTCATTCGTACATTTTATTTATATATAAATTGTTCAATAAATAAATACAATTTAATTAAATTAATTGTTATTTTAAATATTATTTTAATTAAGTTAATACAAAACTTGAACCCATATACCTACTCAGGAATATCTTGAGATATTAAACGCACTCAACAGTTTTATTAATTATACAGCAATTGCTATATAATTTCCATTTTTATCCTTTAATACATTTTTCTCTCATCTCATTTCTCATCTTGATTTGATTGATTTTTGATTAAAAAATCTAAATATATAAAATATATTAGTTAAGAAAATTTTTAGAGAAAATCCATTGAAAATTTAATTTTAATGTGGACTATTAATATAAACATTACGAAAATCCTTTTCTCAAAACAATTATAAAGAAAATTAATATTAGAACTACTCGTGAATCTCTATAAATATCTCTCTTTGTACCGCTGCTTTTGAAGTACCAAAAAGTATCGATTATAAACAACTAAAGCTTTTCAAAAATATCAGCTTAGATCAACCGTATTTAAGTAAATAAGTATCAAAATTTTAGTTAATTGTTATATGTAATTTGCAATATAGTAATATATGAATGTATATGTGCATGTGTGTTTGTGTGTGTGTATACATATACGCCCATATAAACCCATGTGCACATGTGTGTGTATGTATTGAATGCGTGTACATATTTATAAATATATATACACGCATTCAATGTGTTCTTTTCTTTTATTTTTTCTGTTTTAGTTTGTAATTATTGGATTATATATATATATATAAGTGGCACTATATTTGTGAGCGACAACTTGTCCAGATAAACCCAGAGAGGTTTTCGGGCATTTATCCTGTGTTTTTTTTTCTAAAATGTGTATTTTTTAAATTTTAAATAAATGAAAAAAAAATAAAAAAAAAGCTATTCTAGTACAAAATATTTTTATAATTATCTTTATAAATTATAATATGCTGTTCAGTGCATATTAAAGATTTTGTATTTGTTGTTTCAGATCGCAGACCCGTACCGTTGGCTGGAAGACCCTGACTCCGCGGAGACCAAAGCATTTATAGAAGCAGAAAACCATATAACAAGACCCTTCCTAGACTCGTGTCCCGTTAAGAAGGATATTAACAGTCGACTTACAGAGATCTGGAATTACCCAAGATACTCGACTCCATTCCGAAGTGGACACCGGTATTTCTTTTTTAAAAATACAGGTCTGCAGAATCAAGAGTAAGTCTAGTATATGTGAGAAATTTCCTATAAAAATGGCTTAGTTATCTAACTGTATAGTATTTTCTTAGATTTTCATGAGTACACTTGAAATAAAACAATTTTTTACGGATTAAACTCTCGTATAATGTTGGTTACTTTTTAATTTTAACCCGACGTTTCGAATGCTTTGCAGCTATCGTGTTCACGGTTAGACGAGACCAACCAACTGTATGTTTGTCTGTTATTTCAGTGTGATGTACGTCCAGAACAGTCTGAACGGTAAGGCGCGTGTGTTCTTAGACCCCAACAAGTTGTCAACAAACGGAACCATCGCCTTGACCGGTGGTAGCTTCGCTGAAGATGGATCGGCATTCGCGTATGGCCTCTCTGCTAATGGTTCAGATTTTATTACCATACACGTTAAGAAAATACTCACAGGTACATTTTGTCTCCAATACACTTATAAAAATAAAGGTTCGCAATTTTAGCCTTTAGCCTTTTATTTCACATTAATAAGATATGTGATGTCTTTAAAAAGTTTTCTTATATGATTACAGGTAAAAACTACCCCGAAGTGTTAAAAAATATTAAATTCTCTTCAATATCCTGGACAAAGGACAATAAAGGATTTTTTTACTCTGTAAGCAAAATATACTTTTAATAGAGTGGATTTAAATTAACCTAAGGATTCAAGAAATTAATCCTTTCAAGGCATTAACATACAACCACAGGAAGAGGGTTTTATTGATGTTTATTTTTTTTTGACAAAACTTTATGGATAACGATAAGGTTATTACTTACCTTTAACTCTACCCGTGTTGCCAAATCACAAAAACAATTGCTCTCGTCAATGGTCAACCTGCTTAGCCAATGGTCTTGAGTTATATATCCACAGGGAACAGTTATTTGTTTGATCCATTGATCGCTTTGTCGAGTCTGAATGTTATTTTTTTGTTATTTATGATTGTAAACCCCCATGACACAAATTATTTCTTTACTGATTGACTAGCTAAAAAAACAAACAAAATTGATGATAATAAATAAGTTTTAATACATCAACTTAATTTAATATACTACAATATATATATTTTAGCGGTACCCAGAGCAGACTGATAACACGGACGTGAACCGTGACCAGAAGCTGTGCTACCATCGACTTAACACGCCTCAAGAACAAGACGTCGTCGTCGTCGAGTTCCCAAAAGAACCGCTGTGGAGGATGTGAGTTAATTAATGACAAACACCTCTCCTAGCTCGCACAATAGCCAGAATCCAAAAAACAACATTGTCCATATTTGTGTAATATCGTAGGTATCATTGCTGTTATAAAACAGTGATGCATTGTTATGCTTTTTTTTAAAAAACAAAGAGTGGTAAATTTATTAATATGGTCAGAACTCGATCCAGCGGTCCCTGGGACGCGGTTGTACCCAAACAATGAATTTTTATATCACTATTAATTTAAAAAATTAAATCGTATCGACCGACAAAGACTAAAAATTTAACAAAAGCAAGACCGTAAGTATAGCTCCTCTCCCCACACCCCAGCTACGCGGAGGTTTCAGACTGCGGGCGTTATCTGCTGGTGTATACGGCGCTCAGCACTCGCGACAACCTGTTGTTCTTTGCGGACCTGTCGATATCGTCGCTCGTAGGCCCGCTGCCGCTCACGCAGATCGTACACAAGTTCGAGGCCGACTACCAGGTAACATGTCCAGATGGGCACACGTATACACATACTCGTACACACCTGCGTGTGTGATTATACGTTTGTTGTAGTTACATATGCGTCGAGTAGTCATACCGAGCTTGTCTTGTCTATGAGCTAGAGGAGCCGTTCGATGTCTATAATGAAAAAACTATTGTTTTAAAAACATTTTAATCGGATAATATATATTTGTATTTATAGACAAAAGAGAAACCTAAATATTGTTATCAATGGTTAATATTATATTACATGATTTGTTTAACTTGACGTTAGACAAGGTTAGAAGAATTGTTCATACGGTTGCCAATTAGAAACACATTTTGAATTTGTCTTTCTTAATATTGTCAAATTTCTATTTACTTTCAGTATGTTACCAACGAGGGTTCGATATGTATATTCCGCTCCAACAAAAACGCACCCAATTACAGGCTTATAAAAATAGATTTGAACAACCCAAGCGAAGAGAACTGGGGCACGTTAATACCGGTAATTTTATAAAAAAAAACATTAATTAAAAACACTAAAGATATAGTTATACTATGATATGTAAAGTTAGGATAAATATCACAGTATTGAACGAAAATTATATTAACATTTTAATATTTTATTTTCTCTACCGTTTGTTGTGGTTAACGCACGTGTTAGTAAGATTTTAGTGTATTGGTATACTAACTTTATTATATTGCAATTTAATAATTATCTCTTAGTTAAAATATCTTAATTTAGTTTTAGGTAATAGAATTTAGTTTAAAATGGATGGGAATCCGCCTAAGCACCCGGACCCTGGAGGTTGTGACTGTAATACGCAGATCTTCTTTTTTTTTACGTCTAAAGGTCGTACTTATGACTACGCCCCACTCTTTGAAAGGATGTCATGTGATGTTTGACTTTCTTAAACATAGAAGATGCGACATATATATATCTTTTCTCGCCTATTCCAACTGTGGCTTAAAGACCTTCACAGACGCGTCATGGTGGTATCAACATATGTTGGTATCAACGTATTACTTCTTCACCACAAAAAAAATCATAACAAAATTTGCAACGTAAACTCTTGCTTTTTTTTATTAGATCCTTTTTACTCATCCCTCACTCGATAGCCCTAGGTTCTATTTTACTGTTGATATAGGACTCTATTGTTCTTATTTCGGTCGTGGTTGAACTTGTTGACTTTAGGTCAACAATTTGATTGACTGAATTAAAAGTATTGGTAGCAACATAATATCTGTTCATTTTACTTGTTCCCAAGTCGCTAAAGATTTCTTACATCATAAAGTTTTGAAACTTTCTAAATTAAAATCACGAATTCCTTTAATATAACATGAATGGCCTTAATAGGAGGAGTTTCTGTTGTCATATCTAGGGTGTAACTTGTTCAAGTATGAGCTATACAAACTTCTATATATTATTGTTATGTATTTATGTCTAATAGTAAGTCAAGGTTTCCTCTATTATTTTTCAAATTCGATAAAACCTCTTCAATCAATTAATCAGATGGCTCTGGTCTTTAGTCTAGATTCCCAGACACTCTGGGATCCGAGGAATGAAAATTATTTATTTACGTACCTCTATTAAAAATATTTAATACTTTAATTTCAGGAACATCCATCCGACGTATTGGATTGGGCTGCTGCAGTCGACAATGACAAATTGGTGATCCACTATATTAGAGACGTTAAAGTAAGTGGTTTGTCATGAAGTGTTTATCACAAATATGAATTCAGGTGGTAAAGAACTTGTATATAATTATTTATATATTATTGCTTAAAAAAATGCTATTCAATTTAAAAATTAGTTAATTTTCAGAGTGTACTTCAATTACACAGCATGAAGACCGGTGATATGATACAAAACTTCCACCTGGATATCGGGTCTATAGTGGACTTCTCGGGCAAGAAAAAATTTAGCGAGATATTCTACAAATTTAATTCATTCCTTACTCCTGGGATTATTTATCGCGTAGACTTTAAGAAGAAACCCTATGAACCCACTGTAAGTAATAAGATGAAAATCTCTTTGTTTTATACCTTTTTGATAACTATTTTTGTATATTTTCTTACAACTCTAAATTCAGGTATGCATTTTCGTCTTATTGTTCATTTTACAGGTGTTGAGAGAAGTAAAAATAAATGGATTCAATGCCACTCAGTACGAGTCTAAACAAGTTTTTTACTCCAGCAAGGACGGCACCAGGGTCCCCATGTTCATAGTTTCGAAAAAAGTATGTCCAAATACTAGTATTGTTGTTGTGTAACGCTTGCCTGACGACCGTGTCCCTCCAGAACCTCCCCCGCGACGGTTCGCGGCCCGCGCTGTTGTACGGATACGGTGGCTTCAACGTCATCATACAGCCCACTTTCAGCATCTCGCGCCTGGTCTTCATGCAGGACTTCGATGGGACCGTGGCCATCCCTAATATCCGCGGCGGTGGCGAGTACGGCGAACGCTGGTACAACGCTGGCCGACTTCTCAACAAGCAAAACGTATTCGACGACTTCATTGCGGCCGGCGAGTACCTGGTGCGTGAGCGCATCACGCGGCCGGACCTGCTGACGATGCAGGGTGGCTCCAACGGTGGCCTGCTGGTGGCAGCCTGCGCAAACCAGCGCCCCGAGCTATTTGGTGCCGCCGTGGTGCAGGTCGGCGTGCTCGACTTGCTGCGCTTCCAGAAGTTCACCATAGGCCACGCCTGGGTGTCCGACTACGGCAGCTCGGATAACAAGACGCAGTTCGAATACTTGCTGAAGTACTCGCCTCTGCACAACATTCAGCCGCCCGATAATGGTCCGTGAATACTGAGCGATGGAGCCGCATCTTATTATTTTATTTGATGCTGATAAAAGTTGATATGATGATATATGTTACGGTCACGTGAAAATATTATATCTAGTTATATCTAATTAAATTTAATACACGACTTAGCACAAAACATAAATTTAATAAGTTAGAGGATGGTACTTATCCTTTATCTTGCCCGTACAAACCACATTCGAATGGCTACCTCTTAGGTCCACCGACAAAAATGATTTAACTCACTTTATCTAATGTGAAAAATTTATATTGCACAATAAATTGAACATATGGTATATACCGCAGTGAGTCGCGCTGAGTATCCCGCCACGCTGGTACTAACGGCTGATCACGACGACCGCGTGGTGCCGATGCACTCGCTGAAGTACATCGCCACGCTTCAGCACGCCGTGCGCAATACGCCCCAGCGCTGTCCGCTGCTCGCGCGCATCGACACCAACGCGGGCCACGGCGGGGGAAAACCTATCGCCAAGATTGTATGTACACACCGAGAACTAGTTATGTGATATTATGCGCAGAGTCTAATGCGTTACTAGCCTTAATTTCGACTAACCAGCTAATCTCTGCATGTTTTCCACTTTCTTAATAAATAAGCATTGATTTGGCCATAAAATAATTATTTCAGTTTTATTTTATTTTTTCAGATCGCTGAGTACACGGACATCCTGTGCTTCCTGGTACAGACACTCGGAATTAAGTTTCAGAAGTAAAACTGAGAACTGCCATACAGTATATACAATATAATTTATTGCACTGAAATTTGAGATAACAAAATAATATTATGTACATATAAGCTTACCATTCCCACAAACATTGTTCTTGTGATATGGTCTATTCTATATCCTTCATCTGGTATATGTATATCTAAATTCTAATCTAAATCTAATTAAGGATTAATAAAAACTCCAAAATTTAAAAAATATATAATGATAAATAACAGTTTTATTTATTAACATTGTTGGTTAACAACTGACCAATTTGTTATATTAATCTGTTTATTTTTATAACGATATTTATAAACACTATATTTTGACAAGTTATTACTAGTGATGGTTAAATAACTTGTTTATTTTCTTTAATATTCAAATAATTTCTGTTTGTTTCGATGTATATATATTTTCACAAAAAAGTACAATCATAAGTTTCACATCATACTGATTTTTTGAGTAAATTAAAAAAAAACCTATGTACTTTTTCTTTCGGTTGACTGGGTATTTTCTACATTTTCAATGTAATTTTGAAATATAAAAAACATATACCGCAGGATATTCATATATATCTTATTCTGGTTAAACATTATTAATGGTTAAGTTTTGTTAAGACTACAATTTTAAAATAGTACAACGAATTATACGATTTCTACAAAAATCCTAAAAAATCCCTTTTTCAATCAATTTCAGCGTTCAGTGACAAGATTAACTCATTTGTGTTTATGTTCTTAACTTTTTCAATATTTGTACGATTAATTTGATCACGCTCGTAGGTTGATAACAAGCGCCTGGACATTTCGTATTGTTCCCATGGCTTCTAAAACATTCTACTACGAAATAAATTTTGAATATTTATCAAGAAGTTAATTTGTGTCACCGTCATTAGTGTCGATTTCTGTGTAACAAAAATGACATTCAATGTTTGGGTGTATAATAATATTATTTTTATTTATTGTTCTAATTAAATATTTTACTCAAAATACTGTTAGGTTTTATTCCATCTTAATATCTGTTTGCATACTTCAATAAATTTAAATTCTTTAATTATAATCGCAGTGGCTTTTGTTTATTTTGTTATTGTAAAAAAAAGTGTCAGTTTAAATCAACTTGTGCAATCGACCCGCCGGTGGTCATTTTTTTCTTCATGTTAATTTTTGTGGACATAAGTACAGAGCAGGCTGTTAATAACTTATAGTAGTTAAATAATGTGCTGAATTTATTGAAATATTTTATAATATAATTTCATTTTTAAAAAAGTACTCTGTAGATTTCACTAAATACTTATATATGTGGAATGAATTTAGATAGTCTGTGATCTCTGACTTTTGTTTTGATTTCATTTCAAAATAATAAATATTATCGGTCTGCATTGATAACTCTAGTTTCTATCGCAAATTCTGTATCACATTTTTGAAGGTGTTAACTATTTTAAATGAAAAGTAATACTTGATTAAATATAATCAACAAAAGTGGATAAGGACGATGGCAGCTATATTAGGCGGCGGATTAGGCGGTTTATCAACAGGTTATTATTTGCTTAAAAATAATATCATTAACAGTAATAATTTAAAAATATGTTTATTAGAGGCCACAGACCATTGCGGCGGATGGATCAAATCCATACGAACAAAAGATTATATTTTCGAACAAGGACCAAGAACTATTAGGCCCAGAGGTCCTACAGGCCTCAATACATTGAATATGTTAGAGGACTTAGGTCTCAGTGAACATATTTCGGCAATAAAACCTGATCATCCTGCAGCTAAAAATAGAATGATATATGTAAAAAATACTCTTCATTTACTGCCCTCCAGTCTAAAAGGTGTATTTCAAAAGAGTGAACCGTTTTCTAAACCTCTTATTTATGCCGCTTTTAATGATCTCAAAAATCCTCATAAAGAATTAAAAGACGATTCAATTTACAACTTTGTTGAAAGGAGGTTTGGAAAGGAGATTGCTGATTATGCTGTGTCTCCTATGATTTGTGGTATTTGTGCTGGAGATGCCAAAGAAATATCTGTCAAATTTCTCATGAAAACACTATTTGAGTATGAACAGAATGATGGAGGAGTCATCAAGGGGCTAATGAAGGCAATGTTTAAATCAAAGAATGAAACAGAAATACAATTAAGTGATTTGGCTAAGAGAGCCCAAGACGAAAAGTGGAATGTTTATACAGTTAAAGGTGGTCTTCAAACAGTTCCTACAGTGATGAGGAAGTACCTCCAAGATAATAATGTTGATTTATGCTTAAACACTAAAGTGGATGAAATAGAGTTTATTGACTCAAGCTTGGTAAGACTCAAAAAGGGAAATGAAGTTATGACTGCTAATCATGTTTACTCCTCAGTGCCGTCACATGTTTTAGCCAAATTGGTTATTAAACAGCATCCAGAACTGTCCAAGATTTTAAATGATATTCCATTTGTGACTGTCGGCATTGTTAATCTGTATTTTGCTACAGAGAAACCGTTAATAACACCAGCATTTGGATTTTTAGTACCACCAATAGAAAATTCCCCTATTTTGGGAGTAGTGTTTGATTCATGCTGTATTCCAGACCAAAATGGCACAGTTCTGACTGTCATGTTAGGAGGAAGATGGTTTAAAGATAAGTTTGGACCAAATGTAACAAAAGAACAACTTTTTGATATAGCAACTAAAGAAATTAAATCTATTCTGAAGATAGATGAGAAGGCAAGTGCACATCATGTTAGTATATTGGATAAATGCATTCCTCAATATGTGATAGGACACTATGAGCGAGTAGATATGATAAGAGAGTATATATTGAACAATAATTTGCCAATATCACTGGTTGGCAGTAGTTATGATGGTGTGGGTATAAATGATGTTATATACTCAGCAAAAACTCAGGTTGAAGAAGATATTAACTAGTAGGATACAATTTTGTTAATAGGCTTTAAGTTCGGGCTTGTCTTCCATAGTTTATTGTTTACCAAATGTTGACTTACAAACATATTGTTTAATTTAAATAAATTATTACTTTTTTACGTAAAGGGTTTATTATTCATTTTTGATGCATATTCTTCACAATTTAAAATCACAAGAATCTTGAGTCTAAAAAGTCAGGCTTAGATATTTTGGAAAGAAATAAAGATGTAGAAAGTTTTTAAAAAACTTTAATAAGCAGTTATTATAGCTGGGCTTACACTGGGTGTTTGCTTAAGTACAAACAGGCTAATATTAATTCTTGTGTAAAATGTTTACAATTTAATTAAATGCTTAGTTGAAAGCAAAATTGTCTTTTTGTTAACATAAAGCTGTGTTTTAAAGAAAATAGCAAGGCAATTTGAAAATAATCTATGAATTTATTATATAGTACTAATATAATCTCACATTTTATAAAAAAATGTGATGCATAATTGCCATATGTATCTCTCTGTTGCCCATACATTGATATTTTAAACTAAAGCTTATTATATATTAACAAATTTTAAATGTTTTAGGCACAATTTTACATACAAAATGCAATAATAAAAATGACAATATGCAATTACTCAAGATTTTTGCATTATTGTTTTCTAGCAAAGACTTTGCATTCACACTTGGTAAGCATCATACCTCTTATATTTTTTGGAAGCATGGCATGGATGCGAAAATTTGAGATTTCAACATGTAATATCTTATCTTAACCTAATATAATATTTCTATATATGCAATATAATTTAACTTAAAAATAACATTACTTAAAATTAAATTAAAATGAGTAGCAAATTTAGTAAATAGGTTTTATGTGCAAATATAAAATTATTTTATGTCTTTGCCGGGTTTAAATGGCAACTCGAGCGACTATAGTCTTTTGGACTATTTCATCCCAGAAGAACACATATGTTTGGACGAATAAACAATAAAATTCAAGGGTCGAATTTCATTCATACCATATAACCCGAAAAAGCCGATGAGATGGGGTATCAGAGCTCTAGCTGACTCAACAACAGGATACATTTTAAGCAAGGTATTATACCACATTTTGGCGAAATCCAACTCAGTGGGAAGCTCCATATAATGCTAAAAGGGCCAAAAAGGGACTGCAAGGTTTGTTCTGACCGTAGCATGCCTGAAGGGTGGTGAGAAATCACATATTACTGCGATACGTGTCCTGATATACCTAGGTATACCGGTTATGAAACAATGTCCTAGGTGCATACCTAGGACATTGTTTCATAAAATATCATACCAAAACGAATTACAGAGTAATATGGAATAAAGTTTGTTGTTTACAATATATAAATGTATGAATGATAAAACTTTTATTATTTGTGTACGTCTGTTTACTTATAAATATTTTTAAATTTATTTGTAAAGTGATTCCTAAATGTGGCGGAAACCATCTCCAGGTGCCGGTTCGCACGAGCGAAAACGTCCTCGAGTGCAAAGGGTTAATACCATATATTTTTTGTATTAATGCAGTATATTCATCTATAATATTGTTGACAATCGTACAAAATCTATTCGCAGACTTTCCCCAAATCCAAAATCACGGTAGTGTACAAGGTGTGGTCGCTGTGTTGCACCGCCGTGGCCGAGGGAGGCACCGTGTTTCTGTAAGAGTACTGTATCGCAAAGGAGAAATACGCCGGACTCCCGACCTCGGCCGTGGCGTCGGTGGTCACCTTCAGTCTCAGAGCCAGCTTGTTAGACTTCCTCCACAGAATTACACTGAAAGTATTATAATTCAAATAAAGTCAGTATGAATATTCTGACCGTCGGTTATAAACGTTTACTTATACTAAGTCAATAATTTAGTTATGTGTCTATAGTCTGCGAGCGTTCCATGCAAGTGTTTCTTTTTTGATAGGGTCACGGACAAATCTCAAAACGTTTCTTGCATTGGGTACAAATCGCAACCATAATATCTATTGAATGTTATGTTAATAAAACATTAATATTGTGAGTGTTCGTGCTACTGTGTGCGTGTTCGTGTGCATGTGTGTGTGTAGTAGCGCGTGTGTGGTACGCACTCGTCGGCGTCTCCCGGCGGCTCGTCGTCGTACTCGGCGGCGTCGTCGCGCTGCGCCAGTGTGAGCGGCGCGCGCGGCACCAGCGCGGCGCCGGCCCGGCGCGGCGCGGCGGCGCGCGGCACGGACGCGCTCCACGACGGCTCCTACGGGGACCGTTCTGGTCAAAATGTCTCGGAAAACGGGAGATAATAAATATCGGTGCGACCTTTTCTAAATTTAGCGACTTCTCCAGAGTCTTCTCGATGGTCCCGTGCTCCTCCTCGACCTCGGGCACGTCCTCCGGCCGCAGCAGCCGCAGCGTCATCTCGTGCGCCGTCGGGTTGGACAGCTTCAGCAGCACCGCCGACGTGCCTCCCGGCTTGACGGTCTCGTAGGATATTATTTTAACTTCGGGCATGTGGTAGCTGAAAATTGGAAATTTAAATTACGATAAATTTTGTCATAAAGCAAATTTTGCACGGCGGGCCCGTTAAAAAGGTGACTCACAAGGCCAGCAGCTCGATCTTGAACTTGATAGAGCCGGGGTTGTACTCCGGCTTGGTGAGGTTGTGGTCGCAGTCGCGGCAGCGCTGGCTGCGCTTGACGCTGAGCGCGCGCGGCCGCGGCGCCAGGCGGCTGGAGCGCGCCGGCTGCAGCTCGGGGCACGACGCGCGCTGGCACATGCGCGTTACTGGGGGGCGCCACGGTATACTCGGGGGATATTGGATCGACAAAACTACATTTTTGTTTTCTAAATTTAAAATTGTTATTGAATTAGTGTCATTTCATTTCGATGACAGAATCGATCCGACGGAAACGCGACATTAGATATCCATAAAATTGAAACTGATAATATGCGCACACTTACTCTGTGTCAAATTGACCTCCTGTAGATGGTAATCTTCGGGAAGTTCCTCCACTTCGGCGCTGGGTTGACTCGGCACGAAGTTGGTGATGGTCGACGAGGAGCTCTCGCTCGAAGGAAGGCCGGCTATGTTACGGGCCATCGCGCCGGTGAGACCAGTTTTATCCTTAACGTAAACGACAGGTTATTCTTTTATAAGTTCTTAAAAGCTAATAGTATAAATTGCGACATACGGTTAAATTGATATATTTTCCCCGTATTGCGAACTTCTTCCTCTCTTTATCCAACTTCTCTTGTTTTTCTTGTTGGGCGATCGCTTTATAGTAGTCGAGGAGCTGGTTGAACCGAGTCGTGAACGGATTCGTCCTCTCCGGCCAGCCCCCAGATGCTAATAAAAATTAAATAATAAGAAATACAAATCCTATAAAACGGAAATCTATGAAATTGTTAACGAGCATCCCTCACCTACAGGTTGGTCAGGGATGCCCACGTCTCTGGAGGTCCAGCGGCAGTTGAAGCAGGACAGGTAGTACATCTTCTTGAGCGGCTTGCCCTGCGCGTCGCCGGCGGCGGGGTCCCGCGCCATGGTGGCTCGAGTCGACAGCGTGTGGAAGCAGCTGGGACACGCGAAGCAGCTGCTGCAGCGGTTTTTCTTTAAACGGGCTTCCGACGACGGCATGTTTTCCAGGCAGTTCGCACAATAATGGGAATCGACCTGCATTGGTGTTTGTGTTGATTTAAGTTTGTTACCAAAGATCCTATTATTGTAAGAGTTGTATAAACTAAATGAAATCATATAGAAATATAGATGTCTCTTTAAAAAAAATTGTTAATATTTTGTAAATTTGCAATTAATCAGTTAATATTGTCATTAGCTGGGAGATAGTTGAATTGCAGATATATAATGATAGATTTAAATTAACCTTTAAATAGTGTTTTCAAAATTTTTTTGATAAGTTTTGTATATCCAACAGTTTTGGAGTACTCCAAAAACACTAGTGTCTACTGTCTCAAAATAAAAACAAAGCACACACAAATATAGAAATGCAGTATTTGTTATTCTAAGCTGAAAGAAATGGAAGCATAATTATTGGCTATGCTGCAGGAAAGTATTAAAATCTTTGGAAAGGTATGATTTTTCAGACAGCCACATTAAAAACAGACATATTCAAAAGTTTCTTGGACCATTGTGAAGGGCTGCTTGTTCTTGTCGGACCAATTGTTGATATTCGTATAGTGTAAACAAGTGTGTACTTTTGATTTTTATTTGTATTTCTAAATAATATTCTACACATTTGTTTATAAATTTTGTTTCTAACACCTGATGTTAGAAACACGAAAGTTGTCAATTGTTCTAAGATGGAGACCCAGATTAACACCAATTATCACACTTATCTAGACAATAATATAAATTTTAATGTTAATAGGAATTGTAAAACAAGAACTTTAATTACATAAAGTTTGTGTTATGTATACAACCAACTATTCATCAATTTATTTACATATTTAGCAAAGTACAGTTACACAAATCTATAACATAAATTTTATTATTCTGTGGTATATGGAAAGACAAGGATAGTACGGTTTACAGCTTCAATGCCACAAAAAATATCTTAAAAAGTACAAGATAGAAAAGTACCCGGCTGTACTCACGTCATTACTATCGGAATTTGCCCGACTAGTTACGAATCTATTCATGAGCTCTGAGCATGGTGGAATTGCACAGTTTAGCCGGATAATTATATTAAATAGTAGGAAAGTACATTAAACTAAGTAAAATTAAACACATATATTACTTTGGAATACTAAGAAAGGTGAAAAGAATAGAAACATAATTTGACAGTAATTTCAATAAACATCTATTAAAACAGAAAATACATTATAAAAGAACTTACTTCATGGCAAATGCAAAAACCGCAGCGTATTTTTAAGCAATGCCGACAGAAATATAAATTAGTTATAGGTTTCAATTGACCACATGAACAAAAATATTTAACATAATCTGGCTGAGTCAAGTAAGCCATGATATTTGATATTTATACCAAAAAACCTACAATTTACACTATGTGATAGCCAAAAAAGGCTACAAAGTTGACTCAGATTGTATTGAAAAATTTAGTAAAAGAATTGTCAATGACAACTGTCAACGTTATATTGACTTTTCCAAGCTGCGTTCTAGATATGAATGGAGTATTAACGGTATCTTAATACTCATAAAAACATCTATTAGATGGCACAACAACAAAGGTAAAAGTATAAAGAAAAGCGCAGGCACAAAAATGGAATTAATGAATATGTTTTGTTCTGTTTATAAAAAATAAAATTTAAATAATAAACTTAGTTTCGTAGTAGCTTTTCATGTTTTTTTCTAAACTAGAAACAATTATTATAGATTTTCAATATATTTCACCTCGTTTTCAAGTTAGCTAACTTAATATCCAATATAAAGATAAAAATTCTATAAGAAAAGAATAAATATATATAAATTGCTAAATCCTGTAGGATAAATAAACTCCACATAATAGGTTTGATTTACAGTTATGAGATTTTGTGAGTAATTATCATTTAAGGAGCTTTATCTAGCTCAAATTTTCCATGTTGCTCATAGCATATATTTTGTTAGTATTTTATGTAATATCTATTAAAATATCTTTAGACGTATAATTATGCATTATTATAATAATTTATTATTCTATACGTGACTTCTAAAGAAAGTTGTCAGACTAAAATGAGTATTCATGAAGTGCCTTTGCTATTTCCATGCAATAACCCTTTTCAACACTACAAGTATGGTCTGACGTTTCATTAATGCAATGTGTATCCCAATGTGAGCTTTGACAACATCACCGGGATGGGTAAGTACCGTGACCCGAACTAAAATGAGAAAAGACTCTGAGGCAACCAAGAATATGCACGACCTTAAAACTCATGTGAGGCTCTTACAGCTTTTATAACTTTTTATAAGCTAAGTACCCTCGTCCCTGTATTAGACTGTATCGTATACCGACAGTGCAGAGGCCAGCAGAGAGCAACATGCAGAAAAAGACCTCACTTTTTCAAAGATGCTATGTATGCTTGAATTCTGTCGATCGTGTCTCCAGCATCTTAAAGGACAAACATGTGGCATGGTTTTTTCCCTGCGAAAGTTAATATATATCAAAAGAATGTATCTCATTTCTTCTTCCGTTTGGAATTTTAATTAACCTAATATTACATAAATTACGATCGCAGATCACGCTTGTCCTACTACTGTCCAAATGTGAACAAAATTAATGCTTCAATTCATCACACGGAACGGTGTGATGAGAATTAAAAAGATATAACTGTCGGGGATGCCAGCATTATTTTATCACACACAATTTTGTTAAATAATAATTATTTGATAAAAAAGTAAATAATTATTAAATAAAAAAAAATGCCATAATAATTCTTTGTGTTGTTTTGATGTAAAATTTATGTAATATTTTGTAATAACTCATAAATACAATTAAGGTGGAAATTTTCTTTAATGTGGTATCACTAAATGTAGGTTCCTTTTAAGGTATGCCAACAGGAACACCTGACAGGCTGAGTTGCTTTCTAATGGCGTAATATATTGCGGAACGAGGGATCCAATTATGTCACTAGTATTAATTACTATTAACTTTTAGATTCAACCTAATATTGGCGCTTTGATGATATTAAACACATAAAGATAACTAAATGTGTACCTGTAATAAGAATATATGTTGTTGAATATATATATGTTGACCATTGCCTTTTACAAAGATAAAAATATTTTAAGACAAATTATTTGCCGTTGTTTGTCTTTAAAGATAATAGGACAATTATTTAACGAAACCGGTATTAATAGGACAGTAAATAATATTTTTTACTCTGTTAAATAAATATATGAGAAAACCCTTTTTTTTTTTTTTTTTTTTTTTTTCCGTTGGAAAAACCCGTTACGGGTACCCCGTCGGCCCAGAGGGTGACGGCCGGAGGGTTATGTGGGACTACCCGGCAGCATAGAGACCAACGGTTGCCCTCTTCGCCGTAATGGGACGTCACGGGATCGCGTTAGCACACACCGTGACGCCCCGGCGAGACCCCCCGAATGAGGGTGCCCCGAGCAACGTAGAGCACCCTCCAATCGTAGGCCTATGTTAGGTAAGAGGGGTCAATATATGAGAAAACCCTAGCCCAACTAACTCCTACAAAAGATGTTAAAATTAGTAACATGAGTTATTGTTATTATAGATTAATTTACTCTTCGTATTTGTCTGTGTGTAAAACATATTCATAGATAATAATATATGTAAACATCAAATAACTAACGTCTGAATAGAAAATGTCGTCGGATTTTTTTAAAAATATTTTTAACTACTTTTCTTCATTGTGCAAACCCTTTTATATTAGATAAATTTGTTTAAGATACATACAAATTGCGTTAAACAATCACGCCCAAAATAACACTCTCTACATAATTTATAAATAGTTTAGTCTAGGATTAGAAGTAATTTTTTTTGTTGAAAATGACGAATTAAATACCTATATAAGTTCCCATAAAAATGATTTGCACTTGGATATCTTCTAAATTGTACCTATTTATTTTATTTCTAAACGTTTAAAATAAGACTTCTCGCGCTGTCTATACTTTATAGTATTGCTTTCAGTATTATATTTGGCATTGCTTTTATTGATTACATATTATGTCCACGTCATAAAAATAAAAAAGAACTATTGTTATCACAAAGGAAGGAAAAAACCTATCAGTCAATGTCAAACTATAAATTTCAAAAATTGCTTTCTTAATTACAAATAGTCTTATAAGGCTAATAACTTAAAATAATTATTTAAGTGCCTATTAAAATATTGACTTAATATAATCTTTACAATTCCCTACCATTAAACTTAGGCAATAACCATTATGTCATGACGTTAAAGAATCTTATTTTCATAAAAAGTTGATTAGTGAGTTTTTTTATTTACTTACTAGACGGATACGGCGATTAGTACATTTATGTTTGTTGTTACATGAACACATGGCCCAGATTGTTAAGGATTATTTTATCATGTTAAAGGGGAGTTGAGTATCATTCAATATTTGCAATATTACATTTCATGTAAAAGTTTGGATGCTGCTATCTAAAATTATTTCTATTTTCTATTTGATTTTTTTAAACCACCACCAGACTGATGTCTAACAGTGTGCAAAATTTGAAAATTTTCGGTTTGGTTATTTTTTGAAAGTTTTTTATTGATGCTTACACTAAGGATGCAAAAACGTCTCATAGAGAGCTATGCTCGCTTCACTCAATAAAAAATAATACATTTAACTTATAATAATCGTAGGTTAAGAGGAAATTATAACACTATTTTATAGTAAACTTGAATTTGTAGTAGGTACATATCGAGGGTTAAATAAAAATAAAATTGTTTGTCAAATTGGATTATAAATAAAATTTTCTTCGATCTTTACAATTTTAAATTTCATATAATTCAATTTACATTTTAAAGTCATTTAATTTACCCGATGTTTCGAATACAGTAATAGTGTAAGATGGTAAGTTGTATGTAAAAATTCTATAGATAGTTGATACTTCGTGTGTTAAGAAATAAGAGCTGTGCCATTACTTCCACTAGATGGCGTTGTCCTTATTTCATGTAATACAGCTTACGATAACGCGATCCAGTTCATTCCTCATTCAAGTATTCGTACTCGCCACTCATAGTCAATAAACTTTCAGGACGGCGTTTATGATCTATTCTGACATAAAAAGAAAGCGTCTGCAAATATATGTAAGAGTTTCATATTTGTTTTAGCGGCACAGAGTTTTAAAATACGTGTTTTTATAATGGGCTTGGCAAATACAGATTTATGATTTCTTATGTGGCTCGACCCATAAAGAATATGTTTGATAAAAATTATGTATATTTGAGATATTTTGTGTTTTCGCTTTATGAATCGTCTGTGTTTTATGAACCCATTGTGTAAAGCAATGTCTCTTCAGCCGGCAGATTTATTTATTTGATTCAGCTACAGCTACAATGGAGATACCGACAGCAGTTTACCGACGTATAGAATAAGAATAGAACTTCAAATTGTGTCTAAAATGCCATATAAATTTGATTGTAGACATGTTAATAATAAACAAAGTCATGTCGTGACATGACTTTATTCATAGTTACATAAACAGTGTTAAATATAAATAAATGTTTCGGTACATACAATGCGGCTTATGGTATTGCTAAATTTTTATATTTTTATATTTTCATTTTTATATTTTTTAACGACAACAGCATTAAATTGTTAAACCTTTTTACAAGTCATAAACTTATCATATATATAAATATATAATATTCATATATAACATAGGTTAGTGTAGTCAGTGCATCTCAAAGAATGGAAGTATGAAACCGCAATGATAAATGATACCAACTTTTAAACCAAAGTATTCAGAAAAAACAAAACATAACATTAAAATGAAACTATTTTTAAAGAATTTAATTTGAAAATTAAAATAATAATTATAATTGATAATTATTATTTTAATGTTTAAATGAATTTAAACACGAAGTTTCGAATGCTTTGCAGCAATCGTGTTTAAGGGAAGATGAGAAGTGTCTCAGTAATCTTTAAACTTACAGAAAAAAATATAAAAAACACATATAACAGATTAAGCTTAATAAAAAGGCCAATGAATATTTTGTGATATTTTTAGAAAGCCTTTTCATTGCCTATTTCTACTATTTTTCCTTATTTTATATTCTGATAATACTTCGTTGGTACACATTATAAGCAGAAATTATTAAAAGCGGTTTTCAATAAGATAAAATAAGTAAAAATATTTACACACATGAAATTTTAACTATTAATTAAATAACTGCACTAAGCACTACAAATATATTATGCAGAGACCTCCAATCTACAAGTGTTAGAACGGTAATAACTTATAAGATTTTGGAAAGTCATATCCGATAACTACAGCACGAGGGGGTCAACTCAACATACTGGTCGGTCGATTGATTATTGACACTAATTAGAAGCGGGGAGACTTCACCGGAAAGGTCGTAACATTGATATCGTTATTAAGCAATGGATGGCGCTCAGCGCACTCGCGCGCATGCGCTGACATTTTCCCGCCAAGCGCTATCCACGCTACCGCGCTGTCAATAGTTATTATTATTTTTAAAATAATATGTTTAACTGTTGAATATATTGTGATCAGGTGTATTGTGTGTTGGGATGTATCATCATGTGGGTGGTCGGACTGCTGTTGTTGGCTAGCGAAGTTACAGCTTTCAATTTTAGCTTCGTATCTCTAAATGATGTGGTGAGTATTTTGTTATTATTGTAATATAACTTTATATGATTATGGGCAATTACATAAATTTGATAATTTAATAATAATAAATGGACATTAAATATTAATTGTCGTTTAGTTATAAGTTTGTTATATCATTTATATTATTAATATACGAAGCGCGTACGCTCGCTGTGTCGCGGCCCTGTAATATGTAAATTATCGTATTTATTTTGAATTACAATTCATATTGTTCTTGTTACATGTATGTTATACAATATATATCTAATTATATAAGCCTATCCTGATTTTTATATAAACGTTTTTGTGTAGTATATTATTAACAAAAATGTTAACTTGCGACTGATTTACTGCTGTGAGACGTAATAACTACAGGAGGCAATACCTATTTCGCATTCGGAGTCGAAAACTTTACGATATTTAAAAATATTTTTAATTAAAAAATATATCAATTCAAAAAGAGATACTACACATTGGTAGATATCACCTTAGTAGATTTTTTATCTAAATAATAATTTATAATAACCTCGACAAGACTATTCTATATTTTTTTGTTTATTGAAAATTCTAAGAGGAATTTAAATTTTTTGATTATGTCTTAATAAGTGATTTTAATGTTAAATCAATTTTTGATTTCACATTAAATGAAAGATCAATCCTACACTAAAATTAATAACTTTAAGGTCTCACGCCTATAATCGTTTTAAAAAAAAACATAGTATGAGAATGAGTAGAACATTAGAAGAAGAAAACAAATCTTTGATTTAAAAACTTTGTGTTGTGTATACTTTTATAGTGTTTTATGGGAATAAACATTTAGATTTTTTTTATTCCTATAATTAAACTAGTCCTAATTTTTTCTAGATCTTTATTATTTTAATAGCATTTCATGCATTAACTTACATTCGAACAATAAAATTTTTGTTTCTTATACCCGTTACAATATATTTACGCTGAGAAATAAATTTATCAAGAACTTTAAAAAAAGGTACTTTTTAATTTCAATTAAAGAGGCAAATCAAATTTTATACTAACAGCCACCCTTCTAATATTAAATATTATGATTAATTAATATATTCCTTTAAACTGTATAGCTCTTAAACGCAAAGCTTTAAGCACAAGTTCCAGAAGTCGGCATATATATATTAGCTTAGTTATACTATGCTGTAGGTACAAACGCCTTTGCCTGATCAAACTACTCTCCGACCAGTAGATATATACACAAAATAGAATTAATATGAAGGCTATTTTTCATGATCCCCGATTACTATTATATGTAATTATTCGGAATTTGCCACAATATTTTCGAATCTATTCGGGGTTCTTGTTCATTGCTTGGAGCACGACAGAATCGCGTCGTGTACTGAAAATATCGATTATTTAGGTTTATTATATATAACCAGATTCCGCCCGCAGCTTAGCCCGTAATGCTTTCAGTAATGGAGAATTTTTTGGTCATTATAAAAAGTGTGTTATTATTATTATTGGCCGACCGCCCAAAGATTTGACCTTATTAAGTCAAGAGTCATGGGTCATCCAGTCAAATGGTGTATATTTAAACCAATATTGGAACCAGCTTTGGCACACGAACCACCAATATCCAACGAATTGACTGCACAAGATTTGTTAGGAAATGGTAACCGTGAGTGCATTGCGTCAATTACTTATAAGTTTGATACTGTTTTGTAATTTGATTAGGAAAGTGATCTTCACTTTTGATAGCCTTGGTTTACTTAGTTTGGTAATGTTATTAATCTTATATATTAATTCAGGAAGCGATTTCGTTGGCACACTGTAGCTCGAGAACCACTAAAGGGAAAAATATCGTTGATGGCTCAAATCAAAGGTCTCATTATGCTACACTGCTGAAAAATAGTGACAACTCTCAAATCTCATTAGCCTAATTGCAGTAATTAGTCAAAAAATTAATTTTTCCCATAGACTTTGCATGGGGAAATTTTGCGCGCGCTTTTTTAGTAGCGATCTTTTGGCTTTGTTCCCAGCCGCACGCTGCTAACTAGTCATTGTCTTAATAGTAAAAAAAATTAGTCATCTTAACAGTAAAAAAAAATTGTTTATCCGAGAGGTGAAACTGCAAGTAACAGCAAGTTTTAAAATATATGTCATAAATTCAGTATTTGTATAATAAAAGATAAATATTAAATTTATAAGACTTATTGAGCTGAACGAAGCGAAGCTCTTTATCGGTCAACTTGATCAAACTTTATCCGTTATTTCCTGATACACCGATCAAGCTATACTAACCAAATTTGGAACAGTTGATGCTTGACAGATTTTGGAAAATGTAATGGTAGATTAAAAGTAATTTGCAATTAATTTTATTTTTAACTGAAACGTTCTATTACACGCGGATGGTAATATCTTATGACTGACTTATGTATTATTATTTTTAATTGCAGACTGGGGAAATCGTATTAAACTAAATTTTTTTCATTTTTGTTGTTTGTTGTTTCTCTCTTTTAAGAGAGATACGCTTAGCTTCCCCCGCCTGCATGCTGGCGGCCCTTGTATATATTTGTTGTGTGTATTATAATTTTTAGAGTGTATTTAAATATACGACATATTTGCTAATTTCATGGCGTTATGACGCCACAAAGTTTTATGTTTCCATAGACATGCCTCACAGTTAACATTCATTATGACCAGTGTATGTTCCTTTTACTATGTTTAAATAAGACGTTTTATAGTTTGTTTCGTGTTTAACTGGTAACTCAGTTTTAACAAGTGATGTAGAGAAACATAGAGTTACCTCTAACTAGATAAGGATTTCTAATATCATGAGACTCGGTAAATTAGAGATACGAAGTATTTTCTTAGATCTTCACGAGTACACATTTAAAATAAAACTATTTTTACGGATTAAAACTCGCGTATAATTTGGTTACATTTTGATTTTAACCCAACGTTTCGAATGCTTTGCAGTAATCGTGTTCACCTGAGTAAGTGTCCGATACGTAACAGATTATGAGATGTGCATTAATTGTATAGAACCACTTCAATGATAGCTGCCTACGACTAGTAGCTGCCCGCGGCCCTTCTTCGTAATATAAAAACATCACCAGTCTGGAGTGTATATACTAATAATGTTTGTTTTAGCATCCTAACATATTTGATATATATTATGATTGTTAATCTATTGAGTTCATAGAAAAAGGTTATCCCCAAAAATTTTTTTCTTGTTGTCGCAAAATTGCCCAATATGGCTATTTTCTTTTAATAAAACGGCTTACAAACAAATAGTATTTCACTTTTGTTTATATATACATATTGAAAGGGAATTCGTGTAGCCACATTGAAAGCTAACACATTGTATCTATAAAATATCATGAATTAAATTATAGGTAATAAATTATAGTCGATTCGTTCATCGTGCAGATAATATTACCATCGCTTAACATCTGGTGAAGGGTCAAACTGTACCACAGTATACATATACATAGAAGTCTGTTAATTAGTGGTAACTCTTCGTTTTTATATAATTGTTACAAAAATCAAATCAATATTTTATGGATATAGCTTTTTTATATTAATTAGGTAAATCAATGAGCCTATACTATGTTTCAAGAAAACTATAAGTAACTTCATTTTTTAAGATAAACCCGAAATTTCGAGTGCTGTGCAGCAAACGTGTTCGCGGTAAGACGAGATGATGGTGTCTGGACACAATCTGTTTGTCTGACCATGCTCTTTGACTTCTACAAAATTTTGATAAATTGTATTGTAAGTGTAATAAATAAAATAAATTAATTAATTAATTATGTATGTAATAAATAAAATAAATAAATAAATTAATTAATTAATCATCTCGTCTTAAATCCATAAAATAGTTTTATTGAAATGTGTAGTATTCGTGTAAATGTTATGAATCTATACTATGTTTTTAATACATTCAATCCATCTAATAAATATCGATCAGAGACCAGTATGGTTCGAATGTGCTCTATTTACCTGTTACTTGCGTCACTTTTACAAACCTGTATGTATCGTGCTTTATGGTAAAGGTCTATTTGGTTTTATATTAAATAACATTAAAAATATACTATAGTTAATATTACATAGGTTTTATTTTATTCTAGCGGTTCCTAGCGGTTCTTCCTGCGTACAAACGTTTTTTTATACGTCATAATCAGATATATATTTTCATGTCACGTAGTTTGGAAAATTAGCGACTTTAAACAAACAAACTTTTCCGTTTTATATATTAATATAGATCATTTTTACAAATACGTATATATAAAATTTTGTATATCATATTGCGAAATATTGAACAATGTTTGCAAAACATTTATTTAAAGTCACCAGTGAACATGTGGATTGAACGCATTGTGTTTAGAATATTTACGACTTTAAAATTTCTGAGTTTACGATCCTGCTTTTGTTACTGCTAGTAACCGCTTTGTGTTTTAAGTAAAAGTTCTGGCGGTTCGCCATTACTTGACTTGCTTTTAAGCGTTAGAATAGAAAACGTTTTCAGAGAAAAAAGGTTCATTGCTTTTTTTCTTTTCTTTACAAAACTTGACCCTCTTTTTAGTTTTTTAGAAATAATTTTAAGGTTTTCAAGCGGTTATAATTGTTTATTTATGAACTTAAAAAAAATTAAGTCTACAAATAAGAAGATTGCAAATGGTATGTATTTGAATAGAGAAATAAGTTATTCTGACACCATTAGAAGAAAATACATATACTATGTGTTTAACATAATTTTGTATATGTTTTATTTTGCTGAGCGAAGCGAAGCTCTGTACCACTCAAATTTTCAACTCTTTGTTACTCTACTCCTCCTTCAATTTACGAGCTACACGCACGAAATTTTGCACACATGCGCATAATGAGCAAAACTCGTTCTGGATTGAAAATCAGCCGAATCATAATTGTAGTTTTCGAGATAATTGATAAAATGTGTCCCATAGAGTTAACATATAGAATGTTTTAGTTTCGCGCGCTGCGTCGCGAGGCTAACCCCGCTTGCGTTAACCTAGTAACATATTAACTCTATGGGATATAATAAAAAACTATCATCACAAATGTCATCAAAATCTATAAGTCCTCAACAACTCTGCCAGTTTTCGACATCCTATCATCATTCGTTTAGGAGAAGTAGCATTAGTAACGAAACACACTTTTGACCAGTAAGAGTTTTGCTTCACTCACCTCAATTAACTGTTTTTCTTATTTTGTTATTTTAGTTTTGAAGATACTTGAAATCCGATTTTCATCTTGCATCATCTTGCATCAGCATATGTATTTAAGTGGATTTAAGTTACTTTTCAAATATGTAATAAATTGTTATATTTACTATAATTATAGTGTAATTAATATTATATAGATGTGCCTATAATAGTAATGAGTATCGGATATCCTTATGACACACGCGACTCTACTTTCGCGAATAACTTGTATCATTACAGAATAGTTAATATGAATTACATTCAGCATTAAAAAATAGATTCAACAAATGTACTAATTGTTGATAATAATGATTAATATATATAAATGATATCATAATTATTGACATTTTTATAAGGATATTTAGTATATGTTTGTAATAACTGAATGAATTCAATTGTGAGTGAATTAAAATTATTTTTTCAGAATGTGTATTAAGTTTTCAAAATTGCATATAAAATTAAGTGTTAAATTATTTAAGTGTTAAATTTAGGAATTAATTATTTTGATATTTTACTTAAGACTTCGTGCTCTAATATTAAAATAAAAAGAGTACAATTTTTAATCGTTTGAATTATATATTATTTATTTTCTTTTCTCCTCTGAGTAAATCAATGATAACTTATGTATGGAACTCAGATTAAAGTGTAAAGAGGGCTTATTTAAGAACTTCTCTAAATATACTCCAACTTAGAGTTGAAGCTTCGTAGCTGACCATACCAAACCATACGCGTGTCTGACAATCACAAAACAAACCCAGGCGTTTTTTTCTTTATTATAATGACTGTTTCTCAAACGTCATTATTTAGAACCATTTGTGACCAACTGGAACCATCGCACGCAATATATTTGAATTTCTAATTTGAGTTAGATATTTAAAACTAGGAGCGCAACTAGACCTCAATTTTGACTCGCTGCGCTCGCAAAATCTCGGTATGAGCGAGGCAGGGTGCAAACAGCACCGAAGTTGCATTTACAAAAAGTCGACGCATTCTAACCTCAACTATTTTACATTATTTTTTTTTTGTTTTTTTTTTAAATGACCACCAGACTGATGTCTATAAGTGTATATGATTTGGAAATTTTCGAAAATACCGTTTTTGATTGATGCTTGCACAAAGGATGCAGAAAAGTCTCTCATAGAGAGCTTCGGTCAATAAAATAAAAATAAATGTAATAAAACTGCCATCAAGACAACCAGTCACCGCAAGCAGCACCCTGCACCAGCATCAAAAACAACATATTTTTTTAACATAACAACAATATATACAAATAAAATCATGCTAAATATTTAATAATTAACTAATTAATATCATACATATTCATTATTTTTGCAAGTTTATTATACATGTCATAATTATTATTATAATTAAACATAACGAAATTAATTAATTCGTTGCTTAAATTTATTCTTCACGAAGTGATGGGTGATGAGCAAAGACACGAACAGACAAACAGGAATAGAGATAAGCAGACCGAACAATAATATACAGACCTATGCATATTATTTTCAAATTAAAAATAATATTTAATTATCCGGCTGTACTCAGTTAAATACTTTCAGAATTTGTCCCACTTGTTTCATACTCATTCGGGGTGCTTATTCCTTATTCCTCCGAACATGGGGGAATCGCGGCGTGAACCATCGGATATAGGATAATTATATATAATAATAATCATCTTAGTAAATACTTAACATACAATTTTAATACCAATGCTTTTTATTTCTGGCTGCATATCACATTTATTAAGTACCATTTAAATAAAAAAAATAGTGTCTTGAATATTATATATCATAATTAGCGTATTAACAGCATTTACACAATATTATAATACGCTTGACCTAGTGTTAGTAGATTGTATAATGTAATGGCCAAATAAAACATATATCTAACCAAATATTAATATAAATAGGTTCTAATAGGTGTTAATATAATATTAGCTGTCTAACGATATATTATATTTTTTTATTATATTAGCTGTTACTCGCAGTACTACTCAAACGAACCATTTTATTTATTAAGACAAGAGGTTTAAATAGCGTAATATTATAGAGCCTAGCCTTCCTCAAGAACCTGCTTATCATATCATATCTAATATTATTAAAGATTTTTGTATTAGATATGTTTAGTGTGATTAAATAGTAATAGAATTAATTATAAAGATCCATAGTTAAATCTAAATCATAATTTCAAACAAGTTATAATTTCTGATGCATAACGACATTTTTATGTATTAGAGCATTTAACCGGTTTTTATATAATTACACTTGTTACTTTCCTTAGAATTGAATATACGTCGTAACCAGTTAGGACATTTTAGACAGATACGTTGACCTCAATCCTGGACTTGTAATAATTTGCTATCATAACTTCGATATCGGTTATTATAAGCTTTGACTTGTTTGTTATAATGTACAAAAGCTTTCCACAAACATTGTAGATTGACGCATCCTAGATTCCAAGTTTCTATTCTAGTGAGCCCAGTCAGGTGATGAGCACAGACAGAAGCGAAATTATATTGTGTGACACTCGGCACAAATTTATTTGATGAGACCTTTTCTAACAATTTTTTTTTAACTATGGGAAATTCTTTATGTATATCGCCCCACCTAGGGGAGAGCAGAGGCGGTTATATGGGACTCGCTGGCATAGTGGGCACCAGGTTACCTATTAAACCCAACTGTCGCCTCCAACGCCGTGGTATCGCTTATCTCAAACATCGTGACGGACCTTCCTTCCGGGATAAACACAACCAATGATGTAGAATTTATTTAGATGTAAAGTAGTAATTAACGTTATCATAAATAATTTTTTTAGTTATCCTTAGTTCCCTCTGATTGCGACCAGGGGGCCCCTTCCTGCCAGGGGCCCTTGGTCTTTAGCCGCCATGCCACCGCAAGATACCACAGACAAACAAACAGAGAGGCACAAAAATAAAAACTAATGTGTAAATATAATTGTCATGTACACGAATATAATACGAAGTACTTATTAGATTCTAAGGAAAGGCCCTTGTTTATAGTTTATCTTTTAAATGTTGGTGGGTAATCGAAAATTTGTATCAAAAGAAAATATTTACAACTAGTTATATATCTTAACTTTTCGGACAAAAATCCTTGATAACTGATAAATTTCCGCTAGACACCAGATTAATACTAAGTTTCTCAATGGATTAATCTGACCACATTCTAAAGCTCAACTCGCAGCTTCGGTTTCGTAAACTTTAAACGGTAAATAATTTTGTAACCACATAGTATTTATCGTTTATATCATTTAGACATTATACATGCAATAGCCAAATAATTTATATTATTTTTTGTAGTCAACTATATTATATAATAAATATTTATTCAATAATTTTCTACAATTTACATTTATTTTTATTTTTGATGTAATTTATAATATTAACAGAGTAAAAGTTATTTCGTATTGATTTTCAAACTACGTATTACCTCACTTCTAATAATTTTAATAATAAAAGATTATTTGAAGATGCATAGATTCAGAAACACTTTATGTAACAAACGAATAGTGAAATATTAATGATGTGAGGACCTAGTTACATGTTTTATATGTTACGGCAGATGAATAAGAAGACGGTCTAGATGACAAGAAGTTATCGCAGCATAATATACGGTATGATCTTTAGGGATCATGAGTCTAAGAATATCGACGTAAGAAAATGTGTTACCTTCTATTAAAAATAGACTGTATGTTTTTCTATATGCCATTGATAAAAGCAAATTCAACCTCTTTTTTAAGTCATGAAAACAGCTACTCTTAAAACATAAAAAATTAAATTGCTTTGAGTTTTCCGTTATTTTCTGTAAATTACTATATCATCTTTGATAATTCTAATGCCAACAAAATGAAATAAAATTTGTTTTTTTTTGTTCAACAGTTTTGGTGTCGATGAAGAAACGATAAGTCAACTTCTATCAAATATCTCTGTTTTTGTTATTACAGGTGTTAATTCAAACATTGAAATAACAAATAGTATGGAAGTGATAGTTGTTCTGATGTCTATTTCTTAAGATGGAAATGTCAAAAGTAGGTTTTAGACTTATTGGATAAAAATGGATAATAAAAGTTAGTTCTATGTGCCTGAAATGTGTATGTTTTCTTAAATTCTGAGTGTAACCTGAATAATTTAATAAAACATAATTATATTTACCCTGTGTTCTAGTAAAAAAACAGGTTTGAAATAAACTCTATCCGGTACTACGTTAGCGTTTAAAGTCAATAAATCGCATTTAAAAAAAAGTTAAGAGTTCTTTGCCCAAGCATCATTAAAAAAATAATCATAATTTTACATAATACCGGCAACATCAAACAATTTAAATATTTAAGAATACACAAGGGAATCGAGGTTGAGGTGCTGAGCGTAATTTTGATAGGGCATGCGCACGCGCACCCGTAACTTTCCCATTATTCGTTCAATGAATCGCGATTAGATGTGTTTTGTGTGCGCAACAACTCTTGCGATACTTACACTCTTCGTGATATAAAATTCGTTCTGGGTCACACTAGCAATAGTTCTCAGTTTTGCGATGTTCGCATTTTGTTTAGTTTAAGCTTAGTAGGTCGTTTGGCGCTGTTATCCATAGTTACACAATGCATGTCCTATTAAACAATGTCACTGTGTAGAATCAAGTCACGGACAGACGATGCAGACGTGTGGAAATTTTATATTATTTTATATATTTATTAAAAAAATAATTAATTTGTCATTATTATCTTTCAGAATATCGTTAAAATTAATAAATTCAAATAGCCAAAAGGCGTATGACCTTTAGTTACGTATCGCAATGTTTTTTGGTATCTTCATGTTAGAATTAGGTTTATTATTTGACGCAATGATTATTATGATTACTACAGATCTAGAGCTAGCGTGCAACGAGCTGTAACAAGGTCGAGGATGATCACGTTCTTTACTTTCTCGGTCACAAATGTACGAGTTCTTATTCAGATATCAAGTATGAGTTTCATCATGTGTAACTATGTATAACAATTATTCCCAAATTTATAAACTCATTTCATTATTTTAAATTTAAATATTATATTAATCTGAAATATTAAATAATGTTACATATAGATATCATTATCTGTTATAGTTATCATTATTAAAATTAAAATAAAATTGAATACAACCGGATATTTATATGTAATAGTTATGGATCAGCTAAGTCTTATTACAAAAATAATAATCACGTATTATATTAATTTATGCATGATATATGTTAACAGGCACATACATTGTTTTTTAATAAACCGTTTTCTAACCTTTCAAATTGAGTAATCACTGTTTGCTCAACACGTATATGCCGGGTTAAAAGTAATTTAAACAACACTTAAACTATTAGCTAATATTCAAAAAGCATAAGCATATGACAAATTGTTTTACGACAATCATTCATTTTGTCTTAAGGTCTATTGAGATATCGCTGAATGATGTAAGTTTAGTAACTTTGTACCCGAGATGGCCTGTTAGAGATTACTTTGACGTTTTGTCTTATGATTTGTTTAAATTAGTTATATTTTTATATTACATAAGTACACACTCTCTTTGAGAACTTATATATTATAACTTAACGTATTATTGAGATGAAATATGTCTTGATATGAGAATACTCTTATAGTTCTTTTAGGAAGTATTATTAAAATTATTTATCGTCACGGTATTTACTCTTTAATAATAATTAACTCATTATTGACTTACACACTGTTAGAGTACAATGTATGTATATCACAGGAAACTAAAAGTACTTATTCCTTACACATTGTTATAGTAATAGCCTAGTTTTTCGAAATTAATAAGTACCAAGACAATTTAAGAGTATGTCCCTAGTAATAAAATGCCGCGTCTTTTCTCAATTCGTTACATAATAGAAGATTATATAATAGAAGCACTTACATTTTTTGATCTTACCGTCATAACAAAGCACAGTATTGCGTCTATTTTGCGAAACAAATGTCGACGAAAACAGCAAAAGCTTTAAATGATACTGAATATGTAAATATAAAATATTGTTACGAAAAATGTTATAGGTCTTTGAGGATTACCTAATCTTAAATTTATTTTTTTTTACTATTATTTAGGTACTCATATACTTTTGTTTTTCATTTAATAATTTATCTGTATATTTTCTAGTGGCACGTCCACTATCCGCTTCGCAAGTCAAATGTCCGCCGGCAACGCGCGTTTCCCCCGTCCATGCCATTCCCCTGCCAGGACTCAGTCCCCTGGGGTCGCAGCAAGGAGGTGCCCACCTCCGTGCATCGTTTGAGACCAGGGGATATAGATGTCGTGGCGGCTATTGGAGACTCCCTGGTAGCGGGTAGTGGGGCTTTAGAAGAATTTGCACTTGGTGCCCTCGTTGAATATCGGGGAATTTCTTGGTGTGCTGGTAAGTCCTTATTGCTAAGAAACTTAGTAGTATTTCCTTAACTTAGCAACTTACTTATTTTATAGCTTAATACGAGATAAAAACACATTTATATATCAGCAGTCGAAGTGATAATACGATAACAAAGAAACACGATGTAAGAGACGTCATCAAGTAAGTGCCTTTACTTAAAACTCGACATCGAAAAAAATGTAAAAAATTTGATAAAAATGTAGTGCTGACAGGGCGAAGAGTGACCGACAGACGTATAGCTGAGCTTCTCCTATGGCAGCATTCAAAAGATTCTTAATTATGAAAAATAAATGAAAAAGGTCTCTGCGCATAGGGTACTGAAAATGTAATATGAACAGCTAAAAAAAATTTGAATTGACATTTCAGAGGCCCATCTTGAAAAGAACTAAGCTGACATAGATTTTTTTGTATCCGGGAAGCTTATGGCGTCTGTTATGGATGCTAAGAGAATAAATATTGTAAAACATTTGTAAGAGGGAGACGATTACGTGGTAATTACTCCAAACAAGAAGCAGGCAAGACTACTTAAGCAAAACGATATGACAAACTGCGATCAAGAACCTTGTTTCATGAAGACAATTTATGCACTCAAAACCAATTTTACGTTTGCTGCCATCCGAGAAGCAGACTTGGTACTGCTTGCGCACCTTACTCTTCAGATCTAGCCCCAGCGACTTTATTCTCTATTCTCAATTCAAAGGATATTTTCAGAGAAAGAAATGTATGAATGAAGACGTTTTGGGAGGAGCAATATACAGTACGGAGTAACACATTTCAAATAATGATGAACTAAATGTAGGATTTTATATACATCAAATTGTTACATTGCAAATATTGTGCAATAGCAATTTTAACGTATTCCTTTAGAAACTAATTCATTGCTCAGTATGATAAAAATACGTTGAACTAAAATTTATACAATACAAATCAAATTATTCAAAATTAATTATAATTAACGTTCATGAAAGTTAATTTATTAAGTCATAACCAAAATTTAAAACCCATTCCAGTGATTTTTTGTACTTTGGTTTTCGCGACAGAATTGTCTTCATGTTGACAGAGGCAACAACGTACAAAATGTTACCAAAAGTCGTCAAATAAATTTTACAGCGTTAACATTCTTCTTTTGACTTGTTTGTGATTGGCTAAAGATTTAAATTATTAATAATGTTAATGTATTGATTTTGTGTACTTACTATTTTATTAAAAATAATTTTAAATAATGTTTTCACATATTTAATTTGATTGCTACCCAAAATTATTACCATCCGGAAAATGTAATTCTGAATTAGATATTCCGTATTTGAAGCGCTAATAGTTTGCAATGATTACTCCTCAGGTGGTGACAGCACCTGGCGCGAGTTCCTCACGCTCCCCAACATCCTGAAGGAGTACAACCCTCAGCTACGCGGGTACAGCACGGGCACGGGCGAGTGGCTCGCCAAGAACTCTAGACTCAACGTGGCCTTCCCGGTCGCCTCCGACCAAGACGCCTACAAACAGGCTAAGGTAATCCTCTTCATTGCCCGTTTCTTGAGATGTGCAACTGGTAGGAATAAGTAGTTATTCAGTCATCTCATACCGACACTTTCATCATTTTTCTTTAACAACACTCATAAAAATAGAACGACTGCAACGTATATAATCAAGATTTAAACACCCAGCCTATAAACAGATATTTGCGATAATTGAAACGACACAACGCTGTATGTGGTCAATTAATAGAATCTGATACTTAATTGTTCTGGGACAGATTATTATGACAGAACTATATTTGGTCTATCTTTCTCTTTATACATCCAGATTTGGCCTGAAGTATTGCCTTGTTCTATTGAACACATCCAATTTTATCGCAATTTTACGCTAACTTGGTCGCTAGAAAATTAAGCCCAAAAATTGATTGTGTGTTTGTGTGTAAACATTGGCTTACATACACACACACACGCACCCACTTATATATGTATGTACATACATGTTATTATAAACTGCCTAGAATTATTCAAAGATAAAGATATTACACAAAATGTAATTTTATTACATATTACATAAAACGTACACATTTTTGTACAAACGTTTGCCGGAGCACAACGGTTTCGTCGTTTTAACATGGTACATGAGACGACCTGCCTGTTCCTCAACACTATGAGACCGGTAGAGGATCGTATGAACTGACAAGATCGGCCATGTCTATGTCATTCTAAATACGTTACCAGTCGAACCAAGCTATTCGTATTGCTATCTTGAGATGGCAACTTGTTTACCAAAATTATGAACTTTTGGTAGGCTCTTAAGACGCCTATTAGTACGAGTATGTTGGACGTGTTCTTAATCGAGACCACACAAGTTCGAAATAATTTACTAATTATTCTTATTCTTGTAATATACAGTTCGTAATGTTTTCATTATTTTTTGCTTAAATACATTTCGCTAACAATTAGCAAATTCAAAGTTACAAAGTATAGACAAGTATTAATTAAAATAATTTAGTTCAGGGTTAATAAAAAATGCTTGTGGCAACGCTTCACCACCACAATGTGTAATATAGTGAGGATTGTGTATATCATTAATTAGGCTTTTAATGACCAGATTTATTATTAGATTCAATTGGTTAATTTAATTCCTTGTTGAATTTAAATATTTCATTACACACAAACGTTAATTGAGCCTACATTTTTAACGAAGAAAAGATACAAATATATATGTTATATATAAGAGTTACTTAAAATCCAGTTAAAAAAATTCAAAAATGTTATAAATATCATAGAGACAAAATACTATAGAAAGAGATATTCCCAAAAAATTATTGCATTTTCTACGGCCTACCGTCACTGTGGAACAACCCTCTGACAGAAGAATTGCGTAAAATAACTATCTTTGTATTCAACCATAATTTTACATATCTCATCTGCTTGATGCTCAGTGGTGGCGACACATACAACTATCTATATTGACCGCAGTTCTAAGTCTCATCTTACCAACAATTGACTACCTCGCTTGACTTCACGTAGACCGTGACGACTAATGCTTTGGTAACCTTTTAAATTATATTCTTTGTAAATATACTGTTTGTGTAATTCATACTAAGATATGTGTAAGTCATATTTATATAAAACTAGCTCGTCGCCAGCGAATCTTCGTGTTTATTCAACAGATAATTTAGGAATTTCGACCCTTATTATAAACTGTAAGCCGTTCATCTATTTGGTACACAAAGGACTTTTTAAATTTTTTGTTTTTTTTTTGTTTTAATCCTCTTTGTTTCTGCACATTTATGGTTGGAGCCCTTGAAAATGAGACCAGAACCGATTTCTTATGTATAGCTATCGTCCCACTAAGACAAAAATGGGTTTACGCTATTAATATATAAGATGTCATAATACTGAACTAATAGTTTCGCTTCGCATGACGGATGTGATTGTTTCATAGTACAGTACTTTTTTATTATTGTGCATAAATAAGAAATAATACTTATCTTATAAATGTGAAAAAAAAAATAATAATAATAATAATAATATACTATTTCACCTTCACAACTTCTATTACTTCTTCTTCCGAGCGAGCATAGCCGCAAGCAAAAGCTAGCATGTATTATTTTAAAGTACTGTTTATCTGTTTATATGAATAATATGTTCTTTTTCGTGTGAACTATGTCTTAACTAATAAGTATGAAAACATTTCATAACAAGATAAAAAGATAAGATGTTACGGATAGGTAGTGATTCCTTCGTTTTTATTAACGGTTATTGTTATACATAGAAATTGTTTAGTGGCATTTTATTTTAAACAATTCAATGAGTTAGGATTTTAATAAAAAAACATTTCTCATTAGTTTAAGAAAATTTTTGTATACGTCCTAATTTTGACTCTTAAAATATTATATATTATTTCAATCTATAGTGTAAAGGAGCAATTAATATATTTGACATTGTACATTGCCTGCAATTAATAATATTACTTAATACATAAAATCACAAAAGACATATAATAAGCGTCATCAAGCATCATCTTTCGGTTGAGATGTCTCACCGCCGAGCACGTTAATTTCAACACGCTTGATGGAAAAAGACTCCGAGGCCCTAGGATAAGAAACCATCCCTGGATCCGATTCTCGCCTATATTACCTAAATATTCGTTATGTAATATTTCACTTAAATATATAAAACAATCGTTGAGCTTATATAAAAAATGATAATAGTAACGACACCATGAACATATCGCGTCACAGATCCTAGTCGCCAGGATGCGCTCGTCGCCCGACATCGACGTGTCCGTGCACTGGAAGATGGTGACAATGTTCATCGGCACCAACGACCTCTGTTCCGCGTCGTGTCTGTCGTCGGCGGGCTGGTCCCCGCCCGCGCACGCTCGCAAGCTGGCGCGCGCGCTCGACTACCTGCAGCTGCACCTGCCGCGGACCATAGTTAACATTATACCAGTGTTGGGTGAGTACAGACATTCGGCTGAAAGGTTAATACCGATGCTATGTCAGACAAATGACGTAGGTCAAAGTATAGTCCACTGATCGTGTTGTTTACATCGAAACCAATTAAATATTTCTGAACTTTTGCCGTTGTTCCTCCGTCTCATCATACGTTTTATTTTGTACCAATTTAATGTTATAGAAGTACCAATAAAAGATTTACACTAAGATTATTCAATTTAAGTTTTTTTTTAATACTATCTAAAAAACAAAAAGAAAATAGGCTCAACTTCAATGTCATAAAAGTGTAGCACGAAAATGTAGTTGATGTCAGGCTCCGTGTTCCAGACGTGTCTGTGTCTGTGCGCGTGCTCAGGCCGCTCATGTGCCGTTTGATGCATCCTTTCTTCTGCACGTGCTTTCATCGGGGTGGTGGCGAGCTAGAGGAGCTCGTGCGACAAGCATTATTATACCAGGCTGCTGAGAAGGCGCTCGTGAGTGTACATACATACGCACACGAAGACACGCACACCCACACGTACACACATACACACACCCACAAACACAAACACAATATACATACATGAACATAGACACAAATACACATACATAATGTAGGAGTTCGTGAATTAGTCAAAATCTACACACACACACACACATACACAGAAGCATACACTTGCTGGAGGAAATAAATCAATGTGCGTCACAGGTGGAGAGCGGGCGCTACGACTCTCGCCCTGACTTCACGGTGGTGATACAGCCCTTCATGAAGCTGTTCAACGCGCCCACGCCGCCCGCCGCGCCACTGCCGCTCGTCATACACCAGTCATACATCACGCACGACTGCTTCCACTTCTCGCAGAAGGGACACGCTCTCGGTAAATATACCATTACACTCGCTCACTTCATCATCCGCCAGCTCCTCATTCACTGAGTCAAAAGATTGAAGAGTACTTGAATTTCTTGCTGGTCCATAACGTATATATATATATTTTTGCTCCTATGACATCACAGCTGCCAACCTCCTATGGAACAACCTGTTGGAGCCGGTGGGCAACAAGTCGTCCCCGTACCCCCCCACCCTGATGCGTTCGTTCCGCTGCCCCTCCCCCCGCGCGCCGTTCATCTTCACCAACACCAACTCGCGAGAGTTCCTCCGCGCGGGCGCGCAGCCCGGCGCCGACGACGACACCACTGACTTCGAAATTTGAATGACGAGTGCGTGTGTGTCTGTTGTATACAGACACGGTGCGCTAGTGTGTGTGTACTCACTCGTATTGTCTGTTAAGACGTTTTAGAATTAACGGTCGATTCATACAACTAAGGTCTAATTTTTCAATCCTTGGATGATATTTAAAAAAATTATAATATTGTTTTTCATATATATAAAAATTGTTAAGTAGTAAGGAATGCTCTGAGGACTGAAAAATCGGTCTGTTAGAATACATAGAATGAAAAACATTACCTCACTAATATAAGAACCGACTAAATATCTTCATATCATAATATTTTTAAAGTATATTTAATTTTCATTTGGTGTGTTTGTAAAAATGTAAATATAAAATTATGTGAATGTTTTTTTTTGTAAATAATTTTTAATTTTAAAAAATATATTCTATAATAACAACCAAAGCCATTCATTTTACATAAGTTATATAATAAGTATGTTCCTCATAAGGTTCATGTTGTGAGTGAATTTGATGCCAGAATAAAAAACGGGGCCAAGAATGTGACTTGTAAAATAGTACAAGTAGTAAAAATGTAAAGAGATTTGCTAATTAATAGTTTATTAAAATGTTATTAAATAAAATGTCTGTTATTTTTAACGCCTGATAAAAGAATAAAGCAAAGATATTTTACTACAATATTGTTGACATTATCTGAAGGTGTCGTTTTGACCCTAACAGGCGACTAACATCTGAATATCTTTTAGCTAATACATATTAATATAATAAAATAGTTTCGAGGCAAAAGATAAGATAAGATTGCACATTTATTGCCAAAATTATTATTTCATGTTCAGTAAATAACACAGAACAAAATAATAGTTTTTAAAATGCTTGTCCATCTTTTTATTCGTTTGTTAAAACAAATTTGAATAAAATAAGGGTTTGTTTGTTGCTTAAATATATGGTACTTCTTCAAATCATATTTGAAATAAATTAGATTTGAAATATAATTATAATATCACAATCCTACAAGTCAGATCTTAATAGCATTTGCTAACTTTTTATTTATATTGAGGTTTAAATTATAAATAATGATGTTTTTTGTCAATTTAGGATGCTTTTTAAAATAAAATTATCGTTTTTAAAATAAAATTTTCGTAAAATTTTATTGTTTTATGTGTGTTAAATTTTCACCTTAGAGAAAGACATAGGTCACGAAAAGAATCTAAAAAGAGTGAAATAGGAACTAGAAATTTGGTTACGAAAAGTCATCATTCAGAAATTTGTACCTTGATGGCGAGGGATATAAAAATATAATATTATAAGTAAAGATAATACATTTTATAGTAAATATTATGAAAAATTCAGTTCAGGGGTCGCCAATTCAATCGGGCTCGAGATCTACTGTCTGCCTTTCTAATTCTTTGCAAACTACCGACTAACAATTATTAAACTATACTCCAATAAGGTATTTTCTTAGATTTTTACGAGTACACATTTGAAATAAAACTATTTTTACGGATTAAAACTCGCGTATGTATAATTTGGTTACACTTGAACACGATTACTGCAAAGTATTCGAAACGTCGGGTTAAAATAAAAAATGTAACCAAATTATATAATTATATAATTTATATTAGACATGCACATCTTTTAATATTGTTCTTAATTTATTGTAATGTCTTATTCCGATTTACAAAATATATTACTAAATACTTAAATTTAAAAAAATGTTATTTTTAATTAATAAGTATCGGTATTTTCTTTTCATCGAATAAAAAGAACAAAAGATGTCCCCTTAATCGATGACGTATTGATGACCACATTGGATTTTGAATTTTTGAGTAATTCATGTGTAAAAGTAATCATTTAAAAGCAAAAATCTATTAAGGATGCTTCCTCAATCGTTACTATAAATAATAGTTTAATTTGAAGAGAAATTAAGAAATAAATACAGTTTAACTATTAAAATATATATAAAACTATAATAAATAATATTTAAATTTAAAATGAAAGCAGTAAGGAAATAAACAGACGAAAACTACAGTTTTTTTTGCGTCACTTCACTGAGGTCAAAAGTTCATCGTTTTAGTACAATTAAAAAAAAATAGTATTAAGGTTTAGGTCAGAAAGCTAACCACTAAGGTTTAGAGCTTTGAGATAAAGATAAAATGTTGTTGACTGTTTAGTTAAATTTATTTTAACAATTACAATACATCTATGTCACGCCTCATTAGTTGTATTAGCCCAGCCCATTTTACAAAACAATGGGATCATATCGTTCGTATTGTCTGAATCTAAACGAGTTGAACTATTTTCAATTCATTGCTGTTATTTATACAATTTACTAAGCACTAGGTAAGATAGGATAGGATAGGATAATATAGGATAGGTAAGATAGGATAGGATACTAATATTGTCTTGTGAAAAATCTGTCAGTGCACAATTGTTATATTTAGTTTTTGACTCAATATTTTTGAGGTCAAATAGTGGATGCATAATTAGATACATCCATAACCAATTCACTTATTTGTCTAATCATTTCACATCGAAAGATATTTAATTAATATTAAGTAACTAGCTCGTATAGTAATAATTGCTATTTTGTTTAGACTAAACGAGACCAAATGAGTCATACTAAAACCGATTAATATTGGCAGTCAATAATAACGGTGAAGTTATTAGTGTGGAATTCATTAACAACTGTAAAGAATCTTATGAAACTAGTTAATTTTTTCAGAACTCTAATATTTTTAACGTGCAAATTGGAAATAAATAATATACAGCTTTATAAAATAATAGAAAAATAAATTCTCTTTTAAACTATTCCTATAATATAATTCCTTAAAATATTTAATAATCAATTATTTCATTAATTATTTAATTTATTTCATATAACCTACCACTGTTATTTCAAAGGGAGAATATATATATCCGATCAAAATAGCTTCAGGCATATTTGGAAGTATGTAGGTGTTGCGATTTGTTTTTAAAACGGTAAGGTCATAATTGAAGACGTATTAGCTTATATTACCTAAGAGAATTAATTTAGCGCATATGGCATCGCCCCTCATTCGTGACATGTTCTTACAATTAAACTGTCTGTCATTAAGTACAGACACCGAAGGGTCACACCCCGCTACTTTACGTGGCTTCTCTTGTTAAACATATTAGAAAATGAGTCATAACATACATTTATCAAATATAAAAATTACTTAACCTGCGAATGCTTTACATTTTTAATCTCCACTAAAATTTTAACGCGTTAAAAGTTTAATGATTTAAATTCGCTAATCTTTGAAACTACTGGATGAATTTGAAGAATTCCTTCTAAATTTTCATGTACAGGTTCATGAGGAAAGATTATATATCTTAGGATTTCCAACATTACCACTACTGTTAGTTATTCTACATAAATTTGTTCGTCCGCGCGTGGAACCGTGAGGAATAGCTAGTTCTATCTGTTTATTACATTATTTATTTTCACTTATATTAGCTATTGTAAAAGTGCTGTTGTATAACAACATGTTTCATTAATATAATGATGGTTTCTCGAAAAGTGCAACTAAATACAAAAAAAATCAACACCGTATATAAGTAAAACAATTTCGTAAAAATTTAAACCCTCTAGTGTTGGTACCGCAGTGCAGGCAACTTCACTCTAAGACTACAACGCGGAGTTGACCCACTTACTTTTTTTACTAATCAAATATTTTTATATTGTAAAATATACTTAAGTAGACGAGACGAGACTTGTAAGACTTGTAAGTCTCGTCTCGTCTAGAGATGTATCTTGTCTACCCCTGAACACGATTGCTGCAAAGCACTCGAAACGTCGGGTTAAAATTAAAATGGAACCAAACTATAAGCGAGTTTAAATCCGTAAAAATAGTTTTATTTCAAATGTGTACTCGTAAAAATACGGTATTGAAATATCTAGTAAATAACTTTATACCTAACAAGACTAATAAGAAAATTATATAAAGTGTTTAATAAATTCAGATTTTTAAAAGTATTGCTTTTGTTACAACTATTGTCAGCTTAACTTTAAATTGACTAAAATTAAAAATTAATTTTAAACAAATCCATTTTCGTTTTACTGAAATATTTTTCCAATTCTCTAATGAAAATCACAACATTTTCCACAATGAAGAATCCTATGTATGTATTTTGACGTGTAAATTTTTTCTCAGGTTAAAACCGTCCGATATTTTGACTTAAACAATAAGCAAATGTCATAAAAATCGGTCCAGTAGTTCTGTTACATTATTTTTCAAATCCACATAAGTACTTGTATTTTCCCGTGAACATAGGTAAATTTTCTGGAGTATGGATACGATATCCCAAATTTTACAGGGTCGGTTCTTGCCTGTATTAATGTTATCTTTATATTATAATAATAAAAAAATTAAACTTCTTATATGGAACAATAACCTATACAGAATTTCATGAAAATAATTCTACAATATTTTGTGTGACGCAAACAAACAAACAACGAAGAAAATATAATTAAATATATAATTATTAGAGTTATGTAATGCATTAAACACTCTCTATTATATTTATTTAAAGAGATGCAGACTGTTCTCGGTAAATTACTAACTACTGTCAAAACAAAGGCACAAGGGTCAAGGTCTCCAGCATCCCTTCTGCATGTTTTCCCACTCATCTCTCCCCTTGACATGGGGAGACCATACAAAATAAAAGCAAAAATACTTTAATTAAAATTATAATTTTGCATAAAAATATAACAAAAACAAGCTTTCATACATACACACATATACACACACAAACACACACACAAACACACTTATTTGTTTAACTGTCTGGAATATCTCAAGACACCGTAAAATTACAAGAAATCGATTTTGTAAATGAGGATGATTCCAATAAGTCCCTATATCAGAAAGTTAATAAACTAAATTGAAATTTTATTGTATAATCAACAATAGATTTAATAAAATTAATTATTACTCACTACTTAGTCATTAATTTTAATTTTAGTTTCGTTTGTTAAAACGAATTCTAGTCGGAGCATTACAGTCAGCGCTGTTATTATTTAATGTAAATTTCGTTTATAAATAAAACTTACTTTTTTTTCATTTGAATGTTTTATTCATATAAAAGTAAATATTTTATGTTATAAATAGTATTAGGTAATGGTCATATCTACTTAAAAACACTCTTTTCATGTTCATTTGCAAAAATTTGTTCGTCTTACATTTAAGTATAACCATAAAATTTTACGTTTAATAAAAATCTATCCATGCTCTTTTACATTAATTGAAAATATTTTTAAAATGCTATAAAACTATGATGTTCCTGTGATATCGGAAATGAAAAATCTATTTAATTTCGAACAACAAGTTTATACAGACACTTACATCTCGTCTACCCGTGAACACGATTACTGCAAAGTATTCGAAACGTCGGGTTAAAATCAAAATGTAACCAAATTATACATACGCGAGTTTTAATCCGTAAAAATAGTTTTATTTCAAATGTGTACTCCTGAAAATCCAAGAAAATACTTAGTTTATACTAAAGCTCCATCGCAAATCATTCCAGAATAACACCTTAAAAGTCTCTATATATAGAGCTACACTGAAAAAGCTCTCATCAGTCCGGCTCGGTGCGTTGCCTCACGAACACGCCACGCCAATACACTCGCTCTCATATCTTCCTGAAGAATTCTCAACTCTTTAATATGGTAAGTCACAATTTAATAATTTAAGATTAAGTCTTTCGTTCAGTTCGTTCATTCGTAAATTTATATACAAAGTAATAAATAAATACTTGTTTTATGTGAACTTATCTAACAAATTGGTTATAACTGTAATTTTAGATTTAAGTTTTATGGTTAAATAATTAAATAGAGCTATTTACAGAAAACCAGCCTATCATTTCCGAAATTACATTTTACTATTTATGTGCAAAGTTCGCCAAGATTAATTCATCTTATAGGTTATAGAATAAAATGAAGACAAACGAATATAAAAATAAAGTTATAATTAATAAAGAAATAAATATTTTACACTAGTTTATAAAAATATACATAAAACTTAAACAAATATATACAAAGTACTGAACGAAACTATGTTTTTTTATATTAGTAGATTATTTTGTATCGAAAAGTTGTTAACGTTATTTATGCGGAAAATTTTTAGAAAATTCTCTTTTTTCTATAATGAAAACTATATAAATAATAGTAGTGCGCAGGACTCGAACACGAATACGATATTAACATAGAGAATTATTAAAATTAAATAGTTTCCTCAACCAATTGTTTTACAGGCCTTATAGTTATTATTATATTATTAGATATTGTATATTATATATTATATATAGTTTATAAAATATAGTATATATTGAATTTGCAGCTATACACCATTAAGAAATAAAATAAATAATATTTCCCATTGAGAAGCATAACAATACCATTCACAAAGCTTGTTGGCGCTGCATCTTAAATGAATAAAACTATTTGACATAACAACCCTCACATTTATAAAAAACCCTTCTCTATTCAACTCCGTACTATATTTTAATAATTAAATTTATTTATATTAAATTGATTTAAATTAATATAATTATTGCAGCTTTAAATAATTGATTTCTTCTTTAGAACTTTGACCGTAAAAACAAGTGAGGATTAAAAGTATTAAACACCGAAGGTATCAGGATTAGGAGATAAGCTCCAAAAAATATTTGCATGAAATGTTTAATATTATAATATAGTATATCTATTATATCAGGAATGGCGAACCTTTTTTGATGTCCGTTCCACAAAGAAAACAAAATTAAATAGATAACGTGCAAAATAATTTCATTTGAAGTTTTTCATCAGCGTGGTGAAATTAAACGTAAATAAAATAATTCTCCTCTATATTTTATTATCAATCAATCAATCAATGTTTTACAATAATTTTGATTTTTGATCAAAACTTTCAATTGTGTCACGCGTGCCATTGGATCGCCTTCTCTGTACTTTAATTATATGATAGTAGATAATGAGTTGGATGTGATAATAGTATTTATTTACACTAATAATTCACAATACTAATATATTATATGTAGTAAGTTCTATTATATGTACGTATAAAGTATCATTTATATATTTACTCAGTTTTTAAGTATATCTTTTTTGCACCTCCTTCTTCATTTATTAATATTTTATTTCATTAGTCATTTGAGGTTGTCTGGAAGAAATCGCTGTTTAGCGATAAGGCCGCCTCGTTGTACAACATGCATTGCATTCTATGTACTTGTAAATTGTCATGTGGTGTACAATAAAAGTGTTAAATAATAATAATAATAAATAATAATACTAATATGTGACTTTTGATAATTATTCTATAGTCATTGTCACGATGCCTGCTATCTGATTATGTCTCTATGTAAATTACTATGAATCATGGATACACCGTTAACAGTGATTGTTTCAAACTAATTTTAAAATATCAAATTATAGAGTAGGAATATTATTCACTCCCATCTCTCTACATATTAGTTATGACACAAATCATCTGTTTATATCTATCTCTATATATTATTAGGTCCGCCACAATGCACGTCAGATAGAGCTGAGTATTGTTGCTGAATGAGTTTCCAAATACTTGTCAAATTAGGACAGTAAATAGTGGCTATAATCTAAGCCTAATAAGAACTCGCGCGGATGATTTCAAAACGTTCCACATGTTAACTGTATGGGACACACTTTAATAAAAACTGCAATCACAAATGTCACCAAAAAACTTCTGGACCTATTAATCACTGTCCTCGACAACTGTGACAATTTTCACCATCCTACAATTATTCGTCTAGGAGAAGTAGCATTAATAAAGAAAACACACTTTTGACCAGTAAGACCTTCGCTTTGCTGAGCTCAACAATAAAAAAATATTATTTTATGTCATATGTAACATTTATAAACTTTGTAATTTTGTACTAGCTGTTGAACCCGACACTCGGACACAACAAAAATGTTTTACACTTTCGCACACTAAGAGTAACACCACACAACAGAATAATACAACACAACACTATACAACAATATATATAATATAACACCACAAGAACAGTCATACAACAAATTAATAATCATAAAAGACTTTTATTTATGTCAATGTTCTAAGTTATCACACTTCACATGAATTAAAGAAATGATATAATTAAGCCTAATTTATTATTACTTTAAATTTCGATAATGCGTGACTGAATTCGTTTGCTTTGTATTTAATTAATAATTTTTATATTAGTGTCATTGACCTGACCTGACATAATTTATCAATACCATAAAACTTAATTTATATTTATAAATATAATGGTAATATAAAGACCAAACACGAACTTACTTCGCCATTTATTCGATTTAAAAAGGAAGTAATTCTTTTATAGGTCAATGTATAAATTTTAAATTAAAGAATATTTATGTGCTAACGGTTATTATAATGTGTCTCATTATTTATGTTTTGTGGGACTAAGGACTGTCGTTGTAAGGATATTTCAAGATTGTAATAAATTGTAATAGTCTGAACAAGCACGCTGAATTTCCTGTTTTAGTTCTCCTCGGGATTGAGTCATATATCATTCCGAACCGGTGGTAGTTTTGACTATAAAAAAAATATTTTTTAAATTATTTTCCATAAACATTATCATCACAAGTAAATTTTCAACACATATAAAAGTGTGTAAGAACACTTGTAAAAACGAACCTTTACCTAATATTGATATAATATATATAAAATATTTAATATCGGTTATCTTACTCATTGATATTTGATATTTCAGCGAACAAAGTTCAAATAAAGAGTTCCATTACTTTTAAAAAGGAACTAGAGTAATGTGTTTTGTTTATTTTTATTCCGAAACCATAGACGACACGATTCTTGGTAAGAGTGATTCAGAGCGACGGAAATCTCAATAATATATAAACAGTATTAATAACATTCAACATTACTCACATTGTCTACAAACAAATTTAATTAAATGGTCCGTATATTTTGAGTTTTTCATAACTTTAGATATGCTGTCACCGCTAGTAAAAAAATATATATTAAAAAAAACAAACTTTTTACATTATGCGTCAACTTAATTTAAAACTGAGCTCCATTTTGTGTTAGTGGTTGTCTTGTTTTTTTCATGATGTATTATTATACTGAGTAATAATTAAAAAAATATTATTTATGAATATCGTATACTTTAATATCACCTACTATTTTTACTATTTTAACTATTAGCCAATTTATTTTTAACTATAAAAGTAATGAACATATTTAACCTAGTTACGAGTTACTATATTTAAAAAAATAAGATGAGAAACTTTTTCTTGTAGATATAATATATAATTTTATCATATTAGAATGTTAATATATACAAACATTATAACTTATTCTTGACATAAAAATTTCTTTGTATGTCTATTAGTCATCAAAAGTACGGGAGCGGTCCTGACGTCACTCAGGGAGAGAGTAACATGAATAACAATATATAACATGCTTTTTAAAATATATATACGCGATTTTTAAGTTTTATTAAAAACAATACTGTTGTAGTACAATAAATACTGATGGTAAATCAAAAATTTAAATATCACTCAAAAAAGCTCCCAATGCTGGAGACAGGTTGCCTTTTCACTCATGTACAGCTTGACAACAACACTACTAGATTGTGGGCTGGGGGGTTACAAATTGTCATAAAATAAACACTAAAACGCAAGGATTAATTATACAAATATTTAAATTAAGATAAGTTCCGAATCAAGGACTAACCAACCAAGGAACCACTGTGCAGATGGCACAGATGGCACTCCATCGTCGATAATGCGAAAATATCTATATCGCACATGTATGTTGTGTAAGGACACACACACGCACATATGTACAGAGGCCTTTCTATGAAATAAGATTTTTAATTATAAAGTTAATAGCATGCAAGATTAACTAATAACCAGTATCCGACAACACAATCAAGCTTCACCCAAGACATCACACATACAATAGGTTCTATTTTTTGATTCTTCAAATTCAAAAGTGGGACTTCGTAATTGAAAACAGACATTAACAAAAGCTCTTTGTTTTCTATATTGTTGAGGATAAACATTTTTTTTTTTTTAATTTGTAAGTTAAAAATATAGGCTTCAAAAAGTCAACAGCGCAAGTAAAATATTTTATATGACTAGTTTGAAATTTTTAATTGGTCGTTTCCTTTATTTATTTACAATCACAAGTTTGTTATATATTATCTCTAAATCTATAATATCGAAGATCCAAGTTATTACTTCGTTCATTGTTATTTTTTATTTAGTTAGTTTTTGTAACAAGACGATGAAAATTAGTGAGTTCGTCGACCTCTAGCGAGTCTCGACTGCAATCACGTTATAATAGACTCACAGCTTCACGGATAATTCTAGAATTATTATCATTACGATACCTACAAAAATATATGTATATATTTCATTTTAAATACCGTTTCCGTATGCGTATCCACAACGATTTATTTGGAAAAAGATATATTTTTTTAAAACGTGAAATCCGTTCACGATAAATAAATATTAAAATATATGAAAGAATAAAAGCAACACTTTATCCCTACGAAATCAACCCCTGTATGTATAAGAGCTTTTTTAAACCCTTTTCGGTTTTAGTTACAGGAACTCTCCCTTCTCAAATATCATTCTCTGGCCCCCCAAATATTCAAAATACAGATCAAGTTTCCTACCTCAGAAAAACTCATTACTTAAACCAACTAAATAATAAAAAAAAAAAAATAGTTAATATAATCATATTGATATGTTATATTACATTATATTATATGCTTCTTTTTACCACTATATTTGAAGTAATATCGTGCTGAAAAACCGTAGCTGGTACTGCCTGGTACGGAATACCAGATACATCATCATTCAACGTTTGTTATATTAAAGTTACTTTCTGGAACTAATTTAATACTTATTTAGTTTGAATTAATATACTTTAACGAATAGTATAACAAAATATAATTTTTCAAACCTTAATAAACTAAGAATGTCATAAATCCCAAACGAATGAATCTATCGATTTGAGTTCATCGGTTTTATTTATATCTGACGAAATTGTTCCTAGCTATGTTCGATGGAATTAAAACTAATGGTTTCTTTGTTTTTTTTTGTTTTGTGTGCTAATTCTTATATTTTTAAATTAATTTGTTTGAGATGTGATTGATTGCAACAATTGTATACACTTTGAGATGAGTGACTGAGGTGTACACATATATTTGTGTACAATACTTAAATAATGTTCTTAAGTATTATATATATATATATATATATATATATATATATAAATGACTGTATAACGCTTTTATATTAAGCAGCTTTTTTATTCTTAATAATTAGTAAGGCATTATAAAACATATTCGAAGGGAATCCTGTTCTAAAATGTTAATTTTCAATTGCAATGCTTATTTGGTCTCAATACAAACAATACAAAATCGAATAAACGCTAAATATGGTTCTGTTTCTGTAGTTTCTGTGGAGGAAATTGATTCTAATCGATTTTAAATTGTAATATAACTCCCACATAATTGCCGGTTTTAAAGTTTCAATTTGTCGTTTAACGTTTAAACTTTTAAAGACAATTTATTGTGCTATTAACAACCGAATTTAAAGAGACAATTCAATTGTTTTAAACTACGGTCATTTTGATTGTTTATTTTTGTAATAAAGGTATTCTTGTGGTTAAATTACGTAAAGAATTATAATAAAAGGAGAAACCCAATGTATAGCTTCTTCGTTTCTTTCATTATCGATTTAGTATAAAATTTACGATACTGGTAAAAGATATAAATTCTTGAAGGATAAACATATAATTTATTACAATAATACGCCTGGTAATAATAAAATTAATAACTAAAAAATTAATGAAATGTTATAAATCTCGAAAAATATACCGTGAAATAATATAAATAATAAAAAAGAAACTGTTCGTCCCGATGACAAACGTTCCGCTCGAGGAGTCTGAAACAAAAGAACATTAGTATCGGAGAATGAATCAGTTCTCTGAAGAAGCAATCATCCACGTCTTGTAGATTACAAATATTTCTTTTTATTTCTTAGTACAAGGAACTGACGAATATACTTATTACAATTAAAGAGGTTAATTTCGTATAAAATTTATTTAATCATTAGTTGAAAAGTATTTTAATAATTAATATTCTTAATAATAGTGATCCATTTACAAACTAAACGACTAATAATTCACAATATAATTTGTCTGGCTTGTTATAGAATTTCCTTAGTAAATAGAAACCATTTAATAACAATGAATGTCATAAAAGTTATACTTTTTTCTGACAGTATAGCCTTCTGTGTTACTATGCGTGATTCGTCCTCATCAGATAAAATCGAGTAATATTTTGATTACTAACCCCATGATAAATGCCTGCAAGCGTTCAATGACACGGAATAAAAAATGTTGGGGAAATTTTATGTAAATTTTATGTTTCAGATGTTTTAAAGCTTCTATTTGTTAATTATTCGAAACGCTTTTTTCATTACTATTGGATTAGTAACGAATTTTTTACAAAAATGTAACAACATACGAAATTACATTTAAATGAAAGTTTTTCATTCATCTATATATGTAAAATGATGTCTCCGTCAGCGTGTTTGTCTGTATGAACCCGATAAACTCAAAAAATACAGAACGGCTTTTGTACGGTTTTATGGTTTTCACCAATATAGTGGGATCACTGAAGCTCAGCTGAACCCTCGTTTAGGGGTATAATTTATTATAGTTTTATGTAAATTGACTGAAATATAATAACTATTGTCCAAAAAGTCGCAAAAAGTGTATCCAAAATGAGTTAATAAATAATACACTAAGGAGAGTATATCCAAGGCAGAAATATACTTTTTTAATATAAAGAAAACTCAAACGAGCGAAGCTGCGGGCAGAAGCTAGTAATGTATATTCTTATTTATAAAAAGTAGTTAAAGTGACTTAGTATTTAGATATCAACATTTTGTCATACTTCATGACTATTGTTATTAAAAGCGTTTGTTCATTGCATTTTTTTTGTGACTACAAAATTTCAAAAGAACTATATTTGTCCTGTATACATGTAATAGAAAACACATTGGATGAACTTCTATCTTTAAAATATCTGATTTGGTTTAGACTTTACTTTGTTATATGTTATTAAGTACAAACACATATAAATATATACATATTTTGTGGGAGATTTGGCTATCTCTAGTCTAGGCTATCAACAAATAGATAATTAGCAGTAATTTCCTACTACTTGATTATAGGTATAAAATAATAAATAACTTACTATAGTGTCGTAATCTTTTCTTTTTGTTACAAAACCTTTTGTTGCTATAATAAAGGACATGTTCTACACAACAGAAAGAGTGAAATCGTTCAATTATGGTCTTTTTACAGTGGATCATGACAATAACAATTTACTGAATAGCTTTCATTATACTTGGGGGAAATGAACCCTTTGTAGAACCATTAAATCGATTATAAAAACTAGGAACCTAAAAATATGCTTTCTAACAGACCCTTAACTTTAACCCTGTAGTAATTATTATTTTATATTTTTTTCGCAACTCCATGAAATTTATAGATGTATGTGGGTAATACAAATTTCTTATATTTGTTTTATTTTCTTATACAGAGGGAATGTATCTCAGTGCACATTGGCCAAGCCGGCGTACAGATTGGTAATGCCTGCTGGGAACTGTACTGTCTGGAGCATGGCATCCAGCCTGATGGCCAGATGCCGTCTGACAAAACCTTGGGTGGTGGTGACGACTCTTTCAACACCTTCTTCAGTGAGACCGGCGCTGGCAAGCACGTTCCAAGAGCTGTCTTCGTGGATTTGGAGCCAACTGTCGTTGGTATGGACACAATACCTTTTGTAAACAGAAATTTAAAAACTCTCTTGTTTTTATTACAACTTAAAACCTTTTTTTTTTTTCTCAAACTAGATTGTTTAAAATAAGCTCATTATAAACCGATTATTAGATTCGTGACTCCTATGCATGGTTCAAAAAAACATACAAGAAATTAGAAAACTTTTCTAAAATAAGAACCATAGTTACAGTCAAATGTTCATTTGAGAAACCTTATAAACTCTCAGAAATCGAACCCATGTCTTTACAGGAAAGGAGGATAAGTTTTATTTAAATATTCGTGTGTATCATGGTGTCTATGCATTTTTATAAAATCGGTTATTATTAGACATCTGGTTTATTTAGTATGAATTAATTTAATATTTATTTAAATTTAATAAAGTACAAGAATTCTATCATTATAAAATATTATTAAAAAAATATAAAAGTTATGTATAATTAAAGTTAAAATACGGAGGATACTATAAAAAATGCGTGAAACAAAAAAACCAAATATACTGTCAATTCTAAGTGCTTTTCTAATATTATAAGCAATCATAATAATCATTACTTCGTATTTTGACCTAAAAATTTAAATGACGTTCTTATAACAATTCGAGATGACACGCTTGGCTTGTCTCATGATAAAACAAATTAAAAAAAATCGTCGTGAAACAGTTAGGAGCGGTTAAAACGTGAATATCGGATTGTGGGATGGATATGATAATAATTACACAATTGAAAACTACTGTAATATCTGTAACTGTACTATCTGTAATATCTTCTAAAATTTACAAGAGTACTTCACATTTGATAAAACTATTTTAAGTCAATAACTAGGGTGTTCACCAATATCTCATCTTACCGCGAACAAAGTTGCTGCAAAGCATTAGAAACGTCGGGTTATATAAACGCGAGTTTTATCCGTATAACATTTTTATTCAAATACTTTAGATAAGTTACTACCCAACCATGTAATGAAGTTTACAGATTCTGCATAGAAAATCTAATAATACATTGCTTAACTAATAATAAATAAATAATTGGAAGTAAGGCTTAAAAGCTTATTAATACGATTTACAATTATCTTCCCGTCAACGAACTTACATTCCAGATTCGGTAATAAAATATGATTTGAATCTTAATGTTTTGCAGCAATGGGTGCATTCATCTAAATTTAACTCCACTTGACTTTAAGCTTTTATGTTTTAGTCTTTTTATTATGCATTTGCTACTCTTAATGACTTGTAAGTGCTCCTAATTTAAGAAATATTTTAGTTTAACAAAATAGCCGATAGATCGTTTAAAATGTATGGATAACTTTAAATTTAATGTTAATTAATACGATAAAGAAATATAGAAGATGAATATTTATAATAATTTACAGACGAAGTCCGGACTGGCACTTACCGCCAGCTGTTCCACCCTGAACAACTGATCACTGGCAAAGAGGACGCAGCCAACAATTACGCAAGGGGCCACTACACCATCGGCAAAGAAATAGTCGATGTCGTGCTCGATAGGCTGCGGAAGCTAGCTGACCAATGCACTGGTCTACAGGTTTGTATGTTTTTAAAATACAAATTAAAGTTAAACATTTCAGTTAAAACTTGGATATTATTTGCATTTTCTAAAATATTCCCTATTACTAAACTTATCTCCGAGAAGACCAGATTTATGAGCATATACTTTCTCAGTGGTGTAGTCTCAGTGGTAGGTCTCACTCTCTCAGTGTACCTACATAACACCAAAAAAAAATTTATAAAATTTTATAATGTCCTTTTTGGATTTATTTGCAAAATGTATAAAATCTGTAGAGAATAGATATGTCCTTAATAATTTCATGTTTAATAATTTATATCCCATCTCTTGATAGGGTTTCCTGGTGTTCCACTCGTTCGGCGGCGGCACGGGCTCTGGCTTCACATCGCTACTAATGGAGCGTTTGTCCGTGGACTACGGGAAGAAGTCCAAGCTCGAGTTTTCCATCTACCCCGCGCCGCAAGTACTTAATTTTTTATTATGATATGTTTTTTTAGTTTCTATTATTAATAAGATACATCATTCAAATACTTTTATGGCAGGTGTCAACAGCTGTAGTGGAGCCCTATAACTCGATTCTTACCACTCACACGACGCTGGAGCACTCGGACTGCGCCTTCATGGTGGACAACGAGGCTATCTATGACATCTGTAGGAGGAACCTTGACATCGAGCGACCCACATACACCAACCTTAATAGACTTATCGGGCAGGTCACTAAAATCTATTTTATTTACTTTCAAATTTTACTTCGTAATCAAATATGTACATAATAACTAAATTTGTTTTTCAGTAGAAGAATTAGACATTAAAAACAAATAATATGAGTCGTATCCTTTATTATTTACTTACATCTAAAAATCGCAAATTAAGAAAAGTCCATAAAATACTATTAATAAGTGTAATAAATTCCAAACCCTCTCTACCCAACAGATAGTATCCTCAATCACAGCGTCACTCCGTTTTGATGGTGCCCTGAATGTGGACCTCACGGAGTTCCAAACCAACTTAGTGCCGTACCCGCGCATCCACTTCCCTCTGGCAACTTACGCGCCTGTCATCTCCGCAGAAAAAGCCTACCACGAACAGCTAACCGTGGCAGAGATTACAAACGCCTGCTTCGAACCAGCTAACCAGGTAAGTCAGTACTGGACCTTTGTTGAATTTATTTGAAAATGTATAAATTCTATTTTTTTTTTAAAGCAACACTTTTGTTATTATAATATTTAAAGTCACAATGCATGAGATTGGCTTCATGATATGAAAAGCCGCCAACTTCAGGCGAACCGTCTGACAGCTTTGATAACTGTTTAAGCCTTTTCATAAGCTTTTTAATGCGGTATAATTTTAACTTTTATTGCATATATATAGCTTAGTAAGCAAAGTTAAGTAAACAATATATGAATTAGTTTTAAATTATGTATGTACCTAATATATTTTTCAGATGGTCAAATGCGATCCAAGACACGGAAAATATATGGCCTGCTGCATGTTATACAGGTAAAACATTAAATAACTTTTCAAATTTAATTTTTTTTGTTTAAATTTGTAAAAAAATACAAATGGTAATTATATATTAGTTAAGTTAAAAAGTAATATTATATTATTATTTTTTTATATTGATCTTCATTTTAATTGCCAGAGGTGACGTGGTACCAAAGGATGTCAACGCAGCTATCGCCACTATCAAGACCAAGAGGACGATTCAATTTGTAGACTGGTGCCCGACAGGTTTCAAGGTATTACCTATTCCTTTTTTGATATTTTTAATAAAATTAATAGGAACACGAATATTTTATTAAATTCCATCTTCCTGGCCTAATTTCCATACTCTATATGTGACAAAAAAAAGTAATATAACAATGTGTTACCTGTTAATATAACCTTATTATATTACCTATAACCTTATTATATACAAACAACCAGGTCTGAAATTAATGAATTAGGAATTAGATAAATATTGGTCAAGCTCTGGTTAGGTAAAACATTGGTCCAAAAATTTGAAAATAAATGTTTTTGATATGAGGTCCTAATTACCGTTGACGCAGCAGTACTCTGCATTGTAATTCAAAACTGTTAGGAGTCGCGATGAGCTAAGTCACTTAGAAGTGTTGTAACGTAGTGTATGTGTGTGTGTTAGGTGGGCATCAACTACCAGCCGCCCACAGTGGTGCCGGGCGGCGACCTCGCCAAGGTGCAGCGTGCCGTCTGCATGCTTTCCAACACCACCGCTATCGCAGAGGCGTGGGCCAGGTATTATATTACCATTTATTCATCAAATCTTTTACTTTCAAATGTGAATTTAGCCGACAACTGATTTTAAAATTATTATTATGATGTACTCACGGAAATAATATTAGGTTCGGGAAAGCTGTCGCCATTTTCGAACTCATAAATAAGAACCCCGACTGTGGTCCTAACCTAATTGGTCAAATTTCAAAGTTAGTATTTACGTGGTCACAGCCCAATAACTAAATATAAGAGTAATAATATTACTTACTTAGATTTTCACGAGTAGACATTTGAAATAAAACTATTTTTTACGGATTAAACTCGCGTATAATTGTTGTTACATTTTAATTTTAACCCGACGTTTCGAATGCTTTGCAGCAATAGTGTTTAGGGGAAGACGAGATGTGTCTGTCAGTTAAAACAGATACTATTATCTGTTTTAACTGACAGACACATCTCCGTAAGAAAATAGTTTCATTCGTAGAATAATAATGGATCGCGATAGTAAAAAAAACTTAATTTAACATAGCTAAAGGTGCTACAGGTACATTTTTTGTTTAAATAAACTAATTTATGTTCAGACTCGACCACAAGTTCGACTTGATGTACGCCAAGCGTGCGTTTGTGCACTGGTACGTGGGAGAGGGAATGGAGGAGGGCGAGTTCTCGGAGGCCCGAGAGGACTTGGCAGCTCTGGAGAAGGACTACGAAGAAGTAGGAGTTGACTCCACTGAAGGAGAGCTCGACGAGGATAACGAATATTAGATAAAAGACATTACAAACGTCTATTCAACTGTCGAGTTCACCAGTATTGCAATCTTACGAATACTTCCATTTTGGTTAAAATTCCATTTTTAAATCATAATTAGTTGTAAGAAATGAGAGCTTGTGATTGAAAAGAATGCTTACTAACAGTACAAACTTTTGAAATATCATTTCAATAGAAATATAAAGTTTGTAATGCTGTAACAACGAGAGTATTAATTTGCGCATTTATTGATTTATAAAACGTGATAATAACCTAATATTTAATATTGGATTTAGGAATAATGTTTTTCTTTAATAAAGTATACAATAATTGTGATTTTAACATGTATTTGTGGATGATAATTTATTTTAATGCACAAATAAAAGTTTTACACTAAAAAGGTATTTTATTTTCTTGATAGAATAAGCAGGAACACAATATGAAGTTCACAAAATCGTTCATTTTTTATGGTTACTATTTCTTTATAAAACATAGTAATAAATTGTGATGTTTTGTCTACATTTAACGCAGAAAGTTGACGATATATTAAAACTATTATTTATTATGTGCTGTACACACGTACGTAAAGACTAGCAGAATTTGCGAGTAGTTTCCAACCCATTGAAGAACCTAATCGGGCAAATTCCGTTAGTATGGACACGTCCTTACGAGTACAACCGAATAAAAATATATAAGAGTACACATAGTTTAAATACAAATTATCTCTAAAGAGTACATGTAAAGTATTTTATAAAAAAATAAAAACATTTTCACTATCAAGTATAATTGAACTTATAAAATAGTTGCATTAAAATTTAAAATTCCTGTAAAAAAATATATTACGACAGTTAATTCCTGTAAATAGCAACACAAAGCACAGCAAATTTTGCCAAAAATAAAACCTAATCTGACTCAATCGATATACATTTCAATATGCAATCAACTTCAAAATTCATATTCATTTCTTAAATAGTATTATCCTAAAATACCTACATATTCTATTAATACACCAATTTCTTTAGCATCAAAAATTTTATAATACTTAATATTCTCCATCTATTTTGACCAGGAAGGAACATATTTTGCAGTAGCATAAAAATAGGGTGGCATGACAGCAAATTGCTACGGGCCCCCAGCAAGAAGGGGCCTTCTTCGGTCAATGGTAAACTATGATAGCTTTAGTTTGTATCTGCTTCACATAGAGGTTTAAAATAAAAATAATACTACAACTTTGGTTGTGCTTATTTACAATAGAATTGCAAGGGCCTCACCTAGTGAATTTGCCCTGGGCCTCCAAAATATAGTTCCAAAGATTTAAAGATAACAAAGGAATAATCTTACAACTTACACATATTATAATTGATTATTTTTCATCTAACGCCCATGAATAGATACCATTAGTATATACAAACTCCTTAAAAAAAACAATAATATACAGATTATAAAAATAGCACTTAATTTTGAATATTAAAGTATAGAACTACCGTTTCTTCGTTGAATGTATCTATGTTTGTGTATGTATGTAAAATGAAAAATGTATATTTTTAACTTAATTAAATTAACTGACTCCTTATATATCTCACATCTTAAAACTATAATGTACCTTATAACTATCAAATAATTTATATAAAGTTTTTTTTACAGCATACAAGTATTGTTAAACAATATTAGTGTAGAATGCATTTTAATTTTTAATAACATAGACAATGGATCAAAAAAAAATCTAAGGTTAAAATTAATTTAGGTTTTAATAGTTTTTTATCGGTGTTATTAATTTAATGCAAAACCCTTTTTTTCGACATTGCTTTAAATTCAATTGGTATTACTATTGACATAAGAGAAACGCCATTTTTTTTTGCTTTCTTCTATAAATGGTAAAATTAAAGTCTATTGATTATTTCTTTACACTTAAGAGTATCAATTGGAAAAAATGCTTAAAAGTTAAAACGGTTTATTAATCTTCAGAGATACGGCTTGTATTTTTTGTTATTTACATTGATTGTCAAGACGCCTCATATATTTATATACTAGCGGTGACTCGTGGTTCCATTCGCAGACGAAAGATTTTATTTAGTATTAGGATAGCTAAGCGTAGCAGTATAATGCTAGATAGATTGTAAATAGCCTTCCTTGTGAACCTGCCTAAGACAATCAGAAAGACTTTTTAAAATTCATGTAGTTATTTTGATTAGAGCATTTAAACAAACAAACTTTTCCGCTTTATAATATTATTATAGATATATAATTAACTTAAAGAGGAAGTAAGCTGGTTCTTTGTTTGTTTTAAGTAAAAATATATGACTGCAAAGTAATGTCTGAATAGTAGACAAGTTGTAAATTACTAGTTTATATATATGTATGCCGCCTTGATCCAGTCCTCTATCGTGGTACGGTTGCGGAGGACGCTTCGGATCTAGCGGGTGACGGATGAGAGTATATATATTTAGTTATAGAAACATATATATTTACAATGTTCTGTGATTTTACGGCTATTCAAAAACTACTATTATATTGTACATGGTCCTTTACAACACTATGTCCTACTTAATTACAATACTGTTAACTATTCGTTATTTTATTGCAACACATTTAATTGGTGGTACTACTCAGTGATTTAAGAACATATAATAGAGATATACTTGTTTGTCTGGAACATATTTCTAAAACAATTTAACAAAATATGTTTAATTCCTGTAAAAAATATTCCCGAATTATTTAATTGTTATGATATATAATTATCTGCGGAACTCATGTAAGCACTATTATAATTTGTCCGACTAGTTTCGAACTCATTGGAGGTCCTCATTCATGAGATCTGAGATGTTCACAGTTCACGCGATTCCTTATCGCAGCGTGAACTGTGTTATGTTACGATAAATTAACATGAGGACAGCCGTATTTATATAAGAATACTATAAAATTAATTTAGAAATTAATTTTTACTTTTTGTGACAGTCTTGAAATACCTCATAACTAGGAGACCGTTAGGTAGAGATCGCTTGATATAACTACTTGGACAGATATGTAAGTGTATGTCACATTTATTTTTGTTTTAAGTAGTTTTGTTTTTTAAATATTAACTTACTATGAATAGAATTATTTAATCAGGTTTATTCTTCTTCCTGATAATATTATTGGCATTAATTTTGATGTTGACGCTGGATGTGACGTTGATGTTATCTTCACAGGACACCGGCTCCACGGCGGCACGAGGGAACCACCCGCGGTCTCCTCTCAGCTTGCGAGGAACTTCATCCTCCGACGGGAGCTTCTCTCCAAATAGCCAGTGCCTGCGGTGAGAAGCAATATTAATAAAGTAACAATTTCTATCGTTCAAGAGAAATTTGTTAGGAGAAGCGAAGTGAAACGTATTATTAATGTAACAAATGAGAAAATATCGTACACAATTGACACGGATCGGTTCTGAAGGATAAGAAAATCAAAAACTAACGGGTCGCGTATAACGGGTGCTGCAGCTACGGAATTATTTAACATATGAATAGTGTAAGTCGATTTTAGTTTCCGTCATTATGACACAATAGTAGCAAATCATAATTGGTTACTGTCTCATTTAAAATTTGCAAACAGACATGGACTTACGTATAATTGCGAAAAGAGTGTCATGCTAGTGTTTAGGTCGGGTAATTATAGACCAGAAGTTTTACCGCCTGTCAAACTATGTAATTGTGAGATTAAGGTAGTCAATAAGTTTAAATATCTTGGTCATATTGTGACAGAGGATATGAAGGATGACAGTGATGTTGACAGAGAGCGCAGAGCGTTGGCGGTAAGGGGCAATATGCTGACTCGCAGATTTGCTCGAAGCTCTTCTAATGTGAAAATTATGCTTTTCAAAGCATTTTGTCAATCTTTTTACTCGAGCAGTCTGTGGGTTAGCTATTCGCAACGAGCCTACAACGCCCTCCGCGTGCAATATAATAACATCTTCAGGATGTTGTTGAAGCTGCCCCGCTACTGTAGTGCATCCTCCATGTTTAAGGAGGCCCGTACAGACAGCTTTCATGCCATTATGCGCAAAAAAAAAGCGTCAATCTTACGACGAGTACGGGGAAGTGGCAACAGCATCTTGAAGATGATATCAAACCGTCATGACTGTCAAATTCAACACTACTGTATCATGGTTGGCATAGGCCTAATTAAGTAAATAAAATTTTCGCAATAACATACAATTTTCATTATTTTAATTTAATTTGATTTGATTTGATGTAATTTAATTTAATTTAATTTGATTTAATTTGGTTTGACTTGGTTTGATTGAATTTAATTTGATTTGATTTGATGTAATGTAATTTAATTCAATTTGATTTAATTTGGTTTGACTTGATTTAATTGAATATAATTTGATTTGATTTGATTTAATTTGATATGATTTAATTTAATTTGATTTGATTTAATTTAATTTGATTTAATGTGATTTGGCTTAATTTATTTGAATTTAATTTGAGTTGATTTGATTTCATTTGATTTAATTTAATTGGGTTTGATTTAGTTTGATTTGAAATTTATGTAATCACAATAAAGGATCGCCCTCATTGTTCTATTCAGAAACACTGGATAGAAACAATGACGGGCAAAATAAAAATACTGTATTGTAACTAACAATAACTAACTTAGCTTGTAAGTAAAAATTGTTACTAATATACTTACACTATATGGATCTTTTCTGAAATAAATATTTATTATTATTATTATTATTATTATTATTAAAGAGTTCCAGCCATGGATAATTAAAATAATAATAATAATAAATAAAACGAAATACTAACATCGTGAACCAGATCTTAATTTTGATTCGCTACGATTATAAAATCTCGGTATTTGTTAGCAAATTGAATGAAGGGAGAAGGAGACAGCATCTTAATTGAATTTACAGGACTTCGACGCTTTTGGTCTTCAAATATTTTTAAAAATAAGACACTTTATAACTTTAAAAAAAAAATCCGCCACTAGATTGAGGTCTATCAGTGAGCAAAATTTGTAAATTATCGGATGTACCGTTTTTGAGTGATATTTGCACAAAGGATGCAGAAAAGTCTCTCATAGAGAGCTTCGCTCTAAAAACAACGAAAACAGAAAAAAAGGTTTAATATCCACGTCTACTCTGCCTGGTGGCTCGCAGGCGCTCCCCGGGCGCGAGGCGCAGGCGCGGCTGCGTGTCGCAGGGCGGGTACTGCGCCAACGAACAAAAGAAGAGGTACCGTCTCTGCCTGGTGGCTCGCAGGCGCTCCCCGGGCGCGAGGCGCAGGCGCGGCTGCGTGTCGCAGGGCGGCGCCAGCGCGGCGCGCGGGTACTGCGCCAACGAACAAAAGAAGAGGTACCGTCTCTGCCTGGTGGCTCGCAGGCGCTCCCCGGGCGCGAGGCGCAGGCGCGGCTGCGTGTCGCAGGGCGGCGCCAGCGCGGCGCGCGGGTACCTCGCCAACGAACAAAAGAAGAGGTACCGTCTCTGCCTGGTGGCTCGCAGGCGCTCCCCGGGCGCGAGGCGCAGGCGCGGCTGCGTGTCGCAGGGCGGCGCCAGCGCGGCGCGCGGGTACTGCGCCAACGAACAAAAGAAGAGGTACCGTCTCTGCCTGGTGGCTCGCAGGCGCTCCCCGGGCGCGAGGCGCAGGCGCGGCTGCGTGTCGCAGGGCGGCGCCAGCGCGGCGCGCGGGTACCTCGCCAACGAACAAAAGAAGAGGTACCGTCTCTGCCTGGTGGCTCGCAGGCGCTCCCCGGGCGCGAGGCGCAGGCGCGGCTGCGTGTCGCAGGGCGGGTACTGCGCCAACGAACAAAAGAAGAGGTACCGTCTCTGCCTGGTGGCTCGCAGGCGCTCCCCGGGCGCGAGGCGCAGGCGCGGCTGCGTGTCGCAGGGCGGGTACTGCGCCAACGAACAAAAGAAGAGGTACCGTCTCTGCCTGGTGGCTCGCAGGCGCTCCCCGGGCGCGAGGCGCAGGCGCGGCTGCGTGTCGCAGGGCGGGTACTGCGCCAACGAACAAAAGAAGAGGTACCGTCTCTGCCTGGTGGCTCGCAGGCGCTCCCCGGGCGCGAGGCGCAGGCGCGGCTGCGTGTCGCAGGGCGGCGCCAGCGCGGCGCGCGGGTACTGCGCCAACGAACAAAAGAAGAGGTACCGTCTCTGCCTGGTGGCTCGCAGGCGCTCCCCGGGCGCGAGGCGCAGGCGCGGCTGCGTGTCGCAGGGCGGCGCCAGCGCGGCGCGCGGGTACCTCGCCAACGAACAAAAGAAGAGGTACCGTCTCTGCCTGGTGGCTCGCAGGCGCTCCCCGGGCGCGAGGCGCAGGCGCGGCTGCGTGTCGCAGGGCGGCGCCAGCGCGGCGCGCGGGTACCTCGCCAACGAACAAAAGAAGAGGTACCGTCTCTGCCTGGTGGCTCGCAGGCGCTCCCCGGGCGCGAGGCGCAGGCGCGGCTGCGTGTCGCAGGGCGGCGCCAGCGCGGCGCGCGGGTACCTCGCCAACGAACAAAAGAAGAGGTACCGTCTCTGCCTGGTGGCTCGCAGGCGCTCCCCGGGCGCGAGGCGCAGGCGCGGCTGCGTGTCGCAGGGCGGCGCCAGCGCGGCGCGCGGGTACTGCGCCAACGAACAAAAGAAGAGGTACCGTCTCTGCCTGGTGGCTCGCAGGCGCTCCCCGGGCGCGAGGCGCAGGCGCGGCTGCGTGTCGCAGGGCGGCGCCAGCGCGGCGCGCGGGTACCTCGCCAACGAACAAAAGAAGAGGTACCGTCTCTGCCTGGTGGCTCGCAGGCGCTCCCCGGGCGCGAGGCGCAGGCGCGGCTGCGTGTCGCAGGGCGGCGCCAGCGCGGCGCGCGGGTACCTCGCCAACGAACAAAAGAAGAGGTACCGTCTCTGCCTGGTGGCTCGCAGGCGCTCCCCGGGCGCGAGGCGCAGGCGCGGCTGCGTGTCGCAGGGCGGCGCCAGCGCGGCGCGCGGGTACTGCGCCAACGAACAAAAGAAGAGGTACCGTCTCTGCCTGGTGGCTCGCAGGCGCTCCCCGGGCGCGAGGCGCAGGCGCGGCTGCGTGTCGCAGGGCGGGTACTGCGCCAACGAACAAAAGAAGAGGTACCGTCTCTGCCTGGTGGCTCGCAGGCGCTCCCCGGGCGCGAGGCGCAGGCGCGGCTGCGTGTCGCAGGGCGGCGCCAGCGCGGCGCGCGGGTACTGCGCCAACGAACAAAAGAAGAGGTACCGTCTCTGCCTGGTGGCTCGCAGGCGCTCCCCGGGCGCGAGGCGCAGGCGCGGCTGCGTGTCGCAGGGCGGCGCCAGCGCGGCGCGCGGGTACCTCGCCAACGAACAAAAGAAGAGGTACCGTCTCTGCCTGGTGGCTCGCAGGCGCTCCCCGGGCGCGAGGCGCAGGCGCGGCTGCGTGTCGCAGGGCGGCGCCAGCGCGGCGCGCGGGTACTGCGCCAACGAACAAAAGAAGAGGTACCGTCTCTGCCTGGTGGCTCGCAGGCGCTCCCCGGGCGCGAGGCGCAGGCGCGGCTGCGTGTCGCAGGGCGGCGCCAGCGCGGCGCGCGGGTACCTCGCCAACGAACAAAAGAAGAGGTACCGTCTCTGCCTGGTGGCTCGCAGGCGCTCCCCGGGCGCGAGGCGCAGGCGCGGCTGCGTGTCGCAGGGCGGGTACTGCGCCAACGAACAAAAGAAGAGGTACCGTCTCTGCCTGGTGGCTCGCAGGCGCTCCCCGGGCGCGAGGCGCAGGCGCGGCTGCGTGTCGCAGGGCGGGTACTGCGCCAACGAACAAAAGAAGAGGTACCGTCTCTGCCTGGTGGCTCGCAGGCGCTCCCCGGGCGCGAGGCGCAGGCGCGGCTGCGTGTCGCAGGGCGGGTACTGCGCCAACGAACAAAAGAAGAGGTACCGTCTCTGCCTGGTGGCTCGCAGGCGCTCCCCGGGCGCGAGGCGCAGGCGCGGCTGCGTGTCGCAGGGCGGCGCCAGCGCGGCGCGCGGGTACTGCGCCAACGAACAAAAGAAGAGGTACCGTCTCTGCCTGGTGGCTCGCAGGCGCTCCCCGGGCGCGAGGCGCAGGCGCGGCTGCGTGTCGCAGGGCGGCGCCAGCGCGGCGCGCGGGTACCTCGCCAACGAACAAAAGAAGAGGTACCGTCTCTGCCTGGTGGCTCGCAGGCGCTCCCCGGGCGCGAGGCGCAGGCGCGGCTGCGTGTCGCAGGGCGGCGCCAGCGCGGCGCGCGGGTACCTCGCCAACGAACAAAAGAAGAGGTACCGTCTCTGCCTGGTGGCTCGCAGGCGCTCCCCGGGCGCGAGGCGCAGGCGCGGCTGCGTGTCGCAGGGCGGCGCCAGCGCGGCGCGCGGGTACCTCGCCAACGAACAAAAGAAGAGGTACCGTCTCTGCCTGGTGGCTCGCAGGCGCTCCCCGGGCGCGAGGCGCAGGCGCGGCTGCGTGTCGCAGGGCGGCGCCAGCGCGGCGCGCGGGTACCTCGCCAACGAACAAAAGAAGAGGTACCGTCTCTGCCTGGTGGCTCGCAGGCGCTCCCCGGGCGCGAGGCGCAGGCGCGGCTGCGTGTCGCAGGGCGGCGCCAGCGCGGCGCGCGGGTACCTCGCCAACGAACAAAAGAAGAGGTACCGTCTCTGCCTGGTGGCTCGCAGGCGCTCCCCGGGCGCGAGGCGCAGGCGCGGCTGCGTGTCGCAGGGCGGCGCCAGCGCGGCGCGCGGGTACCTCGCCAACGAACAAAAGAAGAGGTACCGTCTCTGCCTGGTGGCTCGCAGGCGCTCCCCGGGCGCGAGGCGCAGGCGCGGCTGCGTGTCGCAGGGCGGGTACTGCGCCAACGAACAAAAGAAGAGGTACCGTCTCTGCCTGGTGGCTCGCAGGCGCTCCCCGGGCGCGAGGCGCAGGCGCGGCTGCGTGTCGCAGGGCGGCGCCAGCGCGGCGCGCGGGTACTGCGCCAACGAACAAAAGAAGAGGTACCGTCTCTGCCTGGTGGCTCGCAGGCGCTCCCCGGGCGCGAGGCGCAGGCGCGGCTGCGTGTCGCAGGGCGGCGCCAGCGCGGCGCGCGGGTACTGCGCCAACGAACAAAAGAAGAGGTACCGTCTCTGCCTGGTGGCTCGCAGGCGCTCCCCGGGCGCGAGGCGCAGGCGCGGCTGCGTGTCGCAGGGCGGCGCCAGCGCGGCGCGCGGGTACTGCGCCAACGAACAAAAGAAGAGGTACCGTCTCTGCCTGGTGGCTCGCAGGCGCTCCCCGGGCGCGAGGCGCAGGCGCGGCTGCGTGTCGCAGGGCGGCGCCAGCGCGGCGCGCGGGTACTGCGCCAACGAACAAAAGAAGAGGTACCGTCTCTGCCTGGTGGCTCGCAGGCGCTCCCCGGGCGCGAGGCGCAGGCGCGGCTGCGTGTCGCAGGGCGGCGCCAGCGCGGCGCGCGGGTACTGCGCCAACGAACAAAAGAAGAGGTACCGTCTCTGCCTGGTGGCTCGCAGGCGCTCCCCGGGCGCGAGGCGCAGGCGCGGCTGCGTGTCGCAGGGCGGCGCCAGCGCGGCGCGCGGGTACTGCGCCAACGAACAAAAGAAGAGGTACCGTCTCTGCCTGGTGGCTCGCAGGCGCTCCCCGGGCGCGAGGCGCAGGCGCGGCTGCGTGTCGCAGGGCGGCGCCAGCGCGGCGCGCGGGTACTGCGCCAACGAACAAAAGAAGAGGTACCGTCTCTGCCTGGTGACTCGCAGGCGCTCCCCGGGCGCGAGGCGCAGGCGCGGCTGCGTGTCGCAGGGCGGGTACTGCGCCAACGAACAAAAGAAGAGGTACCGTCTCTGCCTGGTGGCTCGCAGGCGCTCCCCGGGCGCGAGGCGCAGGCGCGGCTGCGTGTCGCAGGGCGGCGCCAGCGCGGCGCGCGGGTACTGCGCCAACGAACAAAAGAAGAGGTACCGTCTCTGCCTGGTGGCTCGCAGGCGCTCCCCGGGCGCGAGGCGCAGGCGCGGCTGCGTGTCGCAGGGCGGCGCCAGCGCGGCGCGCGGGTACTGCGCCAACGAACAAAAGAAGAGGTACCGTCTCTGCCTGGTGGCTCGCAGGCGCTCCCCGGGCGCGAGGCGCAGGCGCGGCTGCGTGTCGCAGGGCGGGTACTGCGCCAACGAACAAAAGAAGAGGTACCGTCTCTGCCTGGTGGCTCGCAGGCGCTCCCCGGGCGCGAGGCGCAGGCGCGGCTGCGTGTCGCAGGGCGGCGCCAGCGCGGCGCGCGGGTACTGCGCCAACGAACAAAAGAAGAGGTACCGTCTCTGCCTGGTGACTCGCAGGCGCTCCCCGGGCGCGAGGCGCAGGCGCGGCTGCGTGTCGCAGGGCGGGTACTGCGCCAACGAACAAAAGAAGAGGTACCGTCTCTGCCTGGTGGCTCGCAGGCGCTCCCCGGGCGCGAGGCGCAGGCGCGGCTGCGTGTCGCAGGGCGGCGCCAGCGCGGCGCGCGGGTACTGCGCCAACGAACAAAAGAAGAGGTACCGTCTCTGCCTGGTGGCTCGCAGGCGCTCCCCGGGCGCGAGGCGCAGGCGCGGCTGCGTGTCGCAGGGCGGCGCCAGCGCGGCGCGCGGGTACTGCGCCAACGAACAAAAGAAGAGGTACCGTCTCTGCCTGGTGGCTCGCAGGCGCTCCCCGGGCGCGAGGCGCAGGCGCGGCTGCGTGTCGCAGGGCGGCGCCAGCGCGGCGCGCGGGTACTGCGCCAACGAACAAAAGAAGAGGTACCGTCTCTGCCTGGTGGCTCGCAGGCGCTCCCCGGGCGCGAGGCGCAGGCGCGGCTGCGTGTCGCAGGGCGGCGCCAGCGCGGCGCGCGGGTACTGCGCCAACGAACAAAAGAAGAGGTACCGTCTCTGCCTGGTGGCTCGCAGGCGCTCCCCGGGCGCGAGGCGCAGGCGCGGCTGCGTGTCGCAGGGCGGCGCCAGCGCGGCGCGCGGGTACTGCGCCAACGAACAAAAGAAGAGGTACCGTCTCTGCCTGGTGGCTCGCAGGCGCTCCCCGGGCGCGAGGCGCAGGCGCGGCTGCGTGTCGCAGGGCGGCGCCAGCGCGGCGCGCGGGTACTGCGCCAACGAACAAAAGAAGAGGTACCGTCTCTGCCTGGTGGCTCGCAGGCGCTCCCCGGGCGCGAGGCGCAGGCGCGGCTGCGTGTCGCAGGGCGGCGCCAGCGCGGCGCGCGGGTACTGCGCCAGCGGCAGTGCGGCGCCGCTGTAGCGCCGCAGCGCCACGAACACGCGCGAGCGCACCGCCTTCGACGCCTTCTGCGCCTTCTGCTCCACCTGCAACCGACGAAACATGACCTCCGCGCCCGAGTGTGAGAGCGAGGGACTCGCGGTCAGCCGCGGAGCTCACCGTGAGGTCGTACTGGCCGAGCCCCTCGCCGACGGGCCAGTGTATCCCGTCGAGGCGGCTCCCGGCCCACGCGAGGCTCACGTTCCTCCTCCAACCGAGATCGTAGGGGTACCGGAACGGAGGGAGGCCCTCCTCCTCCCTCCTGCAGGCCGCCTTGTCCAGGATCCAGTCCTCTATCGTGGTGCGGTTGCGAAGGACGCTCCGGATCTAGAGGGTGACCGTGGTGGAGGTATTTTGGGTGAGAATTGGAACTTCCATAGCGATTAGTGTAAAAAAAAAATTCGTGTCTATTATAGCTTTAATAAGATTCATACATCACATTGACAATATTGTCATTATTTTTTTGCAGTACAATTTTAAAGTACATGAGTATATTTTATTTATTATTTTACCAAAACATCCCAACGATCAATTATAAACAATAACTAATATAAAGCGAATATATATAATATAGATCTATAAGATAAACTACCTGCAAATACAGTAGCGCTCCCACGGCCAGCACCACCCCCAGCGCCATGCCTACGGCCAGCAGAGACAGCATGAGCGTGGTGAGCGTCAGATGCACTAGCGGCTCACGCCCCGTGCCGTACATGAGATACCAGGCACGGTGAATGGCATGGTACAGGCAAATGGACAGCACCTGCACATCATTTGTATTCAATTAAGATTTTATTTACTGACAAACAGATATATTTTATATAAATATTTCCTTCTTATCTCATTGTGTATACATACAATAGAAGCATGCAGGCAGCCCAACACGGCAGAAGTGAGGAACACTATGAAGTAGCCGTGATTGTTGTGACCGACGCAGCAATTGATCCAGGGACAGTGATGATCCATTTTTTTTACACAGTACCCACCTGTGATGCAGTTCTTATTAAATTTTCAATTAAATTAGACCGCTATACATTTTTGTATTCAATTACTATCAGAAACCGAACTATACAAAAAATTTTACAAAAATAATCTTATTTTAAATCAAATTAGGTTCGCGTTTAACTACAGTCTGCCCGATGTTAAGCAAGACTGTAATGTAAGATGATATCTAACCTAAAACAAACGTATTTATTCAGAATTGGAATATTTTTTAACTATCTGGAAATACAAACAACGGCAGAGTTCCAAAGTTTCGCCGTACTTGGAAAAAAAATGCCTGGGTCTTTGCTAAATTTAATCTAACCAGGTTAGTATCGACCCATTCGGAGACTGTCTGCAGACAAAAATTCATGCTCTCGACAATGACCTCTCCGAGTTGCTTGTTTTCGGATGCACCGTCTCGTGCGTCTGATATATACCTCTCCAGAATTTGTCTGTCGTCTACATAGATACCGGGTTTAAGCAAACCGATAATATGCAGCAATGAGAAAGTTGCGGAGAGCACTGACCCTTATGGAAAAACGGCATTATTAGCAATTCGGTCAGTCGAGTCAATGAACCGTTTCCTTAAAAACTCTGATATCCACGCCAAGAAACCAGAGAGCAAATCGTTGGTGGAAAGTTTGGTTATGGGGCTATCAAGCCTGTCGCACACCTTAGAAATGTCGAGAGAAACCGTCAATGCTTCTCCGCACTTCTCAACTACCTCACTTCAGATGTGTGGCGTACGCTAAGAGATCCCTAGTAGATCGAATCCCGCGAAAGTCAAATTGTTAGTCACTGAGGCGTTACTGGCGTAAACTCGATAAACACGTTGTATTCTTGCAGAATATCGAGGGAACCAATGTGGGTCTGAAGTTTGTAGGCCAATCTCGGTCAACAGACGAGATCAGTAGGAGAGCCTAAAAGGACATGTTAATATGGGACACAACTCAGACAACAAGTTTTTAGTATAACTGCAGGAATACTAGTACTATCAGGAACTAGTAAATTAGGTTATATTTCTGCAGTGGAGGTAGTGAAGGGCAACAGAACTTCACCTCAAATCCTTTGGCTAGGAACCAAAAATTCTTTGGTATCCGGTAGTTACAAAGCTAGTCTGGTCCCTAGTTGGCCAATATGGTCATTGTGAGCATTTTGTAAAACCTTCTTGCAGGAATTGCTAAATTAGTTGAAAGCTTCCTTCTTATTGCATTTACTTATGTTGTCAAGCTGCTATCCAGTCTAGGTATGTCTAAAATTTAGCACCTCAGCATGTCCACATTCAGGTCCCAACGTAAAGGAGCTTTAATATCATTTGAGTCATTACCATCAGTACAGCACACAGTACTGGAATCTGTGATTACTCAAAGAGAGGTTAATAGGCAAATAATTTTAGAACTAACTGTTGTGCTCTTCCAAGCACTAAAAAAAAGAAATTCCCTGATAGATGTAAATAAAATTAAAATTAATTGTTACCTATTGTAGAACGTAATAAAACTTGGGTACAATAATTTTTAAACATAATAGCTCTCACAAATTTGTTCATATTTCGAAAACTTTCAATATATATGTATATAAACAAACACATTTACATTTGCTGCAGTGATGTGACCTAGGTGCTTTATATCCTTTGCATGTCAAGCAATACTGTAGATACTCAGTGTCACTTTCAACAACCTAAAAGAAACATGATAATAATGTTAATAATACATATTTTAAAGATGATTTAAGAGAAAAATATTTTACATACAGGCTTCCATTCCAGTGGCAAAAATCCAGGTCCTTCGAGCAATGACTGCATGAAGAAATACAGTGTTGATGCTGCCATGCTCAAGAACAGAACAGCATGCAGTGCTCCACCTAGGTTTTTATGGGGCGGCCACCACATACCAATTAAATGCACCATTGCCCATGTTATCAATTTTATTATAACTGTAAAAAACATATATAAATATTTTTAAATTATATTTGTTCACTATAAATAATTTGATTATAAACAAAATTTGAATAATTTTCAAAAAGAATGGTCATAGTAGTTATTATCAGTTTTATTAATGACAAAAAAATAAATTACTTACTCAAAACACAAATTGGACCCCAATGACATAAACGTTTAAAAGACATCACTTTAAGTAAGAACTAGGAACTATTAGTATGATAATCATAAATATTGTATCTTCAGTTACACTTATTTTCTATGCTACAACTAAAATATAATTCTAATACAATAATTTAAACGACAAGTATTTGATTATATATTTGTTATAAAATGGAATCATTAGGATATAAAATAAGATTCATATTAAATAAATTCGGTCTATAAAACTTTTCTATTTTGACAATTCAAATTACATTTGACATCTTGCTGATCTTGTCACCTACCCGGCAAAATTAGCATTTCACTGAATCATTAATATAGTTTAGAAATAGCCAAACGGTCCAATATAAAAATGTATTGTTAAATATTGTATTAAACACAAATATAGAAAACATATTTTTTCGTATTATCAATATTTATTTTGAAATTACTAAACCATATGCAATATTGCATATCAAATACTTAAAATTAGACAAAATAACCAAGAAATATATATCTAAATTAAAAATATCACAGCCTATAATAATACATTTTAAAAAAATATTACTATCACTAATAATTAAATTACTATTTTGATAGCATCTAAATGGAAATTATTTTAAAAGAATATATAGCAATACCACATACCACGTCACGAAGTCATCAGTTGTCACATCACATCGCGATATTTTTGTGGCTCTTTTGGGTGTGTGCTTTCTTCATGTGTGTTGTGCTACATATGTGGATTATTAGGTGATATTCTTCTTTTTACTGGGTAAGTTCATATAAACGAATTCATTATTAGAAATGTTTTGCGTAATTCTATTTGAAACATAATGACCCATTCTTATAGATCCCATACATATACAGATCCCGCCGGTGCCTACTTATTCAGTCGCCGCCCGTATTATTATTTTATGTGAACTTCTTTCTAATGGTTTGTTAAGTTACTGTAAATAATCATATAAATCTTTGGTTATAATGTATTCAGTCACAATCTTCTGCGATAGTCACGCGGTTCTCAATAGTTGTCAACCACTTTATTGTATCAGAATTTTTTATAAAAATATTTTCACAATACAGTTTTCGTGTTACAGATAGTGATCCTAAGCCGCAAAGATGCCGAAATCGGTAAGTTAATGTTTGTTTATATATTTACATAACTTATGTAGGCAGTCAGAAAGTAATGTTTTCACTGATTTCACCAATGCAATGTGATCAGACCAGACAGCACATTGGATCATTCAATGAATGCTACGAGTACATAGTAACATATACTATGTATAGCAGATGAAAAAAGTAAAAGTGTTTAAATAACAAGTGTTGATAAGAAATAACAGTTATATGAGTTATCACTTTAAAACAAGACTTAAAATTTTTCATGGGATAATTGTTATCTTAAATGTTATAAATACTTATGTTTGTTATGGAGTAATTTTAAATACAAAAATAAGTTATATAAATGTGATGTAAATCAATTAGCATAATGTTGTCTAATGTCTAGGCCTCTATTGCTCAATACATTCCTCGGGTGACTTGTAGCATCTTTCATTACACTTGTATTATTTTCTATATATTTTAATTAAAAAGTCAGTTAAATGAACTGATAGCAAGTTACAATGACCTAGTACCATATATCTGGGTACAGTGGGTACATTGATTGTAACAATGATTGCTTTGATAATAATAATATTATTAATAATGTTATATTAATACATATTTCCTTTAAATGATTCATCAAAAGTTATATTATGATGAACTGGAAACAGTGAGAGTTGTTATTTAATGCTTAGTCATATATATATAGTGTAGGTAATATATATAACAAGTGATACCTATAAATTATTATATTTGTTTTCAGTTACTTGAATATCTCACAAAAATAATAGTTCCAAGCGGGAATGATTTTTCGGTCAGTTTATGTTGAATTGAAAGTAATTTGTGGTTTTTTTAGTTTAGTTTTTTTATTGCATTTCCTATATTTATTTGTTTATGCTAACATGCTACAAGTTTTTGATTTTCTGTGATTATTTTTAAATATTGTATCACTTTGTAAATAACAATACACCTTTACAGCTAATTTAGAATTCACAGACCACACAAAGTATAAAAATATTAATAATATTATAATTAAACGAAATTTTATCTAATTAAATGCAAATAATATTTAAGGAGTCAACATGCTACATGAAATGTTCTTCATCCATCTTCATGAATTGCAAGTATAAACTAACACCACAAAAAAGGGAGAGTTTAGTGTTAAATTCAAAACTTACCTACAAGACTTAAACCTAGAAGTGTTTTAAAAGAATTACACTATGAAAGCACCTTGGCTAATAATACCAGCCCTTGTTAAAACTGATATACATAACACCCTAAAAATATGTTATCCCCAGCTCTCAGTATTCACACAATAATTTAAAAATCTGTGTTAAACTTAAGTCATACTTAAAATATCCTTCTGAGCCTATTGACATTATCATTTACGAGAGTCAGGACAAATTCTCCCCTTACCCTAATCTTCCTCTAAGAGTAATGTTGCTACCCTTAAGGTAACTAAGATAATTTTTGTCTCCATATTTTGAAAAAGCTACTACATAAAAATATATAAATGTATTAATACTTTCATGTTTATTAGACATGTTAGAACTATCAACAAATTTTATATTATAAAAATATTTGAACAATTCAGAATATTATTAATATATTTAGAAATTTTTGTTCAAAGCTCACAAGAGATTCAAAATTTTTATTTAATTTTTGATTTCACCCATCCTTATGTATTTATCGTTTTAAAGTTTGCCCTTTTCAAATAATTGTTGTATTATATTTTCTAAGAATAACACAAAACGTATAATTAACAATTTAATAATTTTGCGATTAGGAGGCAGACAAAAAATTTTTTTCCAATGAACCATGTATTTTACTAGCGTCTTTCTCATCGCCTCTACTATTTCTGCCTTATCCTTAGAAACGTGACATTAGTGTTTGCTTAAGGTTGTATCAAGTTATTAACCAATTTTACACACACAGACACACATCCACGCACGCACACAGAAACATACGCACATAAACAACAGACAGTCCTTGTACCTTTTGTCCAGCGTGTGCAGTTTGGACAAGTCTTATCTAAATTCCTTCATCATTTCGTTGACGAATGTCTAAAAGTATTAATTAATTGCAATACAACTACTATATGTAACTCGTAAAATATATATAATTACTCAGATGTTTTTGTTATTGATTCTCGTTATAAGTTAACCCCGCCATTAATGGGGTAGTACCAGCATTCATATTAATATATTTCCCATAAACATGTCGTGTTACTCCTTTTTCAAACGACAATCAATTAGACTTTGGATAAAATTACTTTTTTATTATTATGCGAGGTTAAATAATTAAGTAAAGAAAATAATATATCAATGCGACTTTATTCATAAATAATAATGAACTCGAACTCATTATGAGTGCTGGTATGTTTTCAATAAGGAATTTAAGCTAGCAAGCTGTTATTTCTTGCATTGCGCATGCGTGTCATAGGAAGGAAGCTAGAAAGTAGGCCGTTCACGTTATCTCGTTAGTGGACAGTGCACCCATTCACCCAACAAGTACCTACGATTGTGTTTGCAGTCTTTTGTATATATCCAATGTTTTGGTTACATAGATAAGAAATGCTATTACAGAAAAGATAATTAAATCATTGAAGCAATTTACATATATATATAAAATCCAAATAAAGTAACATGCATTGAGAAGCATATAATTGCTTGCATACTTGTGAGGTTTTTAAAATGCACTACATACATCTTATTTTACATATTTTATATTTCTTGCTTTGATAATTTTTTTACACATATAATGATGTATCCTGTAAAACAGAAGAATCACTTTTCTGATCTGGAAGATCAAAGGATTCTAAAAACGAAATTAAATGCAAAGATATTCAGTAATAAAAAATGTATGTAAATAATTGTTTCATTTTTAAACGAGAAACTGTAAAGCACAAGAAAGTTGATAAATTATTTTTTGAGGAATCTTGCTTAATATATATAATTATGTATATCCAGGATAGCAGTAAATATTATTGCGACAAATACTAAATAGATATGCTAAAGTTTTATAACATAGTATTTAATAGATACTTTAAAAAACGCCATAGGATTCTTTGCGTCGAGTTTTATCAATTTCTACATATCTAGTAAAATTATGAATAAGCAGATATTTATTATTGATAAAAAATATATCTAATATATATAATTATTCCATTAATTTACTATATATGTTGATAAATCGTACGAACCTCTTTTACGTTCACTTTTACTTTTAGATCCGATGTGTCGACTATCTGTGCTTAACATATGTAATATATGTGGTTATCTGTATTTTTAGTACCGTACTGTAAAATGACATTTTGAACTTGAACAATGGGACAATACATTATATCTATGTAATACACACAGCAATCGTACTGTACAAGGTTATCCATCGAGTCAATCACTGATATAGAAATAAGTATAAAAGGATGGGTGGTTTACCTCGAATAGTATCGCTAAACCTAATACTTAGAAATACATTGAATTCCAGTTCGTGTATCTGAAATTATGTTTGTAGCTGCACGCCTTTATAGAATACAAGCTAAAATTAATCAGTATATTGTCTCTCTTTATTGTATGTACATTACTCTGTGTACATGTACATAATTTTTGACTTTAACGTAAAGGCATAAGAATCAAAATTATGTTTGCCTGGTTTAGTTGGTATCAGGTGAGCGCGTGAGCCTTCGTCCTCTGGTTAACCGGCGCAAGCGCATCCCCGCGGCCGGCGCCGCAACGACCGTTCAGTTCAAACTCTACCGCCGCGTCCGGCAGACGCGGCTAAACCGCCATATTATCCTAAGACACCCCAGTACAGACCAGTGTGTGTGTGACCGTGACTTTTGTACCAGTGTTATATTGAATTCAGCAAGATGGTTGCCGGCGGCAAACAGGTACATGTTACATAATGTTCTAAGTAAAGATATATTTCAAACAAAATCCTTGAACATTATTAGTATAGTGGAATAATATTAAGAATAGTCTAGAAATTGTCTCGAAATTACCTGGATAATGGCGTTGTAATGCTCACTCGATTCGCCATTATATAGATTGTGTCGAACAATTTTGCGTGCATAATTAAAGATATTTAAAATCCACCTAGCAACAGAATATTTCCACACAATATATGACTTGTAGACACAATCCATAAGTTGTGCTGATGTCATCGTGATTCGAGACGACCGAACGCAAGAGATGTGTCGGTTATGATTTTATTTGTTTTGCTGATCGCGAACGTTTTTAACCGTCTTTTCTTTCTATCCCTGTCTTAGCCGTCAGAGAAAACGGGACGGGATTAATTTCCTGTTCGCCGAAGCGGCACCGCTTTCGATTTCTTGATTATAAAAAAGGATAAGTTTGAGGCAAGGCGCAGATGGTTCAGGCCGTTTTTTCGATTTTTATGCTTTTCAGTAATAAATTTTGATTACATAATTTTTCCACACTAAGTGCAGATGTAACCAAGGATCTTCCTCCTTAAAAAAAACTTGCTTTGTTTCACAAAAAACTTAGCAAAAACATCAATAACTTGTTTCCGTGCAGTTATTTTATTTTATAACGCTTTTATGGTGTTAATATTGTTAATTACTCAATGGGTAATTTCTGAGATACTAGGTTTCTAATGTTTTTTTACTTTATAAACTAACATTGTATAATAGGGGCCATACACGATTAAAATTATAAAAAGAAAATTATCAATATATTATCGGTAGATACTGTGGTCCATATCTGAACAGATAAAATAACTTTTTATTTTCAAAAATTTTCTATTGTTTGATAACTTCCACTTCTTGACACATTAAAATTATATTTAATTATAACGAAAACTGATTTTAATTTTTTTTTCCTCAATGTATAAGGTAGGAATAACAAATTAAGTTAGGATATTACTTTAAAATTATCTTTAAAGCAGTACATACTTCTTTAAAATGTAGTTAATATCTATGAAGACCTAGAATGGATTCGAACCCAGATACTACTCGTTCAAATTATTATAGTATTGATGTCAGTATAGACGGCAATTAAATATAATAGTAATAATGGATTACGAAAGTTTAAATACAAATTAAAATATTAATAAAAAAAATATCGCTCTTAAGTCGAAGTAAGATTTTTAAAATTAAAACCTTATGTTAATCTAATATTATCGTTTTTTATAACGAAATATTTAAATAAATTATTAATGTAGTTATATGATTTCCTGGTTATTGTTATACAGCGGTTCGTAAATTACATATAATTAACTGAGTTATTATATTTTATACTTATGTTAATGGTAATATTAAAAACATACTATGAGAGAGATTCAGCAAATAAGAAATCTTAACTACGATGACTTAATCAAATAAATATGTTAATTGAGATTAAAATATAAGGAAAAAAAAGGAAACAGTATTTGTATATATATAATTCTTGCGTAGTTTTATTTAACTTGTGCAGTGATAAAGCGGTTTATGCAGTTATCATGTGCAAATAGACGCAACTGCTAAAGACACAACTTAAGGTGTGTTTTTCTGCATTTCCTCTTTTTCTATATAACTATATTCTATAACTTAAGCCAATATCACTTCGTTTATACATCGGACATAATGTATAAACGAAGGTTATACATTATGTCCGATGTATTATTATTTTTCCACCACATTATGAATCGGGGTTCTTATTCATGAACTCGGTGCATGGTTGGATCGTAGAGTTTACTTCGTCATGCCGTATATTTATATAATATTATTTATTTTATTATATTTTTTGCACTACCTATGAGTCGATGACCGCATCAGATCATATGATATAGATATACAATATACTTATGATTAAAATTTGTCGATAGATAATATTTTATAAATTATCGATGTTATGTAAAAGTGATTCAACAGACATGACTAGCTATATATATTATATATTTAATATGCTGCTCGAGAAAAGATTTTTAAGTGAATATTGTAAACAGCTTAAAATTTGTATGATAAAAGAAACTATTGAAGTGGAACAGTGGCACCTGTCGGCTGTGACACCTGTCTTTTAAACACCAATCGCATGTTTCTTTGTCTGATGAAACAAAAATTTTAATATATATATATTTTTTATCTGGATAAAATTATACATTAAAATAAAAGAAATAGCGATGAAATAAACGTGAAAGTTATTAAAATGGAGTAAATAGTACAATTGCGTAACGTTAATACAATTCATTCAAATGGAAAGTAATACACGCAAAGCCAATGTTTATGATCCTCGAAACGAAAGCAAAATAAAACAGTGCTGGCGAGCGTCTGTGCGTTTAAAACGGTCATGACACCACTGTGGTCTGTAATTACATTCGCCTTGAATTTGGTACCATCCCCACTTCATGACAGCCATGGCCTTATATACTAATAATGCCATGGTTATAATGGTGAATAACCGTTTAGATGATTTTGTTATTAATAACATAGAGATGGATTTATGAAGACATTTATACAGCTGACAGCTGAAGAAATTGTTTGTTTATGCTTTCATCCTTGAAATTACCATAGGAATATACGAAGAAGGAATGAGTGCTTCTGCTGTTAATTACTTTCATATTAATTAAAATTGATCAAAGGCGAGTAAAAGCTAGCATGAATATTTGAGTAGATTATTGGTAATTATAATTAAAGTTTAACTATGTTATATATATACTAAGAATGTGGAAGGCTACAGCCTCCAGTATAATAAGTAACTATACTTATAAATATTATTTTATATGACATGCATTTAATTAGATACAATATTAATTATTATTAAGTCTATGTTACCAACTATAAAACTTGTAAATAAATCTGTAAGTACTGAAAACTGTTCGCGCACTTGTTGTGAACCTGTGTCGTGCTGGTGGTCGTAGGTTTGATCCAAACGATGTTTATTTTTAATAAAAAAAAACTATTCTACAGAAATAACCTATCTTGGGGGGTTTTACAAATATAGAAATAAGACAAATAGCAATTTTTGTATCACACAAAGAACTTCAGTCTGGGAATCGAACACAATACCTTTGGCTCAGCAGCAGGTAACTACTAACCACTAGACCGTCAAATATGTAATAAATTCTTGTATAAAATAGTATTGCTTTGGTAATAGGTTTCTTTTTCAAATCAAACTATTTTTTACGGATTAAAACTCGCGTGTAAGACTCTGACATCTCGTCTACCCGTGAACACGATTGCTGTAAAGCATTCGAAACGTCGGGTTAAAATAAAAATGTATACATCAGTTTTAATCTGTAAAAAATAGTTTTATTTGAAATATGTAAGTACTCGTGAAAATCTAAGATTTCTTTTTGTTTAAATGATGGTATATTTATTATAATTACTTATTTAAAGCGACATTGTTCGCACTAACTCCGGCTCCGAAAAATGTATGACGACAATGATGACACATTTTATTTAAAAAATGAAGGTTGCTGATGTAAGCAATGCGCGAGGCGTCTTGGGTATACTTTATTTTACCATAGTCAAGTTTAACAGTAATAAATAATACTGTATAAAAATTCTTATATTTTATACAGCATAACTAAAGTTTTACATATCGTATAACTCGCCTCAATTTCACGAACAAAATATATGGTATAAAGACTAACATTATTTTTAGTATATTACAATATGATATAAAGCTTCATATTAAATAAAAACCACATATTAGCAATTCTCCATATTTTACTACTAAGCTAGGATGATGTCATTTTTATCTCGTGTGTTTGCTGATATAGATGCAGTGCTCTAGAATTGTTGGTAACTTGGTGGGTATATTAGGATGTATGTTTGTACGTGATCAACACGGTTATAACGATGGGTATAGTATAGTTTGATAAGAAACATTAGTCAAGGCTTCTCCTAGAACCTACACGTCTAATTAGTGATAGCTAATTTACCTATTTTATTCATAATGTTCAAATTTTTGTCTCATAAATTAAAAAAACAGAAAACTTCGGTTTTGAAAACCAACCCAGTTATAGAAATATCGGTGGTGAGTATTAATTATGACATGTAATAGGAATATATAGGAATTTTCCTTTATTTTATAGAAATCAAATTCAGCGTCCAAGTTAATATGAGTCATTGTAATAGACGGTTTAAACTATTTAATAAGCGTCTATTAAAATTATATTTATATTTATAAACCGTAAAAGCTAATGTTGAATGTAAAATAAGTAATTATTAATACTTTACATTTAGATAATTATCTGAATGTATTCACGTAATTGGAATCGCTATATAAATAAGAACCTCGAATGGATTCGGAAATATGTATATTCATGTTTTGATAGTATTAAAGAGAGTATAGCCGGATATTTATATATAATATTTGTACTACACTAAATCAGAATTTTTCTCTATAACCTTAGATTCGAACAATAAAGTTAAATAATAATAACCAGTTGAACAATACGGTGGATTGTCCAGTTGGTAGCACAAATGATCCTTGCATAAACATTCGTCGTTTACTTCGATAAGACCTAAGATTGTCGCAGCTTGCTTATCTTATACTTACATTATACATGCTGATTCATACCTACCTCTGATGTTGTTTACAAAAATAATGTTTTCTAAGCTTTACATGAGTACTACACATTTCAATAAAAAATTAAAATTTGGACAAATAAACTGACTGACTGACAGACACCAATATCTCGTCTTACCGCGAACACGTTTGCTGCAAAGCATTCGAAACGTCGTGTTTAAATTAATAAATGTATTAATAAACGCGATTTATATCCGTAAAAAAGTTTAATTCAAATATATGATTAGATAATCTCTGTACCTAGCAACATCACCTGATGACTGCTCTTTCATACAAATCGAAGTTGACAAAAACACAATCTTGAATAATTTGATCTATTTCACCCATATTTGGAGCTACATATATCCTTACATCTAAAAAAAATTTGAAATTTAACCTTAATTATTACAATAATAAGGTTGAATTTAATATAATTGATAACACGGTATTTCTTAGTGATAAATGATGCGGGTTGTAAATGATTTAATGACAGGGGAGGATACAAGGCTTATACTCGACCTCGGAACGCTAACGCTATTCAATGAATGAACGTTGTATCGTACACGAGACTATTGTTCGTAGAATTACGTTGCATGAACAAGTTATACTTGCAATAAGTATAGTTTATTCTATGCCACGATGAGACCAAACATATCTAGAAAAATGATGTAACGTAACAATTTAAAATCTTAATTTCATGACTGAAGTTTTTCCTAATTCTTCAAAGGCTGGCAACGTTTTCGTGCATCCCCTGATAATACAAAAGGATATATAATCACTTCAACCAACTAAACCGTATGCTAGTTTGACCTTGAATAACAAAAGAAATTTTTGTTTAAAATCTCATGATGAAGAGCACCTACAGTTTGTAAATAGCCATGACACAATCACCCCGGAAGATCACATCCGTTTGGCACGAGCTCAACACTAAATATAGATACAAACAAATGCATCTAATACTGTTTTAGCTCTCATTTTTATGTCGTTTTCTTTAATTCTCCTATTTAAAGTTAAATAACTTTATATTAGAGTTATTTTTATATGAATAAAACAACAAAATTATCTTTTTTAATTAATTACACTTAAAATTTTATAAGAATACACTAAAATACAGTAATAAAATTAACATATTTACGTGGAGTTTTAATTATGTACTGAAATGGGTGATTTCCCCATTTACTGTTTTCCTCAAGTACAATCTTAAGTTATATTGATATTATAAGCTTTAACACAGTTAGTTTTAAATTGCACTTTATTAGAAAGCTATTACCGCCTAGTGTATGTATTTCTGTCATGTAAAGAAAGGATAAGCACTTAGTGAAAGCACAATGTTGAATTTATTGTTAAAGGAGTGTTTTCATTGAATAAGGATATATATATTTCCAATTAAATTTAATTAATAAGCAATATAAGTTTAGCAAATAAATGATTTTAATGAAATAGCTTAACATATTTCTTGTGTTGTAGATGAACGTCCGAGTGACGACGATGGACGCGGAGCTGGAGTTCGCGATCCAGCAGACGACGACAGGCAAGCAGCTCTTTGACCAGGTGGTGAAGACCATCGGCCTCCGGGAGGTCTGGTTCTTCGGCCTTCAGTATACCGACTCCAAGGGCGACCTAACATGGATCAAGCTTTACAAGAAGGTTTGCAATGTTTTACTATTTAATAATTTTTATAAAAAAATTTTGAATTTGAGAAAAACGATATTTTAAATCAAAAAGATTGCCTATTGTAGGTTTACGAGTGATTTTGTTTTCTTAAAATATTCATTTTTAACTTGAAATGTATGTACCGAACGATTATTCAGTTAAACGACGAATTAATAAGTTAATAATCGTAATATTTGTAAATATATGATGTAATTTTCATAAATCCACTGTTATGTAATTTTAATGAGTATTATTTAAATTATTATTCTATTCTCATATGCCCTTTCGTGATGGTCATTGAAATATAAACGAGTTGTTGACGAATGTTCAATTATCTTTAACGTCAAGGCGTACTTCCGACACTTTGTTTTCGCTGGTGCCATATACTTTTTCCTGTAGTTATCCTTAATCGACATTGACCTGCAAAACCAATGTCGCCTTGTACAACTTTACTGAAATAAAGAGGACGTCCACTTTTTATTATTTAACTCTAGATTAAATTTTAACAAATAATTTCATGAAAGAAATCCACGCTAGGGTTCCGCCATTCTCGGAACTTATAGTAAAAGGTTCCAAGGAAATTAGCAAAGAATTTTCCGTAAAAATTAACCAGTAACGCCGGATAAGTATAATAGTATTCACGAAGTTTTAATACTAAAATCTAGATTTAACTTTCCCACTATCTTTGCTTATTGCAATACCGATACAAGGTTATATACAAACCAATTCGCATATCTTACAGCCGAATACTGAAATGTCTGAAATATTGAACAGCTTAAACATATGAGCATCTTGAGTTATAAATTCGCCACTCAAGTGACATGAACTCAAAATACAACTTAAGTCTTCTTTTACAAAGTGGTGTCTCAGTGAATGGGTGAACAGGTGTTGTGTTACCAAACCTGTTTTAATACTGGGTTACGTACATTCCTATTGGTTATGCATATTCTCATGTCAATCGTATTATAGAAATTTAATTTTACCTACGAAACTGAAAAACAACAAATACTAATATAAAACGGAAAGGTTTGTTTGTCTGTTTAAACGCTTCTAATTTTTAAAAATACCATGTATTTGAAAAGTTCTCATGATACGCAGGTTCTTGGCTATTAAGAACTACACTTGTCTTAGTTAATAGCAAATAAAAACCGTTGTCCTTCGTACATTTCAATTTCTAAAGACTATTAATGAAAATGATTTTGTAACCGGATTTAGGAGTGTCAGCTATATTATCGTTTAAAAGATAGTGTGGTTAACAAATAGTGTAAAGTAATACAACACTAACATTTAATATTAAAAGAGAAGACATTATTAAAGATTACTCCATAGCATTGAAAGAGGATAAAAATAACTTTAGAGTCAGTAACACTTCATAATAATCCTATTAATTATAATGTATTATAATCTTTTATTTGACTACATTAATAAACAAAATATTTATATATAAAAAACTAGAAAATATTTAAGTATTGTGTAGTTAATCAACAAAACTTACGTCCAATGTTATTCTTAATGTTATATATAAACTAATTGTTTACTCGCGGTTCCTCTCGCGGACCAACATTTTTATTTACTATCAACATAACTAAGAATCGTAATTCTAGAACTTTAAAAAAAAATCTGAAAAAAATCTAATACATTAGATAATTTCAAAGATTATTCCGTTTATATAAACAAAGCAAACCGCTTTGTAATATTAGTATATATAAGACTTATTTATGTGCTATCAAGTATGGCTAATGGATTTTGTATACTATAGCCATGTATGAAGTCTGTGTCTTATTATTGTTCAGTTAAATGTAACTGAGCACGTGAGGAGTCATTTAGAGGGTCAGTTTCGAATATCATTTCATATACCAGCTGAACTCCCGTTTTCACGATTTTATTTACTACTCACTGTTACTTGCAGTTCCATTCGCGGACGAATAATTATATATATATATATTATTTATTTGTTTATTCGTTGTAAACATTTAATTTGCAAAACTTTCCTCTTTATAATATTTAGTATTATATTATTAATGAAATACACACTTAAGTTCACGTCGCAACTCCGTCATGCTACGAGCACATGAATAAGGACCCTGAATGGGTTCCTAACTAGTCGAGCAAATTCCGACAGCACTTACATATTTATACGTAAATGTTAAAGACTTTAAACAAAATTAAGGATTTCAATATTTTATTTGTGTTTTGCTAATATTAACAGTTTTTTTATGAATGTTATCATGACGCAAAACAACTTGTAAAAATATGTTAATTTTAATCTTATTTTGAGTCTAAGTGGTTTCATTTATTATATATAAAGTGTAATGGAGGCAAATAACAAGTTACTTAAAGAGAAGCCAATATTTTCGCATTTGGTTTATCCATTCTGGGGCAATGAGTCACCGATACGTGTTACGAAGTATTTATAAATAGAAGTGTCGATCTTAAACGTTATTTGCTTCAACTAAAGTTAAAAAAACTGTATTATGGTGACAATGTTGACAGCCGATTGATCTAGTGTTAAATGGTTGGTTGGCCTGCTGAGCCAAAGGTCGTGGGTTCGATTCCCACAAGAAAAAATTGATTTTTGTCATTCACATATTGTTTTTTCGAATCTGAGTGTTATTTGTGTTAGTTATTTGTGTTTGTAAAAATCGCCTGGGACACAATAAAATGTTGAGAGAACTTTCACAGTTTATATAAAAAAGTGTAATACATTTGAAAGCAAGAGGATCAAAAAACATGCAGTTTTAGTGCTTCTCGGACACGCTATCAAAAGTTTGAAATAAATCAGTAGTCTTTGATGCTCTTTAAAATGTTATTTTCATTTTATTACTATCATTTCTTTCGTTCATGTACCAATTGTGAAGCATAATAAACTATAAATAAATGAAAGTGACTTTGAAATACTCTTCTGCTTTGAAGATTTTTTTGGTAATTGTAGCATCGTTTGAAATATTTGTTTAGTTCAAATTGGTTATTATAGTACGTACATATAAATATCGGTTATATTTTATTTTACAAATCATTAATCACATAGAAAATAAACATCAAGATAAAATGTGGGTAGTTGTAAGTCTCAATCATAATAATTAATAATTACTTCTATATCATGCAAAATTTTACCACAATTGTATTATTATTGTAGTCATGTGCCAGATGGTTGGTTCCATAAATCTTTACATATTTATAAACCACGCTGAGCCAGCTCTTCAAGGCTCGGTACAAGGTGAATTGATATTACCAACAAATTGGCTACTTACATACAAAATTACATGTATGCATTACTTTTCATATCTTTATAAAATTTACAAGCTGTGACTCACAGTTCCACCCGCTGACAAACTATTTTATTTACTTAGTATTTTCTTAGATTTTCACGAGTACACATTTGAAATAAAACTATTTGTACGGATTAAAACTCGCGTTTAATTTGGTTACATTTTGATTTTAACACGACGTTTCGAATGCTTTGCAGTAATCGTGTGCACGGGTAGACGAGATGTAAGTGTTTGTCTATATAGCCTTCCTCATGAACCTTAAATCCATTTCTAGTTAAAATTACCGCGTTTAAACAAACAATATTTTCTTCTTTATAATATTGGTATATATAATATATAAATTATAGTTTTGTTTCTTTAATCAAAAATGTTTTAAACATAATATATTATTTACGTAACATCTTGATATCTATTAATAAGATATTGGAGAACGTAACGATATGTCTCTTCAATATTAATTGCAAGAGGATACATCACTACGTAATTTATTACGTCCACATTGACATACGATACTATATATGGATGTTACGTCTACAATTTATGACTTATAAAAATGTTTCATTGATTATGACTACGTAATAAAATTCCGTAAAAATTTTTTTAATAGTTATGCTATGACAGAAATTGATAAGCAATTGGTAAGCTGCTTATAAGCGTATTATTTTATATTCTAAAAAACTCTAATAGGGAATGAATATTCTGGGATCTTACCAATTGTTAGCTTGTTTAAATAATATATTTTAGTAATTAATAAATATTAAGTATGATTAAGAATAATGTATTTGTTGTTATTAAAAATCTGTTTTGACTTCCGGTAAATGTTATTCTAATAGTCAATTGAGGACTTGTTATTTGACATAACTTACTGAGGGTTGATATAAAAGGCGTCTTTGTTGTGCTGGCATTAAGATAGTTGACGAAGTCGTGCTGCTTTGGAAATTGTAATAGTTAACAAGAGTGATAAGTGTTAATAAAACAAATTAATGAAGAAAGTGTGGTTTAATTTAGCAGTGTGAAGTTTTCACTTTTATGTTGAGTATGTTTTTTTGATATCAGAAGAAAATTTTACACCATTATTTTAAAGTTCTCTATGTTTAATATACTTTATATATTAATATGTATTTAGTTCATGAGAAGTGTGATGATAGTGTCAGACTTAATGTACAGTGACGTGACGTCATAACTAGCTAGCGACTAGTTTTCTCATCACGCGTTACAAATGTTACTGTTACATGCCAAATGTTTTAAGGGTTCAGGTAACATATAATACTAGCTGTTACTCGCGGTTCCACCTGCAGACCTACGATGTATTTACTATTAAGATAACTGATAGTAGTGGAACGCTAGATAGCATTAAGGTTTCTCATGAACCTGCCTTTCATAATAAGAAAGAATTATTCAAATCCGACCCTTATTTATAAAGATTAGTTAGTTCAAACAAACAAAATTTTCTGTTTTATAATATTAGTATAGATGGTATAAATTATTCTGTTAATTTAATAATAAATATGACGTCCTTCCAAAAATGTTAATTTGTTATAACAATGGTATGACATGTTAATATATTTTCTGTTTCAAAGTAGAATGACGTCATTCTTCTCTAGACTCGTGGGATCATTCAACAAATAATATACATATGTTATAATACAGTTGATTCATCTGGCAAAATTCCGTAATGAGTAATTGAGTTTTTTGATAAGAATTATAAAGAAATGACCGCTATGAATGATTATAAAATTCCTGAACATGAAATCACGTTCACTTGTACTTGGTAGCTAATCTCTGTTTGTTACTATCATTTATTACATGTGTAATTACTCTTACATATAATTGTAATTATATTTTTGTCATTTTCGTCAATTTATTTTGTTTTTTTATTGACCATTTCTACTAAACTAGCAGTACAACTGTTAACTGGCAACACTTACGTGTGACGGGAAAGTTGACCGAGGCAGAGCGTCCCAAGTTTATATACGATTTCTCCGACTCTGGTGTGTTTGAATCATTATTCAAACGCAGTGCCACGCGCGCCATGAGGCTCTTTAAATAACTAAGCAATATTTAAACACAACATTATTTTAGAAAAGTTGTTTGGTATTTATGTTAACTTTTGTGTACCACGTATCGTATAACGCACCACTTATCACAACTTTATTACTGTGGCTTTTTGATATATGTAACATTTTTGATAATTTATGTATGTAATTCACTCATAATGTTTAATAGGTGTTCATACATATTGTTATGTCTGTAGGATCGTCAACCTCTTTTATCTCGTTTGAATGTAATGGTTAATCTTGTAACACCCACTGGTGTTATTTATCTGGTCTTCGTCTGTATAAATTATATGAATAATAATAATATTTAATTAAATTTATCTTCAATGACTTATAATATAATAATGAGTGTGATTTAAATAATTCATTCTTAAACAAGCAAGAGAAACGTCTCTTGAACAAAAAATAATTTAATTTATGCAAAAATGTTAATGACTAAATCACTTAAAATAAGCAACGTTTTGAGTGAATTATAATATTTCTCGATGCTAGTTTAATAATAATAATAATAATAATAAACTTTATTTCAGATTTTCCATATATTAAATGGACATACTGAGTGGTAGTTTTTCATTCAATTATCGTTTAAAAAAAATATATATTATGTATTTTTGTTTAATTATTCTACAAATTTCTAACTGTCCTCGAGCGAAGGGTTCATACTTTACAATGGTCCAGACAGTTACTTAAACGAGACAAATCCCTCAAGACTTTATTTGCTCAGTCATTGTGCTTTATAAACAAGATATAATTATAACATACTCTGTCTTTTCAAAACAAATAACAGTAATAAACTTCTTGCATTTACGAATGCAAACTAGTCTTGTTACAATTTTTTTTGCTTAATCAGTAAAAAGTTTATTTATATACCATCTAAATTGTATTTTTTTAATGTCCAATTTATGTAAAAGTATGTTAGTCTTTGAGGTATTTATTTATTTCATACCTTTTCCACTTTAAATCACATTCATCACTTGTCTTCGTCAACTTGAAGAGTCAGGAAGGCCTATTTTGTTACCATACTTATCGAAATAAATCCTTCTAGATACTCCAACTTAAAAATTAAGGCTACGATATAATATCGGTTATTCCCAACACAACAAAAATAAAAAATATCTGTAATAAAAAAACATACCATAAATTTGAAGGTATACTTTGTATTTCCATGCCATGCCTAGATATCACGCACGAGATTTCATTGGAACGTTCACGGAATGTAAGTTTTTTTGTCATCGGGGCGATAATTATGATTATCGTAGCATATGAAATACGGCCTCAATACACAGCGACGCAGGCGCACGTCGGAGACACCGCGTTGCGTCACTCTTACTTATCTAGAAATAGAACTAATATTACATTTTGATATGTGATATATCATAAGATAATGTACAAAAATATTGCATAAAAATGTTTGAATTTATACAGTTTATTACATTTTGCGACAAAAACATCTTGTAAGTTTTTGATAGGGTATCAGGGCTATCAAAATACATCCATTGTATCCAGAAATGACAAAAATCACTTGTGCGGCTTCGCCAAATAAGCACACGGTGCGCGGTCAGCGAAGCGAGTCGCAGCGCCCGCGTGACCCCGTTCTCACGACTCCTCAGGTGGCGTGACCCCCGACCACCTCGCGTCCTTCCGACCAAACCTGTTCAAGGTTATCCGACGAGATGTTTAATATGATTACATTTGAACTATATATGGTTTTTTTAAATCGAAAAAAAAAAATATTATCTATGATTATTGTGTTTTAATACAATTCTCAATATATTATATATATACTTAATACGTACTTAGATAACGTAATGGCGAGAAATGGTATGTTTACTCGTTCAAGTGAAAGTGTAGACGCGGCCCGAAACGACCTTGTCTGAGACATACATGCTTAGCAAAACGTCATTAGTCTGTAGAAAACATTAATTTAAATTAATATAAAAAATATATATAAATGAATAAATGTTACTTAACTATGCAAGGATTCTACTAAGATTCCTACTAAGAAACTCCTTTTTTGTCATTTTTATGTTTCAAACAAGAAACTTAAACCTAACAAACTTATTTACGATCATTAAGAGCATGGGCGACCTGATGTGTTGATTATTCATAAAAAAAGGCAGTTGTCTTTCATTTAATCAACGTATTCGTAAATCCTGGTTTTACTTAATTATACCGTGGCTAAATGACTCAAGAGGAAATAAGTACGTTTATTATAATTGTGAACATAATGAACATAATTGTGCCTAACTAGCAGGGTCAAGTAAAACGCCATAGCGACATGCCGGTTGAAGACGGGGTTATAACTATTCCATGTTGTTCGTTCTGTGCAACCAGCCCGTGCGAACATATCAATGGTGGAAGAGAAATGTCTCACGTTTACAAGTTTCACTGTCAATTTAAAACGCTTCTAGAACATACGCACCTGTTTTAACATACTTGTGTGATATTCGTATAATGATTTATGATTTCGCTCCTGTTTTCTCTTCAATAGTTGTATATTTAATTTGTTTTACAGGAATGTTTAGTTTTATGTTATATACAATCAATGACACCTTCAGTTATCACAGAATTATTCGCGTATTACAAGAACAGCTGATTGTGCAGTGATCGCGGTCGTGAGGTCGTTGACCCTACTTTCGCCGCTCCCACGACTAGTTGCTCAATATCCAAGGAGCTATCTAATTTGAATAATCAAATATCTTCGATTGTATATTTGACTAACATTATTAACAATTAATTAATATTTAACAATGAGCTCAAAAATCCATTTATATTATGCAATATTAATCTGAAATGATACTAGCCGGAAACTGTGGTGGAGAAGACAGCGAGATGCATGACCACAGCAGTTAAGAAACTGGTGTCTCCTGAGGATGATGAGGAAGCAGCGTTTGATAGGGCAGACGATCTGGTAAGGTCGTGTGATGATGTAGTAACGCTAGCTCGTACTATCCTTGGACTTGTTTTTACGTAGTTTAAGGCTACATATTTGTATGAAATATTACTAAGAAAATCAAGCAGAATAGTTTATAATCTGAGATTTAGATGCAATCTCGACTGTTCCTAGAAAACGGAAATCGATAATTATTATAACGCGGTTTATGAATATCTTAGAATAGCTTAGTTATAACCTTGAATATGTATTTAACAAAATTAATTCATTCCTAGTAGGTATTACTATTCTTATAAAGATAACAGCGTGTCTAAGGTATAATTTAACAAGCAACTATCTTTTTTATATAAAACATTTGGAAATAGAAAGTATTCTATTTAAATGTAATTTAGAAACTATTTTCGATCCATAAACATAACATGATAGTTGCGTCATACCATACATATTCAAATTTAATGTTTAATAAAAGACCTTACTAAAAGTAATATCTTTATCACATTCAAAAACAAGTAGTAAAAGTACAATTTTGGTATAATTGGCCTCACTAAATATGTATTGCGTCACTGGTGATACGGTTATCTTATCAGATCACTCCGACACAAATATTTAAGACGATAGTAACATTTTACAGAAACTGAAACAAATTGATTAGGTTCAACTATAAATATAGTATACCTAACAAATACATCTAGTGTGACGAATTGAGAATATGATATTGTAAACTACAAAACATTTTACTAGTAGTTTTTGATGCTAGTAAAATGTTTTTTAGTTTACAATATCAATTCTCAATTCAATGATCAAATAAGCTACATTTATTCTCATTAATCTGTACATTTTTAATGATTAGTTAAGATAATAAAAATTTAATGAAGTTGATAACGTTAACAGAAAATCTGTTTTGACTAATTATATACGTGTATATTTAATATATATAATAAATAGATATTTGAAAATCCTTGTATAATTTTGATAAATAATAGAAATAGTTTGAAAATAATGTTAACTAAGCCAGTGTATTATAATATCTTCATTAACTATTTTTATAAACTTTTTCTCATACTTTATGGTTTGCCAAAAACTGGCGCTGAATTGTAATTAATTGTTGCCTTTTTAACGCTTTCCCTGGACATTTTGGGCACGCAACGAAGTCAGGGTCGCTACCGTTCTCCAGATGGGTAAGACGTGACATGTATTGTGTTGTACTTACAAATACACATATTTAACAAATGTAAATGTATTATCACAGTGTAATTGCAATTTTTTGCAATTTAGGATGGCAATTTTTGCAATTTGTGATCGCTTCAAATATGAAAATATTAAATACATAGCAACGTTTATTTTTAAAACCTTACGCCATCGTTGATATAATTGAATGTTGTCATCGAAGCATTGTAGTCATGGCAGAGGTTAAGGAAGCTCTCATAAATTTCAATATGTGTAGTATGACTAAGTGCCTGCCTCGCAGCTGTGTTCGAAAAGCGTAAAGCTGGTAAAATTATGAACATATTATGTACAGCGATGACATAATTCTTGGAAAATAAAACAGTGAAAAGATAATGCTAAATAAAGCAAATATTTTAATTCTTGCAATTAGACATCGTTTAAATTGCGGCATTAGTTTTAGTTAATTTAAAATGTATCGTACGTTTTAGCTCGTATATTTAAGTTTCCATGTCGGTTTCAGGTGATGCAACAAGATGTCAAAAAGGAGAATCCACTTCAGTTCAAGTTTCGGGCCAAATTTTATCCTGAGGACGTTGCCGACGAGCTCATACAGGAGATTACTCTCAAACTGTTTTACTTACAAGTACGTACTGTTTAAGATATAAGATACACATATGCTTTTGGGATAGGATCCTAATGAACGACTTCCTCTGCTAGGTAAAAAACGCAATATTGTCGGACGAGATCTACTGTCCCCCGGAGACGTCAGTGCTGCTGGCGTCGTACGCGGTGCAAGCGCGTCACGGAGACCACAACCCCGCCGTACATGGACCGGGCTTCCTCGCCAACGATCGCCTGCTGCCGCAGAGGGTCACCGACCAGCACAAGGTGAGACACGAATGAAAAGAGAGTCCTAACAAACGTTTTACTAACAAAGATTTGTTTCTGTAATATCCAATGCCTTTTGAATGATTTTTGGAAATACAATTAAATTTATTATTTAAGTGCTACGTACATCTACGTACATCAATTAAAATAGTTGTAGAGCTTAGAGATACTACAAGCCTGTTCGTCCCCACAGATGTCTCGTGAGGAGTGGGAACAAAGCATCACGAACTGGTGGCAGGAGCACCGCGCAATGCTGCGCGAGGACGCCATGATGGAGTACCTCAAAATCGCACAGGACTTGGAGATGTACGGCGTCAACTACTTCGAGATACGCAACAAGAAGAACACTGAGCTGTGGCTCGGAGTGGACGCGCTCGGACTCAATATCTACGAAAAGGACGACAAGTCAGTTGCTCTGATATTGAACTTATATTTTAATGTGAAAGTTTGATTGTATATTTTGGAATTTACTAAGTACATACATATTTAGTATTACTCGTTAGCTTGTTTCCTATAAAACTGATAAGTACTAATACCGATTCGTATGCAAACGACAGTGATAACTTTTATATACTAATAAAATTAACATCAGCTTATTTGCAATTATATTGAATGAAGAGTATTTATAGAAACAAGTTTAAACAAAACATATTTATTCCGTGTTTGCAAAAAATGTTTACTGTCTTAATGTACGAGTATATCTTACTAACTGTACATGCATGGTATTTAAACTATGTCTTAAAATGTACAACTTCTAAGCAATCCTTAGTCTAAATTAATACATATATTAAAATATGAGGTTCATGTCTATTCAATACTTAATAGACAATAAATAAACCTCTAAGTACTTTTACAAAATCTGTCTTGACAAAACATCTAACAAACCTCCCGCAGACTGACCCCCAAAATCGGTTTTCCGTGGTCGGAAATCCGCAACATATCGTTCAACGACCGCAAGTTCATCATCAAGCCCATCGACAAGAAGGCGCCCGACTTCGTGTTCTTCGCGCCCCGCGTGCGCGTCAACAAGCGCATCCTGGCGCTGTGTATGGGCAACCACGAGCTCTACATGCGCCGCCGCAAGCCTGACACCATCGACGTGCAGCAGATGAAGGCGCAGGCTAGGGAGGAGAAGCTCGCCAAGCAGGCGCAGAGGTACACACACACACACACACATATATATATATATATATACATACACACACTCTTACTAGCAACTACTTTAACTTACTGTCCTCTACTCTTAAGTCTCGCCTCAACTCATATAATATATAATAATTCTATTTCAGAGAAAAGCTCCAACTTGAGATCGCAGCCCGTGAACGCGCGGAAAAGAAACAACAGGAATACGAAGATCGTCTTAGACAGATGCAAGAAGAGATGGAACGTTCACAGGTAATGGTTTACATTGAAATAAATTGTTTATTTATTACAAATGATTTTTTTTTTCTTTAAAAACTATTCATTGAAATTTCTTTGATAACATATTTGTGTGACAAATTATCAGTAACCGTGTCGGTACAGGCAAACCTGATAGAAGCGCAAGAAATGATCCGACGGCTGGAGGAGCAACTGAAGCAGTTACAGGCCGCCAAGGAGGAGCTGGAGCAGCGCCAGAACGAACTGCAGGCCATGATGCAGCGCCTCGAGGAGACCAAGGTAGCGTACACTTAGCGAACATTAGGACCGATTCTCAAGCCGGGTGAGAGAGTTCAAAATGAATTTTTCAATTAAGTTAAAACGTCGCCGGCGAGCGAGGGTTCACAGAATTCGTATAACGTTTAACGCCGTTTTTCCCAGAACATGGAGGCGGCGGAGCGTCAAAAGCTGGAAGACGAGATCGCGGCTAAGCAGCTGGAGGTATCGCGTATCCAGCAGGAGGTGGAGGCCAAGGACACGGAGACGCGGCGCCTGCAAGAGGAGGTGGAGGAGGCGCGACGCCAGCAGGACGAGGCCGCCGCGCTGCTCGCCGCCGCCACCACGCCGCCGCACCACCACCTGCAGGAGCGGGGCGAGCCGCGCGACGGGGACTCGGCCGCCTCCGGGGAGGGCTCGGGCTCCGAGGCCGGCTCCGAGGCGGGCGACCTCGGCCGCGCGCCCGACGACCTCGTGGACCCCCTGGCCGAGCGGCGCACGCTGGCCGAGCGCTCCGAGCGCCTCCACAACCAGCTCAAGGTGCGTCACACTCTTTTGGTTTTTTTGTGCTATAGATGCTCTTTCGGCCGAAGTAATCGCTGAAGGCTCACGATGCACTATCCGATAGCACTCCCTCTGACCACTCGTGCGTTTTTCAGGCGCTGAAGCAGGACCTGGCGCAGTCGCGCGACGAGACCAAGGAGACGGCCATGGACAAGATCCACCGCGAGAACGTGCGCCAGGGCCGGGACAAGTACAAGACGCTGCGCGAGATCCGCAAAGGCAACACCAAGCGCCGCGTGGACCAGTTCGAGAACATGTAGGCGCGTGCGGGCGAGGGCGGGCGGCCGACGGCAATGGCTCGGTTTGGTTCCGTATTAAACCGCGAGTCACTTGTAGCGCTCGCGCGGACGAGCCGTCGGGACTATGAGTGTAAATATTGATTATTACTTAATAGTAATTTTATTTTAGACCGTAATGTGCTATAATAACCGAATATGTATCCGTCTCCCGGGGGCGGGGCGTCCCCGGACCTCCGAGTGCCGTCGACTTACACAGATTCGTTCGATTGATGTAGTTATTTGTGAGTGAATTCGATTTTATTCTGTAACTGTTGTTATATTTGTATTGATCGGGAGCATATCTTGTGAGTCATAAATTTATTTACAGCGTGCTTCGTTTAATTTTATTATTAATTTTATTCGTGGTAGGAGACGTTTCCGATTAGTTGTCCCGTTGATTATTGCAGTGTTGTGTGTACTACTATGTGGGAGCGACGCGACCGACTCTGCCTGAAGTCGATTCTACTGCGCGTCGGCTTTAGCCGTCTGGTCTTTATATATACCTTTATATATATATAAATTTTTATAATCTTAAAAGTGTTAAACACCAATATTTTTGAAGAAGTTTAAATTTACTGCTAGTTTTGCTCAAAAGTGGAACAAGTGTCCGAAGTGTCTTGAGTAGTGGGGGTGAAAGGGTGGGGGCGATGGCCCTTATTTATTTTTATAATCATTTATATTTTAGATATAGGAGTTAGAGCTTCAAGTGTAATTATCGTTTTCGAATCGGTTAGTTCCCTCGTTGTTTACTTGCTCGATGTTCCGTATGTTGTTGCTGATATTACGTTATAATAATATATCTGTGTTGTTCTATTTACGTCTGTGGGGGATACAGTTTATCATTTCCGGCCTAACAAATGTTCACTCTTCATTTCTGAACAAAATTCTAAACTAAACATATTTAATTGTATGCTTATAGGATGTGTATAATGTTATTTTTAAGTGTATTAAAGGCATTCCATAAGTAACAATGCGGTGGCGTGTACTTGGTTTTTGAGTAATTAAAAGAGGAAAAAATATTGTTTCAATAATTTGTACGTGTTTTAAACAATAAGTGCCATCCGTCGCATAGTCCGGCGACACGGATACGACCGGGCGCATCGTGTCGGAGTCGTGGCGTGTCGCCGCGCCGCTTCCGTCTCGTGTAGTAACAGTATTTAATGATACAACTTGTCATAATTTCTAAAATATACAATACCACGTTGCCTTTCAATCTAGGATGAAATTTTTTCCAATAAAATGTTTAAGTAAATAAAATAGAGTTTTATTTTAAAAATTACTTATTTGTAATACAGTTTAATAATCATAAGACAATGATTTACATTATTCTTATCTAATTAATTTACAAAATATTGAGCATTATCCTATTATTTATGATCACTTACAAAAATATATTTTATATTATACAATACATTATAACAATTATAGCATAATAAATGTTAACATTAATAGCGTCAAAACCCCCTATTCTTTGTACGCTATAGCATGGCGCCGTTGAGACTGTCAGTAACGTGTCATTTCTCTCTTGAGAGTTGATGCGAATTACAAATTATATTTAAGTATTTTCGTTATACCACATTCGTAATATACAATAACTGTAGTAAATTAAATTAAGCCTAATCAGAATGTTCTAGTCTATAAATAAAATCTAATAGAAAGAAAAATTAAGCAAAGTGCTATGCGTATAACATAACACCCTAGACGAATTTAGTGATGGGATAAATTGCTATAGTATATAGTCCATTTTTTAAATTAAAAATGTATATTTTGCATAAATAGTTCAATTTTTAATGTTCTAACAATAAAAATTGAAGTATTTGTTGTTTCATCAGTATAATTTTAGACTAGTCTAATATTATATTGATGAACAACAGAACATATATAGGATATAAATTTTTTAAAAAGTAACAAAAAAAAAGTACATTTTATTCATCTAAACTCACATAAGTCAGTGTTAGCACGCTACTGATAGTATCGCACTTGTTAACAAAATGCCAAGCCGATGCGGTGTAGAGAAAATGAAAAAGAAAGAAATGTCACTAAATAAAAATCATTAGCCCTAATTCGATTATTTTTATTATAAGTAAAGAAAAGTTTATACACGGAGTTACACTGCACAACTGAATAACAAATAATTTTTTATTAAAATATTAAAAGAACTATATGTATGCTTCGAGTATCGTAATGTAAAAACAGGAAATGCATAACGTCCATCCCTAGTCATGAAGTACCGACAGTATACATAAAATAATGTCACACAAACAAAATGTTAAATTAAAAATAATGACAGTTTAGAGAAACTTCTAATCTGTCATTTAAAGATAACTCTTACCATAGGACTTTGCATTTTAATCAATTATATAATAATTAGAATACTATACCGTGTTTCTTCCTCAACAACCTAAGTTTAAAACTAATACAAAACGGAACGTTTGAGGACGTTAAAGTAGCTAAGAAGTCACTTAAAGCACTATTAGAATAGTACTCTTTGCCTTCGCAAGTCGTAATAACACAAACCAAATCTTGTACATATGCAAAGTAGAACAAATATATATATGATTCATTGTGCCAAAGGGACACACTAACATAGTTTTAGGGCTCCTAATAAACCCTTCATTGTTTTTTTTTTTGTTTTAAATAAAAAGAAAAGCTAACTTAAATAACTAAGATCCAAAGAAACACGAACGTCTCTGCCGTGATATATTAATCCTTTTATACTATTTCTTTTAATCCTTTCATCCCTCCGACCTGACCATACCACAACAAACGATTACTTATTATTTCTTCACCGGTACTATCTAACAACAAAGGATCACACTAACATTATTCATTTTAGTCACGACACACAGTCAACGATTGAATTTCAGCAGAATACATCAATTCTTTTTGTAGCCCATCATTCTAACCTATACAACACGACATGTTATATTTTTTTAAAAATTTCTCTCATTCTATGGAAAAAGCAGAGGTTCGTATTTTTCCCGTGACATTAGACTGTTTTGACAATTAGATCTATGTCGCCATTTTTTCGTCTATCGAATCAAAGTACTGGAAGTCTGTTACAATCTAGCGGTATGTGCTTAAAAACAGTAGAGACCGCCGTAATCACAAAATATGTGTGTTTGCATTCTGCTGACAATATGTTATTCAAAAATCGAAAATACAAACAGCTAAGTATTGAAAATCATCACTTTTACTGGACACTTGAATAGAAAAACATCTCATACATTAATGTATCGATTTCTTTTAAGGGCAACGAAAACCGTTAAAGGTTTGTTAATTAACAAAGATTTTATCTTTAATGTTATAGCAATATCTATTCAAATATAATCGTTGTGACCACGACACTTCTCTTCTGTATCGGTAAAGAAACGAATCGGTTGCTCGTGTAGCTCTATTCCAATGGAAACCTTCCAAGCCTAAAAATAATTAGAAGTTGGCTGGCTACAAATATGATTCAAATAATTTCTAATTATTGTTATGTTGACACCTTGTTCAAAAGAAAAAAATTGTTTGTGGTATAAAAAAGGAATTTAATTCCGAATATTAATTACACATTTATATACATTTGAAAATAACTACAAAGAAATATAAATAATCCACACCAGAACTGCGAATCTACTAACGACATTCTTACAGGCGCTTAAAAATAAAAACTTTTAAACACAATTATGCTTAATATTCATTTGTCCAAAAAACTTATAATGAGTGCAATAAAGTTAATGAACAGAACGTACAAGGTGCAAGAAGAGGCCAAAGTCAAGGCTAAAAAATTCGAGAATTAATTTATCAGTCATATTAAACCAATGGTGGGATGAGTTTTTTAAATAGATGAGGTTAATAATATAACAAATAATTAGTATTTCACATTAAATTCCTCTTTGGTAGCAATGGATCCATTTAACATCTTGGATATAGTCATCATTTTACACTAAACTTTACCTACGACGTTTTACGACGCTTTTGACTTTTCATTTTATATATAAAATGCAATGCTCTGTCAACTGTATAATGGTTTAGTATCAATTATCTCAAGAAAAAGCAATATGTATTAAATGTTCTTTACCTAACGTTAAAAGTAGTAGATATCATGTATAATTCAATAATGAGAAATTGGATTTCGTCAAGTCTATTGTTTTTTTTTGAGGTATTTACCTTTCATGCAAAATTGTAGTAGGGTTCTCATGTATGTGATTCGTTTAATTTTATTTTTGACTAAAATTATATCCATTTGCCTGACAACTAATTGTTCGCATTTGTTCTAAATATTTACGATTGTGAAACAATGATCACAATAAAGAAACTCCCGAATTAGTGTGTTGTGAGATACTACCTGGTGCTTTTGGAAACCTCGTTGTTCATCAAAATAAGCATTCTGACCGGTCCATTTGACATATATAAGACAAATACTCGTGAAAGTGGATCAGTGAGTAAAATGAAAAGAAAACATGAAATTAAATATTTATCTAATTTATATTTATATATTCAAATAAGATTTCATATTTACAAAAAATAGTATTAGAACTAAAATAAATAAGTAAGAGGCGTCGGCGTAACCACGGACCAAGCGCAGGGATCGTAAACAATTACAGAAGTAACGTGAGCTGTGATTTTATGGAAGTATGACCTTGAATTCTCGTATACATACATTAGTTTATCAAGACACTATTTTATCGAATAAAATAAGTATTGCACTTCACTATAGATATATTGTCATTACAAATCAGACGTCAGTTGCGGCGCGTGTCCGCCGGGGTCGCCGTGTGCGTGCTCGTGTGCGTGCTCGTGTGCGTGTGTGCGCGCGTGTTTGTGTGAGCGCAGATGACGCAGCAGCGAGCTGCGGTCGCTGTACTTCCTCGCGCAGGGCGAGCACGAGAACACGCGCCCCGCGTGCACCAGCGCGTGGCGGCTGAGACCTGCGCCCCCAGGGTGTCACATAACGCAGAATGAGGATATTCACATAGGAGAAGCCGTCTGAGACGACATAATCTTTATAATTTTTGGAAAACCGGACCGTCCGTGAAAATATATATTTTTTAAATGCATGCCAAATTCTGGCCTTCCAATTATTTAACTTTCGATAATATAAACTGTCGCTTACCGAATCGATCGATCGTCAATCGAGCTACGGGACGAAGGATAGCGACGGTCAGACGGACATCTAAAGCGCGTATAATGAAATGAATTCTCGGACGGTTCGAGTACGGTTCGTACCGGAGGCGTGCAGGAACACCTTGGGGCAGGAGGTGCAGCGGTGCAGCGCGAGCGCGCGCGCGGGAGACTCGCACGAGCGCGCGTGAGACACCAGCGCGCCGCGCTGAGTGAAGCTCTTGGGGCACTGCGGACACTTGAACGGACGCTCCTCTGTGTGCAGACGCGGCTCATATCATATACGACTAGTGACCACATTCATTTTCAATCTACAATTCTCGATATTAATATTTCACATATCTGCAATACGGATAACGTAAATACCTTTGTTACTGTATATTGATTACGATAATCGGTAAATTTTGGCTTAAATATAGGTATTATATTTTCTAACTTTTATGTAGTTATATGCCGAGCGGACGATCGTTCAAACTACTTACATCTGTTTCGCCGTATTCAAAATATTCTAAAGAAGAGTACCGCTCCCGCTGACCTGTAATCCTCGCGACTTCTCGCTATAGCTCGGAAGGAGCCGCAATTTTATAATATATAAATGTGTCTCACGGCGATGCACCAGCTCGTGTCGTCGCATGACCTCTCTCTGCGCGAAGGTCCTGTCGCACACGCGGCAGGCGTGCGGTCTCTCGCCCGTGTGCACGCGCGCGTGTCGCCGCAGTGCGCCCCGTGTGGCGTAGCTCTTGCCGCACTGCGTGCAGCGGGGGGAGCTGCGGGACCCTCGCTTTAATACGCACTACGTGAAACACTACTAAGAGCCCGTTGAGACATTATTTGACATAAAACGGAAAATATTGACTTATTTCTTGAAAAACTCATTAATACCCGTGTTAGTTATTTTAAATGACAATTAAATACTCACTTAACAGATCGTATCTTTCCTTTTTCCAAAATTTGTTCATTATTTAAATGTAAGTATTCATTCATTGTACTATTTAGACTAATATTACTGGATTGATTTTCCTGAAAATAAAAAACAAAAAATTATATACATATGTATTTAAATATTTTTTTAAATTAAATAAACAAAATAAGCAATACCTCTTCTACTTCCATCACTTCAAAGGTGATCCTGCCACCTCCGGTATTTATGTCTATCATCCTGAGTCCTTCTCTGGCAATGACCTGGCCGTCTTGCCTTGTTAATATGCCTATTTCTAACAATACTGAAGAAAGATAGTCTGATACATCAGGAACTTCCTGAAACATCATGTTTTTATAAAATTTTATTAATGTTGTAGTAGTCATTTTAGGACACCACTTAGGAGGATGCTTCTTAGCATTCCATGTTTTGTTCACATTGTACACCGAGCGGGTGCCTTGCCCACTGCAGGTAGAGAAGCCTAAGCAGTGCCTGAGGCTTGCAACACAAGTATAGGTTAAAGAGGTTCCTTTAAAATGCAAACACACTCACCTTCACTGTGTACTCCCTTTTCCTGAACTGACCAAATTTGAAACAAATTAATGTTGCCAGAAGTATGTTCTATAAATGAACAGATGACAATTCTGGAGAGGCCAAAAGTACCCTCTATCCTACCAAAAAGTGTTTAGCCGTACCTACTGCCTCTGCACTTTTGTTGCAAGCGTTTTCATGACTTTATTCCATTCTTTGTCATTTGTAATGCACGAAAATAGAATTTTGATAAGGCTGGCAACCAATCATAAAGCACTGTGCACAACTTCAAAGCTGATATACATCAGCACATGAAGTACACACGGTATAAATGAACACAGTAATAATAAAAACTGCTTACCTCAATATTTTCAGTAATATTGCCATTTATCAAGCTAACTGCACCACCTTGAAATTGATTCTTATTGATTGGTGATGCAGCTTGATTCTCTACAGTTTCTTTTCTTTCAGTCTCTTCAGGTTGTATCAAATTAGTTTCCTGTATTTTTTTAAGAGCTTTTTTACACTCCATCTGCTTCACAGCTAATACATGGCATTTTAGTTTCTGATACATGAGAGTACATTTTTTTCTAAATTCATAAAAACTACTCAATTGTTTGTGGCATGTGGAGCATATACTATTAGGAAGGCAGTCTTCTCTCTTCACCTACAATTATAAAGTGTTATATTATAATTAAAAAATATAGTGGTATTTTCATTAATGCAAATTGTTTATCAACCTTAATATTTGCACAAATCCTATGTTTTTTGAAAAAGCAGTAAAAATTAAAAAATATATTGTTTCCAATGAGTTCAAGAAATAAACTCATAACGAGGTTTCTATAAAGTTGTTTAAGTTTTTTATAAGTTTATATATAAATATAATAAAAACATTACCTCAAATCCAACACACATCATGATCCTCACTGAGAGAGAAGCACAAATATTATTAGTTTCATTACTAAATATAGGAACTGATTCAGTGTCTTTTTCCAGACATAATCTACACAACTCGTGCACTCCCTCGATATAAGTATATTCTGGTTGCTTTCGTTTATAAGTTCGCATTATTAATAATATAAACTACTGTCTTTCTTCAACCAAATAAAATATTTAAACTTGTATAAAATAATAATTGTTAATTTAAATAAATTAGAATAGCATCTCCGACTCTTTATTGTGCATAATAAGAAAAATTGTTTACAACATTGAGAGTTATTTTCATTTATTTCGTAAAAAATGTTACCAAAATATATACAGATTGGTCAGATTACAAATATTAAGAACGGTCGCCTGTCAGTTGTCATTTTAAAATGCCAAAATTATTTGGCAGCTAACAATTACAGCATAAAAATAACGTTCATTCATAGATTTTCAAGTGAAACTTTCTTACTAAGTACTGCGCTTCGTATCACGATTAATCATATCATTGGATGACACCCTTTTAATTTATTGTCTGATATTGAAATATTTTCGCTGATTCACAAAAGGTAAACAATGATGGAACTGATAACGCAATTGTAAACGTTATTTTCTTCAATACAGAATCAGTGTTCCAATAGTGCAATTGATCAATAGTTCGTTCCGAGTATTTAAACTTGTTTTAAAGTGTAAACGCGAAAATAAGTTAGATGGTTTACAGTTTTTCCCAACTGGCCCAGCAAGTTGGGACTCCACTTCACCCCTTTTCACCTTGCGCCGACTTAAAATAGACTCGATTAATGATGTTAACTTTAAAACTACTTTTTCTAATTATTTAGTGTAAAAGAAAAAGTACATCTACATTAAATACTAAAAATGGTAAATGTATAAATTTTCATAAGAATTGAATAAAACCTAATCTAAAATGTGAATTTTGAAAGAAGGCTGAAATTTAATGTAAGTTACTACTCAATATTTTGAATATAATAGCATCAAAAAGCTGTCGCGGATATTTATTTAAAAGTATTTGAAACGAACAACCCTACGTTATAATAAGTTAATTTAACTTCTACGGCTTGGGCAGCGCATGCTAAGATTATTCGCAGATACTTATCGTTATGGCCAAATTACAAAAAAATCATAATAAATTGTGTTTTACTGCATAGATATATTACTATAAGGTTTCATCAAAATCCGTTCGGTAATTTTGTGTAAAAGAGTAATAAAGATACATACATCAACACAAACTTTCGCATTTACAACATTAGTATATTCAAACAAAACTGTCACTGATAACACACTACACTACACTCACAAACACTCAGCCCAATTAATTGGGCGGAGTGTTTTCTAAGATTTTCAAGTGTATTGTTTTATTCTTTAAATAAAACCTTATTAAAAAATTGCTTATCAATGCGATGTTTTATTTCAGTCTCTTACATTAATAATCCATTACATTTATACATATAATAAAAGAGTACAAACTTACAAAAATAAAAAATAAATGCTTGTCATTTACCGTTCATGACGTATTTTATACGGTTCATATGGTTAACAGCTCTTCGAAATATATTCCTATATACATATATATTTTTCTATTTGTGATAATTTTTATAACAATAACAATATAGATTTTTATATTTTATTGCTTGGCACATAAACTATATTATAATTGACTTATTTAAATAAAGTGAATATAAAAGCCTACCCTTAATATATACTAACAAAACACAGGTATATAAAATTTCTAATACATAATTAATTAGTTTTTCTACAGTATGAGAGAAAAAATTGATACATTTTTATTCCAAGCGTTAAGTAGAACACCCTGTATAAGCTGCTATGCGAATGACTTTGAGATTAACAATTTTATAACTTTTTTTATATCTTGGCATCAAAGAACTTCAGTTCCTTTTCTTCTGGAAGCTTCTTGAAATAACTTTCCACATAGTCATCACTAACCTCTGCTAATGTCTTGGGATTCCATTGAGGGTTGTTGTCTTTATCTATGAGCAGGGCTCGGACACCTATTACAACCACAAACACATAATTTTTTTATAAATATAAGTAAATTAATTAATTATCTTATTTAATATTTATTAAGTTATTGCATAAGTGATAATTCAATTTACATTTCTATGTAAATTCACCATTTCACATTATTTTGATTAACAGTATTATAATTAATAATAATTTATAATTTTAATAAGGTATCAAGAGAAAATACAATAAAGCATCTAATTAGTTACAACTGACAAGTAAATAATTAAATATAACAATATTCTTTTTAGTTGAATAATTTTAATTATTTTTTTATATACTTTTGAGCTTGAGATAATTCCCATAAATTGTTATTTAAAACAAATAAAAATGTTTCATTTCGATCAGATTATTAATCAAAATAATAAGAACCGGTTTTTATATCAAAATCCATTTTTTATCATAACTTTTATGTTTTAATATATAACTTTGCTGTTTCGCCAAAAAACAATCTAAATAACAACATAAATTGTATTTTGTTTATTTATAAACAATAATGTGGTAAATAGTACTTTATTTAATCTAGTATTACATCTTTTAAAACACAACACAGCTATTTTAGGTAATACAAACCCTCAGGGAAGTCGTGGTTCTCGACAGCACGGCAAGCGAGGCGGTAGTCCATACGCAGACATTGTGGCAAATCAAGTTGCGCGCCGCGCTGCAGAGACAGCATCGTCAGCTTTAACGAGCCCGGACACATGGAGTGCAGCGTCTGAGATGTTATTAAATTACACTATCATTTTATTCTTATTTTTACAAAAAAGAAAACAAATCTTATTAAATCTACATGATTTGTACTTATATTATAAAGCTAGAGTTTTTTTGTTTGGTTGAAGGCACTAATCTTTGAAACTTCTGGGTGGATTTGAAAGATTCTATTATAACAGACAAATTCATAAGGAAGGCTGTAGGTTATCTAGAATTACACAATTGCTTCTAATTATATTAATTATAAATAAAATCTTTCAGTTTGGGTGGTACAGCGAGTAAGGGCTAGTTGAATTATAAATTCAATGTTTTATAACTATATTAATAGCATATAAAATGACCTTCAATGTTTTCACAGACCAATCATTCTGTACTTTCTCAAGTCTTTCAATTATCTCCTCAATTGTAGATGCAGCAAAGCAATAATTGATATGTTTGATGTTTGGTGCCATTGAAAATTCTTCCGGAGGTTCATTAAACTTGTTCAGTAGGGATTGCACTTCAATATCACTACCACATCGTGACAATAATTTTTCCAGCTCATAAAGACGATTACTTGATACAAAATGAGTAGCTATACCAGCCTTCACAACATCCTTGCCTTTTAATCTATCACCTGTAAGTTAATGTTTGAAATTGTATTTTAAAATGTCTAGCTATTATAAGCTTATACTATATAATTCAATTATCAAATAATATAGAATGAGATATGCAGCAACACAGTCATGTATGCAAGTTCACATATTAGGTTATCTTTCATAGAATGTTATTGCTTAAAAATTTTTTATTAACTATATGGTATTTTTGAGTAAAACTTCTTACCAGTCAAACCTAAATATAGTCCTAAATTAACTGGTAGTCGTGGTAGAAAGTAGGAACCACCGACATCAGGGAAAAGACCTATCTTGGTTTCGGGCATGGCAATCATAGTTTTCTCAGTGGCCACTCTGTACCTACCGTGGACAGACACACCTAATCCACCACCCATTGTGATTCCATTCATAAATGCTATATAAGGAATTTTATATCGACCTATGATGTAGTTCACATTATACTCAATATGAAAAAATTTAGGACCTTCTTCTTTGTCAATAGCTGCCTTCACATCTCCTCCAGCACAGAAGGCCTTTTCCCCAGCTCCTTTAATGATGACCAAATGCTTAGAGTTCTCCCATTCCTTAAGTTGCAGTAACAATTTGGTGACCATTGATGTGTTTAAAGAATTTAAAGCTTTCGGTCTATTAAGAGTTATAATGCCAGCGTTGTTAAGAGTTTCAAATAAGACATCGGACTCTTGCGAAGACATCATGCGTTTAATAAATGTGATTCTCTGTGGCAAGATTCTTAATTTAAACATCTGGAAAACATATTGAGACCATTATTGGTTACTAACTTTGTTTACAATTATTTTAATTATAAACCATACAAAAAAGGACTCTGGTTCAACATTTTTAACAATTACATAATAAATACTTACTTTAAACTTGAACTTTGATTACTGGTACAGACTATTTTTAGGATATTTCAATTACAAGATAAAAAGTTTAGAACTTTATTTCATTTATAAATAAAACGAGGATCTTCACAAATTTAATTACAAATGGTTTCTCATTATCTAAACGAACGCTTTATCGAATTTTTCGTTATCTTATCTATTTTATTTGCATTGCGAATAATTCAAAAGAACAATAATATGCTAAATTTTCGGCCTTGAAATCTAAGTAACAAAAGTCAAAACTCGAAAGTCGCAACGTGAAGACTGAAGATAGTAACGTAAAGCATTGTATCTACTGGCCACTGTCAGAAAGACATTGACAGTGACACCATATATTGAGAAATAGTGCAACAGTGCACAAAAAATCGTAATAATCCGCAACTTTCGGTTATTTCCTCTTTATTTTTAAATGATACCATGTTAATTGTAAAGGTGATGAGAGAGTATCTTTTCTCAACAAGCTCGCATTGAATGCAAAATAAATAAAATATTTGTTAAATATTTCTATTAGTTTTTAAATTAAAAAAAAAATTAAACTTTGTACGATGATCTTTTAACAATTTAAATACATTATAACATTATAATGAAAGTGACAATTCATTATCCCTTGAGTTTTGACAGTAGACACATGATAAATGGCATTGAGTAGCATATGTAAATTAGTGATGCGACTCGAATAAAATAAATTTTACCACCTCTCTCGAATCATAGTTGTCCAGCTTTTACATTTTTATAGACTGTTCAATCAAACATTTACCTGCTAAAATGTGGCAAAACAAAAAGCTACAAGTTTAAATCTGTCAGTTTTGGTTTTTACCGCTATTATACATATAAATGAAATGTAAACTTAAGTATGTAAGCTTAAGTGATTTCTAGCTACAAAATCAGCTCGAGTAATTTTTTTTTCAATCGTGTACGATTTTAAGAAACTGACTCGAGAACAAGGCTCGAGCTGCATCACTAATGCCAATGGTATCATACATATGTTCTAGTCAATAATTTTTTTTACAGGTTTTAAATATTGTATTGACTTTTTATATAACAATAAACTCAAGTCAAAAAATGACATAGCTATGGGTGTTCTACGAAAAACAATTAATTGGTATGCGAAATTGGCTCCAAGTAGAGGTCCTTCGAAGCCGCCATACAAACATATAGTTCAAATAGGGGATCCAATATTACGTAAAATAGCTGAGCCGGTACCATTAGAAAAAATAAAAAGTGAAGACATTCAAAAAGTACTTCAGTCTCTTAAGTTTGTGCTAGATAAATATGGAAGTGTGGGTATGGCAGCGCCTCAGATAGGAGTTAACCTGAGAATATTTGTCATGAGACATACTGGGAAACAAATAGCTTTAGTGCCCACCGAAATAATTAAACGGCGACAAATAAGCCAGGTTCCCTTTACTGTAAGTAAGTAAGTCAATTAATACTAGAATACATATTTATAATATATTATATAATTTATGTTATATGTTATTATTACAGGTTTTTATCAATCCTGTATTGAAAGTGGTTGATTACCATAAAATCATACACCCTGAGGCCTGTGAAAGTATCCGATCATTTTCAGCAGATGTAGCCAGATATAAGGAAGTACAAGTGTCAGGTATGTAGGGTATGCCCCCAAAATTATAAAATATTTTAGTGTGTTTATACAATATGTTCAAGCAGTTAAGCACCCAATGTTTCAATTTGGGTTTTAATTTAAAAGGTTACAATAGCGAAGGAGAGGCAGTATCTAAGATGTTCCAAGGCTGGCCAGCACGTATAGTACAGCATGAGGTAGATCACTTGGATGGAAAGCTCTACACAGATACTATGGACAGAAAAACTCTGCAATGCTCATGTTGGGAAGAAGTTAACTTGTCTAAAGGAAAGGTTGCAATTCCATTTAGCCCAGAATAAAATATTAATAAGTATTTATATGAAGTAATAAAAAAAACTATTAATATCTTGTGTTTAATTCCAATTTTGAATCAAAGTAGAAGAGTAGAAGTATCATTGAAGTTTGACTCTATTGATAACATTACTTAATTATAGTTTTTTATTTTATTTAATAACACCACATTCATTGAAGCAATTTATTTAATTAAATCAACTGTTACAATGCAGACTAAGTACTATCTTAACATTTTTAGATTGTAATAATAAATAAAGTAGTTATTCAGTTTATTAGCTACAGTAACAATAATTACATCTCAATGCCTAATGTACAATTTTACTATATAAGCTGCAAGATAATATTGTGAATAATAAACAGTTTTGTGCAGAGTTAGTAAAACAATATTTTATATACTTTTATCCAATATAGTTTGTCTTATTCTAGTTGAAAAGAAAATAGAAATGTTATATTGTGTCATAATGACATTTTCATATAGTTTAAGGATAATAATTATGACATTGAGCTACTTTGTATTGATATATTAAAATTTGCAGTGGGAATACCTAAATCTTTCAACATTCTATTGTCCTTTCTATAAACATTCTTTTATACACTCTTCCACATTATTTGTTTCCAATTCGCTTCATTATAAATATAATCATGCTCCACAATTTCCTTCAGTTCCATGTGGTTAATCTCTCAAAGCTTCCATGCACAGCGAACATTCCAATGTAGCAGTTATCTGTAAACATGATGTATTTGTTTATACATAATATATAAAACAATGTGTACATAGACATGTTACTAAATTTTTTTTTGATATTTGAGGACTTACAAGCATGTCTTAAAGTAATATTATAACAATCTTACTTTCCTTTTTTTGCATAACAAAATCTATAAAACAATATTGGTTCAGCAAAATTTTTGTAATTTACTTTTTATTTGGTATTACTAGTTGATTGTCCTTTAAACTTCAGTTTCAAAAACTAAAAATATTATGATATTAAAACAACTTTTTTAAACTACGAGAGTATTAAGTTGTTATGGCTACTACCTGAGTGGGTTGCTGGCCAACGAAGTGAGGCTAGTGAGTGAAGGCGGTCCACTGGCGAGGCTGAGGCGGTCCGTCTCGTCGTCCGCCTGGTTGTTGCGTAACTCTTGCAGCGTGTATACGAACTTGCTCCACTCGTCGTGCCGCGGCTGCGCCACGTGCTGTAGACAAATGTCTGCTGTATTGGCGGCTATATGGCTTATAGTAAAAGTATTGGTGGTAGAAGTTTTCGATTTGATGATACAACATAACATAAATTACATGTATCTCTGAGAAATCATATATGTTACTTGAGTAATCTAATTTTTGTCCCAATGTTTTTGGGCCGATAGCTGCACATCAAAAATCGGTTACGGTCTCATTTTGTCGAGAAGTACAGAGAACAAAAATAAACAAAAAGGAAAAAAATTAAAAGGATCATCATTTTTGTCCCAAATGTAGATGATTTGTATTTTAAAATGAAATAAAAATAAAACTTGTCGGAGGTTTAGAAAGTCTTAAAATATCTTTTGAATAAACGCGAAGTTTCGCGAGCGACGACGAACGAGTAGTATATGTATTAAACGGCAGACGGTACCTCGGCGAGTTCATAGACCCAGATCTTCCCGGCGTCGTCCCCGGCCGTCACGTGCGCCCCGCTGGGGCTCCACGACACGCGGTTGAATGCCACGCCGCCCTCCGACATAATGGACGCTACCGGAACCTGAAGTCGAACGATAAAATATTGTTATTACACGAACCCGTAATAATACAATTTACAATTAGTATCGAAACTCGTATAGCAGCTACCTCGGTATCCCTATTAAGATTCCAGAGGTCGAGGCGGCCGGCCGCGTCCACGGCCGCGAACAGCGCGGGGTGTATGGGCGACCAGCGGACGTCGGCCACGTAGTCCCCGCTGTCCTCGAACGAGTACAGCGCCTTGTTTTCCTTGAGGCTCCACAGCTTGACGCTCCAGTCGACGGAGGCGGACAGGTAGAGGTGGCCGAGGTCGAGCGCGGCGGGCGCGGCGTGGCACGCCACGGCCGTGACGGGCCCCGCGTGCGCCTCCACGCTGTCGGCGACGCCCGCGCGCTGCCCGTGGCGGCAGCCTGCGGGAGGGCGCTACTGGACTATCCGACTCGAAGGACCGAATCGTTATTCTCTTGAGGCTTCGCATAGCGGTTTTTTTATACTCGGATCCTTCTTATATTTTTTTAATGGCTCCGAATAAAATGATTATATTTAAAACTATATGTAGACATGTTGCTCGCATCGATGTAATTTCTATTTATTAAAAAAAAAATGTATAAATAAAATAAAATATGATAAAAATCATTTATTCTAACCGGTTTTTACTAATTTTATACTTACCGGTGTAAATATTCCCATCCTCGCTGCCGAGTACGAAATTGTTGACGTCTCCGTGGGGGAAGGCCATGGAAGTGACGGCGACGGCCTTGCCCTGTCTGTGCTGCAACTCGATGGTCTCCTGCGGCTGGGAGAGCATGTCCAGCGACCAGGAACACATGCGCCCGTCGGTAGACACCGAGATCAAGTTGTGGGCATTCTGGCTACCCACTACTGACAAGCAGTATACTGGATGCTAACGAAACAAAAATTATTATTAAACCTAATTTCTAAAATAATCTCGGAGGCTCAAATACCTCCGGTAGGATACTGAATAATAATTACAATTACTTCAGTCTCAACGACTGAATTATCTGCAGAAGTCTAGGAATAATTCCACTAAATTGATTTTATTCATTATTGCATTTACATAACTCATTTGTGTGTGTGTGTGTGTGTGTGTGTGTGTGTGTGTATGTGTGTGTGTATGTATGTGGGTGCGTGTGTGAGTGCTCACAGTGTGCGCCTGCGAGGACAGTGGCGTGCGCTGCACGGGCGTGCGTTTTTGCACGCGGTTGTCCCACAGTACGATCTGACCGGAGTAGGTGCCTCCCAAGATCAAATTCGGGTGAAACCTAGAAAAATATCGATAAATTGATATGTGCATAGTTACATAATTATGACAGAGACCCTTTCAATTTGACAATTTCATCATAATCACCTAGCAAAAGTGGCGCTCATGACCGGTGACTGGCAATGGAAGATGTCCTCGGGCGTGGACTTCTTGAACTTGGTGTTCCAGACGAGGCAGACGCCGTCGGGGTCGTGTGGCGCGTCGTCGCTGTTGTGGTAGGACGCCAGCATGAGCTCGGGGTGCGCCGCCGACCAGTCCACGCACGTGACGCAGCGCCCGCGCGACCAGCGCTCGTCGGCGAACGTGCGCACCAGCGACAGACGCGCGTCCGTTTTGTCGTCCCTGCCGAGCGAAAGAATCGCTTAAACCTTCTACCTTCCGCTTGCGATGTCGTTAGATTGAGTTTACTCACTGTGCGTTCTCCCCGTCCCCTCCGCCCGTGTAGTCTGTGTAGATGTCGACCTCCTCGGCCAGCGCACGTTCGATGACGCGTCCCGCGCGACTCATAAACTTCTGGAACTCCGCCGAAAGCATGATCGTTTGCTTCTCGTCGTTGCTCAACTCGCGCACTGGGTGCATCGATATGTTATAATTGAGGATGAGAAAGGAACAATAATTGAATCTTACACTGCGATGCCTATTCATCTTGCATTAGAATTATTGTAAGATGAAGATAGAGATATCGCTATAGTGAGAGTCGATTCTAATGGATACCTACCCTTCTTTTCCTTCTCTTCTTCCTTGGTGTCGACGGGCGCCGTGACGGCGGGCTGTACCTCCTTGACGGTGGGCAGGCCGTGCTGTAGGATCCCGGGCGGCAGCTTGCCGTGGAACGTGTCCTCTTCGTCTCCTTGCCGCGCGCCATCCCCGTCGAATGTAAGCACTGGACGGTGAATAAGAATGGCCCTTTGCGCGCCGCGTTTGGCTTACGACTGACTTTTTGTTTCGAGTTCCTTTTATCGTTTTTTTTACTTTGTTTACAGTTGAACTGTTATTAGAAGTCGGTCGTACCCTTTGAGTACCATGAAGTGGTTTGTTGGAGTTTGATTAAAATAAAACATTATTGGTAACTATAAGCTTTCAAGTAAAAATATATTTTTAATATTTTTTTAAATAGAAAAAACGACTTCATGGCACAATGAAATGTGCTTAGTGTTACTTGTGAAAGGAAACAGAGTGAAAAATTGGCACTACGTAAATGAACTACTAGCATAAGAGGTTAATAAAGATGATTGTCTGGACAGCCCAGACCAAAAACAAAAATGTGAACCAAAAACATGTAAACCTAAAAAAAAAACAGAATCGTTTTAAACCCATCATTTATTCATAGTCTGAATCTTAAAATATTTAAGTAAAAGGTGTAAAACACACGTACCACTTTTTAACAAAAACAGTAAAGACTATGAATATCGTGCAATATAATATTCTCATGTCCGACTGATCGTAAACTTTAGCTATTAGTTCAAAATAGTTTCGAATTATTATAAAAGTTTTTTCATATTATTACGTATAACAAATCTAAATAAATTGAGAACAGCTCTTTTCAACCCATGTAGTAGACTTGAAAGGGTAAAAGATTGATCGCATTGACAGCTATACTATATATTATCGTCAAAAAGTAGTTGGTGTAAATTACACATTATACTTAATAAAATTTACATGTTTTCGGATATATTTTACTTATGGAGTGTACAGGTAAAGTTAAGTTAAATTTTTAACGTTTTCCTCAAATGGTTGATGTTGAGATGGCGCTGTTGTAACTAGAAGGTATTTCTTGAAACTTGATCTTATCAATAATACCGAAAAAAATTTACATGGTCACATATTAATGAAAATTAACTTAATAAACTTCTATTAATTAAAATATATTAATTTTTTATTTGACATAATACCCTCCAGCAGCACTAGTAATAATTTAGTATATTATTGAAACCTTATTGTATTATTATCTCTACACTCCAAAGTTTTAAGCAGTAATACCTCACATTGTACACAATAGATAAAAAAAAATAATTCTCCAGACATTTTTATATTTTATTGTACTAAAATCAAAAATAATTTGATATCAACAATAAAAAACAAAGATTTTTCTGAAATCTTTCAAAAGTTTTTTAACATTTTAATGTTTACCACATCATCTGTAACTGTGTTGTTATTTAAAAAAAAAACTTCAGTTATCATAGAAATACTTATTTAAGAAATTATTCTTTAGAAAAAGTGGTGAGAATATTATATTATTGTAACTTTTATAACATAAAACAGTTTTTAACAACTGCGTTATGTGCAATTGCAAAACACACGCACACAAAATATAAAAGCGTTTTATCGTGACAGAAAGCTCTGAATAATTGTATAATGCAAAAAACTTCCCGAGCTCTCCACGAGCGAGAGATAAAGAAATAAAATAAATAAATAATGTGACGATGACTGTATGTCATGCAAACAATAGAATTCTGTCACATGCAACATAAACTTTTAACAATGAATACATAATATTTAGCTTAAATAACAGATTACATAACTGCGTCAAAAAGTAAACACATGGAGAAGGGCCGCCATCGTAAGCTGCCGTAGATTATCATCTATCAGCCGAAAATAATAATCGATCTATAATCTAAGATTGAAAACCTTACATATTCTCAATAAAATACGAATACAATGATGAAAACATGAGACGAGATGATGGTGTCTGTCAGTCAGTCAGTTTAGTTGACGTCTTACCGCGAACACGTTTGCTGCAAAGCATTCGAAACGTCGGGTTAAATTTAAAAATGTAATAATAAACGCGAGTTATATCCGTAAAATAGTTTTATTGAAATGATCAAGATAGATTATTTTCGGCAGTATAAGATAATCACCCGTTTGTGTTTACAATTTTTTATACTGATGTGCTGAGTTAAATGTTATTGTTAGCAGATATACTGATATATAGCGTTACATATACGAAGAGATAGATAGGAACAAACATGCTAAGTGACAGTGGCACAGGCTCTACCAAGGGCAAGGTTAAGTTCAATGTTCTTATGATTCGGAATTGAAACCTACCTGTAAACTCGTCCTCCCACTCTAAACCCGGGTTTAGATTGTACTCGTCTTGAAAAAGGGAGGAAAACAAAAACAATGTCAGTATCTTTCGACCATTAAAAATAATATATCAAACTTTATACATATATTAGCGTCAGTGTTCGATAATATACAGCATGACCCATCACGACACCATTTGATCTAACCGTAAGACTGCCAATTACACGTTTTTGTAATTTTATTACAATTAAAAAACCGGATATCGCCCCACAAACGTTCCAATGTATATCTATAGCATGATCCTATAAGCTTATATTTTATTAAATATTTAAAAATGAAGTTTAATGAATTTTGCTAATTAATGGGGGTTTAGTGATTATAATACATCTGTGGGAGTATCCGGTTAGAATCACATAAGATCCGGTAAGAATAGCGTAATCAGTCCCAGAGTTCAATAAAATGGGTCCAGTGTTAAGACCTGTGCAGTGTTAGTGGAGTCGAAAGGGTAAGTGGGCGTGAGATGATATGGCGATCCCCATACCACCACCATAATTATACACATATTATAATGATAATTTATCTGTGCTATATTGCGGCCTCTTTAGTGGCTCAAGACCACGTGGAGAACTCTGGAAGGCCACATCTTTGGTAATGGAATGTCTAACCACATCATACCGCGATGCGTTAGGCTCGAGCAACGACTATGTCTACCAGATTTCTAGATAATTTAAAATCATCGTGTATCGAGTAATCTGGTTCAAACGAACCTACAAAATGTTAGTAGGAAACTTCTAGAAGCGTGATAGAAGGATAGTCTATGTACAGATCTATGATCTAGACAAAACCGACACCAAGTTAATAACCGAAATAGAGGTATGTTAGATAACGATATGAAGTAATCTGGAGGAATAATGACTCACCGTAGAAGTCAGTGGCGTGTGCTAGATCGGGACAAAAATGAAAAAAAAAATCCATCAGCTGAGATATTCACAAAAATCAAACCATATATTTCTTTTAATTTTTAATTCTTCATTATACATTTTAATTTGAAATTTTATCCGGTTTATAATAGCTACCTACTTAATTACTTATTATTTTTATGTGCAAAACAGGATAAAAATCAAATTTAAGTATAAATAAAACAAAATGACATGATATCAACAGTGATTGTGACATTAATATTGTTATTGAAGCATGCGTTTGTGGTTTAGTACACAAAAATGACATGCTTGTAACTTGACCCCAAAAAAAAAAATTAACCATGCGTTGTGGATTTGAGGAGTAAAAAAAAAATTTTTTGGTGATGAAATTGAAAAAAAAAAGTTATATGGAATGTTTACGTTTACCTTTCCGTGGCAGCCAACAGTCCTCCATATATCCTGCAAGCGGTGATGCATTGGAAGAGCAGCCTTGTTTATGGTAGCACAAACAAACATTGCACCTAACTCATACAGTATTTACTTTTGCTTTGATTCTTAAATTTTTCGTCACAAGATGGGATCAAATTATGTACATTTTAATTTCTACAATAAATAGGGAAGATCAATTTTATTTTTATAAAAAAATATAAATTTAATTATAAAATAATTAAAAAATGTGTAAAAATTAACTATTAAAAATAGTTTTATCATATTAATATTTTATACAATCCCAAATTGCGACCATAATCAAATATAAATTATTGAAACTAACACTTATATACGCACAGTATGTCAAGCTTCTAAACAAAAACTGAATGAAAACAGTAGTCCAAATTTATAAGTGCAAGAAAATATATTTTATCTTAAATTCTGTAGAAAAAGAACTTTTTTTTTAACTCTGAATACTAATCACTAGATATTGATGTAAAAATATTTTTTATTTACTCATCAAAAAAAAAATTGTGTAAATATTCTCTTTTCTTAAAAACATGACATTTCTATTTTTAAAAATAATTATCTTCTCTATCTAATTAACTAAATGGTACTATATAATATAGTTTTTGTAACTACATAATAAATTCAGACTACAGAAAGGCGGGAACAAAAATTATATGAGAAAAGTAAATACTGCTTTGTAACTAAAGATGTCGTTGGTTATCACAAAAATGGTTTCATTTGCAAACACTTTTGTTTGAAATAAAAAATAATGAAAGCGTAGATAAAACTTAAGTAAAAATTGTGAATATTATGACTATTGATTGCTAATCACGAACAAATAATTATAATACAAAACCATATTTTTTTTATATTGAATATTTGCAAATGACCTGTTAAAACCATCACCCAGACATCACAGTTATATACTAATAATTGTTTAACAGAGTCCCAATATTATTTATTATTTATTTTAATAAAACTTTGAGAATCTGTCTATACTTGGAAAGTTAAGAATTTCTAATAAACTTTCCTGAGAATTCAAAATAATTTACATTACCAAATAATTTCACGTAACATTTTATTAATATTATGTTATACAAAAATCATTTAGTAAATGTAAGTCATTTGTTTTATACAAATTTTAATAAACACACCCACATATTTGTTATTTAAAATTGAATCGGGCAGTTTAAAATAATATACTCCAAAAAATTAAAATCAAGTTTTAGTTAGCTAGTTTAAAAAGAAGTTAATAGAGGAAATATAATAACAAGTAGAACGTACCATCACGTAATTCAGTAATACCAGATGTGGTAGTTTGTGTTTGCTTTGCATAAGTTACACTCTCCTTAGGTGGGATATCGGTTGACTGAACAGACACCACTTGCAGCAATGGCGGCTTTTTAGCTCCACTAGAAAAGTTTTAGAAAAAAGTCAATTGAAATTGAATTGAAATTGAAATGCCTAAAAAAGTTCATAAATAATATTTATAATTATAACAGTTGCCAAGATGGGATTTCATAATAATATATTAATGTAAACAACATATTCATAGAAAATAAAGAGCCTTCTCAACTGTGACAATCGGTATTATGTTGTTCCATAGGACAACTAACACATGTTTTAGTGCTAGTTTTGTCATGCCTGGAATAGTGGCTAAAAGAATAGATATAAATTTCACATCATATATCTAGAATTTATTTTACACAAATGACCAACATCTTTTTTTTCTATTATCTATTTATCCAAATAGATTCAAAATAAAAAAATATTATCAAATAATAAAGACAATAAATCTGTTTGTAAATGTCTAGTATACCCATGAGTTATCAAGCTAGCTTTGTCAGTGTGTGGCAAACTGGCGTCAGGCGAAGCTGTTTGAGGTGGCGTGAGTGATGTCATAGAAGACAGCGACGACAGCACGTCCCGCACGGGTGCCACTCCCAGCGACGACAGCATCTCATCTAGGTCGCGCCGATTATCTAGGCTGGACGCCGTCGAAGCTCTTTGCTGATTGATAACAAATGCAAATGTGAAAGAAAAATTTTAAAAAGGATTTAAAATGAATGTCATATTCTTTTTATTTACCAAAGCTTCCTCCGCATCTTTCTGCTCCTTTTCTCTTCTACGTCTGTCTTTTTCTTCTCTGAGAGCTTGAAGTTTGGCTTTCTTACGCTCTAACTCAGCTTTTCTATCTGACATGCTTGACATTGTTTATTCTATAAAAAATATGTTTTTGTAATTAGTGTCTGTATTTTTTTCTATCCGTATGCAAAGAAATAATATTTATTATTATTTTTATTTTAATAGGTAATTAACTATTTATTTAGATCATTAACCAGTTTTCAATAAAACTATTTTACAGATATAACTCGCGTTTTTATTACATTTTTAAATTTAACCAGATGTTATGATGACCATCATCTCATCCTACCGCGAGCACGTTCGCTGCAAAGCATTTGCAACGTCGGGTTAATTTAAAAATGTAATAATAAATGCTAGTTATATCCATAAAATAGTTTTATTGAAAAGTGTAGTACTCGTGTAAATGTTAGAAAATATTATTAACCAGTTTTGATTAATTTAAACTTTTGGGATCTAGGACTACTATTATATACAATTATCTGGCGGTACTCACATAATTACTATTGGAATTTGCCCAACTAGTTTTGAACTCAATTGGAATCCAACCATATATATAAATATATATATTATAGTAATCATTAAATAGATTGAAGGTTAAGAAACATTTTTACCTTTAAAAACATAATATGTCTAAGTAAAAATTTTAAAAGTTTTTTATTATTGTTATAACTTTGTTGGCTCATATAATTTTATTCATTGTAACCATAAAAAACATTTTTTGCAGATAATTTAAAAACTATTAAACCATATGAGAATATATCTATCACTCTTAACATAAGAAATTTCTCATTTTCTAGAACTATGTAAACAACAAGCCTAAGAATACATTGATATTATACTGATTGCCAATCTTAACAAAATATTATAAATGTGTAGCAATGACACACTTGTTGATGTATTGTTATTATTACTCTTAGTTATTGATTTTATCCATCATGGGCAGGTATTTTCCTGTCATATCAAAGGATCCTTTAAATAATTATGACTCATGCAACACCTTATTGGAAAACTTACCTTTAAATGAACTGATTAAGTAAAAACACTACAGCATTCTTAATAAACCGTTTTATTAAAAAGAAATATCAATTAAACGTGGCGTAAATAAAATATTGATTAAATGAAAGAGTAACGGGAAAGTTACGGTAATCTGACGTAAAGAAAAGAAAATGATTAATTTACATTCCTTGTCATTTCAAGCACTAAAATTCAGTATAATTGAAATCTTAGACATAAGACATAGGAATTTATTTATTTTAATGGGATAATTTAAGAATTAAGAAAGCAAGACACATAAAATGAATAATCTGTCAAACTGCAAAAGCAGATGTATAATCACAGATAACTTAGAGTATTCTTAAATAGTTTTTGTCTTTCTAATCTGTGATGTGAAAATAATAAATATTCCCACCTTTTGCCACCGGTATCTTACACTATGCAAATGCCATTTATGCTTTAAAACCATTTGACTTTTCTTCGACCAAATTTTTCGACACCATGAGAAACATAAAATAGTCCATTATTTAGGAATACGAGTTCCACTGCGGTACCGATAATGGCAATAGAGGTCAATAAATGGTATGGTATGAGTAAGCAAAATATCAATTTGGGTTGGTTCAAACTAAATTTAGTTGGCAATTGCCAGCCAAATGCTTAAATCACTATGACTTTAGATTCATTATATTTCAACCTGTTATGCTTTAAGGTTTATAATCTACCAAGGAGTTAAAACTTGCATTCGATTGATTCAATTAGATTTATATTCGCATTTTATTCATGCATTACTCTCTAACAGTGCAAATTTTTCAAAACCGGAATCATAGTACCGAATATATAAACTCACAAACTTTACCTCTTTATTTATACGTATACAGTCTATATCACTCAGAGATAATTAATCATTATAATGTAGAAAGAAATTTTAAAATCCAATTTAATAATCTAATCTAATTCTATAGTACAGTAGAGTTTTTTCGATACAAACGTTCTAAAATATAAACTTTACTTCTTTATAATATTAGCATAGAATATCTGTTGCTTTGTTTGCTATCTGCCTACGCCTCTTCAAATTTGAATAATCAACCATTTATCAATGCTTAAAACGTCTTTAATTTTAATGTACAAAAAATAATTTACTGGGGAACCTTATCGACTGATTTAGGTAATAAAATAATACTACAAAGAAAATGTTACAAAAATATTTTTAATAATTTTGGTGCATTATAAAATCAAAACTAGGCCCTAATCAGTTTTTGCGTTTTTCCGTGAATATAAAAAAAGATCCGAAAGAAAGTATGCTAAACGTAATCCAGGTAAAAACTTTTAACCGTGTCGAATTTGTTCCAAATTATGTTTATTTACCGTGTTACGCAAACAAACAAAAAACGTATTTATATAGGTACCAATTTTTTTCATATTTTTTTTTTAGTTTTTGTATCATGACATATACTGAACATGTAACAATTCGTTTTGTCAACACAATATAAAATTAAAAATATAATAGAACACAACAATAACAATTAATATATTATAACATGTTATATTCCCATACATTATGTGATCATTTATTAGATATTTCTTATATACTTATTAATAATAAAATTGTTAAATTAGCATTTATTATATTCTCACGAACCGTGGAAACGCTGATTAAGCACAGGTGCATTGTATCATGTTTAAATCCTAGAATGTAAATCTGAAACCCTTGTTTGTTACACTTTCTGTATTCCTTTAATTATAAATTCATTTCATTCATTCTTGTCTCCAACTTTGAGCAGGGATCACGTAGTTTGTAAATTTTAAGTTAATAAATTTGTATTTTTTTGGATCCTCCGGTTGTGACCGACGTAATTAACATAACATAACTAAAAGAAGTTTCTTTACAATTAAACATTATTTTGACAGTTATTTAAAATTTAAATATTTCAATCTATATCTCAGTTTTCCATTACATTAGTACGATGTCGTTATATTGGTATTAAAAAACAATATTCTTATATTGGCCAATCCTGTGTCGTAAAATATTTTTGAAAGATATCGTTGGCATTGAGAACACACTTGGGTGTTGTCTGCTTTTATAAATGTGGTACTGTGACAACGCCGAACGTAATGATTAAACAATTTTATTTAATTTTTTGATTGAGAAAGTATTGTAATTTGTTCATTCTATTAACTAAATATGAAATTATGATGAACGATTCAGTGTTTTTTAATATTTTGTTATTCTGCTCCGGTCTTGCAATTTCTAGAGGAGGTAAATTTGTCATATATTTCTGTAAACAACGTTTTAATATTTAAAAGCGACATTATTAATCGAAAATGTATGATCTGTTTTTTAGAATTAGCACGTTACTATTACGATTACGAATGTAATGAGCCTTTGATTGAGGGAGCGAAGCTCACTGCTACTTCTAGTCTTAGAGATCGAGGACCAGATAATGCTAAGTTGTATGGTAAGTAAATATATATTATCCTAGGTATTTTGCGTTCTTTTTGCTTTTGCTAGTACATCTGAATTATTATGCTTCATTATATTATTGTCAAATGTATTGTGCAATACACACATTATTTTCTTATAAGAACTAGTTTAGAAAAGTTTGTGCTTTTATTAGTGTTATAGTTTCGCAGATTTAGGTTTTTATTAAGGAAATATAGTATCCAATGTTGGTAGTTATTTGTTTTGATTTATTATGTGCATGATTTTTCAAATATAGTTTGTTGTCATTTATATGTTGTTAAGTAATAAACATTGTAAGGCTTGTTTTTAAAAAAACGGGACCCTGAAATAGGATTAATTCCTCTACAGGTAAACAGTCCATGTAAATATATTTTTACACACGCTCGGAGAAATATAAATACTAAACCATATAGAGTATTAAATATTCTTAAGATGGAAAAAGTAAATATGAGGTGGGCTTTCAACACCAGCAGTTGGCAGCCTACAGTAGATCAGATAATGTCAGCTTCAAGCTACATTCAAACTGAAGAAAAACAAAGAATATCCCGGTTTGTGTTCCAAGATGATGCAAAATCTTCACTTATTGGACGCCTTATGTTACGAAGATTCGCTAACTTAGCATCATTGATTCCCTATGAGAATATTCGTTTTGGAAGAGATGATCGAGGCAAACCCTACCTACTGGGATCGGGAGATATATCTGTTAATTTTAATGTGTCTCACCAGGGTGATTATGTTGTTTTAGCTGGTAATACTGGACATAACATTGGTATTGATATCATGAAAATAGAACCACCAGCCAATAAGAATATACCTGAGTTGTTACGGCTGATGAGTAGACAATTTTCTGAGTATGAGTGGTCAACTATATACAGTTATAGTACAGAATCACAGCAGATTGCATGTTTTTATAGAATGTGGTGTTTAAAAGAGAGTTATGTGAAAAATATTGGACTAGGCATCAGTATACCTCTAGATAAAATTAGTTTTTCTGTTAAATCACCTTTAATAATGGGTGAAATTGTAACAGATACTAAGTTATATGAAAATAATGTGCAGAAAATTGATTGGAGATTTGAAGAAACACTGCTGGATGATAGGCACGCTGTGGCAACTTCATTGCAAGTGGATAAAGATGAAGTTATATGTCCTATGCCTTATGAGTTTTTATCATTTGATGACATCGTTAAAGGAGCAAAGCCCATTGTTGAACCGGATAATATTTTTGTTGATACTTTTCTAAAGAAAAAATTAAAAGCTAATTAATTAAAGTTTTGTTATTATTTCTTAATATTATGCTTGATGTTTGGTTGAGTTAGTATATAGTTTAGGTTATAGGTTATTGTTTAATTTTATGGTTTCTTTGTGTTGGTTGTATTTGTCTTTACATTATACTTATGAAATTTTATGGTTATTTCATTTATAGTTTATGATTGATATGTTTTCTTTTTTATAAATTGGTTTGCTTTAATCTAAAAATGGATCAATACAGCAAGAAAAAAAACTACCATTTTCTACTAACAACAAAAATAAGTTGCTAGTAATAAAACAAATTTTGACAAGGTTTGAACGCGTGGACTGCCTCAGAGAATGATTTCGATCAACAACTCATTATTGATTTGGGAACTGTGAAGAATATCACGCGAGTGGCCACACAGGGCCGGGCTCATTCTCAGGAATTTGTTCAGGAGTATCACATAAGTTATGGCACTAATGGTCTCGATTATGTGCGTTACAAAGCCCCAGGGGGAGAAATTAAGGTAAATAATGATATGGTTACTTTGAGGGCAGACTAACCAATGACTTTAAATTATGCATGACGTAGTTAGACAGCTTTTTGCACTATTTATATAATTTTATTGGAAGTAGATCTAAGTTATTGTTTTATGTAATGACATTTGAAGTATATATTATATATTTTAGTTTTTTAAATTAAAATTATTCTCATTATTATTAAAAAAGGGCAACATTTAGTAAAAAAATGTATGAAAGCTAGCTGTCATGCTGGTTGTATAGGCGGAAAATAAATTTGGTCTAACTACAAAAAACACAGACATACATATACACCAACAATAATTAACCCCATTAAGACATACTAACAAATAGCGCTAACATTGGTGAAGGGAAGTCGGCATGGACGTCAATGGAGAGCTCGTACTATCAACACCTGACAGTGAACCTGCATTCGCGTAGGGAGATGCGTGGTGTCGCCACAAGAGGGCGCTTCGCCACCGAGGAGTATGTCTCCGAATATATGATACAGTACTCCGATGATGGAGAGGGTTGGAAAGTGGTGGCCGATGCGGATGGGTACACACAGGTGAAGCTTGGTATACTAATTGCACTACTAATAACTTAATTAATCCGTATTTATTGGTCTAATTTGGGTTTGTAATCTGTTATTTTTTTTTACAATTTGCCTTAATCCAATATTTTTTTAATTAACTTTTGACTATCGAATCTGAATGCTTTTATGTAATGTAAATAAATATACATTCTACATTAATAGAAATTTGTGAGTGGTCTATTTAACTAGTTTTATATATTGTATTTTGTGTATATATGGAAATATTTTTAGATGTTCGAAGGCAATCACGACGGAAACACGATAGTAAAGAACGAGTTCGACGTGCCCATTATAGCTCAATACATACGTATCAATCCCATGCGATGGAGAGATAAGATATCCATGAGAGTCGAGTTGTATGGATGTGATTATGGTGTGTACACGTTTCTTATAAACGAAACCTCTTAAATATTTGAAAACTATTCGGCAACCGCCTCATTTGTTTCAAAAATTGAATTCAGTCGCTGACACGCTCTACTTCAACGGATCCTCGCTGGTAAAGATAGACCTTCTCCGGGCTCCTATCTCCTCTTCCCGGGAGGCCATCCGCTTCCGGTTTAAAACTAGTGTGGCGTCGGGCGCGCTGCTGTACTCCCGCGGCACGCAAGGGGACTACATCGCGCTGCAGCTCAGGGACAACCGACTTGTGCTTAATATCGATTTAGGTTAGTTGTTTAATTTTACATTTGTTCATGATTCTTATGTTTGCAACATTTACACCACAGTCAAGAAGTAAGAAAGGATAATTTTTTGTATGTTGTCATATAATATTATGTGTATTATGTTTTGTATGTTGTCATATAATATAAAGAGAATATTTAAGAATATTTAAGAATATTTAAGAGAATATTTATTTAGGATTTCAAAAGAGAAAAAAACTCAATAATAATAACAGAAGTCGGGAAGTTCAAAAGTACCCTTAATGGGATTTAAAGATTAATAAGTTGACCACTATTACATTGAAGGAATGGTTATATTAGTGTCTGTGTGTGTTTGTGTGTGCATCAGAGCTGTATGTCTAGTCAGCCGCGATGAACTGGCAGGCTTTCTGTTGGACAACAACACACGAAACGATGCGCTGGTGTGCAGTGTGCCTGTGTGTAGAGGTGTGAATAAATGGTCGTTGTAGGTTCGTCGATATCGTAGGCGAGGTCACGTTGTTGTGGGTGAGGTCGCTTCTGCACTATTCGTGACAAGTCGCGCTAGTGTGAGGTACGCGTAAACACGCACCACACACACAAACGTGTGTGTGGTGCCGGTATGTAGTAGTGTGTGTGCAGGCTCGGGCGCGGTGACGTCACTGTCCGCGGGGTCGCTGCTGGACGACAACACGTGGCACGACGCGCTGGTGTCGCGCGCGCGCCGTGAGCTGGTGTTCTCAGTGGACCGCGTGGTGCTGCGCGCCAGACTCAAGGGGGAGTTCTCGCGCCTCGACCTCAACAGGGCGGTCAGTACACTTTATGATTTTATGGACGACAGTAATGACGATTAAAAGTAAAATCGCTTCGGTTAGCTTACCTCTGACTCGATTCTGTAGACAGACATTTACCATAGATTTCTGTTGATCGATTATTAACTACTACTTTTAATCAATTTTGAACAAAATATAATATATTGTATATTAATAAACTTGATATACCCGCCATTGACCTATTTGAGGGCTATTAAATAAAATTACATTAAAATCAATCAACTTATTGGCATGGCAGAGGTAATACTTTTTGTCCTCATTTATAATTTTTATTGGTTTCTACAGTTCTACATCGGTGGCGTGCCTAATTCCCAAGAAGGTTTGGTGGTAACACAGAACTTCACGGGCTGTATTGAAAACATGTACCTCAATGCCACCAACGTTATCCAGGAGTTAAAGCAGGGATACGAGTCCGCCGAGCCGTTCAAGTATCAGAAAGTTAACACGTTGTATTCCTGTCCAGTAAGTAAACTGTACTTAATACAAATAAATTCATTCAATTAAAAAGAATTTCATTAAAAGTGTCACGCTCGCAGGAGCCTCCGGTGGTGCCCATAACGTTCCTGAAGGAGGGCTCGTACGCCAAGCTGCGTGGCTACTCTGGCGGCTCCGCCCTCAACGTGTCGCTGGAGTTCCGCACCTACGAGCGACACGGCCTGCTGCTCTACCACAAGTTCAAGAGCGACGGATACGTTAAGGTATGACTGTTATTCGACACGCTTGTACTAATTGTGTTGTATTATGAGGACCACCTACCGATAGATATACGGTCGGCTCTGGTTAAAGAAATATACATATATAAATCATGTGAACAGATAGAAAAGATAGAAAGAAATTCAGCTCGAAATTTATGCAATTTCGTTACTACAAAGTTTAAATATTTTAAATGTGTTAATTTACCACATAAATAGTTGCTTAGTATGTGATATTAAGTAAAGTGTAATTACATCAGGTGTATTTAGAAGACGGCAAAGTAAAAGTGGAGCTCTACACGTCGGGCTCTCCTAAAGTGAAGTTAGACAACTACGCGGAAGAGTTCAACGACGGTCGCTGGCACGCTCTCATGCTGACCATGGCGGCCGACAGTCTCGTTCTGTCGGTCGACCACCGACCCGTTAAAACTACTAAACGGTTAAAGTTCTTCACCGGAAGCTACTATTACATCGCCGGTGAGTAGTATTAAATCGGTCGTATTAAGTATAAGTACTCGTTTTTAGTAATCGTATATTAATCTTTCAATTACCGAGGGATCGGGAAATATCCAATCCAGTCCAGTCTAGTCGCATTCTGATTTAAACCTTATTACATGAATTATGTCTAGTACAAAATAGCTCTTTTCTCGCAGGAGGTAAGGCGCCCCCCCGAGGCTTCGTGGGTTGCATGCGCAAACTAGCCGTGGATGGGAACTACCGCCTGCCCACGGACTGGACGCGCGAGGAGTACTGCTGCCCCGACGAAATAGTGTTCGACGCCTGCCACATGATTGACAGGTAGGACTACGGCCACGGGTTCGATTCCACTCGACGGCATTAATGAACGTGCACAAGAACAAGTGTTCCATAGTGTAAGCCACCCTGTCCGCCCGCAGATGCAACCCCAACCCCTGCGAGCACGGCGGCGCGTGCACGCAGAGCGCGGACGAGTTCTCCTGCGACTGCGCCGGCACGGGCTACGCGGGCGCCGTGTGCCACACCTGTGAGATTACTATTACACTTTGAATCAATATCGGCGTGTACGTCACTTGAAGGAGTCGGGAGGGCCTATTCTGATACCATACTTATCGAAATTAGCCCTTCTGTAAGGATGCTCTCCGATTCAGAGTTAAGTCTACCAAACTTTCAAACGAGTCCCGGTGGGAGGAGTTACACACGGACTCATTGGCATATTTTTTTTATTGTAGTTTCTGTTTCACACAAGTCAAATTATTTATGAAAACTAATAGCGAATAACAAGAACTGTAACAATCCATTCGGTACGAAGGTCATTAAATGATTTTAGTTTGTCGTCGCACTCGGCCTGCAAGATAACCCGTCACCACTTACAAAGGACGACAGAAATAAAATGATTTGACAAAACCGTCACGTGTTACGATCGGGTGTCATGTCATTATCCATGTAATCGGAAATATTTTTACGAAATCTGACACTAGATTAGTTTTTTTTACCAATCACCCTAAACTTAAATTCAATAATAATTTAATTATGATTGTAATGTTTTACTCGTCGAAGCATATAATATAGAACCAAAAATTTAATCGTATATATCTGTTGTTTCCAGCGGTCCATCCCCTGTCGTGTGCCGCCTACCAGCAGGCGGGTGCGGGTCGCTCGTCGGCGCGCGTGCTGCTGGACGTGGACGCGTCGGGCCCGCTGCCGCCCTTCCCCGCCACCTGCCATTTCTACTGTCAGTATCGTCGAAGCCTCTATAGATCATTATTAAAGTTATATCTGACCGTGATATCAAAATATTACCGTTAGATTATCTGCGGACACTAATTAATATTAACGTTCGCTTTCGATCCAGCGGATGGCCGCATCGTGACGTCGGTTCAGCACTCTGCGTCGGGCGGCACGCAGGTGGACGGATACCAGGAGCCGGGCAGCTTCCGTCAGGACGTGACGTACGACGCGAGCCGCGCGCAGCTGGAAGCCTTACTGAACAGGAGCACCGCCTGCTCGCAGCGCCTCGAGTACTCCTGTAGACATTCACGGCTGCTCAATTCACCCAGTGAGACATACTTCTACCGACCGCTGATAGTGAACCGTCGTCACAGATTTTTTTACTGCTATAGACAATCCGAATGATGAATTTTCCAATTTTTTAAATCGGTGATTAAACGAGTACCTTATTTTGGACGTAGATCGTCCATCGTTAACGAATTAATTTTCACGATTACGGTTCGCGGACGGTGGGTCCGATACTAGTTTTGCGAAGGATGTATTGACTTTCTTAGGCGAGGAGGCGACTTTCCACCCGTTTGCGTGGTGGGTGTCTCGTTCGGGGCAGCGCATGGACTACTGGGCGGGCGCGCAGCCCGGCTCGCGCATGTGTGCGTGCGGCGTGCTGGGCACCTGCCTCGACCCCACCAAGTGGTGCAACTGCGACGCGGAGCACGCGCCGCTGCCGCACGACGGTAACGAACACAGTGTATTAGCATCTAAGACCATCGAAAAGAAATACGACTTGCTATTGTATGCAGACACTACTTAAATATATCAACATAATGAAATACGACTTTCTATTGTATGCAGACACTACTTAAATATATCAACATAATGAAATACGACTTTCTATTGTATGCAGACACTACTTAAATATATCAACATAATGAAATACGACTTTCTATTGTATGCAGACACTACTTAAATATATCAACATAATGAAATACGACTTTCTATTGTATGCAGACACTACTTAAATATATCAACATAGTGAAATATATTTCGAGTTTTCTAGAATGACCTCGAACATAGCTTATTGGATGCTTAATACATTATATCTCATTTTAGAGTTCCAAACTGATGGCGGAGACATAACCGAAAAGGAATATTTACCCGTGAAGCAAGTTCGTTTCGGCGACACGGGAAGCCATCTCGATGAAAAGCTTGGTCGATATTCTCTTGGACCGCTGCTGTGCGAGGGAGATGGTGGGTGACGGTTTTTGAATAAAAATGCTGTTAATTATTGTAATACACATACATACGTATCTGTAATTCCTTCCTACCTTCCAGATCTGTTTTCGAACGCGGTAACATTCCGGTTGTCGGATGCTGTCATCCAGCTGCCCACTTTTGACTTAGGACACAGTGGAGATATTTACTTCGAGTTTCGTACCACTAAGGAGAATGCTGTTCTTTTACATTCTAAAGTAAATATATTAACATTAGTTTAACGCTGCCATTCCGCTATGTTCGGAGCTTACGAGAGGCCCTCGATAGGCTCGAAACGTGACGTGGAAATTTTGATAGATGTGACTACATTCAATAATTAGTGTAGAGATTAATTTGTTTGAATATGAATAATGTCACAGTAATATTACGTCGGCGCAGGGTCCTCAAGATTACATAAAGCTGTCGATCATCGGCGGAGACCAGCTGCAGTTCCAGTTTCAAGTGGGAGACACGCCACTCGGCGTGTCCGTGGAGACGAGCAATCGACTGGCCGACGACCGATGGCATTCCGTGTCAATCGAGCGAAACAGGTGACCGCGACCGCAATAACTATATATAGTCACGATCGATCGACCACCATCCGGAACGCTATCGCCGGATCGGTGGCCGATCGGTCTTCGATCTCGAATCGACGGGTTCGATCCCCCGCCTAATCGAAATCCTCGCGGGTAAATGTGGGCACGAATCCCGTCGTCGAGGGACACGGGCATCTAACCCGGCGGGATGACTCATTTGGCAGGAAGGAGGCGCGCGTGGTAGTGGACGGCGCGCTGAAGAACGAGATCCGCACGGCCAAGGAGCCCGTGCGCGCGCTCGCGCTCAGCACGGCGCTGGCGCTGGGCGCCGCGCTCGACCGCAAGGACGGCTTCGTGGGCTGCGTGCGCGCGCTGCTGCTCAACGGACGGGCCGTCGACCTGCGGGCCTACGCCAGGCGCGGTCAGTGCGGGACGAGCTTTGCTCATCATTTTAACTGATAGTTCAACATATACCTTATGTTATCCTATTACGGTAATCCTGTAGGAGTGTACGGCGTGTCGGAGGGATGTGTCGGCAAGTGTTCGTCGTCGCCGTGTCTCAACAACGGCACGTGTCTGGAGGGGTACGACTCGTACTCCTGCGACTGTCGCTGGACGGCCTTCAAGGGACCCATCTGTGCGGACGGTGAGACCCCGTCGTTGCGAACTCCTCGTTCTATTTAACGATTAATTTGCAATTATATCGCATTTTTTCGTAACAGAAATCGGCGTAAACCTGCATCCCAATTCGATGGTGAAGTACGATTTCCTGGGTTCGTGGCGCTCGACCATCAACGAGAAGATCCGCGTGGGCTTCACCACCACGAACCCCAAAGGGTTCCTGCTCGGCTTCTATTCCAATATATCGGGAGAATATCTCACTTTAATGGTGTCCAATTCAGGTATGTTGATATTAATAATTTAAAAACTAATAAGTATTTTCTTCTACACTTCTGTTAGTTATGGTCAGTACTCCCTATGATGAATTCTTTTTTTTGTAAATGCATGTTTGTTTTTAATTTTTTAATTGCGACCACCAGGTAGCCTGCGAGTGGTTTTCGACTTCGGTTTCGAGAGACAGGAGATAATATTCGAAGGCAAATACTTTGCTATGGGACAATACCATGACGTGCGGCTCTCACGTAAAAACAGTGGCGCTACCATGGTGTTGCAGGTGAAAATACTTACTATTAATTGTATGAATTTAAAAACAAATTATTTTAATTTTATTTATTTTTATAGGTTGGAATACGCAACAACTAAGAAAACAAAAACTCTAAATTTATTTGTTTACAATATGTATGTTTTGTGTAGTTGCAGAACTTATTGTCTTGATGTAACCTACTTTATTATTAATTCAATTATATTTAGTTCGTTCACTTTAAAGTGGAAGACAATTTTCATTTAGATTATCTTTATTCATAAAACTATAGGTGGACAATCACGAAACTCAAGAGTACCACTTTAACATCCGCGAGTCAGCCGATGCACAGTTCAACAACATCCAGTACATGTATATAGGACGGAACGAGTCAATGAGCGAAGGATTCGTGGGCTGCGTGAGCCGCGTTGAGTTTGACGATATTTACCCCTTGAAGCTGCTTTTCCAACAAGATCCACCCCCTAATGTCAGGAGCATTGGAGGTAATAAACATTGAAATACGTATTTTGTTAATGCAGCTCAATTATTATTTTTTATGTCAATAATACCCGAGAGACTCATACTAGTTACATAACGCTTAAAACCTAGGCTCCCTACACGAGGACTTCTGCGGCGTGGAACCAGTGACTCACCCGCCCACGCCCGTGGAGACGAGACCCCCGCCGCCCGCTGACCTCGCCGCCGACCTCGACTACCACCGCACTGACGAGGCCATACTGGCCAGTAAGTACACACATGTACAGCACGCAGACACCAGTAATACACATACACCCGGGGCCACATAATACAACAAGGGCTACATATTAAGAGTTCTCAACCGAGATTGTGTTTTATATTTTTAACGAAATTATATTATAAAATAATAAAATATAGTTCTAATTTTATACAGACTAGATCGCAATCGACACTATTGTTTTATATAAATTAGTATGCATGAGTAATAATATAAGTTTACGTCGTAGCGGTGCTCGCCTTCATCTTCCTCTTGCTGATAGCGGTGGCCGTGGTGCTGGTGAGGGCTCTGTCGCGACACAAGGGAGAGTACTTGACGCAGGTGTGTATTAAGATTTAAAAAATATAGTGTAGTCTGCCAATTTTTTTATTTTCATTTCATTCGCTCGAGAGTTGCAAGAAGGATTTTTTTTTATAATAAAATAGCAAATATAATATTGCAAATAATACAAAAAATAAACTATTATTTTTGATGTAAAATCACAAAAAAAAAAATAAAAATAATGTCGTCCATAAAATAAAAAAATAGTTAAAGGGTGGACGATCCTTAGGAAACAAAAGTAGTCGACGTCCTAGCCTCGGAGCTACTGAATATACACATAATTTTTGTAAGAATCAGTCGAGCCGTTTCTGAGGTGTGACTATGAGCGTGACACGAGAACCTTGCACTTCCAGGAGGAGCGCGGCGCGGCGGGCGCGGCCGGACCCGACGACGCCGCGCTGGCCGCCGCCACCGGCGCGCGCGTCACCAAGAGGAGGGAGTTCTTCATATAGACACCGCACGCACGCGCACGCGCACGCACGCGCACGCACGCACGCACGCACACCGGCGCAGACATCGCTCGATGATTTTAGAATCATTATCTTTCCACCGTTCTGTTAACGACTAGTCGTTCTAGTTATTCGCAAAAACATTGCTTTGATTTTACAGAACTAACCAAAATGTATAAATATTCTTCCATATTAAATTTTTCAAGCTTCGCAATGTTCGAGGTATTTACTAAAAAAATACCAAATTTAATAAAAAAGACCACACTTAAATTTAAATATAAACAACGTGTTCCAAATGTGCTCTAGTTGATTCGACACTCCTGGTGATATACAATTATTCGAAATCGTTTGAATTCCAAACACAGTATCTCAGTTTTAATGGTATTGAAATTTAACGAAAAATAATTATAACAAACATCACTTAACTTTAATAAAAGTATTAATCACGTGCCTCATCTAAGTATAAAGTCAAAGTCACGATATCGGCCTCGCTAGTTGTATAATAATATTTTACTATATTATTATAACATACGTTTAAAGTTTCTTTTTATATTTATGCTTTCGTGATCCATAATTATACATAGTTATCCGGCTGTACTCATGTCAATACTGTCGGAATTTGCCAGACTCGTTGAGAGTTAAGACTGTTATTGACATTAGATCAAGCTGCGATTTTGCCCTCTTCAAATCTCATGAATGAGGACCCGAATAGGTTCGCAACTAGCCGGGCCAATTCTGATAGTATTTATGTGAGTTTAAATTGGCTATAATAGTTAAAGATTACTTAATAACCTTTTGTTACGATTACACCTAGACCATATACAATGTCTTAACAAAATAAATTAGTATATTTATTTTAGTAATATTATTATAACATTAAAAGCTGCTTTAAGCTATTCTTATCTACTCAGTTCCGTCAAAACTATATTAAATAACAGTATTGCTCTTCTCTTCTCCCGCGAGTGCCATTTGGCTGAATTTGATACTTAAGATCCTGTACCGCATTTATTCTTTTTATAGTATTTGATACAACAAAACTACGATTATATTAATTAGATACAATTAACTTACAACTTGCTTAGTTATATAATAAGCGCACGAGTTCAGCACACTTAATATACATTTAAGATATGATTTATATTTACATTTATATTTATAAATTCATTTTTATTATTTGTATAATATACACTGATGATGACTTAGTTAAACTTTTGTGATCCATAATTATCATTATATACAATTATACATCTGTACTCATGTAATTCCAATTACATTAGTCTCCATGTGGAGGCCTAATAAGGGCCTAATAAATATAAACGGATAATTGTATATAATAGTAATGTTATCTTTTTAAAATTCTTTAAGGCGAAGTTAAATCGGAATGATAATTAAATCAGCTTACAAATATTTGTAAAATACTTTAGTTTATGTAAAACGTAGTTTTAAGACGCTATGGAAAATTATATGATAGACATCCAGACAATTGTAAGTCTAAGTATCGTTTATCTAGAATTTTTTTTTACTTTAAGAATACTTGTATCTATGTGTTAATCGTATATGACACCTACAAATTAGTTTAAGATAGTTTAGGCTTTGATATTCGCTTCAGAATCTCATGATTTGTATGTTTTGGTATTTTTTGAGCTTTTTGTTTTTTTTCCGTCCAAAAGTGTACATTATTTTATTTAGATACATTCAGTTTATAAATTTTTGTACGATTTTATTTTGTATAGTTTTTGATGTAGTTATTATTAAGATTGACGTAGATTATTTTGAAAGTATTTTTTAAGTTTGGGTCTGTGATTTTGTGAAGGTCAAAATACAAATAGTAATATCCTCAACAAACCATTTTATATGGAATCCGAATGATACCATCCTTATAAGAAATAATACTTTTTTAGAAAATCAGTTTTCCTTAAAAACATTAGTCCGTCCTATAGTTTAGACAGAATTCTCCTAATAATATCATATTAAAAATGATATTTAAATTTTCTAATATGATAAATGTATAACAGTTACAGACAGTGGCGTAACTATACTGTGTGAGGCCCGTGGCAAAATTCGCCAGATGAGGTTCCATCTTTTCAGATCGCAGACCCCTTTAGGCTGGGTGCCTGTGCCATTTTACCACTATTGTTACGCCACTGGTCACAGACCTACACAGCGAAATAAAATATATCTACCGTACACGTGTCTTAATGAACTTATATTAATATAGATATATTTTAAACACCTGTATGTTTGTGTGAACGTGCCTTATACCACGGCACGGTCTCGTAGTCGAGAGTAGAGTTTTTATTTTATTACTACTGAAATCATGAATAAATTTTCCATAATATTATTTGGTTTAATTTTAAAATACCATAGATCCTAGAGGTGGTTCTAAGTTGTGAAACAATAACAGAGGTCTGAAATGGATTTTTAAACATATATTTATCGATACGAGCAGGATTCGAACTTCCAACCTTTGGGAAACCGTCCCGTCGCTTTACCGATTGATCTACCGTATTGCTATATCTTTAATAGCGGACGGTGTCGTCAGATCTGTAAAAATAAAAATTGAATATATACGTAGAAAAGAAACTTATACGACATTAGTTATATTATATAATTAATTTTTCAGGTATACTCACTTTAATACTTGCGGTACTTGCTCGACAGACCCATTCGGGGTTCTTACCCATGAATCTAAGCATAACGGAGTCGCGGTGTGAATTCCAAACGTAAGTTTAAATAGAATCATGATGAATCAGTCCATATTTTTGTGTTGGTGCTGATTTTTGTCTGCCATGTTCGTTGTCTGCATATTTCATGAAAAAAATTCCATGGAAATATTACCTCACCTTACGTAAAAAGCAGCCTCTTACAACACAAACAAGCCTGAAAGACAGCACCTGCCCCAGTGCCCCAGTATCGACACTCGCGCGTGCTCGAGGGCGTGCAGCGTCACGAGCACTCGATACATAGGGGTTGGAGGTGTGTCGATAGTTTTTATACGATTAATATTTTTAGTAGCGCTTTTGCGTTTAAAGCGATTATTCTATTGGGTTTTACGCTTAACACAATTTCCCAATATCACAATTGAATTATAAAAGGTTTTTGAAGATAATTAACTTACCTGATGTTAATAAACTGACATTAAAAAAAAAAATATAATACAATAAAAGCCATCAAAAGAATTTAACCATTTTCAAAACGTGTAGATTATATATTGCTAGATTATGTTACTCAGTCTTCACAGACCTGTGTGCGTATGTTTATTAAGTATCTGATAGTAAGTATATATTACTAAAAGAAACAAATTATCTATATTTTATTGGGAGAATTTAGGTTCTTAAATAGTTATTGCCTGTATCGAATTTATGAAAGTGCAAAATGTTTTATTTTATAAAGACTATCATTACTACATAAAATCATACTAAAATAAAGCTTATTATTGTTAACCCTAAACTATCGATAGAATTCTTACTCTTACTTTCTCACGTAAAAGAGCTGGAGTAGTCAGCGCTTTGCAAACGGGTTAAGTGCAGCCCACAGGTGCTTAGCGCGCGATTGTGTCTAAACGACTTTCAATCGCCGATACTCCTCACCTCGAGTGGAAAACGATCGGACAAAAGACTCTATGTTAACATTTTTTTTTGGTTGACTAAGCTCCCTTCATATTCAATATATCTTATAATAACTAACTAAGCAGCAAATAAAAATCAATGTATCTTATCTAGTATTTATTATCAGTTATAATGGGTTAAATTTGGATTTTGGAATAAATAATTTTATATTGAGTATGATTATTTTATTTAATTACCTATTTTAAACTTGGATTTGTATTTTGGAAAAAAAAAAATTAATTCAGCGGTAATAGAAACTTGTGAAGAGCTTCATAAAACATAAAACGCTACACTTCAGTGGGTCCCTAGACGAGTTCCAGTAATGGTTATGTTAACACGTACTACTCTAAATATTACAAATTTTTAATTTTACTGATGGAAATTAGAACTTTATAGTGTTTATAATATAGACTAATACTACTGTAGTAAACTTTTTGTGTTGACCTGAATCGTTTCAACCATTTTTATTTGTGTATCTTGTTTTCTATCTAAATATATAACAAACATTTGAAACAAAATATTTAAATGAATCAGTTATTTCAACAGCTTCAAACACTTCAATCAACGTAATATACCTCGATTCAATCTCAAATCATAGGTATGGCGTCAACAACTGTCCTCTGTAATCAAGCGCCATAATTTCAATGTAAATTACAGGGTGCCATCAAATGCAGGGGATACACCTACACTCCTGCCCTGCGGTATAATTATCTTAAATATACTTGTGCGTGGGAGCAGAGGTTTGATTAAGAGTATCTAATTACTGATATTATTTTGTTTATTATTACAAAGTTTTAAGATTATGCGATCAGATAATGAAAAGTTCTTAATATAAAAATATATTGTTCAGTTTTATGTTTTTATTTCTAAGCAAGGTATATAATGCAACAGAGGATTAGACAGTTTGTCGGAAAATTGAGAAGTTCCAAAAAACGTCCTGTCCACAGTTCATGGAACTTTTCCGTAATTACCAACTTTGCAATCCGCTTTAACTGCTAAGCGTCGAAAATTAGTTGCAAATTAAAATACGCTATACAGCGCTCTCCACCTGTCGGCTGTCTGAGCCGATTATTGACGAAACTTGTCTATTGTCTGGCTTTTATCAGCTTTGCATCATCATTGTTGCTCTCATTAGAAAATAAGGTTCGATTCATGAACAAATAACACTGCAGAACATTTAATAATAAACAACCCTATTTTCTTCTAAATTTAAAAATCCTCTGATCTTTGAATAAGGTTTAGTTTTATAAAAATATCTTACAAGGATATTATTTGAAATATGATGTTTAAGTTTAAAGTAAATATAGGAACAATGTCGCCACAGAGGACTGAATTCGAATCTGCGACCTCTAAGCAATCGTCACCTCACTGGTCAAATGGAAGAAAATAAAATTAAGCTTAATATTTTTATATTAAACATAAATTACATCTACTCATAATAGTCTTTTAACAAAATTTGAAGTAGGTAACTAGGTATATTCTTATTTTTACATGTTCTTATACATAACAGTGTGACAAGCCTCAGTACTTCGGTATAAGTTATTGGTAAGCGAAGGTGTTGCTAAGACAGCGAGCGCTTGCCGAGGCACGAACTGCGACTATCGACGTCTCACACAGGGACGTTGTGTATACTTACCTGATTATCGATATATCGATATTTTATTAGGGTGTGGTTGTATGGAATAACAATCGTCCTAATTATTGCAAAAAGGTCCTTTGTTAATCTAAAAGACAATAGAGTGAAGAATATTTTTGATTTCATTAATGTTCATATTACTAATGACATTATTATATCTCACACCTATAGATGACGGTTTAAATAATTTGTAAAAATATTACGTTAAATTATAACTAACATTAAAATTACGTAAAATAATTATTGATAATTTACAATACAGCACTAAACCTGACACCTTGGAGAATATATTACTCCGTGCCACCGAATCTAATCACGATCTGACGGATTAATATCTCCCGCTGCCGTGTGTACCGTCCTAACCCGGCGGCCATTACACACAATTACCTCCAAAATACGTAGCTCTTATCACAATACAATAATGATCATTCTGCTGTAACATTATAGTTGTATGAAGTATCGAATGGGTGGGTTGGGGCGATTTGGAAGATTTATTATAATACCTGAGTCTAAATTGTTGTTTAATGTACAGACGTCAGATTAGAGCAAAGCCGGCTGTATGACGGCTGATAGATGAATATCGGCTCAATGAGTTGAGAGTGCAAATTGATTTTCATTACAAATGAAACTTAGTGTTTAATTAATATTGGAAATAATAGTAGCACGATTCTTTTACTTTTATTTTAATGTTTTTTTTTTAGTTTCAAAGATTCAACTAGCAATATAATATATAAATAAGAAATTGAAATTTTTCTCTTCATAATTATTTAATCTGTCATCATATTTTTTTTATATAATATAATTAAATATAATATATACTAAAACATAATTAAATATCTCCTGTGGAAGGTATATTTCATTATCCAGATAATTGCAACATCTCTCATCTGTGAAAAATATATATAAAAATAAATCAAAGCTTAAATGCAGTTAATAAATAATAATTCTATAACAAGCTTATGAAATTATAAAATTATTTTTTTAAATGAAAACCTCATCCACACGATGTATAAGATATTTAAACATAATTTCTCGAAGGGTGATAAAATTCTGAAAAAATATAGCGTAAAACTTTTCTCACAACATTAGATACTTCAGCGACAATAATTCTCCATAAAACAGATCCATCTTAAAACTTATTCTCATAAAAGATTTCGCCAACAAAAGGTGGAAATTTTTATCCGAAACGAGCACCTGCTTCGCGAACTTCCAGAAACTTGGAACTTGAAGAAACTTGGTGCAGGATGTTGTTAGCGGCCGGAAGCGCTTTAGGCGACTTCCTGTTTTGACGGACGCAAAATGGCTACCTAATGTAGTTTACAGTTTTTTAAGTCATCAAAAGTTTGTAGAAGAATAAGTTCATCCTTTGGGATATACTTGCGCGTTTCTTTCCAGATAAGACTGAACTAGAGTTTGACTAAATTTTATATTTATATATAAGAATTATTCTAAATAGCCTACCAATTTAAAAAATATAACTTATATTTTATTAGTCTGATGTAACTACTTAAACATTATTAAATTAAATTTGCTTCCATAATATAAAACAAAACATTTTTTTCTCACTTGTATTTGGTGTAACTCGAACAATGCTTTCTGTTGGTTTCTTAGAATTTCAAGTCCCCATTCACACCTTCCAGAGCACCTCACAAAACTGTCACGGACACGCTCCAAGATTACAATCTTATACATGCAATCGAAATTACTCTATTACAAGGGAAAAAAGTTCATTTTCCTCTAACTGGTTAACAATATAATAAGTTTTTGTATATTTAATTTTCACTCGAGGAAATGCTTGTGACATTAAGTAAATGAGGAAATTAAGGAAACAGCAGCGAAATGGACTTACCTGCTTGGAATTATTTTTATGATATTATAAGATTCGTTGAATATACTGGAAATTATTATTAAACATATTTATGTGTCGTTATCGTCTAATACGTGTTATTTTTTTATTAAGACTTTCGTGATCCATGTTTACTATTATATATCCGGCTGTACTCAACTTCATGCTATCGCTAATATCGGTTATATTTTATCGAATTGTTCACGCCGCGATTTAGCTTTGAGGTGACGAATAAGAGCCCTCTATGAATTAAAAATTAATCCGGTTAATTTTGATAAAATTCACGTGAGTATAAGCGGATAGTTATATATAAGAGTAATACATGTAATGTTGGCAAGCTGTACTCAGATTATAATTACCCATTATATTTAATAAAAAACAAAGCAAAACCTTTAATCCTAAACATTATGAAAGTTATTTTACAGTTATTTTACAGTTCCGTCATAAAAATTCAGGAATATCATGAGGTTGAAGTAATTAATGTAAGGACGCCGCAAGGTGGAGGAAAACACTTTAAAAACTTTCCCAAGCGCGAATTATTAATAGGTTCTACGGAGACGTGTAGTGATGGGTGTATTATAGATATCGATTATTTCAACATATTATATATTATTATAATAAAAAAGCCTTGGTAAAAGCTATTTTATATCATTCTTGTTTATAGTTTTTTTTTTATTATTAATCGTTCATAATTAATTTTTTTAACGAAATTAATTAATAATTCTTGGTGTTAAAAATAAATATATAAAAAAAGATTATATAAACATAATAAGGATATAACTTTTAGATAGTGTAATACTTATATAATATAGTGATATATAATATTTGACATTTCATGTGACCGTATCTGTGATCGTATTATTTAAGAAGTCAAAGGGAATATAAGTAAAATATCGATAATAAAACAAATCCAAACACTAGAAACATAACACCTTGCAATGATGTAAAAATTAAGAAAGAGAGATTTTTTAAAAGTCAGAGGCGACGGCTGAGTTAGTGACGGGACATTAATTCTTTCTGTCGATTACTTTTTACTTTCCCTGAGTTACAGATAAACCTACCTGAAAGACTGGACTGACGGCCTCGGAAACGTAAGATTAATGTACTCTACCTTGATCGGCATTTTTACTTAAACTTGGCAAAAATATCAAGATAAATTGTTGTCAAAAGAAATGAATGACTGCGGTAAATGATGTGAAAAATGTTTCCTTTTTTCTACCTACATTTAGACTTCACTAGTGACTGGTGTTTTTAGATTCACTCTTTATTTCAATATGAAAATACTCGAATAAATAAATAACTCGATTATAATAATTTAATTATTACACTATCTAATTAACTAAGACCATTTGATTGGAAAAATAGTGAGATAAAAATGGTGTCTGTTAGCCCATTAATACACTTTTCGTACTGTGATATTAGTATTGCGAAAGAGCTTAGTAAAGTGTAATAGCTGCTTAATAATATAAAATACCCATAGAGTAGTGCACTGCTCGTAAATACAATACAGTGTAGCGACAGGCGACAAATCAACGTCTCGCGTCGTTTACCGTCGGTTGAGTTTTCAATTTGTTCTGTTTCACCGTAAGTGCACTGCATTGAGTATAAGTATTATTATACTGAAGGAGGCATTTATATAAAATACTATAGTTATTTATTATAAAAAAAATACAACATATATGTATTATTATAAAAATAATGTTTGGTTGATTCGTTGTAGTCAAATATATTGTTAATAAAAATACAATATAATTTTTACATTAATATAATAATGCCGTATCCAAAACACATGCAACTGGCTGCAAGGATGCATCCGCCTTCAGTATACTCTAATGATAATATATACCGGAGACTTCAGTGTTCTTGGAATGCGAAGATCTAGATTAGAATACCTAACTTGAAATATTATCCACATATACATTATTGGACGTGAATTTAAACATGAATTTACAAAATTAATCAACATTATTTTAAATTTAAAAAATAAAAAAAAGATCTAATAAAATACAATCACAAAAATGAACACAAAAATCCAATTTGTACTAAAAATAAAATCATCTCTATTTCCACGTGACCGTATAAAACCTTCAACCAATAACTCAATAAGAGGTGAATGGAAGTTTGATAATGTCGTAAAAGATCGGCAGCCATCTTGAGATCGCGTAAACCTCTGAGGAGCCTTCTCAATAATCCCGACGATAAAGAAAAATTCCAACCCCCTTTATGAAGAGGTAAGTCCTCGACAAATTGTGTCCGCTCGAAGCTGTGGAGACGACCAGCTATTTAAATATTTTTATAAAAATATTTAACAGATAACACCAAAGGAATTATCCGTTACATTTATTATTATATTTCTTTTATTAGTTCTATCTATAGCATATTATATGATTTTTATATAGATAAGAAAGTAAATTTGTTATGTATATGACAAATTATATATAGGTTATGTATACTAATATTATAAAGCGGAAAAGTATGTTTGTTTAAACGCGCTAATCCCCGAGGTTCACGATATAAGATATAGGTTATCTACCATACTGCTCTCATTTATTATAATAGTAAATAATATCGTCTATACGCGGGTGGATCTGCCAATTTCAGCTAATATTATATAAAATAGTTCGTCCAAGAGTGAAACCGCGTGCAACACTTAGTATATTATTATATACGGGTGTACTCACGTAAGCACTATCAGAATTTGCCCGACTAGTTTCGCACCCATTCGGGGGACATCTGAGCACGTTAGTACAGCCGGATAATTATATTTAATTATATTATATAATCCAAAAAATATATAAGGAATGACAGCTCCATGGTCAGTAGCCCATCAGCAGCATGTAACAGACGCCATGCAGGTAAGAGTCGCTAAAGTGGATTGCCTTTCTGCTTTACATGCAAATATTTTGTGCAAACGTCTCAACATGTCGGGTTATTGCAAATAGAATGTTATTTATGCGATTTACTCTGACAAATTTATTTGCTTGTGCTAATATAAGTTATAAATTACATTTAGACTAATTGAATTAAAATAGTAACTTATATTTATAAATATGTAATAATTAATTTAGGTGTTTATGTAAACATTATTAAGACATCTTAATTACGGTTTTATTATTTGTAAATTTTTATGACAAGGATGATCCCATTATTCTCTTATCAATATTTTAACGTAATTTTATTTAAACGTAATATTCCGTAACGTACCTAAGAGTAGTAGCGTAATGGTAGCGTAAGTCAAATCCGGAAAGAATTTTTCATTTGAATCAAATGGCTTCGAAAATTAGTTCGTTTAAACAAACTTATCCGTTCTATAATGTTAACATATTTTTTTATAAACCAAGTATTAAATTTATATTGGTTTTAATGAATGTATTAAGTTTTATAAGTTTCTATAATAACGCTAAAAAACTGCCCACAATATCTGTTGCATTTGGTGTTATTGATAGAGTGTCATTATATTTTATTGCCACCTACATACATAAATCTGCCTGTCGATCCATCACTATCTCTTTGATAAATTACGTATGAGGTGGATATCATTCGTCAAGATTATTCGCTATTATACTCTTTCATACCCATTGAGTACGCACCTCTATGAGGATCTGTGCACACTGTTTGTGGCTTAGTACATTTGAAATAATATTATTTAGGCAAGCACTTTTTTGTGATTTATTTTTAAAGAATAAAAATATGATAAATTTATTCAGAAATTAAATAGATATATATATTATATTTATAAGTGTTATTAAAATCTAGTAATAGATTAATTTACCTTAAACTTCAGCCTTTCGACCGATTGTAGACGCTTAAGCCACTTACGGTAACCTGGCTATAGCCGGGCTTAGCTAATCTCATTAGAGCGCATTGAAGCCTCGAAGAGAGCAGGTATCAGCCGGCTAATGCTTTATACGGCTCCTTTTCATTATATCCTTTTAGCTTTGATTGTTTAAACTCATTTTTCAAATGAATTTCTCTTTCCTGTAATATATAAAATTTAAAAAATAATTGAAATTCTTCTTAAGCTTATTGAATTATCTTTCTATATGATTAAAATTATTGTCTTTTATTTACTTAGCTCGTTAAGATGCGGCCACACAAATGACTCAAACAAGCTTAGGTGCGCCCAATAACGGCAACTTTATTAGCCCCTATTTACCGCTAGCTTTAAGAAAGGGTGGTTTGCCAATGGCCTCTTAGAACATTTTGGCAGTGAATAGAATTGCAGTTATATGTATTTATTTTATCGATATCTCTTATTTGAATCTAATTATCACCAACAAATGATATAGTAACAATATTAATCCTAATCGTAAATTGGGGAATTGTTAGTGATTTGCAATGTTTTTGTTTATAAATTGTTTTTATTTTTATTTTTTATTGTTATTATAAATCGGATTAAAAATAGACGCACGGAGACGTGTCGTATCCTATGTAAAATCACCCTTAAGTAGCAGACGGTGTGGAGTCAAGACAATTATAATGAGCCGGCGATTAAATAAACCATCCATTCATGGCACGTGATCTCTACGACTACGACACGATTAAGATCGCTGAGATCCTATACGAGATTTGAAGTTCATTAAAGTTTCTTTGAGTTGATCTTGTTTGTTTGTTGCATAAATAATTGATCATCCTTAGAAAAAAATATTTAAAAATATTTCTATATATTTCTGTAATGTTTATTATTATTAATTATTGAAATTGGATACTAAATTTTAATTGTAATAGACATTTAATAAACCTACTTTTATTTAAAAATTATTTTCTTATTTACCAATGATCAGTTATATATATTCTAATAATCTTATCATTAATGTCAGAGTATTTTATATAATAAAAATAATAGAATATGTGTTATATATTAAATTCAATTCTTGACGTCTATGTTCTTCAATTATCACCTGTTCAATGCCAGATAGTCGGTTCTATTGTGGAGAAAAATGTACTATTTTTGCAGCTATTGTGCGCAGGTATTCGGGAAATTAACTCGGTCTAGACAGCCTTATACAGCCTGACTGAACATTTAACCTCCATATTGACCCTTACAGCCATAAATGTATTAAGTTACCCGAGTAGTGTGTCGTTAAAGATATTTTTTCTATAAGTATATTATTTTGAATTACTTATTTCTTTACCTTTCTTTTTTGATCTGATATACAACCCCAATGAACTTGTGACCTTATGATATTAGTGCCCTTTTTCGACCTTTATTGTTATTTTGTTCTGATCGTAAAAGTTCTGTCGTCGATTCCCCTTAGGGGTCGCTCTGACAATGTTAGAATTTAATTAATTCTGTATCATATTATTGATATCACTGGATAATGCCATATCTCAATATATATAACCTATGTATCAGTTGAAAATTTATCAAAAACATCTTCTGAAGTTTCTGTCTAATGAAAAGAATATTATATTTCAACATTTTGCCGATTGTTTAACTATTCTAACACATAATTATTTCAAAAACAATAAAGTAAAATCATGTGATTTTCAATCTATTTAATAAGAACACATTCCTGAGTAAAACCAGCCCAGCATCATGCAGGTAGGTTGGCGAGCTGCCAGCGCTCACAGCTGAATTATATTCTTTGTATGTGTTGCTGTGACGTGTTTATGTATTTTGTAGCTCTTGCTTGGAATTTAACAGTTGTAGATAAATGGAAAGTATGTGTCACATAAATTGGTTTTCATATTCCAGTGTTAATTTTATTAAATAATGCCGTCCCATATTTTTTTATAAATTAACTAACCTTTCATATTTGTAGTGATAACCGACTTATGTAAATATACCATCCTTAAAAGTAAGCACCTCTTTACCAGGCTTATAAACTTTAGAATTATTTAAGTATGGTGTTTAGGAAACTTCTGGAATACCTGAACAGAGGCGTTCATAGTACCAATTTGGCATTCCACTTTTCCAGATACTATTAGATGTTTTCTCAAAAAATACATTTTTTTTCTCATTTATGAAAAGTTCTCTTAATAATAGGTAAATAACTGTGACGTTAATAAGTGATAGTATGTTGATTCTTTATATATATATATTGCTAGAAACACTGCTTGCTATCAAGGTATTTATGGTTTCTTGATGCTTTGTGAAGATGTAATGGCTCTCAGGGCGGAAGCGAGCGCCATTTCCGTTCGCCACCTGTCGCCAGTTGGTTTCCGGTTCGATCCTTGACCATTTGAAGGGGACATTTTGTTTCGCATTGTTGTATTACTAAAGGCATTTTGTTTTATAACGATATTTCAAAATTTTAGTTTTATCAAAAAAGAACTTTACTGAAAAATAGTAAAAAAAAAATCTTAAAATATTATTTATTTTTCTTTTAAAGTATTTTATTTTATCCAATATTATATACAATTTAGTTCTAATAGAAATCGTTTTTCCGTATCGTTTCAGGAGTAAATTTAGCAATATACAATGTACGGAACCATTACCACACATTACAGCTATCAGAGCCCCGCGGCGTGGTTTTATTAGCGTCGATGAATTAAGTAACACTAAAAAAATTAAATTTTGTTTAAAATATTAGAACATTCAGTTCTTTTGTTACAATAACTTTCTTACTTTACTGTAAATAAAAAAAAAGTCAAACTACACTTTTTTTAAACAAACAATTTTTTATAATCAATTTATCGCCTATTTTTTTAACTTAAAAAAAAAATTGACAATTAAAATTCATAGCAATTCTTGTAGAAGCCTCCGGAGGTATTTCATAAGTTCGGCCAATTTCCTGAAATAAATATTCAACATGTTTACAGAAGACATTTAATAACGCAGCTTCACTTTATATATTTATCGCCAGGTAGTTTGGCGGACGGCCAGTAGATACAAGAATTTTAACTTGCTCGTATTTTAGTGTCATAAATTTTATAATATAATTCCTTAAAAAAGCTAAACGCAATTTTTCCTGTATTTCGTTTGGCGCCGTCTGGTACCTGATGATAACAAAGAGGAATATTGTAAATTATATACGAATAACACTTTTCTTACAGATCTTTTAAATCTATACATATTCGACAATAAAATTACCCGACCAGGTCTGACTGTCTGTATGAAAGCGATAGAAAAAAACTAACATACTAATATTTGTACAAATTTCATATTGGTATATATATTGATATACTTACTGACTTGAGTTTGTTGTGTGGTTCTTCTCAGACCAGGGCGCGCTTGGAACCCTCGTTGCTTTAGTTATAAGTTGGACAGTTACTCTACAGAAGGGCTTATTTCGATATGTAAGGCATCGAAATAGGCCCTCCTGGAACTTCCATTTGACGTACACAAGTGATCATTGGTATTGATTGAAAGTGGAAAATATAATAAATAAATAAATAAATAAATAAATTACTGTAATTATAGTTTCAAATAAGTATACATTTAATGAAACAATTATTGTTGAAAAGGTCACAAAAAAGCGTTGTAAGATATTTTCACTTTGTAATAGTTACCACCACGAGTAATGGCTACCACCTACCGTGCAATGAACCACATCCTTGTTGTCTCCAATAAGACTACAACAAAAGCGTAAAATACACTGTCACCTGTTTACTTTAGAGGAGCTTCTAAAAGTTAATCGGAGTCTCTCTTTACGTTGCTTACAACGTATTTATACTTGATAGTGTTATGCAAACCAGAATCAAGTGTAGTTAATTTTTTATATAATAAATTATTTATTTTTAATTAAAGGGGTTAAAATACTAGGTACTCGTAGGCGGGGTTGCCCTCGCGACGAAGCGCGCGCGTAACAAAAACGTTCTATATGTTAACTCTATGGGACATATTTTATCAATTATCTCGAAAACTACAATTACGATTCTGCTAATTTTCAATCCAGACCGGGTTTTGCTCATTATGCGCATGTGTGCAAAATTTCGTGCATGTAGCTCGTAAATTGAAGGAGGAGTAGGGTAACAAAGTGTTGAAAATTTGGGTAGTAAAAATTGTCATTTGTTACATATAGTCATCCTTACAAACAACAACCCTGCCAGGGACTCATAAAGACTGTAGGGCGCGTAAAGCCAGTCACGTTGTTATTGTAAACAGCCCCTTACCTCCTCTACCGTAGACTGACGTCACTCAATATTAACGTGTTTACAAGACATTTTTGTACTTAAAAGATTAAGCACTTCAAAAGTATACAAGTTACACTGACATTAACAGAAGTAATCTCTCCGAACTTAGTATCAGTTTTGTCACTTTCTTACTAAGGTTTTTTGAAAGGTGTGAAAGTGAACACAAGAGAGAACATATACCTATTTTTATTACTAAGAATGTAAATGTTTAAAAATATCCAATATTCATTATATATATATATATACATTCGACCTTTACAAGTGATATGACATACAGACTGATAAATGCCTGGTACTTAATTTTATTCGTCGCGACGATCCCACAGGTGATTTTGCAACCCCTCGCTAATTTGTAAATAAACTTTGTTATGAACGAAGAGAACAAAATATTTATTATAACGACTATCTAGAAATTAATCCTCCATTTTTTATTTATATTTACATTGTGTAAACAAGTTTATTATTTAGCGGTGTCTTATACAGAAATATGTTTATGATAAGAAAGAAATGTATATTTTGATATTCTTTGATTTGTAATTGCATTTTTAAGTGGATTATTCTCGTGCTAGCCGTTGCCAGCGACTTTTTCTACTCGCCTTCCTAAACTTCTCGCCTTAGGGCTCAAAAATCATATATATGTGTACAAACCCTCTTTTTTATTTCAATGTAATTTTACTCTATTTTATGTATTAATTTCTTTTTCGGGGTAAAAAGTCAATAGTTTTATTGTAACTTATTTTAAGTCAAATTATATTATTAATATTAATATTATTTCTATTTTATTTTTTTATCGTGAAAATGAGGAAATATTCAAGCAAGTTTTACTTTTTCTATACATTTAATTACTTTTCTGTAATTCAAGACCAAAAAAACATATAAACGTAAATAAATACACATTGTTTTTTGTTTGGATCCTGTGCCATGTTCTGAACACTTTTTAATTATTTTCTTTTAATAATGTTAAATGCCTGAATTTTAAATCGCTTAGATTTTATTGTAGTTAAATAGTTAAATATTTTGTTTGAGTCATTCCAGCTCTGTAAATACAAAAAAAAGGTATGTCGTACATTGCACACGTACTTACTGAAGGAATGAACGAACGAACGAACGAACGAACGAACCGAACGAAAACCAAACCGCCTTTTCATTTATAAGATAACTAAAGTCTGTAATATATTATGAATTTAAAGCCTTAACTTAATAGTCCGTCGTCTCAGAACTTTTCCAATCGACTCTACCTGCGATAACTTCGCCACTATGTTTTATAACTAATTGTCTGCTGGACTGTGTTTGATCTAAAAGACTAACAGAGTTTAGCTATTCTTTTTACAGTAGAAAACGTTACTAATTTTTTAAACTAAAATATAAACGAGTTATATAAAGAACTAAATATTTATTATTTGTTCAAGAAGTAATTTAATTACATCCTTAGTCATAAGAAACTCAACGAAGCCTGAAACAAACGAGCAAGGTGATAGTCGACTGCTGTTTTATTTTTCATCGTTAATTATTTCGCTAACAAGGTGTAGACTCCGCCTTATTTATGGCTTTCTGAGCGGAGAGACTTTTATAGACTTTAATTATTTTTATAACTTCATTTCATATTTATGTATATGTTACACTTGGTTTATGTAACGTATTTTTAATTTCACAAAGATATTTTGTAATAATTATGAAGGTAAAATTTCTTGTATATTATACATAATATAGGTTATATCTGTCTATATAATAAAATAAAAGGTGGGTGGAATGGCGGGTAGGATTTAGTAAATAGGTAAAGTTGGAAAATATATTCTAGTTGGCAAGTTAAATTTTATAGTCCAAATCATTAAAAGCAAGAATTTCATCCCAACCATAATAACAGCCCCATAGAAATTGAAGGATCTTTAATATTTCTTAAGTTCTCCCCACCTGCCATCACGATGGGGGCTTCAACAACATCTCAACTCATAAAACTTACGAATTTATGACAAAAAAACACCATACACTTTTTGGGGAGACCACGCGTGAAGTTGATACTCCCTTATTTCCTCAATCATTTGAATATATTGGGATGATAATGGGTTTTATGATATATAATCACAATTCAACATTTCAGTAGGTTCAGGTTGCTCTTTTAAAATTTGAAAGTTTATTTGAAAAAGTATTTCATTAGGATTTCTTGTCTTTTATCGGTTAGACATAAACATGTTTAACCGAGGTATAAGAGCAGACCACGGTGTAATAGATTATATTCATCATCATAATCACGTATTATTAGTAATTCATAATTACAAGTTATAAATATTATTTAGTTTTAGCATTTATAGTCCATTATTATGTTAACAATATAAATTATTTTTAGAACTACAAAAAGACTCGATCAACCAATGTTTCAATTTACTTTTGATTGGAAAATTACTACAAATACATACTACTAAAATTCTGCCCATCTAATGGTTTTAGATATTTTTAAATATTTTAAGTATTTTAGGTATTTTAAATGTTGTGTTGACTCCATGACTAAAACTTTATAACTAAAAGAAAATGTTCTACCACTACACAATGTGCTAATGTGAGTTTCACTTCGTACACGACAGGTGTCGCTTATTAGATTGCAAAAACTTCCCGCGTCGAGCTGCCAACTATGGCGTCCGACGTATCCCCGTAAATGGTTTTTAATATAAGGTCTAACATAGTTATAAGTTTTGGTTTGCTCGTATACTCAGAGACTTTGGCATTTCCTAGACAATTTTGTAAGGTCTATATCTGAATTCATAAATATAACTTTAGAGTACAGCAACGTTTTATTTGATATATATATGTATATAAAGTTTACCGTTGTACAGAAACGTGTTATTGGATTTTTATATTGATTTCATTTGGTGGTTATGCTAATTTTATGATGTTTTTTATCAAAATGTCTATAATTGATTGCGACATCAATATATTATATGTTTATTTAATGTATTGGATGTTGTTTTATTAATTACATTTTGTTTTAATTAACATGAATCACATGCGTTATTAAATCAAACATCAAAGGTGTTGCTTCATACTTCATCTCTTACGATAGTAATAATCTTAGATAGTAGTTAAGAACAATTGATAAATTGTTCTTAACTATTATCTCCTAAAGTAATATTACAACAACCTTACTTTTTTGCTACCAAAACATTGACTGAGCAATATTCTCATCAAATTTGTTGATGATGTTATCATTTGGTTTCTTTCTAAATACTCTCGAGGTCTAAAAGGTCTCAAAAATTTAAATTATTATAATTTTGAAACCAAACTTTTTAAACTATGATACTAGGGTTATGAGTATACCAGCAGATCTGTACTTCTTGTGCAATCCTTTTTACATGTTTTCCAAATTCTTCCAGCGGAGTATTATAAAAACTTTACAATAATAGAAAAACAAAAATATGAAATATTAAGAAATATCTATTTATTGATTGAAGATTAAAGAAAGAAAGCTTCGTTCCAAACATATTCATTCTTACTCGTTATACTCCAGTTACCCACCACTCTACTCTTTGATCTTCCGCGCGTGACTGCCACAAAGGAGCATGCGAGCAGGCGACTTTTGAGAACTGTGTCTCTATCTAACGACGCCCTGTTAACATCTCCACATATTATAATATTAGAAATAATTGCAATAATACGTGACTATTCACATTATTCTTCTTGACTCTACAGAATAATTATATAACGTGAATTATAATTTGGAACTTAACTCTAAAATGTCTTAACATGAATCATATTATTGTATGAAGTGTTTTTGACTGTGTTCGTTTGTTTCCTTGAAATCTAGGTTTCTCTTTTCGAGCATTACCTAAATTCTTAAGCTTTAAATCACGATTTAACCTTCAAAATTTAGTCTTTGTAAGTATAATTTAAATTAATGTTATTTTCAGGGTCTCTAAAATTTTGTATATAAATAAATTAAACTATAATTTAATAATGAGCTTTTAAAGAAATAAATAAATAAAAACGAAAAAGAAACAGGACCTGTATTATAATAACAATTTGTAATATTTTGCTGATATCTTTTATATTATTATTATAAACGGCCGCGAGTCTAGAATGTCCTGTTATTGATAGCATTACTCGTGTTAAGGTTGTTAATAAGACCTTGTTAAGGTCAGGACCTTTAAAGAACATATTGCTAGAAGATGATATGTCTAAAGTATTGAAAGACGGTTACCCTTTTGTTTTAGATTACGATTATATGATAAATCTTTTATTATTTATTTAGTAACTTCCACTTAAGTATATAACATAAAAGATTAAAATAAAATAATATAAACAATTCATTTAGTAGATATATTCATGAAAAAATTATTTACAAAAATTTAGGTCGTATTCTGTCGGATTGTTGTCGGATGTTCTGGGTAATGGCAAATGAGTTAGTATATCGAATTTTTATTGTTTAGATAAAAAATAAAATAAAAAAAGCTTTTATATTAGACTTAGACTTTTATGTGGTAACGAGTCTTGCTACCAACCTTTGAAAAGATTTTACTTCGTTTCGTAAAGACACTTATTACATCACTCATTATTTTTTTGAATCTCCTAATTAAGACTTATGTCTTATATATAATAGTATTATACTATTACATATATTTAGTACTCTGTACTCACATAATTAATATGGCGGAATTCCACCATGCTCACAGCTCATGAATGAGGACACCGAATGGGTTAGAAACTGGGGAAAATGGGATAGTAATTACGTGAGTACCGCCGGATAATTATATATAATAGTAATCAGGAAAAATAGGAATAATAGTAATACTTTGAATATAAGACAATATACATAAGTTATACTTAAGATAGAAACAAATCGCTTCGATTTACGTTTCCTCATTCTTAAGATTTACGATTTTTTTTATCCCTTACTATGCAATACCAAGCGTGTCAAGGTGAACGTGGCAGATGTGTAGTATAATGTCACGAAGTCATATTAGTTATTACACTATTACAATGTATAAGAAAGTAATATGTTTTTTTAAATACGGATTACAGCATAATAAATATATTTGTATTAAATATCAATGAGACAATATTAAGAGGGGTGCATAATTCAACCCACTGAGGCAGCTTCTTGAACTATCGCAGCCAACACTATATGTCTGATACTTCAAAAAATTCAATTTAATATTGGGTCAAAGCAATGTTCAATTTTTAACATTTAAAATAACTAAAACGAGACAATCATTTAACAATATAATTTACACATAACGAAACGTGAAAAAATCTAGATATAGTCAATAGTCAAGTAATATACAAAAAATATATCAACATACAAAAGTTTTTTCTGCAGTAACGAAGATATTTACATCTCTTAATGTAATTTCGCAATAAAATATTTCTACAGTACAAATGAACAGCTAATCCTTCTGTTGAAGTGCTTTTATTATATAAATAAAAACTACAAAATTCAAATTTGGTTTAATAGCGTTTACTAAATATGATATTATAATGTTCATTATTTAAGCTTTAAAAGTAAACCGATCTTTTGACTAGAAGTAGAACTATTTAATATTGTTAAATACGTTAGAGCCTATTATTATTTTCCAAAGTGAGCGCTCAGACAGTGTACGCAATATGTGCTTATAAATCATAGTACTTCTATAATATAAAAAGGTCAGAAATGAAAAGGTAATACTCAGCTGTGTAGGTTTTATAAATTATTTCCATCTAATATGAACACTATAATCATATTTTACTATAAAATGAACAAAATATAATGCCACTTCACAATATGAAATCGCAATTTAAATTTTACTATGAAAAAATATAGTTTATCTTATTTGGTTTCAAAAGGTAATATATAAGTGCATATTAAATCTTTAATTTTAAGATCTGTGTTTTTATATTATGTCGGACAAATACTTGTCGGATATTAAGTTTCTGATTCACAAATCTATGCAGTAAGTACAATCAATCAATCAATCAAACAATAAATAACTCTTTAAAGTCAAGTAGAATGTAATATTTCCTAAAATTTGTTGTACAGCCACGGTCTTAGCTAATCAGATTACGTCATAACGATCATATCAAAATGTCAGTAACATTTTTTCTATAAATATTATATATATTATATTGAATAGAATTATTGATTGAAATATGGTTTCCTTAACATAATTTATATCTGTTCTTTAAGATTGAAGTCTTAATTAATACATTATTGTTATATATTAAAGGCAATAAAGGAAAATGTATAAAAAAAACCGGCTTTTTAGCGGAACTTTTGTATCATTCTATTTATCCTCGGACCTCGCTCATCACGTGATAATATGATGGTACAAGACTTATCAAGAACCTTATATAAATTTATTTTATAAGAATTTAGTTATAACTACTTTTACTCGCTGTAACACCCGCGGTGGAATGATTTTCTGTATTATTAATATAATAAGAAGGAGTAACGTAAAACTAGATAGCCTATATATAACCTTCTTTATCAATCTGTGTATCATAATCAGAAAGAACTTTTAAAATCCACTCTTTAGTTACAAAGATTAGCAAGTTCGCTAAAAGAAACAAATAAAATTAATATAGATTAATAATTATATAGTCCTAAAAACTAATCTAATAAAATAATAAGGCATATTTTATTAATCAAATCGACTATAATAAATTTTAATAATCATATAGTAATTTTGATAAAATTAATCGCAATACGAGAATAATAATAATATAACAATTTTGTTTTTTTTTATTAATGATTTCATAATCAACAATTTTAGAGTTTATATATGTATTAATAATAGTCGCAAAACATTAAAAAATAATAAATTTAGACCACTAATCTAAACCTCACACAGTACTCCATAGTTAATTTTTACGACATTACTGACGAAACTCGTGGCATTTACGCCTGCGCCTGCGCACAAATGTCAGGCTTTCACGTGTGTGGAGTTGGATTTATGGATTAGTCATGGTTCTCTTTAATATAAGATAATTGTCATTATTTTATTGTATACGACTCGTACTAACACATACATATTAATTAATCAATATTTATTATTATAATATGCAAAAATAAATATTTATTTGATGGTTTAAATATATTTAATCTGTATTAAAAAAAAATACGGTTAGGGCTTGTGTAGTTTTAGTGTAATATTGATAACTTATCTTAAACATAAAATTTAAAAATAATATTTTTAATTCAATAATAGAGAATTAAAAAATAATTTACCCAGAGAGTTAAAAAACTTTTACATCTGTGCTGGTCATTCCTTTTAGGCGTGTATTTTATAATTATTTTTATAGTCTTATTTTACTAAGAAATCCTTGGACTCAAAACGATTTCAATATTAAATTTATGTATGTTTTATAAAAACATAATGTCTTCCTAGTTGACGCGGAAACCGCGATCTGTAACAAATTATTATAGGCCTTTAAATGGGTTCTCCATCAAATGATCAATAAGGTTGCTCGTTTATAATTAAGATCTTTTATTATTTCAAATTTACATATTTAAAAAAAATTATTATTAAATATAAAGAAATATTGTCTTAAATTCGACACGACTTACTAAATATGTGTGTGGAGTCAGTTGAGTGTTTTTTTTAAATTGTAAGATTTTTGCTTTATAATATATACTTATATTTTCTGAGACTTAATCTGCTTAAAAATAATAATTCTCTTCGTGGCCAATACCATGACCCTTTAAATCTATATATTTAAAAAGTTTCTGATTCTGTATTAACTTGCTGCGGACATCAGCAAAACAATAGAACATCTCAATTCAAACCTAGAAAGTATTAACGACTGGTGTAAGTCTTACGGTTTGTCTGTTAATACTTGTAAATCTCAGTACTCAATCTTTGGCAAACATCAACAGCTATCTAAATTAAATTATTCTCTTCTACCTTCTATTCTTTTTGATGGCAATATTCTGCAGTACAGCAGTTCTGTAAGGAATTTAGGTGTCACCTTAGATAACAATCTTACTTGGTCTTCCCACATTTCTCAATTAAGTCGTAAAGTATTTAGTACAATCGGTAGGTTAAAAAGGTGGAAGAATCTCTTGCCAACTAAAACTAAGATTACTTTAGCACAGACACTCCTCCTACCAGTAATTGATTATGCAGATACGTGCTACACTGATGTATCACAGATATTGTTGAACAAGCTTGAACGCCTGCAAAATGTGTGCATAAGATTTATATTTGGCTTGAAGAAATTTGATCACATCACTAAATTTCGTCTACAATTAAAATGGCTTACAATTCAACATCGTCGCAACTTTCACACCCTAACTCTTCTTTATAAAATTCTTTATCACCCTAGTACTCCTTCTTATCTTAAAGAACGCTTTTCCTATCTTGGCGCTGGTTCTTCTCTTACAATTAATCTTCGCTCTCATAATGATAATCTGTTGGAAATTCCTTTGTGCCATACTCAGTGCTTCAGTGATTCTTTTACTGTTAAGTCAGTAAAGCTATGGAATGCTCTTCCGTTAGATATTAGACGCTCTCAGTCACTGTATAAATTTAAGAGACATCTTAAGAACCACTTCCTATCCTTGTAATATTCATATATATATTTATTAAGTTATTTATATTTCGTATTTATGTATTGTTATATATTTATGTTATATATTTATGTAGGTTTATGTTATATATTTATGTATATTTATGTTATATATTTATATATATTTATGTTATGTATGTTTATTGTTTAGTTTGTATGTAAATCAAATCACATGTAGTATATGTAAAAACTAGTATGTAATTATTTCATGCACCAACTATTTGTTTAAAAATGTCCTTTTAATAATAGGTTGCCTGGAAGAGATCACTATAAGTGATAAGGCCGCCTTTTGCACCAAAAGTTTTATTTTTTTATTTTTTTATTTTTTTATTTTTTTATTTTTTATTTTTTTTCCTTTTTTTTGTTTTATCATCTTTTTTTTTGTTTTTCAAATGTACTTTTGTGTGTAATTAAGTATATAAATAAATAAATAAATAAATAACTTGCTCAAAAAAATCCGCAAAATGTCAGTAAAACAATAATGTTTCATCGTAGTTTTAATACGAAAAAAGAACGTGAAATTGAAATAGAATATCTATTTATAATTTTAAACGTTTTAAGATAATTTAGTTAATATTAAGTATATAATTTAAACATACTCTGTCATAGAAATAGGAATGACCTCTTGCAACATGTGAAGCCACTGCTGTCAGAACTGATTATAAATAAAGATTATACGCTTTATTCAAGATCTGATAAGTAACAAAAATTATGAAATAAGTCGATCTGTCTTTCTGAATAGAATCACTAATCTCGAGAACCGCTGGACTTGATTGATGATTATGTGTCCTCTAGCAATGGTAGTTACTTATCACCTGCATTTGGTGTAACCTTCAAGAATATAAGGAAAATATTTTATTACCATAAAATTTAATAAATTAAAATAATAATAAAATATTACAAATCTTTTAAAATCGTTCAAAATAATATAAAAAAAATAATTGCTAAATTATACAACACGTTTTTTATGCAAGACTCAGAATTCGAAAACAATAATGTTTTAAATTTTTCTCTATTATATATATATATATATATATATATATATATATATATATATATATTTTTGTTTCCGTTTCACGACAAAGCTACTTCAAAAATTTGTATAAAAACTTTCGTGATTCATGATTGAGTACTGATACGTCTGATAGTATTTTTCTTATAAAACATTATAAATATTTCTCGATAGGTTTCTAGATTCATTGCCTCGCTTAACATATAGGATACTTTTCAATCAGAAATATTATAATGAAGGAATTTTATAGTTGAACGGAAAATATACTAAAAGCAATTTTGCACTACAATACAATACATTTTGAAGTTCCTTTTATAGAATATTTTAAATTATTTTTCATTAATGTAATAAAGCTTAGCGCCTGTTATTGAAATTTTAAAATGTTTGGGCATAAATAAGCAATAAAATTCCGATAGGTTTCGTGTTTAACATTTTAAGATTATTTACACAATCGATCCTATTTGAACACCTACGGAAGATTTAGTTAAGCTTGTATAATAGTCAGAACATTGTCCATGAGTAAATCCTTATAAGTAAATCCTTATAAATGTATACTTTTCAAATTTTAAATAAATGGAAAAAAAAAATTACCTTGCATAACTTGTATGCACATTCGCTTAAAGGTATTTTTTTTTAATTTTCTTTATACTTTAAATCGCATATATAATGTAATAATTTAACGTGTTATATATTGTGTATTTTGGGTATAGTTTTGTGTTTTGTTAATATTGTACATAATATTTCTCTGAAACGAATAATTAGTGAATACAATACCCTGTTTTAGACCAGACGCAGCGTCTTTTAAAATGATTTGCTATTATCAAAGACTTATGCGAACCATAGTTTTAATTTGTCATTGTTAAATTATCGGCTGTAAAAATAAATAGCAACAATATATAAAAAAATTTTGGGCCACCTCATGTTGATGATAAACTAAGATGATGATGATTAAATAAAATTATATTACTTGTTGTGTACATATTTTTGGGTGATAAATACGGTATGGTGATGAAATGATAAATTCGAAATTTGATTTGACGATTTTGGTGATGATGAACTTTTGTATAATATAAGATATGACAAAATATATTAACACTATATATTATAAGATAAAGTCCCCGGGCCTCCTCTGTCTGTCTTTATAAATGCGATAAATTAATAAACTTCTTAAAGGATTTTATATGGTATTCTCCAATAAAAAAATAAAACCTGAGGAAAATTTATCATTATAATTTATAATAGTTTTAATGTAAATTTACAGAAATATAATGATTATTGATTATTAGATTAAAAAACACATATTTAATAAATAATATATCTTTAGTTAATATTATTAACTAAAGTTTGCCATAAACCAGACGTCGGAAGTTGCGGTGGAAGCTAGTCTTATTATATTAATGTTGGTAATAGAGCCAGATTAGTAACAGCAAATATTGACTACAATTGTAGTCAACGTATGTACGTAATTACGTATTCACAAATATTAGATATTGATTATATAATATCTTCATTTGATGATGTAATAGAGGAAGATGTTGGTTCACTCAAATAGTATAAATGTCCCAATTATAGATGATTCTTACTTCTTAATTCCTTACCTTTCGGTTTTTATCCCTATTATTATGTATGTGTGCGTGCATGCGTGCGTGTGTGTGCGTGCGTGCATGCGCTTTTTGTGCCATTTCCATCCATATTTTCTTAGGAATGTCGAAATTCAAATATATTATGACCCACATACAAGTTTGAAGATCAAAGTGTTTTGAATATTAATTGATGAACCAGTAGATATTGAACTTGTTAGGCAACCTATGAAAATGTATAAATAAATGATTTTTAAGGTCCATTAACTAAACCCTTGAACTCATTTCTAGGAATACGACTCTTAATACTGTTGTAATACGCTATAAATTACATTAACATCATATGCGTAGGTTGGAATTATGCGATTTGACCCAAAAGGACGTACCTTGAATTTACTTAATTTTGTCGACATAACCAGATTTACATAAGTTTGTATTTCATTTATAGTTATGGGTATTTTGAATTTTTTATTAATATAATATTTATAATATACAGCCAAACAAAATGAGATATATATTTTAAAACAATCAAAATACTCTTGTTTACCAATTTTTTAAAAAAAGACCAAAATAGGCCTCCTAAATTAATTATGTTTAAAGAGACTTCCTTCTCTTTCTGTTCTTCTTTTCCGTCCTTGATTATTAACAAAATTACAGTAAACTCTAAAAATAAGTAAATAATAATTCTATTTAGTTTTCTAACTTAGTCTATCGTTACGAGCTAAAAAGGTTACTCAGTTGCCAAATAAAATCTTTACTTTAACAGATCCGGTTATTTCAGTGTTAAAAATTTTGTCTGTCTCATAACTTTAAAAAATAACTGTGTCATTCTCGGCTATAAAGGTACATATTTATTTATTTTCTTGTTTGTTTGTTTGTTTGTTTAATATTTTTTTTGTTTTTTTATTCATATCTTTACTTTGAACTCACATCAGTGTTTCCTTGTGTACGTCAATTTGAAGATTTTGTTGGGCTTATTTTGATATAATAATTCTCGAAATAAGCCCTTCCGGACACTCAAATTATTTTTTTTATTCGACTATATTATTTATAAAAATTGAACAGAACAGTAGTCTCCTGTCTATTCTTATGATATGATATGATAAAAATGCAACAAACAAACATCAAACACAATAGTTTTAAACACCACCGAATTTTTTGATCGTCTAAATAAGTCTTATAAACTTAGATTAGTTTAGTGTGCTGCAAGTTTATTATCTGAATAATTATTGGTTTTTGATAATATAAAAAATTTTCACGGAAACACAAGAAATGGTTAAGGGTATACAACAATACTAAAATATAGGAAAAAAATGATGATAAACCCTCTGGCATCAGACAAGTGTTCTACTTGTAAATAAAGAATGTTTCTCTAGGTGAAAAGAATCCTACGTATTTTTTTTATCTCCGTCATGTTTGTCAACATGTCAGATGTGAGAAAACTCTGCCTTAAAAAATACTCTACTTTTAACTGTTTAAAAATCCGGTATGCAACCATTGCAATTATAAAGTGTTTTATTTTTATTATATTTTATTTTACAAATATTCAAGTTTTAACTATTCCTTTAGCATATAAGTATAATGGGTAAACTTATAAATCTGTAAGTTTGTTAAATACATAATATATTTTTAATGCTATGTTTAGGTATTTATAATTCGTTCATTTTGACTGTCTGTCTGAATATTTAAAATGAAATTATATACAATTAAATATAATAGCAAACCTGTTACTATAAAATTTAATATATATTTTAAATAATAGAACAATACAACACAACTACTACTACTTCACACATTTTTCAACAAAGTCAATAGTGATATTTATATATTGTATTCTATATTTATTAACTTGTTACACTTTAAAAGGTCGTAATCCAATAACTTATATTGAGGTTTTTATTTATAGTTTTATTTTCATTTGAATTTTTTTTCTGATGTCAATAATCTGTTCTTTCGATTGTAAAGATCATTTATATAGAAATATAAATATAGATACATTTTTTTGTAAGATAACGGTGTAAGATATATGCAGTATATATTTTTTAACTATAAAAGAAGTTATTTATCTCATTTTTTAAGGTTATAATATAATAATTAGTCCAATTCTATACAGAAAATATTTTGAATATATGAATAACAATATTATTTGAAGTTTTTGATTATTTCATTAGTTTTTTATTGATAACCACGTCTTTTATATTAATTTCTAAGATATTGCAATAGATCTGTATGTATGTAAAGGAGAGCATGAATGTACTCATCATATGACCTTTTGGGAACAGGTGTAGTAAGATCATAAAGTGGTGTTCAACATCTTTTTATATAGTATTATAAACATTGTTATCTATTTAAAATAGAAAAGTTAATATAGTAACAATACTTATTATTAATTAGTCAATAGTCAATAGTCAATAGTAAATAGTCTTTTATTCATAATTATACATTACACGTCACACAGGATACAAAAAATTATAATTATCATGTCACAATTAAAGAAGTATTATAACATTTTTTTAAAATCAAATCAAATAAAATAGAAATAATAATAATAATAATTAAAATTGGGAAAATGTTATTTTAAATTATTAGATTAATAAACATGTAATATTATCTTGAATGTCAATTTTTTGTAAATTTAGTCAACTTTAATACAAGTAGAAAAGGTAATACAGTAATATTGATAATTATTATTTAATAAAAGTATAAAAATTATCTAACGTTTTTCAACTAGTTCACAAAAAAAATATATAACTTTTTGAATTACGAGCAATATTAGAAAATCATACCAATAAAGAGCGTATTATGGAGTTCACACTTAAACAGATCGCTGACCGGAGATGCCCTAAGTTCAAATGTCATAACTCGTCCTTGCTAGGCGACTTGACTGACTATAAATAGCAGCATCTTCATCTGAAGACCATCACTCGTTCACCTGCTTTGCATTAACACACAACTACCTTTCAACATGAAATCGGTACGTTTAATTTTTGATTTTTTAACAAGATAATTCAAATTTAGAAAACATTTATAATGCATTTCTCTTACAGTTCATCGTTTTCGCACTGTTCGTGGCTGCGGCTGTCGCTGCTCCCGCCAACCCTGACGCTGCTGCAGTGGTCCTCCGCCAGGAATCTGACAACATTGGAATTGGTGGCTACAACTATGTGTAAGAATTAGTTTTTAAACATTTTGATTGGTAATAAAATCGACATTCAAATACACATATATTACACTAATTAAACTCGTCCAAAACTTATGCAAACTTTACTTAATTAATACTTCAGATCTGACCTTAATAAAAAAAATCCATAAATAAGGTTAAAATTAAGATTCATTTTACTAATGTTTTCAGTGCGGAGACCTCCAACGGTATCAACATCCAGGAAAGTGGTCAACTCGCTGATGTCGGCACCGAAAACGAGGGTATTGTAGTCCGGGGTCAGTTCTCTTACGTCGGTGACGATGGCGCTGTATACAGCGTTAGCTATGTAGCTGACAAAAACGGCTTCCAACCCTCCGGAGCTCATTTAGTCCAAGCTCCTTAAATTAACATCATGTAACTCAATCTCTAGTCCAAAAATACTCACCCTTAAACCCCCACTTCTTTTTGTTGACGATCTTTTAAGCGATCTGTGATACCATTCCGATTTTGTATAATTTTTAATAAACATTACGTTATAATAGTTTACTATTGACTTTTATTTCCTTAAAATATAATACGTTTATTTTTCAGTAAAAATAGTTAATATGGCGATTAAATGTAATTATATAAATATGTTAAAAGAGTATCCATGGTTGTTATCCATCAGTTCTTCTCCATGGATCTACCGTTTGGAACCATGCAATTATAGTGTGCCGTTTCATAAGTGTAATCTATACTTATATGAAATTTAAAACTTTTTGACCAAAGTCATACTTTAGAGACAACACTCTTTAATATAAATATTTAATACCAAAGCTAATTAATACATGTAATTATAAGAATTAAAATATCACTAAACCAATTTTATATAAAAAGGAAATCATAACTATAAATATCTTTATCAAAAACAACATAATATAAATTATATTATATTATATAATATCTTTACTAATAATTAATGCTTTGCAGCAATCGCGTTCACGGGTAGACGAGATGTAAGTCTGTCAGAAAGTCAGTTAGATGAGTAATTAACTGACCCTTTTTTTATACGCGAGTTTTAATTTGTAATAAATCTACTCGACCCTATCATAAACTCCTTATTATTTTAATGCCTTAAGATTCAAAATGTTGTCAATCAACCTATTTTGCTGCGTGTCTTTGTTTATCCTTTGAATTTTATATGATCGTACTAAAACAAGTATGTTTCATAATGATTTCTAAGATTTACACGAGAACTACACATTTCAATAAAACTGTTTGACGGATATAACTCGCGTGTACTTTTACATTTTTTTAAAAATTTACACCCGACGCTGTACAGACACCATCATCTCGTCTTACCGCGAACACGTTTGCTGCAAAGCATTCAAAACGTCGGGTTTAAATTAAAAAAATATATAAATATAAACGCGAGTTATATCCGTAAAATAGTTTTATTGAAAAGTATGTTTCAATCAAGGAATACTTTTTTAATGGTAGTACTTACAAATAAAGGGTTGATTTATTTATTTTATTTATTTATACACTTCATTACACACGAAAATACTTATAAAATTTTTTTTTTATTTGTTTGTGCATAGTATTTGTTTCGGATTTTCTTATTTTACTTTTAAAACTTTGCCTCAGATCATATTTATATAGTTAACTGTTTTTATAAAATTCATACCAGGGAGCAAATCGTGAATTTAGTATTTTTTACTGACTTTTGATGACTGATAGAAAAGGGTGAATAGGAATGAATGTGACTGAAAGAGACAACTATCTGGTTTCTGTCACTCTGATCATGCAAAATTTATAGAAGTTGCTTTAAGATGACCTGGGTCATACTCCCACGTTGAGTCAACGTGCAGGTCTTGACCAATCGGCCTTATTTACAGAACAAATATATTATATAATAATAATAACAAAACTTTTATATACACCATCTAGGAAACGAAAATAAATTTCAAAAACTGATTTTTATACAATTAGGCAATCAAAATTTTGAAAAACAATATTAAGCAACGTAACGATAATAAGATTCATATTTATATTAGCACAATTTAATTTACTAGTACATCTATTTTAATATATATAGAAAAAATTTAATACGGTTAGGATAATTACTGACTTAATTTTGACATTGCTATGCTTTAAACTATTCACAAGGTATTATTATTTCCTTAACCCCCTAGTGTTTTTAACTGATACAACTGACTAGATTAGTGAAGTTCTGATATAAATTAAGTTATATCTATAACAACACTATTAGAAACATACTAATAACAGTTATAGCAAACGCAGAACATCTGTAAATCGATATTTGACCTTTTCTGAGCTAACCGCCGTCCTTAACCTTGTTGTCGAGTGTTAAGTAATGTAAGGCGGATTACACGCGGAGCGATTCTATTCTGTGTTGTCATCGCTGTTTTTTATTAGTTGTCCACAAATTATAATACCGTTTTTTGCTATGATCTATTTATATATTTTATAAAAAAGCATCAATTATATAAACAAACATGGGTTTATATTTTAGTTACACAGTTAATATATAATAAAGATTATATTGGAGGCCGAATAAAACCACTTTCGATTTCGATTTCGTCTCAGGACTGTACCGCTTGTAAGCACAGGAACAGAATATGCCGTGCAATAATTTGCCTGAAAGAATATTATTTTATAGATTTTAGCATATAACTAGTATAGTATATAACCACTAGGGAATGTAAATAGACTATCTATCCATTCGGAATTTACTACTGCGGGGAGGGTCCCTCCCGCGTCCCTTCTCCGCATTTTTCTCTCTATCCCCTCTTAATTTTCTCTCTTTATTCCCGTCGGGCATATTCGTCCGCTACATGTAAGATCAGCCTAACATGCATAAGACGTTGACATACTTATTTGTGATGTAAGATACTCGAAAGGTTAATGTTAGTTTAAAACTTAAATATGATTTATTTTAGATAACGTCAATGTGTTTTATGTTTTAGCGGCATCGGTAATGATGAATAATAACTTTCTAAAATATTTTCGTCCGTAGATCAAAATGTTTTAAAAACTATATTATTTGAAATCTATCAATATGTTAAGTTCATTAAAATTATATATAGCATTAAGTTTATTAATAATATAGAATATAGATCGTTTTATATAAAATGTTATGTTTATGGAAGCCGGAAGCGATACAGCGGCTCAATTGCTAGAGCAATGGGACAGTCTTTTCAGAGGTCCCAGGTTCGCATCCTGCGCGTATATATTCTTTATTTATATTTATATTATTTTATTTTTTTTGTTTAAAGATGTAGGTTAAAGATATATTTAATGATTACTATTTATTACAATTCTAAACAACATTGTTTAAAAACGACCATTTTGTATAACAAATCTTTTAATACCAAGATTGTATTATTTCGACTACAATACAGCGATAGTGACAGAGATAAGACAAAAAGCATTCAGGTAAGGGCTTTGAGACCGTTGTAACAATCCATTAGTCGTACTCACCTAGATCAAAGTTAATCAAAGAAGAGGAACCACAAAGGACAGAAAAAGGAGTTCTGTTGCGGTAAATAGACCTGTACGATACACGTATACCTTACGATATGCTCTACTTACACTATTTAAAGTATTGTGATGAAATCTTTGATATCGGTATTTTTTATAGTTCATAATTATCAGTTTTTTTACAAAACTATTTTTTTTTGTTTGTCAACCGCCCTTGTTCCATCACTTTGTCTTAAAATTTTTAGAAATCCATGTTTTAATCGCCCAATTTATAAATGTTTCAACATGATTTGGTTATTAAAGCATGTGGAATGGAATTTAGTAAATGTGTTAAAAATAATAGCCGTATCTGTTATTTATTGTTTTAATTGGATTTAAAACTTTAATATTATATTTGTTTCACAGAACTGAATGAACCAATTTAATAATGTTTTTTAATCATAATAAAAGTATATTTGCAATATTTTTAAACATGTAAAGCATACTTCAAGTTGAGCACAGTGTGTCAGCATCGCGTAAGAGTGAGATTACATCGGTGACTTCAAAGACGCTTTGTCGGGAGGTGCTAATGCACTGTTACACCTTGTATTAGTAATGCAATTTCTGTAATGGATCTAGTTATTTTATAAACTTTTGTTTTGTGTGCTATGCTATTAAATAATTCATAAAAAAATATTCTAAAACAAATTTTGGAATCCATTTGAGTCTTTGATGAATATCAGCGTATCTAGATTTTTGTTATGTTTCTTATGTTTTATAATTAAAATATCACACTAAATAAAATTATTAATACAATTTATTATTAATTTTTAATTCAAATAAATATTAATATATAATAATAACACGTAAAGTAAGTGACACCTGTTTATAACTCCTAACGACTTAAAATATTATCTGTGGTCCTCCCCTCTGTCGGTCCAACGCATTTTTGATTGTTCTCAATTTTTTTTACTTTTTTACCGAACCGTTAAGAATCGTTTAATGACAGGAAAATTGAAACTTCGAGCCGTTTTCAACGAAAAAGTTCGCTAAGTGTCGTAAGAACGCGTTCCAAAGATGACGAAAAAATAATGCGAGCTACCTTAAGGGAATACTTTTAATTGATCATGCATAATTAAATTAAAATGAAATTATTATTATACCTTTAATTCATTCTTATTAGACTTACCAGCTCTATTAAGTATCGTTATAACTATCAACATTAGTTTTGTCAGCGTTATTCAAGATTAATTTCTTAAAAGGATATAAGAAAATGCAGTATCGAAATAAAGTTATTGAAATTCATAAATCATGAGAACAGCGGCTGCGAGGCGATACGTTCGAGACGAGTTGTTTTAACAAATATTTTGCCTGTTCTTTCGTAACACGTCTACTACACAGGGCGTGGTTCACAACACAAGCGATAACGTTATTTATAACAAATTATTCTTCTTTCTTTTTATCACAAAATTGACATATCAAATAAATATTAAGCAACGATGTTGTGTCTATTTGGTAGGTTTGCTTTAAATAATGATAACTTTTTAACCGACTTCAAAAAAAGGGACTCAATTCGACTGTATTTTTTATATTTGTTACTTCATAACTTTTGATTGAGTGAACCGATTTTTATGATTTTTTATTTAAAAGCTAGTGCTTTCTGTAGAGTACTGTCGGAGACAGGTAACGGAACTTTTCAAAAAATTACAACGGATGTCTCACGCTTGCGGCAATCGCTAGTGTACATATGCATTGTTTGTAACATAACATTACAAGTTACAAAATCGTAAAACCGCGTTCAAATAATTTAAAGAGAGAAACAGTTTAGGTCCCAGTTTTTTTTTAATTTATCTAAAATACAAGCACCTAGTTCTTAAAAATTATCCCTCATTAAACGATTCTTTTTGAAGGCAGTTTTTGTTTTTTTTTTCTCTTAAACTTTGAAGGTATAAAGTTTTCAAGATGTAGCGAAGTTAACTTGTTAGTATCCACTATTGATTTCCGATAAGCTATAAAAAAAACTGCTTTGAATCAAGAAGACCCGGAGTTAGGAAAGAGATGTTAATGAGTAGTTGATTCCTTGTAACATTTTTCACTCACTGATTATTAAGTTATAAGTTATGGTAATCACATCGATTTTCAAAATCAGGTTTTTTTTTTGTAATATTTTTTCTTTTTGAGGAGTCATAATTCTAGACATTAAAATAACGTATGTATGTGTGTACAACAAACAATAATAAGGGTAATAATGAAAAAAAAAAATCTTAACCAGAAAGATAATGTGATGGGGCTCGCACCCATTACTTCTTGTTTCTATAGTAGTTGGCAATCGAATAGAAAGTTTCTCTGCACATAACCATATCACCCTTGACAATCTAGGAGAGATGTGGATATGACAAATAAAAAGAAAAGAGACAGAGGAAGAATCCGGTTTTCGCATTGATTGCATTGATCGGAGAGTTGAGTTATTATCTAAGTAGGGGTAAAGAATGTAATAAAAAGTATATAGAAGCCAGAAAGCAATCTTGCTCAAAAAATGCGAATATTGTATATATTCGATATTCGAATAGAAAAAACTGCATAGAATAACCTAAATTAAAATATTTACTACATTGTTTTGCTTAGATACCCCGTTGATGTTTTTCGAAATTATATCTAAATTTATAGTATTTTGGCTCTGATGTGAAGTTGTATTTCTGGCGTCGATGTATTCCCGCTACCGCTCATGACATACATCCACACGTCGGTGCCATAGATCAAGAGCACCTGTAATATTAACGCACTATCACGTGCACATGGCACAAGAGGGAAACGTATTCGGTTTTGTACGATTTTTTTCACTAAAGCCTCCTTTTGCGCATCAAATTGTAATTTACATGGTCGTGTGTAACGAATGAGTTATATATGTGTGTGTGTGTAATGTAACATATTCAATAAATGCGTGATAATAGAAAATATATATTCAATTTAAATATTTTCCAGATAATATATATGAATGTCATAAGAGTGTATATATATATGTAAATTATATCTATAGTCGCATGTTTTTATTGTAAAATAATAATACAATGTGAACATAATTTTGGCAATTTATTAATCTTGTACAATATGTAATTCTGATACATTCTTATTATTCCATCTTGCACGCTGTTATATTTCAAGTAAAATAAACGTGGTTCTAGCAAATCTAACAAAATAAATTTTTACCTCTTCTAAGAATAAACGAAAAAATACAGAGGACCCTTTTATTATACCTCTATTAGGATAGGAATGACTATCGAATTGGCTAATAACCGTTCTATCAGGTGAAAGGAATTCACTTTCACTTGCTCTCTTTTGAAACTAGGGAAGGACTTAGTCGATATAAATTAAATATAAATTGTTTAATTTTAATTCTTAATTTGTTTTTACTTACGTCAAAGCGTAGTCTCTATATTTTGTATAAAAATGAAAGTTATTTCAAACTTAAAATAATGGTAGTATATTTAAAATATCTTTAATTCTAATTAAAATACTGAGGGTAATATTTTTTTAAAAAGTTAAATTAAGTTATAAAATATCGATATAATCTGATTCATCTCACCCTATTCCGTAAACCGTAACAAAACTTCGTCCACCTTCAGAAGTTTAGTGCTCTTCACGCAGTTTGCCAGTTCTTGGACTATTAGCACGCTTTCACTGGACGATTTTTCCTGGAATTTGTATTCCATTGATAGCTTTGATGGCTACTTTAATATAATTAAATGTAGCTTAAGATATATCCAATGGGAATGAAATAAAATGACTGCAATGTTGTTATTGAGATTATATTTGTTAGGGATTTGTATTTACAAACATGTTAAAACTAGATTTTAAATATTCTTATTTAATGTTGGTCTTATTATTTTAAAATAAGACGTGCGTTAGTTTCATAACTTTTAACAAAGGAAATGGTTTACATTTGAATTCTTACTATTCATACGAGTATAACTCAGTATGATATACGAACGTAGTAATTTAGTTTGTTATTTTGAAAGACAAATACAATTATTGAGTGAATTTGCATACACATGTGCCTTAAGAGCACAGATTTTTTTGCGAATTTAAATTAATTATGTTAAATAAAACCAAAAACAAAAGAATATATTTTCCTTAACTAATACAAAACAAACTATTTCCAGCTTGTTTTCATAGATAATTTATTTAGTAATCAACATGCCATGACCGGCCAGTGGAGTCACTAAACGGCAGGCAATAAAGGGGGTCATACATCAGGCGACACACGAACAGGTGAGTGATTCAGGGGACAAATGAACGGTTGAAATACGATAATGGCAACTACAGTGTAGCGGCCGCGGTCGTACAGCGGACAATGTTTAATTGTGTTCAGAACTGTTCTATTCTGTGATGGATTTGTTTGTTGGATTGTTGTAACACGCTTGTATTGAATTTTTATTTCTGTTAGGATTTCATCTACACTAGTTTTGATTCTTTAGACTTTTCGTTGCCAGGATATTTTAACATTATAATTAGGAGCGCGAACCAGACCTCAATTTTGACTCGCTGCGCTCGCTAAATCTCGGCATGTGTTACAATATTGCGCGAAGCGAGATGCAAATAGCACCGAAGTTGCTTTTACAAAATGTCGACTGTTGCATTCTGTCCTCAACTATTTTTCAAGATGAGAACCATTCTCATCATACATTACATTTTAGGTTTTTCATTTTATTATTTTTATTTTTAAAACGTTGAATAAATTCTAATACTCAATAAAAAAAAAAGGATAAGCCCATTAAGGTTCTGTTGTCGGCCTGTGCTTAAAATTTAATCATACATCTTTAAGAGACGGTGCTATTTATGAAAAAATTGAAAACAAAAAAATATATACATTTCATCTCATTTCACCACTAGTTGGCCATAAAATGATGTTATAGTTTGAAGTCAAGAGACATGTTTTTATTTCTAACAACCACACGTGTGAAAAATCAGACTTCAGCTGTTGGCTGTCAAAGGATTGGTTCATCGCGTAGTATCGGCAAGAAACTTTATGGACATTCTTTTTATCATTTAAATTTCTTTATATTATTATTAATAATAGTAGTAGTCATAAGTGATTTGTGAAAACTAATTAGTTTAGGTAAAAGTACCAATACTAGGTTTGAAGAACTAGCCAAGCCGTTATTATAATGGCCTCGAATTTTCAAGGGCTCAAACAATTCAAACTTTAGGCATTCTAAGTAATAGCAATTTTGCAATATTTTTAGTTTTTACTAAGAAAGATAACAGAAATCACCTTAGAAGTCGTTATAGTGACGATAAAATAACTGAGCTTAGAAATATTTAAAAAAGATAGTAAGTTTAAAATATCCTAATATATTTATTTGTCTTAATATTCTTCGCCTATTTCACCTAACAAATACGCTTTTGCAAAACAGTTTCTTACACATATCTTTTAAGAAAAAAAATATATTTTATTGGTATAATTATGATAACAGTTAAATGGTGTTTAAGTTAACAACGTAATCCAGTTCAGATAAACGTGCACTCATCGTTTGTAAACCTCCCTCTATCCGTACTTTATTTGTAACATCTCGGAGGAGATTAAAAATGTTAATTTTAGAATTCTCTGTAATTTATTCAGATCCTTCGGGAGTGCACCTTGTTGAAGGTATGCCAATGTACAGGTTGTTCAAGTTTATTCAGCAACTACTCGTATTATTTATTATTCATTATTGATTATTGTAATTTTTATAAATTTTAGCTGGTATACATTACTAAAACCATTAGAATATTTTTGCATTTGTGTAATTTTACTTGTAATGAGCTACCATAATAGCTTATGAAAGCTTACAAATTGAATATCAACAATATCTGTGGGTATGTTTCTGTTGTGTGTACTTCAGTAGCTTATTTCAGTGCTGCTTACTACTTCTTTTAGAATACGTAGGTCAAGCGATGAACCGTCCGTCTTCAATCACGATGAATCTAAAATACGCATAAAAATTATTTTAAAATATTAGGTTTCCAAACATCCTGTAGATGTAGCGGAACTTTAGAGCGATGTCTTCATTAATCCGGTGCAGATAACTGTTTAATTCATGCTAACTAATGCACTGATCATTAAAACAACCCTTCACCTGAGTACTCGACTGACAATATAGAAATGGTGATTACTTTAGGTCACATTTATTTATTATCGTATATATTATATCAATGAAATGGTGGATGGTAAATGTCAATAATAATAAAAGCTCGATATGCAAAGCACACAGCGCAAAAGTTTAGAAATAAGCCGACTACATGAAGAAATTAATACAATATATATTGGACAAGCTCAAAAAAATCATTTTATATTTTGAATTAACATTACACTACTTATATCACATAGATATATTATTTAGTTTCCGTGTTTTTACGTTAAATAAATGACACGAAATTCATTTAACTGAAATAGGTAACTGAAAAAAAAAGAACTATAACACCATTGCGAGAAGACTTCGAGTCCCATTTAAATGAATTCAGGAAAACCATTATACCGTATTATAGATAATACTATAATGAATTGATTTATTCATTTGTCACTAGATGGGGTTGACCAAGAATGTGTCGTATTTAGTTCACGGTGGTAAGAATTAAACTGAAATTTTAAATTTACGAAGAAACTTTGAATTTGACTTTATTAACAGTACTCTAGGCAATGTGATCTTTATCGTTCACATTTTTGGTTTCATCTAGTTCCAAATCACAACTATTCTTTAAAAAATACACTTTTGCCTCAGTATACAACCCATGTAGATTTTCAACATATGTACCAGATTTTCTGGAATCAAACTTGTGTATCTCATCAATCGTGGTTACAGAGTGTGAAGTGGAAAACGCCTTAAAAACTCTTGACATAAACAAGGGAGCTGGCCCAGATGGCGTTCCTCCCATAGTAATTCGCAGTTGTTGTGATGCACTTGTTGCACCATTAGCATTACTGTTCAATCAGAGTTTGTCATCAGGTATTTTTCCGGAACTTTGGAAAACTGCTCACATTCTGCCTGTATATAAAAATGGTAATAAATCTGACGTAAAAAACTATAGACCTATTAGTATACTTAGCTGTTTTGCAAAAATTTTTGAGAGCATTGTTCACAAACACATGATATTTTTCTTAAAACCCTTAATCAGTGACAGGCAGCATGGTTTCGTGTCTGGACGTTCTACGACTTCTAATCTCCTTACTTACACGCACTACCTAAATGATGCCATTAACCGCCGTACGCAAATAGATTCTTTATATACAGATTTCACAAAGGCGTTTGATAAAATTGATCACGACATTTTGCTTATTAAAGCACACCACCTGGGTATACATGGCTCACTTTTACGTTGGCTTAAATCATATATCACCAATCGTTCTCAGTTAGTAACAGTTTATGGTTTTGATTCTATGCCATTTGAAGCTGTATCAGGAATCCCTCAGGGCTCTAACCTTGGTCCCTTGCTATTTGTGCTATTCATTAATGATTTGCTTGAAACCATCTCGTCCCGATGTATTGCTTATGCAGATGACTTAAAGATATATCACGAAATAAGTAATTATAACGACTGTCATGACCTCCAAAGTAGTATTGATCAGCTGGAGTTATGGAGCACTAGGAATAATATGTCATTAAATATAGAAAAATGTCATATTATATCATTCTCTAAAAGGCGCTCCCCCATTTTGCATTCTTATAAACTCAACAAGATAGCATTACAAAGAGTTGATGTCATTAAGGATCTTGGAATTTATTTGGATAGCAAGCTAGCTTTTACTCATCATTATGATATAATGTTTTCAAGAGCTAACCAGATTGTGGCGTTTATTCTAAGAATATCCAAACCTTTTAAAAATCCCGCTAGTGTCGTTACTTTATATGTCGCACTTGTTAGGAGTATTCTAGAGTACTGTTCAGTTGTCTGGTCTCCCTTTTTTAAGAAACACATTGAAAGAATCGAATCCGTTCAGAGGCGCTTTCTTGGGTATCTGTGTTCAAGATACGGTATGAGACGTAAACTGCCTAATTATGAGTCCCGGCTTCAGTTCTTTGGCTTAACCTCTCTTGCCTCGAGACGTAGGAATCAAGCTTTTGCTACACTTCACAAAATCATCAATGCCAAATGGGACACTAATGAGTTACTGAGCCATTTTTCACTAAAAATAGGAAGCACTCGCACTCAACATCTATTTCATGTACCTATTTGTCGCAATAACGTTTCTTATAATGATCCAGTGTTTAGAATGTGTCGAGCTCATAATGAAATATGTAAAAATTTGGACATCAACGCACAAAGTCTGCCTGTTTATTTAACTGAATGTAATGAAACTTAAAGCATAGATACTTCCGTATTCTGTAAATTTGATTTTATTTTTTAGTTGATTTTTTTTTTTATTATTATTACTATTATTGTTTTCCTTTTATTATTAATTGACTTATAGTACAGATATTAGATTATTAATGTTTTTAATGTCTAAGTGTGCACTTTCTGTCATTTAAGTCGGTATTAAACCTCTGGCACATTATTTTTATATAATTATTGCATGCTGTGCGTAGCTGTCATCGGGGTTGAAATTTAACATGTTCCTATATTCATAATTATGTAATCTTAAATTTTAATTTTAATCCTGTAGTTATGCCTTATAAAAAATAAAATAAAATAAAATAAAATAGAATGTTTATATGAATAGATATCGCATATTTAAATTAAAAGGAAACAGGGATTGCAAACATTTTTATCCATTCGCATATTCAGGACACACTGTTCGCATAAACATGGCGGACGTCACAAGGTGTGCTTTATAAAAAATAAAGTGCGATTTATTAAAGGGTCGGTTTAGGAGGCAGGTCACGTACGGAACCAGCGAGATTTGAGCTTCCACGAAGGTATGCGGTAGTTTCACTTCAATAAAGTTTTTCTTTACCCCGTTCTATATTGCAATAGGATAGAAACTTTGGAGGGTTTTTATGGTTTTTGTTATCAGATTTGTATTTTAAGTATGAAAGGTGTTCAAAGACAGTTTGTATATGATTGCATCATATGGAGTTTATGAATATAAAATGTTAATAGACTATTTTTCATTTTAATAATGTAGTCCAATTGATAATATAGTTACAACATTAAAAATATACTTAATAAAGGAAATAGATAATATAATATTTTAGAAAGCAAAACATTCTTCAGTATCTTGTAAGGAGTAATATAGATTTTTAACTTCAGGCCTTTTCATGATTAAAATATTAATTATTTAATACATAAAAATTATCCTTAAGATTTATTCATATTATCAAGACTGCCAGAATTTTTTACATATAATAATATAATCTGAGTATTTACAACGATATTTTTAAACACTGTTAAAAAAATAAAGATTTTTTTTTTTAGTGGTGGTTTAATAGAATCAATTTATAAAATCCTACCGGTGTAATCCAAAACTATATGTCAATATATGTTATAGATATCTCGGGGCCAGAACGATCCCCATACATGATGCGCCGTCACGTCTCTCACTTTGAATGGCAAATCACGAGGAGACCTTTTGGGCCTCTGAGACCCCGTATGAAAATAAAATGATTGCGAAGGGTCCGCGGGCAGTGTATTAAAATATTCCCAAAGGTTGGCGATCTGCGAACACCTGATGTTGGAATAGTTTGTCGGGATTTTTATTTTCTCCAATAAATAAGGTGTTTTGGGTTTACTTATTGTTCAGTTTCACCGCGTCATGTGTGTAAAAGGTAAAAACATCTTTGGAGTTAAATCCGTATAAAAATAAGGATGTGCTTTAATGTATTAGTTTTTGCTAATGATTCTATATTAATATTGCTAAGTATTTTTTATGTTTATTAAGTTATTTTAATGTTTATATTATTTTTTTTAAATTAATTATTATAGTAATTTCACTCATTTAATATTTTGAAAGGATGTCTTTAATCAAGTAGTCGTTGGACTAAATTATAAGTGAATGATCTTTGGCTCGTTCTATAAGAACTGCTTATGATGTAAAAATAAATATTTCATATAGATATGTGGACATTCATTGCATATACAACCGCAAGATAATAAATGAATTCAGAAAGGTACAAGTTTCTTATACAGCATCTAAGTTGTAACTTAGATTACTTACCTTGTACTCACAGAGTTCTGCTATGGATGTACCATTGCAGAACTCTGTGAGAACTGGAGTCTATACCAGGCTGAGGACCTATGACAGATTTTCAGATAGATAGTATCTTAAAACTTCCCAAATAATATTATATTTCTCAGTAAATCAATGGTTTATATGATCCAAATTTAATATATAAATTCGTAAATTAAGAAATTGATTGACCACATCTCGAACAATAAAACGAAGAACTAGATTTTCTTCAAAGCCAATTTTGTACAGTCGAGAGAAAAATCCAATACAATAAAGTGCTTATATTATAGTGCGTACATCAGCAAAGCCATAAAACTAGTCTAGACAAGTAATTTATGTTCACCTGAACGAAGGCAGGACGTGGGAAGGGAAAAAATATATTTACTGACATTTGAATTTATAAGCGACTGTACGGTATTGTAATGTTAACATGTACAACAAGATTCCATTTCAATGTGGATGTAACGTAATATGTGTATCGAAGAGTTTTTTTAGCGACTGTATTTGATCTTTGGACTTGTAATTAAGATATATCTGAAATATAGTTTACCAAATTTCAGTTTTTCTTCATCAATTTAAGTGACTCCCTATCTGCCTTCGCCGGAAAATGCACATCCTTACCAATATACGATCTCTTCTCTAATTTAGCCTCCACTCATTTTCATGAAGGTTTTCAACTCTTTACCCAGTAGTCATTCTAAAACGTCCTGCATTAGGTTAAATCTTTTGTAATTATTCCTTCATATAAATCTAACTTTTATTCCCAATACTTTACTGTAAAAGCAGTTTGGTTATGGTATTCCTTACCAACTCATATAATATCAAGTTCCTCTGTCATAATATTTAAACGAAGCCCAAAACATTAACACCTGTCACAAGCATGGGATATCTATATATTTATAATTTTTATATATGTATGTATGTATATGTAAATAGTACAATTATATTTATTTTTGTATTTATAGAGATATAGAAGTAGTTGTAACAATACAACTATTACTATATGTTATATATTATATACAAATATAACATATAGTAATACTATTATGTATCAGTAGAATATTATAGAAATATCTATGTACATATCTCTGCCCTTTCTCTAACACCCATGGGTGGCTGGAAGCCATCTCTTTGAATTGTTAAACTACTGTTTAAACAACTGTTAAACTTTAAACAAATGTTAAACAATTGTTAACTACTGTTTAAACAATAGTTACTAAAAAAAAATACTATTTTTTTTAGTAACAATTTTTTGCATTAAATAAATAAATATAATTTCGGTCTTGGACCCGTGAGAAGTATATTGCATATATTTTATCTGTATTTTAACCAAACCAAAAGTATCCTAAAACTAAAGGACCATTGAAATCAAAGCCAGCGAAGGTGTGGGTTGCCAATGTATAGGAAAACGATCAAGAAGGTGCGATTGGCCATTATGTCGGACCTCGTAGAGCGCTCGCTCGGAACGCAGATACCGGCCCGCGTTGGATTATTTCAAATCGGCTGGAGATACAATGAGCGAACAGACACTGAGTTAAAATAAAAATAACTGTATTGAATTTTAATTAATTAATTTTATGTATTGAATTTTTTAAGGCATAAATAGTTTATATTTTTCTATAAACAGATCTTAGTTTGCAGCACTACCTCCACATTTATTCTATTTCTGTGTTCAAACAAGAAATAGTATACCTCTATAGAACCCGGTGTGTCGCTGATTTTTTCGCTACCTTATTTTATGGGGATTATACGATCAGCGTCCACCTTGTCAACGTTCTTCCACATACCCAGGTTACACATTGTGTTCTTCTCACACTCAATACATTCTTAACACCTTACCTTAAGGTTGAGAATAGCATGCGTTTCAATAAGTTAATAGCGGTTAGGGTAGAGTGGGGAAAATTGACTTACCCAAGATAAGAATAGTAATAGCCAGTGTTTTTTTTTCCCAAATTACGTTTATACGTTAACCGTCCTCTTGTTTACCTTTATTTTGTTAGGTTTACGATATAGGCAATATTAATAAATTGTTTCCTCTATCTTGAAAAAAATTCACACAACTTATCCGTAACAGAATCTAGTATGTCAAGATTGTTTTGGCAAAGAATATATTGCGATAAAAGAAATAAAGAGAATTCTAAAGTTTAAATTGTATGTGACAAGGTGAGTAGTAAATCGTGAAACATAGTAAGTTATGGAGGCACAGTTTGCTAAACAAATTGACAGAAGGCTTCTTTGCCAAATCGTAATATGTTAGATTCGTTCAAACGAAAACTTTAAGTGCTGTATATACTATTTATTAGAATAATTTATCTTAGAATTAAGACAATTCTATTTTATAGATATATACTTATTTTATATATATTTTAACAAAATGTTTCAAAAGTACATTTAAGATAATATTTAATGTTCGCTGTCCGAGGCAATAGATTACCGTGCACCTATCTCGCATAGGAAAGTTGCCAAAGTAATCTGTCAGAGTCCTTTTAGTTTTATTTTGTTTCACTTTATGTTTCTCTTATTTCACAAAGCCTTCCTGCGTAGGTTTGTGTTCTATCTTTGTTACATTTTAAAGTTAAAATGCATGCATGTTTTTAAATTAAGTTTAATATTCTACATTTATAGTTATGTATTACAATAATATTTATATTTATTTACAAATATTATGTTATTTACAATATATTATTTTTTTTCGTTTCAGTTATAAATAAAACGAACAAATGGATTTTAAAGTATTACAACCATTATATAATAAACAAAAGAACCAGACATATATCTTTCTTTTATTATATAATATTTGTAAAACTGTATATGTAAGTCCGGTTCCGTTCCGTTTTATATTCAGTTACAAATAACGAAAATATGTTTATAAAGAACTAAAATATGAATCTGCAAAGTAACCCCTTAAAAGAGTTCAAGCACAAAGATTCTAGTAAAAGTACTTTGGGGTATTATAAAACTTAATCGCATTTGAAGAAGAAATTTCAAAACTTGGCAAGTCCAGCGACACGGACATTCTTACCCTCCCCATTACCTGTTGTATGAATTGAATGTGCACCTCGTGCCAAGAGGCCTCGCCAAATTGGACCGTAAAGGTTAATATACCAGGATACTGGTCGAAACGACTCTTGATGGTTTTATGATGACTAAGACAATTTATTTTTATTTTGCATTTTTTACAGATTATATGTAAAAGTATAGTTAATATTGATGAAAAGATATGTGCATTAGTAGTTTTTTTTATAAAAGTAGCCAAACAAAAGTGATCCAAGATGATCCACTACCATAAAGTGATTACTTGTCATTGGATATGATATATTCTATAATTATTAGCTTATTTATATACAATTTGGTGGAATATGTCGAGAGCTATATTAACATTCAAACGATTTCATCTGTACATTACACGAAAATTATACTTTTGAATAAAAGTATTTTAGGATTTAATTCCGACGCTTCAAATGTTTTTGCAGCAAGACGAGATTATATTTGCGAGACGAGACGAGACGAGAGGTAGGTGCGTAAAAACGAAAAAAAAAAATTCAAATGTGTAAACTTTTGAAAATCTTAGAAAAGTTTAAAAAAATATATCTTAAAAAAATATCTTACTAACAGAATAAGTAAAACAATACACAAACGGACCAACGAAACAAGACTAAATAGTTTTATCAGTAGCATTGGTGTAACGTACCAAATTTTCGTATTGTATACAAAGTCCCCAGTAATCCTGCAGGCAGACAGCCAAAGATAAAGACGCTCACGTGAGAAGCAGTTAGCAGCCATTTAAACTCGCTGTAAATATATTTTATCTGTGATTTAGCGCTGCTTAGTTCGATATGTTATCTGTTGCCATACTTTTGAATTCTTTTCGAATTTATTTTTAAATTCTGTTACTGATTTTCCTCTGGGTCTTTAATATAAAAAATGGATGTTAATTATTTTAAAAAATCTTACAGACTAAAAAATATTATAAAAAAATACTTAAATATACACTTATAAGTAAACAACAAAAAAATAAATCTTGTATGGAAAAGCGCGATGCCAACAAAAAACTTAAAGTAATCGAAACTTAATAAGCAGATTACTTTATTTGCTTGTAAAGCTAAAACTTATTTGCAAAACATTTATAGCAAAAACATTGAAATAAAAAACAACTTGCAGTAATTGAATTGTATAATATAATTTATAACTCAAACAACATTAATCTAGTCAAAGAGTTAACCGTAAAACGATGTAAGTAACAGATAAGCATTTATCTGAAATTGCCTAAATTAAGCGCGAGCGAGCGCGGTGCGTTCGCAGGAATTTAATTTAAATGTTGTCACTTTAAAAATACGAACGTACCTGTCGTAGCGCGTGACACCGACGTGCGACATGACACGACGTGCCCCGGATAACCACCACGTACAATTATATTACACATACGTCGAATTAAAACTAAATTTTAGTGTATAGTTGATATTTTTATAAAATATATTAATGTTGAGCAAACCGACGCTCTTACTGGTCAAAAGTTTCGTTACTAATGTTACTCCTCCTAGACAAACAATGATAGAATTCCCAAAAAAAAATAATAATAATATATTACACTTTTATTGTGTCAACAAAATTAAATAGTTGTCTCATTGATTTTTGTATGACCTACATATTAAATTACGATACTACAATTCAATATGTAGGCCATAGTACAATAATATAATACACGCCTGAGTTCTTATTAGGCTTAAGATTATAGAAACTATTTAATATGCGAAACTCATTCAGCAACCATGCTTAGCTCAGCTCTAGCCACCGTGCATAGTGGTCGACCTGGTATAAATATTGAGCAACAAAGTACATACATATAATAAGACAATATCATTCTAAATTTCGTTATTCATTTAAAGAGCAACACTTACGGTTAACTGCGTCAAGTCGATTAACATTAAACTGTCTCCCCTTTTTTCTATCCAGTTAACTCGTAATTTTTATTTTCCACAATTCATCACGTGCCTTCTTGGGGCGTCACGTCACGTGACAGGTGACGCTTGTCGGCGTTTTTGTAAATTAATAAATTGGTTTTTCGTGAGCACTACGTGTTAACAAGGACTTTTTTAATATAAAAAGCTGCTGTTAATATATCAAATGTAACACTGATGTTAAATTTAACAAATTTTGTATCAACTCTATCCAAACTGTATCATTTTTACATACATAAATATATTTAATTCATAGTACATATACATTTTTATTATTAACAGGACGAAGAAAATGAGATCAATTTACCGGTTTCCGTATTCCAAGATAGCGGGTAGAGACGGTCACAAAATAGAAGCGCAAGGAGTAACCCTATTAGTCTGAGGGGGCCTAATGAGTTCCATCTAATTATCGCCTTCGCAGAACGTGAGCCAATTGCTAACACCTGCATAATGCCGACGACAGGTTACGATCTGTTTACTTTATATTTTGTATAAAATACAGTTTAGAATAGAGAATTAAATATATATAAAAACAATAGTGTTTCTTTTGTCAACATTAAATATATATATATTTAATGTTTTCTAAGATTTAAACGAGCACTACACATTTCAATAAAACCATTTTACGGATATAACTCGCGTTTATTTTTACATTGTTAAACTTAACCTGACGTTTCGAATACTTTGCAGCAAACGTATTCGCGGTAAGGCGAGATGGTATCAAAAAATGTAATAATAAACACGAGTTAATATCCATAAAATAGTTTTATTGAAATATATATATTTTATTATATTTATTATATTTTTGAAAATATACCAATAATTTCTCGACAACGCTGTGAAAAAGGTTTACGTGGTATTATTGGAGTTCGTATTTAGAACTGGGGTCACGGAGACCGTGGTCCGTCGTAAATCAGCGCACCTGACCGACTCCACTTGTCTGAACGCATAAATCTCGGGGTCACTAAGCGGTAAGTGAAGTCACCAAAAAATTTCGATATTTTGAATATATTCTATATGTTATATATATTATATATGAAAGCAATCTATGTACTTAGTATAACTTATAAAATTTTGCCGTATTATAATAACAAACGACTCTTTTCAATTTAAAACATAAATTCCTTAAAAATTACTTACCAAAAGATAATGTTAGATAACGATACTGGGAAATAAAGCATAACATACTGAAACTGAGATCAATTGTGAAATAAACTAAAATAGTACAATTCTATATTTTTTTAGTTGAATAAATCGATATCCGCACATCACTAGGGCCTGTGGCCGAACTCGTAAATATTGAGGTATTGACTGCGTGAGGTCGACTGTTTGTTAATGATAGTGGGCACAGCGACCGACCTCTCACAGCCTCTTAAATGCTCCGGATTTTATATTCTTTATATTCTTCTTTTTTAAATTTAATATTTACGTCTTTCCATAAAATAAAATATATAATATTTTATTTTATTTATTAAAATATATAATATTTTATTTTATTTATGCACACATGAATTGTAACATTTACATAAAACATTTCAGTTAAATCTAAATGCAGATAAATTTAAAACATGTAAAACAGAATTTGAATATTATCAAGTAGGAAATCTAGTTCCCCGGATCTTAAAGTGGGGACAAATTAGACTCTCCTTAGTAGTCCAGACGATTGCCTCATAATACAGGTTGTCGCTGAGCGCATATTAATGTATTTTACATTTGCTACTAAAAACAACGGAAAACTTTCTTATAATGTCCCGGGGAAAAATAAATAACAAGTGTTTTTTAATATTATATAGTATATATAAATTTAAATTTAATTATGTAATTTAAAATATGTACTTATATAATAAGCTTCATAGATGATACCGCAGAAGATAAATGACACGGATCTCCTAACATTTACCTACAACCGTAGAGTGTCTACGCAAATCGCTACGAAAAGTCCACAACCGCACTAATAAAAGTTTTTCCATTAACACCTGCCACGTTATAACTTTAGTTCATTCATTATATGGGAGGTTATCGATGTATTTACTTAAAATTACTCGCCGCTACAGCTAAAGGAAATTGATAAATAATATAAATATATATGCAACTGCCACCAATCTAGAATAGTTTTTCATTCTTTTTCGTGCTATTAATAAAACTTATAGCCGAATTGTGCCCTTATTTAGAGTGCCTTATTTAATTTTCTGAATAAATTCATAATATAACAAATACCGAAAACAACATGATATCCCTCCTCCCGCTCCATCGTCGCAGCACTCTCAGAGAGCCGTTTCAAGGTAGTTCACGCCGAGATTCATCCATGATAAGAGTTCATGAACAAGAACTCTGAATGGGTTCGAAACTTGTTCTGTAAATTTCTGTATGTATTGACGTGGGTACAGCCCTTATATATAATAGTAATCATGGATCACGAAAGTCTAAATTTAAAAAAATAATATAATAACGTTAATTGGACTCTTATTTTATATTCATTGCAAGCAGATGTATTAGTAAGTAATTAGTTCTTTATAAAAATTAGCTCTTTATAGAAATACCGCCAGACCTAAAACCTTCTTAAATATACAACTTTCTTATACCGGTAAAATGTCCCGCAAAAAAATTATAAGTACAAAAAAAATAATGTTGAAAGAAAAATGTTATATAAATTACGTTTCCATTTCAAAAGATATAATAAATTTCATGGTCGGCATCTAGTCTTAGGTTTTAATTTCAAGTCTAGGTGTCCTAAATCATACCTGGAGGCAGCAGCCGGGGCGCGGCTAGTGGACCGTGAACTAGATAGTAATAAATTTGTCCCCGCTAGGTGGAAACCCCATAAAATGCGTTATAAGAACCCAATGGGCTGTGCGGGATGTGATTGGACGTTTTTGATATGAAAATAATAATTTAAAAGTTTCTTATTAATTGTATGTTTTATTATTTGTATGTCTTATATTTCGTTGATGTTTGTACGCTCCTTACTGCACCTTAAATACAAACTTTTAACTTTTAATTTTTAATTTTTTTATGAAAAGGTAGTAATAGAAGCAGTTGAAAATAAAATAAAAAAAAGGATATAGTAATGTAAATAAAAACAGAGAAATAATTATTAGTAATAAATGAAATAACAAAAATAATATATAATGAATAAGATAAAAAAATATGTCATTAACTAAATAACTTTAAATACAAAAAAATAATCTGTTTTTCTCGCTAGTTACTACTGAATTATTTTATTACTTTGATTTGATACTCAAAGTCCATTTAAAACCAGTTTGTATATATTTTTTTTCTAAGTAATGTAGTAGTGTTCCATATATTTGAATTTTAAATATTTCTATTATCCAAATATTTGCTAAAAATACATTATTTGCAACGCCGCTGGAACCTCATACTGCCAATAACTCACAGGCTACCGTGTTACGGATCATCACTTTATTCCAAAAACCCACGTGAGGCCTTTGGCTAACATATTTAATAGAAAAACAACCAAAAATAACTCTTAACTGCATAATATTATGGTATACTCCACCTTCAACAACAACCTGGTGAAAATTGGAATATAAATTTTTAGTTTATCAAATGAAAATGGACTCTTTGGTCTTATAATAAAGCGTATAATTGGGTTTGGTGTTTGTTAGTGTATCATGTCAGATGTCAGATGGTCTCGTTTGCAAGGTGGAATATTTGTTCGAGTGGCACCTTGAGTCTTCACTAAAGCAATGTAGGTAAATTTTGGGATACTGGTTTGGACATTTTTCTTTATAAACTTCATAGTGAAGTGAAGTTTAAAGTGAACTTTGAAGTCTATAATGATAATAATAAGTTGTCGAAACGATATTTCATATTTATGATCGTTTGGTATATAAAAGTGAACTTACAAAATATGGTCTTTATATGGTTTGATTTCTCACCTGACACTGAAGGATAGGAGTATTACAATGGTTGGAATCTTGATCTAGTAGAAAGGTTTGGAGCCTGAAATATGATGTTTGGTTGAAACTATCTGGAGTCTAGACGGGCTCATCTCGAGATGGATAGTCGAAGGTACTTGGAGGTGAGCAATTTTAGTTCTCTTATATATTTTAATATAACCTATTTTTCACTTGACGGATTTTCGATCTTTTTAGGTACAACAACGTGCACAGTATTTATCGGATATACAACAAAAAAAAATTTTACATAATAAATATATTTATAGATATTTACAAGGTATACACATAATCCTATTTCTTCTTCGTATGTTTAACAAACTTGCGAAGTGGGGTGACACCGCTGATTAACTCAATTTGTCATCTCAGCCAGCCATTTTGTTTGGATAATCTTATAAAACTTCCAAAGGTTATCTGAATTCAATAGTTTAACATGGAAGACAGATTATGAGTAACAGAAAAATATATTATATATACATAGTCGTAGTTACATACATAGTGATAACTTGTTACAAGGGGAAAAAAATAGAATATTACATTGGAATGTGGAATCTGTCACTTTTACATAAATTTTCATTGTTTTTATTTTTGCGGTTGTAGGAATATACCTACATATATATTTTATATATTCTTTTATATTTATTATTGAGTGCATATTCAAGGTGTACATTATCTGCGACGGACTAAGATATCTTAGTAGTAAAATCTTTCAAAAGTTCGTAATTCATCGTAGTTTTATACTATTTGCGCATCGCTGCACTTAAATCTGGCCAAGTAAAAATTTTCTTGGCACGCGCCGCCAAGTTCCAGCGCAACTTAACCTGAGGTCAACTAAAACTTAGTAACGAGTTTCACTTATTTGTTTGAAACTTGTGATTAAACTTGTTTTATCTCACTGTTCATCATGAGGCAAATATAATATAGCTATTATAGATATAAATATATAGTGTCAGAATATAGCTATTACTGTGGCTATATAATATATCATATTTATTTTAATTTATTTAATTATCTTTTATTATATTATGATTTTTTTAATATTACAGTTACAATTTTAAAACTTACTTAGATTAATATTACTAACAGTGATAAATATAACAAAATTCAGTAAAAGAGAAAATTCAAGTGTCGTTAAAACCGTATTACACAAGTTTCCAAATATTATTCGGTTATCTATTTGCCCTTCGAAGTTTTCAGCTGAACGTTCAACAAATATAACAGAAATGGTTCACCTCTAAGAGTAAATATTTTTGAGTGGACCGATCTTGTTACGATTCATTTTAAGATATTCGTTTCCTAAGTGCAATGACAAATAAAAAAACAGTTGTAATCTATTTTACCATTTGTAATAGATTATTTCGCATAGATATCTGATGAATATAATATTTTATATATGAATGTTATCGATATTTAATTATGAAAATGGATACGGTTAAATTAAATTTTATGAGTTTGTTTGTTTGGTTGACCTCGTTAATTTTCGAAATATTTGGATGGATTTGTTTTTGGTTCAATTGGATTCTTTTTGGTTATGATGTAGGCTATTTAACATTATGATACTGCTCTTAGATAATCAGATAGAACCGCGAGTAACAACGAGTTTAAAATATTGTACATTTGATACAAATTATAATAACCAACATTCAAAGTTTAATTGATAAAACAATAACAAACATTAAAATTGTTTTTATTTAAGCCGACATCGTTGTTAGCGGCAGTCGGTCAGTAGTAAACCGCTATGGATCCCCCGAGCTTTGCAGAGGATTGCACGTTTATTGCAGGGCCTCGTTAACCTGACTACAGTACTTGATTACTTTAGTGCCAGTCTCTTAATTAAAGAAATAGGTGTGGGAAACGGTTTTTTTATTTGTATTTTGATAACTTAGCAAGTACATGATTACATACCACCTGATGGTAAGTGGTGATAAAGTCATAGGTGGTAAAAGTAATCAGGTGGGAGGAAAGGATGATCCCTCTCAAATTCTATAGGTCTGCAAAGTGAGGATGCTCGGGGCATCCTCATAAGGGGACAACTCTTGGTTTCTAAGTCGGTAGCCTTAAAAAGGCAGTGTCTTCTATTCTTTCTGTAGTCCCACATAATTCTCCGGGCATCTTTTTGGCTGACGGGGTAACCGTAATGGTTTTTTTGAATGAAGTATATGGTAAATGCTCTAAGTTAGTAATAGCCTTACTCTCGCTTCTTAATACCCACATTTAGTCGTATTTAAGCAACACTTTTCACATAATCACTTCACGTTCTTACTTCAGGTGTTGAGACGATAGAGGGCGTGCGTACGTGAGAATGCGGAAACTAATCACTTTAGTTCGGTTTTAAATCACTTGTAAGCCTCTTCCTAACAATAATTGATATTTATTACCTGAAAGATAATATTGTTATGATTGTCATGCGTTTTTTTATTAAAATATAAATTTTTGTTTGGTTTTTTAGCGGTAAAAGTTTCTATAATAAGTTGTACGAATTTGTTTATATTTTTACAGCTTGTTTTTATAAAAGGTATGTGTTTGGCATTTTTATATAATAAAACAGAATTCTCTCTATTAATAGCGTGTTATCAAGTCCTCTTCAATAAGCGCTGTCAGTGTGTCAATGTTCTAATGCTCATTCATTTTTCATACAAGATTCTAAACATGAATCTGCGAAATTTGGATGTGGTTTTTATAAAAGCGATAGACCTTTTTAATATTTTATACAGAATCTTTAATTGAGGTTAAATTTTAGCTGAGCTTACACTTCGTTTACAACTTGTGACGTATATTTTAATTTTTTTTTATTATTTATAAAAGACTTTTTGTTAAGACTTTCGTTATCCATGATATTATATATCATCCGGCTATGATATGAAATTTAAAATTTCGGTAAAATTAACGAGGACAATCATATCATTGTTTATTTATAAAAGTACCGTATATAACTCATCTTATATCAAACTGTTACTATCATATATACACCATTCTTTTGTAACGTAGGAAGAAGTATACCAAATACAAAGCCATATCTTATTTAAGAAGTTGATATCTATGGAATTCAATCATTTTTGTTATAATTTTTAAATAATCATGTAAGGATATCTATATTTTCATATTTCTTGTCCTTTGGACAAAAAACTGCTACGTCACGTAAGGCAGTGACGCGTGACAGGTGACGTGTTTACACAGTTTACATTCACGCTAGTTTGCACGCTAATGGTTCCTCTGAAAAATGACGGCGAGTTATGATTTTTTATTGGGCCTGTTTTATCACCGCCAGTTAAAATTTGTTGTTGACATTCTAAATTAAACCAAAGTTCGTTTTTTTTTGCATTAATGTTGCCATTATGTAAAACCTTTGTGTTTAACGCTTCAAGGAGGGTTTGTATTATATAATAAATAATATTGATATTGCATTAGTTTATTTTATTAAACTTGGTAAAGCAGAGTTGCTAGCCAATTCAAGTTATATAAAAATTCTTTATTTTTAATTAGTTCACATTTAAAAACTCGATGTTGGCTTTAAAAACTTATCTTTTCATACCTCTGATAATTATGTTTAAAATTGAAACGTTTTTCTTTTATTATTATTATAGAGTATATAATAAATAAAACAAATCAAAAGAAAAAGTAAAAGCTAATTCGCATTTAGAGTCTTTGGTTCATAAACCTGATCGAATCGCTATTAATTTCACAAACAAACATCGATTTAACAGAAATGACACGAGGATACGACAAATCGCCGAAGCCGGGAAACAGAGTGAGGTGAAAACAGCTGGAAAATGGCCTGAAAGCGTTCAGGATTTATTACTACGCCTTTATGCGCTGGGTGATTGATCCGTGCGTCCTGCATGCCGATGAAGTGCGGTACAATTTACGACTCTGGAAATTAATATTTTTTTATTCAGCATTGTTTATTGTTATTGTTTAGGCTTAGTTTAGTTTAGTGATTATTGTTTTTGTTTGTTATTTGTTTTTGGAACATTGTTTTTACAAACGTACGTAGTGAATGCTAAATTTAAAATTTGTTTATTCGTTCCTATATTTCTAATATTAATTTTTTGTTAATCTTTTTTTCTGTTATAAATTTATTATATTTACATCTCTTTAAATAAAACTAAGCTATAAAAGCCTTAAAAGTAGCCGTATTTAAAATCTAACGGTGACGAATACTCCCATCAGTGTGAAAGAACAAATGGCGGAGAGCTCTCCGATATTGATGGTGTCGATAAATGTAAACTTGGAGCATTCAATTAAAGGCTAAGCATTCCTGATAAACGACTGGCCGACGTGATTGGGAGTAAATGGGAGATATATCGTGTGCTGGCTTTTTGATATATTTATTAACTACTAGATACTTCGGCTTCACTTCCTTATAGAGATGACATGCTATTGCTATTATAACGCATTGGTAACGCCAAGTGTGTGATATAAAAATTAGTATTTTAAAAGAAATTATTTTCCGATCTCCTAAATTAATTGAACTAGTCTACAATTCTTTATAAAAAAATATTTAGTCACAAATAATGTAATGTTAAAAAGTCTTTTGATATTTTAGAACCTTAATTACTTATAATATCGAATGTTTACTGGTGATTGTTGTCATATGAATTTATAGTTAATGAATAAATATAAATAATTATATATAATAATAATAATAATAATAATAATAATAATAATAATAATAAGTATTTATACTTATATAACATTAATTATTTTAATAGCAGTGACGTGTAACAACATTTGTAAAGATACAATTTACAATCATAGTTTCAGACATACAAACACAAACACACACATGGACATGCACGAACGCATTCACGCACAAACACGCCCATTTAACAATATTGTTTATATAAACGTTTACAATTGTAGAAACGAATTATTATATAATATTATATAAACATATTAAATAAAATCAAATACACATTAATTATCCGCCAGTATCTTTCAGAAACAACATTAAGCGATAACGCGAAACGATTGAAAAACGTAAGGGAAGCATCCGAAGGTTTTTAAAAAGAAAAATGGCCCCGAATAGCTTTTAAAGGTGGAGAGACAAATGGTTGTGTCGACGCGATGCTGAGCGATCGTTTTGAAATGTCTTTTTGGATTCCAGTATTGCAATTGGAATGTATTTAAAATAGATTATTTTAATTATTTAGCCAATATACTAGAGAAAAATTATTTGCAAGTCAAATTGTATAACCAATTAAACATTAATTATTATCGTGAACCATGTCAGTTCACGCCGTGATTCCGCTATGCCCTGAGCTTCTGAATAATCCGGGTTCAAAACTATTTGAACTTAGTTAAACATAGTATAACATATAATATAGCAATAAGATCGACTAGTTTTGAATCAGGGGCTTTCTTTCATGAGCTCAGAGCATGGCGGAATCGCGGCGTGAACAGTTCCAAACTAGTCGGCCAAATGCAAATAGTATTGAAAAAAGTACAGCCGGATAATATATAATAGTAATAATCCTATTTTTTACGGATTAAAACTCGCGTATAATTTGGTTACATTTTTTAGACTTACATCTCGTCTATCCGTGAACACGATTCCTTGAAAGCATTCGAAACATCGGGTTAAAATTAAAATGTTACCAAATTATACGCGAGTTTTAATCTGTAAAAAATAGTTTTATTTCAAATGTGTACTCGTGAAAATCTGAGAAAATACTATTGTATATAATAGTAATCATGGATCACAAGGGTTGAAGTACAACAATTTGTTACTTTTTATAAATAGATTATATTATAACCGTCAGTTCTGTTATCTAGTTAATTTTATAGTTCAAGTGGAAGGATCTTAAATCTTTTGATCGTCTCGGCTGTTACATAAATCTGTGTTAGTAAAGTTTCCGCAGGTACGAGGCAGCGGTGTGAGAGCGATAGTGGAGATGGTACAGACAAGTCATACGCAGACACGGTTTATTATATCAATTGGGATTTTCAATAAGCCTAATATGTAATTCTATTGTTTTAGTGGATTTGTTTTTGTTGTTTTTTGTTTTGTTTTTGCGATTTTGTTTTATTAATTGTTTTGTACCTTGACACAACTTGTCTTCTCCAATATGACTTTAGCTAAAATATAAGTCTTTTACGATAATTAATTTATAACAAACCATAAACTTGAGCACAGTACCTTTAGGAAACTGATGAAAGTTACTTTCAACAAGTTACTTATAATTCTTAATTATAAACCTGATGTGGTTGTATGTAACATGGTGTTCATAAAAAAATCCTACATGTTTCATTTCATTCATAATAAATTAAATCTGAAAAAAACAAAAAAAAATATATCATTATCAATTTACTTGAATTTATATAATTTTTTCTTTTGGGTCTTCAGCTGGATATAGGTAATTTGACATTTAATAATAAAAATCCTGTTTGACTGAGGCAATAAATATTAAATTAACCAATTTTTATTTAATTATCCTATCAGTTTTTGCGTGTTTCCTTGTTTGCCCTCCTTTTATATAAAAAAAAAACACTGAACAAATATGTAGATATATCAGACACTCATACGGATACAGTTTGAGCTTACTATCTGGTAACCTAAATGTTCATTGACCTAATATCACATATTTTTGTGTCCCCTTTTATATGTATGAATTAAAAGATAGGAAACATAATAAAAAACATTTTGAAGCTGACATCAATTAAAATATATATATACAAAATACAATTATATTATGTACACAGTAGTAAGGCTAAATCTATATTTTTTTACATATAGGACATTTACAACTTACAATTATAATTTCATACACACAAATTAAACATACACGAACACATTCACGTATTAAAACACTAGTTTAAAAATATATGTTTGTATGATTACAATTTTAGAAACGAAATGTTATATAAATTGCAACTGAATTTTAAATAATTGATATCAAATTGCTAGAAGAGAAATTAATTCGCTATTACCCTTGTTCTCAATCGAGAACAATTACCTATCCGGGATTTTATTGCGGAAAGTAATAAAAGGGGATTAGGGATTCAATAACTCCATCTGATAAAAGTTTGAGCGCACCTGCCCCGAATTTACGATCAACCCTTCATCGAAGTTTTCGAATCATTTTCAGGTCTATTGACTACTCTTGATAAGTATTTTTCAGTCTGTTGTCTAAAATATTTATCTTTGTCTAATACTGAAACATTGATAAATAAGAAAAACACTAAATATTCAAAATATGTACTTCTAAAATATATATAAAGAATTTTCTTTAAAAACATATTTTAAATTTTATTTAAATTTGATTACATAAGAAAGAAAACATTAATTCTTTGAACATGTTTATTAATAATGTTTTCAAGTGTATTTTCTCTATATGCATTAATCTGTCTGGATTCTCCGGAGAGCGCGTTTGCAATAAAGCGAGTTGCAAATAAAATGCAGAAGTCTGGGCACGAACACCTGAGTTACTGTTTAAGTGTTTACCCAACAGCCAACTTCTAAACAACACTTGTGGGACTGTAGCTTTGTAAATAATATTGAGATCTAAGACCTGGTTGGTATTTCTGTAGTACATTTCGAAAGATTTTTCTTTCTTTTACTCATTCTAATGATATTTATATTCATATATCACCTAATTATAATTGACTAAGTTTTTTGGCTAATATATTTATAATATAACTGTTGCTTATTTCGCTATTATCAATGAAATATAATTGTGCATTCTATATCACTTTACATTATAATTTACATTAAATTATTAATTTCTTTAATGATTATATTTAGCCCCTTATAAATTTTTACGAGCAAATTCACAGAACTACAACAAATACAACATACACAATTTTATAAGAATCAAAATAGCATTTTCCTCACCTGCACATTGTTTGCTGGAGATAAACGAATAAAACGAAAAAAATGACCGCCTCCAATCAATAGGGGGAAAATAAGAAAAAACGATTGGATTCACCTCACGTTCGGACGGAAAAAAATTGTTGGTCTTTTTGTTTGGCGCCGTGTGTATTTGTGAAATTACGGACATCAGATTTGCTCTTTTAGATAAACTGCGACTTGTGTGATGTTTCTACAAACTTTTGGATATGTTTATTAATAATAATTTAATTATTTTTTTTGTATGTCATGCTATTTATAATTTACAATTCGTTCGTGATTATTATCACACTTTATTAAGTGGATTTAAAATGGAATAGAATTAAATTGTGTTTAGGTAAATTGAAAACTAAGTTGAGATATAAATATTTTAACAAGTTTACTCAATTTAAGAGATATAATAACTTCTCATGAACTAGGCAATGAAAACTAAAAACTTTGATCAATCTCTTAAAGTTGGGAACCGTTTCAATTTCTTCTGACCGAAGGTGAACGCTCCACTTCGAATTGAAGTATGAGATTGAAAAGTTTCGGATAAGAGAAACCAATTGGAAAATATACGATAGTTACTGTTTTACTGTATAAGGTACATGTGTTACGGTTTTATAAACAAATACTTACATTTAATATATTTTAAACTATTATTATTGTGTGTTAAAAAATTAAAATTATTTAAAAATAGATATGTGTTAGATTTATAACTTGGTAAATTTCCAAAACGAAATAATTTTACATTTTGTTTCTTTTTACACAGTCTATGCAGTCATTCTACACAATAACTTAGTAATTTAAGAAAATATAATTTTTTTTGGCATCTGTTATCTGAAGACTTGGAAAGTAATTGTGATATAATACTTATAAATTTTAAAAAATATGTATAAATAATAAAATATATATTATCGGCATAAATATACATATTAAACATTCAATTTCCAATACTTACATAGTAACCGTTGGAAAACTTAAAATAATTAAGACCTTATAGATTGAGGTAAAAAAAAGACTCCAGGAGGTGAGACAGACTCAAAGGATAAAATTTTAATTTGAACGAATTCATTCTAGTTATTATTCCTCCAGCTCCATTTAAACTCGCCAAAGTGCAAAGTTACCTATCATTTAATATTCTGTTACTAATAGTTAAAAATTATTAAAAAGACAAGATTATTTCTTCTATTTAATGAACTTATATTATGATTTTTTATTTATATTATGTTTTTATTGGTTGAAAAAATATCCCATCAGCCAAGAAGGTGATGTCCGGGTAATTATGTGGGACTACAGCAGCATAGAAGACGCTGCCATTTTTTAGGCGACCAACTAAAAAAACGACAGCTGCCCTCATCGCCAAGGGAACCTTTCAGCACTGATGGTAACGAATAGTCAAATATTATACTAACCTGTCCTAATTTCGTTAGCTGGATATCTCCGAGTTTTAATTGTATGGTTTTGGTATACATATGTTCATATATTTATGTAGATTTTTACTACGAATTTCGTGATCCATGGTTACTATAAACTGTTATATATAATTCTGGCTGAATTTGCCCTGAGAAAAATCAGACTAATTCTGATAAAAGTGAGTAACTGCACTCATATAATTGACTGCAATTATAGTTCTACAAAATCATCAGAAAACCTTACAAAAAGACTTTTATTTACATTGCAATTGGAGTTATAAGTGATCATATATAAAGTCTAGTGTAGAATAGTTCTATTGCGGTGTCTAGTGTACACTTATTATGAAATTGGTAGTGCCTATAGTTCCATAGTAGTGTGAGTTCACCTGCATCAGACAGAACAGTTATAGCGCGGAAATCGAAAACAAATCATATATTTTCTTTGAGCTGTGTTTGCATGTGAGATTTCATTTCGTATTATTTATTTATCATAAGTATATTAATCCATAAATTAGAATAAATTGGATTTGATAATTGATTATAATCATAATTGCTATGTGATAATGATATTTATATTATATTTAATTTTTATATTTTATTTTATTTTTATAAAATAAAATAAAATATTACATACATAAATACATTACAATTATTTGTAATGTTGATAAAAGTATCTTAAGGGTTTCCCATGTTGTATATCATACCTTATTGTAAAAAGTCCCGTCACGTCGCACGCAAGGTGAGGGTCCAATAAAAATGTATAGAGGGATTTGTAAGAGAAATAAACGCCATATTCTGACCAGCGCAGCGCCGCAACGCCAATTAATGAATTATTACGTTACGAGAATCACAATAAGCCGTGTACAGCTTGTAATAGTACTGTTGACTTATAAAAATAGTATTACAATATATATTACAATAGATACAAGTTGATAATTTGTAAATATTTTAACGTTATTTAGTCTTAAAACTATGATTTGAATTAAGAAAACAGTATATTTCTATTGGCAGTATGTTTGATGCATTTCAAATTTCAAACCCACGTAAAGGTGTGTTTACATGTACATTGTCTGGCTTTTGGCGGGACGTCAGATTAACTGTTTTTGTTCATTACAGCGGATAAATGCCAGTGGGCGGGGTCAGGTGAACCTGTGTCCAATTTAAGGGATTTCCTTTTAAATCCCATCACAGCTTACGTTAAATTAGCTTTTATACTCTTTCGGTGGTTCGTTTTTGATGTATGTTTTTCAAAGAGATGCCTGATATTTGTATTTCAATTCCTTTTTAAGGAAATAGAGTATTTCGTAAATTATAAATTAAGTTTTAACACAAAACGCCCAATTTTGTTATAAAGGAAAACGATAAATTATTGGCTGAATGAAACAGTTTTCCAGATAACGGATCCCGTCTTCAGATATTTTTGAGAGGCATTGAAGCCATTCCGTGGTGTTCCAAGGTGTATCAATCAATGTCTGGTCGTATCAATTCTCAATACTTCATTGAACAGTAATCTCCACCTTTAGAACAAATTCAATTTATATCCTAACAACACTTTGTAGAGACTTTGTAGTTATTTTGGTAAATTGAGAACAAATAATATGCTTATTTGGATTAAAATTTTAAAGTTTTAGAACGTTTTTTAATGTCAAACTGAGTAAGATATGACAGCTGTCATTCAAGAATTGTTTCTTTTGTCTTCAGTTGGCATAGAGTAAACAATAGACAATATGTTTGTTATATGTTTGTTATTTTTTATATGTTAAATTATCAAGTGGTTCTGATCACTGTAGTTCAGTTTCATAATATATTATATGGCTCTTTTATTTTAAAAATATACTTATTGAGAACAAAATTATTTGTAATACCTCCTGGTACAGATATATAAGGGTGGTTCAGAGTTAATAATTATATCAGAGGGGATAAACTTCCACAAATTTCTGTGAATAATTCATTGAATATTAATAAATTTTAAACAGCTTAAATAAAATATAAAACATAATAACCAAACTGGCGGTGGTGGTTTCATTCTAATACAGCAGAAAACTAATATTTTTCAAATACATAAACCTTTAGAATAAGATGTTATTTTATAAAAATATTTCGATTACTTCGTTGAAATGATAATCAATTAGTCGTAAAATAAAAGCGAAAGAACAATCGGTGGGTTCCGAATAATCTAATTGAATCGATTCGAATTGAAGAGTTTACTTCTGCAGAGGGACGGACGTCTCAAGCCAATATAAATGTAAATGTACTTGAGGTACGTAGTGGCCAGGGGAGGCAAAGAATATCAAATGTATGTAGGTATAAAGACCGTTATTATCTTATAAAAATACATAAAAAAATACGACACACATGTAATTTTTAATTAATAAAAGAATATGGAGTAAAGATGTAATATATGTATATATTTTTATATTACATTCTATTTATTCTCCACCTCTATATTTTTATTCTTCTCTGAACACATATCGACTCACGTTGCGTTCCGAATCACAAGAAATCTCATGCATAAAGAAACTGGAGCGCAGTGGCCATCGCACCACCTGCACTCAGATTGAATATTCCATTACTTTCATATTTTGTATATGTTTACAAACTATATATATTATTACTATATATATATCAATTCAATAAATCGTCAAGCAATTTCAAATATTATAAGATAACCAACATGAAAACAAAGCGCCTGCTAAAAATAAATTGCAATACATTCAATGATATTATGTGTCGGAAAAATTCATAACAATTTTATCATCAAATAAAATCAACTAAAATAATTTATTTAGCTTAAAAAAAACAATAACCTTCAAATAAAACTTTGTGGATCCGCATTTTTAATTCGGAACGTATTTAAGAAGACTCCACCTGACCCGGGAACTTTTTCAGTTATAATGAATATTTTATTCAATCGCGAAACTTGAGGACTTTTCATGATTTTTATATTGCGAAGTTTCCTTCATTACCTATGCATTGTCTCCGGCGTACACGTATTTAATTTTACAAGGGATGCGACATCTGTTCAAAAGTTTCAACAATGTTTTGGAATAAATTGAATTTGTTTAATTTTATTTATTTTTGTACTAATTTAATTTTACAATTTCATGGAATTTATACTTATATTTATGTATGTGTGTCAATGTCAAGATAAAATCTTAATTGAAAAAAAAAACTCTATACAAGCCGTATATATTATTTTTTCGCATCCATGAACATAAAGACATATATACAAATAAAAAAAATAATTTTTCAACTATTCTTATACTAATATTATAATTCGGAAATGATTGCTTTTTAAAAGCGGTCATCTTTGAAACTGCTAGATACTTTTGTAAAATTCTTTTTCATTATAAAAGGAAAGTTCATGAGGAAGGCTGTCTATACATACTGTCTAGCAGTACGCTACTACTCTTAGTAATCTTAATATGAACCTAATTTATCTGCGAGTGAAGCCAAGCGTAACAGCTAGTTTAATTATAAAGGATTTTTACGAGGTCTTTAATCCGAGGCGCTATCACCAGATCTGACAAAAACAATGTAGACCTACCTTTGTTTCATTTCCTGATAAGTCTCATATATTTTTTCTAACAACTCCATAGAAGATAAAGAATCATGGAGTTGGCTTATGTAATATGAGTCTTAATTATAATTATTTAATAAAATTTTTTAATTAATATTTAATTCAAAACATTTTTTAAATCTTAATTGAAATTTAAACTTGAAACATTTTAATTATAAAAAATAATAAATTTCATTTAAAATGTAAAATATAAAACAGATTTAGGTTAGTACTTCACAATACTTTTACAACAAAGTGGTCGTTCAAAACTAAAATATTCAAAACGTTTAATTTAGAACACATTTAGACATATATTTAAAGTCACAATAAAGCGAGCTCCATATAAACATTTGCTATTAGATAGGTATGATCGAGCCGAACAGTGGATTTCAATAAAGCGTTGGACCTTTTGTAACGTGTGCTACCAATATTTGAGCACGGCTCGCCCGCTGCGATATTAAAAGATTCATTTTCACTCGTTCATCACTGCACCTTGTTACGTCTTTCACGATCTATCTATGCGATATTCATTTCATTCGTTCTAGTTTTTTTAACTATTATTCTGATGGTTTTGTTTAAATGGGCCGCAGGTCTGAGTCCTGAATATATCGATATATTTTGTCTGCTATTTCGACGGTTTCCTTTACATGGGTCTCAGATTCGATTCTTACCAGTATCGTGTATTTTTTATTAAAAATTTTAAATAAGCTTAGTAAAGCTGCACAACCTCTGCAACCACTGTCCAATTTATTTATTAAACTTCAAAATAGTGGTTAAAACAATATAACAAGTAGCTCACTAGCAACTTTTACATAATTCGATATAAGTACTATTATGGCTTAAAAAGTATCAAATAATCTAAATGTTAACAGTTTTAATTTAACTAACTCTTTAATCAAAAATAAATTTTAAATATCACTGGAACATAAATTATTAAATCATAAATTTCACAATACGTCACCTGCACTATTACTTCCATCGGACATCGTTCAAAATAATTTATACGATGCGTCCGTTTCAAAACAATAACACAAAGCAGATATTTCGACAGTTGGCAGACGCATTAAATCTCTTGGCTAACAACACCTATACATCATTGTAATTGACACGTGCCATTGTGTCTCTAATTAGCTAACACTTTTTGATCTAGGCGCCTTTAAAACACAAATAGTTTCTATATATATTCATATCTCGATATTTTTGTCTCATAAAATATTTTATTGATAAATAGATTGCCTGATCTTGTAAGGTTTTAAATTTAATTAAGTTTAAGAAGTCGTGAACAGTAAACGTTTAAATATTGAAGAACATAATGGAATGAAGACCGAAATGTATTAAATCCTCTTATAGAAACTACAACGGTGATCAAATAATATTTATTGGTTAATAAAATGAAAATCCCGAAAATCGAGTTAGAAACGAAACAGAAATTACACAATGGCTATAAAATACTCCGAGCGCGCAAAATGCAAATGCATTGGTTACAATAATTTCCGCAGCGCTCCAAAATATACATATAGTATGTGCTTTCCCGCGTTTATCAAACTATTGTTTCGAATGAAGTGCGTTTTGAGGTTAGTTATGTATAACCTTGACAGATAATATTTTATTTCAACATATTATTGGCTAAATATGTAATATATTTAACGTAAATCAAACGCCTTTTGTTACATATTTAGACTATATTTTAGGTATTACTTAAGACAAAAACAAAATTAATAGTTATACTTTGAATAAAACTTATCAAATTATAATGTTGTAATTAATTTCGCATATATTTTTGTAAAAAACTTCATGTATAATTGGGAAACGTTCTGAAAACGAATCCCTCAGTCGAGGCGAGTTAACAAACGCTTTATACCGCGTTTACAGGAAAACGAGTCCGTCCATAACTCATCCTCTACGTATTAATGACACCCCGCTGCCTGACTTACCTTTGCGTCTGCCCAGTGTGGTGTGAGTCACTCGCGAGAGCGGTGAGATTACAAATGATTGTAATTTGTAATGTATTTAAACTTACGTGATCCATGGTTACTATTATATAAAATTACTCCTGCTTGATTGCTTGCTAAATTGCTGTACTCGCGTAAATACTAGCGAGATTTAGCGGGTTAGATTCAACCCTATTCATGAGCACAGAGTATGGCGGAATCGCGGCGTGAACAGTGCACTAGATTATTCAGACGAATAATTATATATACTATTACAAATGATGCTCATAGGCCGCTAACTATTGACAGAATTCGAAATCTAAAAACATTAAAAAGAATGTGTTTTTAGACAATATTAGTTAGATTTTAATATTCGTTTTATACAGAGTTGGTTAATAGTTTATGAACTGTTTTTTTTTTATTTTTATTAACAATTTAAAAGTACTACTTTAAAAAGTTATTATTAGACTTTTAAAACGTCAGATGTAGTTCATGTTTTCGAAAAATTTATTAATTACAATAGCATAATATTTTAAAATGAAAAAACTTATAATACAATAATTGTAGTACGCTTATAACTTACACGTAATTTTGAAAACAAAGGATTTTCATTTTTGAGACCCTAGATTTAAAGTTGTAATTCTGCCGGCAGTCATTGAAGGGTCTTCAAGCAGGTTGCTTTAGGGCACTTCATTCGTTACAATTTTTCTTTGTCACAAAGAGACGGATTTGGGTAGAATTAATTTTGCGAGGGAATTTTATTAAGTGGTTTTTAAGGTGCACTCCATTGTTGGCTGATCGTTTAGATTTATATATCACAAACATTTATGTGACGTCACATAATAGATGGAGGAAAAACTTGATGAAATTTAGGAATTATCAAAAATGCGTTGTCTAATCATAATATGGAAATGGATACGAAGTACTAAAACAAATCGGTCACGTCTATTATCAAATAATACAAGGGCTAAATTAACTAAAACTTACCAAAGAAATAAAACAGACAAACGGTAAACGAAGGCAATAATTAACAGTAGTATTTGCGATCTGCAAACAAAACTTTAGTGAATTAAGAATTGTATCGTTTTAAAATTCGCGGCGCGGTGTCGTCTCGTCTTCGAGCGCCTCAAAACCGTACCTAAATAAAATTAATTGACTATTCCGTCCGTACCTGCGCTAACGAGAGAACATGATTGGGGCTTTGTCTCCACAACATCATTTATTGTAAGAAAATATGGCTGAAATATAAGGACATTGTTCCTTTGAATATTCTTTTCATTAAAATTAAGTAATATTATAAAATATTAAGAAAGAATTATCTTAGATTTTTAAGAATACACATTTGAAATAAAACTATTTTTTACGGATTAAACTCGTGTATAATTTGGTTACATTTTACTTTTAACACGACTTTTCGAATGCTTTGCAGCAAACGTGTTCACGGGCAGACGAGATGTAAGTGTCACTTACACGTCGAGTTAAAATTAAAATCTAACCAAATCATACGCGTATTTAATCCGAAAAAAATTGTTTTATTTCATATTTAAATAGATCTTAGTTTAGTTTTGTAATAATTAAATAAATAAATTATAATACTAGCTGTTATTCGCAGTTCAACGCGAACGAACGATTTTATTTATAACCTATTATAATCTTTCTAATGAACCTATCATAATAAGACAGAATTTTTCAAACCCATCGGGTAGTTGCAAACAAACTTTTCCGCTTTATAATATTAATATAGATAACAAAATGTCAACCATTTTATTGTAATATAACCAAAATGTGTTACGTAATAATAAATTTACGTTGAGATTACGGAAAGACATTATAAATTTTAATCTACTAGATATATACTATACTAAAATATATAATACTATTGCTATTATACGGGTACGTTTGTATTTGTCTTGAATTAGCAATAGTAAATCATTTATCTGTAACACGCGACATGTGTCGATGGCGCTCAACTCAATGATATATCAAGACATACGTGATCCCGTAATCCCGGATCACCTGCGGGATTCGTTTCGTGTCCCATTCAACGAAATGTTAACACAGTGTATATATTAGTACCAATAAAGTGCATGTTTCCATGTGTTAGTATTTTTTGAATAGACGAAATAAATATATAGATATATATCGATTGTTGTTAATATATTTGCTATAGTAGTATATTTGCTTTAATATTTATTTTTGGTTATTTTAATTATAATATATAATATATTAGGTAATAGACTTTTTTTCTCTTTAATAATATTTCAGTTTGGATCACATAAAAACAAACAATTAAAAAACAAATAATACTTTTCTTGTAAGTCCCGATATCTGTGATTTGATATTGCCACGTACATATTTTTTTAATAATTACAAGGCTTGTACTTAATATGAGGTATATACTTATATTTTTTATGATACTCATTAATTAGTGGAAAATTTTATATCTTACAATCTCTTGATAATCTTATAATATTCTTGACAATAAAGCACATTTTCTATTTCGCGAAGCATTTCATCGCCTTAGGAATGCGTTGGACGACTTCGAAAGAATCATTTAACTAAAAGTACTTTGAATTGGGTGCTTAAGAAAGTTTACCTGAACTCAAAAACTTCTCAGTTTTAATGAAAAAATAATTTCAATTTGCAAAGTCACGCGGTAACTTCTCTGACATCATTACCTTGGGTGCTTCACGACACTTTCAAAGTATTCTAATTTTATGTTAAATATCGTCTACGCTTAAATATATTATAAATTATAATAATAATAACAATAAAAAATAATTTAAATATACAGCAAAAACTAATTCCTGTTTACTGTTTAACTAAATATATAGTATATATAATTAACTTAATAGATACTATCGGTTTTTTTCCGATTATTTTCGAACTTCTCAATTATGAGCTCAAATCGCGAATTCGGATTCTCGGCGTGAACAGTTGAAAACGAGTCGAGAAAAATTTACATAGTATTGATAATTATGGATCAATATAATTTTAATACAAAATTAATAAATTCATATTTATAAAAAAAAAATCAAGTAATTATTATATTTCAGCTTTATATTATAAATAATCAGACAAAAATATCTCTATATTGTGAAACATAAATGCAGAGACAAGAGACGGCTCACAGGTGCTAATCATGATAACTCTGCAACAAGTTCTCAACTTGTGACAGTTCCCGCAGCTGATAGATAACAGAGGTGGGATGTTGTTCTCTTCTTTTCCTCTTAATAACTTCATTACATATAACTTTCTCGTCGTTTTATAAATGAAATTTGAGAAAATTTGTTTGAAAATTAACATTATTAGTTACATTTGAAAGATTATTTTTCAAAGGTTTTTCTTAAATGTATTGTTATTTTAATCACCGTCAAATATAAAGCATCTGGTCGGTACCCTTTCGTATGCTATCCATTATCCACCTCCGTATAAGCTCGCTTGCGGCGTAAGTCTAAAATCGTGTTTGATCCGGTTCGGACCGCCCTGAACCGGAATAATCCGCTCCACCTGATCCGGTGCGATCCGGCCCGACTTGCGGCAGTCCGCTGTTTGCTTTAGGAACTTTGTATATTTATTTAGTTTATATAGTACACTTGTACTGTGTTTTTGTTTCAAACTTTCGACTTTAACTCTCGTTGAGGAAGTCAGACGGTTTTTGTTAACACATTACAATTTCCAATTCATTTAATGCGAAATACTTTTTAATAATAAAATGTTGGACGCTACTAAGTACATTAAGGTTTTAATGATTCCATTATTCGCGTACCTTTCAGCCCTTTACGAAGATTGCGAAGGGGTGGTTAAAAATTGCCAGGGCTTCCGAATACCTGACTAATTCATGCAAACGAATGCAAGCCAATTAATTAAGAGTAGTCCGGCTGCTTTCAGAAATCTGCTGCCGTCAGAGGAAACTGGCGGTCTCTGGATCTTCACACTGATTGAAGAACGCAGCGATTTTGTGAAGAAACTTTTTAAATATTTAAGTTATGTAGCAATCTATTGACCATATTTGAACATAGGTTTTAACATATGTGTATTATAGTATTATATATATTATTTTGTAAGTTCAAGTGTATGGTATAATTCATTAAAATATGTTTTTGGTCATCTGAACAGCCTCTAATTACACTAATTAATATCGCAGAATCTCATCACTCCGCAACGAGGTCTGGAAGATTAAGGTGTTCCATTATGAAGTTTTTTCCAAGTTTGATTTAAAGTTAATATTAAACAACGCTTTTAATATTAGCAGCAATAGTTGTATTATCTTGAATTTTTTTACATTTTTCATTTTTTTTGTTAAAAACTTATACTTAATATTTATAGCACATACAATAAAAGTATGCATTATTAAGAAAAATTAGTTTAAATAGTTGAAAGAATAGCCACAATCTCTAAATTAAAACAAAACTGAAAACGTTTAAAAATATAAGCCATTTGTTAAGAGTTTTGAAAACGGGGTTGAATTCTTTTAATTATTATTTTAGAGGAAGTTGTAAAAAATGTTATTACTTAATATATTTCAATAAATAAATGAAATAACTGTGTAACAAGTACAAATGGCTGGTGGTCCGGGGCATTAGTTTTGGAAATGAGAGTGAAATTGCGTGTTTAGAGACACACTGAAGCTACTCGGGGTCCACTGACTGCAGGCCATTTGTCAGATTCCTGTGTACTAGTGATGTACTTCAATTATCGATATAATTTAACTTTAACTACAAAATTTAACTACAAAACTAAAATACTTTAACGTACAGATGTACATAGTCTCAAAAATAAACTTTAATTGACTATTTGGAGTAAATTTATTTATGATACTTTTTTAATATACATTTTTATATTAAAAAATAATTAAAAATAATTAAAATAACAGGGAAGATTATTATGAATAAATGTTAGAATTGGGTATTTTGATTTAAAATTAACTTGATGGTTTAATACTTTCAAATCTATCGACTTTGATATCTCGTCTCTCGAGCGCATCTGCGTAAAATCAGAAATACGTGAAGTGTTCCAAGCGGAGACGGATGTTGTCCTCGGAATAGTTTTATAACTCCGAGCTCACCTCATGTGTATGAACACAATGTGAAATATTGTTCAAGTAAAATTTTTGTTAGTAAGAATATTCAGCTTGTGTTTGTTTAGAACACATTATTGTATTTTAAGGACGCAACTTTATATAGTAAATGATTATTATGAAAACTTTGACTTTCTAAAAAACTTCGTTTCTGACATTGTATCAGTTAAATGTTATGTAAAATAAGAATAAGTCAAAATTTCTACGTAAAAAAATCCCTTAATATAAAAAAAAATATTAATTTTATTAACATACAAGAGTATCTTATAAATCTACTCAAGAATATATATCTGTAGCCAATTTAAGGTATTCTTATAGGATCCTTATCTTCCGGCTATCACAACCCATCTGATAGCAGCATCCACTTCTTATCTCAGCAACCATCAGGAGCGATCCGTCTACGTCACCTTTCAGACACACCTATTTTGTTTTTACGATATTGTATCCGATAAGGGGTAAGGGTTTTGTTATTTCGTATGAATGTTTGTTTGTCTGTGTGTAATGAGAAAATTGGAAGTCGTCGTTCCATTAACCAATAGAAATTAAACAAAGAACAATGGAAAAATATAATTATAAATATTTTCAAACTCAACGAACCAGAGGAATATTTTTTAATTACTTTCTTTTTTATTATCTTTATATTTTACAAGTTGAATTGTAAACTTGAAACAAACGCGTAATAAAAATAAACACAAAGTCAAGATCTTAAGCCCACCCCAAAAACTGTCTCGAACTCACGTAAGCCATTACGTACAAACTAAACGATCACCGGACCTCATTACTGGCGTCTTACCCCCCCGGGGGTGTGGGGGAGGGGAGGGAGAGAGGTTAAGTGACTCCGAACGGAAATAAAGGTGCATGCGACTGGAGGTAATGTTAATTGAATTTCTGCAGACGCGTGGCTAGTGATGTGCTGGAATGATATCGATATACAAACTGGATTCATATATTTATTTATAGTATAAAGTTTTTAATTTTTACTGTATTTTAATCTCGTATATAATTGTTAAGAATATTTTATATTTTAGTAAACAATGGATCTGTGGGACTCACTAATTATCTTATCCTTCAAACTGAATAACAATAATATAATTTTAAGGATATTTTTAAATAATAATATTTTTTATTATATAAATGTCGTCCATCACTAAAATCGCCAAGTGATACCCCGCCACGGAAGATTAAACGTCACCAAGCGTCAGATATTACAAGTGGAGAGTGGTAACAGCACCTATTGTGTAGTTATTGTAAAAGAAATAAGGTTGATATTACAACAAATTAAACGCAAATTTAAGATGGCAAATGAACAGTCACCTGCAGAAAACAACTTTTGAATATCGCAGTGGTTTCATCTTAGAATATTTCTGGTTAAATAAAGTAGAAATTATATAATTATTATTAATTTATAGGTTACTTGGAATACTCGTGTGGTTTTGAGAAAATGCCTTTGTTTCAAATGAAACAAACAACTATTTTTCTACTTTATTTTTTGTCTAAAGGTTTCTATTTCTTTATCTTTAATATATTTTTTAAAGATTTTATTATTAAGTCTCGATTATTTAATCTTATTCTCATCTAAATCTTTGTTGGGAAAATCAATTCCAAATAGTTTACAATAAAAATCATAGCAAATGATAAAATAGTAATTAAATTTTTTTAATTAAAACATTAAAATATTTTTTTTTTATTTCTTTACTAATAGTTAAAAATAAAATCATTAGCAAATAATAAAATATTTTTATTGTTTTAAAATAGAATCATTGCAATTAATAAATAATTATTAAAAAATAAAAGTGTTACTGTTAAAATCGTTTATATAAGTGTTCAATGAACTGTTAACATGTTAGCTAAGCGAGGCTTTTACTGGTGGTCGGTAAGTGGTGATACATTACCTGGCTACCCGCACGTGCTCTCTCGCCCGCACCTACACTTAGCGAGGAGTAGCGATTGAATCAAATTGCCCTAAAAATTGCCCTGTTACGCCTGAACAACCCTTCTTAAAATAAAAATTTTAAAAAGAATCACTTCATATGTTTAAATGCAATTTGACATAAAACAGTTTTTTGTTTGAGGACATTGTTCCTATAAAAAGTATTTTGTATTTATTATTAAATATAAATTTTGCTAGGATTAGACTTGTACTAATTTTGAACTTGTTCCCTCTCTAAAATATCTAGTACACAATTAAAACACGAGGTAACTTTAAATTCTTTGAAAACCATAGTTTTAATATATTTATATATAACTTTCTTGATCCATGTATACCTACTATTATGACGGAAACGTAGCGTGAACTGGAAGGTAATTTCACCATGTCCCAAACTTATAAATTGGGACACAGAATGAGTTCTAAACTAATTGGGCAAATTCATATAATATAGACATGAGTGCAACCCGATAATTATATATAATATTATATTGATTCTCGGTGCTAAGAACATATTTGATATCACAAATACATTAAGAAAACAAGAAAATCGAATCCACCTAAGCACCTGTTTGCTGCGGTAAAAGGTGGTGTCGGGTGACCGGCGTCTCTTAAACTGTGGCAAATAAAGATATCCATTACAAAGTATATCGTTTGTAACTGCTTCTGATTTACTGATATTAAAACAATATTTTCTCGGTATTATTTTTATTTATTGAACTATTTAATTTAAATGAATAAGTATGCAAGAGGCGTTCTCAAGACTTATATTTTATATAAGCCGTGCCCGCGACGTCTTTTGCGTGCTGTATTTATTTAACGCCGGTAATAAGTTGACAAAAGTTTTTGTTTGTACAATTGACAGCGTTACTTATAAATTTAATTTATTGTGTTGAAATTCCACAAATTAAAAACAGGAGCACGTACTAATTACAATGAATTTTGAACTCAACTCTACGAAATTCAATTACTCAAAACTCTAAAGAAAATCCCAGCATTACGCTCTAAGCCTTAACTTTTTTTTATCATTAGAACTCACACATTCTTTAGTGATTAGAATAACACAGTATTGTTAAACTGTTTAATATTTCATTCCTACGTAAAAATAGCGTAGTCCTTCCAGATAGCAAAGATTAAAGATAGCAAATTTTGTGTTGAAGGGAAAGTGCGGGTGCAGTCATTTCGTTAGTTTTGAAAAAACTCAACAATAGTAAGTTTTAAAAACCCTACAGTGCCATCTAGTTTTGGACATCAAAAATAATTAATAGCACGTACATATGTTGCGTTTTTCTTTGGTAGTTTCAATCTTATATTAAAAAAATGTCAAACATAAAAATATCATAATTAAGTGATAGAACATCTTTTTTTGTATTTTTCTGTAGGAAATAGATATTTTCCTGTAAAAAAAATATCTTGAATTAATCAGGACATTCAGCTACAGTTTTGTGTAATACGTGCACAAACATACATACAAATAGACGGACAAAATCTTAACAAAATGTGTGATTTTGTATCTATATCGATTACTTATTACACCCCCTTTAAAAGTTGTAAAATATATTCAATATACAGAAACAGGTCACTTAAAGTTTTATTATATGTATAGATTATTTAAGCCAGTTGTCAAATCCATATTTTAAATGCTTTTATATTTTTATGAAGAGATTATTTTTTTGTAATGAGACATTAATGATATATGATGATAATAAATAACTATTGGTGAATTGATCGTAAAAGTTGAAGACGTGAACAGTTCACACAATTTTTACGATGTCCTCTGAGCTCATAAGCAAGGGCCTAGGATGTGTTCGAAAGTAGTGGGCTAAATACTGAAAAATTAAAGTGAATTGAGTCACATACAATAATAGAACTAACTAATAGTTATAATAAAAACTAATGATATTTTAGATAACCTTGAGTATAGATTCCCAAGCGCATGGAAAAACTAATTGTTTTTCAAATCAATTTCATCCATCACAGTCAGACGGTGATTGAGTTTTGTATTTTTTTTGGTAGTTTCGTTTTTTCTGCGTCGTTTTGCTAAAAAAAAAAGGTTATATAATTTATTTATGTTAATAAAAAAATTAAAGCTTAAGTTTAAGGGTGAAATTAACGCCATTTTGTATTAGTAGTTTGATTTATTTATTTATGTATTTTATTCTACTCTTCAAACCCTCTTCATTTATTAGCTACCCATGTTGGGTGGTCTTAACCAACTATGTACTCCATTGTTTTGTGAAGGTGGCCGGTGTAGATTTTTTTATATATTGTAATGTTTTCTACACATTAAGCCATTTGATACCTATATTACATGAGTTGTACAAAAATATGTTATCTGCCAATTTATAAGGATGGGCGTTTTGGATTGATATCATTTTTATTATATATAATTGCATTGTCATCGGAATTTTTTTATTTATTTGCACTAAACCTGCAAAGGCAAGCATAAAGCCACAGGCATTCTCTACCAGCAAGCCCATGAGTTAAACAGTAAAAAAAATGTAAGGGTGCAAAGAAAAAAAAAACAAAACAAAAATAAAAAATAACAAAAATAACAAAATAGAATAAAAAACGACAACGAGTAGAAATACATAAAATATTTAGAAAAATTAATAGTAAACTAATTTAAAATATTTAATTTAAAATTTAAGAAATTAATGTGTATTCCAAATTTCACCTCAATCTATTTAGGGTAATTAGTTTCTAGATTAATTCTCACAAACTAACAAACAGATCAAAATACATAAAAGCAAAATACATGTTTAACAATTACAATACTCACACACGTTTCCTACCTACTTTTAATATTTTTGTTTGAAGAACTACCTATTGGAAAGATATAGTTATATGTTAGAAACGAATAAAAGTCTTAGGGTGTGGACCACTATTAACTAAAACTAATGGCTACCGATAGACTTATAAGGATCAGAAATAATTACAAATTTTTAAATAAATATGTATACGGAATTTGTAAATTAAATAATTTTTTTTAATAAAATAAATATAGAACATTTTATTCTTGGATTGTTCACGCAATAAACATGAAAGCGGTCATATTTAATTCTAATAATTGCTTGCAGTTTTTAAATTAAAATTTAAAATAGATGTATGATTTCATAAGTAGTTCTATAATTGTCTGTCTCATCTATAGTAACATGTAGCGCGGTCCAGTGTAATTGGAGCCATCAGAGAGCGTCCATAAAGAGGTGAAGGGGATCGTCCGTGAAATCTACGTGGGGATGAAATTAACAGTTCCCTTTTTAGATGTATTGTTGTGTTTCGCTAAAATATGGTTACAATGATTATTTGCAAGAATTTTGATGCTTCATACTTAATACGTGATCAGTGTCTTCTTTCTTAGCAAACTATTTAAGTATAATTTTCAATTTAATAATTATCATTTTATTATTCGAATTTCAAAAGCTGTTTTAAAAACGTTTGCTTGAATTACAACAAACAGATATACTAAAGAATTATTTCCAACAATTCTTTGATAGAACATTAAAGTCCTGTACACACGCAATAAGGTAAACCTTTAAGGTTAATGCATGGGACCCTCGCTAAAAGGCTGTCGTTAAGGAGCCGCAGAGCGATTTGTAGGCTCTATTGACTGCCAATGAATGGATACCTTTATACGGGTGAACTTTGGGTTCGAGGTAATCTCAGGATTTGTACTTAAATGGTAGAACATCGATAAAAACTCGTGTATGTAAATGTGAATTAACTCTATTATCATATGCTTTAATAACACTGAAAATAGCTTCTTGAGTGATAAATAAATGTTATTTTTGTATTTAAACTTTCGTGATATTATATACAGTTATCTGGCTGTACTCATGTAAATACTTTCGGGACGTGCCTTACTACTTCCAAACTCATTCGGGGCCATTATTCATGAGGTCAAAGCAAAGCGAAACCGCGGTGTGAACTGCGTATAGCAGTTCTTTGGGCGGGCCGTGACGTTTGTGCTGGTTGAAGGGAAAATCAACTGTTGTCTTCGGAGGTTTCGTGCAGGTCTTCGTCATCCGCCATAGCAAATATTGGTTATACATTGAAGTAACTGTGTCACTTTTAATATGTTCCTAACAGTTTTTAGGGTTAAATCTACTAATACTAACGATGTTAACACTAAACCGCTATTCTTATTAAAAATGGGCTCTAACTGATTTAAATAGCTTCACGTACTTTTTAATATAATTGTTAATAAACTTCCTTGTTCAATTTCTTATTTGTAATATGAAACAAGTTGCAAGTCCATAAAGCTGGTCCCGGGCGGGCGGTGCTGAGCGCTTCACTTAATAATATTTTTCACCTTGTTTCGTTTTCCAATTTTCCGCAAGTCACTCTCCTGAGTAACGGGCCGTGTTTTGATTTAGAAATGCGCTAGTGATGATCTTTTATATTAACGATACGGATACGATGCGATTTTATTTCTATTAAAAGTTTTTATTGTGATTATGAGTCAAATATCGGATCATATAGTTCCATTTGTCTAAAAACATATTACTAATGTCATGCTTATCTTATTTCTAATAATGTATTTCATTATTGTATATTTTTTAATTTTGATAAATACAGAAGAATACAATTATCAAAACGGAGTTGAACCTGTGACTACGGGCACAGGGTGGTACCCCGGAGGTCACAGAGTGTTGATAACTGTATTATTCTTTATTTTAATTTAAATGAAAAGTCTGCAAACGTAAGTGGGATCATGTTTTCTTTCAGGTTGTAGCGTCGCTTCTTTAACGGTTTATGGTTAAGAAATAAAAATGTTAACTTAATTTATAATAAAATTCGTAACACATTTTAGTAATTATTGTTACATAAAATTTCATAATATTTTCTTTTTGTTTTATATTTCAGTTCTTATGTTGTCTTAAAGAAGGTAAATAATAGTTTTGTTTTTTCTTTTCAAAGACTGTTGTGTTAGTAAAATAGTTTTTTTTTAATTGATTGAATATGTTTGAAGTAATATTTTTTTCTTATCTTAAGTTCTTTTTAAGAATATAAATGACAATTCTAAGAAGTAATATATTTTCCAAAGCCATTGTCCATTTCCTGTCTTCGACCCCACTTGTTATAATCTAATACTCTACCCCCGTCTTTGTCCAATATTTGGCAAGACATCACCAACATTGGAAAATAATCGACTAATATCACTATATATTTGTTTATTTTTATCTTTTGATTAAAGTAAAAGGTTTTTAATATATTAAAACAAATTAAGATCCATACAGTAGCAAACATCACTGGATTTCTATTTTAACATCAAACTTTCCACAAACATTGGCACCAACATTGGTATATTGGATTGCCATAACTCATATCATAACATGCGACGTGGGGTGAAGACGCAGGTAACTTGACGGAAAATCTAATTTACCAAATTGAATTACACTGTCCACTAACTCGGATATATATTTCTCTTTCAAGTGCTTTTTTGACATGTTATTGTATGGAATACTGAAAAGAAATATTATACAGATCTAAGGTAAGCATGTAGAAAGAAAAAAGTTCATAGAAACGAAGATTAATGTAATTCCATTACAGAAAATAATATATATTTTACGGTTAGTGTCTGTCATTGTATGAGTTAAATGAATTAAATTTTGAATTAAGAGTTTTTATTTAAATTCAAGTGAACAGAGGCGTGCGGTTACACCAGTTAAAAGTAAGAACGACACGTGAGTTAGCTACAATTTATATGTAAATCAGACGCAGGACTCGATAGTCCAGGAGACCACTACAGTTTTGTATTATTAGAAAATTAGAAAATTATTAATTATTAATAGTTATTTTAATCAGTGGAAAAAACAGAAAATTGCATTTTATTTGCTGTAAATATAATAAAAATAATAACAGTCTTTAAGTTTTGCAAGTATTTCTTTAAATTTTTTTAAAAAAAAAGACAATTTCTCTGTTTCTGTGTGTGAAGAATATCTCTCTGAGCCAGTAGTAGCTTTGCTTACAAAAAAAACTTATAATCAATAAAAATCATATTCATAAACCATAACAAAATTGTTTTAAACAAAAATATTTTTTTATTCATTAAAAAGCTTCGTCTACTCACTGACAGCTCCTGGTGTTCAAATGCGGGTCTCGTCAGTCTCCCGAGACGAATCTAATTGCATTTTCGCTGAGGTGAGCTTTGTACACTTCACTTACTTTTTACTGCCATCTGCGCCAGATAATCACATAATGTCCCTCGTCTACGACCTTTCAGTTATCTTTACAAACGCTTTGGGAGTCTTGTGTAGAGAAATTAATATGTTCTGAGATAATACAGAGTTTAAATAAATTAATAAATTTTATAATACAGTTATAGGTATCTGTACTTTTCTAAAATTTTAATAATATACTACAATATTAAGAATATCTAATATAAATAAAACTATCTCTGTCTTCTCGTGAATATCGAATTGTATAATTCATCCAAGTTGTATTCACTAATAATTTAATACTAATAACTTGAACAAAATAAAACTTTTAAGTAAAGAAACCTCATTTTTATTACATACAGAAGTGATATTGATTTGAAGTGGAAAAAGAAATAAATAAATACAATCTTTATAATGTGTAACTTTTACCTTAGATATTTAAACTTCTTTACAATTAAGCTTCTATTTTGCGTATTAAGGCTGCTATCCGTTCTAAAACTCTGTCTATGGTTTGGTAATACTATATTAGTTAAACGAATTCAGATTTTTATTTTGTGTTATTATTATTTTATTGATTGCACAAATTACAAAATGTTGCACAAAAGCAAGGTTTATACTGAGTAAGACTTCTCTGCTAGTCAACCTTACGAAGTACAGAAGAAAACCCTTGTAGATATATATACATAAAAAGTATTAATATACATTATAATATATGTATATAAATTTTAATATGTGTTTGACCACAGCAATTCTTATAGAAATATATATTACTAACTGTTACTGGCGTTCCCACCCGCGGATGAACGAAATCGTTTACTACTACGAGCACGAACCAGACCTCAATTTTGACTCGCTACGCTCACAAAATCTCGGTATGTATCATTATTATATTTTATGTATTTTCATATCATAATTAGAATGAATAAATATTAATATAAATGTGTAGATTAACAATATTAGAACCAAATATTAGTAATTATAACGGTCATAGCTGAACTAACTGAAACAAAAAGTGTTTTACTACAGGACACGGGATTGGAGGATTATACGACTAAGCGAATAGTTTCACTGACACATGTCACCTGGTATTAGTGAGACAAGGGACGCTATGATGGGATTCAATATAGTAACTCTTACACAGTATCTGTGCGTGTGTGCGTTTGCGTGTGTGTATATGTGAGTGTGTGTATGTGTGTGTAATGTAATGTAACCTTCTATTCTCTGACTATGAATATTTGCTTCTCATTTAAATTAGAATTTTTACTAATATTAGTTTTATTGGTCAATAAATAATTTAAAAATTTGTATTATATTCTACTGTTAGTTTTCTTAACTTTTTATTATACTAAACTCATTTTTCATAAAAAAATATACATATTATAATATGTTATTACAGTTCAATAAAATTATATGATACAGTTTATAAAAATAATTAAATAACATTAGTGTAGCGTAAACCTAGTAGGTTGTGATAATGGTCCGTCTCTAGTGTTGGTGAAAACTTGTAATTTGACCTCGTAAGTGATGTTTAAGCCGAGGTTTCCTTGTGTGTATGTCCTAGTGTCAGCGCCCTCTATAACCTGCGTGGAGTTCTTAAAGTGGGTCTTTTGCAAACGTAATTTCTGAAACAAATATTGAGAAACGTTATGAAATGAAACATTAACAAAACTAAAGTATAAGCTTTTCACTTACCCTTCTTCGAGGAGTTTCCACAATCCTTATTACTTCTCCATCCACTTCTTTGTATTGTATTCTTGGTACGTACGGTGTTTCCCACACGTGGACCTGTTGGCAATCGAATCATAAATTTCAGAATTGACTTTGATTTTATACCCATAAGTGATGCAAAGTTCCTCTTTCTTGTTTAGATTTTTGACAAATTAAAATTTTACTGAATTTTTTCATTCTCTGAGCATTGACGTCATTGAAGTAAATTTTGGTACAATGAAATTATGGATTAAAGAATAATACGACTAAGTGTGAAGTACATCTCTTATGGTAAAAGAGCCTTTTAAACGTAATCATTAGATTTTTTCGTAACTTACCTTATACCCGAGAACCGGTTCGTCTTTCAATCCACTGTTCACAATATTCCAGTAGACAGTAAAATGTAAGGGTTCGTGGAAGGATGCGCTGCGAATACGTGGAGAAGGTAATTCTTTCAATTCACTTGATGATATCTGACCTTGGATGATGGCGAGAAGGACGATGATGACTAACATTTTGTATGACTGAAAAAAAAATATTTTAGTTTACAATATAAGTAGAACAAAAATTTCGTTGCGCCAAATAAAAACCCTCCAGTCGTCTTGTTGACTGTTTTAACTATACCACTATGACTGACGATAATTATAGGGCTCTATATAATATATGTGTATACATATATAATTTTTTTTGTATATGTTCTTCCTTATTGTATATGTATGTACAAACATCAATTCACTCACACAGACAAGTGAATGAAGTGATGTTTAGACCTCGCTCACGGCTATTCATAACAAGTTTTGTTATGTTTTATTTTTTATAATTAGACACAACTTTTTTGTAATATTATTTTTTGTCTTACGTTCGGTATGTCATTCAAATTGAAAAGTTCAAGTTCAAGAATACAACATACATACTGTCTGCGATATTGATTTTATGGTTAGACTCAAAGCAAAGTGTACAATCAACTAAAGATTTCCTTATAAATTTAGCATTAAATGAAATATTCTGCGTAATATTTATATAGCTAAATTAAAATAATTGAAATTATTTTTTTGTTTATCTCCGTTAAGTTGATTTAAATATAAAGCATATAAAGAATGTACAGTATATATAGTATTTTCTTAAATTTTATAAATTAATTAAACTTGCATATAATTTAATTACATTTTTATTTTAACTCGACGTTTCGAATGCTCTGCAACAATCATGTTCACTAGTAGACGAGATTGAAGTCGTCTTACAAATTTATAGGCGAGTTTAATCTGTCAAAAATAGTTTTATTACAAAATGCTTATATACGAAATTTAAATTAAAATATTTTTTATATAACTTACTCTTTTTCGAGAACTTTCTAGTATTCGAAATGATTCTTCGTAGACTTCATTGAAAAGTGATCCGGGTATTCTCTGTATTGTCTAAAATTTATTATTGTTAAAATATTATTTTATTATTATATATATTTTAGCAAATCCATTTATTGCTTTGATGAAGGTAATTAAAACTATTGCAAATATAGCATATATTAAAACATTAAAAATTCTACAATAAAATTTGATACTATTTACTATTTACCTTTTCTTAAAAAAACAAAAAACTAGGTAAATATTTGGAAAAAAAAGATTACTTAATATATATATTGTTTTCAGTATTGATCACTTTTTTCTGACAATATGTTCCAAGTGATGTGAATTCGAACGAACGAAACGAACTCAATTGCATAATAAGGTCGTGAGAAAATGGAGATAAAAAAAATAAATGTTCTTATTATTTTTGTAATTTAAAATATTAATTAATATTTTATTTTTCAATGACGATATTAATCAAGCATGATTTAATTAAATTTAAAGCTTTAGTAAATTATTAATATTTAATAAACTCTATGTGGTAAATGTACCTATAAAAATAAATCGTAAACAAACCTTGTTATGAAAACCTAGGTTATTTTTGTAGTGTCTGTCAACAGCTGGCCAGCTGGTACAGGATTCGGTCATCGTTTTGTAAATTGTGTGAACTGGGAATATCTTTTAACTCAATGCCATTTTAGCATTTGATCAAAGTAAGGATTACTGTTACGTCTAAAATTATATTTTAGAACTAGACCAAGTCTCTAAAAGATATTTTGCAACAAAAAAAACAGCTAATCAATGATTTAAATAATTAGTTTTGAAATATATACTGCTTGTAATAACACATCACCGCTCCTGCCAACAGATACTTGGCAACGTTATCAACTTTACTACTTTTTTTTATTAAAGATCATGTTTATATACCAAACTTTAGATTTTTTTGGAACCTGTATCGACATTTATATTCCTTGTTATTATGTTATGTTTGTTTTTTTATAATACTAGCTTTTAATCGCGGTTCCACCTGACAAACAATAGGTTTGATGACAGCTCAAGACCTGCGCAAGCGTTGTGTTTATCAGCAATTTTATTTTAATGAGAAGAAATGTCTTCGTCGTGCTGCGGAAAGTTTCACAAATGTTCAATGTGGGAATCGAACTCACGACCTTAGGTTCAGCTAACCACTAGACCAAACGGCCGTCTAAGATTAGTATGACATAGATCAGGGAAGGCCAACCTATCAATCGCGATCGACCAGTCGATTGCAGCCCCTAGGTTCTCGATCTCGGGCAAGGAAAAAATTACCGGTACCTACCTATTCCTGCCCAAAAACTACGAAAACTATTGGAGTATAGTTAAAAAATTCCTAGGCGGTAAATCGCAAAGAATTTGAAAATTAGTATATAGACAAATAAGAGACATTATAAAATCGATCCGTTCTTGAGTTTATTTGTTACAAACCTACAATCTTCCATTATAATATTAGTATAGATGATTTACACTTTTTTATACTAACCTGCATCCTTAACGTTACTCATGCACTTGAAATATATGATTAAATTTACGATAAAAACAAATTAATACACACAAACACTTTGTATGTATGTATTACTAAAAAAATAAAAAGTCTGACTACACGAGTCCGACTCTTTTATTATTATTTACTTGTTTTAAAGTACTTTTTGATCTCCGTATTAGGTTTTAAAAATATATTTCGCAAAACATTCAACAATGTTATGGTTATTTTTTTATTCTTGATATTTTCAATATAATTTATTCAAAAAAAAAACGCATGTATGCAGCCAATAATGTCAACTGATGTATAAACAAAGTTAAATTCTAATTTCGTCGTATAAATCACGAGGTCCGTTTATCGGGCAAATTAAACATTATTCTTTTCAATCGGCATTCCTCAGCTTGGGGACTTTTTATTGGAATTTTTGCGTATCCTGTACGTGCCAATAAATACGGATGCTAACCGTTTGAAACGCTCAGACCCTACCATTTAGTTCCTTTATGTCAATCGCACACACACACGCGCATTGTTCTGCACACATGTAAATGATGCAAATCGCAAACATGGAATACGCAAATCTACGTGTATTCTATTTACTGTTGCTTTTGTACAGCTTGTGAGTAGTTTTGATACTAAATTTATTTAAAATTATTACGTTAAAAAATTTATTACAAGTATTTAAAAAGCCACTACTTAGCTAGACTTAATTTTTATTCTAATTATAATAAAACTTTTATAGTTGTCAAAATTATATAGTTAGTGCAATTTTAGGCCTGTAAAGTCAAAGCGCTCAAGAGTTAGAAAAAAATATATATATATTTGAGAACTTGTGAGGTATAAACAAATCTCAAAACGCCTCGGTCCCGCTACTCACTAGATCGCAGAATTGTTCCTTTAACACGACACAAGCGAATAACAAAATAAGATTCAATACAAAGCGTAAAAGAGAACGCATTGATTTGCAAGAATTTTTATTAGGTGTTACCTCACAGGGTGGATTGCTTTTTATTGCTTCACTGCACTAAATTGTCTTGAAAATATGGTAATATTTTTGAAAGAGAAATACAGTTAGAGAGAGAGGGATATATTGTATTTAACAACTTTTTCTTCTAACTTTTATTACTGCATCTTTTACTTTTGTGATAAAATTATTATACACTTTGAATAAATTTTTTGTTCATAAAAAGTTTCATTGATATTATTTATATTTAAATAATTAAGAGTTATAATATCAATTGTTCTTGTCATACAAAAAAATCTTTAGATACTTTTAAGAGTAGCACATATTTTAACTATTCAATTTAACTTTGACGTTTTTTAATGAAACCATACTTATTTTAACTGCTTATTTTAAACTCATCTTGTTTAAGTAAGATTGAACAGTAGAAACTACCTGACCTGGTGACTATTTTCATTTTGTCGTGAACGTAATTGCTGCAAAGCATTTCAAAATTAGTGTTTTTTAATAACAAGTTATAATTCCTAATATTCCTAGTTGAAACATAGAAGTATTGTAGTTGATTTTGATTCTGAGATAAAATATTATGCGCTTAGCTTTTGTATGTCACGAGATTTAGTTTTGTAGTTTAATTTAATAAATAACCTATAATTATTAAATTTAAAAAGACTTACATTTAATGCAAAAAAAAAAACTTATAAGTAATAAAATTTTAAACAAACCTTAGTTACTGTATATAAAAAATCTAGAAAAGTACAAATAATGGCATTTTTAGTTTTGGCAACTGTTTACTAATTTTATTTGGTCAAAATAATTTATTTTATCTGTTATACATAAATATACTGTATAATTCCACATTAATAAATATTACAAACCTTACAATTCCTATCTCAATTTAAATTGAAAATTAAAAGTAAAGTCGTAAGATTGTAGGGCGTGTTTACACGACGGAAGGTACAGATTTGTAAGGATGTAAATCAAACTGAATGTTTTATTAAACACTCAGTTGCTGGGTATTCAAATTAAGTGGCGGCAATGATACGTTAGTGTGGCATAGGCTTTTATGTTTTAAATAAACTTATAACAATAACACGAATAATATGTATTAGTTTATAATATAATTTTAGAATGTAAATAACTCGTAAATCATAAAATGAAAGATATCTATCTTAAATAACGACAATTTTCAAAATTGGGAGGGAATTCTCAGCTAACGCACATGCGTATTGTGTAATCTTTATTTACAAAGTTATAGGTATATGAGTCGGAGCAAAAAACAAGTTCTCTCCATATTATTATAGCAAGGAAGATTTCCACCTCTGCGTTCCTCGAAATATTTACCCGCTACTTTCTGTAAATATTCTCGGAACATCGCGAATATAACTCGTACAAGAAAATTAGCTTGTTTAATTACCTCGTGTGTACCTCCCTTTAGCGAGTTTTACTTATCGTTGTTTAAAGTTCGCAGAGTCAATTCATTAATATGCTCTTTTATTGTTACACATATTAAATGATTTTTTTAAATTATCTTATTATTGAAAGACATCTAGATTTGTTGATATGAATGGTAATACTGATAATAAATATGTCCTGTCCAAAAACTTCATCTTCAAGAAATAATATATATATATATAAGTTTATTATGTAATATAATAGTAATCACGGATCACGAAATATATGTAAAACATATATTCATTTCATAAATAGTTTTTTTTTATCATTTTATTAATTTATATATTATCTGATAGCAAAAGCAGTAAATAATGCAAAAATTAATTTAATATTTATTATACAAAGTCATTAATAAGAAATACCAGGCGAGCAGAAGTCGACCGAAGCAAACTTCGTATCTTGCTTCCGCTAACTACCAAAGATGGTAATGAAGCGCACTCACCTTTCAGTATCCATCTCGCTCACACTGAAGTAATTTGCATAACGTTATCCCTCTCGATACTGCTGTCAACGCCACAACGGCCGATGCAGACGGTGACAAGAAATTAATTAGGGGAAGCCGGGAAAATAATGGTCCGGCGTGATTTTTAAATGAAATTTATTTTCTTCACTTCATTTATTTCTCGGCTACATGACACTTTGGAAATTATTAGAGTTTAGAGCTTTCGTTAATAAGCAGATTGAAAAAGATTAAAATTTATTTGAAAATCACAAAGAAATTGTAAGGAAAGGACACAATTTAGTAAACATTGTCATAATATTTAAAGTGTCATTTATCATCTAACCCGGATATGTTGAAATGTTTGAAGTTCTTTGAAAAACACCAAAAATCGTGTTAGCGGGCCGTCAAAGTGGTGACATGTATCAATTTTTCTAACTTTTCTAGCAAAATTTTACGTGCTATGTTCTTGACTCTTATCACATTGCTTTAGAGTTTGGTTTTCAATAACTCTTCAAATTTGGGAACTTCAGATTATATTTTGGTGACGCTGACGAGAAAGAGCTTAATGTTTGCTATAACGTTCTTAAGAAGTTATTAACATTTTAAAGATATCTTTAATTACTAGATACTACGTAACTTACGTTCAATATATATTTTATGTAACAAAAATACCGAACAATATCAGTCCCTCAGTATAAAGCTTATAAACACATAGACAGATAACATTATTTTCATATTAATAGTTATAAATTATTGTTCGAGAAGCGTGTTTACATAAATCCTTTGCTTTTACATTTGTAACGGTTTTTAATACGTTTTCTAGAAAAAAAAACCCAAATTACAATAATACGATGAAATTTTAATGAGTATAGCCATTGTTATAATAATGAAACGATAAGCATCGATAAAATCAGTTCATTTAGATTTCATCGGTCCACTAGTAGCAAATTTTAATAAATATTTCATTGAAATATGAGCTGTATTGATTACAAATATAGGTCATATTAGCTTGTCGTATTTGATAATCACCACAAATACTGAATACATAATGTGAAATGGCAATCAGTTTTGTAATAGATATAATTATCATATAATAGTGTTCAAGCACGACATGTTTTGTTTTTGAAAAGCCTCTAAACATTATATTGCTCTTGATCATTTCGAGTCTAGTGTTAGTTGTTTGAATTTGATTGAAATTAAAATATAAAGATGTTACCAACACGTTCCTTTAAAACCAAATTCATTCAGAAAGATTTGAATCGATTTGGACTTATTAAGATGAATAAAAAAAAGCCGAAGACAAAGAATAAAGCCGTAAGCCATTTTATCCTGTTTTTAAAAACTTCTTCCATCCATGGTTTAAATCATTTAGTCGCTATTGGCAGACACCCGTGCGAAATGTAAGTTAGAGAAAAAATCTTGGCTATTTCATAATATTATATTGTTTTACAATGAATATGTAATGTGCTTTAAATCTTCTAGTTTCCTTTGGTTATCCATGGTGGTCTTCTCTGTCTTTGGTACATTCTTCCTATCAGGAACAACCTGGTTGCGATATCAGTCGTCACCAACAGTAGTCTCTATGGATAGGGACATGTTCGCCTGGAATACCACATTCCCATGTGTCACCCTCTGCCCTGATAAAAAGTTGGACACTGTAAAACTTACAAATTACATAAGGTATTGTAATTATTCGACATAAAATATTCTTTATCTATTGGGTTCTATATTATTTTTCAATAATCTCGAATTGTTAAAATAGATCATCAAATGTAACAAATCCTGAGGAACTTCGAGAGTTCCTCAAAGCACTTGCAAATGCGAATTTTGAGAACTTCAATACATTGCCAAATTATACTGATATTCCTCCCGAGCGGTATCTGGATATCATTTTGAGATTAAGTCCTGAATTCACGCCTACTTTGACTATCGGAGCCACTGGTATCAATCTTGAAGTTGTTCCAACTATCACGGAGATGGGACTCTGTTATGCAATTAATTCTAAGGTCGCTATTTACAATTCTCCCCAGTGAGTTTTTTTTTCTTATTAATACAGCTTATTCTTATATATTCCAGTATGTTATCCAAGCTTCTCTTTATTTTAGGTACAGGGCTGCAAATAGATGGGATATAATAGAATCAAAAAATTCAACATTTTTTGTTCACCCTTTGGATGGAGAAGTTTTTGCCCAACTAATTAATATTACCACACCTTATAAAGTAAATATAAGGATATTTATTACTCACTCTTAAATATATAGAGATAGTACGTTGTTACTGTTATTTGTGTCTATCTAAGGTTTACATCCACGGTCCTCTGGAGGTTCCGGATATTTCCGCAAAATACCATCACTCTGAGGAGAATTACTACATGAAAATATATGTCACAGCTCTGACAGTCTACACGTCTCCTGATGCGGCTAAGTAACTCTACTATTTTTTTCGTTGATTTAAATCCAAGACAATTAATTTTTAATGTATGTTTGTATGTTTGAAAACCTGTAGTTTTATATTATATATACCATATTTAATTGCTTAAAGGCTTAGTGTGGGTCAGCGTCGATGTCGTTTTCCACACGAGAACTCCTTGAAGCACAACGCTGTGTACACTTATAACATGTGTCGCATGGAGTGTCGGTTGCATCTGTGTCTCAAGTACTGTAATTGTATACCATTCTTTTACAGAAGCGGTTGGTTTCTTTTCTTAATTTAATTATAAAAAGTTTTAGATTAGTCATCCATTAATTTTGATTTTAGTAAGTACCGAATATGCATTGATATTACTTTCAGGCAAAGAAAAAATATGTGATGTCAAAGGCATGCAATGTCTAGCGAAATATAAAGGTTAGTCTTATGAGTTCTATAAAAAAATTAATTGAAAAAATTCATATTGTTTTACTTTAAATAATAATAATACTTTCAGAAGATCTTTTTAAACTTAGAAAAAAAGACGGAAAGAAAGTACATTGCGAGTGTTTCCCAATATGCGATGACGTCAATTACATCATACAGTCATATGTGAGTTCGTATAAAATATAATGTATATGTATATGTATATGTATATGTATATGTATATGTATATGTATATGTATATGTATATGTATATGTATATGTATATGTATATGTATATGTATATGTATATGTATATGTATATGTATATGTATATGTATATGTATATGTATATGTATATGTATATGTATATGTATATGTATATGTATATGTATATGTATATGTATATGTATATGTATATGTATATGTATATGTATATGTATATGTATATGTATATGTATATGTATATGTATATGTATATGTATATGTATATGTATATGTATATGTATATGTATATGTATATGTATATGTATATGTATATGTATATGTATATGTATATGTATATGTATATGTATATGTATATGTATATGTATATGTATATGTATATGTATATGTATATGTATATGTATATGTATATGTATATGTATATGTATATGGATATGTATATGTATATGTATATGTATATGTATATGTATATGTATATGTATATGTATATGTATATGTATATGTATATGTATATGTATATGTATATGTATATGTATATGTATATGTATATGTATATGTATATGTATATGTATATGTATATGTATATGTATATGTATATGTATATGTATATGTATATGTATATGTATATGTACACTATCTTAGCGATTTGCATATTATTATTACAATTATATGCATATTTCTAAGCTATATATGTATGCATATTCTAAGCGACTATTTCCCAACGACTATTTGCAGGCTTTACAGGAGTGGTTCCTCGGTACGTACTTTCAGTGGGGGATCGTCACGTACCCCAGGATGAGGTACAGACGAGACATCATATTTGGATTTACAGATGTGCTTGGTAATTAAAGTATATAATAAATTTGACATTAATTTTTACTATTAAAGAAATTCAGTTCAAATTATTATTGCAAAATAATTTATTATAAAAATATATTTTATTCTTTAAGTTTTTTTTAATCTAGTAGCTATAATGGCTTATCTGGTGGTGATAGGTGGTATGATTCTCATGAATTACTAAAAATATGATATATACATTTGACGGTGGCTCGTATGGCATATCTCAATTGGACTATCGTGCCGTAAAGTAGTTAGCTATATATTAGCATTTATATTTGCAAAGGTCGATAGCCAAGGGCATCACTTAACATGCAGTTAACCGTCTCTACGTTTGCTATTTTTTCGCATAAAAAATAAAAAGTTAGGGATAAAAAAACATAATAAGGAACAAATTAAAGCGTTGAAATAAGGCATCCTCATAGGCATAACTCATTACTCAATATGACAATTATATTAGAAATATTAATTTAATACAAATAAACAAAAAAATTGTAGGAAACGTGTGGATACGGTCGGAAAGTTTTTAAATCTTATACTCACGACTACACGATCCGGAACAAAAAAGTATTAGTATTTAAAACAAATGCGGTTTAAAAAATGCGGTTTTGTTCTAGTATTAATACTAAAGTGCAAAGTCATAAAATATACTATATCTGCAATAAATTGTTTTAATGACTTCAGTGAAAGTAATCATGAAATTTAATGAAAAAAATACAAAAATTATAATAAAATTCATTTTTCTTAATTAATTCATAATATGTGATTGGGCTTGCACCGCTTGTGTTTGTATTTGGTAATCAAACAATATTACAATCGTATATAATGTTTTTTTTATTAACTAGAATTATACTATTCTGATATACATCGGTAATAAACTATATCACCTGAAAGTATGTATTAAAGTACAAAACTTAAGTGTGTATGTGTGTGTTTTTGGTATGTGAGTAGGATTACATTAAAATATATAACAATTATGCTATGATATGTATAATACACAGTAGAGAAATTTAACTATCTATTTTTTATTGCATTGAAAACTGCTTTAGTCTTATTAAAAAGTACAATTTAATTATATAAATTATTAATTTTAATTAATAAAAATTCATAGTGGCTGTTGGCGGCATGGCGGGTCTCTTCCTTGGATGCAGTGTGCTCAGTTTTATGGAGATTGTGTATTTTCTATTACTATTTTGTAAATCCTTGAAGTCATCTTAAAGTTGTATTGTCTTATTGAAGATATTAATGAAGATTCCTTCAATACTGGTCATGGTGAATATTATATTGAATTAATAAACGGTTAAACGACATTGTTTGATTCTTTAAATATATGTTATATGTATATATATATATATATATATATATATATATATATATATATATAAAACATATTTTTTATTGTTTCCTATTATGTCCGCTATGAGTATGATTGTATCTCTCCTTACTGCGCATAATGATATCGATGGATAAGCTTATTAGATAAAAACTATTATAATATTTTCTATGAATATAATATTAAAAGTCGTTTCTTTGTCTTGTCATTGTCTACAATTGTTTTAATGAGGTTAAAGTTACAGGTAAATTAAATTAAGGGCCCAGTCGACTGCCATCGGTCCATATTAACACCTCATAAATTCAACCCTTAAACACTTCTCTAATAATTAAGATCTTGGGACCCTTTTGGCCAATTTGGAATTGCGGTATTACATAGACCTCTGTGGTAGCCGAGATCAACTAGATAAAGTGATTAAATTATACCTCAGGTAACATCATGATATTAATTGTTGTGTAATAAATTATTCTCTCATAATTTAAAAACGAAATAATATTATTTTATTATAATTGAGTTATAATTTCTTAATGTATTCGGAAATATTAAAAGTATCACTTTACAGTTTTCTGTGCAAATAGTTTTCTTAAGTCTATTTGTAGTTATTATCTTATCATAGCGGAACATACCTTTGCTGTGAGCTCGTTAGGTTATCTGTAGTCGCCAAGACGTCGTACGTCGTCATAAACGACTTATTGTGTGGCTACACTGAGAGCGGAAAATATGGATTTGTTGTCATTTATATTTTCACAAACTACTCATTTCTATGATATATATATATATATATATATATATATATATATATATATATATACGGCTGTACTATGATGCGATGCGATTCCGCCATGCTCTGGCTTCATGAAAAAGGAAAAAAGTTTCAACAATATGCTATAGTGTAGTGTGTAGTCCCGGTCGTATTTATATGAGTACACCCGGATAATTATATATAATTATTATCATGGATCACATAAGTTTAAATATAAAAATTACTTAATTCTAGTATATTTTGTTAATTTATCTTGTCAATATTTTCTACTTTATTATAGAAACACTTTTATTGGCATGGGATTACTTATATACAAAACTATTAAAGAATAAAATTAAATATAATTAAATCCATGGGTCTATTTTTTCTTTTGGATATTTTTCTACTCTTTTACCTATCTACCTGTATCTTGTTATAAATTTTTATTTCAAGGACTAATGTCAAAGATATTTTAATAATAAATTCCGCTTATGAATCACTCGTACCGCACCCCATTTTGAATATTCGACAGTATGGGACGCAAAGGGAAATGTTAAAGATTATTGTTTGGAGTTAGCGAGGTGTAATTAATTCAAGGACCTGCGTCTTACTGTTTCTTGAAGTAGTGAATATATTAAATTTGCCATCTATCGATAATTTTTTTATCGATTTATTAAATACATAAATAATTAAACCTAACAACTATATTCAAAGTGTCAATAACAATTACTTTATTTTCATATCAGAAAATATTAAATTTAATGTAAAGACAAAAGGTTCCAAATATTAAAATTAAAAATATATCGATATTTAAAAAATATATCGATATTGTTACATCACTACGCAATAGCGTTTATTAAGTGTATATGTTAAGATTTTAATTGCGGGCATCAAGTGGCTTTTGTGAAACGAGGGTTCGTTGTTTTATCTGCGTCTCTATGCAAAGCGAATTTATATGTTGTATTGTCAAGTATAACTGTTTATTACATCATGAAATATATTATATGTATAACAAAAAGTATTAATAAAATTGCATTCTTAATGCTTATGTAATTACAGAAGTACTAAGAAGATCGAATTATTGTGAAAATGTTTTTTAAACATCATTTGATGGAGAAATGAAACTATTACTTTAAAAATATTGACTTTCAAGATAATAATAATAAAAATATTAAACTTAGTAAATAATGTACAAAAATAAAACTCCTGGTATCATCAACACTCCATACCATTAATAATAACAAAAAGCCATAAAAGTGGTACTTCATACACCTTGGTACCCCATTTACCCTCACCTTAAAGATTGCCAGATACAAAAAATAACATGATTTATGTGAAGTTTCCCCGATAAATAGTTGTCTTAGAGGCCATGGGGCGGGATCCACTCATTTTTCCATGGTATAGCGTTTTGCTGATAAAGGAATGACGAATGGAATGGGGTCTATTTTATGATCATGTGAGTGCCGTATTTATGATGTGGGTACAAAAAATATATAACTTTATAAAACATCTTTAGCTAGACTGTGGTGTTTTTATACATTTTTATATTATATCTCTAAGCATCCTGGAATCGCGGCGTGAACTGTTGAATGCATGGCAGTTCATGCAACCATTCCGCCATGCTTAAAGCTGATGAATAAGGAACCCGCACGGGTTCGAATCCAGTTAAGTGAATTCTGATAAAATTAATGTGAAAACAGCCGGATAATTTTAAATATAATAGTAATCATGAATAAAGAAAGTTTAAATACAAAAAAAAACTTTTAATTAAAATTGACAATAATTGACTGAAATAAATAATAATATATAAACGATTTAGGTAATTTTGTTATTTTTTTATTTTTATTTTTTATTTAATAATAATAATTTATTTCAACTTCAAACTGTCATACATATTAACAAAGTAGAAGTCTTCTTTTAAGAATAATATAATTATTCCTGTGCCAGAAGACTCCGATGTTCCATAACAATATAATTATAACAAAATAAATTAATTCTTAAATTAAATATTACACATTTAAATTTGTATAGTAATTACGCTGATGTTACTGGTTCATATATAAATACAGATCAAATTACAACATTTCAATACAGATGAAGGCTTCTCGTTAAAAAGTTGTGCGGTTGAAGCCGCGCCTGCGAGCGACTGACAAAGGAGAGGTGAGACCCCTTATAGAAGGTGGTTATAATTTATAGATATTATTAATTAATAATTGATGTATTATACATTTTTTAAATGTTATCTATTTGTTTACATAGAATAAAACTATATTAGCATATTAAAATATATAAACTATTTTACCTTTTTAACTTGGTGTTCACTGAAAAGCGATTTTTAATCTGTAAGCCTATAAAATAGTTTTATTAAAATGTGTAGTACTCCTGAATGTCTTAGAACATTCTGTGTAAGCACAATTATGCTGTTTTTCTTCTTACTCGTCAGATTTTAGTTAATTCATATTGAACGGGTATATCATTTGTTTGTTATAAATGATAATAATAATTGAATATTTTTTTTGTTTTTAAACCTTAATTAAAAAAAAACATTTTTTTTGAATTTGATTTTTTTTGTTTTGTGTTTTTACATATGTATGTAAAATTAATAATTATGTATTTATAAAAATGTGTTTAAATAGATAGATATAAAAATGTAAAATTAAACACCCTGTACCATACGATAGGTAAGCCTAAGTAAGCGTGTTTTGTCTCATCTAAATCTTTGTCCGCGAACTTCAAGTCACGTGCTACATCAAACGTCGCGCGCTTTTGTTACGTTTTAACTAATGACTTACCCCATTTAAGTTGAAGGGGAGTATTTGAACTATGTAGTACTTTGGGGATATATAAGGCGGAATGAAAATTAATACAATGTATTGTGGGGGCTCAGCTACCAGCTTATTGAAAACCATAAACATAAGTAGTTATTGATGTCAAAACAGATCTCATTTAATTGGTTTTTACTGATTGAGTTATACAACATTGTGACAACCATACTCTTGGGAGCTAAGGTAATTCTCATATAAAATTAATTTTCATAATAATTGTTTCTAAAATAATTTATTGGGGTATTAATAAGTAGGCATTACATATATTATAATATTTTTTCTCGTTTAGATGTACACGTGAGTTTTCTTTAGTTTCCACTGTCTGCAACAAACACACTAGAAAATAAATTTATTATAATTAATTTAGTGAAAACATTTATATTTATAAATTTTTTATTTTTATTTTTTTAGATATAATTTTATAAATTTCTTAAGTATTGTCTACGTCAATTTTGGAGCGACGTTATCTCAACGAGAATCTTTAAATTTAAAGATGTTTTTATCATCTTTTCGGATATCATAATTTAAGTGTCTCTGAAAATTTTGTTGATCTATTAAATAATTCTTGATGATGATGCAAGCAGTTAATACTATATAAAAAATAAATATTAGTATCGCGTTTTTCATCAAGACTTCTTATGTTTATAATAGCAATAACAATATTTTTTATTGAGCGCAGCGAGCAGGGCGAGGGAAGCTCTCTATGAAAGTCTTTTCTGTATCCTTAGTGAAAGCATCAATCAAAAACGGTAAAACTAAAATCCCATAGACTTAAAAAAAATAAATATTAAAAAAAATAATAATAATTAAATTAATTAATTAATTCGCTCGAAAATTTGGCTTTATAATAAAATGCGCGTGCCGATTTTTTTTGGCCAGTTTTTGGATTTTTTAAAAATATTTTTTTAACCTTTTTTTTTAACTTGAAAAATAGTTGAGGACAGAATGCATTAACGTGTTGTAATTACAAATTCGGTGCTGTTTGCACCTCGCTTCGCTGAGTATGCTAACACATATCGAGATTTAGCGAGCCTGCAAGTCAAAATTGAGGACTGGTTCGCGCTCCTAGTATTAGCTTCTCATCACAGTCGGCCTTTTAAGGATAAATAAACATGAAAATAGAATTTATTTCCTTAACATCATTAACTGTTACTCAATACAACTTTAAAAAAACACTACATTACTATTTAAATTCATCAGGACGCTTCACTTACTTAAACGATTCATATATTACGGTGCAGGAAGGAACGAATTATTAAATATATTAGGGTCTTTTTTTTTGTTCCGATTAAATTATTGTATATTTAAACAGTTTTAAATATAAAATTTTATAAATAAATGATTTTTAAGCAAAACACGATTCTTGCAGCAAAATATAAATAAAACCAACTAAATTAAAAAACGAATGCGAAAATGTTATGAAATTGATTCTGTGTATGGGTTACTGAAATGAATTGACAGACTGAAGGTATCTATCCACTGTAATGTTACTCTGAAAGTTTCTACTTTTATAGACCACAAAAGATAAGGTACAATTGAGATTTAAATTGTTCTAACAGTAACCTTATTTATTTTATAGTTTTTAAACGTCAATGGAATTATTATGACTTTAACCATATACTTTACTGCGTATTAATATAAAATTCACAATACCAAAGGTGGTCTATCAGTTCAAAATAATACTCAGGTTAACCAGAAATATAGTGGCCGGTTAAGAAAATATTACTGCAGTCTTCACAAGCACAAGAGAAAGACGTATGAAGGAAATATAAGGAACTCTTCTCGCTACAGTGTGATGCTTTCAAAACAACAGCATAATCTCTCTAACTTTCTATCAGTCCATTTAAGCCATTTAAGTGACCCAGACCATTTTTAACAAGTTCTGCGAGTGTTGAACTTAGAATTTGGAACTTGGAACAACCCAAGCATGGATGTACAAAGAGAACTTGGTCAACCCCGGATTTTCAATCGCATCGATTAGGATTGTTTTAGTTATTCGAAAATTCTTTTCATATATTTGGACATGTGTGAAACAGATTTTCTTCTCAGATCAGGTTCCATTTGGAAACCTTGTAACTTAAACTTTGGAGAGTGTTTTTTTAGAAATACTTATTAAGATAAGTTTCTACCATATTTAAATAGGTTTTTCTGACTCTTAAATTTTAAGTGCATAAGTAGTCACGGGTATTGATTCAAAGCGGAGAAAAAAAAATATATAGAAGAGTGTCAAATAAAACTATTTTTACGGATTAAAACACGCGTATAATTTGGTTACATTTTTTATTTTAACCCGACGTTTCGAATACTTTGCAGTAATCGTGTTCACGGGTAGACGAGATGTAAGTTTCTGCCAGAAAGTCAGTTAATTAATCATCATGATGATCATGATGATGATCTGTCAGAAAGTAGTTAATTAATAGTTTTATTTGAAATGTGTACTCGTGAAAATCTAAGAAAATACTATAGAAGAATGTATTGGTGAGGATTTGAATTTTCCAATGAAATAAGACAACTATTACCCTTTTCACAATCTATTACCCTTTTTTAACCATCAACAAAAACAACAATCATCCAGTAGCATTCTGTTTAGCAAGAATAATTCTGACTGCACAGTAACAAGTGTGTCTCCTACAGATCACAGCGGCGGTGCCGACGCAATTCCTTTGGCAAATGAAGTCGCAATGCTGATTGTATTCACATTCTGAAATAATATTTATTTAATTAAATAACGTTAATGCCGTATCCAGGCAAATCTGTATGGAATTGATCGTATAGTTCAATAACAAGGACGAAGATTTGCACTTGTACATAATACATTTGTATTTTATCAAAAGTTAAAAACATATATGTAGCTATTAAAGTTTAAACTCTATAAAAAAAAAGTTTATAAAGAATCTAATAAAGCTATCTTACGTCCTCTTCGTCTCGTGATGTTTTCGCAGTTTGTTACAGCGAATACCAGAAATAACATTATAAGGTACTTCATTATTTCTAATCGGAAATTGCTTTGTTTTTTTTTTAATTCAACATTTAAACTTTACTTCATAGACCGTCGCGAAAACTAACACAATGAAAATAATTGGCTTCTTAAATTCGTAACTGATGAGATGAATAATACTTTAATAAACATCTTTTTATTAATGAGAATATCAAAATTTATTGTTTTAAATAACTAAATTTAGTCACAAGCTATCAAAATCATGCTAAATCAAAGATGTAAATGTAATTAAAGATGGTAACGACACGATAGCTCAGTTCACTGAGCAGAGGAGACGAACTCATAAAGGTCCTAGGTTCGGGACGAGTTCCAGGATGATGTATTTTTGATTATATATTTATTTCAATTTATTTATAACAAAATTGTCATTTATTTCTTGAATATTTTTTTGTTTTTGACGATATCAGAGGTTGTTAGCATTTACTTGATCTTTTATTTTATCATGTAGTTATTGCTATTTAAATGATATATATGAATAATTACTAGTAAAGTTAATTCGAATATTAAATGTGTCTCATCTAAAGTTAGTGCAAAAAAGTCATCAGATTTCATAATGGATGGAACAACCAGATATTTCTTAGCGATTGTTGTTCGCGACCAGATTAATTTTAAAAGAATTTTATAGAATCACCGTGCAGGTACCGGACTAATAGTAAGCCTCGAATTTGAGCCTTAGGTGTAGATTTAAAGGGCCCCTTTAAAATGCACGTGCACGCTAACCTTTACTATTTACTCTCTTCCTCCTACTTAACCAAATTAGATATGGACCTACTAATGCTGTCTTTGAAAATAGAGACAGAAGTTTTATAGGATTTGTACATTATTTATTAATCTAACAGTATGTATAACCCTTCCACTATGTTGACAGATTATTCAGTAGTCCAAGGTATATCTTGATGAGGACGGGGTAGATTGGCAGTTGGTTTAACTTAAAGGTTTTTTTTTATTTGTGACGAAAATTATTTGTAAGTTATTTTATATTATGATCTATACATATTAATCCATGTCTCATATACAATAAAAAACATAAATATTATAAACTAGATATATTCATTGAAATATAAACACATAAATACTGTATTCTATATACTGTATTTCTGTTCATTGTTCATCATGGTCATCTTCATGTCTTCTGACGCTGACCGAGCAGTAGCAGTAGTGATAGTAGCACATGGGACTACCGACGTTAGTACACATCGTTTTACATACATCATCGCATTCACCATCGGAGTCACATTCTAAGAAATATAATTTGTACATATTCTTAGTGATATTATAGTATACCTTTTACTTTAGATTAGTATTTGTCCTAAGGGAATTTAATTCATCAAATTTTAAACAAATATATTTTTCCTAACTAGATCTACATAGATATGAGCAGAGAAACTGCGACAAATATACCTTGTTTTGGCAAATATATATAATTTGTATATTATGTACTCGAATTTGAAATCAGAGGAATTGTATGCATACAGTTTTCAATCCTTAGTTTATTCCAAAAGATTTCTAGTATACAGGCATATACAACATGTTATCAAAGTTTCTGTAAAGAACTAGATTTTGGTTTGGTTCTGAATAAAATTAGGGAGTCATCCGTCAAACTGTGTGTAAATTTAATAGATATTTTAGGGATTTCGAATCTTACGAAAGGTTTTGTTTTGATTTCATATCATTGTGAACTGCAAGTCACCCTTCTACAATTGGCACCAAAATGAAGAAACTTTTTTATTTTTTTTTCTTTGCATCTATTGAATGAAGTCTTGAAAATGTGACCACATCCGATTTGTAATCTGCAACGTCCCATAATTATTAGACCAAAAAATTAAGCGTTTAATTTCAATTTCAGTTTTAATTTTATCTTCTATATCACTGTAGTTAATTCATAGTTGATTGTTTTTCGAATACTTGAATCAAATTTGAAAGTAATAAGGCTCGAAAATGGTACCAATTTAATTAATTTTCTTAACCTTATCAACAACGAGAAAATTTTGAGAGATACTTGCATCTCTAATTAGATGAGCAACTACCAAATAATGTCTTGAGCGACAGTTCTCATTGAAAACATGACTGGTGAATGTTTTATGATCTGGTGCTGGTTCACACTACAGCTTCCGAAAATGAACGAGACTTTCTGTGAGAGCTGTATTGTAAGAAAATACAAAACCATGATCAATAAATTAGCTGTTCACAACTGCGTCAATTGTTCGACTGATCTGACTAATTGTTCGGGTCCACTGCTGACACAAAACAACACTTGATTTAAAAAAACGTGACAGACAGTCAATAAATTCTAGAAGTAACAACTACAATGTCTCCGATACTTCTCGGACCCTCTACCAGATAACACATTTTTTCGTAATGGACAATTTCTTGTATTGAAAAAACGATTCAATTTTAATATCTGTCTAAACTGCCTTCAAGGACATTATTAATTAATGATTCCTACAGTTTTTTCAATAGTGTCAATGAACTCAGTATAAAATAGGGATAGTGCATACATAATAGAATACATTTTGATTGAAATATCATTTTTTTTTTAATAATCTAAAGTTTTTCTTTTTTCAATATAAAACGTTAAATTAAAGTATTGTTTTGGAATTTAAATGAACTTTATATATTTCGAAGGTGCTGTTTGTATTTTTAATATATAAGTATATATTTGAAACTGAATCAATGAATATGAGTCTCGAGGGCAAAAATTAAAGTATCAAAAAAAATCTTACGTTTTACCGGATATTTGCAGTTAACAACAGCGACGAAAATAAACACAATGATTAATTTCATTTTTCTTTATCGTTATAATGTTTTCGATACTTGAGATTATGTATTAGTTTTTAAAACCGTTGCTAAAGATACATGACTTGAGGAAATCAATTGTGTTTGTTCATTAACTTAATAATATTGAACGAGCACCTTTACATGTATATATATTTAACAATTTATATTACAAATCCTCAAAATTTATCTTTAATTTGAAGTAAAAAAAAAAAGTCGAAATTTTCTCTGCTTATTATAATTTTATGAGACTATCGAAAATTTAAATTTTTAAAGCGTTTTAATACAAAATTGTAATAAATTTTTTTTTATAACTTTGTTTATTAAAATATTTTATATCTAAAAGTAGTTTTAATGCCGGCACAATGTTTTTAGTAATAATTATATTATACTGTAATTAAATGTGAATGTTTAACGCTATTTTAATGCAAATAACTTGTTATAACTTGGTATATGAAAAATAAAAAACTTAAAACAATACAGAAATATAATTATTAGTTGTTTCTAGCGGTTCCTCTCGTGTAAGAATGATGTTTTTATTAAAATAATTAAGAATAATAATAATAGCATAATGCTAAACTGTCATAATCAGATTTTTTAAATTCTTAAAAAATTTCGAAGTTTAGTGCGTAGAAACAAACAAACAAACTTCACAACAAATAATATATAATAATGGTATAGATATGCGGTTTACACAAATAATCACATAACATAATAAAAAAAATAATGAAATGTAATGTCAATCTTAATTAGTAAAATTTTCACGCTTATTATACAGCTATATAAATATCAGAAGGTTTTAATGAAACCAAAATTAAACATGAAGATCAACTCATTCTTGTTCGTAGCATTGTTCCTCATCATCACAATGGTCGCCGAAAGTTACGGTAAGATTTCTTTATAGTTGTACTGATGGAAAATTTCCAAGTGTTTGTTTTCTATTTTTGATATATTTACGGAGTTGTCACTTTGTTAGCTGTATTTCGGTTTGTTTGATGGGGACTGTACCACCACCGTCGGCATAAGATAGTTTCTAAAGTAAAGGTAGAATTTGTTTATAAAAATTTAATAAAATATATTTATATAAAACTATGTTACATACGTCACCCCAAGCTCCGTAAAAGACTAGATTATTTCCTGTTGCATAGCAACTCCGCATCTTTTTATGTTTTCTATTTGCTCTGATTCCCGCTTCCGATTTTTGTTAATGTGCCCGTCACGGGCTGCATGAGGCGTGGTGCTCTTCAATAACGCGGTTCGTAAGAAAATTCCTGTCACTAACAATCAAGCAGTGGAAAGCTGGTGACCCCTCATTTTTTAAATAATAATATATTCATAACTTACTTTAATTTATTTCTTGTTTTTATATTTCATTCGCACAGGTAGCCAAGTGAAGACGACTGAGGAGGTGTGCTATACCAGCTCTGATTGTTTACATTCTGATTGCACACGCCTTTGCTCTGGCCAAAAGACAGTGATTTGTTACGTTGGTAGATGTTACTGCAGCGCACACGATTGAAGTAATAAAAATACCTAATAATTACTATAAGCATTTTATTCAAAGTCTCTTAAATTTATACACATATTTATTTATTTATTTTTATTTATTAATTTATATATATTTTTTATGAATTAATTAATTAATTTTATTTAGTTTGACTTAGAAAAAAAAAATAATTGCTATTTTCTAAAATGTACTAATGCATATTGAATATGACCAACTAGAAAGTAATTACTAGTTGGTTATATGTAATATGCATCTTAATTTCCTCAATTATTTTTGTAATTAATTATTAAGTTAATTACAAAAATAAGAATATTAAGAACAGGAATGTCAGTAAATAAGAAGTGAAAAACCTTGTCATTGCCAGTTTAGTTTTAAGTATTCCTTTAATATTTTTATATACAGGAGTCAATTTTCTGCCCATCCATCTTCATGTCTTCTGAAGCTGACCGAGCAGTAGCAGTAGTGATTATAGCACATATTACTACCCTCGGTTGTACATACTGTTCTTAATAAATCATCGAATTAACTATCGTAATCATATTCTGAGAAATATCATATATATGAAAAATTTATCGAGGCTAATCGGCTTAAAAAATAGATGAGTCATTCAGCGCTGAGGTTTCATTGTTTGTTTTCCATAATCACAACAAAATATGATTTTACATACTAATTACGTTTGCGACAGACAGAAGATTTAAAAAAAACCGAAATGATTTTAAAAAATAAACTTTAATTAAATTAAAACAAATTAACCCTATGAATGATGGTTCCACTTTGATGTGGGAATAAGGAATAATCATTCTTATAAAATATGTTATACAATAAAACTTATGGGAACATTACGCAAATGCTGTATCGACAAAATATTATATTACAAAGTACAGGAATTCAACTTAGGCGCTTTCCATACAGTAATTTTATGTAATTTACTTTTTATTGTTTGGTAAATCTATACTGATCGAAGGAAAAAGTTTCAGGGACTATATCTTCAGCTCCAGTAGTCACTTTTCTCTCATTAATCAACAATGTCGCCATTTTATACTAGCTAGATGGCCTTCCCCTCGTAGTAATAACATGAAGTTATCTATGCAAAAAATGCAGTTCTGAATATTGAATTATATTTTAGATTAAAACCATCTTAATCCTATAGTGGATTAACAATTTTAGCCATTTTTTACTTCTAACTTAGATTGTAACATAACAAAAATTTTAAAATAACATGTAAACTATTTCAATAAAAATACAATTACAATGTAAAAGTCAATTCAAAAAACTTATTTTGAAACAAATAAATAAATAGTACATATGACACAAATCATTCTCTCCAAAATATTGGAGAACATCATTAACCGACAGCTCCTAGTTACCTTGATGACCGCCAGTTGATCAATGACCGGCAATATTGCGGAAGCCATATTGCCAATAGGCGGAAGATCTTCTGTTATATCTTACACATCTTTGGGCTGTGGTTATTGAAAGAAAGGGAGAGGTCCTTGAAGAGTCTAGATGTAGCGAAAGCCTTCAATCGTGTATGGCACAAGGCTTTTTGCGAAACTTCCTCCCTATGGGCTTCCCGAGAGTTTATGCAAGTGGATCATCAGCTTCCTCACTGGTTGGAGTATACAGGTCGTTCTCGACGGTTTTTGCCCAAACCCCAAGCCAGTGAACGCTGGCGTACCCAAAAGTTGCGCGTTATCCTCAACCCTGTTCCTACCGCACATCAATGATATATTGGATATTTCCAACATGTTATACGGATGACAGCACTGGGGGTGCGGTATGTTCCGGCCGTGCAATTCTCTCTTGGGAAAACGTTGACGAGTGCCGAAAGAAACTTGTTTCTTCTATAGCAACCTCCCTGGGGATGATCTCAAAATGGGGTGAACTGAACCTTGTTCAGCTTAATCCTCAAAAGAAACAAGTTTGCACGTTTACCAGAGAAAAAAAATTGTTGTATAGACGCTCTTCGAGAGCACACCCCTCAACGCCTCGCCAAGTATCGGAATACAAAAAAATTTTTTTTTCTTTTTTCGTTTTTACAATAAAATCCAAATTTTATATTTTACATCCTTATATTTTTAGATGTTTTCTTTAGTTTGACATTAATTTAACATTCCACAAAAGTTATTTTTACCTTTTTGTAAAAAACATTTTGAACTTTTTTAAATGTTTTATTTTACTTATGCTATATTATATTTTGTATCTTTCCCAAAGATTATTACATTTTACATGCAGGCTGCAGCATCTGCCATAATGTCATCCTTATTTATTTATTTATTTCCTCTTTTTTGTTTATTAAGAAAAGGCGAACTTAATGCCTAGTCGAATTCTCTACCAGTTAACCTTTGTGAGGTTGAAAAATTGTGGTAGACATTACAAAAAAAATAATTCAAGAAGAAAGGACAATACAAACAATAATACAATATATAAATACTATAAAACTATACACATACTAAATAAGCAAATACTAATAGTATTGTTACCGTTAATACAGTTGTCTAGGAAATATATTAAGATGTCTTTAAAAAGTCCTTTTTCACAAAATTTTTGAAAGTACTTTTCAAAGGTACTATTCTTATATTTTCAAGAAATTACTTTCATAGAACTGAGGCTGGGATGGTAAAAGATTTGTGGGAAGAGTCACTGAAATGGCCGTTTTAAGATCGGAAGAAGAACGAAGGATTCTTTTGTGTGTGAAGAGAGGTTGGATCGTTTAAAATGGAATAAAAGAGATGGAGAACTTTAGAACTACGCTTCCTAGAACCGATAGCCATTTCAGTTTGGCCCTTTGCATCAAACATACGTAAACCATAAATGTAGCGTATACAATTATTTATAAATAGTTCGATTTTATCAAGTAGTTCATTGCTAAGATTTGGGTCACAAACATCTGCGTAGTTGAAAATAGGTAGGATCAGGACGTGAATTAGGATTATCTTTGTTTTTAATTGCAGAAAATGTTTGCTGCGATAAAACAATCGCAGTATATTAGTAACTTTATAAGACAACTCTTTTACCTGATTATGCCAACTCATGGTATTGTCCATATATATCCCCAGATTCTTTAAAAACTTCACAAAAGGTATTACGTTGCCATTGTCCTACTCTATCCTAGTCAGGATTGATAATAATAGCTTGACATTTATCAGGGTTGATTGATACACCAAATCTGTGTGACAGTTCACTTAATTTAGTGAGAGTGTTGTTAATATTCTGAACAGCAATTTGAAGGTCATCAACGTTGGACTATCGTTAGATCTGGATTTCATTGGCATACAAATGATACGAACAGTGGCAATTAGAGAGAAATGTATTTATAAATAACAAGAACAACATGGGAGAAAGTATTCCGCGATATTGTACCGCGTTACACCAGAGTCAGTATTAGGCTATTTGGACATAGCTTCCTCCAAACAAACTGACTGTTAGCGGCCACGAAGATAGGATAAAAACCACTTAATAGCCGATGGGCTGAACTTAATCAGTAGCAAGGCAGCGATTAGGATTTCATGGTCAACTTTGTTAAAAGCATTTGAAAAGTCTACAAGCACCAGCACTGTTAATTTACTACTATTCATGCCAAACCGAATGTCGTCCATCCTTGTGATAAGATCAGTGTTGGTGCTGGAACCTTGTCGCAACCCAAACTCATAGGTACAGAGTAGTTAATATTTTGAAATGTGAGAGGAAATTTGCTGAAATATACAGGCTTCCAATATTTTTGAGAGAAAAGGCAATATTGAGATAGGTCTAATAGGATTAATGTGATTGTAAACATTAGTTTTAGAGTACTATATATAGTCCTTTTTATGTGTTAATAAAGTTATTATTATTATTATTATTTAGGAGAGAAGGTTGTGGACTTTTAGAGATCGGACGAATAAAAGCTTTTTTCTAAATTTGGTGGTAATCCGCGAAACTCAGAGAAAAGTTGATTATAGTGGTAATTGGAGCTAGTGGACAATCTAAGATATTGCAGATCATAGATCTGCTGATATCGTCACAACCCACCGCCTTGGATTTAATCGAGTAAATGTTTTCCTTACTTCATCTTCTTGAATGGCTGTGAAATAAAAAGATGGGATATCAGAACTCTGCATTGATATAATATAGGAAAGTGTGTCAGAACGGATTGTGATATCTAATTTTGGACTCGAAAGAAAATTAGTATTAATATCATATATAGCTAAATAAGAGAAATTATCGAAATTGTTCATTGTCTTATCTTTATCACATTTTTAAATAGAAAATATTTTAATACATAGTTTTATCATGTTGAAAAGTATGTGTTTTGTCTACGCCACAGTACCTATGTATGCATCACCCTAATTTAAATATTATTGATGTATTCATATTTAATTAGACAAATATAAACTTTCATGCCTTCCTACCATTTAGCCTCATTTCTAAAGTGTTACGCAAAATAAAAACTCTTCAATTTATCTTTTTTATTTTGCTACAATATTGTAGTCATATCATTTTAATCTACTTAACCGTGATAGCAATTATGATCGAATCTTCTCGTTACATAAGCCCAATATTTTGAGCTTAATAGGAAAACTATTATTTTCTTCTTTTAGAGTCAAGCATCCCTTTATTACGGACCTAACACTGATGGCAGATAAATTATCAGGTAGTCGTTACTGAGGCGTGGTATAACGTCGACATTACTATGTACACTATTGGATTACGATATAACTAGAAATGATTATATATATGGATTTTTCGACAGTATTCTTCATCTTAAGCCCCCTGTTCCCGAGTATAAGCTAATCTGATTTGGTTTTTAGTCAGTTCTTGATTTATTTAACAAATGTATCTATTTTCTTGAAAGACTTGTAAGTAAAGTATATAACACTAGTAATCTAAATCTTGCAGACTGAAAGCAAACCTTCAGTTTAATAACATATCTTTTTATACATATATAATCCAAATTAGATCGATGACTTGATAAAACCTTCCAAGCCGGGTCCTTCCCAAACTTTGATTGTATTAAAGAATATCCTTAAGTATGTCCATTCTTAACTCTCAAATCGCATGTTGAATAACATACCTAATGAAGATTATGTCTTCATTAGGTTTCAAAAGCCACTTAAAAAGGTAGTCTTGCTGGGTATAATATGTTTTAGAAAAGAGTATGATAAACACTGAATTATATAGTACGCACAATACATTTTACGTGTCCACTTCTTCAGCTCACCGAGCCGGTAATTTGGTAGCGATACGCAAAGCTTCAGTTTGCATCAATACTTCTAAAGTACTTTCAAAATATTATAATTAAAATCTTACTCGATGCATTTTTTTATTTAAAAACTAATGCTGATAGCGTTGTTGTTTGAAATAAAAAGAAATTCATAGTTTTAATGATTTTATTTTTTTCTATTTCTAAACAACTGCACGTAATATGTCAGTAATCCTGATAATCTTTGGAAGATACACGAAGTATAATTAAGAGTCAAACGAACTTATCGAGTTTAGTTAGTTGTCTAACTATACAAGTCTCTTGACCGAATATGATTCCACTCCCCTTCGTTAACCCTAGCTAGACCGTTCAAAAAATGTTGTTATGGTAAGGTATGCTAAGGTAATGATATTTATGGGTGGGCAAAATGGCGTTATACACAGGAATAGTGGAGTAGTCAAAACAAATACTTTTCAACATTTTAAACCTACGTATTAAATATGTTCTATCAAAAAGTGTGATAAGGACATATATATATGTGGGATGTGTTGAAAATAAAATTTCTTGTAAATCACTAGTACTTCTTTATTTCTTTTAGAGAACAAATTACAGCGTCGTTCGTTTTTTTTAATGCTTGACAGAATGTCAGTCTGATCGGCGAGTTGCCATACTACAAAAACTAAACAAAAAATAAAGTAAATAAACTTTTTAAATAAATTTATAAATAATACCACACGGTCATCCTGCTTCTTCATCTGTCCCAGATGAATCAGATTTATTATAGGTCCTTCATAGCTTCATAAAATCAGCCGAGCTAGTAGTATTAACCGGACCTTCTACATTATCAACTTTCTTTACTGCATATCTTTCGTTTCCTTTCTTCTGAATTACCTCATATGGTCCTAAAAATTTTGGATATAATTTGCTACCTTGGGTGAATTGCGTCTTTTTAATGGCTACTAGATCGCCGACATTATATTGATTAGCTTTCTTTCTTTTTTTATTATAACTTTTCCTATTTTCGTTCTGTATCTTATGAATAGACTCTTTTGCTTTTGCTCTTAGTTCCAATCTATTTTCATTATAATGTTCTATTTTTTCTTCGGCTGGAGAAGTCTTTTTGCTCATAAAATGAGTCGGATGCATCTGGCTGTCTTCGCTATCTCTTTGGAGTAGCACAGCTCCGAAACCTTTAGCGCTTGCATCTGTATGTAGTTCTGTCTCATAATTGGGATTGTAGATACGAAGAACCGGTGCACTACATAATACACTTTTTAAATTTATAAAGGCTTCTTCACATCTTTGGTCGAAACAAAACTTATTATTCTTTTTAAGCAAGTCTGTTAGCGGTCTAGCGATTAATGCGTAATTTTTAATAAATTTTATAAAGTAACCAGTAAGTCCAAGAAATGACTGTACAGCTTTTACATCATTAGGTATTTTAAATTTAGATACGGCTTTTATTTTCTCTTCTGATGGTTGAATTTTCTTTTCTTCTATGACATAACCTAAATATTGGATTTTCTTCTTCATAAAGTGGCATTTTTTCCAATTAAACTGTAATCCAAAATCTTCAGCTCTTTTTAGCACTTCCTTTAGTTTTGTTAATCCCTCGGATTCATCTTACAGCGGTAGGATCAGATCATCCAAGTAGGCCAGAACAATTCCTTTAGATATAAAATCTTGAAAAATATTATTGACAAATCTTTGAAATACTGAAGGTGCTGAGCATAGTCCAAACGGCATCTTCAGGAATTCATACTGGCCTCGAGGTGTTACAAATGATGTGTATTTTTGACTATCCTTCTGGACGTTAACGTGTAGAAATCCGTCTTTTAAGTCCAGTGATGTAAACAATTTAGCTTCTTTTAGTTGATCCACATGGTCTTTGATTAGCGGTAATATATATATATATATATGTGATATTTGGTCTGATGCCTGCCGCCGAATTCCATCACCGCACAGCACGTCCCCGCCTGCATTTCCATCCATACCACCTAGATGCGTGGCAATCTTCTACGGTGCGGTTTTCAAGGGCTTTTCTTCCCCTTACCACTAAGATGTGGAACGAATTTCCTTCGGCGGTGTTTTCAAACAGATACCTTCAGACCGATGCCTTCAAAAAAGGCGTATATTCTTACCTCCAAGGCCGACGACGCTCTTGTAAGTCTTTGGATGTTGCAAGAGTTCGTGGGCGGGTGTGATTACATTTGACCTGTGACCCTCACTTTCGTTTACCCTCCTTTTTCATAAAAAAAGGACGGCAACATCCCAGGTGCTGCTGTATGTAATATGTAATCATCTTCAGTCATGTTTTTCATGGAGTTAGGTAATGCCACTTTTGTTTAGTGAGCATATCGACAGTGATGTACTTCCACAGGAAGCGGCTTCCATTCCTGTTCCTGATAATAAACTGTACCAAAAACATAATGGGATGGACTACACATGAATTGCAATAATATTATATTTCATGTTACATCCCTATGTTATATCCCTACACAATGTTATATCCCTACACAATGTTATATCCGTAAGCGTAAATATATTTTTTAATAATAATTACACATGTGAAATTATGTCTGAAACTAAACTAGATTTCTTGAGCAAATAACATTAATCCTACGTTTTACCGGATATTTGCAGTTAACAACAGCGACGAAAATAAACACAATAATTAATTTCATTTTTCTTTATCGTTATAATGTTTTCGATACTTGAGATTATGTATTAGTTTTTAAAACCGTTGCTAAAGATACATGACTTGAGGAAATCAATTGTGTTTGTTCATTAACTTAATAATATTGAACGAGCACCTTTACATGTATATATATTTAACAATTTATATCATAAATCCTCAAGATGTATCTTTTATTTGAAGTTGATAATAATATGAAGTATAAAAAAAAATATCTGAAATTTTCTCTGGTTTTTTTTAAATTTTATGATGCTATCAAAACTTTAATTTTTTAAAGCGTTTTAATACAAAATTTTAATAATTATTTTTTTATAACTTTGTTTATTAAAATATTTTATATCTAAAAGTAGTTTTAATGCCGGCACAATGTTTTTAGTAATAATTATATAATACTGTAATTAAATGTGAATGTTTAACGCTATTTTAATGCAAATAACTTGTTATAACTTGGTATATGAAAAATAAAAAACTTAAAACTATACAGAAATATAATTATTAGTTGTTTCTAGCGGTTCCTCTCGTGTAAGAATGATGTTTTTATTAAAATAATTAAGAATAATAATAATAGCATAATGCTAAACTGTCATAATCAGATTTTTTAAATTCTTAAAAAATTTCGAAGTTTAGTGCGTAGAAACAAACAAACAAACTTCACAACAAATAATATATAATAATGGTATAGATATGCGGTTTACACAAATAATCACATAACATAATAAAAAAAATAATGAAATGTAATGTCAATCTTAATTAGTAAAATTTTCACGCTTATTATACAGCTATATAAATATCAGAAGGTTTTAATGAAACCAAAATTAAACATGAAGATCAACTCATTCTTGTTCGTAGCATTGTTCCTCATCATCACAATGGTCGCCGAAAGTTACGGTAAGATTTTTTATAGTTGTACTGATGGAAAATTTCCAAGTGTTTGTTTTCTATTTTTGATATATTTACGGAGTTGTCACTTTGTTAGCTGTATTTCGGTTTGTTTGATGGGGACTGTACCACCACCGTCGGCATAAGATAGTTTCTTTAAAGTAAAGGTAGAATTTGTTTATAAAAATTTAATAAAATATATTTATATAAAACTATGTTACATACGTCACCCCAAGCTCCGTAAAAGACTAGATTATTTCCTGTTGTATAGCAACTCCGCATCTTTGTATGTTTTCTATATGCTCTGATTCCCGCTTCCGATTTTTGTTAATGCCTCATGCAGCGCCTGTCACGCGCTGCATGAGGCGTGGTGCTCTTCAGTAAAGCGGTTCTTAAAAAAAATTCTGTCAGTAACGATCAAGCAGTAGAAAGCGGGTGACCCTTCATTTTTAAAATAATAATATATACATAACTTACTTAATAATTTTTGTTTATATTTCATTCGCACAGGTAGCGAGTGCATTGACAGCACGGACTGTTACTTTGCTGCTTGCACACAACGTTGCAGTGTTGTCACAGTGCTTTGTTACTATGGTAAATGTTACTGCGGCATTTGAAGTAATAAAAATATCTAATAATTATCGCAAGCATTTTATTAAAAGTTTCTTAAGTTTATTCATATATTTATTTATTTATTTTTATTGATTAATTAATATATATTTTTTATAAATTAATTAATTTAGTTTATTTATTTTTACTCAAAAATAAACTGAATTGCTATTTTCTAAAATGTACTAATACAAAAATTGGTTATATGTAATATGCATCTTAATTTCCTCAATTATTTTTGTAATTAATTATTAAGTTAATTACAAAAATAAGAATATTAAGAACAGGAATGTCAGTAAATAAGAAGTGAAAAACCTTGTCATTGCCAGTTTAGTTTTAACAGTGGAATCGAGAAGAAATCTTCTAGAAGCAGAAAAAGGCGTCAGTGAATTTTGTGAATCTGTACGGACCACGAAATTATTCGTTAATCTAAAGAATATGAGGGTAGATAAATAGGGGTAGGAAACTATTAGGTAAACCGAGTTTTTTCCATCTTTAAGACAAATTTTTATTTTTTTATTTGTGATTAACATTATTTCTAATATATTTGTGTATAACCTATAAACCCATGTCCCAGACTTATACAAAAAAAATATAATAGATATTTAAATATAAACACAAAATACTGTATTCCTTTAATATTTTTATATACAGGAGTCAATTTTCTGCCCATCCATCTTCATGTCTTCTGAAGCTGACCGAGCAGTAGCAGTAGTGATTATAGCACATATTACTACCCACGGTTGTACATACTGTTCTTAATAAATCATCGAATTAACTATCGTAATCATATTCTGAGAAATATCATATATATGAAAAATTTATCGAGGCTAATCGGTTTAAAAAATAGATGAGTCATTCAGCGCTGAGGTTTCATTGTTTGTTTTCCATAATCACAACAAAATATGATTTTACATACTAATTACGTTTGCGACAGACAGAAGATTTAAAAAAAACCGAAATGATTTTAAAAAATAAACTTTAATTGAATTAAAACAAATTAACCCTATGAATGATGGTTCCACTTCGATGTGGGAATAAGGAATAATCATTCTTATAAAATATGTTATACAATAAAACTTATGGGAACATTACGCAAATGCTGTATCGACAAAATATTATATTACAAAGTAACAGGAATTCAACTTAGGCGCTTTCCATACAGTAATTTTATGTAATTTACTTTTTATTGTTTGGTAAATCTATACTGATCGAAGGAAAGAGTTTCAGGGACTATATCTTCAGCTCCAGTAGTCACTTTTCTCTCATTAATCAACAATGTCGCCATTTTATACTAGCTAGATGGCCTTCCCCTCGTAGTAATAACATGAAGTTATCTATGCAAAAAATGCAGTTCTGAATATTGAATTATATTTTAGATTAAAACCATCTTAATCCTATAGTGGATTAACAATTTTAGCCATTTTTTACTTCTAACTTAGATTGTAACATAACAAAAATTTTAAAATAACATGTAAACTATTTCAATAAAAATACAATTACAATGTAAAAGTCAATTCAAAAAACTTATTTTGAAACAAATAAATAAATAGTACATATGACACAAATCATTCTCTCCAAAATATTGGAGAACATCATTAACCGACAGCTCCTAGTTACCTTGATGACCGCCAGTTGATCAATGACCGGCAATATTGCGGAAGCCATATTGCCAATAGGCGGAAGATCTTCTGTTATATCTTACACATCTTTGGGCTGTGGTTATTGAAAGAAAGGGAGAGGTCCTTGAAGAGTCTAGATGTAGCGAAAGCCTTCAATCGTGTATGGCACAAGGCTTTTTTCGGAACTTCCTCCCTATGGTCTTCCCGAGAGTTTATGCAAGTGGATCATCAGCTTTCTCACTGGTTGGAGTATACAGGTCGTTCTCGACGGTTTTTGCTCGAACCCCAACCCCGTGAACGCTGGTGAACCCCAAGGCTACGTGTTATCCACAACAATGATATATTGGATATTTCCAACATGTTATACGGATGACAGCACTTGGGATGCGGTATATTCCGGCCATACAAGACTCTCTTGGGAAAACGTCGACAAGTGCCGAAAGAAATTTGTTTCTTCTATAGAGACCTCCCTGGGGATAATCTCAAAATGGGGTGAACTGAACCTTGTTCAATTTAATCCCCAAAAAACAGAAGTTTGCGCGTTTACCACAAAAAAAAAACCCATTTGTCGTATCGCCGTTCTTCGAGAGCAAACCCCTCAACGCCTCGCCAAGTATCAGAATACTGGGACTCGACATTTCGAGCGACTGTCAGTTTCGTGGTCGTCTGGAGTGCAAGGTCAAGTTGGCCTCGATGAGATTAGGTGTGATCAATAGAGCGAGGCAGTATTTCAATCCTGTACTGTGAATACTGTTCTCATTTCTGGTCCGCATCACCCCAATATCATCTTCTACCTTTTAACCGCGTACAATGGACAGCCGTACGGATTGTCGGGGACCCAGTGCTCTGTGAACGGCTGGACTCTTTGACATTGCGTAGAGACGTGGCTTCCTTGTGCGTCTTCTATCGCATTTACAACGGGGAGTGTTCCGAAGAGCTATTTGATCAGATGCCTGGCGACGAATTTCATCTTCGCATAGCACTTCACTGTCTGTATTACCTTCTCTACCTTCTGGATGCGTGGCGTACTTCTTTTTTTTTTTTTTTTTTTTTTTTTTTTTTTTTTTTTTATGGAAAAGGAGGGCAAACGAGCATGCGGGTCACTGATAAAATGTGATCACCGCCGCCCATGAACTCTTGCAACATCCGAAGACTCACAAGAGCGTTGCCGGCCTTGGAGATAAGAATAGACGCCTTTTTAATAGACTAGACTTCTACGGTGAGGTTCTTCTACTGTGACCTTTCCTCCACGTACCACTAAGATGTGGAATGAACTTCCTTCGGCGGTATTTCCAGACCAATATGACAGAGGTACCTTCAAAAACGGCATATATTCTTACCTTCAAGGGCGGCAACAGTTTTGTGAGTCTTCGTATGTTGCAAGACTTAGTGGGTGGCGGTGATCACATTCCATCTGAGACCCGCACTTTCGTTTTCCCTACTCTTCCATAAAAAAATACGAGCAATATATTGCAGCTCTATTACTAGCAATTTAAGCCATGATTAAAAAATCTATCTGTTTAACAACTCTCAATAGTTGTTCAGGTGCACTGCTACTTCAGAGCGATCCTAGAGATACAGTAGAAAGGCACTAAATAAGGGAAGCTGCGACTACAATATCTACGTGTAAAATAAAACGTAGCAAAAAAAATGTATTTTCTTTATTCGTTTTCACAATAAAATCCATTTTTTATATTTTACATCCTTATATTTTTAGATGTTTTCTTTTGTTTGACATTAATTTAACATTCCACGAAAGTTATTTTTACCTTTTTGTAAAAAACATTTTGAACTTTTTTAAATGTTTTATTTTACTTATGCTATATTATACTTTGTATCTCTCCCAAAGATTATTACATCTTACATGCAGGCTGCAGCATCTGCGATAATGTCAACCTTATTTATTTATTTATTTCCTCTTTTTTGTTTATTAAGAAAAGGCAAACTTAATGCCTAGTCGAATTCTCTACCAGTTAACATTTGCGAGGTTGAAAAATTGTGGTAGACATTACAAAAAAATAAATTCAAAAAGAAAGGACAATACAAACAATAATACAATATATAAATACTATAAAACTATACACATACTAAATAAGCAAATACTAATAGTATTGTAACCGTTAATACAGTTGTCTAGGAAATATAATAAGATGTTTTTAAAAAGTCCTTTTTCACAAACTTTTTGAAAGTACTTTTCACAGGTACTCTTCTTATATTTTCAAGAAGTTAGTTATGGAACTATGGAGACCTGAGGCTGGGATGGTTAAAGATTTGTGGGAAGAGTCACTGAAATAGGATGGAATGGCCGTTTTAAGATTGGAAGAAGAACGAAGGATTCTTTTGTGTGTGAGATGAGGTTGGATCGTTTAAAATGGAATAAAAGAGATGGAGAACTTTAGAACTACGCTTCCTACGAACCGATAGCCATTTCAGTTTGGCCCTTTAGATCAAATATACGTAAACCATAAATGTAGCGTATACAATTATTTAGAAATAGTTCGATTTTATCAAGTAGTTCATTGCTAAGATTTGGGTCATAAACATCTGCGTAGTTGAAAATAGGTAGGATCAGGACGTGAATTAGGATTATCTTTGTTTTTAATTGCAGAAAATGTTTGCTGCAATAAAACAACCGCAGTATACTAGTAACTTTATAAGACAACTCTTTTACCTGATTATGCCAACTCATGGTATTGTCCATATATATCCCCAGATTCTTTAAAAACTTCACAAAAGGTATTACGTTGCCATTGTCCTTTTTTTTTTTTTTTTTTTTTGTCAGGAAATGCATTTACGCATACCCGGCGCGTCGGGGGGCGCAGCCTGGGGTATGTGTGACTCGACCGAGGTAATACCCACTAAAACCTGACAGTGGTCCGCCTTCGGCGGGAAGTAGGAGGGCCCGCGGAACTCCTTGCGGAACGTCACAGGGCCCCCACCCGCTGGCTATTGCTAGTCCCGTACCGGGGGAGCTTAACACGCGCTCCCCCCAGCACCCTCGCCGGTGCTAGCTACGGCAAGACGGTACCACGGGCCGTCAGCCGTCCTTCCCGAGGTCGCGGAGATGGTGAGAAAGGCCCGCCGGGCCCCCACCCGACGAACCTGCGACCCCAGGGACGTTGCCATTGTCCTACTCTATCCTAGTCAGGATTGATAATAGTAGCTTGACATTTATCAGGTTTGATTGATACACCAAATCTGTGTGACAGTTCACTTAATTTAGTGAGAGTGTTGTTAATATTCTGAACAGCAATTTGAAGGTCATCAACGTTGGACTATAGATAGATCTGGAGATCATTGGCATACAAATGATACGAACAGTGGAAATTAGAGAGAAATGTATTTATAAATAACAAGAATAACATGGGAGAAAGTATTCCGCGATATTGTACCGCGTTACACTAGAGTCAGTATTAGCCTATTTGGAGATAGCTTCCCCCGAACAAACTGACTATTAGCGGCCAGAAAGATAGGATAAAAACCACTTAATAGCCGATGGACTGAACTTAATCAGGGGTAAGATAGCGATTAGGATTCATGGTCAACTTTGTGAAAAGCATTTGAAAAATCTATAAGCACCAGCACTGTTAATTTACTACTATTCATGCCAAATCGAATGTCGTCCGTCCTTGTGATAAGATCAGTGTTGGTGCTGGAACCGCGTCGCAACCCAAACTCATAGGTACAGAGTAGTTAATATTTTGAAATGTTAGAGGAAATTTGCTTAAATATACAGGCTTCCAATATTTTTGAGAGAAAAGGCAATATTGAGATAGGTCTAATGTGATTGTAAACATTAGTACTATATATAGTCCTTTTTATGTGTTAATAAAGTTATTATTATTATTATTATTATTATTATTTAGGAGAGAAGGTTGTGGACTTTTAGGGATCGGACGAATAAAAGCTTTTTTCTAAATTTGGTGGTAATCCGCGAAACTCAGAGAAAAGTTGATTATAGTGGTAATTGGAGCTAGTGGACAATCTAAGATATTGCAGATCATAGATCTGCTGATATCGTCACAACCCACCGCCTTGGATTTAATCTAGTAAATGTTTTCCTTACTTCATCTTCTTGAATGGCTGTGAAATAAAAAGATGGGATATCAGAACTCTGCATTGATATAATATAGGAAAGTGTGTCAGAACGGATTGTGATATCTAATTTTGGACTCGAAAGAAAATTAGTATTAATATCATATATAGCTAAATAAGAGAAATTATCGAAATTGTTGATTGTCTTATCTTTATCACATTTTTAAATAGAAAATATTTTAATACATAGTTTTATCATGTTGAAAAGTATGTGTTTTGTCTACGCCACAGTACCTATGTATTCATCACCCTAATTTAAATATTATTGATGTATTCATATTTAATTAGACAAATATAAACTTTCATGCCTTCCCACCATTTAGCCTCATTTCTAAAGTGTTACGCAAAATAAAAACTCTTCAACTTTATCTTTTTTATTTTGTTACAATATTGTAGTCATATCATTTTAATCTACTTAATCGTGATAGCAATTATGATCGAATCTTCTCGTTACATAGCCCATCGTTACAAGCCCAATATTTTGAGCTTAAGGAAAACTATTATTTTCTTCTCTTAGAGTCAAGCATCCCTTTCTTACGGACCTAACCCTGATGGCAGACAAATTATCAGGTAGTCGTTACTGAGGCGTGGTATAACGTCGACATCACTATGTACACTATTGGATTACGATATAACTAGAAATGATTATATATATGGATTTTTCGACAGTATTCTTCATCTTAAGCCCCCTGTTCCCGAGTATAAGCTAATCTTATTTGGTTTTAAGTCAGTTTTTGATTTATTTAACAAATGTATCTATTTTCTTGAAAGACTTGTAAGTAAAGTATATAACACTCGTAATCTAAATCTTGCAGACTGAATGCAAACCTTCAGTTTAATAACATATCTTTTTATACATATATATTTATTTATATATAATCCAAACTAAGATCGATGACTTAATAAAACCTTCCAAACCGGGTTCTTCCCAAACTTTGATTCTATTAAAGAATATCCTTAAGTATGTCCATTCTTAACTCTCAAATCGCATGTTGAATAACATACCTAATGAAGATTATGTCTTCATTAGGTTTCAAAAGCCACTTAAAAAGGTAGTCTTGCTGGGTATAATATGTTTTAGAAAAGAGTATGATAAACACTGAATTATATAGTACGCACAATACATTTTACGTGTCCACTTCTTCAGCTCACCGAGCCGGTAATTTGGTAGCGATACGCAAAGCTGCAGTTTGCATCAATACTTCTAAAGTACTTTCAAAATATTATAATAAAAATCTTACTCGATGCATTTTTTTTATTTCAAAACTAATGCTGATAGCGTTGTTTTCTTTTTTCTGTTTGAAATAAAAAGAAATTCATAGTTTAAAATGATTTTATTTTTTTCGATTTCTAAACAAGTGCAAGTAATATGTCAGTAATCCTGATAATCTTTGGAAGAGACACGAAGTATAATTAAGAGTAAAACGAACTTATCGAGTTTAGTAAGTTGTCTTATACAAGTCTCTTGACCGAACATGATTCCACTCCCCTTCGTTAACCCTTTTTTTTTTTTTTTTTTTTTTTTCCGTTGGAAAAACCCGTTAAGTGTACCCCGTCGGCCCATGGGGGTGACGGCCGGGGGGTGATGTGGGACTACCCGGCAGCGTAGAGGATGCTGCCATTTTTAAGGCTACTCACCCCCTTCGTTAACCCTAGCTAGACCGTTCGAAAAAATGTTGTTCTAAGGTAATGATATTTATGGGTGGGCAAAATGGCGTTATACACAGGAATAGTGGAGTAGTCAAAACAAATACTTTTCAACATTTTAAACCTACGTCTTAAATATGTTCTATCAAAAAGTGTGATGAGGACATATATATATATTTGGTCATATACATATATATATATATATATATTTGGTCTGATGCCTGCCGCCGAATTCGATCACCGCACAGCACGTCCCCGTCTGCATTTCCATCCATACCACCTGGATGCGTGGCAATCTTCTACGGTGCGGTTTTCAAGGGCTTTTCTTCCCCGTACTACTAAGATGTGGAACGAATTTCCTTCGGCGGTGTTTTCAGACCGATACCTTCAGACCGATGCCTTCAAAAAAGGCGTATATTCTTACCTCCAAGGCCGACGACGCTCTTGTATGTCTTCGGATGTTGCAAGAGTTCGTGGGCGGTTGTGATTACATTTGACCCGTGACCCTCACTTTCGTTTGCCCTCCTTTTTCATAAAAAAGGACGGCAATATCCCAGGTGCTGCTGTATGTAATATGTAATCATCTTCAGTCAGGTTTTCCATGGAGTTAGGTAATGCCACTTTTGTTTAGTGAGCATATCGACAGTGATGTACTCCCACAGGAAGCGGCTTCCATTCCTGTTCCTGATAATAAACTGTACCAAAAACATAATGGGATGGACTACACATGAATTGCAATAATATTATATTTAATGTTACATCCCTATGTTATATCCCTACACAATGTTATATCCCTACACAATGTTATATCCCTAAGCATAAATATATTTTCTAATAATAATTACACATGTGAAATTATGTCTGAAACTAAACTAGATTTCTTGAGCAAATAACATTAATCCTACGTTTTACCGGATATTTGCAGTTAACAACAGCGACGAAAATAAACACAATGATTAATTTCATTTTTCTTTATCGTTATAATGTTTTCGATACTTGAGATTATGTATTAGTTTTTAAAACCGTTGCTAAAGATACATGACTTGAGGAAATCAATTGTGTTTGTTCATTAACTTAATAATATTGAACGAGCACCTTTACATGTATATAGATTTAACAATTTATATCATAAATCTTCAAAATTTATCTTTAATTTGAAGTAAAAAAAAAAAGTCGAAATTTTCTCTGCTTATTATAATTTTATGAGACTATCGAAAATTTAAATTTTTAAAGCGTTTTAATACAAAATTGTAATAAATTTTTTTTATAACTTTGTTTATTAAAATATTTTATATCTAAAAGTAGTTTTAATGCCGGCACAATGTTTTTAGTAATAATTATATAATACTGTAATTAAATGTGAATGTTTAACGCTATTTTAATGCAAATAACTTGTTATAACTTGGTATATGAAAAATAAAAAACTTAAAACTATACAGAAATATAATTATTAGTTGTTTCTAGCGGTTCCTCTCGTGTAAGAATGATGTTTTTATTAAAATAATTAAGAATAATAATAATAGCATAATGCTAAACTGTCATAATCAGATTTTTTAAATTCTTAAAAAATTTCGAAGTTTAGTGCGTAGAAACAAACAAACAAACTTCACAACAAATAATATATAATAATGGTATAGATATGCGGTTTACACAAATAATCACATAACATAATAAAAAAAATAATGAAATGTAATGTCAATCTTAATTAGTAAAATTTTCACGCTTATTATACAGCTATATAAATATCAGAAGGTTTTAATGAAACCAAAATTAAACATGAAGATCAACTCATTCTTGTTCGTAGCATTGTTCCTCATCATCACAATGGTCGCCGAAAGTTACGGTAAGATTTCTTTATAGTTGTACTGATGGAAAATTTCCAAGTGTTTGTTTTCTATTTTTAATATATTTACGGAGTTGTCACTTTGTTAGCTGTATTTCGGTTTGTTTGATGGGGACTGTACCACCACCGTCGGCATAAGATAGTTTAGCCTTTAAAGTAAAAATTTTTATATTTATATTTTTTTTGTGATTTTTATCATTTTCTGTGGTATAGCAACTCCGTATCTTTGTACGTTTTATAACGCATTTTTGAAGGCGAATGTTTCGAAGAGCTATTTGTCTGACTAACGCTTCCGGTTTCTGTAAATGCACTGTCATCCATCCTGCATCAAAAATATAAAAATGAAAGCTTTCGTCTTTCTCAAGGCAGGCAGTTGGAGGTTTCGGTCACTTACCAGGTTATCAGGTTACCCTTATATACCTTATAATTAACTTACATTTGTTTCTTATGTTTTTTATGTTTTATTTGGACAGGATACTCGTGTAGAAGCAACGCTGACTGCCAGGATCCTTGCAACAGTGATTGTTCGACCCATATAAATATTCTTTGTTACGCAGGTTTGTGTTACTGCAAGTAATATACCATGAAGCAATAAAAATACGTAATGATTATCATACACATTTTATTAAAAATCCCATAGTAATACTTCATGTTTAAATTATTTATCTATGAAAACACAAGTTGTTACAATGCACTACATGTATTTCGTATAATAATAATAATAATAATAAACATTTATTTTGGGACAAGCCTATATTTTGTTAGTAACAATTATTCTTAAAGAGTATTGTTAATATTATAAAGTGAAAGTAAACAAATTGTAACAGGTAAAAAATAATTATTAATAATTAAGCCAGTTTAAATAAACTTGTAGTTTAATCCAATGTTGCAGCATTGGACTCTCCCATCTATCAACAAATATTTTCAAAATACTATTACATTAGCGATTGTAGCGAGCTTAACGGTATTCTCACCAAAAATACACTTGACAGATACATAAATACATACATAAATACATACATAAACATATGAAAACATAAATATATTATAATAATATACAAGATATATATTTTGAACGGTGCTCTTCTTATTTGTTCATTGAGTTGGTTCCATAGGTGTGAGGCTTGGATTGTAAAGGATTTGTGGAAGCAGTCACTGCAATGGGATGGAATGATGATTGTAAGGTTGAAAGGTAAACAGAGTATCCTTCGTGTGTAACGTGGAGATATTGAAAGAGTATTGAGTAATAGTAATTTAACCTAAATTGAGAAGTAAAATTAAAATAAGAATGTGTCAAATAACACTATATTTATATAAATATAAAACGAGTTGTAAGTGTCTCAACTGATGAGATGTGAGACACTTACAACTTCGTCGCGTAATTTTAACCCGACGTTAAAATTAAAATATAACCTAATTATACGCGAGTTTAATAATAAAAATCGTTTTATTTCAAATGTGTACTCGTGAAAATCTAAGAAAATACTATACTTATTCTTTCTCTTGAGGCGAAGACACTTTGTTGTAGTGTTCCTTACGGATGATACACATTCACTGCGCACACTTACACTAATTGTTCACTTAAGTTAACTCAAAAGGCTTTGTCCTTTTCAGTCCTCTCACTAAGTCTGTGTTGTCGAGAAGCTAGATAGTCTCGACCTTCATGCGATGATAAAGCCTGAGTTCGTGATCTTCGTAGAAATCTTTGATGACTTTAGTGATTAGATTCCGAAGGAGTTCTTCAGTTCTTATGTACCAAGGAGCGTTTACAATACCTCTAGGTACTTTATTTTGGAAAACGTTGTACTAGAATATTACTATCTTTGGTACAGCCCCACAGCTGTATTTCATACTGTAAGTATACTGTAAGTCCATACTGGCATCAGGACCTGTTTGTAAAGTAATATTTTGTTTTGCACTGATAACACAGAGTGCTTACCAAGCAACTAGTGCATTTTCTTGTAACGAAGACCAAGCTCTTCACGTTTCTTTTTGACATGAGCTCTGCAGAGAATCTTTGCTTCAATTGTCATGCCCAAGTATTTGGCAGTAATTGCAAAGGGTATGATATTATTAAGGTATGATAGTTTGGCTTTTTGTTGGTAAAGTCAATGTGAACCGATTTTGATTCATTGAGTTTTATGCGCCATTTTTGTGTCCACTTAAAAATAGTGTTAACATAATTTTGCACATTTTCGACAGCTTCCGCGTAGGTGGCTCCTGTAGTCATGATAGTCGTGTCATCAACGAAGGTTGCAATGGTGTTGATTTCGAATTTTGGGATTTCACAGGTGTATGATAAATACAGGACCGGACCTGATACACTAACTTGTGGTACCCCAGCTTTAATCGGTTTGAGTGCCGAACATGAGTCTTCTAGTCTTACTCTTAACATTCCGTCTGTTATGTAAGATTGTAAGATTTCAGAAAGTTGTAAGGGCCACCATTTTTTTTAATTAGTATATGAGACCTTTGTGCCACACTTTGTCAAATGCCTGCGCTACATCCAGGAAAACTGTAGAGCAGATTTTTTTTCCTCTAATTATTTCTCAATGATATTTGTAATTCTATGTACTTGGTCTATTGTCGAGCGTTTTTCTCTGAAGCCAAACTGATGATTTGGGATTTTTATCCCAGATCATCAGTTTGGCTTCAGGCCTTTGGCCTTTTTCTTCTATGATTGTTTTTAATCGTTTTAGCAGAAGCTTTTCAAATAATTTAGGTACTATCGAAAGAAGCGATTTAGGTCTATATGAAGTTACTTCATTTTTAGGTATCATTATAACTTCAGCAACTTTCCAGACATCTGGGACATAGTTCAGCCTAAATGATGCGTTTATAAGTGTGGTAAGTTTGACCGCCTCTTTACGAGGAAGGCTACGCAAGACTTCCACGGTGATTAGATCATAGCCAGGGCACTTTTTCTGACTTAGAAGTTTGATCTCTTTTTGCACTTCTGTTGGTGTGGCTAGTCTTATATCGATGTTCGATGTTTTTTCATAAATTATTTCATCCTCTTCATGATTATCTTCATTGGTTGAAATATTTTTTTTAGGTGACGTGCAAATCTAAGTGCCTTTTCCTGATTATTATTGGCCCAGTGTCCTTTTTATGATTGGAGGAATTTGAATATTAGACTTTTTAAGGCTTTTTTAAGACTTTTTAGTGACTTTCCACAGTGAGTAATCTGTTGACGATCACTTGTAAGTTGAGTGTTTATCTTTTCATTTCGAAACTTTTATATTTCCCTACTTAGTTGTTTTGAGACATTATTCAGAAATGTTTTGTCGGGAGGATATCTGGTTTATTGCCATTTTTGTCTCTGTCTCCTTTTTCCGCTATAAGAATTCTAATTTCTTATGGATAATTAATGCTTCTATATATTCTTTTAAAGTCAGGTATATTTTTTCAAGCACACTGTATTTTGAATGAGTTGCCTGACTTCTACTTCTAGCTCTTCTTTGTTGTTTAAAGGCACTCTTATATGTACCATCCTTGGTACATATAACTCATTTCTAAAGCTAACTGGGAAAGTCATTACTTTTGTTGAGTAAGGTTGGGTTTTTGCATACTACGTCTGTTTGGCATACTACGTCTGTATTAATAGTTAATACAATAGGGGAGTGATCTGAACTCATATCGTGTCCTTTCTCTATGTTGACTAAGTTCAAGGTTATATTTTTATATAACCTTGGAACCAGGAATCAGGCATCAGCATTTTTTTTAGTAGAGCTTTATTATCTGGATGCAATGAGTGATTCGTTTTGTACACTTTAATTTTAATTTGGGATTCTTTTGTAAAGGGTGGCTCGGAAATAAGGCACACATCGATGTTTTATATATTTAAGATAACTTCTAGCTCATTATGATACTGAAGAAGTCCATTGGCATTCCATGCCATCATTTTAAGGTAGTTAAGAATCATTTTTGTTTTAAAATAGATATCTTAGTACTATGTTCACATCCAGGTTGCGTTTTTAAATCCCTCTTTGGCAGATTCGGATTTCTGCATTGTCACCGAACTGCCAGGAAAAATTGGATTGCGCTGACACATCTAAACGTGAACATTCCACAACTACTAAATACTCTTGAGTGGTGAGAGCCAGTGACTCTTCCGGTTTTTGCAGTTGGGTAGCGAGAGGCAGCAGAAGTTCACATCAACCTCTTTGGGTAAGAACCAAAAGGCTTTGCTTCCGGACGGTACGAAGCCAGTTTGGTCCCTATTCGACCAATACGGTCAGAATGACTATATTGGCCGAATGACCTTCTTGCAGGACTGGGCAGCCCAGGCTGATGTTTCTGCATCTCAGCGCGTCCACGATCAGGTCCAAACTATGGGCGAGATTTTCCATATGATGGCATATCAAAAAAATATATATAATATAATCCTCCATCCCTGCTGACCCATTTCGCCGCATGCACTTCGTTATGGGGTATTTTCTAACGGACGGGCATGACCATGTCTTCAAAAAGATCAGTGTCGTTTCGTCATTCCCGGTAGGTATTGCGAAATCGATTAAGCTAAATCCTGCAAATACTTGCTGGATTAAGAATAAAAGCATAATCTCAGCGAGTTGTGAATTCTTTTCGTATCCCCTGACCCACTATCGTATTAAGTAATATGTATCTGCAAAAATTTGTACAGGAAGAACTACAGAATACATGAATATTTGTTTATAACTGGCGTCAGAAATTCTAATATATCATCATCATATTAATTGTCGTTTTGTGATTCAAACTATCTTTGAGTTTCGTGGTGGTATTTGTCAACCGAAATCAATTTGAACGGCATTTTCACAGTACGAGATTCAATCAGAGATGTAAAAAAATGACTTACATTATCTAAACTTAATTATTATTATATGAAAATATATATGGTATGATAATCTAAATAACTTAATATACATATCCATACAAACAAAATGAAATATAATTAACTTCTTACCTAGCAATTTGCTACGGAATATTATTGCCACCTTACAAAATTTGTCACGCAATTAAAATTAAAATTTACGATTTGATTATGATTGCAAATTAAACACTTTTTATTGGCATCTATTACTATTTCTAACTATGTGCTGCCGGCACCAAAAAAAGAAAGGTAGAAATGAAATAAAATTTTACATCTCTTTATTCTAAGGTATTCTCATCTGTAAAACTTTCAAAACAGTGAAATCATATAAAAATCAAAGCAAAGTAAGCTATCATTTCATTAACCTTTACGCGTTGCATTTTTGAAAAGCCGCTTCAAATCAAGCGGTTATTTGTCGGGGCGCAGTCAACTGCGGACGTCCGCGGATCATCTCGTATTTGCGAGTTCGATTAAATCAGAGCACGGCTGAAAGAAACGAATTAAAACGACCAATAGCTTTGTGGTCTTTTCGAATGAAACCCTTTTTGGTTGAGGCAACGATATTTTAATTTATACTGCTATCGCTTTGTAAACGGCTTCTCAATGTATCGTGCAATATTGTTTATTGCCGATTACTAAACAAAAAGAGCTTTGTATTAGCTCTCATTTATTATACAGAAGAGAGGAGGTATCAGCTTAGCCAAATATAGAATAGAGAGAGATAGAAAGAGAGAGAGAGAGAAAGGGAGAGCGTAACAAACAATAAAAAATGTTCAGCTATGCCAAAATTATAACTACAACTTTAGTCAAACGTAATAGCGCTCGCATTATTGACATTACAGCTGTATGCCTTTTAAAGTGGGTGCTAACTCGGTTTTCCGATATTGGTGGGTTGGTAGTTCCGTATCAATTAACAGAGTGCATCAGCCATATTGACAAAGCGGCGTGTTTGTACGCAATGAGCTCGGTAATTAGCGCCGAATGGAAGCGCGCCCACTGACAATCTGTCTGATCGGGATTGTGGCATAGAGTAACGAAGTCAGTGTCACATTTACTTCATAATTTTAAAAATATATCATGTTACGTCGCTTATATGTTAAAAAATATTTTTTATTAAACGTTATGTATTTTTAAGAAAACTATATATTTATTACATAGCAATGAATAAATAATAATACCTATTCTTTTTTCTAGAGGCATATATATGCCTATTCGTGTATTACGTGTTGTATATACACCACGTGTCAGAATAGACACCATTATCTGTTGCATTTTACTTTTAATAGGATTAATTTAGTGTATATATGTATGAAAAATATACTTGTACACGTTAATAAATTAATAATAAGAATACGTCGCGATTCTGCCTTGTTCCGAGTTCTTGAATAAGTCAATAATGGGATTGTAACTGGTAGAGTAAATTCATATAATTACATGAGTACAGCCGGATAATTATATATAACCCCAATATATTTTATGTATAAATCTGACTTTAAACTACCAATCTTGTTAAACTGTGGTAATAGTGAGCTTGTTAAATCGCTGCACAAACAAATTGGTAACACATGTATTTCGTATCAACGTGGATAGTGTTAACGCGATCTCATTTATATGATAGGTGACATTTTGTAAACCGTTTTATATATACCTAAATAAAATGGCGGTGGTGATTGCTTTCCAATATTGTTAAACTATTTTGAGGAGATATTCAGAATATTGTATCAGAATAAAATTAACAAAGTTTTTAAGATTGCCTGACAGAAAACAGTTTGAAAAAAAAAATATTTTGAGGAAATATTAATAAGGGATTTCTGAACAATTGTAAAATATAAATTATTTGTTGTATTTTTTTTAAATTGTTTTGCTGATAAGATAATGCCTGTGGAAGTTCTTATCAGAAATACGGCGTGCTTGACTTTCTGAAATCTATTTCCTTAATCATATAATTATTTTTAGATTATTAATATTTAATATATTACATAAATGTAATATATAAACACATATATTTTTATAATGCGATCAAGGTAAAATAAATCAGAGCAACTGTAAATCACAAAAACCTGGCTTACTTTATTACATTCGGATACCAGATATAAACATAAAGAAACGTATCCGTAAATATAAAGAAAATATAAAGAAAATCATTATTTCCTCTTTCATTACAAAATGAAAGACAGATGCACGTGGGCGAGATGAAAGAAGACACATTTAGAATATCATTAAGAATTCATCAAACTATCAGAAACTACGCGGAAATTACGAGATCTGATTAGATTTGGTTTCAAATATAATATACAACTTTTCATTACGTTAATAAAAAATATATATTCAGTTATTATATATAAATCCGGCTGTACCCGGATAAATACTATAGGAATCGTGGCGTAAAATGTTCACGCCGCGATTCCATGGGTTGAGCTCATAAAAAAATAAATTCGAATGAGTTCGAAACTAGTCTGGCAAATCAGATATTGACGTGTGTACAGTCGGCTAGTATATAATGGTAATGATGGATTACGAAATTTTAAATAAAACAATAATTAATTAATTTCGGGATTAAGCTAATTAATTTTATTTTTATACTTGCAATAATAAATTCAAACATGTAGCATCAAAACGCTGGTTCGCAATAATCTGTCATAGTGCTTTTGAATATTTTACACTGTTTATTCACAATATCATCTCATCTTTTACACATTTTACGAGTCGACTTCGTCAAGTTGCAGTGATGTGCTCAATTTATTAGCGAATAAACTTTGAATATTAATCGAGCGAGCGAACATAACGAGGTCCGGTAGAGAGCTCGCTATACGTCCTCTGATAGACGGAGAGTTATGACGTATCCAAAAACGTAAGTATCCACTAATATATTAAATATGACAATTGAGGTTATAAAGAATAGAATATAATTCTCCATTTATATTAGCCGTCACTGCTAATAAATCAATTAAAATGAAATTAATGTGTTTTAAAAATGTTTTTTAATCTTTCTTCTTTGTTTTTTTTTTTTGGTAAGAAATTTAGAAAAAAAATTCTCTTACAATATATATAACGATACATAAATAGTTGATCATTGGTAAAATGATATGACGGTTTAACAGAGGTTGATTTATCATCTATATTTATTAAAATAAATATTCTATTTTAAGTACTTAAGTAATATTTTTTAAACTTATAAAAGTAACCAGAACATCTTCCACCTAGAGCGATAACGCAACAGTTTTATTCACTATGGGATCTAATGGGCATCATTGAGTGGTTTCGCGTGTAACCACCTCAACGCCGGAGGGGGTCGGTTAAGCCCCTACTTTTAGTTTTTTACGCCGACTTCTAGGTGAGAGTACATTGTATTGCTTTCATTGTACGCGGCTTAGCATCGTCTCTTCAATTGTTTCTTTTATATATGTTTTTTGTAATAAGTTCGCAATGTTTATTTGCAAACTTTAAGATTGCAGTTGTTCAATTCTATTAGAATTGTATTATCATAAGAAATAATTCCTTCCTTTAAACTATTTTTTAAATAAGTTTCTAACACTGAGTTATTTATATTAACATCTGAATCAAAAGAAATCCCTATAGTGACCTCGCGTTTAATTGTACGTCTAAGATGAAAGAGACACGACAAAATTACGACGAATTACGTTATATTGAAAACGGAGCATCTAATAAAAATTTAAAGTAAGTTAATGGGACATTGTTATATCTATGTTCATTTTATTTTAAAGTGTTACGAAGAATCTGTTCTATTCCAGTTCTTGAGAAAAAAACATTTTTTGTTTTTTATGTTTTAATGTTTCATTATAACATTTTTAGCTCAACGTCAGTAAATAGGTATTTTGTTATTTATTGTTATTATTATTTTTTAAATTGCAGAAAAGTTTCTTTGTTTAAAAGCTCAAAATTTTTGAAAATGATAGATTATTTCATATATTTGGACACCCATAAGTTAATGAGAGGAGCTACAGGCTACATATCATTACGCTAGTATTTTTAGTTATTTTAATAGTACATAAAATCGTTTACAAATATTAAATATTATATATTATTATTAGATTTATCACAACGTGGTCATGGTATTTTATAAATATAATTCTAAGCACCACACTAATTTATTCGATAGATAGATCACGGCTGCAAGGGACTGCATTATATGTTGTTTCATAATTTATATGTATATTTTATAGCCTTCCACAATTTACGGACTTTATGCTCTTAGCCTCAGGTTGTTAGAAATATATATGTAAAATGCAGCTAAATTTAAATATCTTATTCTGTTCCTTAGTCGTGCTTCTACCCGCGGATAAAGAATTTTATTTACTATTAGGATTTAAAGAAGTAGCTTCATTCTTTCTCTCCTCATGAACCTGAGAAGAGAAAGAATGAAGAAAGACCTGACCTGAAGAGAGAAAGAAATTCTCTCCGATAATTATTGATTTTAAACAAACGTTTCCACTTTATATTATTAGTATAAAAAATTACTCTAACAGATAAAATTCTGTTTTTTTTTAACATATAGTTAAATCTATTGTGCGGAAAAAAATACATAACAAGTACTCATCTGTAAGGTAAACTTTATCCAGGGACGAAGAGAATTTCTTACAAAAAAAAATACTCATATTCTGCATCATAAAGAGAATTTATTAAGTAATACAATAAATAATCTCATTTACGACTGTTATATTTTTACGGATATTGATTTCCAATTATTTAAAACAAATGAATTATTTATGATTATTTGAAGAAGCACTATCTCATACTATCACCACAAAAAAAACATTAGATAAAACGTTAAAAGATTTTAAAAATTAAGTGACGACATACACTAACGATCTCATAAAATTGATGGATGTTATCGATAAATAAGCAAGGAGTCAGAATAATGGCTTTCATTTCATTTATATTAATAGTCTTGTGATAAACAAAAGATTACTTCAAACATTCATTGAAATCAAATAATATTACATTTAAAAAAGATGAATGCAACATTTTTTATATAAAACATTTAAGAGGTTTAACCTTTTATATAATACACTCACACATATCTACGCTTATATTATATTTGCTTGTGTGTATTCATTATGAAAACACGTAAATTTTGATAAAGCCGCGAACATACCCTCAATTAACGGGCGCATTAGTGAGATCTGTCGTAATAAACTTCCTAGGCGCGAAAACTAAATATAATAACTCGTATTATTTAGATCACATTCACTAATATTTAGTCTAAATAAGCTTTAATTAAAATTTTTATTACAAACATGCTTTTTATATATATTATTATCATACAATGTTATCGGAATGTGTACGATCAGAGAACACTTCTCGTTGCGATACGCCAAGCGCCGAGCTCATGAATAAGGACCCCGAATGGGTACGAAACTGGTTATTTTGTTAGTATTGACGTGAGTTCAGCAAATAATTATATATAATAGTAATCACGGATTACGATAGTTTAAAAATAAAAAAAAAATAGTCCAGTTAATTAAATTTGATATTTACATATTGGTATTGTGAAGTATTTATTTAATTAAATTTATTTTGTGTTCCCTACGGATATATTCATTGCAAATAACTTATATGTAGTAAGATAAATTATGATGACACATTGTACCTTTTATAATTTAATAAAAAATAAAATAATAAGACTGAGTGAGAACGCTCTCATTAATATAGTACAATACTATTTGTTTTAAGTTGGAGTACATTATATTTAATAAAATAAACTAAGATTTAAAAAAAAAATAAAAAGAGAAAAAGAACTAAATGTAACATGCAAGTGTTGTTACGTCTAAGTAAAGGAGTGTAAGTGTCTATATGTAAGTGTCTATATGTAAGTGTCTATATGTAAGTGTCTATATGTAAGTGTCTATATGTAAGTGCTGAGTGTATGTGTGGGTGTGAGATGGCGTCATATTAACTTGCTTATTATATTTAAGAAAACACTATAAAATCTATTTTCAAACATTCACACCAAATTCCAGACATCTCCAAAATTCCTGGAAACAACCGCACCTGTTCCGGCTGAATCTAGTCTCAGTCTGTAATTTATTCGCTGACATTATAATCTAAGTACAACACTATTAGTAACAGTTAGTGAGGGCTCAACTAAACCGGTGTAATGAAGACTAATCGACAATTAATTCAACAGGTTAACGGATAGCTAGAGAATCGATATTTTAATCTAGTTCTGTCTCGGCTGGAATTAATCTAATGTGTACTTTATTTTTGTATTTGTTTTTTAGATAGGGCTGGGAACGCTTTGAGTGTATTATGGTGACATATTAGTCAAAGTTACCGATGAGTGAGTGAGGTGAGGTGAGGATACTATTAAAAATAATTTATAATTATTCCGCTGTACGAAATGCTGTCGCAATTTTCCATTTTTAATTCCATTTGAAGAATTTATTCATGAACTCGGAGCATGGCGGTATCACGGCTTGACCTGGAATAGTTCACGCCATATGATTATATAGATGAATACTATGTTAAAATTTTTCCATTGTTATGTAAATGCTGTTAGTGTTATGGTCTCAAGGCTTAAGTAAGTTAATTTCTTGTAGTCGAGTTATTTTATATATTTTTATGTTTTCTAACTATAGGAATAAAAAGCATTTATTAAACAAACATTTTATAAAATTAACTTATTTATCATTTTGGGACAATTGTAGTTTCCACTAATTCTGGTTTTGATGACTTCGATTTTATGATTGTTTAAAGTCTTACTAAATATATTCCAACTCTGGTACCGATTGTATAAACTTGCTGAATTTATAAGAGCATGATACCTCATATTCCAAAGGGACAGGACGATACCATACGATACAATAATATAATAAAAACAATAACGTGAACACGATTGCTGCAATGCATTCGAAACGTTGGGTTAAAATAAAAATGTAACCAAATTAAACACGAGTTTTAATCCGTAAACAATAGTTTTATTTGAAATGTGTACTCGTGAAAATCTAAGGAAATAGTAATTTTAAATTATGTATAATATTTCACAATATTGTATATCATATTGGGGGTATGTACTTAAAAGTTTCGTAAAATATGTTTATTATATGTGATATTGTTTAACTTATAATCTGTATAAACTATCTAAATAAATAAAAGTAATTATATAATAACAAAGAATTTTTGACTCTTAATAATTAGGTACAGTATTATTATTTTATTCAAGTATATAAATATTATAACACACATATATATAATGCAAGTATCTTTGTATGTTTGTGGTCATAAGTACAATAATAAACAGATTTAATGTTATTGTACTTGCCTTTTTCTGTACATAAGTACATATTTCTCTACTTATTTCGAAGAAGCTATGGACATACAGTTTATAATAGGTGTTAATAATTATTTATTACAAAAATTATAAACCGGATAAGTTAGTTTGTTTTAACATTTTAATTTTTGAAACTACCGAATTTAAAAACATATATACTAAAATTATTAAAAAGATTACGATAGGTAGGTGTATGAAATGAAAATTTAAAAAAGAAATCTATAGTCAAAGTTACCACCGGCTCAGTAGGATATATGTCTCAGTCTTCACAAGAGCCGGCGACAGAAACTCAGCAAGCTTGTCTCATTTTTTAATTAGTACATAAATTAATTTTAGATTATAGACTATCTAGCTTCACGATACTGATTTTAGTTATCTTAATACTAATATAAACGTTCGTTTGAAGGTGGAACCGCGAGTAACTGCTAGTATATTATCAAATACGAACAAGTATTTGCTTTTTATTGAAGTATAAAAAATATATTTAGTTTTAATAGTTGGCATTAAAACTAATTTCTTTGAGTCTTTGTAACGGCTAATTTAAATTTTCATACACTCTCAGACCTTAGGGGAATTACAAACATATCTCAACAGAAATAATAAACCGCGGCTTGTCACCTTAAGATAAAAGGGATTAACTGAGTCGTGAAACAGGTTGACTTCAAATAACATACTCTTATAGGATTATAAACCTTAATCCTTAGTAAATAGAGTTGCTACTGATGATACAAGAGATAACGAGCGTTGAAGAAAATTAACAGTGTGTTATTGCAAGTGTGTAAGATTGTATAATTTCATTCTGTGACAACCCTAATGTTTATAAATTTAGTGTTGTCAGTATTGTCGATATCGTAAATATTGTACTATAGATAATCTAATAAATTTATCGAAAATGTAATACGTTTAATTAAAACTATTTTTCTGTGTTCAATTAAAAATTTTCAGATTAGATAGAGTAGTTTCGAACCCATCTTCTTATAAATCGCGAATTCGCGGCGTGAACTGCATGAAGCAGCTCTTTATAGTTGTAACGTAAGTTCCACCGGTTAATTATATATAATAGTTATGGTATATCACGATTTTTTAACTACAAAAAAAAAGATATCTATTCTTTTTTAATGAAATAATTAAAATGCTCGCAATTGTATGATTGTAAATAAAAAACAATACTATTTATATAATAGGAATAATATAATAGGAAAATATAATAGGAATAGTTTCAGTATTCAATTTTATCTTTTTCTCTCTATTTTGTTCATGACACGAATACATTTTCATAGACTTAAATGAATTTCTGTGTTGATTGTATGAATTATAAAAAATAGATATATTCAGTTTTTATTTGTAATATCGATAAAATACTCATCACTAATAAACAAACGTTTTCAGCCTGTAAGTGTATTTAAGGGTTCACATTTGAAACACGCTTTTGTTTTAGAAGCAGGTAGCAGTTAACTACATTCGGTTTCAGAGTCTGATGAAGTGTTATCTTGAGTCTTATGATATTAAAGGCTTTAATATTACTTTGATTATTATTTCTGTCTACGAATATTTATACTACATCATAAGTTTATACACACATGTACACGAATGGACAAAGAAAATTCCAATGATTATAGCAATTATAATCTCCGACAGAGGAATAAATTTATTGGGTTTATATTTCTTATAATATACTTATAACATAAGAACATGTCTTAAGTGTTTAAAAATATATATAATACAATATTTTTATTTATTTTTATAACATCCAATCATGAGTCCGGAAATCACTAACCGTAACTGCGTTATTTCATTACGGAAAAAAGCTAATAAAATTCAAATCGTTACCAATAATACGGTATAACCGTTAAACGCTTTGGAAATAGCCTAAATAAAAATACCTTTGCAGGTAATGGAGATCGCGGCGAGCGCACGCCGACACGAAACACATGGCGGCCGCTACTAGCTGTCAGACCAAGTAGTCTTGAACTTATTGAACAATTTTTTTTATTATAATTTTTTTTTTTGAAATAGATTGGTCTTAATAGATTAATGTTTTCTAAGATTTACACGAGTACTACACATTTCAATAAAACGTTTTTTCGGATATAACTCGCGTTTATTATTACATTTTTATATTTAACCCGACGTTTCGGATGCTTTGCAGCAAAAGTGTTCACGGTAAGACGAGATGATGGTGTAGACACCATAAAAATGTAATAATAAACGCGAGTTATACCCGAAAAATAGTTTTATTGAAATTAATAGATTAAGTTATACCAATTTTTAAATACAAAAAAAATTATAACTATTTCACTTAATTTATAAAAGCAAAGAGTAGAAAAGTAACGCTGCAAAAAATATATAAAAACAAAATTTATCTGGACAACTGATATTTTCTTTTCTTAATTAATTAAGACATAAAATCATAAATATCAAACCGTTTCAATCGCACTATACCTGTCGATCAAACGCAAACGCATCAAACATTTCAGTAAAACCAACAGGTAACAGCGCGCACGCACGTTAAAGCGCTCAGTTTATTTTTGTTCTAAATCTATTTATTTTACTTTCCGCTCCGAATGGGGGCGCTGATTACATTTTATTATTTTACTGACCGATTGGTTTTTAGAGTTCCTAAGGTAAATAAATAAACCTAATGGGAGATAATTACATTTGAATTTAAATAGAAATCTTTTATTTTATACACATTTTGCGTATTAAAAGTCAATAGTATAATATCTGTCAACAGATGCACAAATAAGTAAAAAATGTGCGGAACACTCCTTGCAAATAACATTCTTAGTCAATTTTAAACCTTTTGAGCGCACACCTGTTTAAAACTGTTTTGACGGTAAAGTGTTGAGAAAATAAATTGTTTTGTCAGGACGTATGTCGTCACTTGTAATAAACCGTAAAGTGTGGAATAAAAGCTAGCGATTAACGTACGAATAATGTGTTCATGTCTAAACATAAAAAAATTGTGTTGTTTGAGATTTACGCACAACTTTATCTTCAGTTATTTGTACCTTTATAGTGATAAATATATTAAAGAAATGAATTAAAACTCATGATATATTAATTGAATATATTTATGTATATTTTTTTAACTATAATATTTTATTTTGTATATTTGATTTTAAATGCTTTGCGATTCGAGATATTAAATTCTTGTGAACAAATATGAACTATTTTCTCAAAGACGAAACATGTTTTATACAAATATAATATGTATTATAAAAATATAAAAAGTACACTTTTCTAAAGACTTCCTAAAAATCTTGCTAATTTTGCTTCTTATAACTTTGCAACAGCATATTATATTGCAATACTTAATTAAAGTTTAAAAATTTAATGATATTCTGACGTGATGATTACGAAGTAATACATTTTTTCTCCTGTTTAAGCTAGTTTTTATTCTGTTAATTATTAATAGGTACTAAAATATTACTCTAACAATATTTCTAAAAATAACCTAGAGTAGAACTCTCCTCAATGAATAACAATCTAATTCAGGCTTCACCTTTTCAGAGGTAAATGCGTATCGATAAATCGTTGACGTATCCGTGTCGTTGATAAATGCGCCCGTTGCGTTCCAGCCACGTTCCCGTGGTGTTGTCGTCGCTCGGTCGTGCCGGGCGCCGAGATCTGAATGTCTCACGAGCCTCTTGGCCGTATATCACATTCTAATGTATTTAAATTAGGTGTGAATGATGTCTGTCTAATTACATTTCAGTTGTTACGATTGGTTGTCTTTTGATTTGAATATACATATACCTACCTGATACTGGCCTCTATTACTATTGAGCTGTGTGCAATTAACAGCTCTGCATTGGCATCTCTAGCTCAAAGTATTCTGCAAGCGTTTGAGAATTATATACATTTACTTCTATACAAGTTTTGAACAAAATGACTTCTACAAGGATACACATCAGACATTTAGTTTTCATCAGACTTCTCAATGTCAATAATAATAATATATTATTATTATTATATGCAAATATAATAACAGCTGCATGACATTATTTTATAATAAATATGTTTTGCTTTAAACGTGAGTTTGTTTTTCGTATGCGATTTATATTCGTTCCTGTTTTGAATACCTTTGTATTTCAATGAGCTCTTTACTTATATTATAAGTTAATAATATAATTAAACGAACTCCTCCAACCAATAGTATTAATTAGAAGACAAAAAAATAGTTGCAATCAATTATTTCATACATATATTTATTATCTTGATTGATGATTATGAATTATAATTATTGCTACTCACACATAGATGGCACTTTATTATAAAAGTATAAAGAACTATCATCTCTATACTACATGAGAATACCGTATTTATTTTTTAAAAAAATGTTTCATCCAAGAGCCAAAATAGAGTAAGTAACAAAATTATAATTTCTTGTTTTAAGTACCGAGATGTAATTACACGCCGGCTCTCGTTCCGCTTATCTCCAAAGGAATTTTCCTTCCACCGCACCTAACTTTACGTTTATCAGGTGAAACTTTCGACGGAGCAAATTGAAAATTTTACGAGGAGAACCTCTGGAGCGAATTAATTGTGTTATCAAATATTAATGTGGTATCTTTACCCTTGTTTAATTGCTTGAACTTTTCGAGTTTCGTACTTACAACACTTTGACCTGAACTCGGTGTAATGCTCTTTTGCTGTTTATTCATAATTAATTTGAATTATGGGTATATTACTCAATATTTTTAATATGATGTAATCAGGAGTTGCTCTCTATCTAAATAAATTATTAGTTACATTGAAACCAACTCTCTGATTAATTGTTTATATAAATATGTAGGTCAAATACATCCATTAAAAAAAGGATTTTTATTTTACAGAAGACTGGTTCCTGCCCTCAGCTTCGCTCGCATCTTTTGTGTGTAGCAGTGATCATCTTTGTTGATAAAAAAACAGTTATTTCTACGTTCAATTTCAATTTTTGTATTATTTAGTTGTTTTCTCGAATTCTTCAAATTGTTTTTTCATTTCAGCTTATTTACATAATACCATAATGGATTATTCACCTAAATCTTATTCAGAAGCCACATATCCAAAAATCTGTTCAGTATTGAATTTATCGCGTTGATATAGACAGAAGTGGCCTGAGGACTTCAATTTAATATATGTATAGATAATTAATGATACGTTTGAAACTTAAAATTTAAAGAAAAAGCTGATTTTCAAACATTTAATAAGAAGAACTTAAAATATAATGTTATTTTCAAAACATCAAACCCAGGTGTTGTTAACTCCGGAATACTGAGAACAATTTGAACTCGACACCTCTAAACGGTTATAGCAAATACAGAAATAAGTTGTTATTAAAAACTACCTTCCAATTACAGCGAGCGTAAAAACATGGTAGAAATACAAATAAAGACTAAATTTAGAATGCGGTCGGCGCACCTGAGACTCTCCGAAGTTTTGTTATCGACTGTACTGGATGTGGTTCAGCTGCTGGATTAAAATTGTAATAGAAAATTAGGTATTTATCTCTTTCACGATACTTTGTAGTAGTATCTATTCTGATATTAGAAGTTCAAAATTATAGTCGGTAGAGTTACTGTAGATATAGAAAAAACCCCTGGCCCCCCCTGGGCCGACGGGGTACCCGTAACGGGTTTTTCCAACGGAAAAAAAAGGATATAGAAAAAATCTAAAATCCTAATAATATCCCAAATATATTGTAAATATCATATAAAAGTTAATTTAATTTCAAATCCTATTTTATTAACAAAACATATCATAATTATAAACTGAACATATTTGTAAAAAACCAAATAAAAATTTGTACATCGGTGTATTTTTGATTCGCGTGTATCTCCTAAACACAGGTTTATTCCGGTACTTTTACCAGGAACTTGTACTCAACTAATTTCTTTCACCCGGACCTAGCTCAGATGTTGATGTCCTTAAAATTATTTATGTTTGTTTGTTTTTCGTTTCGCTAAATGAGGAATAATTTTCAGTAAACTTATACAAAATCTGCCTTTATTTCGGTTATTTATTAAATATTCGTTGTAATTGCAAATTCTATAATAAAAAATTCGATAATAAACAAATATACATTTGAAATAATTTTCGTGTTACTATAATTATAACTTATTTACCTTTTTGTAAAACATATAACAATATACAATAGTAGACACAAATGTACATTAACAACTGTACATTAAGTATATTTAAAATAAATAAGTACATCACCTTACATCAAATCTAAATCCTAACAATAGTTTTTATAATAAGGTTTGTTTTTTACGTTGGTATACATTTAATATTTTGCAGTCGAAGTTAATAAGCTCATGGCTCGTAAATATAGTGTGATTTTGTATTGTAATAAGGCTTTGATGATTTGTGTTTTTTATTATATGATAAAGTAATTTGAATTGTTATCCTAATTAATTATTAATGTCTTGTCAAATCCATACATTTTTATAAACTTATTTTTTAAGAAAAAAAATACAACATCTCCCGCGTTACAGAAATAATTTATTTTCTTTAAAATCTTCATGGAAGTTTTAGTAGTATGTAACAAACTAATTTGTGTATTACACAAACAACTGTCCCGTGTGGCAATCGAACCCACGACCAACAGACACACTGACTACTAGATCGGTCGTCAGAATAGTTAAAACACCTCCAATAATCGTGGGCTCACATATATTTCTCACTCAAGAGATAGTTTATATAATAAAACAAACACCAAGACATACCGTCAGATACATCAGCTCTAAGCAATACCTCAGCCGTAATGCAATTAGAAAATCCTGTTTACTGTATTACGAACGAGCTTTGTTAACTGAGCCGCGATAATCAAAAAGCTGTTCTCGTGGGGTATGAGAGGAAAACAATAGACCATCCCATATGTAATTTAGGGTATAATGTAATCTTAAAATATAACGAAATTTGGTCCCAATATATACATTCGAAAAAAGTTTTCGTAACTTTATTAAAGCTAAGATGTAATAAACAGAATCAATAATAAAACAAATCCTATCAATAATTAACTTACGTTTAACGCATAAGTTAAGCTTGAGTTAATTATTGTTATGCTATTATCAAATATTTATTTGTCAGTTAACTTCATGACCTTCATGAAGCTTTCACCTTAGCAAATTTTAATATATATTTATGTATTCGTATTCGATGCCAAACGGTTATGATATGAAATGAAAACGCATTATTATCGACATATACCTGACCCGCTGGCAGCCGGCCAGGGCCCAATAAAACTAGATATTGGTATATCTACCACTAAATTACCTATTGTTATGATGCCAGGACACTGAGGCTGCACGAAACTGAACATAATGAACCTGATGGCGTTCTTATTAGTTTATATTTTTTGTTTTTTTTTATTTCTGGTTTAATTAATTGTGTTTCATTTGTTTATAAAAATGATTACTATCAAATATTTTTTTTTATATGTTTTTTAGTATAGTATGAAGAGCTTATAGATACATAAAAAATAATATTCTGCTAAGGTCTATGTCCTTGTACATGCAATTATATTTAATATATTCTAGTGTGAATCCAATCAACATAAATTCTACGGGAGCGACCGACAGATGCCGTGTAATTGTTCCTGTGACGATTTTTTCAACCCCCTAATGTTACAGATCGAATCTGTTTAAAACGAGATGAAAGAGTGTGGAATTGGCTTTTGTTTTACTCTGCCTCAGATTCTTTTCTGTTAATATTTATAGTTATTAATGTATTAATATATTATCATTTTTGGAGTTCAGATTTAAATGATTGAAATAGGTGAACATGAAGCAAAGAAACACGTTACACTACAAATTCCAGTTTTTTAATATCTATCTATTATTATTTCTGTTAAAACAAACGTCAACGTAGTGTAGATAGACTTCTAGAAGGTCTAAAATGTAGAAGATGTGTTGTATTAAGAATGTATTGATTATTGTTAAGAATAATAATGGTTAAATCTCTTTCTATATTTGTCTCTCCTCCCCCACACGAGGGCTGCAGTGCTCAGGTGTCGAATCGCGATCCTGCGAGGTATGCATCGGCCCTTTTATGATACAACCGACAAATATAGGTGCAATTTTTTAATATAATTTTGCTTCATTTAAAACTTTACTTATTTTTTGTCATTTGAAAAGGTGATGGATTTTCACTCCTACAGTAGTATATATATATATATATATATATATATATATATATATATATATATATATATATATATATGTTTTATATCCAAAGTACTAAACAGTATATTATGTATTTATGTATATTTTTTGTTAATTGTAATGAAAAGTAAAAAAGTAGGTGTATAAAAGGTAGGTAGGTAGGTGTTTTTTTAGGTAGGTTCGTAGGTTTAGGTATCTCTTTTTTTGTAGTTTTAATATTTATAAATAATAGAAGTTAAATGTATAGTATCCAGATTTTCATCTACTCTTTGTTAATAAAATTATTTAGCTCTCTTTTATTATTTATGTAACATATAAAAATATCTTTAGTTAAATTTAAACTAAAGATAAAATTGAAATAAACTTAGTATAGTAAATAATATTTTAAAATTATTTTATAACTCACTCTCTTCTGTCACACACAATTACAAAAAGTAGGGGTCTGACCGGGAGGGGAGCGCCCTAACTCTTTGATGTGGCCGCCGTGACCGTGAAAATGTGACGGCGATTTGCAGACGCAATTAACGCATTTGTAATTACATTCAAATGTATTCTTTCATTAGAAACTTTAATAAAGATATTTCTCTTACAATATTATTATTATTATTATTATGTTTTATATTACATATTATTTTGAACTGAGAACCCTGCGTTTTTAATTTATCTGATTCCATTCAGTTATAATATAATAATTTCTATTCAGATTGCAGTTTTTGTTATTTCAAATAGTTTAGTTAACTGGTAATATACGTAATATGAGTAAATTATTGGAAAATTATGCTCGTTTTAAAATAAAGAAATGAAATCTTAAATATTTTAAAAATAGGTTTTCTTTAATTTATCAATTTCTAAACTGTATATTACAAATAAACACTTCGTTTATGTTAGACGTGTTATTTAAAAACTCACAACAGGTATACTGTTCTTCGGTTCCGTTATTGGTTATTCTATCGATATGGTCGATAAGATCCCCTCACTATATAGAGCATAAATCATACCTAGTGTATATTAAGATTTTATCGTTAGCTAAAGCTTTTAGGGTTCTTGTGTTTAATGAGGTTTTGATACATATTGACATACATTTTTTGTGATAAAAAAAAATTATACGGAACAAATTTTATAAGATTACATTACGATTAATTATATATTAATAAAGTTGGAGTACTTTTTTTTAATTCTGTACTTATTTTTGATAAAATTCTTATACAGTAATTTAAAGAAATGTATATAACAGGTACTTTAATTTATTTATTTATAAATGTAAATAAGTTTCTAATTTCCTGAAAGTGCTAATGTTCTTATTACCATTTTAATGATATTATCGCAGTAATGGCTCTTAAATAGACCTTTAGTTCAGTCTAGTCTAGACGTCACGGTGGCTGGGCTACCTCAGTGTTGAGATTATAAGCATTTTATTTAATTATAAATATTTCATTTTATGTTTATCATATACTAGATATGTCCTTCCGTTCAAATATATATAAACATACTGCCTTCTTCATAAACTGACTATCACAATCGAAAAGAGATTTCAAATATATACCGTAGTTTTGAAGATTGTCAAGTTTAAACAAACAATTAAATTTATGATATCAGTTTTATATATCATCAAAAAAACAATGTCCCTATCAGGAAAAGATTCTATTAATGAGAGTTGAATTGTTGTGTTAAATATGGCCGCCATATAGATATAAGTAGCAACAATCACATGTAGAGAAGCGGATAATAAATGAATAAGTCCGATCGCAGACGAGAATAGGTGTTACCAAGAACGCATGCCGCACCATTGTCCTTAGCAAAGCAATTAATTGTACCCACTTATCTCTTGCTCCAATTAGCACATGGAATTTATTTCAGACACGCTAGATCACTTGTGAAATTAAATGGTTTATTTTATATATATAAATAATATGAGGTGTTTAGTCTGTATTGAGGTTATATTTGTCATTTTGGGATATTTTCTCACCTTTTTACGACAGATTCAAAGCTTCTTGTTCCTTTTAACCTTATTGAGATAAGCTGAATTTAATAATCTTTTTTTATTTTCGATAAATTCGACTATTTTTATTGTGAAAATCAAATTGAACTAACAATACACTATAACCAAATATACTTTTTAAGATTTGTTTTATTGAAAATGCATTATATTTCTGATACTGTTTGCGATATTTAAACAATATACCACCATTTTTAAATGACCCCTGATAAGTATTTTAATCCAGCCGCTAAGTAATAAATAAACTAGTGAATACTTATGTACAGGATGTATTGTTCATTACATTACCACGAGGCATTCCTGCTGCTCATTAGCACTTGTTGATTAATGCGCCTCTAATTATGTTGATATCTGTACAGCTAGAGCTATAGAGGACACATTTAACTGCAACTGTAACAATAGCATTATTACTGCACTGTTTTTATCAAAATAAGCCTTAAATTAGTATCGAATGATGGCTATTAATAAATTGTGAGTCTTCTCTCTATACTAATATTATAAAGCGAAAAAGTTTGTTTGTTTAAATGCACTAATAACCGAAACTGAAAATTTTATTCTGATTATGGTGGAAGAATCATGAGAGAAAATCCAGGCTATCGTGCGTTGCATGCAAGGTAGTGTTCTTATTTAGCCACATAGTAAACTAGGGCTGGGAGAAACGAAAAAAATATCACGAAAACTTTAGTTTGATATGGTTGCCCCAATGTCTGAAACTAACAAAAAATTATACATTATCAGTCATAATATGAAATTAAAATCTACGCATGAAAAAGAAAGTTTTAATTAAAAATAAAATTAATTGCGAATTACTCTTAAACTACAACTAGATTTTTTTGGATTTTTTTTGGATCTATCTATAGGTAGGTAGTCATGTGATAATCAACTGGTCCAAATTTGGTTAATATAGCTTGAGTGGTATAGGACCAATAAGACCATTGCCTCACTCAGCTTAATGTAATCTTTCGTCCACTAGTTTAACTGCGAGTAACAGCTAGTTGTAAATTAAATACATTACTATAAGCTAATCTAAAATCAATACTTTAGGGCAATCAAAGAAAAATAATTCTCATTATTTGGTATATCACCGGCGGCAGCTCATCAATCAATGTAGACGTTGATGGAGGCGGCATAATCAAGTTTGTCGAGTGTCCGTCCCTATCTGCAAATACCTAGAAATTTGAGATCAGGTGCTTTGATAAACTTTGCAGCGAGACTTATCTGTGTTAGGGATATTATGTATTATAATTATAATTATTATTAGTATTATAATTGAACGTAATGCTTATATATAATTCTTATAGTTTTTGTTATTTTTAAACTCAAAATGGTAGAAGATATAGTAATCAAACTCCTCAATACACATACAAGCACACGTCATTCAAACGAATTACAAACTCAAGTACCCAAATAATTTTCAATTTTCAAACAAAAAACTATTAGAATGAGCGTGCATCTGTCGGTCAAACATGGCGCGGTCCGCCCGGAGCAATATCGAGTGCTATTGTGTTAGATAAAAAGGTAAATCATGGAGGCATGTGTAGTATATAATTATGAATGTGGTAACGGGGACAGCACAATAAAAATATATAGTTACGTACGATTAATATTTTTTTTCATTTTATAAAATATTTACTATGCTATTTATTTTAAATAAACATATATTGAATAAATTTTATTTAAAACAGCAATGGAACTTCAATACATATTTGATAATAAAATACCAGAGTGTGTCGATCTTAGATTTTTAATGTAAATACCTCATCCAGATTCACCCTTTATATTCGTAGCTGCAGGTTACTTGTGTTCCATGCTGCATTTCCCCTATTTCTGAGTGAGCCATGTTTCAAGTGGCGAGGTGTGCTGAGATCGATTCTGGTTTAGATCCTACATCATTTTGGGAGGATATAATATCTATCATTTCACACGGGTTACTTTTATTTTAGAGGTTAATGAACTATACTAAAATTTCTCATTTAATGAAGTTAAATTTTCGTGTTCCATTAGTAGATAAATATATATTTATCTAGCTTTGATCACTATCGCGTTTTGCTTGACTCGTTTTACACCCCATCAGGGCGTGAACTGTTCACGACGTGACTCCGCTATGCTCCAATCTTATGAATAAGGGCCTCGAATGGGTTCGAAACTAGTTGGTCAAAACTCGATAGCAATTACGTCAGTACACCTAGATTATATATAGTAAAATTTATCAAATTATTTAGACTTATAGTTTGACCAACAACGGCTTTTTAAATTAGTAAAAATAAAAAAAAATTATTTTTTTAATAATTTTTCAACTGATTAAGAATCTGACATTTTAAGGAAAAAACAAATCAAATTACCTTCCAATCAAATAAATTTTCAATTTGAAATCGGTCACGACGGTTCGCTGGAATTTTAAAATTACCATGAACTGGCGACCTTTATTCGTTTGTACAACTTTTTCACATTTAGCCGCGCGGAAAATTCACAATGGAATCGTGTGAAGATCCGATTATCCAAAAGGCGGTTAACATACAATAAATTTAATTAAAAAGTCGAAATAATGTAATGAATTTTAATGAATCTTTTCAGAGCTCATTTTTACCCAGAATCGTTACTACTTCGGAATAATTTTTATTTCTTTTTTTGCTTTTTGATTTTTGGTAGAAGTTTCTGCAATAAGGTGATTTAGTAAACTATAAACTAAAATGACTTGAATAAAGACCTATACCTAATAAGTGTCTATTAAGTACCCCTTAGGTACAGTTCTGGTCGTTAATCAACAAACAGAACACCTTATCAGGACACAGCCACCACGTTCAAGTGCATTTAAATTTAAATCTAGTCCCACCTTGGCACTAAGTTTTCAAGTAATTTACGGGCGAATATTAAGCATCACCTACCAGGGGAGCAGAACACGCCAGGGGTGGAGTTTTGTGTGTTTTACTAATTGCCAAAAGATGGTAATCAGCTACCGGAGACATACTACTTTCTCTTTTCGACCCATTCAAATTTGTATAGCCTATTTCTTTCCAATAGCTTTAAGATATAACTCAAACGCCGAAGCAAAAACCATGACAAGGAATTAATTAGAGCTCAAGGTAAATAATGAAGATTGTCGCTTCTTCTAATGAGTTTTCAGCTCAAGTCTCCGGTTGGTAAAATAATTATATTACAGGTAATTAAGAAGTTGGAATAATTATTTTAATGAAGGTAACATCGTTTAAATGATGCCTATTGTTTTGATGACTCTTCACTTAATTGAAAATTAAAATTACAGAAACAGATACTGAGACTAATGTTGTTCAGAAAAGTCATCTAATATTTATTAGAAACATGAAATGAGTTTTTCTTTATGTATAAATTAATTATTTTCTTAAATTACAAAATAAAATAAATCCTCAGCAAAACATTGGTTAAAAAAGGATGTATTTGCAAAACTCGGTGTATTTTGTTTTGCGAAGTTACTTTTACCTGCAGTGAGTCTTTTAATAAAATCCTTTGACTGTGTTATGAGAGATGCAGGCCCCTGTTTATAAAAAAGCAAATTAGACACAGAAATGTTTGAATAAGTGTGTGATTGCGGCGGGGCGACAGAATAAAAAGAAATCTGGTTTCATTTGAAGGTACAAAGGTTCACCTACAAAGGAGTGGTGATTGAAATAAAAAGTCGAACGAATGTACGTGTTATATTTTTAAACTATACCTAATTTAAAATTCAATTAAGAATTAAAATTCAATATAAGTTAATATATCCTCTAACTTAAAAAAAGGATAAGTAAACATATATATATTTTTTAATTCTAATAATATACTAACTCATACCTCATAAATATCACGACAAAAAACTATTATTTATATAAACTAACAAAAATAAAAACAATAATTTGAAATGTCACAATATATTCAGCGTAAAAAATATATTTAAAACTTACTAATAAAAATATCTGTGTGGTTGACATTATTTATATTTAATGATGCGTTCGAATGTAAAGAATTTGGATTTTTTATAACATTGTGTGGTCTAGCATTTAAAATAAAGTAAAAATCATGTGTGGTCATTTTAATTAGTTCGGAGATGAACCATGTTAAGAAATATGTGTCAAACTTCAAAGGCTCGAGGATGGGTGAGAGGTGACAATATCTTCAGAAAACATAAGTATAAAACCGTGTTAAAGTTAAGATTAAAACAAAATCCAATTATGTTATAATAATTAAGGCGTATGCTTTAGGCTTGTGTGAAATATATTTGTATTATAACATGTGTGTGTAATAATGATGTATATTAAAGCTGTGTTTAAATTAAGCTTAAACAGAAAAACAATGAAGTTAGTTTTTAAGTGTTATGTATGTAACATATGTACTTAACCCATAGCCAAGCCATTCAAACAACTACAGTGATGTTACAAATTTAAAATTGTACAAACAAACATGACACAACATATCTGGCACGGCTCGTAAAGAAACATCGCATATTTCATCTCAACTACCTTATTCGTTGCGTTATGACGCGTGTCGCCTGAGTAGTTTGTCTTTGACCATTTCCTGGTCCCTCTGCATTGCGGACAAAGATGCTATGGAGATGACGTCATCAAAATAATTTTTATTATATAGTAAAGCCTTTAAAATACTTTTGATTTAACAAAGATATAAGCATTTTAAAGTTTGAATTATTCAAAAAGGGTTGGTAATTAGATGAGTTTTGAACATAATTATGTTTCTAGAACAAAAATATTATTGAAAAAACATTCTATTGCAAATTTTTTTATGAAATAGTTTATCGCTTGACTATAGCTTGCCTGATCTTAACCAGAACTAGCCTAGGATTTAACATGCTTATCTAGAAGGTACATATGTAATTTAGATTTGAATACTATAATTAAATTACTCAATAAGAAAATATCGTACAATTTTCCCCACCCCCACCGAATTACAACCCGCCAAAAATGCAAATATATCACAGAAGTTGTCAGCATAATATAGAAACTCAAAGTCGGGCACCGGCAGCCCTGCGAGGGACACAATATTACTATGTAAGAACATGACCGGTCCTTTATGATCACCTCGCCTTTCACGGTGCCCGCTTGGATACACGACTCGCAGGGTTGACATATTTTATATTTATATATATATTAAAATTACTTTTTTGTTACATTATCAATAAATATGAAGAGTCTTGTGCTTTTATATGTGAGTATAGTTTGTTTGAATGTTCAGATTTTATTCGAACAAATGAATTATAATGCGAATATATAACACAAAAATTAAATTAAAATTAATTTTTGATAATATACCGGACGTTAAATGCTTTGTAACCAAGACAAAGACATCAAGACACGTAGATATCTCTAAAAATATAGAAATAATACACCAGATAGGTGATTTTTTACATATAGATTGCTTTTAACAATTTATAGTAAAAAAATAAAATGATCCTAAACTATTTGTATACCGACCCTACTTCAGGAAGTAAGTCTGCGGATTCTTTATATTCACCTAGTCGTGGGCAGATTTATTCACTTCTTTAGAGCGGACGCACTGACCGTGCCGTCACCCTAGCGGACTCCACCTTACATACGCACTGCCTACAAAACAGCTCTTTTAACACAAATACAGTATACATCGCATGTGTAGTAATAAATAAAAATTTGTAGTGGAATAAATGTATCGAACTTGATTATATTTTTAAAATATACTCTATTTTTAATTTTTTTTCCATTGAATTCATTGATAAAAACTAATATTGCGAGCTAAAGTTACGTAACTCTCCTAGTCTTTGGTGTATGAAATACTATCGAGAACGCAGTACCTCCCGCGAGCGAAGGATTTTATTTAGTTTTAGAATAAATGCGAACAGAAGCGAATGTTAAATAGACTATAGCCTGCCTCATGAATGTGTCTATCACGAACAGAAAAAAAATCAAATCTATTCGGAAGTTTCGAAGATAATGTTTAAACCAATTTTTTTCGGTTCATAATATTAATATAGGTAAGCTTGTAAATGTGTGAGAATATAAAAATTAATAATAAACTTAATATTAAAATCGCTGCGTGATCCATGCAGTGCGTGCACAAGCCCCTGTCGTCTATGATATGTGTTGCGGAAAATTTTGTTTTTCAAGGCGACTCCCGCGCGCTGACAAATGTTGATAGTTTATTACCCGACTAAGGTTATGAAGATAGTATTTTATTTATAAATCTAAATATATTAAGTATAGACTAATATAGGCTAATATTTATTTCATTAAAAAAATATATTATAAAGAAAAATTGCTACCAATCTTCCAGGATTATTTAAATATATAATAACGTCAGATTGAAAAAAGCTTATGCCTTACCAATTTGGACTAATTTTATTTTGTTGTTTTCTTTTTTATTAATTCAGCTGATGTTATTCCTGACTTTGTTTTGTATTTTCTGTTATTGTAGTATACCTATATTTTTTGACGTATTTTTTTTAGCTAAATAAAGCTTTTTGATTGAGTTGATTATATGTAGTTATACAAAATAACTTTGTTAATAAGATAGGTTACAAAGCCTGTTATAATTATAGCCTGTATTTTAATATTTACTATACAATATAATTATATTCCAGAATTAAAACAAATAAGGTTTAAATGATATGTACGTTAAAGATATTTTTAATATTAATATTTCACTTAAAGCTTCTTGCTGACTTATTTTAACTACATAACAATAGTAAGATATTGTTATACAAATATAAGTATTAAAGTTTGTTAATAGCCCTATAATAATTTTATCAAGAATGTTTATTCCAAGAAATTATTTATTTATTTATTATTGCTAAATACGACGGCGCCAGCGATGGCGCAGCGATAGCGATTACCCTTGGTGGAAGAGGGCCCACATTGGCAATTTGGCCAAACAACAACATCCACACTGTTACACTTCTCTTCCATAATCTTAAGAACCACAATCTCACCTCTATAACACACTCTTACTAACCACGCTTAACAAGCTTCATATTACAGAAGCGATCAGGGGGCCTAGCCATGTAACAAACATTTTTAAGCGAAAATATTTTTTAAATTGTTATCGTGTTAGTGATAGCAATTATAGAAATAGCTAAGTTTTTAGCCATAATCTCACAACCACAGCTATAGACCACTCGAAGTGTTATATGGTACGCGCCTTCAGATGAAGTGACCGTTGGATTATCCATACATTCCAACGACTGTCAAGTGGCACTATTAGAAATCAACTGACGTCACTGCGTTTGTACAACGAACAATCAACGAACTTCAATTGAATCAATATTGTTATCCAAGACAACTGGAATTCTAAAATAGGAACTTCATTAAGTTTTAGTATTAACAAAATAAGCCAAACGACCCAATCCATAACTAAATTGCTTCAGTGCTGAAGTATTGTTAGTGTATGAAGGTAGGTATATATAACTACCTTCATACACTAACAATACTTCAGCCATAATAATAGGACAAATCCATTATGACCGCTTAGGTTAAAAGTGATGGAATTATCTATTGATATTATAACATCATCGAAATAGGTATTTTGTTATTAGAACCACACTGAATACATACAATATGCGCATGTACAGATACTTAGACTAAAAACTTTTAATGCAAATTAACTTAAACTACATAGGTATGTTACTAATATGTATGTTACTAAAATAATATGTATTGAGAATATTTTATACACAAGAATTTTAATAAAGTCAAGTCAAGTTTTTTAGTTTTTAAATATTGTATCGCACTACAGGACTATAGAATTTCTAACAATATGTAGTCGAGCATTAAAAATGTTAAGTTTTTCACCTGAAAAAAATCCTGTCAATAATATTAATAATATTAATATAATATTATTTACAGGATATCGACGATTGGAAAGTTCAATGATGTAACTTTTAAAGCATTGTTTAAACAAATCAAGCACATCGTAAGCCGGTACTAATTTATTAATTGAAATCATTTAAATTAATATATTTATTCTAAATTTATTAATATTTCTTTAATTATATGTTAATTTATCGATACCGATAGTTGTCCTCACTAATTTACATTATATTCTAAAGTCACGCAACATCGATGATGTATTCTGTGCGCGGGCGCACGTCTTCGTTACTTCGACAAGGTTTTAAGCTATTTCAGTATTACAATACGTTATTCGTGTCTCTGTAGTTCGTAATACAGAACTATTTATATTATCAATTCACTTCAAAATAGTAGTTAATGATTTTTCAAACTATGAACATAAAAACCTATTTTATTTAGTAATACAATATTTTATAAAAACATTGCATTTAGTTACTCGATTCTATAAGAGATTAAAATAAGAAAAACCGCTAGAAACTTCAACTTTGTTTGATTCTCTAATGTGAAGTTATAGAAATATAAAAAAATCTAAAATTAGAAAAAAAAAACTAGAGATCAATCAACAAATCTAATATATTAATATAACTGTAGCAATGAAATCATTATATAATCCATATTGTAGCCACAAATCCGATGGTTCTCTTCAACCGCGCGTGCAGCAATCCAGTTAGAGAGGAGCCAGGTATGGGATTACAGTCTGCATCGGGTACGAGATTAAATGAAATTGGGGCTGGTATATGTATAAAACATTTCTATAGTGTCTCTCCGTTTCTCCAAATTAACCTATATGATCAATCAGAGTTCTTATAAGACAGTTCAAAATAGTACTAATATGATATCAGAATGTTATTTTATTTTAAGCCAACATGAACATGTTTTTAAAAACATTTATAGATCTTTTTTTTGTATTTAAACTTTCGTCATTTATGATTACTGTTTTACAATAATATATTTCGGTTACTGTACGAAGAGCTGTGGCAGCCGCAAAATGATCCGTACCTTGAAAAAAAGGGTATATTCATCAATATGTAAGTAATTTCTAAAAGAAGACAAATTTAAAAAATAAGAGGTTTTTGATTACAATATTAACCAAAGTAAATAATTAGGAAAATTTTGATTTATATTTCATATATAATTATTTTAATCACGTTGAAAAAATTGTTAGTGCTGTTAAAGAGGAACGCAAATGAGTAAGGGTGAACGAATGAACCGAATATTTTCAAATCATCGATATTCGATACATTTGAATTTGATGATACCGTATTAATATAATTTGATCATTGTAAAATTTGATTAATTAACATATCAAAATGTATAATAGGTTAAGGATGTTTATCTAGTTATATTATGGTAATATAATATAATCTTAATTAACTAATTTAATTTTAAAGCAACATATACACCATATTTTATAAATGCACTTTGTATGTCTTTAAAAGTCTACACTGTAGAACCTCTTATTTATATAAAAATTCATCATTCAAATTCAAATCTAATATAGTTTAATTGACAACATAAAAGCGATCGAATTTTGTTCATAACGATATCGATTCTGCCATGAAATCGGGTTTTAGTTTTAATCGATCATAACTTTCCATATCTATAATTATTAAAATTGTCAACTGTCAGAGCTCTTCGTAACATAACCACAGTATAATAATATAATAAAATAGGTATGTTGTTACAATTCTTAAGGAATAGCTAATTGTCTGTTCATTTTTAACAAACAAACAAAATAATTACATCATATTTTTTCTAATTGTTTAAGTATTTATGAATAATAAGAGAAGTTACTGAAACACAAAATACACAAGATTATAAATTGCGACTGTCGCAATACTAATTATGATTGTGTGTTTTGTAGACACAGACACACACACATAGAATAGTTCGCAAAAAATCAACAAAAACCCTTCGGTTCGATTAATTATTCCCCCAAGTCAATTTACATAAAGGCCTAAAAAATGCTCACATGGCATTACCTTTACAATAATTACTTCACCCCTTGCGCCTGCGGCAGGGGTTGCCGACCCCCAAACTATGCACTTCAAGTTTTAATTTCGATCTACCTTCACCTTTATTTGTCGGGTTTGTAAATAAATGCTATTGAATTAATAGGGGATGCTGCGGGCGAAACGGTCATTCCGGTATTATTTTTTACTTAGGGTACTTTTAAATTGAATCCCAGATGTGATATAAAACCTACGAGTACTTATAATAACTTAAATATTAATATTTGAAAAAAAAAACATACAATTTATTATGAAAAATATTAAAATTTTATTCAAGAGACTTTTGTTTATTTATTTCTTATTTAATGCTAAAACAACAAAATATTTTTATTTTTTATTATTTTATAGCGACTCGCTCTTAGCTGTTTATGATCTATCGGGGATTAGCCCTCAATAAAGGTGGATAGCTTCGAGGGATAGAGGTCGCGTGCCGATTGTTGTTTTATTGCAGTGAAACTGGATTTTTTTTATTGCAAAATACAGGGTTTTATTGTAAAAACGATGTATATAATAAATATGATTTGGTTTTATTATTACCGCAATAAGTTTTTTAGTTTTTATTAAAACAATTATCAATTAATTACCTATTTGATATTACATGTATAGACTATTAAAAGTAATACTTTTAATAAGTTATGGAAAATGTTGGTTTTTATTATCAATATTTTACTCATAGGTGAAATTTCTGTGTACCTAGATATGAACCACAAAGTTGTCGCTACTCGTCGCAAGAGGCGCTGTCCGCCCACGCGATCCACAGCCGAATGAACACGTTGGCTTACTTCCTTCAGTGTTCGGTTTAGCACACATTTCCTTCAGAGACATACATTTTGTAATTCGTCGTATTTTATGTATTTGTTATTTCATTGAATTGCCAAAGCAAATAATAGATATGTAGCATTTTCTGACGTTGTATTCTCATTGAGATCGTTATTTACAATAATATAACTGTTTCTTATGCTTATACACGAACAATAATGTGTTCATTTCTGATTTTTATGTCTGGCTACTAAATGTCTGGATTTCCATTTAATCATTAATGTATTTCCCGGAAATTATCAAGAAATTGTTAAAATATATAATGTTGTTCTTTTGTTATTTTGTTTATAATATAAGCTGTATTTTTCAATATAAAAATATAATACACATCATATCCACAGCCAAAAACTCATTAACACAAATTACTTCGAAACGTTTATATAATTTTACAATATCAATCAACTTACATTTGACATCATTCTATTTTGTCCCCTATGGAACAAGTAATAAGAGGTTTATTCATATACACAATTATTATTTCATAACATTACAATGTTGTCTATCACATTTCATACACCAGAGACTTTATAATAAATCAGTTCACCTAAATTTTACTCTATTTGTAATATAATTAGAAGTCACTTTGGTATAACGTAATTATTAGTGAAGGGTGCAATGGGAATTTTCTTATACATAAGATGACACAGATAGTCAATTAATATGGAGTTGGTAATTAGTAGTCACCTATCTGGTAGTGATTAAGATGAATTGACGAAGACGAAGAAGAAGAATTGAAGAAGACCTCCTATCTTTTGACAGGTAGAGTTCATTGACATTTAATTCTATTTTAATGGATAATATTTTTTTTCATAAACAAAAGAAAATAACATTTTTCTAAATAATATAAATTGCGTAATAATTATATGATAATTATTATAATGGTAGTTCTTCAAACAGGTGTTGAAGTATTTGTATGTATAAGATCTGTATGTTTTATATTCTGAGGTGCGTTGTGACGTCACAAGGGAGGGAATTGAGTGAAAATCTTACAAAGGGAACTTGTTTACCTCTAATTAATATCCTTAGGAACGAAAGAGCAGTGTGCTTCTATAATATTTATTTTATATATCAAGTATGGCCTGTGGCTTCATTTCGTTTTTGAGATTAATAACAATTAAAAATAGTGTATTCGTTTTGTTTATTAATATCATTTTATTAATGATTAAGGAGTGTATTTTTAGTTCTACTAATTCTTCTTTATGTTTAAACTTAAATTTTAATTTTCTTTTAAGAAATATAGTTGTCACTTTGTAAGATTTTCACTATGGGTTATTTTACTCTATGGTATTGAAACCAGCGGGATGTGGTAAATCACATTAACCTATTACTTGAGAAACCTATCATTAGGGAATGATTTTATTTTTATTTTTTTCTATATATTGTCTTTTACTTTTTCTATATATTATCGTTTAAAAAAGAAGGTTTTTAGTCTGATCCATTAAAAGTTTGTTTAACCTTGCTTGTTTTGGAAAATAGCGGATGAATTTGATTTTTTTATAAGTATGATAAGCAGGTTGATGAGAAATGCTATAGAATATCTAGAGTTACGCTAATAAAAAAAATCTGGTGCTTTCACCGGATTCTTTCTGATGCTTTGATCAGCTGGTTTCTATAAAAATGTTTGTTTTAATAATAATTGTATGACTTTAACAAATACTAAATGCTCAGATAACGTACAACGATAAATATTGAGTTATCTCGGGTTTAAACAAGTCTTGTCTTATAAAAGGGAACAGGTTGCGTTTAATCAACCCCCAAGTAATGAGGGGTATCTGAGGGTGGAATCAATTAATGAATATTTTACTTGAATCTTTATAAGCGTTTCGTGTCCGGATTTTTGGGGATTGAAACGGATTTACGGGTGATTTATTATGAGAGTGATTGATTTAAAATAATCTGATAATTGAATTAAGACGCCATTTTGTTGTGAAAATAGGAATGAGAAGTTTTTTTTAACATATGAGGTAAACATAAGTTCAAGTAATATTTTTATAGTTTTCTGAATGATTTACGTCAACTTTGCAAGATTTTCAATCCGTTCCCTCCCTTGTGACGTCACGACGCACCTCAGAGGATAAAACATAAAGATCTTATACATACAAATACTTCAACACCTATTTGAAACATTGTGATTATATTTGACTATTATTCTTCCACTCGATATTAATTTTGTTTTGTTTTTGATCAACTTTATTTTTATGTTTTAATAATGTTTATGAAATAAATATAATTAATTTATCTTTGTTCTAAGCTTTTCTTTGATTTACATTTCACTTCAAAAGCTACAGTTTTATGCAAAAATATTTTTGAGATTGCTGGCGGCTTGTTTTAGATAAATTGATCATTAACGCGGCTCTAAACATTTCTTTATTCTATTTTAAATAAATGCTAACACCATCACCACATTCAGACAGTAAATAACATGTCAATGTAATTTATATCTTATTTACATGCTATTAAGACCTTGTGCAATATTTTCAAGTGAATATTGAATTTTGTGATTTACATCAAGTAGTAAATTAGTTTGTCAAAATGGAGTCACCTGAACTTTATATTTTACGATATTCTTGTTAAATACATAACATGTTATTTAATGGGATATTTAATTTAGTGTAGTTTGAAAATACCTAAAATTATGGGTTAATGACCGTTGAGCACGCATTAACAATTTTTTAGCTTTTTTTTGTTTTTTAGGTTTTTATTGACCAAGTAACTAATATAATTGTAACTTTGATAATCTAATAATATTATGACAAATTGTTCCAAAATGTAACATATGAAGATTTGTGTTTTTTTTATATTGAATGTTTTGGTAAAGTTAGAAAATACGTGCGAGGTCTACCATTTTGAGATTAACATTTGGACTTAAACTGAGCTTAGAGTGAGATGTGGCGCATACAAGTATTATATCTTCTATTTACTTGAAACTTTGGTTATATTTTAACATTAATTGTATTTACTGTTAATTATTAATTGTATTATTATTAATAATAAGTTTACATAGAATTTGTGATTCGAACTGTGAACTAGTTAAATATAAATATGTAATAATAAATTACAAAAAAATAGAAACAAATGTTCTAATGACTGATAACACTAAGGTGATAAAAAAAAAATAAACTTTCACATAATATTATTGGTTTTAAATATACTAACAATATCTTATTTCCATAATTTTTTTTGTCTGTTTATAATATACTAATTAAATATTAAAGCTAAAGATATATTTTAAGTATATGTTTATAGGTTTATTATATGTAAGTATTCTGTCTACGTTCGACAATTCCTTGAATCAAATATATAATATATTTTAAAGAAATGAAGTTAAAAGTTAAAGCCCTCTTAATGAACAATCTGCAAGGAGCGGTTTGACGGTAATCTTAACAAATTGCTTTCATTTTCGAGCTCCGGGCTCTGGGTAATGCGAATCGGAGTTGTTTTCTGCTCTTAGATATTTTAATTGCACAGAACATTAATCAGGTTTCATTCAATATTCAAGTATTAGAACTAAATATTATTGATTTTAGAATATTTTCATAATGATATGCACGAAAGAGAAAGGAATATTTTATTTTTCATCTCGCATGAGTGCTATTTTATATTGAACTCCCGTGAAAGTGTGGTTTCATCTGCACAGAGGTGCTACCATTTTGGTTTGGTTTCCATTAAGCGACTTTCTACTTGTCAATCAATCTTTAAATTATTAGAATTGTCAATACTTTAGACCGCACCCTACTGTGTCTTTATAAAGATCACCCGTGGTCATAAATTGACCAATACTATTGACGACCTTTGAATAGATTTGCAGATGGTCCATTAGTAAAAAACCTAAATTCAATGCTTTTCAATTGTTCAATGAATTGTTGAAACCCTTTTGTGTATTGACTTGATTGAACAATGACATCCATTTCTTTTAAATATTTATTTAATATTTAATCCATTACTATTATATACATATATCTGGTCATACTCAAGCTTAGCTCTAGCCATTTGCCCTTCTAGTGTAGGTTCCATTCGGGGTCCTTATTCATGAGCTCTTAGTATAGCAAAATCACGGCGTGAATGCTATGCCTCGTATTTTTTATGATGAGACTTTTTTGATTTAATTTTTATATAAAGTATAGAAAATTAAAACAATATTCTGAAAGCGAATACCCCGAGGTAGGTTGCCAGCAACAATAAATATTGAATATGGTTACTGAAACACAAACCTATACAGAATATGAATGATATAAAATTTTAAATCTTATAACAATGCAGGAAGGTTCTATTTAAAATGTAGCTCAACATCCGGTGCGCTAGGTCACTTCATTACAGCTGTATTTCTATTTTGATAGGTTTTATATTTCGGACCGCAGGGGTCGTAAACTGGAGGTTGGCTAGCTTCCCTGAATTTTATTAACCATCTTAAGCATTGTTTTATTGAATTGACCTTTTTAAATGTTTGCGACTTTTGAAAGAGATAGGGATTTTGAAATACTATTTTATTTAATATAATTTACCGACTTAAGTCTTTTTATTTTCGAGTACAGTCGCCTACACATGTGCTTTAGATACATCTAAATAAACTGGAGTAGGTGTAAAAATGTGTGGAGTGCAATTTATTATTAATTACTTAGCAGGTGTGGGTTTTCTTATTAAATTTCTGACGCACTAAAATAATTTAAATATACGGTTAGTAATGTTACGGTAAAAATACAATTTTAAGATAATACAAAAAATAAAATTAATATAAAACTTACAAGAAAATAATTAAAAATATAATAAAACAATATTATTATTGTTATAAATATTTTTCCAGAATTTAATTTTTTTCATGAGGTATCAACAAATGGAAATGGTATTAATAAAAATATAAAAAAAAAAATTTCATACATAAAATTGTCAATCTTAGTACAAAACAGATTACAGAGAATTTTACAAAAATTATAAGAGAAAAAAAGCACAGAATATCAAGATTAACCAATTACCGGTTTATAAAACATTTTGTAAACATAGTTACATACATCAAAGCCTTTCTCAAGTGCGTGTTCGTCCGCACCTATACATCTCGCGGCGCCGGCGCAGACACAACAACCAAAATAAAACACTTACTATAATCTATCACGATTCGCCGGATTATAAAGCTATAAATATTTAAAGCTGAGGTCAGTTAGACTAAAAATTAAAATATATATATATATATATATATATACATAATAACTAGATTGCTCTCGCTGCTACGCCTACGTACTGCGTTAATAAGAAGTATCCTATGCCCTATTTAGATTTCATGGAAATGGGATGGAAGCAGTTATAGAAAATGCGGGGGTGGGTATCATTTAAAACCCAGCCACGTATATCCTCAGGTATTTGATCTATCCGTATGCAAAGTTTTAACTCGATTGGTGCAGTAGTTTAGTTAGACATCAGCGACACAAAAATAATTTTCATTTTTATATATATATGTCTAATTTACTTTTTAAATTGTTTCTATTCTCTCCACTAAGTTCATCTAGCTTTCACTTTTGGGTTTGCTGGTTCTCCTACTATATTGTATAATGTGTATAATAAATAATTAAAAATAAATTAATAAGAATTGACATTCCTAGTGTAATATATACCTTTTTTTCTGTATCTGGATGAATGATGAGACGGAAACGTGTTTGTTGAAGTCTTAAAAAGCACCTGGTGACATTAGTTTAATATTAGAGTGACTGGAAAATGGAAGATTTAACAATGGATTGGTTTAAAAATAAATTAACTAATTTAATAAATATTGTTATTAAAAATAAATAATAATTTTTATCATTGCCGTCAAAATCAATAAGCGTTCAGTAAATTTTATATCGAACAAAAAGATAAAGGTGTGTGGTTTTCAGTGCAACAATAGTTTTATATATACTTATACTCTTATGTGTATGCAGCCTTAACGATTATTGCGACGTAATGCAAATTGGCAGTGTCTCGTCGCTCTCACTGATGTCACAATAGCGCTTTGAAATTATATATTTATTATATGTTAGATGTGTTCTGTGGTTTTAAAGCTTAGTTCTTTATTGTTCTCATAGTCGCTTAAGTCTGCTTTATGTTTTATTTATTGTGCATTTTATTATTGCATATGAATATTATCTAAAGAATGTTAGAATTTATTTTTTTAGCAATCTTATAAATAATTCGTATGGGGTTTATTTTTTTATATTTTTAAAACACAAATATTGAAGATATAAGTTTTAATATATTTAAAATTCTCTTGAAATATGAAATCATAAATGAAAATTTTCTTTATCACATATAATATATTAAAATTTCGAATTTTGTGTTATTTTATAAATATACAATATCTTAAACAATACTCCCGTAATAAACATTTCAAATAACGCCTACGAACCACAGAGATGTGGATCGGAAGTCAATCAGGTGTCTGCATCAGTCCGCCATTACGGAGGTAAATGAAAACGCGCGAATATAATGTAAACATGGCCGACTGACAACTGTTACAATGGTTACATGTCAATAAGAGTTTTAATATTATAAAAATAGTTTTTACAGAAACATTGCATTTTATGTTGTCGCTTCTCAATACATATTTCTTCGCTTCTGAATCTTGTAAGTCTCTTCTTTATAAGACTGCCAAAAATCCTTAACTGAGTATTCGGTAGTTTATTACTTGTAACAAAATTTACTGAATTTTTCACAACTTTTAAATTTCAAATGTAAATATTATTATAATAAAAAATATGTGGCAATTGTGGCACAACCCATAATCTCATATATATCCGGTAGAATTAAAAACTGCCGGCAGTTGAGTGACGTGACAGCTGTTTACCTCAGCGCTACCGCTAACTACGTAAAATACTTTTATTTCAACATCCTTGTCTCATTTTGTTTAACATTAAAATATACTTAGCAATATATATTTAATATATTTAGTTGTATTCATGAAAATAAGATACTTATTATATATATTATAAAATTAATAGTTATATAGTTGGAATTAACATTTAATTTGATGGCGAATGTAACAATCCTTATATTCTAGTCTTTTTAAAAACGTTCTATTATATACAGAAAGTTTTAAAAAAGACTAAAATTTAAAATTTTATATGTTGCTTTTACATATCTACAATGACCCAGTTCTTAGATTTAGATTGGATACCAACTAGTAACTGTGCATGTATGTGTCCAGGTATGTTTGTATGTGTGTATGTCTAAAAACATAAATTAATAGAACATTTCCATGGGAATTTCATGTAATATGACAAAATGTTATTATTAATGGCGATACAATGAGTACTTTTGTAATAATATATTTCAAAAATTGGTAATTTTTAGAAATATTTACACCGTATTTAAGTTTTAATACAATTTATTAAATTCTCTTCCCAAAATATTTGATTTCGAAGTATATAATTGAATAATTGTAAATAACATTTTTAATATAATTGTTCATTTTTCTGATAAAACAATTTTACGAAAAAAATATAACTTTTTTGTGCAATGTTATTATTAAAAAGTGAATAAAATGAATTCCGTAACAAGATGCTTTAGATAGAGAGAAAGAGACACACAAACATCAGTATATTGTAAAATATAAAAACTATATTTCTTTTGCTAACTTCTTATTCCAAAAACAAACTGTTAGAACTTTAATAACAAGAAAATTAAAAAAAAAAGTGCAACTAAATAAATAACTTTCTTAATAGCGAGTAAACAAAGGATTTAGTAAGCTATTCGGTTTTTATTCAAAGTATATTTAGTTCGGAATGCGTGGCCGACGCTTGCGCAGGATTTATGTTCACTACCTGACTTCTATTCACGGCACAATGTATGGGCTTATGTGATTGAGGTCAAGAAACCAAATGGTTTGTGTTAATTATAACATTCTGGTTATAGAAGAAATATTTGTTTTATTATTCGTTTCGATCTGTGTCCACGACTGGTGTAACCTGCTCGAAAAGTCAGGCAATTTTACCACATATATAATAGCTATTCCGGGACCTATTAATTCCTATTAATAAAAAAATGTTATGCAACGCAACACCTTAAAAGTTTAATGTTCACTAAGCTTGTAATTTTACAAAAAAAATACGGGTTCTTCATTTCCCAATAATTTATTGATCAATTATTCAATAGAATATATATTTACTAAATTATTAATTTTAGAGATATCTGGTGGAATCCTGAAAATATCACTGAAACCTGAAATAGTTTTTATGGTTATAGGAAATGATGTCAAAATTAATATTTTAATACACACACACAAAAACAAATGTCACAATTAATTCAACGCTAAATAGAATACAGGAATATATAACATAATAAAATAAAATAAAATATAGTTAATAATGGAAGTTTGGAACATAAATTATAACATCACGAACTCTGATTTACGATCGCGCGACATTTAGAGCCGAACTGTTTAAAACATCTCCGTGGTTAGATGTTTAGAGTCTAACTCTCAGACTCTAAACATTTAAATGACTCTCATTTAAATTGAAATTATTGGTTGGTAACGAAAATAATCTTTGACATATTGCAAATAGATTAATAATACGACTGTTTATAATATGTAAAATAGATATTTATGAGATAAAAAGGGCCGACAAGGTACTCTAAAAAAATCCTAGTAATCAAATATCAGTAAAATGATTGTAATTATTTTCAAATTATTTAAAATTATCATCAAATGATCATGTCTAAAGATTAGTTACCTTTCACTCTTTCATGAGGTCTCACAACCATAGATCTGTCCATTGTTCAAGATCATCGTTGTACAAAACAATTAATGGTCCTTCCCATTTCTTCAGGGTGAAATTGTCCATATATTCGTAGACACATGGAATTAAAAAAAACGGTATGGTTAAGTCGTTCATTAATTTTAGTAACATAAGCTATCGAGTACACAGCGAGCGATAACATAATATTTTTTAATATTTTTTTAAAGCTCTTCATTGCCTTTTATAGTTACACACATCTCATTCATTCTAATACGAATTTTAAATATCTTCTACGGTTTGACTACAAAAAGTGTTTTAATCAAAAAAAAAAATTATATTTTATCTTATATAATAACAAACATCATAATGCTTTTTGAGAAATTAAGTCAATAGGCAAGGAATAGTTTTCAATAATTTTTGTTAAATGAGTTCATTAGATCAATCAAGAAATCACGTTAAGCGAACGAAAGACTTAAAACTTGGAATCAATTAATGTTTCTTTAGAAGCTTTTTAATTGGGTGATGGTTTAAAAGCAAAATAGTTTTAGACCCCTGGTACAAGCCTATTATATAAATAGGTTGAATGTCCACGAGCTGCCAGTTATAGATAGCACAGGTTGACAGACGGACCGAGATCTCGTTTAGATGACGGGATTGGAAACAGCTTTGATGTGTTTCTTTATCTTTAAATTTATTTATTACATTAATATTTTGAAATAAATAGTCCCGTTAATCATTAATTAATTTATTTCGTTAATTTTATTAGAAATATCATTTGTTTTGTAATATTTAATTTTTGGTTAAATTAAAATTGAAAATATACCTTCACAGATATTTTAAATTAAATAACATATATTTTAAATACTTCAAGTGAGATTCTAAATATCATTGCTACACACATAAATATCATTCAGTCTAATCATACACCTGCTAAATAAAGTAATATATAAATATACAGACAGACACCACAAAAAATGCTGATACATATAAATAAAAAACCACCGTGACATAGAAATAGAATGGATCCGGACTTGTTATTTTGTTTGACAGACACGAAATTGGGTGAAAAGCAATTAATATGAAGCGTATAATTTAAACTGATTTTTATCTTTGACTTGTCCGTGAAGAAACACCAACTCCATGAATTAAAGTATTTGAGTGTGCGCCGGTTGTTAGTACTGGCCTAGATGTGCGTGGTTATGCTGTGAAACTAGTTTTTTATAATGTTGTTGATAAATAGCTGTAAATCGCTTTAAATCGCTGAAAAACCACAAATAAGGTAGATAATGGTTATTTAAATTTCTTTTATAAATCAGATTACCATAATAACAGTATAAATTCTAGTATATTTTAGTAAACCTAAAAAATATATCAACGGTTTTTAATTATTTAATTTTAAAATAAATATCCCATGAAGTATTAAATTTGTGCCGCAATTTAATAAAATAAATTAAATTTATTTGTAACTTTGAATTTAAATCCATATAATATTTTATACAAATCTCACTAATAGCGTAATAATGTATTAGTTAAAGAGATATCTCGTCATAAAATACGTTAACAACATAAACAAACACATTTTGTATATCTTTCGGCAAATTGATGATTGCGTTTAAAATATGTTTATAGTTATCTGTACTTATATATAAAAGTATTTAAGGATCTGTATGAGTTTATAGATTAATATCATAATTAAAATTATTTGATTTATTTATAAATTTGTAACTGGTAATATGTACATACCATGATAATTAGTCTTCTGATTGTCTGTATGTCCACGTGTAAATTTAATATTCTAGTAATATATTTAATATGACATGATATAAATCATGAAAAATATAAATTATGGAACAAACTCTTTCAGTCAATCTAAGTGTTTCAAATATAGTCTAAAAAATCATAAAAATCATGACGTATCATAAATATAATATTAATAAAAATATTTTTCTCTTTATAAAAAATAATATAATCAACACGTATTTTGATAAAATCCGTTAAAAGTTGTGAAAAGTTTTTTAGTCATCAATAAAGCCCACGCTTCTCCGATAGGTCCCTAATCTTTTGGCAACTTCTCAATAGATACACCTAGCGACTTTACACTGTACGATATATCGGATACAATTGCCTTAGGTATTTTTAAAACTCGAATGTTACAAAAAAATATATGTATATTTGAATTTTTGTGTTATTTTTTAATATTTCTAGAAAAAATAAATAATAATATAATTAAAAATATTTAAATAGCAACCAAATCACATCGTCTGTAAAAACATATTTCCAGATCGTTTGTTTTTTATATATTTAGGTGAAGCGAAGAATGATCCAGTTATTATATCTGTACTGTTTTATGATTCTTATAAAACAACATTATTAATATTTTATAGAACCTTTATTAATAATATTTTGTATCCAGTGAATAAATGTTCAAATATCTTCATTATTTATTGTATTATTCAATTATCATGATGTTTTGATTCAGATCGAGTATTCTGTTACATTAGTTCAATATTATAATCTATTTTAATTTAAAGCAACTGAAATGCAAGATTGCGTTTATCAAATTAGCTTTATCTTTAGCAGATGAGATGAGATGTGATAAGATGAGATGAGATAAGAGGAGATGAGATGAGATGATAAATATTAATTAATAATAATTTATTACTAGGTTGTTATTTTAAAGTAATATTTTTCAATACAAAATTTTAGTTGCAATTCTATTTATCCAATGACTAATTTGATAACAAGCTGTAAGGTTATTTATCCTATCCCAATTAAAACCGCCAAGTAGCTAATTAACTATGCAATAAATATTTTAATAATCAATAATGTCATACCTAACCTAAACACGCACAGGCTGTGCCTAAATTGCAATTGCGCGTGAATTACAGCAGCGATTACAACGTTTATGAGGGAAATAGTCAGACGCACGTGTGCTAGCATATTGATTCCGAATTATAAGCAAATAGCGAGAGAACTTGGCGCTCCGCCAGCGTACTTGCCAAGTGACAGGTGCCCATGCTTGGCCAGGTGACCAGGAATACATTTATATATAACAGGTAACTGCTTGAAATCGTTGTTATGAATTTTATCTATTTGATTATTATTTCATCTTTAATCTGTTCAAAATATATTAAATTTTTAGTAATTTTTAAGAGAACTTATAAAAAAAGTATTTCTTTATTTGTTATTTTTTTATATTAATAATATATAATATTTGTATATAATTAATGATTTTGTACAATGTCCAATATAAATCATAGCCCATGGCCACCTCATACAAAACGGTACAGTCCGCCACAGACTATAATTCACAGGTAATGTTGTTTATGATTGTTGTATAATATGCTCCGTTTAACAAACACTTTGATATCTCCAGCTTAGCCCACTTTGTGGCTTGCTTTCATATTTATGGCAAGTGGACTATTGTTAGAATTCTATTTGGAGAGCATTCTGATGTTTTGTCTTAATGGAGACATAAAAACTTAAAAGTAATGTTCCGTGTTTTAAGTTTAAAATTATTGAGGTGTGTTAATTAAGAGTTGTTGATTGAGCTTTTTTCAGCTATAAATATATAGAATTACCGAATGCTGGTTATTTCTAACAATCATTACAGTCAGTTAAAAATAGCAGCACAGATAACTTATAACAACCTTTTTTAGACAGGTTTATAAAAACAAATTACGAAAAATATAAATCGTTGTTTAAACATAAATTAACAATCACTAAATAAATACAAAAATTTAAATGATATATATAACTGACAGATGAACTGATTGCCAGATGTATTATTTGTATATACAGACAAACAAAATAAAAATAGCACTAGGATAAATCCTCTCAAACAATAATGTATCTAAATTAAAATTGGAATGTTTTATTAATGAAATGAAGATAATTTAAAAGCTCAGGAAATCACAGCGAGATATTTTAATAACGCTAAACAACGGGCCTCGCTTCCGTTACGGCTCAACGACTTGACGGGACTTTTAGTATTATATCCATATTGTCTTATTTTATCTGAAAAACAAAACATTTTAAATATGGAAGGGAATTTCAAACCCATTTGATATTGATGAATGTCAACAATTTCATATTTCCAACCTCTTATTCAAAATATGAAATTGTCGAACTTTTCGAATTATAAAAAATATAATATGAACAGAATTATTGAGAATATATCAAAACATAACCTTATAAAAACCGAATAATTTTATATAAATTTTGTATTTATCGCCAGAAAATAATGAATTTTCTCAACTTCATTCTCTACCGGCAGCATATCTGAAGGCCTTATTGGAAAATAGTCGCCACTGTTCCTTTCTTATTGAGGAAAAGGTCGAAATGACAGCGGCTTATAAACTTACTTTCATAAACAAAGCTATGCTTATTAAAATATAAAATTGGATTTCCATTGAAACATAAGTATTTTAGTTTATTTTTATAATATTTATTTTACATTGTTTTTAAATTAACTAATTATTACATCGTTGGATTGAGAAGGAACCCGGGTGGTCCGATTTTATTATCCATTAATGGTCGCATATGCTGAGTGTGTATTGATCTACATTACAATGAATTTATATAAACACAGGGCTATTAAGCTTATCTATACTAATATTATAAAGCAGAAAAGTTTGTCTGTTTAAACGCGCTAATCTTCAAAACTAATGAATGTATTTAAGATATTATTTCTGATTATTATAGGCAAATTCATGAAAAGGGCTAAACTATCTTGAGTTTTGCTACTTTTATCTCAATAACAAATAAAATCTTTAACTAACAGATAGTATAAAATAAACAGAATCTTTAGTACCATTTCATTTGACATGCTGTCTTATAGCAAAAGGTATATAATATATATTAAATACATATCAGTGTTAAAAAATTGGTATATATGACTAACACCATCTAGTGTTAATAATGATGCAACTTTTCATAAGTCATTACAATGTTATAACAAATGTATTTCGATTCAGCATCCATAAAAACTTTACAGCCTCTGATCATTCATTGCGAGTGCAGACTATGTTAACGTTCCGGTTCATACATATCAAAGAGTCGTTGGGTAGTTTATAACTGACGGTAGTCGTAAATTATTCTTCTTTGAACCCAACGGAATCCAGGTGTAATTTGAAAATGGAATGAATGAATTAAGATATTGAGTGAGTGAGTGAGTGAGTGAAATAAGTCATTTTGATTTTCATTTGTCTTCTGCTTCTAGATTTCCTGTTATGTAACTCGCGTGATTTGTCTTTGAACCAAATAATTCTGTTTGTATCATACAAGCTGTTGCTCGCGTGTCCATCCGATTTTATTTATTTTATTTATAATATAACTAAGAGTAGTAGTGTAATATATCCTATAATCTCATGAATCTGTCTATCGTTATCAGAAATTATTTTTTAAATGCAACAAACAAACTTTTCCGTTATATATTATAATAAAAGTACCGATTGCGTTTCTTAGTTATAAATATATATTATATACAAAAAAATATACTCTATTACTTTTAAGATATTTGTTCTTTCTTATTTGATAATAAAATCGAAATTTTGATTTATAAATGTACGATTTTTGATGTATACCTATATAATATTATTTTTATAATTACTATACCAATTTAAAATGGAATTCCAATACTGAAATAAGTAATTCTCAGACAAGTGAGTCACTGAAAAACGATTTTGATACGTTCAGTTATTTCTTTGTGTGCGTTCCTTTGTGATTATTTCTGCTGGCAGGTACAGAATGCGACACGTGTACGCCTTTTACAGCCATCCATCTAGAATCACCCACCTGGAAAAAATCTTCAGAGGATTTTGTTTTTTATATCCTTGCACTAAAGGACAATATTCCCGTGCAACAATTTTTATAAAGGCTCATTTCACTGGTTAGACTTGAGGTTTCTTTCTCTAATAAATTGCTTTTAACTTTAATATAATTTAGGAGGGCTTAGAATCGTTTGACGAGCAACGTCTGACGCACGGCGTATTTTAAACAAGTTACCGTGTTAGGTGTAAAATCTTTGTCTTTTTATATGGGTCAATTTAGTCTTAGCAGATTTTTTGTGAGAGTGACAGATTTAGTGGCTGGCGAGGATGTTTCAGGAATTTGTTTTAACCTGTAAGCTTAAATCGGGACTTAAGTGCTCAGACGAAGAAAATGAAACTGACTAATATAAATTTAGAAGAAAACATATTTTAAATTGTTTTAACTGAAACGTTTTCAGCCTATGATATAAATAAAACAAAATAATCCTAATACTTATATATGTGTCCGTGTATAAATTTTTAAGTTGTACGTTCGTTGGTAGGTTCGTGGGTTGTAGTTCAACATGACAACTCAAATCTTTGCAAAAAAGCAGATCCAGGTCTCTTTGATGTTTTGTTTACGATACTGACAGATAAAAATATTTATTAATATACTACTATTATTTACGTATAGTTATTACAAATCTTTTCCAAAAAAATCACTGTTTAGTTTACTTGACCGGATTCAAAGACATTTAGTGACAGTAAGAATTCAGATCAAGAACGAGGCATCCGTTGGGCATCATTCATCTGAATTACCTAGTAATTACTAGCCAGAAACAAATAATATCTAATAACAATAACTACCAAGCAGAAATCACCATTGCCAATATTTTATAAGGTTAAATATTCACTGCTGCTTTGCTTACAGAATTGTTAAGAGATTATGCAAAGTACGTAATGTATAGTAAATGAACACGATAAAGCAAATATCGTAATATTTCATATTACGAGTATTGCATTAGTATTAGTTTTCCTATCTGTCGTCATTAGACAGTGTGGTCATATCCGTGAGTTGAAGTTGCAAGCGTCAAAATTCATTTAAACTCATAATATAAGCTTGTCAACATGAAGTCTGTGGCCATACAAAAAGACACAAATTTTAATCTTTTTTTTTTTGTTAAATTTTTGTTATTTGTACGAAGTCTTTTAACTTCTAGAACACGTAATAAAATACGATTAAATAACGAAAAATTCTTGTTACATCCGACCACCTCCAGATCAAAGCCGTTGCACCGGGGCGTCTCTAATAATGCTATCCGGTATATATTTAGTGCACAGGTAACAAGAATGCCTTTGAAATCTAATACTTCCGCTCACAACGTTGTTTTACTGCGGATTATAAATTAGCTGAATAATTGTGTGTATGTTTGTACGTATGACAGTGTTCACTCTGAGAGGATGACGTGCCTTGCAGATATGTTTTACAAATAGGACTACTTATTTGATATATTAAGAAAATTAAGATTTTTTATACTCAGATTCTCCATGATTACTAATATATATCTAATATATATATGATCAGGGTGTACTAATTACTATCGGAATTTGTCGGAGTAGTTTCAAATCCTTCGAGGTCGTTATTCATGATCTCTGAGCATGGCGGAATCACGGACTGAACTGGCAAATTCCAATAGCATTTACAAGAGTACAGCCGGATAGTTATAAAAAAATACTAATAATAATTAATTTGTTTTTGCTAATGCTTTGTCTGCCTAAATTATATAAACATATATATTTTCGTAAAATCCTGCTCTCAAACTATATTTTGCCAGAAGCTCTAATAATGTTACAATGATTGTTGCGAGGGTTCATAAAGGGTTTACAAAAATTTTATTAAAATAAATAAAACCAATATTTTTTTTATTTTCATCTTTTTTATATATTATTAAATATTATTATGATACCATTACACAAAAGATAAACATATCTTTTAATGAATTTTAAATCCATTGTATATCATGCTAAAATCATAATTTCATTAATATAATAAGAGGTATGAACAAAGTCTGTCTGTTCTGTTATTTAAACGTTTGTTTCATGTCTCTAAATAGCCTGTCGTCTTTACGTCGATATTTTGTATATTTAACGGTGATGGTTTTAGATAATATTAATTCGCTCTACGCCTGAAACGCATTTAGTTTTAAACTTTATTATCTTTACACATGATCATTATATATAATAAATAGATAAACCTTTAAGATACGATGTAAAACTATATTTTTTTGACAATAAATAAAACGCGTTACTTTATCTGACAAGATTTAAATGTATAAAAGTTAGCTGACTCGGAAAACATGGGTTTGCCTTATAAAAGAGTTAAATATATTATTGTACTTATATGGTTGTTAAAATATAAATGTTGATGTCAGAATAGTGAAAATTAAGGGTTGTATGTAGTTTGTAATGACATTTCTTAAGAGAAATAAAAAAAAATAAAAACAATTTTTTGGGATGGACCATCCTTATCACTGGATTTTTCACGTACCTACTAAATATACATACAAAATTTAATAAGAATTTGTAAAGCTGTTTCTGTTCGGATATAATTTGTTTGACACAAGTATTTTATATATTAGATTATTTAACACAACTGTTATTAGCATATTAACAGGGAAGACTCCATAAAACGCAGTACCTACAGGGGTTAAGCCACCCCCTAACAAAAATAACGAGTTCCTTCGGTGTCTTAAATCTTGAGTACATCTAGTTTTAATGGTATTTAAATTAGCTTTTTATTTACCGAGCACCTTCTTGTGCAATCTACATATCTAAGTGCTGTGACAGTTTTTTGTTGTATTGAATTGAAAATCGCTCAAGTGACACCGTATAATGTATATACGGTATCCATACACGCGGTATATACAGATATTTTTATTGTGTAATTATAAAATTAATTAATCCAAGACATATAGGAGACCTATAGGAAAATATGAGATATAGGTTACGTTATATGTTTTACTAAGAATATCCTTTAGCGATTTTTCGTCCAAAAGAACCATCTCAAAAATATTCGTTATTTGAAAATTTTGTCACAACTCTTGTCAAACTCAGGACCCGTCCTTTACGTGCAAACTAAAATAAAATTCAAAATATCTTCATTCAAATAGGCATTTAAAAGCACTTTTGAATCGTCAATTTACAAAGTATATAAATTTATATGTAATAAGTTCATGAGTAAGCTACCACCAGCTCGGAATGCTGTCCTACTGAGAACAACCAGAAACTCAACTGTTGCTCTTTTTAAACAAAATTTAACAATGTTTGGCTTATACATCATAATAACAACGCTGCAAACGACTCAAAAATCCAAGTTCCACACATTTTAATCGACTAAGTACTCTTGAATGCTGTAGTAAGATTTATTTAATAGTATACTTTTATCTTTAGATTTAAATCTAAGACAAGAAACGATATTACAATGAAACTATAAGTAGAAAGGTAATATATTTTCTTATAATGTTAAATCAAGTGACTACACAAGCTCTTTTGCTTAAAGATTGTCAAACTGTCATATAAAGCAAGTAATGTTGTAATTTGGTCTAAAATCATAATGTATAACCCCAATATATCACCACATAGGTAACAAACGTGCGATAAAAGCAAATGTATGGATGTATTATTTAAAGTTAGGTGCAATTAGTGTCTGACCGCACGGCGATCTGTTCTAATGAGATATTTCATTTAATTCAGATATATTTAAGTTAATCTACACGTGTGTTAAGGGCCTTAGATGTTTTGATTTAGAAAATAATGTTGTACAAAGTGGAAATTTGTTTGTTTAATTACGATAAGATTAGAAATTATTGGCTGGTATTTTTTCACGAGAACGGCTGAAGGCTATAGTAGTTGGCTTACATGCGAATGAAATCGCGAGGCATAGTAAGTATAATATAAATACATTTTCAGGCTAATGTCTATTGCAATGTCTCTTAAACAGAAGTAATGAATATTAGCGATGGTATACAAGATTTTAATACTAAAGTACGTAATACAAATTTAATATTACCTAAGATATGTTAAACCGTAATCTATTACCGCTGTGCTTGGGCGGTAAGTAATGTCTTTATTGCTAGTGTACTCCCGGAAGACGCAGTGTAAACAATTTACGAGCACTTTGCTTCGTTAAACTTGATTGTAAATCTTTATAGAATATTTGGACTTCTTGGTATTGACAATTTTATTGTAGCGTATTTTATGCTTTATGCAGAATAAAATTGTATTCAAATATAATGTTATCTACACTAATATTATAACAAAAATGTTTATTTAGTTAATCTAAAAGATTAACTAAATATTATGGAATGGATTTAAAATATTATTTCGATTATAATCGGCACGTTCTGAGGAAGGTTCTGAGGAAGGCTATCTAGCTTTACGCTACTATTCTTAATTATCTAATTAGTAAATAAAATCCTTAGTACGCGAGTGGAACTGCTAGTACCAGCTAGTTATTATTAATAAACACACACAGACAGCAAAAACAAACTCAACTAACTGGAGATAATCGGACGATCTGTGAAATATCTAAACCGGAGATTGGTGGAGCTGACCCGACGCCCGGGGGCAGAGAGCACATTTCCGGTCCTGCCTTCCACACACCTCTGACGTTAAACCCTTTAGTCTTCAGCTACTGAGCTTAATAAATACGGTCACAAAGCTGAGATTTAGTCTTTAAATTTTGTATTTATTACCAAATAAACTGTGTTAAGCAAGATTATCATCTCAATATAAAAAATCTATTAACTCATTTATCTACGTCTATAAAACTATTGTTATTATCTGCTTAATTCTTTTTCGTTTTCTGTCTGGGTAAAATAAAAGAAGAGATAAATAATCTATTGTACCATTTTTAATAAATACTTCAATTATCATTTTCATATGAAGGATCCTTTCAACACATCATGTTCATATTATCAAACATTGTAACGATATAAATGTGTCTACTTTATTATTATGACATTTATACCTAAACTGACTTGATGTTTAATTACCAGCGTGTTTTAACAAGCCAAGGTACTTCAGTCAATTAAATTTTGTTTACTACTTGAAGATCAAAGAGTCATAAACAATTTAGTAGTTCTTTGATGTGACCGGATACTTTGACAATCTTCTATATAGGTTAGCCGTTACTGATAATTTTGTAAACATTCAATTTACGTGATTAGAGGATATTATTATATATAATTATTTGGCTATACTCACGTCAATACTACTAGTTTCGATACGAACTAGTTTCGAAAAAAATTCCGGGCCCTTATTCAGGAATTCTAAGCATGACGGAATCGTGGCGGTAACATTATCAAGTCGGTGCATTTCCAATAGTATTTAGATCAGCCGTATAAGTATGTATAATAGTAATTATAGATTACTAAAATATAAATACAAAAATAGAGGATATGTTGATATTTATCCCAAAACCCCTTGAATGGCTTCTTTGATACACTACATAAACTAGAAAAATGTTTAACGTCATTTTTATAATAGCAACAATCAAATAATCAGTTAAAGAAGAATACATTTCTACTTTCATAGACCATGTTTAAATTAATTAATACCTATTTATTGATTTTATTCTTCTAATAATACTCTACTATCAATATTAATAATAATATTCCAGATAATCCCATTTACATAATAAAAAGTACATAACTTTAATTTTTGATCATGTATACAATATTAATAATGTAAGCTTCATAAATATTCATTACTGTTCACTATTTTATATATAAAATTATACTTGTTTCTGCAAAAGCAACGTTTTTTAAAAATGTTTTACCAACAACGGTAATAAATTACAATATATTATTCATATTAAGTTATTACTAATTTACTAATTTGGTATACTAGTAATTTACTAATTTGGTATACTAGTAATTTACTAATTTGGTATAAGTGATTTTGCTAAGGCTTCCTCTAAAACTACTAAGTAATGTATATTTTAAAAACATGTTACAGCACTTACTTCTATTTATATATTATTCAAATATACGAATATACATCGTATTATTCAAACTAATTCTTAAAAAACTCGTTCATAAATTAAACATAATAAGAGTCTTCACATCAAAGAAAACTGGCAACTCCATTAACCTAGAACAAGGTCATTTAAATAATCAATTAATTTTAACTTCCGGTATTTACAATATTCAAGTTTTGGTTTGTTTTATCTTTCTATGTTAAACGTTTTTAGAAACAAGTTGGAAAGCAATTTTAACGCCTTTAATCATACTCTTTGCACACCAAAAAATTCAGGATTAAAGAGCCGTGATTAAAAAAAGAAAAAGGTGCGAAAACAATGGCGGCCGCGGGCGGTTGGCGCCTCAATCTGTCACGCGCTGTCAAGTGTCACGCGGCTAGTGTCAGCATGACAGGTGTCAGGTGACACACCTGCAATGTATTAAAAAATACGTATCTCTTTTGTTAAAAATGTATATTTTGTTGGAATATTAATGCTAATAAATTAAACAAAAACTTTTGAAAATGTTAAAAGAAAAATAAAAATACATGCAATCAAAAGTCAAAGTAAAATATGCGAATAGATAAAATAAAAAACAGAAAAGACGCATCTGTATTGAGATTTATTATTACATCCTGTCGTTTTTACGTGTAGGTGCATAAAATATATGGTATATTTAAAAATGAGTTACCTTTTTACTTCAATCTTAATAAAATTTACTTCTTATGAGGCTGAATGCTTTATATTTTTATAAAAATAATCAAACTTCATTTAAAAGCTTGAGCAATTAGAGTTTTATTTTATATACATTTACATATAATATGCATAAATTTATCAGTAAATTACAGCTATAATCGTGTCAATCTAAAACATCACTTTTACAGCACACTATATGAGTGAATGGACGTTATAAACACCTTGCTCGTGCCAACATTTTTTGGCACATTGCCTCATTTTTACGTTTTTTCTCTTGCTTGAAATAAGCAATATTTCTCAGGTAATCTGTTCATATAACACGACTCAGGTGGCATCTGCTCCAGGCATAATTACTTACAGGTCTTTTTATTATAAACGGAAAATTTATGATTAAACTATATATAAACGATTTTTTTATATTTTATTTTATATTAGGGGCAGTCACTATATATTTTACAAAACATTACAAATTTATTGTAATTACTATTCTTGTTACTATTAAAATAAATGTAATAAATTAACACGTAACATTAGTTCGATTTTAATAAGAAAAACCATTTACCTGATGTTTATATAATCACACTACTATTTTAATCTCTCAACAATGTTAATGCGATCATTAAACTAATTCTTTAATTTGTTTGCAGGTGTGTATTTATGTTTGTATACAAGACGTGTTTGGCACGGTACGCTGGCACCTCTCTGTCACCTAGAGTCTAGCAATGTCCAGCGTCTCAATCGCGCATACCTCTCTAATAGACACTCACCTTAAGATAGACAAAATAAAATGACCATTGGCACAGTAACTGTCGATATAATGTATTTAAATATTTTAACAATGGCAGCTCATTTTTGCAATGAGCACGTTTATTCAGGAATTCTTATACGATTAAAAGAAATCCGTTTTAAAAACGAAATCAACTTTTTACTTGTTTTTATATCGGGCTAAGACTTCGTATAAGTGAGTATATGTTGGTGTACGTATCTTTGTATGTATGTATTAAAATAAAATAAAAAAGTTAATAAACCTTTTCACAACACCATGTTCCATAACCAACACTGGTCCTTACAGCAAGGCACAGTACCGGGTCTAAAAGCTCGAGTGTGGAAAATTTACGTTCCAGGCTTCATCAGAGCTGAAGACTGGTCGTCCTCGTTTTCAATCCCATGGATTATGATATATGGTGGTTTTTACAGTTTAAACGTCACAATAGGATGGGGAAAACAATTCACAAGAATAGCAGTAAAGAATTTTCCAAATGACAGAGTGAAGGCCGCAGTACACCCATATAAAGATGCAGTAATCAGGAGACATGAGACCATATTTCGTAACGACTGACATAAGCCGCAGGCAGACGATATTTGAAATTAGCTTTTTTTAAGGGGTGGCTGACGTTTTCATATTTAATAATTCTGTTAACCTAAAATAGACATAAAACCAAAAAGAAGTTTGTTTGATAAATTCTTTAATATTTTAATTAATATACTATATATGTATGGGATTTTCTGTTCATTATTTTGTTTAATAAAAATTTTAATGTTTGCATGTCTTTCCGGCTGTTTGTTCTTATATAATGGAACAGTTTTACGATCTTTGTGAAAATTATTTACTGTCACAGACGTCCGTATATGACATAGGTTATTTAAACTGTACGGTAATAAAAATAATAAATAAAATTTAGTGAGTTATGTTAGTTTTGATGAATATAGGTTTAATCAATGTAAACAAAATAATAACAAACAATTAGATTAATCATTAATGTTGTATATACTGTAACTTTTATTAATGTTTTAATGACAATTGAGCAGGCGGTTCATTAGTTGGTAAGTGGTGCTTTTACACAGATGACAGACATAGGCAAAGACGAATATTTTGCAAATTCCTTAACACACAAAAAGAATAGTATGGCGGATACTGGAACATATAAGAGATACTATATGTTATGGGCTACAAATCACTTCAAAACTAGTCGAGTACCTACTTATTTTGTGTGAGTGCGCAGTAAAGTGACTAGAACCGGGCTATAGGCTATAAAATTGCTTTAAGTTTAAAAATAACAAATAACATTACAAAAAAAAAATCTTTCTGTTTCTCTTAAATTTAAAAACATTGATTAAGAAAATAAAACTAAAAATACCCTCCCTTAATGTAACTACCTGAACCCCAAGGGCGTGATATTTTTTATCCCCAATTCTGCCGGTAAATTGCTATCCGATAGCAGGTCGGAGGGCAATTAGAATCGTTTTACTTTAGTCGCTTTATTTTCTGATATATCTCGTCTTTTAATATGTATGTATGTATGTATGTATGTATGTATGTGTGTACCTAATAATCTTAATAATACAATAAACAAATAATTAAATATAGGGTTGCCTCAAACATCGATAACGTAACATAAACGACTTCTTATCTCTCAACAATAAACTAGGAATATACGTGCCAAGTCTAAAAACGAACTGAGATGCAGTTAGCGCACGTCAAGGTGCTCTCAAACTTGTCACGTCTCAGATGCCGCCCGTTTGTTTTGGCAAACATGGCGCCTGGATAGGGATGTGATATATTTATTTTTTCTATATTTTACACACAATTTATATTCGATTTTATACCATAAATACTTAACGTATATGTATTTAAAGCAGAGAGTGCATCTGTAGTAGAGTTAAAACTCTGAAGAAGCAGATCAGATTTCAATAATTTATACGCAAATAGTTTTCCGCCTCACTTACGCAACAAATGTATTTCAGTTTTAAAATATCTTTAATAATTAATTAATGTTTTTCCTACAATAAGTTAATGTCACATAATTATTATGTTGCATTTTATAATCGCAAGTCAACATATCGACATTCACACAGAACATCACTAGTTACTAATGACCATCAGGTCCAGGTGAGACGTCCACACATCATTTGTTCACCGGATTTCCGCCACATGCTAAAATACCGTGTAATATGTATTTATGAGATAACATGTTAAAAGGAAAATAAAAAACTGGACGACTCGTACAAGTGAGATTTTTAGACGTAGCAAAAATAATATAAATTATGTAATTAGGCATATGACACTGGTCTCGGTAAATAGTCTTTTTAAATCTTATAAATTAAAGAAAAGAAAATATCCTTACAAAATGTAAGCATTGTGTAGATGCCCGCCTTTATATTGATCTGACAGGTAACTTCAAGGCTATTGGTGGAAACTGGAGGTGAGACAGGTAACTGTTTTGCTATTGGTGGAGAGATAAGGTAAGACAGGTGAGAAACGCCTTAACCAATCACAACTCATAATTCAAAATATTGTATAAGGTTGTATGACATTAATATTCAAATGCATATGTAGTAATAAAATAAAATTTAATATAGATAATATAACTATATTTATATACCATCACAAACTGAAGGTTAGGTTATGGTATATTAAAACGTATTTCAAAAGCTTACGATACATTTTGTATTAACTTTATAATGTTTATTGTATACTAAAATTCATGATATTCGGATACGGTGCTCTTCGTAGAATCATTAAATTATGTTCTAGATACACTCATTTTAAAATACATTCACCTATTATGTTGAATATCTAATTAAGAAATGTTGTTATTCTTAAGTATCTTGATAAGAACTATAGATTTAGCAGAATTAAAAGTTTTGGGGTTGAATTTGTAACTTCTTTAAAGTTCTGATAGACTTAAGAATATAACAGAAATAAAAAAAATTTGTTTATCAAAAAGTCAGCAATATTCTAAATTCTTATTTTCAAAACTCATCAACCTTGGTTCAATTAAAACATGTAGCAAAATTCTTATTCTGAAAACTCATCACCGTTGGTCCAATTAAAACATGAAACAAAATTCTTATTTTGAAATCTCATCATCGTCTTATTTTGAAAACTCATCATCGAAAATCTATCGCCAAGAGATAATTATGATTACAATATTTTATTTCCCATTTCATAAATGATTTGTATCAACAGCATATATTCTGTTTTTGGAACCATATTTTGTTTTTAGTTTCAAAATATGAGTACAATTCCTTTGTTAATTGAAGTTTACTATTCTCAACATAAGCTGAGTGATCGACCAATTTGGACAACTTTATTATAATATATATTACAGGACAACCTTTATCATTTTATTATTATTATTTTTTTTAAGTTCAGTCCATTTTACTGTATTTATTATTATACTTTTCCGGTTTGTTATAAATGTGTTTATATTAATTTTCTTTTTTTTTTGTATGTTATGTAATCTGATGTGTTGTCCAAATAAAGAGTTTTGATTTGATTTGATTTAGTTTAACTTTTTTTCCTTTTATTTTTTCATGATTTTTTATTCGACAATTTTTTTTGTATTTTCCTCGGTCTTGAATAAATTCAACTTAGCAAAACTCCAGAGTGCCAGGTAGAAATAATAAGTGGGTATAGTTCTTTAAATAAAAACTATGAAGTGAGTTGAAAAGAGATAAATTTTCATTTATTTATTTAATCATTTATGTACACGAAATATATCTATAATAAAAAAATATAATATATAAGTGATCTTAGTGATATTTAGTTCTACTTATACCTTATACCCTTGCTTATTCTCGTAAATTGTAAAAAAATGTGTTTTGACATACACAATACCTAAAAATAATGGCTATCAACTACTATACTAAACTACTACTAACTAACTAAAAATAAATCCTATATGTATTATAGTAAGTAAAGTGAACAACAATTACGCGCCCTGTGACGTCACTCAAAGCACGTGAAAATGGGTGCTGTTGCAAACGTCACATTTAATCGATATTTTAAAATATATTCATAGATATCCAGTAATTATATTTTTACAATGTAATAACGAATGACACGGAAAAGTAAACCATTAGACAACTATATATGTATATTTCGTATTACACTATGTTTGATAAAGTGGGGATTAATTAAAGAATTTATATGATTTGTTTTCAGAAAAACGTAATCAAAAAATGCAATTTATATTGGTGTGTAAAAACAAAAGGCACGTATTGATGATTGTTACCTTGTTGTGTTTGTAAGTTTGTTGTTTAAATATATATATATATATATATATATATATATATATATATATATAAGAACTTACCATATGGTTGAATTATGATAGTAATTAGTAATATATACAAGTTTATAAAATAAAATGCGTCGTTCAATTTAATAAATGATAAATGTTTATAAAATAGTATGTGGAGTCGGAGCAGTTTGCTAGTTAATAATAAATAAAAAATATTTATTAATTATTTTATTAACCTACACGGAGTCGGAGCAAGTTTCTAGTAGTTTACACACGTATATAAACGTAAGTTAGTTTCACGTTAAAAAAATTTATTTCACAATAAAAACACTACTTTACTACTTCTATTTGAATTCTTTGGAAACAGCGAAGAGAGATAAATATACTGCGAATTGCATTATGTCTCAATTTCTTTGCAAGTGACGAGAGTCATGTTGACAATTCATTGTGAGAACGTGTTGTATCTAAAATATAACTGTATCAATGAATGTATAAAATATTTTATACTGCATATTTTAATTTTAAAGTTTCAGTGGCGACATTTTTTTATTTTGTTATGATAAAACCATTAAAAATAAAAAAAACCTAGTTTAGAAAATCTACATTTATGACTGCATTAGTAACTATAGTATTATATATAAAAGCTACTATTGCACTCTTAGACTATCACTTACAAATATCTTTATAAAATAAGAAAAAATAAAAAAGGCTTTCTAGATTAAATAATCTTAAAAAGTACAGTTTACCCCTGGTGGGACTCGAACCCACAATCCCCGGCTTAGGAGGCCGATGCCTTATCCATTAGGCCACAGGGGCTTGACTCTAAGCCTCTAAAGTAAATATGTTGTTCATTAGTTTTATATATATGTTTTAATTATTTATATTTTTTTAGATTTTATTCTTGTATTTTAATATTAACGCTTGATTATTATGGTATTTAAATGAGGAATATTAAGATGTTAATATACTTCGTACGATATAATACATAAATATAATTATATTTCGATAAATTTTATTTAAATGAAAATGATTTTCTTAAAAAATAATAATAATAAACGTAATTTTGTTATCAATAAGTGTATGTATCTCTTAATACTTAATAGTAAGAGTAATAATATATTTTAGTAATTGTAATAGTCTTATAAATTAATCCAATAATCATAATTATATTTTATTATACAAGAAACCCTAGAATTAAGCGATGTTCACAAATAGGATCATTCATCTTTGTCAAAATATTTTTTCTTGTAAAAATTGTCTTCCAATCAAAAGCGGTACAACAAGGTAAACACGTGTCAATCAAGACGCTCCCTTGGGGGGAAATCACCCCTTATCTTAAGGAATCTCACAGAGTAGTGTGAGATGAACAAAATTTTGTATTTTTTTTTTCCAAAGCAAAAAAAAATTTAGAAAATTATTTAATTTAAAGTTAATTATGTTATAGTTTAAGTATTCCAATTATTGATTTTATTTCTTGAATAAAGTTTTTTGTCGAGTTGTCTCTGCAACACTCTACTCTATTCGATGGTGAATAGCGTACGTTTAATGGCGTACCGATTGAGTTTTTATTTACGAATCCACCGCAAGTGGCACGCATTTATATGTTAATCACAGTAGAGCCGGGGGAAATGTTTATAGCCACCCTTAACAGTATATTAATGAATATTGAGTTTATTTTACATACTCTACCTTCTTTGACGATTAGTAGATGAACATCTGTTTGATCGTTTTATTAAGTAATTTGAGTACATTATTGTATTGTTGGTTCATTAAAGATGTGTAAAGTTTTTAATATAATTATAATATAAAAATAGCTATTGACTTGAATTAACACTTATGAGTACATTTTAATTTTAAAATTATTATTTTAATAAACCAGTTACATTGTTGTTGTTGTTGTGGGGAGTGTTCCGAAGAGCTATTTGATCTGATGCCTGCCCCCGAATTTCATTACCGCACGCACGTCATGGCCTGAATTATCATCCTTAGTACCTGGATGAGTGGCGATCTTCTACTGTGAGGTTTTCAAGGACTTTTCTTCCACGTACCATTAAGACGTGGAATGAACTTCCATCGGCGGTGTTTCCAGATCGATATGACATGGGTACCTTCAAAAAAGGCGTATACTAGTACCTCATAGGCCGGCAACACTTTTGTGAGTCTTCGAATGTTTTAAGAGTTCGTGGGTGGTGGTGTTCACATTTTTTCTGTGACCCCGCACGCTCGTTTGCCATACGCCATATGCCTTTAATATAAATTAAACCAACTAATTCGGAATCTCAAGAAAGTCATTTATAGAAATTGGTTTAATTAGTTCACTTTTAGTTTTAGTTATAAATAAAAAAGAACTCGTATTTACTAATACTTTTATTATATTAAGAAGTCTTATTGACAAATGTATCGATAATATCATCCAATACAATACCAACATTGTGTTATTTTTAGATCGCATGTTGCTTTTTAGTGTTTTATTTTCAACCCTCTCCTGCTTAGAATTAATCGTTACCAATTAACACGTGCTCTTATATGTCGTGAGATATCAATGAACTAATAAAAATATTATTATCATGGAAATGCACTTAACCTCTTGATTTCTTACATCTAATAGAATTCCAAGGCGAAGGCTCTCTTTTTTGTTTATATAAATGACTTTTCGTCATTTTTTAAGAATAGTAATTGATACGGCACCTGGCAATGTATAACAATGTAAACAATGCTCTTTATAAAATAGTTCATTTGTTAAGTATTAATAACCAGTTACTAAATTTAAAAAAAATTAAAACTTAAGTTTTAAAATTTAATACTAATGTAAAACAAGTGAAAATTATTGTACTATTGAAAGAGAAAGCAATGGAAATAATTGCATTTTAGGAATTACAGTCGATGTCTAATTGCAGTGGGTCTCCCATATAGCTGGTTTGGCTAATAAACTAAGATACGTTAATCTCTAGGCTTAAACAAATTATTGTACTGATAGTATAACTGACTAGTAGTATTAACTGACGTCAATAGATATTTGAAAACTTAAAATACGTTTCTAAGAAAATTAACAAATCTGTTAAGAATAGATATAATTTTAATAACAGGAAAAAATACCAATTTACTTTGCCTTTTACTCGACATAAAAAAACCAGTAACTCTTTTATAGGTCAATACATACGTTTTTAAAACCAGCTCTCGAAGATGTTAAATTATTATAAAAAATAAACAAAACGTTTAACTAACGGATATTATAATGTGTCCCAATAAGTAGATCATAACGTATCCTTTGAAAGAGTCCTTCGCAGTCAGCATATTTCAAAATTATAAGAAATAGGTCTTTAAGTTTGATTTTTTATAAAAAAGAGACAAGCCTAATATCCTTCGGAGCCGGTGGTAGCTTGGACTATAAAATATATTTTATAAAGCTTAATTTTATAAGAAAAAATATACGAGCAAGATCCGAAATTGTGGTCTTTGGAAAATTACCCCGTTGGTCTACCAATTGAGCTACTGTATTCACTTCGATAAATTTATCATTCTTTATCAAGAGCGACTTTATCAAGACGGAGGTCCATCTATTAAGTTTCTTTGGAAAATCCTAATCAATGTTTCCAACTTTGCAGAACAGTATCATTGAAAAGATGCCACAACCGAAATTATTTGTGGGTTGGAATGAAATTTTCATTATAAATTGAGCTTAATATGGCTATTACAAACAATATAACTAATTTAGAAATCAACTTTTTTGGTAATAATATGTAAATTCCGTGAATGAAATATAAACTTATAGTTTAAGTTAAGCTAGTTAAAAAAAAATAAAAAATAAATTTAAACACAAGCAATAATATATAATTATTTTGCCAACTGTACGGAAAGATTAAAACCAACTTTCCTATTCGGTTTTTACAAGGAAGTGTCTTAGATCGGAAGTTGCGAGATCGTTCTTCCTCTTTCTCATTACCTCAGACTTGTGATCCTCATTTGTACAGGAAAATTAGACAACTTTCACTTCACTAAAGTTGCAGAGAATAAATCGTGTTCAATTCAATATATAATCTATATGTTATTGCAAAAAAGTAAGAACAAATTGTCTATATATTTTTAGACATTTATCCTTTCCTATAAATCCACTTGTAGTTTTAACCCGACTTAGGATACCAATAAATTTGAACTAACCTCAAATTAATTTGATTATAGGTAATGTTAGATTATCGTAAATCTATCTCTTGCGTTATATTTATCACAAAAGAAATAGAATTTTATTTGCATAACCAAAAGATTCAAATTAGATTAACGTTTGATATTACAGAATATATAAAAAATGTAGAACAAATTTAAGAAAATTAGCACTTAAAGTGGAAGTTATGATATAGGAAATGAAACTGACCGATCAAGCACGCTCGTGTTAATATATTAAAAGTTTAGGAGATATCAGGGATAACATGAATTGACGATATTTTTGGAATTACAACGTAACCGCTTAATTTGTTTATTAATGTTAAAAAAAAAATCAAGTAAATGTTACAATTAAGAGAAATCTATTTGAAGAGTTAAGAAACTTTTGATTTATAATCGAAATATGGCCCGTCGTTTATTACGGTCAGTGTATTCGGTATACATATTGTTTATTGTAAAAAAAATATTGAGAGCGACGATCCGAATAGCTCTGACTGTTTATCACATTGACACGCGGTTTCCTCGTTATATATATTGGAACAAATAAATATGTTATACAGAGTTTTTAAATAGACATATTTTGAATTTGGTTTCGTTAAAGGTATAAGTTTTTTAATAATATTCATTTTATTAATTATAAGTGAAAATGCACCGTGCATTTTTAAACAGATTTACTTGCGATAGGTAAGGGAAAATATCCGTAATATATATTATTTTATTAAGGTTGATTAAATATCTATTTAAAATATAAACAAAGTTGCCGTCCGTACATATATGACACAATGACCGAGCTATCTGATTTACACCGCGCGCCTGTCACCTTCATATTTCAACTTTTTCATTATCTGTTTGAAGTACGATTCTAGCCTTTATTCAAATTTCATAGCGAAATTAATACTTTCAAGGTGGATTGAAGACTTTGATCTATAAATATACAATTGTGAGAAATTTTCTTTATTATCAGAATGAATTACCGACTAATTTAGTAATATTTTCATTGTCATCAGACAATATTACTGACTAATTTGGTAATTTTGAGACGTTTAAACAATTTATACATTCCATAACAACTATTAGTCACGTCAAACACCTCAGGTGCACGTCCCAGTATAGAAACATAAAACAATTTTAGATGGCAAACGTGTTCATAAAAGAAAATAACTTGGTTCTCGGTACAAATATAAATAGAGCGGGACGTTTAATCAAGGTGCAAGGGGACTTGCAATTAAACAACAGGTTGACAGTTGACAAATTGGCGGCCATCTTGTCCGCTATTATAGTTGCTGATCGACTAGAACTTGGTTAGATTTAATTTTTAACAGAATATAAATTAACTAAGTCTTTATACTTATCTTTGTTATTTGGTTTAAACTTCTTTTTCTCATTTTGCTACTCCATTTCAATTGATTAAAAAACTGAAACACATATTAATATAAAGTGGGCTTCTAGTTACCACTAAGAGTACTAAACTAATTGAAATCATTGCAATATCCTGATACCAAATTGAGTATCAGAATTCCAGTTAATATGTAGTCTACTCCCATTCTATGGCAAGTCAAGATTTACGACTTACTCTCAGTCCGATTTAGCAGAGTGATTCAACTCATTTAACTGACACGACGCATTAGCAGGTAATATTTCTCTATGGTATTCTGACTAATTAATTCCAAATCAAAACAATATTCTAGGCTTTATAGTCTTAAGTGAAGTAGTAAGTAAAAACTATAATATACACAGAAAGACAGATAAAAAACAGACTAGCATTTCTTTTTTTTTTCTTTGTGAAAATAAATCCTTCACTGGAGAAATCTGTGTCGCAAGGGGTTTCAAAAACAGAAATTAAGAACACAAATAACATTCAAACTCAAAACAGTAATGTATAGATCACAGAAACAACTGTTGCGTATGGGAATCGAACCCACTTTCTCAGATAGCATGGACACAATCATTAACCACTACATCAATCGTCCGACCTTAAAATGCCATAAGTTCCAAAATTCTGAATCATTCGACGCATAGACTTGGCACTTAATATTTATCAAAAGATTTCTTATAAAAAATATCTTTAAATATATTTTGATTTACTTAATGGTTTTAAATGCACCTGGTGAGAATGTCACAACTGGAATTTTGAATATAAAGAATATAAATGATTTCTCAAAATAAACAAATCACAAATGAGAATTAGCGACAGATCACGGATTTTTTTAACCGTGAACACGGTGAGGCAATATGAAAAAATTCTTCAAAGTTTGTTCCACATGATGAAGTCATTAGTCAATGTTCATATGGTTATATTAAATGGGATATTATATTACTTATCTTTAAAAATGACTAAAATTACCAACACGAAAATTACAAGTCATATGATGTCACACTTAGCAAATATTATATACAGAACAATATAATATAATAGATAGATAGATAAACACTTTGTTGCATATTAAACAAAAGAAAATTTTATAATAATAAATAAAGTAAAAGGAAACAAGACAATTTATAAAGGCGTTCTTAAAAGAGCAATGACTCATAGACAACCTTCACGTCAAAGAATTTGAGTATATTTTTTTATATTAGGTATTATATATTTAATTTATATTTTATCCAGTGTGTCCTCAACTTTACCTACAGAAAATACAACTAATAAAGCTCAGTTCACGTGAGATGATACATGCGACACCTGTTAATACCATTACTTGGAAATTCATTTACTAATTTCTCCTCCAAAAAGTAGTATTAATCTTCGGTCGCTGAGAAACGGGTTCTACGTCTCATTAAATTTAAATGTACATGTATGGATAAATAAACCGAATGTGTTTTGAAATACTTTATGATTTAGCAGGAAAATATAGATGAGAGAGATGGAGTGAGAGAGAAAAATATAGAAACAAACGGTCATAACCTTCACAGGAATGACATGTTTATAGTAATAATGATATTTTTTAAATATTAATTTAATTGAAACATTTGACAACGTTATAACGGTTAAGTAACCAACAGTGGTTATATATATTTATTTTCGAACATTAAAAATCAACAACCACACATATACCTAGCTCTCGTAAGATACTACCTGTCCAGTTATAACGACCTCTTCACTCTTTATCCTCAAAACGCCCAGATAATTTATTCGCTCGTAAACTTATGCTTTTATCCAAGTATGAAATAATATAGTGATGTACGCAAGTTAGCATTCGAGTGTACACGACCATCACTCAGGACGAGATCAAAGGGCTGTCGGTCTTTTGGTTGCGGGTGATTGTTTATTATGACGACTTTGTTGCGATGGATGAGGTGTAATGTAATGGAGTAACACCTAATCTCTCTGCTGCGTTGAGAGATGGCCTAAGAGCTGGAGTGAAAAATTGATTTCGGTATTCGATTTATGGTTAGTGCTGTTTCGAGAAATAGATTACTTTGTTTATATTTTATAAATATTGTTATTATAAAGTATTTTCTTAAATTTCCACGAGTACACATTTGAAATAAAACTATTTTTACGGATTTAAACTCGCGTATAATTTGGTTAAATCTTAATTTTACCCGACGTTTCGAGTGCTTTGCAGCAATCGTTTTCACGGGTAGACGAGATGTAAGTGTCTGTCTGTATGTCAGGCAAAACGTCGGGTTAAAATTAAAATGTAACCAAATTATACGCGAGTTTAATTCCGTAAAAATAGTTTTATTTCAAATTCTTATTATAACGTCTTTCGAATACTTATTTAATGAAAACATTTAACATAGTTAATACTATGGGCTTAACAGTACGTATATAAAAAAATCTTAAACTTTGTTTTTTTTTTTAGATACAACCAAAAACAAAAATTATTTACAAAGAAACAACAAAACTATCAAAGTTATTAATTTCGGTCTGAGTCCATTTTCTTTCATCATTGGTCAGACACGAAATCAAAGGATGGTTAATACTTTGTATGAAGAATTTGTTAGCTATGCAGTATTTATGAGACGTAATAAATTCGTTTCTAAAGAGCGCATCTTTGCCAGGTGTACCTATTCTAAGATTCACGTTTGCGGTTAGAATAGATAAGGAATAGTCGACACTAAGCTTCTTAAAACATTTTAAAAAATACATATTTAAAACTACAGTAATTAAAATCAGTAAAACGATATTGATAGATATTTAATATATATACCGACTTTTCACAATTTGTTAAGTTTTACTGTTTCGACATCGAATGTCTGTAACCACCTTTAGAAGCTCGCTAAAAGCACGATCTGTCAGACCTAAGCCTTGTTTAGAGCGACAGGCTATAGTTTATATATTCATAGAAGTAATACAGGAAGATCAGAGCGGACGAGACACGTGCACGTATTTTTGGAAGATCTGAGAACTCACGTTTATTAGTTTCGTTTGCAAAACTTAAAAGGATTAGCGGTATTTTTCTTTGATTATTTATTATTAATTTATTTATTTCTGTATGAACAATGTACAATGGCGGACTTAATGGCTTAGGCATTCTACCAGACGTCTAAGGGTTATGCAGAGATAAAAGAAGTGGGTGCATGTTGAGGAAACAAATGAAAATAACATATATAATAAAACTTTTAAAGTAAATAATAGTTATAAAAATAATTATAACATTACAAAATGTAAACTTCTAAAAACATACAAATCAAGTAAGAAAATTTTGTTTTAGTTATCTCATAGTTAGTTAATTAGTTGTAAATAGTAGAACTCTATATAAAAACCAGGTTTTTAAATATATACCATGAACAAGTGATAAAACCTTACACAGTTAAGAAGCAACGGTAATTTAGAATCATTCCCCAATCTGACCTATCCAAGAATCAAAATAAAAGTCAGACAACAATAACACGAAATCCGAGCTCAATGAAAATCATCCTGAATCAAATGTAGGAGCATCGCAGCGGACTGTGACGGCGATTGTCAGAATAACAATGGAGGGGCGGCTGCGGACAATGTGCGCCGGTGGTCGAAACAACCGGAGTCTTTGTTGGGAAAATATCCACTAAGATTATTATTGCAGAGGATTCTTTATCATAATTGTATTTTTTAAATAATAATTCACGTGCTTTGATTTGTTATATAGAACTATAATTTAATTTTAGTAACTCCTCTGTCCAAATTTTCATCACAATTACATTTTTGTTTTGTTTTTTTTTTTTTTTTATATCTAATTAAATGTAGTTTTATTGGTACGTATGATAAATAATTTTCTGTTTTGAATTAAAAAGTAATAATTATTGTGAATGTTTTTCTAAATGGTTACTCTATGACTGAGGCTCGGATGAAAGGTGCTACCGCGCGAATGAAACATACCTTCCTCGGACAATAGCAGGCTTTAATACCACGATTTATCCCTAAACACTAGGCATACTTAGAGTACAATGAAAATACATCATAGGTCTGTTGAAATAGAGTACAAATTACAACAACTAGATGTTGTTAAAATGATCCCCTAAGGGATTAATTTCAGGTGTCATATTTAAAATGTTTTAAATTTAATAATTATAAAATTAATATATAATAATTAAAGTTATTCATCAAAATATGATATAATAGTGTGAAAATGATTTTAAAGTAAAACAAATCTTTAAATTTATAAAGAATAAAATGGGAGTAAGATACATACATTTTTGAAATACATTTTTTTGTGTATAAATTACAAATATGTTATTATTGATAATAATTTATGATATTTTAATTATCTTCACAGCAAGAAATAAACATACAAATATAAGGAATGTTTTGATTTAAACGTAAATATTGTTTTATCACAAATATCTTGATTTATAGACAAGGTGCCTGAATATACTTTAGAGTTCCGTGGTAAGTGCGAGTATTTTTATTAAATAAATCACAAAACTCCGCACTTATTACATTTAATTAATCTTATTTTATAATAACCATTTTTATATTAAAAGGGCAAACGAACCTGTGTCTGATCTGATGGAAGGTGAACACCACCCACGGTCAATTATAATACCAGGATATGCACATGAGCGTTGCCGCATCATCATTTGAAGTAATAATTTTTATTAATAAATCTATTCAAATTAATAATAAGTCTATTTTTAAACTAATATATTAATACGGAACCGAAATAAATAGTGAGTAAAAATCTCGTTCACCTACAATTATATTACAGGCATAATTCCGCACAGATAATAAACAAAATTCGAACGCGGCATCTGTTTGTTTGTTCAACATATTTTTTATCTCACACACGTGTTCAACGCAGAAATAAGAAACATACATTTTATTTTGCAAGTTTGGTTTAATATTACGGTAATTTCATTAGCATTTGTTTACATTATGAAAGTTTTGTTTATCCATTTAATATATACTAGGTGTAGCCCACGACATCACCCGCGTGTCACAGAAGGAAGCGCCAGAAACGCAATTGCGTATCCGTTTTTTCTTTAACTTTACGGTTGTATCGGTAATTTTTTTTAAATCAGAAAAAATTTTTGTATATTACCTCCCATAAAAAATATATAATCTTTAATAAGTCAATATTTAATTCTTTTCATAATACCAGTATAGATTGAAAACTTATCGTCTCGCTAGTACCGGTGAGAAGTGAAAGCGTTAGTGCATGTGGGGAGGGATGGCGAAGGAGGGGGGAGGGGGTCAGTAAATTGACAATGATTGTCGACAATTGCGGGCAATCGACTGAGGTAATGGTTTGTTGGTATTGTATCATGTCATGTGAGTTACGGAGACGGATTGGAACTGCGTCTCTTTATGTAGTCTCCAGACTTATAAAAATACGAACGACCTAAATATATATTTACCTTTCGTATGTTTATTTGAAGATTATGTTAGGATTTTGTGATTAACCCTTATAAATTCGATATTACTCAAGAATATTAGAGCAGTTTAATTTCTTGGATTTCCTTAATGTTATTCTTACATTTTTATACTTAATTATTACATTTTTGATATCTCCTGTCTTCAAGAAAATTCTAAAAATGTCAGCTCTTTTTAGGACACTTATCATAAAATATTGTTGACTTTTGTATATATTATATTTACATTGAGACATTACTTTTCAATGGCATATAGCATACATTGCACATGATAACCTATTTACACGTGTGTGTGTGTGAGGGCATAGACCTGTCAGCGGATATGACCAATTGCGGAGCCAATAAAGGTGCGTTTACCTCGCGACCCGCCTTGAACTTCGAGGGGGCGATGACTGACTGAGAGATAATGTAACATGGAATTATCGTCCCTATATGCTGATGTCAGTACCTGTCTGGGAGATTAATCAATCGTAATAAGCATGTGAATGTTATTCTTTTCTGAGAAATTATTTTAAAACGGATGTAAGTAGACTTTCACTGGCTATTATTTTGTAAATAGATTGCATATACTTATATTAAGTAATTAATAGTATAGTCGCAGTTTCTCTCTTGTATTATGATAAATAAAATAAAAAAGCTTATAATATTATAAACTTTCGATGTCCCCAAGATATGTGCTGTATCATAACTGTTTCGAATTAACAATTTAAATAAATTATTACTCCAGATTACTCAGTATTACTCAGTTCCTAGTTTCCCATAATATTATGTAAATTATATATAATATTCAAGACTTGATTACACAAGTGTACCAATCAGCAAGAGAGTCCACCTTTTATTGTCGCTTTCATATCCCGGTGTCCGGTTGCCGCGACGCAATTATACTTTAGTCCCTAACTGGCGTAACCACAAAAAGCAGTTATACATTACTAGTATTTACTACCTTGAAGTTTAGGTTTAAAATCGTATAACGTTATAAAATGCACTGGCACAACTGTAATTACTGTGTGGTTCTATCAATTTAGAGAAGAGAGGTAGTTTATGATATCAAATGGATCTTAATGCTCACGTGGACTTAACTTTGATGGCAGCAAATTAAGGATATGTGAAGGTTTTTAAATAGTTTTTTAACGGTCTTTTTAAGAAATTCCATTTAAAAGACATGTTGTAGTATATTAGGGCTTAAACTACAACATAGGAGTTTTCTATAACATCTTAAACTACAACGTATGCCAGAACTGCAAGGAATAAAATTTACAGATATATAAACCTATAAACCTACTTTTTCATGTGCATATATATTATATATGTATATATAATACGTATGTCTAAATACACCCATAAGGTAATAATAATATTTATTACACCTAAATATTTTTTCAACAAATGTATATAAAATCTTAAGATATTTGTTGTAATCTTTGTATATGTTAAAGTTGAAACAGTTCGTTCAACTAAGCTAAATTATTATAAAGAATTTACGCCTGGAAATAGCAATCTTGTTAATACTTTTTTTTATAAATGTGACTAAGACCTGTTTCTTGTCGTTGGAAAAATTGTATTTTGATGTTACTAATACATTAACTTAAATCGACGCTAATAATAAATTTAAATATTATCGAAAAGTAAGTCTAATTAATAAATAATGATAATATTTTTTGTAAAGAGTATCACAAAAAAACGAACATATTAGTTTATTTTAATTATTACGAGATGGACGTTAGTATGAAAAATAAAACACTCTGTCATTGCTTGTTTTACTCTAAGAGATTCAAAAACTTTTAATATTTCGTGCCTTGGCTACTAAAACTTCTAAAAGTTTTGATAACTGCAAATGTGTTCGTTGTAATCAGTTGTCAATAAATGACCAAATAAATCATTAACATAAAAACAGCATTTCGAATTGAACGTCAAGAGCCTATCAATGAATATATATTTTTGATATTATATCAAGAAGAAATATTCGTTACAGTACATAAAAACCTTGTTCCAAAACAATCATATATCTTCAATATTTGACCACTATCAGTTGAAAAAAGTTTTCCCATATACAATACTAATATCAGACTAATATTCGACATGTTACGTTATAGATTGAAGAATATCATCTATAATTTGAATGTAACTCTTGTATACGGCGCATTGTATACGTAACTTGGCATTTCAGTATACCGAAGTTTGGACATTTGGGGTGAAATGGCAATGGAGCGGTAATAAGCAAAGTTTTTAGTTGGTTTTTCATAGTATCTAATGGTCGCAGGTTTGATATATGTTAGTGACATGATGTTCTAGAGTGTACCTATAGTTTTATCGCTTTGGATCATGATTATCGTAATCGCAACTCGTATTAAAGTATAAAAAAGATACGAATGTCGTTCATATTACAATCACATTTTTTATTACTTAGAAAAATATAAAATACTAAAATTTTTGTTACAGAAAATATTATAAAATATCTCGAATGAGGCAATAATTTTGTCCATTCCTGCATATCTTACAAAGCTAAGGATAAAAATAGGCATATCGCAAAATCTGGCGACCGGAAATTAAGACAAGGGGAACCCCCTTCCGCTCGGACGTCACCTACGCCGTGGGCGGCCATTATCATATTTCAGATGCTATCCGTTTGTCCGTTTGATGTTGGGATTATGTTTACGGTAACTTGTTTATATCGTTAAGATTTGATATATTATAGTAAATGTTTTGGGATCTTCAAATTCAGGGTGGATAGGTTTCTTCTAGTAGACTACAGTCATGCTTAACATCAAGCCGACTAAAGTCAAATGCGAACTAATTTTGGGTAAAAAGTAATTTGAAATAAAGAAACGAACGCATAAAAAACTCTTGAGTGTAGCTATAACATTTTGAATTTTGAGTATTTTGCGATTTGTCTGATTCAGAAAAATTGGTATTTAATATCCAACCTTCATAAAATTATCTCAAAGGTATATTCTCAAAACTTTCAAATATCCAATATACACAAGCGACATCTATCCACAAATATAACTTAACATATACGTGATGTCCAGAGCTAGCATAATTTGAAGTGTCCCGGCCATCTTGGAACGATCACAGTACACCGCCCGCCGGGGCCGCGGGGTGAGGGGGGGAGGGATATTGGAATATTTTTCATACAAACACGTCGCTACGTTGACATTTCTCCTTGATATAATATTGCCACAGCCAACAGGGCTTACATGGCATCGTTTTGAAAATAATATATTTATAACAAGTTTTATAATTCACAATTAATCAAAATCAATAAAATAATAATTCTACTAAGTACAGAATTGCTTTACTAAAATATTTTAGCAATATTGGGATAAAACAAAAAACATTATTATAACTAACCAAACTCTTGTTTCCATATTGCATTTCTTCAGCAATATTGATATACCAAAACGTACAATACAATAAAGAATCAGAATTTAGCGAAAAATATATAACTATTCGACTGTTTTCATGTTAACTTTATCGGACTACTCGAACGTGAACATTTCACGCCGTGATTCTGACATGCTCTGAGCTCATGAATGAGGACCACGAACGTGTTTGAAGCCCGTCTGGCAAATTTTGGTTAAACTAACGTGTGAGTGTGTTGATAACGAAAGTTTCAATAAAAAAACTAAAAATAATATAAAAAAAACTCAAAAATAAAAAATATACACCGCATGTGATCCCATAAACTAGGTAGGTGGTGTGATGACCGTCGCGGTCAAACTTTATATTCTTTATATGTTTCGGCACCGCAGCAGTTATTACCCCGACCTTACTTTAAAAAATATCCAACAATATTCTACATTGAAGGTATCTTAAACCAACAAATGTATACTAATGAAATGAATACTAATTAGTTTTAAAAGAAAATTAAAGCTAGGAATAAATGATATATAAATGGTTTAATTTATTTTTTATATAATTTTCAATGAAGATAAAGTTAGTCGGTATTAAACCCTCATATCGACCTGACATCGCGTGCAGCGGGTGTCCAGTTTACGAGGCTCCGGTAATCTTGCACCTAGTCCGTAATAACGAGACCATCGTAAAATCAAGATATCACACATAAGATCTTAACTCATTTTGTTTTCTGGGTTCTCCTTTTTGCTTTTTAGGTATTTCTTTGTTACAAAGGTATGGAAGTTTGTGTTAGTCAGATTTGTATAACATAATAATACAAACGCGTGTTCCTCCGATGAAGAACCAGTGTATTTAATTATAACTTTAAGTAAATAAAATCCATAAGAACTACCCAAGTAATGTGATTTTTAAAACCAAATTAAAAAAAAACTGTTATCATATCCGATCAATTAAAGGCTGCTGCATCCAAAATATTAATTTTAATAAAACAAAACTAAATGCAGCATAAAAACAAACGGGATATGCAATCTGAAAGTAAGTAGGCATTCAAATGAAACGGAGGAAGGTGGGCCAAAGTGGACAATCCAATAAAAGTAATAAAACGCGGGCCGAGCGACATGTGGTCGGCCACTTGCATTTTTTTAAAATAAAATTTGCATACTTGGGGTTAGATTTGAACAATATGAAGCAATAAGGACTCGAGTGACGGTTTCATGCTTCGGGAATTACTATTGTTTTTAAAAGTATGCTTTTAAGTTTGATTGGTTTGATTACAATTAATTTCTTTTTATTACAGACAATGAACATACAATTTTAATATTACTGATATTTTTTATATTTAGATATAATGAAGTTTTCGAATGTCTACAACATATTCTTTAATAAATGAAGATAAATTAGTTGTTCTGAATATCAAATCCTTTCAGTACATAGATATTTTTATATTAATGTTTTCATTATTTTTACAAGCCTAACGTTTTTATAAATTCATTAATATAATACTTTTAAGAATGTTGCTTTACCGATTTATACAGTTTAATAATTAAACATTTATTATTATTTTTTTCTGGTAATATCTTATTGTCTTAAAAAGGCGTTTTAATATGAATACCTAGAAAAATCTGATAGAAACCATCCTTTCACAAATAGGTTCCACCACCCTTCTTATTTTCGACTTAAGAATTATTATCTAAAAATAAAACTAATTAAACTGACGATTCAAATATGTGAGAAACCCACTCACCGGTATTTGGCCCCTCACTAATCACTGAATTAAAAGCCCTTTAACACTGTCCTGTGAAACAGACGCCTCGGCGTTCACACGTCTGTCATTTACAGTTTAAAACAAAACCTCAGAAGGAAATGCACTTATTTCGAATCTTCTTCATTATGGACTCTATTGTGTAAGAAATAAAAGTGAGAATAGCTCACTCGTGTTATCTCCCACGACGTTCAATCTATTTACGTACGAAGTGATATCGTCGTCATATTTGAACCGTATTCTTTTGTCTTTTGACTTTTTACTGATACCTTTAGCAACAACTGAGAGATAAAATATAGTTATGTATACTTTTATAATTTATTTCTTTAGCTACTGTAAGTTTAAACTATATTTATGGGGAAAGGGGGGGAGGGTCGCGATGTGCTAATTTTGTTCTGAATTAACAAGGTTGGTGCTCTTATCATTTATGCACAATAAAATCTACATGCTTAAATTATTTTATCATAAAATATTAAACATAGAGCATTTGTTTCTCACATTCACCATATCAATCAATGGGTGTATCTCACGTACATTCACCTCGACTTTATGACTTTTTCTTATTAAAAAAATACATATCTTTCATTTGTTTTATTTCTGATTCGCAGGCGGTTGACACGTGGCGCCACCCTACAGTGGAAATATTGTAAAATAAACGCTATTAACTACACATAGAGCTCAATTTTAGTTACCGAGGGTGTTATGTATCGAAAATCGGTAATACAATATGTTCTTTATCCAACAGTGATAAGGTTGCTTTCAATGTGTACTTTAAATTAAAAACCGAGATGTAAAACAAGAGAACGCAGACACGTTTATGTAAGTATGCTGCGAACACCTGGATCTGGATATTTATTTGGTTTCACGGAATCCGATGGTCGTTACACAGGTCGTTTCGGAGACTGCCCACCCACGGAATTATCCAGATGTACTTGAAAATATATGAATGTCAAGATGTTTTTGTTTTCATATGAAAATACTCAGTATTATTTATATAAATTTCACACATCATTATGTGGAAAAAGCTCTCTTAATCAAATCTATGTCCACAGGCGATTGGGTTCGCGACTAATTAGTGTACGTCAGCTTTGACGCTATGATTAATAGCCGTATAGCTTTCACTTACACGCTGCAGCGATGAAATGTCAAGCGATTAGCATTACCTGCAGGAGCAACCAATGGCTTGTTCGTATTTATAGTAGCTCTATAATGAGCTTAATATTGGACTCTACCAACATATTCCTATTCTCTATTATTAAGTTCTCCATTTAAACTTTTTATTTATTTTTTCACTTCACACTATTTTAATTACTATTAAGTTACGATCAGTAGCATAATTCTAGATAGTGTTATACATAAACCTGCTTATCATTATCAGAAAGATTTTCTAAAATTCATCTGCTAGTTTGAAGATTAGCATTTTTAAAAGAAAACTTTTCCGCTTTACAATATTATTATATAAAGTTTAATTAAATTAATAAATAATAAACATTTTCTAAAACATTTCGTTTTAAATTGACTTCATGGTTTTTAAAATATTACTGATGCATGCAAAGATATTTTAAGAAAACTCTTTCAAAAATAATAATTTCAAGCACACGACAACAGGTGGAGAGCTTGTCGGCCGAAAGAGCAACATTTGTCTGCGTCTGAGGTGGGATACGCTTTTATTTACATTTAAGAGCCATGAGCTACGTTCTAAATATGTCACTCAGTCTAAAAAATTAATTATTTTTATTAAATACCCAAATTAATATATCGTAGAGAGTACGCCATCGTTTTTACAACTCTGATGTAGAACTAGAAACAACTATGCTCCAAATTGATTGTTTTCGTAGTAGTTATTAAAACTTGTATATCGGTTGGAGCAACAGTCGGTTGGCGGGACTCCAACGGAGGTGCATTAATCAAATAAGAGAGGATCACTCAAAAATCACTTCAACGGACAGACAGGCGTATCGATAACTTTGACGATAGTGTAAACAATTTTTTGTGTTATTTTATTCGGTGATGTAGAGTAGTTTGTGTTTAGAGATGTGGGTCGCTCTCTGGAAAATTATTGATTTGGTTTTCTATAATCTTTTAATCTTTGATGATATTATAAATGAATTGAGTGAGATATTATATAACAAGGGTTGTTTCAAAACGTAATTTAAAATGAAATTACTTAGATATTTTATATAAGATATTGTAATTGCAGAATTAATTTTATTTTTATATGCTTTTTTATACGCCAAGTTTTATAAAACCACCTACCTACCTATCTATAATACCTTAAATAGAAATCTACCTAACGTAGAAAAATACTGCAATACCTATCTGCTTAGATAGGTAAGTGTTGCAGTATGTTTCTCCTTAACAAGGTATAGTCACTTTATTTCCCATTTGACTATATTAATGTTTATAATATCTTATTTAAGCCTCTGTATACTCGTACGTACTCTGTTTAAATAAACAAGGTTTGTTCACACTGGCCGGCGTTAGCAACGCATTAGCCCGTCATCGCTGATGTCGTCTGCCAAGCGCCTCTGATCTCAATGTATTTATTTACACATCTTATATGAGATTACCATTTTTGAATGATTGAAGTTGTTTCTGTTTAGGAACGGAAGTTATAAATATTTTTTTAAATATTAATTACAGGTCATTTTATATTTTAGTTTATCTGCGAGATGTTAACTTAAACTTAAAGTTCGAGTTTCCGACGACCTTGAAGCCAACTTATAAAAAGTGTCATGGCTTATAAAACATGTTCAGCATGTATGTTTATATATGTATATGTATGCATGTGTGTGTATATATGAGTTATGGGGTGCTATAAATGGCCTGTATCCATTGTTATTAGCTAAGCGGTTCCGGTTCATATTCCGAAACTCCATATTTTACGCCTAAATCTATTTGCTTCGGGCCACGAATTTTTTTTCCCACAGATTAGGGAGCACTGGTAAAAATAGATAATTAATATATTTTTATACATTTATATTAACATATTCATAGCAAAAACTACTGTTTTAACAAATGTCCTAAATTAATAGTTAAAAAATATATACATAAACATTTTGATGAGGAGTTTCGAGTAACATAATTGTAAGTACAATATTTTTATTATTTTTATTTTTGTTGCGTCAGAGTCAGTTCGCAGCAAGTTCTAGCAGAGAGCTACTCTGTGAACGTTAGTTATCGCGCCTGTTAAAAAGATTTATCGTTGTTAACGTTTATTAGTGTAGATATTTATCAAACCTACTTAGAGATATTGCTAAGAGAACTCAGATAGCGATGTGAGAAAAAAAACTCAAATAAATCACAAAGCATTATGTAGTTCCAATCTTGTTAATAAGGCGATGGAAAAAATATAAAATTAAATCTACATGATACAAGTGTTGGATGGATTCCCAAGGCATATCTGATGGAATACTTAGAGAAAGTTTTTTTTTTCAGTCTAAGTTAATGTTTCTCTACATTCCAGCTGATGGAAAGTGAAAATGTAAACATGGGTGGTGAGGTCCATAAACTTTGCAACCTATTCACTCTTCTCTTGAAGAAACCTACATTGTATCCAGAAAAACTCTTTGTCTTTATAAAAAATTATGACCTTCAAAAGCTCAGAAATGGGAGTATTTATGCTTACATAATTTATAAATAATATAACATATTTTCAATGTATTAATTTTGAATGAACTTAAAATTTAATCTCAGTTTGTATTATTTGCTTGTCGATAAATGACTTTAAATTTCAAACTCATCTGTATTCATAATGATCATATAAAATGTGAAGGGAACTGAAGATTTCCTTGAAGTTTAAATTAATTGAGAGACATTTATAATTCCTGATCGGACTATTCATTTCACTTCTTTACTTTTGTCATCCCGTGTGGCCTGAAATATTATAATACCTGTTGGACTATCACTTTTTTAGACATACAAAATGACAAAACTAATTTTTGCATTGTGTTCTTAATTTGTTTTGGTAATCATTTATTTGTGGATATACTTTTGCCAAAAGGTTTTAACTAAGTATTCTTATGTTTTTATAAGTATCATGGACCTACAGATTATTCTAAATATATTTTTTTGAATAATAAACATATCTGTTTTTTTAATTGTAGATTCCTATGAATAAAGAATTAATATTATAAAATTAGCCTTAAGTATTTTTATTTGAATGTGGACAAAAGTTTTTGATTTGTTAAATTAATAATATAATAAAAGATATTGATCAAAGTAGTTTGATAGTCTAAATAGTTTGCATTAGTTTTGTCAGAAATTTTTACAGAAACAATTTCAATTTCAGCTGAATATAATATAGCTATATATAATATAACAATATTTTTTTTGTAGTATCGGAAATTGTCACGAGATAGAAAGAGACAGGTATATTTACATAAATAGAAAATAATTAGAAATAATCATTGAAATATTGAATTAAGTTTAATTATAAAATATATTACTTTAGTGTAGAAGTATATAACAGATGACGCGGTACTTGAAAAACATCACCTACGAGGTGTTAATACTTATAATTGTTATCACCACGCATTCTTGATAATTCGCCAGACGTATATTGTGAATTATTATTACTTTTTAAATAAAATATTTATAAACATTCAGTGAATTCATTGCTTTTAAATTAAACCTTAAAACACATGTAATTTGATTTTTCCCGAATTAAATATATTTAAATTGTATGTAAATTGTATTTGAATACAATTTATCAATAAGTTATTTAGCAATTATAATAAGCTATATCAATCAAATATACAATAAACAAACAGACACTATTAGCAGTAACATTAGCCGTGTATGTCGGCCCTCGGGAAGCGCGCGTCCGGTGTCTGAAAGACTCTTTATATTCAGGCAGGCTATTTTTTTACAACTACCGCTTTGAGGTACGCTCGATACACTAACTGTCTAATTAAATTACATCCGATCATACTAAAGATTCAAATTTGGTTAAATAATATATGAATATTTTTATAATTTTAATCATTTTAAACAGAACATGATTTGGTACACAATAGTAAACTCATCCTGTTAAATAGAACGATACTTGCTTAATAACAATAAAGTTAGATCAAAAACTAAGTACACCTATACTGTCTTCAGAGGGCGGCAACGCTCTTGTGCATCCCCTGATAATTTTAAAGACCGTGGGTCCTTAACACCTTCTCTCAGGTGATCTTGATGCTCGTTGGTCCACCTATCGATAAAAAAATATTATGCAGCTTGTTTGTTTTCTTAATCAAATCTTCAAAACTAGAGGGTGAATTTGACAAATTCTTTCTTATTATTATAGACAGGTTCATGAGAAAAGCTATAGACTATCTCCGTTACTGCTTTTTATTATCCCAATAGTAAATAAAATTGTTTATCCCCGAGTAGAACCGCGAGACACAGCTAGACCTATATAATGTTCTATACAGATAAATCTAAAATTATATATAATTTAAACCGACATATAATCAATAATGATATAATACACATTTTTCTCTATCAGCTGTTGATTTTTAAAACAATAACCATAAATTCATTAGAATATAGTAACAAGAGTAATATATATATATTTACCTTAATACGAAAATAACGTGTCTGAGATCGACGTGAAATTCGATGTCGGTCGGATGTTCGCGGAATTAACTCTAGTATCGACGCGCCCTACTTCGGACACGTTCCGCGAAACAACGTGGCCTTGATTCGAATTTTATGTAAATTAATTATATTAAAAAATTGTATTATTCTTATGTACATTATAGGTATATGTACTCTATACATTGGAAAAGATAGATAAATGAGAAAAAATCTTTCAAAAATCATTTTTATTATAATTTATGTCTTAGTCTTAGTGTTTTAGTTTTGTTATATAGTTATGAGTTGAAAACAATTTTAAATTTGATATTATATGCATATTTTGAATGCCGTTAAATTTGGTAAAAGAAAGAAAATAGTGGGTCCTAAGTAAGTCCTATACCAAAATATCTTTATAACTTTTTCAATAACAGTTAATGATTTTATAAATTGTAAATCATTTTATGTAATTTACAAATAAATATTAACATTGCGAGTTAAATCTCTCGCCGTCTGAGAAATAATCTACTTGCCACTAGATGGCGTTAGTAGCTACACTAAACTAGAATTGATAATAATCATTGATTATCTCTTGTCATTCTAACGTAATTTTACAGTAAAAAAAATTTTTAAGTAGAACTTCAACTAATTTTTAAAAGTATTTAAAAAAAGGTAGCTTCTAGAAAGTAAGAATACAAAATTTTAAAAAAGTTAGGAATTTCCAATGAAGTATTATAAATAGTCAGTTAATTGGATATTTTGTGAGAGCCAGTATCATTTTTATTCCTGATTCAGTTTGACTTAATGTGATCGTTTTATAAATTGTTATTAGTATTGTAGTTACTAGTGCCTTCACACTATCCAATTTCTAAGCACAGTGTGACCCCAAATACATTAAAACTATATATGATAATTAGTCCGCTAATAGCAATAGTAAAAAGTATTTATTTTTATGACATAATGGCGGCATAGGTAGGAAATAATATTCCGTGTTTGGTAATAGGTCGCTTCCAATTAGTATATCTATAAAATAAACATCTTTTCATGTTTCATACGTTGTGAACTAATTCTTCGAAGCACATGTGGGCAGGACATCACTTTTTATATTATTTATGAAACCTTTTTGACGATTATATTATGAGACTTATAACACGAAAAATGAACCTTATCTCATAGTAATAAGGACATCAAAAGTCATATTATTATTAGGTTTTATAGGTAAACTATCTTAACTTATATTTAGTATACCCGATTTTCAACTCTATTCCATTGAAATAAACATCGAATTATAAGCAATGTTATGTTGGTGAAGTTTTAAAAGGACCGCAGTTACCTGAGGAGGTGTGGACCATGTGTTCGTTTGTGGATATTGTTTCACTTTGGCACAAATTGAAATTTTAAACTAAAATTTTGTTGAAATAATTGATTGTATGTTATTTCAGTTTTATATTTATCAATGTATTTATCATTTATTTGTGTAGAAATTTGAAAAGTAATTGCTATTTTTTTAAAGAAATAAAATTTTATAAATATATAATATGGCATAGGTTTAGTAAAACTGTACAAATTGTAAATTTTTATTATATATATATATATATTTTAAATAATTGGTGTTTAAAAAGAAACTCAAACATAAGAAAAATATTTTACTCCCACTGATATATGACGTCATAATTCTGACGTCATAATTGGTGTTATCAGTATCAAAAATAAGTAATTATAAGTTCAATGAAGGTTTGATATTAGATATCATTTGGTCACATATCATATCATTTGGATTTGTATCATTTTAATATCATATATTCAATAATTTATTAACTACAAAACTACCTGTTTACTTTTAGCATTTTTCTGTTTTTTTATTTTATGTTTGTACTTCTTACTTGTTTTGTTTACTGAGATTTACTCGAGTACTACACATTTCAATAAAACTATTTTACGGATATAACTCGCGTTTTTTTTACATTTTTAAATGATTTCTTTTTGACACTAACATCTCTCTTACCGCGAACACGTTTTGCTGCAAAATACTCGAAACATCGGGTTTAAATTAAACAATGTGATTATAGCCGTAAAATAGTTTTATTGAAATGGTTTGTTTAATGTTTTTTCTATACTTTTTATTTCTCAAATTGTAGTCGTATTTTTTTTACATAAATTATTAGATAGATCATTTTTTTTAAATAATTATATATACAATTACAATTACAATAATGTACTAGGTTTATTACAATAATGTTTAAAATGATTAATTGATCAAGGTAAATGTAGATTTAATTAATAATTAATCCAATTTAATCTGATCGTGATACTTCGTCACGATAGCTCAGTCTGTACTGATGATTACGTTTCAAAAGTCACAGATTCGAATCCTGCTTGTATTGAGATTAAAATTTTACACCTATTTTAGTTTAAATGGATGTAACAAATATTTATAAACATCTAAGCAATTTATATTTCTATCGATAATTTACAAATATAAAAAACCTCACTCACAAATAATTTTAACAGAGAAAGAGGGATTAGGAGTAGAGTTACCAGTTGCAATGAAAGATAAATATCTTAAATTTCTAGTAATAACAAACATAGATCACATAAAAATTAAAAAAAAAAAAACGCACTTAAATCTATCCATCCGCATTAATTTAAAGAGAGAGACACAAATGCACAGACAAACGAATTCAATTGATAACATTTTTAAGTAGTTAAAAAAGTTTATTTTTCAATTACATTTAATACAGTAGCAAACATAATGTAGGAAGTAATTAAAGCAACAACATTTATATACAATTCATTTTATGAACCCGTAGTGCGAACTAGACTAGTCTATTCTAAATAGAACCCGTATACAAGGTAGTTATTCAGTTGATTGGTGAAGCCTTACAATGTCTGCTCCGTGCCTCCTTAATTACCTTTTTAACTCCCTCTTACGTTGTATTTTATTTACTTTTTAATACATGGTCTAGTCTGGGCATTCATAAAATCTTTTATTTGTATAAAACAATATATTAACAACCACACCCATAACATTCAATGCAAGGGTTTAATAACTTTGTTATTATTGTGTAACATATCATTATTCAGTAACATTATCATTAATTTGTAGTATTATTCAGTATCATTAAACAGTCACAGTAGTCGGTAACACCTCGGCCACACGGGCTCGATGACGTCACGCGACAACCTGTCGCCCGCGCACTGTAATTAAACCCGTCTCTGTAGGGAGAGAAACTATCGATACATTATTATATCTTTAGTTCATCATTTATTTATAAAGAAATGTAATTTAGTTATTTTTTGGTTAAGTTACTTTGTGGGGAGGTTATTTTATATAAAAGGACAATTTTCACTAAAATATTTTTTCTTCTACCTCCAGTCCTCCTCCTTCTTATATACACCTAATTATTTTTTAATTTGAATTACAATATTATCCTCAATATTTAATCATTTCTTTGGTATAAATTTTGTTACATAAAATAATTATCAAATTTCAAAATTCCTCGTCTCTAAAACAAACTAAGCTTTAAAATTTGATAATTTGTTAAAAAGATTAATAAATATTATTTTATCGATATTTGCCCCCACTAACCCGACCCCCGCGGCATCTCGTTTTATTAAGGCGGGTTTTTTGTGCGGACACACGTGCTCGCCATACAGACCTACCTCGCTCTCGGATAAACTTCTCTATCATACACTGTTATACCGCTTATTGTAGTCTAGTAATTGGAATGATAACTTGCTGTTTCATTTTTAATTAATTTCTTCAATTACAATAATTGTTTACTGAAACACACTCGTTTTGTGTGATAAAAATTTGTAGAAGTTTTTCATAATGATTCGTATTATATTGAATTGGGATCTTCTACAAACACAAGCTGTAGGTCAATAAGTTGAAATCAGTCCATTATAAAACAGTTTAATTTGAACGTCATGAAGCGTCATGAACCATTTTAAAAGTCTCGCTGATTACTGAGCGTGCCTTTTTTGCAAACTTTCAGATTTCATATTCAGTTCGCGAATAAAAAAGGTGTAGAGAGTTTTTGGGCAAGTCGAAATGAATTCACGCACCCGGCGTGCGAACGTGAAAAACGAGTTCCAAACAAAAAATAGGTGACGACGGACAGGAGGCTGCAGGAACTGGAACTAATAACGTTATGAGGATATTTACATTCACTGTTTTAAAACGGAACTTTTTAAGTATTTAATTCCTGATTACGGAAGTTATTGTAATCACCCCGATTTTTAGAAATTATTATTTTTTAATATCATTACGTTTTTAAGTGTTTTGAGTAATTCTAGACACTTTTTGAAACATACAACATACACAATATGTGTGTATGTCTACGTGTGTGTGTGTGTGTGTGTGTAAAACGTATCGCTATACATAAAGAAAAAATTGTGCGATTGAGATGTTTATTATTGGTAGCAAAATATTACCATGATTACAAAAAAAATATTTTGTTGTTTCTTTGAAAATAAATAAAAATAAATGGTATATAATTTATTGTTCAACTTTTAAAGTTAATTTTTAAGTTGTTCTATTAATTGTTGTGCAAGAAATGACTTAATGAATTTTATTAAAAAATAATAATAATATAACACTTTTCTTAACCAAGAAGTTAATGTGGTGGGGATAACCCACTACCACTTACTTTAATATTGTATTACTATTTAGACCACAATGTTATTAATAATAATATTTTAATGTATAATAATTTTCTATTCAAGACTGCCTTCATATTACGTAAAGCATAAGCTACACTGAGGTTGACCTGATTTCAAGTACATAAGGCTTTGACGGGTAACGCGGCGTGACGTCATCAAAGCTGGATAATTGTCGTCACGGTAACAGAGCGTCACGTCCTGCGGGACCAGGTCACGTTGTATTTATGGACAGTTTAAATTTAAATGTTATTCACAGACTATTTTAAAATTCCATTTGAATATATCTATTTCCAATGTTGGCCCAAATTTAAATTAATGTCCTCTGACATATTTCCATTTACGATTTTTGAGACATACATATGAACTAGGGACTAACACGAAAAGGATTTTATGTGTTAGAGGAAAAATTACTGACTCTGAATATGACTTTTCTTGTACACATGAAGTAAATATTAAAGACTTCGGAAATTAAAAACTCATTTAATTTAGAATACCAAATAAGAAAAAGATTAGTTTTTTTATACTCTAGACAAATGTACCTGTATAAAGCGATTACCAAAATATTACATATTAGTTATACTCTATTCTAACAGTATTACTACTACTTAATTTGTTTTTAGACCAAGATATATAAATAAAAGGGTCATTTTATTTTTTTTTCTTGTTTGACAATTTGAATAAAACTTATAGAATAGAATCTTTATGTAAATTATAAACAATGACAGTACAAATCATTTCTTTAAAAATTTAATTATAGATAATATATAAAATTTTGAAAGATAGTAGGTAACTGCCCAGAGAGCTGGTACGCTACACGTTGACTACTAATCTCACCATATAACAAAATTTTACTCACATTACTATAAAACTTTTATACTGTACATCTCAGAATTCAATACACTATTTCATTCACCAGTAAACCACCTTCTCAATATTCCTGATTTACAATTACAAAGTGACAATGTTCAACTTTATTTTCATTGTAACTTTGCTATAGAATTGTAAAAGGTATTTTACACTGGAAGAGAGCGAAATAAATTTTAAATTGCTGATACTGTATTGTAATAATATATATTTTATATAAATAAACAAGATTTTGTTTAATTATTATTATTTGTAGAATTAATTGGTATCATTAACGTAGTATGATAGTTCCATTAAGTATAAATTTTAAGATATTTGAAAATTTTTTAGTTTATTATAAATAATTATTATATTTAGGTATGAAATATTTTATTTCCTTTAATGTATAAGGTATTTATTTCTGCTATAAAATAGTTAGAGAATATGACGTTGTGGGTGAGCGCGAGATTGGAAAACTTCTATTCGTTTATGAGATTGAAAGTTTTCAGATTTGTTACCGATGTCGTATTACCTATGACTTTAAAATTGAAGATTGCGGTATTGTTATATGACTTAGAGGTTTTTGACTCAAGAATATTTAGTCATTAACATTTTATTTATACTTAAATAGTATTTTTTAGGACTAAAATAACCTAATATTGAGCAATCTTTTCACTGAATATCTTCCATTTATAGGTTAAATAATAACTTATATTTAATTAGCTGGCTATACTTATATAATAACTATCGTAATTTTCCCCACAAATTTCAAAGCAATTAGGAGTCCTTATCCATGAGTTGTGAGCATGCTAGAATCACGACGTGAACCCAAATGTATCACGAAAGTTTAAATACAAAATATGCTTAAATTATAATATATTATTTAACATATATGTTAACATTAAAAAACAGCACGTTATAAATAGGGCTACGTTAACAAGCACAAACTTGGCACAACCCGGCTTATTACACGAACTATATCTAATTTTCCGGTTCGCCCGCGCAGATTGCAACTGCCCGACGGGAATACTTTGAACAATGGGTTTGATATGAACGAAGCTTTTTACCTTTTTAATAATTCATATTTAACAACATATACTATGTTATATAGATATAGAGAAAATTATATCTACTTGTTAAGATTATATGACTTTACATGTTTCATTTACTAAATCAATTTTGAAAATTGAAATTTGTAGTATATTTATATCTATGTTATATAGAAAATTTGTTATTTAATAAAATACGTTATTTAATATACTTAATATAAAAATTAAAAAGCGACTATTATTTTGTCATTTATATTAATTGTAGTTACAAATACTCAGGGCATCTACTTTTTTTTACATTAGGATAGCAGAAGTAAAAGTCTGCAAATTATTGTTTTGTTCACGATGCATCTGACTTGCGTATCACTTACGTATTATATATTATGATGTGATATTGTCGGGACAGTTATGTATGGTACTCTATAATAATAGAGACCTAGTTTTAAGCAATTTTCGAAATTCCTATCCTGGAAAATTAATAAAAACCAGAAAATTAAACTCTGCACCTACATCCAAAGTTTAAAGATCATATTCCATCTTGAATTCATTGTTTCTTTGGGTTAAATCTTAAAATTTTCCACCTAAATATCTTTAATATAAATATTTTAATATATTTCTTAAGTTACAACGCAACAGTATCGTGAGTCTTGAACGTTGTAGTTCAAGTTGGCGCGCGCTCGTTAAAACTTACACTCCTTCCAGTTTACCTTTAAACTATCTCCAGCGTGCTTCGAATATATTTTATCATGTGCTTCATGATTAACACTCTCTAGCATTTTCCAAAAAATTATATATTATAATATCAAATTGAGTCGCAAATTATCGTTTATTTAGTTAAATATTATACAAAGCCACATTCTTTTAAATCCTATAAATAGTACAAATAAAATTCATTATTCATTGGTGCGAGAGACGAACAGTTTTCTATATATTGATTTCATATATTAAGAGCCAAACATTTTCAATCATCTTACTCACCACAAAGTAGCTATCTAACTTTTATTTTTAATTAAATAGCAATCTAAACCTTCGCTTAAAACATTGGGTAGAGCATTTTTCCCCACTCCCTCCCCACCCCCACCCGACACCCCCTCCCTCCCGCTATGTAAGTCCTTAGGTGCGCCCCCCTCAAGGTATTACTAGGACCTAAGCTTCAGACGTAGTTTTAACTGGAAATTTATGTGGTAAGTACTGATTTATATATATTATAATGACGTTAAATTGCAGCCTCAGTTTGGTTCTAGACTGGGATAATGTTTTATTACAATTTATATTCACATGCATTATATAATATTTTTTATTGAAATGACTATATTATTACTCATTTTTTTTCTTGTTATTTTGTAATTGTTCAGGTATTTGTAAGAAATAAAAACATATTAAAGAATCGTTGACCTCGTGACCTTAGTTACAATAAGTAATGTTTTCGTCCGGTCCGGTCCGGTCCGGACAAATATACAATATCTCAAGGTATATAACACAAAGTGCTCACATAGTTACGTAAGAACGAACATCTGCGCAATAACGTGTACTGTTACGTTGAACGCTCCGTGACCCACTTACCCGCCAATACCTGAGACGGCGTTACCTGTCAGGTGTTGTTCCGCTATCCCATTGGAAGATCCGACCCCGTAGCTCAACCAATCCGTACTTACCTGTATCTTGAGTCAGGTACGGACAGGTGAATACACGCCTTCGGTACGCCACGCCCTGTTTTATCGAACTGCGCAGGTGTGGTGCGCGCTGATTGGTGGAAAGGTGTGCCAGGTAACACAGGTATATCAGTCGTGCTTACCTGTTGAAGTGGATGGTTGTTTGTGTGGGTGGTGAAAAAATATGTTTTGTGCGCATGTGTTGGAACGATTGATGTTTTCTTGAGGTGTTCTAAATTTAGGTGAGGCGCGCCCTGAGGAGGTCGATAAGGTATGTGGAGTTTGGGAATTGTCTGTGTGCGCGGGTGTTGTTATTATTGCTTTGTATGTGTGAGTTATATTGTCATTAATTTAGAAGACAATATAACATGTTTTGTTTTTGTTTATTAAATTTTAATTAGAGATATAGTTATCTATTATGCCAAGTTTAAGTATACACCTATTGGAAGACATGTTTATAACTGATCTACGTCTAAGTAGTTCTCAACATTCTAAATTTAGTCCAAATATAATTATAACAAAAATTTAAATATATATCACTTAATTAAATTACAAAGAAAGTTAACGCTTAAAATAAAAAATTAAAATAACAATTTATTTACCTCTCAGTATTACGCCGCTCAATCTTCCTTCATAATTAGAGTGGCTTCTCCCTACCCCCCCTCCTCCCCCCCATGCTCTGAGCTCGCCTGATTACCTAGGACTTTAGGTAGTCTACGTTTTAGTGCTCCAGTAATTAGGTACCTAGGAATATTACATACGTTTTAATGGCTTTTTCAGCGCTTTTACTAGCTTTTAATGAGAATTGTTCATTAGAAACTGACTAAGTGGTCTTATTTAGGCATGTAAAGGTATGTATTTAGAAATTTCTATCGCATTATAAAACTAATTAAGTTTTTTTACTATTACCCTTATCCTAAAGCTATTTTTAAAAATACATTAATACTCAATTCATTTATAAAGCCATACCTCCCTTCTAATAAAAATATTTATACTCAGTATAACATATTCTCTGTTTTGTCACTTTCACACCTTTGACGAAGATCATTAGTGCGAAAGTGACAAAACAAATAACAACTTATTTTTTATTAATAAGCTACAATTTCCTATGACTTAACTTACAATTATAGTATAGTATAATCGTATAATATAAAATCTATCGCACAAATAATAAATTAATTAGTAAAGCTTTGAACCTTTAATTATTTATCGCAAGTGGGTGTTTAAATTAAAATATTGTATATAAATTTAAAAGCGACTGCAGTGGATATAAACTGGCAACTTAATAACAATCCGGACACACCTCGCTATTGCAACTCTTTGCTGCGACCGACGTTTACTTTCTGCTCGTAAAACTAAAGAGAGAGGACACTGTGATGAGCGCAGCGGATATATTATACATATAAAAATAAATATTATTTGAATATTAATAATAAAGAAGAATTTGTTTTTTTTTTAAATAATTTCTTATCCAAATCTCTCCCTAACCAATATTATAAATTTGAATTGAAAATATACTTAAATATTTTTTTATTTAATCTTTCGTAAACCATGATAAGGTAGTATTATACATTATAATTATCTGGTTGTACCTGCGTCCGTACTATCAGAGTTTTCTCGACTAGTTTCAAACGAGCTGCGACGGTGGTAAAGGGAAGGGGGGCGATGCAATTAAGTCCTCGGAGGTTTTGTGCAGGTCTTCGTCATTCGACGTATTAAGGTATTGTGTGTGTAGGTAGGTAAGTAGGTAGGTAGGTAGGTAAGTAGGTAGGTAGGTAGGTAGTTTTGGTTGAACTATTAAAAAAAAAACAATGGTCCGATTGTAGTTACTATATTAAGTAACATTATATTCTTTAAAATATAATATAAAATATACCATGTACAACATATCTAACAATATACATCTTCCGCTTCTCTCTACACTATTTGATCTCTACATCAAAAGTGCAACTATAACTCGGTTTACAGTAGTGAATACTGCTCAATTTGCATCGCACCTACCCGACTCTATATTACTAGACAACTCTCTCATGTCTCATCTAACTAGCATTCACACACACATATAAATTTATGTATTGGCAAGACATGTTGGTTTAAATTTGTTGGTTCCACAACGTTAAATCTTATTTAAATTATAAAATGGTAGAAAATGTATAAAATTATGGTAGAAAATTTATAAAATTTTCTATAGTGTAAAGGGCAACATTATGTGACGTGCGAGACGAGGTGTGGAGAGAAGGAGCGAGTTATGGTGAGGAGAGGAGAGTAGAGTAGCTGGTCATTCCTTTTGGTGAGAGCTGCTGAATCGGACGAGAAGATATAATTACATTTAAAAATTTTAATATTGGTCAAGAAATAAAATCAAGTTAATTGTCAGGACGTTTTTATTTTAATTTTTCATCTACTGGCGTTATAATAGTTTAGTTTATCTAATTAATCTAGAATATTTATACTAATTTAGTAAACTTGATGTAAGTTCTTTGTTAATTCGTAATCAATCGGTTTAAGCAAAAAATTTTGAATTAAGCTATAAGTATACTAAAATTAAAAAGATTCTTTAAAAATTATAGCAAAATAGTTAAAAAAGTCAAAGGTCTTGAAATTCTTTATTGGGGAGTCTTGTAAAGACCTTGTTTGAATATAAAAAAAGTACAACTTGTGAAGGTTCTACTAACATCGCGTTGTGATAAAGCTGTCCCTGAAGTAGCATTTAATTGATTATTTCATGGGAACAAGTAGAACATTGGATAATCAAATCACTGTCATCTTCAAGCTTTTTGCTATTTGAAGTTATATCTGGCGATAAAACGTATGCAATTAATTTTTGTAAATAAAATATATTCTAAAGCTATCGTATAAGGTGTGACAAATTACTTGAAGAATACAATCGTGATGTCGTTCACTGAACGAGTTCCCTGTTTAAGTGTTTGTTCTGTATGTTTGCCTCTCCCAGACTTCAGACGTGGACATTGCAATGCAGTACCTATTATAAGAGACAGCGGATAATTATTATTTTAAATTAGCGGATTTATATCTAAATCATTAAATACGAGATACTAAGAAATTATTAGTGAATAATATAACATAAAAATATTAGTAAGTATCTACTTCTCATTTAATACATAATTTGTTGAAATTATAAATATTTTTAATACATACAATAAAAAAACTTTATAACTTGGGTTATTTTCATCTGACATGAGTCAACAAAACACAATAATGACAGGGGAGAGAGGTGTTCGGTTACGAGACGCACCTGATGGTTCTAAGTTCCTAATTTACAAACAAGAAAAACAAACTATTTACGTATTGATAATAGTAATTACTTTTTTTTTATTGATTTTAATTGAATTAAACAGTGAAAGACTAAAGGTGCATACTAACATACTATAACACTACAACACTATTATATTAATATACTATTATACTACTGATCCTATGATGAATCTTAGCAATTTGTTAAGACTTGAGATGCCCAGAAAAAAAAGTGAAAATAATAATATTCTTCACCTACCCTCTATATATGTAGCTAGGTTGTATGAAAATGATCGATACTTTTAAATCGGTTTACAGATCAGAGTGTAGATGCTTGAGCGCAAACATTTTAGCTCTGCAAACAGGGGCGAGCGGCCAGGAGTGACTCCTCACGTCACCTGCCTGGTTCTGACCTGTGTGTTTAATATGTTTATATTTAATATATATTAGTAAATATTAACCTACATATTACATTACTTTTATATAATGTAAAATACATTATATCTCTTCTCTCTCTCTCTCTCTCTCTCTCTCTTTCCTGGTTCAGCTTGTCATATACACAATTAAACATATATGAATTCCTAAAATAGTAATTGCGTTACTCGATAGGTAGGTTTTATCGCTCGTTTGTTATATTTTCATTTGTTGAGTGACTCATATTTTAATATGTTACCTAACCTTGTTCTATCTTATTTAATTAAGTTTATTTAAAATATTATTTATATATAAATGAACTCCATCCAGTTTGTATTAAAATCCTTCCGGGTCAATCTAGAGTCACGTGTGCAAACATTTTAACTGAACACACAAGGGTTCAGAACAAATAACACCTGTTTTCTATCTTTTTTTTAAAACGGTAAAAGATAATTATTCAAATGAGGAAGGTACCTTTCTTTCAAATATTTTAACAACACTATTAAGCATAATAAAAATACCATGACATGATATAAAGATAAATCATGACAGTATAAGAGAGCAGCAGATCCGTAGGTCTTCATTCTTAGCACTTGTGGTAGACGATTATAATAAAGTTGGGGCCTCTTTTACAGAGATTTCTAGATAAAGTTATTTAAAAACATATTATTTGAAATAAAACTATTTTTACGGATTGAAACTCACGTATAATTTGGTTACATTTGGACAGACATTTACATCTCGTCTACCCGTGAACACGATTACTGCAAAGTATTCGAAACGTCGGGTTAAAATCAAAATGTAATCAAATTATACGCGAGTTTCAATCCGTAAAAATAGTTTTATTTCAAATGTGTACTCGTTTAAATCTAAGAAAAAACATATTATTTTTTCCCAATTTACTCTTACAATTGATAATATTAAACAAATTTATTGTTTGCTCAAATATTTTAAACATAAAATAAATATAACTGAGATTCTTATTTTGTAATTGTGCAGGCAATTATTGTTTGATTAAAAGTATTTTTTTTTAATATTTAACTAAGCATATCTACGAATTCTCGTATATCTGTGTGAGTACGTATATGTGTATGTGCGTACGTATATATGTATGTAATGTATCTTTCTTATCGCTGTCACTGTAGCCACAGCTTTCTTTATGTTAATACGAGACACATTAGTGGCCACTTTTAGCAGAAAAATAGCGGGATCATAGCTTTATTATACACCACAATTAGAACAATCGTTACTGGTCTGTACAGAGACTAATTACTGAAACACTGGAAATTGTATATATTAAGAATTGACATCTTAATACCTACTTGAAATTATAACATGAAATGAAATACTAAAGATTTTAACACATTGCAATAATTTTAAAAATATTCTAAAATTTAATACGTAGTTTCATAAAGCTAATACGTAATTTCGTAAGACCATTTCTATACGTATAACTGAAGAAAAATTTAAAATAAATTCTTACAATTTAACAAGTTAACAGAAGGTATCCATATAATACCTAGATTGTACTCCATCATGAACTAAACATCCTATGAAGAACCTAGACAGGAATGGTCGGACAGACGCTTCATAATTACATCTTCTTCACGCTTTTTATGAAATTATATTCACTTACGGCCGTTTATATTTATTTAGTAAACAATTTACTAAATAAGTATTTCTTAGTCATCATCTGAATCGTCTCCTATGTTAAGTTTGATTTGATACTCCTGAGCGACACTTATTAAGGGCCAAATATTCTGTAGTGGTAAATAACAATTTTATATCAATTAATAATTTATTTTAATTCACTCAAGTTTTCTATATTTTTAAGTAAAAATAGTAATAAATCATCATAATTTACTTATAATTATTACAAAATTTTAAAATTTTATATCAATTTTTAAATTGTGTCATTGCACTCAAAAGCTATTGTTATTATCTTTAACAAGAGCATTATTGTTCAGATTTGTCAATTTGGAGTACTTTTAAAACGTTGATTTTCAACCTTAAAATTTAAAGGATCCCTTAGCGTTTAAGTATAACTTAAACGCCAGTAAAATGAAAATAGTGTTGTCGGCAATAACAAGCGTTAACTCTTTATAATTATGAGTTTCTTTATTAAAGTGATGTACTACATAATGTAGGTGAAGAAGCTCGTGAATTGATCCAAAATCAATAAAACATTCTGACACCATAACCCATACATCTCACTGTTCATTTGGAAGGTAGCGGTCGAGTAATGGACGTAAAAAACGACGGGCTCCGTACTACCTAGGCTTTATTACATTCCACCGCTCAATATGGCGGTCGTTTTGCAAATATCCCCGTAATGGCGTTTCTCAAAGCAATAACGTTTTTGTTGTACGTGGCCGCTGGAAGTAATAGAGAAATTTATGCAAATATACGAATAGATAAAGACAAATTTTATTATAATCGTAAAACTAGACTAGAGTATATGAGATTTTTAATTTGGATATTACAATTGTTTTTGATATTTCTAATTCTAAAAAAAGTGTTCTACATCAAGATTAATTAACGATACAACTATTCTACTGACACCGGTCACAAGGTCAACGGGAGCAAATTTACTATCAGCTGTTTCCGCTATATAACTCTCTTTGACATATTTTTGAGATACGTCATTAGATATAATAAACGATGTCCGGTACTTTGATACAAAGTTAACATATTTTCAAGACACTTATTAATTTATGCGGTCAAATCACAATTTGTAGAACACGTGGTGCCAAAATATTTAACAAAATTGAGAATAATATTGTCATTTATCATTCTTGTAAGCAGTGTTCTGAATAGAATCTAAAAGAATCTTGATAAAAATACATTCATAACCTGATTTATAATTGGATAATAGCATATGAAAAACGATTTATTTTTTCTATTAGGACTAAAAGCAGTAGCATAATACCATTAAGATAGCCTAAGGAATTCCGAGTGAACCTGTCAATCATAATCAAAAAGAATTTTCCAAATACATCAGATAGTTTTAAAGATTACCGCATTTTAACAAATAAATTTTTTTATAATATAGTATATATGGAAGCTTTACTTATAATATTTAAATTAACTTTCTAAATCAAAGACAAGGAAATATATACTAACAGCTAATTGCTTTACAAAGAATCATTATATTAAGTAAAAATCTCGTACATTGGAAATCAAAAGTAAACAGAAAATATGAACAAAGCCAAGCGCAATCGCTGCTATGTAGATATATGACACAATGTACAGCTAAAGTGAGATAATCTCGCTCAGAGCGCCGCGGGCTCATGATTAGCCGCTGAGAGCCTTTTAAAAGCCTTAAAAGGTGCTGATGTACTTGATGAAGGCAAAGAATATGGAACAGAAATGATAGAAGATGTTTTACAATATTATACTTATTGAGGTGAATCTCTCATAAATAAACAAATAACTAAATCTTTAGCTACAAAGTAATAATGATGAACCACTTTGAATCACTTCTTAGTGTTTTCAAAATATTTTTATTATACCAAAAACCAATATAGTAAAAGTAATTTTAAGTAAAATTTTATTTTATTTTTATTTTATTTGATTGATACATAATACCCAACAGCAAATTTCTGATACAATCTATGTTAATATTATAAGGCTGAAGAGTTTCTTTGTTTGTTATGTTTGATTGAACGTGCTAGTCTCATAAACTATTAGATGAATTTGAAAAATTATTTCTGATTATGATGAGCAGGTTCATAAAGATCAGGCTATCTAGCTCCCACAAGCAACTGCCAGTAATATATAAAGTGTGTATAACAAAAATATTCTGTCATATCTGTTATGAGAGCTATCTGCTCTCTGTTGGTTGGAGCGGGCGCGGCTCATTACCAGCGTAATGAATGCCCGCGCACGATACCCACTGTAGATACTGAGATACTGGGGTGCGCTGAAAGAAACTTACAACTTACATAATACTTCATTGCAACTATTTCATTCACATACCTCTAATGACAGACTTCTAAACATTCTGCTTTGCTTTCATATGAATAACTCTGCATAAATAATGTTCTGATATTTCTAAATATAAATAGAGACTGACTTGCATGAATTTGTATTTTTCTTTATATTCTTTACTATGACGATATTAATATTTCAGGAATGTTACTATATTTTGTAACGCTTGAATGTTAGAATATTCAACTATAGGTAAAGAAACACGAGATGAAAACATTTTTATCACACTTTTGTATCTATAAGATATAGAAAGATAGATACCGTATATGTTCATAGAGTAATATCAATCGATTCATAAACAATTTTCATAACTGTTGACGTCAATGAGACATTATAATCTCCCCCCCCCCCCTCCCACCACGGGATATCGGTCAGTTTTCATCAAAACAAAAACCTGCTAAAATCTTCTCTGGACCTCCGTCAAACAGTGAAAGGGCATAGAAATCCCCGGTTCAATTAACGAACACCCTGTATGGTTAATAAAGAAGCTCCGCTTTCATTACATCCTGTATAATGGCCCGTACAAATATTTTTAATCCTCGTGCTCATACATCTTCCGTAGTTCATTTCGCTGCCCGATGTTTTTAATATATTTGACGTTTTTGAACAAATTTTAATCTTATTACAATTACTTAAGGTTGATTGTTGGTTATCAGTGAAATTATTCTAACTGACCACAGAAAGTTGAGGTAAAATGCTGTTTAATAATAAATAAAAGTACATGGTATATAATATTAATAAATTAAATCATTTTTTTTTTGTAAATATATACGTTTTAAGAGATAATCACATATAACGATGGCAATTGATAATATTATTTTTAGTACATTAAACATAAAGTGACTCATAGATATTCACTGCTTTTTTTATAAACAAAATCCTCTATTAAAGAAATTTAATGATTTGACAATCTGACTCATTTACAATATTATTTCCATGAGTACAATAGGGATTAATTTTTATTATTATTTAATTCATTACAAAATGTAAATAATAATTTTTTAATATCTTATTTGTAATGGAACCTTCTAATAATAACCTTAAATAACAGCCAATATTTTGCTTACAATAAGCAGTATTCAGAGACGCTAAATTTTAATCTTGTTCCGGCGCGATTGGGGAATCAATTCAAAACCATTCGAACGTACTTCAAAGTTCAAACTCACGTTCATTTGTCACAGTTTCCTTTACATAATTTATTATAAAATAGCCGAAATCGCTCTCAGATACAAACGAAATTCAACTCAAATTCAATATGGTTGAATTCAAAATCGATTGTGTTGTAGAGTTGAGTTGGAGTTATAAAATGAGGGTAGTGTCAGCAAAGCGCATCGCACACTCCTGGCCACGTGGCACAATTAGTTTCATTCATCGGCCGTCCTCCGTAGCGGAAGGTCGCGCGTGGTGCATCCGACGCACTCAGCGCATTGCAAATGAATTGAGTTAATCGTTCGAAACGGTTCCTCTATGAAGATTCCCAGCAGGGAGTTTTATCTAGAATAATTTGTTAATCTAAAGGCATTTTTTCTTCTGTAAGTCGTAATAAACATACTATATAAAATAATATATATGCCATGAAAATAGCCAATATCTTTAATATTTTTCATGTGTATATCAATAATATGAACTCCATAACAATGTATGTAACAATAAAATATATGTGGCCAATCGCCAAGCTCATTAATCAATACTATTCACTGCTATAAATACCATTCCGTCATTACAAGAAATACTATGGTTATGTTAGAATTCATTATTTGCCAGATGTTGAGAATTTGGCACACTTGAGATCAGGAATATGATACAAATCATACTAAAGCGAATGGACTTGGTTTTGACCTATAAAGGTATTCGAATTAAAATTTATTATCATGTAATGTCTTATCATTACTGTAGTAATAGTAGTATTTGCGAATATTTTGTTCATATTCAAAACGTTACAAATGATATTTGTTGTATTCGTAACATTAAAACCAATATCATTTATTCACGATAGCGATCAAAAGCAAATGATATATCACAAACAATAAAGGAACGCATAAACCTTAGAACCTCTTTCTTGGAGCTATTGAAAATGAAATATCATCGCAAACAAATCTATAGGAAGGTAATGACGCGAGTTCCATACAAAATGTGTATAAATTATTGTAAGTCTACGCAACGCGCTATTAGGGAATGGGTATGGTTGTCATAAATATTCATCAAGGTCTGTTAATGCCTATAAAAACAGACCAACAACCCAAACACATCAAATACTAAGCTGTCTTGTATGCAATATACGTATATAGGTTGCAGTCAAGATGAGAAACTTTACATATATTATAATAGGAAAAGTTATTTTTACATATTATCTTTGATTTTATAATTGTATATACAGTTCAAAAGAGTGAATAAAAATTAGAAGGATATAAAAATACATTTGTTTTTTAGGTTGTATATTTCTTTCTATACTATTTTCATTTATTAATGTCGCCGGTGTACTAGGAGAGCATGAACATAAGAAACAATTCACAACGGTGCGCTAAGTGAATTCGTATGTCGACGCCACCTCCAATTTACTGATTCGAACCAATCATCATTACTAAGGGTCACGACGCGATCAAAATGGCTCAAACGAGCTGACTTCTGGACGCACCTTGAGAAGGTGAGATGAAAATATTCAAAGTGATTGTATAAGACAAGGATAGAGAAATAAGAAAGGCAGCGATCGTAAACAATTCAGCAAATGAAAGATTATGTTTATCGAATTAAGGTGTTTCTTTTGCACCCAAATAAAATTTCGTCTTTATTGTTGCTGGGATAGCTTCTCGTTTGTTTTGGAACCTTTTAATATTGCTTTTGTTTTTCTTTTTTGTTTGTCGTATCTTTATTGTGGGATTTAATATAATAATATTTATTAGATAAAATTTGATCTTTAAAATTAAATATTTACGAATTTCTATTTGAAGATCACCTATACATTTATGATCCCGAGAAAACTGCTTTAAAAATAATTAAAATGCAATGCAATCTGCAAGTCCGTTTTAAAATTTATTTTATTATTAACCCACATAAATCATTAAATAATAATTATATTTTTAAAATAAAATCATTTTAAAAATCAAATATTTTCTCCAACGTTTTCATCTATTATATAAATTTAATTTGTTCTTCACAGGAAAAGTGACCTTTTACCACGTGAGACTATCTAATTCAATTTTAAATGTAATATAACTCAAATACAGAATAATAAATTCAAATCTTATGCTACAAGCAATAGAGTTTTAATTCTAACGAGAACAATACATTATCTTATTCTAGCTTGATTTACGCGAGAAGACAATGCAATCTATTTCCAAATCCTTGACCCATTTTAAAGTATACTTTATTGTGATAACATAGGGTTGCAATTCATATAATATATCTTTGAGAGTCTAAAGAAGCTCTCGCATTTTACTGAAAAATGTGTAAGAAGTAAGGCAGGGAAAGCCACGGGATCCGTTATAAAGACATATTATTCTTTTGAGTCGGAGTGGGATTGCCGAGGCGCAATAAGTCCGAGTAATCTGTGAGGTACTGCGATCCAATTGTCATTGTTCGGTGCCTCTAATGAAAAATATTTTGTTTTCTCTTTTAAACTGTACAGCTTTTTGTATCAAAGAGATTGCCATCTATATATAATATACTTCTTTTAATGAAACTAGATTTCGTTCCAATAGTATGTAATATATCTTTTCAAATACTAGGCTGATTTACCATTATAATAAATCATTTATTTTTAACTCATCCGTTCTTTCATATGTTTGTTAACTTTAAAATAATAGCTATTAGAAAATAACAGTATGTACATTAGCCAAATAGAAAAATACATTTACGTACATATCTAAACCGCGCTACGTTACACAGGCACTGCTGCTCTTTTTTGTTAAATTTCGAGCACATTTTTTAAAGTAAGGGATAATACAACAGAGGATTTAGAATTTCGGATGAAAGTTTACTCCAAAAACACAGTTTCACAAGTCCGTTAGATAAAGTAGAATTGTCTGTATCGATGCGTATTTTCAAACTGAAAATTTCCAACTCCTCCTATTTCCCGGACTGGCTGGAACGAGAGAAAAAAAGCATTGCCAGATTTCCTGCAAGTGCCGAAAGCATTTTGGCGCACAGTCCGAACAAATTCAAAACAACCATAAATCAGAGTGGACAAATAAAAAACTAAGGTAAGCGCTCCTGTTGTGGGCCGTCCCAAACGGACGGGATTCGGGCCGCGTCCGGCCACCGGAAGCGGCTCTATTGGCGTAAAAAAGCTGCGAGTCAACTGGCCAGTTTGTTAGCGAATTTTTTAACAATCGATTAGTTTTTTTGTGCCCTCGCTTTGACGTTGCCTTGTCCGCGTTTTTATAAATTTCGCCACTAGTTCACTAGTTTTTCTATCGCACATTTTTTTTCTTTTTTTATTTCCATAACATTCGTTTGAACGAACTAAAACTAAATAATTTCACTTTGGAAACTCTGTTGGCAGACGAAAATATTTCTAAAAATATCCTTTAAAAACACAACATATATATTCGTAAAGTGAAACCAATTTTAATTATAAATTTATATAGTTAGCTTATAACTAACATATTTCTTATTAACAAAAACTAGGCACTAACAAATCCCTGAAGTGAATTGCACACGCGCTTACATTCGCCACGCACGTGTGTCGCAAATTAAAAACCTAAGGACCACGTGTCCGTCGGTCCATTAATTGTCAGACATTGGTGCGTGTACCTTCCGTGAGAATAGTACAATTAATACCTATTGTTAACTAATATTGTTGAAAAAGAAGATAGGTCACCTAGCGCCATCGGACAAAAAAAAATGCTTTAATATCTTTATTACAATTAATAAGCTTTACCATTTTCTATAGAACTTTTTTTCGTTCATATTTTACATTTTACATTTTGTTATAATAAGAACAATTATTATTATTAATAATATTATAATTTTTAGTTCAAAGCACTAGAGACAGTAGAGATGACAATATAGTACCCAGAAATACTGTCCACGTGTCGATGAAGCAGATAACCTTGATGAAAAGATCCCCTGACGATGATAGTCCTCGCTTCAGATTCACAGATTGTGCTGTAATTGCTCCAGAATTACATGTCAGCTATCAGACATTTCTCTTGACATGGCAGTTTGATAGTGTAGGTTTGTTCATCGACTACGATAGACTTAAAGCAACAGAACATAGTCATAGAGAAACATTATATAATTGTATGTAACTAAAAATAACAAGCTATTTTCACCCCATGTTTCATTAGACCAAATAAATCTACCATTTCGAATCAAAAACAAAGCATAGGTAACAACTGACTCGGAATCAATCTCCATCCATGTGAGAAAGCAACATCGCATTATTAATAAAAGCGTGCATAATTCGGCGATTGTGAGCAGATGAAAAGGCGATTACATTCGTCCCCACATTCGCGAGCGCCCCATTGTTTGACCGTTCATTCTTATTTAAATCTCTATCGTTTTGCTATCATTAAATTACCTTGACGATATTCTTTTTAATACCGCTGCGGTTTCAGCTATGACTAGGCTAGGTAGTTGTTCTCAATTTTAGAACATCTAAAATAATAAAATTTGCTTAATTTTTAGTCACTATCAAGATAGAAAATAATAAAAATAAAATAGAATAATAACAATAATTATACTATCCTAATAGCAAATCGATGTACATAGTATCATAATAAAAATATTATATTAATTTTATAAAAACTATCAAATACAGTCACAGGAGGACGGATAGACAGGGGCGACGGATAGACACTCGCGGATTGTTCGCGCGTGTGAACCCAGGAGACATTGTTAAGGGTATTAGCTAATGTATCGTGAATGGGGGACTCGGTCAGACTCTGTTTTTGATTTGGCAGATTAAAAAGATTTAAATGACAGAACATACAGAATGCTTAGCTAATAAGTGAACTTTGTTTTTTTTAGGTATGTTTTTTCTATATACAAGTGTGGCATATTTTATAGAATTATAGTTTAAAATAACGTTTTAAATTCTCGGTAAAGAAATAAATTTAAAAAATATTACAAATATTATTTGCAATTACTATTTTTAAAATATATATACATATTACTATATATAACTCTATATATTTATGTTTATATGTTACAATAAATGTAATAATATTAGAAGCTTAAACAAATATGAGTGGCTAAAGATATTTACGAATTCACAGTTTTGACAAAACACTTTTTTTTGTATTTATTAAGAAGAAATGTGCATATTTTTGGTGAAGATTAAGGTTATGTATTATTATTTTATAACAAACTGTACAAATGTCAAAATAACAACCGTCACATTATTACAGTCCCCACCTTAACAAGAACTGGGTAATTAACATAAAAATTATTTATGATATAACGATATTCGGAGTAACGACAATAAGTGCAATTTTCCATGTAATAAATCTCGCGATAATAATATTTAACGTGATGCAGCGAGGGCGAGCACAATAGACGCAGCGCGAGTGTGCACCTTGCTTATGCTCCCCCAGTACATAGTCATGTTATTCTAAATGATTATAATATGTAATTTTGTTTGATAAACGTGTAGTTACTTAAATTATATCCAGCCATAGATTGAAATATTTGTATAATGGTACCTTTAGAATTTTGATATTCCAACGACTAAATTACAGAAGAGGAACATTTATTTGCAAGACTAAATTATAGAAGAGAAAAATTACAGAAGACTAAAGTACTAAATTACAGAAGATTAATTTTGCAAAGTCATACTTTTAAATATGGAAAACCACGAGTTATTCTGTGAATTAACATTTAAAAATATTTTGATCACATTAACACTGCACTTTATGACGCGTTCGTGTATCGAATCTAAACAGAAATTTATCTTTCGCATTTAATAATCGCTATAAAAACTGTAAAGCAGTAACGAAAACGTATAAAGGGTGCAAATTTTAAAGGGTTGTTTAGATGCACTGACAACTCATAGGTAAATTGCATTGACATATAAGTATGTGTGTTTCAACTTTCACCCATGATTACTATTATATATAAGTATCTGACTGTACTCATGTTAACTATCTGAATCTGGTACAGTGAAGAGTTCACGCCGTGATTCTCACATGTCCCGATTTTATAAATAAAGACACCGAATGGGTTCAAAATTTTTTAAAGTCGATAGTATACATTGACATACATCAATGAATTTTACAGAATATTTCTGATTTGTGTCTTAATTTTAACCTTTTATTTTCTAAAACTCTTCTTAGCATAGAGAAAAAAAGAGAGAGAGAGGGAAGAACACCACACGTCTCCCCATATAACTCTTCCCCAAATATTAAATTAACATAAACGCGAGCGAGTCAAATCAAGACGTCTATTTGAAACCTCCCTCCCTCTGTTAAGTGTATTAGAAAACGTTATCTATATTGAAGGTGGGAATTCAATATTTGATTTATTATCTTGGAATAGCTTCTGCATGATCATAGAAAGGATATTTTACATTTATAACATTATTGAAATAATTGTGTAAACATATCTTGTTATTTTAAAAGTAGTTCGAGACAGTTTTTTCTAAAATTACACACCATATGTGTGTTTGTGTTAATATAGTTATACACGTGTGTGCTTGTGAGTTTATATCTCATAACATATTTATTAATACAAAGAATCATCTCTCTACGATTAATAAAAAGTTTGATAGGGTACTTACGTTTTTGCGGTCGTATTAAATTTGAACATACGGATATAAAGATGGAATTTTTTTTGTTATAGTGCTCATATATTGCAATAAATTATTAAATATTTAATAATTTTGTTAAGTACAAAGTAAAAAATATATAATAGTATATAATGTATATTAATTTTTTGAAGTTTATGTCAAAGTAACTTAATTATTCTCCCCTAGCTGAGGGCATTAGTTTTCAAGTGCAACAGACAGGATAGACAGATCGAACTTTATTGACAAAATAAAAGTGCATATAAATTTTATGAAGTATAAACGGGACATTTCTTAACGTTTATGGGAAAATTCGTAGGGGACCAAGCATTCGTGTTGGATCTACTAGCTCGCCAACAAATATGTATTCCAAGGCATGAAGATGTTCCTAATACATTACAGGTTTTAATATAACACAAAGTATTCGTTATTTATAAAACTTCCAATGTATGTTACGTTAAGATTACGTTACGTAATTATCTTTAATGCCTATGGGTGTTATGGTGACCATAAATTTAAGTTAAATTGGAGACATATCTTTTAATGTGCATTCATTGAGTGTTTATAGAGGTCTTCACAGTCCGCCTTTACAATGCTTAGTGGATGAGTGAGATGAAATTGTTAGTTATTCTATATATAATATAGTTATTGGTTATATATTGAATGTGGACTCATATTTTTTGTCTATTTTGGGTAAATCTCAATGTGTATTTAGTTATATATGGGCCTTTTTTAATTTACAATTAAAAATATGATTTTTTTTTGGTAACCGGTATATATAGGTATAAAGAAATATATAGCAACCTGATTAATTTCTACCTCTTAGTAATTTCACAGAGGTTCATTTCGAGAAAAATTACAATATTTTTTTATATTAAAAAAGACATACACAAATTTCATTTATGAAACGTATTATTGTATGGTAGGCAATAAACGCAATGAATTCTCTTTTAACTTATTTATATTACTATTAAATATAGTATTGCCTATTTAAGATAGTTATTTTGTTGTGTGAAAATAAATTAGAATTTAAACCGAGCTGGTACTGAAGAGGAGGCTAGAAAAAAAAACATGGTACTAGGTCTATGTGAATAACCTATTTAACAACATACTTAAAAGTCTAATATCAAATAGCGAGGTTAGAGAGTGACGTCATTCCACAATATGGCGGCGAGTGATCTGGCGCGGACGCATTAGTACTTGACAAATGAGGATTTTATGCAAACTCCGGCTGCCACCGACACTTATAGTGTTGTGAGGAGTCGATACTTATAAGTATACTATTATTATTATTTAGAAAATATAATCTTAAAGCACACAATACGCATAGACGGAATTTTTTATATCGGACCGTCGTATCATTTTCATATTTTATTATATAAGATATAATCATTAGATTGAAAAAGCATTAAATAAAACCTCTTTTTTTTTGTTTTACAGTAACATAAAAAATCAAATAAAAATTTTAGAAATATGTCGTCATGCCAATAAGTAAAATATGTTACAATCGCAATTTTATGTCACGTTAAAACCAAATTAATAAAAAGAAAAGTGACTGTTTGAGTTTCACATCACTGGTATTATGCAAATGAGTAGTTTAGGTGGAGGTAAATAGAGTGCGTGCGCTTCGCACTCGGATGGTTCGTACAATGTGAGTATTCTGATTTAAATCAAACTATAATATTGTTTAGAAAATGTTACATAAATTTATTCAAGTATATTTAATTTAAGTATATTTAACTGACACCATCATCTCGTCTTACCGCGAACACGTTTGCTGCAAAGCATCCGAAACGTCGGGTTAAATATAAAAATGTAATAATAAACGTGAGTTATATCCGAAAAATCGTTTTATTGAAATGTGTAGTACTCGTGTAAATCTTAGAAAACATTATATTTAATTTGTAAAATCTTAAAAAATACTATAAATAATCTAACAATATTATAATTTCAATAAAAAATGAATTTAGATAACTTAAAAATAGAGAACATATTTTTTGTTATTTAAAGTTTCGTGATTAATGATTGTTTGCCTTCTCGCGCAAAATCTGCGTATTTATGTATGTAATTATTAGTACAGATGATTAAACATATAATAAAGAATGAAATGATCATTACAATAATACTAAATAAAACATAATATAACGTCCTTTGTACAGTCAAGTAACAGTAAGCTGAGCTACCTGTTGCAAACTCGGAAGGTGAGCTATAAATTTGCCACCACCCCTTTACAGATCGTAAAAATGCGCTCTGATAACTGATTTGCATCTTATTGATACTTTACTATACGTGATGTGACAAAGCTATACCTTTCAAATAAAATTGAAGAAATAAAAAATATTTATTATCTAGTTCATAGCTTTTATATACAATGATTAAGAAAGAAAGATTTTCAGAGGAAGGTTCAGAAACAAAATATCGTATGTTTATGAAACTGTATTAAACTTTAGATTTAAATCGTTTTTTGTATAGCTTTAAAAAGCAAAGCAATCTAAAAGGGTGCAAGATACACGGTTAATTCTATTACGTTTCAATTCTATAAAATGTAAGTATGTAACACCATCGGCCGGCCTTAGTATTAATCAGTGTAGGGTAACAAGATTGTGAACACATAATCGGATAGTCTCAGCGGGATGCGGGACAGTTTATTAGATTGTCTCCCTAACCTGTCAGTGGCGACGGAGATGAAAAATAAATGAAACACATACCTATTTTAATCATGTTACTTTGATATATTGCTTAAAATAAAAGCCTATAGATATGAGAGATATAACAAAAAACTTAATATATAAGAAAAATCAATTGTATGTAAAAAGAGGTAAAAATGAATTGAGAGTAAAAAGCAAATAAATTGGGCAACTATCAATATAAATCGTGAAACAACAGTCGTTTGACGTCATGACGTCGCAGATAGGGTGACAACAATGCTTCCTCTGACCGGGACTTGGCCGTTACACAATAGTGCTAACAAAAACTCGCCCTCACCTTGGCATCCCCACTCCACTCCGGCTACTATAAATAACTCTCCCAATGATTTTTAGTCCGTGCGACATATTCGTGTGATTTATAACACTCCCAAACAATGTGAACCGGTTACGGTTATGAAATCCGTGAGCTCTGAGGGTTACTATGAAAGGCTTTTTGTTTCGTCTAGTAATTATTGCCGTTACATATGGCACTTTATAGTTTGTTTGACTCGTGCAACGTGACATGCGTTATACTCGTAGTTTTAGAATTTGGATAAAATTTACACTAAAAATATATATTATATTGACATTCATCTGTATAAAACTAATATCACATCGTATATGCTATAATAATATTATCCCAAGACGTAAGCACTCGTCAATTGATATAGACTCCGAAATATATTCCCATAATTACTTTCACGACATTGACTGCTCAGCACGCACTGCCAATAAAAACACGTCGAGACCTCCTGCTAGGATGTTTATTTTGTCACACCGCTCTTGCACCCCTTGCTAAGGTATTATAATTATGCTCATTTGTTATTTTAGCTCTATAGAGGCAGTGGTACGCGCAGGCGCGATAAGCCGCTCTGTATAGGTGCGTCATTAAAGCGAGTTTTTTGATGCGCACGCGGCTTCGGCCCGCATTATCTTTTTATCGTTGCACCCCAAGCAGACGGATTAGTGTGTATTGCAGAAGTTAACAACCTTTTTTAATGAAATTAGTGTCTAAACTATTAAAAATAGCTGCGGTTATCTAATGTAAAAGTTTATATGATTTTAAATAGAACGAGTGTATTGCATAATTCCTGAATTGTGTGCGTTGTTAATCTATTATATGATTTTTGCAATAATATGAAAAGCTTGTAAGTTTTTCTCTTCCAGCTAAAACATAAAATCCTTACATTGACAAATTTGATTCAAAACCATCAAATTTCCAAATAAGTTAAACCTTAAATCTCAGATAAATGATAAAAATAGATAGATATATTGTACCAAAAATATAGAGAAATCGTAAAATGTTTGACACAAGTGTATAGGTGCACACAATAGAACTCGCGCGTGTCACCCGTGTGTCCCCGAACAAATATTGCATTACCTTCCCCTCCCCCCCAAAACGCACGCGTCACGTCACAAGCCCATTGTCCGTCCCCGTGTGACGCGGTCACCCTACTCCCTAATCTGAGCACTGATTTTTAATAACGGATTTTAAGTTTTGATATTATTTCGTGGGATGCATTTATCGATTAATAAAATATTGTACCTTCTGTTACATTTTCTCTTTCTATATTAATAATAATTTTATATAACTTCTAAAATAAGCAAACGAAAATAAGTTCCAAAATGTATTAAAACTATTTTTATTTATGGTAACCATTACAGTGTATAAAAATATGGAAGCAATCGTTTTCTTAAATATTAAAAATAATAGTAAATTGTAAATAATTGGTAAATTATTGTCAGATACTAACAAATATGAAGTTCATTTTTTTTAAATATTTTTAATAAATTAAAAATGTAAAAATAAACGCGAGTTATATCCGTAAAATAGTTTTATTGAAATGTGTAGTACTGGTCTAAATATTAGAAAACATTACATATGAAGATATCAATCTAAACAATTCTTAATAAATTTCAAGTTATATTAAATTGAGTTATAAATATATTTTAAATAAATATTTAACAAGTATACCATAATACATAAAATACAAATATTTTTTTTATTTTCATGTTAATATATTATTTGAATAGAAAGGCATATAGCATATATGAACTTAATTCAGATGGATTTAAAATAGCAAAAGATTTATACTATCACCGCACCCTTAGTCTCACCCATATCTCAAGTACGTCAAAAGCACATTTTCATTTATCGTTAAAGGTTAAAGGTGGTTGAAGAATAGGGGAACCTTTTTGTCCATCTAAATTACGAAGGTGATTTTAATAGTCCAAATTAATAATTTCCTGCACCCGCATTCTGGACCATCCGCCAATTGTTGCCCTCAGCCCTTTTGTGTTTAATTGGGACTTATTTTACACTTATGCTGGAATTTTGATGACGCTAATTGAGAACGTGATGGTGCTTTTTTGAAACGCTGATAAGTGGTTTTTGTACACTAAACATTTTAAACAGATATCCTACACTAAATAATGATAATAAGTTATTTGATGTCACACACCATGCTATTCACTAACATTATATATCTTTACAAGTAAATAACAAAGCCAAGCAAAAGTGAAATCTCACGTAACCAGTGAGGGCAAGTATAACATTACAGCGAACATGCGGGTCCTAACTATTAGCACCTCACAAAGAGCCTTTATTTAATTTTACACGTTTTAAGTTACAGCGGTAGTTTCAGTTTGACCTTTGTACCCAACGTTTACTTCATACAGGCCTTTAGTATCATGCAGGTGGGAGGGTAGCCAGTTGACAAATTTTATTAAATGTTCTATTATTAACTTACAATTAAATTTTATGACGTATTTAATATAAATATTGTATATTTTTTTGCTTTTAAATTTTGTATTAATTTGAATTTTGATTATATTTATATTTTAACAACTGCCTCATTTATTTTTCATTGCTAAAAGGTGAACAAGGAAAAACAAGACCTATTGAAAATCAAATCATTAAAAAAATAAGAAGTTTAAATGGTACCATTTTTCAAATTTGGCTCAATGGTACATAAGTCAATTTAATCACCTGCGTAGCTCAAGTATCGTTCAATAGACCTCGACATGCGTCATGATGAGAAGACGAGAATTATTTATAAGTAACTGCACAGCAATTTACTTTCATCTAGCATTTATAAGATGACATTATTATTGTCTTTAGATATCTGGATGTACTCGTTAGAGTCATGAATCGCGGTATGAATAGTTCACGCCGCGATTTTGCCATGCTCCGAGTTTTTGAATCCGGAAAGGTTCAAAAGTAATTCGACAAATTCTATTAAATCTAACGTCAGTACAGACTGATATCTTTAAATGATAGTAATTATGGATCACGGAAGTCTTAATACAAAAAAAAAAACATGATATTTATTTCTTTAATATGTAATACTTTCTATGGAGAGGTCTATCAACAACCTGGAACAGTTGCTCGTTATCTTTATTGGCTAAATTGTCAGCTGAGTCACCCGCACCTGGATACCGGCCACCGTCACGACACTTAACTCAATTAGAGGATAGTTAAATAGAACAAGGGACGAAGAATAGTTGAGAATAATGTTATATGTGTATTTCTTTTTAAAGATAATTAATTAATTTACGATACGATACAAAAACTTTGTTGATTATTTATTATTTACTTATTTTATTTTAAACGGCGAGAAAATAAAAAAAAACAAGTATTGTGACCTTAAGATCACTCACACACATGCACTTCAGACACACACATGTACACTATATTTAATGATACTATCTAAGAACGCTGTTAATATCGTTGATTGGTTTGCGTGTTCAATTGTCGTCTCGCCGCGCATGCGGGCTTCGTGGAACACTGTTATACTTAACCTGAGGGCCTCAATTGTTTGGAGAAATTTACAATTGTGGGATATTGTTGATAAGTTTAATTGTAATATAACTTCATAAAGTTTAATAAATGACCTCGTCTCATATGAATCATCTAATAATAAGACCCTAATGTTGGTTTAAAGCTAAATTAAAAATGATATGACAGCACTATCAAAAGTCGATGTTTTTTTTTTTCTATCAACTTCTAAGAAACCGGGTTACAATATTTGGTTGTTATTGAAATGTATGATCATATAATACCATTTTATGGAATAAATGAGAAACAATTCGCTATGAAAGCATGAAAATCAAGTAACAGCTGGTGGCCCTTATCCCAGTGTATGGTAACTCAACCCGCGGCGAGTATCCAGGTGCTCCCGTGGGGTTGCTGTTATTTATTTTAGGGAAGATTTGGCGGTTACACAATAAAGTAGATGAAATAGTTGACGTGACTGATCGCAATTTTTTTTAAACTAGTCTGTGCTGGCTTTGCTCAATTGAATTAAAATTAATCCAATTAATTTAGAAATCTTTCGGGAGTCTAGCTCGTGCCCTGTACCATGCTTTATGCTTATAATAAAAGACCCTTAGAGGGTTCGCAATGATTTAAATGATGTAAGGCAAGAGTAAGAAATAATCACGAAAATTAAACATAATAAAAAGAACCTAATACCTAATAAGAAGCATATTCATAATAAATTCCAAAAAACATCGTCCATTAAAAACGGTAATCCACAATGACCCGTTTCCATTTACCTAACAGAAACTCAAACAGAGTCTAAATTTATTAATCGTCGGGCTTCGACCCCGGGCTGGAGTAATTAACGTGATGTCGAACGAATGTTTTAATAACTTGCGGGCCTCTAAACTGTTTGCACACGTCGTCGTAGGTGATTACGTGAACGTGATCAGCTTTTAACGGGTTAAGGGATTTTGTAATCTGTTGCTTTGTCTTTGTACAATAAATATTTCAAATATATATACTTTGTCTGTGTTACACGTTTTTGATAGATTGGTCGAATGGTTGGTGGCCCTGCCTGCTGTTGTTTCGAGTCTGGGAGTTTCTTTGTGTTTTTTTTTTTGTACAACCATCACCACCCACGAAAATTATTTCTGTTTAGTTTATTTTAATTATTAAACAAAATCTTTTTATTTCTATGTCATTAACAATCAAGTCACTATATCAAGGAAGGAACTGCGCCATTGTTATGACTCAAAATTAATTGATTCTAACAAAAGCCACTAGACCGTGACCCTTATATCTATATGAGAATTAATATCGAGGTAATAATAGGTACATTTACTTAAGTCAATATACAAAGTTGCAGTGTAACAAGCAATATTTTCAAAGTCACAATCTATTTTAAACCCTTATAAAGGGGATTAAAGTTCAAAACATCGTGAAGACTGCTAAGGAAGTTAGTTGGCTTTGGTACACATTAAGGAGAGGGTTCATAACAATTTGAATCTATTGTTTGAGGCAAACACTCTGATACATCGTCTTCGCCCTCAGGTGGAGCTAATAACTCACCGCGTACTACACTGTGGGTAGTAAGAACTCTTGTATGTTTGTTTAGTGTTGCACTTATGTAAAATAATTATGTATTTAATTATTATTGACAAGGCATAACTTAAGGTTATAAAGACGGCAAATGGAAGATATAAGAGAAAAAGAGAGACCATTTATCGGTATATTTCGTATCACATTATTATATACAATTATCCAGCAGTACTAAGGTACTATCTTAATTTATCTGGCTACTTTCAAAGTAATTCGAGATTCCTCATGAGCTCAGAACATGCAAGACTCGCGGCTTAAACTGAGTCAGTTACGATTCAAATTCTAATATTTTTTCTGTGAGTATTGTTAGATAATTATATGCTAGAGCCGTCAGTAAGCAATCGGGGAAAGCTGAGCGAAACGAAAAATATCTCACGAAAACTTTAACTTGCGATTACGTCTGCAATTAATAAAAAATAAAAAGATATGTCAGTCATAGCAAAATTTAACATTTGCGCTTATAAAAGAACATTTGAATTAAAATTAAAGTTAATTTCAAATTACTTTTAATCTACAATTATATATTTTTTAAATGTATCTATAGAAAGGTGGGCGTGTAATAATCAACTGGTCCAAATTTGGTTAGAATAGCTTGATCGGTGTAGAAGGAGATAGCGGATAATATTTTATCAAGTTTTCCAGTAAAGAGCTTCGCTAAGCTCGACTCAATAATAGTATTTGGATCACAAAAGTTTAAATAAATGTTTATTAAAAAAAAATTCAGCAGACTTATTCCTACTATTTTAAGAAAGTTATTGTTTATTTAATTATTAATATGCATTGTAGCAATTGAAGGAATAATGATAATGTGTTTTTTTTTTTCGTAAAAGTTCTAAACTTTATCATAATTCCAGTCTAAAATAAATAAATGTAAAGATTTTTAAAACAGTTTTATATGATAGGGTATTAATGATTTTAATTCTAAAACATTTTATCATTTATCATTAAATATCTTAGTATAAAAATATTATATTTTAATTTATTTTATATTATATTAGTGACAGACACAACCTTCTTATTTCCAATTTCATTCTAATTTCCTTGGTCATCCTGTTTCTTTTCTAGATCTCTGAGTCTAAACTACTATATTGCGGTGAAGGTATTAATAATTTTGTGAAGAAATTACCAAAACAAAAAAATTAAAAAGACACTAAAAAGTTTAGTTGCGAGTTTTACTAATAGAATAAAAGCTGTGTCCAGTTTACAGAAAAAGATTTCAGAGTCATTGAAACAACTTGATAAATCATTTTTTATATTACTTTACCATTTGAAAGTAATACCAGCACTATCTCGGCTATCAAGCTTTTAATTTGTTATATGACAACCCAAAGGTTGCTGTTTTATATACATTTTTTTTCAACTGCAAGTATTATTTGTGGGTATATATTAATCTAATACGTAATAACCTAAAGGTTCGACAAACATGTAGAACATTAGCTAACATCGCGGCGAGTTATTCCCCTCGCTCGCATAATGTTACGATTATTGCGAGTATTATACGTGAACACGCATCCACGGATACAGAGACAAGAGCAAGCGGATTACTAGACTAGCGGACTACACGAAAAATACCAGCGTCTGTCTCATCTATAACTATATTATATTTATGATAGTTTCTAATAGCTACAAAGTCTAAAATAAAAATCTATTGAAAATATAAATAATATTTGAAATGTAGAGTAATGATACAAATGTATTTATTTTTCATTAGTTTATATATATAGTCAGAGTAATACCTGATCATTTTGTAAAGTCAAATCGTCTCCGCTGGTAGTGTGCCACCAGCTCTCGCTTATCAAAGGTAAGCATTACACTTGTATTGCCTCCTTGTATCTGTTTGTTACAATACTCCGGAACGACTGTTTGTCGCAAACGCATGTTATGGTTCTCCTTATAAGATTGGAGGGCTCAGAGGATCGGTAAAGAAATTATAAGAATTGTGTAAACAACTTACTTACATACAAATTACTAACAACATATCTAGGAACCAAAGTAACAGTTATTGTTAAACTAAACATTTGTCTAATCGATTAATGTAATTATATATATAATTATATTAGTATATAATTTGATATTTCAATATTATATCTCGTATTTTAAAGTGAAACTATTTAGAATGGGTGTGATTTGTAACTCGATGAAACACAAATTATAAACGACAGAGAATCAAACTAAAAGTTTCTTAATAACGTTAACGACGAAGTTTTTTCAAAACGAGTCAGAAATTTATATTCTAGTTCACCATTATTTTAGTACCAATATAATATAATACCGAAGAATAATCTTATAATGTTTGTTTTTCATCAAGCCCCGTATATTCTATTATGGTGTGATTTTTCTCATCGCTCCTGCGACGTGTCACTTAATTGAATGTAAAGGGTTGTTCCCTTCAAGATTCATTAAGTAACTTATTCTGGTTTAGATATTTTGTGTTTCTTTAGTAATTTATTTATTTTGTTCAGGAAGTATGTCTGCTGTCGCGGCATCAACGACTCCATAATAACAGTTCAATTACTTTATATTTGAACAAAATAAAAATATTGAAATATACTAACATATTATAAGCAAAAGCTGCATTTTGTACAAGTAAATTTATTTCAAGTTTTATAATGCCTTTTATTTTGCTATTTATAATCATTGTTTAATAAATCACAGAATATTCCCGTATAGCACACCGCTATTGATGGCGTCCCCGAGGAGTGGCTCCATCAGGCGAGAGACAAAGAACACTGTTAATAATATATCTTACAGTCTATACTATTATTAGTATTCATGGATAGGAAAATAATCTTGATAGATATGGGTAGAAAGATTGTATTTATAATTACTTTATTTGTAGATATTTTATGTTCACTTTCCATAAAAATACATAAATAAGTCTTAAAAGTATACATACATCCATTTAGAATCTTACGAGTAAAGTTTGACATTTTAAGTGTAATAAGGAAAATAAAAAGTCTTTGACAACTCATTGCTCGAGACTTGTTTATATCTAAAATGTTAATTGTTCTTAGAAGATCTTTAAATAGTTATTTAGAGAAAGTACTTCTAGGATTAAAAGTCACATTCTGTAATTTTTTCGTATTCTGTTAATCATACCGCCAACAAATAATTATAACAGGGATATTCAACCTTTTAATGATTAAGAATAAATGACTGAGTAATGAAGTCATCTCGACAAAGAACATTTCAGCCACGTTCTGTAACACCTGCCTGCTGCTCAAATATTAAAGCAGTTAACATACGAGCGAAACGTGCTGGAGGCGGAATGATGTTCAATAATATATGCCTGCGACCTGGGCTTACAATAGAATACTTACGAACTCTATTCCCAAAATACTACTGTTCCAATATCTTGTTTATATAATATAAACCATTATTTATTTTTATAAAATCAATACAAACAACTTTACAGTTTTTTTGACTGTCAACGAACAAAAGATATTTATATATTTTTTATATCAACCAACATCGCTACAGACTGGCGAAATTAAACCCTTTGTGGGATAGCGTTCTCTCTGAGGTTTTGATATCCTTTCCTTATTAATATCCTCTTGAACTGCAAATTATAATTAGTTTTGCAAACTTTATATCGGATTATTTGATTAATAAAATCTTTGAACTAATATTATGAAACGATACGTTAAATTAAAATAAAATGTTTAATTGTAGTTTATGGTTATAGTATAAGTAGTTTTATAGTAATATACTCATAAATGCAACTAATTCCGCCCTCCATCGGCTTCAATTGCGTGTGCTTTGTGTCTGTTTGCCAAATGCGACATTATTCTTGCCAACATCTTTAAACTTATTGTATTCAAGGTTCTGAGATTAAACGTACGATATACAGCTCTGGATAAATGAAACGATTATTTTATATTCCTTTCACAATATTTTTTTTGTAAAATAATTAAATTTTGTATTATGCCTTATATAGACCAAGTCAACATTAATACTTGTCGTAACTTATAATATATATTTCACAATTCCTCGGGAGCACATTAGTCAAAGACTGAAAGGTTAACATACCTCGGAGGTTTAAAACTAAATTTCTCTTCGCAACATTACATAGACCCTTGGGATATCCGAATACCTTGACTAAAGTTAATATCTTGAGAAGGCCTTTCGTTGTGGCCACGAAAACAGTATAAAAGGAATTAAATACATCAAGAGGACTTTTGGGTGTAAAACCTGTGAATACCTGCTGATAAATTATTAATTCAAGTCATTTCAAAATATCATTTTAATTAGATTTATTATAGTATTGAAATATAAATACGAATTCAAGTTTCAATCTAGTATTTAAATTAGTCTTAAATTTAACTTCAGGTACTTCAATCTTAATTTTTAAAGTAAATGTCCAACCGAGACAGCGTTTGAAAGATTTATTCGGCAGCATCTTTTGAAGCACCAGATTTAAATATATTCATAACTACTTTATTAAACATCATAGTATATATGTTTATAATTATAAGTATTTATTTAATACGTACAATATATTTATTTCATATTAGGTTCAATAGCATGAATCTACTCCACCTACTCACAAACTCCACGGGTTGACTGGCAGAGACTGCCATCGGCCATTAAGTCCGCATTTGGTATACATTATTTTGGTTATGCAAGAAGGTTTAAATAAATAAATAAAATACAAATTAAAACGCTAATGCAATTGCCCTAAATCTGAAGGTTCATTCGCATAGTTCTCAAGTGGTCCGAACGTTTAATTGCTGGCCTCCGCCGACCGGTCGCGGATACACACGGCATAGTGGGCTACCTTAGCACTGTCTTTTGTTTTACATAGAACAGAGCCTACAGTTTAAATTCTTTCTCAGGCTGCCTTTACGTTATACTATTTACAAAACGCAAGATCAGCTACTAATAACGTTTCGATATTGGTATGTTAATTACCAATATAATTTTCAACTTATTATTTTTTGAGCACTAATAATGCTGAGTCAATTTTATATAAAGTTAAATACTTTTAGCAAATCTTGACTTTTTTAATTATAGGTCATATTTGACAATAAATATACTTTTTTAACAAATTTTCCTATTAATTCCACTGTCAATTCAAATATATACAATATATTCTTGAACATGACACGTCTTGCACGTGTCTCGTCGCCGCAAAACTCAGCGCTCAGATATGCCTCATTACGCTGCACCTCATAGCGCCTTCCATCTACGCGACACGCTACTAGCGAGACTTGCAGCGTGACATAACGTGACAATTTAATATTCCCTTCGAAGTATACTTTATGTTGACTAGAAACTGCAAAAATTTTCAAAGAAAGGTAGCAATGTTTTCATAAAAAAAACGTTATGAATCTCAAACACGTCCTATCTAATTCTTTATTATTACATTCTTTAAGAATGTTTCTAAAATAAAAAGATTTGAAAATATATAACAATTGTTTAAGCATATGATAATTCTACAAGCAGCTTAAAAAACACTGTTGTCTTATTTGGTGATCTTTTTTTTTAAGACAGCCCAAGGCCCCCGCTGTCGTGACGCCGGAACAGAGTCATGCTGTGACAAATATCAGTTCGTTAGTAGAGCAAGTGCACACTACATATATATAATATCGTCCTATTGTTTGTTATGTGCCTTCGTCATGAACTTGCTTATCAGAAATTATTTTCAAATTAATTCTGTAATTTCAAAAATTAGCGCGTTCAAACACACAAACTTTTCCACTTTATCGATGCTATATTTCAAACTATATTATTATTATATTATAGGTATGATGGATATGCAGCCCTTAGAAATTGCGTTAACCCCACGCTATATTACTGAAACTTACTATGGCTGAAACAGGCAGTACATTATACAATTCACTATGTCAATTAGGATTCTAAAATTGCACTGTAAAAAGTCAAATTATTTTTAATATATTAATTTAAAATAATATTATAAAAATTGGCATGTATTTCACGACTACAGATGATTTGTTAAATATTTAAGAAATAAAAACTAAATATCCTTTTATCTGAAATTAAAGATAAAAAGAAATTAAAATTATTGTCATTGAATTTTTTTATTTTCATAGCTACTATCATTCTGTATTATAATTTATTCAAGTTAAACTAAAAATTAAGTACAAACAAACATACATACTTAGATCTACTCTGACTGTAGATCTCTATTATTATTAAAGTAAATAAATTACTTGAAATAATCTAATAACAAACATACATACGAAATTTCACTTAATAGATATAGAATTACAATGTTTACAATATTTTTTGTTGTTTCAAGCTCAATAACGTGTGAGCTTTAAACACCGCACACACTTCCACATAAGTCAAAGCATAATCGCTATCGGAAACGGAAAGTCCGTCATATTGTATGCAAAATCATATTCCACCTTCCACGCCGGTGCACCTGTGAAAACCTACTTATTGTCCAATACACGTGTATTGCAAAATAAACCTTCATGAAAGAAAATAAAACATGAATTACAAAATACACTATTACAAAATTTAATATAGACTAATAAGAGGCAGTGCATATTAAACTTTAATATTAGGGCCTTTATGTATAATATAAGTTCTTTTGTAGTTCAGGTAATATTTTCAGCTGTATGTAATAATACGATCACTCTTGTCTATAATAATTACTTAACAACTCCGAAAAAGTAACTTTAAAGGTAATTGTATTAAAGTTGATATTACTCTGTGATAGTAAATTGCATTGCAAACTGAATAACTCAAAATAAATGAATCTCAAAACGTCTACTATTCTGTCATATCTCAGGTAATCCAAATTTGTTTATGTCAAGTTATTAAAGTTATCTTTACTACATATGATAGTAGGAGTGGAAAAGCTACCCTTTTGTCTGTCTGTGTGCAGTTGATGCCAAAGTTGGTTCCAATATTGGTTCAAATATACACCATTGGTCTTGATGGTAACTATTAAATAATAAAGTCGAATCTTTTTATAATGAACGAAAAGACTCGGTTACTGGAACCACCACGCGGGCGAAGCTGCGGGCTGAATCTAGTTCCACTAAAAAGAAGTTAGAAGAAATAATTTAATAACAGATAAAAAAAGAGCCTCGTCACTCAACTACTAGTCACAGCGCACCTGTCACTTGCGTAATTAATTATACCTTTCCCCTCTACTTCTTCGTTCCATCCCAGCTATTGTACCTCGTCTTGTCTCAAGGTGGAGTATTGTTTTGGACAGACGATTTAAACACTATACGAACTAACAGTTAAGACGATGTCAATCCAGATTATATTAGAAAAATTTTAAGAAATTATTAATTCAAAATACTTCTCGATATAAATAGATTGATGGTTTTTGTTTAATCCTTTTATAATAGGTTAATAGATATGTCCTGCAGAAAAATGCATGACACTTAAGAAGTAGCCGCATAATAATGATTCCATTAAAAGTATTATAAAAGAACTAGAGTTTAAACCGTGGTTAACTAGCATGTTGGTGTTACCGGCGTGTCAAGGTGTAGTGTCGTTGATTAACGAAGGCAGTGACGTGTTTATTGTTCGCCGCAAGTCACTTCGTCACGTCACCCAGATATTGCTATCAGGAAAGTTAGAGACTTCGTCACTCTAGTATTATATATTGATATTATATAAAACTCGCTTTTTTATTATTATTTGTAAATCCCATTTATGAAATTTCTTACCTCTAGCTAAAAACTCATATCAAGTCTCAGGCAGCTTTTAAAGAAATCTAGGAACTATATCTTAATTCAAATATAAGATTTACAAGTCGCCAATGACATAACATAGTAGATACGTGAAGCGTGATCATACGTGAAGCAGTGAATCCTTCAAAAGCCAGAGCACAAAAGGGTGACAAACACTAATTTAGAAAGTTCGTCTAAAAAAAACAAAAGCCTCACTCTATCCTAGAAGCGGCTCCTGATTGTACTTTTATGATATATGCAGTACATCAGTTCATTTCTAGAACATACGTCAAAGGCGGGTTTAGATTCGTTTCAAATTTGGTTAAGTAGGGAAAGGTATACAGTAAAGGTGGACATTTTAAAGACATGCAAACATGCAAGCACTGCTTGCATGTTTGCATTCCTCTCCCTGTAACGCAATAGACCTGGCACCTGCATGGTGAATCCTTGGAATAAAATTTATGAATAGTTTAGGCATAATGTACATATATTTTTTGTGTATTTACACATAAGTAATCCATCATTACTATTATATATTACCGGCTCTTTCATGCTGATACCATCAAAATTTTCCAAACTAGTTCCGAACTCATCGTTACTCATGAGCTCAGGGCAAGGAGTATTAAAGCTGCGATTCCGCGATGCTCATGAGTAAGGACCCCAGTGAGTTCAAAAATAGTTGGATAAATACGGATAGAATTGACAGCTTAGTACATCTGGATAATTATAAAGAATATATATCATTTGTTATATTTTATTGTATTTATATGGTTTTTTTTTACACAAATTTTGTTTAATAGATACTGCTCTTCTGAAACATGCCTTTTTTTTATTTTGTGAAATTATGCTATATATTAATTAACATCAATTATCTAAACAAAAACTTTATTTTAATATAGCTAGATTATAAATTATAGATAAGTACTTATATTTAAATTAAATATTGTCTTGATATTTCAATAAATGAAAATAACAATTTTCGCAGCTGGTGATTATGTAATTGTACAAAACATTGAAAAATAATAATTGGATCAGTCCCAGGTAACAAAACGCATCTGAGCGCAACTCACATGCTGACAGCTTCATGATCTGTTCAGGAAGTTATGATGTGTAAGCTATATATAATTTATGAACTAAATATTTTGTTTGCATTTTTTGTATTTAATTTATTTGAAATTTATTCTGTGCTATTAGAAAATAATTGCAGAAAATTTTTATTTACATTAATTGTGTTGCTAATGATTTGATTGATACTAAGAATATTTATTGTAAGAAATAAGATATTTTATATCTCGATTATAAAAGAATATATATTATGATGATTTTGACGGTCTTCCAAGATATTGTTTTTTATGAAAAGTTTAATTAATATTTATCACACATAGATTTTGACTTCCTAAAAATGAGCGATTGAAATCAATAGAATATAAACTTGATTTTATTATTAGATGAAGGTTAACAATTTATTTTTCAGTTACGTTAACATATGTAGCTTACTATTTATTATTAATCTCAGTTACAAAATAAACTAGAGGTGACATGCGACTAACCGTGCGAGCGACGTCCATCTAATGTGTGCGATGACAGTTTCATAAACGTGTCTTATATTCAGAAAATATTGTCGTCACATTCATTTAGTTCAATAATGTAATTATAATTCCTTTCATTACATGGCCTGTTAGTATACATTTTAGAGGTTGAAAAATTTATCGTTTTTTCTCGATTTTTTACATATTAATTCTGATTTCCACATTGACTTGTATAGGTGTTTATCTAATGATCGTAATAAATAAAGTTTCGTATAAATATCAAGAAATTTGAGTAGTGTTTTAATAATACTTTTACCTATTTATGAGTTTTATCACTAAACCGATCCATTACCTACCCCTGACATGAGCAGTAAGCGCAAAAATTATATTCCCCCAAACTAGCTGTCACCCTACGTTTGACTTTTATATGAACGATGCAAAAAATATTGCTACACTACAGTTAAAAGATAAATATATAAACAAAAATAAAGATAAATTCTAATTAACAAGTAGCAGAACTAAATACTATATTTTCTTCTAAACAAGATTGCTATAAACCATTTGAAGCAGAAGTTATACACATTTTATTTTTTGTTGTTGTTTATTAAAAAATAATACATACTAATAACTATAAACGTGCTGTATATTATTTTAATACCAATCTAAATATAAATATAATTATTTACAAAACATCGGTGACTAAAGTTAATTGAAACATAATGAATAGATCTCACTTTACAGCCCACTGGCTCACGAGTCACGAGCCACGTCAACCGACCTTTGTCTAATCATCGATATAGACTTAACAATATATAGACAAGTGAATTATTTAATAACAAATAAAAAAACTTCTTCTCTTCCTAATTATGTATTATATCTTTTTGCGGAATACCAAGAAAAAATATTGTTCGTAATCATTATTTCTAGATTATAATAAAATTACAGTGTTCTACACTCTGATATTAATTAATGTTACCTAAAAATTGAATTGCTTTTATTCTAATAAATATAAGAAATATTTATGGTATATCTATATAATTAGAAGGCGAACAAAGCGGCGTGTCAACAACAGGCGACTTTTGGAGTGGAAAGTGCAAACTGTGCGGATGTCGTCCGAATGTTTCGGACCACTGCGACGCGCTGGGGGCTGTTGAGAACTGTCGTGTGTGTTGATGAGAGGAGCACGATTAAAACTATTAAATTAAGACACTATATATTAATAGCATTACTATTACTACTACTGTTAAGGAATGAACTGAATAAATCTTGAGAAATTATATACTTTTTAGATTTTTCTTGCAATGTTAGTCTTATGGTAATACGCAATACTAATCTCAAAATTAAGTACACTGTTATACATCACTTCGATAATGCTTTTTGGCATAGCCGCAGCTAGAATGAATGAGCTCTAAACTATACTAATATGGCATAAGCCTGATTTGCGCTAACAAAAAACATTTGATTAGGCATGACCATTTGGCATTATTAGCATATATACTATTTTATATTTATCACCTATTTATATAATTTCTGAGCCGCTCGTCGGCACAGCGCTGAAGGCGGGACGTGCGTCGCGTACTGCCACCCTTTTTAGCTGAATCAAGGACTTTGTCGCACAGGGACGAACTTAAGAATATCACCCGACTGTAAGATAAAGTTTAGCCATCCAATTAACTATAAATATATATAACAATAAACGGTTTCTTAAGATAATTTTTTAAAAGAAAAATTTTAAAATTGTATATAACAATAGACAGTGGTAATATTAAGTCATGTATTTATAGTTATCTAGTAGCATAAATATTATGATTATTCAATTGTGACATAAATTAGCTCTAAAACGAGGTCCGAGTACATCCCTGAAATCAGCACCTCGGCTCTTTTCATTTCATTCCATTCATTCCGACGGATAAACTCTAATGAATATCTTCGGAACCTCTTGCGTGATACAATAGTTTTTTCCCCCTCTTTTTACACCCGACCCGATTACTTGGAGTACTCCGTGTTGTAAATAAAGAGGGCTGATTAAGACTTCTCAAGCGTCATAACGCTTATGCTAAATCTAGTATTGGGTTATCTTTTGAATTCAAATGTTTGCTTTCGTTCTCTCTCGTTCGATTGATTTAAATAAAAGTTTATAATATACTAAATGTGATAAGTTATTTGTATGATATAATCAAGTAATTTATCGAATATATTATCTTGAGATACTTTTGCTTGTATTTTCAATGTTTTTGATTTTATGTTTTTTTTTACCAATGATTTATTACTGTAATAAAGCAAGTATTCCACTTGTTTAATAATGTAAATTAAATATAATATATTTTAAGCTAAAATGTACATAATGCTTCTAACAAATAAATTCCTGTAGTATTATATTTACAATTCTGAGCACTCCTTATCAGATTTTTTAAGAAATCTTTGTCTAGTAGACACAGTTTTATCTTTTTTTTGCCTCTAGTGTCTCTGCTTCTGCTTTTCTCTACATATTCAATATACACTACATAATATTTATTTAATTAACTTCTACCTCTTATTGCATTCGTGTCTCCTATTTTACCGTCTATTTATTTTTGAATGATTTTGCCTGAAAATTAAAAAAACTTATTAAAAATATGTAAAGTTATATTTAAATATAAATGTATTTTTTTTTAACTTTTATTGATCCGTTTATTTTATTTTATACACAAAATTATATTTTAAAATACACATTAGATACATAGTAGTGATTATTATAAGTATTAAAATAAAAATCCGTTTATATTATTAGTATTTATTTTTATTCTTTGCTCTTGTGCTTAACGGATACATCAAAAGATTTTCCTATCACCTGAACGCAATCAAAACGATCGACCCTTATTATTTGTGTGGATCCAAATCTTAGAGACTCAACATCTCTATGCAAATGGTGACAAACAGCCGCCTACGTTTACAGACGCACAATATACTTTTATGGCTCAGGAAAAGCCGAATCTTAACCACAGCTATTTTGTGACTCAAACAAGCAAATATCAACTTTATTCCTTAAAGAATACGAATGTTTCCAATTGCATAACAGAGCTTGTTATGACATGGTGCGTTCAAGATATTGTTTCACGTGTTTTATGAGGTGGGTCGAGATTTCACGGGGCTTTTGTCGGGCATTTTTGAGTGTTTCCTTCGAATGTAATGTTTATTTGTGAGGGTGCAAGTCGGTTATGTTCGATTGCATGTAATTCATACCCACTGAGACATTCATATTTATGGGTCGGGGTCCCTTGTTTATAGGACTTTCATTATTCTGAAATGTCAAATGTATAACGTTTTATTTATGGAAAAGATACCATTTCAATATTATATATATATATATATTTTAAGTACGATACTTCCGGGCAATTATATATAATTTATATAGATTCTACAATTATTTCAAATTTAATATACCTTTCTTTTAATAATCAAAACAAAATAATCGTAGCATGAATATAGTGATCCTAAAATATATCTATAGTGTGATCTAAATAAACTTCAGTGAAACGCTTTCCCGTGTAATATTATCTTAGAATACGGTTTTCTTGTTTATACTGACAACAAGCATCACGTCCGAAAGTGGCGCCCAACGTGGGGTCCAACTCGGTCATATTTATTATTTGAAAAATGCGTCACTAGATCCCAAAATAATATGTGCCTGTATAACTTAACTATTCAAACTTAAAAGTTGTGTCGTATGTTATATAGTTTAAAAAATCTATTAAACATTTATTTTAATCATATTAGCATTTGTTTATTTCAATAATAGAAAAAACGTCTCAAAGATTTATACCATATCACTTAAAAATAGCGATAGTGTATTTTACTATTAAAATAAATAGCTGTAGCATTGTGTTTAAGTGGACAGTAGAAAGTTTGACGAACTCAGTCCCAATCCTCCATCACAAATTTCCCTGGCAAGGCAAACGAAAAATAAACAAAGTGTTATTGTAGCTTATTTTCATAAGTTAATAGTCGGACAACGATAACAACGGACCCTCGGACAGTTACGAGATTTTTTATTATTTATGTAAATATATAGCTCTCGAAACCTGATTGCTGAGTGGACGTCGACTCGCATTGTCTCGATGTTTTAGTCAAATTGTTCTTCAACAAAGATATATTTTATAAAGCTTTTAGAACAAATAAACAACAAATATTTAAAATAAAAATAATAAATAAACGGCCTGCTCTTAAAACTATTTTAAATTGAGAAGGTTATTGAATTTCTAGCGCTTGAGCGCTTGTGTGAGCACGAAACTACTATGCTTTGTATGCTTAATGTTTAAACATGCGAGATATATTTTAATAAGACATAAGTAAACTTAAAAGATATTTACTCCAAAGGGGTATTTTATTACTATGTTTATTAAATTTATATATTATAGATATATAACTATAATATAAAGTGTAACTATACCATTCTAATGTTTAGGTTCGATTATCAACTGTGCTTAACCAAAGATATATAATATTAAAAATATTAGTTTGCCACCGTGGATTTGTTTTTAAAAAACGAGCAAATAAAAATTCTCTTCTTAGTGCAATGACATAAAAATGTTGACTTTTACATATCCTTATTTGCAAGGTGAAGGCAAATTCAGAGTAAACTACAATTTCTTAGAAGGAAAGAATATGATAAAATAGTTTTGCCATCTCGTACAATTATGATACATATGCAAAATTCTTATCATGTCACGTGTTAGGCTAAGCTTTAAAAACTTTTAAATTTAAGTGATAGTTGACTTCTTCCATATTGTATTCATTTAATTGTAAGTCCGTTATCTCCTTATTACGTTCCAAGGAATACCTTTTAGCAAGCAATATAGAAATAGAAATGATGGAGCTTCGTGTCGCTACTCGGACGCGTATGAATATAAACTGCGAATTACGATGCAACAAGAATGGTATAGAGTAGTGGGACTTCAAATATTATAGATATTGTTTAATTTAAATGAAATTCATTTTCGAAAATATTTGGTTAAGTTGAAGTACAAGTACAGGCATATTTAATTCATTCATTTTCACAGTAAAACTAGATGTATTTGGATAATTTAATTTTAACACTTTTTTACTCCACTATGTTTGTTTAATCACGCTAATATTAAAAAAAGGATGATTTGAAAAATTATTTTTGTTTATGATAGGCAGCTTCATGAGGCAAATTATATGCTATTATTACGCTACTATCCTTACTGATCTTAATAAAACCGCAAGTAACAGTATATATTAATAGAAGCGTCATTCTATCTGAAAATATGTTTTAATTGTATTAGAAAGTATTAGCAATTTATTATTTTAAGATTTTTATAATTTTCGACGACTCTATGCCTCTAGCACAGTCTGTGTAGTTTAATACACATTTAGTATAGATGCAGTGAGGTAGCAGGAGGGTCACTCACGAGTCTTCATATTACTTTTATTTAAATATTTTTGATATAAAATCTACTTTAGGTATATGCTATTCAAACACATCAAAATCACAACTTTATTATTATTGATATGTAGATTCCAGCTGTTTATTTTTTTCTTTTATTTACAATATTTTACAAGACGTGGCGCTCATACTGCCAGCTACATAAATATCACTCTGATTCACTTTGCAGTTCTATCGCTGTTCTTGTATTGTAGAAATATATTCCATAGTATAATAATAACGCAATCGAATTAGCAATAGCATCATCATCAAGCTAGCTCGTAACGTAAAAACACACTAGTTACTTTTATTGAGGTCTTTAAGGTGGATGAATATAAAGTGGATTTATTTAGATTATAGGGAATGGTCTTCGAGGGGGGAGGGGGGAAGTTATAGCCTTAATCTCTGAGAACGCGGTGCGCGTGGAATTGAATTGGTTTCTTATATGTAAATTGTCGCGTGTGAGTAAATAAATACAGATCTGTGATTTAGAGGCGTCGTTCGCTGGATCAGTGGGAGAGCCTCGGATGAAATCCTCTTTTATTAATCGGATTTAAAAAGGTTGGTATGTTTTTGTAAGTTATATTATAAATATATCGTTTATGTTTAGTGATACTCAATAGAGAGTGTTACTTTATACATACTTTCAACTTAAAAACATAAATTAAGATAACTTGTATGGATATATTTTAACCATATACAAATTTAACAAAAATTAGGGTTTATTAGCCTTCAATTATTCTTCTTTATTTCAATCAAACATGGTTAAAAACTACCTCGACACAATAGTTGACAAAAAGCTTTTAACTAGAAAGAACGCACTGGAAGTATACTCAATTTTGGATTTGGTTTATGATAACACAAACATACATACAGATATAAAGATACAAATTGAACCTCGGATTTCAAAATTACTACCATGGTACTCGTAAAAACACAGACAATATGTAAATAAAAAGTGAAATACCTATAAAAACTTTTGAATATTTAATTAAATCTAATAAAATGGTTTGTTTAAAGAATCATATCAGAAAAATAAAGTGGATATTTGAAAAGTGATCAAATACCTATCTGACCTTTACGCGTACTCTTGGCATTCGACCTGAACCCGAAGATCGTTTGTAACAAAAATTCGTGTCATAAACATTCGCATTTCAAATATGAATAATATTTAATAGCAGTATGAATAGCGAGTAGGCGCTGTAATGCGTCGCAGTGCGCACATTACACGAACGACCGAGATACTTGTCGTATTATTTACGACTACAGACGCCATCTTGTTAACCTAAAATTAGGATATATTTTAATTATTACCTATAATATAATACAACTTTGTTACTAAACTGAAACAAAGAAGAAACAATTAGTTTATTATATGATGAACAGTTCATAATTTAAATAAGCTTTTTAAAATTATAAATAAAGACTTTATTATCCTAAAAATTAAAGGCCAACAATACCCTTCTGCATGTCCTAAAAATGCATAAGATGGCGGCGGTGGTCACCTACCATCAGGAGACTCATAAACCTTTTGCGTTATATACAAAAAAATAATCTGTTATGAAATTTACATAATTATTTTTAACGTAAGTTAAAAATAAATTAAAAAAATTAAATACAAAAAAATAATAAGAGCATGGAGTTCCTTCTTACGACTTGCTCTACGCTACGATGTCGCGATTTCGTGCACTTTTATAGACAATTATCATTTTGCATTTCTTCCTGTGTAGCGCCTTGAAAAACATACAATAAAACTGAAAAATTCATTATAAAAACAACACTTGAATTTAAATAACAAATTAATAAAATAAAATAAAATCTTTGTTTAAATATCTAACATATTATCTAACTTATTATTATTTTTAAAATTTATTAATTTTAGTCTTTTATAGGCTTTAACTTTCAAATATTTTGTGAAAAAAACCTCTATATACAGGAAAATAAGAGTCAAATTTACAGTCAAGTTCCGATCTATAAAATCTGCCTATAATAAGAAGTCATAAAAGTTAACGAAGTCATTAAGCAATGTCTAATCACTCAAAACCACATTTCGAATAAAGCTCATATTAATCGAATGGGACTCCATCACATTAACTTATACACCATTGTAAAAAAAGTTATTGTCACCCATAACTTGGTCCATTTCCGTAATGAGTAATGTGAATTAATGCCAATCACTCCTCATCTCAGCTATTTCAGTAATCTAATATTAAGATGGTAATAACAATATAAAACTTGAAATTGTCCTAAGTTGGTATAACTAAATTGCATAATGAACTTTTTAAACAAATGGACTAATTCCGGAGTTAATTTAATTTCCATTTGACCTAACATTGTTTTAAGTTCTAGGAAGTTTGTAAATACACTGCAATGTATGTTTCAGTTTTTATTTTTAATCCAATTAGTTTACATTACATTTAACTCATTTTTAAATTCCATTAAAAATATACTTTTTTATAAATATAACTAGCTATTACTCACGGATTTACCCAAGAATAAACTATTTTATTTACTTTTAGGATGATTAAGAGGTGTAGCGTAATGCTATAGCAATGCCTTCCTTATGAACCAATCATAATCAGAAAAATTTTCAAATCCATCGAGTGGTTTACAAGATTAGCGCATTTAAATAAACATTTATCTTACTTTACCTTTCAGATATAATATTAGATCCTAGTATTAATAAAGTCCAAAATCAATGGTTTTCTAGAAACGTTTTTAAACTTTTAGTACTTAATATTCCTAAGTGCATTAACTCCGGTCCAGCTCAGGCTTTGTCTCGTAGGTAACAAAGTTAGCTCAGACCGCCGCGGTGCCTCGCGGTAATCCATCAAACTGTACTTAATGCTAACTCTAGGGAGAACTAACTAGATCATGATATCAGATATTCAGAATCGATACGTCGCCCAAACTCTTAGAAACTAAAGTTTGTCCTCTCTGCTACAGCTAGGCTGTTAATATCCTAACTTGGAAGAAATTCATGAAATGGATATTTAAAAGAATATTATGTAAAATAATTAATAATTAAGCTTAATACCTTTACAGTAGACTAAAAAGGTAGAAGATAGAGTTTTTTATAGATGTCTCAAAGATTACCATACCAATACGACAAAATGGGGCCGTAGTATTAATACTTCCAGTATTAATATTATTTGCCATAACCTTTTATTACGAATGAATAATTATTTATCCGTGAAATATAACTCTCAAGCTGGTAGAAAACCTTTACTTGTAATGCAATTAGCTTGGACTATACGAGCAGAAGATCAAATTATTCATGACTCTAAGATGTCAAACAACGAAGTTATCCCTTTGAAACACGCTTTATACCAATAAAAATAATATAGATATACCTATGTATACACTACTACCGAGATATATGTTTATATAAACACTATTTGACACGGCACACCTAAAAAGTATAACTGTTTAAAATATGTCTTTGAGGTAGAATGGTGAAAAAAAATTTTAAGATCAAAATAACAAAAAAAATATTAAAAGACTGTCAATAGTCAAAAAAATTTTTTTCGGGTGGACCATCCTTTTTATTAGGGGCATGAAAAAAGACTTTTCGTTCTACCCTTAAATCTACTGAATTTATCTAATAACTTGCTAATGGTATCTCATTTTTTAGGTCATTATAATAGAGTACAAAACAATAATATGTAAAACTTTAGAAGATAATCTAAATGATAGTAGGTATATTTTTTTTTATATAGTGAAGCTCTCTATGAGAGACTTTTCTGCATTCTTTGTACAAGCATCAATCAAAAACGTTATATCCAAAAATTTCCAAATTTTTGCACACTATTAGACATCAGTCTGGTGGTGGTTTAAAAAAAGATTAAAAAAAACAAAATAAAACAGTTGAGGACAGAATACGTCAACGTTTTGTAAATGAAACTTCGGTGCGAGAATAGCGAGTCAAAATTGAGGTCTAGTTCGCGCTCTTAGTATCAATGTAATTTCAAATTGAGTCACATTGCGAAAACTTACGTCTAGTTTAATATTCTTGTTTATATTTTATTACCAAGACTTCTTTTAAAAACAAATAAATTAGATCTAATCAGAGCTTTATTGTCTTTTAATGGCTTATTCGTGAAGGTAATGTACTCGTATATATAATTAAATTTGAAAAGTTACATTGCAATACAAATGGAAAAAGTTACAGCTATCAAATATATTTATTTTAAAATCAAGATGGTTGTTAAACAGAACGAGCGATGTAGGAATGCAAAGAAACACAAAGGCAGCCGCAGAACGATCTCGACGTAGATAATGATGTTTTGAATAGCACTCAACTCATTACGTGCCGATATCTCCTCAGGAAGCCTTCCTTGCAGGCTACAACCTAATCATAACTCCAGTGAAGAAATTAAACTAATTTCAACCCTTGTAGCCTAATATAAGACTCAATTTCCTATCATAGCATCACAATGATGGTAAATACTTAATGAGCGTACTCCAACGCCCTTAGCCACAAAACGTCTTACTTGAATTGCTTTCTTTCGTAGCTAAAGAATTAATAATAATAGCAATAAGGTCTGTATTTGCATCCACAGATAGGATCTCTGAGATAGTTGTAGTACATTGTGCTGCAGGGATTAAACAAGCATAATTAGTCATTAGCGACAGTGTAGTGGGCAGGAAGCGGCCACGATTGATAGAACGTGCAAGTGGCATAAAGCTGATTAGTTGGTTTTTATATTAATGGTTTCAATGAATCTTACACTATAATTACAGGTTCTATAACTCATAGTAGTATATTACAATTTTTCATTTATTTTCCTCATATTTGTTTTTTTTCTCTTAGTTCCAAACACAAATAGTTAATTTTTTTTTAGGTTTCCAATTTAGTAAATAACCTTTTTGGATTATATATTTATAATATAATATGTGGATATATATTATCATAATAAACTGTTCACTGTTAAATAGTAGTTATTAAATTACTTATTGTTCATATTAATATATGAAGTTCTAATAAAGTGTGATAAAAATCACCTTAACGACGAGGTGGATGTGACCTATGTAGAACCTAACGATTGACTATTAAAACAAATTTATCAAATCTCTTTAATGTAGCAAAAAATTACAATTAATTTATCGATTCCAAAAATATTCGGGTCAATGAGACGAAGTTCAATATTTGTATGTAAGGAGTGATTGACCGTCACCAAACACTTATCAATCAATATCCATCCTGTGATATGATTACGGCAGAATGTGTCGTAAAGGGAGCGATTAATGGCTTGCGATAATATCCTCGATCGTAAACCGACTCGCCAATGGCTCTTGTTACAACTTCTGATGTTAAGGTGTTTGCTTATTGTTACAATGAAGGAAATTGCTCTGATTGGCTCTCGCTTATTACCATTTTGATGGGACAAAGTTTTTTTACAGGTTTATAAAGCAGTTTTAATGGTCGAAGATTAATAGGACAATATATATAATTTTGTGATGATATAATGTTTTGTTACTTTTATTACTTTAGTTAGTAGGGCATTAGTATATCTGATATATGTGGATAAAGAGATACTTTTGATTTGTTTAAAAAGTGCAAGCAAAAAACAATAGTGTTATCGGTATGCTGAGTCACGTCCAGTATTTTGTGAGCAGCGTAATCCGCTGATAAGCCGTATTGATAACTATCTGTCACTCACACCGGGGGTCGAGGAAACACCTAAGTTGTTTATTTTCGTACGTGTTTTAGTAGCTTTTGTTTTTCATATGGTTTTTTTATTTTATTGAGCATTTTTTTAATGTTTCAAATTCATTTTAAACAAATAGAGATATGTTAAGCTTATGAACCGTCCCGTTTAACAAAGATCTCGGTTTCAAATCCTGCTCGTATCAATTCTTTAGTCTACATTTATTGATTTTTTAAATTTTATTTTTACTACATAAATGTCTCAAATGGTTTTACAGCGTCGATGAGACATTTACATCGCGTAACATTTATCTTTACCAGTCATGTAACATTGAAATTTATAATTGGTAATTTGAATGCAAGGTGTGGTAGACGTAAATAACGCTAGTTGTACAAAACTTGAAGTCTCGGGCGAGCCGTTTCCATTTCTTAGCGCTAACTCAATTACTGCGACAGGTCTGCCCGCGATAAATGCGTTTTCGCAATTACATTACAAGTGATAAGCATTTGCTTCAAATTAATTAAAATTATTATTTCAACGAATATATGACATGATACATCTTTAATTTTAATCATCTTCTTATGACTCTAATTATTTATTATGAAAAATTTTATTTGCTTAAATGAAAATTTTTATATTTAAACTTTCGTGATCTGTAATTACTAATATGTATTTAAATTATAAGACTATACTCACATCGATATTATCGGAACTTGCTTGACTAGTTTCTAACTCATTCTGGATTTTTATTCATGAGTAGAACATGGCGGAATCGCGGCGTGAACTAAATGAAAATATTAAATATAATCGTGAAATATTATTATTTACTTTTCATATATATATTTTATATATTTAACTTATTGACAAATGTCAACTATTGTAATCATCAGCTTCTTACTTACGACACAACAGTAGCGAGTATGCGGTTAGAATAACTCATACCCTCTCACCTCTCAGTCGGTTAAGTTGCAAACTTTGATATATCGCCGTGTTTCTCCACCTGAAATGGGTCCAACGCATCGCTTCTAATAAGTTTTGTTCGCCCGCGGCCTGTTTAATAGTTTTCGGGTATTAATCAAATAGATAGAAGGTATTAAGATAATGAGTTACATTTCTTGGTAAATTCTTATCCTGCTTCATAATAATTGTATTTTATTATTAAACTCGTTTACTTATTTAATATTCTTGTTTATTTACAAAACTATATTAGTATAAAAATAAATATTTGATATTTGTCATAAAATGAGTGTATTGTAGAAGTTTTATTTGATAACAAAACATTATTTTCTGTAAAATATGAGGAAAATTTGGTAATATATTGTTTCCGCCCGGGATCACCGGGATCACCGGGGACCTTCTGCGTGTTAGGCAGATGTGATAACCGCTACACCACGGAAACCACATGTCTTCGATTAGTAAGTTCAGGTATGTATAAGAATCACGTTGTTATCAATATGTTAAACGAGCTTAAAAAGGCTGATTGAATTATAATCGTAAGGAGTGATTATAAAATGCATCACTAATTTGAAGTTAGTAGTCTAAGATTCATAAGATTTTAGAATATTCCTATTTTAGTTAACTCAATCTTATGACTACTACTACCGTACCGTACCGTATCGTACCGTACCATATCGTACCGTATCGTACCGTATCATACCATACCGTACCGTACCGTACTATACTTTACTAATATACTATATGTATCTAAATAAAACGGTAACCAGCACATTAAAAGCCAAAGTCAATTTATAAGTCTAATAAAACTGCAAAAATCTATCTATCTATCAAAATCTATAAACTTCTTGTTATAAGAAACACAAAAAGTACTAACATTTAGAAAACAAAAATTATATAAAACATCATACAATTATATTAATAAAATTCTAAAATGTATGTGTGTACGTACATCTACAAAGTCTCAAGTCGTTGTGAACAATTAGCGACTACCCAAAAGATGTAATAATTAAGATTTATGTTGTAATAGGTACCGAGTCCCTGTGTCAGTAAGTTGGTGACAGTTGTTGTAAATCCTGAACAAAACTATGTAATGTTAACTAATAGTATAAAGAAATAAAGTTTATTTCAACGCGCTATTCGTCAAAGATACATGATGAGTTCGAAAAATTCTTTCTATTTAATATAGACAGGTTTATGAGGTGAGTAGGATTATAAGCGGGTGAAACCGCGGAGCTCAGTTATAACAAAATATAATTTATTATTTATTATTAATGAACTTATACATTAAAGTAAGCGATAGTTGTTATTATCAGTGTGTAAAATTTCGCATTTTATTAATTTCATTTGAATTATCAATTTTGTTTGTAATAAAATTAAATTAATATTTCGTAAACAAACAGTTAAACCGGAGCCCGTCACGTTTACTCATTTAAAATAATACCAAAGTACACAATAACATTTTGATTTCCTTCAACAGAGCCCCAGCGTTCTCAAAATTAAAAATAAATGACTCAGAAAAATACACGGGAGTCCATGATTTGATTAAATTAAGAGGAAAATACCTTAGCAACGAACGAGATTTTCTTTCTTTCTTATTATTATAAAGCTTTTTTTAACGGCAAAGGCTTTGCTTTGTAAATACGTCGATTTGCATGAATTCCGCGCTTGAAGGGCCGCCAATATTTGAGTGATTATTCCACCGTGTTTCCTGAAAATATTGAAACGGTTGCGTGAATAATTTAATACTTTACAGGAATTATTATATCTTCCGTATTGGAATTTGTATAATAACAGCAGCTTACATAAAAAAAAACTATATTACAAACAGAATGACTGCAGGAAATTGTAGATGATACGTATATCATATACGTATATATTTTACGTATAAAATATTTAGTCATGAACCATCAATATAGTAATATTATTATATAATTATTTAGCTGTACTGACTTAATAACGGGTCCTTATTCATGGGCTCTGAGCATAGTGAAATCGGGGCGTGAACTGTCAAAACTATTAAAAATACCATAGTATTTACGTAAGTACATCCGGATAATTATATAATAGTAATCGTGGATAACGAAATACAATATAGTAATCTTATACAAAGCTTACTAGCTTCCTAGCTTTGTATAAGATTACTATTTTACTGAGCTTACTAGCTTTGTACAAGATTACTATTTTGTATTTGTATAAGATTACTATTTTGTTATACTATAACGTAATATAACACAAGGCGTAAATCACAATAACGGCATTGAAAATGGACCTTCGTACATAAATTCTTGCGCAACTCTAAACTCACATATGGCGGATAATTCTACTATGTTCTGATAACCCTAAACTGCAATAAAACTGACCAGTTAATGGTTAATTAGAGACGGGGTGAGATAGACACTAGACCGTTTATAACTTATAAGATGTCATTTTAGTAATTTAAATCGATTTTGCGGTTTGAAATATCTTTTGATATTTTCACATTATCATTATGATCAAAGAAAGACAACAACAATAATTGCGTTTGATTACTAATACATTTTATTTTAAAGAGAACTAATTTATTTAGAATACTCTGTATTTTTATCGGACTATAATTCAGAACCCATTATTTTATCACAATTACTGTATTTTTTGTAAATCTTATATAAAATAAATAGTCATTTTAGAGTGTATTCGTAGCCTTAATTAGAGTAGGGATCTGCTTGATTTATAATTCAGTAAGATTGCTCTCGGTCTCTATCAGATCGGGTGACTGATAAAGTGTGGTCACCCTCACCGCGGGCAAACTGGCCCCAGGGACCACTTCTTGGTGGACACTCGATTGTTATTATGGTTAATATGGAATGGCTATACGAGCTTTAATGTTATAGATATTTAATTATATAAATAATCATATAATTTTTTTTTTTTATATATTTTAAAATACCTTCAGGCTATAGAAGAATCTTCTCGTATTCCAGCAGATTGGTACCTTTTGGTTTAAATTATCAGTTCTTTGGTACGTGTTAACATGTCCTAAATGTATAAACTACTCTTGTTAATATTTTTAACAATGTTATAACAAACACAACTCCACTACTCCTGTGCAGTAATTCCTAACAAGTATCACAACACACCAATATAAATCATTGATCAAATCTTACACTCGATTTGCGGGAACAGATTTGTATACACGTCTTATTGCCTTAGGCACATGTTGCTGTTACGAATTGCTAAGATAGTTAGCCTATGAGCATATTGTTATCTTTCAAATGCATACAGTTAAAATTTGGTATTATAAGATTATTTTTATTTTTGTTCTTTACATTGACGTTATCTTTTGTAGATAATCTTAGCCAAATGGTCATTAAAGCAAAGAAACGGGTGCCTGTCACGCCACACACGACATGCATTTCAACACCTATGAAACCTATTACAATTTTAACGTCCCTATAAAATTTTGCCAGATCTATTGATTATGGAAAAATATCCCTTATCTTAGAAGAAATAGATGTCTTATCTGCTTGAAGCCATTTCTTTAAAAATTAAATAATTACGAGATGTTGAAAGCGATCAGGGCTGAGTTCAACATCAAGTTTCTTTACGTCGGAAGCAGTTTACTTTTTGTCATAAATCTCATCATTATTTGTATTATAATAAAAATCAATAGTTTTACGGTTTCTTAGTTTGTACTTCGTTTCTGGGAAAGCATTTAGAATTTAGATAAGTAAATAAACAATAATATTTATATAATAAAAATTGAAATTAAATGGCCCAAGTATATTTTTTATTCATGATTCTTTGTAGTTTCAATTATAAATATCGACTTTACAAAATACTTTAAACAAAGTCAAATTGCAACTAAACTCCTTTGAATTATCACAACTTTAATATTGTTCTAAACTACGTGTCATGTCATGTAAATATAATCTGAATAATAGGTATTGGAAATGCCTAGTTGTTGCTGACAATTATTGCTTGCAACTTTTTTATATTTTAAAGACTGCCTGTGACTCTTCACTTTTGACGTATTATAGTGGACGGATAGTCCCTGATTTATTTCCAAACGAATTAAATTTTTACTGTGTGTTTAATTGCTTCCTCAGCGATAGCTCGTAAACTCTGACAGTAGAGTTCTTTGGGATAAAACAGAGTCCTGTCATTTAGTGACAAGTATCCCATTAAATAATGTAAATAAATAAAAAATCAGGGAACTGCAACTTTTGCTCTTATATAACTGAATTACTGAATAATAATAATAATAAATACTCTTTATTGTACACCGAAAAAAAAAATTAATACATTTTATATTAATTAAGATTTTCATATGTATATTTATATTTATGGGCAGTAAATAGAAAGCATTGCGTCGTTAAAAATTATCTGATATAAGCGATTTTATTCTGTGAAGCTTCAATACCATTTTAGCACTTCCGTATACAGTTTCGTAGTTTTCATTTTTAAATATATAAAATCTAAGAATACCTTTAAATTAACTTAATAAGAAAAACATGCAAAGTTCTAAAATAGTTATTTTTATTAATTACAGTTGCTTCTCACACACTGCAGCTAAAAGTTTTTAATCAATTCATATTTCGTTATATACATAATTACATTTATATACAATTTTTTATTACTACATAATTGTATTTTATGTTGGTCAGACAAGATATTTGTTAATTATTTTTAAAAGGAAAAGGCGCAACATTAAAATGCATTCCTGAATCATTCCCCTGAAATATCCATAAAAAAACAAACACCAAGCTTACATAAAAAGTCAAAACTTAGTCAACTTGTAACTTCTCTTTCGCTTACAAAAAGGTTAAATCTATACGAAAATTAAGTTAAAAACTGATAAGCAAGGTGGTTCAAGTTCCTAATCTCTTAATCATCACTCGGCCGCCTCTCGCTGGATTATCTTGCCACATTTAACTTAATACCAGTGATATTTTTAAAACATGGAATATGTAAGAACAAAATCAATTCTGTATCTATTTATTATACATTCCTTAATATATGGCGTCAGCGATAAGACCGTTATCATTTTGACTCAGTGGTACGGGGCCCACATTATTAATGTGGCAAACAAGAACATGGACTCGGTTATAATTCGCTTTCATACTGTACATAACCAACAGCTCACCTCTATAACACACACTCACCAACCACGCCATTAAAACCAAGTGACCAAGTCCGTCGAAAAAAGGTGACCGTTGGACTATACCAATGGTTGGTGGATACCCATATTTACAATAATGCAGTCCATTTGACGTCATTACAAATCAGTTGACGTCAGCAGTTACAGAAGATGCGTGAGGTAGTGGTGGGTATTATTAAAAAACACCCTGGAATACCCACAGGTATTTGATCTATCCATGTGTAAAGTTTTAGTCCGATCGGTGTAGTCCGGCATAGCGAATACACAAAGAATTTTTTATCTTTATTTATGTAGATTTATTCGTTAACTTTATAAGTTTATATTTTAAATTTGGTATACAATTGTTAAAAAAACATCACTATACATTTTCGGATAGTGTTTCTCAGCATTGATCTATCGAAAGCAAAATTTATACAGTATTTCAAAACGATAATTAAAATAACTTTCAATCAGCAATGTAAACCGCTCAAAGAATAAACATTAGAGAACCTCAGAAATATGTCTCCAGTCAAAAACTCCAAAATTTAAGTTTAATCAAGACAACAATCGAGATCAACGGTGGATTATCTGAGACTCGGTTCGAGTTAATTAAACATGAAATTCAATTAATAGAGGAGCGAGATATCGCGTAAGGAATAAAGGGAAGATCCCTTCCTCCTAATTAAAATGTATTGCCTTATTTTACTCATTTTCCACTTACAATGACATCGCGCGACCGTCTCAAACTTTTTAATCTGTTCAGCATCATACTTCGCCTTTACTTACACCTATGAATATTCGAAAATGAACTCTAATATCGAGAACACTAAGTTTAAAATACCTCCACAATGTTTACAAATAAGAAAATCGAGAATAGCCAGGTTCACCGCGGCGGAATAGCGGTATCGTAGAGTCACAAAGAGGTATTTGAAGTCTTAAGGCTGAACATTAGTTTTTAAAGGTCTTATTTTGTTGTGCGCATCTGAAGTGGAGCAGTCTTTGATAGAATTAGCTGGGCCAATAAAATTAATCGGACTTTCTGGTTACACAGGAGAAGGCGCCTCCTTCCTACCCATTATTACTTAAGGGTTTTATAATAATTGTTTACCTTAGAGATACATTAAAACAGTATTTATAGATAATTTTATTTACAGATAAAATAATAGAAACCTATAATTTCATTTAAGAATCATTATTTTTACATGATACCTTAGCAGCTTCTACAAATTGATGATTTTTCACGCTACCGTCAATTATAAAATTAAATTCACATTATATGATTATCTATTATGAAAAAAATTTAAAAAAGAGTATTAAATACAGAAGTTCCTAGGCATAGAAAATAATATTTCCTTGAATTTAATTAATACATATATATATATTATTTCAGTAAAATCTCGCCAAACAATTTTATTTAGACAAATGGCCTTGAAAGCAATAAATGCAGTAATACAGAAACGTTCTTTTTCCAAGTACAATAAAGTCAAAATGGAACATTGTGATTCAATGCTAGTCTTCCGTTCCAAGTAATTATTAAAACAAAAGATAGTATCAAATATATAGTTGTTTTATCCAACACCGGGTCATTACTATGATTCATCTGAGCCATGGTAAACGCAATAAAGGTCGCACTAACAGTCACTATGAAAGAAAACTAAATTGCCCGTACCGACCTAACTGGCTCTTGAAGCTTACCCTTGGCCATAAAGCCACCAGTGTAACGTGAGCCGCCAAATCATACTGTTTTACCCTGAAGAGCTCTAACTTAGCGAACATAAAAGAGGGGGCGAGGGTCAAGCGAGGTTGGTGGAGGCAGTAACAATTATAAATAAGTAGGTTGGAGCAATAACGGCTGCGACGTGCATTATATCAAGCAAACTGCCTGCGATGCAGCACCACCTAAGAGACACTTGGCATAGAATATGAACACAGACATTACAAGACAATCTACAGCCCATTCGATGCTAATTAAACTCAAACAATATTTTAAACACGTTTTTTATATTTCTTTACCATATACATAATTTTTTTTATATTATCCGGCTACTGATCCGTTCATTTACTAAAATATTTTTTGCTAATAGATATCTTATCCAAGCTTATATAAAAACAATAAATATCATTTGTGTCTATATAATTAATTAGTTTACATTAACAGGCATGTTAATAAGATAAATAATAATATTATTAGTTTAGTTATAAAATTGTCGATTCTACATGCGGCTCCATAATCCGATCACATAGGTCATTCATAAAGCGAGCGCTCGGCACCGAGCAGACGTTTTTATTTCTTCACAGCGACACAAACATAAACACCACTCAAATATCAAACAAACAGCGCTTTAAAGCGCACTTTTGTAGCTTAAGTATTAGGTAGTTAAATTTACATTTTACATTTGATATTTTCAGCCGTGAAAGTTATTCGTTGTATTGCAGATTTATCGCCTGCTGGCGTCGCGGCTCTGACATCTCTTTGTTGCAAACCGTTTACGTGTATTTATGGGGTAATTTAAACAATTCCAAATACAGGATATTTTAGTGCACAAATGAAATGCAATCTGCAGGGACTTTACCGTTAAATGTCAATTGCATCCATTAATTTGTTTATTTTGTAAAATTACTATATTCCACTACAAAGTGATACACGACATTAAAACAAAAAACATAATTTCAAGGGATGTCTTTACAAAGTCCATGCTAAAGCTATCCAGCTCTTACATAACAGCATTACCAATAAAATAACACCGGAACAAGAGAATAATCGCTAGAATATTTTTATTTAAGCCAAAGTCTTAACGATTTCAATGAGACACTTAAAGAATAATTTCTCATGTTTTGTTTGAAGGGTACACAAACAAAGAAAAGTGTCAAAGAAAATTTTTTAGCCTGAAATCTCCCCTTTTTCTAGTCGTAAACTTGAGATAGCCGACGATGACAATTCAAGAAAAGTTATAAACAATTAGTGTGACAGAAATTAACAATGAGATGTTGTCTCGTGAGCCGTGACGGCGTCGCTCTCAAACAAAACACTACTAATTGCTTCTTCTTTTATTGCAACCGCTTGAAATATTGCTTCGACACTAGGGTCTGCATGTACTCGATTAAATAGGATAATTCCAGTCAGTCTGTTTAACAGACTAGTCGTTAGTTTGACACCCGAGGACAAACGATTTCATTTATTATTAATATTATTAGAAGCAATAGCGTAATGTTCGATAGCGTATAGCTTTCCTCATAACCCTGTCTATTATAACCAACAAAAATTTTGAAATCCATCTAGTAGTTCAAAAAAACAAACTCTTCAGCTTTATAATATAGTATGGATATAGATAAAGTTACAAATTTTATTGTTCTTTAGATTACACGTCGTTATCATTATATTAAAAATTAAAATTTCAAGTAAATGATTTAAAATTAAGGTAATTGATTATTTTATTTAGCCATAGGTCAAAAAAAAAACTAACATGAATACAACGTTAAAAAACCTTCTATAATAAAAAAGAAATGATGAAAAAAGAAATCCTGTGTCCTGTTAATCTGATGGTGTCTCCACCCATTGTTGCCGATATCATTTCTTGAAAAATGTGGAGAAAACACCTCCCTTGTTGTGTTAATCCGGATAAGCAAAGGATTAGGGATGAATAATTCGCGACCGCAAACAAGAAACAAACATCGAGAAAAAATAACAGCAAGCCTCCCCAGAGACTAATCGCTTTAATTTCATAATTAGATTGATGTTGGCAGTTTCATATTAATAAATATTAATAATAATTTTAAAATCCATTGTCAAATTATTTAATATCATTTACCATATTTTGTTCTTAATTGTTTTTTACAAATAAAAGAAATCTGAAAGATGAGGGCAAAAATCTTTTTAGGATTAATGTTTTCTCCTAAAATGTCTTATATACCTGTTCTTTAGAAATTCCATTAACACATACAAGAAACCTTCTTCATCTCGACTAAATAGAACTACAAATGTAACAACAAACATTAGATAACTCCATTTCCTCTGGCGTTTCCTCAACTATTCCTTGTATGTCATTACCCTGGCCTTAATATTCAATGTATTGTTTGCTCACACCTTTCCCGTTTGCCCGGGCAGCTAATCTTCCCGGTTATTGTCTAAGTTTCGCCGTTACCCGGGGCGAGTGGGGTGTATTTCGTAAGTGTTAGCAGGGTGAAATGGAATATGATGTAAGAACAGACAATTGTGAGTTAAAAATTTGTGTCTTGACTGTCAAAATACTTTTTAGTAATACTACTAATATATATTTGAAACTTGTATAATTATATATACTCTATAAAAATATATATGTACGTATTATTATGCTTATGGAAATGTGTTAAGTAATAATGTGGTTGGTACAAGTTTATAAAGTACAATATACTGACTTGTGCAATTCACCCTGAGGAACTATTCAAGGGGATTATAAAAGAGCACAGCTTTTGATAAATGGCAACACAGCCATCACAACACGATTTTTTCTAATTTACATAACTTCTTTGACAGTTACTCAGATGTGATGTACTTTGAGACGTTGATTCAAATTGGTCTGCTCTGTATTATGAATTATTCAAATTCTACTTAATACTCATATTTACGTTGACTTAAATTCATTGTAATTAATGGTTTACTCTACTTCAAATTTGTCCAACTCTTGAACTGCTCAAGGCCTAAATGGTCACTACCAAACTTTGTAGCAACAACCCTAACAAACGTCACAGTCTAACACATTTGCCTAAATTTATATTAACCAGCTGGAAGTTCAACTAGAGACTAGAGTAAGTTATTTTGCATGTGGCAATACATGTGAGATCTCTTAAATAACTTAGGTTGCTTGTTAGGAGTTTATTAGAAGCGTCTCAGTGTAAGTTCAAATGTAGACATGTGAAGTTTAGTTCGTTTTAAGTTAAGGGCAGAGCAATGTCCGCCCGCGGCGCTCCTCAACTTACACTTAGAAATGTCCATGTTGAATTTTTTCATGCTTTAGAATTTATGTTTTTCAGACATATACGTACTCTAAATATATAAAATAATATATTGATAGATCAGTGAGATATTAAACAATAGACTATGCACTGATTATGTTAATATACAAACTATCCAGGTCATATTGAAAATATTTTTAAGGTACAGTTGCATGGAAATAAATAATAATTAAAAAATTTGGTCTAAATATTTTATTATCGTAATGACAGAACTCATCACGTAGGTAAATGTCCCAGATGTGCCGCGGATATGACGACGGACGGACGTCCTGGCAAAGATAAGTAAAGTAATAAACTACAAATGTGTTACTATTACTTGATTTCAAATCTAATAAACATTGAGTGTTTCAAAGTTACGCTAAAACCACACTTAATAGCTTATATCACACATTACTGGTAGTCTCATGTATTAAAAACTTGAGACCTTTTTAATGCTACAAGAAAACCGCCGTGAGTTATCTCTTTTCTCCCCCCTCCCTTTCTTCCGAACCCTCCACAACCCCTACACAATACTGCCATTAACTGTTGGCCACACTCAACATTTCAACTCGAACAGAAAGCCGCCAGTGTTTTATGGACACCACTTAGGTACAGCTTTTGAATTAGATTATCTACTTTAAAGCGGTCGAAAGTAAACCTATAAGTGTAAATCTTTGTGATACATTATTATTGAAGACAAGTATTTTTATAGTGTGACCATAGACTATAAAACGCCTCCGTGTGTTTAAATATATGTATTTTCAAATACTGTAAAAATACATACAACTCTGATCATCCGTAAATACTAAGAACGAAAATATTTTCTTAATAAACCCATATCCAATTTTAGATTGGCCGACGAATAGCTCGAACATTGTTGGGATAGCGGTACCTGAGGCCAATGAATCAATATCTTGAGCCGACTTCATCCCGGATCGGATATCGTATGCACATCGTCCGGCGCACACTGGTGCCGTCATTCATTCTTCGGACAAAATTACAATATATATATTGATCGTAATATTTATTATTTATTAAGTGATTTACTTCTATAATTCGTTAGCATACCTTCACAATTAAATAAACAGATATAATATTATTAAATTACATTGTCTTCTTTTGTGGAATCTTAAATTGCAAAAACAGATATTCAATAATGAAATATAGTTTTTCATTTAATTATGATGAATATATTACAATATTTTTTTTCTGTACAAAAAACAGCAGTGCCCAATATGCACGACTGAGCTACATCCTCGCGGCGCCCGAGGCCGGCCGTACCTAATTTGTATTGATTAAAAATATTCAACATAGTTGCAAACGAGAGGAATGCGAGCCCGCTCCTTCATCTTAATATGCATTATTGCTTGTGATTTCTTGAACATTTTTCTGTTATAAAAAAAACATATTCATAATATCCTCTATGTGGTAATAATTTAGAAGTGAAGTATTTTTTAGTCAATATTATTTTATTTTTGTATTGACTATTATTGAGGTATATACAAAAATAAAATACTTACATGATGCTTTAAATTTCCATGAAATAATCTAATCGGTTATCGGTTCGGTTCTGTATCGATTAATAATCGGTTTCCCAAAATTCGCTGGTTTCAACCATAATGTCCATTGATATGACTATTTAATTAAATTTATCTTTGCTTCAAATTTTCTACAACACACACACACACACACACACAACAGAAACAAAACATAACATTTATTACAATAAAATTATTAACTGTTTTATTTACGGTTTTGTTCCCTTCTCTTATTTCACTTCTCATCTCTCATCTGTAGCGACCACTGCCATGAATAATGCTGCCGACGTATTTTTGTGCGGAGTGTCGGTGTTTTGTTGTATTCTATTATTTATGTAACGACTGTTGTTCTCTTCAGGTGAACTCTGTACTTATGCTAAGTGATTTTCCTGTAAGGATATTGTTAGAGAACTAATAAAATAAATGGAAATTCAGTGGATGGGAAACTTTATTCTTTTACTGTTTGGATACAAACATATTTTTGCTTATAATTTCAAATCTTATTTAGTATTGACAATTTATATACGTATATTTATATACGTATGTTTGTAGTTTTATCTTTTGTCTGTATATTATTTAGAATATTTTGTTACAATTTATCTTGTAAAGACAAGATCTAAATAAAATTAAATTAAAATTCCGCAAGTGAAGTCATCGGATGAGTGTAGATTTAAATAACTAATGAAACATTTGAGAAACGGTACTTGCAAGTTCATAAGAAAATTGTTTTAAAGCAAAAAAATAAATAATGATTATTTTTTGAAGAGGACAACATTTAAGAAGTTTTCACCCTTAATATATAATGTAGAAAGGTCACTTTGCCGTGATTGTTTTGTTTAACCCGTGCAAAGGTTGCAAAGTCCCAAATAAATATTTATTATGGGGTTGTTTTTACACGTTTAACTTTTTAAGGAAACACTTGGAGCCATATGGTGTAAGTAAATCATTAATAAATAAACCTAATAATTGTCTTTAATGATATACAATACATATATACGTTTATAATTTTTGTAAAAATGTTTTTCATATTTATAATGTTTTTCTTTTATAATTTTTTGTAATTTATAATTTCTTAAAGAAAATTTATATTATAAAGTTATATTTTTAGTATAAAAGTAATGTTATAATCTTAATAGATGAGTAACATTTCTTACAATAATTATTCAATATCATCCGTTATTTTATTGTGTACCTTAAAATAATAACTATACTGCGGCAGGTGGACGCAGCGGGCGGAACCGGGTGTTTACACGAGTTTTACTGCCTACGAACATTTAGCGTAAACACAGAACACACCTTGTACGGAGGAATAACCAAAATTAGACTCGATACGCGATTACTATTGAAGACAAATCGAATTTAATTAGAAATAATGATTTTAAATTATTTTAAGGATCCTATAAGTATAATACTAAGTTATGAATATATGAATAGAGTCTTAGTCCCCTACGTGGGGTCTTTAGTATCTGGTAAATAAAGTGTACATTTGATCTTGTTTAAAGTTTGAAGGATAAAACAAGGTGTCTACGAGATTTGTGTGAAAAAGCGATAAATCCGACCACGGGCGAACTTCGCAAATGGCACATTTACAATTCGCCTCATACTCGGTCGGCAAACTGATATTTATGGGACAGACGCACTTCTTGTACTCTTTAACTTTAAGTAGACTATAAAAATATATTCATTAGTTTAGTATTTTTAGTCCGAAAACTACAATGTTTAGGCATTTTAATTTTTTCATTTTAATACCACGTGTCTGGTTAAATGATATTTTGTTATTCTGGATAATGGTAATGTTTGGAACTATTTATCAAAAAACCGCACAGCTTTAAGTATAAATGTTTTACAAATCACAAGACAGTTCATCGCTGATCTCAAATGCTGTTAGTGAAAGTGAAAACTCGATCGAGTTCACTTAACGTGCCCATAAATCTCTTACCGTGAACGCAAATGAGTTGCTACCTTACATTACGGGACATCAGCGCCCTTCACGACTCATTAGGGCTGTATTTTGAAAAATGCTTTAGCACTAAAATAGACATTATGTAAAGTGGCACAATTACCGCCGTGACTTGTGAAAAAGTTGCGTTTCAAACCCGCGCCGTTAGGGCTGGCGGTTGATCATTGAATTAGCCAATTTTGTTGCTGTTCAATATTGTACTTCTTAAAAAAAATTATCAATAATTATTTAAGCTTTTATACATTTACATCCACACGTTTATTTTCATATGTAAAAATCTTCTTTAGCAGAAAAAGCTGACATTTCTAGAAGTATTGTTATTGTAATCACCGATATAACATTTGATAAATTCAAAAGTAAAACAGAACTGTACTGTATTTTAAGAAACCATTTTAAAAACAATGTGTGCGGTTGTGAGATGTAGCTATTAAATGTGTATATTAAATTTCATAACTATCGGCAGCCCTGCCGAGAGCGGTAAAAGGTGCCGTGAGCACGTAAGACGTCATTTAGCGTTAAGAATTAACATAAATAATAACGTCATTTCTCAGCGGCGCTGCTCCGCCCGATATTGCGTCATTTGCTCTGCCCTTTATAGCCGCACAACACTTAACTCCAAATAAAAAGTATATTATAAATTCCAACGTAAAGCGTCGATTTTTCGAGCGCCCTTTTTTGGCTGTAGGTGGCAAGCCGTGGCAATTTGCATTACAATTGTCTGCCCCCGCTCTGTTTCGGTTTCATGTTTTAATTTCAGCAACAAATAATCCGTTGCAGAATAAGAAAGGCGATTTGCATATTAGTGGTCGTCTACTTCATAAAAACGCGCACTGAAAATAATAACTGCAAAGAGTTTATGGCCTCGAATGTCTTAATGGGCTCGTGCGTAGTTTACACATCCGATGAAAACAGAGTGCATTGGCGACTCGCCCGCTTTTTCTAGATTTGTTGGCCTCTCTTGTAATAGTTTGCTTTATTGATTGTTTTTAAACGTGCTGATGTTATTATAATAAATTCGTGAAAGTTATCCATCTTAAGGAATCATTAATATTGCAATTTTTTCTTTTATATTAAATATCCCGTTATTTTCATTGTTTTTAAACACACCTCAAGTATTCGGTAAAGAACCCCACCATGTCGCAACCAGGCGTCCACAATAAATAAAATTTGGAACCAACCTCAAGCAATCATAAATTACTGTTTTTAAAAACCAAAGAAAAGGTTGTATATAAAGTAAACAGGCTAAAGACACATATTTATTTTTCGTTATATGTAAGACACATTATTATATTTTTAATTAAACAAACCTTGAACACTTCTGTAATAAATCTATTTAAAATTTTTATGATATATTAAAACTTAGTACCGAGTTCTTTGTATCAACTACCTTCTGTAAATATATAATAAAATGATAAAGAAAATGCTAAAGAGTTTATGTGTTACGATACTTTGACTGTATCAAAGTGTGTTTGCTAAAGCTCTGTAAAAACAAAGGCTATATGTGATCCCGCGGGTTCCTCCATCTAATGAGTTTGAAGCCGGCTCGGGGATAAATCTTACAGTTTTGTGACTCGAGTTATTGGGGTGTTGTCCAAGTTATGAGCATTCAATGAAAAAAAGTGTCTCATATATTACTATTGACATTTCAGATAGTATTTAATTTCTTTAAAATAATTGTTAATATATATATCTAATGTTGCACTTGAAACTTGAAAATTATATACGAAAAAAATTGTAAGATAATTTTCTGGATCGCCCGTCTGTCACTATTCGCGCCACACACCGCCCGTGTTTTCCGCGATCGTTATAAATCAAACCACGTTGCTTCTTATAAACATATTTCGTGTGTCGACTCTTTTTTAAATTCGCCTACATTATTTCTATACATTTTTACAATTTTTCATATAGTGACAATATTCTTAGAATTTATTATTTGCCTCGAGCCACAAATCATTTTTTTTTATAATTTTTCCTGTTTGATGTCGTGCATCAGAAACATGATAATACCGGAAAATAACGTTACTTTAATAACAACTATACTTTGTGAAACTTCTATGAATTTGACTAAGATAAGACATTTGCTTATCTTACATATTGAATGTTTATTAATATATATTAATTTAGAATACAATAATTATATTTACTTACATATAAGAATATATATAAATACATGATACATTCAATTGTATCTTTTAATTTTATATATTTATATTCCTCTGAAGATAATCATAATTATTCATAAATTGAAATTAATTTTAGACAATTAACCAAAGGATGAAATGAAGTAAATAGTTATACCACGGTCAAAGTATAATTTAGCATTAAAGTTAGTAAGACGCGGCGACAGGTTTAAGCGGCACTTGCTGACCCCTGGCCCGTGAATGTTGCTTGATTATGCACAACCAGCTTAACACGTGGTCCCGACGATAGACTTGTTCTTATTTAGTGACCATATTTTGAATTTAAATTGTTTTGAAAACTTAACATTATTTAGTAGGGGTAAGAAACTTGTCATTGGCATTACTGTTTCATTTCATAGTGTTGTAGTCACTAAGGATATTAAAATTTTAATTTAGTAATTAAACATTTTTTATAAAAGTCCAGCTAAGTCACATATTTTAGTTTCTATTTATAAAATTTTAATTCCTTACTGTCTTATAATTTGAGCGACTATTTTTTGCCCATGGGGTGGGACTCTAAAGTATAGCTATTTTATTGTTTGGTAACCAAGAATTGCATATCCACAAATATAATCAACTAATAGTAAATAAATACTATTCAGAGTGTCTTACAATGAACGAGCACCACAACACAAGACGTAAAGTCACAACTTCTCCCAATTGTTCGTCTTGGATTAAATTAACATTAGGTAAAACTTAAAGGGTAGGCCATTGTAAGCCTCCACCGGCCGCGGTCAGCGGATTCCAAATTAAAATTACAACATGCAAATTGTCCCGGCTTGGTCGTGTTTGTTCAATACGCTTTCGGCTATTGTTGGTGAATTTACAAATTCTTGGAACACTTAGCCAAATACATCAACGCTAGATAGTAAAACCTATAACAAATATATTAAAATACGATCGGGCATATAATTCATTTGGTTCTGTTTCGCGTAAGTAATAAATATCAAAATTCCATTTACGCTCCACAATTCAAAGTTTATATCATTAGCGACAAACAATAACAAGGCGAGACACAGATGTAACAACGTGTGAGTTGGTCCTTTTCCCAACTCGCAGGACGTCTCCGAACGTGGTTTCTAAGTTTGATGTTTCTTCACTTAGTGATGGACCAATCAAAACGTGTTTACTTTAGCAAATATTCTATGGTTTCTAGAATTTTATTAATACTTACAAATGTAAATATAAACAAAATGAAAAAAAAAGTACAATTTTTTATGTAACCTATCTAACCAAAGACCAAATTCTTTATAATGTACATCAATAATTCAGTAGAATTGAAATTAAAAGTAGAATTATATAATTCTTTTAGTTTTTAAGAACTTCTATAAACTGCAAGAACATCTAAACTACACAGGAACAATTAGCCACAGGAATAATTATATTATTCTTAAAAGGAGACTTCCACTTTGTTAATATGTATGACAGTTTGAAGTTGAAATAAATTATTATTATTATTATTATCTAAACTAAACATAATCTCAAGATACACAGATCCCTTTAATTAAATAATTTCCAACCATTTAGTAAGCATCCGCCATATTTGTCTTAGCCTAAGTCCAGGACAAGATTAATCCGAAATTTGGGACCCTTAGCCGAAGGGTGAGTGGACCCACAATATTTAGGGACAGCCTGTGCCATGGTCACTTAGATACGCCTCTCGGATCCTCGTGATATTCATATTTAATGTTTTAAGTGCTATTAAAATAATCACCTAATAATCCATGTGGAAATATTAAATTCTACGTACTTGTACAATTATATGGAAATTATCCACTCAAATTTATTTAATTCAAATTAGCCCCGTAATTTATTCCTTAAAACAATATCAGATGTCAAACTTCGAAAAACTTATGAAACAAAAAGTCTATGAAAATTATTCAGTCGGAGTGAAATCTCGAGTGAAGTAATGCATAATTCATGGTAGGTACGAGTGACCCAGGTTAATAGAAATGTTATTGTATTTATGTTTCTCCTCGATGCTATTGTGTAGAATGTATTTTGTTCAGGCGGAGATTAAACGAACCTTTGAAATGAAGCAGTTTGAGTCTTCTTTGTCTTTACAGTTTGTAATACAATTATAAAGAGTTGTTTATTTTATTAATTTAGCAATATTTATTCTTACACAAATTTCATTGAATACTACAAGTTCTAAGTACTTTACATCTTTTATTAGAATAACGTGATTAAAAATCCTTTGCTCGCCATTAATAATGTTTTTCAATCTTATTTTACAAACTAATAAGTGGGTGGTGGTCTTGGTGGTGGTAAAACAACAATTACTATTCACATCACATATGATAAATTGTTAATAGATAATAATTAGTTGGCCTAATGGTTCAGCGGTTAGTGTCCCTAAGCCAATGGTCGTGGGTTTGAATTCCAAACGACACAGTTTTTTTTGTGATCAACGGATTTTTGTTTCTGTTTGAAGGAAAATCAATTGAAAAAAATTCTTCACATATTGTATTTTATTCCGCTGTAAGCTCAAATAATATTATAAATAAAACAATAATTTAAATCTACAAAAAATCGGCAATTAATGGTTACTAAGACCCACAATTAACCAACACCACCAAAATACCTAAACACACTACCTACACCTCTTTTTATAAAATGCATAACACAGCTCCAACTATATGGACTCAAAATTTAATACTGAACTTTGATTTAGCAGCAATTTATACGATGAGACGGCGGTCAAGCCAATTAGCTGGGTAATTGAAAGACTGCTTTGATGTTCTTTCAAGCTTTGCTTAGCGGAGCGTGAGCCCTTGCAACCGGCGCACCTGGAGCTCGCTATGTCTTCATTTTGTTATTTATCCAATTAATAAAGGCGCTCTCGTATTGAAGTACACTTACAGACAACATTTTATAATGACAATTTTTATTAATATTCTTATTATTAATATGGGTCGATATATATGAATTAGTTTCTAATATATGGTTTTCTATAAAATGTTAATCTACGGGTTAATATACAGTTAACTCTAAAACAGCAAGCCGGATCTTTCCGACACAAGACATTGCTGTGACACGCGGAGGAAGTACGCATGGCGTCGCGGTCAGCTTCCGTCCCTTTGACCTGACTCTTTTCCGACTAATTACAACATGGCACTGAGACAAATTCTAATCGCATACTAACACTTCTGTTGCTATAAGTTAAGGTTTGTTTTAGAACAATTTGGAGTCGGAAGTCAATTTGCACTATACATGTGAGGAAATTGTCTAAGACGGGCCAGTTTTGGATGATAGCAATTAGGCATTCGCCAGCATTCATCTACGCGTTTAGACTGCATTTGTAACTTTAATTGAAAACTGTTAGAACCGCTGAAGCGTAACGCCTGGTAATAAGTTCTGATGTGATAGTGAACTGTTTTATAAAATATATATATATTAAAAAACATAATTGAAATATATACGAAGACAGTTATTACTCCAAAAAATTACAATAATAATGTTTCAAAAAGGAAAAAAAAAATTTTCTTATTAACTTTTTTTATATAACGTTTATCTATAATAATAATGTTATGAAACATATTCACAATATAACGTATTAAAACTAAAGGACTCTATTGTTTCTTTTGTTAACAATAACTTTCATAGGTAGAATTTTCATACAATAGTACTTATCATTGTATTTGTCTTTTCAGGCTTTACAGGAAACGGACAATACGTGTCGCGTGTGAGCAGGCCATGGGTGAGAGGAAGTGACGTGTGCGGGCCTCGCAGACCACTTCCGGCGCTTTGACAAACAGCCCTCAAGGTCCGTAATGGAGGGTTATGAGGGTTTCATGAAAGGTTTTGAAGATTCTTGTTTTTGTACCCAATGTGTTTTTCTCTTCTTATTTTTTATTGTGTGTGTGATGAATATTATTAGTTTATTTACTATCTAAACACAAATTTAACACATTTTTAAATTCTCACTTACCATTATAAGTACTATTATAATGGATATACCCTTATCGATGTAAATAGATAATAGTTTTAACATATAAAATATATATTGATAATGAAGTGAGACCCTTTTGAACGAATTAAACTAGATATGCATTGTGCCAAAAACCATTTTGCGTGAATACTATCAGCAAAATATTCGAAATCAATAAAAAGTCAAATATTTGGAATTTCGATACAAAATAATTTTTATTTATATCTGATCCTCCAAAAAAGTATGATTGTAACATAATAATATTAGCTTTATTATTTATTCAATCATGTTATTTCGTGACCTTATCCGTACAAAACCATGTTTTAGATGACACTGAAGCACGTAGACCGTGAGCTGGTGAGGCCGAGTTATTGCCTATTAAGAAATTGTTCGGACCTTAGGGGGTTATTTGCCTAAAGTTTGTATCGTGTGTCTGTACTGAGTGTTTACAGGGTGTTAGACATATTAAGTATATGCACATACTAATTACATGTTAAGCAAAAATACATCATAACTATCATTTGTCTCAAAGCTTTAGAAATTAAGTTTTTTTAACTTAAATATATATTACGTATGTATTTTTTTTAATTAACTTATGGCAATAAAAAATATGTTTTAAATGTAAAAGAGTTTAATTCTTGTAACCTAAGACCTGTGATAAATTTTTTCTACAATACCAAAAAGTGCACATGATGTATAATCGACAATCAGAGGGGAGACAGGGGTGAATTGTACGAGGTGTTAAAACGTTGTGGCTTCTTAAGCAGTAACGTACTTGACCTCTGTCTCTCCGTCCACGAAGAATGGACTACAAACATTCAGACATGCATAGTGATTATAACAAAATCTATTTATATATGTTTTAAATTTAAAAAAAACTATCACTATAATTTTTACAAAGTTTCAACAAATCTAATATCAAAATGTAAAAGTCTAATATAAAACACAATGTTGTTATTACACATCTGAATATATTAGATCTTTTACAGATTATTACTTTTAATAATCCTAAAATAACAGTGTCCTAACAGAAATAGTAATTCCAATTGAGTATTAATATGTATTATATGTGATATATATGGTTACATCCGATTAGCGTGTAGTATACGCAAATAGATCGGCAACTTGTCGGCGAGTTGTCGGCAAGTTGCAAACTGGAAAGTGGCTGCGGCGGCCAACTATCCGTGTGTTTGCCCTTTGACTTCGATATGAGCAACGATGTAAACACATTGTCTGAACTGAATTACTAGATCCACCCTAAAGATACTATTGTTTATTCAAATTTCTCAAACAAATACAAAAATTATCTCATATTATATCAGAACATAACCAATTAATTACATAAATTTTGAAACCACCTGACTACCTGAATTGCTTTAGACATAACTTTTCTATAAACAAATACATGTGTAAGTTTGAAGAGCCCTGTCCATGACTTAGAACTTTAAAGATATATTCAATGATTACAAAATTAATCAAACCGAATACCTAACTGTACTGTAACTCTAAGCTGAAGTAATTCTAGCAGGTTAAGTTAACGTTACGGGTGAAGTTGTGCGAACTCAGAATTTAATTAATCCGGTGAATAGTTGGCGTTAGCCACGGCCCAGCGGTCGCAGTCAGCTACCTTGCAGAATACAAGGTAAATGTACCGATTCTTGGCATCAGCAAATCAACAGAATAAAATAATAATTCTTTAAAAATATTTCTCTTCAATCTTCCATAACTTACTTTTTATTTACAATGGATGTTATAACGTGTATTTAATTTGTTGATTCAATTAAATTGTTAAGAATATAATTCTTCATACGTTAATTCTTTACAATATAAGTTTTTTAAGTATAAAAAATTTAATTTAATTGAAATATTTTTAAAATAATTATAATATAAAATGTCCACAGCGATACAGTAACCCTACATCTGCTAGTCTTGCAAGACGCTGTAATTGATTACTGAGAAAAGCTCAAACTTTGATTGGTCGTCGTTGAATTCAGTCTTAATCCCTTTCCACACATGAAACCTTTGCTAACTTCTCCTAATGCATGACGAATTTGCAAACATTTCAATACCAGATATATACTATCTATGAGAAACAAATTTTACTATGATTACAATATTTGTAACATAAATAAGAGTAAAAACTAATCTAGACTTTAACAGTATGCAAAATTTAAAGTTTTTCAATTTTTAAAAAGTAATCGCTTATTAAAACCTCCATAAAAATCACTTATGATTGTGGACATGAACAATAGAACAAAAAGCATATAAGGTCAGTTGTAAAGTCAAAATTGATCTCTGTGAAACACCCTGTGAAAAAACGTGAAAATTCTGTGAAACTCTCATGAATTGTTCTCACACGAGAGTACAATTAAGTATTTACTCGTAGGTAAGAATAAAACAAAAAATATATATTGATATCTTATTTTACAACTGTATTAAAGGCATTGCATGAAGATAACTTCATAATCTCATTGAGTTCCTCTTATTATACTGACTTTAATATAACCTCACATAACTCTCTTATATAGTTATAGGTCACAAGGTAAGACAGAGGGCGTATCCGTCGCCTACACAGGTAATGAGACCTGTGGGTGCCACCGACGGCTTTAATGATTTAATGCACTGTATTTTGTGAGTTCTACTTCTATATATTGGGTCAGGGTCCTCAATTATCAATGTCCGTCTTATCAATCGTATCTTAAGTCCAATATTACTTTGTTTGAATTAATATTTAATCGTTATTATTAAATAGAATGAACAAACATTTAATTAATATGGTATAATCAATCTATGGTAATTTGAGAATATATCTATTGAGACAAATATTTTAAAGAACAGTAAAAGTACATATATGTACATATATGTATAATACAATACATATATACTTTTAGATACAGATTCTGTTATACACATGTACCAGTGTAATCAGAGCTTTTAGTTTTCTTTTCATTAATCGTTCGTTTAGATTTATAAAATAACAAAAAAAAAAAAATATTACAACAATTATCTTCATCATTGAAAGCTTTTACAAGCTATGAGGGTATGAGACACATGTATCTGACATACCTACAATAAATATTCGGTTGTCAAACGATGAGCAAGACATGACGGTACGGCATCGCGGCGCCGGTGTTCAGTCTCCTTTGTGGGCACATGATGTCATCTCGTAAAAATAGCATGAGGTTTGGGTACAGAAGGTAATGACATCAACGTGGCCTCTACTTGCAGGAATTGTAAGATTGTATTATCTTTGAAATGAAAATAATTATAATTCATTGTAATCTAAGTCACTCTTAATTACTTTTGTTTATTGTTGTTACTTTGAAAATGTTTCTACGTATATAATTCTATATTATAACATGATGTGATAAAAATCTTACTTCTTATTTTTTTAATGAACAAACAAATGAATATTTCTTATGTATTATCTCTGTCTTATTGACATAATCCCTTTCATTATGCCTGACCCAGTTGCATCACTTTCCTGTCATCAAGAGAGACAGCAATAAACATTGAACAGGATAATTAAAAAGTATGCTTGTCTGTCGCTAATAAAACGAGTAGAGTGTGGACCCGACAGATGCGAGCGTTTCTCACGCCGTCTTACCTACCGTGCATCACCAGAGATTATGTAACCAGAACTTACTTACCTGACGAAATAATAATAATCTAAAACCAATATAATATAATTAAAAATTATCCGGTTGTACTTACTATCGGAATACTATAATAATAATAATAATAATACTCAATACTATCGGAATATGCCCGTCTAATTTTGAACCCATTCATATCTTTATTCATGAGTTCGCGGAATCGCGGCGTGAACTTTAAATACGAAAGTTTAAACAAAAAATGGATTTCTATCATTCATAAGTCATTATTATACATTTATTTAGGTGTATTACAATGATATTCATTTAAATTCTATTTGGGATATTGTTCATTAGCGAAACCAAGAATAAAAATATTTATAACAAATTAATTCTAGTTGAAATTTCTCAATTGCAAAGCAAATCTATTAGGTTAGTGAACAATAATAATGTACAACGAATAATAGTGTTATATCTGTTGGTTTCATAATCTTTGTTCAATCCCGGTATCGAGGTCGCATATGCGCCTGTGATTCACATCGCAGAGTAATGCGTCGACCACTAGGTGTTGATTACAGCTAGCTTGATAACACATCTGTTTCATACATCACGTTCAACTCTACATACTCTACCAAGAGTCAGCTAGGTATTAGATACTGGAGGAATCTGTGAAGCCTAATTACGAAGTATAATAACAGAAGAGGTTAAACACTGAAAGACAATGACAAAGTAGTGACGTCAACATGACATAAAATTATATAATTTAAGTTATTTTGTGTCTCAAATAAGTATTACTTACACAAAAGATATTAAAGCTATATAATGGACAATAAACGACAAAGTTAACTACAAAATTAAGAATAAAATTAATTAAGATTTTTTGCATTTAAGCTTATATAAAACTTAAATTGGTAAAAAATACAATGAATATAGAACACAAAAGTAACAATTAGAACTAAGTATATGGAACAGTTTTGTAGTTGGTATTAACCAAAATAAAAAGCTGCACTTGACATATAAGAGAGACATTCAAACATATCTTCATGAAGGTGGATATGAAGCAATGTGTTAAGATTAATAAATTAAAGCAAATGTTTACAAGAGAGCCGATAGGCTTGATGACACCCACTTGAAGCACTCAGCCACTCAAACTAATTGTCGAGGCAACGACCGGCGCACGCGCACCTAACATACATGCGCGGCCTCAAAATGATTTAGAAGCTTGCTTTGATATCAGTTTCAGTTTAAAAAAATATAATCCAATATTTTAATATATTATCGTCTTATCGCCATGTTTATAAAAACCAATACGCCGCTAATAAGTAAATATTAAGTATTATATAAATACAATGAATTAAATAATTTATTTTGTATTATTTTGTTATTATATTATTTGGAACTTAAACTATTAATATTATTAAGTTTTTATAAACATATCCTATGGCCATATAGATATTACCCGAAATGTTTTGAAACGAATGAACTTCTCTATCATGATGATTTAATGTCTAATTAAAAAAAAATGAAATGGTATACACCATTCTAATGATAACCAAAAAAGCATAAACATAGAACTGATTCCTGGGTGTATGGTAGGATCATCAAGTAGGTGCAGTCGCGGGTCACAGATGTTCTATTTATATGGAGAGAAAATTGGGTCAATAAGAGTATGACAATTTTTGGAATACATTACATCTGTCTAATGTAATGTATTGACGTTATGTAATGGATTATGACTAGAGCACGTGTATTTAGCCATAATTATTAACGCAACTAAGTCACTGCCATTAAAAAGTCATATAAATGCTTTATCAGATCACAAGAGTCATAAAAGAGATGCAAAAATAATATTAACAACACGCTGTATCATCTGAAGACAGCGCAGTAATGGCGAGGCCGTTACTCTGATTTACAACACAAGTTATATATTTACAAGCTCTTTAATGACCAATTTTTGCCACACGTTCAAATGATATAAACAAATAACTTAAGAAAATAATATCAATTATATTTGTACTATGTATTCAAAATTACAGTCGGCTCTCAAACAAATAAGTGTAAAATAGAAAAAAAAACTTCGCTATTGGCTCTCTTATTAATCACAACACATTTCTTTATATTCGTAAGATATGTTTGAATGAGTATCTGGTATGGCCTGTCATAATGTCAAGATAAACATTTTATTTCTTTTAATATCAACTACAAACTTTATTCCATATAGTTCTAATAGTTACTTTATGTTTTATTGTATAAATTGACTTCTGACAGTGGCTCTAAATACTGTTATATTTTCAAAGAGTTAATGTATGCTTCATATACAATGTATAAACTCAGACATTAATGATAAAGCGGCCATTAATCGTGTGATGCTGTGAGTCAGTAAGTACTTGTTGTATAACATGGTCGCTGACTTATCAACTCGTTTCAGTTCTGTAGAGTGGATGAGTGGTGAATATATATTTTTTTATTATAATAACATCAACTTTAATAGTTTAGTGGTCACAAAAGATTTATTAAGAAAAAGATCGAAAAGGAATATTATAATAGGTTGGAGAAAAATCATTGTTTGTTAATTTTAATATAATTAGTTCTATGGTTGTATGGGACTCTAAAAATTTTTAAATTATTATTGTCTAAATGGAGCTCTATTGAAAATAAGAAAAATCTAACAATATCCAATCTTTTACCATATAGGAGTGACATAAATTATTTTATATAGATAAAGGATTAATACATATTTTTAATAACACTGCGCGAAGGCTGCAATAACTAAGAATTCTTATTTAAAAAAAAATAAAACGATACAAAATATTGTCAGAAATATCAACAAAACTAAAGTGGCATCTACTCTACAGCAACTCGTATCTTTAGGTAGGAGACAATTAACCAGCGCGCGGGTCAACACGACGCATTCTGGTCAATTTGAGCAATTGCCGCGACGTGGGAACTGGTGTGAGTCACCACTCACCGGTCACCACTCACTCATCAGATCACCTAGCATTGTACTACTAAAACTTAAAATAGAGACATCTTAAATACTAAATAAATTAATTAAACATGATAACTATTTTTCTGTAACTCGGGAGAAAGATAAAGAATTCAATATAATTAACCGGTTGTACTCATGTTATTACTCAGAGGTCATGAATAAGGATCCCTAATGCGTTTGAAACTAGTCGGGCAAATTCAGATAATAATAGCATGAGTACAGCTGGATAATTATATTAAATAGTAATCATGGATCTCCAAAGTTTACACACAAAATAGATAAAGTAAAAAAGTAAAAGTAATATTTAATTTACGTCATCAGAAATAAAAATTTAGACGATGTTTTAAAAGAGTATACAATTAAAATTGTATTATATATCAAATTTAATATTTTAGATGGCAATACAGGTTAAGCAATTTAACAAGCTACATGTTCTTCGTAGTTTTGTATTATTATTTTTTTGTTTAATTAGTTTTTACTTTCTTTATAAAAAATGTCTACCAATTATTAGAAATGTATTTTCAGTAAATTTCATCTTAATTATTGATATTTTTAAACATTTTAAACATTATCAATTTTGTTTTGTTATAAACTTTAACTACCTTTGAATATCTTTTGTTGTCTTACGATAGTTCTGTGTTTTTATTAATATGTGAAGACTTTATTGGTTTATGCATATTTTTATTATTCCTATGTATGTGTTCAAGCACAGTAAACTCACAATACGGAGAGAAATGTTTCACTTGTAACATTATTGTGACTGTAAGATTTGATTTTAAATTAGCACAATATTAAGTGTAAATAAATATTTTAAAATAATTTTCTTTTTTAGTTAAATTAGTTAATATATATTTTTTTAATTTCCAATCACAATTTTATGTAATTGCAATTACTTACATTGTGCATATATTTCCCACCAATTTCCAAAACGTCTGACAGACAATCCCCTCAATCTAAAAAGCAAACAAACTCGTCAAGCAAAAATCCGAGAGCAATCTTCAGGTACTCGCAACAAATTGGCCTTAATAAAATACTCCAATTAACGTTCCGTGGTAGGGAGAAAAAATAATAAGAATCACCTTCTTAGATGGAAAGTGATCTTCCTTAATTGCGAGTTGGGGGAAGTCGGCGAAGTGAGCCAGCTTTGGAATGAAATGGACCGCTTCTAATTTAAAAAATTACATCAGAGATGAAGAACGTAAGTTATAATACTTGTTGTAAAAGTTTCACAGCATGTATTGTTTATTGAATATATATTTAGTTACAACAATATAATACAGTGTACAAAAAAGTTTACTGAAAACAAATTAAATCTAAGCTCAATATATATGGTGATTACAAATAAGTAATAAAACTTCCACTTTCCAAATAGTCAACCAAACTAGTTAACTAATAACCAAGTCTATTGGATCGTCAATCAACGTGAACTCCAAACTGAGTTAGCAAGTGGGTCGCAGGTTCGATTTCAGGCGATTGTTATCACTCGCAACTTGGAGGGCATCGTCTCTTGATTTATGCGTCCAGTTAATCCGACTATTTACTAGTTTTAGTGGAAGGTAAAAAGGGCTTTTTCCTGCGGCCCTTCAGTCTAAGAGAATGTCGTTCAAGTAATTTTTTCTTTAAATGCGTTGCGTTATATTATTATAAATAAGATTTAAGACTCAATAACTTTTGAAGTACTAATCTAATAATTTCAAACTAAAATTTGAGACTATATTTCAGTTTTCATCCCGTCATACTAATGACTGTGTATTTAAAGCATATATTCTTTAATTTTTATTATTTCCAAATCTCCTGTCACTTGTACCACAGCCGAGTTAAGGAGAGATATCAGTCAGGGCGGGTGATGTATATCAGGCGTGCGGGTCCGTGTGTCCGTCCGTTCACAATTATCTCTTTCACTTTCACTAGATTACACGGGGACTTCGTGAAACATACTACCTTTTATTTGGTGTTTTTCTTACTTAAACATACCTACATAGCCATTGTTAATGGTCACTGGACAAGTCTGCACATAATGAAAAATAATAACCTCTAATAATAATGTTTTCCTATTATCTTAAATAGCTATTATTTATAAAGTTGTATTAAAGTTATGATGTACATTGTGTTTATTAATAACTTAACAAACAAAGATTGACTTAACTGCACCCCAACTTAATATTATAAAGTTTGTTCTACTTTTATGAGAAGAAACTTTTTTTTTGGCTTTGACATTAAATTTAAATATATAGTTGCAAGATTTTAGTAGTTTTGGAATAGATGTCAATACTTTATTTAACAAGTTTCATATTCATTATATTATAGAATTTGGGTCTGCTTAAAATAAAACTTATTAAGATTAATTATTAAGAATATATATAACTTTATAAAAAGTAGACCATAACTCTCAGGAATAATAATCTAACAATAAAAAAATTAAAAGTTGGATTTTAGTACCAAATATTACTCGGTATATCTTAACTCACAAATTTTGCCTACTTCTTTATATATTAGTAGAAATAACTAAGTTCTAATTTCTTTTTTTAAATTCTCGAGGTCCGGGATTACTAATTTCTAGTCGACTCATTTGTAGTCCTTATTTATGAGCTTTGTCTGACCATGGAAGAATGGCGTATTGAACTGGTCTGGCAAATTTTCATAGTATTTATGTCCAGATAATTCTATATAATATTACTTTTAAAAATATCTAAGGTAATATTTGTAATTTTTAAAGTGTTTGTAGAACATGAGATAAATTGTGTGTTAAAAATGAAAATAATAAAATGGACACGTGACATCTGTGGTCCACTCCAGTCGGTGAGCGGTCGGTAAATCATCTCCCGATCAACGACCAGGCAGATGAAACTACTATATGGAGAGATGGGATAAGCTGGTGACACAATACGAAATTTTGAAGAAGTATAAGATTACATTATATTTTGTTATAACGAATACATTAGGAATTTCATATTTTACATTCTGTAACAATTACATGTTTGTTCCATCATCTCAGTTGGTTTATCGTCAGGATAATACTGAATTGGTTGATTAAAAATCATAGTCTGATAAAGTCATAAAGTTGAACAGATAACTTATATAATAGTATATTATATGTGTTAAAAAAGCTTTCCCTTGTTGTACGAGCAGCCTTATAGATCTATCGATGGGTGCGATTTGACTGCGATTTGATTGCGTTTGCTGCCGAGTGCGCGCTGATAACTCAATATTTCTCGTCGGCGAGACCACGCGATATGAACCACTATGTCTTCTCTAGACATCTGCTGTTAAGCACGTCGTTCAAAAGTGACCATTTTGAATTTTTAGATTATAAAGAAATAATAAATTGTTTTATTAATGTAATAGAATACTCTATGATAAATAATGACTTATTTTTAACACAATTACGAAACGAAAATCGTTTTTAAATTACTCAAAACTGATTCTATAGAATTAAATAAATTTTTAAATTAAAAGTTCAAGAGAACTATTCTTATCAAAAAAAAGTATGAAGCCGTAAATAACTTAAATGACTATAATAATAATATTTAAACTTCAGCCAACGATTAATCAGCGGTCACCTGAAATCGGCGCCGTGATGTCGCTGAGGGTTAGGACGAGAGCAGAAGGCGTGGAGGGGGGGAAGGGGAGAGATTAATTACTGTTTGATCCCACAACAAGAGGGCCCCAGGTACAGCGACACGGACATTACGTGCTGTCGCTTGATTTACAGCCTGCATGGGAAATATCCACGTCTACAAGCAATCGAGCGCTGAGACTGCTGCGGTCGCAATCAGTAGCATTGTGACGTTTAATGGTTTTGGTTCTGTAGGCATGCACCGAGATATTAATTGAGATGCGTTTATTAAACATTTAAGAACTTTAACTATTTTTACAAATTAACTTATTGTCAAACGACTTTTTGTTTAAAATGATAGCGAATTTCAGTTTTTTTACAGCTAAATTTATTTTAACTAAAAACTTTAACGCATATTCCGTATATTGATTTCCCTCTTGCACCTAACCCGACCGCAGGTTTGGGGCAAAAAGGCAACGCTTGTATTAATTACTGACGTCCTGTAATAGGCTAAGTAATCACCCTTGTACATTTGACAGCCGACGCCGACAGGTACAGATGCCTGGTTATAATGTGCTGGAAGTACATTTATTAATTAAATTCACTGATTAAACTTATGTAATTCTTTAGGAAACCTTATTGTTCTGGTCATATACCATATTTACGTTTTTTCCACTAATTTTATCTTATATTTTATAATCTTCTAATTGTATAAATTTATATTCATAAACAAATATATTTAACAATATATATTCATTAAAACCATGATTTACTATTTTTATAATATCTCAAACTATTACAACAATTAACCTAAAAAAATAATTGCAAATATTGAACATATCTAGCAATGGACGTAGGTGTCGGCCATTAGCGAGATATGAAAGAACAGGTCAGCGCCGGCCCTAATCGACGCTGCCATCCATCACCCACGTGAATAGGTGGGCTAGTACTGTCTGTGCGCCATTTTATATATATATTAGATTGAGAATTAAACCATTTTATATTAAAATTATAGATTTAAACAATCTGTAAGGCGATAATCATGAAACTATAACAATAAATAAATAATATTTGTAATTTAATGATGTCAAGTCCATTTTACAGCCAACTTCTTTTTTTTATGTTGGTTCCACAACGTTTTTTATATAGTTATTTTTTAAATATTATATATTATATATTATATATTAGTTCTATTTATCTGGTGTCTGTACATCGTGTCCCGTGTTCAATATCGCCACAGACGCACGTGGCGCTTGTAATGACGCCGCCGTGTCGCTGGCTATCCATCACAACTCGTATTTGCCATCCAATATTCTAATACGTAATAGCTTCATTTCAAATTATATTTAACACACAAACACACATGTTTTCTTACTATATCTATTCTTGTAATTTTTTTATTTTATATTAATTAACATCAAAGCTGTAATATCAATATTATATAGCAAGATTAGAGTTATCTTGAACTCTAGTTCAAGATAATTTTAATTTTGTTCCATATTATCAATATAGTAATCTTAATCTTATACATGATATATATAAATATATATAATACAAAAATTGCAGTACTGAGAGACACATCTGCAAAATCTGATTGCGTGACATAAGGTGACGCAGCCTCTTCTGCTGTCTCATCTGCGTCTAATCCATTAGCCACCTCGTTCCATATTTAATTTGAACCTCGCCCTGTACCGGCAATTGTCCTCGCTATCCGCGCACATGTCGCTGCCCTTCGAACGAATAAAATTTGATAAATTGCACCGCCAACATGTGAACTACCCTCTTAGCTTAAACGGTGCGTACTCCGCGACCACTATTATTTTGTTATCCTATTATATGCCTTCTCACACACAGATAAAGTTCATTTTACTCAAAACTCCAGAGACATAGGATATAATCATTCATAGTAGCTAAATCGAGAAGATTCTTATATAGCTAAAATGAAAAAGTGACTCTAAAATAAAGGATACAAAATATTGTTTGCATTGAACCCCTAGAGATAATTGTATAGTTTGATGGGTAAAATGGCAAATGCACTTTACTGAATGCCCGCGCAGTGGCTGATTTTGAGGGACGCTGTAGGTAAGATAATGCAGATGTTTCGATGGAGGGACGCTTGAAGGTAGCCGGCCACCCCTCATGCGAGCTTTATTGATGACGGTAGCAATTCTGTTTAACGTTTTCAATTAATATAAATGCTCAAAACACATCCAGACCCTCTACTGATATTGAACCATCACAATTCGAGAAATTAAAAAACATATTTCAAAACTGAAGTTAATTTTAATACGAAAATAATTGAGACTGGTTTTTACAATCCAAAGATTAAATTATGCGTTGTGCAATCCAATTTTGTTCATAAAAATTGAATTGAAAACTCCGTTCGGTCGTTTATAGTTCAAAATGAATAAAAAACGATCCATCAATTCCGAATCGTACGAGCGCACGGTAAAACTTTCACCGGCGAAAAATCGATATGAAATTAGCTAATGGAAACTTGATAGCCAACAAAAAACCGAAACCCGCAAACCCCCGTGAGCGCATTTCGCGACAATAAATCTCTGCATTGTCCCTTTGTCGACAGATGGCGCATTACGCCACCCCCCGATACAGGTAACCTTATACTCGCTAGCGAACTTATCATCGCAAAGCGCAGTTTGTTTTAGTGCATATAGAAGTTTAGATTTAAATTAAAGCGATGCAGCGCTGACCGATCATCAGGTAACTGCATTAGACACGTACAATAGAATATTCAATTATGCTAATGCAAAAGTTCAGGGACATGTGGGCGATTGTGCGCACGCGTCGCCCGCCATTTTGGCTCATTGGCGCGAGTAACAGGTTTTAGGATTAAACCGTTTGAATTGTAACGGTCGGATTATAAATTGTATTTATTTCCTGCATGGTAAATTTAAATGTCAATGGAATAAGTTTTAAGGATTTGGGTTTATTAAATAATATTTATATTTTGATTTAGTTTAACTTCACTTAATTTTTCATGTACTAAAAACGTGTCAAATTTATTGTGTTTAAACTAGTAACATATTAGTTAACGCGTTTGTTTGTTTGTTTGTTTGCACCTTAATTATTTCTAATTGTTTCTCAGTTATCGCTAAGCACGTACATATTAACAGGCCAATAAGACACATTGTTTGTGAACACAATAACAATTACCCTTTCGATAAAGAGGGACATGTTTGTTCCAATGATAACTAATGGAGGTAAATTACATTTATCGAAATTAATACACTGTTCTGGAAGATGCAAGTTTACCAAAAGATGATATTGTGTTAATAATTTGATATTTAATAAATATGATATGATAAAATAATGAAACTTGACTGTAAAACCAAAATTAAAATCTCCTCAATATTAGACTTGTAACTTAAAAAATTAGCTCAATATTCACAATAATGTTAAGATACAATTAATATTAAAGCAGTCTGGCTTTGCTCTTTTTAATTAAATCCTAAGGATTCGTCGGAACGGCCTCAGATCAAATTTCAATTTAAACTTTCCACATTAACTCTCTGTACGGAGCTTTAAAAATACGCCTCGGGGAGTAATCGGGCAATATTCTAATGACACTTTAGCTACAAAAGTAAACCACGGATTACGGTTAAAGGTACCATCAAAAAGAGGGCAGTTTGATGTCGACGAGAACGAGGTTCTGTTACTGTATCAAATATAAAGTCAAATTACACTAAAACTGCATTATAATTACGATGTTCATATTTTGTTTCAGAAATTCATGCATTAATACTTACTAAGTATATATTCGGATCAAGTCCCCTAAGTACCATTTTTCTTTAAATTGAATAAATTCTGAAATTAAACAATTGTTTCTTAACGAATGGAAGTTTGGTTTTTTTTTTAACATAGTTACAAAAACCGCTATATTTTTGAAAGTATCCTTACCGAAGGTTACAAAGCGTAATCATTATTACATAGCGTTGATTGTGGCCGTAATTACGCGAGAGGGGGGGGGGGAGGGATTAAATTATGTTTTTACGAGCCGAGTGCTTTAGACGTTTATTGTCATTCGTTTTTTAACGCGATTGTTTTGAATTGACACAAAAATTGCTGCACCTATTACTGGATTAAAAATTTTATGTCACTGAAGATTACCAAAAAAAAAAATACATATTTTGATTTCATTGTGTCTTGGGTGAGTTATTTATAATTTAATACCGGTTGAATAACCTTTTAATTTTTAGAAAATATTTCGTCCATTTGTTTTAAAAAAATATTTGTTTATTAAGTTAATTCACATTCGCTTTAATTTAATGATCTATTAGTCCATGAGTATTAAGAAAATCTCTTAAAGATATATTACAATAATTATACTTTCCCTGTTCATACCAAAAATCTATAAGGCAGTATTATTTTGCCCAAATTTTCATGATTTAGTTTTTTAAGGTGTTGTGAGTTAAAATATCAAGACGTAAAATTATTGTATTATTGATATAAATCATTTTAAAACTATGATAGTGTTAAGAGTTCCAAACATCAGATATTGAAGTAAACAATACAAATATATATCTAAAAATCAGTCTCATTAGTACCGGAAGGTCCGTACGTGCCGCGCGCTCGCCTCCGTAGATAATCGTTGTTTGTATTTATTACTTATTACCAATCTCAGATAATACGCCGTAGATACCGCTAATTACTTCACAAACCTTGTCTATAGGTACCTTATCTATCTATATCTATATCTATCTATCTATTATCTATAATATAAGAACATAATGTTTATTTATCTATTTTTATAAACGGTCAAACTTTACTAACCCTATAATATAATTTTTAGTGTATAAATATTGTGTGAAATATCAATCGTCTATAGCCAGTATTATTGAGCTGCATTATAGAGGACTCTACGACGAATGCAAAACAATGATTTCACTGTTCGCGGCCTACAGGAGCCGTGGAGACGAAGATATGAATAGTTATTAAATAACCTACTTAAATTATATATATCGAATTATTTTGCTTAATTTAAAGATAATTTATCATTGTAAAGAATATTTTTATGGTTTTTGCTTTGGAGACACAGACTGTCAGATATCTCGTGTTTATGTAAAAATATGAACGATATTATTTATAAGTTGCATTTATGAAGAAGATTATTGTATGAATCTATAATTTTTAATTTAATCTTATATTATAGAGGCGACTCTGGCTTGTAGTTCGGCAACGCACCTGTCAGCTTACAAATTGACGTGAATTGTTGTGGACAGATCTTTGCCATCGCACGGATGAACGAATTCAGTACTGTTGGAAGTGACATGTTATTTATTATATTCAAAATAGAGAATAGGAATCATATTATATATAATTATCCGGACGTACTCACGTAACTGACCGACTGGTGCGACCCCATTCGGAGCTCTGAGCATAGCAGAATCGAGGCGCTAACAAGGTGAATATATAATAGTAATATATCATATTAGTTTAAATACAAGAATATATAATCATTGATATGATTCGCCAAGATGCCATGGTTGTATACTAGTCAGTCAAATTCCGACAGTCTTAAAGTGAATATAGCCGGATAACTGTATATAAAAAAAATCGTATTATTCTGTAGAGTTATTTTAATTTCAGAGAGATCAGTGTTAGACCAAGATTAATAATATATACAGGTCTGTTTGGGGACAAAAAATCATCCATATTTTAGTATAAATTTTATAATATACTTTCTGTGCAATACGCTACTCCTTTACAACCATGTTATATTTATGTAATATAATATTGGAAGCATTTCTACATGAAGTTTTGGATATGCTTATACAACAATTTTAAACAGACAATCAAATTAATTTTAATAATATTAATTTGACAGTCACGAGAAATAGTTAGATTCTAATTATTAATATCTTGGTATACTTTTCCAGTGTTTCCTAATTCCGCGTCTGATATTTTACGGGGTGGCCTGTGCCGTGTCAGCGCAATAGTCACCTCGAATTAATACTCTATTATTAACTAACACACTCACACTACCTACAAGTTGGTTTTATTATGCCTATTGACCTGTTGGATTAAGTCAGACGTATACAAAAGAAAAAAATTTAAAATTTGAAAAATGAACAATAATATGCTGATTATTGTTCATTCGAAAGAAAAAATATCAAGTAACATTCACATTTAACATGACCTAAACGGTAAAAAAATAAATATATCTGCCAAACTTCATACCATATATATGATATTTTTAATACACTTACACACAAACATTCTGAGCAGACGGTATTCATATTATATATATAGAGAATTAAACGAGCGGACAGCAAGACGATACACGAGCTATAATCCGTTTACTTTTATCTCAACCCCTTGTTCAACTGACCAATCGTTGGAAACTACACTTGCTTTTATATCTTTAGCTTAAGGTTGAAAATTGGTTGGAGTTGTTCTTGTTTAAAATTGTAAGTTGTGTCCATGAAAGACGTTATTACCTGAAGGATATAAAGATGGCTGGTAAAGGACAGCCCGGGGCGAATGAAATGCAAATATCTGTCGCAGGAGGGATGCGCCGTTTGAGCGAATAATTTCTTATTAGAGTCCACTTTGATGTACGTTATACGCTTCTTCAGATTAGTATAGCAGTTCATATATGTTACTAATATCGAGGCAAAGAATAAGTACTTAACTGTCACATTAGTATATAAGTTAAATAATAATATTTGCAATAATGTTATACTCTACACAAAACCGAGATTTCTTTTAATTTGCGAATGGTATATTCGTAACAATATTAATTTATTTAAATCAACACATTTTGTATATTTTGCATTTATTTCAACAATCCCAATATCGATACTTACAACGTCACTGTCTCAAACCGCTGATTCGGTGTCATTTTACGAGCGGGAGTAAAACGCTAACAGTTTGTTTACGCGCGCCGGATTGAAACCGACGATAAACGACCTGCCTTTACTGCTGGCCTTAAGTGTAGCAGGAGGCGGGGCCTGGATACTTCACTGGAAAATAATCAAGTCAAATGTTAGTTTGTTTGTTTCTGTGAATCCCGTCTCAACGTGAAAGAAAATGCAGTCATAAAGGATTTAATTCTATGTATTTTCTTTATAACTCTCTAGTTTCGTGCTTATATCTGTAATCCTGGAATATATACCTACGTCATGCTTTTGTATGAATATATTGAAATATATTCATAAGTACATTGTCTGAATCAAAGAAGGATTACTTCATATATCTCAAACCTATTTGGAGTTCTTATTATGAGGAACATAAAGGAATGACGGCGTGAACTTTCACGTTCACGTGTACACATGTAATCAAAATTTCGCTTCCAAATGGCGATAGTATTTACGTGAGTACAGACAGATAATTATACATAATAATAGTCATACATCACTAAAGATTATATAGAAAGTAGTTTAAGTGAAAGTTAGAAAAGAAATCTGTTAAATCTATACCAAAGATACGACAAAATGGTTTCAAACTTCATTAATTTGTATTATTATAATGAAAATTTTTCGTTAAAACAATTTCAACCATATTACTCTAGCCTGAACTTCTGTTACAACGTTGTTTCGACACTCAATACTTCGTAGTTTTGTAACAGGACGCTACAATACATTCGTTTGACCAAACGAACAAGCTCGCTGGAAGTTTTCATGCGAGCTCTCGACCGCAGCGTGTTTTACACTTCATATTGTATTCTATTTTGGTTTTATATAAACTTTTCTATATATTTTTTCTATACATATATATATGTGCTACTTAAGTATCCGATAAAAATATATTTTTTTATTCTTTACTTATAAATATTTTCAAAAAACTATTTAAAAACATTCTAATCAGTCAATTAAATAATTAGTAAATAATGACCTAATATATTAAACTATTTCCAATTATATAACTCCAAAGAGAATGCGAATACATAAATTAAGCAACCGAGCAGGTTGCCGAGACGACCACGATGTGATGTCGCTACGTGATTTATTATTGTATATCCGAATATTCACAAAATTATAAAGGAATAGAGAGATACTAAGTAAAACTACCGGAAATACTTATTTCCAAAAAAATATATACAAAAAATACAAAATACCTGTCCTATTTTCACGTACATATTTTTCTTTAAATAATTAAGGAAAGCATTAATATTAGTAAGAAATACAATAAACCTTAACCCAAATCATAATACAAAATACATTGGTAATAATATAAATATATATAGATATACATATTTATATATAAGAGTTAAAAGTATGACACACATACGGTGTGTAAAACAGTATTTATTTTGGCTCGTCTAAACAGAACACTTGCTAATTAAAGGCTGTATCGGATGCGTCCGCGATACCGCACCAGATAGCGCAAATACAACTTAACCTTACACAATAAATACAGTTAAATGGATACGGCATTAACTTCACCATTTATGAATCAAGACTCACTCCTTATGTAGATAAACTTAATACGAAAAAGGCTTTACAAGATGCATTTATATTGAATAAATTACGTAACGTAATTATAATGTTTTATATGAAGTGAGTTCTTTTAAGTAAAACATTATGCCGCCTCCATCTGAAGCCTTCCCTTGCGCCACGTCAGCGCCCATAAATAACGCATGGGCTGATCGGATCGCGGTGATTTGTTGTGCTATTTACTTACTTAACCCACTGACTGTCCGCGAACTTCAATCTGGATCGTTTTGCACAATAGCGGCACTAACTATAAGAATTTAATATTAAAATAAACTATTTACGTCGCTAATGAGATAGAACGTGGCCTTACCAGTATTTAAACATTCATTAAAAAAATAATAAACCTTAAATTATATTGTACGATCTGATAATTGTTGTCTTGTAAAGAAAGACGATAACATCAGGGATATAAAACAAGTACCAGATCTATCAAATTAGTTAATAGCAGACAGACATCACCCATCTCCTATAAACGGCCACATAAATCCATATTTATAATATAATAAAATTTATAACCACCATAATCCTATCATCTTAACAATTCCCCGCGGCACGTCCTAACCTTATGTTTTTTGAGAACCTGCCTTAAGTGATCTATCAAACTGCGTGCCACTCTCACCCCTATACCGGCAAGGTAAAGGTCACTTTAGCGTATAGCTTTTTGAGAAATTCGTAAATAGTATTGCTCAATAACCGTCGGCATAAATAGTATTAACAACAATTGATTTACATACAAATTGCTTTACACAATATTGAAGGAATGGCGCGCGTGACGAGCGCGCGCGGCGACCAAACGGGCGGATATGACATTTATTACCTCACAATGATATCTAGTATCTAGAGAGATGACATCCTCATTGACATGTAATATTAATAATAGCTACTTTCTATTAATATATTTATTTATAATAAAACTTACTATTTAAAAAATGTTAAATAATTTAAATATTTCTAAATTTGTCGTGTCTTCATATGTATTATACATTAATTATATACTTGTAATAAATATTGCCCAATATTTTCTGTGTCTGTGATATAAAACTATATTTAATATTTAAATAATCGCAAGTTCCGAGGCCTGAATTTAAAACGAGCATACAGGAGTCTCTTACGTTACTCATGCATGTATAGACGCACCTGATTGCGCCTGAACGCGTCTGATTGCGTCTGATTGCTACTGATTGGAATGGGGCTCGTTTTTATTGAGAATATGTAGAATTACCTTCCAACTCATCTACAACGCGCCTTGGAAGAAAGTTCATGTTCTTAGAGGAAAGCCTTTTCATTTTAATACATCTATCAATTTGATTTCAATGTAATGATTGAATATTTACTTAATTTTTCTAAGGTCCTTATTTTTAATTAATTTATTCTAAGTATTGACTTATTTACATAACTGATATTTTAGAGATTTTGTTTTGATTTCATTTTATTGCACGAAGCGAGTGAAGCTCTCTATGAGAGACTTTTCTGCATCCTTTGTGCAAGCATCTATCAAAAACGGTATATCCGAAAATTTCCAAATTTTGGCACACTGATAAATATCAGTCTGTTGAAAGTTTTTAAAAAATTCAAATATTGAATATCGTTGCGGAATAATCAAGGAAAAACTAAAATCCCATACACTTCAATGAGAAAAAAAATTTGTAACAAAAATTTTACTTTACAAAAAAAATTAAAAACAATTAAAAAGTTGAGGACAGAATGCATCGACATTTTGTAAATGCAACATCGGTGCTGTTTGCACAACGCAACGAGTCGAAATTGAGGTCTGGCTTCGCTTCTAGTATAAACGGCAAGCCACTCAACATTTTGTGAAAAAATTATGAAACCCTTATATTTTGCCCTTAATTTTTTTTTATTTTTGTTCACATCTGCCGCTGAAACACATGAAAATAAAACCAAAATAGATTTTTATATCCAGCTATTGTCTCAGAATCACTGAAACAAAAATTGACTATTGACGTTAATATATAAGATATAACTAACCACGACTTCACGTTTAAAATATAGAAAATAATTGACAACACAATATTAACTGAATTTAAATGACTATGGTACATGATCAATGTTTTTTGAATTAAGAATAACATAATAGTTACATATGCAGATGAGTAAATAGCTTAGCTTTAAAAAATGATTATGAAATAACATTTCACTTAAAGATGGTATGAGGCTCGTCGTCTCAATGTCGCTGGCGAGTAATGCCGCAATAAATAGTTGGCCGCGGAGTGAGCACTGCTCTCTATGCAAATAGAATGGACCTTATCTACTATCTGTCTCAATAGGTACCGACGCGACCTTTATTTGTGTACTGATAGAAAAAAAATTGTTACCAACTGAACGCGCCGAACCCTATTCTTTTACTACCCAGTATAAGTGAAGATGATCATTAATAGATTTTTTTTTTGTTTATGCTGATTATACTTGTATTTTATTTTGTTTATTTATTTTTAATTATTTATTTTGTCTCATAAAGTATTTCACGTACGACTATATAAGCATTACGATTGGCTGACTTGGACAAACTTATGAATGTGAGACCTAAAAATATTCATAATTTAATTGTATTTTCGTTATAGTTGCATTTTTTTGTCGATCATACCATCTCGTCCTTCGCGAATTTCATTTTTTCTTAGTTCATATGAGCTTCGGACAACGTACATGTTAATAGGCGGGGATAATAAAAAAATACGATAAGACAATGTTTTCATCTTAAGACAATGGGCATGGGTTAAATGGAATTATACAGAGGTTTTCTCATAAGCTTTCATATATGATATAAATAATGCCTAAATAAATTCTACTTATGTTAGTAACATACAAGATATGGACAGTTACATATATCTTTCTACATAATATTAGTTATTTTTTGTTGTTTATAGTTGAACGTTTAATTTAGGTTATAGGAGCGTCTTATATAATTAGCTAAAAACAACACCAAGATTATTTAGCATTGTCAAGAATGAATGAATCGGTCCCGCAGTTTATCAATCTTAAAAATGTGATTGAAGACAAGAAAGCGATTAAAAACCAACAAAACCAATACAATCAAGAACAAAACAAGTGACACAATAGTTAAAGGTAACATAAATATACCATTACGTATGTAAGAGTGTCCATTAATCGTGGAGGATATAAATTATCTTGTGCGATAAATTGCGCTGCAGTCCGCCCACAGGCACTAGGCAGGCGTCTTGTGTATGAAGTAACATACATTTTATATATACTGATATTATAAAGTGGAAAAGTTTGTCTGTCTTAAATCTTCGAATCTAAAGGATTGATTTGGAAAATTCTTTCTTATTTTTATAGGCAGGTTGATATGAGGTATAAGGTTATAGGCTATATAGTATTACGTAACTCCTCTTATTTATCCTAATAGAAGATAAAATGGTTATTCCACGGAGGGAATCGCGAGTAAAGCTAGTATGTTGTAACTCTAGAAGGAAACGAATTCACTGTCCTTTAATTCAATTTACTAATTCAGGTAATTCTAATCTATGCGGATCAAAGCCAATCAAATAGTACAACTTGTGTCGTACCTTCATCTGTCAATTTGACTAATTGGTCTTACAACTTGAAGACGGCGACTTGACCGCAGCCAAGAATGATTTGGACTTCTTGTCACGGTGTCTTTGTTAACAGTTGGTTCGGACTTTATACTAATAAGTGATTCTGAGCTTAATCTTGTAGTTGTAAGTTTTTTAAGCTTTTATAAAGATTAATTTTGCGGTTGATGTAACCTGTAGTCTTAAATTTATGTAATTATGTACAGTTTTTTAAAAAGCAAGCAATGTGCAATGCAAGCTTTTCTAATATAAAATGTTGTTATTTCGAACAACACGTTAAATGCATACGATAGTGCTGTACAGTGATGCTAACTACCCGGTTCGTAGTTTAAATTAGTGTCCATTAATACATATGAATGAGGGAACTTAGATTGCTCCCCGGACGCTGGTAGCATGGAGGTGGACACCGTGACTTGACTCGCATTTAAATTGTAAAATGCTTTATTATTTAAATAATCAATATTCTCGTTATCATAGTTTAACAAAGGAATATACTAATAGGAATTCTCGTTTTTAAACTTTCGTGATCCATAATTACTAGTATTTTATTACTGGAAATTTGCCCCAGTTTCAACTATTGCACCAAGTTCAAAGCTCGTGAATGAGGGTCGACTGGGTTCCTAATGGTTTCGAAACTAATCAGACAAATTCCGATAAAATTAACCTGACATTTAGGAATGTTGATTTTCTCACACATCATATAACATTTTATTGAAGTAACTCATTTATATATCTAAAAATACCATATACCTACCAAAACAAATCTGTAAATACATATATATATAGCGCCAGAGGTAACGGAAAAGTCGTATGAATTTATAAAATAAGTACCTCGCTCTCGGACGCAATCAGAACAAGTTGCGAGTACCCGCTGTGAGAAGTTTTTAACTCGTGCAACGCCAGGGAGTTATAGTATAAGAGCTTACTTAATAAATTCAATACAAAACAAATTAATTAATAATCATATATAATAATCATATACATCACATAGTAGAACATTGTTTCATAATAAAAATATATTTTAAGTGTATCTTATTTAGAATTTTATTTTCCTGAGCGTAATTTCGTAGTAAATTTTATATTCTTCATTAATTTAATACAATTAAAAAAGTAACAGCTGTCAATATGCTATAAAGAGCTTGTTCCTGAATCATCTCTTAGACTACAAGGAGTGTTCGCGGGGGGCGCTCACACAATCATTTTAATCCTTGGACCAGCGCATTAGCGGCGACAACTTTACACTTATCACACCGTCTATACGTCCATCCAATTATTACATCACTCTGTGGAAATTAACTTTATCAAAATAAATGTATTATAAGCCACACTTACGCATATAAAAAAAATACGAGAGTAATTTCTACAAATGTTTTGTTAGGATTTAGGATTATGATACTGGAAATCATATTTTATAAAAGATATTATTATATCGATATTATTATACATATTTTTATATTAAAACCAACCAATCGTATCCTATATCGATTCAAAATGAAGTTCCTTCCAGTAAAAACAACAGCGAGTCGTAAATACAAAACCCACAACTGACAACTCGATAGAAGGGAACGCTTTAATAAGAAAGTTTACCACACTATTACAAACAACCCCCGTTAAGTTGTAAATGCATTATGTTAACTTTCAACAACCGTTATATTTGTTATAAGGGATAACCATCAAAACAATAAAAATATTAAAACAGTTGAATAAATTAAAATTATCATTAAAATATCTTCATACGACCAAAGTCTTATATGGTTTTTACACATGCGATATGAATATTTATTAGGATCCAAAAAATGAATATTTATAATTAAATTATATTCCCGATGTGCTCCTGGATTGATCAGTGACGCGAGGGTGGCAAATATTTGCTGAACGTAATAAAACGATGGTGTACCTGCGCCGTGCGGGGCGGCATCTGCCTCGGATTTGATTTGTTTATCTTATGAATTTAATAAAATCTCACTCTATTATAATATATTCTTTTGATAAAATAATATATTAAACTTCATATATCAAATATCTTCTCAAACACAAGTTCACAATTCAATAGTCTTACTGTTTTAATAAGTAAAAGTGATATCTAGTAATGTTTATAATGTAAATAAGAAATGAAGATGTAGTTCCAACTTTATTTATGTAAATAGGTTTGTGATATACACGGCAGTTGATAACGAACCTGCTGTAATCTAATTTATGTTTGTTCGTCGGCTCCGCGGATCGGAATTACTCCATTTACACTTCAATCCAGGTCGTTTGCCTGCCGGCCATTTTTCCCTCACAATAAGACGTCTCGTTACTCCGTCTCTACACTTTGATTGAAATTTGCTACCTCCAGCGAACAAATATCAAGGTTTTATTGAGATGAAATTACGTTGCCAGGAAAATAGACACGAACAAAGATGTTTTTGCTAGAGTGGAAATGAATATAAATTTTCGTGTTTATGATAAACAAAGGAATTCTTGTCAATACAATTCCTGATTATAGATGACACTACTTCTATTTCATTTGAATCGTAATGTCCGTCTGAATATTGACTCCGTGATACAACAATTAAAGTAATAAAGAATATTTTTGTAAAAAGTGTGATCTACAAAAAATAAGCAGACAAGAGTTATATTCAGTTAATCAACTTACCCTATCGATACGAGCAGTATTCGAACCCACGACTCTGGGAAACCGATTTTCCGAGATTTTTTTTACTCCATATGACTTTATAACTGAATAACCACAATTTGGCTATATTTGTTAAAAATAAAAAAGTCAATTTCAAATATTAACTCTATATCAGTGGTCCTCAGTGGTCTTTCATTGTGAGTGTCAGATAACAAAACTCCCTGTTAAATTATATTCAATGTTCATACATTCTTGTTTCAAGTAATAGTGCACACCTGTTTCCATTAAAATTTCAATTACCGCCGCTGAGGGCTGAGTCGACAAACACGACGTATTTGCTTGTTCTCGTTACGTGTTTATTTTACATCAGTCTGTGTGTTCCGTCAACATCTCGCAACCACTATTAGGTGGCGATCTAATGTTCTGGAAGGTGTTTTAATATATAGTTAACAATGTGTTGACGGCACATATAATAGACTTTGATGTAAACTTTAAAAAATATACTTCAAGTAAAGAATTTCTATTATAAAACATACATTTTGTTTAAAAGCAAGTTATATTCGTGTTCGTGTTTATATTTTTTTTTTTTTCAAAAATCTGTTTTATGCAACATTTCTTATATTTGTTTTCTCGTAGGTATCAAAAAAGTAAGTCTTAATTATATATGTAATAATAAAAATATAGACAAATTTTAAAACCGCTTCTTGTGCTGGCTTTCTTGTCTCAACCGATACGAGGCAAACAAAGCGTTTGCAAATAGAGTCACTCAATTATGCAAAGCGAGTTAGGATCGACCACGCGGCGACAAAAAACTCATTGAATAAACCGCGGGGCGCCGTAAAAGTACCGCACATAACATAAGCGAAGGTGTCTCACACACTCGTCTCTGGAACAAGTTAGAAAATAACGTGGAAAGAAACAAAAGTCAGCATAATGCAGTCATTGCTTTGTACAATTTTCTGTGACTAGGTCAAGTAGCATATTAAGTTCGAAGAAACTGTTAGTGCACTAATTGTGCCACATCGTTTTGATCTCACTATTGTTTTGGTCAAATAGTGCTTAGTAAATTATACAGTGTAATGATTGATAAGTAGTTGGTAAGTAGTGGTAAGGGTAAGTTGGTATATTTTTTTTTCCAATTTTTTTTTAATTTTGGATAAATTCTCTAGATTCGTAAATTTTGTTAGATATAATCTACACTAACACCAATACTTAATTTGTATAGTTCTTCATTGTTTAATTTTAATATTTATAACTAGAGTAGAGCGTGGTAAAGACCATATTTGTGGAGGTCAGCGCAAAGAGGTCAACCCTTCAGAGCTGTAAGACGGCACCTCCTCTTCCGTGTTGAGGGTTAAGTGGGCAAAAAATAGTAACCGTTCTCACCCCGAGCCTAGTGTTTTTGTGAAAGGCAATAATTTTTCTCAAAGGTAAGGGATTTGGAGGTACTTTCCTTTTTCTTGTTACATGTTGGGTGTCTCTCATTGTAAGAAAAATGGGCAAATTATATATAACTAAGTCATTGTGTGTAAGGAATAGTTTAAAAAACATATTTGCCCTAATTTAAAGGTAGGTACATATTGTTAAGGTTTTAGTGTTAGTGGAACAGATGGGTGACACGATTACCTCACATTCGTGTTCAAGAGCCCGTTAGTTCTGAACAGGCTCGCGACTGACAGAGGAGGACAAAAATAGATCAAGTTTAGACGTGATATGACCCATTAAACTATAAACTTTTATTAATCATGTTTTTGAATACGATAACAAGAAAAATATGATACAGATTATTTTACAACTTTTTAAGAATTTAGGTTAAAATCTATATTTATTTAGTTAAATGTTTTGTTGAGTAACAAGAATTTGTAAGACATTTTGTTTTAAATGAAACCAATAATAAACAGCCCCGAGGAACGATTACTGTGATTAATAATGTTCAAAATATAGTTCTGAACAAACCTGTACCATAAGGTTTCCTATCTACTCCGATTCGATGTTAATACATTTTTGGTTACTCCATATGAGGACACGAAATTTTAATATGACAACAAGAAAGCATTGTTAAACATTTTTAATAATAAACATCTGACACGCGACAATCGAGCTTGCCGCTATGAAAAACTCCTAATCGGCAAATTATAACTCGCAAATTAATTAACAAAACAAAAGAAAAAAAAAATTAAAATTATTTAATTAATTAATTAATTATATAATTTTTAAATTTTAAAAAATTTAAAAAATCGCAATTTTTTTTCCATTTTTCGGTAACTTCGGCGGCCGATCTGACCACCTTCCCGTTGGACAATCAACATATTTTGTAAAGTGAATCTTACATTTAGATCCTGATTCCAAATATATCTTTAGTTTTTCAAAATTCGAAAAATAAAATTCGACAGACACAGACACACATACAGACAGACAGATCGGAAGGAAAAACTGAGTTTTTCGAAAATGCTGCCTCTGGTACACAGATAAAGTCAAACAAGAGAAACAGGTAGTTACGTTGCGGGTTCGTAGCGGGTGTAGCACAGGTGTAGTCTTGTAGCGGATTTGTAGCGGTATAGGACAGGTGCCGCCCACCCGGCGGGGCGGGGCTACCTGCGCAGGTGAGGCGTACCTGGGACACGCCTACCTATACCTTTAAGGTAGATTGTAGGTATTTAATAGTCCATTATACAAATGTCTCGTACTTCACATATATGGAAGGTGTTATAAATATGATTTATTTATAAATATGAACATTATAAATAACAAGGCGAAGCCTGTACATCTGTTTAAGGTTTTAAAGGTATTAAATTTCTTCGTGTTATATATTTAATACAAGCTATATTGTATGTTTTGTCTCATACTCAATAATTGAACTGACATAAATGTAAAGATACCGAATAAGAATTACAATTAAAGTAATATCAATATCAAAAGAGTAAAATTGAAGAAAATTTAAAACAATATGTATAACATGTACAGTCAGTAGAAAAATTCTTATAATTCAAAACATCCGCAATCGAGAAATTTTTACTAAGTCAAAGCAACGCATGATTATAAAAATAAAACGATCATATGATTATAAAAATAAGTATGGATTATAATGTATAACATAATACAATTGTACCTATATGTTGTCATATGTGTCCAGTCATTATCTTGTCTAATAAAATCAGATGAGATACAATAACGGGTAGTTTAATAATTAAGCCATACTGTTTTAATTACTTACTATAAGTTACCTTGTAAGTAATGTATTAATAAATATTAGATCAAATACAAACAAACATTCTACCCACTTACAGTAATAAGCATAGCGCTGCGCTCTAATCATATTACCAGCTAATTACTTAATGCCTTCTCCTACCTTCAACTAGAAAACCTTCCGCACAAAGATTATTTGATGGTGTTGATTTATAAATAAAATTGTTGCTAAATAAATATTTGATTATACCTTCTTTTTACAGAAAATTAGTTTGTATAAATAAAAAATATTTCTCGTTCTTAATCATTAAAAAATGAAGGAAAAAATCATTAAATAAAAATCACAATCAGTCTCTAGGCGCGGCACCTCTAGTCCCGTTTAATTATAAGACCGACCATCTGGCAGCACCTCAACCCTTCTAAAAATTATATCATAATAAAACACTAATTGCTTCCAATTCCACCCAATAAAGCCAAGACGCTCCTTGAAAAATAATAAAATTAATTAATTAAAAACAACCCGTAGTTAAAGAACGCATTCCCGGGTGCGAGGGAGACGGAAGACTGCATTCGATCAGCGACAAAGCAACTGCGAATAAATATTTGCCAAAGATTTTCGGCCTTCGATATAATTGGCCGAAAACGAGAAAAGTTTTTCAATTCACACTCAATGAGATTAAATTCAAATGCAAGATTAGTTCCGATTTATATTTAGTAATCTGTTATTACATTTTAAGTTATATCAACGACTGGAAATATTTGAAATGGAATTGATGAAATAATTTGAATTAACAAGAAGATATTTCAAACAATTTCAAACGATAAGAAGTATCTACCATCAAATATTTTTGCAAGACTGAAACTTAAAATGTTAACTATTCCAATTTAAAATCAGTACATATTAAAAAAAATGATAATATTAATCAAATTTAAAATATAACATATGTTATTTAGATGTATTTTTATTTGAAGAATTCAGTAACATGTATAATTATTTTATAAGAGCAATTGTAATAATTTCAATCATTATTATTCATTAGTTATTAGTTCCAACAATTGCCACAATCACACAGAGATTCCTACTCTCCGTCTGGACACCCACTGAATGTGTAACAAAAGAGCATTGTCTTATGTACACAATGAGAACTTTGTTCTTACTTTTTATATTTTTTAATGAACTTCATATATCATAGACGTAGAAACTTGTGATTCAAAGAATATATTGAGAATTAATATAAATGAAAGAGGCTTATATTTTCTTAAGATAAACCTCATCTCTAAAACTTGTAATACAAAAGGGTTGTTAACAGAAATCATTTAACAGTTGAGTCCCCTCGGAAAACACACAAAAACTTAGTCGATCGATACAGAATGAGCAACCTGCCTACAGACAATTAACGGACTTATCTCACGGTGAAGGATGCTGGGGGTTGAGATCTGTGTAGTTACTGAACAAGAAATCAATCTTTTCTATAGACCACGAACCTTTACATCTTGCGACATCGTCTTATGAAGTAAACTTGAAACGTAAACGTAACAGTATCAGACAACAGAAGCGAATATAGACAGAGAATTTCTTAGGAATTCGTTATATTTTGAAGTCGTAATCGTATCGTATAAAGGTATCTCGCGATAGCCAGCGGCGCGCGTTGTAATTTAAATATCTAAAGTAATTTGGCGCACTTTGATTGGCGCTGAATGGAAACTGGCTAGGGTGAACAATTACTGAAAGGGTGGTGATAATAATCAATCACAGCTGCACTTAAGGAAACAAAGTCTTTAGACAATATTTTTTAATCTTTTTCTATCTGACACATATTACAAAATAATAGGTAATGCAAGCTTAGCATCCACATTTAAAAAAACATCTGACACGCGGCAATCGAGCTTGCCGCTATGAAAAACTCCTAATCGGCAAATTATAACTCGCAAATTAATTAACAAACAAAAGAAAAAAAATTATAATAATTAAATTAATTAATTAATTAATTTTTAATTTAAAAAAAATTTAAAAATTCGAAATTTTTTTTCCATTTTTCGGTAACTTCGGCGGCCGATCTGACCACCTTCCCGTTGGACAATCAACATAATTTTGAAAAGTGAATCTTACATTTAAATGCTGATTCCAAATATATCTTTAGTTTTTCAAAATTCGAAAAATAAAATTCGACAAACACACAGACACACATACAGACAGACAGATCGGAAGGAAAAACTGAGTTTTTCGAAAATTAAATTTAAAAAATTTAAAAATAAACGCGAGTTATAACCGTAACATAGTTTTAGTCAAATCCACATTGCGATATTCTATGAAGCAGTAGGTATGCGTTACATTATACTATTTGCTAAGCACTATGCTAGCTAGAGTACTAGGTTCTAATACATAAATTACATAACCAATGTCAGTAATAAAAATAATAGCACAAATATAATAAATATAATAATTAACCCTTCAGTGTAATTCAAATAAGTTTGCGAGTCCTTTTTAATCATTGGCAATAACCCTGCGAAGCTCGATATTTCCTTATAATTAGCAAAAATCTCGCGACATTTCATCCGCTGTCAAACTTCCGCGAACAATTATAGGAAAGGAAAACCTTCCAGTTAATTTGTTTTGCTCCAAATGACCGGGGCTTAATGAGAATTAAGGTGTTTATGGGAAGGGCGATAATGGAGGAAAAGTTGATTTCATTTCCGCTATTAATGAATTAATAACTGCTACTAGGCATAGGCATTGGCATCTATTTTAAATAATATGCTCCAAAATAACTAATGAAATCGAGAGATAAAAAAAAATAACCCAATGCAGAAGGAGACGAGTCTAGAACCGTTAATAAAATATAGAGGGTCTAGAATTTCTTTCATAATCTTAGGTTTTTTTATTTTTATGAGTCGATAGAGTTTATTTTAAAAAATCTTTGTCAGTGGTGCTAATAGGTATCAAACGTCGATAATTAGACAGTTTTAGCTCAGTAAACTCTTTCATTGGTCAATAGTAAGTTGAGACTTTATTCAACTTTAATATTCACCTAGGGAATAATTGAGAAACGCAAAAGCAGTAATGATGCTGAAGCTAAACAATGAAGGAGAAGCGTGAGCAAATGTTTGATAACTCGGACAAACAGAATAATTCAGCACTGGCTCAATGGAACCTCCTCAAAGCGGATCTTAAGAATGCCGCAGTCCGAGATTTTTCCTAGACTCTGTTTTGCCTCAAAAGATAAACTGACAGCGGTCTTAAAACAATGTTGCAGCATCAAAATTGCATTTTTTTTTCTTTATTCCAAAAGAATAACAGCATTTCAAAAAATCTTAACATCAAAATATTATTTTTTTCTTTCATACAAATCATTAAACACAAATATGATATAAAAAAAAAATTCTTGACACAGGTCACCGGGATGCTTCGCTTATCTTCTAGACTCATCCTGATTTATATTTAAGACGCGGGAGCGGCAATTACTCGCCGAACTGGAATCATTGCCCTCCACTAATTAATTCCTCCCTCTTTTAATGTTCAAAAATCGCGGCCTCTAATTAGGTTTTAATTCGTTTTATTGGGCCCAGTAATGAAATAATGGGTGCCGAGCCGCAGGACGCAGACCTGTTTTATTGCTCCCGAACCTTTCAGATATTTCAAGTTTACGTTTCAGTGTTATATCGGCACCGGTCCGCTCAAATGTTCTAAGTTCGAAGGCTTTATCGGATTTCATTCTTACTACAAAACTGATTATTGAATTAAAAATATTCATAGCTAAAAGTTTTTTGGTTGAGTCCCAATAAACAAAACAGTTGTTTAGTATATATACCGAAGAATCAAACTAAATTTATGTATAAATAATATAAAAGTGATTTAAAATAGCTTACCAGAAAGCTACCTATAAGTATTTAACGCACGGAGCTTGGCGCAAGTCAGTGGGCGGCGTGACGTCACCGACTGAGTCTGAAACCAATTTTTTCTAGTGATTGGTAATCGGGAAATTCATTAGGAGGCGCTTTGTTTTTTATAGGCGGGTAATGAAGCGGACAATGTCGTTAGTGGAAACGAACTTCCAGGTGATGCTGGAAAGTATTGAGCCTTATAAATAATATAAGAATATTTATCAGTCATTAATACATTTATAATATACATCTCAAGAGCATTCTGTAGCATAAAATATAAAAAGTATTTATTGCATTTTAGTCAGATTCCATAATTTTTTCATTTAAGATGAAAAATATACGAATGTTAGCAAGTAATAGTCATCAACGCCAAATTAAGGATTATTATTTCTTTATACATCGCTAAGATAAATAAATATTTCAATAGTAATGCATTAGCTAATTTTTTGCTGTGATCTTAACTTTTTTTAAAAGATGAAAATATATAAACAAAATAAAATTCAATGAGTGTCCGTAAAGCTGAGTTCGGAATCGAGTTACAAAATATACAGTAAACCGGGGCGTAATTACATTCAAAGCAAGATATCTAGGGTCCAACTTCGCAAATTAAATATTATTTTTCCCCGCCATGTTGAAACTTGTCCGCTCGTGTACGAGGTTAACTATAAAGCTGAGCGCACACGAGGCCCCTTTAATATTCGCGACTGGACGTCTACAATTAACGCTTGAACAATTTCATAACTCAACTCCGCCTTTGAGCTGCGGACTGAAGAGAAAGAATATTAAAAATATCTCGCGACTAAAAAACGCGATACAAAGGCATGATTAGATTAGCGGAAATCTTCGTTCAATAGCAACTTGGCGACTTCGTGTTCTTACTCATTTCAATGGGATTACTAAATTAAAAATAATAAAATGTTGGGGTGAGCGTCTCCAATAAGAAAGTTTTTTTTTTATTGAATATGATCCAATGAAATATAATTGGGACAAAAATATATATTATACACGAAACTGCACGAAACAAAAATGTTAATATAGTTTACCTAAAGTCATAATATCCAAGGCTATCTAGTGTTGTACATCAGACAGTCTCGTGGTCACTCTTCTTATCTATGAAACTATAACGGAGACACCCGAGGCAACTTGAGCAGAACCTTGAGACATACTTCATCTTAATATATTAAACTTCACAAAATATCCACTTGTGAAATATTTATTAAACATATGAAATTTGATATATAAGTAAAATAAACACATATAGGAGAAGATTTTTGATGGAGACTAAATCGAATATATTTCTCTTAAATAATAATTTATCACACTATCCAACACGTAGCATTAGACGGACATAAAAACACATCAAATCAAAGTATCTGAACATTTCTAATATGAATCGTCGATAACAGTTGGAGGTCGCACCTCCAGGCAAGTTCAGATTTCTTTTATGTCCGCCGTCGGCGATTGGTAATACCGCTGTCACCGGCCTTTCCAGATAGCTTAATAATCTTCAAAACTAAATGGCTATAAAACTAAATGATTTGTAGGTGTGTTTAGCGTTTTATGATTATTAGTAAGTTGATGTTAATAATTTGTGAGCTTTTATTTTCTGTGTATTTGTTTTTCATAACATACTACTTGCAAACATTCTTGAATCAATGAAGAAATTATCTTATAACGTATTCTGAGTACTATCGATGATCAAGGGTCAATAATTTTCTTGATAAAGAAACTGTAGAAGTAAATAATGAAATTATTAAGTTGTAAAATTATTGGTTTTATAACTTTATTAACCCTACTGCGACTTATAAATAAAAATTTATTATCATGTATCATTGATATACGAAAATTTTAAATAATATAATAATAATAAGAAAACCCTTAATTTAATACTTTTTTAAATAAGGTAATAAATTTAAAATGTAAAAACTTAAAAAAAAATATTATTACGAAATATTTGCATGGAAAACTTGACAGACATTGGAATTTGAGTCATAATTTTAACTATGAGTAATTGTTATGAAATAGAATAAATATATTATTATTTATTATTATTATAACTTTCTTATTGAAAATATCATTTTAGATAAGACAGTAGCTAAAATTCCCACTGACCTCCTATAGTGACTTCTCTAGGTTTTAATTGTCTACTATATTTTAGTTATTTGAATATTTATTTTTTTATCTTATTTATATTTTAATATTATTAATATTTTATTTTATTCATATTTTATTTTATTATAATTAATAGCGATTCTAATAATAATAATATCCGATAATAATTTTAGTCCCGCGTACCAGTTATTTCAATATATATATTATACAAAAGTGATGACACCATCATCTTGTCTTTCCGCGATCACGTTTGCTGCAAAGCATTCGAAACATCGGGTTAAATTTAAAAATGTATTAATAAACGCGAGTTATATCCGTAAAATAGTTTTATGGAAATCTATAAATTATTTTATTTTGTAAATAGTAATCTATTTCATTTAATATAATTTACATTTATGAATTATTACTGTATATAAAATAAGTTTAATACGTAATACTTCATAGACGTAATTAGTACAAATGCGTAGGTAAAGTCGTCAACATGTTTGTGAAGTGACCTGTGATGAACAGGAAAATACAAAGATTATGTATGTACAGTGAAATATTTTATTATCTTCCTTATCAGTAAAATGAATAAAAAGTGCGATACATGACTTTTTAAAAAAATATTAAATAATCATTTACGGTTTAAATACTACCTTTATTAGTAAATTAAAAAATTTTAAACTGGTCAATAAAAATCTATATTTTATATTATATTTTTAGATACAGATGATATACAGATATATTGTCTTGATAACACTTCCGTTCAAATTTAATACCGTAACTCAATTCCGATGCGACATTCACCACACATACGTATTAAACTTATCAGCTCTTTGTCTACCTCACAGATAAGTGTCCAATTTACAGGACCCATTTGGAAGTGTTATGACATTGATAAAAAGGGTCTTCCACCCTGGGCGGAAAGCGAAGTATAAAAAGCGTAAACCGCTAAGATGATCTAAATAGCTAAGGTTTTATGAGAATGTTTGATCAAGGGTTTTCCTTCAGGCGCGGTGACATTGCTCTAGGGACCGGTGGACTTATCGGAGGTATCAGAAATAGACTTAGCCACACAACCAACATATAATTTTGGATGAAGGAGAAATAGCCTAAAAACTGTTTGGCACATAAACTGTGGTCCGTTGGTATATACATACTAGATATGGTGGACCCTCGTATTGAGATAAATGCGTGCGGCCGACACAGGTGCACTGTGTTTCTCATCTGCAACACCTATTTTGATAAGGGTTGAACTCACACATTGTTGTGTTATTAATATATGTCAGTGAAATAACATATACAAATAATAGTGTTTCTTATGTATTCTTATGTATTGTGTTCATTTATAGTAAGCGAGTTTGTTTTTCGAAAAACTCAGTTTTTCCTTCCAATCTGTCTGTCTGTATGTGTGTCTGTGTGTCTGTCGAATTTTATTTTTCGAATTTTGAAAAACTAAAGATATATTTGGAATCAGCATCTAAATGTAAGATTCACTTTTCAAAATTATGTTGATTGTCCAACGGGAAGGTGGTCAGATCGGCCGCCGAAGTTACCGAAAAATGGATAAAAATTTTCGAATTTTTAAATTTTTTAAAATTTAAAAATTAATTAATTTAAATATTTTAATTTTTTTTTTTTTGTTTGTTAATTAATTTGCGAGTTATAATTTGCCGATTAGGAGTTTTTCATAGAGGCAAGCTCGATTGCCGCGTGTCAGATGTTTTATAAATACACTTTATAATAACGTTATTATTACTTGTCTCAACAAATGTTTTAATAAAAATAAAAAATACTTTTTCATCCTTTTTTTAACAATTCTAGAACAAGTAAACACACTGCAAATAAATAAAAGAAATATAGAATCTAAAATCTGTTTGCATGTATAATGTATTATGTAAATCCCACAACACGGGTCGCGGAGTGCCCACACTAATTGTAGTTCATAATTTGTTCGTAGCCCGCGTTACCGCAAGGTGATATTTTATCGCGTCCACATTTAAATGTAAATGCCCAAACTTCCACTGAGTTTTGACGACCACCTACGCACATAATTTTCGCTTGTCCGAGTTATAAATTTCCTCGCTTGTCCCGTAACAACACATTTGAATTTTAATCACCGGTTTCCTTCCGGAATTAGAATTACAATCGGGTCTCGTATTGATTACATCTATAGGTAGTTTTATTCAGAGGTAGGGTCTTTAATAGCCATTGAAATTTAACAGAACGTGAGTGAACAAATTGGAACGGACCGGGTCAAGATGAGGGCACCAAGGAAAGGGAAATGTCCATAAACAACGGGCGACTCGGTCCCAATTAATAAAGCAGCCAACACTGAAGTAGCGCAATTAATTCAGTGCCTTCGTAGATTTTAATAGTTCACATAAATCAGAGCGGCCGGTGGGTTAATCGTCATTTAATATGCCGGACCGGCGTATCGTGCCGGACATCTTCCTGCTAATATATTGCTCGCCACGAACAGATACGGCACGATACGTGATCCGGAACTTGTCTGGTCAGACAAGTTTTTTGAGAAATCATGTTCATTAAAATACAAATTTGAACCTCTATTTCGTTAACAATATGTGATATTATGAAATTATTTTACAAATATTCTCTAAGTGAACAAGTATAAAATAATATAGCCAAGATAAATTATATTAAAGACAATATATACTATATACCAAAATAGAGACCTTTTAATTAAAAACGTAATTGCAATAACAACTAGTAATAAATTATAATGAAAGCAGTTTCAAGTCTATATCAAATGTAATGGTGTGTGAGATAGTTCGGCCGGTGTTAGATTCAATTATATTTTGAACACTGGCGACAGTAGGTACCCAAATTCAATTGAAGCTAGACTTCAGTTCACGTTAAGTGGTTATATCCCCTTTAACAGTGGACAGGGGCCGAGTGGACACTAAACACAAGGTGAGAGGGTGTGGTGGAAAGGGTGGGGAGGGGGGCGAGATGGTCGCAGGCGGCGACACCTCGGGATATTGAATTTGCGGCGACTCTCAATTGTTATCTGGCGCTGCAAGGTCGCCCCTGAATCGCACCCTGCCAGGTACTAGAGCCCTTTCTTTTAAATTAGGGTTGTCAACATTCAACACATTTTAATGAATGTATTTGTCTTTATTTTACTCAAAAGGTAACATATATGCTTAGACGAAAATTTTTTACAGTGTTTTCTCTAAAATAAAGAAATATACAGTATGTTTACTTGGTAAAAAATTTTTAAATTCTTTGGTCCATTTTAATAAGTATTAAAAACAAACCCACGTCTTATTTGCGGTACTTAAAGCAGAAATCATACATTTAATAGCAAAAAAACAATTTCTTCGTCACTAATTTACATTTTTAATTCTTTTAAGTAATCTTATAATAATCTTTTAAATCAAATAAACTCTAATTAGTAGCAAGTAAGGAATTAGTTTTAAAATTAACTTATATTTTTTTATATATTTTGTACACCCCTAAGGTAAGCACAGCGGTCATTGGTCAATTTATTTCTTGCTCGCGACCGGCCGCAGTTATCATGATTGAATTAAGTCCGTGCGGGACTCGCCGTGATTTAGGCTTTCATTGTGAACACCTCCGCAAAAAGGGAATCCGGAATTTTAATCGTGGGAATATGCCGCTGTTTCCGTTCGTTTATTTAAGGTTAATTTTGAGCGGTCAGTGTTAGTTTAATGGCTGATTGCGGTCAATATCGGTCGATTTGTTTGTATATCATTGGGATTCATGTTCGGTTTGCTAGTTTTGAACTTTTTCACTAAAGTCTATTATATAATGTAAACTTTATAAAAGTTACTTTCATATTTTATTATTACTGATATTAAAAATAAATATAATTTCACGTGTAGAGAGTAATATTTAAGACAACGTAGCCCTGATCGTAGCATAACTGTTATAGTTTGTAGCAACGCGTGCTACGAAGGCTGTTAATTGTATTACCCACCCGTTAAAGGTGCTGCAACTTCGAGCTACGAACTTTACACTTAAATTACTTAAGCTTGACCCTTGTTATTGTTAAGAAACTTGATTAAATAGTTGAGACACCGTTTATTATTACCGATAAAATATAATTCATAACCAAAATATAATTAACACTAATTTAAGAAATTTAGCAAAGTATTATAAATATTGGTAATATCAAATATTTTGACTATTATTGCACCTCATGCTTCAATATGTACTCAATGTTTTTATTATTTTTTTTTTTGATAGCATCCACCAATCTCTAGATTTGTGAATTCTTTTCATTGTAAAGTATTAATATTAATTGATATAAAAAGTAAGATTACTTTTAATATTACTCCATTTATAAAATGCAATAATGAATAATTCATTAGTTTATAATAAAATGACATTCCTATTAATAATAACTACATACTGAACTCGAACTTAATTCGATTAATGCACTTGGAATTTATATAAAACATGGGTAAGTGTAGGCTATTTATAACAAAGGGAGAATATCGAATAATCTACAATTTATTATAACTCAGAACTTATTTGCATACAATATCGATGGAACAGTCGGCAGAGTGAGCATCAGCTCACGTCGATAGCGCGTTATGTCAAATTATTCCATTCCATTTTAGAGGAAATGTATACAGAACAAACATGAAAAGAGAGCAAAATTAAGATTACTTGCAGCTTAAGACATGAGCGGCAGCGACTGTCAGATAACAATATTGAAGACGTATTAGGTTATATTAATTTATCAATGTACAGACAACGTAAGAATGGTTTCGGTATTAATTTACTCTATCTTACTCTTAATACGCGTATAAAATAATATAATTGTGTTTTTCATAAAATTAAAAAGTTTTTCATCGTTTCTCCCCTGCCTTGGTCCCGAGGCTCCGGGGGAGGCCGAGGTTTGCGGGGGAAGGGGAAGAGGTACATCAATAATCCTCCTTGTTATTCTTATGCAAATGCCCACCGTACGATAATAAGTGAAACTCGAATCACCAGACGTTAGACAGATTGGAAGAATTGGCTGACATCCGCGGCTTCATTAGGCGGTTTAAATTCAAAAGTTTATATTTGTTCAAATAATTGACGTAGTAATACTTGATAATTTATTTACATTTTATTTTATTTTCTCAACTTTATACTCCATCTTAAAAGATTTTTTTTTAAGTATTTAGGGTTGTGCAAGAATCATTACAACGTTTTGATTAATGAGAAATGAAAAATTAATTTAAAATCTTATACCAATGAGAAACCAGTATCATCCAAGAATATTTGATAATTCCAAAATGATCCTGTGTGGTTTTTCTGCTGCACAATACATGAATTTGCCCACAAGCTCACTGATTAAAAATAATCAATGATAATGTAACAGATTAATATCTTTTTATTTATTGAAATTATCTAATTGCTGTTTTTGGTAATTGAAACAGTTTTAGTAAAAGGGATTTTTTTTTTCGTTGAGGACTTTGTTTATCTCTGGCAGCTTGTGACTATATTGAAATAAAACAAACAGCTTGCATAGTCTTATAAATTTTGGTCAATAAAAAATATATATTAAAAAGTCACCTCTGATCTGATACAAGTATGCCACAAAATTGGATCATCGAAAACGGTGACGCGGAAAACCAGGGTATCAGCGATAAGCAACACCTTACAACCTCTCAAAGATACCGTCCATAGATACGGACCAAGCAGTTATGAGCTATGCAAGTCTAACACCCGTAATCGAATGCAGATTCATAAATAATTAATCTTAACCACCATCAAATCCTGCTATCCGATTGGTGGACGACGTGACAAACTGTCAATCGAACCTGCTGTCAATATATGTAGATAGTTGCTGTCATTTAGATATAGAAATCTGTGACCATTTGCCAGTTTCGTATAACTTAGCGTCATCTTATAAGATTTTTGGATCTGGTGAAGTAATTTTAATTGGTTCGATATTTTCCAACAAGTATTGAATATACCTACATAAGTATTGCTGAGCCACGTTCAGTATACAATAAATAATTAACTGCCAAGTGCATTGGCACTAACGAAGGTGATTAAACCGATACTCCTGTACCGTACGCAAACACATAATAATATAGAACAGTTATCGTTAATTATAATAATATCAAAGGGCGGTGCGCAGGCGCATCGTACCTACTGGTCGTAGGCCAAGGCGTGCGGCGTTAGATAAGACTCGATAAACGTGTATTATATTTTATTTTATATATACTCTTCATTTGTCTTTTGTTTTGTTTATTAAAATATAAAAAATATTTGGCGTACGTTTTTAATATAAATTATTAAAAGTTCATAGATATACTTTTATATTTAATTTCCAACTTTCTTAAATCTTACCAGAACATATTTCAAGTGACATATTTCCAGATGACATCTTTAATGTCCTAAACATTAAAGATTTCATCTGGTCATCTTATTCGTATTAATAATAAAACACCTTTCCTCATATATATTTCATAGATGAGGCTGCACCTATTAGAAATATATACCTAATCTTGTAGCCAATAAATATAGGTTTTCAAAGTTTTATGGAAAAACTAATTTCGAAGTAGTTTATCCCAAAACATCTTCATTAATTTTGACTAAGTAAATGAATATTTAGAAAAAGATACAATTTGACATAAGCCTTACGTACACAGTTATTATAGGGCTTGGGTTACACTCCATTGACAAAAATACACAGAGGGTATCAATGACAGTACATGCACACACATATGTATATACAGTGTGAGTGTGATAAGGAAGGAGCCTGAGTCCGATAACTTGTACCTTATACAAGATAACATCCACGGGTTTATTTCTATATACTTTTGTATATATTATTTTTATCTTAATTAGTAATTGTCTGACCTTAATATTTTTATAATATTTTACGTGTAAGTTTTTTCTACGAATAATTAAGGTATAATCATTGTAAGGTGTAATCATTTATTATTTATTGTACAAATTATTCAGTTATTTTTTCTTTAAAATTTCAAAATAATGTATTATTTGTCTAAAAGTAAAAAGCATCGATTATTGCTTTATGTTCCACCAAAATTACGACTGATGGTTACGAATAATCGGTTGATACGGGCGATTAGTCTAGTGGTAAGTGGTTGGTGGCCTGTTGAGACAAAGGACGTAAGTTCGATTCCCACACGGGACATTTGTATGTGTAATCCACAGATAACTGTTTCTACTTGTGGAACCCCACAGAATACATAGATTGTCTCTAGTGCAGGAGTTTCAAAAAATACTCCGCTAAATATTACAATTATATTATTATTTTTTATGCTTATTATACATTGTATAATAAGTAAAAACGAATGTAATTTTAACACATTTAATTATATAAATATATGTTAACAATATAAATAATATTTGATCTACCATCACCGTCAAATACCGCTGACTTAACTCTTGTACATTTTCATACTATTTGATACATTATTATTGTGATAGCAAAGTTATTAGAAATTCCATTAAAACAATAATAAATTTTACAGCGAACAACAATAACATTATTAGTACACCCGTACCGAGAAAAAATATTAGTAAATAATGCGGTTCCATTGTACCGTTACCATGAACTAGGTAAACAAATAAACCACATATTTACGATAGGTAAATACTTACTAAAAATAATAAATTACATAAGTTGTTTTGTAATTTGTTATAGGTTATTAGTCAGCGGTTGCAGTCCTAGATATAGGAGGTGAAAACCCACGATAGCTGCACCCGTCACAGCTTCAGCTACTGATACCGAGTATTCAATATTAATAATTACTACACGCTTCAATAAATTATATTATATAGTTTAATTATTATATAATAATATTGTTTTATAATTATGTTTTTTAATGATTTATTCTTAGCATCTATTCCTAGCTAATGGCCTTTTTGGACCACTTTTTTAGAATTTATTAAAATTTTTATATAACATATTTCTAAATTAAACAATTAATAGAAATAATTTGTCTAGAATCCGACTGTAATAAAATATATCAATGTCATATCTCATTTACGAAGTAATACTTTAACATAAAAAATGTATTACGATACATATATTATATATGAAAGAACTTTGGAGTAATTAAATTTATTTATTACTAATCCACAGGATAAATTATCAGTGAACAACCGGACATTAACTTCCTCTGATGAGAGAACTGTCCGTGTATTATTTGTGTATATATTAATTGATTGTAATAGTTCAAATTGTGGTCTTAGTGAATTGTAATATTTCTATGTAAATCTCGATAAACAGTAAAATGTGTTTGTTTATTGAGCGAAGCGAGCGGAGCGCTCTACTGAAGAGAAGTTGCATTGGTTTTACAAAGTTGGTATTAAAACGGCTTAACGGTTCGGTTTCAAATTTTGCACACATGCCATGCTGATATGTGTGGAGGTTTGTAAAAAAAAATCCAAAAAAATTCATTGTCGTTGAGGAATAATGTCCAAAAAACATCACTCCCATAGACTTCGATGTAAAAAAATTAGCGCAAGTGTAATGTCTACAATTACGACATCCCACACCAAGACGAAGCCTTCGGCTTGGCTCGCTTCGCTCAACATGCAAACGGCACCCGAGATTTCGCGATCGCAGCGAGTTGAAATGGAAGGTCTGGTGGCGTTCCTAGTTATTAATTACATTGTATACGAGGTCAAATTGTTTACTTCAATACGATTCATACGTAAGAAAAAGTCTTGTAGAATCGTGACGTCAACTCTCGATAAAGACTGAAAACGATTACAACAGGCATCCGATAATTAGTAGTTAAGGTTATTGCCTTCGTAGCAGTACTGCGTCGTTTAGTTTGAGAACCTCGGGGAATGAGGCCGGCGGGCCGAGGTTGTGTTATGTAGGTGCTTTATCGTAGTGGCGAGGGAAAGTGTGCCTTCCGCAAAGATAATAAGGTGCATGTGATTAGTAGGTGTTTGTGCGTGTGTTGACGTCATTGCTTATTTGTGTGCGTGTTATCTAGGGGCGGAGGTGAGGGATCGCCGACGCAACGCTCACGTGTCGCTGATCACTTGTTCTCGGAAGATGACGATACTACTGATTGATTGGTCTTTGTTGCTGGTCATCGAATACCTGCGTTGAAATTTATTGCTTTTCTAGATTATTCTGTCAAGTTTCCATCTACAGTTCACTATACAAAGATTACATAACAATGAAAGCCTTCCCGACACAGTTGGCGCGGTGCCACGAGCTCGCTACACCTCGCTCACCACCGACGCCACTGAGGTGTGCCGAGCGAGAAAATAAAAGAAATACAAGCACTGCACTCCGTGCCCTAAATACAACATGAGAATTTTTGTTTTAAATTACTAGTTACTATTAATAACATATTCTTTAAAAAATATTTTTTTTTTGTTATTGTGTACAAAAAAATGGTTCTCATATGTTTTTTCTGTATGATCTCATTGTCAAGTTAATTTTGTGGAAACGAAACGTTAACTCATAATATTATACTAAGCAAGTAATGTATGGAGTAATGTTACACGCATTTGGCTGGTTTATATTCGTAGCGCATTAGTTGAACGGATCTTGATTTACGCCCGCGCAGACAACACAAGAGAAAACTTTTAAGCAAGATAATCCGCGCCAAATTCTGTACGCATTAATTTTCACCGAAGAGCGGAAACGAAAGCAAAAAGGACAAAGAAATACAAGGCGGTGGGAGGTCGACGAGTTTACAAGTCACGCCAAATAAACTAGCGACGCTACATACTGCGATCACTTCGCGACAATCGCACGGTCGCGCGACAGTTTTGTCGTGTTTTTTTTTTGAATATGGTAAAATTATCTTAAATGATAACATCTCGCAACAATCTATAATTTCTAGTTCATTTTCAAACCGTTATTTTTTCCACAAAAAAAATAACTTAATATATTTATAAACATATTTAATTATACGGCTGTACTCGCGTAAACAATATCGGAATTCGTCCGGCTAGATTAGCTGCCGCGATTCCGCCATGCTCAAGACTCATGAATAAAGAAAGTCCCCGAATGGGTTTGAAACTAGTCTGGCATATTCCGATAGTATTTATGTAAGTACAGCCGGATAGTTATACACAATTTTAATCATGAATAATAAAACTTTAAATAGCAAAAATTTATTATAAATTTATTACATATCTTGTAATAAATATCTGCGATAATGGTACTTACCTATAGAGATAATCTACCCTCATTTTTTGTTTCTATAATATTTTTAATGATAAAAGTTCTAATCTTTTCTTGCAGCAGACTACAAATTTCATATTAAAATAAAAATAATAATTAAAAACATATCGCAGGTGATTACTTTTTATTAGGTAATAACCAAGCACTATATGTACAAATGTACCTATACAATATAGTTCATTGCTATCGCAACTGGTTTTCCTGTTAACCTCGTTATTGTACTATTTTTGTAATAATATTATAAAAGGCAGACTGTTATACCTACCAAGGTGAACTAATGAACTAATTATCGAACTGAAACCACAAGCGGCAAAAAGTATTAAAAACAACTTATTAATAACTTCTTTAATAACGCTGAGAACTCGTTAAGCTATATATATATATTTATATATATATTTATTTATTTATTAATTCTTTATTGCCCAAAAAGGTACAATCGGCGGACTTAACGCTAAAAAGCATTCTCTACCAGTCAACCTGAGAATGCAGTAAAAAAGAAAAAAAAACATTGGGGCGCTTAAAGTTATAAGTAAAAAAAAACAATTTAAACAATAACAAAAAAAAAACTGCATAAAAATTCAATTTTAACAAAATAAAACAAATGTACACATGAAAGACAACAACACAATATATATACTGTTTGTCTTCTTCTTCTTCTTTTTCTTACTCCTGCCAATCCTGTACATCCTAGGGTTGACTGGTATCTTCTTCTGTCTTTTAAGAAAAATAAATAAATAATTTATTACTTTGTCTGTCTAGGTTGTAATTTTTTATTACAAACTTTTGAAAGGAAATCTATACCGTCAGTCAGCATCCCTCCGTTAATCTGAATATAGCTTCGTCATCTCTTAGAGCTGCACTCATAATTAATTAACAAATAATAACAATAGAGACATGTTTTTATGAGCTCTAAACAATGGAGTCGCTCGGTGTGTGAGTAATGCGAATAACAAAAAATTACCCTCAACATTTGAAGTAACTTAGTTATGTTATTACAAACACATTTTTATGAAACTAGCTGTCACTTGCGGTTTCACCCGCGGACGAACGATTCTATGTATTATTTAAGATAACTACAGCAGTAATGATAGGTAGCTTTTAGCCTTGATTTGCGTTGAAAAAAAATTCAATTATAATATTAATATAGATACAAACAATTATAAAAACAATATGCATTGTATGTCTGTGTGAGCGTATTGTTATCAAAAACATTGTGACTCATATTTAATAAACCTGCTCCATCGTACATATTTTTTTTTCTATTGTTTACAGAAATTGAAGAAAAAATTATTTACGTTTAATAACTTAGACTGTAACTAATATAAAAAAAAATATGTACCAAATAAAAATAATGTGTATAGTTTAAATAAATATTGAATGAAAAATTAATTCATAAGAGCAAGATTCGAACATGCGACTTCGACAATGGTTGTTCGTTCCAAAATTATTGAACTGTGACCTAAATCGAACTTAAAACTTTTCATAATTATCAAACATTTATTGAGCTTCACACGCGCGGACGAACGATTTTATATATATATATATATATATATATATATATGTATATATATATATATATATATATATATATAATATCCTCGATAACTAAGAACAGTAATGCTAGAAAATCAATTATGTCATGGACGTACATAACATAAAATTTTTTGTTTTTTAAAAATTGTTTCAAATTATATTCGAGAATATAAATTTTAATGGATAGTTTTGAAGATTAGCATGTTTTAACTTATAAACTACACCGGTTTATAATATTGCTAAAGATATAAGGATTTAATCATCAATTTCAGGATATTCTCTGCAGTGGTTGTAATAAGATAAGCATACTATATATTATCAAATTTATAGGTTCTTTAATACCATCGTTATCTTTATCACAGCGCCATAACCAATTATTAGCAGGTAATTACAAGTAATTATTGTAATCATGTCACCGGATTGGCAGCAGTTCAAGCGCGCTTATGATACATTTACACCGTAGTTATTACACTGTTATGATACATTTACACCGATTATATATAGATTTGACTCTTTTATAATTAGGTATGGCATTTAGATTCATTTTATCTTGTTACAGGGGTTTTATGTCTGTGTGTTAGTTTAAGATGTTTGAAACGCTTTTTAGTAAACATATGTGGAAATAAAATATACGTATAGATAGAGTATGCCATTCCCTTACCTCTGATTATATATATACAGTTATCTATAAAATCTAATAACCACCATATTTCAAAATATGTAATATTCAGAAATATACCTATATTTTTTTTTATGTAAGCATAACTTATAAAAAATATTTTATTTCTTCTTAAGTAAGCACACCTAGCAGAAATTACATTTTGTTTTTGCTACTCTTTTAACACTATTGTTTGATAAAAAAAAACTAAATAATTACATTGTTAAATTATAATTTATTTTTTGTATTAATATTCTGTTGTGAAAATAGAGTTTTCTAAAATATCTAATATATTGGAACGAATTTAATGCGTTAAAACTATTTATTGCTAATTTTGAATGCAATATATATGAAAAGAATGTCGTGACCAATGTTTTTGTTTGGAATATTTGTGACCAACGTTTGGCGTTGGAGATAATCGCTCTTAAGTCGTCAATAATAATTTTAGAGTTGACAAAGTATTTGAAAGCTAAACCATATGCAAGCGAATTATCACGTAGGTATCATTGATAACTGAAGTTGTTCTTTTGTTAGCTACAAACAAGAGATTTAGTATCATCACCCGCAAGTCAAGTACAAAGATTGCTTTGACACTTCCATTGCAGCCTGAGACCATATGGCACCGGACACAGTCATGTTTAGGGATTTTAGCTCTTATTACCATTAAATAAAGAAGAAAAACATGCAAATAATATAACAATTATCATTCGTCGGTCCAACGGCTGGCCGCCACATGACGGATGCGACAATTTACAGACAATACCTTTTTGTTTAGTATACCTTTATTGGTTGTCAAATTACAAATACGTAGGATTCTATTATTTATTGTATATATTGAAATATTGTTGAAGGTGCAAATACTAAAATATAACAGCGTTTATGTATATCGATAGTACTTCCATATACATATTCCAACAAAAAACTTCCACATCTGTATGAGTTTTGACACAGGGTTGCAGGTTGCGAGCCGATAACCCGCGCCCTCAACAGATTACACTATTTTTACTCTCCACTTTGTTTATCTCAATACTACATTCTGTTAAATACATTTCCTTTGAGATAACATTGAGTGACGTTTGTATTTTGTTAAAAACATCGACATCGTACTCATTGTTTTATTATTTATACATATATTATTATTAGGAACACAAATACATAGTTATTATGAGTACTGTACTAAAAAAATAAAGCAATGAATTTTAAAATACAATACCTACACGGGATTCACGTTCTGGAACATTTTTTTAATAAATCGTATTTAAATTAAATACAGTACCTAAACGGGATTCACGTTCTAGAACATTTGTTTTAATAAATCATTTTTAAGGCAAATACAATACCTACACGGAATTCACGTTCTGGAACGTATCATCACTAAATCTTTTGTAAATATTTCTGTTGGGTATTTTACTATTTTCTCACATTACAAAATCCCGCATAAATGCAAGGACTATACCGGGTCATGCGGGCGAATTACAAAGGTATTATTTCTTATCGTTAACAAATCGACTTATTGATCGATAACTTGCCAATTATATTCTGATTTTGTGTTAATAATACACCACTATAATATATACTTATATATTCAGTTCTACTCACGTAAATACTATCGGAATTTGATCGATTAGTACCAAACCCATTCGGGGTTCAACACACATGATGTTTGATCAGTATTTTAATGAAAAAGCAATTTGAAATCGGTCACATCGCAATAATAATGACGTGAGTAGAGGAACCAGATAATTATATATAATAGTAATATAAAAGTAATCATTAATAACCAAAGATTAAACACAATAATATATCCTTATTACGCATTAATTAAATATAATAAAATAATCAAGAGGTCTGTCAATTTGTGGTTTACCTTTTGACGGAATGTGAACTTTGAGGAAAATAATTTTAAAATATATAAATTAAATTGTAGAATGCTACACGCCTGTGAGGTCAGATATTTGTTATATATAAATATTACTTTAAAGACCTCCTTGACTTTTTGACATTATATAGGTACTTAACTGCTAAAAAGAAACTGATATCTATATATCACTTTCTGGTATCCAAATGCAACCCTGACTCTACAGAACTGATTACTGACACAGACTAAAAGTGGAAAAACTATAAATAAATAAATGAACTTAATATTACAAAACGGAATAGTTTGTTTTTATAAACTAATCTTCAAAATGGAATTTTCTGATTATGACTCCTAGGTTATATATATGTAGTAGGATTAAATGCAGGTGAAACATAGTCAAATTATAAAATAAATGTTAAGAATACTCTAAGATTACTGCCAGAAATAACACGTTGATAACTAGATTACTTCTCAATATTTTTAAGTTACAGATTATCCAATAGATTATAATTAGCCATTACAAATGTAATTAAATCTTACCAGTTGTTTACAGTACGTAATTAGTTGTTTACATTACGTAATTAGTTGTTTACCTGTCTGTACCAGATGTTTCACTTCGTTGGTCCGTGAGAAGATGCGTCGGAGCTGCTTTAATGCTTCTTAGAAATGAGACGGTTTGATGATACTAATTATAAATATACAAAATATTTTCTATAAATAAATCAAAATCGAAATAAACTTGTTATCTAGGTAAATGTTCAAATTGTTAAACTCTAATTTAACAGCTTTTATAGATAAATTGTTTTTTTATGAAAAAAGAGGTTTCGTTAGTATAAGAGGTTAAAAATATTAAAGATATATCTGTTAGAATAAAAATGTATATTAAACATAATATAAAATAATATTTTAAGTTAGCCCTGAACTTTGACTTGTTTAAGAAAAGTTTTAAAATACAAATTTAAACAAATATTTGTATATCTTTAATATTTAAAAAAAAATTGAACTCTTGATAAGAATTAAGAGTTCAATTTCAAGGTCAATAACTTTTTAAATAATTCTTTAATAAAATCATTTTTTTGTATTTCATTTAAGTGTCTTTTAATATTTCACGGGACAAGAATGGGATTAGTGTATAAGTTTGTGTCTATTTTTATATTGTCATCTAATCGCACACTATAAAGCGATTTATCGCTGCACATATATTTTACGAGTTATATTAAAAAAATGACAGCGCTGTATCTGCTGTAAAGTTTGTTGAAGAGAATGGCGAGGACACACGTGTGGTACACGTGCGAACAAGGTGGTATTGTCTTTGCCTTTAAAGGTTACACAACGTATAAATTACAGTTTTCTCGTCAATTAATTTTAAACCTTATTCAGAATAAAAACAGTTTACATTTGTATAGACGGGATGAGATAAAGTAATTATGCCGGTAGCCTCGCTGAGTTGGTGGGCTTTGTTTCATAATTTACGATTACAATAAATGCATCACAATGTAGTAATATTCAATAAGCCCATACAATCTGATATTGGAAATATAATATTTCTTTTAACAACGCTCTGATCGCTTAGAAAGCGTTAACATTTTCAGTTAAAAAAATGTTTACGTTTATGCTAATTTTATTTCAAAGTTTTTTTGTCAGAAGTAAAAACAATTTTGTCAGAACTTATATTATAAACTAAAATATTGGATTTTATTATTATTCCTAAAAAAATATATTTATATACAATATAATTTCTAATGATGCCTCTATCTCTAATACAATGTCCACGATGCATTGACATATAATTCACTCATCGTGTAAGTATTTGTGGTTTTACTTGTTATTGTGTCTATTGTTATGTGTTATTTTCAAATTATATCTTTATTCTAAAGGGCAGCTTGTATCTATATACAGCTATCTGTAGCGGATTGTGTTTAGGATTTATTTATTAGAAATGTGTGTAGTTAGTTATCTTGTTGTTAATTCTGTAATGTTTCCCGAGTCACAAAGTATCTTATCGATATAAATATATCGAATAATATAACGAATTCACAACGCAAAGAACAAAAGCTTTAAAACATTGTAACTTTTATATGCCGTGTAGCGCCATCTAGCGACAAGAAGCGGTACTAAATTTGAAGAAATGGCAAGTCCAAAGATTAGTGGTACTTGTGATTTTGGTGGACATGAAAACTGATTTTTACATATTATTCATATTATAATGATAAATAAAATATTAAATTGATTTTTCATTTTTTTTAAAGAAAATTTTTCAAATTTCAAGCTTAATAAAATAAGGCTTATTATTCTGTAATTTATTTAAAAGTTATAGATACCATAAGAATAGGATTAAATAAACAACACCAGCTTTCAAATAATATTTTTTTTTATTTCTCAGATATTTCTACTTTAATGTAAGATAGAGACAGGTAGATAAATCGGAAGGTGGAGTTTCGGGTGTTTGTAAACAGGTGAGAGTTTTTAAGAAGTGAATCCGCAGCAGTGATCCGCTTAGGAGCGGCGAGCGGTGATAGTGAGGGACGAAGACACGGGTGACGCTGGCCGGCCTCGGCTTCACTAATTAAGTATAGGTGGGGGCGTGGGGCGCCGGGCCCCGTGCAGGGCGAGGGACGCGAAGGGCGCGCGCCAGGGCGGGGCGAGAGGCGGGCCGGCTTCATTCCGCCGCGCTCCGCGCTGCCACGAACACGTACCCAGCGCGGGCCATGGTCGCGAGAACCGATGAAATGTTCGGCTGCTACGGTGACAGCTACTCGTACCGCCTGTGGAGCCTGGCCAACGTGTGGGGTGCCTGTCGATGTGAGTAGCGTCGCCTGGGACTCGTCCGATACCGCGTATAAGATAGATTCGAAGCCGGCTCGGTGGCCGCAGTGAGTGTAGTCGCGGTCAGTGAGGTGAACGAGGTGTCGCTAGATGAAAGTGCAGAGCTCGCTTATGGGAGTTGGCGGTTTGTACGAATGCTTGGCGGCCGGTTGGCTCGCCGACATGAGGAGTAAGCAGGTTCCCACGTCCACCACCTCGGCCAGGCGGCTCGCTGCCTTGAGTAAGCTTCTTTTCCTTTTAAGTTTATTTGCGCTTTTATTTTATGTATTTATGTTTTATCTTTCTTCCTAGTCTCTATTTTATTTCATCCCAAAACTTTTCCTTTCACATAATTTTTAAAGAAATTATAATTTTTTAAATATATATTTGAGTGAACTTTTGAAAAAGTGCGTAACATTAAAAAGTTGCAAAGAATAAAAGTTTTCCCGACAGTAAAGTGGATTAGTTAAAATGAAACAGGTGAAAATGATATCACCTCAGCCGCATTAAAAATAAAACTCGAACACGTCTTCATTAGAAATAACCTTCGTGTTCGTAATCTCCCCTCGGGTCCCCCGGGATATAATTCATCCACTTGAGAATCGGGAACAGGTATACACAGACTTAAAAGAAAGTTTGGTTTGTGAAGGGGAACCCCGCTCTCTTTCAACGTCTTAAATCGTAAATAATTATGTTGTTTTAATTCATTTGCTTTTTATCTTTTTCTTTATTCTTCTTTTAACGCCGCCTGTCTGGAGTGGATGTAATCTCAGGGACGTGCAATGCACTAACCCTCCCGTGGGTGAAGTGTGACTTCGAGAGATCATTCATAGTTCAGACAATTAATCCAAAGTTAGTGTTTAATCTCTTCCTGATCAACTCTACATTCTCAAGCTGTGTGACGCTCGTCATTTCGATATTATTTGCTCAATGAATTCCAATTATAGCGCAGAGCAGATAACATCGTGCACTGCGTAGTTTATCGTGTAACATGTTTCGTAAATGAGCGAGGTGTGCGGCTTATTAGGTACTTTCATAACGAGTACGCTTTCAGTCTATCTACTAGATATTACGAAAACTAAATCCAATTTAATATGAAACTTAATAATTGCAATTTTCTATTATATCCTATAAATCAGATATACGAAAATATATTAGTGTGATATATTTTTAGATCATTGATATAGAATCTTGATTTGTGTTAAATATTTAGCAAATATTTTTCCTACTATAATTATAATCTAATGTCAACTATGGAATTCTAACCCATCAAAAGCACGCAAACATTACCAAAAAGCGATACCCTTATCACTTGTTTGTTGCACACAACATTAACGACTTCATTAATATCACTCCCAGATTCCATAATCACATGATAAATAGTAATTTAAAATATCTCAATTATATCCAGGATCCAAGGTGAGTCATGTATTTCAGGAATTCTTAATTTGTACCAAAGTGATTAATTTTTAACCATTTAAGATAAAATCATAGATAAATGCAAAAAAAATAAAGATTTAAACCATATTTTTAAGAGAGATTAACTTAGGTTTTAAAAAATATTATTAATATATCATTGTGTTCACATGTGTATTTAATATAAATAATTGAATATTTAAACTAAATTATTTAAATTTTAAATATATTCTTCATTTAATTACGTAAATTTCTAATATTTATATTTGAAACTGTAATTTCTTTATTTTATTTTAGCATTTAGTTTCTCCAGACCATTTTAAGATTAAATTATATTGAATATATCAAATATTTAAAATAAATGTAGTCATTTTATAATTTCAGATAAAACTTTCAGTTATCTCAGGAATATCTCTTGATGAAAAGTAGAAAATAAAATAAGTTTAAAAATTAACCATTTTGGATCTAAAAAAAAACTCATATTCCGTCCTAAATACCTCGATCCTCTGTTAACTCAGAATAATACAAAAAAGAAAAAAAAATTAAAAAACTATATAACCTCTAAATATACTACTTAAAATGAAAACAATTTAAGTCACGTCTTTGTTACATTTATTTCGACTTTAACAGATTTTAAAAATAAGATCAAAGTCAAATATGACTCTTCATTTAAATAAATATAAAATTATATGATACAAAATCTATTTATTTTATAAACAGTACTGGACTATAAGTATAAGTTTTTATAAAATATATTCAACTCTATAATGAGACGTATTCTATATTTAAGTAAATTGGTTACAAATATTATTGTTAGTAACCTGAATCACATAAAATGACTGAGAATGACTGCAAATAATTTATCGTACGAGACAATGAATCACAATTGTAATTTCATAGCAAATACAAATTTGAACCGTCGGTACAAGATAAAATAACTAATGGCGTACAACGAGTATACTAACAAAATCACTCAGCTTTATAGCAATATGGTGTCTAGCCAGGCGGAGTTTTTTTTCTTCGACGACCATTCTCCCCCCACAGACCCAGACCGCACAGGTGTAGCCAATCACCAGCCGCGCTTGTATTCCACAATCAACAATCATTGTTACCACATGTGTGAGTGCGATAATTATTTATTGTAACGCAATAGGAAGCGAGGTGTATGTGTGTGTGTGTTTATCAACGGACGCAGTGCCCGTGCGCAGATTAGGTACGATAGTCGTGCTGTGTGTAGGTGTATTCATCCGCTCCACCTAATAAACTTTAGGTAACATATACGAGATAACATGCAATCATACTTTTATTACTTTTATATTAAATAGATTGTGAAATGTGGAAATTTTTTTTAAGTTCAAATTTTTTGAACATTGTGAAAGTTTGTCAAAATCAATTGGATGGTTGATTCGTAGTCACTTTATATTCTCTTGGTACGTATATATTATTGGGTTAAATATTTATATTACAAAAAAAGTATACATTATCATTAAATGATATATTTTATGAAAAAGTAACATTAACAGATAAATTGCTTTTTGTATATCAAGTAAAAATAAGTATTATTACAGCAAAAAATCCAGAAATCTTTTTATTAGTATAAAGACAATTCGCACGGCGGAATTCAATACCATACGACATTTTGGTAATATTCAATAAATAACAAATATTATAAAACAACACATTAAAAAGTATTCGATATTATTAGGTATTCGAAATAATTAATTCTTTATCTTAATAAAGAATAAATTATTGTTTTAAGATCTTGTTTTCTTTTTTACATACATTGAACATAGAATTTTTAATATTTTTCAGACGTATTTTGATATAGATCCAATATCCTAGTTTAATAACAATGTAAAGCACTGCCAGTTTTAGTTTATTCTTTGTTCAACTAAAAGATAATATAATATTTTTAAAATCATTGGGAATAATTTCAGGATATTAATATTAAGATACTATCAGTTCAAAATTCAAAATTCAAATTCAAAATATCTTTATTCAAATAGGCATTTACACGCACTTTTGAATCGTCAATTATTACATTATAAAAATGTCAGTATAGTGTTTAATTAATTTTATTTGCAAAGACAGGGATATATAATTTTGTACAGATTTTTTTTTTATTTCTGTAATAAATAACAAGGAATTTTGGTTTTTAAATAAATAAAAAAAATATTTATGCTGATTTTTATTTTAATTAGTATTATGCTTAAGCAATTGTTAAGAAAACTATAGGACTTCGTTTTTTGAAGTTAAAAAATTACATAATTATAATTTCATTTAGTCGTATGAGGTTTAAAAACAGTTTGGAAAATCTACAATTTCAAGTTTTTTATACGGATACTTTTATTATTTCGTAGTTTAATTAAATAACTTAACACATGATTGGTGCTAAATTAGCTCAAGATCATTGTTATTATTCACATAATTTTCAACTTTTGGCATTTGAAATGCCGCCGTGCCAAATTTTCCTCATAGAACTTGCAACGATGATACTCCTAGCGCCATCTGTTACTGAGTAGTAGAGATTATATCTAAATATTAAATAACCATGAAGTTACGTCGCCGATATTTTTAACTTATATAGAAATATATATTTCACAAATTATTTATATGAAATCGAATATTATATTCAATATTTTTTTTTATTTAAGCAACTACTTTACAGGTAAATATCTAATTCCTAAACTAACTTACCATCGAGATAGACTCGTTTGTTACCGCGTTCATGCCCGTATGTACGGTTTATGACGTCGTATTTTGTAAAATTCAATACAGGAGCGCTGAAAGCGCATAACGGAGGTTATAACTATCTAAATACGTAGGTGCTCTATTGTGGATTTCGATAGTAATTAAGGATAAAGGTACCACATATAAGGTACATATAAATGTGCATCAACAATACAAAAGAAGCAGTATTTTATAAGTTCATCATTGGAGTTAGCTCCACGTGGTCGGGGCGTCGAGTGGCGTCGGTAAACCTTTGCGTGGCTCCAACGCTCACGCGGACGCACTAATTAATACGTCGCAGCGTTGTTTTGCTCTTTATTATATTTTGATTTACGACGCACGACGCGCCCGACGCCGGACGCCACTTTTAAAAACGATATTACGCGGCAAAACGTGTATTACTGAAATAACCGACTCCAAATTGAATTGTTACCGTGTTTGTGTTTATAAGCGAGGTGATTTACATTAATATGGTTAATTGTTTATGGCATGTGTTATACAAGGGCTTTATTTTTATACGTTGCACGGACGATTATTGGACTACAATTAAGGGTTTAATTTTGATATATGAAAGACCTTCAAACAAAATCTTATGCTGTTGTAAGGTACATACATTTTTAATCTAGAATGTAAAACTATTTGGAGAAGCGGAAATAATGGTTGTTTTGAATTAACGGGTAACCTGTTCCGTCTTGTAAAGATATTTAAACTATGAGTATTTTGACCTTGTCTTATCAAAGAAATAAGGTCTAATAAGACATCGTATGTAATATTATCGAAGTAAAACTGAAAGTTTAAAAGTTACAACTGGTAAAGTTTGAAGCAGGTTAGAAATGAATAATAATTGTTAACAAAAGCTTGTATTTACAGTCCGGCCACTGGCCGGAGGAGGCCCTGAAAGCAAAGCCTGCGAGGAAGAGGAGGACCGTGGCAGCTCACCGTTGGGCCCCGGAGGCCCATTTCCGTGCAGCCACTGCCGCGGCGCGTACCCCACGCGCGAGCAACTCGAGCGCCACGAGACGCTACACGCGCCGAGCACACAGGTGGATAACATCAAATATGTCAGTGCCCATTGTAACATTCAAACGCTATATCCGTCTAAGTAGATTGTAATGGATAGGGCATATATACCTAATTAATGTGTATGAGCACATTTAGGTTTCGATTAGACCAACGCTCACATCCTAATCGCCATTTTGATGATATTATTTAATATGTATTTTTTTATTAACTAGTATTGTTTTTTTTGTCAACAGACATGCAAAATTTGCCACAAGAGTTTCTTGAACGTGTACAGACTGCAACGACATATGATCAGTCACGACGACAGTGCACAATTACGAAAATATAAGTGTAATGACTGCGATAAAGCATTTAAGTTTAAGCATCATCTTAAGGAACACCTCCGAATTCACAGTGGTGAAAAACCTTTTGAATGCCTAAACTGTGGAAAAAAATTTTCACATTCTGGTTCATATTCCTCTCATACTACTTCCAAGAAATGTCTTGTAATGAATCTTAAAATGGGAAGAATAAAGCCAAATAACCCAGCGCTAAACCCAGATAGAAGTCCATCGCGGAAACGAGCAAATGCCATAGCAGCTTCTCAACTTAATAACAATGTTGCACCAAATAGCAACTCGTTTTTACCAATATTGCCTAAGTACAACGAGGCTGCTGCGTTTTTCGCATCAATGTCATCTCAAGAAAATAACTTTCTCCGGCCAAGTTTGGGTCAACCTGGCATAAATCCATTTTACATGCCTCCAGGTATGCCGATGAGTCCTGCTACAGGTATAGCACCGTATACTTTCCCTACTTCATTAAGCCAACTCTTTGAGCAATTGGCTTCTCAACATTATCCACAAAGAAAAATAGAGATTCCTAGCCCTAAGCTGGTCAATCCACCTGCAAACCCTGAAGACTTAATAGAGGAAGTAATTGAAGAGGAAGATAAAAGATCCGAAGGCAGTGCAGAGTTAGTGATGGATATAGACGATGACGACAATATATCTGTAAAAAAGGAACAAGAAGATCGCGACATCGAACCAAGATCTCTATCCCACAGTTACGAATCCGTCCCGGTTAGTAATAACAATCTTGATCCAGATAATAATAAATCGGGCTTTAATACAGTTTTGGATTCCGTTAATGCATCCGTTACAAAATATTTTTTTAAGACGAACGATGATCAAACATCTCCAGTATCTAAATGTGAATATCCTAATGAGGACACACCATTAACGCAAATAGCTGTTAAAGAGGAGCCTGATGATAACCACCGATGCTTAAAGTGTAATTTAGTTTTTAATGATAAAAATGAACTCTTGGAACATGACAAAGCAAGGTGTGGAAATATGTTTAGAAAACATGAAGGTCTAGCTGCACAAATGGCTGAAACAGTAGCACTTAATAGATTGGAAGCTGAAATGAGGGCATCCATACAAAGTGGGATAAGTGCCAGTGAAGATGAAGACTTTGGCAGAGATGATCGAGAAGATAAAGCTTCTATACATGAAAATGACAGAAAAATCAGAGTTCGTACAGCTTTGAGCGAAGAACAACAATCAGTGCTAAAAAAGCATTATGCGGTCAATCCCCGACCAAATCGTGAAGAATTCAAAAAAATTGCTCATCAAATTGGCTTAGATAATAGAGTAGTACAAGTTTGGTTCCAAAATAATAGGGCACGAGTAAGAAGAATGACTCAGGCAGTAGCAATTTCTGACCAGCCCCTTGACTTGTCAACAAAAAAATCTAATGCTTCTGAAACTTCAAGTCCATCGCCCTCACCAACATATAGCATTTCAGTCACACATTCCGATTCTGAAGAAGCAGTTAATTTAAGCCAAAAGTCATCACGTAGCACAACCCCACATCGTGCTAATTACCTGAATACTTATCCACATTCCAATTGCTCGTCATCGTCATTTACGGACTTTCGATTGTCGCCCTCACCGGGTGAAACAATGAATGGTTATAAACGAATGATTCATCCAAAATTACCTATTAATCCTGTAATGCCCATGGATAAACTTCTTCAATATAATGACCTGACTAACGGACGATCACCTATTCTTAATATGCACATGCCCGAGAATAGACAAGAATCCAGTCCGTCTTACGACCGCCCAACTTGGAACGAGGATCTCCAGACTCAAATTGAGTTAGAAGACGAAACCACTGTACTTAAAAAGAGCAAGATAAAGGCTGGAAATGACCTTAAAGAGGGAGAGGGACAATTTGTTTGCGATCAATGTGATAAAACGTTTGTCAAACAAAGCTCTTTAGCAAGACACAAATATGAGCACTCAGGTTAGTGTAATTATTATACTACAAGTAAATTAATACAATCTCTTTTGAAATAGTTTTATAAAGTGACGAGTAGAAAATAGTAAAAATAGTGCTGACTATCTTTCTAGGTCAACGTCCCTACAAGTGCTTGGAATGCCCGAAGGCCTTCAAGCATAAGCATCACCTGACTGAACACAAGAGGCTGCACACTGGCGAGAAACCGTTCCAGTGCTGCAAGTGTCTCAAGAAGTTCTCTCACTCCGGTTCCTACAGCCAGCACATGAACCACAGGTTCGCCATCTGCAAACCTTATAGAGACTAACTCGCTATTTAGCATTTACGAGAACTGAGTGAATGAAGCCATGATTATGTTATATATTTAAAGTGACGTGTTTTATTGCGTGAGGCTGTTACTTAGTAATAGTCTTAAATATACATAGTTTAAACAATATTTTCCATATTTAAAAACACTTATCTGTCTTTAGAGCATACGATATATGCCAATTTCAATTTGATTTGATATTTATTTGAGATCAAAACATTACAAACAACGAATCGTAGAAGACATCGAAATATCATAGTTATACAAATAATACTCATATTAATTTTCACTTAAAACCTATTCTCGCTCGGTATTTTCTTTTGGAAATATTGTTATTTAAACTTTGCTCAACGTCATTTATATACAATATTGACATAACAACACCCTATTTATATTGTAATTAGTGCCAAATGTACCAAAGAAACCTTTGTGCCATTTCATATGCCAAAAATTTATGAATTGTTATATGTAAGCTAATTAATTATAGTTTTATGTAGACACGCCAGTACCTAGTGTAATACTCATTGATATATTTTATTCTATTATTTTTATACTTATCTGTGAAAATATATATTGTATTGTTTAGAGTGATCTTACTACTGTGGTAGTTTAGGTATATTTTGAATTGAAGGAAATTGTATTAAGACGTAGGCTACAGACCCCTGAGTCTATCTTGACAATATATTATGTAGTTTTAAATAGCTACTAAATTTCTTTAAACAAAATACCTACAAAAGTACACGTCTAGCTTAAAGTATAGACATCTAATTTCATGCTGCGCTCGCTGACATTATTTTGACACTCCTCAACTTTCTAATTAGTGTCAGTAGGTTTCTAAAAATTAAAATCCATTATTTCATCATGTATATTAACTACAATCTTTAATCTCCTTGTATTTTAGAGTAAGTATTTAGATAGTTCTATATTAAGATAAAAGCATTCCATAACTCTCCTGTGGGATCTCTGTGTTTAAAACTCTTTCGATTAATCCAAAGATAGGTATCTAATACATAATGTAAATAATATTTGTTGTAAATATAGTGAGATTTTATGTGTAAATACGATTGCTTAAAATGTATTGGAGTAGATTAATTATAAGGGACCGGAAAGCCTGGTGTGACTACTTTAAACAATGAATAAGAGACAATAATGAAATATTGACTTCTGTATATTAAAATATACCTATATTTATATTATTTCAAATGATTCCAGTAATACAAAAACGTAAAATTATAGTACATAAAAGTTTTCACGAATTATTATAGACATTTCTGTCACAGGCAATACAGATTTGATATTTAGAACTGTTCCCAAATTTAAATTATGTGCCATGGTTCTAGCAATATTCAATAAACCGGAAAAGTTTTCTGTATACCAAAACGACAGTATATTAGAACAGAGTTCCTATACATAATATTTGTAAAAGATACCTAATGTTTTATCTTTAAGTAGATAATATTAATTTTTAAAGGTTTCTAATCAACGAATTACATAAATTATGGCTATCAAACATTATTGTTTGAGCCGAGTAATGTCCGGACGACAGTATTCGAATGTAGTTATAAAATACCATAAATTATTTATATAATAATTCATTACTTGTTGGCTTTAGGAGATAAGGGTTAAACTCGTAACAATTTAATAAAAAGCACTCAGTTGACTGTCACAAATTGCTTTTCAAAACGACACAACCACAGATTAAATTCTAATTTATTTATTTCTCAAATATGTTACATTAAGGACTTTATATTGCCTGTGGAAATTATTCAAAAGTCAAACCAGTATTTCAATGTTACTCATTGTTCGCGAAAAGAAAAATGTATTAAGCTAATTAAATATTATATAAAATATTAGTAATGTAATCGGATTTAGGAATCCTGTTTGAAATGTTTCATATTTTATTAATTATAATTATAATCTAAGTTATTTCCAAATTATCACCGGTGGGCTAGATAAACCAAAGATTAATTAATGATAATGTATGATGTGGAAAATGTAATATATAAAGTCCCATCTCCCTAGTTTAGTTTGTGCCAATATTTTTAAAGCTTGTAAAATGTAAATGTTATATTTAAGAAAAGGCATATGTACTATGGCATATTTAGTTATGTTCTTGTGCAATATAATATTGCAAAGAAGTATTTTCCTTTTTTAATTCTAGTGATACGTTAGGCCAAAGTGAATTCCTATTGCCATGTTTGTTGTGTGCTGCTGTGAGGCGGCTCACTTGTTATATTAAGATACCTAGATTGTTAAACTTAACCATAGATTAAACTGTGTTAAAATATTGCCTATAAAAATTATAGTAATTCATTTTACTTGATATTATAATGTATATTGAATTTATGAATATTAAAAATATATATATATATTGACATTTCAATGCAATAAAATTTATTATTTCTCTGTCAGTCCATATATAGATAACATTATCATGTATTTAACTTTAAGAGAAAATTAAAATAGTTCACAAAATAATTATTCAGATTAAGATCACAAGTGCATCATATTGTGATACATATAGGTGCTCCTGATTTAACGAATATTTTTTTAAAATGCTACGATGCTAATTTAAAGAGAGGTTCTGCTGAAGTCATCATTTATTTACAGTTGTTTTTTATTATTTAATTATTTATACAACATTTACCTACAAAAAATATGTCTGAGTTAGTTTGTGTACCGGACATTAAAGCGTCAGTGTGATGTAAACACGATAATATGCAAAACTCCTGTTCCTTCAGACCGGACCACAGAGAACTAAAACACTATAAAGAAGAACGTATTGTTTTTTAAGTACATAATCTATGTTTCAGACGGACAGAAACAGTTCGTCCTGCTTAATATTTTTCTAGTCATGGATGTTTTAATCTTAAATAGCTGTTTAATAAATAAAAATATATTCTATGAGGAAGCTTTCTACGATAGCCACAAGACATCTACGTGTGCCACAGAAACAATAGTACAACGACATACATAATAATAAGTTTGTCTATAGCAGGTATGGCCAACGCAATCGGACTCGAGATCAACTGTCTGCCTTTCTAATTCCTTGCTATCTACTGACTAGGAATTTTTAACTATACTCCAATAATTTTCGTAATATTTAGGATGGGGATATCCCCGGTAAGTACTGATAATTTTTTCCTTACCCGCGATCGACTGACCTAGGTGCCGCGATCGCCACCCTGGTCTATAGTTTGTGCGCCATAGAACGGTGCGGGTGACAGTTTCAAAATCGAATCGTTTAACTCTTAAAAGCTGTTGCGAGTTACAAAATATGACTTAGTATTTCATCTCTATCACAATCGTAATATATTAAATCTAAATTGTAATTATGGTACATTAAAGTATACCCTACCAGAATGTTCTCGTCTATTAATAAAAAATAATGGAAAAAAATTAAGCCAAGTGTCATGCGTATAACATAAAGGCCTAGACGTATTAGTGATGAGACGTACTGCTACGATGGATAGTCGATATTTTTTTATAATAGAAAACGTAAATTGTGCTTATATAATTCAAGTTTTATTGTTTAAGAGTCATAATTATATGAAAATACAGTACATATATAGGGTAGGATCGCCTAAAAGGTCGCTTAGTAAAAATAAATTTAATTCATCTAAATCCATATCAGAAGTCAGCACTAGTATTCGTACTGACAGTATCGCACGGGTAAACAAAATGGCCGCCGCGCTTATGCGTCATGTTTTCACGATGTTTCACCAAAATGTTTTCACGAAAAAAAATCAATATTTTGATAATTTTTTATAAGTAACGACAAGACATTGTTACACTGCATAACTGAATAAAACATCATTTTCATAACAATATTGAACAGAACTAGATTTATGCTGCGATTATCGTAAGTGAAAAAATGAAATGCATAACGTCCATCCCTAGTCATGTGGTACTGACAGATGTCACCCGCACCATGCTACAGCACACAAACTTTAAGCTATTGCTGAATTATCTAACAATATAAAATACTTAAAGTCACTGGCAAAAGCCGTTACCTAATTAATTCATAATAACATATGATAACTTGATATGTGTTAATAAAATACAATACATATCATCAGAAAATGTCATGTTGAAATAGTAACTTTTCCCCACAAAGATAAAAATGTATCAAAACTCCAGTCACCAATTTCAGTTCATAAAAATTCCACAAAATCGGTGAAAATTAAGTAGGGTATTTAAATGAAAGGTAGGCAAATAAGGATCAAGTAAGAATGTCCTTTAATTATTCGATAAAACAAAAACAACAATTATCGTGTGTAAGCGATGAACGTAACCGAACAAAACCGAATTGGATGACCAAAAGTGACGTTTATATTCCACTAGCGTTGAGATTGTGCACCCTACCTCATGATTTATCGTCAGTGTTATTAAAATTCTATTTAAATGTTACCTAATTTAAACTTTTTTGCGTGAAACACTTTCGTGCACAATGTCACTCATAAAAAAACTCATGTTCCGATATGACTAAACTATCAGTTGTGCAGAAAGAACGACAGTCAGGTACTACACAAATATAAGCAATTACGTAATCTCTGCACCAGTATTTGTTTTGACGCCATACTTCGCTAAAAACATTTTTCAATTAATAATTCAACTCCTTCTATGTGGAGATTCTTCAAATAACTGGGCCCGGGGAAGATAACCGACTTATTTTATCGGATGACTGATATAAGTTACCTTTATTAAATATTTTTCAATACCTTCTGTTATTTTCTCCACTTCGCATTCGCAAATATAATTTGGTTTCCAACGTATCTACAAATTATATTTATTTATTCTATTAATTTTTTATTTTATTCAGTAAGTGAAATGTTAAAAAGTGCATCTTATCCTTTACAACAGAGGGCATATACAATTATGAAATCCGTGACTTGCTTTAACTATTTTTGGACTATGCATTGGCAGTTGTCACTGACAATTTTTGTTTCATTCTAGCTTTCAACACCTTTCTTACAGATTGGAAAAGATGCCCTTGTGTTGATATTTTGCCTTTACCAATGCCCGAATATAACAATTTGTCTTCTCCATTCAACTTTCGTACTATATAGATATAAATGTTCTATGTAAAACCCTCGAATGTGTAATTTTGCTGCAGCTTGTAAGATTTATAAACTCGAATAATTTATGAATCTACACAGACTTTCTCGGTTATTTGCTCTAAACTATATATTCTCCATACACGTCGTTTACACAGATACTTGGCTGTTATATATACATCCATACCTTCGTGAAGCAGAAATAGAAGCTGTAATTGAGTATCTTAAGAAAAATAAGAGAATGGATTTTGCATTTGACATTTGACTTTTTCGTAAATCGTAACAAGTTCTTAGCTTTGATTATTGAAAGCAGTTGGCTTCACCACAAGAGTGATGTTAAAAATATATTGTATGTAACAGTAAATACCTAGACTTATTGACTGCAACCTGTTTTCTTTTGCACCAAAGTAAGTAAACTCCTTTACTACTTACTCCTTAAGGCGGTTTTAAACTTTTTCCCCTATATAATAAAAATCCCTTACTAACTCCCTTTTCCCAACTACACTGATACATGCAATTTAAATACTAACTACTTGACACATTAAACCTATATACGTATTTTTAGCAGGAATTAATTACTGTATAAAACAATTTCTTTACTCATTTGCTATACTTTTGTTCCTTCTTAAAGAGGAAACGCAAAAGGATTTCATCTAACAAACTCTGCACAAATTAATACGTGCATGGTTAAATTGTTTCACATAACATTAGTTCTCATAGTGAAAAGACTTTCGCCTGTTCTTTGAAAAAAATGATAATTGTCAACGTCAAGTTAAAGTGAGAAAGCTGTTAAGCGTAAGTGACGTTTCAATTATTGACAGTTACAACTTGCGACGAACTTTCTAAACAATATCTGTAATAAATTATTAAACGTTAGATGTAGTAATAGACCAAAGGCATATATTTCTGTATTTATTATAGGCTAAGTCTAGAATGGGTGGAAAAACTAAACAAAGCCAAAGAACTAAGAATAATGTTCGGGTAAGCACGGTACTCTCGCAAAACTGGGTATCTCTGATTTTTTTAGGTTATTGCATAAAAATTATGAAATATTACTAAATTGTCAAATAATAATATAATATTGGATAAATATCTTAAAATATAATATACTATAAACTAAATACGTCGTGCCATTTCAGCCTTCGAGCAGTGGTAGGAGTGCAGAATTACTGAGTAATAATCTCAAATTGGACTCATCATTTATAACGACCGGGTCTGGCAAAGTTCTTCCAGCACTTTTTCCTACTCTCACTGCTACACACATTGATCAGGGACTTAGTCCCGAATATAACGTATGTTTCAAAAAATTACACAAAAAAGATCCAATCACCAAAGTTAAGGTATTTTAAAATAGTTAATGTATTATTGTAGTTACAAAATGTTATAAACTAAATCAGTTACTCTTTAAAAAGCATATATTTTAGATATTATTTTACCTTGTTTTTGTATTAAGAATTCAATTTATTATACACTTTTATATAGCTTCTAGCTACAATAAAAGTTTATAGAATTGTTATTATATCTCCTTTTTTTTTTCTGGCTTTTTAGGCCCTTCAAGAACTTACAGAATTGATAAAGAATGGTGATGTAGAGGATGCAGTAGTGGCACTACCAAGCTGGGCCAACTGTTATCAAACGCTTACTGTGGATATTGATCGAAGAGTTAGAGAAGCTGTACAGGTATTACTTGGTTTATATAAAATAATTTGTTTATGCCAAGTATAATTATTTTTTAGTGTATATTTATTTTCTTCATGTTTTATTAATAATACACTATTTAACCCATAGGAACAAATTATTATAAAAAAAACTGCATGAATGTGCCTCTACTTGTAGATGAACATTTATTGTCTTTTAGTACTCATTACATGCTTTTCTAATAAATAAATCTATATTATAGTTCTGATTATTAGTATCTTATATGTGTGTAAGACGACTAGGTGTTTAACTAAGTTAGACATACATCATATTAGCATATTAGCATTACACTCAACAATATCATGCTACTATTGTAAGACCTAGCCTAGATAGTCAATAACAAATACTAGTGTTCCTAGTTTCCTAGTCTTTTTTTGTTTATCTTGCACCTTCAACATGCTCTAACATATCCTATAGGATTGAGTGTTTAACTATATCTATGTTGCAGGTGTGTCATGGCACGCTAGTAAGTGTTTGCGGGCGACGCGTGGCTCCACACCTGCGGCGTGTTCTGCCCGCTTGGCTGCTGGCCGCCGCCGATGACCACGGACCTGCACAAACTGCCGCACGGGCAAGCCTGCAGGTGTGTTGAATACCAGGCATTTACATTGACATATTGTTTTAGTGGTTGACAATATTAACTGCTGATTCAAATTGTTACAAATAACAATAATAATGGTTATTTTAAATGATTATTTGATTGATAAGGTTTTGTTTTGTTAATGTCCATAATTTGTGTTACAAGATTTGCCCAGAAGATAATGATAATTCCTTATGTAGAAATTATTTACTTTTATAAAATATATTCATCAACTGTTTATTAATTCATCTGAATGTGTATGTTGATAATATATCTTAAATTCTTGATTAAACATTCTTCATTTGATGAAAAGACTTGATTTTTTTTTTTTGTTATTTGCGATTATTACTTTAAATTATTAAATGCATTCTAATCATTTTTCTTCTCCACAGAATACTTTTCCTGATGGCAAATTAGCAGAGGCAATATCTTTTTGCAAGTCAGAGATTTTCTCACTGATCATAGATAATATTACCGGAAATGCAGAAACGATGCTCAGTAACAAGTAGGTAACAAATAATTCTGTCAAAAATGGGACATTTATATTGCAAATATAACTATTGACTCGTTCTAAATTTAAGATATTTGTAAGAGATTCCTCATGTTAATTAGTCTTTGCAAAGGGTTTTTTTTTAAATACATTTTTGTTATGGAAATGTGATTTTAATTGTAGTGGTTTTAAAGTAGGTTATCACTTTTTCCTCCATAGAAGACTTCTTGAGTCTCTCGTCTACTCTATACTGACGGTTATCACTACTTAATACAATCTATATATTAAGTTCTCATTTATTTAGCAACTTTAATAATATCACATAAATCACTAAATTGGCAACAACAAATAATATTATTAAGTTTAGACAGTGGAAGAGTTGCAATATTTAAAAAATATATAAACAGCGTCCCGTGGTAGGGTGGAGGATGCAGAGGAACGCGCGCTGCAGGCATCTCGCGTGGTGAGCGCGAGTCTGCAGGCGCTGCAGGAAGTGCTGCTGGCGCTGCCGCCCTCTCAGCACGACTGGGCCGCCGACGCGCTGGCCGCGCCGCTGCAGAATGACGCCTTCTGGCAGCTGGCACAACACCAAGCGTACCACGTGCGGTCAGACATGCTCTTTTTTAAAGAATTTGTAAGGAAACATGGGAGCTAAATTCCGAACGACGGGCAGGGATGGTGAGGATTAAGTTAATGGTTGTGGATAAAGTAAAAAAGGTGGGATGAAAGTCTGTTTATTACCGAAACATGTTACCAACAAGTTACAAGTCGAGTCTTTATCGGCCGCAGTTTCCAGGGGTGGAATTTCAAAGATTTATATGAATAAATTTATTAATGAGGAATAAATATAAATAATCGAGTTTACCAACAGAGTTATAAAATATTTCCATAGCCAACTAACTCAAAATAACTCAATTAGCATGTCCCGTCCCCGCAGGTCGTCGTGGTACTGGTGCGTGGCGCACGTGTGGCGGCTGGTGCGTGCGGACGCGGCGGCGTCCCGTCGCGTACTGCGCGCGCTGCTCGCACGACACGAGCACGGCGCGGCGCGGTGGGGCGCGCTGCTCCTCATCATGGAACACCACCAGGTGCCACCTCAGCTCTGATACACGCGATGCCACTACTAACATAACTGGATTTTATATTGACCTTTTTTTAGGATTGGCACACTTGGTTGGACAAGAGAGACCTTCTAGTAAAACGTCTTCTAGATGTTATGGAGACCGGTTCGTATGCATGTTTTTTATAATTAAGTATAAGATTGAAGACAAAGTAACATTTCAATTTATGAACTGCATCTAAGAGTGCATTGAAATTTGTCACCTTCATCGCAGAAGATTGTCTTTAGTAGTAAATATAGTTACGCTTAATACGATGAGTGATAAAGTTGTAAACCCAAATGTCTTCCTCTCTTTGTATGAATTTCCTTTACATAAACAGGTGGTAAATCGTTTGCCACAGTATCTAATAAAAATAATACAGTATCTATAGGCATAGTTTAGAGATAATTAGCTCTTAATCATTAAAAAATTCAATGCTAAACGTGATATTGCACCCCCCCCCCCCCTCCCCCCAGGCGGCGGCGGCGAGGCGCGCGCGCTGTGCTGTGCGGCGCGCGGCGTGCTGCGTGCGCTGCCGCCGGACAGACGCACGCAGCAGCTCTACAGAGACTACTACGACGCTATATTTACAGGGTCAGTTGTAAATGACATTACATGTCATTTACAATTTTTCTATGAATAATACATTGAGAGGAATATCCATTTTTACATTAAATATATTTCATTCTTACAAATACTGTTTTAAACGACTATGTTCAGCGTATAAATAAATATAAAAACATTATCAATATAAACGAGTTAACGATGCCTAGGGATATTTTATTTTTGACTTCACAACTTAAAAACTTTTTTTTTTTTTTTATTAATCTTCTCAAGCACAAAATATTTAACAAAATATTTTTAAATTTTTTGATGATTCATATTTAAAATATCCTTAGGCATCGTTGGTATATTGAACTCCAATTTAAAAGTGGCCCAAGTCCTATCATTCAAGATCTGGACATTTTTAACTTTCTATACTTAATGATATTGGTCACAATTTTTTTTTAATTCATAATCTTTAACATTGAACGATATAATAATTGTAAAGATGCCATAATATTTATACTACATTTCAGAAAAACTCAGTAATGTTAACATTTTTAAATATCAATACTAATATGATGTTTTTTCACCAATTGCAGTCTAAATAATAAAAGCTTGCTGAGTTCTAAAAGCGAACGGCAGATCTGGATATCTAATTTGGCTGAATGTCTACAATATTTATCGGAACAGAACGACGATTATGTAGTTGAAGTCTTCACAAGTGTACATAGAAATTGGCTGGAAAATATATTTGCTATACAGGATACCCAAATTAGGACCAATTTGATCAAACATTCGGCGACAAACATGGCATCATTAGTTAAAAATTGGCTTAAACAGTCTAAAGAAGAAGAAGACAAGAAATACGACCAAATTATAAGAAACTTCTGGCAAAACATCGGTTCCACTGTCGCAACACAAATAGACAAACTTTCTGTGGACCATAAAGATATAACGCAATTCATAGAAGGACATACTTTGACATTGAAGACGCTTAAAGCGGGATATTTGGAAGATACAAAATCTAAACGTAATATTAAATTTGCTGATGAGCAAGTCACAGAAGAACCAATTACAATTAAAATGGAGCTAGACATGCAACTATTAGAGCGTTTTAAACACAATTTAGACGACACTGTTGAAAAAACTTGTACAAATTACTTCGATTTTGCCTACAAGAAACAAGTTTCACAAGTTGTCTTTCCGTCATTGATAACTCTTATAAAAGAGTTTGAAAGTGAGAGTCTGTTTCTGTCGATGGCTAGACATTTTGAGTGTGAAACCATTTACTGTTTTTACGACAAAGTATTGAAAAATTGGCTGTCAGGAGACACAATGAGATGTAGGACACTCGTGGATATGTTATTTATACTAGTAAAATTTTTATCCGACACTGAATTGGATGCTATGTATAATTCCTTCCAACAGGTAATAATTATAATCTTATTATTTTTAAACTGTTATTTAAGCGGTTAGTATACTACTATTTTGCTAAGATTTTATTAAAATGGTAATAATATACTTATGTCAAAAATTTTTTAGCAAATCCACCCATAATAATCAAGAATGGGAAGTTTATGACAATATATATTTAGGGTCACAATCACAGAAAGTCCTTTCACAGCCACATGTCTTTAACCAAATATACTAATTATTTATAAGTTTACAAATCAAGTTTACAATTATTGATACAAGTCAGACCTTCAATTTCCAGTTCCCTCCTCAAGTGGTAGAGTGGTGTTTGTCGCCATCTCTTTTGCTCGCGGCCCGCGGATCATCTGCGGGAAAGAAATGGTTGCGCGGGGGCGTAGTGCAGGCGGCCGTGCTGGGTCTCAGCCGACGCGCAGAGGACCGCTCCGCCTGCGACCTGCTATTAAAGTGTCTTGAAGTAGACGCCGAAGGCGGTGAGTGAAACACTCGTATAGCGAAGGAAAACCCGTACATTAACCATAATTTAATTAATATTTTTTAAAAATTTTAGGTATATGACATAGACTTCAAAACTATTCGTCATAGACAGATTTCAAAAAACTTAATGTTGCACAAAAACTACTTTTTAAAGTTTAAATTGTATGATCGAAGTGGATTGGCCCGGCAAAATTTTTTTAAAAGAAATACTTCCCTTATTTTCAAGCAATAAAAAATATTATTATGACTCATTATATTATAACAAAACGAAGACAATTCCTTCCCTATATAATTCAAAACAAAACAATTTTTCATATTTGCAGACGTAATGGTAAGCGAGTCGACGGTTGTCAAAATGCTAGAAGTAATATCGGCCGGCCTGGACGACCAAAGTGGCCGGGCGGGAGAGGTCGCCGAGCTGGCAGCGCAATTGGTAGCCAAGTTAGCAGACACCAAAATGATAGATCACTGCGAGACAGTCATCCTAAAGATATTCGATCTCGCACTGAGGGACCCGGTAAGACTTAATTATACAATTCACATTCTTTCGACTCCAACCTGAGAAAATTAGTTATTTTCTAAAGTAAATAAATCACGTTACCTGTTCTGTATTTAAAATTATACATAAAAAGACATTTGATGACAAAAAAAATCTTCGTTTAAAAAAGAAATAAAATTAACTTTAATGTTATTTTATTTTTTATTATTAAATTTATATGAACTCTTTTTTTTAATTTTAAGACTGAGTAATCATAATTATAAATGTATTGACTTAATTGTATATAAATAAATATTATTGCGTGTCTCGTCAGGGCTGCCTGTCGGTGTGTGCGTGCGTGTCGCGCGTGTGTGCGTGCGCGGTGCGTGCGGCGGCGCTGCGGCGCGCGTCCTCGTGGGCGCGGCGCGAGTGAGTACTGACGCAGCGGACACACGGTACACTGGATTGTCAGGACATTTCATATTGTGTACCTGTTTGCTGATCACTTGTTTAATAATATTCTTATTCTTTTAGCCAAAATTAATGAACAATTTTTTAACCCATTTTTCATAGGATAATACAAAGATATAAGTCATTTGATACTTTCTAAAAACATTATTCACCCACTTAACTAAATAATTATATATATTTTCAGCTTAAAAGAGCTGGACGTGGCTCGTATGGAGCATGCGGCGTCTGTCTGTCAGTACATCCTTATACCGGACGAGGATGTTCCAGAAGACATGAACGAAATTGCGTCGTTAACTCAAAATTTGTTTGACGACAATTTTCGACCTCAAGTACCGTTAGAAGTTTACGCTCTAAGATGCGATTGTATCTTTGGTAATATCAATTGTCCTATGGAAAACGATAACGAATATATAAAAATGATTGTCGAAACTTCCGATGAGGAACATACTGAGTTATCTAAAAAGGACCTTATGGTGTTTGCGTATAAGAGTGTTTTTCGTTCATTTCTAATTAAAATCATTATTACTCGTAATGTCAGAGTGATGACTAACGCTTACTTTCAAGAACAGTACGGTCTCATTCTTCATGAATATGTAATTCTTAAAACATTATACGACAGATATGCCTTCGTAAGTAATACAAAATTGAAGGATTTGTTATTCATATCATATCATTTTGCATAGTTATTTAAATTTAATTATCTCTTACAGTGGGATCACTACAAAATTATTCACAAAACAAAAAACCTCTTGGAAGGTTTACTAGACGACATTTTTGAAAAGACACATTACGAAGATAAGACATCTCTTTTAGTATATCTCTCGGAGCAGGCAGCTACGAAAGGTTACTACTGGTCGTACGCGGCGCGACTTTTTGATGATAAATTCAAGGAACATATCAAACTACACCCCGATAATGCGTCTGATAAAGCGAATAATATTGAAGATTGGAAGAATGATATGTCAAAGAAAGTTTTGGAGACCACGTCAATCGATAGGCTACAGGAGATTATGACCGGTAACGGTTTCTTCCACAGTCTACAGGTGAGCCATTTTGTAATACTTGCTTATTTTGTTTTTTCAAAAGTGATGTCTTCATCTTCTCATGAAAAAAAGAAGAGAAGGGAAAATATACAGTATATATATTTTTTATTTAGTTTAATAAATTAACGATAAAAATATTACGATAAAATTATAAAAATGTCTTAATAATATGAATACTTAAGTTATTCTTTTTTATATAGTATTTCGACTTGCCAATAACTCGCTTTCTTTAGTGAGATGATTTAGTCTTTAAAGAATTTTTTGCAAGCATCTTGATTTCTTCATATTTTATATGTTTCATTGTCTTTAGTTCGCGGAATAGTTAAAAATACTAGAACTAAAATTGCCTTTAGGCTGAGTCGAACTCCTCCGACCGCACCAAGCACATACTGATGGTGCGCAGCCTGTTCGCGGCGCACGCGCACGAGCCCGCCGTGCTGCGCGCTGATTGGGGGCGGGCCTTCGGGGTTGTCGACCTCTACTACACGCACAACCACGTCATGCTGTACGAGAGGTGAGCCGCCGAGGTGGTCCCTTAGCGGTTGTTTGGCTTCGTTTAAGCTTTGACATTGGTCCCAGAGATTTGAGCACGGCTCCATGGAGTCAGATCGTCAGCAACGCTGCTATCGTCGACTTCCTCACCGAGTCGGTGGCTAACGGCTGGGAGATGTCCGCCGTCGAGTGGGACTTCACTAATATATCGCTGTGCTCGCTGGTGACGTCGCTGCGGCTCAGCGCCCACCACTGGGAGTGTACGAAGGTATTTGAAAATTTTTACTTGGCGTTTTTTCTACTTTAATAAAGCCATGGTTAGTCATGGTAATCATGACAAACGATATAAACCTTTCCTTAAAACAGTTCGTCGTTTTCATTAAAGCTCAAAAAGGATCTCTTAATAACAGTTTATTTAAAAAATTCGATTTTATATATTAAGCGATGAAAATACCTACCTAAAAGATTTTTTAATCTTTTAAAATTCTATAAATTTCGGTGCCGCTGCTTCTGTTAATCTTTGTTAATATTATCAAATAGGCCTAATGTGAAATAAAGAATAAATACTACAAAAATGTTAATTGTTCTTTTTCGCTATAAAATTTGTATAATTTTTATAATTTAATAAAATAAAGTTGGTTAAAAAATTATTAAACGTACTAGTTTAACAACTTTTCGCCGTTAGGGTCCGATTTTCTCCGAATCTACTCCATTATATATAATTGATAAAATTGTCCTAAGTAGTTTTTTTATATACTTATTTAATTTTTTTTTGTCATTTTAGCATTTCATTTTTTTTTATCTGTAATTGAAAGTACCGCACATATTGAATTTAATACTCTCTCCCACTCGAGGGCAACTGGCAGAGATCTCTAAAAGAGATAAGTCGATCCTTTGTACATTCTTGGTACATAAATAAATAAATATAAGGATAAGTACATTAAGAATGTATAAACTGTCGTGGTAGGTGTCGCTGGTGTGCGTGGCCGTGCTGCGTCTGCTGTCGGCGGTGCGTGTGTTCGTGCGCGCGCGCCGCGCCGCGCCGCCGCACGTGGCCGCGCTCGCCGCCGAGTGGAGCGACATCTTCGCGCCCGACGTCAACAGGAACCTGTGCGAGCTGCTCGTGGCGGTGCTGCGTGAGTGCGGGAAACCTTTCATGTACCGGTGACGAGCGTTTCCGCTTTATCAATTATTAACTATTTCTACAATATTTGCTTTTTATGGATGGTCCTGTATGCCGACTTTGTTATCGTCCTACATTTGTATTATTTAGGACCTTCGACTTCTTTAGGTATTACATTTTATAATCTATTTTGACCCCCAGGATCGAGTGACGAACGGATGACGTCGAGTCGAGTCGCTACCCTATCGAGTCTCATCGCGGCCACCCAACATATGAATTGGGATCTCATCAAACCGAAGACCTCGGAAACCGAGCTCAAAAACATTGCTAGCGTCGCTATTAGTGCGATGGACAGAATGACGCACCACGCTTACAAATATTTGGCGTTCTTCACTTTGGATTTGATATCGAAGCCTCTGGTGCTCGACGATGGTATGTTATAATTGTAACAACACCATGTGGAAATATTGCATATTATTTTTCTTTCAAATACGAAAAGATTTACTAGATTTGTACGAAAATCGAGTCCAATATATAATCTCCTTGAGATCGCATATAACCAAAGAAGTCCCTTTAAATTTTTTTTTTTGTTTTCCTTACTAGTTAAAAAGTATTTACAAACAACCACGTGTTCCCTTCCAGCCGAGAAACTAGCGGAGTGGAGCGCGCGAGAGGACGACAGCTCGCGCCCCGAGTTCTCCCTCGCGCTGTTTGACGAAGCGCTACTGCACCTGCAGGAGCTGGCCGACGCCGCACTCGCCGACGTGCCGTGAGACTTACTCCACAATTACGCGTGCAAACGACGACAATGTCGCGGTTTTAAAAATTTTTATAATCAAAATCGTGTGATGATCGCTTGATCGAATAGTCTAAATTTAGATTCGACTTTGACTCTTCTAAAACAGATCGAGTCTACTTGGGCGCGAATTCTAGCAACTTCTAAAAAGTGAAAGGAGTTTATTTTTCTATTACAATTTGTGTATGTATATGAATGCGTGTGTGTAGCGGCGTGTGCGGGTCTGCCGTGGTGTGGGTGTCGGCGGGTGCGCGCGTGTCGGTGTCGCTGCTGCTGCTGGCGGCGGCGCTGCTGCGGCACGCGGCGGCCGCGCGCACCGACCTCGCGCACATGTACGTCGAGCTGTTTAGGTACGACGGGGCAGTTTATTTGTATAGTCATTATTGCACATAATGTATTATTGCTTTAACTCTTTTGTCTTTAACGAAAGAATTTTTCAGGGATATTAATAACTTTTTTAAAAATCTCATCTCAACAACACTTTTAAAAACTCTTTGCCTCATCCCAGGGAAAACAAGTACGCGGAGTGGTGGATGCAGACAACCCTGCGTCTGTTGCCGCCCGACGTGGCCTCCTTCGCGCTAGAGGAGTGTGACGCGATGCCAGAACGCTGCCTCAAATACTTCGAAGAACTGCCTGACCTCAACGTATATGGTATGAGCAATTTTTGTTATTTGTCATAGTCCAAGGCAGCCGGAATTCTCGATTCATTTCACGAGCAAGCTAACTTAAATGAAATCGGGTTAGCCGAGGTTGAGGAAAGATGAATCGACAATTTCTATACAAAATCGGTCACAATAATCAGCACAGACCGTTTGATGAATTCCTCGTGCGCAGGCTGGTGCGACGGTGACACGGTGACGCGGCTGTCTTGCTGGGTGCTGTCGGGCGCGCTGGGCGGGGCGGGCGCGGGCGGCGCGCGCGGCTGGGCGCTGGCGGCGGAGCCCCGCACGGCGCGGGCCCTGCAGCGCCTCGTGCCCGCCGCCGTGGCGCCGCCCCTGGTGCGTCGCCAGCTGACGCCGCTGGCCGAGCGCGCCGCCGAGCTGGCTGACGCGCGCGTGTTTGTGCGCCGCGCTGCCGGCGAGGCGCGCTGCGTGCTGGAGCTGGACGAGCGGGAGCTGGAGCTGACGGTGCGGTTCGCACCCTCGCACCCGCTGGCTTTGCCGTACGTGTCGACGCCGCCCAACTCGCCCGCGCCCGACACGCATTGGATCGTGCTGTACCTAGCCTATCAGGTAATCCATTACGTCCGACCGCAAATGTGTCGTTGCCCCCGTCCGTTGTTTCTTCTGACTACAACTGATCGTCGCCAGAACGGCACGTTGCTGAACGCTCTCAAGATGTGGATCGCGGCGGTGACGGCGCGCGTAGAGGCTTCCCCGCAGTGCTACATCTGCTACTGCCGCATGCACCCCTCCAGCGGCCGCCTTCCCACTGTGCCCTGCCATCAGTGCCGAAACAAATTCCACTCCATCTGCCTCGTAAGCGCACATACACATGACACAAAAATAATCGCTCACAGAACACATCTTATACAAACAAGTAACAATCGAGCATGCCTTCAATGTCTGTGTTATTTATTAAATATCTTTAATAGCTTTGAATTTCACTAAAATGTACTATCTTTTTTCAGCGCAAATGGTTCAGTACGAGCAATAAATCCAACTGCCCACTCTGTCGTTCCAAATTTTGATATAGGCTCTTGACAGCCGAAATAGGGTTAGGTAAACTAGTTATGGCAAGTCCTACGAGTTTTATACATAAAAAAAAAAGGAATTCGTTCTCTAATTCAAATTACAATAAAAATAATTATTTTTAATATAAAATTATGCATTTATCAAATTTATAATATAAAACAATTGTTTTCATTGATATTATATGAATTTTGTTTATATATAACTCAAAATAAAAATGTGAATATTTACAAGGTATCAGAAATAATTAACCATATTGTATACTTTTAACTCAAGTTGTTGTATATAACTGTTATTTATTTATAAAGGCATGTTTATAACACTAACAAGTATTGAAATAAATTAATTCATTGCAACATCATATTTTTATTTACAAATTTATTTAAAACAAACATAGTTTCATTATCGTAAAACCTAGGGAAGTTACCTTAATACAACATGACTAGACATTTAGGAACAATATGACGAACAAAAACCATCTTCATATGACAAGAACAAGTGCTAATGCTGATTGGACCTCTTTCAATATTTTTTTTTAATTTTTTTGTTGGAAACAGAGATCTAGCACATTTGTAAATTGTTTTTACACTTATTTATTATTTATTTCAATGGTGTGGTTGTAGCTGTTGATTAATCCAGTCTATGTCTTCATAAAAACGTGGGTCACTGACTCTCAAGGCAGCTTTTTTATAGAAAAAGTAATACCACGGAGACACTGAAAACAAAAGAAAAACTAAGAATTAATTTTTGGAATACATGAATTAATGTTAAAATTAGATTGTACATATAACATATATATTATTTAAAATTTAATGTGTCCTAACAACACTTACAACATCTCTGGAAAGTAAACAGCGCAATGAGGAAAGGAGTAGAAACAGACTCAGGGTCTGACCATTTCTGAAGGAGCCACGCCGTATGCAGGACCACACTTGATGCCAGGTAAGCCAGGATTACTGAACCAGCTGCCCTAAACTTGCAGATCAATACCTCTACTAGACCAGCCTAAAAAATTTTTTTGAAAATAGTCTTATATTAATATAGTTTTGATTCAGAGGCTTTTTCCGACTATTAGTATTCAACTTACTTGAAATAAGTAAGTTGAGAAAAATGTCATTAACATCATAGTTATCGATAAAATAAGAAACAAATCCTGAAATCTATAAAGATTGCAATGAGTATTATAATAATTTCGTAAACTATATAACGTTATTTATTAACATTTTACATACATAAATAATACAAGCAAACCATCGCGACTTTTTGGAAACAAACTAATACAGTTGAATATAAGATCACAAAACATAAATATTAGCTGACTCATTAAACAAAATGAATATCTTGGAGTTGATAACTTCATTTTAAATGGCTTTAATCACTTATCAAACTTAAAACTACAAAAATATCTATATTTTAATATTCAATCTATTATTTACATTTTACATCGCTATATTGCATGACGCATATGACGTCAGTAAATCCAATGCCATTGCCATTTAAAATTTTGCATTTTGACAAATGACGTCTTTGATGTTCTCACTTTTTAATTTTTGTATTTTGTTAGTATATTTTTTTAAATCATCTTTTCAATGCAGAAGTTTATGCTGTGCTACTTCTCAATTAGTATTCCAATGAAAGACTGTTTTAAAAATACCAAAGAAGTGTTAGAAAATATGAAGTTGGAAAAAAGCGACTGTTTGCATTTTTTTTTCTATTTTTAAAAACCTTTCATTGGTTTTTTTTTTAAGTTGAATTAATGATTTGCCATTTTAAAAATAATAAAAGATATATATTTTCAAATTTTTTTCTAAGCCTTGTCTTTGATAAAAATCAAGTTTACCAACTGTATAACGTAATAAAATAACCTCAAAATCTCATTGATAGGATTTTTTATTCTATTTTATTAATATTGTTCTTTTGTTAACAAAAATTATCAAAATATAATATTTTTATATGTATACATAAAACACCATTAAAATATATATAAAATATATTTTTGACATTAGTTTTCGCGGTATAAGAATAGGTCTCCAATTTATGTTATGAATTAGTTGACGTTTACATATCTTAGTGTTATAAACATCAGAGATGGAGTAATTGTTATTGTTTATTTATCCCATATCTTGAGTAAGTATTTATATAGATTTGTTCTTTGCTCTTTTATTTTCGCAAATGGACAATTTATACATAATAGAAGAACTTCCGCTTCGACAGGAAAAGGAAGTCTTTGATCAGTGATTGCATTTGCATTGAAAACTTTGATTTCAACATCCTTATCCTGTTTGGCTGTTTAATGTTTACAGTTTTTGTTCTAGTTAGAGAAGTTAAAAAATGACTCAAATGACAAAGAAATACAACATAAATAAAAAGAATAGTTGCAATTTTATCATTAATCTTAACAATATGGAATTGATTTACATTATACTTCTTGTTTCTTTCAAAGGCTTTGTACATACAATGTTATGGATATTTTTCCTTGCAAAATAAAAAAAAGCATATTTTGTATTTTATTGAAGTGAAATGTTGATTAAACCTTAGGTGATTTTATTATAGGTGCATCAACATGACCTCAGATCTTTGTGAAGATGTAGTCGTTCGTTTATCATCACCACAAATTATATCTGTAAGTAAATTAAGATAAAATATACATATTCTACACACGTACACGTAAACGTTACATATGAATTTAAAATCTATTTAGTTTGAAGGAATTGATTCTTTTATTTTATTTATTTTGGAAACTAAGTTTATAGAATAGCAAACATTACAATAGTACTTGAGCAAAAATAGTTTCCAAGTTAATAATGAAAAACAACATAATTAGGAGAAAAGGGGCACAACGTTAACAATAATTTAAGAAATAATAACAATAAACAATTGATAGGTAACTATTGAATAAACATAATTTCAATAACAAATTAAGACTACAATTAATAAATAACAGTAAAGTGATTGATTAAAATCACAATTACAAATCATCAACATACTCCTAACATTCAATTTATATTTATTATAAGGGAGATAAAATATGTCAAAATTTATAAACAAGGTATTGTACTGGGCACAAGTTCTTTTAATAAATGAGTTTTTATTAGCACATTTATTTTTAGTAGCTGAGACTTCAGAGATAACTATTAGCCTAGACTCATTGTTACATTTAATATGGTTACACAATTTTAGGATTTGTGATCTTATGTAGTAGAACTTAATGATTTTCAGCATGTTGGTCTATGGTTAGTACAGAAACCGATGAATTTGTAATATTGTTGGAAAGATATGCAGTAAGATTTTTATGAAACTATTTTTTTCTATGTTAAATTTTATTAATATAAATATTACATATATTGATAATTCCATACAGAAGAAGAATAAATTAAAATCTATATAACATGTATTAAACAAAACAACATGTGTAGAAGAATGGTTCAACTCTGGAAATCCTCAGTACAAAACCCAGCATACAATAAGCTTTCTTAGCTGTATAATGATTGAGCTCATCAAAGACTAATTTTGAGTCAATGATAATGTTTCACGGTCTTATGCTATGAACCCATTTTTTTTATAATATCCTTCATTTATATCTTAGTCAGAAACAATAGTGCCGGCACCCGGCAATGTCGGTGGAAGGATACAGGCGGGGGGCGTGGAGCTAGGGCGCCGGTTGCTCCTAGCGGCCCGCGCGGGAGACACCACTACTGTACTCGATTTAATGGCAAAAGGTGCACCGTTTACTACCGATTGGGTGAGTTTGGTTATCGTTTTTTATTTCCTACTTCTTAAATAATTTATAACTAAATTTTAAATTTTTAAATTTACCGTTTAATACACGGCACTTTTTGATACTCTAAAGTATTCTTCTTGTGTTCTGTGATATATTATTACGGTTCACTATAACATCTAGTATGTATTATATAATCATTTCAGCTGGGCACGTCGCCGCTGCATCTAGCGGCGGCTAACAATCACGTGGAGACGTGTGCGGTGCTGCTGCGCGCTGGCGTGTCCCGGGACGCACGCACTAAGGTGGAGCGCACGCCCCTGCACCTCGCCGCGCACGCGGGACACGCGGCCGTCGTCGCCCTGCTGCTGGACCACGGCGCGATGGTCGACTGTCGGTGAGCGACGCGATGAGTAATAATATAAAAATGTTAATAAGGATTACATAGAATATTTTAATTTAATAAAATTTGCAATCTATGCGGACGAAAGTGTGACAAAATATAACGTATATCGTAAATGAGTATCGCGACAGTGATCGGTTTGCGCCGCCTCGTCCGCAGCGACATGCTGCACATGACGCCGCTGCACTGGGCGGGCGCGCGCGGTCACTCGGCGGTGGCGCGCGAGCTGCTGTCGCGCGGCGCGGACGTGCGCGCGCGCTGCAAGTTCCGCAAGACGCCGCGCTGCCTCGCCGCGCGCGCCGCCGCCGGGGACGTGCTGGCGCTGCTGGACCGCGCGCTGGCGGACCACGGTGGGGACACGCGCGCTCGCGTAGCGATGACAGACAAAAATTTATTGTATCGCAATTGAGAACGACCGCTGTCGAACTGATGTACGTTTCGTATTTGCAGATCGTCCTCCAATATTGACGGAGGAGAGTCCGAAGCTTCAAAGTTTTGAAACCGTTCAAAGTCGGTAAAGAATTAAATATATTTAAAATGCCGTCCGATCTATATACTAAAACTAGTTTTCAAATTGCAGGATTACAGGATATAAAAACCGTGACCGAGACGAAACTCCCGGAAAAGACTATAATTATAGAATCTAAAACGGAGGTAAGTGTCGTCGAGTAGAAATACTACTACTATTATATTTACAAGGTATTACCGTCCGTCCTGTGCGCAGGCGGCGGGCGGCGCGGCGGCGCTCCTGCGCGCGCACGGCATCACGCTGCTGCCGCGCGACCGCGGCTGCACCGTGCTCAGCGCGCTGCGCAGCGGACGCACCGTCGTGCTGTCCGGTCAGTGGCGCGCTCGCTGTCATCACATTTTCCACTACGAATATGTCTTTCCAGATTAATATCCGTGTAGTGCCGCTTTATCTATTTTTATTTGGCACTTAACTTTCTTGACTTGTCTGTCGGAGACGTGGTGCCATCCATGATTAAAGTCAGAAGGGTTGACTGACCTCATGTGGCAAGTTCGAATAAGGAAAACGTAATGTCACTAATAAGAATCGCATCGATGCTTCCACACTGACAAAATATTACGTGAACTATGTGACGTTATTCGATGCATTATACGGTATTTTACTTTTATATAATGAATATATATTTCAGATGCTGGGAAATTAATGTTAAAAGAGAGCACGAACACTGGAATCGTGGCAGGATCCAACGCGTCGATCATAGAGACATCTAGCGTGACTTCTAACCTTACCGATACCGATACTGTGAATGTGACTACTAACTTGAGTAGTAATATAACAAATACTAACACAATCAATAATGCTCATATAAATACGAATTTATTGGGTAATGCGAATGCGAGTACGGCAAATCGAGGTGTGATGGTACGAGCGAGAGCCGTGAAGACATTGAAAGGTGTGAAGGGGTTGCAGATGGTGTCCGTTAATAAGCCGGAACAGACTATTAAGAAGATTATCAACCCTCACGACTTGCAGGTATTATAAATAGGTTTTTTTTTATTAAATTACAATTTTGAACCTTATCATTGTATGTCTTTATATAATGTAATATTTCTTTGGTTTATATTTAAATACTTAGTTTAACAGGTTTACATTTCATTAAAATAACTATATGCTCACGGGAATTCATCTGCATCTCCTCAATAGATCTTTATCTAATCTATAGTAATAATATTTTTATATCGTCTCAGCGCCTCCTCTCTCACCTCTTCTATTTCGAATTAATTTTCAACCAATCGAATAAAATGCTGTAACAATGAAACATGAAATCTAGTTTTTGTGTAGTAAACGTGAAACAAAATTATTTTATTTTATATTAAGTTAAAGTTGTTTTTTTAGCTAAGATATTAACTCAAATATAAGGCGTCGCGGAATTTTTTGTAAAGTTGAAAGTAATTAATGCTTTAGCGCACGACCCATCACACTTTTTTTTTGTCTGATTTCCTTATCTTAATTGAGATTAATTATTGAAATATATATATATATTAATTACATAATTTTCAAAATGGGGTCAGTAATACTATTACCCCGAATATCTAAACACTAATTTTACCCTTTAGTACTAGTTTTTACCCGCAACAAACGATTGTGTTTACTATTCAGATAATTAAGACTAGTAGTATAATGCAAGATAGTCTTTCTCCCTCACTAACCTGACTATATTTAGAAATTAGAATTTTTCAAATTCTTCTAGTAGTCTAAGATTAGCGCTTTTAGAAACCCAAATTATCCTTTCTGCTTTTTATAATATTAGTACAAATAGTTGTTTAACATAGACTTTATATACACAAATTCCAGCAAGTAAAACTACTAGGAGTGAAGGAGAATAAGTCTCCACGCTCGCGACCGGCGCTTAAGATCCTACTGAACAAGGCTAACCTCACGCGCCTCCTCGCCAACACGGGCTCGTCTAACACCAGCACGCAACTCGCTATACAGGCAAGTCGGCTACTGCTTATCTGAAAATTATTTTGTATGATTTATTACAGAAATATTGTGAATGTGTTAGGAATATTCATACTGTCTGCCCTATGCAATCTAATCTACTACGATGCCTCCAGCCCCGGGTGGAGTGCCCCGAGCCGGTGCTGTCGGAGGTGGCGGAGGCCTCGATGGACGAGTCTCCGTCGTCCCTGCGCGCTCAGCTGACGCAGGCGCGCGCCGCCCTGGCCAGCCTGGCCGCAGAGCTAAGGATCTGCAAGGCCAAGCTGGCCGAGTATGAGGGCCACTGTCAGTGACCTTAGACCTCTTTAAGCTTTGGAAAAATTTTACTGACTAGACTATTAATAGGCCAAGGAGGAGATTTCATCTTAATAACTGGAGAAAATAAATACCCAGTAAATCTAATATGTAAAAATTGATAAAAATAATTTAAATTCCAAAACAACAGGAATACAAAGGAAGGTGAACCTATATTATTTTTAAAACGGAATATTAAAATAAGATAAATAAGATAAAGTTTTCAATACAAGACAGTTGAGTATTCAGTGATTCGGTGAGTGAGGAATGAGTTGTAATTTTTAACACAAGCTAGGAATTATTCGGCGAAATACTAAGAAAGAATTAATCGAAGAAATATATGAATAAGTCAAATAGTAATGAAACGGCAATGTGTCACCACACTAATAACACCAAATAACTGATATGTATATTTGTTAGGTTTAAGAGAGCTTATTATAAAACCTGTGATTTAGGAAGGAAGGAGCATAACTTAATATTTTTAATATTGTCAAATAGCGTGTAATTTAACTAGATAATAATTATGGGGGTTGTTTAAAAACGAGTTGTAAGTGAAGTCTTTACATGTGCTTGGTTTATTTTAAATGTAAAATATTAAAGTTTAGTAGTGTAGTTTTAACATATCTTGCTTCTATTCTTTTGAATGTAAATAAAATGATAAAATTTTCATAAAGAACAGTTTTTTTTTTTTTTTGTTAAATTTTATCAAATTTATTTTAATAATGTATCTATCTAAAATTATTTTCATATTAAACACTCACAGGTGTTTAATATGAAAATGATTATCTTGACCGGTACACCAAATGTCTACAATTTATTGTATTAGAACTGGTCAGACCTTGTATAAAGACTAAATACAAATCTGGAGGATGTTCATTTTTAAGTTTTTGTAATATTCATCTACTAAAGGTATTAAAAATACTGGAACTTGTAAAACTTATCTATTTTCATAGAAATTAAGGAAAAATTAAACGAGTTTGATTGAAGTAAACACATTTATTGAAATGGTGCATTTGACTCATTTATTATCTATAATATGATTTATAAACAATAAATCATGCTCTCTAAAGAACGACGTATGATATATATATTTTTTTGGAAAGTTATGTCGATATTTAATAAGATTGTATATGGTACAATACAATGTTTATCAAAGTATGTTATAAAATAAAAAAATATTTCAATATTTCTTACTTTTATTTTTTTGTGTATTTTATTTGACACGTTTAATCACTTAGATATAATTTGAACTATATATAATGTTCTAGCATGCTATCAGTCCCTGGCGCGTGCACTGAGTACGTCCCTGAACTGTGCGAGGATGGCTGATTCTCTCCTCGCGCGCTCTTCCTTGCTGAAGGCCGCGAGCGCGCGCTTTTCATCAGCGCTGTAGATCTGGTTCTCCTTGCGGATACGGACCGCTTCCATGCGACGGTGTCTGGAGATAGATATATAAGTCACTCACATGAAACTAACTATTTAAAGTGACTTTAACTGTGGCCGCACGACGCTTGTGTATTTTTTTGTTTAAGACGATTGCGGCTAACCCAATGGCGTGGTTTTACCGCGTATCTTTAATACGGCGAAACACGCTCTTATGAATTTTGAACGACTGCCTGCTAGGCATACAACTACATAAAAGATAAAGAAAGCCTACTCGTATATATTATATTATCGATAATTTAATCAATTCAGATTAAGATTCGGATACATAATATATTAGTTTTTAATACACCAAGGGATTTATTAATCCCCGCGGTTTATTTGTTTTTTGTGAGCTTTGAACAGTAAAATCAAATTGTTATTTTTATTGTAGTATTTTTTATTATAATTATATTCATAAAATTAAATATTTTTATTATATTATATATATATTACGGATACGGAAATGCTTTAATGTCTGTAAAATGATTAAAATAATCGATAGATATAGAGTTTATATTTTTTTATCTTTTTCGTAGTTATATGCATACTGGACAGGCGTTCAAAATCCATACAAGTGCTTGTTAAACCTTTATTCAAGATACGCCAGAGAAACACACCCGTTTTAGATTGACGTTCCAAGACTGCAGCTAACAACGTCTGTGTTAGAGCCGCAGTCAGAGATATTAGTACTTTAGCGGGCTGTAGGCAACATGTTAATAAGTGTTGTCGAGGTATATTTTAATTATTCCGTTACTACCTCCCAAACCGTTGTTTATTTAGATATAAAGATAATTAAAATATATAATTATAAAATAAACAAACCGGCTGCCGCTCATAACATAACCAACGGACTCATACGAAGCAATCTCATCAGAAGTGAGACCAATCTCTCCTCTCCTAGGTATTCGTTTTCCTTCTGCCACATATGCCGCCATGGCCGCGCCCTCTCCAGGCAATAGTGCTCGCCCGAAGTCCTTGTGTCCGAGCGCTGGTCCGACGCGTGGAACTGGACCAAAGGCTTCTGATGCTAGTTCATCTGGTTTGGGCGACTTGCTAGATACCTCGTGCTCCTCTGAAATTTAAAAAAAAAACTAATTATATATTAGGGTCTTTATTAGATTATTATTTCAAGAATTTATTTTCAAAACATGCTCAATAAATCAAAAAATCCTAAATTTTATGCAAAATAGTTCATTATATATTGTTAACTTACTTCCTTTCTCAACCCACACCTCTTCCTCACTACTGGAGCTGTCACTGCTGGAACTCTTTGATTTCTTTTTTGCTTTCTTGCGAGCTTTCTTTGCCTTTTTAAGCTTTTTCTTTAATTTTTTTAACTTATGCTTAGTGTCTTTATCCTTTGATTTTTTATTTTTTTTCTTTTCCTTCCCACTTTGAGAATTTGTATCTGGAGGTTCTTCCTCAGAACTGAAAAATATGTCAACCAAAAAAAAAGTTTTTTAGACATTCTATAAAATTTGATTTAAAATTATTTATGTAAGTTATGGTTACCAAATCATAGGTTCAAATAAAAAATGTTCAAAAACTGTTTAAAAAAATCTAAATTTTTGGGGTTTTATATTACCAAGAATGAATACTTGGGTATATGATAATAATAATAATTATTATAATAATAATAATTAAAATAATGAAAATTTTCTATAGACAAAACAAACTATGGAATATTATTTAATGGCAATATATGCATTTTTTTTAGATTTTTAATAATAAGCAATAGGTAAAATATATATTAAATAAAAAAAATAAATCTTTAGTAAATAATTTGAATTTTATGAACTTTTATGTATCATATTTCTTTAAGGTCCCAATAATCAGGTAATTAATATATATGGTATTATTAGTAGTCAGAGCAATGTAAAGCATTAATATTTGAGTATCTAGAACATTTATGGAATATTACAAGTAATATGTATATTTTATTGTATGCAACACTATAATGTAACCAAATATAAGTTAATGACTTCTTATTTACGAATTTAAAGTTACATACTCATCTCTCAATGGTGACTTTCCCCAAATAGATGAAACACCAATTTCACCAATTCTTTCCCTCTCTTCTCGTCTTGCATCAAAGAACTCTTCCTCCTGTGGCTTATAGCGACCACGTGGGGCTACGCTACCACTACCAAGACCTAAAACGTGTTAATATGATTTTTATTAATGACAAATATGGTTCAGTACAAATTTTTTGGGTATGTTAACAAATAATTATATTATTATTTATTATAATAAATAATAATATATTCATTTAGCTATAGCTAATTTAAATAAAAAGTAAAACAAAATCAGCAAATTATAAAACCAAGATCTATCTAGACATGACATCTCTAGATCCATACCTCCACCCAATCCACCACCAGCAAAGTCCTTGTATGAGTTCCGTTCTCTGTCACTATTTTCATTTCTAGTACGATTTATACGATTATTATCACCATCTCGACTTCTATATTTTTCATTTTGTCGATCTCTGGTAGTACTTCTTTCTCTATTTCGTTCGCTACTATTTCTATACTTTTCTCTACTGTTATCCCGCTTCTCCCTGCTACTTCTATGTCTATCTCTATCTTTGCTACCATTTCTGTGACGGTCCCTGCTCTTGCCTCTCTGACGCTCTCTGCTGCGGTCACGATCTTCTCGCTCGCGACTATAGCGTCGTTCTTCACTACGATTCCTACTTTTATGTCGATCTGAACTACGTCGCCTATCTCTGTCACGATCTCGACCCATATTTACTTACACCAATATGTCAATATAAAACTTGATTAATCACTTATTACAATAATTTTAGTCATTCAATAGTTAAATAAGTTCATACTCAATAAAAATTGTAAACAGTATTTCAATAAATCGTAATGTCAAAACCTAAAATGTATAATTAAGACGTCAAGATTGTGAAAGACAAATCTGACAATCCAGTTAACTGACATTTGACATTAGCGGAAACAACAGACTACTAACACGGATGACAGCTATATTTTAAAGAATAGAATTAAATTGAAGAGAATTTCCGTAAATAAAGAAACAGCTAGCAAAGTCGTGTAAGAAAGATTGTTTGGAATATATCAGCTTTAAAATAAAAATTACCTTACCTTTTGGGAATAAAGTAAAAAAAATAATAATTAAACATAGTATACAGACCTATTCCTTGTTTATGAGTGAATACATTGTAGATGGAACGTAAATTATGAATTATAACTTTGTAGTCACAAAATTTCTGAATATGAGTAGATACATGAAGTTTGCATTGAGATAGTTAAAAATCATAAGACAAAACTCAAATTAAAATTATTTAAGTCGTTTGAGCATAACTGTAAACAAGAGACTCTCACGTAGTTTTATTTTGAATAGTAATTCTAAGCTTAATATCTTTTGTTCTTCATAATTCTAATCTTAATTTTGAAACTAGATTTCATAATATGAATGGGAGTGCTGGATGAACCATTCCATTTTCTCTTAAAGTGATGTTTATATATTTGGATATAACATTCGACTACTTATCTCTTTTGCTATGAACACTGAAATAAAATGAAACTTTCAATCAAGAATTTATCTTATTTTAACAAAAATATAAAAAAAATAAAGTCAAAAGGGTAATTTGCGCTTCACTATTATTTGCCAATCCCAATACTGTGCTTTATACCATTTAATCAAAAATTTATTTTTCGAAAAAGACAATTACCAAAAAAAAAAAACGAAATTACCGTCTATCTAAAATTAAAAACCAATTGTCACAAAAAAATCAGCTATATGACAAACTATTAACTTGCATTGCGTTAATTACTAAGTGGAAAAATAAAATATAAATTTCAATGGAACGGAACAAAACATGTTGCCTCCGTTTCATATACACACGGGTTACATAGTGTTAATGTTTATTTACGAATAATTATATCGAGCAGGTAGAAACGTATATAATTTCATATTATTTTTAATAAAATATAAATTAAATAATATTGAAAATGTATTATATAATTATTAAATTTACAATATTTTTTATGATGCGTAAACATCATTGAGGCTCTTATTTTTCCAATATAGATATTAAAATCAAAAATCAAAGGAATTAAAAATCTATTCGATGTTAAACTTCGAAATAAAAACTGTTCTGTCGAAGATCCTGGTCAGGTATTGAGTTTTTATATAATACCTACCGTATAAACGATTTAAACCTAGATTTTATATTAAACCCCTCATCCTCGAAGAAATTTTTCAGTCCACTTAGCAAGACATACAAATACTTTTCGTATTTGGAGCAATCCCTGCGGCTGACGAAATTACCGTGTACTACTATAAAATTAGCAGACAGAAGATGCAAGATGCAAACTCGAAGCATCATGTGCAACTACTCATAAATATAGTTCTCAGAAATAATATACAAATAGGTTTTTATGGGTTAGAAGGGCTTACAGCAGAAAGTTCCATGTGACAGTAGTGGTGACGGACCTTCTGATATCTTTTCATATTCGCTAGTCATCCGTCTTCCGTGATGATATGTATATACATATGATGATTTAGAAAATGGAACATGTAAATAAATATGCACACAGCTTACGATTATAAAAATTTTGAAACAGTTTATTGATTGTTTAAGATTATATTATATACTGATACACTATACTGCAGCCAATACACTTTCTCGGGATCAGAGGGCCGGAACGGACTTGTGTCTTATGTCGAATCTCGGCTTTAGCAAGATTCGACCTTGGGTGTAACTAACTTAGTACAATTCAACCCCAAGGAGACACAAGTCTGCGCATTTCCCGCTAAAAAGTCTCCCTTTGTCGTCTCCGCTCCAGTATCGGTATTCTAGGTGTCTCCATTTCGAATGATGTTCAATTTCGCGGTCTTCTGAAAGAAAATGTCAGGTTAGTCTCAACAAAACTTGGCGTGCTTCACAGAGAGGAGCGGTATTTCACATGTGATCATCGCCTACAACTTTACCAGGCTCAAGTACGGCCTCATATGGATTACTGTTCTCATATCTGGGCTGGAGTACCTTAATACCAATTTCTTCCATTTGATTTGACAAACTTTTAAAGCCCGGCAATACACTTCAGACCTGTCAAGGCCTGAAGTGTATTGCCTAAGTACTCTTGGGAGGCGATGACCGCTTTCTATCTTGCTTGCTCGCTTGCTGCTGGCTTGCTTGCTCAATTGCCATATATTGCATATACTACATAAGGTTTATATAATAGATAACGCTTATATACTACATAACGCTTACATATTACTTAAGGCTAATATACTATCACTTGAGTTCCTATCGGATGTATTTTCAATCAATTGGCAATTAATGTATGAATTTTCTGTGAGCTTTTTGTTTTGTTCCACTAGCATTAACAGCGTCAGTAAGATTCGTCTCTCTGCCCCTCAATTTTTTATTCGTATTATTTTTTTTCATCCCTATATTCGAAATATCCTATATTCCTATATTCGAAAAGTGTCGCTTTGTTCCTCTTTAAGCGGGAGCAAAATAGCACTTTTCCGATAGGAACTTTTTAGTGGGTGGAAAAGTGATTTGTATTTAGAACATTCATATAGGTATCGCCATTCATAGAAATGGAACGCACATTGTATGTACTGTCTGTACGTGTTAGCTGAACGGCGCGGGTACCGGAGTTAACTGAAAAAAAGAGAAAAGGGAATGAAGAGTAGAGTGTATGACTCGAGAGCAAATTATTTTTTCCTCCGAAAATGTACTTTTAATCCCACGCTGCGGTCAGGATTCCACATTAGACTGTTATGCTAGATTATGCTATAGAACTTTGCTTCGCTCGTGGTTCAAAATTGCGCTCTTGCCATAAAAATACTATTTTGCTCCCTTGTGATACAATCTACTATTACAATAGGCAAAACAATTAAAACTATCTGTTTTCTATTATTAAAACCTAATCTTTTTTAAGACTACGCGGTTTATATATAGACAGCGGTAGTCTGTAAGTCAAGTGAAATCACTGTAAGTAATAAACAAATATATATTTTTTATTTTAACATTATAGTTAAGTACTTAAAAATATCATACATCTTTTTTTTGTTTGTTAAATTTTTTGTTTAAGTTGCGTTACAAGAAGATAAAAAAGTTTGTGCTAACCAAGGCGACTAGGTCAGCTGGTATTAAATTATAACAAAATATAGTTACCCTACCACAAATGAAAAATCAATATCTATTCCGGTCAACGTCCGTCAATTACAGCGGCTGAGTTCAACATGTTTGAAACAATTTTTAAGATATTTTTATCTCCAGATTTTTACAATAAATTTTTATTTTGACCAAAAATTCACAGACTGCAGAAGTAATTCAGAAGTGAAGTGAAAAGCAGCTTACAGAGAAAGAGATGAATATAGAATAATATAATTATTAAGATAATAGTGAGTTTATCATAGTATAGTTTGACATAGCTTAACAATTATTTTATAATTTCAAGTATACATTTTTTTTACATTTCAATATATAACAAAATAAAAAGAACTGTAAACAAAGTACAACAAGTCGTCTAGGTGTCGTTTATACAATAATAATTATAAATAATAATAATAATTTATGGCTTCATTATGTTATATTTATTTAATTTTTATAAGCTTAATCATTTGTATAATGCATTAAATACCTATTTTTTTTTTGCAAGCTTATAAGAGATTTGAGAGACACATTATGTATGGAAAACCGTGATGTCCAATAATACAGGTTTTTTTGTTAAAATAGTCCTCTAATAAGAAATGACAAAATGTTTTATTTTCATTCAGTTTACTCATTGAAGGTTCGCAAAGTCTAATAAAAGTTAAGAGACAGGTAAAGTTGGTTAATGTCGGGCAAGTTGATAACTTTACGTGCGTACTTGGTGGAAAGTTTCGCCATCTTGATTTAGATATATTGTAAAAGTAGCTCTCTTACTTTAGGAACGTTAACTTTCTAACAATTGGGTAAATTTTGTTATGCTTTTCCAATTTCATTTACTTGGTAAACTAGTCTTGTACAACAAACATTAACAAGTATTAACTAAGTTGTTATTATACTATCTACTTTACTAAACAATTTGACCCCAAAAAAAGAGAGTTAAAACTATATATATAACAATTAGTGCAAAGTCTTTTCATAATGCGATATTAGTACCCTTGTCAATCTAGTGATTACTAACTTGTATTGTGTAATTTCTGTTTAAGTTAAATTCTTTAGTACATAGTTAACGAGGCTTACTACGATGAAATGTGTCTTTATTTATTTCTTAATTAACATATTATATTGTTTAATTGGTTATGTGAATTGCGGTTATGAAAGTCACCAGTAGATCTACTCCATGTCATTATGTAATGATATTTTTGACAGTAAAAATTGTTTAAAGAATTTTAATTTTAAATATTATACCCATAACTGTATACATACAATAGTTAGTATTATTTATAATAATAATTTATCAATATAACACTTTCAGTGACAAACATATGATTTTTTTATATCTTTTGAGGAAAGGAATATTGATGTACATGTATTTGGATATTACGTTATTACTACATTTTATAATTCTTGAAATATCCTTAATTATGCCTAATTTTATCATATATAATTAAGCATGAATGAAAACACCTAGAACTATTATATTATTTTAAAGTAGTAAATTATTCTATTTTTACTTCAATATGGTTTCACACCAATAGATGTGAAAATACGGATAAGTGGTTGATATTTAGAGTAGCCACTTTTTCTAAAAATTCCAGAATATATTTTTTTCCTGTGACACATGTCCTCAGTGCTTAACTTTTTAAATTATTGTTTTGATATTAATATATATCAAAAATTTCAGTGGCCGAATTTTAAGTAAAACTTTACAAAAGTTATTATAGTATACTCAATCAATGGAACAGTAAGCATCTGTAAGATGGACTATAAAACTATACATAGTATCGACGAGGAACAATAATTGTGTCTGTGTCTAGAATTATTATTGCGGTATAACAACCGCAGTAACAGGGCTATACAGAGGCTAGCAATTAATTTAGGAAAAACATATATACGTATAATCTCTTCCTTAATGCTATATGAAGTAGTAAGTTACTTGGGAATCGTGTTCACCCACATTACAAATGAAGTTTATGCTATTTTCTTTTGCTATATTACTTGACGTAAGTGAAATGCAAGTGATCTAGCTGTACACCTGGCGTCTTATTTATTGCATTGAAAGATAGTGAGTAAATCGTAGAGCACAAATTCATTTTCTCTTGTCCACTTTCTTTTGTTATATCCATTATATTACAAAATATTTTCTTTTTCTTAAAAAAACCAACCAACCAACCAACCGTGAATAATCTGATATTATATTCAAATCATTTCTTTTCGTAAAATTATAATATTAATTTTATATCAAATATAAATTTAATAACATACGGATATTCCGTAAAACAAAATTTATTGTAAAAGTTTGTGATAAAAATACAGTATACATTTATTGTATTGGCCAAGCTCATCCGTTTTGATTGACGGGCGCTGGACGATATAGAATTGATTTTTTTATTCGGAAGGTTTGCAGTATTTTTTTTTAATTTAAAACGGACGTTTTATGAACAATAATTTAAAAGTAACAGGAATCAATCTCTTTTCTTGTTAAGTATTTAATCAATACAAAATTTAAATAGATTTTGTATTGGTTTAAAGTAAATTTTACTCTAAAGAAACAAAAACATTGTCTATTGTTAATAAAGTCAATCCCAAGTTTGCTTCAGAATTCGAAATTTACCTCCGTGAACTAAATTTAAAATAGCTCCATCTATTTTAAAATTAAGCCTTTATAGTTTACATCAACTTTATAGTTTACATCATAAAGGGACGGTAGTACTAAATATATTTAATTATTTTTTTCTTTATTTTGTTTATACGATCGACTCGATCGAATCGATTTAAAAAATTAATTAATTTTTTTTATTCATGCTTCATTTCGTAAGTCTTATGCCGTGTTTTGTTAAGTCAAACTTTTACTGCACTCTGAATCTTAAATTTATTTATTAGTACGATTAGGTTACTTTATCGTTTTTTTTAATGAATTTGATTTTTTTTTAATAAATAGAATATGACTTTATAATGACTATACCTTTAATAAGAGTAAGGCTTAGCGTAACACAATATAAGATATCGTAATGTATACGATATGAATAGAACTTATCGGCGGTTAAAGAAAATTATATTTAATATATGGTCGTAGCAATTTTGTAGCAATATTGTAGATGCATATTGTAGCAGTGACTATTTATGTTTATATTTTACTGGATAGATCAGCATTATCCACAGATACTATCCACCGATCGCCACTAATAGTTCAGGATAGTCCGCAAAGTGTCTTACAGTGGTAACGAAGTCGTAAGTGAACAGACAGTGTGAATAAACTATAAATACTATATCAATATATAATTTCGTTGTAGATGTATTGAGCGAAGCAAAAAGAACAGAAAAGTGTCATATAGAGCGCTCCGCTGGAGCGCTCTATATGACACTTTTCTGTTTGAATGTTCGGGGTTGCTGTCTAAACGACTCATGCAATCAAGACGAAATTTTGCACACATGTGAAGCATGTCACACGGTAGTCTTAAATTCGTAAAAAAAATATGTGGCGTTGAGGAATAATGATTGTATAAAAATCCCCATAGACTGCAACCAGATCGACGCAATAACATGACTGGAAACCCATTTAAAATAAATATTTCTCGATAACCGCATCTACCTTAGTGTTAAAGAGCGCTTCAATAAATGATTTTTTCTTCCCCTGCTCACTTCGCACAATATGTAAACGGCACCCGAGATTTCGCGAGCGCAGCGAGTCGAAATTGAGGGTCTGGTTGCGCCCCTAGTTTAATAAGAGTTTAATATTGTGGTGAAGGACGAATCATTTCGCACCAATGCGCAGGTCACGACTGGGCGAAGCGCCAAATCTCACGTACAGAGTAGGTGAAGGTCGTTTCTTAATGTTACATGATATCAGAAAACCTTAACAATTGTTATTACGTCACATGATTTGGGTTAATTAAATTGTACCAAAATTCGAATTTCACATATATATATATATATATAATATATATTTATAAAACATAAAATTAATACAATTGTGGTTGTATTTATAAAGATTAATTTAAAACTAAATTTAATATTTATTCAAAATTTAAAACTAAATTTAATATTTATTCAAAGTATTTCTATTGTAAACATAATATATAGCCTTTCATATAAGATACTAAATATAATTTCTTTTCATGCTTCAGTAGAGTATTTTAAATGATAGCAATTTAACTTTTCTTATTCTATTATTAGAAATACTGGCAAATAAACTTCTTAAAATTGCATATATTTATTTATAGAGTACTTCTATTTGACTCCGGTCACCTCTCGAGTTTCGAAGTGATTAATAATGTCTTCAATGTTCCTAAGTGCTTTGGTTCGAGAGGACGGTTGTTCCTGAGCTTGGATTACGTTTATTGTTCTCAGTGCTCTAATTTTTATAAATATAGAAAGACAGACTGAGAACAAAGCCTCGTAAATATCGTGTCTTGACGATGCCTTACTTTTAACGGGTGGTCCAATGTCTCATATAGTAAAGTGGTAAGTGGATTCAAATAAGTATTTGTAATTAAATGGCCATTTACTACAAATAAATATATAATATTAATTAATCGTAATACGATTCATATTTGAAGCCTTCTTCATTTGTGATGTGGATATTCTGATATATAGTTTATTATTATATTATTAGAGATACAGAACTAATTTACAAGGGTGACATAAATTAAAATAAAAAATATATTAAAAAAGTTGAAATTAGTTAATTAAAAAAATATAGATGGCAAAACAATAATTTTATTTAACAATTCTAAATCTTTACACAAAGTCGTAAGAAAACTCCATATATAGAAATATACATATACAAAACACACATATAGGTAGGAACATTTTTAACGTATATTCAAAAAAATTTGTAAAGGCACAAATTCTTTACTAACCAAAAACAGTTTGAACATTAAACTTGACCTACTTTTCTTGTTTGCATGTATGACAGAGTTTTGATGATTTCTTTTAATTTATTATCTCTTAATTCAAATTACGTATAAGAGATAATTCCAATCGACCAAAAAAAAAATGTCTATCTCGTTCCGAAGAAATCTTGTTTCGTTCTAATAATTGTGCTCTCGACAATGTACTTATTTTGTTTAATGCTTGTATTTGAATTTGATTAAGTTTCAATTAAATCACAACTATTTTAAATAGGTTTCACTTCAATAAGTTGAAAAAAAAATATTGAGTAAAAATGAGACTTGAGTCTTAGGCTAACAATTTTTTTTCACAAATTATTGTTGTAAGATTAAGAGCGGTCATAGCAGATATACGCCAAGTGCCCAATTTTATCAATCAATACATTCGCAGGTAAACACTATTGGCACGTTCCGTTCAGTCGTACGTGTAGCTTGTAATGATTGGAAATTGCTATGTGTTTTTATTTTTATGAACGCATGTGTAAGGGGAAATTTCATACTAAAATAAGTAATATATTATTTACAATAATTATATCAGTGCTTAATTTTGTTACTGAGTGCCGTCAGCATCGAAGTACGTTCGACTTATAACCAATCTTTGTTCTTATTTTACAAGTATGGAATAACTGTGAATTTATTTTACAAAATAGCTGTCATGCATTACTTAGTAATATTTTATTACCTGCTAATATAAAAGTCTACTTAAGAAGAAAATATAACGAGATAAGAGATATGTGAGTCTAGAATATTATTAGCAAATCATAAAAAAATCCATGACTATAATGAAATCATATATATATATATATATATATATATATATATATATATATATATATATACACTCTACTTAGAATGTATTTTTTATACGAGTTTAAGTGAGTAATATTTATTAAATAATATCATTTTAATATTATATAATCCTAGCGTTTCAATTTTAGAGATTTTTAAGCAGTTTTTCCAAAAATCAATGTAACAAAAAAATAAATATAATTCCAGTAATAAACAAAAAAAACCTAGGTGTTGTTTGGAATGGGAACATTATCCTATAGATTTTTTAAAGCTTTCTTTTATAATAAACTTATGGTTTTGATACTTTAATGCTTGATTTTTTTATTAATTTTTCAATCTAAAACTTTTGCCCGCATCCATAAATAAGTGAAGTGTAATTTTGTTAATGCTTATTTCTAATTATGTAGAAAGACTAGAAAGCTAATGTCACGTCTGTATCTCAACGAAGTTCTCTTTATCGTAGCAAAAAGCTGGTTCACGTAAAGATAAAAATACCGTAGTACCGGACGTACTCTGTCTTATTTGGAGATTGTAATATAAGAGGATTAGCAATGTCTTCTCGTATTCTGAGATTTTTCCGGCTATTTTCGAGGGCCTTCATTTGTATAATAAGAAATATTAAAATCTTTTGGAGGATTAAATTTACTTACCTTTATGGAGATTGTTTTTTTTAAGATTTCTAATCTATTTTTATAATTTGAGTAAAGTAACATTTAGAAATTTTCAGACATTATAACGCTTTTAACTATTTCATTAACCCTATCCACAATCGTCTTTTATACATTTTTAAACATAACACAAGTCATTGATAGTAAAATATTTAAATATTATAAAGTCTTAGAAGAATATTTTTTTACAATGATTTATTCTACAGTTAAATTTATTATTTGAAACAGCCGCATCTACTTACATTTATGCTATTATTCTTCTTTTTTGTGCTTATCTTATATTTCTTCTTTTCTTTTTGGTGATTTTGTCTATTATAATTTTGTGAAAATATATTTTTATTGTTTCATCACTTTCATATGTCGGCTCGGAAATAAACTGAGCCCGAGAGACTCTTACAACTCTAGAGTTAAGGTCTCATGGCAAATCCACCAATTCTATAGCTATGAGGTACACAATCCCCAATAGGAGAGTTCCGTATTTCTGTTATCGGCTCTTTTGGTGTCCTTCTCTTACGGTCTACACAAAATGAGACTGTTACTTCGGTGAGAGGCAATTCTCTTGAGACGATATTAGTTTGATATACCCTGACAGGAGGTGGCACTTAGGAGGATTCGGTCAGCAGTAGGATTTGAAACCTCGAGTATATCTTAGTGTCTAAATCGATCGAACTTCATAGTGTTAAGACATAAGAGGTTAAATGCTCTGAATAGATTCTGCTCAATCTACTATTTTCTATTTTTCTGTTCTGTAACAGTTAGATTTGTCTACATCTAATGATACTTATTACATATTTTTTGGTAATAAAATTGATTAATATAGTTTTTATTAACGTGTCCTTAAATAATTTCGAAAGTAATAAGAATATATAATTGTTTCTCTTTTTGCATCATGTTTTCTTGATTCAAGCCAATGCTTGAAAAATCAGTATTGACTTTAAAGTCCAATATGAAGTCAATGATTTTAAAAACTCCTCTTAAACACACAACGGTGTGTGCCTATAGAAAACTAAACTCTATATAAAACAAATATATATTTTTTCTTTTTTATATTCGTTATAGATAACGAACACAATTTTGAAGAGCAGTTATAATTTGAGAAGCCAAGAAAGTTATTATAGGTCAAAGTGGTCTCTGTTGTCCTTTCATAAGATAGACCCGAGACTTGATATATCAATATGTATTATTATTACCATTTTTATATTATGTATAAATAAAAAAAAAATGTATTTGTCAACATAAAGTATATGCAAAATTATAAAATTTTACATTCTTTGATGATGGAGCTATTTAAAATATAACAATAGCGTGTCCTCATTGGCCAGAAATGAGAACGTGTCAAAGACGCAATGCTTCAGCAGATGATTCAACGTTGGCGAAAGGTAGAAGCGGACCAGCTATGGACTTTTGTTTATTTTTTTTTTTATTACGTTATGAATGGTCCTTTGTGCAAGCATCTATCAAAAACGGTATATCCGAAAATTTTACACACTGATAGACATTAGTCTGATGGAGGTTTTAAAAAAAAAATCAAATGTACGATGTCGTTGATTAATAATCACAGAAAAACTAACATCCCATAGGCTTTAATGGGAAATTCTTTCGGTCTAATATTTGGATTTACAATGAAAAAAAAAATAATAATAATAAAATAGTTGAGGACAGAATGTTGACCTCCCTTCGCTCAATATGCTAACACAATGAGATTTTGCGAGCGTAGCGAGTTAAAATTAAAATCTGGTTCGCGCTCCTAGTATCTAAGTTTTGTATAGAGAAAAATGTTATTTAGTAAAGACCCTCCATTTCGATTCGCTGCGCTCGCGAAATCTCGGATGCCGTTTACATTTAGCGAAGTGAGCAGTGGAAGAAAAAATCATTTATTGAAGCGCTCTTTAACATTAATGTACATGCGGTTATCGAGAAATATTTATTTTAAATAGGTTTCCAGTCATGTTATTGCGTCGGTCTGGTTGCGGCCTATGGGGATTTTTTATACAATCATTATTCCTCAATACCACAGAATTTTTTCCCAATTTTTTTTAAACCACCTTGTGGACATGCTTAACATGTGTGCAAAATTTTGTCTTGATCAGATGATGTAGATGCCAACCCCATATATTCAATCAGAAAAGTCTCACATAGAGCGCTCCGGTTGCTTCGCTCAATAATTTATTGTCCAACAAATGCTTGGCAAAATAATAAGGTTATAGGAAGACATTTTGTTATTATAAGTAAAAGTGGCTTCTTGAATAAATATTTCTTTTATTCCGCGAATAAACTCCTAATTAAAAATTAAACAAATCTCGCGGGGCTGCTTTGATATGACTAAAATTATACCAATTTAATATAATGCCTTTCAATTAACTTTATACTGTTTTGACAACATACTTGTAGAAAACGGTTCTGATAATAATCCAACAGGACTATATTATAGCAAAAGCTTAGCTCTGTTATAAAAATCACGAATTACTTAAATAAATATTTAACAAAATGTAAAATAACTTTATATTCTAAAATAACTTTAAAAGTTAACACTTTAACAGTTCTACTTAGTAGTGAAAATTATTACATCTCGATCTTTATTTATTACATCTCATCTTGATATTGTTTTCTTCAGGAATCCTAACCATACATAACAAGATTGCTTTTATGGAAAGCCCACACACACAGATAAAACTAACTCAATAGCAAATCTCACAATCTTACCCTAAACTTACAGCATCTCAAACTCATCGTAGTCAATAATCACCTAGTTGTACATCGCCAGGGTAGCAAACATAATTTATAGCGGTTGGCACTAATGAAAGTCTAGAATTTACGAAATTCCACTACCTACCAGGAATAACTAAATACTAACATTAAAAATATCCTTGTTTTGTAAATAGCTCATAAAAACTCTTTTAGTGCGCCGTGTATGCTTATAGAAAACTGTAAACTCTATATATAACAACTATTTTTTTAAAACATTGTAGGAAAACATGAGGGTAGTCGAAAGAGGAGTGTTATATAAGCGAATGTCAATGTTAGTCAGGGCTTTTTCTTTCGCTTTCGTCCGTCGGTGCGGTAGATTGTGCGATCGTAATATTGTCTCGATAAATTTGTGTTTGTCTTGTCGTTAGAATCGTATTTAGTTTTCCGGTTAAATAAGAAGTGATTGTTTTGAGTGCGATAATTCAAAGTGTCAAATTGTTAGATTGTACATCAAATAAATTAAATAGATTGTTAAACTGTGCGTTATTATTTTTAAAAAGTTCCTTCTGATATTTTTTCCAAGAATATCAATAATCTTATCTATAATGATATTAATAAAGTAGTCATAATTCATTTTTTTAAGAGTTATCTACTTCAAATAACTGGACATAAAGTTAAAATGATTTTAATCGTTGTAAAATACAAAAAAAAAATGTAGATTTATATATAAAGAATCTAGGTTAAAAAGAAATTAATCTGAATATAAATGCAATCAGAATTTTTAAATAAAATATTGTTGCAATGTCGGTCGGTACCACAAAAATAATTTTAGTTAAAAGTACATTACATTGTGTCACATTTGCTTACGCAGTGATACACTGCGCTTTTATTTCAACTGTAAGATATATTCAATAAAAAAATATAATAAAGGACACAAGAGTGTTATTTGCTTCTTAACTAAAAACTTTATTAACTAAAACTAAACTAAAATAATGAAAATAAGATTACAGTGCTCGAAGGAATTCTCATCTTGGTCAATTAAGAGTAATTAAGAGTAATTCAATAAGATACAATATTAAGAAAATTCAAGATTGTAGAAAGAATTCACAAGCTGCGCTTGGAAGAATTTTAGAGAGACAGCATAAATTATATTCATATAATTATCCTGTTTATAAGAGTAAAATCAATGAATATAACTAATTTGCGTAATACCACATTTGTATGAAACAAGTGATACTGAACTGGCTTTCTACACGGCAGAAGCGTAATTCCAGGATCCTTTCTATTTTATATTCTATTTTGTTTAATTCGAATTCTCCTTATTTAATTAAAATTTTCCAATGCCACTATTCAACCCACGACAGAGTGCTACGGTCTTCATCTAACTCCTTACTTTTTATCCCACCGTATAGTTCCGGTTATTTTCATAACTCATTAACTGTTAAGTCTATACAACTCTGGAACTCCTTACCTCTTGAAATTAGAAAATGTCCTACTAAAACTGCATTTAAGACTTGTCCGACAAAATTTTTTAAAGCACCAAAATTAAATGTACCATCTTCATGAATCATCGTAGTGTATGTACTTAATGTGTATGTATGTTTATTGTTATAAGTATTATACATTATAAGAAAGTTAGGTTTTTTTTTTACAATTTACAATTTTTATTCATATTACTTCGGTTTACAATTTATAAACACAAATAGTTAATCTTTTGATTATCGTTTAGATAAATCAATGTTTGTTAATCATTTTCTTAGATATTTTAATTTGTTTATTATCAAAAAGAAGACTGTTGATTGATATTTTGAATTTTAATTTTAAATGGAAAGTCAATTTATTGTTGTCAATTTATTGTCCGACGCTAACAGTTAGTTTGTCAAGAGGGGTTGTGAGTAGCGCCAACTTCATAGTAATGAACGATAGAGGGTTGAGGCGATAGTCCGGTGCTTAAGTGTTGTTTGGATCGTGGCGTTGTTCGTATTATATATCATTGTACAAAATTATTTTATTTCCTTATCAATAAAGTGATTTAAAAGAGGAATATGAAGTTGTTATTGATTTGAATACTACATGAGTGCATCACAAGATCCTAATAGCTTCGGCAATCCGACATATATATAAATATTTATGTTAGTTAATTGCGCATGAACCTTTTCCACCTTCTCATCTGCACCACAGGTTTACTGACAGAGAATGCCACCAGGCATTAATTCCGCCCTTTGTAATTCTTTCTTTTTTTTGGTTTTAAAATAAAGTTTAAAAAAATAAATAAATATTATCAGACACACCTATTTTACTCTTCTTTACAAAACTCTTTATTTCCTGTTGTATTATATTTCTATATGAGCTTATCTCGCATTTAGCCGCCTGTTCGATGACCCAGCATGAGAATGTGATAATGGTATCAAGCATTAAAATATTTTTAATAAAATATCCTTGGCTAGTAATAAACTTTTTCTTTAACTGGTATATTTTAGACCTATAGACCTAGGTCTATAGGTCTACCTAGGTCTATAGGTCTACAGTCTAGACTGTAGATAAAGAATAAATAAATTCTCAAAATCTATGACAGACACATGAGTATTTTTATGATCTACCAAATTTTTTTTATTAATAGTATTAAAACCATCATGGAGGCTTATGGGCTTGAGAATTCCTATTTCTGGTACAAGGTTCAAAAGTAAAATTTCTTGACAAAATAAAGAACGTTACCGCGAACACGTTTGCTGCAAAGCATTCCAAACGTCGGGTTAAATTTAAAAATGTAATAGTAAACGCGAGTTATATCCGTAAAATAGTTTTATTGAAAGGTAAAGAACGTTAGCCTATCTTTGGTTAGACTATTTAATTTGGTTACATAGTGTCTTCATATAAAACTTATATTTCATATGAAGACAATTTATAATTCGAGTATTATTAAAAAAATAAAAATAATTAATTAACGACATTTTTGCATGCATGGTTAATTTAAAAATTTAAGTTGCATCTAATAAATGCGGTGCATTAAACAACATCATCAAACTCCTTTAATGTCTCTTGTTCGGGGTTCGTGAAATATTTCTAGTTTCTATGATTCATAAGATTTCAAAAAAAATTTTGGACCGACCTTCGGCTTGAAGTATACGCCTCGGGAATGTATGTTCGGTGATTGAGGCCATAATTTTATAAGATGCGTAAAATGTATAAACTAAAATAAAATAAAATATATATTTTATTTTTGTTTCCTAGAGAGCTATTAAAGATCAATCGAGAAGCTCTTAAACCATTTTAAACTAAAGTGCGATCGCGTGGCATAGATATTATCCGACTTGGCATTTAAAAAATTGATATGATTGTCGGAGAAATATCTTAACCAAGAAACTGAAGATACTATTTTCACAACATAATTAAACACTTTAAACCATTTTATTTGTTATGCTTTCAATTCGCGTATTTACTCGCTTTGTTTGCAGCAGACTGAATGTGCTCTTATGTGAGGATGAAGCTATGTGTATTTAAGATACATACTTTATTATAATAAAAGGAGTGCGTTCTGAATTTTTATTGATTACGCACGCTTATATTTCTATAATTCAAAATAGTTTTCATTTACATTTACAAATAGAAAAACAAATATTAAATTAATAACTTATCAAACCGGGATGCGAGCGCTATCACAACAACTTCGTAGTTAAAAAAAAGAACACTCAGTTTTTTTGGCTCAATATGTAGCTAAAAATTGACGCACTTTTAGTATAAGTGCATTTAAATTTATCGAATAGCTGCTGCAATTACAATTTATTTATTTTAAAATATCTTCATTATCCGTAGTGCTAGTTGATTCGATCAATTTAACTTTCTAAATATGACCGACTGTCTTTATCGGGACGGAGGTAAAATCTGTTTTTTTTTTCGAAAATCTTTACCAATTTTTCTAACTTTGCATACTTCGCATTAGGTATATGTCATTTTGAAGCGAGTAGCGACACGAATATCAATATTTTTACTTTTTCAATACAATGAATTTTACGAATTTAAATTAAAAATAAAATTATAATATTATCTAAGTAATTAATAAAAAACATTTAAAATGGTAAACTACTAAAATATAATTTAAATGTATAGCTTAATCTCAGAATATTTTATTATTTATATTATATTTCCTAACCGCAGTTTTCAGCAATATATATATTTCATGATGTAATAAAAGATTTCGTGAATAAAATTCATTCGAGAACATATGAGAATGAAAACTGTTGGTCGTAAATTGGCCATAACGTTTTCCGCTTGGCTAAGTGACAATAAGTTGGCAAGATGTTTGCTGCTTTTGGCTTCGTATAATAGATTTACATATATTTTATACTTGCCATTCACTTCGCCTGTAGGAACTACGAAACTCCAATGATCAGCGTAGTACTCCACGTGATAGACTTATCCGCATATACGCAATGTGGATAATACTTTCAATATTTTATTACTCATAGGGTCAAAGTTCGACGATTTGTACAATGTTTTTTAAATAGCACTTTTAATATATTGTAACGCTGTTAGTTGAAAAGTTAAGAGAAAAACGTACTGAAAATTAACTTAAACTTAAATTAATTTTATTTCTTGATTAATATTACAAATTTTAAATGTATAAATAACTTCTTTTCCGGTCAGACCGCTCTCGCAAAAAGGAATGACCGGTTACTCTACTCTTCTCTCCTCGCCACAACTCGCTTTTAATCTCCACATTTCGCCTCTCAACGTCACATAACGTTGTTACAGTATGGAAATTAGCAAATAATTGAAGTAGAAATACCGATTTAACAAGCTCGCTTTAATAAAGAATTCTTTTTGTAAAGCTTATCTTAATTTGTGATGCTTACAAAAATCTTGATAAATTAAATCGATTTGCAATACTTAAATTCTCATTTAAGTCTACAACTTCCTGTCTATCGGGATAGGAAGAATCATGTTATAATAAAATACCTACCTGACAAAATCCGTAATTGCTACTTATTAGGTACATAGTATAGCCCATGATATAGTTAATTTATAAATAATACCAAACTATTTGAATAAAACTGGTTATAGATTAACATGATACAGGATACTTGTCATGATGTTGGCTTTTTATCCAAGTAATTTTATGAGAGGTCTTACTCTTAAATTTTCTTATTTTTACGCAAACAATTACAATATCACCTAATATGTATGGTTTTGAATAAATATTATGTCAGACTATTATGCACGAGGTTATTAGCAGGTCCTTAGAGCAGAACTTTAACTCGAACATATTTACTTAATGGGGACATTAACCCTAAAATATTTTATTAATATTTGCTTTTTTTAGTTTCAGTGAAAAATTATTTTCTTTGTATTTTGCTACTTTAAAAATATATATTTATTTATTTAAGTTTAAACCCAAAATGTTCGTTTTTGTTGATACTTCACTCATGTCGCGGTGGGCCCAAAATAACAAAATAATTCTAAATCTAAAATCACTTAAATTTATACTGTCATCAGTTAAATACCTACTTTAATATGAATTATTTAAAATGTCCTTTATCGAAATGGTAGCAACGTATAAAATCGATTCGAGAAGCCTCAGCTGTTGCCAAAACTTCCGAGCTTTGTAAACAAGCTTAAGATACACGATTTATAGAGCCTTTTGCTGCTTAGACAAGTACATGTCGGCATGGCTTCATCGTCACACTTATTTTGTTCCATGTTAAAGATATCAATAAAACTACTTAACAATAAGAATCGCTTCTATTCTATTATATGAGCAGAGTAATACCTCCCAGTACCGATCAAATGTTAATTATTCTATTTCGATTGAGCTCTGATTTCAATACTCAGTAATAAATAACTCAACAATTACTCATTCAGGTCAAGTGATATAATTAATAATACATTTAATTCCCAAAGTTAAGGTAAAAAATTTAACATTAAAATATAAAAGAATAAATACTTCAATATTATTACAAATTTTATAGACTTTTTTATACACATCTGTCTTATTGCGATATTTCGCTCCCGAGATCCGCAACTCTTACAGAATGTATATGTTAAAGGCAGTGGTCCTTAAGACCTGTGCAGCCGAATATTGGATACATCTGTATCGATCTGTACTCTGCCCAATCTGAATCTGATCCTCTTATTTGTAGATCAATTTCAATTAGGTAAGTTATTTTTGGTCTGATAATTTTAGTATTATTTCTGTACTTTTGCATAATATATATATTAGTTTGTTGTTTTGAGCGTTTTGCTCTATTAAAATTGTCAAAGAACCATAGTATCTTATCTGCAATATAATCTCAGTACAAATGGGCCAAATTCAATCCAAATGCGCCACCGTAAGTAGGTCGTTCCGTATAAGTAGAATGTGGTCATTTGGAATAATTGGTAACATTAAAATAGTGCTTTGCATATTTACATGATATTAATATTTCTTATAATTTCCATCATATAAAATTTATTTATTTTATATGATGGAAATAACTAATGAATATTAATTATTACATTAATATTATTTACTACTTGCCTCTCTACGTTGTGCGCTTACAAGAAATGTAAAAGTACGACTTTAAAAAAATCAGTGTTAAATTACTATTTACTTTATATTACAACTTAAATTATTTTTATGTGTCACTATATATATTATAGTTAAAGAATTGTATTAAAAAAAAATAGTCTTTCACTTAAGTGAGATATAGGTACTACAGGCGAGTTCCAGCTGTAGATATAAGTCATTAAACTGTCACAAGACGACCTCAGTTGAGGGTTGTCTGTCATCCACGTGACAAAATGTAATTTACACCTCTTGATTTATAGTATATCTGTAGTGGTCTTCATGTATATTATTTATTTATTTATTTATTTATTTTTTTTTTTATTTATTTATTTTTTTATTTATTTATTTATTTATTTATTTATTTATTTATTTATTTATTTATTTATTTATTTATTTATTTATTTATGTACCCTATTTTTAGAGAGATATTTTAGTTTAAAAATATGTACATATTTCAATAAAACTATTTTTCGGATATAACTCGCGTTTATTATTAGTGTCAGACACCAGACCACCATCAGTGACACCATCATCTCGTCTTACCGCGAACACGTTGGCTGCAAAGCATCCGAAACGTCGGGTTAAATATAAAATGTAATAAAAAACGCGAGTTATATCCGAAAAATAGTTTTATTGAAATGTGTAGTACTCGTGTAAATCTTAGAAAACATTATATGTACATATTATTTAAAAACTTCTTTTATTATGACACTTTATTTAATAACTTCATGATTAAGAAGGTTATTGTAATTAACCCGATTTTAGAAATCTTTTTTTTTGCAATATCTTTACGATTACGAGCTGTTCTGAACGGTTATAAAACGGTTATAATGCGTGCCTGCGTGCGTGCGTCCTTGTGTGTGTATGTGTGTGAGAGAGAGAGTGAGTATGTATGTAAACGTTTTTTTCGGAACCGTTTTCTCGCAATCTGTTTCAGAATCAGTTGAGTATTCATGTAATTTCGAGCTGATTATTTTTATATGAAAATCGACAGAGCGGTTTAAAACATAAAATAAAACAAAAACAAAAATATCATAAGTTACAATAATATTACATTTCCTTAGACAGGAAGGTAATGTGAAGGTCTCGTACGTACCACTCGTTTATGTATTTATTTTATGCTGTTTTAGCTAAAGTTTTAAATAAGTATATGATATTATAATGATGTTTGAAGATTTATTTCAACATAGTATTAAGAATACTGAGATAATAATTTAAAGTTATTCATTCTAATATATAATGGATAATTCCATGGGATAATCTTAATTGCTATTTTCTCTGGGCTCAAATTAAGGAATATTTTGCAGAATTATCTACATATTCATTTACGAAAATGAGAAGTAAAACCGATATTAAAGGATTTGTTATACGGAACGTAAAATTGGAATATTCAATTAAAGTTAATAAGACGTGTTAAAATAAATATAGTAAGTATTGTATTGACATTGATATGTCCAGTAGGGAGAAGGAAGTATTAATTTTTAAAGTACACAATGCTCGGGGATCGTTTCAATGATCTTATACGGACATCAAAATACTACAGACTGACTAACGTTACAATATCCTTTATAATTAAAGTGTCACCAAGTAGTGCCTGAGTTTGAGTCTGATTAATATAAACATTATCAAATGACGTTGTATTTTAATGTCTAGAATATTGATTATTTAGTGCTGTTATTGTAGAGCATATGTATACACTTCTTTAGAATGGTTGTGAGTTGAAACTTGATAAAACGCAAATGCGAACGTTAAGCGACAAAGACGTCGCTTAGAGCACTATTAATAATGTCAAATAGCTATGTCCACGGGAATAAGACGATACAAAGAACACATTATGAAATATCTTTTTCAACTAACTGTGCTTTTAGGTAAATCTTAAGATTAACCAAGTGAACAGTAAGTACAATGGTAAAAGCTTGAAATAAATGATGATCACAAAACTGTTCAGACTTTTTCGATTAAGAGTAGGTAATTTTTGGGTTTGAATGGAAAATCTTAGGATTTACCTTTTTTTAGAGTTTTACAGTAACATATATTTTTTAATTTTCTTGACTTATGTGAATTTTCCGGTTATCTCGTCGTAAACAACCACAGTAACAGTCAGTAACAGCTGTAAGAAAGCAAAGCAGCTAAGCAGCTGAGAGCGACAGCGTGAAGAACTAAAAACACATTTTTCTTATTCTCAAATATTTACATTAATGATTTTCATATTTTGAAAATTAATATGACAAGAATGTAAAGTAGATGCAACGAATTTTATAAGAATGCAACTGTAACTAATTAAGTTGGCCTGTTGTAAATTTAAAAACAATAAGTAAATACGAAGAAAAAGTATATAGCTCACCTAATTGGACTGAGGATTGTATTGGTTATCGATATGTTGAGACAGATTGTATATAATATGAACTACGAAATATATTTTGAACCCGAAACCAAATTGAACGTCCAAAACACTCAATAAATTCTGTATGACACTCTAGTAGAAAAGTCGATATTTCATTTTTATTCTTCACTAGCTTTATTTTGAACACAGGATGTTTCGAAACAAATCTCCTGGGACGATACAATAATGGAAGGCTTTGTAATACCATAAATCAGGTTTTCATAGCTTTTCATAAAACTCTCTAGCTATTCAAGAATACTATTTATTTATAGGATATATTCATAAGAAATCTGTATTAAAAAAAAAAAGAAAAGTAAAAGATGTTAGTTTTACAATTTGTTTTAAACATTTTAAATGACATTTTATTCATTATTCCAGACGCTTAACAAAAATCTACAGGTAATATCGATATATTATACTGCCCAAGAAACTGCTTTGCACAGGCCGCGCTTCAAAACACCACCAGAATAACATTATTACACTGGGAATAAGATCCAGGCGGGTCCTGGGACTCAAACTCAAAGACATTGATTCAAAATCAAAGACATTGATTCAAACTGAAAGACATTGATTAAAAAAAAACCTATTAACTCATAATAAAAGCGATAGATGGCGTCTTTCTATTGATTAAACTCTCACTTATGTAAGAGACATTTACATCTCGTCTACCCGTGAACACGATTACTGCAAAGTATTCGAAACGTCGGGTTAAAATCAAAAATGTAACCAAATTATACGCGAGTTTTAATTCGTAAAAATAGTTTTATTTGAAATGAAATCTTTAATTTTATTAAAATTCCTATAACTTAAAAAAACCAATATCACAGTACCGTAATAATAAATAAATGTGGTTAAGAATTGTACTTCACAATTGTAGTCAGTACCAAAGATAACTAGAATAAAAGCATCGCTCTCCACAGAAGACACGAGCCGCAGGCCGCCTGTTCTGTGTTTAAAATAAAACTCGCTTACATAAAATAATGTTTGCAGCACAAATATTACAATATCAACTTAATGTTTTAAATAAATAAATAAACACACAAAATAAATTCTGTTGCATTCATATTTTGTAATATTAATGTTCACGGCTGCGGTCACAGAATACAAGGTTTGGTGAAACATTGTTTAATATAAAATGAAATGCCCTGTGCCATGACCATGCTATGTCATGAATAATAAACAATTATATCTTGACTTTAAAGCTATCTAACTTGAAAACATTTATTTGGTTTTTCTGTGGCATGCGCCTCAGGGAGCGCAGCGAGGACTGCCCTGGGTTTTATTAAGTTTTTTTCTAACACGTAATTTTTTAGATCAGAGTTCCCCAAACTTTTTTGTGTCGTAGACCCCTTGCCATGTTTTTCCGTGTTGGGTAGACCCCTTACTTACCTGATATTTCCTTTAAATTTCTAACTGTAGTGAAGTTTAGTGTTAAAACCTTAAAGTAAAAACACGTGTTAATTTATACATTTATTAATTGAATTTAAATTAAAACAAGAACAAGTCAGTGCAAGGTAGCGAAGCTCTGAGACTACGACAGCGACTCTCAGGTTTTTACAAGTTCAAAATGTATTGTGACCACAAAGTGAATACCACCATACTACAACTTACTGAATTTTATAATTATATATAATAAATTTTTTACTTCATAGGTACTTTTATAAATAATTTATATGTTTTGATATTATAAAATAGTATGATGTAAGTAAATAGGTACTATCAGTGTATGTGTTGAGATCCACTATTGTGGACCACCATTTTCATTTCATGGACCCCCAAATTTTTTTTCGCTTACGTAGACCCCTTGCAGCTTGTCGATATAGACCACTTTGGAAATGACTGCTTTAGATGATCACAGAAGTGCAAGATGCTTAACCTTTTATAATAATTTTTAACTTGTCTCGTGGTTTGACTACTACATTTTTAAACTATTACAACAAGCTTACCACCGTTATAACTTATTTTGAAAAATGACAATATTTCGTCTCAGTGGTATGCATCGTATTCAAGACTGGTTTTGATTTTTGACGAATTTTTTCTAATATTATAAAGTGAAATCAAGCTCTCAAGATAGAAAAAAAGCAAGCTAAGCTACGCATAAGCGATAAATAGTGTCAATAAACACAAAATAATTGTTGAAAATAATATATTAAATAATTAATATTGTTATATAGAAAACAACAAAATGTAAACACATTTCAAGCCAATGTCTGCTGCCAACATCACGAGAAAGCAAACAATGGTAGATAAATGAGTAAATGATTCACTTTCCGGAGAACAATTTGTTTGTACAATAATAGTACAATTTCTCGCTTAGTGAATGATATTTTTACAACATTTCGATGCTTTGTTTTTTTGTCATTTTTAAGTTGAAAATCTTTATTATGACTAAATTTTATATTCACTTTTATGTAATATAAATATATTATATAAAATGTTTATATTATAAACATATGAAAAGGGATTATTATTATTAAAAAATAAAATGCATTTTTGAAATAAAACATCTTTAGATTGGTTGCATTTGAACCTTGATGGAATGCCAATGAGGACGATGAAGAAATAGACACATTGTGTAGAGTACTATTAATAAAGTCAAATACAATGTTTTAACGGTACAACTCAGACATTTCATACATGAAATCACAAAATCACATTACATAGTAAATATCAATTGTATATATATATATAAATATTCTAATTATTTAAAACATATGACACAAAGATAAAGTACATAAAATGTAATACATAAAATCACAAATTCATATTACGTATTTAATATCAATTGTATTTATATAACTTCCTGGATATATATATTAACATTCTAATTATTTAAAACATGTGGGATAAAAGAGTATTGATAGGAGAGCAGCCGAAGTCGAGGTCAGTAGCTAGGTTAGGTTTGTTTGTTTTCAATTTGTGTTAGAATAACACTGGAACATTTGCTGGGTGGTTATAAAAAAGTGAAAACGAGTAGATATTAGATACATAACGTTACTTTCTTTGATGTGTCGAAAAGAGGTAAAACAAATATGTTTTTAATTCGCGTTTTTAAATTATGTATATTATCATTATGTACTTATGTAATTATATAATAATAGAATTATAAAATATACTGGCCAGTGACACTAACACCCGTATTCACAAACAATAATATACCTCATAGTGCGCTTAAAGTCACAGGGTTACGTATTTATATTCATTAACAATACTTCAGTGGCGAACAGCAGCACAGCACTGTGCGCCCACTTACACAGAAGGGTTATGAATCTTATCAATTATGTGCGATAATATTTTTCCTGACTGAAAATTCTGAAAATCCTGAACGAAATATTCGACAAAATAATATCAGGTCACAAATAGAAGCAATTACATTTTACACATCGGTTAAAAAAGATGGCTTAGACAATAAAATTTGACCCGATTAATAAGGTATGTTTTAAAATGTGTTGTTATATCATACAATAATACAAAACTACTACACAATATTATTAAAATTAATTTCTACACAATAAATAAATTTTATCTAATTATTCACCCGTTCACTCGTTGTAATAAGTGTTTTATTTATTTATATACTTTATTGTACACCACAAGAAATGAAAACAATACATAAAAGACAATAAAATTAAAACATATACAAAAGGCGGTCTTATCGCCAGTCGCCAACCTTAGGGTTCGAAAATATATAAAAATATAATTATGATAAACTTACATAGAAATAACTACATACTAATACATAACATTTTACAATAAATATGAACTAATAAACTAAACAATATATATAAGAATATTTATATTTATGTAATATAAGTACTTATTATTATATTATAAATCAGTATCTGTCTCTGTCATCTTTTACTAATAAAAATTGTAAGTATATTTATTACAAGGCAGAATAATTACGATGTATTATTAATCTTAACTCTTTAATATTCACAGCAGATTTATCTTTAAATAAGAGTACATCCATAAATATTTCATTAAATTTATGATTATTATTCGTAGCCATTTATTGTACGAACATATGTAAAAGGCATCTGATAATAAACCCATCTAGTAGTTCCTTTAAATGAACTTGAAAATAGTTTCTATAGTAAATAGTTATAATAACACTATCCAATTAATCAAATCATTGTTGTCACATAACATCGGAAACCATTACCAGAATGATAATAATCATGAAGCAGCCAATAGAAGACAAATGACCGTCTGACCGCCGACGATGCGACCTCGATACCAATGATTGATGGTATTCATACAATTTTACCATCCATCAACAATGTACTGAATTTGAAATTAAGATAACTGGCAATAATTATAAGTATTTTATAAAATATCAAATTATTAGTCATTTGAAGTTATTTTATTATTATAATGTTTTTTTTCTTTGAATAAAGTAATTATACCAGATAACAAGGTACCATTAAAGGCAAGATGGGTTGTTACAAAATATGTAATCGTTTTAATGATTCTAGGAAAAAATTGTAACATCAAATAAATAAGTCTTACTTAATATAAATTACTTAATGAATAATCTGAGATAATAATAATCTAAATAAGAAGATTTTGTGTTCAACGCCAAATACCTACAAAAGTGTTAGTCTTTATATAAACTTTTAAAGATTTTTATTTCAGAATAATAATTTAGCCACAGTGACATCCCACATCACGACGAGCCACGGAGCAAGTGAACGTTGAATTATTACACGGAATATCTGTTCAAATGAATTCGTTTTAATCCCTGGAATGCAACACCAAATGAAGTATTTCTTTACTTTTATATGGGTTTTAGTTTTTTTAAAATAAACTGATATATCACTAAAAAACATGATTTGTAAACAAAACAACGAAACGTGGTGTGGATAGAATACATCTTTATAATTGATGAAAATAGTATGGGATCATAATATTGTAACTTATATTTTTACATTCAGTAATATAACATTTTTTTAATCTTCTATTTTGTGATACCGATAATTTAGATGTTCATTAGAAACATTGATCTTCGTAGTGGGTGTATTAATAAACAGTTATTACACTATTTCATTTTAATTATTAAAACATAATATTTTAAAAAATTATGCCAAAATAAAATTATGTTTATAAAAATGTATGTTTAGCTTTATAAAAAGTGTTCTTTATTTTTTTATTCAAAATTATACTTTGAATTAAGTTTTTAATTAATCTGTTACAAAAGCTTTGGTACTTACTTTTTAATATCCTGAACTAATTATCTTAGTATGATTTTCAGAAACTATTTCAGTGATATTTTAATATAAAGTCTATATAAACAACGGTAATATGAATGGTTAAAACTGTGAAGAATGCGTTGGTAATTCGTATATACGGATTTTTAAGATGTATCATTATTTTTTTATTTGTCCTTCCATTTCTGTCTATCTGTCTAGATTTTAATTGTTATTATGCTGAATGTAATAATCGTGCTTTAATGTTCGCCATATTGATGAGTGTTGACATTTTTACAATTTATCATCGTAAAACAAAATTGTAATTTGTTTTGTTATAAACATAATTTACTTAATTACAAATCTGTATTACCTCGATACAAAATAAACACCATTGTTTGTAGTTATTTTTTTTATGTTAAATGTTTAAATAATTTTGAAATTTTTTTAGTTATTGTTAAATTCTTAAATGATTTTCAAATGTTTATAAATAAACTATTGTTACTCTTAACTCTTAAGTGTCAGCGAAGCTTACTATTTTTGGTATGTTTTCATTCACTAAAACTTTTTTTAAAGACGTTTGTTTTTTTTATTTATACCACTTGGATAATATGTCAGTGCCTTGTCAATGAAGCTCCCGTCCTTGATTTCTCAAACATTCTTTATCTACTTTTCTTTGTTGGACAAATTTACCAAATATAACTAATGTTTCTAACTTTAAAGCATAGATTAAACTTGAAAGGATGGTACAACTGAGATGTATGATTACGATACTATAAGCTTATTTAAATTTTAATTAAATATAGCATTAAAACTTGAACTGATGAATTCTGCAAATATTTATCTATAATTTTAAAAATACTATTAAAATACATATGGGTGAATTTAAATTTAGAATTAAAATCGTTTTTGTTAGGTATTGTTGCATGATATAAAGCAATTTTATATATCATATAATAAACATATATTATTTATTATTTTGGCATCGATAAGGAATTGCTTCACGTTATTTACGTTATACTCCGATTGAGAATTTTATTTCCACAACACAGCTACAGATTTTCTACCGTTAATTGGGTCAAAGCTCGCCACCGAATATAAGCGAATGTAACAATAATTGCTGCAGCGCGGGGTTTACTGATTTGGAAAAAAATCATGCCTCGCTATTTTTATCATGAAACAATTTTTAACTTCAATAAAATTGAAAATAATAGTTTATGCCTAATTGTTAACCGAATTCGTGTAATGAAATATTCTATAAATAATAAAATTGAATAGCTTCTTCTTTCTGTTGTTGTCAGACAAAAGTTTGAAAATGCATTTGTCTATAAAATTTTGTCTAAAAAAGTCTTTTATTATTTTGAAACAGTAAAGAAACACTACTGAAGTTGCTCTAGTAAATTATTTTTTTATTCATTTCAATACAGAAGTAGACTTCACAGAATTATTGATTAAGCTGATAAACGAAAAATGGTCCTAATCGTAATACCTGACACAGCAAGAGATAATAAATTTATAAACACTACTGACACTGACACATGATGGGATGGAACTATAAAACTGATTTATTATAAATTTCTGTCTTTGGATTATAAATTTCTGTCTCTCATGAAACTTATACGAATTCTGTATACTCAATTATTTAGAAATAGTATTTTAATATTTTCACAAGTTTCAAGAACATCAAAGAACAAGAACGTTTGAGAGCGTAAAAAAATTGTATGTCCCCGATGAATACGACAACGGCTGAACGAGTAAATAATTATATCAAATTACTTATCATGTAAAAGTTAATGTTAATTTTATGTAGGATATTTATATTAAGATATGGAAGTACATAATAAAACATTGTAATACCTGCCTTATTAATCACGTCCAATTTTATTCTCTAACGTATCATTTGAACGCTTTACTAGACAACATTTCCGACTTTCAAATCTATCAAATACACACTATATATAATGCCAATATTAACATTTCGTTAACAAAAAATATATTTAACGTTTAATTTACAATAAATAACTAAACACTGAGAATTAATCGAACATATTTTATTTATTATATAAACGCTAAATATGAACAAATTAAGAATCTGTATTTATAGTTCCACTTATTATTTTAGAAAGTTATACTTGCGGTAAAATCTTGTTTTAGATATAATAGTCTTTTGTGCCACATGTTTTAAATAATTAGAATATTTATATTATTATACATATTTATGTAAGTTATATAAATACAATTGATATTTAATACGTAATGTGCATTTGTGATTTTATATATGAAATGTACTTTAGAAATGCGTCTCTTTCTTTATCGTCCCTATTTACATTCTGTCGTTTTTTAAATGAAACCATTCCAAGAAACCACCCATGAAATTCAATTTTATATAATATATTTGTATTACATAAAAGTAAATATAAAATTTAGTCATAATAAAGATTTTCAATTTAAAAATGTAAAAAAAAAACAAAGCATCGAAATGTTGTAAAAATATCATTCACTAAGCGAGAAATTGTACTATTATTGTACAAACAAATTGTTCTCCGGAACAAAGTGAATCATTTACTCATTTATCTACCATTGTTTGCTTTCTCGTGATGTTGGCAGCAGACATTGGCTTGAAATGTGTTTGCATTTTTTTGTTTTCTATATAACAATATTAATTATTTAATATATTATTTTCAACATTTGGTATTTGTTTATCGACACTATTTATTCCTTATGCTTTAGAATATTAGAATAAATTAAACAGTTATCATTATCAACATAATGTTTTTGTGGCAGAGAAACAGGCAAATGTCATATAATAAAAAATATATAAAAAATATATAATATAGTTTAACTAAATATAAATCGTTCAGCAACACTTAACGTGCGTTCCAGAAGGTACACGTACGATATCTTGCTCCCTGTACATTACATTCTACAGCGAGTGTTAATATTTTATCTCAACTTTCTGACTTATACAAATTTTGTGGAGTAGTCTGGCTCTATTTAAACGAAAGTAATTTTTATTTCCACGCCTTTAAAAAATATTTGTTTCATTGGTAGCTAGTTATTTAAGCTCTTTAAAAATTGAAAATATTTTTAGTGTTGATTAAAATGGATTTTTAAAAAGGGCGTATGATAGTAGTGTTTTGTTGTTATTCTTTCAGCCCTAAAACGACCTCAAAATTATCTCTAGTTATATTTTATTTATTTCAGGGTTGTTTTATATTATGTCTTTTGTATGTTTAGAAATAAAATTGAGATGTTATATTTTAGTCATTGACTTGGTTCTTCAACATTCAAGTATTTAAGGTTAAACATCTTGCACTTCTGTGATCATCTAAAGAGTTACATGTAAGATGTAACTGAGTAAAACGCGGTGCGGTTGGTATACGATGCGCTCCCTGAGGCGCATTCCACAGAAAAACGAACTTAAATGTTTTCAAGTTAGATAGCATTAAAGTCAAGATATAATTGTTTATTATTCATGGCATGGCATGGTCATTTCATTTTATACTTAACAATATTTCACCAAACCTTGTATTCTGTGACCGCAGCCGTGAACATTAATATTACAAAATATGAATGCAACAGAATTTATTTTGTATGTTTATTTATTTATTTAAAACATTAAGCTGATATTGTAATATTTGTGCTGCAAACATTATTTTACGTAAGCGAGTTTTATTTTAAACACAGAACAGGCGGCCCGCGGCTCGTGTCCTCTGAGGAGAGCGATGCTTTCATTCTAGTTATCTTTGGTACTGACTATAATTGTGAAATACAATTCTAAACTGTATTTATTTTTTTATACAGTGTTTATGATTTTTTAATAAATAATAAGAATTTCCATAAAATCAAAGAAAAATGTTACTAATATATTTTTTCTTCAATTATGAATTTTCAAATCTCATTTTTTAGTGTAGTTTTTGGTGATAACTTTCTAGAACTGATTAACAGAGTACTATATAATGTATACATATAAAAGCAATAATTTAAAAAATCCAGTTAGATAGCACCTCGATTAACCAAACTCACAACCTATAATTTTGCATTAATTATAAACCTAATAAATATAATAAATTCTAAAAAATTATAGACATAGATGGTCTATTGAATTCTTAAATACTTAAATGTACACAACCAACAAATCAAACACGATACGTATAGTATAGACAGAGAGTTTAATTAATATAATTGCGCCATCTATCGCTTTTATTATTAGTTAATAGGTTTTTTTTCAAGGCTTGTCTTTGAGTTTACGGGCGCTGGGTTTTGTTCCCAGGATAATAATGTTCTTCTCATGGTGTTTGTTTTGAAGCGCGGCCTGTGCAAAGCAATAGCTTAGGCAGTATAATATATCGATATTACTTGCAGTTTTTTGTTAAACGTCTGGACTAATGAATAAAATATCATTCAAAATATTTAAAACCAATTGTACAGCCAACTTTTTTTTTAATACACATTTCTTATAAATATATCCTATAAATAAATGGTATTTTTGAAAAGCTAGAGAGTTTTATGAAAGGCTATGAAAACCTGATTTATGGTATTACAAAGCCTTCCATTATTGTATCGTCCCAATAGGTTTGTTTCGCAAAATCCTGTGTTCAAAATATAGCTAGTGAAGAATAAAAATGAAATATCCAATTTCCTACCAGAGTGTCATACAAGTTTTATTGAGTGTTTTGGACGTTCAATTGGGTTGGGGTTCAAAATATAATGTAATTAAGTAAAGAATACTGAGCTTTACTAACTTTAATGAGATAAATATACAATTATTAGTTTACTTCTTTTTTATTTTATATTGTTAAATTACTTTTACTTGATGATTGTTACCATTTACATTATTAACCAATTAGACTATTAACCAACTAGACCAATTAGAATTGATAAAGAAATATTCGTGTGAAATAACAGATAACACAGCACATAGGCTTCGTGTTTGTAAAATTCTATTGAAATATTTCGACATACTGTTGAAACCTTACTCTGCCTTAAAATAATAGTGTAATTAAGCACTAAAATGCCTTCTTGCAAGTTGGCGCGAAAACAGTTCTCGTGTAGGTGTACTTGAGACACTGCGTTAATGTCTGAGTGAAATCTAGACTGGTAAAGACATTAACGAAACTATTTTTTGTGTTTTAACTGTCTTGATCCAAGATTATTAATGTATTTAATCGAAGTGAAGAATACACGATTATCGTGTATTGCTCACGACGCGATTTTATACGGGTTCTAAACTCGTCGGGTAAATTCGGATAGTATTTACGAGAGTGCAGACGAAAAGTTATATATAAAGATACAAGTATTTTAGCGTAAATATTTATAAAAGTAAACTTAATTGTTATTTAAATAAAATAAATAGTGACAGTGCAGAACTAATAGCTCATTGAGAGTCAGTGGTTCTGCACTTTTTTTAATAATACCCACAACTTAAAAGATTTGGTATTAAATATTGGATTTCATTGAAAGTATATTTGAAACTATATTTAAAAGAGACCTTATGCCAGAGTTGTTAATTACTAAAAAAGAATATTGTAACTTCTTTATTCATCCCTGTACGATGAATAAAGAAGTTCGATGTATTTTTTTTCATTGTTTTTATTATATTATAAATTCTTGTTGGTATCATCAACTTTATTAGAAAATCTTCGTTTCTAGCTGTAGTAACAGTTTTTCTTAAGCATAGTTATAACAAGATAGTTATTTTTAGATATTTCTTAATAATAGATAATTAGCTATTTGTTTTGATTTTACTTTTAGACTATTTTATCATGATTCTTATTACTTTTTATGGTTATTTAAATTTAAATTGAATATTTTTAATTAAAAAACATTAAAAAGTCTTGTTAATTGGTAATCCAAAAAAATATTTTTTAAATATTGAACGAGTAAGAAGACTAATCAGGACTTCTACTATTTAAGTGGTGTACTTCATTTTAAAAATTTATAAAAAGTCCATCAAATATATATGACTTTTATTGTTAGTTAGTAATTATGTTAAAGAAATAAAAAATATTTTTTTGTTTATAATTTATTTTCATTAATAAGTGACCCTATTATTCGAAGCTTAAACGTTGTTTTTAAAATAGTAACCGAATATTAATAATAATGACTCCAAATAAGTTAATTACTAGTCGTGAATATTATTGTAAGTACATGAGGGTATGCATATATATGCATACCCTCATGTACTTACAATAATTTTCACGTATATATGCAGAAATGTCAAAAATCGACTTACAATCGACGTGCGATCTTTATTTCGAATTTAATTTTGTTGACTGGATCCTTATTTTGTTGTAATTTTTTAAAATATGTAAGATTTGTTTTTAGATATATAAAAATATTTATTTATTCTTGTGTCTGTGTAAGTGTCTACCGGTGAACACGATTACTGCAAAGTATTCGAAACGTCGGGTTAAAATAAAAGATGTAACCAAATTATTCGTGAAAATCTAAGAAAATACTATTTAAACAAACAGCTTCGTATTGAGAAGCAGAAAGTGTTTAATATTTAGTGTTCGCTCTTTGTGTCTGTATTTCTTCTATTCTTTCATTGGAACTTTCGAAATACTTGCATTAAAAAATGCTAAATGTAAAGGTACAATACTATAAATATTAAAAGATATACCTTTTTCTTCTTTAAGAAAAGCAAAATTACTTTACCAAGAATAATGAAAAATGCTTCAGAACTTAATGAACATTCTTTGTAGCAAAGTTTTTACAAACAAGCAGACGCTCTGGAAAGATACGAGATATTATTTGAATTTGCAAAGAGAAATTACTTACATAAATAAATTTAATTTAATATTTATGCGAACTAAATATCATAAAAAAATTGTTCATATAATTTGTTTTACTTGTTTTGTATCTATCATATGTCATATCAGTTTCACTTATACTAATTTCAATCTTACTCTAAAATAAATTTTTATTATTAATTTTATATGTTCTTTATCATGTGATACATAAATGTTTTTGAAGTTAAGTTATAAGGTTTAAAATTAAAATGCGTCGCAATAAATGATTTAAGCTTCTTATTATCACTTTATGTATCTACACATATGATTTATAAAGTAAAAATTGTTAAAATATTTTAACAATAACATACTATTCTAAAAATAATATTTTTTTCTGAGTTTTGATTTCGCTTTATCTCTTCTCAGCACTTTGCTTAATTAAATTCTTACATTTTCTTAGACAATTAAAAATTTCTGTCATAGTTACTCCTACTAAAATTTTGTTTTTTAATTTAATAATGTATTAGATACGTAATGCTTTACAATCACTTTAAAAATATCCATTCTGCAATTCAAGAACATGGCCTTTTTTTTGATTACTAAATTAACTGATATAACAGTTTGTTAAAGTTTTGTTATTCGAATATGCAGATAAAAACATTCGAACCAAATTTTAATGGCTTTTGGCGACTAGTTCAAAGAAACCTTAGAAAGTTCTGACCAGAGAGATATAGAAATTGATGAGGTGTGGAACGGCTAAGTAAACTACCACGGGAACAAAATTTTATAAAATATATGTAAATGGTTTTACTTATATAAATTGATATTCGTTGTTTATTTCATCACAGGACCAATAAAGCACAAATTCCATGTATCTCAGTTACTATTGTTGCCCTACAAGTGAAATGAATACTTTGTCACATTTCGAATATTGAAAATCATTTAAAAAATCTATATTTACAATAAAAATGGTTATTTAATACAATTCCATTAATGTTATATTATATATGTACACAAAAATTTTCACAAGATAATTTTTTTTTTTAGTTTAATTTTTTATGATATGGCAGTGATTCCTATTTTACTTGTGCATATCCTAATTAGTTACAGTCGGCACATGAAGTCTAACATGTTCAAGAGATTTGCATTGAGGAGATTCACTAAAAAATGTTACTATGGCTCTAAAACTGTCACGCGCGTTACATTTTATTGGGACCAGCTACATCAATATGAGAAATGTACTGTACGTTTCGCTTTTTAACAAACCATTTTTTCGCTTGCCGTCTGAAATATCCTGAAAATAACTTTTGATAACTTCAAAACAAAACGATTTTTACGTCGACGAGTGAAAAATACTATTTCCGAAAGCCACTAATTCTACTACTAGAAATGTTTGTTAAAGTTTGGGAAAGATTTCGTTTTTGTTTACTTAGACGCGTGAGATAGTGAGATACATTATAATGTACAAAGTAGTATCTTATTCTTTTTAATTGTGAAAACTTAAATTAGAGTATAGTAATAGTGGTCTTAATGTTTTTCTTCCAGTTATAAGTTTATAATATTAATTAAAAAAAAAACTAATAAGTAAAATCTGTGTTGCTGTAAATTCCACAAACATCGAATATATAAATAACCAACACAAAATGAACCTGGACTAGGAATAGAAATCTCCGGATGATACAACAATTCTCTTGTATGGGAATCAAACGAACTACGTTTGTTTCAGAAGTCTAGGCCATTGCCCAACACTTTGTTAAAAAATAGAAGAAACCAAAAAATAAATTTGCAAATTTCAGACCATTTAATAAGGTCTTACGTAATATGTACTTCAAATTTACAATAATGTTAACATACTTTATTGTAAACTGTAATCACATTAAAATTCTTAATATATTATTTCGTTTAATATGAAAGGTAGAAAGAAGTTATTAATTTAGTTTGGTTATTATACTTTAATAGGTTTTGTTAAATTTTCATGCCCATTTTAGATTATTAACATTTTATAAAATCTTTAAATAAACAAACTGACAAACGTATAACGAACCGATATGTTCCTAAGATTCACAAAACTGACGCTGAACTAGCAGCGTAATTGTCACATAAAAAAAATTTAATGCGGAGGGCAGCTCTCTAGATAGCTGACAAAACGTTTCACTAACTTCTGAGACAAAAAGTTAAATAATAATTTATAGACGAACAGTAAAAAATACCCCACGATTAACAGTTCTTAATCGTGAATTATTGTTGGCACTTCTTATTGTAAAAACGCAGAAATTTTGATTTATTATATTTTACAGTTTTATATAACATTGCGATGCAAAAAGTGAAATATTAAAATAAAGGTCGAAAACTATTCGACTATAAATCAAAGCTTTAAGAAAGTTGTGATAATTTTAAAGTCGTTTACATAATGTTAGCTCTTGCCGTAATATTACTGCATTTGACAGATGAATTACCAAGACTAAGCAAAAATACCTTTGGTTATGTTTAATATGATATAAAGAAATTCTCACTTGACAAAATATTAAACAATGTAATTTGTATTAGTTTATTTTTAATAGCAACATATTACAAACAATTGTTATTAGCTGAAATAATAACCGAACATCAAAGGGTTGGGTTTGTTCAATGCGCGGCGGATTTACAACTCTTTATTAAGACTGCACTTTCTTCTAAGGATATTCACTACAAATCTTTCAAATTAATTTCTTTATATTATTGACTATTAAACATTAGAAATCATAGGAGTGGTTTAACATTTACACTGCATCAGTCTATCAGTATGAATTCGATAAACTCAAAAACTGTTAAGCAGATTTTTGTACGGTTTTCACCAATAAATAGTGGGATTTCTGAGGAAGCATATAAGCAACAGTGTTATAATATAGCCTACACGATAATTTAGGAATATACTCGTATGTAAAGTCAACATGAAGAGGGTGCATAAACAATCTGTAACAGTACGCTGCGGAAACCAACAAAGATATACCAATGAAATGCATTAGAGAATTGTACATCTACAAACATAAAAGCTTAACTCTATATCCTACAGTTGACACACAATAACTACTTTTATGTTAAATATACTACTTAAAAATATTACGTTATTTTCGAAGCTGTTTTCTTTTGATTAGTATGAATCCTTATCCAATAAATACTTACATTAGGTTTGGCATTTAATGCATAATAAAATTTTCTTATACTAATGAAGATATATGCTTTAAAAGATAAAACTGATTCAAAGTTTATGACACCAAAAATTTTATAAATACAAGATAATTCAGCAATGGTTTTTGTTTCTATAATTTGTTGTGATGGAATCACTAACATTCTTAATTTTAAAACATTTTTAACGAGACGGTAAATAAGTTCAAATAAAAATTTAAATCTATGTTTTTCGTTAACTGTAAGCTGTAGTAGTCAGTTAACGTTATTTTCTACAATATTAATTCCATTTTAGTTTCGAACAAAAACTTTACCAGGAAGGGCATGCACGATGCCTATTTTACCGAAGATATAATGCAGTACCAGAATATTTCCGGCTGAAAAAAAACGTACGTACGTTTTCTATAAAGTGAAGCTACAAAAATTTATCCTTCCAAGGTTGTAGTAAATATATACATCAAAACTTAATTATCTTGACATAGTTACAACATAGGAATAACTAATGAATCAAAGGAGATATTAAAAAATATGTATTTATTAGACAGATTTATTTCTTGCAAATCATACATTTTTGTTTAGTTTTAACATTATTTTGACTGTGGCTTCGTGATTATAAGAAGGTCCGATTTTAAAAAGGAGCTCTTGTTAGTTTCTAACTAGCTAACTGTCTCGATGTTAATTATTACTATTTATAAAATATTTTACATATTTTTAAGTGTTTATATAACATATACATTTGATTAAAAATTATAGGTTTGTAACTTTTTCATTCTTTATATGTAACAAGAACTCAAAGTCCGGAGTTGGTCCGCTTCGGCTTTTTGCCAACGTTTAATCATCTGCTGCCGGCACTGAGTCTTTGACACTTTCTCTTTTCTTGCCAATGAGGACACGCTATTGTTGCATTTTAAAACACCAACACAGTTTAATTCAAAGCAATGAGAAACATATTGAAGAACCTGAAGTACAAAATTAAAAAATGTGTATAAATTAATTTCATTAAAGAGTAAATTTTTTTGATAGTTAGGTTTATGTTTTTTTTTTCAAATTATAAATCTATCCTATTATGTTGTTCTAAATTTATGATGGATTCACACGGGTGTGTTTCTAACTACTATTAAGAATTTTATGGGTAGAAAAAAATAATTATATCTTAGAAAAAAAACAAGATGTATTATATTATTATAGGTCTTATTTTCTATTCAAATTAAATATACATATTCGAACACAATATAAATATAAGTTTTATCAGAAATAAAAGTATTTGCAAATACAAACATGTATATAAAAATGTAAAAAATAAATACTGTATGTCCAATATCTTTGTTAAAATAAAAATATTTTTTGTAAAATTACCTACAATTCGTTTATTTAAAAAGGCTATCGAGAGCAGTGGAAGTGTCATTATTTTTTAATTTATGCTGATTATTGATGTTAACAAATGTGCTAATTTAATACGATTTTCTTTATTATTTTCTATCATTACATAGCATTGTGATACTCAATTGTTTCCCTGAAAGAGAGAATCGTTTGTTCTTTTACCTCATTGTGTTGGCAGTTTTCATGTTACTTTGTGCTCTGTTCCAAGTCTTTTGTAAACTAAAATGTTCCTTTTAAATTTATAGTCGTGTAGTAATTCAAAATGCATTTTAAATACTCTTCTTTAGGTTTTTTATTGTATATTTATTTTTTTATTTTGTTTATATTTTTATTTTCATAACATTGTTTTTTTTTTAGTCTGGTTACTCTAGTGATTGTTTTATCAGATCATGAAATATTAGAAACGGCTACCCTTTATATCTTGTACACAGGTCCATACGATAAAGATAAACAAAAAATCTACAATACTACAAAAATGTAGCTTACTAGGAAATAAGATGAATATAGATTAGGATGAGTATTAAGATAATCGTATATTATTTTGATCTGGTTAAAAAAAATAATTTAAAGTAAAATGTAACATAACATATCTTACAGATAATGTTGATTAAATTGTATCTTAGTTAGTTATCATGTTTTTAATTAAAACACATGTTTTTATCATCATTGATGACGCCAGACGCTGATGGTTACAAACAACAAACTAACAATAATTAAGAAAGTAAAAGAACTATAGTATATTTATATATATATTGGAACGTCATATCTTTGCATCTACACGTTACATATCAAAATTTATATAAATTTTAAAATATTTACTTGACCAGTTGTTTGTTTACATTTTTTTGATGTTAATTGACACTTAGAAATATGACAGATCGCATCTCACTACACAGGTTACATAAAGAATTCAAACGCTTTGAAATTAATATTTAATAATTTTTTATTATTAAATAAAATAAATAATATGTTCTTGTTATTATTTAAATATTCTTGTTAGAAAATTGTTTACTGAGATTACATAGTATTTTTCTTAAATTCGCTTTTACTTGGCAGTTCGTTATGTTGGCAATTATTTGAATCTACTGGATGGTCTATTGGCTATGACAGGATGTCTCATCTTTCTCCTGCAGTTTGTTGAAGTCAACATGGTTTTTAAATCTCTCTAATTTTTCCAATTAATATATTCAATCCATTTTGAAATTAGGTCCATCGTTTAATTTAAACGCAATTTTTTTTTAATATAATATAAAATATTTTAAAAAAAACTACTAAATAAATATTTAACAAATGTTTTGGCTAGTCGAGTTAGTACTTACAGAGTCGATTTGGAATATACAACAGAAGTCGAACCGAGTAATCTTTCGTTAAGAGGCGATTACAAAAATAATTAATATTATCAACTTTACTATTAAGCCAATAAGTAGGAACTAAAGACAGAAGCTAAGATGTAAAGAGGCTGGCATAAGATGTTGATGATAAACTTTCAGACAACTCTGCGGTTAAGAACAACTGTTTAAAACGACCACACAAATATTATATAAGAAATGTATCATAAATGCAGACTTGGCTATTTGTAATAATGTTTTTTTTTTAAATAAATTACTATAATACTAAAAAATAAAATTTATGATTATAAAAAGTTAATTGTGTACAGTGTTCGTGTATTGATTAATCGCTTTATTCCATTTAAGTACTCAAAGTCAGTTAGTTGATAATAATTAAAAAACAATCATCGTAAAAAACTGTCCCTTTTTATTGGTAAGCAAATTTAATAGCAAAAAAGAATATCATCTATAATTTCATTTATTTTATTATTAATTTCAGGACCCTCGGGAACAAATTGATCAATCTCAAAATATGCGAAGACAGCTTTTATCCATCCTATTACAATTCCGAACGCCTCAAGGTTGTCTATAATATTGACCAGATTGCCTTTAAATTGTATTTTAATATTATTAAAAGAGATATGTTTCTATTTTAGTTTATTTGCAAATTGCATATTGAGTAAGTGATAGATAATCCGTACATATTAAAATAGCTACGAGATAGAACACATTTCTAGTTGTGGTATTACGAGACTGCGGGGAATTGCCTCGTTTGTCTACAATACAAGAAATACTTTGAGGGACAAGTTACAAGCGATTTTTACATACAATTTGTCTATTTAGAGACAACATTCTATATTTTTAGAAGCGTGGTAAAATAAGTAATATTTAAGTCTTAAAACCATAAGTTTATTAAAATAAAAAATTATAAACATAAGGTCACTTTTATCTATTTCAAACCATATCTCCTATATTTCTTTCATTAGATCTTTGTAATTATAATCTTTTATTACGTTTCTAAACAAGATTACAAATAATGACAGTAGAGTTAAATATAATATGAAGGAATAAGAAAACACATAAAGAATAAGATAGATTTACTTTTTTTTTTAAAGGTTTTTCTGTAGGTGTTTCTGTAAATATCTTTTGAAGACTTAAATCTGTGTTGCTATTATAGATATTGTTTTGACAATAAAAATGTATTTGTATGTTTTTTAGTCTATTTATAATAGAGATAAAAATTATTTACTAAATTCAAATGGATTCCAATTAATTACTAAATTCTTACAAGTTTTTTTTTATATTTTCAATAACCTTTCTGTTATAACTAAAGTTATATTTATGACACTAACAATTGTTGTACGTAGTTCTGTATTGGATGGTGCTCAAAAGATCCCTTTTTCTTTTTTTAATCTAAACCAAAGTCTTTGGTGGCTACGTGATAAGAATAATTTTACATAAAAAGGGGTTTTTGGTAAAACTGCTTAAGAGTATTTCAAAGATCACTCACATTATAAAGAAAAGAGGTATTTATAAAGATAAAACAAACATCTTTGTGTAAAGTATATGTTAGATATATAATCCCTCAATTCAATAGACATTCTACTCGGTTCTCAAATCATAGCGAGGTATCATAATGTACAAAGAACATGTTTTCTTTTATTTATTATTGTATTGAACAATTGAACTTAACGAATTTTTGTGTTAGTGGTTTATATATTATATTGTTTTCTACTATTCAAGCCATATGATTTGATATCCATATTGCGGGGCTTTACAAAACGAAGAAAAAGGTCAAGTTAAATGAAAGCCTGTAATAATACAAAACCTACAAGTTTCACTAAGTACAAAGTCTATTACACAAACAAACAATAGTAATTTGTTAAATTTGTTTAACTGCTAATGATAATTAATAAAGTTTGGCTCTTGGCGAATAACCACCATGTGACCGCTGTATCTTCTGCAACAAAAAGTTTTCTTTCTTCTATTTATTTAATCTTCTTTTCAGACTTGAATACAATTAATATAGATCACACCATTATATTATATATTTTTCTGAATTATATAATTGCTTAATAGTTATTACGCAAATATATAATTAAAAATATTTCTTTTCATTAAATAATAATATTTGGTATTGTCTAAGTGTCTTAATACAATATAAATTACTGTTATGTAATCCAATGGAGAATATTTTAATTTAGAAATTTACTAAAATTTTAGGTAAATAAGTTCAGATGTTTTAGCTACAATAATTACCTAACCTTAGAACGCAGTCTATAATATCAGGTACAGAGAAAAAGACAGTAAAAACAATTATTTTATAGTAAGTAAATAGTTTTATAGTTAGTAAAAAATTATTTCATCGTAATAAGCGAAGAATTCTCGATAACAGTATCTATACTTTTATAGATTTATAGAAAGAATATAGAAATTTGTTTATAAAATCGTTGAGTAACGGCGATTCTCGGTGGTGATTGAGTTATTCACTGTATATACGGATATCTAGAGTACGCTTTACTGAAGTGGAATTTATTTTCTGCTTCACTTTTTTTTCCTTTTTTTAATATTCATCCATAAATAAGTGTATGAAATAGACCAGATTTTCTCAAAATTATTATTGAGCAGAAAACATTGGCTAGAGAAACGTGTTTTTTTATAGTATTTTCTTAGATTTTCGCGAGTACACATTTCAAATAAAACTATTTTTACGTATAAAACTCGTTTATAATTTGGTTACATTTTTGATTTTAACCCGACGTTTTGAATACTTTGCAGTAATCGTGTTCACCGGTAGACGAGATGTAAGTGACTGTGTAAGATGTAAGTGTGTTTTTTTTGTTTTTTTTTTATTAAATATATTTGTCTTAGTCCTTTCTGACCCCCCGTCTGAAATGTTCTTTAAATATTAAAGAATTATAGAATTTGCATTAACCGCATACGGTATATATTTTCTATATCTAGTAATATGTCTGTTAAACGAGTCAAATCGGTATATCTGTTCATGAGCTGTGATCCACAGACAGACATGCAAGCCTGCAATTCTTTATAGTACTTCCATAATTGCTGCATAACAACGTTCCTTTAAAACGCCGTTAGGCGATCAGGCGACAGTCAACCCTTTTCTTCTTTTTAAAATCAAACTTATATAGTCGACATTGAGTTTTGGACAGGATATTTTTAATCAATTTAACATCAATTAGATTATTTAAAATAATTATAAATAACAACTCTCAAAACTTTCCACAAAAAATATGAATCTTAATCGTAATAAATCTTAGGTATTAAATCAAAACGAAATACTTTTAAACTCCGACTAATAAAAAATCAATATCTATAACGGCCGGCGTCCGTCGATCAAAGCGGATGAGCCCGGCCATTCCAATAAATCTCTACTGTATTTTTATTACAATTTTTTTACATCAAATCTTGTTTTTCATTCCATATTATATTAATATTATAAACTTCTTCCAATATTACTGAAAATATATTTAATACATTTTCGTTCGTATCGTATTGTATCGAATCCTAATATATTGTATCGGTTTGTAATTGTAATGCATGGTATCGTCTTGTATCAAATAGTATTGACGTACGATGTGATCGGAATGAATGAACGGTTAATTTAAACTATATTTTACATCCGATCGTAGTACTCTCGTAGCAATCTTGTAGATGCATGTCGTATCGCTGACTATGTATGTTAATATTCAGATTCATCATTTAGAATAGAATAATTCAATAATTAGGAGTTTTGTTGTTATCAGTCATTGATTCCAATTACATATTTTTTCTACAGTTAATAAGTTTAAGAGAGTAGTGAAGGACGAACGAAGAAATGACGCCCTGTTTCACAGCAATACGTAGATCACGGCTAGGCGAAGCGCCAAATCTCACTTACAGAGTAGGTGAAGATCGATTTTTAATGCTACATGTTATCAGAAAACTTTGAAATTCTATTTGTAACATAATTTGGATTCACTGTTTCACCTAAATTGCTATTCGAGTTTCACATAAAGATATTTATATTTATTAAAGCTACCATATTTTTTTTATTTAAAGAATTAGATAAAAATAATGTTTATTTACTCAAAATTTTAATCAAATTTAAATTTGAGTTATGACATATCTATTCGTCTACTAAAATAAATTTTATTTCTTGTCTTGCCTCTGTAGACTATTTAAATGCTACAAAATTAGACATATTAAACTCAACGAGTCTGAAAATTACAGCTACATGTATTACAAACATATTTTTTTATTTTTCTTTTCTTATTAACCCTTATTACCCAAATGAACTATCTCAAATTACCTATTAATAATGTACTTAAATTTGACTCCTGCACCTCACAAATTTTGAAATGATGCCTTTACTTTTACTAAGTAATTTGGTTCACTTACAGTTTAGCCTTGTTCTAGAGTTCGTGATCGAGGTTAATTAATTTAGCGAGCTTCATTTTTTTACATTTAAACAATATAATTTGTTTCTTTATTTGTTTCTTTATTTATTTGTTGATTAGTAGTATTGGATATTTGTTATAACACCAAAAGTACTAGATGGATGTGTAAACATATCATACATCAGATAAACTATAACCTTCTAGTAGGAAAAACCCGCAGCAGCCATTTGTCATGAGGACGTGTTTTACGAGTTATTCTTTTTAAAAGTTATCTGCTATCTATTTTTCTTTCAAACAAAGAAAGCAGCACATAAATACATTTTTAGTAATAAGACATTTAAATAATTATATAACTAGGCTTATAAATATTAGGGTCATGTTTAATAGAAATCTCAGAAAATTTTATAAAAGCGTTAATTTGCTTAGGTATTGAAATTAGTCCGAACTTAGTATTCTAGTCAGTTGTCATTATCTTTTAATTACTAAATATGGATATTAACTGGTTTTAAGGTAATTTATTTTATGAAAACAAGGTAAATTAAAGTTTTTCAAGTAAATTAGTAAATTCAAGTTTTTTTTACCAGAAAAGGTAAGCGTTTGACTACAACCCGCCTGATGTTAATCATGGGCTGTAGTCTAAGGTATGGCACGCTTACCTATTTAATACGTATTTACTCTAGATTTGAAGACTCCGAGATTATCACTATCAGGAAACACCGACTCCGGAAGAGAGTTCCAGCTTTCGCCCTCCGCAAAAGGAAAGCAGAAGTTGCTGTTTTCTGTTTTCATATGCCTGGTGACCACTATTCCCACGAAACGATCTACTGGATACAGCATTTTCAAAGAGATACTATATGTGTCTATAATGTTTTTAAAATAAATTGCTAGTTTCTATGCTTGCTTAGCAAAAAATTTTAAACACCAATTTCGTAGTCATTGTAAATAATAAAAAAAATTAAATATAAGGTTGATTATCATGTTATCACAAGCGGTGATATGTGTATTATAACGACATCTGTAATTACTCTCATGTTATAGTACTTACTGCGATTGTTATACCGCAATAATAATTCTAGACGCAGACAATATTATTGTTCCTTTACGACAAAACGTATTGTTATAGATATGTAATGTTCCATTGATTCAGTATATTTTAATAAGTATAGTAGTTTCACTTTAAATTCCCACATTCAAATTTATGATATATATTAATATTATTGAAGTCAAAAAGAAATACTTAGCTTCGTTTAGATAATTCAATAGTTCCATTCCAGTAGCTGTTTCCATTCTGACTTCATTGTCTGTGATCAAAAAGTGATAGAGTAAATAGAAATTGTCTAAAACTGTTTTACTCTATAGACTTTACAAATAAATTTATTTGTCTCTGAACGTATTATTTTAATTGATTGTTATCATTAATAATACTTATTACAATATGTTAAGATTGAATTATGTTGATAATATTCAAAATTATTAAATGATATAAAAAAAATTACTGGTGACTCCCATTGCCCTAAATAAATTTGTACTACACATAACAATATCGCCGGGAAAGTAATAAAGAAAGAATAACATTGAGAAAATATTGAATTGTATTTGCAAGTTCTTCTAAGTTTTATATGGAATAACTTTACATCCCTTGACTTATGGGTATGCATAAAAAGAAAACGACTACCAATAGAAAAGATATACCAGAACCGGATGTGGAACGAAATTTTAAATGAAAGAGATTCGTACCAAGCTACTACAAAAGGAAATCAAATTAAAGACATTTACACCATTAATACAATTATTAGTAATTAATTTTTATCTTCAGGTTTATTCAAATATTTAAAGATGCGAAATTTTTACTTGTTTTGTCCATTTTAAAAGATTTTTGAATCTTGATTGACATTCAGCTTTAAAATTATGAATTTTCCGTTTAAAAATAAGACTTCATTCTATAGCAATCACACACTTCCAAGTTGATTTCAGTTTAATCATCCGTGAACGGTTTAAGATGAACTTGAATGTCAAAATTAGCAAATAATTTCATCTCAGTGACTCCCCCATTTTAAAATAAATTATAGATTATTATCTTTATCTTAAGGTTTAACAAACATAGTAATAAAAACACTCAAGAACACCCAGCCACGACAAGCAATATATATGGATCACTCAAACAATTGTCTCATGTAGGAATCGAACCCACGATTTTTGGATTAACATGCAGACCACACGCTACGAGATCAAGAGTTCAATAGACTATCTTTAAGCTAATTAAAACAGAAGCACTTTTTCTAAAGATTCTGGCACTCTTTATAAAATAATCTAAGAGATAATAAAACAAAAGAGATTTTTATTAGGGTATTAACTTGATTAAGTTAATTCTGATTTGGTAATTTCTAATGAGTTAGAATTTTGAAACTAATGAGCCGCTAACAGCATTCGCTTCATATTTGTAGCTACTGATTTACGAAGATAACGAATCAGTTTGCGAACTTTAACTCTGGAGCGATGAAAATTACAAGTTGATCAGAATTCAATTAGCCAGAAACTGATATTAGTATTTAAGTATGTTGCGCTGAGGCCAAATAAATAATTAAATTTGGATCTTGATCAAGTAAAAAATTAAGATTAAAACTTGCATTTGAAATAATTGGGTTTATATACACAATACATCTCTGTTTAAAAAAATACGAAGGTTATTATTTTACATAAGTACTTATGCTCACGGATGGACGAACAGACACAATAGCTTAAGAGATTAGTTAAATTAGTTTAAATGGAAGTAATGGATGTACAAGTACTATTGAAAAATATAAACAATGCAATAAAAAAAATACCTACTTTATTTTTTTCCATAGGAATTTTAAGGATAACATTATTTCCATTAAAGCGTTGCTACGGCCTTCTCTCTTCCCTCAGCTTCCGCGTCTAGATCGGTCTTCACGGCCTCCACGGTCTCGATGAATTTCACGATTACCGCGAGATTCGCGGTAGACTCTCTCGTATTCGTAATTGTTCTTGCTATTGACATGACAATAATAATAATAATTATGTCGTCATCGCCCTATATTTTTTTTTGACCAGGTGAATTTATAAAATATAGTATTAAACAGTGATCAAAGAATCGGTCTATAGAAAACACAGTTTTAATTCTTTTACGAGAATCGTTTATTTACTATGTTATTTAATAAATAACATTAAAAGAAAGGTGAATATAATTTTAAAATTGTTCTTTTTTTAATATATTATATATTATTTTAAGTGATTCGGTTTTTTAATTTTAACATACTACTGCTATAATTTCAATAAATATATTTTACGGATATATAACTCGTGTTTATTATTACATTTTATTTTAAACAGACACCAACATCTCGTCTTACCCCGAATACGTTTGCTGCAAAGTGCTGAAAACGTCGGGTTTAATTTAAGAAAAAATAAAAATAAGTGCGAGTTATATCCGTAAAATAGTTTTATTGAAATGTGTAGTACTCGTGGAAATCTTAGAAAACATTACTCCATCATAAATTTTACTAAACTTATTAAGATGATTTAGTACGGTTAAACCACATTTCTTTGCTATATAAATGTAATTATAAATTAACTTTAATTTTTATTGTTTTTTTTTATATTTTCATACAAAACAAAGAAACTGTGATCACTTTTTGTTGTCATTAGCTCGTGTTGATTATCATAACCACCCCCATCGCGAAATTGATTGTTTAGAAATCGCGAATACGTATTATTCACATTAATAAAAAAATTATATTCGCTTTGAAAACATGGCCGCTTGGTCAACTTGGACTTCGATGGAAATCTAATCAAGGCTAAGTTATGTGAATACATATTAACTTGTACAGAAAGGAAGTTTACTGATCATCCAAACATGTGCGAACAATACACTTACATACTAACACACAAACATATTTTTTTAATAGAACCTGAAAATGTTTAGGTAACCTTAAAAAGTTAAGTTGTTGCAAGAAAAATTAAAATCAAAATTGGGGGTGGTTATAATAACGTAGAGACGTTATTGAATAAGGAGCCAATAAATATTGAATTTATTAAAATATTATCTATATTGAACTTGTGGTATCAAGAAACTTGGCTGTATTGACGTCGTAATTGGTATATAGGTTTCAAAATACGCAAAAACAAAGGACGACTACTGATAGTTGGGATATTGATCAAAAGACAGTTGATTGTTCAATTGTAAATATTTTCCTCAAAAAAAAAATGAAATTGGAAAAATATTTAATTTATTTGTTTTACAATTAATAAACAAAAGTATTCAACTAATGAAAAAACAAACGGCAGTTTCCATTGAAACATAATTCCATTGACACAACATAAAATTACAAGATAAAATTTAAATGCTCTAAATTAAACTGACTTTACGCTCCAATCTAAGAACCATAGAACTGAATTAATAACACTTTCAACAACAATGCTCTCGGCCAGCAGTGTTGAGTGAGTAATGAGAGCACAGTTCAAGATCGTTCTCAGTCAATCGAAGGCTCTCTAGTCCGGTACAGAGGTTTATTAGTGGCTTCAAGTAGATAGGATATTGAATAGAGATTTCAATCTTCTGTTAACAACTTAAATGAAAAATCTAAAATTATAGACATGTTATTATAAAATAATTTCGTAGTTATGTAGGAAAAATTGCAAACAAAAATAAATTTAAACATAATTTATTTAATGAAAGCGAATTTTTCAAATCATTATCTAAAATCTTAGAAGCTATATTTAAGTTTCAACTGTTATCTTATAAGTAAAATCATTATATTATAGTGCTTCTTCCAAATTTTACCAGATATCTTCTATATATAATAATTTAAAGTTACAATACGTAAAAGCTTTCTTGAAAGCTTCACTTACAAAACTTGAAAACATTTTATTAATTTCCCGCTATTATGTGGGTCAAGTCGTTTATAGCGTTCAATGTTAAATGGAGCGCAGTAATAATACTATAATCGCTTGTGTGTGAGTCAAGAACGTGCCAATGTGCTGGCAAGGTTGACGCTGCAGCCTCTGCGCTGTAGTGATAATTACCTCTCATTCAATAACAATAATGCACCAATATACCATTGTGAAACAACTGTTAGTGTGATAACCACATATACAGTTGATAATTTTGTATTTTTTTGAAGTCAAATTCAGTAGTAGTAGATGAATAAGTAATTTTTAATTTATGTAACCAAGAAATTGATAAAATTTTATAGAAACAAATTTTATATTTCTCATACAATTGCTGGATTATCGCAGACCTATATAATAAAGAAAATAATGATATGTAAACCGAAACAACGAGGGTGAATTAACTATGTCACGTAATTACCATTTGAAAAAAAATCTTTTTTTGACAATTTGCACATCTTTCAATCATTTATGATATGGTCATGATTAGAATTGATATAATATTTTTATTGATAATATAGACTGATAGTATTATTTTATTACGAGAGACGATAATTTTTTGGAATTCGTTTTCATTATTTTTAAATCCACTTTTAAACAAAGGACCTTTTTATGTAAATATTAAGAACTTTAAGTATTTTCATTTTTATTTAAAAAACTTACTACTGACAAAATAAAAAACCTGGTGCGACGGCAAGTAACGTTTCAACGTCACGTCACTGGACTGTTCAATCAATACTGTCAGTGTTGCGCGCTCACACCAACATTTATTTCATTTAAATCATAGAAGTATATCAAATCTTAAGAGGTAAATCATTAGAAATATTTTAAATTTATCAACGTCTGTTTAATCCATTCGAAGTAGAATTGTAGAAAACATTTAATTAGTTAACTATGTCATAAAATACTCACATTCGAAACTTCCTTATCCCAATGACGACAATGCGTTGGTAAAGGAATCAGTTGCCTTTTTTGTAAGACAAAATTTTAAAATTTTGTAATTCTACATTTTATTAATTAAAAGTCGCCATGAGCTGTTTATTTTCAGGAAATATTTTGTCAGGTGCTTAATATAAAATTTACACATATATAAAACATACTACGTCTTGGATGAAGCATATCAAATATAGAAACGAAAGGGACAGAGGATTTACTAGAAATAACTTAAGGCCCCGAAGCAGATATGTTATAGAATAGTCAAATAGATGCAGTTAAAAATGATATCTATTACAATATTTGATACGAGTTAGCTGGATCTATCTGATAAAGGTAATATTATTTGAATCAACGATGAAATGAAATTAGTATTTATAAATATTAAATGATCGGAAGCAGATGGTTAATCCATATTCATTGTCTAGACGAAGTTAATCATGTTTTGGGTCTAAATGATGTGTTACAAACATTTGCTAATTCTTTGAAAGTGAACTTTTTAACACACCAATTTCAGTCTAATAAAAAGACCCGAAGAAACATATGTATTTTTTTATTTGGTGGCTTGTTTATATTGTAATATTTATTAATTATTTTTTATTCATTAATTATTGTTGACTTGATCTATCGAATAAAGTAATGTTAAAAAAATCTGGTATTTCCAAAAAATTTAACATTAAAGCAAGGATAAATTTCAAAAACGTGGAGGTGTGCTCCATATCCATTATGTATTCTGTCAGGATATGCTTCCTTTATCAAACGAGAAGGGCTTTACAAAAATATTATAATATGTTTCTAGGAACGCCAGCAGACCCTCAATTTCGACTCACTGCGATCGCAAAATCTCGGGTGCCGTTTGTATGTTTGAAAAAAAAAATTTTTTTACATTGAAGTTTATGGGAGTGACATTTTTTGGACATTATTCCTCAACGACAATAATTTTTTTTGAATTTTTTTTACAAATCACCACACATATCAGCATGGTATGTGTGCAAAATTTGAAACCGAACCGTTAAGTCGTTTTAATGGCAACTTTGTAAAACCAATGCAAATTCTCTCCTAAAATATCATGTGTCAGCTCAATAAATAAGCTGACACATATAACTTCTGGTCTTTATATATATCATAATTGGTGCCGGTAAAAATTTTATTGAATAATTAAATATATATATTAACTTTATTTAAAAAAAAATTATCATTGTTTTGTTTTTAAGTTCAGGTCTTCAAGAAATAATTAGTGCTCATACGAATTATAAATAGTATTTTTAATATAAAATATTATTTTCGTATTGGGATATTATTATATTTAAATTACGTAACATTTAATATATATAAATGTAATTCACACTAAATAAGAAACATTAAAAATAATTGCTTATTTCATACGAATTGTAAATTTTTCTGGAAAAGTTTTAGTGAAATTTATATTACTCATTTCAATTCTCACTCATTGGAGCGAGCACTTAGACGCTTACATTTGTAGTATTGTTATATAAATATTTTTTCGTTGATATTTACTTTTTGTAACATTTTTATTAAATTTATTCAACTTTTTTCTTACAATCGATGGGGTCGGATCTATATCTTAAGATAATTATTTTTCTGTCTTTAATCTGTCCTGAAATCGTAGACTTAGTTGTAAGGATTACTTTTTGTAGCCAAAGCATATCTGTGGCGACCTAGTTATATATATTTTTTTAATTTTTTGGCGAACAATTTACATCAAAGGAATTTAGAGGTACACAGTAAAGACTGGAATAATATTCCAATTCCGAAAATCGAGGAGATTACATCAGCTTCCTTAATTAGAAATTAACCGATGTGCTCATTATAATCTAACATTTCATCAATTTATAATTTGAGAGTTCTCTTACATCTTTTACTGCTTTGGCAAATCCAAAACAGTGAACATTTTCAATAAATAGATAAAGTGTAGTTCCCTTAATCCCCAGTTCCAATTCTTTTACAAAGAGTAAAAGCCTACTTACTTTATAAAAAAAGTGTTACTATTAATGATGATTATTTTACTTGTTTTTGTCTAAAGTTTATCATCAAAATCTTACAAAAGAATGCTTATCTTAGTTTCTATTTTGAGTTTCCTACTGATCCACCGCAGCATATTAGTAGTATAGTTGGTGATTCATTACTTACGTAATCGCCTCGTAATTCGGAATTTACGCGGTTCGATTTCTGCGACATGACGAAAATCAGTTATACATCATAGTAGCCTAGATAACGTTTCATTAATCTAAATAAATTCTAAATAAAAAACATTCTTTAAATTCACAATGTAAGTTTCTCACGGGTACTACACATTTTAATATAACTATCTATCAGTGTCAGTCAGTGAATAAACGCCAATTAAATACGTAAAATAGTTTCATTCTTTTAAATTGTTACATAAAAATGTTTTTTGCAACGGTATTGTAATAAAATATATGCATTAGCTCTCATAAAATATATGCATTAGCTCTCATTTAATGACGTAACTATCGAAATACTGCGGTGCTTGTGATTATACGAAATACAATGATCTATGTGAAACAACTGATTGTAATTAATAATAAAATTATTAAGATCAATAAATCACTCTCTATTAAAGAATATAAATTTGTTAAACTCCTGTAAATTATCTTAAAGAGAAGAAAGTGTTTTTATATTTTCAAACTTTATATTTAATGAATTTTTTATAAACTTTTAAATTATTTATTATATTCATGTAAATTTTATACTGTTTGATGTATCCTATAACTAAAATAAACATAGGTTTTTATAATACATACGATTTAACTTATACTGGTTAATCTCGATGTAATAAAAACAGTACTAAATCTCTTTGTCAATGTTTGATCACCTGCTGTCAGTCCAAAACTTTGACACGTTTTCATTTCTATCCAATACGAGATTTATTTGACTTTAGAACAAAAAATTAATATTAATCTTATCATACTCTTTTTGAAAAAAGTTCTTTGGAAAAAAATAAATAAAAAGTCTACCTATTTCATTACAAAAAGTATAATATAACATATTATTTTTTTGTATATTCTACACAAATTATTGAATTTTTGCAATTAAAACTAAAAACTAATTAAAACTGGGCTCAAGTGTTTCTTTTATATTGTTTTAAAAAACATTAGGACTGTAAAATTCATGGTTCTTTTTAGTCACAGCAAAGAACAATAGTCTCCCATTACTTTTACGCATATATTGCGTTCATTTCTGTTGCTTGCTATTTGAAATGATGTTTATTTTAATATAACAGTTTGTACAGTATGAAACAAAAACAGTCAGATTTTAGATAAAGATGTACATGTTTAGATTTACATTTATTTAATTGTGTAATATTTCAATATAGATTTGTGTTACAAATTATTTGAATAATAGGCTTAAATTATCCATCAGTGTGTCTCAATATATACTTTAAATTTTAAATATTGATGCTTTAGATTGATTTCTTTCTGTTTACAACATCCCTACGGCTCTGCATTTCATTAGTAGTCAAATGACGTCTCTCCATGATGGGAACAAAGTCGAATACTCTGTTCAAATTATTGTTATAATTGTAAAATCGAGATTATACACAAATTTTAGTTAGCCCTAAAAACGCATTACATTCAAATTTAAATGGAATGTTAATCATACTTTTCACAACCGGCCTGTGAGTTTACATATTAATTAGGTATTAACTTCAATTTAACTTATTAATTAGTTATAAATCAAACTTTTCAAACAAAACGTAAATAATTGATTCAAACATCATATTTTCTTTGGATTATATACACGTTTGTTACATAACGTTACTGTATGGAAAGCGCCTAAGTTGAATTCCTATTACTTTGTATTTAATATTATATTCTGTCGATACAGCATTTGTGTAATGTTCCCATAAGTTTTATTGTATAAGATATTTTGTAAGAATGACCATTCCTTATTCAAAATGTAAAGATAATACAAAAAATCGATTTCTAAAATGATTACAATAGTTTCCTTAATCAGAAAGTTAATAGTATAATTATGATTTCAATCAAGAAATGTAGGGTATTGAATCAATTATTCATATTAACACCTCGCAATTTATGGTAAATGTCTTGTCGAGTTGCGCGGCGCAATCAATATTGTGACAACTGAAGTACTAAGTTCGCTTTTCTCTAAAGGATTTAAATGCAATTTGCTGTTCTGTATTCTCTATTTATTAGATAAAATTGAAAAGCAAGTTTGTAATTTATGTAAGATATTGTATTTGAAGCCATAAAATAATATACCATTTGTTGTTTTCGAAAATTTAAATGGATAAAATACATAGTTGACAAATTAAAAATGTAATTATTATTAATCTAATTAAATATGGTTTAAAATAATTATAATGTTACTTTTATTTCTTTAAAAGAATATCGGTTAATTTTGACTTTTTAGGTAATGTGGCGTCTGACGTTATTCAAGAAACGAAATATCTTTTAAATAATTACTTCGTCAAATTAAGTTAAAGTCACATTATTAAAAATATTTAAGAAGTTTAGACCTCATGGAAAATCAGTTTCATTAGTTATGTATCACGCTTCCTCGTCATTAAGAAGGGTATGGGCAAGAGCCCACTTACCGTAAACGTAATAAGTGAGTAATATTATTACCATTATCAGCAAACTTGAACGCTAAACAGTGCACGTGATAAGGTTTAGTTGTATAAAAGTATTGCAAGTACTGTACTGAGAGTGATCTTTCATGTTTTCTTATATTATTTATGACACGTTTTTAAGGAAATTAATATCCTGATAAACATTATTTTCATGTGATATAAAAGCTAAACGTATGACTCAAAAATATTACTTATTCTTATGATCTTTGTCAATTTAAAGTCGTCAATATCATGTTCTGCCATTTATTAAAATAGCTTTATCATCCCTAGGCTTTCATTTCACAAGTTAAATCATGAAATGTAGACAAAAAAAAACTTAGATTACATTATTCTTCTATTCTTAGAGTGTCTAGTAATTAATGTTCTTATTATCGTTTTTAAAAAGTTAATCTGATTAATATTATGGAAAAAAATATCATTCCTGTTGTTGATACTTCACGGACAGTTTGTTGGAACAATGTTTCGTAAGTACTTTGATTCTTCACTATAAATTGGTAGTAGGTTTCTTGTAGATACGGAAATAATATATTTTAATCGCGGGGAAACTTCAATCTTCGGGACTTCATCCTCCTGGTCTTGTTCCCCACCTGAAGCTGTACTTCAAGCCTGATATTATTGTAGTTCCGAGTAAGATATGGTATGGTACAATTTCTAATGTTTGAACAGTTCTTCAAAGATTTTTTTTAAAAGTGCAAGTGTTTGACTACGGTTCACAAACTTCATTTTTATAAATTAATTAGTTTAAATTAAAAGCTAAGGTTTCATTTATAAAAATATTTAAAAAAAATTCTTAACCATAACCATGGCTATTTATTCTTTCTATAACAACGTATATAATATAGAATTATTATTTCTTATAACATAACTATACCTTGTACCAAGCACTTGTTGAAGTAAACATAGTAGTTTTACACATTTATCACAGAGAAAATGTGTCAATAGTGGACCACCATTCCGCTTCTGAGCAGTTTATAAAGCATTTGGAAAATGAAAATAAAAGCAGGTGATTTTTTTATTTTCTACGTTATACCTTGTGTGCTGTAGTATGGTGCGGGTGACGTCTGTCAATACTACACGACTAGGGATTGACGTTATACATTTATTTTTTTTCGCTTACGATACTCAGAGTACATATCTAGGTCTCTTTAATTTTTTTTCGTGACAACATTTTTGCTCTACCGCATCAGCGCGGCGGACATTTTGTTTACCCGTGTGATGCTGTTAGTACGAGTGCTGGTACCGACTCTGAGATGAGTTCAGATGAAAAAAAAACCTTTTAATAAGCAATCTTACCCCATATATATGTTCTGTTGTTTCATTAATAAATTTCAAAGCTCTTTAACAATAAAAATTTAACTATATATGCACTATATCCTTTTTTATTATAAAAAAAACATCATCTCTTCATCGTAGTAGTACATCCCTTCAGTAAATTTGTCTAGGCGTTATGTTATACGCATAACATTTTGTTGATTTTTTTTTTCTATTATTATTTATTTGCAGACTAAAACATTTTTATTGGGCTTAATTTAATTAACTACAGTTATTATACATTACGAATGTGGTATAACTAAAAAACTAAAATATAATTTGTAAATCGCGTCAAGTCTCACGAGAGAAACGAAACGTTAATGACAGCGTCACCCGCACCATCATGTATAGTGAATGTAAATGAAGCAAATTACATGCACAATCTAAACACAATCAGATTATTGGAAGTCGCAGTGGGATTAATGATTGTAATTGTCGTACGTGACATGAATAAAAAGAATTTTGAACTTTTATTCAGCTTTTATTGGCATATGTTTTAAAAATAGTATATTATATCGTTGCATATAAAAGTTATTTGCAATAGGGATGCACAGATCGTTTGTATAAAAAAAATTGATTAAAGCATAGGTTTAATATAAATTTTATAACAATTGTAACAAAGTTCTTAAATTTTTTTTATTAAAGATAAAATGAAATTGAATTTAAAAGTAAAATGAATTATCTTAAAAGTTATTTAAAAAAAAATTCTTTACTGTTCTGCAATGATAATATTTATAATCTTGTGTACATATTGTATCGTACAAAGGGTTTCGGTGGACCCCACGAACTTTTAAAACGGGCAACGTCTGCGTATGCGACTACAATGTACGGTGTGACCAGCGACTTACCTGCTCAATTCAGGTGTGGTTCAATGAAGGAAGTCACTAAGTCAGTCTGTATTAGTCAAGGGTTTGGGGTTCCCCAGGGTATGGAATAAATCATTATTTCTATATAGCAAAGGGATATAAATAAGGGTTTGAGGCTAAAGTGTTCCTTAGCGTGACCTCCTATTCCACGCACACTTCGAGTGGAAGGCAGCTACCAATGCCCCACTGCAGCCAACAATTGCACTACTCAATAGTACCACGAAATTTTATATTTTGAAAACAATTAACACCGACAGTATTACTTCGCGAAATGTTTACAACCAAACCAATTGTCACACTCTTTAGAAATATATATTTACCCTCGAATTTATTTTAACAATTATAACATTTTATAAATTTATTCATAAGTATAATGCTATCTATCAGTTACCATCTGGTCTGTTTATTTGAAACAAAAACGTGGAAACTAGAGAAAATTCAATAAAATAAACATCATCTGCAATATATAATGTAATGTTATCGCCTGCTACTGCTACAAAATATTAATGAATTTATAAATATTTTCTTCTTTCAACAGAATACAACTTATCAGTCATAAATTTAGGAACATATAATGGAAGAGGTCCGTGATTAGATCAAAATATTTAAAATAAAACTATTCTTTACGGATTAAAATTCACGTTTAATTTGGTTACATTTTAATTTTAACCCGACGTTTCCCACCCACTAAAAAACCAACGGTTGCCCTCTTCGCCTTATTGGGACGCCACGGGATCGCGTTAGCACACACCGTGACGCCCCGGCAAACTACCCCTATCCCGCTATTAGATTTTTGGAAATACCGAAATTGCGAATTTAGGTTTAAAAAAACAAAACAGGATTAAGTTTCAAAAATAATCTGTTACAACTATTTTATTAACAGTGCATAATTTTAATAGTTACACTATATTAGCTCTTTTAAAATTTTATTTTTACAACATATTAAAAAATATATATTTTTTAAGTTCAAGGTCTTTAAATAAATAGCAATGTGATAGAAAAACAACATCATTTTGTAAATTAAAAGTATAGTTTATAAATTGTTTCTTTCATGCTATTCTCTATACAACGTACTTTAACCATGGCAAGTCAATTGGGTAAGTGTCCTTGTTCTAAGGAACCGTTAATAGCGGATTGCTGGCGAGTGCAAGCGTTACGTTAAGAGACATAACGACTTGCCGCATTCACACTGGGGCCTTTATTACTTACTATTTATTTCTCTATAAATTTGTTCTTATAGCTTGTAGATGTTGTAAATTGTAAGAAAAAGACGTTAAAGATTGTTGAAATCTTAAAGGAAATCTGTTACGATATATATCGATATGTAATGTAATGATAATTTGGATAAATAAAATACTGTAAAAGACAGATGCTTATGATTATTACTTATATTATTGGCACTTTGTGGATTCAGAAGTGTCGACTGTAAAACGACTTTGGTATAAACTTTGTCAACTATTTATTATTCCTTCGTTTGTAAGATATTTACTCAAAATAAATGATCAACGAGAGTTACCATGCCATAAGCATCGCACCCGTATGCATTCCGCTGACTCTACTTAAACATAAGACAATAGTAATTGTGTAACCATATATTTTTATTATTTTGTTCCTTATAATTTTAATATAATTAAGTTAGTCTTCTCTTAGCGATAATCACGTTCAGTTCTGTTTTATTATTTGTAATAATTGTGATTTAAAAATTAAAATTAATTTTTAAAAAGACTTTCATTGATCGCCTTCACATAATTGGCGCAGTCGGTAGTAGTCGCGGCAATTCTCAAGTGAAATCCTTGAACAATTGAGTGATTTTGATCACTATCACCGTGACTCTCAAAGAATCTGCGAAGGCGGCATCGAAAAAGTCTACGTGAAGCTGAGAAGACCCGGAAAAGGAGATGCAGAGGATACTGTGGTGAGTACTCTTGTTATTCCAAGTTCCTGTGCTCTATTTCCTTTCCGTAACTATTATTTTATGTTCTACTAAAAAGTGTTCTACGCTAAAAATCGCAATAAACACTTTATAGAATAAAATAAAAAATAAATAATTAATTAAATAAATAAATAAATAAAATATTTAAAATATATTTCTGGTAAAGTATTCGACGCTCAAATTGCAATAGGTACTTTTACAGAAATAAGTAAAGAAATAAAGTGAGTAAGATAGGTTTTCTTTCTCGTATAATTTTATAAATAATTAAATATGTCTTTCGAAAATTGCGACGCATCTAGTTTTAAACTAATCTCGGAATTCATGCCTAAATATGATGGCAATCCTAAATTGTTGAACTATTACGTGAGAGAGGTAGAAAATATTTTAAATTTATTAGATAGCTCAGTAAGAGAACACCCCGCGATATTGTGTCTTATTAAAAGTCGGTTAAGCGGTGTCGCTATCGACGCTATCGCATTCGAGGAATCACTCACATCGTGGGAAGCCATTAAGGCTGCCCTCATACAACGTTTACGCGAACCTAGAAACGAAATCCAGGTGATGCAAGAACTAAGTAGAATGCAAAGAAATAAAAATGAGGACGCTGAAAGTTTCGGAAAACGACTCCGAAATATATTAGATACGTTATACTCCATAGGCACACATTCTAACAAATCTTATTACGAGAGCATGGTAGTGGAACAATATACTAATAATTTAGAGTTTAAAGTATCAATTGGGGTTCGGATAGCGCAACCCCTAACGTTAGAATCAGCAATAATTATAGCCCGACAGGAAGAGGCTAAACTTGCATATGGTAGGACGAATAACTTTAATATGAGTTCACAAGCCAAGGTTAAAGATTCGATAAAAGGTTCCAATCAACAAATGAACTCATCAAACTTCAAATTTAATACTCCTAGACAAAGCCCACCATACTCAGGAAATTATAGACCCCCTGGCAATTTTGTAAGAAATCCACCCCAGCAGTACCCTCAAAAGGTTTCAGACGTTAGCATGAGATCCATCTCTAAGCCGGCGAAACCCCAGTTTGCAGGTGAACAATTATTCTACGCAAACGAACCTCAGTATGACCAAGGTCAGTATGAATATTTTGATAATTCTAATTCTTTAGATGAAGACAACGGTACTGAGCAGGATTTTCACGAGTCTATAAGTCCAGACGACCACATTTAGTAAAACTTAATAATGACCGTAATTATATAGATCGTCTCCCATATTTAGAACTTCACGAATTTCAAGGTAAGTTTCTGATAGATACAGGAGCATCACGATCTATGATATCACCCAGAGTTATAAATAAATCAGTTTTCAAAAACATGGTCCAGTGTGAACCGTTCGAAGTAAAAACAGCTCATGGTATTTCCCGTCATAAATATATAGCACATTTACCCCTTCCCGCGGTATTTAATAATAACATGAAACATAAATTTTTAATTTTTGATTTCGATCCGAAATATACAGGAATAATAGGTTTAGATCTTTTAAAGAAACTAGACTGTGTCATTGACATCAAAAATAAATTGTTACATACGTCTACAGCTAGAATTGACATTCATTTAGATATTCCAAAAAAAAAACTTGTTTTAGAACCCAGATGTGAAAAAATTATATCAATGAAAACTAATTATTCTGACGGTCAATACATTCATGATGAATACATTTGGTGTAATGGTTTAAAATCCCCTGCAGCCATTGTAGAAGTAAATCATGGGCAATTTAAAACATCAATTATTAATTTTAGTTCTGTCAGAAAAATAATACTTAACACAGAAAATATTCCTCTAAAATCATATAATCTAAAATTAAATATAAATCAATATAAATTAAATTCAATTAATGTAAATCCAAACATTAATAAGGAACTGTGTGAAAATTTAAATAAAATTCACACAGACCATATGAATGAGGAGGAACGGCGAGAGATAAAAAAAATTTGTTATAAGTATAGAGATATTTTCTACTCGGAAAATATCCCCCTTTCTTTCACGCACGCGGTCAAACATCAACTGAGACTGACAGACCAAACCCCAATTTTCGTTCGAAGTTATAGACAAGCCCCGAAACAACGCGACGAAATTCAGAAAGAGGTTGATAATTTATTGAAACAGGGTATTATACGCGAAAGTATATCACCATGGTCTTGTCCCGTCCACATCGTCCCTAAAAAGGCAGACGCATCAGGAAAAGTAAAATGGAGACTAGTCATCGACTACCGACGACTTAATGACAGACTCATTGAAGACAAGTACCCCCTTCCTAATATAAGCGATATACTAGACAGATTAGGCAGATCACAATATTTTACCACCCTAGATCTCGCTAGTGGCTATCATCAGGTAGAAATGCACCCGGACGATGTAGAAAAAACAGCTTTCACTACTGAAAGAGGGCATTATGAGTTTCTCAGAATGCCATTCGGTTTAAAAAATGCACCTAGTACGTTTCAAAGATTAATGGACCACATTCTTAGAGGGATTGATAACGTTTTTACATACTTGGATGATGTCATTATTATATCCACTTCTTTACAAGAACATATAGAAAAATTAAAAATAGTTTTTGACAGATTTAGAACTCATAATTTAAAAATACAACTAAATAAATCCGAATTTCTGAAAAAACACGTAAAATTTTTAGGACATGAACTGACTGACAAAGGACTTGTACCGAACGAAGACAAAATCAAAGCCGTGTTGAGCTTTCCTTTACCAAAAACTCAGAAAGACATTAAAAGCTTTCTAGGACTTGTTGGATATTATAGAAAATTTATTAAAGATTTTGCTAAATTAACTAAACCCATGACTCAATGTCTAAAAAAAAATAACAAAGTAATACATTCCCCAGAATTTTTAGAATCATTTAAAAAATGTAAAGAAATTTTAACTAATGCACCTATTTTACAATATCCAAATTTTGACGAGACTTTTATACTGACAACAGACGCATCGGAAACAGCTCTTGGTGCAGTATTATCCCAAGGACCCGTAGGCGCAGATAAACCAATAGCTTATGCATCCAGGACTCTTTCTGACACAGAAACTCGATACTCAACAATTGAAAAAGAGCTTTTAGCCATTATATGGGCAGTCAAATACTTCAGACCATACCTTTATGGAAGGAAATTTATCATATATACAGATCATAGGCCCCTAACATGGTTAATGTCCCTGAAAGACCCTAATTCTAAGTTAACTAGATGGAAACTTAAATTGGCTGAATATGACTATAAAATCATTTACAAGAAAGGACGCCAAAACACAAATGCGGACGCTCTCTCTCGAGTCAAAATTTTCCATAAAAGTATTGATTCCCTGGCAGTAAATTTAGACGATAATGATGATGATGATATAATCAATAGAATATTTCAAAATGTGCGGCAGGAAGAAGAACATAACGACAATAATAACGAGGACATTACCAGTAGACATAATGTACAAACCCCTAGCATAGTAGGTGAAACGGAAACTACTGAAACGGCATCTGAAAGTGAAAATCTAGTTTCAACTAACCATACCCAGCCTGAAAACGAAAATAAAGGTATACCGATACTAGAAGATGCCATAGATAGGCAGCGTAAGCAATTCCACATTAGGTCAACCCCGGGTTCAACGTATAGAGTAGAAAACAGATTGACAAACTCACAAAAAATTATTAAAGACGTCTTCATACCGGTGAATAACACAACAGAAGAAATAATACGATTTTTAAAAGAACACACTATTGCCGATCGTGTGTTTCACTGTTATTTTTATAATGAAGAGTTGTATTACGCGTTTTCAAAAGTTTATACAACAATATTTAACGAAAGAGGTCCAAAATTATTTAGATGCACTTTACGTATTACCGTCGTAGAGAACAAGACAGAACAATTAGAAATTATAAAAAAATATCACGAAGGAAAAACAGTTCATCGTGGTATTCAGGAAACATATAAAAAAATTCATAGGAATTATCATTGGCCCAATATGTTACTTACTATACAAGCGTTTATAAATCAATGTAATATTTGTCTACAAGCTAAGTATGAAAGACACCCACTAAGACCCCCATTATCTTTAACGGAAACCCCTACAAAACCTTTGCAGCATATGTTTATGGATCTATACTCTACAGGAGGTGTAACGTTTTTAACAATTATAGACAATTTTTCAAAATATGCACAAGCGGTCCCTTTAAATGCTACTAGCAGTATACATATTGCTGAAGCCCTTTTTGACGTTTTTTCAGTATTAGGAGTACCACTTAAAGTTACAAATGACTCTGACAGTAAGTTTGAAAATGACGTTATTAAAGAGTTATGTGCCTTACATGATATTAATATCCATTTTACGACTCCGTACAATCCTAATTCGAATTCACCTGTAGAACGATTTCATTCCACCATAGCAGAAATGATTAGAATTCAAAGAATGATTAATAAAGACGATCCTATTCATTCAATAATGAAATTTTCAGTAATAGCATATAATAACACAATACACTCGGTAACAGACTATACACCGTACGAGCTACTTTATGGGCACACAGCAGCTAGAAATCCCCTTGAATTGCATTACACTAAACAATTTTACCAAGATTATATAATTAAACATCGTAAAAATGCAGAAGCCATACAGGAGTGTGTCGCAGCGCACATGTCCAAGGACAAGGAACGGATAATAGAAAAACGCAACCAGACAGCAGAAGAGATAACATTCAAGGTAGGTGAAACAATTTATAAACAGGTAGCCAAAACTGCAAGAAATGAAAAAACCAAGCAGATATTCAAAGGTCCGTATAAAATTATCCATCTACACCCTAACAACGTAGCAGAGATCGTTGGAAGTCACCCTAATGCTAAATCTATAAGAGTGCATTTCAAACTCTTACGTCGACCTCATCTTGTTCCAGGACACTCTTCTTCGGATCCCTAATATTCATAACAAAATCCGAGATAACCTTTCAGTCCATTGATAACACTAATGGCATCCTTTTACTTAAACAAGGATATATTCTCAAACAAATCGATTCATTTAATCTTGCTTGCTCTTACAATATCACATACTTAATTTCAGTAAAGTTAATGTCCCTATACGCAAGTACAAAAATTGCTGAAAATAACACAGTTTCAGAAAATATTCATAAAATATATAGAGATCAAATAGAACATAACTTAAACTTAATTAGTAAAAAATTGATGTTCATGGCACCTAGAAATAGGGTAAAACGTGGAATAATTAACGGATTAGGCTCTATAATCAAAACAATTACAGGTAATCTTGACAATGACGACGCCATCCGTTTTGAAAATGAAATTTATAAAATTCGTAATTCTGTTTCAAAAGCAATCACTATCGTTAGCGGAAAACACGATCAATGAATTCTCTAACCAATTAAATAAATTAAACGAAAATCAAAACAGATTAGCGTCTATGTTAAACAACATTACCGCAAACGCAAGTAATTTTAATAATAAAGTATACTTTTTAGAAATATACATACAAATAAGTTTTAGTATACAACTCTTATTAGATAAGTTAATGTTACTAGAAGATGCTATGACATTTTCGCAATTAGGAGTAATGCACCCTAGTATTATAAGCCCACGTAATTTAGTTGTAGAAATAATCAATTTAAAAAAAAAATATTTTATAAAACCGGTTACGGAGATAACGGTAGAAAATATACATAAAATAGAAAAGTCCATCAGCGTAAAAGCGTATAGTACAGAACACTTTTTAACATTCATTTTAGAAATACCATCTATCGATCAAAGCGTATACGATTACATACATATATATTCTATTCCTAATAAAGAAAACCTAACCATTATACCCAAATCCAAATTCCTTGCACTTGGAAGCAAAGAGTACGCTTACCTGGAGGAACCCTGCAAGAAGATCGCTGAAGACACTCTTCTCTGCAGCGCACTAGACTCAAGATCGACAGAAATAACAACAGACTGTATCGTCTCCCTCATAAAACAACAAAAAGTAAATTGCACTCTTGCGCACATGAACTTGAATCAGGGAAAACTTCAAAAAATTCATGAAAATACCTGGTTAGTAATACTAACGGAACCAGCAGTAGCAAAGACTCAATGCGGAACCAAGACAGAATATAGAAGAACATCGAAAATATTCCTTGTCAACAGCACAGAAGACTGTCAATTGAATATAATGAACAGAACATTAAGAACACGCAGTAATACTGTCACCATTAACGAAGTTATTCCTCTTCCTGACCACAATTTTCAAAAACGAAAAGAAGAAGTGAAGTACGAAGTTCACTTAGAAGATATTTCACTAGACAGCATCCATGAACTTTTAAACAGCGTTAAAGAAGTGCAAGACAACGATGACTTCGATTGGATCGACATCATGATCATCCCTAGTTGGCCGACGTTGATGCTATACACACTCATTGCAACACTGGCTGCATGGAAGTCATACAACTGCTGGAAACAACGACAGAGCAAAAGTCGCGAGGACGCTCCTGGAAGCTCCAGAACCAGCTTCCATCTTAAGGAGGGAGGAGTTACCATGCCATAAGCATCGCACCCGTATGCATTCCGCTGACTCTACTTAAACATAAGACAATAGTAATTGTGTAACCATATATTTTTATTATTTTGTTCCTTATAATTTTAATATAATTAAGTTAGTCTTCTCTTAGCGATAATCACGTTCAGTTCTGTTTTATTATTTGTAATAATTGTGATTTAAAAATTAAAATTAATTTTTAAAAAGACTTTCATTGATCGCCTTCACATAATTCGAGTATGATGAGAGAACCAAAATAACGACTCAATTATTTTGCAGGTATTATTATATACTACAGTCTTTCCTAACTTAATATAACTTTCTGAGTTTTATGCAAATCAGAAAACATTTTAAGTTAGAACTTGGTGTTTTAATATTTAAGTGAGTTTTCTATATTAAAATTGGTAAAATTACCAAAAAAATATCTTGGCTAGATGTAATATCATTTTATCTTTTTAAGATAATCACGGACATCTTTCTCATATTTACTCTTACAACACCTTAGTTTTGTAAGAATGCTAACTGAGTATAATATATATTGGAAACATTTTCGAAGTGTAAATATTAAAGTTGAGAATCATTTAGATCGGTTAAGTAGTTTTAGAGCTAATTAGGCACATACAATTTACACATGTAAAATAATAGGATGCAACAAAGACGTTCCTCTTTTGAGTTAAAGTTTCGTATCGGTTCTTATCTATTGACCTACCTTTCGAAATATTTTAAGAACTTATAAAATAAACGGAAACAGTTAATACTTAAAATCCACCAGAAATAAAAACAAAATATATACATTTTAGGCTGGTTATGTACGGTCCCGAAGAAAAGCCTTGCAATTATTCTAGTTATAAATATATGTAATGTAGATTACACTAATTCGGATCTTAGGCTAAGTACAACCCGCTTTAATATTATACCATTTTATTATCGTGTTACATAGAATATATTTAACACGGTATGTTTTTAATTGACTTCTGTATAACGTGCTTGTTTTGCATCATGTAATTATAAACATCGTGTGACATGAGTGGAGTGTGTGATGCGAGTACACTAATTATATCATCATATATTTACAGTGTAACGTTCAAGCAAATAATGATAGCTCGTAGAGGTTATATATAATATGAGAGATTTTGAATATTATAGACATATGTTATTAAGAAATATAGTAGAATAATTAAAATATATTTTCAATAAATTCTATTACAAAATTTAATATAATACACTACATAAGTAATAATTTTCCCAGTTTTATCCTTTCATTTAGTAAAAAGATCACGTTGAATCAATAAATATAAGTCTGACATTAGGATAGAGGTGACTCATATTTGAGATTTCACATTAATATTTAAGTCAAATTAATTAAAGTTAGAAATTGGAAATATTATTATTTATAATAAATTATTCATCCCCACACATCGTTGTCATCACATTTAATAAAAGATTTTAATATCGCACATGCTATTAACATAATATTGCATTAACTTATTTAAGTAATTTGAAATTAATTTTATTTTTGCTACCTCGGTGTAATATGTATATGATATAATTTTATTAACGATGTCTGTATCACAGGTCATATTTAAATTTTAAATTATTTTTAAATTCATATTACTATAAAATAATAAACAAAATGACAAGTTTTAAGTAATTTTTAATTATTAATTTTTTCTGTTATTTCTTGCTCTGGAGAAGAGCCCACAATTTTCTTTCCCTATTAATTTTTTTCTCAATTCTTTCGCTATTAAAAATTTTATAATTATTACCTCTGATGGCGATACAAGCTCCATTCAGCCAGCTTCCAACAGTTGCTTTAGCTAAGTTATACCGCACTATATCAGACGGAAAAAAACATTTTTTTAACGTGGGCAAGAGAAAGGTGTGGTATGCGTAGTATACAGGCATTTCTCTGAGAAAAAAAAAATAAGGAAAAAAATCCTGTGAGTCCTATTGTAGTTCCCTAATGTAGGGAACTTTTTTCAAAATATCTATACATAATAAAGGAAATACTGGTAGAAAGTTTATGAAACTTTCAATAATTAATTTGAAAATTCTTACAGGCCAAAACAATTAAAACAATAACATTGGGCATGTGTTTAAAGTTTTCTTATTTGTCTTGTAAAATTGCGCTAAACAAAAAAACAATTAAGGTTTTATTCAGACTCATACAAATATTAGTTAAGAAAGTTTTTAAAATTAATCAGAAAATAAAAATTAAGTATTTTTTTTTTCATATATTAAATGAGCATTTAAATCATCTTTTTAAAGAACAAAGAAAGCGTACAGGCAATAGAAATCACTAGTATAACAAACATACTGTTTGTTTATAATATATATATATATATATGTATAAAATACATTTTATTTGTTTTTAGCCTTTATATTAAATTGGCTACATATCTACCTACTTACAATGTTTTATTTATATATGTGTTAACTATAGGTAGAGGTCAAAGTCTCACAGAGCTCATTTATGAGCGAATGAAATGCAGAGCTGCTCGTGTTTTCGAACATGTCATCTCTGGTCGTGGGAACTAATAATTTTAGTGACTTAATCTGGTTCTTAATAAATGTAATTAAATGAAATATAGTCTTCCTTGTCTGCACTCTCTTTAACAAGGTTTTGCCAAATTATAATATTGAATTTTCTAAACATGGCAACAAGTTCCATTAAGTATGACAACTGGTCTTTCTTTTCCCACATTATTCCCATCATGAGTGTTAGTAAAGTAAAAGTACATTCCTGTAAAAAAAAAAAGGTTTTAAAGATTTCAATATTTTATCCAATTAGTAATAATATAAAAAATTAAATGTACGTAAGCACTGCTATCAAATTGGGATATATATATTCAATATGTGTGAAATATTTAGAATGTTAGAAACATGATGGTAGTATAATTTTATATAAATTTAAATTTTATAATATTGTAATTTTATATAAATATATTGTAATTGTATATAAATATATTCTAATTTCAGGTACATTATATTCTAAAATACTGAACTTAATTAACTTTATTTTTAAACACAAATTAAACATGTTTTTAAAGTTTATTACTACATATACTGATAGAGACAAAAATTACTGTATTTTGTTAAAACTCTATTTTACATAGATTACATATTTTTGAAATGATCCATTCACTAATAACATTATGGATAATTCATTTTCAAAAACAATGAAATATATTCTTATATTTCCTCTATGGTACATTCTCACTGTATGCAGCCACTGGGATCTCTAATAGTAATTTCTTAATTCTAAACAATAACAGATATAATGCTTATTAATGACCTGCAATGGAAAATTATTTTTAATAATCAAAAAGTATTTATTAAATAAATGAAAATCGTGGTAATAGATAAAAATGAAATTTATTATTATTATAATTTGAACTTTATATTGTAATTTACAATATTTGACAATACAAAAGAAATAAGTGCCAGCTACATTCAGCGGTGGGTTACTTCAGGTAAACACTCATTGACTTTGCTTTTAAAGATTATTATTTAATTTTAATTTATTTAGTTCTAAAAGAATACTAAATAAAGTTAAATTTTATTACCTTCATTCAAAGAAACTATGTCGAGTTTAATCTTCAAAACAGGATGTACACTAAAATATTAAAACAGAGCCTAGAAGCCTCAAAACTAATTTATAGTGAAGAATCAAATTACTTACTAAGTATTGTTCGGACAAACTAAAAATATTCGGGAAATGCAGGCAAAAAGAATTATATTTATTCCATACTAATTAACAAGCCCTGCAATTAAACAAACGAATGATTATAAGGTTCACCGCTTTAAAAGTGACAATAAGAACAATAATTTATAGAAAACAGACCGAAAGAAATGCTTCCACTTAAAGACTCGACAAGGTCACGAAAAAGGAATCCAAATATGCAAATAAGCAAATGGTGTTGCTACGCACATAATACTTCAAACCAAATGTAGGTATATTGGAAATAACGACCAAAAGAAATAATTATGATAATAATTTTATAAACTGACTCTCTTTGAAAACAAACAAATGTATAAATTTGATTTTATAACAATACGTTATCAAATTTTTTTATTTCTTTTATTTATTTAATCACATATTTTGATACATTAGTTTTAATATTTCTTGGTGTCCAAAAACTCTCAAGAGTTTATACGGACACAGCAAATTCCTTTTAGAATAAGTACAAAAAGAAAATATATAAATGCAAAATTGAATATTAAAAATTAAAAAAAAATATATCAAATATATTAATTAAACGACAAAGACTACACTTCTGAAACATATGGCAGGCTTTCTCAAATAATATTCACCTAGTGTGATATCAAAAAAATCAATTTATAAATTAAGTAAAACACAAACTATGACATACAAAATAACATATATTCCTTTAATTACATTTTAAGGAAATTACAAGTATTCTAAAGCTGGCAACATACAATTCCTTAAAACATTAGCAAATGTCACAGACTAATTATTTATTTTTAATGAGATGTTCACAGATAACTAACTAAAAATAAGAATATATAATTAAAACATTTAGATTACTACAGAAGTGAAATTTTATATGTTCTTAAAATAAGTCGTAGTAATTAGGTTATTGTAAGGATAGATATAAACAAGACAATTCGTTATATAAACCTTGAGAAATACGGATTTTCAACAAAATAATGAAAGTAACAATAATTACGCTATGTTTAAAATACAAATTTATTGATATATTATTTACTTACTATGTTTATATCAGTTCGTTATTTCATTATGGGCAGTACTGATTCATCTTACAATAAACATTATCCATTGCATCAAAACAACAATTTAAATAATTCATCTTTGTTAAAATATTTTAATTTAATTGATAATCTGGTAGGATTCAATTAATTAATAATGCTTTGTAAGTAGTGTAAAAATAAATTATAATCAACTAAAATAATATTGAACGTTCAGTTATGAGTCATCTGTGGCTGTTTTTTTGTACAACTATGAACGTCATAAATAATTTATTATTTATCATAGTTGACATCAGTTAAAATTGATTTATAGGTAAAAGTTGTTATTACTTCAATAGAAATTACAACAAATAATATTCATGGTTGACAATTATAGATTTAACAGATTCTGAGTTTTTCTAAGACGAGTAGTTTTTTATTTCTGTTCGTAAGTTATATTTATTAAATTTCTAAACGAATTAGTAATTTGAATATTGCGCACGACACTGGTGGTTTAAACAATAGCAAGGCTCGAAAGGAGCATACAGTATCGGGTGATTGGCGGGAACTTCATTCGAAAATGGTGATCGCGACGCCGCGCGAGCAAATAAATCGTCTGTTGCAAAATTAAAACTATAGTGTATGTGTAGCGTATGTAGTGTAAGTGTATGGAAGTGATATTCTGCTATATGAGAACTGGCGGTACCGCCACGTGCCACCTACCCCCTGAACGAAGAAATAACATATTAAAGATCTTCGGGTGCCTAGTCTGGATAGCCCTGAGCCTTAACTCTAAGTACTTGTTGTTATTAAGGCCAACGCGTATAATTAATGTAGAACCTATCCTTTTCCAGCAGCGGAACTTTGTTAAATTCGTATAAAACACGAATTTAGCGTCGGCGTCACTGACAAGCCATCTCGGCTTGTTCGTTTCGTTACATCTTTTTGGTGACGAAACCCGGGAAGGTGTACGATAGCTTCATTGTGCATCTTATTTAAAATCCGAATAAAAAGTTGGGATTTTCTATGAATATTATGTATTTAATAATATTTTTACTGCATCTTATATTTTATCGGTTTAATATTCTACCTCATGCTCAAATATAATGAAGGTATCATTTATGACAGTTTCGATAGTATTATATTAATATTTAGTTTTCTAAAATATGTAAGTAGATAATATTTAAATTGAGATTCATTCGTTAATTTTTCATTTAAACACATTCAATCGAAGTTCATTATATACTATAACATTCAGCTTTATTCGGTAGAATTCGTCACTCGAAAATATTCATTCATTACCATTATTCTTTTCATTCTAGCGCGTCATTCTTATTAGTTCTTAATTACTAAAGTGTGTATACAGATACTATTATATTTCACTAAAGCTTGTAGTATTACCATTTCCAAACATTAATTATTAACCTATTCATTTGTACCATAAATTAGTATTCGTAAATATATTACATGCTCACAAATCACATATAAACAATTTTAAAATAAATAGTCGGTCTTTATATATATTTACCGACCGTGAATTTTTAATATATTAATTCATTAACTCAGCATCCTACTTCTAACAAAATATAAAACAATCTTAACCCTGTATTGGTGTTTCATATATTGCATTTCTTTAAATATTGCTCAGCTAGAAACAGTATTTACCTTTACTTTTCATTGGTTTACGTGTCATATTATCGGCTGCAATATTCTTTATTATTAAAACATAAATCGACTTGTTTGTTTTTAACAGAATTGAGAACTATACATTAAACGACATATTTGAATTAATACTTGTAGGCTTCCTACAACTCAAATTAGTAGCGTAATATCGGGAGCCGGGACATCGAGCGTGACTCATTCTACTCGAGCTACGACGTTCGACGCATTGACTATTGTACGATATTTATATTTATAGGTAAAATTTTTTCGACACGATTAGGATATATTTATTATCACGCGCCTGTAGAGAGGTTTTATTAGGTTGTTGGTAGTTTTGTGCTGGATTGTATTTTAGTATCTTGTAGTACGTGTGGCAATAAATGTATGACTTTATTAACTATCATCTCCAATTGTTGCATTCCCTTTGTTCGCTGGTAATATTAAAATTACTATTGATATAACTGGATTTTCATAAAATCGGATTACTTGAGATTTTTATTTTTTACTCATCACCATCATCATTTCAGCCACAAGACGTCCACTGCTGAACATAGGCCTCCCCCATACACTTCCAAAGTGACCGATCTTCGGCAGCTTGCATCCAGCGGCTTCCTGCAGCCTTTTTCATCGTGAGGTCATCCGTCCATCTAGTGGGGGTACGTCCTACGCTGCTTTTTTACTCGTTTTTTATTAAATATAAACCAACGCCAACTTTTGGTGTCATTTGCCAAGGAGCTGTCAAAGACGGCAATTTTAAAAGTTCAAATGCATAGTTTTACAGAAAGTCATATTTCTAGGAAACTTGGAGCAATAGTGTTATTATTTTTGAATATGATTGCAGATATATCTTTTAGGGTTATGATTACAAAGTTTAAATGAAAAAATAAATACTAAATATTAACCACACTACTCAAAAATGCTTACAGTATGATCTTAATTCTGCGTTTTTTTAAAATGCCCATAATTTTCAAAATATATGGGAAGGATTTTTTTCTAATTTTTCTCATGACTTACCATCCATCCTATCACCCGGTTTCGGCTTGACGTCGAGTTTTGGGACACCCTGTTTAATATTTAACATAACCAATTGAGCAAGTATATAGGTAGTTAGATAATATTAGTGCTCAAGATACTTCTCTTTTTAAAGTGTTAGTAATTAAACCATCCAATGCGGTAATAATCCGGAAAGAGCTATTATGTAAATGACTTTAAAGCGATTTTAAAATTGTCACAACTTTTTAAAAGCTATGGTTTGCTCATTTTCGCTGAATATTTTCATACCGCGATTTGAATACTTCGCTTTTTGCATACCAATGTCATGCATATAAATATGTAATTTATAATAATAAAGCGAAATATTTATATTTTGGGTTCTGGTTTTATTATAATAAGTTCTGAAATAATAAAAATTTAAAAACTGTTAATTGTATGGTCATTCATTCTTTGTTGCTCTCTTAATTAGTCTTTCACATTCTCTCTCATAAGTCAGTACCATTTCTGTATGTATATAAGGATGTTCAATCTGCATATTAAAAATGACAAAGCGTACTAACAAATTTTCTGTTACAACTACGCTTGTTAGCGTAAGTTTTGTAAATTTTAGGTACAAATCATGTTCGTTACATGTTTGTCAGTCTCTCTTTTATTGAAAATATATTTTATAAAATTATAATTATTTAAAAAAAATCGTTGAACTGCTAAAGTAACTCTAAATTGATAACTCTGTTCAATCTTAATACTGAGCGAAATAATATATTAAAAAAATAGTGTAATTACATTACACAACAAAGTTAAGAAGTCTTTGTATATGGTATAAAATTTGTAAAGTAATTTATTGGTTTTATCCTATTTGTCTGGAAAGTTGTTGCTTAATAAATAAGACTTATTTACTAAAGGTTGTGCATTTGACTCCCACAAGGGATATTTTTGGACGAACTAGACATAATTGTACATCTTGTGTTGGATTTTTATAAATTTATATATTTAGATATTTATATACTTACAACAACACAGAGTTTATTTATTATAGGGAGTTGTTTCTTAAAAAATTATAACGGTAAGAAAAATAATAAGAAAAGACCTTATTTATTTTTACTCAACTAATAAAGATTATAGCTGTTAAGTAAATAAATACAAAAAAACTTTCCCATGCTTAAACAAACAATGCTAAAAGTAAGATAAGTTAGTTGATTTCGGAATAATATTTTTCACTTGTTAAGGTAAAAATCGTTTTGTTTTAAAGTTATAGGAACTGAATAGCAGTATATTTCAGACGGAAAGCATCAAAATGGCTTGTTAAAAAACAAATCAAAACGTACAGGACGTTTTTCATATTGATACATGGTACCAATAAACTGTAAAGTGCGTGACAGGTTTAGAGCCGTCCTCGAGGCGATTGTTTTACGACGCTTATTGAATGCTTGTAAATTCGTTTTGTGTGAAACACCTGTTTTAATTTATTATTTGTCTCATATTTCTAAATAAAAAAAAATACTATAAAAAGAAAAGAAGGAACCTTGGCTTTGGATCTAAAGTGACTTTATTTCTATTATATTATATTTATCTTTAGACCCAATAAGGTTTAACTTTGTTATTAGAAAAAATGGATCCTGTTTAGTTTATAATGTTGACAATTGGTTTCAAATTAAATGTTTACTGGTTAGCCAGCGGCGGTACTTAAATTTTTGGCAAACCTCTTTAGTATGCTAGATATATCGCGCCGACTCTAAGCAACTGTTATAGGCCCAGGTGAACTATGAGCACCACTAGAAATTGTATTGAATAATAATATTCGTCGTTAGAATATATTTACAAATTTTTAACGATTTTCTTTTTTAATATTCAAAGTAAGCCTCATTATACTAATGGTGAATAATAATAAAATAAAGAATACATTTTATTTTTGTTAATAAAACCATTTACATCTATAAATGATATAAAACAAAGTGATTCTGCTAGTTTAGGATTAAAAGTTTCTCATTACACCAGTTTCTAAAGTATACGCGGGTTAGATGGCTCTACTAATAAAGAAAAATAATAATATTAAACAATACTGTTGTTATTCAAGTTATATTACACTACCAAATAAATATCGCTGGATTATTATAAAGGAAATACACGAAACAAAGAAAATTTTCCATACTATAAGCCATATTTATAACGGTTTTGAAAAGCAACAGTAACGCCATGATCATTACTGAACATATTCATAACTTTTAAACATATAATATATATTTAATATGCATTCTTTAATTACAAATTATGTTTCCGAACGTTTCTTAATTCTTAAATGTATACGTAACAATCATATTACATGTGATCTAAAAATCAGAAACACAAATTTTCATATTTTTATTTGTAGTTTTCCCTCGTAGCTTCTATGGAAAATTTTAACTTGTCATGGTTTTTTAAATTCAGTATAAAATTCCACATCGATTAATATATAGAATTTTTTTTTGGGAGACATTTTTTTTGATTCCCCAAATTCTTTAACTATATAGAAATGTAATTTATGTCGTATTAAGATGAGTGTGTAAGTACAACAGTATGATATGATGTTTAATATGATAAGAATAGCTAAAGACAACTTATCAAATCGGCAACTTTTATCACTTTACTGTTATATCAGTATTAACAAAAAAACATTTTTTTAAATAATAATAATTATATATTGCACATTTATTGTGCCAACACAATTAAGTAGTTGTGTAATAGATTTTTGTGGGTCTACTTATTAAATACATTTATTATTATTCAATCTATCTGCAATGATATGATATGGGAGAATAAACAAGTTCGAAACGATTGTTTTTATCTGCTGAATTGATTGACAAAATTTTATACAAGTGCTATTATGTCAGTAAAAATATGGTAAGTATTCGAAGCAAATGGCAATGTCTTTGAACTACAAAAAAAATATTTTGTAAGTAGATTTTAAATTGTTATATAAATAATGGATTATTTGATCAAAAATAAAATATTAATGGGAGTAAGTTTAGAAAAATCTATTTTTAATTATGTAAGTCAAAGCAAGTCTTGTTATGTCATTTGGTAGAGTCTAAATTTATAACTCAAGCAGATTTATAAGATATAATCGGTGATAAAATCTTTATAGAATTATTGCGTAAAAATTTAAAAAAACTTTTTGTTTTGTAATAAAAAACTTATAAGCTAGCTTGTAAGCTTAATTTAAATGTATTAGAATACGATCAAAAGAATAAAGTAAGAAATGTGTATGTAACATGTTGTTAAAGCTTGTAGTAGCTTAAATGAAACTGACAAAGTTAAGAAAGAAAAGAGTAGCTAAAGAAATTTACATATAAGGTAAGATCATATAATTGTAGTCATAAAAATATAAAACAAGAAGTATATATGGACGACTATATAATATACAAGTAAATGTAAATAAACGGTCTAAGTTTGACATATAATATGAATAATAAAAAAAAATACAAAGGCTCTTTACCAATGTTTGAGCATCTGCTGCCCGTCCGCAGCTTTGATACATTTTCATTTCTACTCAATGGAAGCGAGCTTTTGTTAACTTTAAATAGCTTTGTGGCGGCTGACACCAAAAAACACTATGGAAAATCAAAAGAATGTACAGAACAAGGCTACAATAGCTAAAATGTACGATATTTTAAACATAATAACGAAAGTTTTAATTTGCTATTTAATTCTTAATCTACATTTGCTTAAAACTGTAGTTGGATTGAAAACATTATAAATTTAAATCAATCTTTGTTAATTTATATTTCGAAATCAAATATGTCTCATACTTGTCCTTGGGGTTCTTTTTCACAGATTTGTCTTTTATATCTTCTGTTAATTATAAAGTGTTTGTATTTTGTATTGTACGGATAAAACTCGCGTTTATTATTGCATTTTTAAATTTAACCCGACGTTTCGAATGCTTTGCAGCAAACGTGTTCGCGGTAAGACGAGATAATGGTATCATGTGACACCATCGTAAACGCGAGTTGTGTCCGTAAAATAGTTTTATTGAAATGTGTAGTACTCGTGTAAATCTTAGAAAATATTATTTTGTATTGTGTTTGCTATCATTTTAATTGTATAACTTTTTATATAAGTTGTGTTAATGTATTTGCAAAACACATTGTACTGCAGAAAAGATTTGAGGATTTCTCAATCTCAATAATACGTAAAATTTCAAGTATTTTCGAAGCATTTTAAAAATAACCTATGTATTACTATAGAATTAAAGATAATTGTTAAAGATAACAAAACAATAAGAATCTAAAAAATTCAGGATAATCAACTCATAAAATACTTTATTAACTATCGAAATATTTTTACGATACTATTTTATATCTGCCAAATTTACATAACAACATTAAATATACAATTTTTTGTTGATTTTATTTCATTTAATTTATAATTATCGTATTTATATATATAAATTTATTTCAATGTTATAATATTAAGCGCTAGAGAGCTAAGCGGTATGCGATTTGCTGCGATTTAAAAATTAAATTATAGTATTTTGTTATACCACATTCGTAATGTTTAACTATAGTAAATTAAAATAAGCCCCTATAATAATCTACAAATCAAGTCTACAAATAACATTTAATAGAAAGGAAAATTAAGCAAAGTGTTATGCGTATAACATAACTCATTAGTGAGGGGATGTACTGCTACGATGGAAAGTCGATGTTTTTTTTTTATAATAAAAAAGGATATTGTGCGTAAATAGTTAAATTTTTATTGATAAAGAGCTTATAGTTATATAAATGAAACAACAGAACATATATAGGGTAGAATTGCTTAAAACGTTGCTTAGAAAAATATATTTTATTCATCTAAATGAGGGTCTCATATGAGGGTCGGCGCTAGCGCTCGTACTGACAGCATCACACGGGTAAATAAAATTTCCTCGTTGATACGCTTTACAGCTAAAATGTTGTCACGATAAAAAATCATTAGCCTTATTTTGATTATTTTATATCAGTAAAAATAAGTTCATACACGGAATTACACTGCACAACGTAATAACACATCGATTTGTGTAACAATATTAAAAATACCTAGATATATGCTCTGAGTATCGTAAGCGAAAAAAATTAAATGTCTAACGTCAATCCCTAGTCATGTAGTATTGACAGACGTCACCTGCACCATGCTACATCACACAAGGTATAGACGATAGCAGAGGTTATAAATTATTAAAAGGAATTGGTTATTTGCCATTTTCTACCGATTATATTTGTCCTTTTGACGACGTCTTGCTGTGACTTTTGGACTACGAAACTGGCTGATACCTTGGAAACAGTACAACATCGACGTTTATTAATGGTTTTAAGTGATGACAAAATATTATCAAAATGACTGTTTATTTTACATATTAAAGTATTATCAAATCATTTGCAAATAGTAGGTTTGGTGTTAATTGAAAAGTACGATTTGTGGAGGAAAATTATTAACCGCTTATGTGGTTTCCTCAAGAATTATGATCAGGTGAAAAAAGTGATGATTTATTTCTTAACCTTGGTGATACTATATAGCTCTGACACCTAAGCTAGCTCTTGTTTTAAAATTATGGCCCTGGAATTCTGGGCTCTTTATTTCTTAATAAAAATATGCTTTAAGATTTCGCAAACACTTGGTAAAGTAGAGTGCTGGGACACGAAATTTCTTGGCGCTCTCAAAAGTTGTTCTTGACACTTGTGAAAATATTACAATAATATTTATACACAATTGAGTATACAAAATTCCTATAAGTTTCATGAGAGACAGTTATAAAATTGTCCATCCCGTCATGTGTTCGTGTCAGTAGTGTTCATAAAGTTAAAATGTTTTGCGGTGTTGCGAGGCTCTTAACATTATGAGGACCATTTTTAGTGCTTCAATTTAATCAATAATTTTTTGAATCCAACTTTGGCACTGTAATTTATTAAAAAAATAATAATATCAGAGATATTTTACTGTTTTATAATAATAAAATAATTATATATATTTAACACATTCTTAAAGACAATAAATTTTGTAGACTTAAATTGAATTGAATTGACAAAAACAGAGAAAACACTGTCAATTGTAATTATATTATTTAACAATCGGACATAAAAATTTATATACAATTTTATTGAATTTAAAAGTTAATTTATAAAAAAAAAAACTAGGCTTGATTTTTGCGAAACAGTGGAACCCGTGCTACTACAATTATTGTTACATTCGCTTTTTATTATTCGGTAGCGAGTTTTGACCCAATTTACGGTAGAAAATCTGTAATTGTGTCAGTTAAATAAAACTCCCCAATTGGAAGAATAGCGAAAATAACGAGAAGCAAACTTGAATTGATGGCAAAACTAATATTGTATATAAAATATACATTTATTTATTCTTTATTGCACAATACTCAAAATAATGTGCAAAAAGCGGGCTTAATGATACAAAGACCTTCTCTACCACTTAACCTTAGATGTGCAGGAGAGGACGTTAGTAAGGGTGCAAAAAAAGGAAAAAAGGAAAAAAAAACCAATTGTATGCAGATATTTAAATAAAATACATAACGTATATATTTACATATATAGACATAAACTTATTTATACATATACATATATACTAAAAGACACTGTATACATACATTTTCATATTGCTATACAGATATATACATTAGTTATTGAAGAGTTCCTTTACTTGGCGTTTGAAAAATTCACGAGTTCTAAATTTCCTAGAATGTTCTGGTAACTCGTTCCATAGTCTGACATCAGCTATAGCAAATGAGTTGGACAAGAAACCAGTGCGATTAAGAAGAGTATGAAGCAGTAAATTGGTAGAAGAACCGAGTGATCTGGCATGTACATACGCTAAAAACTTGAAATTGCTTTTTAAGTAGGCAGGGGTGGAAGGAGTAAAGAGAATGGAGGAATGTAGGCATAGAATTATAATGTAATATAATACTAGAATGTATATTATTTTAAAAGATTTATAATAATTTCTGTAATATTTTCATGACTGCAAGGGCCTCACAAATACCTTGAAAAAAAATTTAATATATTTGTATTTAATAGCATATAATAAATTGTAAATAAATATATGTCATTTTATCAACTCAGACTTTGTTATTCTATTTCATTACAATTTAAATAATCATGGTTAAGCGTCTAAACAATTCTAATTAATAAAATAATATAGTAATAAATAAAAATATATAAATATTCAGTTATTATAGTATTCTATGCTTCAAAGTCAGAAATATTGGTTAGAATTGGTAAAAGTCACCTCTGTCCCAATAAGGGAAGTTGATATAGAAAGTCAGATTAATTGAGGCCGGGAGCGATATAGTAGTCTAATTGGAAAAGTGACGAGATGATATCCAAGTAGTCGCAGATTCAAGTTATATCCGTTTTCATATATTTTTAATTCTATATTATTCCTAATATGGTCATAGGTACCTCCTCACAATAAAATTTAGGCAATACCTAGTTACCGTGAGTGTAACCAATAAGAACATATTATTCTAATAAAACTATTTTACAGATATTACTCGCGTTTATTATTCCATTATTTAATTTAACCCGACGTTTCGAATGCTTTGCAGCAAACGTGTTCGCGGTAAGACGAGATGATGGTGTCTGTCAGTCAGTCAGTTTATTTGTCACCTACCTCCAACGGTTCCTGAATTTACGGGCATAGAGTTCAGGATGCACACAAAACGCACTAACTGTGTCTATGGGCTTGGCACTCTGTTCACGGACATGGGATTTAATATTTTTCATAATAGGAGCCCAGGTGTTCGATAGATTCCAACCATCTGCTCTATTAAAATTAGGATGTTTTTTAATTTCAATAGCCTAATATTCAATAAAATTGTATAAACGCTAAATTATAATTATCAAAAACAAAATTTTAATAAATTGAAAATATGGAAAGGTTTTGTAATTTTTGTTGTGAAAACAAACTTAATAGTAAAAACTGCTAAGCGACCGAGGCTGCATGAAAACAGGCCAAAAAATCAAGAGCTTCACTGACACTTGCTTTTAGCAACAAATCATAATTAATTTATAACCGTCGTTAAAGTATTCACAAGGCACTTGGGATAAAAGTGGCACTAATATTTATGGGCATTTCAAATTTTTTGAATAATATAAGAAAATACGGAATTTGTAATATGAGAAGATAAAATGATTGGGTCATTGTTCCCATTGGAATAATCCAATACCGTAAAAGTACAAAATGTTTATTTTGTGTGTCAAAAAATAAAAAAGGGTTTTAGGATATTAACAATATACAATATTTTTTAAAATTTTTTATATTAAATAGATTTGTTTTTGTTATATTTATTCGACTCTGAGCGGGGAAGTAGTTGCTTTTGCTATATATATTTGTACAAGAAGATCTTGCTTAATTGCCAAATAGCATTGACATGACTCTCGCATATATTCCTAAATTAATTGAATCGTCTGAGATAATTAAAAGCCCTTACTCTCGGCGGATTACATTAATTTTCAAATTTCGAAATTCTAAAATATTTAGTCTACAATAATGTAATCGTGATGCCAAAACAAGATTTGGCTTTAGACAATAAAATGTTTTTATTTAGTATGAATTCCTTAATCTGTAATTTATACTTAATAATACTAATTTATATTTTGTCATTAAAATGTAAATAGTGTATTTATATTTTAACAATCTATTTCGGCTTTAATGATAAGTTTACACATTGAACAACTACAACATTTATTCAAATGAACAGCTAACTGTTTATTTACTAATAAAAATTTTAAAAATAAAAATCATAACAATTTCCAAACTCTTCAATAATTTGATATAATAAAAATACGTATAATTATTATTATTTCATATGAAAGTGTAGTTAACTTAATATTGTTATGTTAAAATCATTTAAGAATTAAATATTTAAAAGACAATTATAAAGAGATTTTCGAAATTCTTTAGCTTATTTTTATAATACCAGTGCCATATATTTTTGTTTAGTTATCTTAATTTCAAATTCAGTACATTGTTGATGGATGGTAAAATTGTATGAATACCATCAATCATTGGTATCGAGGTCGCATCGTCGGCGGTCAGACGGTCATTTGTCTTCTATTGGCTGCTTCATGATTATTATCATCTTGGTAATGGTTTCCGATGTTATGTGACAACAATCTTATATATTAATGCAGGAAGCGATTTCGTTGGCACACTGTAGCTCGAGAACCACTAAAGGGAAAAATATCGTTGATGGCTCAAATCAAAGGTCTCATTATGCTACACTGCTGAAAAATAGTGACAACTCTCAAATCTCATTAGCCTAATTGCAGTAATTAGTCAAAAAATTAATTTTTCCCATAGACTTTGCATGGGGAAATTTTGCGCACGCTTTCAAATTTTTTGTATTATCTATTGTGACTAGCTGGTCTTAGCATACCAGTGATTTGATTAATTGTAGTTATTATAAAAAATATAATATAACTAAAATGTAGTATTATGCTTATTAATATGTAGCTAATTGTTATATTTCCATGTTATGTAAATATGTTTGCATAACCAAGCGTTGGTTTTTTAGTGGGTAGCCTCAAAATGACAGCGTTATGATGTAGGGTAGGATCACATAACCCCCCGGCCGTCATCTTCTTGGCCAACGGGGACTTTGCATCAGGTTATTGCAAAGAGTAAAAAAGGTTGCCTGTTATTTAAATTACGGTTGTAAGATTTCAAATGAAATTATATTATACGTCGTTTGTAGTTTCGTGTATTAAATGATTCCATATGTTTTACTTTATTCATAATATTCTAGGCGATGTGTTATTGTCTTCATCTTTCGAATTTACCTTTCAATGAATTTCAAATCAAAACCATTGCAACCATGTTATTTAGTTGAAAATAACATAATATAAGGATACGGAATAAGAATTTTATAGAATTAGTTTAAGAATTTCATGGCAAAAACTTTGTCAAAACAAAACAAAAACAAAACATCGAAATATTGTAAACTTATCATTCGCTACGTGAAGCGCGAAATTATTCTCGTATTGTTCAAACAAATTGTTCTCCGGAACAAAGTGAATCGTTTATTTATTTATCTACCATTATTTGCTTTCTCATGATGTTGGCAGCCGACATTGGCTTGAAATGTGTTTACATTGTGTTGATTCTCAGATTTAATAGACGTATAATTTGTATTTTCAACATATAGCTTATTAATACTATTTATTTCTTTTGTAATCTGTTCTTTTTTTATATAAAACAACATTTACAGTTACAGTTTTCAAAACACTGCATCACTTAAGATTCAATTATTAAAAAAAGATATTTGATAACGGTTTTAAATAAAATTATGATAATTTTAAAATTCTGTACTCTAGTACATTAAGAGAACAGTTAAAACGTTATAAACGTTCCATAGCTACTAAAGTATAGGCATGTTTTTTAAACGTACTTGTCATGACTAATATGTGACAAATGTTATATTTTGTTAATATTATTATCAGGCATAAATAAAGATCGATCTTTAGTTCTACAGATACTGGATTTTGCATCTAAAAAGAAATTTAGAAAAATCTGTTCTTACCATAAACATATCATTGAGGCGGAGAACCAGGAGATTCAAATATGATATATAGTAAAATCAATTTCAACTCATTATGATTTGTTCGATAAGAGTGTGGTCCAACACACGTATGTACGATCTCCTTGCTCTCAGTACATACTACAACAAATTTTAGTAATAGCTCTCTACTCTGTGTCTTATTTAAATTTTATGGATTGATGTGGCGTATTCAAATGAAGGTACATGTTATCGCCCACGCCTGTTACAATATTTATTTCATTGGTTTTTACTTATTTAAGCTTATCCAAAAATTAAAATTTCTTCAAAGTTAATCCAAATTGGTTTTTTATAAAGGACCTATCAGAGAAATATTAATTCATTTTATATTAGTCTTCTATCGTATACTTAAAGTTTTAATATTGTATTGATATAGTAAACCTATGTATATATGTATATGTATGTATATATAGTAGTATATGTATGTATGTATATATAGTTGAAAATAATATATACATTTAAATAAAATTAACATATAGTTATGTCTTTCACTTGTTTTTGTGGCCTCGAGGAACGTGATCGTGTGTATAATGTTTCACACTAGAGTTCTGTATAAAGCGCAGTGCGTCACTCGATGCTGCGCTTCCTGCAGCACATACCACAGATTTACTTGTTTTCAAGTTGGATAATATTAAACTCATTATTCAATGGCATTGTATTCTATAAAAGGTTTAGCCAAATCTTATATTCCGTTACCGAAGACACGATCATTAATATTGCAAAATATAAATGCAAAAAAATTCATGTTTTCATTTATTTATAAAAAGGAAAAGCATCATAAATTTTAAAACATTAAGCTGATATTGTAATTTTAGTGAGACAAAAATTACGTAAACCTTTTTTATTAAACGGCAGTTGGCGGCTCGCGGCTCGTGTCCGCTGTAGAGAGCGGTGCTTTTACTCTTATCTTTGATACACGCTACAATTGTAACATAAAATTCTAAAAACTGTATTCGTTTTTTTATTCAGTACTGTGGTTTAGATTTAGTTATAGGAATTAATATAGAAATATATAATGTTCTATTAATAATTTACAAAATCGCAGGAAAACTTTCTTATGGTTTTCGGGGACAACTTTCTTTGACTCATTAACTGAATAAATATCATATATAAATATATAGGCAATGTCAACATTAACAAAACAACTCCAATTGGAAATCAATTGACTAAATCAACTTATATAACCTGAAATTTTGAAACGTAATTTTTGATATAGTAGTCTAATAAATACTTACTTTAAATATGTTTGTACCGATTGGGCTTAACTTTGTACAAACTAATCTTTTTGTCGACAAAACTTGTTTTCTATTTATATAGATATAAATAATGTTTTTTTTCACATTTGTATTATTAGATAATCACTTTTTATTCATGTAAAAAAATAAAACAATTAAACATTTACTTATAACACTAACTTGTTTAATTGTATTGTATAACTAATTTTAAAACTAATAACATACAATTGAGCCAACAAATTCAAAGGGGCGATGGCTTTGTATGGTCATTCAAGTAGTAAATTTAGAATTTACTATACATTTTAACTTGGAATTCAAAATACGTTTCTAACGTTTCTACAATTTACCTTTGGGAATCTACTTGATGGAGAAAAAGGAGGTCGGTATACTCAGTCTCCATTTCGCCTAAAAATTATTTAAACTAACGATGGTAGATTGTTTTTTGAAGATGCTGTGTGAGAGTCTGATTACCAAATTCATGATCGCAACTATTTCATGGCCAGTATTTTATATTTTGTAAAGATGGCTCTCTAAATTTGGTTCTTTAATATGTGCGAGTTTTTCGTGGCAAATGACACAAATCGAAAGATCGTCTCAGTTGCATATGAAAGCGAACGACTGCATACAACGCCGATTGAATTCTCGATGTTTTTTTTTTCATTTAAATAATATTTGCGTATGAAATCAATATTTCATCAGCACACTGAGAGTAATTCTAGAAGTTTTTAAGTAAAACCTAACATTTATTAACTCTTAATAATAAAAGCCCGCTCAGCTCTGTGAAAATCGTTCATTTCAACCTTTTACAGCACTTTACTTGGTTAATTTTAGAATTTACATTAAAGGCAATTTAAATATTGAATAAGATAAGTATATCGTAATTTGTTGACCGCATTGTCTCATACTCGTGTTATAGTGACTGTTAAAATAATTTTCTAAAAATATTATAACAGTAGTGGTATTTGGTTGTTAATATAAATTTACTGAAAAATACCTGAACTTTATGCGGATTACCAGACGCCACTCACACGAGTCGACCTACTTACGGTGGCGTATTTGGATTGTATTTGGCCCATTTCAACCGAGATTAAATTGCAACTTCGTTGCCATGGTTTTACAATAATATTATTTTTGGACTTAAGGAGCTAGGACAAATAAATATACATTTTTAAATGACCAGATATAATCCCAGATATACATATATAACAATACATAAACGGAATAAAAAGTTATACTGAAATTATGTAGCGGAAATTGGTTTATCTACATTTACATAGTTATTATAACAAGCGGCAATAGTTGAAAGACCTGTCACAATAATTTTCTGGTTAAGAAAAATATTATATTTATTTTTATATCTAAATAAATATTCAATCATTTAATTTATAGATACACGCATCGATGGGTACTACAACGACCCAAATCGCAAAATTAGTATTATTAGTATTATTAGTTGCTTAATACTGTTGGTTTTGAATGAAGCTATCCTTCTTGGCAAGGAGTCCGATACAACGAAAACCAACTAGCCTTCAAACCGGTCCGCCAGTTCATCGCAGATGTTCAGACCCACATTTTGCACGTTGTGCAATGAAGGGGCAAAGAAGATCCTTTATTGTACAATTGTACAACGTATTGAAACACGACTAAACAGCTTTTCAGTAAACATCGATGGAAGCTAGTCTAACTAAGACCTGCCACATAGACAAATGGAGTTTGGTCGATATTGGCTACACCAAGAAGTTAAAGTAATTCACCAGATGAAAGCAAGAAGAAATAGTGTGTGTTAATATTTCTATTTGCTATACTGCAACTATAGTGTTATTATGAGCCCCTCAATGCTTGATATTTTTAGAAACGGATACTTTAAGTGACCAAGAACACCAATCATTTGCATTCGTTTTCTTCAATGTACATTAATATCGGTAAGCGTTGTAGTTTCATAAGCGGTATGTTAACTTAAAATATAATTTGTATCATTACAACATATTTCGTTGAGTCATATTATTAATGAATCGGTGGTTAACAAATAAGTAGTTCCTTTTACTATTCTTTGAAAAACCATTTCAATCTTAATTTGGGTTAAAGTTAGTTTTAGGAAGTTATTCATCAAAATTAATACAAAGGCGTATTTATGTACCAATTAAGTATATATTTATTTTATCTAAATTATACATTAAAGTATGTTACTAATGGATATTTATTGCGATTCATTTAAATTGAATAAAATATTCCAAATATATTTGAAAACAGATAACAAACAAACATAAGAGTTTAAAAAGTATTTATTTATTCCTATTTGTAATATAAAATAGATTAGTTTCATTAAATAATGTGGTTAAGGGAAAACCATGTTCCGTTCGGTGTAGTGGAGCTGGTGCATTAATAATATGCTATTGGGTTCTGAAACTCTTTGATCTCGTTTAAATTTTTAAATTCACTTCGATAAAAGGTATAAAATATATATTTTAAAATATAAATAAGCTTAAAATGGCTATATATAGTTATAGATATTTTCAAAGATTAGATGTCGTTTACTTATTGTGTAAGAGGGGTAACTAGACTTAGCTATGTTTTTTGCGTATCTTGAATATGGCGAAAAAGGCGCTTGTATATTTTTTAAAAGACTGCCTGCAAGGCTATAACTACGTAAAAGGTACAAATAGACCACTTGGTATGTATAATGATAAGCTACAGTACCTTTAAGTGTATATTTATTTACTTAGTTTTTTATTATTTCATATACACATATATTGAGTTACCAGTGGCATCAACTGATCGTCTAGTCGAACAATTTGTCTTGTATTTAGTTGAGCAACTAGTCAATAAACTTGTAATGCAATAATAGATCAATAACTAATCCTGCTGATAGTTGAGCAACTAATCGATCAACCTAATGATGAATAACTATTCTACTAACTAATGACGCATTTAATCTACTAACTAGTCGTGCAACTATTTAAACAACTAATCTACCAACTAGTCGATCAACTAGGTGTACAATTAGTCGAATAACTAATCAGGTAACTATTCTACCAATTAATGTTTCAAATACTCAAACAACTAATCTACCAAAAACAGGTCTAGCAACTAGTCTACCAATGAGTCGAGTAACTTGTAGATCAACTGATAGGTCATCTAGGCGATCACTTGATCGTGCAAGTAATAGATCAACTATTTGTGAAACTAATTTATCAAGCATCCACTATTTTCTACTCAACTAGTCGTGCAACTAGTCGATCAACTAACAATAGAATAAATTAAATAAGTAATAGAAATGCACGACATCATTCCCCATGCCGTTATAACAGTATTTCATCATACAACGAGTTGTGTTTACTTCACTGACAGAGAAGACGACGCGATAGGAATATTCACCAAACGATCGATGAAGGTATGGTATGGTAGGAAACATCCTATGTATACGGACAAATTCCGATAGTATTTACGTAAGTACAGACGGATAATAATAGCAATCATGGATCCCGAAAGTTTAAATATAAATATTGGTTAAAAACTATTACCAGTCCTGTAATTATCTTTTCTTAGTTTCTGGGTACAGTAGATGTTTTTTTTTTAAACCTCAAAAGGTAAGTGTTTGACTACAGTCCGCTTGATGTTAAGCATAGGCTGTAGTCTAAGGTGTGGCATGCTTACCTAGTAAGTACCGGTAAGCAACGTACACTAACAGTGTCATTGCGTGAAGTTATGAACACCTATAATGTTTTGTAATTAAATATTTCTATAACTTATACAAAATTATTATAATTATCAACATCAAGGGAAAACCACAAGGGTTTGGAGTGTTTTTAATTTTATATGGCCATTTCTTTTAAGAAGTTATTTCTTGGAAGGAGTTTTGCTAATATGTTTTGGTGAAAGAGCGAGTAAAAATGAATACTATATTAGAAATCAAAAAATTTTCGAAGAAATAATCGTTGTAACAACAATATAGTTAAGTGCTTTTTTTAAAAAAATTGGTCATTGTCCTCAAGACTTTTTAATATGGGCACCTATTGCTTGATGCTTAGTAGTAAAATGAGTAACAAAAATTAGATGAATAAAATACCTTTTTTTTTTGTTTCATAATTTATTATAGTAATATAATTATGAAATTTGAAAAAAAGAGAATGAAAGAGAGTAATTTTTTTCCAAAAACTAAGTCTTTTAAAATAATTGAACTTATTTTGTGACTGTGACTATTGTAACTTGTGACATTGTATTAAGGTACTATTAACGATATTATTACAAATGTATATTCACGGACCACCCATATGTTATAGTAGCTATACAACTATATATTCACGAAGTACAGTGATATACGATTTCGCCGATTATAGCACTTGCACAGCTATCATTAACGCTACTGAGTACGTACGGAAAGCGATGGAGTATTGAAAATTATTTTTTTTATTTCTCATACACTTTTCTAACGCCTTTAAAACTATTTATCATCAATTTTTTCACGTCTCTCAATTACACTTTAATTTTAAATGGCTACCTTCGCACATTAAGATATTTGATAGCTTTGTCAATTATTTTACATTACTAATAATAACTGCAGAAACAGTACTTGAAATCAAAATTTATATTATTATTATGTAAAAATAACAGCATTCTTCGGTTAATCTTGGTTTATGTATGCCGTGACACCATACCGGTTTTTTTATTACTCTTTCACAGTATACGCTTTAAAATTCTGCAACGGCTTTTCTGAGCCCCGAAAAGTAAGTTTTAAACAAATTTTCTTTAATTTTGAAATTTCTATTATTATTAGTTAAATATTTAGTATGGACATAAAGCTATAATATGATAATCTAATCAATATGATATCTTTGTACGGGGTAAATAAATTGGAGGACGGTCCATGTTGGTAACATATATCATATATTAAAAGATAAGACTGGTTGCTACTATTAAAGAACAAAAAGAAATAAAAGGAAATAAAGGTAAGATAGGGGTAGATACACAATATTGAACACCCTACACCTTTGTCAGTTGAATACATCTGTGAATATAAAAAGAAAAGACAATATATTCCTTCATAATGTAGTTGTATTGAATCTCCTAAAAATGTCTTCCATGTTCATTGATCTAACCGCAGTCCATATTCTAAAAGATATACAATATTGTTCCAATGTTATCAATAATCAAATAACTACAAAAGCAGCATATACTTGTGTGTGCAGCATAAAGTGCTGTAAATCGTGTATCGTAAGCTTGTTTACAAAGCTTGGAAGTTTTGGCAACAGCTGAGGCTTCTGTAAGGAGATTTAAATGTTTCGTTGAGAATCGATTTTATACGTTACTAGTGTTTCTATAAATGATGTCTAAACCATTCATTTTCCTGTGTTTTTATCTTATTGAAGTATGTGTCTCACTGACTTCTGATTTTAAATTATAATTTTATTTTGAGCCGACATAAGTATTAACATAAAACAAAGCAATGAATTTTAAACATAAGGAAACAAATAGATATATATTTTAAACGTAGCAAACTAAAAAAACAAAAATTTTTGACATATAATAAAATAAAAACAAATATTAAAGAAAGATAATAGGTAAGATTTCTTAAGAACATATTAATCTAATAGAGATATGGACATATTAAGTTAATATCGTCTTTAACGATCTCTAACGTGTTAAGGTCTGCTCCTAAAGATTTACTTATAATCGCCTACTTCATAGACGGTTATAGATTTACAACAATGATAACGTATCAGTTATTATATTATACCCTCCTGTTGTCAGTGGCTCTCCCTGCTCTCCTTTGACCTTTCTGAGTCCAATAAAAAAACATTCATAATAATTTAATATTTATTCAACTCCATACTTTTAAGGTATCGCCCGAAAGATGTTATCTATTTTAGATTCAATTTTTTCTATAATTTTCTAGACTCTAATTATCTATTATAATTATTTAGAATATAAACTAACAAAAATAGTGTATTGATCACTAACTTCCTAACACGGTTTAGTATTTTTTTTAAAATTATAGTTTTGAGGCAGGTCTAGACCTATGAACAAAACACGTAGTATTTTTTAATTACAGAGGTAGCAAAATAAATTTGACTTGTCAAGATAATAAGCACTAAAGAACAAGATTATTTTTTATAAATATCTATATAAAAGCGAGTTTGTTAAATGTGTATTTTTATTCCAATTGTTTGCTAATCTCCAGTAGTTTAGTTAAAGCCTCCATAATTAAAGTTCGTTTTATGAAAAATAATAGCTAATGGACTAAGATTAAAGTATGTTACATTCTTTAAAACTTCAGTATACGACCCAATGCGCATATCATCTACAAATATGCACCAAATGTGGATAATCTTGATAATGGATTTCCAATACTCTTTACAATGTTAGTTCTTACAGATGAGGTTAAAAGCGACTACAAAATATATGTAAATCTATATAAAATATAAAAATATTTAAAATTATAAAAATTATGGTGATTGTATAAATTTACAGAATGATATAAATGCGCTAGAGCAGTACTGTCTTTTAAATGGTCTACGTCTAAATTCTAATAAATGTTGTGTTATAACTTTTTCAAAAAAAAAAAAACCCATATTATTTCAATATAAAATTTTCAACAATTCGCTTAATAGAGTGTCCGAGGTGAGGGATCTTGGGGTGCTTCTTGATTCTAGTCTATTATTGAGTAGACATATACAGAACATAACTGCCAAGTCTTATAAAATGTTGGGCTTCATTTTTAGGCAAGGAAGGGATTTTAAAAATATTAAAACTTATAATATCCTTTACAACTCATTCGTGAGACCTCACTTAGAATTCGCATCTAGTGTTTGGAGCCCCCAATACTCTAAGTACTTTAAAGAAATTGAGAGTGTCCAACATAAATTTCTAAAAAGATTGGTTTTTAAGTTTGGCTTGAGTTGTGTAAATAGCCTCAACATTTTGTTCTTGGAAAAGCGGAGGGAACATAGGGACCTCTTATTTTTATACAAAATTTTGAATAATTTGACGGATTCCAAATATCTTCTCAGTAATGTTTCAATAAATTGTCCTCGTTCTTCTACACGTTTAAGAAATACCTTTTCTGTTCCGTACTGTAGAACTAATTATAATAAAAACCGATTTTTAGCTAGAACATGTATAAATTTTAATAAATTGTATAACCAACTCGATATTTTTAGTGATAATGTTTCAAAGTTTATCAAAAGTTTTAAAATCAAGTCCTGAATTTTTTTTATGTAATTTTTTGTTTTATTTTTTATCGTTGTTTATCATTATTTCTAAAATTATTTTTAATTCTAAGTAATTTTAAAAACATAAATATTTTTGATATTGATTTTTCAATTTAGTTTCAGTTTTTTTTTATGTATTACTATCATTTTTTTTTACTTTTTAACTTATTTCGATTGTAATTTCACTCCTTGTATAAATACCAGTGGAAACTTTGCTGGCAAATATGTATTATTATTACCTGTACTTTCATAGATGTAATATAACTGCTGTATGTTTCCCTATACTCAATAAAATAAAAAAATAAAAAATCTACTATACAGTGGCAAGCATCTTGCCAACTTGTTGTCACTTAGTCAAGCGGAAAACTTTATAGCCAATTTATGACTAACAGTTTTTATTCTCATATGATCTCAAATTAAAATTCATTTACGAAAACTTTTATTACATCAAGATAGAGTTGATAAGACACGACATATATATTATTATAATATATTATAATAACATGCATTAATTGGTACTACAACATCAAATCAACATTCCAAATACGCAAGGAGTATTTTATAAATCGTGAATATGCGTGATTCAGTTTTTAAAATAATTCGCTTTGTCGATTTTGCTGAGAAAATAATTTGTTCTAAGGTACACGAACACGAATCGATTGGAACATAACTAAAAAAAACAGACATTTCTATTAATCAATTTGTTTTATTGTTTATTTATATTTCAATTCTAAAATGCCTTCATGTTTAATATTATCTCTGTTTAAACACACTGTGTAACCAACATCCTGAACCTTACTCGATCCTGAGTACTTCTGAACGCTGAAGTCTAGCGACATGCTGCGCAGTTTCCTGTCTCCCCGCGAGAAATGCATGATAAATTTCTAAATAATATTATAGAATATTTTCTTTCAGAATTATTAAATGTTGTTGCAATCGTTTGATATTATATCACTGAACATAGGCTAACGTTTTGATATTGTCGAGAGTTTGTTTGAATTTTGCTTATACCAGACTTCTACATTATTGTAACGAATAGTATTGTCAATAGTAATTCTCAACGTACTGTTATATACGCTTTAGAAATTGATATCCTTTTGACGGTCTTTAATCACGTCATCTCACTCTATTCAATACGCAAATTTTTGGTAAACACGTTATAGCCCGTTAGACCGCATGATGGTTTTAAAAAATGTCTGATTAAAACGGGTTATTTAGCAGAAACCAAACTTTCTTAACTTAAACCTATTTAAAATTTGTATCGCATACAATATGAATATGTAAGAAATGCTCTAAATTTCAATCTAGGATATTTTTGGAAAAAATATTCGCAATACATATATGCCACACCAACCAAACTCTGTTTGAGAAATGTCAAACGTTATGTCACTTTAAAATGAGGTTTGAGTGTGGTCTGTGTTTTATTTTAATTGTCTGTCATTTCTGTTGAAAAAGCTTATAGTTGATAGGTTGTATATGGTAATTGTCTTTATTAAAAGTGAATATGATGCCAACAAGTGTCCAAGTATTACACAGTACAACTCATTACGTTTCTCCAACCGGTCTTCATCCGCTCTAATTTTGTTTGATGGCGGCGAAGGCAGTGAAAAAAAAAAGTTCGGCTAAGCATCATATATTATAACAAAATGGATAAATATATTTTTAAGTAACTCTTCGAAGTCAACCTTTAAAATAAGCGGGTTAGATAATAATGAAATAACAAGGAGCATGAGATAATCTCAAAATTTTCTGAAAAGGTACGATAATTTACAATAACTTGAGGTCGGTTTAGCGGAAAGTTATTTTTTTAATTTTTTTTTTGCCTGAAATACCCGAAACTGTAACTGAAATGAACTCTCAGTCATTTAGTAGGTTTAATATATTTAATATAAAAACGAAGTAGATTGCAGTTAGATATTATCTTCCCAAAGATAAAAGTAGGTTTTTCATTAGTTCTGTTTTTAGAATTTAATTTTTCTCTTATCCACAGTAGGTCTAACCAAAATACCGTTAAATTCTACAATAATGATTATATTTATTATAAGCTTATAAATTTATTCGTTTGACAACCGAACAATAAATATAGACTATGTTTACTGAACTTCGTTGGTTCTTTATAATATTTAAAATTTATTATTGTTTGCTTTGATTAGGTTAGGTTCTTAGGTTGGTTTTGCTATAATTCATCTCAGTCCGTCACTGATTCGACTCTATTGACCCAAAGCGGATGAGATCGTAAAGAGTATCGGCTCTATTAGTTATATGGTCCGGCTGATGCCCTTATTAACAAGGTCACGTAAGTATGAGCTTACTGACCAGAAACTTAATACCGAAAGTAATCCTATTACTTTTATCAAGATCATAGATAATTCAATAAAATTAAATGCTTAAAGAAATCGACGGTGTTTCTATTTCGTTAATATTATGAATTTATATTAAAATAATAATGTCATTAATTTTAGGAATAACAATATACAAAATGTTACATGGGGTCAAATAAGCTTTCGAAACTATATGTTTGAAATAATATTTTTCTCATTGATAGTAATTTCATATAAATCGTACAAGTCATACATTACAGCTTATATGGTACTACATCTCAATTTCAAGCTCGCTTTTCAGATTCAATGTCTCAGATGTTTTTATATAAATCTAGGTTTTTATCAACAGATATTTTTATGTTAAAGTGATAATACTTGTCGTCAAAATTTACATAAATAAGTATTATTCAAATATAATAAATAACCAGGTAGCAAGGAGAGAACTAAATTGAAATTAATTTAAATGTTTCAGATTTATAAGGTTGTTTGTTTTAATTTTTTTAATTACAAGTATTTCAAAATCACTAGTTTCTTAGATTTAAATTGAAATATTATTTTTCAGATACAATGATTGCATTTATATTATTAACTTGCGGTTGTTTTGCAGCAATCGATTTCACAGTATGGTGGGATGTAGACATCAATCCGTGCGTGAGACAAAAAGACTTTGAAGGGTTTTTTATGTTTTTGGACATGCGAGGTTAGGATACACGCAGTGTTCTGAGAGTTTCTCTCCAGAGTTTAAGAGACTTGTCTATAGTCTGCTCATTCCGATATAAACTTTCTTTCTATTTAAATATTAGAGGTACATTTCTTAAATATTGCAACGATGCTCCACTTTTGTGACCTTTGTGTGACAAACCCTATCCACAATCAATTTTATATACCCCAAACACATAATAAAGGACTATAATTAACATTTAATAACAATTATTCTCAAGATTTGGCTAACTTTTGCTATAACATTTATTAAAAGTTCTTATAGAAACAATTTTTAAGATATCAACAAAACTGTTAGAAACTTGAAGGATTAACTTAATAATATCATACTTAAGATCTTATATTGTAATATAATCTAATAGGATACCGATAGCTGTTTACTTTGTTGTCAAAGCAGCATCAAGTTAATTGAACGCTATTGTATTAATTTAGTGTAATATTAATATCAGTCATATCAAAGCAGTCTCTGGAGCTTCGTATAATTACCGACTAGGGGTTTGTTTGCGGCACAATGTTTCTGCTTATTTAAGTAACCACTTCTACTTATAAATATGAAATATCTTCCTTCGCTCTTCCATTCCACCCCTTTGTTAAAGCGTCATGATGGACACTTAAATGTTGTCTCTTGATAATGGCATTTAGCACATCGCACACCCAAGTTATTTTACACATAAAATGTAGATATTATAGCTATTGTCAGTGTATGAGTAACAAATTAATACAATGATTTAGTATTTTTTGTTAACTTGAGAGAATCCTCATAAAAACAAACATTTTTGCAATTACTATAATAATATTAAAAGAAAATACAATATTGATAAAAATATTTTTACGAACCTTATATTTATATTCATAGGTGTTAAAACCGACCCACTTTAAGATATCACAATTATAATGTAACAGAAAAAACTCAAAAGCCGCAGCTGGTCCGCTTCGGCTTTTTGCCAACGTTTAATCATCTACGGCTGCGTCTTTGACACGTTCTCATTTCTGGCCAATGGGAACACGCTATTGTTATATTTTAAATAGCTTTATAGTTAAAAACAAAGAAATGAGCAATTTTACAAAAAGGTGCTATCCCAAGGAATACAATATATATAACATTAAAGCAAAGTCATTATTTATATCAGTAGATATTTAATGCTACATACCTACATTAAATTTTTTTATTTATACATTTAAGGAGACAGGTAGATTCAATTTATGCCTAAATATTTTTTTTATTGTAAGATATAAATGCTAGCAAATTAAATTGAAATGAATAGAGGCAACTTTGAAGACCACTGTGAGTTAAAATATCGCAATAAGACAAAAACGAATATGTATTTTATTTCCTCATGTAATCTAGTTATCATTTCGTAGCTAGCACAATATATTTAACCTCTCAGATGTTTTAAAATTTATTAGAGAAATTCATTAAATTAAAGCTATCGTTTTAATTTCTTTTTCACGTATCTTAGTTAACGATCCAATTTTAACTGTACTAATAAGATATAATAGTTTCGGTAAAAAGCATGTTTTGAAAATAAGTGAAATAAAGCAATGTATAAAACAATATAAAAAAAGTAGTAATGGGATAGGTAAGCTATGTTTTGGAAATGAAAAGGTTATAACTATTGCCAAAAACTTTATTTCATCTGAAATATCTGGCTGACTGAAAACGGAATGAATATATATATATACAAAAAAATAAAAATATATTAAATATACATTCCCTTGCCATAACAATCTTGCCAGAATTAAAAATACTTAATAAATTTTATTTGAAATCGAATAAAAGGACTAGCAGGGGTTTGTTTGTTTGTTTGTTTGTTAACAAATATAAAAATATATTTTAACCGGATTTGTGAAACTTAGAACATAATTGAGTTCACGATATTGTATATTGCTGGAGAAGTTGATACTTCTATCAATATGATTATTGATAGAAAAGCGTTAATGAAACTCAGCTTTAAATTTATTACTTCGTTATCAAAATTAACGTACTTCGTCTGATAGATCTAATTAAAATTTACGTAACTACTTCATAATGCTTTGATGAAATTAAAAAAATAAAATATATTTTGTCTTTTTGTTAATCTCTCAAGTCGTTAAAACTATTGTTGAATTATGTATGCTTTTATGGAATGCTGCTTTTTTTTAAAATACAAAATCATTGTTTGACTCAAAAATATCTTGAAAAATCGCCCCACATTGTTTGAGTCACGAAAAAATTCTAACCAATAAAACATAGCAAGATTAATGACTGTGAGCTGTCATCGACACAATCGTTCTTTTATCTTTTTGAGATAAAGAATTATATCGCACAAAGAGCTTTCAAGAATTTCTATGAAATTATACTATCGAACTTATTGAACTACATCTTAAGTACCCGTTAAAAAATAATTTAATTAACATAAACAATATTGTTGACAAACAAAACACACCAAGAAAAAATATATAAATAAAAAAAATCTGTCTTATGGTTTCATTTAATTAAAATATAATTTGTACGAAGTTTTAGCAGAAAAATCCGGTTTTGTGGTATTAGAATAATAATAATAATTATAACAATATACATGCATAAATATATACAGATAAAATATAAGAATCGTTGAATCGTGTTTGTTAAAAATGTTATTGTAAAGCTCACTGCAGTTTATTGTAGAGAGCTAACGATAGCAGCCGAAACCTCGCAATATACAATTTTATGCTATTCATTAATAACAAATGCAAATATTATTTTACGATATTCAATTGTTTCAGTGAACAGAATTGTCGTTTTATATTCATAAATTGAACAAGGTATGTACACCCCATTTATACATAATTTCTTTTCTGATGCAACGCTCAATCATTTTATTCATTAAATAATAAGATATGATCAAGAATGCGTCAAGAAACAATGTTTTTACGCATACTGTAAGGATCTTCTGGAACCTATATAATTTATAGTTCGTATATAATCAAATGTCAATTAAAATTATTTGCAACTATTCAACAAACGTAAATAACTTTACATTTGAGTGATAGAAAACACTTATTTTTGAAATAAATTTGCGTTATGCAAGGCAATGATAAAAATTACAAGCAAATTGTGCATTCTAAGAATAAGGTTCTATTTAAAAAATATCTCAATAAAGTAACCACTGTAATAAGCTTTGTTCTCTTGTTCTTATGACTCATGAAAGTTTTAGAAATAAGCCTCACAATTACACATAACTAAAACGAATAAAATTGTTACATTCCGTTCTAAAACCTCGTGCTACTTAGTCAAGATATTTATTTGCATGTCTCTTAATAACACATATTTTTATTTGCATGTTTCTCACATAATTTGCAAATTGTTTTATATATTTATTTATTTATACACCAACAGACTATAAAAAATTATACATAGATAGTAATGCTGATTGTACGAAGGATCAATTTACCGCTTTCAGCCAGTCAGTCACTGTGAGTTACTTTTAAAATAAAAATGCGGTACGTTCAATAAAAAAAACAAATATTTATTGACGGATGTACTTAGTACTATATTTGAAATCATGTTTAACCTGATATTTATACTTCACAACAATATTCTTCAAACTTCAAAAAAATTGTTTTAAAAAAATAACATATGATTCCTACTACGAGCTTACACCCAGTAGGTACCTAGAATACTTTACTACTAGTAAGTCTGGTCACGTCCATCTTTTAGCGTACAACTTAAGTAGGAATAAACGAAGGCTGTCGATAAAGGTAATAACATTACTCAATTATTACCTCCTCGGTCAGTAGGCTGTCTTCCGCTCCTAACCTTATTAATGAGGAGGGAACTTGACCGCAAAACTTATGACGTAATATTTCTATCTAATTCTTCCCGCTAGATTGTTAGATGGTTAAACTATTTGAAATTTCTATATAGATATATTTTATGAAAATAAATAACTTTTTTATAGGTAACGTATATAACGACAATTTCAAAAATCATATTTATAATTAAAAAACGACTAATTGAATGATGTCTTCAAATTAAAAATATTATCATCAGATTTTTTTATTTGTTTGGATTGTTTTTAATATAGAGGAACAAGGGCTAAGAAAAAGCTTACAAAGAAGTCTTTTCAACTAGTTCACGAATAAATTTTGACGCTTTTATACAAAAGCCTTTGGTTCAAGTTTAGTTCATTAGCAAGTCTGAAGCTTTGTTGAGATTAGATAAAGTTCTAACATTTAGCTCTCTGAAAGACAAAGACAACCACAGTGTGTATTATCATCATATACTAAAATGTTATTATTATAAGACCAAAAATAATATATATTTTTTAAAACGCAATAATTTTTGGAACTAAAACACTAATTAAAAAACTATAGCAAAATATACTTAATACATATATAAATCAATATTGGATCAAAAATAAATTCAGTAACTGAAATATAACATATTAAATAAAATATCGAGACAATGGAGGCAATGAATCGGCTGGAAATTGATCGTTGCTACATTTTAAATCATAAATAAATTTTTACATTTTCGTTTAAGACAATCAAATTCTATAAAGTTTTATAACGAAAAATATAGCATACCAATTTACTTACCTAACGAATTTTGAAAATATATATTCAAAATTTAAATAAAATTTACAGTAAATTGCATCTCAATCCTCTAGGAAGAGTGAACTTAGGTTTCTGAGTTCCTCTTTATTGATTTCGCCAACACGACGCTTAACACATATTACGATAGTGTTTATATGAATAATTAATCCAATATCCTATAATTCCTTGTTAGTTAAAGTATATTATTCTACCTTTTGAATTCAATATAAGTATATGTACAATTACATTAATGTGAATCTTAACCTACACAATTTGTGTCTTAAATTCTTATAATTTTTGTTGCATATTATCCAAAGTTAAATTAGGGTACAACAAATTTCATCTCAAAGGAATATTTTTGTACAAGTAATTTTCTGCTAGAAATAAGTTTTACTGCTTTATGGAACTTTAATTCAAAAAAGCACTTGAGGCCAATTCATTCAGACTTTAACATAAGTGTAATATTTTTTTTTTATTCTTTGATAATATATTTTTATCCGTTGGATACGAATACTAACATATATTTTTATTTGTTTGGGTTTAAACCTCTCGCGACAATACATTTCTAAATTAAATTGATCGTATAAAAGAAATTTAAAGGTTTATTAATGATACATTTTTTTTAAATTATAAACATTATAAAAAGTAAATTTGCACAAACCTAAACCCAAATTTGCAAAAAAATAATCTTAGTTGTGTCGTCTTTATCCATATTCGACCAAGATTTTGAAAACTGTGCAGACTTATGCATTTAAAGATCTCTTTGTTATCTTAATCAAATTTTAAATGTGTTAAAATCTATTTTGATGTAACAAATTAAAACAATATAAAGTTTTGGGTGTGATTGTATAAGATCGTTTGAAAAAGTGAAACCGTCTTTACTTGCTTTTGAAATGCTAGGTTATTATTTACACGGTCGATTTTGGTAGAAATCAAACCGCGTAAACTCTGCATTGCGAATCGAAACGTTGTGAAGGATATTTTCATTACTATATTTTCTTTTACTTTTTTATTAATATTTTCTTTTACTTTTTTATTTAAGCATAAATACACACGAATAAACCTCAAACCAGCACATTACATTTATAAAAAAACATATATAATTCCTTAACAATGTTAAATGATTAATTTCATTATGTTAATCCAAAAATTTTTAGCATTTATTCTTCATTTCTTTTTTTATGATATGAAAATATGAAACATGAAAATTTCGTTACGTCCCTGCGAACGCTCTAAAGTTGTATATGTAGAAACATTAAAGTTAACCTACTTGTCATGCTTGCAGAACCGATGTGAAACTGCATTTATGATATTATCACAATCAAAATAAGTCGACGAATTAAACATTACTTGAGTATAACTGAGCCTTAAATCTGAAACCAAAAATGACATTCAAAGTAAAGAATGAACTTAAAACTAAGCTAAAAGCTATTTGGCTTCGTAGAAAATAAAACATCTTTTATGAAGCAGACTGTTCTACTATCACAAAGTAATAGGCAGTATGCAGAAGAACTTTTAACGTACAGTAATTATTTTATACAATCGTTGTTACTAGATGCAATTCTCAGCGGTGATCGAGTTATATATTCATTGTGAGTCATGTATTGATTTAAGAAAACTTTACCATAAGAGAATCTATCTTCTGCTTTGATATTACCAAAAATAAAACATCATAAATTAGGTCTTTCTGAAATACACCAGAATTTTGCATAGATAAAATTTAATTTTGACTAAAAAAAAGTATTTAATAATTATATTAGACAAAGAATTTAATTTTGTTTATGAATAATGACTTCAATTAATGATAGACTTTAAAGTATTAAATATATGTACATGTAAATCTGACGGTATTCACTAATTGTACAATTGCAAATTCACAAGATACATACGAGAGCCTCCGTAGCGAGTAGTAATATTTTGGCAACGTTCGAGTTAATGAACGAGAATAGATTTGAGATATATTTAATACACTTAATATATTTTTTTTATTCTGTTATTTTTGTAAATTTATACTGTTATTGGTGTACAATAAAGAATATATATATATATCTATATATATCTATAGTTAGTAATAGAAAGTAAAAGAGTGGCTCATTATTTAATTTCTTTACTTATTTTGTTGAATTAAATAACATTGTTATGTGTAATTAATTGTTTTTTTTTTTAATAAAATTACATAACTAATATATTTGTTCTAAATCATTGTTAATAAAAAAATGTTCTTGAGCCAAGATTTTGCTTCACTGGAATGAAACCGGAAAGTTTGTAAACATCGATGAGCGCTGGGATTCAATATCTACATAAACAAAACTTGAACTCTTACTTCGACTTGCGGTAGCAATCCATCACTCTTTACCAATACTTTAGAATTTGTTATTGAAACATGACTCCCAGTACCTTGTATAGGATTCATCTATAGGATATTTTTTATTATTAAAGGAGTCTTCCGATATCTATATTTTTTTTTAATTTCTTTTAATGTTATACAACAAAATACCTAAACAACTAGGGTTTATTTTCTAATAAACATATTTAATTGATTTAAATAAGGAAGTAAAGATTTAAAAAGAAAATGTTATGACGTAAAATTGAATAAATAATCTGAAAAATTATCTTATTGGTTCGTAAGCGAAGTGAATAATGGCGGTGAGGGTGATGGGGAGGAATGGAAAGAGAAGAGATGTGTTTACAAGAGAATAGATAAATAAAGTAAATTGTGAATTGTTTATTGAGAAAGTATAAATTTTTTCCTTGAACTGTTCCAAGGTAACATATTAGTATAACAGTTAAGTTCATATATATAAGGAATACAGTCATAAAAAGTGTAGATGTATGATTTACATTAACACATGAACCCATAAAACCTATTTACGTTTACATCTACGAGTATATTGGTGCATAGCTATTTACGTATATAAGTTAATTAAAAGTAGGGTAAGAATCAAAGTTTCTGTCTATTACAAGAATATTAATAGTTATATTATTATTATTATATAACTTTAGAAAAAACATAAACATTCTAAAAAAATAATATTCTATTGAAGATATTTAGATATTTAAGAGAGTAGCTTTGCGATCGGTATTTGCTGAAAGTTTCAAATCTGTTTATAAAAGCCTCAACTGTTGCCAAAACTTTAGAACTTTGTTAACGGGCTTACGATACAAGTCTAACAGCGCTTAGTGCCTCCCATACATATATTGGTTTAACTTTCTGTTCTGTTTACCCAGAGACCAACATTTATGTTTTTTAAATTATTGACTTTAAATAAAAATGTGAATTCATATAAAAATATGCTAAATATAGTAATAACCTAAGAATCAGTCTAAATAAAAAACAAGTGTAAAAAAAAGTGGATCTCAGTACTGTTACCAGTTCATATTATTTCATGCAGAGGTTTGTACCTCCATGTAATCAGTCTCTGAACAGCCTACATCTGTCAATCTCACTCTCAAGATGTCTTCTCTTATCACTTACATAGTATAACAGTCAGTGAATGTATAGATGTGACTGTGATTATAATAATATAATGAAACAAATGTAAATGAAACAAAAGTGAATTAAATATATATATTTTTTATATTTAACCTTATTATACATATTTAGCTACAGTTTACGCAACTGATGTATAAAAGTTAAGCGTATGTTAAGGTAACTTTGGTTTAAGTTTCGCCATCTTGATTTAGATATATTGTGAAAGGAAGTCTTTCTCATTTATGAATATTAACTTTAAGTAATTAACTTTTTATGTAAGTTACGATTTAACAGTTTTATCTACTTGTTCTTAACTTTTTATAATAGACTTAAAAATATATATGATAATAAGCACACTGAAACCCTTTTCACTATGCGACATTAGTATATAAGTTGACTTTGTACTTTGTAAATCAGATAATGTACTTAAGTTTAATTCTTTACTATCTATATATAAATGAGTTTTTACTAAAGCATGAATTATACATATACACACAAAGCAAAAAAACGGAAACACATACTATTTCAAGCGGTTACCTTTCTGTTAACAGTCGTTTTCTTGTTATGCATTTCTACTTATTGACGTCAAAGGGCGTAATGTTATTCCACATAAAAGTTAGAACTAGAAAATAAAGTTCAATATTTTCGTAATGTTATTCGTTATTTATTGCTTGCTCGGCAACATTGTTATATCGAACACAGATTTGTGTACGGCTATAGAAGTTCCCGTTAAATCCATTATAAATCAGTATCTTACTATGACAGTTTAGACTTAAAAGGAGTTTGTATATTAACATAATATAATGTTATCGAAACAAATGACAGTTAGTAATAATTGTAACTAAAACCAATGGAAATAACCCAATTGAGACAAAAGTATAATTTAATATATGAATATTTTTTTTAATAAATTAAATGAACAAGATGTCAATGTCTAGACTCATGAAATTTGTTGAAAATGTATTTATGTCCATGAAATATCATTAATGGTAATTGTAATTACAAACATTTAAATAAAAGTAATGACACCTTGAGCAAATAAAATCTGAAAATAAGTAGTAATATTTAATTGCGATGCAAAAACGAAAGATCTTATTATGAGTTTGACACGGTATATGTATATTTATAAACCTATCGATGAAACAAATAAACTATTATATTGGTAAACTTCCAATTACATAAACATACTTGCTGTTGCCAGAGACTTGATATATACCTCCTCCCCTCCCATCAGCGAGAATCGTTTGTATCGGAGTTTTAGCTTTTTACACAATTTTAGGGTATTCGTTCTATTGCACAGTCGAAGGTTTGCGAATGGTGGTCGATACCAGGTTCGGCTTATGTGTAGAGCATGGGTTTTGACAATTACTTTCAGAATAAAATATTTTTTTCTATGTGCCACCTCTTTGTCTTAAACTTTTGAATTGTTTGTTTTAATGTTTATATTTATAAGAAGTATGTGTTACGGAATAAGACTATAAGCTTTACAATAAAACAACATTATACATAAAACTTTATACTTAATGAATTAACATATAACCGCTTGTGATTCAACTCGCTTAGCCATTGTTTTTGAAAACACTCTTGTTAAGTGTATCTTACTTAATTTTTTCAAGTAGTTAATTTCCTGGGAATTGAGTTTAAAAATTATTCTAGTAAAATTTTTGCCATTTTCACGTGACATTACTTTATTGACATTCTTATACTTTTGACTTATTGTTCTAGGAATAAATAAATTTAGTACATGCCCTTAAAACTATAACTTTGATGCCTAAAAATGAATGGAATATTGACTGTTTTTATCGAATAAATTAAATTTTTAACAAATATGGAAAATATCTTATATTTCTCTAAAGATATCCATCCATCATAAAAAAACGTCACAATTTATTAGATGTAACACGAGATATTAGTAATACTAATTACTCAACAGATAAGTTAAATTAGAAGTCACTAATAGCTGGATAAAGCAGTAACTTGCATTTGATATTTTTTACAAAAGTAAGCACGGTACGAGTGAGCAGTATACATCAATATGAAACCATTAGTGTCGATGACATTAGAAAACACTTTAGTATAACTTTCTAAGATATATTCTGAACTGCATATATCTGATCTGAGCATAAATCATAGTATAATAATTTTGTTTTGATCATATTGTTTTTAAGAAATGAATTTTTGTTTAATTCTTTAAACAGTTCACTAAAGCGATTAAGTAAATCTTTATTGTATACTCATACAATATTGTAATGATGTAGTAAGATGTTCGTGAGATATAAATGGTTTGTGTATATTATTTAAATAAAAGTTGTGGTCGCCAAGTGACAAGAATTGGAGATTTATATATTTTTTAATTCAATTTAATCTATCAATATTTCTGTGTAATGGTGTGTAGGTGAAGCAGGTTAATACAATACCTGTTTTCTTAATTTATGTTAAACCTAATTAAAGCATTGAGACTGTGTAGGTAACTTGCTCACACTTAAGCAGCAAATTACATTACAAAATATGATCTAAATATTATGCTATCTCTATTGAGTGAATTATAAAGTCTGCTGCCGGAGAGAGCAACGAAAAACAATCTTACTCAAAACTTATTTATTAAACTAATTACAATTAAAATTAATTCTACAATAATTTTATTAGTCTACATGTGGATGGATTCGAAGTGTGAATCCAAAAGAATGGTGTCTGGAGACACTTAGACCCTTGTAAGCTGCAACATCAGCGTTTCCGCCAGTATAGTAGAATTAAATTTCAACACCTTCACGTGGCGGGCCCCGTGAGCATTGACGTCAAAGGTGATACATGGTGGTCGATGCTGCATCAGCAATATGCAAGGCTTGCCGCCCGTAACAAGTGTAACGTTTAAATTTAAAACATTAAATATTAATAGAGCAAAATCATCGGAAAAAGATTCGGTTTTCCGAAACGGTAAAAGATTGCTCTGAACACAGCTTTGATTAATACTTCATTTACTATACATTGAGTGAACGTTTTTACAACTCAATGGCTATGTAAAAACAATGGATATAAACTTTTGAATTTATATTAAAAAAGAGTATAATAAAAAATGGTGAAGTGATAAACGGCTATTCAACATTGGTTATTTATTAATAATTTTTTTATGTTTTTTACCGCTTAATTTGTATTAAAATTTATTATTAGTTAAATTATTTTCCAGTTATTTAAGAAACTTTGAATAGTCAAACGTATGAAGTCACAACGGACTAAAAATATTTAAGGAAATAGACAATAAATGGAACACTGATCCATTTTTCCGTGGTCACGTTAAACGGGAAATTGTATTTATTTCCACAAAATAGTACAACAATTCCTTAGTATGATTTATATTGGTCAAATAAATGTTAGAAATAATACTCTTTTTAACGGATTTAACTCGCGTATAATGTAAGTGTCTCTTACATCTCGTCTACCTGTGAAGACTATTGCTGCAAAGCATTCGAAACAACGGGTTCAAATTTTAATTTATTATTTGAAACTAACAATTATACGCGAGTTAAATCCGTTAAAAATAGTTTTATTTCAAATAGGTTTTTGTGAAAATCTAAGAAAATACTCGAATTCATTCACTCAGTATTTGTTACTTAATTACATTATATGTTATTTGAAACAAATTATATTTTAATACTCTTTGATCTATTCTAGATATTAAATATTTTACACATTATATATTCCTTTATTCTTTAAAGATCAATCAATAAAAAAAATACTTTCGTTATTTCATTTCCAATTTGGTTAATTACGATTGTTTTAATAAATTTAGCTAAACTTCAATCAAACGCAAAGAGTATGTAATATTGATATGTAGCGGCTGGACCAGTTCCTTTGACACAGTTTCTACAATTAATACTGCAATAGTCTCACTTCACCAAAAATGAATATACTTAAGCACATTAAAATTTAATAAGTTTTAAGAAACAGTGAGGGTTCATTGTTACTTAGGCCCTGCGGCTATATTTTAATCAAGGTTTATTATTTATGAAAAAAGAGGTTTAAGGGATTTATTAGGCTATTCGAACCTTCCCTCTCCTTTGAATTATTTTACCTTTCTCAATTCATTCTTTACCCTGGGGGTTAGCTTACACAGTGGGTTTTTTATTAGGCTCCTATAACTCTTGATTAGGTCAAGCTTTAATCTAACTGGCTGTTATTCACTGGCGCTAATTACAGTAAAACATTGTTGACTATATGATTATAGAATTTAATTTCTATAGTAATATTGATATTAATAAGCATAATTGGGAAAAAGTAGATAACATGTCTCTATTTTTAATAGCCAAGCCAAAACTTGACTCTAAATATGTAGAAGATTTTTCCGCAGTTAGTTATAGAAACACAAGCTGAAGATGTGTCCGAATAAATTTTGTTTGGGATATTGTTAAGGTATACTATCTATGTTCTTGTAAAACCCTTATATTGTAGTTATCTTTTCCAGAATATGATTTTATTTTATTGTGTAATTTTGTTTGGTTTTTTTTTATTTCTTTATTTGACGGTTTTGAAACGAACATACCACCACTTATGGATCCTTGGCCATAAGAGGAATTGTAAGTCTTCTATTCTCAAGATATAGGCAGGAAAAATAATCGGTCATAGCCTAGTAGGGAGAGACTACTTTTGGGGACAATGTGGCAATTTGTTTATTTTTCCTGATTTAATCTATAAAATTAAGAAATATTCAATCTTTAGTAAAATAACAACAGCTATACTCTGCATATTTTGTTTACTGCGTATATTAGTTTTAAACAATTTAAATTTAATGACATTAATTGCAGTATTGTATATTTATTTAATATTCATTATTTTATCCTTCATTTATTATTAAGAGTTTTTATTTAAATGTTTTATGTTTGACTACTTACATATTAAAAAAATAAATAACAACAACTTACTAAATTATTTCATTAATTTATACTATTTTTTAAAAAATTTGATAAAAAAGTATTTTTTACTTTATTGATAATATTGGAGAATCTAACTCAAGATCAAATATTGTAATAAAATTGTGTAAATAGATCATGTTCATGTTATTGTGGTGAAACTTATTAAAAATGGAAACTCTTAATTGGAAACTCCATGAAACAAAAATTACTTACATTGTAAATTATTGATTAAAATGTAATACATTTTAATTTTAACTCGATGCGACGTTTCGAGTGCTTTACGGTAATCGTGTTCACGGGAAGAGTAACGAGGAATTTAATATATCTTTATAGAGAAACTTTAAAAAAATTTCAAAAGCAAGTATTTGACTGTGGTTCTGTTGTACTGATAAACAAAGGCGTTGTATATGTCTTCACTTGTCTTTTGTCAGTGGCACCTAAAAAATATATAATCTTAAATATATATAGGAGTTTCTTTTAAAAAAATATAATCTTAAATATACACTACATATGAATGTTTTACCTCAAGCGACCCACCGCCTTAGTTTCGCTGTCATATTTTTTTTTCATTGTCAATTGTAGTACAATATTCTTTGCCAGAGTATAATTTTAAGTAATATAATTTTTTACATGATTTTACGAGTAAACTTAAGATTTTCATTCAGTTTATTGAAAAAATAAAAAAAAACTTATATTTTAGCTATTTAATGTAGGTTTCTTCTTAATAATATGCATTTATTTCAAGTTTCTATTTGAAATAATCTCAGTCTTCACGGTTTCCCATGAAAACTGAATTATCTGTAATATATTTAATAATATATTTTACTTTTTCCTTTATTTAAAGTTAAATCTGCTTTGTGTACGCGTACCGTTGTTAATGTGTTTTCGTACTACGAAACTCTGCGGGGGACTGCTTCGTTTTGCTACGATATACGAAAGAAATACATTAAGGGACATACGAAATGTGCGTTTTTTAGTCTTCCTAAGATAATCGGAAGTAAGGATTGGGATAATACACTTAATCTGTTTATCGAAGCGATTTAATGTTCTAGATTAGAAAAATAGTACGAAGAGGAAGCACTAAACTCACAAAAATATAAACTTTTCCTACAAAAACATGTGGCATTTTTAATCTTTTCTAAACCACATTAATTTAATTTACGCTTTTTATTTTAATTATTATTCTTATATCACAAAACACAATTCTCTCAAACGAAATTCTTGTAAATGACCATTTTGTATTTGTATTACATTATTACTTTATTTTTTATTTGTTGAACTTTTAAACAAGCACTAGCTCTAGGTTTAAACTTAAAGAATAACACAAATTATAAAATAAATAGCAAAGACTAATAATGAGACTAACAAACACAGTACTTGATTGTGAGTTGATCGGTGATGGAAAGATCTCTTCGTAACTTTTATTGATTGAAAATTAAACTTTGATGGTTACGTGCTTAAAACAGTTTTTGCTTTTTGTTACATAGGTATTTGGTAATACTGCTTAGAAATGCTTACAAGTATCATATTAAATCTTATAATAATATCGTTAAATAAAAACCATTTATGTTGTGTTCATAAAAAAAGGGAGTACAATTAACACTCGGCAAAAGTGTTACATCAAAAATTTAATTAAATATGAGTATTAAGATAATTGGAAGGTTTATTATTTTTATATTTTGACCAAGTCCAAAATTGCTTTATTATGTGTGCAAACTTAGAATTATGCGTATATATGTATAAAGTTAAAATGATAAGGATTATTCTTCATTCGACGTTAAACGTGATTGTTCTGCAAGAATTATTTTTTTTAAATTATTGTTATTTTTTATTTTAAAACAGAAAAGTTAATCAAATATTACATGTAATAAGTGTTTCGATACCCATGATATTTTTATTTCTCGTATAACTAATATATAGTCTCATTAACGGTTATGTATAAGTAATTTTTTGATATATTTTTAACTGTTATTAGCGAAGTTACTACTCTTTCATAAAACTATTTATATAGCTTCAGTTAAATAAAAAAAGAGTAAAATCCATTTAGTAAAAATAAGCGCTACCGTAAATGTAATAAATAAAGACATATATTATTTTTACATCCAGGTGGTAAGACATCTGAAAAAAGCCCTTTGTACATATGTCGATAAAACTATTTTTACGGATTAAAACTCGCGTATATTTTGGTTAGTCAGTTAACTGACTTTCTGAAAGACACATCTCGTCTACCGGTGAACACGATTGCTGCAAATTATTCGAAACGTTGGGTTAAAATTAAAATGTAACCAAACTATACGCGAGTTTTAATCCGTAAAAGTAGTTTCATTTCAAATGTGTACTCGTGAAAATGTAAGAAAATATTTTATTAACTCTATAAATCTATTTTAGTTTCTATGACTCAAGTTGAATAAAATTCATTCAATCCGTAGTAGGTTTCAAATTATACATAAAATATACACCTTTTTGTTTTACATTGATATTTATTTTAAAAAATATATCTTTTCGTCTATAAATATGAATAAATATGTAACTAATGGTTGTCTGTACATTGTATACATATTGTGGACTACTGGAGAACTTTAGTAATAAATGGAAAAATTATTTTTAATTTTTTTGTCTGTTTGTCTGTGCGTTTTAAGTCTCGGCATATCTGATTAAAATTTGAATTTATATTGTTTACTAAATAAAAAATGTATCCATTTCAAAAAATGCACCTTTCTTTCTTTCTTTCTTTTTCCTTACATAAAAATTTTATAAGGTAAATATTTTGTTGAATTGCCTGAAATTTTGCTTATTATGTAGCTATGGTCTATAAAACTGAAATTTCAGTAATTTTTAATTACCAATGTAATTGGAGCTCTGTGCTAGTTAGCTTGATAAAACTTTCAATACTCTGTAATACAATATATACGAGTGTTGCCCTTGCACGTTTTTAATTGAATCTCCTTCAGATGATTTATGATTACTGCAATGGAGGACCGCGCTTGATTAAGTGATTCAGAGTTCATCAGATCATATGACTCGCAGATGCAGGAGGGTAAGCTTAGCACTTTTTAAGCAGTTACAAAAACTTATAATTCTTGGCGGGGGCGACTCAGTGCTCAAAAAAAAAAATGGATTTTTCCAACGAAAAAAAGGTGCAAAAAAAAAAAAAAATCCTCTCTCTGAATTGCTATCTTAAAAGTCGTTTCTCTTTAGCATGTGAAATTCATTTTAAATATTCATGAAGGGTGGATAAAATTGCTAAATATTCAAACATTAATTTGGTGTTATTTCCGGCTAACATTGTATCCATTTTTTTTAAATTATTTTTCCGTCAATCAAAGGAAATAGAAATAAGTACACTAAAAATAAAGAGCAAATAAACAGCACAATACTTGATGTAAAATAAATAAAAGTATTGAATTACCTACTCACAAATCTTAATATAATAACAAGCAGTAATGAGTGTGAGCCCCGTAACATAAATGGCTGTGCTTCAGCATTTTATTGGTGTGGCGGTGACACAAGTGAGGCTGAGTAAATAATTTAAGTGTTTTTATTGTCTTTATGTAAGTACTAACATAGTTGTAAATGTTTAATTATTACTAACAAGTGGACTGTAATTGATATAAAAAATAATAATAATAATTATTATTATTATTATAAATCACTTTTGTGGTTTTGAAAAATGTTTTACTATAGTTTTTCAATCTATTCCATTATATAATTTATTTTTACATATTCTTAAAAAAACACCTTTTTTCAATATTATTCTTTACGCATCGCAAGTACCCCAATCGCTTAATATTTTTATAGAAATGGCAAATAACAGCTTTTTAGTTGTTAAAAGAAATAAAAAACTGCTTGACCGACTATATTTTTTTGGATAATAAAGATTAAATAAATAAAATAAAACAAACTATTCACAAAATTCATGCACTCTTATAAATACTTAAACTTTAAGACTATTGAAACTAGTATCGACTAGTATTAATCAATTATGTACAATTGAATGCAAATTGAATTTCCACTTGTAGTACTGAAGAGATATATGCGAAATGAGAAATCGAAGTTCGCAAAAAAAAATGATAATTAAAACTCGTTTCGACATTTAAATGTCACAACGAATTTAGAATTAAAGTGGTTTTAGTGCAGTAACAGATTGTAAATGCGAAAATTAATGTATATTGTTATATGTTATTATTATTATTGTTTATTATTAATTTAATAAGTTTTTTGGGGTTTAATTTTCCTATAATTTAACAAAAAGTCTTAACTTGATCACTTTTAATAGTAATGTCTATTGAAAACAAAATGATACAAACACGATTCCTTAGCATAATCTTTATTGCTAAAATTTAAAATTACTTTGGGTATGTGTAACCTAAGGACACTATGTTTTTGAAATAGAATTTTAAAATATTTTTAGATCTATTTAAATATTTGAATCCAACTAAAAATATTTTATATTTTGAAATATATTATTATTTATATTCAATAAATATATTACTGATAATATATATTTATTTTCTATAAGTTTAAATATATATAAGTTAAAAATAGGCCCTTATAAACACTTCCAATTGACGTATACAAATTACTGATTGTGTCACAATGAAAAAGATATAAATAAATAGACAAATAAATTTATATTCCCGAAACCACAAATAACACCTTAAATTAAAAATAAAATGTTTTAAGTTCCTTTCTCATATTTTATATATACCGAGATATTGAGATGCTCTATTTAGTTTTATTATGTCTTGTAAAAAATATCGGAAATACCCGAGGTTTTGACAAAAAAGGATATTTATTATACTATATATATTAATTGAAGTATGTCAATACATAACTTACGTATTAAGTTTTGAAAATGTGACAATATTTTATCTTTTGCACGTCATAAATTCAAACGGCAGATAACTTTAAAGAAAATATGTTCAAAGTGAAAATTTCAAGATCTATTTACTGTAGCTGCAATTCTGTAGAAATTTCGAATTGTCTTCTTCGGAGATTTCTTGGTGTCGGGATATCAGTGACGGTGGAAAAATTTGATAGAGTTATGTCTCTTTCCTTTCTAGAGGTATAAGATTTGAATGGTTTGAATTATATAAGATTTTTTCTTGTATCTTATTATAATGTAATAATGTGTGCTTTTTTAAAGAAATTTACAAAATTATATTATTAAAAACTTTATCTAACCTCAAACTCCTTTATCTAACCTCAAGCTCCTGACATATAAATACAATGAACTGTAAGAAAACGAGAGTTTCAGGAATAAAATTTGAATATACGAACAGCTTTTTTAGGAAAACATATGAATTACCTTTTACTTCCACAATTTAATTTCGGTCTATTAATATTAAGAATCAAAGGTTCAAATCAATCACTTTCTTTCATTTTTATTTAATTTTATAATACAACAATTTTCCAAAACCTACAAATTTATTGTTTTAAAAAGAAATTAATATAAAATTACAGGAGATATATACTTATATCAGATATTTACTTGTGTTAATGTCGGCTTAGATTAATTGTAACCTAAGTCACACTAATTATTCAGTTGAATCCCTATTGAGTTCTTAAAGGAATTACTAAATAGTTAATAAATTGCGTACTTATGGATATTGCTGTTAAGGGAAATTTATTACTTAACCAATAAATAGATAAAAGTTAAATAAAATTACTGATCTAAGTTCTAATGGATTACAATCTCAAAGTCTTTTGAAAGTAAGCTCCTACAACCTCCAACTAGTGTGTAATCAAATTTGAAGGTGACTGGAATCGCTTCCTACCCACTGAGCATTATACTTTAAGTTTGCATAATACTTTAGCACAAACACGTTTCTCAATTATTATTAATTGGAAAAGTTTTTTTTGCATTATTGCACCCATAAAAAAGCTCATAAATGTGTATCGTATAAATATTATATATATCTACAGAATATTCCAATAGAATTGAGCAGAATAATTTATAGATGGCTAACCAAAGACTTTCCATCAAGCCAGGATATATTCAATAACCATCAAGCCATACCCACGCTATATAAGCCAAGGACAATGGAATATAAATAATAAACATATTTAAGCATAACAATTACATATATAGTGTAAAATCGAATTTTAAGACAAAAAGTGTAAATTTATAATAATATATTCACTATGGTAAGTATATATATACTTATGAAATATGTATTTAAGCTAAACCTTTGTAAGTTCAATGTCCTAAAACTTTATAATGATGTTATTTTCTTTGATCTTAAGTGTAATGGAACTATTTAAACTATAACAATGGCCTGTTCTCTGTGGCCAGAAATAAAAACGTGTCAAAGATGCTCCGGATTAAACGTTGGAAAAAAGCCGAAGTTGACCAGCTGCGGATTTTGAGTTTTTGTTACATTATTAATGAAGTACTAAAAGTGGGTCGGTCCGAACGTCTTCGACACATATGTAATTTGGGTATCCAACCGTCCTTAGAACTATGGTGAAATTATTAAAAAAATAGTAATAACAATATATACCTTTAATAGTTTAAATAAAGTTGATACAATTAATAACATCTCTTCATATATTTCTTTAATTTTTTTTAATTGCATAATATACAACATAATGCAGAAAAGTAAAATTACTAGATATAATAAGTAGGTGAAGGGCTCACCTGTCATATCCGAATTAGTTTAGTTTAAATATTTTTTTTCAAACATGCTTGGAAATTGGGGTATTATATTATTGACAACCTTTTTCGAGATAAATTGAAATTGCTGTAATGACCAAATACATACATATAACAGCGGTTGGCAAAACTTTTTTGAAAATCCATATGTAGATATGAACTTGTTTTATCGACACTTTAAATTACTTAGTAATTTAAAAATAAACGGCCTTTTATTCCGAAACATACCAAGCAACCAAGGAGATAATTTAAGAAAAAATATTCATATCATATGAATTTTATTATATTATATGAATTTTAATTTCAAAATACAGACATTTTATTCAGTCATTAGAGAAATATTATTATTTATCAATGACGTCTATCCCTTTCATTACGTATAACTAAATCAGTGCATTTCAATTTATCAGATCCATTTCATTTTATTTTATAATTTAATGGCCATTGAGCAAATAAACATAGTGTAGCACATTTCTACGGTGTGTCTATTTGTGTAAATATGAAATAATTTATGTAGACTTTTCGGTTATTTGTTATGTGGACGGTTGATGCAAAAGTGGATTTCAACAAAATTATACTAATCATTTTGATCGGCATATAATATTTTATGCTTTATTCAATACTGCAAATTAATAAATAAAATACTTTTTAAGAATAAATATTATATTTATATCGGCCAAAGAGATTAATTGTTTTTGACAGTAAGGGTATAGTTTTTAATCAATCAATTGTGTGTTGAGTCATTATAGATAAACAATTAATAATTATGTATTTGTATTATTAAATAATAAACATTAAAACAGAAATTTATAGATTTTATAAACTTTTATTTATAGAGTACATAAAATATAATAGGGTTTTTAATTATTTTTTTTATTTTATATGTCACAAACCTATGTATATGTTGAATGTAAATCTACACATATGAAGTAATTGCTATAAGTAAGTACCTGTTACAAACCATAAACAATAGCTTTTTAAATTTTATATATTTCTCCCTATACCAGACAGATCTAATAAAATAACTAGTTTAGTAAAAGCATATTATTTGATTCAATAAAGAGCATAATTTAAAGTGCAAATGCTATTTGCTAGAACGATTCATCCTAATAAACAATATATATGACAAAATATTGGCAATAGCTTTTATCTCTACATATTTGTACATGAAAGAAGTTGAGTATGATTTTTGCAAAAAAGATATTATAAAGGGAAACTAACATTTAAGTGTAACACCATAACAAAAAGATATAATTTAAATTAAATAAAAGTTTGGGTGAAGGATGATGGGTCATATTTGTAAGTTAAAATAGGTGCTTAAATAAGCACATCCGTCATATCACGTACAAACCTCCTATACCTTGTGCTCTGTAGCATGGTGCAGGTGACACTGTCAGCAACGTTTCCTTTCAACATATATAGGGTAAGATTGCTTAAAAGGTTGTCAAGAATAAATATATTTTATTCATCTAAACTCATATCAGAGTCGGTGCTGGTGCTCGTACTGACAGCATCACACGGGTTAAAAAGAAGTTCGAAACACTGATGCGCTATGGACCAAAAATATTATCAGGAAAAAATAAAAAAAATAAGACAAGTTTATACACAGAGTTACACTTCACTACTGAATAACATATTAATTTTTATAACAATATTAAAGAGAACTAGATTTATGCTCTGAGTATAATAAGCGAAAAAAATTAAATGCATAACATCCATCCTTAGTAACGTATTACTGACAGACGTCACCCGCACCATGCTACAGAGCACAAGGTATGATTGATAATTAAACAAAGCTCAAGAGGCTGCTTTGATATGACTGACATTACACCAATTTAATATAACATTATGCTGTTACGAAAACCTATTACCCGGTTCCCGTAATAATTACGTATTGTATTTATTATATTACAGTAAAAAGTATTCTATTTATTAGCTTAAGCTAAATCTTACTTTCTGAAATTAACAATAAATAAATATAATAATATATGTATTAAAACTAAATCTTCGAAAAAAAAAATCTTTAAACGGACAGTAGGATAACATTTTCAATATTCAATCGCTCATAAAAAAATGCAGTTTTAGAAAACTTTAATTACATAAATAACAAGCTGTAACGGGTGGGAGTCGTTTCATGATAACTTTTTGATTAAGGGAAAAAAGAACTTATTAGTTTTTTGCATTAATACGAAAATAAACGTATACATTTATGTGTGTCTGCAGTTTTAATATTTTGAAATTAAACTCACGAACGTGCTCCAAAAGTCTCTGCTTGTACAACTTTATTGTAAATTTTTTTAAGTTTTATGTATCTTTACTTAAAATATATTTATAATAGATTTACTTCTGAAGTAGTAAAAATGTTATGCTACCCGCTTACAAAAGAAAAATAATTAAGTCAAAAAATATTTATTTTTTTAACTTAATGTTATGAAAGTAATTGACGAAGCAGGTACTTCATTTTTGAATTAAACTGTAAATCATGACACTAAGGATATCTTCGATGGGGTCAGCAGAAGAAGGATAGCATAGCGACGACGTCGTTACGCAGATTAAGAAACTCTTACCTACCTTCCCTTCTTTAATTTGTATCTTCCATATAAACTTGTACCTCCCACATAAATGAGCCGCGAAATTTTTTTTTATCTCACCTAATCAGAATATGCGCAATATGTTTAACATATTGCAAGACCTTTGGTTAAAAAGATTTGTGTAACCTCTGCCGGCAGGATGTCATCCTTTCTTGGTAGTGTGTGGTGAAAGGATTGGTTATTTGATAAATTATGTATAATGCTCATTTTTATAGAAGGCGTTATCCGAAACAACATTAAACAATGGTATGAGCGGCAAGATAATCTAAAGAAATAATCCAGAGATCCGCTTACATCCAAACCAAACCAGACCAGACCAGACCAGACCAGACCAGACCAGACCAGACCAGACCAGACCAGACCAGACCAGACCAGACCAGACCAGACCAGACCAGACCAGACCAGACCAGACCAGACCAGACCAGACCAGACCAGACCAGACCAGACCAGACCAGACCAGACCAGACCAGACCAGACCAGACCAGACCAGACCAGACCAGACCAGACCAGACCAGACCAGACCAGACCAGACCAGACCAGACCAGACCAGACCAGACCAGACCAGACCAGACCAGACCAGACCAGACCAGACCAGACCAGACCAGACCAGACCAGACCAGACCAGACCAGACCAGACCAGACCAGACCAGACCAGACCAGACCAGACCAGACCAGACCAGACCAGACCAGACCAGACCAGACCAGACCAGACCAGACCAGACCAGACCAGACCAGACCAGACCAGACCAGACCAGACCAGACCAGACCAGACCAGACCAGACCAGACCAGACCAGACCAGACCAGACCAGACCAGACCAGACCAGACCAGACCAGACCAGACCAGACCAGACCAGACCAGACCAGACCAGACCAGACCAGACCAGACCAGACCAGACCAGACCAGACCAGACCATGTACAATATGTTTGAATAATACTATATTGATCTTTTAGATTCAAATTGGTTTAATTTTTATATAAAAATTTTATATTGGTATTTGGTATATCAAGTATATAATTGCGATAACTTAGTAGTACATTTTTTTATAATAACTTTGATGAACTCTGACAAATTATTATTACAATACATTAATATTTTTATTACTTAAATAATTAAAATTCAGTTCATTTTTTCTAATTCTATGAGATGAGATTGTGTAATTTTTAAAAAACGTACACTTTTTTTAACACAATTTGAACAAACGTAGGTGCTTTTTGTGTATTAAGACTTGTTTGGTCTAATAACTCTTTGATTTACACCTATTTGGTTATACTCACGATAAATTTATTGGAATTTGCCCGACTAGTTTTCAACCTGTCTGAAGAAGAAGAAAGAAGAAATTATTCCGGAGCTCGAAGCAAGGTCGCGTAAACATTTACAAAACAAGTCAGTCGAATTCCATTTTTTTAATAGATGATCATAAAAAATAACAAGAATCTAAAATCTTCGAGAGTCGTTGAACATTTGTTGAAATTTTGTTAAAAATCTCTAAGATTAAAACCTATTGTAACTTTGTGTCTAAGAATATCCGAGTCGTAAAGATTAACAAGAATCTATTTGCAATGTATTTGGACTAAGTTATATGGGTAATATTTTAAACAATATTTTGGAAGAGATTGTGTAATATAAACGAAAAAAACATATTTTGGACCCTAATGAGCAAAACAGTGAATCTCAAACACTTCAATTTTGTATGACATTATTTTAGATAATCCAATATTTAATTTTTATTCTTCACTAGCTTTATTTCAAATAATCAAATAATCTTTTCATACATTGAAGTCTTGGGTGGTTTTACAATCATAACCAAGGGATACAAGTAAGACCCAGTCTCGAAACTGCAGCCTGTGGATCACAAAAGCAGTTAACTCGTAATGGAATCGAACTCACGACCAACAGCAGTCATGGCCAACAACAACTAACCATTAGATCAATTGGTCGTATATATTTTTTCGTTTCTCATGGCTTATGCACTAAAATGTTTTTTCATAAAAGCTAAAAATGTTATGATATTCCTTAAATCATAAAATACTAATATAATAAATAATAAACTTTAACAAAAACTAAATCACAGCACTAAAATAAATACAGAAATAGGTATTTTATTCTCAGAAATGCAGTCAGGATCAAGGATAACTTGAATAGAAGTACTGCTTTTCACTTCTCACCGAAACGGACACGAGAGACCACCGTATAATATATTACTGCCATTTACTACTTTTAAAATAAAATTGGTTTGAATAATGTTTGCTGTGCCAATATTACGATATCACCTTAATGTTTTTAAAATGTAGGGGGCAATGTCTTTTTATAAATAAATTTGAAAATATAACGTAAACTTTTTAGCAATTTTCTATTACTTACAACTTCGGAGAACAAGGCTTGGAAATACCTTGTACATTGCCATTGAATAATGAACGACTTCATCTTGACTTCAATGTTGCCCAACTTGAAAACATGAATTCTATTGTTTTTCTGTGGCATGCAATGCTTGGAGCAAAGCATCCATTGACCGAACTATGCTTTATTCAACACTTTCAGAATATTACAATCCTACAAATGAGAGATGTACTTCGAGGTACGAGATGCTTCACTTATCCTTTATATAACAAAGTTAAAACAAGTACAAAAAACTAATTTAAACATTTTGGCGAAGTTTAGATACTAAGAGAACAGAGGTTTAAACGTTTTCTTATAAGGGTATGGTTTTGTACAGCGTATAAAGTAACTTATTTTTGGCTGTAAGCTTTATATAAAAATTAATATTAGATCAAGATTAAAAATATTTTCAATTTTAAAACAGCTTAATAAGATATCAAAAAATAAATAAATATTCTGCGCCGGTGTGGGAGATAAAATGTACCATAGTTTTAAAATGCGTTATTATTCTACAAAATAAGTAATTCACAGACCAGAGCTATAACAGTAACATCGGCTGTAGTACATAATGTATTTAGAGCGAAGAGATCGTACATGTATCCGTTGGCTTCCCTATATAATAAAATAATTAATATATATTAATCACGATGTAAATTTATTATTTTTACTAAAATCTATAAAAAAAGAGGATATATTTTTCTCTTTGCTTAATGTTTATGCCTTTACCAGAATTTTCCTTAAGGAGTATAGATATATGTTTAGTAACTACGTTTTATCTCACAATCCCCTTCCAGAGGAGTGCTGTAGTAATTACTAAGCATTTCATAATAATTTTTCATTCCCTCAAAGGAAGGGCACAATGCAATTGTAAATACCAGACATTAAATATAATCAATATAAAAATGTTTATCACATAATTCTTGAATTTCAATTTGTATTTTCTATTATTCTTTTATCCTTCTAAGAAAATGAGATCTAAAAATAATCGGCTTTGTAAGCTTCATATTATAAAGTTAACAAAGTATTAACGGGTCATTAGCTTGGGATAATCCTTCAGCTAATTACTTGGAATGGCATTAGTGACCTCCAGTTTTTGTATTAAACACTCAATTAATCTGTTTACAATAATTTTTATAATAATTTTGCTACACGATCGTTTATTTATTTATTTATTTATTTATTTAATTCTTCATTGCACAAAATACAAAAAAATGCACAAAAGGCGGGCTTAATGCTACAGAAACATTCTCTACCAGCCAACCTTACGACGTACAGGAGAGATTGTCGGTAGGCGTGCAAATAAAAAAAAATTAAATTAAAAATAAAAATAAACCTAAACATAAATAATATATAAAATAATACATAACTATAATAATAATACTTTATATAAATGTGACAAAGCTTCAATATAGAAATATAAAAAAACAAAATAATAATAATAATAATAATATAAAATAACATATATACACTATATACAAATAAGGTAACATACAAATATATACTTTATTAAAGTAGATAAAAAATCTTGACTTGACGTTTAAAAGACTCGCGAGATGGTGCCTTTCTGATATGTTCGGGCAACTAGTTCTACAGTCTGACAGCAGTCAAATCAAATGAGTTGGACAAAAAACCAGTATGATGAAGGGGAGTATGCAGCAGTAAATTGCTGGAAGAACGAAGTAATCTGTCATGCACATCGGACAAGAAAGAGAAATTGCATTTTAAATAAGCAGGAGTAGACGGATTCAACAAAATAGAATATAGGAGACATAAGATGCGAAGATTTCTCCGTTTGCGAATTGGCAACCAATTAAATTTCGATCTATATTCGGAAACATGATCAAACTTACGGAGTCCAAAAATAAAACGGATGCAGGTGTTAAGTAGCTGGTCTAATTTGTTTAAGAGTATTTCATTGGCGTCGACATAGCACACATCAGCATAGTCAAGGATAGGTAGCAGTATCAGGTTAACCACTTGTAATTTAGCACGATGCGACAAGAAGTTTTTAATTCTAACTAATGGGTGAAATGTACTATAAAATTTACGAGAAAGTTCTTTGACTTGATGATGCCAATCGTTTCTGATTTTTTAAAATAAATATTATTAGTATAGTGATGTTTAACAAAAAAGGCTTAATTAATTTACTTTTGGGAAAAATAAATATTATGCTAAAGTATGTTGGTCGCCTCTTGTTTGTCGAACGTTTTTGTTGAACGTTTTGGAAAATGAGCAAAATTCACCACTTATTGCTGAGTGATTACCTATTAATACGCCGTTAATATAGATTTGCAAATATAAAAGACAATACCTTATCCCTTGAGAAATGGAAATGAAGTAAGTTAAGAAAATAAATGTATTAAAACTATTATAAAAATCTGCGTATCGCCTTGAGTAATTACTGAAGAATACTTTTATCATAAAGGTTAAGAATTCCTGTTGATAGTGGTGTTATACAACAAAATTCATGGGTAAAATGTGATCGCAATTATCAATGACGTTTTGTAAGTAGTGTAGAGTGTCAAACTAAGCTAAAATAAGATTTAACAATTTAACATAAAGTTCCTACAGAGTGACCTTAGGAATCGCAGCGTGTGGTCTGATGGTCTGGTAAGCGTCCAAAAGCACTGAGAATCCAGTAGCTTTCAGGAAGTTAGTCACGAAAAATGTAGTTATACAAAGTTGGAATTTGAATTAAAAGTATATTTTGATTGGAGTATTTATAACTTTCGAGAGAAACGTCAAAATATTACTTTGCTCAAAGGTACAAGTAAATTGAGAATATAGTAGCAGTCAACAAATTAGACACATCTTATTCGACAACGAGGTGTCGCCGACACCTCTTTTTAATTTCCTTACTTAGGTTAGGATTGGCGCAATATGTTTAACATATTGCAAGATATTTGGTGAAAAGTTTTTGTTACTTCTGACGGCTCGAGTTCATTATTTCTTAAGAATATGTGGTGGCAGCATGGTAACCACTTTTGTGATAAATAATTTAGACTGTAAACAATGATAGTATAAGGCACGTTTATTAAGGAAGAGTTTACAGTAACGGAAACTCCTAAATTAGTGAATAATTTACTCTTTACAAGATGACAACTATTTAGGTAAAAAAAATTAAGCTATAAGGCAATTACTAACAAAATATTAGTACATAATCAGGTCAAACTATATGAGAAAATGCCAAATGTAAATGGTATAAGAAATAAAATGATAAAAAGAAGTATTATCTTATTTATTTTTAATGTAATGAACAATGTAAAAATATGGGTATTTTACGTAATTTGCCCTACCATTTTGAACCCATTCGGGGTCTTTATTCCTGACCTCAAAGTGTGGCAGCGTCACCAAATTCCAAATACGAAAAGATCTCTTAAACTTTACGTCACTGTTTAACATTAATAAGTAATTAAATATTGAATTTAATATAATATTAATAATAGATGTTTGATTGTATTGGTGCACAGGACAAAGGTTTTTTTTTAAATAAATATACCTACTTATTTCAATTTATTCTGACAATCACTTCACTAGTAACCCATTGTTCTGAATCCTAGTATAATCAACTGTAGGAATGCAAGCAAGGTCAGTCCATGTTCGAGCATACGGCGCCCGCAGCCACCACAGCGCAACCCTGAGCTCCGTTCCTTCACATTACATTCCAATATTATTAACGTTTACATTCCAACAGAGTTAACGTTGAATATAATTTCAAAGTACACTGCTGTATCTATTTAATAAAAATTGGTTGCAATTAAATAAAAAAATTGGTTGTGTAAATTTATATATTACATTATATTCACAACGACTATATAAAGATGAAATAAACATTAATTATTATTAGAAAATATTATTTTTAAGCTCAAATATCAAGTTACTATATAAATCAATAAGACGACATATTTCCATATAAACCATTAATGATAATTACCTAATCATTATAATATTTTTTTTTTCGTTCTGGAATTATAAATTTGTATTCCTTGTAATAAAAATAAAACGATATTTTAAGTCACTACCGACAAGAACGAAAATTAATTAAAATCTGAGTCTGTACAACATATACCCTTTAACATCAAACCTTTTCTTTTTTTTTTATTTTGTTTTGCACGTTTTTTATTATTAATCATAGTTAAATATGATAATGAGAAGTTAATTTTTAATCAATTTCTTATCAATTATATCTTTATACCACAATGGCCAAAGAGTGGGCTAAAGCGAGGACAATCTTCATCTCTATTTGTTATTTATATAATACCCATTGAAAATATAAATAACCGAACGAACGAACGAATATAAATATTAATAGATAAATAACGTATTGACTTTTAACTTAAAGCCACATATTCATAAATTCATAAATTACATTATATACTATGCTATTTCGATAAACTAACTAATAATTTTAAGAATAGTATATATTTTTGTATTTCATAGCCATAAGCAATTCTTTTATTTAGAAAATTAAAATATATTTTTTTAAATATTTGCCGTTATTCATTTTAACATCAGTATATGAAAGTAGTTGGTGTGCACTAGATTGATATATTTGTAATTTTTGATAGTAATTGCTTAATATTTTCATATATTATATAATAATAAAATACATGTAATTGAAGCGGTTGAGTACAAATGACAACCGCTAAACCTATTGCGATATGAAACATGGTAGTAAATTGTAATACATCATTAATTAACATTAATTAATTATTCATAAATGAAATGTCAGTAGTTATATATAATTGTGTCAATGTAACATACTATCCTATATACATGGTAGTTCGATGGAAACACAACCTGCCCTGACAGTCAATAAATACTGACTGTCATATGTGCATATGTAAATACATATGCACAGTTAATTAAAAGGATAAAGCATTTGTGTTAACTATATTTTTTTCTGATATTAGTGCTTTGAATTTTGTTTTCCTTTTTAATAGACAATAATTTTTCCATTCCTATACAGTTATGCTATTAAAAATTTAATCAGCTAATGCCATTATAGATTTTATGTTCATTGTGACATTTTTTGTGGAAATATAATTTTTTAAATAAATAAACAAATAAAATAATATAAATAATATTTATATTTTTTTAGAATCCATAGTGTTATTTTTTTGTGATTGAATGAATGATTCACTGACTCTACTGTCAATATATTTTCTTCTTCAAAATGTGAAGAACCTTTTTTCAGACTGTACAATGAAATTTAAATTTCAAAATCAGAATCCCTGTAAATATACAAATACTATTACAAATGCAAAAACGTCTCCAAAGTGATTAACCTGTAATATATTTTATATATCTGTTAATGCTATTAACAGGAGAATAAATGAAAATATCTGAAAGGCTAAAGTTAAGATAACATTATATTATCAACGGGTATTGCTTCGTAAACGAGATACACGAGATGGCAGAAACAAAGTAATAACGTATAAAGTAATCACAGGAAACCGCACGAGATAACAGATGACATAACTCTTATATTGGACTGTTAATGTGTCGTCGCAACATCTGGATAAGCCATTTACGGTCTGATAATGTCATTATTATTATTTTGTTTCGCTTATATGAAAAATGTGTACAGTACAGTTCAGTACAGTTACAAAATACAGTTTGGAAAAATAATTACGAAAATTACAATATTAAGATTTTGTACATGTATATTGGGCATTCCCAGCTCATTTGTCAAATAGTAATGTTACTATAAAACAATAGTGACGAAACTGCAAAATAAACTCAGTTGACATGGTCCAAATACAATCCAAATGCACCAGCGTAAGTAGGTCGTTTCATGTGAGTAGCATTGGATAACCACAAAAATTTGGTATTATTGAACTTGTGCTATATATATTTGTATATTATTAGTATAATAGTATAAGTGAAAAGTTAATAACAATTTTCATGACAGACATGTTTTTAATCATAGAATATTAGTAGTAAATGTTAAATATGATCCCAATATTTCTTAACTTTTTACGTTCTTTGACTTTACTTATTACAACTTTCTTTATTAAAACTTTCAGTATTTAACTTTTTTATTATAAATTTCAGAATATAGATAATATTAAGAATTTTTAAAATTATTAAAATCAATCAGGTCAATTAATTTTCCCTGACCAAATGATGAAAAGCCTAGTCATCAAAAGTATCACTTTATTATATATTTTATGGTCTGGCATACAAATATTTGAATAACATCTCGTATTAATACGTCTAAAGGCCTTGACATAACATAGAATTTTATATTGCATTATAATATTTTATAATTGAGTTTACTTAGCAATGCATATACTATTTAGACAATGCACGTGAAGAGGGCTGCAGCTACACAATAAATCATAACGTGTAAATTACATTTTGTCACGTGGATGACAGACAACCCTCAACTGAGGTCGTCTTGTGACAGTTTAATGACTTATATCTACAGCGGATACATGCAAATACATTCCACTAAGTATGGGAAATATACCACGTAATATACTATATTGTGCATGATGTACCATATTGTGGATAATTATATAATTTTATCAGTAATATTCAATTAAGATACGTATTTAGATTTATATATAATATAAAACTTTAAATTAATATAAATATTAGCATCCCATATCATTATAAGTTTTATAAAAGTGTTGGATATTCATAGGATATCAAACAAGCATTAATTCTTTATTTAGGTTGTAATATTATTAATATTTAATTTCTTAATTTCGAATACTTTTTATTACGTCAATGAAATAAGAATTAATGTTATAAGAAATTACTAAAAATAGGAAACAAGAGTTTTTTACAAGATTCTATCATTGAGAATCATCATTGAGAATCATTGAGAAAAATCAAGATCATTGAAGAAAACACAAATATGAGGTATAAAATATTCGAATATACTTGAATATTTTTATTTTATTAATTAATTTCGCTTATATTTTTTTATTTATTATACAAACATCTAAATACTACAGACCGACTAACATACTTTTTTTTATGATTTTTGATTAATGACTTCACGTGCACTTATATATAATATTAAACATATAAAGAAGATGAAATAATATTTTACTTACGAGTGTCAAAATATTTATCAGGTTTTCACTGTGGTCGCTACGGCCTGACCTCGCTCACATAGCTATAGTTCATTATAGCAGGATTCAGAACAATGAGCTACTAGATAAGTGAGAATAATAATAAGGTTGAAAAAGGTTAAATAAAGTTGAAAATAATAAATATTTAGGTAGGGTTTTAGACGACAAATTTACATGGGGGTCTCATATTGACAAGATAATATCAAAACTAACACCAATCACGGGAGCATTACGAAAAACTTCTTTTTACATTCCTTACAAATTACCGTAGTTAAGCCACACTTAGACTATTTAATATAAATTCGGGGATCAGCTGCTCAAACACATCTTAGTAAACTGTTACGAACACAAAATAAACCAATAAGTATTAGGCTCTATTTAATTTTTAATATTTAAAACCATTTTAAGAACTATATAGACAAACTAAACTTCTGAATATGAATCAAATGTCGAGAATAGAATTAAATACCCACATCATTTTAAAATGTCAAGAAGCACTTGTCCATTCCTATTCTGCCTTCTTAAATAATGTACTGAAACTAACTAATTCTTATATTAATGTATGATGTGACAATGAGTGTATATTACATAGTATTTAATAACAAATAAATACATCTTAATATATATAGAATCTTGGCTAATTAACCTTACAGTATATATATTCCAATGTAACATTTACACCAAAGAGGATCAAACATAACCTAAGAAACAAGAACAAAATACAAATCTGGCAGCTTCGAACGAAAACTTATAGTAATAAAAATATAAAATGTGAGGGTGCAATGTTATTCAATAACTCACCTGTCGCCATTAATAATTGTAACGAAAAAGCAGTTTCCGAAAAGGTTAAAATTACACATTAGTGATAACTTTCTACAGCTAAAATATTGATAAGTTATGAATTTTAATAAGTTAATTAATGCTTATGTCATTCAGTTAATTAACTAGTTTAGATATATTCATATAAATAATTACATGAAGATTTAGTTTAAAAAAAACAAATATGTATAAGTATACATAAGGTAGATATAAATATTATTGTAATGCATGCATCAGTAAAGTAGCTTCAATGTAAATACTTAATCTCTATATAAGTGAACAGTATGCTGTTTAAACTCTCATAATGAAAATAAGTAAGTCTATTTATTTCAGTTAAACTTTTTTGTATAAAAATGACGTCATCATTTAAAAAAAATACATAAACTTTTTAAATTATACTTTTTCTTTTAGTTTTACCGAACCGGTATTTTAATCAAACTTCCAATAGAAAATACAGATTATTTAGGTATGAACACTTATTTTCATGTTATTGTAGATATTTTATGTTAATCTTAAATTAAAGTAGTTGAAAATGTTTAATCACTTTATATTTATACTTTGAAACAGAACTGACTACATTTTATAATCCTGCGATAGACAAACACTCTCATATTGATTGAAGTATCTGAGCTCCTCCGCTGTGAGTGGCGGGCGCTGTCTGAAACAGATATTGGCTTTTTCATGAAAGAGGCATTTTTATGAAATTATTTCTTTCTTCTTAAAATCAAAGTCAAGTTAGACACATTTTTCTATCGAAGTAGTCTTACTAGCAATATATGAAAGTATGAGTTTTGCCATAAGTTATGCAGTAAAAGATATGAAATGGATATGAAATATTGATTTAAAATTATATCATGCTTATCAAACTTTAATCTTAAATTTTCACAATTTTACACGTTTGTTTAAAGTAAACTTGTGTAAAGTAATAAAACCTCAATTCCTCTTTAATAACCTCTTTAATAATCTCTTAAAATATAATAATTTGTCATTATTGAGTTAAGTATATGATTGACAAACAATTCTACACAGATAATAACTCAAATACTTGTTACACTATTGTATACAACTTGAAAACTTCTTTCTTATTTTAACAAAAATATCCTCAACAATAAAGAACAATTAATTACATACTTTTATATACAAAGTAGTGCTTAAAGGTCTACAAGTGTACAATCATTTCCTCAAGTATTTCTTTTACTTTATACTTGAACAATGCAATGCTTTGCAGAGTTTTTTACATTTATTATTTTATTTTTATCTAAGGATATAAATATCAACAAGATTTGATGTTAAAAACACATTTGTATTATTACACAGAGAACTGATTTTTGACTTAGTTGTTCTTTAAGAAACATATTACCTATTTACACTAACTATAATGGTATTATATTAATAGTTATATTAATATAATGGGATCTTCTAACATGTGAAAGAGTAATGATACCTGATGACTTTTGATCACGTTCCGAGTATTTCAATTACAGCCACGTTTATGAAGTTTATAAATAAACCTATAAGCATTTTAATCTAAATTCGTAATAGAAAAATAGCTTTATCTACCATTTACCATTTTTTTTAAAATACTAATAAATTTTAACAAAAACTAAATAACAGCACTAAAAAAATACAGAAAAACGTTTTTTATTTGTAAAATTGCAGTTAGGATCAAAGATAATTTAAATAAAAGCACCGCACTCCGAAGCGGACTCGTGCCGCGAGCTACCGACCGTCGTGAAATATATTACTCGAATTCCTGTTTTTAAAATAAAATTGGTTAAAATAATGTATGCGGTACCAAAATTACAATATCAGCTTAATGTTTACAAAATGTATGAGGCAATGTCTTTTTACAGGTAAATGAAAAAAATAAAAAGTAAAGTCTTCCGCAATTTTTTTTAATATATTAATTACATCTTCCGTAACAGAGTATGGAAAAACCTTGTGTAATTGCTAATGAATAATAAGCGACTTCTTTTTAACTTCCGTGTTTACTAACTTATATAACAAATATATATTTGTTTATGACTGAATTATGAAAGTCACAGCCGAAGAATGCAAAAAAAACCAAGATTACTTTTAATTATATTTAATTAAATTATTACAATATATTAATTATTACTAGGAGTTGACAATTGTTCGAAGAATGAACGAAAAGTGATTTACTTAATTATTTAATTACGAAAGAAACATCGGTCACGTCCGGTGTTCGGTGGTGGTGGTGGTATGCAGCGTAGGCAATACGCCCGGGGTCAATCGATGGCACTGGATGTGTTGCAACAGCCTGCTGCGTCAGCGATCTGCTTCGTGTCCGTTGGTAACTACGTATGACCCCAATAATGATGAAATACCTAGCTAGCAGTTACTAAGCTAGGTGCGAGTGTAACTACTGTGTTATTTTACCAAATATTGTGTTATCATTTATTAGATATTTCTTATATTTTTATTTTTGTTAAAATAGCATTTATTATATTTTCACGAATCGATAAAACGCTGTTTTAATACAGGTGCTTCGTATCATGGGGGGCAACGCGCCGAGAACCTCCTCATGGGCCTGTCCGCAATCGATGAAGTCGGAAACGTCGGGTGACATGGAAAGCGGTACGGGCCGGTGCTCCCTGGGCAACGGTTAATGAGTTCCTTCGGGTTCGCGTTAACCGTTGGCTAATGGCCTATTCAGCAAGGGATCGGACTCGTGCTTCTTTCAGTAGAGGCTTCATGGGTCCGGTCACTGCTGCAGAGCCATCCTGAGCGAGGGTGTCACTGTGATGGATGGCTTCCGTAGCGAGGTTGGGGTCGGTCGAGGTAGTGGATGACGCCTCTTCCAGCCCTGTATGGGGATCGCCGCAGGTGTATAACAGCCCAGATCTCGGGCTGCCGCGCGCGCTGTTAGGACGTTCACGGTGGTCTGGGTTTCGGTTATAGGTGCGTAGGTGGACAGTCATAGGTGCCTGCTCAGATATCCGACCTCGCCGGGTAGCATCCCGTGACTCTCAGTAGAGGGGCCGGGCTACTTTCTCAGGGTGCGTTTTTGGGGCGCGTTGTTGTTGCTCTCAACGTAGCCAGGTGGTATTTCGCGACTGTTAGGGGGTAGTTGGTTGCCAATGGTCCTTTTAAGGGTCTGGGCCCGAGTAGTTGAGTCGGACCGGGACTCCTCGTTTCTGAGTGCGGCTTAAGTGTCAGTTCGGCAAAGAGGGAGGTATGTCTGGCTTGGACGGCTTTGGTAGGGGGGCAGAGGAGCCTTCTTTGGTTATTTATATTCTTTACAAGCCGGTCCCGGGAGTTAGTGGGGCTTGCTCGGGGCACCCTCATTCGGGGGGTCTCGCCGGGGCGTCACGGTGTGTGCTAACGCGATCCCGTGACGTCCCATTACGGCAAAGAGGGCAACCGTTGGTTTTTTAGTGGGTAGCCTTAAAAATGGGAGTTAGTGGGGCTCGCTGGAGTCACACTGGGCCTGCCCCCAGGCCTAAGTGGCTACTCACGCGGCAAGCCTTCGGAGCTACGCGAATGTATGCCAAAAGCGATTCCCGTGGCGCTCCAGTTTAAAGCTGAGATGGTGACCGTCTGGTTTAGTGGGTAACCCTAAAAAGCAACATTCTTTATGTTCCTGGGAGTAACACATAACCGGCCTCCTCCTTCTCCTAGGAGGACTGTGTAACAATAAAAGTTTACAGACTTAAAAAAAGTTCATTGTATCATGTTAAAATTCTAGAATGTAATATTTGAAACCCTTGTTTGTTACACTTGTTTTCTGTATTCTTTTAATATTATTAAATTCAATTTATTATATTAATTTTTCTCTCCGACTTGGAGCATGAAACACGTTCCCTGTACATTAAATATAAGTATTAAATTTTAAGTTCATAAATCGTATTTTTTTGGATCCTCTGGTTGTTACCAACCTAATTACTGTGACATACAATGTTTGGAGAGAAGCATCTATTTATTATTTACTTATCTGTTTATTTTAAAATTTTAATCAATAACAGTGCAATTAATATTGCTACTCGGCCTGCAAGACGATCAGTCACCGCGATCAGCATCCGTTCATGAGTTTAACGCATCGATCGGCCGCACTGCGCTTTATATATCAAGTTTAGTATCTAACATTTTCAGATTTGAGATGCATTTCGAGATGCGAGATACGAGATTCTTAACTTATATGGAAGTCAAACAACTACAAGGAAAATATTTTAAACATTTTATTATAATTTAGAAACTTGAAGAGCCGAGATTTAAAGAATTTATCACTTGCTCTGGTTTTGTAAAGCGTTTAAGCTCGTTATTTTGACTTAAGGCTCCGTTTTATATTTTGAAACGAGAGATGATATTAACGAAAACAATTTACATGAGTTTAAATAATATATGTATATCAACATATTTAAAACTTTAAGGGTGTTGGAAAGAAAAAAAAATTATGACACGCCTTATTCAAAAATAGAATTTAGTTCAAGACTAAAGATATTTCCAATTTTGAAAAAGTCTAATAAACTACCTAACTACGACATATTCAGCACAGGCGTAGACGATAAAATCTACCCTCGTTAAATACGCCACATTACATTACAAAATACACATAGTTCACAGAATAGAGCTATAACAGTAACAATTGTTATATCGTGTAATTTTCTGAGAGTTAAGACATCTTATATGCATCTGTTGGACGCCCTATAGAAAACATTTATATATTTTTTTATTTTACTATGTATACTATACATATAGTCGATGATAATATGTTTTTCAGTTTTATCTAATGTTTTAGAAGCAAAATTTAGTACGTTCTTGGGTTTAGTTTTAGGTCATGTCTTTAATAATAATAAAAGTTAACAATATCGACGTTAATATAAAAAATATGGACATACTTATTCATTATTTAATTTTTATGTCTTCCACAATTCATCTACAGATGTATAGAATTGTAATTATGAAGCATTTAATAATGGTAATTGCTGGTCGAGGCTAGGAAAGCAATTTTAATGGTAAATATTAGACATTGAATATAATATTTAAAAAATATAATATATATTTTATAACGTGATTCTTTATAAATTATTAAGTTTAAATTTGTATTTTCGTGTATTTTTTTTGCTCTAAGAAAATAAGATCCAAGACAAATCGGCTTTGTGATCTCCACATTATAAAGTTAACAAAGTTTTAACAGATAAATAGCTTGAGAGGTATGCTAATGTTATTAGTGGTCTAAAGTTTTCGTATTAAAAAATCACTAAAATATAAATAAAATTAATATATATATGAATATAAAATCGAACCATTCAGTGGATATTGTTCCAATTTAATATAGTTGCAATTTGGTTGCCACAATACCTGTGATTTGCCATTTTAAGATAAAAGAAGAATATATTACTAATATTCCTATTCGATTTTTTAAACTGTTAATTTTATTATTATACTAACATATATATTATATCCTTCTTTACAAAACAGGCTTTGTAAGGAACATAAAACTGTTATTTTTTTATATTTTTTATATTTCAGTTCAAAAACTATATACTGGAACTAATATTAAATTCTATTACTGGAAAGGAAACAACAACAGTCATGATTTGTAAGAAACACGATCTTTATTTATTCCTGTAGCTAGAAACGGAGTCCAGATTATTTTGAAAACGCAAAATAAAAATATATCAGACTTAAACCAAAAATAGCTAGTTTGTTTTTGAGCAAAACCTCACCAAAAACAATTTCATTAATTAAATTGGATTACAGTGCTCCAAGGATTTTCATCTTGGCCAATTTAAAAGTAATTCAATAAGGAACAACGTTCAAGATTCAAGATTGTAGGAAGAACTCACGAGGAGCGGTAGGAAGAATTTCAATGATATAAATGAGTTATACTAATTTCATTATTCTGGGTTAGGAAATAATATTAGTGACTATAACTAATTATATCATTAGATTAATATTAATTTAGACTTGATATTGTCATATCTTATTTTGAATACACTGAAATTTCCCGTGCCATTATATTTATTATCTATCCAAGCATGGAACTGTCTGACAGATCTCTAAGGATGTAGCAATTTTTTTTAATACTATAATTTTTTTTTGGCGGTAGGTAAAAAGGTCAACAACGTTTTTAATTTGCTCGATCAATTTAATTTAATTTTAATAAGATTTATTTGTTTTCTTTAATTGTATGAATTTTTAATTTAGTACAAGTGGTAATTTCTGGTATTGCATCTTTTTTCTTCTTCAAGGAGTTCTTAATTTTTTTTTAATTGTTTCTCTATATATAACTATGAACTATGGTGAACATCAATGAACTGGAGGCATGCTGGAATCAACTTATGGCAGATTTTGATAAACGACTCGAAGCAGCATTAACTCCATTTAATCCAACACTGAAATTAAAGACTTTATAATATATATGATTATCACGTATATATAAAAAACATAAAAAAATAAAATAGAAGTGCACACTATAAAATATATATACATATCGAATAAAAAACAAATAGCAATAGTGAAATTCAAAATTCAGCAACTCAACAAAACTCAGCATTTGCTGGAGTAAATTATTCCAGCACTGATTTTCTGTGCTCGCCGATAAAGTCACGGAACAAGCTTCAGTGACATAAAACATTATAAAAGTACACAAACATTATAAAACTAAACAGACAATCAGTCAGAACCAAAAGGTACAAAAATAACTATAATTCATTCACTTACTCATACCCTATGAAGGTAAGAAATGGGCGACGTAGCTTTGCGGCATGTCATAATCATAACCTTACACATGACTGAGACCATCATATCCTATGTCCCTAATATATTTAGCAATTCAAACCGTTCGTTGCATTAAAGTTACCTTTGTAAATTTAAATAATGAATTAAATAATGCTTAAATTATGTCAGGCCATACGGACTTGTTATTTAAATATTTATATGCTATAAAACTATTTAAATTTATATCAATGAAGTGATAAATTTAAAGTCTAGATTATTCAACTCTTAGTCGCGGAAATCTAATTAACGATAGGATTTTTACGCTCAATATTATTGACATTCAGCAGCCTCATTGAGGTACTTGAAATTAAATTTGAATTGTCTCCTAAAAGATCGGTAAATACAGAAGTTCATGGTTTTTTCGTTTCCTTGGTCTTCTAAAGACCATAAGGAAGAAAATGTGGGGTCTTCGAGATGATGGAGACGCTGGAAACAAGGGTCGTTCTACATGTAAACACAGACCGCGGCACGTGACTGAAAGTTGTGCTCAAACGTATACACAATGAAATCAAGGATTGCAGAACTCAAAAATCATATAATATCCGCATCTCCGTCAGAAAAGGCAAGTATCGCTGCGCTGTCTCAAGGTGGTGATAGACAGTAACAGGATTAGAGTGCAAACCTGAGACTTTAGTAACTTGTTCTAGCAACCGACGTTCAAGGACAATATAGAAAAATAGTAGGAAAAACGACCCGAAATCATTAAAGATAAATTTAAACTGATGAAATTTAACGAAATGTAGTGTACATAAGTTTCTATAGTAATTAAATATCAACAATGGGAATAAAAATAAGACAAGGGGATATGTATTAGCTGGCTGTTACATTAAATAGAAAAACTCATTATGTTATAAAGTTATTATGAATAAATTACACAAAATTATTATAAGTGATGACGGCTGCCAGACAAAAGAGACAACATGCATCTTTATTATTATTTTATGGTAAAGTTATTCACCACACACACTCTAAATTTGTATTTTGAAACAGAACTGACTAGAGTTTTAACTTAGCCTGAGATAGACACAACTCTCATATTGATTGAAGTGTCTTAGCTCCTCCGCTGTGAGCGGCGGGCGTTGTCTAAAACAGATATTGGATTTTTGATAAAAGAGAGATTATTATTCAATTATTTCATTATTCCTAAAATAGAAGTCAAAGCAAACACATTTTTTATTGAAGATGATGGATTTGCCAACATTTTTATTGGAAGAGAAAAAGACACCATAAATATTTATTATAATTATATCGTGTTTAACAAATATTTATCTCACATTGTCACGATTTTACACTCCACATGCCTTCTGTTTATGAAAAATAGCAGAAAAACCTTCATACTGTTCAATAATCTCTTAAAAGTATATTAATTATTTTTAGTTATTTTATCATTATTTAACACTGTAATTTAAATAATATAATTAACAAACAATGCTATACATATAATAACCTAAATACTAAACAACTTTAAACATTTATTTAGATATTTTAATAAAACTATCCTGAACATTTAAAACAATTAATTATCTTTTATAAACAGTGGAGTGTTTAAAACTTTATAAGTGTGCACTAATTTCCTTAAGTATTTTTTAGTTATATTTGAACATTGCAATGCTTTTATAATTTGTGATATTACTTTTTTACTTTATTTTTATTTGTCTAAGGATACATGTTATCAATCAGTTTTGTATATCAATTAAATGTATATCAATCAATTTTGAAGTTAAAAAAACATTCTTATCAATTAAGATTAAGATTATATTTTGACGCATTTGTTCTTCAATGAGGAAATTCCATATTATAAAGTTTCTTCTTTGATTTATTCACCCAGTGTCGCAGAATCGTTACTAAAATAAAACGTTAAAGATTGTAATATCAAACTTATTCGTGAGCGGGTTATTTGCAAAGAAATAAGCAATTCATATAGATCATATTTAAATAGCTCTGGCTTGGGGGATATCCGTATAGGTGATTAGTTCAAAAGTGGACTTTGTTGCGCCTTACTTAACGAACATTTTTGTTTTTTTATAAACAAATGAAAATAAAGTAAATTATTTTCAGTATTCATCACCGGCCGGCAACGCTATTGTGAGTCTTCGGATGTTGCAAGAGTTCATTGGCGGCGGTGATCACATTTGATCAGTGACCCGCATGCTCGTTTGTCTTCTTTTTCCATAAAAAAATCATTTCGGCAACAGAGTAAAAGCTTTAGTTAAACCTTGTATACATTTCCATTAAAATTATTCAATGGAAATGAATCAATCAAAACGAAGTCGATCATGATCTATGATGACTATGACGACTATGATCGACTTCTTCTTGATTTCAATTCCCCAACTTGAAAAGAAGTATAAAATTGTTTATGATCGTGGCGTGCAACGCTTGGAGCGAAGCATCGATGACCGCAATGCGCTTAATTCAGCACGTTAAGCATTTTACATTCTTCATATCAAACATGTATTTCGCGATGCGAGATTTTACCCTATCCGATATAGAATAAAATTAAAAACTTCAAGAGCCGAGATTTAAACAATTTCTAACAAATGTTTGTTTTTTCCATTAAAGTTTTATTTTATATTTTTAATGAAATAGATATTCAAGAAAAAAAATCAATAATATATCTAAATTTATAGCTACAACATAGTTAAAGTTTTAAGGATAGGAAAAAAAATTATTAATGTTATTTATTAATCTAATGTAGATCAACAGTAAAGTTATTTTGATTGTTGGAAAACCCTAAATAATTGCCAATTAATAAAACAAATATTCCGCACAGGCGTAGGCGATATCAAGTACCACATGTAAATAACTAACAGAGAAGTGCTATAAGAGATCACCCGCTGCAGTGTGTAATGTACTGAGAGCGAGAAGCAATATTGTGTTTGATATAAGACAAGTACTGTAAATATTATATTCAATTTAATTTAATTTTACTATATGTATATTATAGAAGCAAAAGACAAAACGTTTTCCTGTTTGATTCTTGTACACGTTTCTAATAATAATATGATTAGGCGATATCTCCCGATCACTAATAAATGTAAAAAAAATATGTGCTTTATACGTTATTAAATGTTGATTCCTTTTTCCTGAATTTGGCTATAAAACAATATATTTTTTTGATAACAACATTTCGTTCGTCAGTCCAAGTCATTATGAGTATTTATCAAAGATTTTTTAATCATATTTCATTTTCTCACGGCCAGGGACTTAAAACAGAACACTGTAATTTTAATGATAAATATTAGACAAGCTAAGAAGCTCGACACTCATAGGAGTTTTGTATAACTGTAATAATTATTAAATACTAAAAGGTAATTTATAATTAAAACGTTTCTCATAAAGTAACGAAAACCAGAGGATTTATACAGTCCAAATAACAGATTCTTAAGGTAGCTCACTGTTCCCGTTATATATAATAAATGTTATTAATTAATTTAGAAAATAAATTGAAATGTATTCGCTTATGCATTTAAAACTTATGCATTTATTGTGATTATAAGTCTTAGCAAGAGTAAAATTGTAATAAATAAGACGACAACGTTTATTAATATTTTTATAATTTAATGACGTAGTTAACATTCTATGATATATTTTAGCTTTATATCGTAATCTGATATAGTTTAAACATCTTATCCTGTTCACTTTTGTGTGCACCTTTTTCACCACGAAAATATCGAAGGTCTTTTACCTTTGATCTTTCTAAGTTGGTTTACCTTAAATATACACCTACTACTCTTTGATGCTCTTATTCTTTACACTGAAGTGGATAAGGTCGTAAAGGATATCGGGTCCTTTAGTTATTGTGTCCGGGTTCTTACAAATAAGGTCAAAGATGGCGCCAGCTATATGACAAAGGACTTAATAGCAAATAAAACACAATGAAGCTTGAATTATATCTTAAATCTTTTTTAAAATTAACACTAATAATAAGTAATATTAACAGTTGAACTTTTTCGAACTGATAATATAAAAGGTACCCGATGTTATATGCATAAAGTAAATAATAAAACTATGGCATTTATGAAATAATCAACATTGGTATATAGGAAAAATTACAATGTAAATACATTAAGAGTCGAAGCAGCTGCCTGTGGACTGCTTTGCTTTTAAAGCAATTTTTTACTGTTTCTCAAGCTTGACATCAGATCTTCGACATTTTGTACTTATAAATATGATATAACATATGTATAAGTAACAATTGTACATATTATATTCGGGCTTATTAATGACAACTCCAATTTCTAAATTGGAAAATGTTAAACATCTATAATAAATAATATAATATTTCCCGACACCGATACAATTTATCCAATAAATTTGTAGAAGTCACTAGGAGGGTTAATTATGAAGCTAATGAGTATACAGAGTACACAGAACTTATAATGTTTTGTTTACCACTACTATCAGTTACTAGTTTAAGGGAAAAATAAAAATATACTCCTATAGCGTCAAAATTAAATACTTCTTTACATAACCATTAGGGATTTCCATTAATTAAAGCGAGTTCATTTGAATAGATATTCCATATTATCCGCAGTTATGTGGAATGTCATGTCACTTGTCACTGTGGTTTAAATTATTATGAGACAACGCTGAATTTCAAATTATCTGAAGGGTTTAGTTATTAATTATCTGTATTTATTTTATGTACAGATTTGACTTTGGTGAACATTCAATTGCTTTATTCTTTGATTGTTACATATTCTTTCTCTCCTGCGCTTCGTATATTTCATCCAAATACATCCTCTCATACTTGAAGGAAAACTTCAACTTTTTATGGGCAACAGCTGTAGTAAGATCATAACAGTCCTAAATTATCGGAACGCCAGTACACATTTCCACATTTTATAAACATTCTTTCACAGTTCATTCCATTAAATTGTGGAATGACTCATCAGTTATTATGATTCGAAAATCGAAATCTTTACTAATATTAAAAAAATCGGTTAAATAATATTTATAAAGCCTATTTGCAACAACGTATGTATTTCATCTTGGAGTTATATAAATAATGAATATGTTTAGTTATAACTAACGAACCATGTTATATATAATAAATTAATTATTATATATAATATGGTTTAATTTATACCTTACTGTTTATTGATTATATTTTTATTGATGTATTATAACTATATATTCGTATGTAGTTATTTTAAGTAGGTTTATTAGGTTCACTGCTATATCAAATTTTAAATGTATATCAACCATAACACTGATTGCATGGAAAAAATCGCCGTTAGGCGATAAAACCGCCTTTTGTATCTCCATCATTTTCTGTTTATTTTTATTTTCTTTTTTGTTGTTGTAAATTTTTTACTTGATTTTATGTTTTTATTTGTTGTTTTTTAATTTTTTAAAATTTTTGGTGTGGATAAAGATTATAAATAAATAGAATAAAATTGTTCATTCCGTAATTTACAAGACATCTACACTCAAATAAAAATTCTTAAAGTCCCTAAAATCGCTAGTATAACTAAAATTTAATATATTACAGGCCCACCATCCTGTTTGTAATAACAACTTGTAACCTGGAATACTTTCATTTTCTTTCAATAAACATTTATGGTTTGTTTTATTAATAAACTACTACTAGAATAAGCTGGAGCTTCGATGAGGCTCTAACAAAGAGATGATGCAAAAATGTTGACTTGTATAATTTTAGATACATTTCATGGTTGATGATGTATGTACTATCGTATGAATGTTATCAATCATGGACGAAGAGGTCGCGGCGTCGGCGATGAGAAGATCATTTGTCTTCCATTGACTGATTTATGATTATTATTGATTGAATGTTTTCTTCTAATATGATGACACAATCATTTAAAATTTGAGCACTGTCGGGGGTTTTAAAAAACCAACCAGATGTTTCCAAATGAAATTTAAATGCTCTTTGCTAGTTTATTCATTAGACCTATTAGGATGGGTGTATACATTCTCTAATGTAGTATTTTATTTTATAACAATAGTAATTTTCGCGCAGATTTACTATTTTACTTTAAATTCAAAGGAGCTTATGCTACCATCAGTGTTTAAAGAGTAAATTTCGGATAGAACGTCTTTATAACGTTCGAAAACCAATTAAATATGAATAGTTTTAATTAATTTAATTATGATTTATGAGATTAAGAAAGTCAAGTTTTTAGAACATTTAAATATCATAACTATCATCTAATTTATAGTTAGAAAATTTTCTCATGAGGTTAACACGTACTTAGACAAAAAACTTCACGTGCTCGTCTTATTAATTGACTTCAATAAAGCCTTCGATGTATTAAATTATAATATATTATTTGCTAAACTTTCGCGGGGTGGTATACAGGGACCCTTATTAGACTTGTTAAAAAATTATCATTTTAATAGAAAAACTACAGTAAGCATAGCCAAACAATGTAGTAATTTAATATCTACCACACGTGGTACAGCACAGGGCTCAATTGTCGGTGCTACTGAGTACCTATTACATGTCAACGACATGGTAAATATCATACATGAAGGATCTGTGTACCAGTTTGCAGATGATAAATGCTTAATTGAAGCTCAAAAAAAACGTCAAAACAGCCCAGGACTTGTTGCAATATAATTTTAATAAGTTATGTAAATGGGCCCACGATGTAGGTCTGATACTTCATGAGCAAAAGACAAAGTTCATGCATATTCACTCGTCGCACAACAAGACGGATATCATACCTACTATCGTGGCTCATAAACACTCCTGTTTGCACTCCCCATGTGGCCTAAATTGTTCGTGTAAGGAAATTGAACAAGTAAAGACACATATGTATATAGGCTTAATAATCGATGACAGATTCAGCTGGGGTCCACACGCGTCATATGTTTGTTCAAAATTAAGATCAATATTAAGCAAATTAAGTATACTGAAAGCCAAATTACCCTACCATATATTACGACTTATGTACTTGGCCTTGGCTGACTGTGGCATCAGTTACGGTATTAGTAGTTATGGAAGATCATACACATCAAACTTAAAAAATATTTACAACCTTCAATTAAAATTGTTGAAAACTATCGTACCAAAACGCATACTATTTCTTCATAAGGACAGCTACGATCAGTTATTTCAGTATTGTCATGTCATGACTGTGTAAGATAAAGTGAAAATTTCGATTCTTACTGAAATTAATAATTCAAATCTGTTACATGAAAAATTTAGACCTACAAACTTGCGACAACGGGATACTAAGCATAAATTTAACTTACCTAAAACTAATAACGTGTATGGAATGAGAACTGACGACTACTTAATACCTGTTTATATTAATTAACTGCCTAAGGAACTGCAAGAAATGTATAAAAGTAACACGAACACCATCTCACTTTTTAAAAAACACTATTTCCAGATAAACTCGTGAGGTTTTCGTGGTACTGAATGTGCAAGAAAATGTTATGTATTGTTTATGTATTAGAAAATAAATGAAAAAAAAAATAAAATTTGCAACTAATATTTTATTTTCTTACGAAACGTAGGAAACTGCCTCCATTAATGTAACAGATTGTAAAAAATTCTTAATCCAAATTCCTTGACAAATTCAAGATTGTGATTTATTTTTGAAACATTTATTTTGCTACAGCCATTGGATTTGTGTTTGTATTTCTTATCATTTTATCGATCATCTCATCTTAAAACGCTTAAGAGCGTTATCTTCAGCCATCAAAATATTATCGTACATAATTCATAGGCTGCGTAATAAACCCTCCTACTGCCTTCTACAAATTTATTGGATAAATTGTTTATCGTTCTATCGGTGTAGGGAAATATTATAATATTTATTATGGATGTTAAACATTTTTCGTGGAAAATGGAATTGTTATTAGAATGGTATTAATCATAACGAATAAAAATATTAATATGTAATTTAAACTACTGTAACAAGTGACATGACATTCCAAATACCTACGGATCAAGCGACTGTAGAACGATTAAACGAGATATCTATTCGAATGAACTCACTTTAATCCAGAGATGCAACACCTAATGGTTGCTTAATGAAATATTTATTTTGACGCCATAGGAGTATATTTTTATTTTTCCTTCAAATTAGTAGCCGATAGTAGTGGTAACCGAAACATAATAGTTTGGTGTACTCTACATATATCTTTGCAATACATAGACAATATTGCCAAAATATAATTAAAATTTCGATGATCTTTAAATCTGTTATACCGATAATTTTATTCTTGTAAATTCAAGGTGGCCTGCACACTTGAGTCTGACATTTCAAATTCTAAGTTGAATTTTATCTCAATTAACAAATATGACCTAAATTTTTAGTGCGTACTATTTTCTGGCTTAACTTTAAATATATGTTCTTTTTCTTGTTGTTTTTAAAGTAATATTTGTGAACAGATTTTAATTTTAAACTTACACAGAATATAAATTGTGGTATTGTAATTATAGATCAAAAGTTTTGTTTTATGCCTTCTCATTATATTATCCAAAGGTTTGAAGTGTTACTATATTCTATTTTATCCGAAGAGGCTCTGAATACTTTAACAAAGTTTACAAATTAATTATTAGTATTTACTTAAAGCAAGCGTCAGCGGCCATCTTTATTTTTTGCTGTTTTGATATCGGTAAACTTCGTTGCTTTGCAGTTGAGTAAAGAATTTCATCATTATTAGTTTAAAAATTTAGCAAGAATTTAAAATTTTTAATTCTAACAACTTTTGTTTATGATAATAATACTTTGCAGTTCTTGCACAATTTTAGTAAGTGTTAACGCATCCTTTTGGCTTTCCTTTTTAATTAATGAGTGAGTTAATTGTATGTGACTTCGCAATCCATTGCCTGAATTCATCCTTAAAAACCGTGCACACCAGAGCTTCTGGCAGTACCCGCACTCAGCAGTCAAGCATCGTATATAGCTCTGATTGCATCGGCAGAGGACATAGCCCTACAACTCCAGTCTTTACCTCCAGCTACCCGACCGATCTTTGAATGTTGCGCTTCGGGATCGCGAAGAGACATTGTCATAGCCTCCTGCTATTCAGTGGTAGTACCAAATCGTGGTCGCGAATGTTACGGGACTTCTGTGGAAGTGACCTGTGTGAATAAAATGAATCTAGCGTTTATATATTACAAGTATCTTCATGGGTACGAAGGTGACATCTATTAGACCTCAACCGAAAATACTAACCAATGTTTCCAGCTTTAGAGTACAGAATACTGTTGAAAGAATGCTACAACTGAAATAAATGTTTAAACCTGTATATATATACGGGTAAAAACTTATGTTTAGTCATATTAAACGCATTAAAATTTTAATTAAATGTAAGAAGAAAGCCTGAATCTATGAATATTGTAATATACTTTTATTTACAATTCAATATATACTAATATTTTACAAAGCTTAAAAAAGTTGTAATTGCTTTTGCAAGTTATTGAAACCGAAATTTAATATAGAAATTATAAAATGTATATGTATAAAAGTAAGTTAGTTATGTTTTCGAAAATATTTCTTTTTTAGTTATTTGGGTATGTTTTTTTCGTTATTCATGTTCAACCGCCAATTAGGGTTTTATTTCAACAATAGAGAGATTTAACAGCAATGTGGATCAAAGCTCACCGCAAAATCAGTAAAAACTATTATAACAATACTTCTTTACAGGTACGGGATGCGTGGACTCGGAAAAAAAACGATTTCGTATATTTTTATAAAATATCTTTTCACTTTAATAAAATTGTATAAATAACTCATGTCTGACTATTAAACTTATAAGAAGTTTAGGCAATATAATAGAATAAAACAACATTTTTCTTTTCTGTCTGTAAGTGTATCAATAAGTCAACAAGGATAAGTAATAATTGTTTTGTTATTATGAAATATATAACATCATAGACAGAAGTGATTGCTTTCCAAAAAGTAAATTTATTATGTATTTGGGACAAGTTCTTGTTATTTATTCATTAGAATGGATAACTATAATTTCTATGATTTTAAACTTGCCTCGGGGTTTGAACACATGTTTAAACTCTTATAACGGGCTAACCACAGACTCAAAGTCAAGTCATGACCTCGATCAATGGGAAATATTGACATTCTTCAAAATAAATTATCGTCGTGATAAGCCCGTTATAAAAGTTTAAATATAATTTCTTTCATACAAAAACAGCAGAAGCACCAAGATAACCTACAGTCATGTCATCTTCTTGCTTCTTATTTTCATAGAGGTCATAATTGGGCCACACACAGGTAAATCTGTGTGTGGCTCAATTATGACAACTCAACTATTGCAATATCTAAATGACCGTAACTAAGTTATGATCACAGAATTATTGATTAAACGATGGCACCCGAAGTGATCTCACGCTAATCTTAATATCCGAACGCTACCGCACCGCAGCGGATATTGAGTTTGTGGTTACTACCGACACGGAAACATGATTTGGTCTAGGAGATACATTTCATACGATTTTAAATATCTCTCACTTTTAATTGACTAACAGGAATTGTATTACGTAAAATTTGTAAAAAAAAGGGTAAAGTAGAACAATTATTCGAAATGTCATTTAATTAATTTTAGAATGAATTTACAATAAAGAAAATATCAGTTTCTACATAAAAATAGTATTAATAATGTCTTTGCTTTATAACATCTTTAGGGATAATGTTTTCTTAGATTTACACGAGCACTCCAACTTTTACGGATATAACTTGCTTTTATTATTAATTTTTTTTTTATTAAAACCCGACGTTTCAAGTGCTTTGCAGCAAACGTCGGGTTTTAATTCAAAAATTTGATAATAAACGCGAGGTATATCCGTAAAGTAGTCTAATTGAAATCTTTAGGGAGGCTTGTCTGATGTACTAGAAAAGATATTTTAAAATGTTAATAATGAACAGGTTGGCTGGAAGAGAATAAATTTTAGCTTTCAGGCCGCCTTTGGTGCATTTTTATTGTTAATTTTGTACAATAAATAATTAAATAAATAAGGTGCGTAATAATTGCTCAGTCTGAGAGCAAGTGAAAGTGTAAGGCATAGAAATAGTTCATTGTTTTTATTTTTGAAGTGAGAACTTCTATGGTCGCGATTGCGAGCCGAAACTTCTATGAAATTTGGGTATTCAAAATCGAACGCAACAGCGTCCCTAAGGCGCACACAGCTGCCTATGCATTGTTTGTACCCAATTATATGTTGATGGATAAAGTTTTGCATTTTCAAGACAGTGATATGCTGTAGCAATAGCAACATATCTGCTCTCTATCTATCAAACTCAGGTGTTGTATAATTTTAATATTGTGTACATCTACAGAAATAACGAAAAACTATAGTTTGAATTGAAGATACAAACAATCTAAATATCTCTATAAATATATATTTTTTATATTAGAAGTAAAAAAAGATAAAACTTGCAATAATACTAATAGTTTTTTAAAGGTTTCTCAAAATGATCACTAAAGTATGAGCTGCTGCTCATGCTGCTGAAGATGGAAATGCGTATGAATCGCGACAGTGAGTGCAACCTAAACTGACTTGTATATAGTATTGATCGAGTATGGCATTAAGTCCATTGCGCTTAATATTATATATATAAAGACCGTTTCACGAAAATTAAACTCACAGAAATAGTAATAATATTTTTTACAAAAAATATATCTATTATGTATTTTATTGTGCTTTAAGTAAATTTCTAAGATTGTTTTATAGTATCGTATGGATTGATGGTTATATAAGTAGTTTGTAATTTTTTAGATAAAAATCCACATTTTTAGGGAAAACATAAATTTAAAAAAATAACAGATTCGGAGAAGTGAAAAGTTCACTTCGCGATTCTGCCATGCCTCGAGTTCATAAATAATGACCCCGAATGAGTCCGAAACTACTATCAGTAGTTATTAGAATTTGCCCGACTATCAGAGCAAATTCCTATAATTTTTACTTGAATCCAGTCGAACAAAAATATATAAAGCAAAAATGTTTGTATTTCAACATGGTTAACTTTTCATATGTTTTAATAAAATGTAATTGTAAAGTTGTTTTGTACCTGCATATTGTTATAAAAACGTATTTTACAGAGCTTGTTATTGTGTTCTACAAAACTATTTAAAATTAAAAAGCTAGCTTCTATGAATTGTAGTATTTGATTTAACACAATCCGCTCACTCTAGGTGGTTTCAATTGGCAACAAGTTATACAGTAATAGGACCACCTCTCTAACTTGCCAGAGACTTCCTCTTTGTTTAATGGCACGTGCTTTATCTAACATCATATTTTTAAACTCTGGAAATTTATTTTTTCTTTAAAACAAAAATTGTGCACTGAAGTGTAAACTCAGACTACCACCCATTTAGTCTTCAATAACATATGATAATAATAAACACGGAAGAATTATAAATGTCTATTATATTTTTATTTAGCAGCGGGTATAAAAAGATATTAATAAATATGCCTTAAGGTAAATGTAGATAATATTATTTTCTTAGATTTCCACGAGTAGACATTTGAAATAAAACTATTTTTACGGATTAAAACTCGCGTATACTTTGGTTACTCACATTTTGATTTTAAAATAAAAATAAAATCAAAATATATAATTTGTAAATGTATAAGTATAATTTGGTTACATTGTAAGTGTCTGTTTTGGATAGACACTTACATCTCGTCTACCCGTGAACATATACAATAAAAAATGTAACTAAATTATACGCGAGTTTTAATCTGTAGATAATATATTAATAAAAAAAAAACATATATATAAACTTGATGCACTTAGCAAAAGAGAGATCTCGTTCGAGCAACCGTTCAAAGAAATATAAAATCGAGACATGTATTACGTTATACATTTATTTAAAAGCCAGGAACATTAAAAAGATACAAGTGTAATATACAATATATTACAAAAATATCTTACATTACTATGTGTAACTGATTAAGAACGAGTCACTAGAAGGGTTGAATAGGAAAATTCCGATGTTTCAACCTATAAAACTTTTGGGAGTTCGAAAGCAGCACTGCATGGTAATGAGTTTTGCGATCGATAACGGGACATCAATAAATAATATATCGCTAACTTCATCAAGAACTTACCATTTGTAACGTTGAGTAGTAGTTTTTTTGAAAAGATATTATGACAAAATTACTTTGCATTGGTCTTACAGTATATTTGTTGTTATTCTCTAAATAAATAAGTTAGGTAAGAAGATATTTCATCTTTCTTTGCGTCTAAACAAACATTTTAAGATATTGAAAAATAATTTGTTAATAGTGATTTTATAGTCCATATTCAAAAACACTTATTGATTTATAATCAGACGGTCAAAAACGAATTCGTATAAAAAGTACGTGTAGATTGAATTTTGCTGAGCATGGATTAATAAGACAACGAAGTAGGAATTGGCTTTTTATATATAATCGAATTTCATAATAATTATTGATTAAAGTTTATCAAAGATAAATTAACTTTCCTTTTCAAAATAAGTATAAGAAATGATATTAGCTTTGTTATTATTATTATATTATTATTTTTGTTTGTTCATTTGATCGACTATTTAAATATATTTGTAAAATGTAATATATATTTTTTAAAACATTAAATAATCACATAACACCAGATAATAATTCTTAGAACATGGAAAAATTTATCATGATAATCGTATAACATTGTGATTCAAATAATAGTTTATCTTAAATATTGACCTTAGCTTAATAACTCAATATCTATAACATTTTCTCCCCTGAATCAATGTTGTATTTAGCTGGGGTTATCAAAAACGAAGTGTATTTAACTTCTAATGCGGTAATGCCAGTACAGGAAGTTTAGAAGATGTTAGAGACTCATTATTAATCCATCTCGTATTTTATGCTCCAAAAACAAAATATGTTTACTTCAATATTGCGAATACGCTTACAGAAACATCAGTTAGATAAAAGTTTAAAAAATAGTGGTTAACTTGTGGAATTTTAGTAAAAAACTATTTCAATGACTACTCGAGAATGAAGTATCATTATAAAATAAAGCTAGGGAAATGGCTTAAATACGGTAAAATGGTAAACGGTAAATATATTACAAAAAAGTCTCCTGGCCGCATCTGTATGTCTGCTTAAAACGAGATAAATTCAAAAAGTATTTTGATAGTTTTTTTCCTTATCACGATGGCACAATATACAACAGGTGTTTATAATTCACATGAAATAATCATATTCTCACATTATGTTGCGATCTAATTTGAATATCAGCAATTCTCCTCTACGTAACGCAAGACTTTAAATTTATCTAAACTAAAAATAATAGCTCCTAACGATTTACACTTATCTGATTACAATGTGGTTACAAGGAATTTTTTTTTGCTTATGTATTCGCACTGTGTGTAGAGTAATTTTAGTATATTATTGAAACTGATTATTGAAACCTGAATAGGTATCTGAAAAGTATGACTATTTATAAGCCTAAATATCAATCGATATATATATATATATATATATATATATATATATATATATATATATATATATATATATATATATAAATGGTTTTAAAATTGCCTTAGTTACAAAATTTTTACGAGCATTTGCTCTGGAAAGATACAAGATTTTATTTGAATTATTAAAAAGGAATTATTTTAATCTTTTACTGAAAATATATACATCAAATGAGAGTTAAGCGAGGTGCGTACGTGTTCTTATCTCCAATTATTTTAAAATTTGTAAACATTTTCATTAATGCATTATAACGTTGATGAGAACAACCTTCTCAACAACAACAAGAATTAATCCGTATCCTGAACATCAACAAGAATTAATCCGTATCCTGAACATCCTTAACACAAATTACAATTACTTCCACTTTTGTGTAATATGTGAGGTGTGAAATCATCATGACGAATGCTAAAAAAAAAGTTAAGTATGATAATTATTTCATCTGTCTGACCTTATCCAAATTCTTAAGGGCCAGCGTAAATGTATAGTATATTGAAAGAGAAAAAAACGGACAAAGGTTTTAGATCTTTCGACGGTCTAATGTTCCTTGGAAATAGCTTGGAAATAGTTATGACATAAATACTCAATGCTTAGTAAAATGTTAAATGAAGTAAAATACGAGTTTAAATATCATATCATAGTTAGATTTTACCTAAAAGAAACTATTCTCGTACGAAACCAACTTTTGACTGAAAGCTGACCTTAGTCTATCTTTTGTTATAAAAACGTTTTTTTCACTTCCTGATTAAGGAAGTAATTGTAATCACCCCGTTTTTTTATTTTTTTTTTTCGTAATATCTTTAGCTAATGTTGAATAAATTTAGACTGACCTTAGAAACATGTATGTATGTGTGTTTGTGTGGAATGTGGATGCTTATTCTTGTATTTTATATAATTAGTTAATCAGCGAAATCAATCAAGCTTTTTTTTTTAACTGAAAAACGTGCATTCGCATTGTATGTATCCGTTTAAAAAACTATTGCCCGATATTGCCGTATTGTTGGACCAATCGGTGCGTGCTAATGTTAGCAAAAAGTGATTACAATTAAAAAAAAATTGTTTATTTCTGTTTTTTAAGAAAATTTAAGAAAAATTATTCTCCGTCCTTTTATAGTTTAGAAATAGGCTATACATGCAATAAGTCGTTTTAGTGACTTTGGTATCACTGCTGATGTAATGGATTGTATTTAAAAATAATAATAAAAGAATCAAAATCATTGGTTCACAACAACCGAACTTCCAATGATAATAAGCTTCGTAAAACAATCGTCTCTCGAGACCAGCTCTAAACCTGTCACAAACGTTACAGTTTATTAGAATCACCTACATCTTTATTTATTTTTTGTACTCACTTTTGATAGCTTTGAAATAAAACGATTTTGATTGTTGAAAAATATGACGTTACTTTAAAATTTTTACGTTAGTTTAAAATTTTTATTTTTTTTTTTATTTTAAAAAATTTTAGAGCTATTTTGTATTACCAAGTAAATATCGCTAAATTATTATAAAACGAAGAAAATTATCTACTAGTCTCGGGGACGTATATAATCAGGTTTATGACTGTAGACCTTTCCAATACGATCCTTTTCATAATAACATAAATTTATAGTAAAAGAACAGTTAGGTGCTCAATAATAAGCGAGGTTCTTGCTTATTATTAAACTATTATGCTTATGCTTCTTATGTAAGCTACTGCTGGAAAAAACTGGTTCAACATATATGTTTTTTGAAATGTCTATATCTATATCTCTAAGACTACCTATACCTGGCAAATATGTATTGTATAAGTGTATCGGACTGTATTGTATAAGTACCATACAATATAGTACAAAAATATGCCATATCAATGTTTACAATGTACTTTGTTGTAAACATTAAACATAAGACTGTCTGAGAAATATGAGCAGATATATATAACAGCAGAATATTTATAACCTAGGTATAATTTATTGATATTGTTCTCTAACGTTATTGTACTGTTATCTATGCGAGCTATAGATTATACCACCAACAATGAAATAGTGATGGTATAAATTTTGTAGTCCATTTAAATATTTAATTAGATACAGCTATATATTTGAACAATAAATTAGAAGTACCAAATATAAATTGGAAGTGTCGGTGTAAATTATTGTTTACGATGATTTACACCGACTTGTCCTGAAATTTTAATTCTATTAAATATTTTTATACTCTTCCTTACCTAATCAAAATAAGGTTTAGTTTTGATTTATATCAAATTATAGATATTACAAGATAGGGTGTGATATTATCGCAAAAACAAAAAAAGTTTAACATATCAGTATTTTTTTATTGTTTATATAATAGATTAAAAGAAATAATCGTATTAACTTGCCTCGAGAATTATTTAAAAGATAATGTGAATAATGTCTTATAAAATCTAACAGCACAAATATTTAAATTTATGATTTATTCGATATTTCAAAGTATCAAGGACAGTTTTGGTGTTTAACTTTCAAAAGCCCGCAAGCAGTGTTTCGAATAATAACGAGAAAGGAAGGAGATGAGGAAGAGGTAGGAGGTGTAGGAGGAGGGAATTCATGATAAATGTCTGGGAGGCAAACAGCTGCTTAAATAAACATTGGCGCAAAACTCCTTCGCGCGAGAAATTCGTAAGATAATCATTATATATTTATAAAAAATGTATAGTTAGTATATTGTAATGATTTGTTTTAATGACGGTAATCATAATGTGATTATTAAATCATCAATTAAATTACTTTTAACTTGCTTGAAGTTTAAAAAAGCTAAGTTTGCCCTTTTTTGGTCTTTATATTGTTTTTATTTTACATCAACTAATATATATCTTTATATCAAGGGAATAAAGATAGTTACACGCCCTCTAGTTTGAGATTGTCTGAGAATATCAGGTGTACTGAACTAGAGTCGCGCTAGAGATTCGCGTTAGAGTGTAACGCAGGTGTGCGACTTCACAGCATCAAAGGCGTATAAGTGTTTTGTACTGCAATGTGTGGTGTTGCAAGGTGCAGATATATATAAAAGGAATGTGACGGTGTTTTGGTCTGAATAAATATAGCTGTCAAACAACTGTATTACAATAAATACAGCTATCAAACAACTTTTATTCAGATCTTCCTGAAAACAGGATAAATATAAATCTTATCCGACAAGGCTATCCCGTCAGTAAAACAGTTTTGAAAAATCTAAAGACGGTTTTCTTGATCAAGAAATGAATGGCAAGCATGGTAACCATAAAACAAGTTGCAGCATATATTCGCCAGGAGTCAGAGATCATATAAGTTCAATACTACGAATGAAATCTCATTGCATCTCTTGCATTGAGAAGTGTCATAAAATAAATCTATTTACGAATTTCTTAAAACACAAAAAATGTTAAATTTGAAACCTATTCTAAACATTTAATCGAATACAATTTTAATAATATCATTATCATAGTTTCTTAATAATTGACATATACAAAATACTCAAATATAAATGACAATTATGTTTGAGCATTTAGCTATTGGTTTGTGAGAATTACATTCAGAAAATGGTAAATGAATCATTTCATGAATCAATAACTTAACAACTTATCATTTCACAATAAATTCCAATGTCCCAAACTAAAAACAACAAAATTAATTGTATAACGCTCATTCGACAAGAGCAATACAATCTTGATAAAGTGAAAAAATATGGCTATAATGTAATACGGTACAAGCCATTAATTGTATATTGAAGTAATATTACTTAACATACGTTATTATTATCACTTACAAGTATTACCTCCTATATATTACCATTTACGTAAACGATGATTTCCAAAATCGAGATGGATTATGTAGTTGGTCAGAATTTGGGTGATGAAAATAATCAGTGCTTGTGCAAAAAGAACGATTTTATTTTAATCGAAACCTTTTCTCAAAACCCACAGAACAGAAAACCCACAAAATATAACAAGGGAATATTAATAAAAGACCTCTTTATAAAACTTTTACAGCTATTTTATAGATATAACTTAACAGCTTTATCAAAATATCTACTAGACCGAGCATTTTATTTTGATTAGAATATCTTATGAATCAAAAGCGTCTTTTTGTAATGGATATAACCCATATTAGCAGCGTCTTGTTAATTTATTGAAGTGTTCAGAAATTAGCCAGATTACGACGACAAATTCAGTATTTTAAATAAGACAAGATTTTTGTGTGCAATAAGATGATCATAAATCGTAAATAACCAGTTGCCGACCATCGAAATAATACACAGTAATACTTGTCTGCATTTGTAATATATCGACACGTTCCTGGTCGCAAACTAGCGCGTAGGTAGATCATATCTTGAATTAGAAAATATCGAATTTATATGTGAAGTAGTGTTTAGTTCATAAAGTTTAATTTACAGAGAAAAAACTATCGAATTAAGCCATTAATTGCCGATCATGCAGTAGAGAAACGACGAAATTTATTTATGATAGGCTAGTTTGGCGACTACCTACAAATTTAATTAAATATGCATATTTTTCATTAATATAGCACTTTTTAGACACATATAAATCTTGTTTAATATTTGAAGTCATACATAACTATTAATAAAAACATGTATGACTTAGGTTTAAAAAAGTAACCTAGCACTATTTTTTTTTCTTATTCATTTAGCAAAAAGCGATGTGTGTACTACATTTCTAGTTTTGCCGATTACTGACAGGACATCGTTTGCCTTAGATGACTAATAATTACTGCATTGGACGTGAAATACATTGAGGGTTAGTTAATTGAGCTGATCGAAGCAAAGCTCTTTACCGATAAACTCGATCAAATTTTGTCCGCTATCTTCTTTGACGCCGATCAAGCTATACTAATCAAATTTGGACCAGTTGATTATCACATGCTCACATCATAGATAGATTTTGAAAAAAAATTGTTATTGTACATTAAGAGTAATTTGTAATTAACTTTATTTTTAATTGAATTAGCTTTTACACCTGCAAATCTTAGATTCTTACTGTGACTGACATATGTGTAATTTTTTGTTATTTGCAGACAAAATATCAAGTTCAAGTTTTTGTAATATATTTGTCGTTTCGCTAAATTTTCCACGCTTGCTTTGTTGCGGCCCTAGTATATTAAAGGAAACGTTTTTAGAAGTCAATAAATAATTAAAAACCATGGATTTATTTTTTGATCCAATTTTAATAAAAAGAGTATAATTAAAAATACTAGAATAATATTCAAAAGCGGCGTTTTTAAGTTTTTAAATATTTTCTCGTTGACTAGTTAATTAGTGTTAGGGTTGGTTTTATTCTTTTGATTATAATTTAAAATTAAATACATAAAATAAAACAAAAAAAATATATATGTTATTTATGTTATAATTGAGCTGAGCAAAAGAAAGCTCTAAATGTTCAAAGCTATAATTGTTCTGAAGACATGTGCGTCTGAGTTGTCGCTCATACTTGCACGTCTATTTAGTATCTCTCTTGAGAATGGAAGTCACAATAAATAGTGGCTATAATCATAAGCCTAATAAGAATTCGCGCGTGCAATTTCAAAACGTGCCACGTGTTAAATCTACGGGAAACACTTTAACTTTTTAATAAAAAACTACAATCAAAAATGTCACCAAAAAACTTCAAGATTACTGAAAACTTTGCCAATTTTCGACATCCTACACACAACTATTAACACATTATTCGTCTAGGAGGAATAGCATTAGTAACGAAACGAAACGAACGAGCATTAATTTTATAAATAATTAATGATTTTGATAAGGGTCAGAAGATTATTTTCTCTATTAACTTTCTGGTCAGTAGGTCAGCCCTTTGGTAGTGAGGGTAACAGCCGGACCATATAACTAAAAGATCCGATACCCTTTTCGATCTTATCCGGTTTGGGTCAATACAGTTTAGGCAATAACGGGCTGAGATGAATAATATTTTAGGATTTTGATATTATTTGTATGGTCCCAGATTAAATTCAATTTAAAGTTTAGTAAGATTTATAATACTTGCTACGTGACAGACTTATATAACATTATAACAATGTTTTTGAGAATTATTTATAGTAAATATATAATTAATTTCTTCCGTAAACGGTAGATCAGTAGATTAGGTAAAGCAATTTAATAACTTGGATATCCACTTATGTTATGCTAAAATTGACTACTAGCTTGTTTAACAGTGAATCACTGAGTTACTGATTATGTTCAAAGATATTATAAATATTAATATTATTATATTTTTTATTGTACACCATACAAATCAGCAAAGATTTTTTGTATTTTTTTATTTTTTTTTTTGTCTTATAAAGCGATAATACAAAAATATTATGTAGTTACACATATCTGTAGTCTGCATACTCTTAATATTTTAAAATTAAACTCACGAACGTGCTTCAGAGGGAGTGCAGGTTTTTTGTATTGTACATTATTCGCCTTATGGCAGGTTTTGTAAATTGTTATAGTTTTAGGTATCTTAAGCTTAAAATATATGAATAATTGATTTATGTCTGAACTAGTAACATAAATTAAATTTGGCATAATAATGCAAAAAAATCTAATAATTCATGAATAAATATAACCGTAGTATTTTATAAGCTTTTATTTAACTTGTTTTATCTTTTAATTTGTTAATGAAAGATAAAACATAAAAAAACTGATTTAACTGAAATTTGGAACTGAATTTCGGTTCCAATGAGAATACAATTATTAGTAATATCAATCCAAAGCAAAATGGCAGATCATATATTTTTGTTCAACCTATGCAATATGGATATCTCGATCTAGCTTCATTTTCAGTATAAAACAATATGAAAAATGAAAAATAAACTGAGCTACGTTCTCCAGATGTTGGGGAACATATTTTAATTAAACTATTAACTCGGTAAAAACGCCATTACTGTGTTAAACCAGTATTTATTAAAATTATTTAACAAATGTTTGTTTGTAATTTTTTTATTAAATCTTACATCTGCATTTGATAGTTCCATATCTAAATATATCTGTCCAATAAGGTTTGTTTTTTAGAATAACTCACCATACACAAACTCAAATAGATATTTAATGAGTTCTCATCTTGGTCAATTTAAAAGTAATGCAATTATAAAAAACGCTAAAAATTCAAGAATAATTTACGTGTTATAATAATTTTTATATTTTGTGTTAAGGAATCACATTAGTGATTTAAATTAATCATATAAAATGGTAACATTTGGTAATATCAGAATGCCACTAGGCATTAAGTTCGCCTTTTATTATTAAAACAATAGAGGGTAAAAAAATAAATAAATAAATATCGAATTTGCAGGCATCTTACAATATTGTTCTCTACATTATCAAATTGCACATCTCTTTTATCGTCAAGCAGGTAGCTCTAGTGCGATAGTGTTATTCTATGACAATATAATAACATTGGCTTGACGATAAATGATGGGCAATTTGGGTTTCATGCTGAAGAATCAACAGATATGAATATTTTTCCTCTGAAACTGAAAGCTAGACTGAACACGTTTAATGTCATACAAAGAACTCGATTTTCTCGTTTATGACCCGGATTGGTACGTGTAGCAACTGTATAATTAAGGATCTTGCTAACAGGCTGTGTACCAGTTCCATGTATAAAAAATGTTTTTTTTTTTTTTTTCCCATTTTGGCTTCATCCGTGTTTAATGTCACGGTATATTTCGCCAATGAAACGTAGGGTGAAGAAGACACGAAGGAGATTGTCCAGTAAATATTGTAGTTAATATACTGAAGTTTCTCAATATGATAGAAGGAGCTTTTTGTTAGTATAATCAAATAAAAATAACAGACAACACAACATTAAAATATATATATATACATGTATACATATATATATATATATATACATACACACACACACACATATACACATACATATATATCATTGTATAAAAATATATCTATAAAGTTTGGAACTAAGTTTTCTGAAATAAAGATTATTATTATTATTATTATTATTATTTACTAATTGGCGAAAAGTTAACTATTTTGCAAATTTTTTGTTTGGGATCTTGCCGGTACGGGTACAGGTACCGATATAGGTTAGCAAACGAGCAAACGCCGTGTATTATGCTGCCATATTTCTACGTTTCGTTTGAAAATGGTGAATATTTTCATACATTACTTAATTATGTATTAAATGAAATTGAATCTATCGAGACTAAACGACAGCCGCTGCAACCATTTCACCCATTTAATAACAGAATTAACAATAAACCAACATAACATACCATAACAATGAAATATAAGATAAATTACATATTGTTCGACGGAAATAGACAGTATTTACGTATGCACTACTGATTAAAATCTTTTCCTTCTCGCTTTCGAAACACAAAACTTTTAAAAACAACACAAAGATAATCAGTTTTATCTTTATAAAAAACTCACGCACTCATCAAGAAATCTCAGAAACTTTAAGATAAAATTTGACAAGGAGGTAAATTGTAACTAAAACTCCGCTAAGAAAGGATTTTATTAAGTTCCATTCCTAAGAGGGTGAAATAGGGATTTCAAATTTGTATAAAACTCGTTATTTTTATGTTGGACACATGAAATTTTAGATTTAAATTTGTGGTTTTTAAAAAATAATAATGCATAAAAAAGATTTTGAAAATTGCGTAACTATGAGTGCGAAAAAGAGGTTACAAATTTATGAATTGTGTTGGGCAAGCCTTCAATAGGTGGCGCTAGAAATCATTTTAAATCGTGGTAGTAGTTTATAGTTCGCACTTAATCATTATGTACCGTAATTGTGATTTCAAAATGAAAAAAACAAAGTTTTGTTCGTGTACTTTTTAACCACACTACACGCGAGCGAAGTCGCGGGCGAAAGCTAGTACTTAGGGTTATTCCAAAATATAATATATATAATTTATAACATAATATGCTTTAGAGCGCCGTTAATAATAATTTTTGCACTAAAAAGATATAATGCTCACACATAGTTCACTTATCTACTTTTATAAATAAAAATCTTTCAAGCAGTAAATCAGAAATATATTAGATTTTTCTCTTTTTTATTTTACTACTTACCATCTGCTGGCGGCTTATTTCTATAGCTTGAAAAAATTGGGGATAGTAACAGCAATTTCTTTAAAAAAATAACCAAATTTTGTTTTACATATTTATTACTTCAAAGATGAGGAAATTCCTATATTGTAAAAACTTTCACTTTTTTCAACCTAGATATATTATCAAAATTTCATTCCAGTCAGCAACTACTTTTTAAAATGACACAATTTATTTTATATTCATCATTAAATGTGTCCATAAAATTACAAATCGTATAAAAATTATTGTCCACGAGACAAAGTAGCAAGCTGCCTCATAAAAAAAAAATACTTTAAAACAGTGCATAAATCATATTATACTAGAACATCTGGTCCTCTCTGAGTTTCGAAATATAATATAAATAAAAAACTTTGTAAAAAACGCATATGTATAATAAATTATATTAACATTTAATGAGTTGTACATATTAATAACTTACTTTACATATTTGTGTAACTTTCATCCGTATCTTAACTATCCGTATCATAAGTAGAATCTGCGGAAGTAATGTCACTGTCACTATCTTCTGAGGAAACGCTTATAATGAATCTCACTGATATTGCATCCAATTGTGATTCTTGGCATTGATATTTTTTTCCTACTTCATTGTATGTAAGCAAACATATTTCCAGTCTTCCTGAGTTTTCATGGTGATTAGTTCCTTTTAATAGATTCATGGAAGTGTGTTTTTGCAACAAATTCTAGGACTATTCCCCAAATATTCATATAATTTTTTTATCAATTTCAATGATAAAAAAAATTGTAATGAATGTCAAAACTTTAAGCTGTTTTTCGAATTTAAAAAATGAAATGTTTGATCAGACTCGTTACTCACACCTATACACATTATTTATTAAATTATGCTAATGAATGTTACAACTACAAATTAATTAATGTTTCCAACTCTGATATTAATTGTATTGTAGTATTTAGAATATTTTATTTAAATCTACGAATTTATCCTTCTTAATGCGAATGAATAGCCAAAGATTTCTGTGAGTGGCATTTTTTAAATTGTATAATATTTAATAATTTATTTATAAAAATATATTTATATAATTCGTTATTTTCATTTTAATAATTATTTTATTATGATTTACAAATAAGTATACCTAATAAAAATAAATATAATCCAACAGGAGAAAACTATCTTTAAATTATATTTTAGTCATCAAAATAAATATTTTTCTTCAGTAATATCAATAATATTCAGTAAAAATATTACTTACAACGAATATAACAACGCATTGCATATATATATACTAATGGCAGTAGAACAAACAGAAAGATCATCCATTAGATACCGCTCCACCCCTATTATTTAGATGGACTTTTAGATATATTAAGTCTTCGGGCATCACGTTAGTTTGTTTATCACAAAAATAAATTTTTATAAAAATATTTTACATTATAGCAGACTTAATAACTTAATTAAATAGCCTTAAGTGCTTTTGGTATATCTATAATATTACTAAGACTAAACAACATACAATATTTTGCAGTCTTATGAGAATTATAAAAAGGTGGTTAATGGAAAATTGTATTCTCATTGGGTGTTGCTCTGTAAAATACAAAAGACCGCAAAAACAAAGTAATAACATATTAATAATTACAGGAAACCGCACGAGATAACAGACGACCTTACTCTTATATTAGACCACTTTTGTTTCCTCACAATATCTGGGTAAGCCATTTTTGATCTGATTATTATATTATTATTATTTATTTATTTTATGTTTAAATATGAATAAATTTTAGATTAATAATTATGAAAATTATGACGAATATGAATTTATACATATCATTTGGCATTCTCAGATCATTTAGTGAAATATTAATATTATTATAAAACCATACTACATATAACTGCAAAATAATCTCGGTTTAAATGGGCTAAACATAATCCAAATGCGCTAACATAAGTAGGTCGTTTCGTGTTGGTAGGGTCGGCAAACATTTGGTATTATTGAACTTGTGCTATCTGTATTTGTATAATAATAGTGTTAGAAGGAAAAAATTAATAATATAAATCTTTATGCCACCCATGTTTTATCATAAAAGATTTGTTCTTTGGAAAAATTCGTTATGGACATCCTATCGGTGAAGAAGGTAGTAGGTAGGTAGGAAGGTAGTCTCTTACGATGGAGCGGCACAGCGGTAGAGGGAAGCTCGCAATAAGTATCAAATAGAAAGAGAAATGTTATGATAATATTTTTATTTATTGAACAGGTGACGGTTAGTCTCCAATACTAAACTATATTTCAAATTCATCTTTATAGTTAAAACTTACGTTTATTCAGGAGGCTTATTTTGAAGCTAAACGGAGCTTGAATCTGGCAAATGAGAAAGTATTAAAACATATTCAACTTGTAATATAAAAGCTGCGAGTACAGAACTAGGCATTCATGAGCCGGGCACAATAAAAGTAAATATGACCAAAGCAGCATTCTCACAGCGGCTCACCGAAGCTACTCTAATACTTTCATAATAAAACTCTCACTTGAAATTGCTTTCTTAAGCTTTCATTCTTTGCTGTGGCATGAGACTGAATATTTACTGAAAAATTAATTTTTTGTAAGATGTTACTTTTTGCGATATTTTATTCAACAAAAATAAGTAAATGTTATACTGTTAGAGTTAATATCATATATATTTAGAGATTTATATTATCGTGACAACGCATGTATGTCACAACATTAAATAATGTATATTACATAATATACAGGTACAAAGCCGTTACAAAACTCAACGATAAACTATATCATAGAGCAATACGTCCTTCCGATAATATTACTATTACTTATTTATTACTTATTTTTTGATATTAAGTTAAAGACATCTTATACTAAATATGTCAAGAATGTCCATCGACTCGGCTCGTCACACCTTGGCGAAGTGCGCCGCCTGGGACCACCAGCGCAGACCATTTTTTTTTGAGCTGGTGGGCGTGATTGGCAGGTACCTCTCGCTGCTGCGCCTTATCAGAGCGATGGTCAGCAGCGAGAGGTGCTGGGTTGCAATGGGCTCCTTCTGCGAGCAAATAATCGCTGCTAAGGAGGCCTCGGAGCGGGACAGGGAGTCAGTCTCGTCTGCTGACCCGCTCCGTAGGGGGAGACTGGGTAAAAGGAGGCGGGAATACGCCCGTCGCTTCCTTCCCCAGTTGTAGGCCTGGTGAGGGGGGTGGGTGACCCCCCTTACCTAACATAGGCTTACGATGGGAGGGTGCTCTACGTTGCTCGGGGCACCCTCATTCGGGGGGTCTTGCCGGGGCGTCACGGTGTGTGCTAACGCGATCCCGTGACGTCCCATTACGGCGCAGAGGGCAACCGTTGGTTTTTTAGTGAGTAGCCTTAAAAATGGCAGCATCCTCTATGCTTCCGGGTAGTCCCACATCATCCCCCGGCCGTCACCTCCATGGGCCGACGGGGTACCCGTAACGGGTTTTTCCAACGGAAAAAAAAATGTCAAGAATAGGATGGAATACCCTGAAGTGTACATTTGCTTTGTTTAAAACCATATATTATACTTTTTAAGGTTGTGTTTTATGGATCATTTTTGTTTTTACAACACTGTATAGTATAATCCTATTAATAATAAAAATATTGAAATTTATAAAATAGTCAAAAAGTATATACCACGTTAAATCACAATTCAAAAAAAAGTTTTACTTAAATAAATAGACCAACATATTTTAATTATTAGAGACTCTCAGTTCACTAGTCCATTGTTCGAATCATAGCTTAAATATTTGTAGGTATGTGAACGAGGTCGGGCGATGTTCGAGCGCCGAGTAGCCGCAGCGACCACAGCGCAACCCTGAGCTCCGTTCCTTCATATTACATTCCAATATTACTAACGTTTACATTCCAACATAGTTACCGTTTAATGTTATTTCAATATTAAGTTTTCTATGTCTTAAATAGAGACAAAAGAGACAATATACGTAAACTCGTTGGAAGTATCTCATTAAGTGAAAAATACAAATAAAAAATGTGCACTGAGACAATTAAACCATCTGCCCCAATGTTAATTAAAGACTCTATTTTGACACCAAAGTTATCCAAATAAAATTTTCTATTGAGGCACTCTCCAACTTATAGTACAGACTACGAGGTTACCAAATTCATTGTGGTCTTAGAAGAACCTCACAACAAACTCAGACGGGTATTTTTTAATGTGATCACTGTTTCACAAATGTCAAAACATTTAATAAATAATTTGCATTCGACTAAAACCATGGCTATCAAAAAAACCAAATGTTTTTAGTACAATTAATATTGCAAATTCGCCCTCCAAGATAACCAGTTACTGTGAGCAGCACCCGTTAGCGATTACAACGCAAGGGTCAGGCATCACCCCTCCCACCATATTTAAGGGAAGAGGGCAAATGATTATGAAATGATAAATTATGATGGCGTTCAATTTTATGTAAAAATATGTATTATTCATTCTGAATTGGTTGGCGAGTTATAAATTTCATTCAAAACTTTAAAAATATTTTTTAAAATATTATTTGAATAAGAATGAAAAAAATTAGAGCGCTTAAAACTGAAGGGAAATTTTATGGTCATACAAACAATACACTTTTTAATTGTTAACGAAAAAATATAAAAATTTGTTTCTTAAATAAAAGGGTCCTTCACAACCGAAAAATCTTTCATAAAAAATTTTTTACATTTTTTCTGAGCCTATCTCAAAAACTGCAACAATAATTGCAGCCATAGTCACTATGAATACAATAAACAACTTTGTTGATAACCGCAACAGCATCCGTATCAATAGCAGCCAGAACAAAATTAATAGAAGATACCATATTATTAATAGATTTATTTTTTGTCACAGCGTTGACGTTTTGTATACATTTAATTTTGTTTTTGTCATTTAATCCGATCTGAAAGTGAGTAAACTTGGCACCAAAGATTCAGATTTTATGTTTTTAGCTATACTTTAAAACCATATTAATTTTACAGTAAATCTTAAAAAGTTTGGCTCTAAAAAGAAACAATACAGTACAAAATAGCTAAAAACTTTGCTATTAATTTGGCATTCAATTCAAAAATTCAATACATACTATGCAGTAAAGCTATCAATGTTCATATTAAAGTGTATAAAATTTCAACAACATAATGTTCACCAACCATGACAACATTATTTTTACTTAATTCTTTGTCTTTTTTATATTAAGAAGGAGGGTCACATAATGGTAAACGCTCACCGGACCACGTTTTGACAAAAGGGGTAAAAGTCTAAACTATACGATTTTTTTGATAGAGCTACAAGTCAAATCTATACGATTTAAAGTGATTCGTATATTTCATCATAAACAAATGTATATTTTTGACATGGAATCCCTTTTTCAACTTCCCACCATTTAAGCAATAGCCATAGCTCATAGCTGTAGAAACTAATTTACTAGGATATAAATTATAAATAATAAGAACCTTACTGTAATAATTGGTTTCTAGTGGGAAAAATCAATCTATAAAGACTTATTTTTATAATGTCGACACTCGCTAACATTTTTCTTTTAAAATTTATGACAAACAAGCTATATATAGAAATAAATAGTAAGTAATAAAGGTTCTAGTGTGAATGCGACAGGTCGTTATGTAGACTGACGTGGCACTTACACTCGCGAGCTATCTGTTATTAACGTTCCTTCGAAGCTAAGCCATTACCGCGCAAGCATAACTTATTTCAAGGAGTGATTTTATCTGTTAGTATACCTTCTTAATATTATTGAAATAAGGGTTATAGAACATGTGTTCAATTATCTTTTATCAAATTTTATTGGTTATTTATTTTAAATTGCACTGTAAATGTTATTTTTCGTAAAATCTATATATTCGATTTAAATGTATTAAATAAAAATAATAAGGGAATAAATGATCTTATTACATTAATATTAAAAGATTTAAAAAAATATAGTTTTTTGATGTATTCGTTGTATTACAGTGGCATAGTCTAAGAAATTAACAACAACACGAACGATCTGGCTTGATCGAGGAAATATTACCTCACAAAAGTTTGCTGTAATACGGCTGCGATTCTTATTACGATGAAATGAGCAAATAACCCAATCCTCAATAACACTTATATACATTCGTAAGATTCTTTTCTGTTCTGAAAGCACTACTCACATCTGCAACAACATATGTATAGGTGTAAACTCAGGCTGCTTAATACCATTTTGAAAGACAGTTTCATTTACATTTACGCTTGTATTAAAATGTTTTCCTACGTGGATAGAGCGATAAACGAATTTTCGAATAAATTTTGTGGCATTCGGTAAGAGGGCTTATTACGGAGCCTATGAATTATGTACGATAATATTTTGCTGGCTGAAGATAACGCTCTTAAGCGTATTAAGATGGGATAATAGATAAAACGATATGAAATACAGACACAAATCCAATGGTTATTGCAAAATAATGTTAAAAAAAACGGGATTTTGAATTATAATAAAAAAGTTTTGCAATCTGTTACATTAATTAAAGTTTATTTTGCGTTTGGTAATAAAATAAATTATGTGCTGTAAATATTTAAAAACATTTTCATTTGACATTACACAATTTCGAATAAGAATATTGAAACCGTTATAACAAGTACATTAGATGTAATATATAAATATGTTCCAAAAAGATGACTTTCTCGATATCCAGTTAATGTTCTAAATCATAAAACTAATATTAATATCAATAAAAAATTCATTAAATGTATGCTTCATCAATAACTAAATAATTTTCCCAGTGGTAAAAGACGTTCCTAAAAGCGTTAGACGTTACGGCAGACGTTACGTTAGTCATAAAAATATTCAGTTAATACTAATATTATTTTCCTTTTTATCTTCAAAAATGACTCAGAACTATGATAAAATATTACTACTTAAATTTATGAGGGTACATTATACAAAGTATAAATCTATTGTATTAGTTATAAATAAATTAAAAAAGAGATTTTAATGAAAAAAGTTTTTTTGTTTTTAAATACTCCAGACAGAGCTCAAATAATAATTTTATTGTGTCACATATAAGAGGAATTCATTAATGGAATTTAACAATAACAAAACAAAATAAGACGAATGACCGTCTCACGTTCGACGCTGCGATCTCGTCGCTCATGATTGGGACATTCATACAAGTTGACCATTAATCAACTAAATAGTGCATTTAAAATTAGACAATAAATTATACACGGCAATATTTAGTTAACTTTTGACACTAGTATCACTTTATCACTTTATTTAATTGAAGGTTATTGTAAGCTTATTAACTTTTCCCATATATTGAATATTTTTTACTTGTTGAAAAAAAAGTTATTTTTATTGCACGTTATAAGTTAGTAAAAATAAGATAAGTTGTGGGTATGTTATATATTATTTTTTTGTTACTTTGGGGACAAATTTTAATATGAATTCAATAAGTTTCACTTATTATAAAACCATTTAATTTTCAACCAAAAGCCAAATCTGTACATAAAATAAATACAGATAATTAATAACTAAACTTTTCAGATAATTTAAAATTCAGCGTTGTCTCACAACAATTTAAACCACAGTGACAAGTGACATGACATTCCACATAACTGCGGATAATATAGAATATCTATTCAAATGAACTCGCTTTAATCAATGGAAAACCCTAATGGTTATGTATAGAAGTATTTATTTTGACGCTATAGAGGTAACATTTTATTTTACCTATCAACTAGTAACTGATACATCATATTATCGTTTATTAACCTTTGCAAAAATATACGACATAGATAAAATTAATAAGATGCATATATTAAATATTATTAATTTGGTTATACCTATAATTTAGGACATTTTCGTAACTTCTACGTAGTTTGTACAGTACAGATAGGACATTCCGGACTCTAAGTAGAATTGTAACTCAATAAACAAATGCCCATTCAGATTTCTAATGCGCAATGTTTTCTTGTTTAGTTTTAAATAGGTAATCTTGGCTTTTTTTTTAAATTATGTTTGAAAGATATTCAACTTACCTGGAAAATGAATGTCTAGTTAATTTTTGGTATTATAATTATGCAAAGGTTTTGAAATGTTCATAAATATTTTTACTTTTTATATTAAGAGACTTATTAACACTTTAACAAAATTTATAAATAAATTATGAATGTTCGCTAAAAGCAAGTGTCAGTGGCCCTTTTTATTTTTCTTGCTTTTCAAATCGTCAAACTCTAGTTTCTAAAAAAAAAACAATTAGGAAGTATTACATTAATTAAATTTTGACTTGTAGTTAGAGATATGGTCCAACTTACAGAATCCAAAAATGCGGATACGATATTACGATTACGATACTCCGTTAAACTAATACATAATTAAAGTACACTTAAATTCAGTTAAAGTGTACTTTGATTAAGTGTTAGCTTTGCAATGATGGAATAAAAATATTTGTGCTTATTTTTATTAAGTAAAAGTCTAATATTAAAAATTCGATTATATAAAGTGACAAAGTATTATCAAAAATGAAATCTTCAATATTATTGATAATTGAACTTGCAATCAATTAAGCAGGTAAAAAAACTTATACAAAATTATTATTTTATAAAGTGTTGTAAAATTTTCTGGTGCATAAATAAATAAATAAATAAATAAATAAATAAATAAATAAATAAATAAAACTAAAGTTTGCAATAATACTATTATTTTTTTAAAGATACTGAAAGTGATAACTAAAATTTGAGAAGCCTGGAAGATGGAAATGCGTCTGAATTGCGTCAGTACGCGCGACCTAAACTGATTCTTGCCTTGTATTGATCGCGCAGCACAGTTGCGCTCAATTCAATACATTAAGACGTTAAACGAAAACTTAAATATGTCTATAGACCCAAAAATATAATTCATATGTTATATAGATCCTACAACAGGCAAAAATATATGCAAGATAATAATTTATATATTGTATTGAGCTTTAAGTACATTTGTGAATTAACGCAATAAACATTTGTAAAATATATCTATGGATCTTCGATTTGTAACTTTCCAGCTAGAAAACTGCAGATTAGGTAAAAATATGAACACACAACTTAGTTCAAAGAGTTCAACGTTAAATAGGTATTACTTAAAGAAACTTAGAGACCCAAGTCCATGTATAATACACCTAATATCAAGATCATGTTTTTGCTAATGTTACAAAAATATATCTATTATTGTCTTAATGCCTCATGATATAGTATCAAAGAAGCACTCAGGTTGAAATAAATGGGTTAAAAGACTTGAATTAAAAAAAATATATTAACATTATGAGTTTGGATATTAAATTAATTTTCTTATACAATAAAATACATACTTTTAGTTTTTATTGTATACAGCATGTTTAAATATTTGTATATTTTAATAAAAAATAATTGTAAGTTGTTGTGTAGCTGCATTTTGTTTTACACAGTATTTCACAGAGTTAGTTATAGTGTGCTATATTGGTGTCAGCAGCGACAAAGCTTTTTAAAGTTAAAAAGCTGGCTTCCAGTGCGCAAAAATGAAAATGTATCAAAACTTTGAAAATGTATATAAGCATATATATCAAAATGAAAAAAATATAAAAAGAAAATATGTTTTTAGATATATATACATCCTGTTGTAGTTTTGAGACTATATCTCGATATTAATTTTAATATGTTTTATGTGGCTTTTGTTATTTTAGCTCATTCCAGTTATTGTAAATAATGACATTTTCAAATATATTAGGAGTTTCTTTCTCTCAAAAAAAATAGATACCTCATAAATAAGTGCAATAAACAATTATAATTAATTAGTCGTTATTTTCGATTTAGAACCTTACTCAATTATTGTACAAACGCAGTATTTGTGTGGAGTAAAAATTATTATTATTTAATTTAACACATCCCGTTACCTCTAGGGGTTGTTAATTAGCATCGAGGCGTACAGTAAAAGAACCACCTCTCCACATAGCTGAGGAGTTCCGCCTTGTTATAAAGCACGTGCCTTATCTAACATCAAATTTTCCCAACTTTTGAAATATGTTATTTTTTTTCAACTTAAATTTTGCTCTTAAAACACTGTATATTGTAAATCTTCAATAACATATAATAATAATAACTCAGTGGTTCTTTATCTCCATTATATGTATAGTTATTTATCTATTTTGAAACGGGTGTAAGAGCAGAGAGACATTAATGATTATAAATATACCTTATAGTAACGCCACATACTATATTAACAAAAAAACATATTTAACAGATATACAATATGTCGGCTGTTTCGCTAAAAAGCAATCTTTTTCAAGCAACCGTTCAAATTAAAAGAGAGCGTTCAAATTAAAAGAGAGAAAGTTTTATGTTTATAATATACCGGATAAGAATAAGTAATATAATTAAGAATGAGGCACACTAGCAAGGTTTAAATAGAGAAATTCCGATGTTTCAACGTATTTAACTTTCGGGACTACGATGTCCGCATTGCATGGCAATGAGTTTGCGTTTGACAAGGAGGCAAGGTTCTGATATATCTATATTTAAAGTATCTATTTAATAAATTAATACTTCTTTCTATTCTTCTTAAAATCGATGTTAAAATCACTGTAATCCAAATAATTATTTATCTCTTTATATTAGTCTGAGCCTAATAACTGAATTTCAAACAACAGAATTTGAAAAACATTTTACGTATTCGGACTGAGCGCTGAAATTTGTAGAACAATTGTGTTCAGCAGGAGCTGTAATCAACGAAATGTATTCAACTCTTACGTCTTAGAGTTTAGAAAGTTTGAGAAATGTTAGACTTTCATAATTAATTCATCTTGTGTTGTAAATTCAAATCAAGATAGTTGGTTACTATAATATTGCGACTACCAAATAAAACGCATTGGTTAGAAATATAGTTTTAACTCATTTGCTTATAGCACCTATAAACAATAAATACAAGTGCATAACTTGAGGAGTTTTAGTAATAAACTATAAAAATATGACATTGCATCAGTGGACTAAGAACTCCACCCAAGTTTTAAGACCATATTAATTAATAAATTATTATTTAGTATACAAATATTACGTCATATTATAAGTATCTAAATATATTATAAAATGAACGCCCAGCTGCGCGTCAGCCTGTCTTTATAAACTCAAAAACTACCGCACGTATTTTGATGGTCCTTGAAGAACTGGCTTGACTACAAAGTTTATTGTTGAAAACGTTTATGGTCGCAAAGAATACCTAAATAAATGAAAAATACAATTAATTGAGAATATTATTGGTAGACTACCAAAATATATGCAGACGAAGCGAAAGATGAAGAGAAGGTATTTATAGTATATTTTCCAATCAGTTACTGATAAAGTGTTTCAGGAGAGTTGTATTTAAACTCCAAGGTTAAAATAAACTTTAACTGCATAACACAGTTATAAAATACAATGCCAAATTAATTGAAAAAAAAAGTTTATATACAAAACATTATTTTTAAAGTATAAAAGTAACAGTCTATTTAATTAAATACTGTCACAATGTTTCTACATGTCTATCGTAACTAAGAATAGCATATAATTTCTAAATTCTCTCCACAATGTTATTTATACATAAAATGATAAAATTGTTTTATTAATCTTTTTACAAAGCGAAATTGTTTTAACAATAATAAGAAAAATGTTTCATAACTTGATAAAAAATTTTTGTTGCAAAGTTTTTACAAACAATAGAAATATTCGCTTTCGAAAGATACAAGATATTATTTAAGTTAGCAACAAAGAATTACGTAAAGAAATTTAATTATACTTAAATTATGTATATTAAATGAGAGTTAAGAACAGCTATGTTCTTATGTCCATTTAAATGATGAAAATTTGTACAAAATATTTTTTATTATTAAATGAATAAATTACATTGACTCAAAAAATTTCGTCAAATACATATACATTTTTTACATGTGAGATTGATATGCTCGTCGATGTTCACATTTAAAACACAAATAATATTCAATTCCACTTGTCTAATATCTTACGAAATGTATTATTATGAAATAACAATTGACAATTGGCTCATCATCCATTTGCCTTTATACCAAATATTTAGAATCGGCGCATGTATAGAGAGATATCTCAAAAATTTGAAGATCTTTCGTTAGCCTGACATTTAATAAGTTTGATATTTAATATTTGGGTATAGTGTAACATGAAATAAAATGCAGATTTATTAAAACTCTTCATATTCTGTCTTAAACCAAATCAACTTTTGGCCCAAAGCTGTTGTAGCCGAACAAAATATTGTAACAAAAAACGTTTACTTTTAGAAAGAAATATTAAATAAAATTTACTCAAAATTGTTGTTTCCAACCAACAAAACTTTTGATAATAATAATCGCCGTAAAACAATCGTCTCTAAACCTATATCGCACCTATTACTTTATTTTCCATACATCTCTAAAAGTGTGCTCTGTGTGGATTTGTTTTTCACAAGCCATTTTGTCATTTCTAGTCTGAACTGCACTGCAATTTGCTTTTGATAGGTTTAAAAAACGAAATAGATTTAAAGGAATAAAAAAATATTCTATACAAAAAGCTACTAAATCGTTCCTGTAAATTTGAATTTTTTTATATTTATTAATGTAAGTCATTGGGTGCACTTAAACGTATGAGACAATTACTAATCTACAAGGTTGTAACTCGTTAAAAGTTTGTTATATTTTTGTAAACAAACAACTGTGATGATAAAGTGCACGCCATCTCGTAACAATAATCCGTGGATCATGAAAGAATTATTAAAAGTCTTGATTACTAAAAAATAAACCATAAGGTTGCCGCGTATATGAAAACAAACAGGATAACATCATGTTATTTAATAAGTTTAATAACATATATACAGAGACATTGGTAAGTGTAACGGTAACGCAATATTTATTAGTTATTTATATATTATAGTATTATTTAAACTTGAGTGTACAGTTTTGGAAGAACTATGAAATTTGGAAAGTTACATCGAAATTAAAGTTACTAGAACAAGTGAGGAATCATAAGAAAGATTTTATTAGGCATTTTAAGAAATATATTTTGTGTATTTTTTAAGCCAAGTAAATCTTATTTACAATAAAAAATTCCAAAAAATAATATTGAACTCCGTCCTTTATGCGGACTATAGATTGATTGTATAATCGTATTGATTGTATAATAAAAAATGAAATAATGGTATAATAAATGTATGGCCCATTAAGTGGTGTAATAAAGATATGGCCCATTACAGCAATATATTTTATCAATAAATTAGAAGTACTAAATATAAATGGGTGCATTGTAGTCGTGTTCATTATCATATTTTTTTAATGTTTATAAAATCGTAAGAACCAGACGTAGCAAATATAAAATTAGACATATAAATTTAATTAATAGAGATATGAATGTTTTATAAAATCTATCAGCACAAATATTTAAATATATGACTTATTAGATATTTCAATTAAAGACAGTTTTGGTATTTAATTATCAAAAGCCCAGGAACAGTGTGTCGAGTAATAATGAAGAGAGAAAGTGTTGAGGAAGAGGGAGGGATAGGAGGCGCAGGTGGAGAGAATTTTTGATAAATGTCTGTGAGGCAAGCATCTGCTGAAATAAACATCGCCGCAAAACCCTTCGTCTAACAAAAATATAACATTAAACACTTACATAATACTGAGCAATAAAGATAGTAGCACAGCCTCTATGTTGATATCATACTAGAATCATGTGAATACCTTGTAAAACTCCTTTTACAAGATATTCACATGATTCTAGTATTCATGTGTCTCCACACAGAGTAGCGTTAATATAGAACGCAGGTGTGCAGTTCTATAATATCAGGCACAGTTGTATCTAATATATTGAGAAAATTGCGCCAATATTAAGGCCGATAGCTCAATTGTCAGGTTTACCATACGTTGCAACTGCGAAGTCTGCCTATATCGATGGATTTTTCATTAAATGTTTATTAATAGAAACTGAAAATATTTGTTTAATTTACATATACAAACAAATGTATATTTTTTTTATAACATTTAGAAGCTTAACTTGCTTTCAAATATGCATTATATTCTGAAAGTAATAATAAGTTACGAAAGCTTCTGTAGTATATAAAATTATAGCTGCAAAATAACTTCGTCGTTATTCCCGTTTTCTCGTCATACTCGTAAATAATTCATTTAGAGTAATTAACTTACGACCGCCGAAATAAGAAACACTTGACAAAGTTTATGCGAAAGTCGTTTTATAGGGGGATATCTTACTTAAATATACATTTATAATATCTGATATGTTAATATTTCGTTGTTATCAATTCTTGACCTCATTAAACATGGAGTGGCTTAGAATACAGCACATGTATAAACAAAAATAATATAGGAATATTTTTATATAATTTCTATTTGAAATAAATGATACTGCGATAACCAAATACATTTTACGAGAAGAGCTTTCGTGTCGTTATTTGTCTGCTTCATCCCAACTTAAAATTTTTCGGACATGTAGTAGAAATTGATAAATATCGGCTTAAAATCGAACGTCAGACAATAATTAATAATTAATTTCATTATTTCTATAATTATTGTTTAATTTTTATTTATTTATGTTTACTACTTGGTTCATTATTTTAAAATAAGTATTTTGTAATAAAGTCATTTTAGTTTTGTTTACAAACATTAAAAAATGTTTTAACTCATATTTTCTTATTATTATGGATCAAGATAAGAAACATGAAAAAAAGACGTCAGCGACGGCTGACGTCAACAGTATTTTTAATCGACTGCCCACTTTTGATTTGATATATATGTCAACACTTTTTTTTATAAGATTTGTTGTTTTGTATTGAATGACTTTATATATTTTATGTGGAAAGATTTCAAATAAGTTGTTTCTACTATTTTAACTTTGGTATGTAGTCGTTACGTTAACGTTAGGAATACAAAGTGTTAGAGTAATCTACTTATGTTTATTTCAATATAACATATATATTGATGCCTCAAATCTGTCAAAATAGAATGATAGTTTTTATGTACAATGTAAAATTTAATAAAGAGCTTTTTGAAGAGTATAGTTTAAAATAGAATATAATTTAAAATTTTATCCGTATTTTGTTGGTTATTTGTTTATATGCGTATGTGTTGACACATAACGCAAAAACTACTAAAGGAATTTTCATACATTTTTTTGTATCACATATTTTTATCACATTTTTATGTTCACAGTTATATTGAATTTCCCCAACTAATTATATAATTATAAGGAATTTCATGTATATTTAATACAAGAAGTAATAACATTGTATGTCCCTGTTCGGAAATCGGTTAATATCGCATTCCTGGTACTGCACGCGCACATCAGGATACAACGATTTTTCTCGTTCTTACTAGGGACTTTATTACTTTTAATTATTTTTCTATAAACTTGCTCTTATAGCTTGTGGTAGACGTAAATTATAGAAGAAAGATGTTAGAGAGTCGATGTTAGATAACATCTGGTACCGTAACAACTACATATAATCAATAAAAAAATATACGTAATAACCGTTATTGTAAATAGTTATGTTTGAATTATGCTCGTAAAAATATTTCATTAATCAGTGAATTGTTGTAATATTGCCCCAGAAATCCTTAGGGTATTAATTAAGCGAAGCGAGTGTAGAGAGCGAAGCTCTCTATGAGAGAATTTTCTGCATCTTTTGTGCAAGCGTCAATCAGAAACGGTATATCCGATACATTCAAAATTTTGCACATTCACAGAAATTAGTCTGGTGGTGGTTTTAAAAAAAAAAGTTTTGATGTCGTTTAGGAATAATCACGGAAAATCTAAAATCTCTCAAAACTTCAATGGGAAAAATTTTTCGCGTGAAGTTTTAGCTTTACAATGAAAAAAAAAATAACAAAAGCGAAGCGAGCGAAGTAAGGCGCAAACAGGTGCTAACACTAACCTAGATCTTGCGAGCGAAGCGACTCAAAATTGAGGATTGTTTCACGATCCTAGTAATATTCATAATCAATTAATTGAAGACAAATTACCCTCTGACCGGCTAAACTAAGACCTCGCCATTTCAAAAAATGTTATAATACGCTAAATTATTATTTCATAACCATTAAGTAAACACTAATAAGTAGAAATTTACGACGAGTAAGTATAATAATTTATTTTCTTGTTATAAAACAGATAAAAGAAATTGTGACATCATTATCTAACTAACTTTAAAACTGAAATACCAGTATATTATAACAGAACGCATTAAGGTTTTAGTTTTAGAATACACTATGACAATAAGTGTCACATAGCGTAAAAATTCCCGGTGACCAGTTAAGGTTTTTAAAATAGGCCAATAAAACTGTTCAATCGCTTTTTTAATAATTAATAAACCTTGATTAACTTCTGGCCGCAGAGCTAAATCAACAGACAGAATCTTATATGTAATCTTAAGATTTCAATGTAAACAATAGTCATATTTGAAATAAAACTATTTTTACGGATTAACACTCGCGTATAATTTGATTACATTTTGATTATAAGCCGACGTTTCGAATACTTTGCAGCAATCGTGTTCACGGGTAGACGAGATGTGTCTGTCAGGAAGTCAGACTGACTTTTAAAATTTAGAATTGACATTTAAAATTAAAATCAAAATGTAACCAAATTATACGCGAGTTTTAATGCGTAAAAATAGTTTTATTTCAAATGTGTACACGTGAAAATCTAAGAAAATAACAGTTATATTTTTTTTTGTTAAAGTGAGATTATTGCAAACTTTAAGGAATGTGTAACGAGCCGACGAACATTATCCACTACATATTTATATAGCCAATATAAAGAAACACAAATAGTCTTACTTAAATGTGTACGGAGAAAAAACATACAGAAGAAACATTATTGCACTGGTTTGTGCGAAGGAAATACAATTTCTTATAAAAGTGAACATTCACAAAAATGGATCGATTGAATTAAAGATTTTTAATATCCTGTCAATTCAACACTAACTTTTTTAACGCTTAGAGAAATTCTATTTAGTTAATAATAAATTATAAAATAAGTGTAAAAGGATGTACAGTCAGGATGGTGTCAAACAAAGAAACAGTTATTACCTTTCTTGTACTTATTCACAGCAATCGGACAGCAGTTCCACTGTTTCTGTACTTCGCGACTGTTGCAAGACAACTAACTCTATCTACCAAAATTTATTATATTCTGTTTATGAAGTGGTGCTTTATACGCCGGACCGGAAGTTGATAACAATAAGTTAAACCGTAACACGTACAGGCAACCTCTTAATTTATAACAATACCAAAGAATTACCCACGTTTACAACCTGAAACTGCACTAGAGCAAAATTTAAATCTACCTTCATCGTGTTACTCAAATGTCGAAACGTGTTTCCCTTATCGTTTGTTTGCGAACTCCGATTCCTTATTTTGTCTAATTCTCTACAATACAAGTGGAAATCGAATTTGTATTTCATTGTAAATGTTCATGCTTCAGCTACTAGATACCGGAGTTAAAATAGTCTTATATTAAAAGTTTGTATATATTGTTTGTTTAACTTAAATAAAATCAACCTTAGACAGTAAATTTTAAAATGTCAGTAAATTTAAAAATACTGAAAAGCCTTATCGAATTCGTTCGAATAAAAAAACACGAATCCCTCAATGTATAGTAAATGAAGGATGAAGCAAAGCCGTCTTGAGAACAAGCCACTACTGTTTCGGCAAACCGCGTTTTATTCCCATTTCTATGCTGATACCTCTATTAATATTTATAACAGTTTGTCCTTTGTCGTAGAGGCTTTTTAAGTTAGGTCGCTATTTGAAATTGTAAGTAGGGAAATAAATAAAATATTTTTTTATTTATTAACGTCCGTGAAGTCAATCCGTCGGTTATTAATTGTTGTTATTCTTAATGTGAAATATGACTGGAATAAGAGAATCTTTGTTGGATATATCTTACATTATTAAAAAAATACCAAAAAATCGTTGCTCCGATTCCAAATTGATATTTAAAGAATCCTGGAATCTACTTTGATATTCGCGAAGTACAGTCGTATTTTTAAATTAAGTTAGATCGATATAAAGTTACGTTACAAACGTTACAGATGTTACGTTATTCTTTAGAAGAGTTAAGTTGACTGACATTGTCATTTATTTTACTGAATTTTTAAAATAAGTTCTTCAAAACAGAATACATTGAAAGGTGACGTTGTTGTCTAGTAAGAATGAAAAAAAGAGGATAACGTGAGGTGAAGAATTATAGATGTCGCTGTGAGAAATTTTGATACTAATTTTATATTTTACCAATATTTTTTTTTTCAGAGTGCAGTTATTTTTTTTATGAATACTTTAATCATTTTCAAAATTTAGAAGTTGAAAACGCAGAAGTAACTAAAAATTAGAAAAAGTAAATTGAAGGAAAATTTTTTTTTTTAAATTTTCGTATCCTGACTAGTTATGTAAATTCCGATAGAGATGTCAGGTAGTTTCTATCTATTATATCTATTTTATATAAATATTAATATTTTGTTGAGAGGCTTCTTGTAAGTCCAAAAATGTGTTAAAATTCATTTTAAAGTTACGTTTTGTAGCTTGTTAGATAAATGATTTTAGAGTCAGTGCACGATCACTCTTAAAATTATCTCGCCGCGGCACAATGCGCCAATCAACAGCGTCTTAACAATTAAGATTAAATCATATTATTAAATTAATTAGTAACAAAATTTCGGCGAGACGTGTCATAAAAGATAATTAATTTTAAATATCACATATTTTTATAAAACGACATTTATAAAACGTCTTAAAGATGTCTGACCAATTTAATTTTAAAATTTTTGGTTATTTCTACTATCAGAATAATAAATTATATATATTGTAACTTCAAAAATTTACTTTGAACATCTTTTACAAACCGTGCGACCTTTTCAATCTCTATATGGAATACACAGAATTATATTTGTCCATTTAATACAGAGGTTAGGATGTACATAATTATAAAAAAAATAGCTTTCTTTTTTCCAGTTTCTTTTACTTCCTTTTTATAGTTATACTTTTCAAAATATTTTATTTTCACAAAATATAAAAATAATATTTTTACAAACTTCATTTACCTAAGTCATTTGCTTTGCTTTTATTTGCAATAATAACTTTTACTCACAACATAAATAGAACAAAAATTTTATAGTACTAGAATAAAAATGTTTAAATTTGTCCTATATGTTGACTGAAACTTCAGTTGTGTATGATACCTATCCTGTCGACAATTTTTATCGCGTTGCGCTAGAAAAAAGAAAGAAAAACTCAAATATCACTTAGAATATTGTCATTGTCATTCGATGAATACGTGAAAGTATCTTAATTATTTAGTTACTTTTTTATTTTATATACAGATAATAAATTTGTATAGAAAATAAAAAATGGTTATAAACTTAGGTATATTTAACTTACACATAATGGCCTTAATCCTAAGAACGCTATCATTCTTTTCTAATATTCTTTTTATACAAAATGTGTAAGAAATAAACGTGGTAATAATGTTAAAATATATTTTACCTCAGTGAGGGATCGATCAATTGTTGTCGCTGAATCAATACAATCGGGATAAGGAATTTTCATCGAAAGATTTTGTAAGTAGTCCGATATAATTCACAATAACAATGGATTTCTTTTTTAGCTTGAAATATCACAAATCATGTCCCGTTTACTAGTATCCATTGTGACCTATATTTAAATAGGAGAATTTGAGATAGGTCATGTCATTATTTGCCAGGTGATTCGTTCTTATCTACAATAAAGTGTATTTAAGCAATAACAGTTCACATTATATCACAGTAACTTCTATTATTATTAGAAACTTCAAAGAAGAGTTTATAGCATAACAATATTTGTCGGTATCGCAAGCCAGCACAATAGTATTGCTAGTTCACCGTAAAAATAATAAGGGTCTAATAAAAAAGAAAATACTTCGTATAATATTAGTGATTTTTTTATTGTTCCTTTCATACATCATCAGCGTTAAGACGCAGATATAGCTATCCATGATTGCAGTTGTCTATTGACGATTGCAACTACTTACCATCAGATGTACCGTGTGGTCATTGGCTTTTATGTTTTATAAAAAATAATTTGTGTGAGCGCGCAACGCTGAATGCGTTAATCGAGCAGCATGGGACATTGCTCATTGTTATTTTGACAAATGTAAATATATACCTTAAATTTAAAAAGCAAAGTTTCATAAATTAATTTCTGTTATAAAAACCATTATAAATTTCTTTGTACCATGACCTTACAACGAATTAAATGATTTAAAATTTTATCAATATATAAATTCTGACGTCAATAAAAAGATTAAAACTTATTTCTTACGAACACTCGTAATACCGAAATCCGATTTATTTAATCATTAATTATACTTATGAAGCTTTGATTTTGGTCAAGGTTTTATATCATTCCTGCAGGTTATGTGTAATGACATTTTTATTCATAATCTTCAGGAATTATAAATTGGCTCCACTTGTTTGCCAACTTTAAGAAATCATGAAAAACTTTTGGCTATCATCGTGACGATGAATTAATAACTGAAACAATATAATATTTGATTTTAAATTGGCTTATTATTATTTAAAAATGATTTTTAAAACATAATTTAAATATTGCGGCCGAAGAACATAAACTTATTTATACGTGTGCCGATGTTAATTCACCCATGTAACGCTGACTCAGCGGGTCTTGTAGGGTTTTTTGCTAGGCCGGTATAAAGAAGGCCAAATACAAGGGCAACTATGTTGTAAATGATATACCACATTCTTTATGTACTTTTAAAATAGACGAACAAACATGTAAGGGTTGTTTATGTTGTGGTGCTTTGCAACCTGCCACGTCGATTCTAAGGTAAATTAACTATCTGTATTTTTTTTGCACTGTCCATGTTAAAATAAATTTTCATATTCCAAGTTTAGAATATATTTGTATTAAATGTTATTTGATAAGTAAATATTTTTATATCCTACATATATTGTTAACAAATAGCAGCTATATCTCACATATATATATATATATCTTCATAATTTATAAGTACAAATAAAAATTCATATTATTATAAATAATAACACACAACAAAATGAACAATGATCTGATTAGTTATTCTTCCTGTAATGTGACAGTATTACGAGATGATCTCTGTTTGTTCGTTTTAATTAACCTCATTTTGAAATTACAAAAGAGCTCGATGGACATAATTATTAAATGTTGGATAAAACAGATAGAGACAAATATTGCAACGTAATATGTTACTGGATAGCCTAAACGGGCGGAAATTACATGAACGATGTAATTGTAACTGTAAATCAGTTATAACAATTTTTCTAATTTATCAAAACATTAAAAGACATGTAACTCTGGCGTTTAGAAGACACATATCAAAACACTGAGTATTCACAAAAATTAAAAGCGGAACCTCGACAATGACGTCAAGAATTAAAACATTTACAGTTCTTTATAAACGTGTAAATTATAATATCTAGCCATGGTAGACAAGTTTAAAGACTTTTACAAACATTAAATGATGTTGTAGCGTCTTTTCAAACTTTTTCTTTGTTGCGGTGTTAGAAACATGGTTAATAATTATTTGAAATAAATATGAAATAAAATATATAAAAATAATATATAATTTGGAGTTGGAATAAAGTTGATTTAAATTTAGTTAATACTTTTTTATTAGTTGTAATTTTGTTTATTTTGAGTCTATTTTTGATAAAAATTGTAGTACTTTAATTATAAGAACGTCATTTGTTTATAAACATATTTGTATTTCCAATACTAGGAACTATGTTCGATCGTAAAACGGCCATATTTCTGAAACATTTAATGCGTTTGATGCAGATTTACCTCGTAGGAATATTGGCACGCTCTTGACTCACACACTAGCGATTACAATACTGTTACTATGCTCCATTTAATATTGAGAGCAATAGACGACTGGACCTACATAACACCTTCTCTAGGAGGTGATAAATGTAATGTTCTAAAGTTTCATAATTGAAATTTAGCCAATTATTCACCATGTCAGACGTCATCACTTGTCATCACGTAACTTTGCAAGTCAATAATTGAGAGTTTTATTTCAGAAATTTAACTGATTTCGAATGAATTACCTACTTCTAAATTATAAACTATAACATAAGAGTCTTCTATCTAAATGTAAATAAATCATATCAAAAGGCAGCAAAAAATAAAAATATTTTATTTCAATATGAATCAAACAATCAATACTCAAAAATATTTGTAAAGTGTTTACAAAGCCACTACCGTTGCCAAAACTTCTAAGTTTTGTAAACAAACTGACAATGCACAATATCAAGTTATTTGTGCTGTTCACAGAAATGCCTATCTGTTTTCTTTTATGATTTTTGACTATGGATTCTGACCAAATTAACCGTAGTAATAATTATTACTTTTGATAGTTATCACTTACTACTCTATCACATATTAAATGCAGAAAAAAATGTTTAAATTTTTAATGGTCTAAATAATATTGAGTAATAGTGTTAAAAAAACTCCTTGTGATGAAAAAAAATATGTAAAAGTGCAACCGGGAACACTTATATCATATCAACAATATTTTACAAAATAAATAATAAAATTTAGTATCAAATTCTATCAGTAATGTAATAATAACAGAATGACATCACACTTGAATCCTTAACCTTAATTAAGAATATTATCTCTACTACGCTCTTATAAGTGTATTTTGAAAATATAACGAAAAAAATGTTGGTAAGGCCTATGAAGTAAGTTTGACTTCATTAACTTAAAATTACCGTTGCCAAAAAAATAGTTTATAGTAAAGAAGTAGTTACTTATAATATCTTAAGACGAAGTAAGTAAATAACTTAGACTAAGTAACAAATACGACGAAAACAGAGTATATTCGTAATCAATAAACGACCTGATAATAAATTATAATAAATAATAATACATATTAAATAATTACAGTTATGATGTAGGTACATTTAAAAAATAACTACACATCAATAAGTCTAACAATACATAAATACCTGATAAGTATACCAATATGATACATAAATATATGTTATTATATATATAGTCATATACATTTTGAAGTATGTATTGTCTACCTATATACTTCTGAAACTTTTAGAAAAGTGTTAACTCGGTGGTGTTGATGTTCACAGACCGTATTGACGTTCTTCCAAACTTTGTTTGTAACTCATTTGTCATTTGTTTGAAATTTGTTATACTATAGTTTGCACCTGATTGTAATTGTATTAGAAATGTGTACTATGTTATATCCACTTTATTGGAGTTATTATAAAACATAAATTGTTAAGATTATTATAGTTATTTTTAGTTACAACATATTTATAATATATAAATTCGAAACCAAAATTAATATATCAAAATTAAATCAAAATTTCAAAATTTTTGAATAAACACAATAATCATAATGACGTTATTAGTAAAAGAAAAATATTGGAGTTTGTGATGAATAATAAAATAAGGTACCTTGGTACCTTGGTACCTTGTTTAAGACAACGTGGATGTTTTCTTTTTCGAATACATACTTCTATAAAAAAGCATTAAAACTATTTTTTTAATTAATTGAAATATACGGAAAACCGTTTCAGAACTTCCTTCATAAATTAATCAAATTTAATCTTTATATAAAAGGAACTTTAATAACGTCCTACTTTTTGAAGTGATATCTCCTTATTTGAGGGAAAACTGCTTCGTAACGTAACACGTGACGGCGCCAGTCTGTCTTGCTTTATTTTCTCTTTCGTATAAGGAAGCGGCAGACAGTCTCCTGTCTCACTCTAACCCCACAGGGCTAGATGTATTTCGGTATACAGTATACCCTTATTCTGTAGGATTAAATAAAAATGCTAATAAAGTACCTGCAAACACAAAATTGTAATGCACATGTTAAATAATTGTAACTAATAATAAAATATATAGTTTAATTTACCTTTCCTTACATTAACAAATTAATTGATATAAAAATTAAGTAATAAGCTTTTGTCATGTTAAACAATTTCAATATTAAGTAGATTAGGTATTTCAACTTAAAGTAGTTCAAATTATCACTTCTTTTGGGCGTCCTGAACCGCACACGTATTTTTATAAAAAGAAATGTATCAAGACAAAAAAAAATACCTATTTTGGAACCTTCCTGTTCTAGAGCTTGAATACAGAATAATCTCCAACATCCATGTAGCTTAATGACAACGCTAAAGCCTTTTATATTGTATCTTTTACAGCGAAATTAGTTTTGAAATGAACAGCAATCCAATAATGGCGGACTTTATGAGGTTTACAAAGAAAAGAGCTTACGAAAAAATATATTATCTTTTTAGTTCATTTTGTCAACATGTAACAAAATCGTCTGTAAGATGGTGAAAAATATTTTATGTCCCTCATATGTAAATATTCTGTAAATTGATTATATTTTTATTATATTTTTTTCTTAATGATTAACATAAAAAGAGCTGAATGCGATTTAAGAATATATTACCAAAAGATTTTAAATAAAATAATAATATATGAAGCAAGAAATCAATTATAAATGTTTTAAGTTATTTTAACTTGAATAATAAAAAATACAAATCTTATAGCCTTAACAAAAAATTATTGTGCTTATAATTCGTATCTAATATTTAACTATAGTTTGACATATATATCAGTAACAAATGTCGTTGAACTCTTTGCCTTCCCTCCTTAACTCAAATTATGAACTATCACTTAAAATGTATAGAAATCCTTAATTTAATTAAACTGAATTTTGTACATAGAATATATGTCAAAAATATAATTGTAGTTAACATATTGTTTGAACAAAATGTTGAAGCGCTTCACGTCTTTTTTTAAATGTATACGATTGTCATACTATATATGCGTATATATACGTATAAATATGTATATACATTTAGTGAATGGTAAGCATATCTCAAAGAAACGTTTAATTTGGAACAATATTAATAGACAGAACGTACATATCACTCTGTCTTAAAAATATTTAATATTTTTATCACTCCCACGCCAATGCGGGCCCATTTCTGAAATAGCACTTTTAAGAGAGACTTTATTACGAAACCTTAGAAAAGCTTCTATATGACGGTTGAATTAGATACTCTTACCATATCGTCTTTTATTTTCTGCGATTTCCAGTAGTATATACAGACTGACGCTTAATCATATGTCATAGAAATTTTATATACATTATAGCGTATTATATAATTTCAATTAATATTACTCAACAGAATTGTCTTTAGAAGTACAGTCATAAGTGTAAGAATATAAAATTCTAAATAATATAGAAATTATAATTTAGTATTTCCTTTGTAAATAGACACTTTGATTAAATTCCAAAGTTGTTCAATTTATTCACCATTTCCTTCACACGGACCACTTGTCTCCCTAACGAACAATTCAAGCCAAGCTATAAACCCTTAAATTACACCAAGGCGTATTATATCACCCTAATATAGAGCAACCGCAATATAATCTTGGTAAAGTGGACCAAATATTGGTCCAATGTGATATTGCTATGTAATAAACGTGTTCTGCTACGTTTGTGTATGGAATGTAATAACTACCATAAAAATTTATGAAATATACGTTTTACAAAAATATGATTGTGAGTGGTGTAAAAGAACGGACTTAACTTCTCTTCAATCACTAAAATAGTTTCACAAATGCTTTATTAAAATTAAAATTTCAAAAATGAGATGATACAATGTAGAAACTGAAAAATTATTAAATATTTTCTAAAACGAAAACTCCCGAAAATTTTGTCAATGCTATTATATTATTTATAAATTTAATGTTAAAAAAACATTTAACATTTTAATGTTAAAAAAAACAATTGTATTTGTTAATGTTTTTTATTCATAAGCAGTAGAAATGTCAGCAAATTTGGTATAAAATATTATGTTAGTTTTCATGATACCAAAACTTTTTAAAAGAACTTTTACTTCTTAACATTTTCAAACGTTGAAAATTGTTAGTATTAGGAAAATGAAAAATATACGTTAAAATAAAAGTGAAATAAAATAAAGGGTATTCGATGTTGAAACAATTTCTATTATTTGCTTATAAAAGATTTATTTAATAGTAGATAATAGAAAAAAGATATTTAAAAAACGTTTAATTTCTTTAAAAAATAAAAAAATATATTTTGACAAAAATTTCAAAATATTATTTTTTAATATCGAGCAGACTACATATCTACATATAAATGCAATGTATTCGCATGTACACACGCACTCACACACTCATAGAACACCGGATTTCGTTATGTGAAAATTCCTCGCATGAAGCGCCAAATTAACTTCATTCCAAAAGGGAGAGCAATTTCGAGACTGAAAATGAAGAATTAGGTCATGATGTACACCACATGTTTTAAAGAGAAACGATCAAGCCAAATAAGATTTTGTCATAAACGTGTGAAGTTGTTTGCCGCAGCCGCCGTGCCTTCGGTGTGTTCGCTTCCCTAAACTTCATTCCTTAAATACTCAACATTTCGAATGCTTACATTTCAAATTAATTTCTGCTAGTATGTTCTGACTTTATTTTAAGTTCTAAATGTTAATTCTTAATCAAACATTTTTTACCAAGATCATGTCTAGAACATTAACAATAACAATATTGAATAAAAATAATGTCTACAAATATACATTGCTCACCAGATATCAGTCTAACAGAACACTAATTTAAATCTCCACGGAGTTATTTGTTTGTTTATAATAATAATCATTTAAAATTAACAAGCAATATTCTCTGTAATATTATCAAATAAGTATACCCTAATAAACCGTTTACGACTGATAGCTATAGTCTGTAAAATATTATTGTTTATTATTCATGAGCTTGGCTGATCCTCTCTGATCCGTTTTTCTCCACTCGCTCCCTCCTGAGCACCCTAAGCTCCCTCCGGGAATTTTATTTCTCGTTATTTAGTAGTGATAATAATATTCTAAAACAATTAAACATAATTGCAGCTTAGAAGTTACGTTACATAAGATATTGTGGGGTTAAGAAAATGTATTCCACGTAAATATACAAGTAAAATATATATATATATATATATATATATAAACTTTATTTTTTAAATAAAAAGGATTCTTTATTTTGCAGTGATATATATTCGTTGGAATTTAAATTAATGATGAAATATTATAAAAGGAAAGGTATTTTCATTGGGCCAATTTAAAAGTAATTTGATAAAGAACAAAGCCATGATTTCAAGATTCATTAATAACGATCATTAATTTATGAGAAAAACTGAATCTAGGGTCGGTGTAGGGTTTTAATGGCTGTGATGAAGAGAAGTTTTATTGTTAAGGTGACATAATATTTTTAAACGAGGTACCGAGTAAAATATTTTTGATAGTTTTAAGATTGTTTTATTGTTTTGAGAATGTTTTATAAAAACAAAGAAGAAAATGGTAGGATTGTACCTCCGCCCTCTTAACATGTGTAAAAAGGAAAAAAAATGAGGATGCTAAGTAAATTTAAAAAAAATCTTTGTAAAAATTCTTTCACAAACCAATTATAACATTTTATAAATACAAAAGCAATTATAACATTTTTATTATGGTTTATAGTTTGCAGTAACTAATATAATTTGGAAGCTGGCTAGGGTATGAAAGGCTTTAAAAACGGCTATGATAAACGACTTCAACGTGAAATATTACTTACAAAGCCTTCCATTATTATGCCATCCAAAAGCCTTAAAAGTTTGGAATCATGCTGAGTCAGAAATAGGACTAGTAAATTAAAAAAATGCAATTTTGGATTTTTATAAAATAAGTGCAGATAAATTCTGTTGTTTTTTTTCAAAATTTTAAATTTTGACTTCCAAAGTTAATTTTCCGCAAGATATGTATGTAGGTTTTTCTTTTATCATTAGATATTCTTATATACTTTTTTTTATAACATATTTGAATATGTAGCTTTTTTTTATTTAATATAGAAATCATTTCCTTTTAACATTGTTAGTTTTTAAAGTATTATTTTTTAACACATTTTAAAAGATGAAATAAAATACAAAGAATTTTCTAACACATTATTTAAAAAATTAAAACATTTTAGTTTTCTTTTGTGTCTAGCTCATCAATTGGTTCGAATTGGTTGGTTTCAAATCTAGTCGGGCAAATTACAATAGTATTTACGTGAGCACAGCCGTATAATTACAATTCATTAATATAATTTAATTTAAATTAAAATAGAGTGGAGGCAGTTCTGTTCAAATAGTTATGCATTATCCAAATAAAGGATATTAAAAAATCAATGTAAAATTATTTTTACATGACTTCTGGCTGGAAAAGGATTGCTTCGTGTACAAAGTCACGTGGTTCCATAGATTTATAATATGTTTTATATAAAAATGTCTTATTTAGCCATTGTAATATGTGGATTTCAAACAACATCATAAATATAATGAATAATTAACAAATAAATTTTCGGCAGTAAAATTCACATTTTATATTTTCCTAAATCTACCATCGGTCCCATTTGGATAATAATAATTGTTAATTGTAAATGGCCTGAATGGCCTATTTGTCCAGCTTCTATTTTGTTGTTTATGCCTTGTTAATTAATTTAACACCTTTTAATTAAGGTTTATTATTAGGTTAACTTTTAGTTGTGGATATAATTTTATTTTCAGAATCCTATAGACGCTTAACCTCACGGACCGCTATCTTTTAAAGCAAATATATATAAAAGTACTTACAGTACTTATGTACTTAGGACACTATCATTTTCTGGGGATATCAAATAAAATAATTGATAGTATATTTCGTTAATATTTATTGTTTCTTTATATATCTACAGTATTTAATCGTCTAACGCGTTTTTTACTCTAAATTTTTACAGGTGATTACTAAAGAAATAAAAATTTAGATTAATTGGAACTTTTAGTAAAAGCAACATAATTAATGTTAATGTCAAAATTATTTATTATTCAAACAAAAAAACAATAAAAAATATTTTTAATAGAAACTGATAACACGGTTTGTAATATGTTGTACGAGCAAGGATCATGCTAATAATATTCTTAAAAACCTGCGCTTTCTATTTGGTCTGATGATGATTATATATTATGTAATTATTGGTGCTACACAAATATGAAGAATTCTCTAAAAAACGACTATTGGTCATCTTCTTGCTTGTTAGTTTACATTTTTTGACAAACTCAGCTACTTCACCTTTTGTGAAGTTGCAATATAAATTATTTCGGGTTTCGTTTAGTTCTTTGAATCTCTGTTATCAATCGAAGAATCTCACAAAAGATCGGCGTGAAGTAACCAAACTTATTTGGTTATGTTCCGTCCGGTGAGTGAGAGCTTCCGGAAGCCCAACTCCCCCCCCTCCCCTCTCCTCCGCCAAAACATGAATGCGGCTACTAAAATAAATATACCCCAGGAGGGTACCGGCTTTCATGAAGCCGGAGAATCCCTCCCCGAGCAAAATCGGGGAAACCACTCTCCGATTTTGCTCGGGCAGCCCGTCGTATCTGGGGCGGGCAAAGTATCGCATTTTGTGTTTACAGAGGGCAAACGACGAGGAAACAGAGCGGCACCCCGCTCCACTTTAAATGTGGATTTTTGCAACATCCGGGGACTTCACTCTAACCTAAACGCCGTCCACTACCACCTTGAGACGGCGCAGCCGGCCTTGTTGTTTTTGACGGAGACGCAGATATCTCAACCTAGCGACACAGCGTACCTTTCATACCCCGGGTATAAACTTGAACATCATTTTATACCACACGCCGGGGTATCTGTGTTCGTGAGGGAGGATATCTGCTACCGTCGCCTCCAGATTTTTGAAGGTCGGGATCTGTCTTTACTTTGGCTGCGCGTGGACATGGACGATCATGTCAGAGTCTACGCGTGCCTTTACAGGTCCCACAGTGGTAATGCAGAAACGGAGCAACTCTTGGGCCATGTTCAGGCGAAGATTGACGAACTGCTTTCACAGACTCCCTCAGCTGAAGTCATAGTCCTCGGGGACTTCAACGCGCACAATGCCGAGTGGCTAGGGTCGCGTTCCACTGACTACGCGGGGAGATCTGTGTTTAACTTTGCTCTGGCAAATGGTTTGTCCCAGTTGGTTCAGACGCACACCCGTCTACCAGACGTGGACAGCCACATGCCCTCTTTGTTGGATCTTCTGCTGACTACACATCCCGGAAAGTACCAGGTTATTGTTGAGGCCCCCCTTGGGTCCTCCGATCATTGCCTGGTGCGGAGTGTAGTGCCACTTCAACGTCCGGCTCGCACAACACCTGCGACCCGTGGCGTTTGGCACTACAAGTCAGCAGATTGGGATGGAATGCGGTCTTTCTTTGCATCCTACCCATGGGGGCCGATTTGTTTCTCTTCCGATGATCCCAGTGACTGCGCTGCGGCTGTAGCTGATGTGATACTACAGGGCATGGAACTATTCGTTCCAAGCTCTGTGGTACCACTTGGTGGCAGATCGCGGCCTTGGTTTGATGCGTCTGTCAGGGCTGCAGCAGCCGGCAAACGGCAGGCGTACCGGGCTTGGGCTAAATCGATAGTCACAAGGGATCCGAACTCAAGAGTTCTGAAGAGGAAATATAATCGTGCCTCCAGATTCTTCAAACGGCAAATCGCTAGAGCAAGGTTCAAGCATGTCGTCAAAATTGGGGATCAGTTGGCAAGGTATCCACCAGGCACGCGCAAGTTCTGGGCGCTTTCTAAAGCCACTCTGGGTAACTTTTGCCAGCCGTCCCTACCGCCATTGCACACGGGGAATGATTCTCTGGCCCATACGGCAAAAGAGAAAGCCGATCTCTTGGGCACTCTTTTTGCCTCAAACTCGACTTTGAACGACCAAGGGAAAACACCGCCTACCATCCAGCGGTGTCAGAGTTCAATGCCGGAAATAATTTTCCGGCAAAAAACCATTCGTCGTTCTCTACTTTCCTTGGATGTTCATAAGTCGAGCGGGCCGGATGGTATTTCCCCATTGGTGCTACGAACGTGTGCCCCTGAGTTGACTCCAGTGCTAACGCGTTTGTTTCGGCACTCCTATCTCAAAGGCGTAGTCCCGGTCTCGTGGAAGTGTGCCTTTGTCCATCCGATCCCTAAAAAAGGTGATAGCTCGGATCCGGCTAACTACAGACCTATCGCCATCACCTCTCTTCTCTCCAAAATAATGGAGAATATAATAAACCGTCAGCTCCTCGCGTACCTCGAGGATCACCAGTTGATCAATGACCGGCAATATGGCTTTCGCCATGGTCGATCGGCTGGTGATCTTCTGTTATATCTCACACACCGTTGGGCTGCGGTTATTGAAAGCAAGGGAGAGGGTCTGGCAGTTAGTCTGGATATGGCGAAAGCCTTCGATCGTGTATGGCATAAGGGGCTTCTTTCGAAGCTTCCTTCCTATGGGCTTCCCGAGAGTTTATGCGAGTGGATTACCAGCTTCCTCACTGGGCGGAGCATACAGGTCGTTCTCGACGGTTTTTGCTCGGACCCCAAGCCCGTGAACGCTGGTGTACCCCAAGGCTGCGTGCTATCCCCAACCCTGTTTCTCCTGCACATCAATGATATGTTGGATATTTCCAACATACATTGTTATGCAGATGACAGCACTGGGGATGCGGTATATTCCGGCCGTGCAGGTCTCTCTCGGGAAAACGTCGACGAGTGCCGAAAGAAACTTGTGTCTTCTATAGAGACCTCCCTGGGGACGGTCTCAGAATGGGGTAAACTGAACCTCGTTCAGTTTAATCCCCTAAAGACACAGGTTTGCGCGTTTACCACTAAGAAAACCCCATTTGTCGTGTCGCCGCTCTTCGATAGCACACCCCTCACCGCCTCGCCAAGTATCAGAATACTGGGACTCGATATTTCGAGCGACTGTCGGTTTCGTGGTCATTTGGAGAGCAAGGCCAAGTTGGCCTCGATGAAATTGGGTGTGATCAATAGAGCGAGGCAGTATTTCACTGCTGGCCAAAGACTTGCGCTCTATAAGGCGCAGGTCCGGCCACATATGGAGTACTGTTCTCATCTCTGGTCCGGATCACCCCAATATCAGCTTCTACCTTTTGACCGCGTACAACGGAGAGCCGTACGGATTGTCGGGGACCCGGTGCTCTGTGAACGGCTGGACTCTTTGGCATTGCGTAGAGACGTGGCTTCCTTGTGCGTCTTCTATCGCATTTACAACGGGGAGTGTTCCGAAGAGCTATTTGATCTGATGCCTGCCGCCGAATTTCATCACCGCACAGCACGTCACCGCCTTCATTACCATCCTTACCACCTGGATGCATGGCGTTCTTCAACTGTGCGGTTTGCAAGAACCTTTCTTCCACGTGTCACAAAGATGTGGAATGAGCTTCCTTCGGCGGTGTTTCCAGATCGATACGACATGGGTACCTTCAAAAAAGGCGTTTATTCCTATCTCCAAGGCCGGCAACGCTCTTGTGAGTCTTCGGATGTTGCAAGAGTTCATGGGCGGCGGTGATCACATATTATCAGTGACCCGCATGCTCGTTTGCCCTCCTTTTCCATAAAAAAAAAAAAAAAAAAAGAAGAACACACTCAGTTAGAACGAAAAACCTTTAGAGGCACACTTAGACTCTGACATGATCATCCACGTCCACTCGCAGCCAGAGTAGAGACAGATCCCGACCTTAAAAAATCTGGAGGCGGTAATGGATACCCCGGCATGTGGTATAAAATGATGTTCAAGTTTATACCCAGGACATGAGAGGTACGCTGTCATCCTTCCCCGATCGAGCCAGCCCAATACGAACTGCAGTTAAATAAATACAGTTAGGCTCTCCAACTAGAATTAAATACAAATGTTAATTTTATATAAAATTAAATTCATAAAAAATAAGATTTTATTTTTATATGAGAAACCTTGACGAGTGGTCTTACAGTCCGCGCTCAAAATTTAAAGCGAAATAACTCACCCAATTTTGCAGTTAGCGACGCAAACTTTTGCCTCAGAAGTCGTTTTCTCATTAAACACGAAGCTACTGGCCGCGTCAAATGCGAGAGGAGCGAGTATACACGATGATTGCAAAGTGCGAGCAGTCTGTAACACTTTTGGTGCCGATTCAAAGATTAAATAAATCAAATTAAAACACATTGAAACATTTTTAAAATATTTTTAGAAAATAATTAAAAATTGTAATGTTGGTTTCATTTATTAAGTTTAAAATATATTGAGGAGACAAGTAAGTAGTTCGAACAGATACGATAGATAAGTAGGTTAAACAAATTGTGATTTTTTTTTAAAGTAATTCTATTATCTTGTGTTTTTCAATTCTTATAACTATACCATAGTCCTCGATATCGTCAGTTACTTTTCGTTAACTGATTGGTTATTATTTTTCAAAAATTGCGAACAAATTAAAAGCTGTTTTAAATCAGAAACAAATTACTTAATAATGCATCAACTAATAGCATATTTGTGAATAATAGTGAGTATGAGTACGTGACATGTTAAGTGTCTATTAACGATAATGAAAGGGTCATTGCAATGTCGCCCAGAGAGACAGTGTAATCCCTTGTGCAGTATGTCGTTTGGCTGCACCGTCTTATCCTATGGACTTAATAGGGCTTTGATATATGTAATTTATAAAGTGGTGTAATAACAATGTCTATAAAACATTCAATTTTTTTTTTCATCTGAGTTATAATTTTTTTAACTTAGAGGGAGAAATTATTATAAAAAAACAGCAGTATTAGGTTTCATATATACTATATTCAGTTTTCATGTTCATAATTTAAAGAAATTACACAAGAGAATATGAGCCTTCCGTGTCATTTGTTTACTAAATGTAATAGACAAAAAAAAAAAATATAGGTAAGTATAAAAAAGTTTTTTAAAATAAGATTTTATTGAAGCGCATTTAATAATCTTTTGTTTGTTTTTTATTGTGTTTTATAATTAACTCTTAAAGTGCTTTCATTTGAGCCCTTCATTTAATACCAATTTTGGCTGGGTTTTACAAAAATATGTACTTTAACATTTTGTGATTGCGGCCATCTTAGATTTTTTTTTAATCCTGTGTTATATTCTACAAATTAAGCCCTTTATTAAACTCATATTGCGTGAGTTGTCAAAAAATATGTAATCCTCCATTTTGTTACGGCGACCATTTTTGGTTTTTAAAAATATTTATCAAAGATGAGGTCCAAATTTAACTCAATTGGTTCAGATTAACTGATACAAAATTCAGTTCTTGGTATATCTCAATAACAGACTAGCCAAGATAAGTAAAAGCATGTAATAAAAAGCGTTCTACGCAAAGCATTACTAGCCTTTGAGATGCTAAACTGTATATTTAAGGATATAAGTTTAAATTATAAAGTCTTAATACGATTATTTTGTCACAAAATTGGGATGAAAAAGTTAGCTTCAATTAACACAGTGTTCTTAATTGACTGAAATTCTATAGATTGTACTGTATTTTCTTTATTAAAACCTGATTTGATTACTTGATGCTAGATGATGTTAAACAAAGATAGCTTATATTTAAAATACGGTGGTAAGATATCACTAAAATTATATAAGTCATTAGTGATTTTTAATTTAACTCTTTAATGTTTGATATCATTAATAATACTCCAGATGATGTCATTGTTTCTTTAACATTTGAAAGTTTCTGTTTCATGGAATTTTAAATCGCAATTATTATAAAGAATTTTTACTTCAAAACATGTAACCAAATAAAAAAAAGTTACTATAAAGTTATGAAAAGGTCAAAGTTTACCGGTTTTTTTTCTTCTAATCTTTCTTCAGCTTTAAAATATTTATCTTTTCTAAAAGTTAAAAGTACTCTAAAAATAAATCTTAAGCCAATATTTTAGGAATTTTACTCGTCAATTAATTTCAAAAAAATTATTAGTACTAATGGTTCGATCTTAAACAGTTTTATCTTTTAATTCCTAATTTTTTTAGTACTTATATTTGGTACTAAAACCTTCTTAAATGGCAGACCAATTTTAATAAATCATATTGGCTTTAATGACTGAAACTGAATGGTTTAAACTCACTTTGGAACAGTCGTTAGCTTTGTACTGGTACATATAAATCTAATTTAACAAAAAATAAGTTATAATAAGTCATAAAAGTTCAAAAAATATGGGGTATGTATCACGTCTAATTTTGCGAGCTACATGTCGGTAATTATGTCAACCATCCTTACTTTTGGAGAGTACCAGTCGACGTTTTCTATCGCTACTTGTTTTGTTTGATTTACGCTTTCATCGTTTTCATTCAATAACGTCGTTATATTGTACATATTTGTTTGAAATATTAACATGACCACTGTACTACGAGTAAGTGATTGTCGCAACTGCACAAACTTAGTTTGGTAACGTTTGTGGACAATATATTGTAAAATCACAAAACAAAAATATGTTTTCGAAAAAGTTAGAAGTGCATATTTTTTCTATTTTAGATAGTTTTTTATATTCAAAAACGGTATTTTTAAAGTTAAGCAACACAAAACGCAAATGAGCAATATTTGTGGGACCACCAACACGCACGACTTGATCAACGACTTAATTTTTAAAAAGGCTTACCGATGAGATACTTGATGCTTGGTTATCACTGAAACCAATTATAAAACGTAGGAGAAAGTCAAAATAAATACCTTATAATAAATATAAAATTGTTAATTATTGCTAAAATCTAAACTAATATTTCATAGTAATAAGGTAAATGATTTCATGTTTCTGTTAATGTACTCACAAGTGTGTCTAAGACTACTTATTATTTATTATATTTCTAACACAGTTACCACTCTGCGATTAATGTTGTTAAAGATTTTATACCCATAATATAGTTCTCGCCGCTAACCATAAAAAATGGTGGGTACTTTAAAAATAGAAATGTGTTGTGAATAGTTAACAATAAACCATGATTAAGAACAATAGGTAATAAAATAGTTTAGATTTACATATCTAAAACAATAATAATAATAATAATAATAATGAAAAGTAATGAATTAAAAAAATAACAAAAAATTGTACATAGCAATAATAATAATAAATTAACATCGATAGAATTGTTATCTGTTTTTATTATTCAAACAATATAAAAAAATAAAGTTAGTGGCACGAGAGTTATTCCTAATTTTTTGCTTGAAAGAGTTACACCTCAAGAAATTAATTATACACACACACACACACACTGTTATAAACTGTACTTTAGTTGGTAAAATGTTTTCACTTAAATTGAGAACCGGCCTTCATAATCTACAATCAATACCTAAAAGTAATAATTACGTCAGACATCAGATTTAATTTGGGTCATTAGGCATTTAGGAACAGTATCTTAAGCATTCGGAATAGCTCTCGAATAACAAGGAAAAAAAACATTGATGATACAATATATATTTGTATGGCACCTAGTAAAGAAACAACAATCCGTAGTACCTGTATTAATCCTGAGAGGCAACTAAAATAGCCTAAAATATAGAAGAACCATACTGTCATTTTAGGAAACCAGCACAATAGGGCTGATTCAACCGGTATCAGACTACACTCGTAAAGAAAAACGGCACAAAGCAGTGGCCCAGTACTACTGCGTTTTGCATCAACGAGCTGGTGAAACTGTTACCTAATCTAACAATTCCCCGGATTATAATGGTACTTCTAAATATACCATACAACCTACAAAATACAAACTAATTACCTATACATCTTCCCAAAGTACAGAGTTTCCCAAGAGTTGGATGTGTTCGTCAGCCAATATTCTAAAAATAAAATCGATAGCGATACCTCCTTAAGGTGATTAAATTCAGTTATAATAAAACATAAAAATTAATATTATAATATAAGATTAGTCTGTTTAGTTTTGTGATTACTTGTTAATTAAATATTATTTATAATTGAAATAAATTTTTTTTTAGAAGCACCGAACTTAACTCACTTAATCATATATATTTATATATATGCTGTCGTGTCCACTTCAAGTATTTTTATTGTAATTAATTATTGAAACTATATTTCGCAAAATAAAAAGCAGTCTATTAAATTTGGGGGGAATAAAACTTTTTAATAGTAAATAAATTTTTAATATCGCTTTGTGATACCGAAGATCACTCCGAAAATATATAGTCAGAAACTTTATCACTTTATAATATCAGTACAGACGTAATCTTTCCTATTTCGGTGATTGAAATAACTCTGACTGGGTTTTAATTAAACTTGGCTTAATTTCGAGTTTAATTGGAAAGTATGTTTAGTGAAAACTTTGCGATTGCTTTCTCTGAAAAGGTCGCAATTAAATTTCGATAAAACCTTTTAGAACCATTATATGTTTTATTTGTAAAATTTTTATTCCTTTACCTACATTGAACTTCAATCATGTGATATTAGAATACTTAGTCCAGAAGTATTGATAAAAGCAAAACAAAACACCTATTATTATTTATCCATATTTGTAATAATTTTTTAAATAAAAAAAAAAAACTTCCTTTTCAAATCAAAGTATAAATATAATATAAAATAAAAAATAATAGTAATAAACAACATAATGGTTTAATATTTCTCTTTTACGTTATTAATGTGTATAACTATTTAAGTCCCACTGAATAAATATGATTTTATTCGAGGAACACTAGAGTGGAATATATTGGTCATAAAGGCGACATATTGCTGCCCGGATAAGTGACAACAACTTGCCAACACACTCACTGCTATTGGTTTAGAATAAACTTTATAAGCTATTATAAATATAATATAGTTTTGGTTCGAGGTATCATTTAAATACTCAAAAGCCATCGCGGGTAGCTTGATAAAGTTTTCGCTAGGTGTTGGTACTTCTGTCTTGTACCGGTTTTCCTTGTGCAGTATAGAATATGTTATTTATTTATTTCTATTTTATTCAATTATATTTGATTACAAAAAAATAATATACAGCTTTAATTACAATCGCCTATAATTTTTTTTTCTTTAATAGCTGTAACAATGCTTGCCGAAATCGATAACATCAAATTTTATTTTTACTTAATTTTAAATTTCGGGGTTGTTTTAACGCCTTTCTTTACTCAATGTGATGGCCAAATTGGTTAATTTAAACAATAACTTTATTTTTAGTGCTATCTTAAAGCTTATAACATTGAGAACATTATTCATTACGTCACAAACCACTATAAATTAAATGTTTTATAATATCGAAAAACTTCCTTTCGCATAAGTTTTATTACAATTTCGTTCGCTATTTGAGGCGTAAAATTGTAATTCAATAATAAATTATTCACCAAAACAAATAATGGATTGTTCACTCATTTATCTACCTTTTGTTGTCATGAAATATCATCAGCGGGGGATGTTCTTTTATATTTATACATTCTCGTAACAATACATTTTTCTATTATGTTCCTTCTTTTATCAAGAATTCGTGAAGAAACTAGTATATTATACAGATGCTCGAAGATTGACGACAAGCTCCAAATTCTTTAAGGATTATAATATTATACTATATTCATGATTGAGCGACATCTGTTCGTCGCTTGTAGGCTCCATGGCGTATTACTAATGCAGGGTTTTTATAGATACGAGCACTATTTTACTATTCCTTTGACAGTTTTTTATTCAATGAAATTATACAGATTTTACGATACTGCTTTGACTTAGTACATATACGTTATCATTTATCATTAATATATAAAATAATATAAGACTAAAGTTGTAGTAATTAAATGAGTTAAATAAAAAACAACTAAAGGTAAAAAATGGTTTTTAAGATGGAATTTTTTTTTTCATTTTAGTTTAAAAAAGAAGTCTATTTAAAAACGTCGGACGGGTGAGTAGGAAGTTTTCTTGCAGTCAAATAACTTTTAATTGCTTTCTTGAAAGGCATTTTAATCAAGATGAGATTCGATTTAATCAAAATGAGATTTGATCGATTTTGATGTATTGTTCTTCAATTCGAATTTTTAACCCCAAAAAGGTATTAAGGTGGCCAAATCACAATAAGTTTTTTTAATGATAATTGTATCTTTAATTTTGTTAATAATTTTTGCAGCTAATGATATTAAGAAACCAAAGTAATAAAACGAAATAAAAAAATTAGTAATTACAGATAATGCAATAATTTATTTATTTATGCCTTTATCTGTTTGTTTATAAATTTATAATAATAATTCTTAGCCCAAAAATAAAATTATAGAATCGTACTTATGCAAGCCGCAATATTCCCTTCGGTGAAATGATTTAAATATATTTTAGATATACCATAGAGGTTGTGTAGTGTCACGTCGAAATAAATGGTACTATTGAAATACACTAGTTGCACTCTCTACTTTTCTACTAATCTACTTAAATTTTTGATTAACAAATCTAAATATTTTTTTAAATTTTAAATGCTTGTAATATTGTTTAAATTTTGTGACATTTAAAATAAGTAAAAGAATATTAAATTTTTTAGTTTTAACAAATTCTCTGTATAATGTAGAATTGTAGTTAAAACAGTAGCTTAAAACAGTTACAACTACCGTTCTTACGAAAAGATTTAACAACGTATGAGTTAAAAATCAATAAATATTTTTTTTCGTTGAGACTAATAGTATGCTGTTTTCGGACAACTTTCTGTATGGCTTAAGTTAATTCAAATTATTGGTTTATCTGATAATAAGTTGCAAGACGAATTTTAATAAGTGAAATATAATAATCCGAACTATATTTCCAAAACCGAGTCCACTTCTAACATGTCACGCGATGACTCAAAGGACACCTCTACGAATCATATGACCTGTTATCATTATGTATATACTACTGCTAGCTTTTAAATTGCTGGATTAATGAAAAAACTAATGAATTATGTTACCTTTTAATTCTAAATTAGACCTAAATTCTTTTATAATAAATAATTGTTGAATACACTTTCGAATAATGCTAATTAATACAGTACTCAAAATGTAATTAACCGCAGGATGACTTTTTAATGTGAGTGATTAATCCTGTCTTGTTGCGACGTCGGTCCCGATCCACAATCTAAAAAGGCTCTCTGCTTGATTTAATTAATTATTTATTCTCGTCCCGTTTTAATAGAATAACATTAGTCTTTAATAAATATTGAGTTGCTTTGGTAAGTTGCTTATCCTTAAATAAATAAAATAAATAGCAAGTTACATATGTTGTAATCAATCTGTAATTAAAAATATTAATTTTTTTAATCACCTTTTAATTTAAATCACCTTACGATTTGTTTAATGAAATAAGTGTAATTGTTGTGAAGTCTAAATGTAATCAGTGTATATCAAACTTTGATTAATATACAGAATTCCATTTCGCATTCTTTTGGTTTCATGCAACGTAATAACAATGCCAAAAGCCTTTTATATAGTATCTTTAACAGCGAAATTAGTTTTGAAATGAACTGCGATCCAATAATAGCCGGCTTTGTGAGGTTTCTAAAGAAGGACGCTTCGGACAAAATTGTATTCTCTTTTGTAGTTAATAACAACTGAATTGTTTGTAATTACTATTATATTTAAAAATATAGTACTAGAATTATTAAAGGTGTGCCTTAAGGTGTTAAAAATATTTTTTTTTTTAAGGAAAAAAACAATTATGGCTATTATTTTTCTAAGTATTAATATAATTATAATAAGTTATTGATATGATTTGTTTCAAATTCTGAGAGAATTTGTTGTTGTTTTAACTTTTTAACCGAATAATGTGTACATAGAAGAAATAGTATTGTGTTAGATAATATGAATATAATGTCACATATAAGTATAATAATATTTATGTTATGCTGGTTAAGGAATGAATATGAATGATTAATAAGAGAATGAATATTAGTTCTTTTAAACAAATGTTACATCCGCCATTACAGACATTTTAATCATAATTATTTATTCTGATAATTCCTTAATTAGCCATCAAAGTGGAAACGTTGTTGAAATATAGTATTAAGCTAAAAATATTCCACGTTATTTTTCTGAGGAAATAAATATACCTACAATATAATTATTATTTTATTATTTTTTTCTTATCGAAAGACTATTCCGGCAAATATCAATCACACACTGATATTTATTAATTGTAGAAACCATTAAAACAAAAGTCTAAGATTCAGAAGTATTTACATACTATGATAGAAATCGAAGATGGGAATCATCTTGGATTATTGATGAAGGATGTAGGTTGTTAAAATATATAAGGCTATCTTTAATAACAAAATGGTTTTCATTTTTATAATTTGTATTTTGTATATATTAAAAAAACTATTTAAGAATCCTTGATATTTTGAAAAAAATATACTAATTTGATTGGAGAACAACAACAATAGACAAAATATGTTTTAAATTGATAAAGCATTACAAAACGCTAATAGTAGAAATAAACATATTACATAATTTATGAGAACTATATGTATTTTATAAAAATAATATTTATAAAACATAAATTAATTACAGCTGCCAAATATGAGACGTATATGGTATTAGTTGGAAAAAAATATACCGAACATCTAAAATCTACCTATGAAAGATTCGCTTTCCTACCGATTTATTAAAATTGGTTTTCTAGAACAATGATCTTAGATATCACAATAACTTAACCTTCGTTGTTATAATGTAAAAACTTGAGATGAAATTATAAATTTTCTTATGTATAGAATATTGTTCAAGAAACAATATCATTTTTTTTAATACTTTTTATTTAAAAAAAAGCTGACAAATACTATTTAGCTCGAATATAACCAAAAGAATACCGAATTTAAGGATGGAGTTTTCATGTGCTAGGCAAATATTACCAAAGCGAGTAAACTGACAGGGATTCACCGAAGCTTCTCTAAGGCGTTCATAATAAAAGCTTCACTCGAAAGTGCTTTGTTATATGGTAGTCACGTTAAAAATTCCCTGCTTTAAGAATTCAAGTCCTCGTCTTAATTTAGTGTTATTGCAATGTTATATTTTCATATATTTAACATAACTACAATTTTTTCGTATTTAGAAAAAGTAACTAGTAAACGGGATATCGAAGTGTAAAAATAAATACTATATACACAATAATCAAGTATTTATTGCGAAAGTGTAGTAAACTTACAGTCGTATAATTGATAATTATTAACATAGTAAAAGGTATTATTTTTAATCTTATACAGACTAACTGTACTAAATTCAGTATAACGCGAATAACAGGACGTATTTTGAATGTGAACTTTATAGAATGTTTTATTAAATTAAGTGGTTCACTATTAAAGTTACGAAAGAATAGTATACATTAACAATTATTTTTATTTTCCGAGTATAACTTTCGACTTTTGTAAGTTATTTTATCTTAATAAAAAAACCCAATTTCATTGTTTAAAACACTATATTTTAATTAATATTACATTTGCCAGAAATCTTCAAGTGAATTGAGTTCTTTTAAGACGTCACAAAGCAGCCTATTTTATTTTTAAGACAGTCATGTAAAATATTATGTTATATTTATTTAAAATTTTCTTATTAATTCGCAAACCATTTACAAGTCATGGAGTAAAACCATAACAGTCTCATGTTCCCGAAACCAAAGCGATCTTATATGCACTTGTGAGCTCACAATATTCTAATATAAAATTCAAGTCCTCTTTGTTAATAAAAAATAAGGTATAATATACATATTTATGTTCAATTTAACGTTTAGTATCAAAATATATTTGATAATTAATTTCACTTACACTAACATATTTCTTTGTATAGAAATAAAAGCAAACCCAATAGTCCATAGTAAGAAGAGTACAGTATGCCTTTGTAATATAAAGCTATTTACTAATTTTATTACCTGTACAGAGACTTACTCCCATCATTCCTTACACATTTCATTCTTTGCTTGCATCTTAAGCAATTAGTAAAGGTCATAAAATGGTATTAAACTATTAAATATAAATGAAATCAGCGTATGTCTATCTTATATATTAATGCAGGAAGCGATTTCGTTGGCACTCTGTAGCTCGAGAACCACTAAAGGGAAAAATATCGTTGATGGCTCAAATCAAAGGTCTCATTATGCTACACTGCTGAAAAATAGTGACAACTCTCAAATCTCATTAGCCTAATTGCAGTAATTAGTCAAAAAATTAATTTTTCCCATAGACTTTGCATGGGGAAATTTTGCGCGCGCTTTCAAATGTATTATCTATTGTGAATAGCTGGTCTTAGCATACTAGTGTAAGTTTATTCTACTATAATATTATTCCAGTACCAGCAAAACAGAAGAAAGTGTACTAACTAAATGTATAATGCACTTCAATTTTCATTGGAAAAAGTTATTATTATTTTTTTAATTTGCTTTATAATGTATATTGATTTAACAAAGAAATGGAAAAAGTTAACTTTTTTTTCTTTTTTAATTTATTTACTATTAAAAAAAATACTTTTAAAATTTCGAAATATAAAAAACATTTAAAATAGTATTTTCTTAGATTTTCATTAGTACACATTTCAAATAAAACTATTGTAACGGATTAAAAGTCGCGTATAATTTGGTTACATTTTTTATTTTAACCCGACGTTAAAATATGTGGGAAATGTCTTGTAATGTAGACATTATTTGTAAGGTATTTTTAAACTTTATAACAATGGCATTAAGTAAATAATTTTTTCAAACTATTATTTTAGAAAGCTAGATTGTGCATTTTTGTAATCCACTATCTTTGTTTTCGACGTAGCGTGATTCCAAACAAAGCTTTTAGGACACTACGATAATGGAAGCCTTTGTAAGTAATATTTCATGTTCAAGTCTTCGTCTATTGTAAGGAAAGTGGAAGAAACACGAACGCGGGGTAATACCGAATGCAATGATTCTAATATTAGAGATTTTATAACCCATCAATTTATAACCCATCATTTTGAACCCGCATTTAGTTCTATACAACCACATAGCGAAAACTTAGGCAGCATAAAAGGTACGAAATTACCATTGTTGTAAATAAAAATCGATGTAATTTACTTTCAATTATACATAACAATTTTACTTTGTCGCACTCGAAAACTTATATTAACAAAATACAGTCAATAAAAAAAACAATCCATCAGATTAATTTCAAAAGAAATATTTCTCTTAAACCTAAAATATTTTTGGCATATTATTTATTAAAAAGTTAACATTGTCTCGAAGCGGAGTGAGATCGTAAAGGATGTCCGATCTTATAGTTATTGGTTCAGGATTTTGCCTTATAAATAAGGTCACTAGCGGGGGTCGGCCGGCTGAACTTATAAGATAAATATAATACTTATAAGATAATTATTATATATTATAAGAACTATAATAGAATTAATCTCATTATACTTACGAGTATCAACTAGATTTATATATGGTAAAGTAATATGACTTGACTTGAAGTGTAAGTTTTTTAAATTTTAAAATGATCAAAATTGAGTTTTTTTTATATAAAATTATTTTAATCTAACTATAGGCATAATTGTTTAAATTAATTTAATAAAGAAAAATATATTATAACGTCGTCGTATCACAAGTTTTAATTTATAATTAATGACTTTTATTTATTTATAAATCTATGATCAGATTTTGCTTTAATACTATTATGTTATTATTATTTATGTCGACAAAAATATGTATTGATGAATTGTTGTTTACTTAGAACTTTAACTCGATACCTACGGTTTTAGTACAAGCTTGAGGATTTATATGTATTTATAAATCCTCAAGTGTACATATTATATGATAATATATAAAATGAATATTATAACAGTTATGTAAATTATTCTGCATACGTTATGCTAATATGACAATAATTAGGCGCTCCCCTGGGCACAGTTCATGCGCATATAGGAACAGCTGTTGCATGACAAACAATTTTATCTTATTTGCCATAAAATAAAAGTTTAGTTTAGTTTTGTTTAGCGCAACTTTGATAGGATATTACTGAGGGAGACAGACGAAACGTCCCTTACTACTTTTACTTATCTCTCATACAATTTCGTGATGTCAAAGTGAGGACACCATCTAAATACTTCAGCTTTTAAAACAGTAATATCTAGAGGTTAAAAATATTTGTCGAAATAATTTAGAGATTATTGAACAAATAATAATTTTCGATTTCAACTATCGATTTATATAACTATAATATTAAAGAACAACTTAAGTCGCATAATTATCACTCTCTACACATTTTACAGAAAATTTCAAAACTTTTATACACCCGTGTAGTTAGTCGATTGATTTTTGGACAATGGTAAGTTACAATTTAGATCACGGAAAAACGTTAATAAAATAAGAGGTCACACCGTGCTATAAATAATGAAACTTCAGAAAAGTAGCCTACTAGAGAAAATGATAATATATTATAATGCTTCTTCGGTACATTATAATTTTTTTTTTTTTAATGTAATTAGCCAAAAAAATGTAGATTTAACATTATAGTTATCAAGAAATTAGATCAAAGTACTAAGTATTAATATTATATTATTTAAGGACCTTCAACTTCGAATGCAACTTAGCACCTATGTTTTTTCGTCGATTTAATAAATGTATGACAAAGGATTTCAAAATTTAGTTTCAATCTGTGTAGTACTTGAGAGATACGTGAATAAGCGCTCGCAAACAAACGTTAATTGGAACACGTTTTGGTATTTAAATTACAGGGCGAAAGAAAAGCCTTATGACGACGTTCTCCCTTAACATCGTGACAGTTTAAGAGTGGGAGTGGGGCGCTCGGGATTGTGACATAATAGCACAAGGGGCCATCTTACCTTTTGAGACTTAATTGCTTATTTCCGGAGACCGCATTTGATTAAAATTATTAAAGTTTAACTAAAATTTGTAAATATTACCTAATCTTTGCAAAAATCGTAGTTATAAAAGAAATTGTTATTTTTATGTCAAAAATATAATAGCTTAAGGATGGTCATCCTTTAGAAGAAGGTCTTCTTAACATAAAATTACAATGCATGTGTTTTTAATTTGGCTACGTATCGCTTTGTAAATTATCTAAAATTGCAGTACAAATTCGGTTTATCAATTTAAAACTACTGATTTATTACGGAACTCGATATGAACATTGTTCTATTAATAAATAATACACGATTATCCGATTCTGATCGTATGTTTAAAGTCATTCATTTAATTAAAAAAAATTTATTAGCACTCTATTGTCTGAACTGTACTTCGATTGTTCATAGGTTCTTTGCTGACTCGATTGTAAAAGTTTGACGGGTTTGATTGAAATGAAATATTATATAAATAATTTACTTTATTGATATTTGATATTGTTTATACATATTGAGTAGTGAACTGAAAATATTTTGAGACGAAAATATCATTGAGATCCTCACCAGGTTAATAAAAGTTTTCATTTTTAATAAAAAATTAAATTAAATGAAAAATGTTTATTGAAAATAAGTTTATGAAACAATATCTTTTCATAGTCTACCCGGGGGTAGAAAGATAAATGCCCAAATGTCCTGAGAAAAACCGGCGACAAAACTCAGCGGCCTTGTCTTTTTTTTGTTTTTAAACCAACTTATATACATAACAATTTATTACAATCTTAAAATATCCTGACAGCACAGACCTCATTCCCAGGAAACGCTATGATTTAAATATTTGGACACATTATAATATAACACATAAATGTTCTTTATTTTTTTTTATTTGTTATATTTTAATAATTTCATGTTTTCTGGGAGCTTGATATAAAAATGTGTACCCATAAAAGAAGTTTTTCACTTTTTAAGTTGAATAAAGGGCAGAGTAAGTTTGTTTGGTTCCTAGTATAAAATAATGTCTTCCATTAACAAATTTACTGCTATTCTTATAAACAAATTTTAGGTTTTCGAATATATGGAGTGGCGACCGTCAATACATTACACATATACAATATAAGTCGATAATTACAAAAAAAAGTATAATTTATTGCAATAATTTATAAACTAAAATATAACATCAAGTTTCAAAAAAACATCAAATACAATTTTAATAAAATATTTTTGTAGTTAAATAATATTGATCAGCGATACGATATTCAGTACCTCCCTTCACCCCTTATATAATATTCGAAAACTCATCTTATTAAAAATATTATACACATAATTGATAACAGCATATTCAAATTTGGTTTTATTATGAAAGAAGTGCAAATGAAATAATTGGTAACGCAAATAAAATATTCTAATTTTAAATCATACTAAGCATGCGCGCTTTAGTCTTTAAGCACGTCTAATATTTATATTTTACTGTAGAGGTATCGAATTAACGGAGTCCTTGATGATACTAGGTCATCTTGATATTATTAACTCTGGTATTTCGATTTAAAATGCCAACTTCGTTATATTTAATTGAAGATCTAATAAGTTTTATTGGAATATAAGTTATATTGTTATTAGGTTACTTTATGTAAGAACAGAAACTTAATTATTTGTACTATATGAGAAATGGCACCTGTTATTTTAAACTTTCAGCTAACAGTAGCCATCTTAAGGCATGACATCTTAGGAACATATTTAATAGATTTCAACTAGTTACATTTTTTACTCTGAGAAAAACTTTTAAAATCAGAATCCAAGTGCTTTTTAAGCAATTTTATTAAAATTTTATTTACAATAGTTAGAGATAATCCAGAAAAAACAGATGAATCATTATTTTACTATAATAAAGTCCTTTCAACGAAAATAACAAGATTTATGATCGTAAATCCTGTGCTGTCATCGGCACTGGACCGCTCTATGGGGATTACAAAGAAAAAGTAAGTACCTACTTGTGTTCGAATGTTTATTTTGAATGCCTTGTTAATTATCAAGATTTTTTAAAAGTTTCATATTAAAAAAGTGATATATAAAACTAGTGTTTAATGATTGATGATTTTTTGTGTGAGTCACCTATTATTTTTAAAATCTTGACGTTCTTTGTTTTAAATATCTTTATTTCACATACTTAAGATATGTACAGTACACAAAAGTGAAAGTACTGCATGCCTATTATTATTTTTCTTAATATTTCATTATATTAAATACGTTATTGGTACTTTGTAAATGAACTTTTTTGATTTGTTACCGTTTCGGTTCTTTAGACAGAAATTTCTTTCTGAGCCCTTCCCGCGGCTTGCGTAGAAAAATAAAATAATAATAATTTTTTTTATCATAAGAATAAAATAGTTTGTTAAATAGTTTTTAGAAGCAAATTTTATTTTTGCCAACAAATAATAATTATTTTGTAGAGTTAATTAACCAATTCAATTAAAATCCTGAGGTTTTATTCCAGGAGTGTTTAATAAAACGAAACATGAGAAGTTGTCTCGCTCTTATCACAATATCCGAGAAAAGCCGAACTGAAACGGTTATTTCGTTTGTGGTTGAGGAAAACCAAATTCGTGATTCGAAGTTATCAAACATCGTTAATTTTTATTTGAATAGTACGTAGTATAATTTTCTGAAATTATTTATTTATATTTGTAATATTAAGATTAATTTCGAATCATCTTCATTTGGTTTCATAATATAATATAAAAAAAGATCTTTTATAAAAAAAGAATATAGATGTTAAATTTATATTTTATAAAAATTGTTATGTAGATATAGATCTTACTTGGTAATTAGCAATGAACAGATTTAAACCTAATTTCTTACATACATAAAATACAAAAAGTTATAATTGTCTATTGGGCAATGTAAGCAACGAAGCCACAAAAAGTTATAAATAACGATCTCGGGCTCAGCGCGAATAAAGCCTGTAAATATAAACAAGCTTGGTTACGTTTATATTTCTGAGCACGATCTTTCTACATACAATGAAAATATATCAGAAGCTTAGTTTACATTCATTTCAGAGGCAAGCATGCCTGTCTTTATATGATAACATAAAAATATAAAAATATAAAATATATAACCATATACATTTACTTGCACATACTTGCTTACTGTATAAAACTCTGAAAATCCATAACAATATCTTCAGTCAATTTAGTAAAGAAAAACCTTTCTTATATATACATTTTGAATACTTTAATCCTTGCTAATGTGCAAATAATTAAAACTACTGGTGTGGTTAGTAAGTTCTTCTTATGTTATAATGCTTTATATAAACTAGGTCCAGCAAGCCGGGTTAGCCTCGCGACGCAGTCGAGCGCATCAATGTCTAGAGCTAAATATTGATAATTATTTATGGATAAAAATTATGATTTGATATCAGTACTTGTTTTGAGCAAATTTATAATTGTAGTGTATTAGGAAAAACGTTCTAATTGTTAACTGTATAAGAACCATTTTGTCAATTATCTCGAAAGCTACAATTACGATTCGGCTGATTTTCAATCCAGATCGAGTTTTGTTATTTATGCGTATGTGTGCAAAATTTAGTGCGTGCAGCTCGTAAATTGAAGGAGTAGTAGGGTAACAAAGAGTTAAAAATTTGAGTAGTAAAGAGCTTCGCTTCGCTCAGCTCAATTAGTAGACTTTGAGATCTTACAGACAGATTTTATTTGCCTTATCAGTTATATGATTTTAAATTTTTGCTACATAAATTATATATATATATTTAATATAAACAAAATACATTACTTAAATATAGACACACATTTCTTTATCCTTTCTTTGCTTCTTTTCCTTCCTTTTTCATATTCTTTTTATAACAAATACAAATATTTACACCCTTTAATGGATGTGTAGACTTCTGTCCTTCTCCAAAAGGCAATTTTTTTAAAAATTATCGATGTTTTTTCATCAGACTAGACTTTAAAAAACAGGCATTATTGTTGAAGGTAATTGTGTCTCAAGCAAAAATAAAATTTATCAAAAGCATAATATAACTTATTTGAAAAAATCAAAATGTGTAAGTATTATATTAGTATTATATTAGTATTATATTAGTAAAATTGAGAATATTGTTAGCAATATTCTCAATAAAAGCATGACTTATTAATTTCATTTTCAACTTAAAAAATAAATAAATAAAATGCTATTTTCTTTAAAATTCAAGCTGCCAATTTGTATATTATTTTTATATTATAGTCAATAACATAGCAGCTGATTAATACTGGAACTACTAAAAGTAATTATAACTTTGTTACTAACGTGATATTGAATTATCTTATACCTTTTATCATCTAGTCCATGCCATGGATTAGTTGCAGTAGCTTTCATACTCATCAAAATTCCATTGTTAAAAGTAAATTTAATATACGTCAAGAAAAGCATAATGTATTTGGAAGAATAGGTCCCCTCTTCTTCACGCGGTAGTACTCATTTTGGACACCAAATTATTCAAATCGAATCCAATCTTCATATTGAAAGTGTCTTTTCCAAATATTTTTATAAGATATAAAAGTTACGACTTGTTTTGAAATTATGTCTCGCTTAAAATTAATAAGATCTAAGTTACGTGAATATGTATGCCTTGGCACCGAGACGAAGTCAATTGTATAATCAGGTCACAAGAAATTGGAGCCGAAAAGAAACCAGTACATACAAACGTACACGCATACATACACATAATTACAATAACTTCCATCTGGAAGTTAGATCGTTTTTAAAATAGTAAATTAAACCTTTCATCTGTAAAATGAAAGAAACAATACTATTTTGTACAAGTTTTTTTTTGTATATATAATTATAATTAATTAATGACAAACAGAATGGTTAAGTAAAGACAAAAAAAGAGAACTTTGTTTATTCTGAAACTGAAACTTATCCACAAACTCAATATCCAGTGCGGTTAGGAGCCATAGTGGCAAAGATATCCAAATTACATTCCTTTAGTGTCTTTAGTATATTAAACTATAAAAGCTTCATTGCTTCTAATAAAATTTAGGACTTTCTTTTAACTACGAGTGTTGATATCTTAATTTTTCACTCAATTAATTTTTATAGATCTTGTTGTATTCGTTTCCTGTTATTATTTAAATATATATTACTGAATTATAAGGTGAAATTTGAAAGTATACGCTACACGAAATATTGGTAAAAGATAATAATTATGAAAATCCGGTCACAATTGCAATTTGAAATCTAAAATATTGCATATTAGAAATTCTTAACCAAAAAAATAAACTCTCAACCTAAAGTCTCTTAAGTAATGTATTGCTTAAAGGACTACCTCTGACCCAAATTTATCACAATTATCCTTCCTTATTATAAGCGACGCGTTCTTAAGTATTTGTTCTTGATGTAAAAAACATTATTTAAAAAAATATATATGATAAAGAGGTGCTTAATATACAATAAACCACTGTAAATCGTAAAGGTTTTTTTTAAACAAAAAGATGCCATAAAATATTCTGAAGTAAACTATGGATTTCATTTTACAGTTAAAGTTAGCGGCACAGAGCAATTGAATTGCATGTGACTCGCGTCAGTGTGCGCCCGCTGAGCTTAGCCGCACCTAGTATTGATTGCGCAGCGTCTAGCTTTGTCCTCAAACGGTGGAGATCAATATTATATATTAAAATAGATTGATGAAAATAAAAATGAAATTAAAACAGCTTTAAATTTTCTTTGAAGTAAAAAAAAATATTATAAGATAGCTGTTACTGCTTGAGTGAAGGATTACTATTGGATGCGTATTTTGTAACGTCTTTATTTGTTTTGAGTACATTTACTTAATTGAACTTAATTGAAAATATTTTATTATGAATAATCATTGTTAGTAAAAAAACAAAATCAACTATTATTTTAAATATATAAAGTTATAATACTTTATCTAATTGTGAATGTAAAAGAATTATAAAATTATTGATGGCATTATTAGTTATTCAATTTTTTTGTACCAGGTTGTACTTGGATTTTTTAGTTGCATTCATGTAGAATCATAAATAAACAATAATTTATCACTGTAAGTTTCTAAATATATTTTAAAAAGTCTGTCATAAAAAACTCTTTTGCAGCTTTTAATTGAAGTCTGGTGTTTCATATGTGCCATGTTTGCCTATTTTAAATAAAAGTTTATTTTTACTTTAAATGTTTTAGAGTTAGGTAAAATTACTTTTTAAGCTAGTATGGATTAATAAACATATTTACCTTGTTGATGCGCCACAGTTTCAATCTTCAATAATGGTATCATATATATTTTAAAATCTTATACAATAATTTAAAATGGTAAAGCAACTTTCATAAATTTATTTAATACTCTTATTAAGTTAAGACTTTCGATAACCAAAATAACGTTAGTTTGCGCTTAAATGGTTGTCAAAGTTGTAACTTATTCGATTCGATATTAAATTTACAGTTATAAGATTGATTTTTGTCAATAAAACAATCTTTCAAAATAGAGTATATTAAATAGTTATTTTATATACCAGTTAGTACTGGCGTAGTTAGTACTGGCGGTTATTAAATTGGACTTTGCTCCATTAGTTTCAAACCCGTTCGTAGACCTTAATCATGTGCTTGGAGCAAGGATGAATCATCCCCTGAACTTAAATGAAATAACTCAATTGTACACATCATTTTGTTATACTGGTGCCGCTCATGTCTCCCACTTATACTGTCTGTACAGGATGTTGCTGATGTAGCTTATTACTGTTCTCTAATGGACTATCAAAAACAAAAAATCTGACGGGTAGTTTCAACAGATTAGTTCGAACGCAATTCAACAATAAACATGTCAGTTTTATTATATTTTTATAAACCATAATAATTCTGTCATTGGAATTATATAACATATATAATATTTTTAATTGAAATTATTAATTTACCTCTAGTGTGAGTGGGGTTGTTATAATGGTAAAATATAGCTTACTTTATGTAAATAGGTCAAAATTCTGATCTGGCTGCATAAGTTTAAAAAGTTTTACTATAGATATTATTCCTTCTCATATTTTAGATATATATATAGGGCAAATACGTGGAATTTTTTTTGAAAAAAAAAAAACATAGACCCTTTATTATCATTACAACTGTTGAGAAATAAATAATTTTATCAAATACTTTTATTACATTATACAAATTTTTGCCATTAAAAGTTTACTAAACTTTGAACCGTCAATAACGACGGTCTAAAACTGATAACATTTTCGGTCGGTTCAGAAATTCAGAGATTTTGAATAATATTCAGCTTTCGCCCCTTAACGACCCTTTCAATATAAGGGTCGCTTTTGAATATTACATAAATTGCATATTGTGAGATTGATCTAAATAAAAGTCCTTTAAATAAGAAACATATATAAACTTTAAAGATAACTTTCACTTGAAATATAAAGTATAGAATAGCACGGAATTATGACATTTTCAATTTTTAAAACAAAAATAAAAAAATTGTCAATATCTTCAGTATTCAATTTCATCGCTAGGAATGAGAAGAATTCAATCTAAGATATTGAAATTATTTTATTATGGAAGCATCACAAACTCCAAGTTCAAAATTAACTAAAAATGGTTTTTGACAATGTGAAATAGTGCCTACAGATTGTTTTTAAGTTTTTAACTAACGTGTGCAGCTATTATGTCTAGAAGAACAATAACAAAGTGGCTACAACAGTGTTGGCAAAATCATGTGATCCGACCTATTTTATTATTACATTTACTATGAAACTGTTTATATGCATAATATGTAATCATACTGTGGTGATTTTTATCGAAAGTAGAAAAAGGAGAGAAAAATGTAAATATTTTTGGTTTAATATAGAAGCTGTTTCCATTTACTCGTCGACAGTAGTAGAAAATAACGATAGAAACACTAGTTCATACATTCATTATAGAATCCGAAGAAGTACTATTAACCTCATTTTCCATATTTCATACTAGCTGCAGCACGTTACTTCAACTGTTCTACTCTCAAGAGATATATTTTACTCGTGTATCTTTTAATGTATAGTGAGAATATACATAATAACAATATCAGTTCCTGCTCCCCAACCCACATCCGCGCCAATCCCACCGTCCTCGCACGGACAGCGTAGATTAATTATTATTTAATTTAAATACACTTTATATTACTGATACAACCTTTTATGTTTCTCGAGAATTAAACTATATAATGATACTTAAATAGTGATAGTAACGTCTATACAGATAATACATCTATTCTATAACACAATAATATCTCATATTCATCATCATTTTTATAAATAACTAGCATATGCATATCCCACTGGATACCACTCGCAAAAAGATTTTGTTTAATAAGGATATTTTTTAATTTTTGGGGAAATTTAAAGTTATAATCTTATAATATTACATATTATCAATAAAAATGTTTTGCGATATAACTCGCGTTTATTTTTAATTTTTTAAAATTTAAACCTGACGTTTCAAATGCTTTCCAGCAAACGTGTTTTTGGTAAGACGAGATATTAGATCTCCAAACATCTTACTCCCACCCGAAACAATCTGTTACGAAAGTAAAGCCACCTTGTGTAAAGCCTTCATTCTGTAATTTATCCACCATTACGTGTTCCAATTATCTTTGGTTTAATGAAAGCTAATTTCTTAATCCACCTGTCTTTTACGTACGTCGCAGATGTCAACCAAATGTAGGAATAACTTTATGTTTAATTTGCACAAATCCATCCGATTTGCAATATTTATTTAATTAATTATTAATATACCTGAAATGAGATTACTGTCTAATAATTATTTTTGGTCCTATGTCAGTCTTAAGTGATTACGTTTAATTTTTTTGCTTGACGTTACAAAGCAGCAACTATCTCTTTACAAGAGATCCCTTGTAGAACTCCTTGGTCTTAAGAGATATTAATTAATATATATATATATATATATATATGGTACATAACAATTAGCATACAATATATATATATCACAATAATTTAAATATGTTAACAAATGCAAAGTCTGTTGACAAAAAGATAATCAAAGGTCCTAAAACAGAGTCTGTTGACAAAAAGATAATCAAAGGTCCTAAAACAGATTCTGCTACGTAATTGCCTGATGCTGATTATGATAAGCTCCGATAACAACTGCAAGTCTGTTTAAGGTGTTATATATATATATATATATATAAAGCTGTAGATCATTTCTTTAGAAATATTAGATAGAATATTAACCTCAGAAATTTTATTTCAAACCATTATACATGACTATGTTATAGTATTGACTATCGAGTCGCTGTTATAATTAGTTTTTGAGAAAAAAATATATAATTCAAGTAAAGCGTGGTACCAAAAGAATATTACACCTAGCCACCTAACTAACTGGTCACGCCAATACTTGGTCTATGATACTAAAACAGTAACAAAGGATTTTTGGTAAATTCTAAGTTTAAACATTAATATATATATATGCTTACATTCAAAGAATTCTAATACACTTGGAAGAAGCAGAATATCAAAGTCCATGAATGAAATATTATTGTGAACAAAATCGGAAACTTGATTGAGAAAACGCTGCTTCAAGAGTTTTGTCATTTACATATATATATAATATAATAATTATATATATATAAATGTTTGTAAAATGTAATGTTATATGTTATGTTATATTTATAACAAAATATTATATTATATATATACTGTAGGGGCAGCCTTTTTGGTTTTTGGTGAAGGGCATACTCAGTAAAAAGTAAAATCTTGCAAGCTGAACGTCTAGCAATTGTCAAAACTTGAGAGTGGGAATCTTCAAGACATCATACAAACACTATCATATACACAGGTTTGAGAGAACCGTCGTTCTCGCCAGCCAGAACTGCAGCAATACACGTCCTACAGTCGTACAGATATGCCACTATACACCACGCCCCCGGGACCATCAGGCTGGCGTGCGTTAAAGCCCGTGCTGGGATCATCGGTAAAGAGAATGCCATAACCACCGCAAAGCAGGGAAAGAAGCTCAACAAAGCCCCGGACTACACATACTTCCCCATGTCATACGTCGCCAGATTCTCTGTGATGGCTACTGAGCACATACTGAGCCGTCTGAAAGCACTCAACGGCTCCTAATTTCATGTAAACTTCTGTAAATACATATGTTTGTGTTTATCCTTGTTTCGAAATTTTATATTTGTTTGTATTCATTTAATATCATCCTCTCAACATTACTCATCGGTTATTTCTGATTTCTTTTCTCTGTATTGTACATGTAATATGTACTGTATATAGTCTACGTGCTACAGTCTATAAACTTACTCTCAACGTTGATCTATATTGACGCATTTTGTCTATTATCGTTATTTCATTTCATTCATTATTTATCTTACAAAACAGAATATCACATCTTATCTAATTAATATTTTTTTGTTATTTTAAAAATTTATTTATAATCATTATAATTTCATCATCCTTTTGTAACAGATAGTACCAGGTGGACATTGCATTTAATCGCATACTCCACCGGGACCTGTTGTAATTTATAATCATTCTTATTCCCAATTCAACAAAACACTAACAGTAAAACCTTTTTACACTGATGGTGCTACAACTACAAATTTCAGTAATTTTAGAGCCTATTCAATACAAACAATCAAATTATAATTTTTTTCCCTATTTATAATACTAGTATAGATAGATAATTAAAAATATTAAAAGTGTAAGAAATCTTTTAAATGATTTTCCTTTTATTTTATTATTTCCTTTTCAGTCACCCCTTTACTCCGAATTGTTTGATACCAGTGTAGTCATACTATGCCAATGCGAATTTGTCATGACAGAAATTTACAACCGCACTATTTCATTGTTGCTCGAACAATGTTTAAGTCACAGTAAATCAACAGTAATCGATATCCGCTATTGCCAGTAAGACAATGTTACAAACCACGATAGGAATCATCGTGACTTCAAATCACTGCTTTATATGAATATTATAAATATAAAACTTTATTTATGTAATAATATTTGAGAGAAGAAAAATAATACCTCAATGCTTCTTTCTCTACATCAAGTAATATAATAGTTAATATTACTAAAAATAATAACATAAATACTATTTCTACATATCCGACCCTGACTCTGGCTTTTAATAAATTTACCGAATTTGATGTCAACGAGTATTATATGATGTATTGTCCATCTCATGTGATGCTGTCGGTACTGATTGTAGCAGTCGGACAATGATTCATCATTTGATTGACATTTACTTCTTTACTCCAGTTCCTCTAGTGATTATCCACATCCTAAATTACTTAATCTTACCGGTGATTTCCCTACAGTTTGGAAATATGCTGATATTATTCCCGTTCCTAAGGAGAACAATCTTCTGTTTTTTTCCGACTACCGACCCGCTTCTGTTTTATCTCTCCTTTCGAATGTGTTAGAAAAACTAGTATTTAAGCAATTAAATACCTTTCTTAATAAAAACAATCTCCTAAATTCTTTTCAATTCGGGTTTCGTACTGGACCCAGTACGACATCAGCATTATTTAAAGTTATGTTCCACTAAGATGTGGAATGAACTCTGGCGATAGTTCCAGATAGATACGACATGGGTACCTTAAAAGAGGCGTATATTTCTACCTTGACACAAGCTACCCTTTTTTTTTTTTTTTTTTTTTTTTTTTTTTTCGTCTTGAAGCTTTTATTGCTACACGGTCCCCCTAGGGGAAGGAGGAGGCCGGTTATGTGGGACTCCCGGCAGCATAGAGGATGCTGCCATTTTTAAGGCTACCCACTAAACCAGACGGTCACCATCTCACCGTCGTAGTGGAGCGCCACGGGAATCGCTTTCGCATACATCCGCGTTGCTCCGACGGCTAGCCGCGTGTGCAGCCACCTACTCGCGGGGGTCACGCCCGGGACCCAAGCATGCCCCACTCCCTCCCGTGGCCGGCTTGTTATAACGTGAAGGGCTCCCCTGCCCCCCACCCAAGCCGACCGAGCCAGACCACTTCCCTCTTCACCGAGCCGACACTTAAGCAGAAACTCAGAATCAGGGAGTACCGGTCCGACTCCACTACTCAGGCCTGGACCTCTAAAAGGAGCCCGAACCCGAGGCCGCCGCCATCGGCGGCGAACTACCCGTGACCTACCTAGATTAAGGCGGCAGGCGGCGATCCTGAGCGACACGCCTGCGCCCCACTCTTCTACGGCGCATCGGAAGAGCGGCTCCGTCCTCCTCTCTGAGCCGCTCCGCCGCTTCCTTCTGCGACATCACGACCTCGCAGAAAGAGCGCACTGCACTCCAACCCTCCTCGCTCGATACCATAGCCTTGACCACAGTCGGGAGCGAGAGGTCCGTCCCGATGATCGCCACGAGTGTAGCACGTGGCTCCGCCCAATGCGGGCATACTGCCAACGTGTGCTGTGCTGTGTCCTCAGCACAGCCGCACTCGTGACATTCCATCGTAGGCTCACGACCAGCCACCTTGAACAGATACCTCCCGAAGCATCCGTGCCCCGACAGAATCTGCGTCAGGTGAAAGGTCATCACCCCATGCTTTCGAGTGACCCAATCGCTAAGGATGGGGCCAATCGCCAAAGCAGTAGAAATGCCAGCGCTAGGCACCATGAGCCTCTCTTTCCAAATAGCGAGAAGCTCCTCCTGCGCCCTGCGCTTCCACATCGACTCTCCGTCCTCTCCTGCCGGAGGATGTTCCCCCCAGAAACGGGCATCCCTCCTCCGTCGGTACGCAACCGCCAGCGTCGCCGCGTCCAGGTCCCATGGTGGGGTCCCGGCCAGAGCACATGCTGCCTCACACGAGATGGTACGATAACCTCTGACAGTCCTAATAGCCATAACCCTTTGCGCTCTGCACAAGAGGGCTCGATTGCGAGCGTTTAGAGCATACGCCCATATCGGTGACCCATAAAGGGCCATAGACCGTATCACCCCGGTATATAAACGTCGGCAGCCTACGCTCGGCCCCCCTACATTTGGAAGAATACGACAGAGCGCTCCGGCCGCCTTCACGAGCTTCGGCGAGAGACGCCGAAAATGCTCCTCAAAGTTCCATCGACTATCGAGAACGAGTCCAAGGTATTCCATGGAACGCCCGATAGCGATAGAAACTCCGCCGACCAAGAGACTGGAACCGGTCGGAGGTGCCTTCCGCGGTCCGTGAAAACACACAGCTACGGATTTGTGCAGGGCAACCTCTAACCCCAGCCTCCTGATCCTACCCACGACATGTGCAACTCCTGCGGTTGCTAGGACTCTCGCATCGCGAAAAGTGTCGCCGCGTGCAGTAACGAGGGTGTCGTCGGCGTAACAAGTTACGTCGACACCCTGTAGATTGGCACCGCGCAACACCCAGTCGTAGCCGATGTTCCAAAGGAGAGGTCCGAGAACCGACCCCTGTGGAACACCACACGACACCTCCCTCCTTCGCAATCCATCGCAAGCCGGATAACAGACGGCGCGATCGCAGAGGTAATCCTCTACGACTCGCCGCAAGTACCCAGGCACTGTGTGGAACTTTAGCGCCTCCAAAATGGTACCCCAAGGAAGGGTGTTAAATGCATTGGCGATATCTAGAGATACCGCCAATACCACCCCCCCCTGAGATACCGAGGCCTCCGCTATGGCCCTCACCCGATCGACGGCATCAAGAGTGGATCTGCCTCTGCGGAAGCCAAATTGATGGTCACTGAGGTCTCGACCTGACTCCTCCAAGTGCTCGACAAGGCGATCGAAAAGAACTCTCTCAAAGAGTTTGGCCACCTCGTCGAGAAGTACTATAGGCCGATAAGCTGACGGTTCAGCCACCGGCCGTCCATTCTTGCGTAACAAAACCAGTTTACCACCCTTCCACGTCCGTGGAAACCGGCCTTGCCGCAAGCAAGCGCTAAAAAGACGCAGCAGTAACGGCTCTAAAGGCCCCAGTGCCAAAACCCAAGCGCGACCGGGGATGCCGTCGGGTCCCGGCGCAGTGTTTTTCGCCCGAAGCCGAATCACTGCAGCCCCCAACTCAGCGCCGGAGACCTCCTGCGCATCTGCGTCCCAACGCTCTTCTTCGTCCGCCTCCATCATCGGCGCCATGGTAGGTACCGGATGGTCTGTACCTGGTGGAAATAAAGCCGAGACTATGGTCTCCAACAAATCAGACTGAAGGCTCTTGGTCAGCGGGGGGGCCCACGGTCGAAGCTTGCGCCTCACCAACTTGTACGGCCTTCCCCACGGATTCCTATCGAGATACTCCAGCATCTCCGCCTCGGAGAGGTCTTTCGCTTTCGCAATCGCCGCTACGAGCACTAGCACTGCCTCACGATACTGAGTATAGTGCTGGTCCTCAAGCTCTGCGTTACGTCGTCTCCGTCTGCGGCATCTAGTGTACTGGCGTCTGTAAGCCACACAGGACACACGGAGCCGCGACAGCTCCTCAGACCACCAATAAACACCGCGCTTCGGAGTGACGCAACGTACGCGAGGCATCGCCGTGTCGCAAATATGCGACATGGCTACGCCCAATCGCGCAGACTCGTCGTCCACGTTGACATCATCCTCTGTCGCCCCTACCCAAGCCTGGACCAAGGCAGCCTCAACCAAGACTTCCTTGTCAAGGCGTTTTAAAGCCCATCGTGGGCCCTCCTCCCTGGAAAGTCGGCTGGAACCACTCGGCGTAACAGGTTGTGTGGAGACATCGAACCTCACGTAGCGATGGTCCGACAACGTCTCCACACCCTCCATTACCCGCCAGTTCAAAATACGCTGCGCCAGGATGGCATCGGCGAACGTGACGTCCACGATTGAACCACCCCGCCGACGCACGCATGTATTTACCGACCCCCGATTCAGCAAGACCAGACCCGTAGCGAATCTTCGAGAGTCAATCCACGCGCGTCCGTGGCCGGGCAACCCCAAGTCGTGGACTTGGCATTGAGGTCCCCGAGAATTAGGACCCGACCGGGGCTACTTCTTCCAGCGAGAGCACCGATTTCGACCAGAAACTGTTCAAAATCGGCAAGACTTCGATTCGGAGAGAAGTATACCCCTATCAATGTGATATCTCCGACAAGTGCCAAGACGTAGCCTCGACCCTTCGTCACACCTCCAAAAACCGGGGATCCGGTCGCTATCCGGGTTCCGATGGCCACCACACCGTCCCTGTCACCAGCCCAGTCGTCCCCCGAAGGAACAAAATAGGGCTCAGCGACCACAACGACATTTATCGACCATTCCGCCATGCTCTGGAACAAGAGGTCCTGAGCTCTGGCGCAGTGATTGATATTCGCCTGTAGGATCCTTATCTCCATATCCTAGTCGATGACCATAATATCCTCTGCGGGCCTGAAAGTTTGGGTAGACGACCCAGAAACTTTACCAGCCTTTGCCTTTTTCTTCATTTTCTTGGGCACTGAGACACACTCCTTTGCCCCCATCGGATGCTTCGCCGATTTGCCACCCGCTGCGCATATACTGCAATGCGGTACGGCAGAGCACTCCTTGGCCTTGTGCCCCGGCTTGCTACATCGGTAGCAAAGGTCGCTGCGATCGACCTCTCCTGTGCATCTGGCCTTTACGTGACCGAGTTCCAGGCACTTAAAGCATCTCAGTGGCCGATCGTCTAGAACCCGTACCTGAGCCGAAACCCAGCCAACGAGGAACTTGCCACCCCCAGACACCTTCCTGGCCGCTGCAACCGGGCATCTAACCCATACAGTGCCAAGGCCGCCGGTGCCTTCAGTGACGGGCCCGCACCGGACTTCCTCGATCGAGCACTGCCCCATCTTAGCGACGGCCGCAGCAACATCGCAGCTGGCCACAGCGTCATCCAGGCCCGAAATGCGCATTTCTGCGCATTTTGTTGGCCTTGACACCCGAACCTGCTCTTCCGACAGGGTCTCCCTCAACTTTTTAGCGAGAGAGTCCGCCTTTTCGCCACTTTTTGCTCCAGGCAGTTCCAAAATGCGGCCACCCGTCACAGCCTTTCTGAACCTTAGGTCTTTGATACCCAAATCACCAAGGTTCACCTTCTGCTTCGCCTCCGCTAAGACCTGGGCATAGGTAACGCCATTGGCCTCAGCTTCGGGATGCAGAGTTAAAACGACCGCTGTCGAACGCTGAGCCCGAAGTTTTTTCGGAGCACGTCGTGGCTGCGATTGCGGTTGCAACTGTGGCGTGGCTACCTTTGCAGCTTCTTTCGTCCGTCTCTTGTCCTTTGGCTTCGTTGCCGTCGGCTTTGTCGCCTTCGGTTTTGCAGCCGTTGGATTCAACGCCGTCGGATTCGTCGCCCTCGTTTTGTCCTGGACCTCCGTAGTCTTCTTACCCGAGGGTGTAGAAGCCTTAGAGGACACAGGACGCGCCTTTTGTGCCGGTCTACTGGGGCCCGACAAGGGTGTGGGCGCGGTCTCAATAGACGATGAGGCACGCTCCGCCTCCCTCTTCTTGTCGGCCGCCAGTGGGGGCCGAAGTCTCGTCTCTGGCAAGAGCCGATCCTCAATGGATCTAAACCGAGCGGTCACCATAGTCCCGACCTGGGACATGACCACCCCACAAATCTCCTCCAACGAGGGAGTTTGAGGCTGCGGTGTAGTGGACGCAGCCTCCGACAATACTGGGGAAGAAGGCGCCGGACAACCCTGCTTCCGTGCCCTCTCTATATCTTCTCGTAATGAGGACACCTCCTTGCAGAGACTGTCCACATCGGCCTGAAGGCGAGCATTGTTCGTCTGGAGTAGACGAGTCTCCTCCGTGAGCGTTCGTGAACCTAGAACTTCCATGGCATTGGCTAAAGAAGCCACTGCCTCCTTCAGTTCACGGACTATGTTCCCCTTCAACTTTTTGGACTTAGTGGCGATTTTTGCGATAATCGCCAAGTCCTCCACCACCTGCTGCTTTGTCAGGGCCGCGGATCTGTTACTAGGTCCGACTCCCGACTCATTCCTCTCTTTTGCAGCTGATGCTAGATCAGCAGCACGCTTTTCCCGCCTCCTACGAGTCTCAGCGACAGTCCTCTCTAGGTCTTCCTCAGCCTTTAGTAGAAAATCTTCCCGCTTTGCAGCGAGAAGAACTTTCTTGGCTTCAGCCAACCCCTCTTCGTGGCTTGTGGTCGCAAGCCGTCCGTGGTTTCTGGTCAAAGGCCGTGCCGTTTCCTCATCGGACAATGCCAATTCGGAATCCGGGTGTCGCCTCTTGCGCCAGAGCTTTTTGCTTGAGTCAGCACTATGCGACCGACCCTCAGAGCAACAGTCCGAGTCCATCGCCTCGTCCTGCCTCCCTACACTCACCTCTTTCCTGGCGACACTCCTTGTCACCACTCCCTCTTTCCTCTCCTCCCCTGTAACATCTTGTGATTTTTTGTTTTTCAATTTCTCCATAGAAATCCCACGAGTACGGTAGGAAATAAAAAGTCCACCCCGGCAGAGCCTCCTTGCCCGGGTAACCCTAATACGCCTGGGAGGGCGGGTGGTATCCCAGGGTTGAGCGCTAACGACTGATGAACTCCCCAGCCGCTCTAACGAGCACCCCGACGTCACGCTTCGAAACGTCGAGAATTGAGGATTTTTTAAAGAGGTTAACTCCTCGCGATCCGGCCAATAAAGGCAAGATCCTCGCTCTCATGCAAGCTGCTAGACATGTCAACAACACCTGCACGAGTTTGCGACTCGACGGTGGCAAAATGCCAGTCCGGTTGCACAGTAAAGTACTCACCGAACCCGCCGACCGACCAGCAAAAGGGGGCCGCCACGACCGCTGATCCGGTCTTACCCACGACCATTCGCCACTGGCATCGGGTCCGGGCCAACCACCATAACTAGCTACAGTAATTAACTACATGGAACCATTTATCACCAAACACTATGAAACTCACAGTACTCAGCTCCCGGCATAGGTTCCCGACCAATTAAAAAGTACTAAAAACCGTAAACTAATTTCTTTCCACGACTACCCAGAACCATTCACCACCGACACGTTGAAGAACACCACACCGGCAACCGGCATCGGGTTCGAGTAGCCGTCAGCGAGATCCATCCCCTACTGCACAGGCCCTCCGAAAAGGCCACGAGCAAGGGGCTTATACGGTATCTCTCTGAGCCAAACTAAAAATTCTTCTGCACAGTCAGCTCTGCCAAAAAGCAGGAGGACTGGACCTCGCACACCCAGCATCCCTGGAACCGAGCATAAAATACCCACTAGGGATGCCGGGCACCTCCACCAACAAGGAGCTCCAAATAGAGCCTCAAAGACTGGCAACAAACCCCCCAAACGCATACCACAGTATCTCTCGCCATGTATCTCTGCGAATACAGAGACGACAGGGAGCGATTCAGTAGCAGCGACCCTACCCGAGGGGGACCAGACTCAGCCAGCCTCTACTGAAAGAGGCGCTAGTCTGGTCCCCAGCTGCGCCGAGCATTAGCCAACGGCTAACGCGAACCCGAAGGAACTCATTAACCGTTGCCCAGGGAGCACCGGCCCGTACCACTTCCCATGCCGCCGGACGTATCCGACAGCATCGATAGCGGACGGGCACACGAGGAGGTTCCCGACGCGTGACACAAGCTACCCTGATCTAACTGAAGACCAACTTAATAAACTTGAGAGAATTCAATACCTTAGTATTCCTTTTATTATGTCTTTGGTATGTTTCGGATTTGCGATCTCAACTTAAGTGATTCCCGATTTGTTTTTGCCGGTATCTACATATCGCTTTGCTTCTTTACTCCGTGTTATTTTACCCATCTTTTTAAGTCTATTTATAAGAAGAATTTGAGTCTTTGGGTACACATGGCAATATATTTAGAACTTGCGATAACCTTACTCTTCAACTTTCTACTCATGCAAAATCTTTCTTTAAAAATCGTTTAGTTTGCATGCCATTTGACTATGGAATGCGTTATTTGTTGATGACAGTTAGCCTTTCAGCGATTAGTCAAAGACCTTAGCCAATATTCTAATTTCACATAAAATTATATATACAATTTATTATATTTCTCTTATTTTTCTTTTTCTCTTATACGTCAATTTCACCAAACCATTTCTTTCATTATGTATTGTCCTGTTATGTGATCACCGTTGTAGTTTATATGTAATTTTTGAGTCATTATATTGTTCTTTGTAATTTATTAATACATGTTTATTTATTTTATTAGATGTATGTATATAAATTTATTTTATATATTCTAGAATTATATATCTAGTATTTTGCACCACGTATATAGGCACCTGAAATCTATGTCGAATTTTCACGTTGTTGAACATGAATATATTTTTCAATTCTTGTTGCTGATCGTACAAATGCAACTTTTAAAGTTAACATTTCTTTCAGTTTAAACATCACAGACGAGCGGTCTGTGTTCTTTTTATGATCTTAATTATATTTGTTAGTTTTTAATTTTATGCAGGGTTTATTGAGTTTGTTAGCAGTGAATCTGAATTCTGTCAGTGAATCATTTGCCTACAGTTGAGTTACATTTCTTTTTTATATCTACATTTTATTTTATTTTATTTTACATACCTTTTTTTTTAATTTATATATTTATAAGATTTAGCTAACAAACATCTACAAAAAGACTTTTGTAAAGTCGATATTTGAATTATATTAATATAACTATAAAATGCCAGAATGATAATACCTTATCCCGTATTTATATAAATAATTTAGTATATATGTTATAGTTGCTCGTATATTAAATACTAAAACTCTTTTTGAAATATGAATATTATATTAGCCAAGAAATCCTTTGCTATTTTGTCTCGTACTAATATCAATAACTTAGTTTTTAAGAGTTACCTGAGCAAATTATTAACTAAAACCGTGACGTACATTATAATTAACCAACGTACTTTATAATTAATTAAAATAAAAAAAATATTTGGCAAAAGAAACCTTTAAATATATTGCATATTCTATATTGTGTAATACATTTGTCTCTGAAGACACATTTCCAGTTTCCCAAATGCTTTACGACAGTTCAAAGTTTAATCTGCAGTCAGCTTTGTATAAACTTACTTGGTTCAGGAATTAATTTGACACTTTAAAAGAGTACAGTAAAGATATTTTAGGTTTTGTGTTCATAATTTATAAGTATAAAATTATAAGAGTTGTTGGCATTAAGAAGTTGTACTACTGCGGTCGAGATAGAAAGGATGTTACCTTGAATCACTAAGTACCACAAATACACAACGCTACCACCCATACAATTATTGTGACAGATGATTACCGTATTATTATTAATTCTCAGTTAACCTTGAAATATGTTTTACAAAGAAACATTAATTTTCTAATCATAAAAATTTTAACGCCTAAAATATATCCGGTAATGTTCCCTAATTGCTTCTGTGACTTCGCTATTCTGTCTCAGGATTCAGTAAATAGCCCTCACATCTGTCTGTGTCAGCAATCTCCCACCCCTCTGCACTTCTATTAAATTGTGACAGGATATGAACTAATAATGCTTTAAAATGGTGACAGCTTCGTTCATCCATATCATTAAGCATTAATATAGAAAATATGTCATATAACTATTTTATTTTGTCATAATTGATATGACATATGAAAATGACTTGTGATGACAAGTCAAGTTTAGTTAGTGGAAACTACTAATAGTTTGTGCAGAATCCTCAAAGGCTACAAAGTGTCAACGCTTGTCCAAACTTAACCTGAATTGTATCTAGTCAGAAAGTAACTCGTTTATTATGCAACACTCACGTTTATTACGTTATTACGTAGCTTATTAGCATAATCTAAACATACGGATATGATTTTTTTAAATTCTTAAATGTTAATTGAGTCTTGTTTTCATTGTAAAAGGATGTAATATATATAATAAATTATATTTTGGTGAATTCATAAAATGTCAACCGTTGGTTTAAATAATTTAATACTTCAAATACCTAATTTAATAAAATTTCTCTTTATAGAAATAAAAAACGTGTCATGTCAAAATTATTCAAACTGATTCGCTTTTCATTATAGAAGAAAGAAGCGATAAAACGGCTCGTAATAAAACAAATCAAAGTTACACGATCCAATAACAGTTTTCATACAGATGTAGGTCATTCCAAAAAACCATAACGCTCGTGACAGGTTTAAAGCCGTCCTCTCTACAGCCAATTGTTTTACAAGTCGCTTTGTTTTGTTTATTTCATGAAAAATATTAAACTTACAGCACCAAATTGAAAAGTAAAATATCTCGTATTAAGATATTAGTCAGTATATTTTTTTTTATGTAAGTGAGGAGGGAGGGTAACCGAGCATGCGGGTCTGAGATGAAATGTGATCACCATCGCCCATGAACTTTCATTACTTTCTTACTAAAAAATAAAATACAGGAATAAAGAATAATTGAGTTTTCCTACTTGCTAATTCAAAACATACCTAAAACGAGTGCCGTTTGTCAAAAACATATTATTTACCTTAGTCGTAGGAATTTCTGAGTCTATTATTCATATTTCCTATGAAAATCTTTTGATACTGTGACTTCTCTGATGGTAAAGCCTAGCCGTAGTCATCTGACTGCAGCTACTATTTGACTGGCTCGACCGGGGAACGACCACCTTCTCACAGAAAATGCAGTAACTAAATTCATCTGGTTATGTTTTGTCAGCCATCCCTACCGCCATTGGATACGGGGAAAGATTCTCTGAACAATACGGCAAAAGAGAAAGACGATCTCTTTGATACTTTTTTTTGCCTCTTGCCGACTAAGTGAAGTGTGCCCTTGTCAATCTGATCCCTAAAAAAGATTATAGCTCATACTCAACTAACTTTAGACCTATTGCCATCATATCTCTTCTTTCTAAAGTAATGAAGCACAGCATTCACCGACAGCTCCAAGGGTACCTGCTGGTTCGCCCCTCGATCAACTGGTGATCTCTTGCTATACACCGTTACACACCGTTGGGCTGCGATTGTTGAGTAGGAGCTCAATTCAAGAAGAACTTTTTATAAATTAATATAAATTTATTTATGATATATCACTCTTTAGAGTGAAAAATTTATTGCAATCTTTAGAATTTCGTTCTAATCTATCAAATGAACTATCATGATTCAATATGAACCAATTTAAGAAGTTTAATAATATTTTTTTTCAATAGAGTATCATACATTTTTATGTTGGCAATATCTTTTTAAAGAAACAGATATGACTACAAAAATATCACCCCGTCTTCGCGGGGTTCGTGACCATTTGCAAATTCATTACTATGCAATGCGAACTACGGACGCCCAAAAGTTATATATGTTGAATCAAACTTGTAGGAATTGCCCTACTTAAAACTTTCCGATGACCTATAATCTTGATATATTGAAAAAATTTCATTTGATATAATATAATAGAGTTGTAAATATACTTTAAAATATTGACAGGTATTATGAAAGATAGATCTCTCTTTGAGAACTGTCAAATGTCAAAAATCTTTATTTTTCGCTTACATTTAATTAAATATTTTTTTTCAATTATGTTTTTTTTTTTTATCTCGCTTGGTTTTTTTATTACATATTTAATTTTTTTCTACATTTAAAACACATAAAATAACTTTGGAAATAATAAAGGTTTAAAATATTCATGTCTCACTTACTTAGTGATAACTTTTACGACCTGCCAGCCTGATGTTACCTTAGTGTTAGTAGAAAAATAATAATACTATTACTAGTGTATTCTGGTTAAGATTTAATAGCCCTGATTCTACTAAAGTATAATATTTTTAATATTTTCATTAGTTGCAAGTGACAATCAACATTAATTTATAATCACATTTTTTTAAAATAATAATCAACTTTTTTATGTTTTAAAATAAAGTTATTATTATATAGTTAAAGATATGTTTTATTCATGTTCGTGGTTCTGTATATCGAAACTATAAATTTATACTGATTTAAAAATACTTTGAATATAGTTACTTTCCTAGTACTTTCTATGTAGTTACATTCTTAGTACTCAGTACTTTCCATTTGTTCGTAACTTCTTTATTTATTAATAGAATGTGGTATCGACGTTTAATTCAATATTGGGCCAATTCTTTTTACAGTTTAGGTATACATCGTATCTGTAATTTATATGCGTGTACAACCTTTCCCGTTATAGAAATGACGTATTTATTTATAGAAAAAGAACATAAAAAAAAATATTGTGTATTATGCCAACATTTTTTCTACCCTTGTTCTTCCATTTAGGCCCTACAATATCAACATCATCTCTTCCATACAATGTTAATGTAATAGCAATGGCAATGTTAATGCCTTTTTTTTTCGTTCCTGTAGGATTAATAAGCTGCAGGTAACTTAACACCATACAAAATACTATGATAACTCGTTCACGGCAAAGTGTGTCAGGTTCTGGAATTCTCTCTCTTCCGAGATACGTCACTCAAAATCCATGATTATTTAAAAAGCGTTTGAAAAGTCATTATTTATTTGGGCATAATTAAATATAGTATATATAAGGTTATGTATATAAACAAGAAATTTATATTTTAATCGTATATTTCGATATGTGTGGTATTAGTATGTATTGCTTTGTAGTTTGTTTTATTGTGTAATATGAAGAAAGTGTGTGTCATATGAAGAAAGGGTTGGCCTTTCTTCCCAAATTCCTTTGGCAAAAGGTTTCCGGGGAGAGATAGCTTTAACGAAAATACTGCTTTTATCCCCTTTTTTATTTTAATATACTTACTTATGTTACGTGTCGCGTCTTCTACATTTAATTAGCACTGTGTATATAGACGTTACCTCATGGTAATCCGTCTTAATAAGACGTTTAGATGAGACGTCTTCTTTACATGAGTAAAGCATTTTCCATTCATCGAGGCGGATAAGTAGGTAGGTGGGACATAATAGGAGAAGTGGTAGCGCAAAGGGAAAGTTTCTCAAAGGTTGCAGGTTCAAGTCGTGCCCATGTTAGTGAGTTTTAAATTTAATATTTATTTAAAACACTGTTGTTGATTATATAATCATGTTCATCAATATCTAAAGTATAAAACATATTTTGCATATTAATTTTTTTAGAAGATTTTTAATATTTTAAATATTACGATTAAAATAAATGGAAAGAAAATTCAAACGATTATTTAATGTATACCTTCGAATCTCACTTAACTGAATGAAACATTTGAATGAGTCAAAACGTTATAAAGTAGCTGGTACAAAATATTTTTAGTAAACCACTTGAAATGAATATAAGGCCTGCCGATGCCACGCTTTATCCGAACGAGCTGTATAAATGACTATCAATATTGCTCGAAGTTTAATAAAAGCTTCAATTTGCTCTCCAAATTTCAACTTTTTTTCATGCATAAATTATATACTTCCAAAATTTTATACGACTTTTTACCCGATTAGTATTCATCGTATGGCCCACCTCTTCTGCCGTATTCCTCTTTAAAATATCAACAGAACTTAATTATCTCTTTATAACCTGTTATTTTAAATAATTATTAACAATGTTTCTAACATTGCAATATAGAAAAAGAATCTTACAGTGAGTTCTCTTTGTATTATTATGAGAATGTACTCATAAATTATTCTACACGGTGTAAACGCACTGTGACCCGAATTGTAATCATTCTTTTATAGAAGACAAAGTAAATATAACATAATAACATTATATTATCTAAAGTTATAATAAAATATATAATCACATAGGATAATTAATTTTATGATAAGAAACAGCTTTTTAGGATATTTTTGTAAAAAAATACGTTTTTTTTTTTCTAAATACTAGAAGATAGTCTTTTCTTACATTTTCACGAGTACAGATTTGAAATATAATGATTTTAAAGAGATTTAACTCGCGTATAATTTTGGTTACATTTTAATTTTAACCCGAGGTTTCACGGGTAGATGAGATGTAAGTGTCTTTCAGTAAGCCAGTTAATTAGTCATCTATCTACAACGGTATCTTAGTTTCCGGGCATAGAGTTAAGAATGTACACAAAACGACAGTTCTGACAGTACGGTCACATATGTGAGATTTTACATTATTTATGAGTGGACCAAGTTAGAAAATAACATATATATTGTATCTTTTAAAACTGTAATTTTGAAAGTTATCTTATTTTCATCTGAAAATTATCAATAGTCAAAGTAATTAGTATGTCTTAGTTTATTACTCATAATTTTTTTATTTGAGTAACATAAAACTACGTAATGTTGCATACACTGTACACGCTAAACCGATCTCTCCCAGAGAATCTTTTGTCAAAGCAGTTTGGAAAGAAAGGTTTGGTGCGACATACACAATAAAATAAATTACAAAATACATACTAATGCTACACATATAGAAATATAAAATGTAAACGTCTTGTTTATACATATTCTTATATTATTTTATTCTACATTGATATATAATGACTTTTCAAAGGCTTGTTAAAAATGCTTAGGAATTTTTAGTGACGTATCTCGGTAGGTAAAAAATTCAAATTTTTCTTTTCGGTTTTTAAGTTTCAGAAAAGTACACGATTGGATAGAGTAGGGATAAGATATACATGTCTCGCATGTCTCTTCGCCGGCTTTCTTCTGCAGCTTTTTAAGCTTATTTTTAAGCTATTGCTTAAGTTCTGGATAACAAGAATCAACATAATTTAGCATTTGTAAAAGAAGAGAATTAGATAACATCTTTGTTTTTAGAGGTAGACATTTTTTGCACCGTCTTAGGCAGCCAAGTTCTCTAAAAACTCTCCGCTCCACCTCGACTACTCGTGGTCGCCAGGTGAAAGTATTATCTATAGTTACACCAGGATTACTGTATTGTTATTGTATTTTAATTTTTTATAATGCATTTAAATAATACTGTAACAATACTACTAAAGCGATTCTCGAGGTCTTGTTTAATAAATAATTAATTATCAATTTGGACTTTTCTCACATGACGGGTTTTGCGGCAATGTTTATTTAAGCAGGTACTTTCCCTCACTGATATTCATCACTCCCTCTAACCACCCCCACACCTCTTACCCATTCTTCTGAACTCATATGGTTGTATTATATATGGTTGTCGAAGGTACAAGTAAAATGGTAAACATTTTTAACGTCTTAAAAATCTTAAATAATTTTTACATCTTATTTTATTGAGCTGAGTGAAGCGAAGCTCTTTATTACTCAAATTTTCAACTCTTTGTTACCCTACTCCTCCTTCAATTTACAAGCTACATGCAAAAAATTTTGCACACATGCGCATAATGAGCAAAACTCGTCGAGCAAAATCAGCCAAATCGTAATTGTAGTTTTCGAGATAATTGATAAAATGTGTCCCATATAGTAAACATATAGAACATTTTTGCTTCGCGCGCGCTGCGTCGCGAGGCCAACCCCGCTTGCGTGGACCTAGTACTTAATCACAAAGCCATGATAAATTTATGTAATGGTGGAAGAGTAACTTACTAATTTGCTTGTTGTAAAGTCGAGTTTTAATTATATATGAAAAATAGTTAAATAGATTTATTATTTTTAAAATATCCTGATTTTCATAATTTTAATAAATAACAAGTAACTAAAGTTTATCAAATGGGGCGGGGAAATGAAACAATATGTGAAAGCTATTATAATATAAAAGTAGTCACAACATTTTGTTTCTCTTGTATAATATAAGAAACGACCTTGTTGTCATGTAAATCGAACCCTTGGCGTCATAAAGTTCTATTATCTAACCACCCTTAAACACAATACGTAACGTATGGTAATATGACAAACACGCGGCGACCGCATTACCGTATTAATATGATGATATTGCTAGGTTTGTCACTATTTTAAATATGAATATAATAAAAATATTAACATATTAATATTCATATGTATCACGACGTTCGTTTATCTATAATGAGGACAATATATAGATAGGCTGTACGTCGATTATTGTGAGTAAAACACTTCTATGAAGTTTCCTTTCTTATTAGATTAGTATTAATAGGATTAAGTTGTAAATTCTACTAAAGATTACTTTTTATTTACGTAATGACCTCTTTTTTGCAACCGATTTGCCAACAAGCACGATAGCTGTCGTGTTCTCTTTGAAATTTAGCACTACACGGCGGGTATTAAAGAATAAATAAATTCAATGAATTATTAATAAACAATATGATACGTATTTTACAATTGGCATCTGACAGCCCTAGTTGAGTGAACCAAGCCATTGTTTGAGAATGCCATTTATTGCGACCAAAGTATGTCACAAACTTTTACCTCCAATGTTTTAATACAAAAAGTATTTCTTTACTTTCTCAATTCTATTTTTATTTTACATAAGAAGATTTCAATTCATCGTACAAATTAATTTTAGATTTAACAAATAAGATTTTCTTTTATTAAATATAAAATATAAACAGACCGCCTTGCGTATTCCAAATATTTTAGGTTCAATTGTTTTTATTTAGAGAGACTTAAAATATCAAACTTGTAGCCTAATTTAATAAAAACTTTCATAAAGGATAAAAAAATCTAAAAAGAATTTAAACCAGCAACTTGGGTACTACTCGTGCTTAGAAATGCGTTTCTACAAACCAATCAAGTTTATTTATCCGTATTTAAACTTTACCCTCTCAAATCCGAATCTAAATTATTATCAAACAGCAATATATTTTATATTAATAGATATATTTTAAAATACAATTACGAAAAATAAATTTAAGTTTCATAGAAATGTGTTAATTTAGCAATGATTAAACAGTGCCTAGTTATCAAAAACCTGAATTAATAATGTTGGTCGTCCTGTGGCAGGTTATACAACTTATAAACTTTTATATTCATCATTTCACATTGTTATAGTTTTAATATAAGATTAATAATAAATTGTCACATAATTAATTACAAATTCATTTAAAGAAGCATTTGCAAAATAATAATATAATTGCATTGCAAATATATAAAAATGTATGTTATAGATACTATGTATAGAGAAAACATATTAAACGTAATATAAGTAAACAAATGCAAAATAAATACGTACAAAATACTATAACAAACAGAACCTTCACAGACAAAGACAAATATTAAAAGAATTACAAAGCAATAGTCAGCGATTTTTTTGAAGAATATTTACATTTATTTTGACACCTCTTGGCTTATTTAATATAATATACTCTTTTTTATTTCTTTAAGTACTTACGTTTGTATGTAAACCAAATACTTACACAAACACGTTTTTTGAAATAAATATTATAAAATAAAAATGTACATTTTTGTTCCAAAAATATTTAATGCCTCCTTTTAGTACTGGCACAGCTGTCGGTACACTGTTATTGACCCTTTCAGACCCTCTCTCCTGGAGGCATACTTAATCGTCATAATAATACACGTTCTAAATAATTTAAATTGAATTAAAAGAAATACTGTATTACATTCTTAAGTCTTTATTTACAATTTATAAATACCTACAGTTATTTAAATAATTTTAATGGTTTGGTTATTATTATTTACTACGGCTAAAAGTATCGGAAATTCATATAAGAATAATAGTAGAATAAAACGAACAATCTCATGATAAAAAAGTTTAGTTATTACGGCGTGTTACTTGATGAAGTGTGTCAGAATAAATGTCAGAAGAATACGAAATAAAAACATGAGTAGGTAATTTTTTACCTTGTTGCTATTTTAAGTCATGTTATAAAGTAGGCGAGGCGTAGAGGTGAGGGGCGCAGGAGCAACCACCACCACTCCTCATTATAAATTACATCTGTAGTAAAAGTCTAGTAAGGGAAGACTAGACTAGTCGCGTCTCGTAAAAGTATCGAAAATTCATATAAGAATAATAGTAGAATAAAACGAACAATCTCATGATAAAAAAGTTTAGTTATTACGGCGTGTTACTTGATGAAGTGTGTCAGAATAAATGTCAGAAGAATACGAAATAAAAACATGAGTAGGTAATTTTTTACCTTGTTGCTATTTTAAGTCATGTTATAAAGTAGGCGAGGCGTAGAGGTGAGGGGCGCAGGAGCAACCACCACCACTCCTCATTATAAATTACATCTGTAGTAAAAGTCTAGTAAGGGAAGACTAGACTAGTCGCGTCTCGTAAAAGTATCGAAAATTCATATAAGAATAATAGTAGAATAAAACGAACAATCTCATGATAAAAAAGTTTAGTTATTACGGCGTGTTACTTGATGAAGTGTGTCAGAATAAATGTCAGAAGAATACGAAATAAAAACATGAGTAGGTAATTTTTTACCTTGTTGCTATTTTAAGTCATGTTATAAAGTAGGCGAGGCGTAGAGGTGAGGTGCACAGGAGCAACCACCACCACTCCTCACCATAAATTAGATCTGTAGTAAAAGTCTAGTAAGGGAAGACTAGACTAGTCGCGTCTAGTAGCTAGTAAATAGTATCATAAAACGACTAAAAAGAAATACTTTGTCAAAAATTTTATTTCAGTAGGGAAAATTGAACACTTGCCAACCTATAATCAATGGCGTAAGCACAACGGATGCCAGCATAGTGGCTATACAATAACGAAGTTATCGAGGACAAATTAAAGAATTGAAATTTCAATTTATTACACTTTCACAAAAAAATGAATCAGATTTGACAAGCCTGCTAATTGAGTCAAGTACTATTTGAGTAGTTAATGATTTTATGTTAAGTGTATGTCATTTTTATACTATTAGAAATGAAGATGATGAATGATGATCTGGCTTTAAGTAAGGTTTAAGAGCATGTAGCTCACCCCTCAAGCGATTTTTGAACTGAGATCATTCTCGGCCTACATCAGTAATAAAGCTACTTCACATTTTCTTATTAGAGCGAAAATTATGAATGTTTTAATTCAATAAACGAATTACTAATTATTATTGTTTCTATTTTCTGTCCGTAGTGTTCAATCAATATACTATATTTAAAATAAAATGATAGACTCTCGTTATTACAAATTTACACATAAAGCGTAATTGGAAAATTCGTAACGAATTTAGGTTTCAATGAAAACTAAATTAACATTATAAACATTGCGTTAATTTGTATCACATGCTTAACACATTTTAGTTGTTACATTCTTTGTTTAATTCATTACTTGTCCGTTTTTTATGATTTTGTTGGATTATCTGTCAATCTTTAAGAAAATTTTTCCTTTCTCATCACTGTTTCCTGTAAGTTTCGTGTGTTTTTTGGTTAAGAACCAACCAAAAAACACATATAAACTATTTAAAAATATAAATGTTTCTTTAATCCGGCTCACAAACGTTAGCAATACTCCATGAAGTAATCTGTTCTTAATACACAACTAAAAGCTGGCTCGACTTGGAATACCACTTCATTCTATTCATTATTCCCCTGTTCAGTGAGGCTAACAATGTTATTCATGTAACGTGACCATCACTCGAAATATCGATGACCAATACTCTAAAGCTAACCGAGATACTTAAGTCAGCGCTCTCTATGAATGATGATAACATCCAGACGAACCATCTGTCCTTTTTCCTCACTTTCTATTCCGTGCACCGATACACCAGAGGCTCTCAAGCTTACCTACCACGGCGAAAATTTTATTGCCGATCAATGATTAACTCGCCATCATCAAAAGAGCAATTACAGCGTGGTATATTAAGTAACGTGTTTCCTTGGTCGTCCAAAATCTAATTTGAGGCTAAAAGAATGTCAATAAAATAAGCTATCGTTTTTGGCTTATGGGCTAAGTGTCATTCTTTATGTTCAAGGATAGTCGTTTTTAGTGGATAGTTGTTGATAGTTGCAATTGTTCGCCAATTTTAACGATATACTTTGCTCTAGTGATTTAAGAAAAAATTTTGAAACAAACTTCAAAAGTAAAAAGTATCATATATTCAAATATTATCACCCACATCAAATTGTCTTTTAAATCTTTGAAAAGACTAGAATTTTTTAAATTATTACATATATATTGCTTACATTGGAATACTTATTAGTAAATATGTGTTTGAATTTGTAGAATGACTTAAATTATTTGACTTTTGGCTTCAAAATTTTATTAAAAATTTAAAATTGTAATAAAAGTATTTTGTTAACTTTTTTTAAGCTTTAAAATATGATAAAAAACTATTTCTTAAGACAATAAATATGATTTTTTTTTAAATTAATTTATATTTTTAAATAAAGGATTATAAATATATATTTTTTAAATGACTCCTCTCTTCGCAATCAATATATATTATAAGACGAGATAAGAAGATAAAACCGTAAAAAAGGATACTAATGCCTTCCCGAATTTAATTACGAAAATTACCGATCAATCAAAACATTTACAAAATATATATATATGATATTGTTACATTCCACAGATGTATGTATTTTACAGAAACGGATTGATTCTGAGGGTTCCCATGCGAAGTTATTGTTGATGTTTGCAGAATGTTACATGCTTTACATAAAATTACTTTCAAGGTTAATAATAAAGCAGGAAGGAGAATAAAGTCGCCGATATAATCACAGAAAGCAATAAGCATATTTAGTCATATTTGGCTCTGACTAGAATTCTAAATTAGGTCAAACCTTGAAGGTATATAGAATCTTTTTTTACTCCTATTATCTAATTGGTTGAATTGATTTCTTTAACAAATTTTCGGTTACAAGACAAATCCAACATCTCATCAACCAACAAACCATCAAATGAGAGGAAAGTGGAACTGGATAAGACCAACTCTCTTATGAGGTCCCTACCGATCAAGTATAAATATGTAATTTACAATGTGATGTTAAGAATGTGCAATATTTATTGTTGCTTTACTTATTTCGTATATTTTTTTACCTACACCACTTCGTCTTTCACTCAATTCAATTTAATTTTTTTAAATTTGTTTTAAAACTATTTTTAGTTTTAATAAGAATCTTGTACTCGGTTTGTTTAGATCATTACATATATATTTTAAAGTAATCAAAACTTCGTATTAAAACGTTTTAAATTTGATATATTTTTTCCTTATAATTAATGAGGTCAAAAACCATCCCATTCTACATAACGAAATTTTTAAAAATAATAATAAACTTAACAAATAACATGCACGTATGATGGTATGTATTATACGTGCCTAAATTATTAATATACCTTTGAGGTTTGAAACGTGTGGCAACGGTCAAACTGTACACAAGATAATTCAATATGTCATTGATTGAATAGTGACGAACATTTTTATATATGTTAATCACTTTCAAATTTCTAAAAAGCGTTTGATTTAATATTAAGCTAATAAGATTTCATAATATACAATATATAAATGCATATAGAATATAACTCTTTAAGCTTAACTTAAAATTAAAATATTTTGTCTGATTTAAAATAAATTAATATTATGATCGTATTATTGAAAATCCTGAAAATAAAACTTTTGAAAAATAAACTAATCGACGTATAAGAAAATATAATAATAACGAAATATATACGAAATTAGTTTTTTTTAAAGAGGACGGCAAATGAGCGTGCAAACTCTTTTAAGATCCTTTTTTAAAGAAACCCATATCGTATCCATCTGAAAACACCGCCTAAGGAATTTAATTCCACATCTTTGTGGTACGTGGAAGAGAGGTCGCCATCGAACGCACCGCACATTGGAAGTTCGCCAGTTTACAGTTACTTCGCAAGTGTATTAATATTTAAAATATTTTATTGATTTACTTAGAATATTAGATTCTCAAATCAGTGGAATCAGTACTTCACACATGTTTTATGGTTTAACAAGAATAAGAGTTATCTATTAAGTGTATATTATGTTTTAACATTCTAATTATATAGGTGCTTAAAAAGTTTCTAGCAAACATTAAACAAATTTATATAAATAAGTTTTTAGATACAAATATTTTAAAATTGGTATGATCGAAGTACTGGATGAAAATGAGAGTGGTTTTTGCATTTCACTGTTTGCCATTCATTACTTTTTTCCGCTCTTAAAATCTGCTTTAATTAACCCTTTTTAAAACTTTGTCCTTGAGGCACAATCCATCGATCGTCAGATACCTTTCAATGATAGACGTATTTTGATGATACCTCAATTTTAAAAGCCTTAAAATACCTTTCAGCCACAACATAATATATTTTTTTTAAGTTTTATAGCAAATGTCATGATAGGAGAAACCTTGTTTTATCAATTGTAAGCTTCCAAAAACAATTCTGTAGTACATTAGGTTAGTCAAGAGTCGTTCTAAACTAAAAATTTGTCATACATTGGTCAAAGTTAGGAGTTAGGAAACACATATTGGATATCAAGAATAGGCGTACATCAAAGTCTGCAGTGTCTGAATATACCATAGACAAGTCCAACCATTATATAAGATTTGATAAACCACAAATTCTCGCTAGGGAACCTTGCTACATATCAACAATGATTCGTGAGGCTATTAAAATGAAAAAATTTCCTAATTTCAATAGAGAAGATGGTTGGAGCCTTTCTAGCACCTGGGACCCACTCATAAATACTGTAAAGTGTCACGTCTGTGTGTGTGTGAAAATACTATCTAAACTAAAACTATTTATTCATTATTGATCTATAGTATATAAATCAAATAGACTGATATGAAGTCTAAAAGATCTTAAGAGTCAACGCATCTCAATACGAAATGAAAATAGACAGCAAATCAAATCAAATAGTAGCTAAAATTATTATCTGCACATAAGTACAACGAGTACATTCGCGGTGAATTCCATCCACCGTTCGTGCGAGATTAAACGTACGTGATGTAATCTCCTTTGGGTTTCTGAATTCAATTACATTCATTCCAAAGACATTTGATTAGTATGTTGTTATTTATCCTTCATATATTTTAAAGAAAATAAAGATTAGTCAAGTCACAAGTTATCATGGTTTATCTTTTGGGCGATTTTTATTATTAAAAAAAAAAAAAATCAATTAATTCAATAATGATTACATGTCGAAATAAGATTTTTTTCAGGTTATTTTAAAACTCAAATATATATATATATATTATGTTTTATATAGTTATATAAATTTGTACATTATTCTAAATTTTTAAATTGAAGTGCCTATTGCAACTGCTATACGTCATCAAGGGTTGACTGGTGGACAATGCCAATAGGCACTGCCAATAGTTCGCCCTGTGTACCCTAGTTTGTAGGATTACAATAAAGTTTTAAATAAAAATAAATAAGAAACATAAACATTAAATACTATGATTAGAATTTTTACCCATTTCCTGTAATTTTTATGGAGATTCAATCATTACAAACATTTATATTACAAAGGAGGTCATTATTAAAAAAAGGGTTTAATAAAAGTAAAACTTTACATAGTCCAAGATACTACGGGGTAAGAAAAAAAAAAGCCTCAGTTCCAAGAAATGCTGTTTTTAGAAACTCAACAAGTTTGTTTGTTTTGTTATTTCAAAACTTAAAGACAACTTGTTATAATTTTAAACAATAATAACAATGAAGATCTCTATATTACGGGTCATTATGATCTAAATATTCGGACCCATAATATCCGTTAGCATTGTTACTTATAAAAACAAAAGATAAATAACAAAGTCGTGGTTATTGTTCAGGGTTTAATTAATATTCAAGTTTATATTGTAATTAAAAACATTTGACAAAACTTTTTATCCCATAAAACCTGGAGAAGAATTTTGATGATGCTTATAAGCAGAACAAGAATTATATGAGTTGATATAATTTAATTAACATCTTTGTATAAGTTATTACTGAAGAATTAACTTATGCAAAGATGTAAATTATATAAAGATTTAAACATAATAATAATAATAACATTATTTATTGCACACCACATATATATAAATACAGTCAAGAAAAGTATGAACACATTTGAGATATACAATCAGGCGGTCTTATCGCTAAGTAGCGATCTCTTCCAAAGAACCTTATTTTGATAAAAATTAAAATAACGTAAACAGAAACGTGGTGCAAGATAAAATTCTAGAATATATTAAATATACTGAAGATTCAAACGTTTATAAGTTTTAAAAATACCAAGAGGAGGTCAAAAAGGCTATAGTTCATCGCAATGATGTAAATTAACATATCTTATCTTAGTTTATGAACTAATTTAAGAAATAACCTTTTTCTAATAATTGTCACGGAATATACCGAATTTATTTTTTTGGAGTTTTCTACTTTTAATAATATAATTTGAACAGAAACTTGTATCTAAAGTCCCATGTTAGGCGCCACTATTACTTTTTAAAATAAAAGATTTATAAAAATATACATCGCAATTTAAATATTTATTGTTATTATCAATACAAAAGACGTTTGTGCCAGATACATGTCAGGCTGTGGATTACTTGAGGTAAACACTCAATTATTTCTATCAAAGAATATTATTTAATTTTACCTTATTTAATTGAATCCAAAGGCGCCACTGACAATAGTCAAGAGAAGACAAATGCACAGCTCCTTGTTTGTTTATACAGGAAAGCTGCAGTCAAAAACTTGTTCCTTAAATAATTAATTTGTAGTGCTGCTGTATAATATTAAACATTGGATATCACAAGAAATCGGAAGTACAATAATACCAAGCTCCAAATACAGCAAGAGTCGAGAAATTGGATACAGGACAAGCAGGACGACGCCCCAAAGTTTCACTTCTAACCATGATAAAGTTATATTTTCTCGTATCTACAAGAAACCCCCTATAAATTCAAATTTATAGGTTAACCTATAAAAGAACACTAATCTTTTAATATTATATGTTACATAAAACATTACAAGACTATTAGTACCTCCAACGGTTCTTGAGGTTACGGGCATGGAGTTCAGGATGCACACATAACGCACTAACTGTGTCTATGGGTTTGACAGTCTGTTCACGGACATGGGATTTAATATTTTTCATAATAGGATCCCAGGTCTTCGATAGATTCCAACCATATTCTCTATTAAAATTAGGATGCTTTTTAATTTTGATTGATTTTTTGATTTGTTGATTGTGATTGTGTCTTATCATACATTTGTCAAATAAAGAGGACCATCGGTACAAGAATCAAGGAACACATCTCAGATTTAAAAAATAGGCGTACTTCGAAGTCGGCGGTGTGTGAACACACAATAGACAAGCCCAACCACTTTCTCCGCTTTGATAAACAAAAGATCCTCGCTCGTGAACACAGATATATACCAAGAATGATTCGCGAGGCTATTGAAATTAAAAAACATCCTAATTTTAATAGGCCATATTCAATTCCTAAAACATTAAAAAATGTCACAGACTAATTAAGTGTTTTTAATAAAACTGTCAACTGCTAATAATTCATTTATTTTTTTAAATTTTACAGACAATAATAATGATAATATTTATAACTCAAATATTTAAATGGTAACAGAAATGAAATTTCTATATATATTATAATTTACTGAATACGTTGATCCATACAAGAGTTTCTTTTTTAAATCAAGTCAAGTACGTTTCTGTTTCTTACTTGTTTAATACAATTATGTTTAATAACTATTCTTACAATTTTTTTCACATTCTTATGAACTTATTTTACGTTTTCAAATATGTATTGACTAGTTACTTGATACATTTATTTGTTTAATCCTAAGACATAAAAATCTTTAGAGCCCAGTTGTTAGACTACACGGATGGCTATTTATCTTACAGAAAGGTCTGTAAGGTAAAAATAGTAAATACATCAGGTGTATTACCCAAAAATAAAATATTTTTTTAAGAGCGAGAACCAGACCTTAATTTTGACACACTGCGCTCGCAAAATCTCGTTAAAAATGTGTTACCAAATTAAGCGAAGCGAGGTGCAAACAGTACCGAAGTTGTATTTACAAAACATCGACGCATTCTGTCGTCAATTTTTCTTATTCAAGCTAAATTTTCGCTCGACAAAATTTTCGTATTGAAGTCTATGGGATTTTAGTTTTTGTGTGATTATTGCTCAACGAAATCAAATATAATTTTATTAAACCACCACCAGACTGATGTCTGTCAGAGTGCAAGATTTGGATTTTTTTTAGATTTACCGTTTGTAATTAATGCTACCACGAAGGAAGCAGAAAAATCTCTCATAGAGAGTTTCGCTCAACTAAGAGCGCGAACCAGACCTCAATTTTGACTCGCTGCACTGGCATAATCTCGGTATGTGTTAGCATATTTAGCGAAGCGAGGTGTAAACAGCACCGAAGTCACATTACCAAAAAATTGACGCATTCTGACCTCAACTATTTTTCAAGATGATACTATTACAGTTTTTGTTTCAATTTTTTTAAAACTACCTCCAGGCTGATGTCTATCAGTGTGCAAAATCTGGAAATTTATGGATATACCGTTTTTGATTGATGCTTGCACAAAGGATTCAGAAAAGTCTCTCATAGAGAGCTTCGCTGAATTAATGACCTGAATAATTGTTTTCATAGCATAAGCAGAAGAACTAAGTTTAATAGCCAATCCAGTTATTAAACTTAGTTCCATATCATATAAGGGCCTTATATCCCTATTATTTAATTAACAATAATTTCAAAAAGATTTATGAACCTCATGTAATCAATCAATCAACAATGTTTATTAAAGTGAATAATATGAATGTATAAAAAAGACATGATCATGTCAACAAGAAATACGCAACTGTAGGGTTTGCTAAAACTTTGTTAATTACGTGCGTCGACAGTCAGAATGCAAATTAAACCTGACGACTAAATTCGTCGAGTCTTCACAAGGTATACAGCTCCATGTTATCTATAAATATTTTAGTAGCAGCGAGTAAAATATGAAAATTTTTCTATACTATGTTGCACGTCCAATTACCAAACGTGATAATTAACTCACGAAATTTGATTAGAATTAAATTATTGGAATATTTATTCAAAGTTACTTTTTTTTTAAGTTGGCTTACATTTCACTTATTAAACATCAGATTATATTTGGAAGGGTTCTAAAGAAGAAATAGGTTCCTTAAAGAAAAACGGGACAAAAAACTTAAATAGCCTAAAACATAATGAGCCTTTAATATATACAATTTTACTGCTTATTATTAACGTCAAATCAAATAACTTATACAAAGAATAAGTGCGGAAGCAGCAGTTGGCATATATTAATTGTAGAACATAACACTACTAAGTCTACTAAGTCCATACTTTCCCACTGCAAAGAGTTATGAATCTATATTAAAAAGTATAGTGTAATTAAGTTTTTGAGATAACTTTAACATATAAAACTTTGGATTAGAAGGTGCCACATATGCAAAATGATTAATAAATTGGTGGTCCACCATTATTTAATTTAAAAAGAAACTACGACACTTTAACATTAATTTGCACCCACTACTAAACAAGCTATATCATTAGAAAATAACCAGTTCAGCTTTAAAAAGTTTTGAAAACAAGAAAAATCTTTATTAAAAAAGTTACATTTTAATCTAAAAACTTGTATTTTTCAGCTATACATATATTTATAATTGAATTAAGAATAAAAATAAATAAATAGTTGAAGACTTTTAATACAGCAATTAGGTCATAAAATGATCGAACGCTCTAGTAAACAAATACAATACAGGCCACCCCAGGGAAAGATGTAATTATAAGTAAGTCTTAAGTAAGTACCCTCGGAATCTCAGGAAGTAGATAGTCTATCTAAGAATAAAGTCGAAAGATGCTTGTTTTATTGTTTCTGATTTCTGTTGTTTTAAATGAATCATCAAAAAATATCAAACAAGATTGTTTAAGTTTATTTGTAATAATGTTTTGAATTCGTTTCATTTTAGGTTACACAATTAATTGTAGAAAGTAAAAAAAAAATACGAGGATTGAAATATTAAAAGAAAATAAATATTTACCAATTGCATATTTATAAGTTATTTATATCAAAATTAAAAAAAAGATATACGTCACACTAATAGGTTTCGAAAGATGCCCCTTGTGCTATACACGATCGAAGGCTTTCGCTATATCCAGACTAACTGCCAGACCCTCTCTTAATCTTAGCTCAACGGTGTAAGATATAACAGAATCGACCATGGAGAAAGCCATATTGTAGGCGATATAAATAAACAAATAAAACTGAAATACGAAAATAAAGGAAAAAATTCTTTGTTACAATTTACATAAAATTCACAGATCACGCAATGACAAAAATATAGATGCAATCGATGGAAGTCACTATATTATCCTTTAGATTTGGATCAGCCTGCTTCGAGCTTATAAATAAAGACCCAGAATAGCTTCAAAACTAGTCGTTTAAATTTCGATTTACGTAAGTGCAGCCTAGTAAAGATATATGAATTAATTATAATATGCTTTGGGGGTGTGACGTGACTAGCCCTACAATCTACACAAATACCGTTAATACCATAATGTACAACGTTTGTAAACTACCAAAGTTTCAGTAAGTTTTGTGAAGAGAACCTCAAGTAAATAAGCAACTTTATTTGAGTTCGCATATTCTGTCGCCGCTTATAATTAATTAATAAACTTTTGTCACGTCCCGACACTTACATCAATTCTGAATTATATAACCTAATAAAATATAAGTTATTATATTTTACCACTAATACTATTCACTAAAATAATTTATTTTTGTTATTCCTGTTGTGACTTATTATAGAAATAGTTCAACTCGTTTAAATATATAACAGACTAGCTGTTGCCCGCGTTTCCATCCGCAAACGAATTATCTTACTGTATGTATCCGTGGGTGTAATTATTTTATAATTACTATTTTAAGTTTTATAAATTGTTTAGTATTTGAAAATGTTTTTTATTAATTTGTTAATGTTAATAGTGTAATGGAACATAAAGGAAATGAAGTAACACGGAATAAACGGAGTGTCGTGATTGGGAAATTGTAGTATTACTACTTCGATACTGAATAAGTGCAAGGGGAAGAATGAAAGGAATTGCGAGAAAGAAGCCTTAGACGAAAGACGTGTTGGGGAGAGAGAAGTAGAATTAATTATAAAGTGTTTATTTTTATTTTTTTATAGTTCAATATAAATCGCGAGTCCCACATATCTATATATAGTGAAATAGGCTATATTGTTCTAGGAAAAGCCTATTTTACTCTCCGATAACGACTACATTAAAACGTTAAAAATATTGAATTTTTAAATTTTTTCTTTGCAATGGTAGAAATCTTTTCCCTTTACAATATTAGCATAGAAAAATGGTTTGGCTTTGCATCATTGGTACAATATCTTAAAAATGAGTAGAATTTGTACTTGAGTTTCTTAAATTGAAATTAGTGGATCGTAACATTCACGCTGACCTCGGCTCGTGTCCCGTCATGCGAGAGTGACGTTTGAACATCGATTAGTCTTACGTCCCGAAGAGATAAATGGGCTAGACTTTGTGAAAGTATTCCTAAATTGGTTTAAAAATATTTTAAAAAAGAAATTATATACTGTGATTTGGTTCTGGTTGGTGATTTAAAGAGTTGATATACCATTTACTTAGTTTAAACCTGCCTTACAGCCCAATTCATGGTGAGATTCAGTGCTCAATATTTATTATCTTTATATTTATATCAATATTTATATTTATAACATTCAAAATACAAGTTATACCTAATGCATAAGATCTATTTCAATATAATCTGTCATTTTGAATGCTTGTCACGTAAATTTTATTTAAATGTTTTTAGTGGCACTTATTTTCGTGTAAATGGTATAATTCCTCATGTCTGTTTTATGATATTTACAAATGTTAATGTTAACTATTATAAAAGCAAAGATTATAAAACAGGGTGTCAAATTGTGTCAACAGTTGCCTAATTTGTTTGTGGTTAAAGATGTCAAATTACTGAAAGAACTTAATATCACCCAAAACGGAATCCTAATGAAAATTATCATTATGACCCTTTTCTCCCTCACTATATTACGTGACCGCTCGAGATTCCATTCCAAGGATTAAAGCGGGTTCATTTAGACAAATATTCCTTTTATTTGTCCCACGCTCGCTTAATCTGTCGCATCACGCGTTTCAGTTGTAATGTCATGTGTAGGTTATGTGTTGGTAATATTATATGTTTAAAAAGATTTTAAAAATTGTTTACAATTTGATACTAATAAAAAATTACTGTAAATATTAATATAATAACATTTTACATCTATTTCCAGAAATTTGTCATAGTATTAAATAGTGATGTGACTTTTAAAGAAAATCACAAATATCACTGATAGTGAAACGAAACTAGGAGGAAATTGGAGATAGCAATTTTGCCAGCGTTTATTGTGTGAGCTGCAGAGAAGCTTCGGTGAATTGCTTTGCGAGTACTCGCTTTGGTCGAATTTACTTTTATTTTACTTTGCTTTTGTATAACCATTTGTTCTAAATTTGTTAATAAATTTAAAATATAACAAAAGTCTTTAACTTTATTGACTATTTGTAGTTCACATTGCTGTGATAATATTTATTATTTAATCGACCGATCCATCCAAGTTGACAGTCCCATCTCACTTCTGAGTTTACAAATTTTTCTGAAGGGTCATAGTAATTGTTTTTGCAAGCAAGTTTGACGATTTGCAGCCTTTTGAACAAGCTAATTTCGGAAAAGACGTTGTTAATATAGACCACATCCATACATAGCGGCAGATTATATAGTAATCTGAGACATATTCGTGATATTACGATTTTTAAAACAGGCTATGTAGAGTACTGAATTTATCTCTTTGTTAGATGACCAGTAATGGATATCAGACCTTAATATATAATTCATCAGATATTGATACTATATTTGTAGTGTAGAAGAGGGCTGTTCGAGCAATCTACAACATGGGCCCAAGAGAAACGTTAAGAAATAAATTTAAGGAAATTAAAAATATGACTGTATATAATCAATATATTTATGAAAATTTAATTTATGTACATAAAAATATTAATAAATTCAGTAAAAATTGTGATTTATATAAAATTAACACTAGAAATAAAAATAAACTTGCTATGCCTACCACTAGGCTCCATAAAATAGGTAATTCTTTCATGATTAATTGTATACGTTTCTATAATAAACTCCCTAATGAAGCCTTTGTCTTTAAATAAATTTAAATTATACGTTAAAAGTAATTTGTTAAAAAAATCCTATTATTGTGTAAAGGATTACATTAACGACGGTATGGCCTGGAAATGAATTGTACCTTTGGCGACTGACTGGGACCTATGTAATCTCTTTGCCTTTGTTTGTTTCTCTTGTTGATCAACTGGCAGCATTACACCGCTCCCTTAGAAGTCATTACTTGCGGTAGCGTTGGGGGTCGGGTTACCCCCTTCCCTCAAATATGGCGAAGGGAGTGATGGCTGACCCTTGCGTTATACTCGTGAACGGGTGCTGCTTGCGGTGACTGGTCGTCTTGCTGGCTCAGTTTCATAATTATAGTTTAATTTTATTTGCTTAATTGGTTTTTATAATTTAGCCTCCACAAGGAATTGATTACGATGGTTCTATTTGTTCGTAAATTGTTTACTATATATGGACGTTTGTGAAACAGTGATCCCAATACAAAAAAAAAACTGGCTGAGTTTGTTGTGTGGTTCTTCTCAGACCAGGGCGCGCTTGGAACCCTCGTTGCTCGTAGTTATAAGTTGGACAGTGACTCTACAGAAAGGCTTATTTCGATATGTAAGGCATCGAAATACGCCCTCCTGGCACTTCCATTTGACGTACACAAGTGATCATTGGCATTGATTGAAAGTGGAAAATATAAAAAAAAAATAAATAAAAAATTGCGATCATTAGAAAACTGGTAAAATTTTTGAAGATCCAAAAGTATAATTCTAGTCAAAGGGTGGTAAATATTTCTATCGCATTTAACATAGATATTTATTTGCTTGTGCCAGTTTACATTTCTGATTTATATACTGTACAAACATATAATCTACCATCTGAACGAAAGAAATTTTTAATTGAACTAACAGGATATGTTAAAAATTACTACAACGGAGCCTAACTATGACGGTGGTATCAAAAAAAAAAAAACTCTCTTCTCAAAACCAGTTATCATGTTTCCTCTGATAATGTAAGATATTCAAAAATAGAAAGCACCAGATGAGGGCTTATTAAACTTTAAGATTATTTTTGTTTGTTATGGATGAAAGTCATTTTAATTGAAAAGTATACAGTAATATTATAACAACATTAGTGACATTATCAGTGAAAAGACCCACACAAGATGTGTTTGAAAATCTCATAAACACCTGGTTATTTCATTAATTTTGTAATACATTATTGTAAGCTTCGTGAAGGCAAGATGTTAATATTATGTTAATTTTTAAATTAGATATGACCTTAGAAAGATTATTTTTTTTTAAAGTTAGAAAGGCCTTTGTGGAAGCAGCACACGTCTCATCATCTCCTCGTAAATGTCATGTCGTCCCATCGTGAAAGGTCTCGGCGATCTCAATCTCTGTCTCGCTTTTGGCCCTTTTATGTCATATAAATTCATTTTAACCTTCAGGCATATTTTCTCTAAAATAACTGAAATAAGGGAAAATTTATTATATTTTCTATTTCCCTTACGTAAGCAACAATATCTCAAGAATTTTCATTTCACCCTCCATTCTAATATATTTAAATACTTTCATACATTCTAATACTTGTAATGATTTAAAACGATTATATGACATTGAACTTTTACGAATATTGTCAATATCATCCAACTGTGAAAAAAATATTTCAAATCTTTAATTTAACATCAACGCTCACAATTCCACTCAGCAAATCGATATTCTTAAAAAAATATATATATATTTACAGAATATTTAATTATACTTTTAATTAAACTTTTTGTGGTGGCTTTCGATTCCAAATATTAACTAATAATTAATATAAAATTAAATTAAATATTAATATTCCAAATATTAACTAGTAATTCCATAATTCCTCAGAATAATGCGTATTCAAAATTAATTTACAAAAAATATTACCTTTCAATAGACAAACACCTCTAATGCTAAGCCCTAGCCTTCACATATAAATCCAGCATGGACGTTGGCACAACGCCATTAGGAAATGTTCGAAAGACGAGGCAGTCCAATGAAAAACAGAATTTATACATAATAAAAAAGGAAGTTTGTATATTAAAAAATATGGAAACCTTACATATATACATATACTCGACACACATACATTCGACATAAATCTACCTATGTATATTTTTCTTGCTATATACGTTAAATCTTTAACTGAATATGAAACAAGTAATAAATTTTAATATTTTCTTTCTATTGTATAAATATTATGAAATATAATTATCCACCTGAACTCACATAACCAGGGTTGCAACCAGACCCATAATTTCGCTTGCTGCGCTCGTGAAATATCAAGTGCCGTTTACATATTGAGCTAAGCGAGAATAAGAAGCGAAAGAAGAAATCATTTATTGAAGCGCTCTTTAACACTAATGAAGATGTGTTATTGCGTCGGTCTAGTTGCGGCCTATGGTGATTTTTTATACAATAATTATTCCCCAACATGCTTAACATGTGTGTAAAATTTCATCGTGATCGGATGAGTCGTTTAGACGTCAAGCACGGACATTAAATCAGAAAAACTCTCACATAGAGAATTATTATCGGAATTTACACGACTTGTTTCTAATCCGTTTAGGTTCCTTATTCCTGAGCTCTGAGCATGGCGGAACCGTGGCGTGAACTGCGCGTTCGTAAAGCAGGATGATTATAATTAATAGTAATGATCCATAATTACAAAAATTTAATAAATATAGTATATCTATAATAAATCTATCAATATAGTACATTAGAATCAAAGGATACAGAAAGAATAATTATGATGAATACTTAAATAGAATTTTACGGTATTATATTTTTGCTGCCAACAAATAATAATTTTATTTAACAATACTTAAATTAAAGTATTATTAAAAAAAAAGTTTAAATCTTAACAAATGGTCGTTTGACAATTGGTATCATATTGCACTAACCTAATTAAGGAACATGTACTATGGTAACAGACAACGTCAGAGCATTTACCCTAATACTAAGTACTTAATTGACATATATATAAAATATCAAATAACTTCGTATATAGGAGAAGAGGAAGTACAGTGTTGTCATTTTTTAGAAAATTGTAAGCAGAGCCACTCCTAAGCTAGCTGCAATGCTTTATATGTCACCTCTAATGCATGATTAATGGTGATACACTGTGTTGAACATCTACTCGTATTTGCATATCGATCATTTAGTAAGTTTTATTAAATATCTAGTCTAGTCTTGACAGTGTTGATGAATTTTGAATTATATATATAAACACGATGAATGAATATATAAATACTTTAAAAAAAGATATAAAATAAGAAACAAAATTATTTTTACTGAAATTAAATCAAAGAGTAATGAAAAGAAACATCTTAAATAGTATAACATTTTCAAAATTAAGTTAAAAAACGTTCAGATAATAATAAACAAGGAAACGAAATTCGTAATAATAATAAAATTCCATACGTATTCCATAAATATGATTTCATAAATATAAAAATTATTTCCAACTGGTTTTATCTTAACTTACTTTCAGATAATAATACGGTCGAAACAAGGAAAGAGGACGGTGAAGGTTTCAGCAAAGTAGGTCAGGGCGGGGACAGCTCATATTATTAAGACGAAGCGCTTGCTTGCTTTGTGTGTGCACATTGTGTATGCTTTGTCATCTATTTTGGTATTCAAATTGTTGTTCATAATGCAGGTTACTGTTAAGATAACCTAACGGGTAATTATTATATTATTTAAAAAAAACGTGTTTATAAATTCCTTACTCCTAAATGACACTATCACAATTTACAAGTTTTAAAATAAACTCAATTTTTTTATTAAATAAGGCCTTCTATAAGAGAAATAAAAAATCCACCATAAGCTTTAATGAAATTATCATTTGTTTTCATATAATAATTATGAATACATTAAATAGTAAAAATACAAATACCTAAAAGATAGCCATGTGTCTGTACCTCTACTGAATTAGTCAAATAGATTTGTCCGGCTCTGTATAGACTCGTCTAATGGTGTCGCTTCACAAGAGCTTTCTAAGTAAGGCTCACTGGACTGGAAATTACTGATGGGGTTGATGAAATATTTAATGAAGAGCTATATCATATAACAAATGATATGATACTTCTTTTTTTTTAAATATTATGATTTCATGTTATGTAAAATGTTATACAAAGGGATAGGAAAGAGAGTTTTGAGTGTAAATTTATTTTCGATCAGCTTAATTTGTGTTTTGTTCAGTTCCGTTAAACTGTTCAATACTATTTTAATAGATGAGAAATAACATTAACTTTTAGTCTCTGTCTGGTCTGCATAAAAGGAATATTATTTTCATAAATAAACAAAGATATAGAACAAATATTTTATCAACTATAAGAAATGTATAATTAAACAATTTTCATCTTTAGATTTCTCTATACTATAATATATATACCCAAATAAAAACACTTACTGTTAATTATTATGGTCCCAATTTTATTTTCTTTCATTTTCCATAAAAAAATATTACGTTACCCTTTATAAAATATTTAAACCAATTAATATGTAAAGATTGATTGGAGATGATAAATAAATATTGAATGTAATTATTCAAGAGTTGGCGGTTGCGATGCTTCATTAACATACTATGAATAACGCTTTTGTATTTTATAACACAAGGTCAGATAAATAGATATTTTATTATGTAGGTGATGGAATCGATTTACTTCTTGATCTGAGCTCAGATATTTAATTGGATTTTGGATTTAACAACTTAAAAAAAAAAAAATTGAAATCAAAATTTTTATATATACCTACTAATTGACCCGCCAAACGTTGTTTATAAAATAGTAAAACAATATATAAGTTTGTGGTATGAAAAATAGCTTACGTCCTATTCTCAAACCTACTGAATAAACACAAAATTTCATAAGAATAGGTCAAATTGATCCAGATGAGTTTGGATTCAAATAGTGTGACACAAGAATTTTATGAATTAATTTAATTGTCATAGGAATCATGTAAGCTTTGTTATTATTTTGATACATTATAATTAATAAATGTGGATATCAAAATAAATATATTTTTTTAAATTTTACTAAAACAAGAAACATTTTTACAAATATTTTTGCAATATTATTTTAAATTCAAATTAAACAAAATTTAGATTAAAAGCCTTAAATGGATACTATGGAGCATAGAAGTTACCCGGATAGCTTTTATTCTCCATAGTAACATTTTAAGTGCATTTGAAAATGTTATATTAAAATTGCATGCTTTGTATGTCTCATGTTTATTCTACGACTGTGAATAATTCACACAGCTGTGTTAGCACACGCTTCCTTTGCAGAGGTATAATTGTATAAGGCTGTCTCTGTGTTAGTACTGGTATCTGTGATAAAGTTTTTGTTCAAGAATTTACCTCTATTTTGCTGTAGCCCTTTATACAACTAAATAAAGTAACATATTACTAGGAGTTCGAACCAGACTTCAATTTGGACTTGCTGCGCTCGCAAAATCTCGGTATATGTTAAGCATATTGAGCGAAGCGAGATATATCAGCAGAAAAGTGGTATTTATAAAAGTCGATGCATTCTATTTGACGAGATAAAAAAAGAATTTAAAAAAAATATAAAAAAAAAGAAACAATTCTAAAAGCTGTTAAAAAATATGGCACACGCATGTCATTGTAAAGCTGGCGAAAATTTTTCACTTTGAAGTCTATGGGATTTTAGTTTTTCCGTGATTATTCCTCAACGACACCAAATATTTTTGTAAACCACCACCAGACTTATGCCTATCAATCTACACAATATGGAAATTTTCGAGTATACCGTTTTTGATTGATGCTTACACAAAGGATGCAAAAAAGTCTCTCATGGAGAGCTTCGCTCAATAATATCCTGCAACTATAATACAGAATGAGCTAATTCATGGAAGAACATTATTCCATAGTAATTAGAAAAAAGGATATATTTAGTGGTATTATTCCCTAATAATACATAAATAAATAAATAAATAAACGATTCAATATTAATATACGATTTTCTTCCCTTCTCTTATTAAAACACATTCCTTTTATTTATTGTATAATTTTTTTAAACTTCTTTTAAATCATTACTGTTGTTATCACCCAATTATTTAAGTTACTATTTCATTAAAACTATTTTATAGTATTGATAGATTTTTAATTATTAAAATAAATTAGAGGGTAAATATATATATTTCTCGAGAGTGTGACGAATGCCGCGGATCGTATTGCAGTTACTTTTTTGGCGGTTTTGGTTCTAAACGTTTCGTTAAGTAATTACTATCGGTATTAGTAGTTTCCAAAATATTAAATTTTGTGGTGGTATAGAGTAGTGGAATTGTTGACTGCAGGGGGGAATTGGTGACTGCCTTCCACTCGAAGTGTGTGGAATAAGAGGTCACGCTACGGTACACTTGAGTATCAAACCCTTATTTATATCCCTTTGCTATAAAATAATAATTTATTCCATACCCTAGGGGACCTGAAAACCTTGACTAATACAGACTGATGAAGTGACTTCCTTCATTGTACCATACCTAAAGTGAGCAGGTAAGTGGCTGGTCATACCGTACATTGTAGTCGCGTCCTACGTTGCCCGTTTTAGAAGTTGTGTTGTGGGGTCCACCGAAACCCCTTGTACGACGATGCAATACTAATACAAGTAAAATTATGTGTTTATATTATGAATTATATTATATAATTATATTATGTTAAAAATATCTTTGTAAAGTCAAATTCTTTCGTTTATTTTTAAATATAACCATTGCGTTTCTTTAATTGTTAGCTTCTATGTTGAAGGAGTATTTATATATTTTTTATTATGATTGGCATTCTGATAATAAATTGTTGTGAAGATCATAACCAATAATTAAGTCTAAAAAATTAAAATTCAAGTTTTTAGGAGAAATAATAACAATAGAGAAGAGAAAAAATATGTAAACCCCAACGACTCGACGGCAAATAGAAAGCCGATTCTGTTTTACGAAATTCAGAAATGTGGTCATATTTGCGCAAGCCAAATATAAACTGTTAGCAGTGTTTTGAAATTTCACAAGTTTATGTAGGTATTCTTTGGAAAAATTAATAAAGCGTAATCCGCATATATAAATATAGAGAGTAGTAGAAGATGTGCTAACATAATTTTGATAGGAATTGGAGGACAGTACCAAAGTCGTCAAAAAGAACTTGTACAGACTAGGATAATGTATGATCAATTGTACAAGATCCTTGAGTTTCAAACGTGAAGACAGGTATAGTTTCAACGTTGTATGTAATCGAAGGAAATAAAAATAATATGACCATGCCGGGACTACTCACAATAATTGCTTTTGTAATTTGCTAGAATTTATTTTGAAACCTTATAATTTATTTTGAAACCTTATAATTATAGATTGCGGTTGAGTCATTATTTCAGACAAATATGGAAAATGAAAGCTGTTGAAGGTGTTAATGCTGATATATTTGAGTATCATCTGCATGCATGTTATAAACTGTACCACAAAATTTTATGTAATGGAACTAAAATAAATAAACAACAAAATTTCTAAAATCGTATACAAATTTATATTATTATAAATAATATAATATAATATTAATTTAAATAAGAAATAATTATAAATATATAAAGATTATTTTGAATACAAATCATGTAACTATAGTAACTGTAGATCTGTATGCCGGTCGCTCGGTATTCTGTTAGTTAGTTATTCAGTCGGTTAGTTGGTTGCTCGGTATGTTGCCTATCTGAATTTGTGGCGTGTTGTTTAGTCACATGTAGAGATGCTAAGATATTTTTCATGAAAGGTATTAATAAAATTATAAAAATAATTAAAAAATAAAATGTGTTTAGTAATGACTTGTAACGAAAAAATGATTGAATTGAATTTATTGACAAGTAAGTAAGTTATCAATCAATATATTTTAATAAATAAACCATTTAGATCTAAACAAAAGTTTAAAAACAAGTATATAGCTTATATATATATATATATATATATATATATATATATATATATATATATATATATATATATATAAAATGTTTTTAGTAATGACTTGTAACGAAAAAATGATTGAATTGAATTTATTGACAAGTAAGTAAGTTATCAATCAATATATTTTAATAAATAAACCATTTAGATCTAAACAAAAGTTTAAAAACAAGTATATAGCTTATATATATATATATATATATATATATATATATATATAAAATGTTTTTAGTAATGACTTGTAACGAAAAAATGATTGAATTGAATTTATTGACAAGTAAGTAAGTTATCAATCAATATATTTTAATAAATAAACCATTTAGATCTAAACAAAAGTTTAAAAACAAGTATATAGCTTATATATATATATATATTTATTTAAGCTATCGTGATTAATATTATATAAATCCGGCTGTAGTGACGTAAAAACTATCGGATAGTGCCCGATTAGTTTCGAACTCCTTCAGGGTTCTTATTGTTTATGTATAACATTCTTTAAAACAATGTTATATATATACTTTCCTCAAAATTAAGAATTAAAACTATCAATTTAAATTCAATGAAATATTAATTAAATGCGACGTCTACTGGGACTGCTGTACCTCGAATATTGATTAACTAAAAGTTCACAATTCTCTTTTATAGTGCAATTACAGTTCTATTAAGTCAAAGAAACCCTTTGTTGCTATATATAAAAGATAATGGATGTTATATAATATTACATTCTAAAATAAATATTTGATAAAATAATCAAAAATAGGTCTATAAAATAAATAAGGTTACTTTAATTAATTCAATCTATATCATAAAATCAATTTATGTAATAGTAACATAAAACTATACATATTTTTTAAAGACTTTGTCTTTATTAATGTAATCAGTACTTTTTTAATTTATGTCACTGTTGGCAGCTGACTGTGTTATCACTAAGGCGGCCATCGCTCTACAAGGATAGATATTTCTGAGAATGACTTCTCCAATTGAGTTTTATTAAATTTAGCCAATAATTTTATTCTAAATTATATAAATGTTTAAGAGTATAAATAAATTTTTTAAAATTCACTATTCAAGGCTTAGGCTTCCGACTATAAACAATTACGTATGTTTTCGATTATATGTTCTGCGAGTTTCCTTCAATATAATTTTGTAAAAAATATTAACATTTTATTTCTGTTAAGTAAAGTAGTCTAAACGCGCTGAGCTAGCAGCTAAGCATTGTCCGCAAAACAATGCTACAAAAATATTCTTGAAGGAAGAGAAATAGGAAAGTTCTTTTTACTTTTATTACAATATGAAGTCTAGACTTTCACGAGTACACAATTAATTGAAATCAAACTATTTTTGTGGATTTAACACTCGTATAATTTTGGTTACATTTAAATTTTAACCCGATGTTTGGAATGCTTTGTAGCAATCGTGTGACATAGACTTACATCTCGTCTACCCGTGAACACGCTTGCTGCAGTACATGAAAAAACTCGGGTTAAATTTAAAATGTAACCAAAATTATACGCGAGTTAAATATGTAAAAAATAGTTATGTTTCATATGAAATGTATTTTTTTAAAATTAGAGTAAGTTTTTGTTTAAAAATTAAAAAATTATATTTTATTTATAAGGAAGTAGAAGCAAATATTGAGGAAGAGTACGATGAAGGATGCTGATACTCATGAGTAATAAACAACAATACCTTCAGAATAGCTCAAGTTAAAGTAGACTTTAAAATAAATAATTTATCATATGAATATATTTCAGTATTCTCTTCTATCAGTATTGTAATTTAATATTTTAAATAAAATAAATAAATACCCTTTTCTGTGACATTTTACTGACAAACTCTTACATTTGTCAAATTAGGTTAAGAGTACAGTACAATAGCACGTAATACATAAATGTATTATTACATAAGCTTTTGCTGAATTTTTTGAATATTGGTAAGTTGTAATAAAACGAATTCATAAATTTTTCAAAGAATTTACCGAAGTTTCTCTGTAACTCACACAATAAACTACCGACTTTGCTTTCTCTAACTTTTAGTTTCAAACTGCCATTGATGTTTGTCATTTCTCGTGAAATCGTATCAATTTTTAATATTTTATTTATTTTATAAATAAGTATGGCCATGGTTTTAAATTAATACAGAATGAAAAATCAGAGGCAAGCCTTGAATCGAGTATATCTGAGATAAGGTCATTTAGTTGCATTACAAAATGACCTATATCGTATTGGTAAATGTATTTATTTACAATTCATTATCTTTGTAACTTTAGAGAAATCTCCAAGAATACTGTTACATACTATGATTCGGAGATCATACATATAGTGATATTACACATTATCATTATGAAAACCTTATAGAGATTATGGGAGTTGGCTTTCTCTTTTATGGATTTTTTCTATTCTCTTCTGCTTTTAATAAACATAAAAATTTTAATAATACCTTCTAATTGAAAAATCTTTTTTGTGATTCAAATTGAAATCATTTTTAAACTATTTGCATAAATAACTTTAAGTAAAGTTTATCCAAATTTATAACTCAAACAGACACTCGTACATAGGCGTTGAAGCGCTTGGAAGAGTATTTCAAAGTTTGTTAATTAATTATGAGCGGCGACAGACTGATGCGAACGCAACTAAACTTTTTATTATTACTTTTATATGATTTTTGTTCTCCAGACTTGATACCGATTTGATTATTGACAACATATTGATTTAATATTCATATATATTGAAAACTTCATTACAAATATATAACGTATATGTCGAGAAATTACAGTCAAGACATCACAAATATAAACGCAGGTGGCAAAAAAAACTATTCGGTAAAAGACTATTAAAGTCACTTTGTCACCATGCAACAGAGAGTGAATGGTATGACAATAAACGTTTCAATTAAAGTCCACAAGACCTCTTTGTACCTATATGACAGGGAGAGAGTAAGGCAAGTTTTGCTAAAGAATATGATATAGAAAACTATGATAAGATTTTATATGATATCGCAAAAGTTTACAAAATCTTGTATAGCAAAAGAACCCCATTTGTCATATCGCCGCTCTTCGAGAGCACACCCCTCGATGCCTCGCAAAGTATCAGAGTACTTGGGCTCGACATTTCGTGCGACTGTCGGTTTCCTGATCATTTGGAGAGCAAGGCCAAATTGGCTTCGATGAAATTGAGTGTGATCAATAGAGCGAGGCAGTATTCCAACCCCGGCCAAAGACTTCGGTCAAAGATTCGGTCACATATGGAGTACTGTTCTCATTTCTGGTCCGGATCACCCCAATATCAGCTTCTGTCTTTTGACCGCGTACAACGGAGAGCCGTTCGAATTCTCGGAGAACCGGTGCTCTGTGAACGGCTTGACTCTTTGGCATTGCGAAGAGACATGGCATATTTGTGCGTTTGCTATCACATTTACAACGGAGTGTGTTCGGAATAGCTATTTGGTCTGATGGCCTGCCGCCGAATTCCATCACCGCACAGCACATCATCGCCTGCATTTCCATCCATACCACCTGGATGCGTAGCGATCTTCTTCTGTACAGTTTTCAAGGACTTTGCTTCCATGTGCCACTAAGATGTGGAATGAACTTCCTTCGCCAGTGTTTTCAGATTGATACAACATGGGTACGTTCAAAAAAGACGTTTACTCTCATCTTCGAGGCCGGCAACGCTCTTGTGTGTCTTCGGATTTTGCAAGGGTTCGTGGGCGGTGGTGATCACATTTGACCTGTGACCCGCACGCTCGTTTGCCCTCCTTTTTCATAAAAAAAAAAATCTGTCAAATTTTACAGCTGCCGACATATAAACTAGATAGTATAATTACATACTTTTAGCATGTTCTTTAAATTTGTATTTCAGTAAAAATAATTTTATATGTTTTTTTTCTTCGCAAAATACTTGAAGTATCTACTTAATAAAATTTTATGAACAGTAATAGGACTAACTCTGATTGTACAAAGTTTTTCATTGCTTGTTATAATATTAAACAGTTAGTTGACAAGTTACTAAATTTCTATATCTGTTTTCGTAGCCTTAACTTTTAAGTTGGAAAGTGTCCAGAAGGGCTTCATCGATAAGTATCAAAATAGGTCATCCGACTCTTCAAATTGACGTACACAAGTGATCACTAATATGGCTTCAAAGTGGAAAAGATATAAATAAATATTTTTTTACTATGATTAAATCAATCATAATATTTAAAATAAATCTTAAATAAAACTATTAAAAACCACAGAAAACACGTAAATAGTAATATAGGGTTGTTGTTTTAAATCCTTCGTTATCTGTTAGTATCTGTTTTAAGAGTTAGGTGCCTTTTTTTTTGTTCGTTGGAAAAATCCGTCACAGAATCCCCGACGACCAATAAGGTGATGGCCGGGGGGTTATGTGGGACTACCCGGCTGTATAGAGGCCGCTGCCATTTTTAAGGTTTAAAAAACCAACGGTTGCCCTCATCGCCTTAGTGGGACGCCACGGGATCGCGTTAGCACTCATCGTGACAAGAGAGAGTGCCTAATAATTTGAATATGTTCTTTTTTGCGTAATTTAAAATAAACATTTACACTAAACAAGTACTTATACGAATTTTAATCTTAACTAGTTGCTATTAATTATTTTGCGGTCTTAGTAATAAGATCAGAGATAAATAGTTTTAACGTAATATTCAGATATATCTAAGACTATATAAAAACTTACACAAAAATTACACAATTTCACGTTATTTCAACAAAAAAAAAAGATAAAAGGTCTCTATATTTATTTAAAGGTTAATTATATTACAATAGTATTTACTTGCTGTATGTCTATAAAAGAAGAAAGAAAAATAACGTTGGTCGAGTAATACGCGTGATTTCAAAGACGAACAATTCGTAGGAAAATGTATACTCTAGTATAAAGATGACTCTGGTTTCAGAGCCAGTACGAGAAAATGCTTTTATTCTAGATTTGTAACATCTCAAGGCACACCCTACTTATAAATAATCGACTGCTTCCTTAGTCATTTGATGAGTTTGACCCAATTCAACCCTCTAACATTATTGTTCATAATAAAATTTAAAAATTGACGTTAATTTTTAAAATTTGAATACTATTACTTTTGTATTTTTTCTTCTTCAAAAACACTCTTTTAAATTAATTAATTTATTGTAAATTAACACAATATTCATTAATAAAAATTTTACCAGATTATAAAACAATTTTATTACCAAAATGTGATCTTCTATTTCTGTTGTTAATTTTTATGTCATTATTTTAGTAAAGGTAAAAAGAATATATTATATAAACTCAAAGTATGTAGTGATTTTATTTCTTTTGGAATTGGAATCCATAAGATTCGAATTTCAACATTAAGATCAACATTAAGATTGATATTTAAAACTATAAATATATTCAAACTTTATTCCCGGGTTGGACAAAATCGGATGAAAAGTTATAAACATTTTGTAAAAGTATTTATTTAAACAGATATAATATATTTGAGATAAAACTTTATTGCAGGATATCTCAACTAAACCAACGAACAAGCTAGTTTAGTATATTAGTGTTTGAGTGCCACCGCAACTCTTAATTAACAAAGTTCTAGAAATACTAACGTAGTTGTACGGCTATAACGTGACATGACTTTTTCCGCGCAAACATTTTTGTTTTTTCGGTAATTAAAATTAATTTTCAAATGGTTGTTTTGTTATTGAAATTGATTTATTTTATAATAAATTTATTTAAAAGAAAAAAAAGGCCTTTAGAAAAAGTATGCAAAATGCTTAACATACCAAAACAGAAAATGTCTAGGGACATATTTTTTTATATCTTAACATGTTCCCCTGAAGAAAAGAAATATTAAACTAGATAAGTTATTTCAGGAAAAAATATATTTTTCATAATGATTAGCAGAAACATTAAGAAAATTGGATATAATAAAACAATAGTTCTTAGTCATTAAAAATAAAAATAAACTCTAATTTTCAGTAAGATCTTGATTAAGACTTATAATAATGAACTAATCGACTGCTCTTGACATTATCTTAATAAAATTTCGAAATAAGAAAGATTACATCACGTACGTTCAATCTCGTATGAGCGGTAGTTGGAGCTTGTCGGGAACAGCTTCGTTATAACAAAATTTCAATTTAGATATTATTATATTATTAGAAAATTTAGATATTATTATATTATTTACAAAAATTTTTGAAAATACAATTTACCTCCTTAATTTGCATTATTGTTTGAAACTTTAATTGTATATTTAAATAATTATTTCTTATAAAAGACTGGTGTGCGGTTTAGAAGGGAATGAGGTTAAAGTTTCTTTGCTGTCTGTACGGCAGTGAGACAGTACCTGTATGTTACTACTTTTGTATTAAGTTACTCTCAAAATACACTATTTTTTGCCCTCTTTCAGCGTATTTTGCTGCATATAGACAATTTTTTACAGTAAAATATTACAATCAAACAAACAATTTTATTTTATTGAAATCTAAATTAATGTGAATATTTTCAACTTTTAATATTATTATAAAATTTGTATTAAAGATTATTTGTATTTTTTTTACATACGTTGTTAAATAATGTTTCCTAATTTAGTTAGCACGGCGAATACTTAAATACAATTATTAACAAAAATTGCATTTTTATACAATAATTTCCATACATAATGAAAACACAAATATTACAACAAATTACTTTTAATGTAAAATAAGTGTATCAGAATGCGTCATTAATATGCAAATTTGCATCATATAAATCCCTGAAATACAGCAAGCGTCCGCAGTAGTAATTACAATCACATGACAACACACAGACAGTAATAAAATGAGCTCATTCCATCAATCTTTAGCGCTTGATTAACTTTCATTATTGGATATTTTTGCGATTAAATATACTTAGTGTTAATAATTTTTAATAATACTCTTTTTATCTTAATCACATAACATATATCTCCTTTGTACATTTAATTCTCAAATTCAAAACATACTCTACGTCGAACACTCGTTACTCCATCATTCGCCCGGATCATGTTTCATATCTTACATACAAATATATGGGCAAAGTTAAAAAAAATGAGTATAAAATATAAAATATATTGTATAGATACACAAGCAGTACTGGAAAGTGCGACATCACATTTTCTACAAGAGTTTTATCCAATAATTTAAATAAGAAATCATTTTTCAGGTTGGTTTTTCAAAAACTTTATTTTATTTCAATCTAATTCTGATAATAACGAGCATTTATTTAATGATGATTTTTCATACATAGAAACATACATAGGTATACTGTTAGCGTAATAGTTACACATCTTGTGCTCCCGGATTGGGAGGACTACAAACTAGTTCGCTATGCCACAGAGTAGTACATTATATATGGGTAGCAGACGTGTCGCTTATGTATTCCGTATGCTGTTAAGCCATTGCGTGGCTAACTGTATATGGTATACACATTAAGGAATAGTAAGAAAAGTTATAATGTAGAAAATAACTTTTGATAACTATTTGGAGCAGGATTTCTGACAGCCAAATACTTTAGGATAATTTCGAAGATTCTCTATTGATTTCGTATCCTATCCTTCAACCTTACTACAAATACTCTTATCTACTAATAACTTGTAGAAATAACTAGAAGTCAAAATTAATACAAACCCTAAAATGTATAGTTTTTTATTTGTATAGTCTAGGCTTATTAAATCAAATAATGAGAATCAATGATTTTTTTTTAATTTTAAGAAGTTGTAGATTGCATTTATCAAACGACATGTTGTAAAATATAACTACGGTTCTACTAATTCTATAATACTCTCACATTCACAAAGGCTTAAAGATTCCTAGCTATAAACATTTTAAATTATAGTTAACATATTATTCCTTAGCTAAGAACACTAAACCTAGCAAGGGGTTAAGAAGAAATATGTGCAATCAACTAATTAGATATTTCCCGACCCTAATCTAACTCTAACTTCAACATACTCGTATATGTATAGGAGTATGTTGAAGTTATTTTGAATGCTATAGAAGGATTCCTATATCATTCAAAATACTTTAATATGAGACTTCGTTTAATAAAAGATGTAAATTTGTTATCTGTTAGGTCGGTAATACATTTTGACAATTTTTATAAAAATAAATTTAAATGTCGAACGAACGAACGAATATTATGTAAGCCGTTTTTTATTAAATGTTGGCATGCATGTTTTCAGAAGGTATGTTATATTTTCAGGAAATAGAGTGATGTAAGCGTAAGTATTGTAACTTCTTTGAAACGAGACCCTTTGTTTCAAGGGACTTTTCAGTTGTACCACACATTAATTATAAAAAAAATAATTTAGACTGCCTTAAAATTCATGTCCTATTTAAAAATAAGAAATTTTAAATAAAATGTTCTGCTTTATCAAGAACAGTATTTTTATAGTTTTTGCAATGGAATATTGCAACTGCTCATTTCATAATATAAGGTAAATTTATATTATTCTAAAATTATTTCTACAATAAACCGAACCGCATAACCTAAAAATATATTAGATCGAAGAATAAACTTCTTAATATTGCATGAACTTTGACAATTCAAGGTAAGACTTTTTCTCCGACTTAACATATAATTCTTTTGAGCAAATATTTTCTGGGAAATAGATCATTATTAACAATATATGAATTACTCCAGTATTCTTATATAATATTAAATTCATATTAGAATGAAATTACAAATCACTTTGGGCTTAATAGAAATCGGGAGATAATACCAAATAAAAAAACAGAACTAAACTCTTGAGAGACTCTTCAGAGTCAGAGTAAAAAAATATTATATTCGAATGCCGCACGGTTAAATGCATTGATAAATTATCATTCGTGGGTATCACCTTTATTCACAATTAATGCCTATGATCATTACTATTATTGCAAACAGTTTAATGTATTAATATTTATCTTTTCCGTTTGAGCGCTCGTGTTTTAAAAAAAATCTTTAAACGAATTCTAGTCACATAAATAAGTTTAAAACATTAAATACAGTATTTTTATAAGTAACGAAAAATAAACACATCCCAGACGCGTCATCCATGCTCTTTGTGAACTTGTTTTTTGTGTTGTATGTTTGTTTGATTTAAGTTTCTTATTTGGGACGTTAATATATAACAAAAGAACATATGTTAGTTATGTTAGTGCTTCGTTACGGTTAAGTCACATTTATTTATTTTTTATGTATAGCTAAATTTATATTTCAAACTTATTTGTATTAATGTTTTCTACAAAAACACTGCTGTAAAATTATGCTACTTTTAAATTGTATTTCCATCAACAACATCACAAGTACAAAAAGTTTTGAGACAATAACATGTCGTCGAATTTAGTTAAAACATGAATATAATATTATACAAAGCATTTAAACGCGAAGAAATCCAATTGAAATGATGATTGTAATATATTTTGTTTTAAAAATGAACAAATGCTTTAAGCGTACTGTGTGGCCACTATATGTTTTCATCTTTTATATTCGATAGTTCTGCTACTCTTGCTTTTGTATTCATACCATCGTTCAATGATTCAATCAATCTTATTTCAACTTCCCTCTAGTCACATATCGTAATCGAATTCATGACTATGGTACGTGGATTTCATTAATAATCATAACATCGCAAATTCCTCGCTTTCCTTTTCTTTTCCGATATGAGGGTAATTTTTAAATTTCCCCAGAAATACCCACACACACACACACACACACACACACACACACACACACACACGCACACACACACACACACACACACACACACACACTTACACATAAATTGTATATACTTATCATTCATACATTGTTTTATCGCGTTTTAATTTAATTAGTATATTAAAAAGGTATAATGACTTTGTTTAATTACCTTTCAAATTTTAGAGATATTAGAATACATTTGAAATAAAACGATTACTGCAAAGTATTCGAAACGTCGGGTTAAAATCAAAATGTAACCAAATTATGCGCGAGTTTTAATCCGTAAAAATAGTTTTATTTCAAATGTGTACACGTGAACATCTAAGAAAATACTATATTAGAATACATACATGAAATCACTTCCCAATATTGAAATTATTTAACTTTTATTAACTTTAGATTAGGTTTATAATAGTATATCAGATATTTAGGAAGTGTTGGAATAAAGATAGTTTTGAAAAAATCAGTTAATAAGTTAGCAACTAGAATCATAGCAGCTCAATAAAATGTATTTAACAACTACATAACTATAGAATTGATTTAACTATAACTAGGGCCGTGATATTTGTATTTAGTGAAATTGGGTTGTGGAGTTTACTATGTATAGGAAATGATTCTGCCTGTAAGGGTGGCAATTGCTTTGCATTAGTTTTACGTTAGGGTTGCCAGCGACTGCACTGTACCAATCACAAATTGTTTTTTTAAGCAAGAACTTTGACTGCTCCTCAGTCTATGAAAATTCTGTCCAAATCGATTTAGATTTTTAAACAAGAACTGTTTGTAATCTTTTGTTATACACGAATGTGGATCGTAATATTTAAAAATATGTTAATATAACTTCATACAAACTATTATCTCTTATTACAAATGGGAGGTTAAAGTAATAAGGCGATAAGGTACTTTCTGATGGTATTTTTTTTGTTTCATTTTTTTATAAATATCCAAATATTTAACAAATCAACTAACACAATATTCATATAAATTTCTATAAAGTTTCATTGTAATAAGTTCATAAGGTTGTATAAAAATATAAGCAAAAAAAATAGAATCACAAAGCCTGATATTTTTAGGTTGAATATAACTGCTCCTGTAAAACGAAAAGTGACAACCTTCGCGGTGTAATATATGAATATGGTAATGCAGTCTTTGATTTGTGCCCGACATATTACATTCAAGGGCGGTAATATAATATAGAATGTTAAACACAATAGCTTCTGTTTATACAACAAGATCACTGTGTTAATGAGTTGAATAGTATAATATATTATGACTTAAATATATACTGAAATTTTGTGTTCTTCAAATAAGCATACATCGTACTAAATCATCTTAAATAAGAATAAGTTTTTGTTGTAGTATTGATTATTGTGGTTTACTATGAAGTAAATAATGCCAGCTTTTTCGTGGCCGCCCAACCAATATTCTAATCTTCAAATTTTAATTCAAATGTTATGAAGAAGAACTATAGTACGATATGCCTTAATTCAAAACAATCAATGACTTATTTATTAACAAAAGAAAAACTAAAACAGGCATCTTTAAGTTCGTTTATTGCAGTGATGAAAACAAAATACTAAGCTTTAAAAATTATATACATCAAGATACATGCCATAAGAAATATATGTTTAGAAAATCTAAAATCTAAGATGTTTTCATTTTTCGTATCTGAAGCAAATATAAAGGACGCAATCAATAAAATTTTATAGATTTTTCTTTAAATACAAAAAAAACCGCAGTTAAAAATGCATATCATAATTACTGATCAATGTTTGTGCATTAATCAACAACGATACAACAACATTGTGTACAATTTATCACCCACCAAATAAACCTAAATAAAATATTTTATTTATATCGAAATAGTAATTATTTTAATTAAATATTAGTGTATAATTTTTTTTTAAGTGGCGTTAAAGTGGACTGGTTGTTGGAGAGAGGTCTAGTGTGTACAGTATCAAATTACACTAGAAAATAAAAGATACATCTCAGACCTGTATCGATCATATTTTATACACTACATCGTTCCGTCTGCCGTAATGTCATAAAAGTGTAAACAAAAAAAATATTTTGAATACTGACATATTATTTGATGAACTTGATGATATAGTAAAGTGTAAATTAAAATTTTTTAACTATAATTTCTGTAAGTCTATATTATAACTCAACTTTTTTATACCGCAATATAATTTCAAAAGTTATATACCAAAAATGGTTAGATATAATATATGAAACTAAATAATCAAAATCCTTTCAGTAAATTGCATGACATACACAATCAAACCGATTGAACAGATTAAGGGATCTATCTATATATATCTATTTTGAAGTACATATATATTTTTTTAATATTAAAGCTACATATTGGGCATCATTATTATTTTAGTATAATATGTAACTTATGAAAAAATTATATCTAGTGTTGTTATACTGTAACTTATTCTTTCTTATGTATATTTTTATTTGCCATAGCATTGTTAGCTAATTGGTTTATTTATTACAAAAAAAACTATATATTTCATATCCTACGACTTAGACCTACATAATAAACGAGGTGTAAAAACTTAAATACTTCTAGAGATTATTAACACTCCATAAAATCTTTCCCTCCAGTTATTTTTGTATATAATATTATAACTAACAACCTCTACTTGCTGTTTCATACTCTTCATACTATCTTTTGAATATTTAACCGAGAAAGAACGAAGAAGTAAAATAATTTCTGCGCTCAAATTCGCTGTAGTATTTTATTTCCAATTGCTTAAAAATTTTAATTACTTTTATAGTTTGATCTCACTTGTTTATCTTATATCATGATAATGACAACTTTTACCACTTCAATTCAAACATATAAAACTTAAGTATTGTAAACCATAGTAAAATATTACTTATGAACCATGATGCATACCTTATTAGCATTCCATAGACTCACCGCGAGGGTATCGCGTTGCAGCGAGAGGAACTCAAAACAGAATCTTATCAAAACCGTATCTTATTATCATTATTAATTTATTTATACAAATGGTAATTACTATATTAAATATAATGTGAAAAAATCAGCAACCTTAAAACAGTCTTCATGTTTTAACTCAGGCTCTCTTTCATTAAAGTTATAAAACAAAATAATTTTGAATGATATGATGCAATTTTGTCGCGTACCAGTAAAAGTTATACCTCAGCTGAAGATCATCAGCTCATATTGTACAGACCCAAAAGCAATCTCCAAGTCAACCTAATAAACAGAAGTTTCCTTACGTTTTGTCAAGCTATATTTATTTCATTATGTTCTAGGCATCTAGAAATGCCGGACAAAACATTTCAACGATAATCGAACCTGAAATACGTACAGTCAGCTTCAAAAGTTGATGACCATATTTAAAATTCAAAACTAGCTATACACTATATTACATCAAAACTGACATGAACATGACGTATAGGCTCTATGCTGTAAGACGTATAGGTAGATTTTATATGATATGTTTGTTAAAGTTTTATTACGAACAGATATATAATATTTAAACTATAAACGGTTCTAAATAGCGAATTCCAAGTGACAAGGTTCGGAAAGTTTGTTCATTAATTATGAGCGACAGACTGATGCGAGCACAAATAAACTTGTTACTGGTTTAGTTAAGATTGTCTCAAGAGCACTTAAAGTTTGGAAGTTCAAAGAGATTGTACATATTCGGTAGTATACGTTTTACATTTCATTGTGTGTCTTAATTGGTAGTCAGTTACAGATAAATCCATATTTTACCAAAAAAAAATAAATAAAGGCAAGCTGGCAAAAGTTTCCTATTACTTACCTTAAAATAAATTTGAATTTATTGACATAAATATGGTTATAGAATAAAAATTTCCACATATATATCTTTTATATAATACACCATACCATACATTTTGTTTTTTTATAATTATATAATAATGTTTGGTAAGTGAGTATATAAATAAAATATCAATGTACTTAAATAACAGTCGGCACTAGAATAAAATATTAACGTTAGAGTGAATTGTGATATTTAAAGTTTAACTTTTGAAGTCTTTATGGCATTATGCATCAAGATAATTAGAGAGAGTCAAAAGTAACTAAACATACTTTATTATTTAAATCTCATAGTTGTTATGTAACAGAGACGTAATTATACAACAAATTTATATAAATATCCATGTCACATAATCAATCTCACCATTTTTTTCTTATTTGTCGACTACTAAACAAGTTAAAAGAAATCTTATGAAAAAGTTAATTCATAATATAAAAAATAAGTATATTAGAAAATCTTTTGAAATAAATTTCCGATATAATTATTTACATTGGTTTATCTGGTGTTAATTGGTTTTAAATTATAACCTTCTTATGCAAAGAAAGATATTTTGAGCTACAATTTACTAATAGATGTCGATATTTATAAGATATGAAATTATTTCTAATAATATTTTTAAGTTGAATTGCAATCCAATACGACTTTGTGCGGTTTACAAAGACGAGCACTTTGGAGAAGATTGTATCCTCTTGTGTGTAGATCGCTCTGGCTTGAGAGACATTACAAGGAAACCGTTTTAAACGATATCGGCTATTTCCTAGATTAACTTAATTATTTTTCTATACAAAAATTTATGTTACCATTCATTCATTCATTCACTTTAATATAAAAAATAACTCATGGGATAACATGAATGAGTTACAATGAGTTGATAAGATGGCTGATGTATTGATTCATTTATAAAATAAACTGCAGACGCAAAACAATTGTCCTCTGGGCGTGGCATCATACTATAAAGTGTCACAGAAGGAAAAATATATCGGAATTGTCTGCAATCTGCAGAATACTTTGTGATTTTATAGCATTTGATTTGTCATTTATTTGTCAGTTTCTGAATTGAAATATATCATAAATAATTGCAAAATATATGTATTTTTTATATAAAGCCGATAATTAAGCAGATTTTTTTAAATTCATATTCTAAATAATATTCTAAAAAATAAAGAGATTTTGCAAAATAAGATTTTTTTCTTCTTTATAAAAACTAAGTAAAGTTTTTAACCTCAGGTTTAATATTTTTTTAATATAAAAATAATATTAGGGTGAAGCTTCATTACAGCTTCACCGTAATATTAATTAACCTTAATCTTTTTTTATATTAATATGAGATTAGTATTATATTTAAAATCATAGAAGGCAACTGTTTATTTCTGCTTATTTCATGCTTATTTCTGCAATTGTTACTAATTACTGATTGGACGAGCTTCGTTAGCTGAAAAACAACTTTTTTTCGAATCCCGTAGCGTCTTTAATTAATAGCTTTATTTTTAATATCTATTTATTGTAACTAAAAATGTTGAGTAAAATGAATAAATGTTTCATACATTATAAACCAGTCTTCAGTTTTATAAATTTTAAAAAATCTTAGTAAACCAAACCTAATTTAGCTACCTCGCTACTCCTAATTAATTATATTCCATGCATCCGGAAACTGATATATTGTCGTACCATAAATATGATACAATTCCGATTCAATGAACATAATCTATAAATAACCTAAAATATACACAATTCAGTACTGTTTTTACCAAAATCAAATATCAAAAAATCTTAAATATTTTGAATAATTAATTATATTTAAATTTTTATTATTATGAAAAAAAAAATTAAATAATGAGCCGCAAAAACCCTTTACAAAATTGGCAACCTTTATTTCTTGGTGCTTCGATCATCCATTTAGACATTTTCAGACATTATTAAAAAAAAGTAACAAATTAAAAAGAAAATATTTTTTAATAATTATCGAATTGTGAGTTTAAAAACCATCATAAAATAGATTATGTATAATTGTACTGAGAATACTTTCATATCCAACAGTTGTTTAAGATACTGTAAAAAACTTATTATTGAATCGCCATCCCGCAAGAGCTGTTAAACACACAAAGAGGAGGAAATCGAAAATCGCCGCAAGCAGCCTTATCCGAGCAACCTATCGATAATATTTTAATACTAAAGTATGTATTTAATTTAGTTCAATGTATTGGAAGTCCATTGGAAGTTAATTTTTTTTGTATCCTGATATAGTAATATTCCTATTTTGTGATAAATAATTGAAGATCTAAAAAACTCATTTATATAATTTATTTTTATTTTAATTCGTCTAAAAAATAACTGACTGAATATAATTTGAGCTAGGGCTTAGCTCAAAAGATGTGACCCAGGAGGCTGTTCGCGAGGGGGACGTCGTCTTGGCGGTTTCGCTGGACGTCGCTAACGCCTTCAACAGTCTTCCGTTCGAGACATTGGTCGAGGCGCTCCGGTTCCATGGAGTGCCTCCCTGTCTCCTGAGACTGTTGGGGGCCTACCTGCAGGACAGAGAGGTCCTGTGGGAGCGCGGCGACCGGCGGATGTACCGACGTGCCGTGAGCCGAGGGGTTCCACAGGGGTCCGTTTTGGGACCGATCCTGTGGAACCTGGGCTATGACTGGCTGCTCCGCTGTCCTCTCCTTCCCCGGATGAGGGTGTTTTGTTACGCCGATGACACCCTCGTCACAGCACGGGGAGGGAGCTTTGCGGAAGCGGCCCGTCTTGCTACCGTCGGTGCAACGCTTGTTGCGGACCGCATAGGGCTGCTGGGTTTGGAGGTCTCCGTCACTAAAACGGAGGCCATCCTGTTCCAAGGCCCTCGGCGAGGTCCCCCTCGTCGGGCGTCCATCTCCGTCCAGGGTTCGGAGGTGGTGGTGAAGGCCCAGATGAAGTATTTGGGCCTCACCCTGGACGGAAGGTGGAACTTCGGGGCGCACTTCTCCCTTCTCGCCCCGAAGTTGGTTTCCACCGCAGCTGCCTTGGGAAGGCTTCTGCCTAACGTCGGTGGGCCGCAGGCTCCATGCCGGCGCCTATATGCCGGCATCGTGAGGAGCATGGCCCTATACGGTGCCCCCATATGGTCGGAGTCCCTCACCGCTCACTCAAGGACCCTGTTGCGAAGAACGCAAAGGGTCCTAGCGGTGAGGATGATCAGGGGGTACCGTACGGTGTCCTTCACGGCGGCTACACTCCTGGCGAGCGATCCGCCCTGGGAGCTACAGGCGGAGGTGCTCGCAGCCGTGTACTGGCACCGGGCAGAAGCCTTGGCCACGGGGGTAAGGCCCGAGGTGGCGCGAATCAGGGCTCTAGCTCACCGAGCCCTGATGCGACGGTGGAACAGGGACTTAGAGTCCCCTGCCGCCGGTATGATCACAGTGGGGGCGGTCCGCCCTCACTTCGACCACTGGATCAATCGGCGGCACGGAACGCTTACGTTCCGTCTTGTGCAGGTGCTGACCGGGCATGGTTGCTTCGGTGGGTACCTGCACAGGATAGCACGAAGGGAGGCGACCCCCTCCTGCCATCACTGTGACGAGTCCGTCGACTCGGCTCGTCACACCTTGGCGGAGTGCGCTGCCTGTGACCACCAGCGCACTGAGCTGGTGGGCGTGATTGGCAGGGACCTCTCGCTGCCGCGAGTTATCAGCGCGATGGTCAGCAGTGAGAGGTGCTGGGTCGCAATGGCCTCCTTCTGCGAGCAAGTCATAGCCGCAAAGGAGGCCGCGGAGCGGGTCAGGGAGTCAGCCTCGTCCACTGACCCGCTCCGTCGGGGAAGACTGGGTAGAAGGAGGCGGGAATACGCCCGCCGCTTCCTTCCCCAGTTGTAGGCCTGGTGAGAGGGGAGGGTGACCCCTCTTACCTAACATAGGCCTGCGATGGGAGGGTGCTCTACGTTGCTCGGGGCACCCTCATTCGGGGGGTCTCGCCGGGGCGTCACGGTGTGTGCTAACGCGATCCCGTGACGTCCCATTACGGCAAAGAGGGCAACCGTTGGTTTTTTAGTGGGTAGCCTTAAAAATGGCAGCATCCTCTATGCTGCCGGGTAGTCCCACATAACCCCCCGGCCGTCACCCCCCTGGGCCGACGGGGTACCCGTAACGGGTTTTTCCAACGGAAAAAAAAAAAAAAAAAAAAAGGGCTTAGCTCAAAAGAAAACACAACATTAATATTATATTATTTAGGCTATCAAAAGCAAGACACACAATTTTTATTCAGTATACATCTCACCCCAAGAGACGGTTCTCAATGATAGAGTACTATTTGTGTTTATGCTCACTTTCTGTAGATTTATCTACTTTCAGATATGTATTGAAAAAATAAGATATATTGTTTGTTTGTTTGATATATATATTCGAATATTAAATTTTATTTTTAAACATCAAAATGGTTGACTATATTGTCAATCATATTATTTATTGGATTTCATTTAACCGTCTTCTTTCTTTCATCTTTGTTTGGTCATAACTCCCTTTTTATAAACGACTTAAATCATAAACTTTTCTTATAATTAAATAGAAATCCCTACGTTTTAATTTATTGTAGTCCAAACCAATTTATTCGGGACAACAGGTCGGAATGTACACTATAACACTTTTCTATTCTGTCTTCTCACTTGCACTTTTGTATTTCTTATGGCTAGCTCTTTCCCTTTCACGACTTATAAAAAGCACATGCTCTTTATGAAAGGAACATTCCTTTACGCACCCAAATCTAAATGGTGAAGTCTGCATTATTAACCTACACATATTTTCCCAAATTTGCCATAAATAAATGTTATATATCTGAGCTTACATAAAAGACCAAAACTGACCCCAATTCCATCAAAATTCTTCAATAATCACTATTAATTAAATTATTGCTAAAGTGTGATAGCAAATCGGTTTATCTTATTAAATGGAAAAATAAAATAACCTTCTCGGTTAAAAAATATTAAATTAGATAAAATCTTACATAAAACTAAATTTCTCAAGAATCAATTTATTACTTTTATTGTAATGTTATTACAACCGAAATTTTGATTTTGTTGAATCGGGTTTTATTTTTGTATATATGAATTTTCTGGAATTAAAAATAGTTTAAAAGATGACCAAAATCTCTACCAAATTTTTACAAAATCTGCCAAGTACTTTTACGATCACATCAGTTCCGTTCCGCAAAAACCAAACAAACCGCCACAAAAATGATTATTTGAACTGAACTGAACGAGTAGTAATTATTTAAATTAAATTAAGTCATTCTAATAATTGCATTAAATCCCTATGGATTTGGATAAGAGGAATATTCTGAATGTTAGGAGATTGAAATAGATTGTAAATCTAATGTTTGTAGTGCCCTGGGACAAGCTCGGATCAAATTAAAATGAGAAGAGGGGTAAAGCTTTTACCCGTCATTTATCATTCAGGCTGCGAGTAGGGTGACTCTTCATTACTAATCTGTAATATTATAAGATAGAATCACTGTTTCTGCCTCTTTATGCCTTTAGTTAAAACTAATCAACGGATTTTGATTTTGTTTTCAATAATTAAAAATACACCAATTTATGACCGTTTCTTCTGGAAACTTAGATCTTCTTAAAAATAGTACGAGAAATATTATAATGACAAATTATATCTGGACCAATATATATATATACTATGTTCTTATTGTAATGTTTCTTATTTCATAATAAACATTCAAAATAATATTTGTTTAGGAAATCGTTTTCATAAATTTCGTAGCATTTATTAAATTTTATCATATTTAAATGAATATTTTTTCCATTGAATGATTAATATATTTAGTTATCCTTCTTAGACGATTAAAAATCAATCATTTGCCGTCAAGCATCTTCAAATGTGGTCAAATTTTTGTAATATAGAGTTTAAAAAAAATGCAAAGTACGAATAATAAGTGTTATTATACACAATTAGTTAATAAGATGGTTACTCTATTTGGGCGGAACAATCACAGCGGGCCTAAACTCGTGTCCCATCATGCTCTAATGATGTCTGCACTTCGATTTGTCTTTCGTTCCGTTGTAAGAAAATGACATTCGCTTTTGTTATCCGATCCTAAAAACTACAGATTTACTCTTACTACTTCTTTATCACAAATGAGCACTTCCAATCACTACCAACATTCTAATAATTTTCTTTAGAGTGAAACAATAACAATATAATTTTACCTTACTGTAACAAAGGAATAGCATATTAAATTTTAAATGAATATACTATGAAATATTCATTATCATGGACAACATTGGAACCTGGTTCTCTCTGGAAATCAGTCCACTGAGGCAATTTATTTATACTACTGTGGTCATTTTATATCTTATCGAATATTTACTATATTCCTTAAGATATATTATTAATTATATATTATAAATGTTGAATAGCAATTTTTGTACATCGTATTAAATATAAAATTGCTAAAATCTCAGCCCCCATGTTGTTTAGAACTGCTAAAACACGGCTGCAAATGACAAACCGTTACCTAATAGTCAAAAATGTATTGTGAATTAAAATAATTTCGATTAGTTTTTTAGCGTCATAGTTGATGAAAAAATAAAAACGACATCTATTTTATTAGTTAGCGTCAAGTACAGTACCGCTGATATATTGTAGTGGTGTCCATAAAATGTAAAAGACACGATGAAAAATCTTTACATTTAATATAAAAACTCTGTACATTTATTTATTATTTATAAAAACTAATATTTACGTGGTCTACTTCGGTAAGAACCCAAAAAAAAACAACAAATTTAGAATTGTGGTCTATTACGTAGTTTGTGTATAGCTCAAAAACAGCATGAATTTTGAAAAAAATTAAGTATGGTTATAGGTATGCCAGAGAAGACAAAACAATTTTATTATATATATTAAATCAATAGAAGAACGCAAAACCCGATTTAGAATTCCTGATGTAATTTAAATAACCAAGATAATTCCACCATATTTAAAATTTATATAACGTAGTATTTTTATAGAAACCAAGTTGTACAACCTGTTAAAATATTACTAAAGTAATTCAAACAGAAATGGTTTAGCGCCGGCCTCTACGCGTGCAAGCGTCGGAGGAGAAGCTAATCTCTGACAGTTAATCTGCATACCACATTATATATTCAAGAAGCCACTATATTTTTATAATAGGTATAATATTTAGTTGAAAGGTTTATATTTTTCAGGTTTATATTTATCAGCTAAAGAAATATATGAATTAACTTATATTGAAAAGACGTATTAACTTTTACATCTACTTACAATGTAACGAAACAAAAATTAATATTCAAAGTTCACTGCGTTAATATAAAATAAGTCAAGACATTATTTTTCTATTTTCTAGACGTGGATTTAAAAAAACAATGATATATAAAAAACGCTTATTTCATTGTCGTTTTTGAAAGGCGAAGCAAGGCCGCGTTCAGAACGAGTTCCAACTTACTGTCTAGAGATTCCGCATTTCATTCTCATTTCTGTGCTGATGTCTCTATTAATATTTATTACAGTTTATTCTTAAGCTTTTGTTTTTCTGTACAAATGGTTAGTATTTACTGATTGAGTTAGTTCTGAAAATATGGGTAATATTTTATTTCAAAGAAAAAGATTGTATAACAACTTCATTTCATCTGAAAGCAAATAAAAAATAAATATTCATATTGATAGTACATCAAATATAAAGACTCTTATATTAAAATATAATAAATGTTTCGAACGAGTTGTAGGAATTAATTAAAATATTTATTTTACTTATATATAACGTAATTAACTTTTAACTTGATACTCTATTTTTTGTTACAAAATACAGAAAAAGATGAGTCTTATAATATATATTACAGATAAAATTATAAAATTTACTCTTCAGTCATCGTTGTTATTATGATTATCGTAGATAATTTGCAAAAATAATTTTTAATACCATTGTGACAATTTTGCGTAGAATATCGATTAGTTTTATTATATTTTAGTTAATGAATAAACCGAACACGCTTAAAAAACTACTAAGTTCTTGGTAAAGATTAAAATGTTTCTACGATTTCGGAACGTAGTTAACAATCAATGCATCTTTTCTTAAAATTATAAACTAAACCAACATCGCAGTTTAAGAAAGCTAATAAAATTTAATTAAAATTCATTAAATGGAACTTAAGATTTAGTATTTTCTTAGATTGTCACGAGTAGACATTTGAAATAAAAGTATTTTTCCGGATTAAAACTCGCGTATAATTTGGTTACATTTTAATTTTAACCCGACGTTTCAAATACTTTGCAGCAATCGAGTTCGAGGGTAGACGAGATGTAAGTGTCTTAGAATTTACTCGTAAATTAAGTAAACAAAAAACAAAATGTTGAAAATAATCATTAATTTCAAGAAGCTTACTTACAGGTTTTCATATCAGCTTATCAAATTAGATGATTTGAAACATAGTCACGATATAGGAGATAAAAGTAGCTTAGAATAAATATTCTATATTTTAAATGGGATTGTTTTAAATAATTCCGAACGTGCTATTCGAGGGTTAGTCCAGGGGGAGGAACAATGAAATGTTTAAACATTTGTTACCAGTATATTTGGTCACGTATCAGACCCCAAATATCTTTATTAGCTTTCTTTTAATTCGGTAATCAACTTTATCATTAACCTACGCGTCAAGATTATGTAAACAATAAATAATACAAAATAATACAAAAGATCTAAGCATCAATAATCCCTTGGGAGTTTTGTATTTGATGTATAGAAAAAGATATAATATTTCCGTAAAACCTTTTCTCGAAGCCAGATAAAAGCGGCACATTCGGGCAGCATACATAATGTATCGAACTGTAGGGATACCTGTAAGTTAGATGCTTTATTTCTGATGACGTGTTAATGTCATCATTATCCCTTTTGTTATAAATGTATCTATAAGATAATAACAAAAAATTAAATTAAAATGAAATAAAGATCGCTGAAAGCTTAACAAAATTCTTTATATTGATATATAAAGAATTGTCTGAATACACCTTGCTAATAATGGTTTTTTAAGCATCGTAAATTAACAAAAATCTTAATGATACAAAAGAAGTTGTTTAAATATTATCGATCAAGGAGCTCAACATCCGAGCGTGAACACGAAAACGATAATTGTTATTATATATTACTTCCCCCAAGAGATTCTGAGATGAAAATATTAATTGCAAAATATGCTTTAAAATTAACAAAAATATGACGACGGCAGCGGTACTTTTCTGTTTGAATACACGATTAAATTTTAATTAAAAAGAAACTGTTTATATAAATCACAAGTGCAGTTTTAATATACCGTTTTATTATAAGAAATATTACTAAAAAGGTATATAATTGTTATTTAATAAGTGAAGCAATTTATAATATTTGATAAAAAATTGATTTCTAATGGGCCTATTAAAAAACTTTATTAAATAAGTAGTAAATGAGGGATTACGGATAAATTCTCTCTGACCAAAACAAATATTTTTTTTAATTCCCTGTGTTGCCAGTTCGGTTTATTTAGGACAGGAATAATCTTATTAAAGTTCGTTAGCAGATATTTGATCAGAGTAATGTCAATGTTTCTGATTAGATTAAAAAAAGGAATAGATATATCCTTATTAATAATATATATACCTATTTGCAGAGTTCGAACTTTATATAATATATTTTATTTTATGTTATATAATTTTAAACGTAACTTAATGAAAGATTTAAGATAAAATTTATTCGATATTGAAGTATTGAGGACAATTTCGATATTTTATTTCTCCTAACTTTCGGAAGTCTGCGAGCGACTCTTGGCATAATAATGAGTTGAAAACTGTAAGCGGTGGGAGGAGGGAGGGTTGAGGGGTTTGATAAATATCTGGTAAGTAGCTTCTAAAATAAACATCGTCACAAAACCGTCGCCCCGCAGACAAACTCCGAATTGATAATTAAACAAAACTCGAGCGTCTACTTTGTAGTCTTTATTTAAAATTTTGAAATTGTTTGTATTATACATGATGTTAACCCTTAAAACTTTGGACATCCCTTTTAAGTAAAACCTGTATTAGGGCCAGAATGTTTTTTTTTTATATAAATATTTTATAACTTTGCTTAAATTTGCGTGACTCGTTTGCGGACGCTCTGCAAGTGTAATAAGTATTGACGGTGTGAACTGTGAATAATTACCGCACGTATTTACCTTAAATTGTTATTTTTTTTATTAAAATTCTACGTGATCCCTAAAAATGTTACTTTAAAAAAATTAAGTAAATCAAAAACATAAAATAATTGGGGATTTACATTACCCTCAAACGTAAAGATGTTACCAAGAAACCATTTCGAAAATTGATTACATTAACTTTCTTAATCAGGAAGTATCAAATAACAGTAATGTAAGTAAAATTAAAGATGATTTTCTATAACATATTATAAACAATCTTATAACTTTCAACCAAACAATTTGGATAAAATCTCTAAAGACTGTATTATCAATACACAGCACCCTGTTTTATTCTAATCTGTCGTATTACGTAGCATCTGTCCAGGGTGGTCCAATAGGTCTAGTTAATTTCTCACAAACGCCAAAAGCATGAACAAGGAAATGCCCTATCTACATTATCACATTTTTTTCCCTTTCAATATATTGCAAGCAATTTGACTTGGTAATGAGTATTGATGGAATATCTGCCAGTTTTGGGATAGGTAGGTGATAACGGACTGTTTTCATTTGTATTTGTCTTATTCAAAGCCTGAATATTTTTATTACATATAAAGCTTGCTACATTTAAAATAAAATATATTATTCAAAATACTTTTATTACAATTACTATGGAACTTTTATTTTTTGAGAAATGAAGGTTGTACATTTTTCGTGCTACTTCACGACTTATATATATATTTTCTTATTAAGCCAAAAAGTTAAATTAAAAATTTGTAAATTCTCATATGTGAAATTAACAAAGTTGTTAAGTTGTTAAATTCGACGGCTTACGACTCCAGTCGTAACTGTGCCGCTTCGCGTGTTTCATCAATATACGAGATTGCTTAAATTATTTTAGACCTGTGAAGCTACTGCCATCAAACCGTTAACTTCAGCTTTATCGCGACAATTTTATGATGATTTAATTTGTCTTCGTACTCATATACCATGTGACATGATATCTACAATTTCATTATGAGAGAAAAAGTATTAAATAAATTAGTATTCGCTAGAATATCAATAATAATTAATGCTTTTATTTTAAATGAAGTTTATAAAAACTTTTACCTTTATTAGTTATTATAATAATTAAAGAATAATCAATTGTTAATCTCAATTGCATAACATTAGATAACCTTTAATAAAGTTAATTAAAACTTAACAGATCTTCGATACAGACTTACTTTCAACTTTATCTTGGGTGCAATTTGCACATTATACGATACGTAGAGTTATCCGATTCTCATTATAAATTTTGCAAAGACCTTAGTGTTGAGTTCTATTATTATTATATTATTTTGTATATTATTATTATACAAAATTAAGGTTATTTTAAAAAGCGTTATATAATTTAACAAAAATAATTTGTTTGGGTATAAGCATTTTTCTGGCAAACAACATACTTTACATATAATATCCCTGTGTGGCACTAGTGCCCATACCAACGAAACTTTGGGATCATCCTATGAATTATTCTCTATGCACACAACAAGGAGTTTGAACCATGCTCTCTGAATTCTAGAAACCAACAGTATCTAGTAGCGAATTAAACTTTCTAGATCATTTTTATAACGAACTGAAGTGTGTGGTAAGTAAATATAAAGAGGTATTTCTGTATAATATAAAAAATGTTTAAAAAAATAGTTTTTATATTATGTATTTGCTACAGATTTAAATATTTCATAATATTTAAGTTTTTTATAACATTTCTTTCATATATAGAATTTTAGAAGTTTATTATTGTTTATATTAATATCATGGGAATGAAGAACCTTAAAAGCACTGAAATAAAAAAATACGTTATATTTGACTATTTATTAGTCGACGTTTCAAGGAAACAAAACACTAGAATGAACATTATTTTTTATTTCTGTTTGCAGTATTCTTCTCGTATCTCCATCCTTGTAAAATTCAGTATTCAAACACGCTCTTAACACGCGGCAAGTTTAATGAATCCTCTGGGATCGTTTCCACTGCTCTTACTGCTCTCATTAACATAATTCATTTTGTTTTCTAAAATTACTGAAGTATTCCATGTGATTATTAAAATTGTAAATGTTGTACATTTTATTACTAGTTTAATGAAATAAATGATATTAAATTTAGTTTTTAATTATATTTTTTGTCAATTTTGTTTTTTTTTTTAATTATACTATTTAATTTAAGGTAATTTTTATCCCTTTACCTGAGTTTCACTTAAATCTCTTTTTAAAATAGTCCTTATTTTCCTAAGATGAAAATTCCTAAAAAAAAAAAATTTAAGAAGGTCGTCTAATTAAAGAAATCATAGAATATTATACAACAAACCGATACGCTGTTAAAATAAATAAGTATCTAATATGGACATTATTTTTATGATATATATTTATTTTATATAATAGCATTCACTCATCATGAACTCTGCATGAGAATATATACGTGATACTTGATAATTCACTTATTTATTCATTACCAATTGATTAAGAAAGAATTATGGTCTGTAATTTCTTAATATATGCGCTAGTGACTTCACAGCGGATACTTAACTGAGAGGTATAATTAATACTGAAAAAGCTTTTATACTTTACAAAAAAACTTTTAAATAAAAAAAAAAATTTGGTCGTCTAAGTTTCATATTCTGCAATAAAAACATTTATTTATTAAAAAATCATAAAAAATTCTATTATAATACAAACTTCCGACATCTTATTATATAATAAAATTTTAAATTTTCCAATTTATTTATTTAAAGTCCGCAACCATAAAATACTAAATTGTTTAGTAAGTACGTAACCCTAAAACACTTATGTCATACGTTAAATACAATAGATCAACCCTGACTTCATGAAAGTGTAAGAGTGGTAGCGATTCTTTGTAAATGTAGTTTTTATTTCTATAGTCTTTATACCTAATTTATGTATGAGTGTGCTAAATAAATTTTAAATATATAACTTTCATAGAGTCATACTAAAGAAATATCATATAAACTTTAATCTTATAAATATCAATATATGTATGAAGGAAGATACTATCATAATCTTTAATCAGACCAAGTGTCACCTGAGACCTCACACTCCTTAGAAAATTACTTACTTATAAATTATATTACATTTTTGTACTATTTATAACCCTGCTATGAATTTTTATAATAGAAAAATGATGTAACACAACAAATTAAATTATTTTGCTGCATAAGTTTTATAATTAAAATTCTTTGCTGTTTTTACTAATAAATATGTTTATATACTGTTTTAATACATAACGTTTCCATTAAAATATCCATACTGACTGTGTGTTATAAAAGCATACGTGCCCGACACGCCCCCGCGACTCTTCGTGAATGTCAAGGCGTTTGCGAGAGCTCTCTTTTAGGTCATTCCCTTGGCCTGTTTTCGTCATCTCATTGAAGTTCCTCTCACTTAGGCTTAGCTCGATAATACGGATATATTGGAAATATTCAAGATCAGGACAAAAATACGAATTGTGAATGGATATTTATAAGAATATACACAATATACGCAAAGTTTGTTCAGACTTTTATAAAAATTGTTCTCCATTCATGAATTAATTTTAAAATATTTTAAATTATTGAAACCAAGTAAGTATCAAGTTTGCGTTACCATTCCTCGTAATATCCTCAATGGGCTAAGAGTAAACTTAATATTGTTATTGTAAGATGATACTATTGTAACCTAACGTAAGTCGCACTTAGCGATAAGCATTAGCGATTGAAGGATTGTGTATAACGACACCTATAAAAAATGTACTTTGAATATTTTTTTATATATTTTCTACTATGAAATAATTATTGACTGTTGTCACTTCAAGTTCTTAAGAATCAAAATAGTTTTAAGGCTTGTTACAACTGCTACTACAGAATCTCTTTCAGATAATGTCATCATGAAAACGACAAGAGATAAGAGTTAGAACAAGGGTTTATGTCAGGCTCAGGATGATATCTCGATGATGCTGCGTTTAGCAAACCGATGAATTACAAAGGATTTGCGTTCTACAATATTTTTTAAATGATTTCAATTAATAAATCCTTAATTATAATTAATTTATGGGTGACCTATATTACCATCTGATATGAAATAAATATTTATCTGGAATTTATTGTATAATGTACATATATACTTTGAACTCATAAAAATTTAAATACATTGAAAATTATTAGTGACTTTTTGACTTTCATTTCATACAAATATGAAAGCAATTTTAGTTAGTCCTTCTGTTGTGATTGTTAGTAAGTATATGTAGATTTTTTGTTTAGACATGTATCCTAGAGACTAAAGAGCTATTAGAAGTGAAAGAATTTTCATTGTAATAATATATTCAGTAAGGTCGCCTATTGTACATTTACATTTGTGTTTTGTTTTTACTTCCTTCTTTTTTATGTTATAATACTCTTTGAGGACGTACAATAAAGGATATTATTATTATTATTATTATTATTATTATTATTCTACACCTTATAAATAACTATTGAGTTTGATTAAATGTAAAAAGTTCTAGAGAAAGCCTCTATACTTTCTTTCGTGTTAGTAAAGCCTTCTTATGTAATATGTTTTTACATTTCCGTGCGCCCTTTTCAATAATCATTTACGTTTTATACACGTTAAGGACCCTTTTATGAGAGAGTTTTATAAATTTAATTTAAAACACAGTATTCGTTATAAGATTTTCATGGTATTGCCTTTGCTTTGTCTGTTTGTTTCATAACGTTAAATTAACTTTGAAAAGGTAATGTTCGTATTTCACTTTCACGTTTAAGTTGAACCCTTGCCAAAGTATAATCAATGCTGTAAGCACTTTGGATTCCAGCGTAGTAGCAATGTTGCAATACGATTGTCACTTTAAATTTATCGAGGACAAATAAAATATAAAAAAGTAAAAAAACCTTTTTTATTATTTTCTTATCTTTTTTTATTTATGTACCAGGTGAAACATAAATTACATTACGGAAGAAACAAAAAGAAAACATTGGATAAGCTTATCTCTAATAAGAGATCTCTACCAGCTACCCATGAGTGTGACAAAGATGATTTCAAAGGGCAGAAATAGGTACTACAGAAATACATTTTTTTATTTTGTATGTGTATGTGCAAAACCGTGGTGTTGGTGTTTTAATTGTATCACTATTAAACTATAATTAGTTTAACATGATAATTCATGACTTATGTAAAACTCAGGAATGTCGAAGTTTTAATAGGAATAAATATTCTCTTACTTTTATCAAAGTGATAATCAATTTGTAAAGTCGAGGCACGTCTTGGCAGTGCGAGGCGGTCGAAGAGGACAGCATTCGCCTCAAGTGGGCTTTGAATTGAGATCATTCTCGACCCACATCAGTAGGAAAGCCTCTTCACATACATATATGAGAGCGAAGCTCGAAACCTTAATTTCTATAATTAGTGCATTACTAGATATTTATTAGTATAATAGGTAATTATACTAACTATATTTAAAAAAAAAATTTACAGTTTCATTTTAAATATTATTGTTTTTTTTTTTAGAAAAGATGCTTTCATTAAGGCTCTCAATATTGGAACGTTTTAAGAAAAAACATTTAAAATATCCGAATAATTATTATAAAGACAGTTGTCTGGTGTAAGTTGCCAAATAAAATCTATTCAATTAAAAATAAAAAATATATTAGAATTTAAAAAATATATATGAAAATTTTCGTTCAAATAGTAATGAACCTATAATTCAATCACGTTCCTCTCTTCATCACGAAAAAAACAGACACCTTATTATCATGGCCTTATTCATTTATATACATTATACATACATTTTTGATTGTTTGGAAGAGCAGAACCAAAGGCCAGGAACCAATTAAAACTATTAAAGATTTTTGTATTTACCCACAAAAGAAAAAAAAGTTTTAAAAAGTTACCTTCATTACTCATACATAATTTTCATAAGACAACAACGAGATGTAAGAAATTTATACCCTGACATAAATAGGTACATGGAGTAGATAAAATATATAAAATATATATAATATATAATTTTTGATACTCGTACAGGGCTTTTGTTAATATATGTATATATTTTAGAAAAAAAAACATGTAACATACAAAAAGAGGTTTCACAGAAAAAGACATCATAAAATTAATATATTTTAATGATTAAATTTAAAATAAATTTTTAAGTAATCATTTTTAGTATTTTTTGTTGTTGTTCTTTTGTTGGTAATCAGTTTCAATATATATAGTTTTTAAATCATTTATACTTATTATATGTTTATTTTATCTAAAATTTAATTTCCCCTTTCCCCTATTAGCCCAATTTATTTTATGAAAGCACTAGACTTTTCATAATCTGAAAAAAAAAATTACTATCAAAATTGCAAAAAAATCCAAAATTTCAGAAATAACAATATTATATATTTGTATACAGAGTTACAGATCTTGTAAATAATATTGCAAGCTTATTTTAGAAACGGTAAATGATGTTAAACTATAAGAGTAGTTTAGTGTGTTATGACGTGATAAGGCACGTCTCCTTATATGTTTGTAATAAGCAACTCAAGCACAAAACACTAATAATATTATTATGCACATTTTTACAATTTTCAATCCAAAAATGTATTAACATGAGTATCTACTCAATTCTCTGAAATACAAGTATTAAATTATTTTAATTGCTGAATATCTCAGTCAATCATAACTTGCATAAAAATAAATATGCTATTTTATCTCAATCATTCACTTAGTTGAAAATATTACAGATAAAATTTTGCTCATAACAACTGCGCAATATAAAGTTGATTTTATGTAGCCCTGAACTATCTTTAATTTTGTTCTACATAAATTAGTCTAATAAATCATAATGTTCATTAAAAATTAAAGTTCATTAATATACTAAATTAGTTATAGACAAAGTGAAGTTTTTTTTTTCTTCAGAATACATACAATTAATTTATGTAACGTCAGATATTTTGTAGAACCTTTCCAAATGAGTAAATTTTTTAAATAGAAACAATTCAAAATCGGTGACAAACAAAACAAAACTTATTTAAATAACAAAAATAGTATCAGTGGTTAATTAAATAAAAGAAGAAATTGCAATATTATTTGATTTTATCCTTTATATTTATTATTAAATTCTTTGATTACATTATAATAAGGAAATTGATGAAATATGTGTTTTAATTGTTTCATCTAAATTTTTATTACCACTTGCCATTCACGTAATTTTGAAGTGTTTAGTTTTTCAGTGAACTCTAAAACGATTTATTATTATTATTGAAACCCAATAATTGTAATTATGAAAATTTATAAAAAAGGAAATTACGCCTTTAAGGAGGTTATAATACCAAACGATACTTCATTATGTCGGTAAAAAAATAGTATCAAATTTATTGTTAAATTATGAAATAAACTATATCTGCAATAAATGTAATATGTTGTTTAAATAAAAATTCTAATGGAAAGGACTTAAAAAATAAAAATATAACATTCTCTTTAACCAGGAAAGTAATGTGAGGCGGCTAGCACACATTGCCGCTTTGTAAATAGAAGCGATCGTCTTAAAAATATTCAGCTTAAATTAACACTCCTGACAGGCTCTAAGACGGTAGCTAATAATTTCTTAATTAGGTTGACATAGTTTAATTTTGAAATGTCATATGAAAAATCATTTCTTTTAAATCATGTGTATCGATTTTTTAAATAATAATTATTTGTAACTATAATAAAAATATATAGTTATAATAATATAATACTAAATAACCTAAATTAATTTAATTATTTCATATTATGTTTAAGTAAAGCCGGCTAAATATTATCGTTTGCAATTATAGCAAAACCACTTTAAAGTGATTTTAAAAGCTTCTCTGTCTGGAACTGAATTTAAATTTATTTCCAAGAATAATACGCAGTCGAGAAGCTATTATGAATACAGCGAACCCGGCGCGGAAAAGTCATGTTCGTTTAGTTTAGTAAAAAATATTTTTGCAAATAATCTATTATACAATTAACAGTAATGGATATTTTTAATTTCTTTTAATTAATAACAAGACGCACGTATTATAAAAGTTATAGCTACTTTTAAACCATCTCACTTTTGCTATAGCAACCAAGTAGCCAGTACCTATAAGTTAATTCATTAGCATTATGAAACATAAAAATTATAATTTTTAAAAGGATAATCGCGTAATTTTTCACGTGGACTAGCATATACCGTGAACATTTAAGTAAAAGACCCAAAAAAAATTGTAAATGATATCAAAAGAAACTAAAAATAAATTTATTACATTAGAATTAATTAAAATTTATTTATTATCGTTATAGCAGTGTATAGGTTGATCCTACAGTGTAAGAAAGGATGACCATTACATTATAAACTTTAAAAAAATATTTCTAATATTCGTATTAATATGCTAAAGCTAGTCTCAGTACAATGAAACGAAAACCACAATAGAGCTATTGTATTTAAGTCTACATTTATATTTCTCTTGCTATGAAATAATATCTTTACGCTTTCAGTTTCCTTTATAATACTCCGTTAGAAGTGTAACACAAAAGGTTGTTTTAAAAAATATATTTTTATGTTGACTTACTTAGTGTTTATTTATTTTTGCATTTATTTCGTCTTTTGTTATCATAATATTATCTTACTACATATATATTTCACATAAAGGCTGGATCAGTGAAATATATTAAAAAGTTATTAAAAATCGAGAAATATCTTTAAAATTAATAGTTCCACTAAAACTTGACTAAAAATATTGTTAAAGCTTTGTTCAAATATGTAAAACGTTTACTGACATAAATATAGTTAACACAGGTATGCTAATTTTTTAAAATATAAAGCACTTATTTATCATTTGTCATCCTAAAATTCTCGAAATGGCCTGGGAGCATCCCAGGATAAACACTAAAAAACTAGTTTTATGTATCCCAGCAGTTATAAAAGTTATAAAACAGTAAATTTTGTTTCTCTATGACCTCCATATTTCCGGACAAATAAAGATAAAGCAAAAAAATACAAACCCATGACAAAATTAAATGCAAAAAAATTTAAAATAATATTATGTATTGACGAAAAGCGTACAAAGTGAGAAGATTAAATATTGCATGCATTTAATATGCAAAAAACATTCAATACTTAATCTACTTTACGCGCTTGATATTTATGAAATTAACTCATTTTATTACTGTTGTCATTTGATTGCGTAATTACTGAACGGACGAGCTCGAAACTCATTGAATTTGTATAATAAAGATTGGCACATTGATGATACGTTCAGAAACAAAATGATATTATGAAGGGATTATAAATTTTCGTTTTACAGTTAGTTTTTAAAGTAGTAACTAGTACTAACTAACATATCATTAAGTAATAGAATTTAATTGACTTCGTGAAATCAAAAAATTAAATGAAATTAATTATATCGATAAACGTATCTCATTCAAAACTGAAAAATATTATTTTTCCGAGTTTCTTAAGGTATGTTATGATGCCAGTACCTGTAGACATAAAAAAACCACAATGTAATTTTAGAAATCACTTTTGTCAAAAAAATTAAAAACTTGTAATCAAACAAAATTTAATTGAATTTGAATAATATTTTATTTTTAAATTTAATATGTATAAAATATATTTTTTATTTTAACGCATATTGCTTTTAAATAAAAGTATTTAGTTCATATTTTAAGTTCTCAATAGATATAAATATATATATATATATATATTAAAAAAACTTCATTTTTAAAGAATTTTTAGTTATTATAAAAAGCAAAAATTTCAAAGGGATTAAACGTGAAACATAAGATAAAATATGAGAAAATAATTTATTACATTTCATAATATTAATCACCTTAAAATAAAATATCGATGTGGTGTTTCGGTAATATTATCATTGTTATCAAACACTGTTATAGACACATGTGTAATCAGATCAGAGTTAGGTTTGAGATGATTTTGATCTTTGGAGTTGGTAGACTGTTTTTTTAGGGTTTATGCACTAAACCTTATATAATAGTCTAATTGATTTTATCTTTAACGTTTATCTTTTGGGACAAAATACTTCTGTCGAATAAGTAGCTGTATCGAGTGACAAGTAATCATTTACAATAAATTCATATTAATGAAAATATAATTTAAATATAAAATAAAATATCTGCTATTTATTGTAAATAATATGTATATTGTGATGTATGATTATATTAAATAATATATATTTTAAAGTAACATATCATTATTATTTTAGTGTACTTCCCCGTCAAAAATGTGGTCTAACAAGAAACCAGTAGTACATTTTATCTCTAATGGCATCGCATCAAAATTGAGAATTCTAACTTTAAAGTCCACAAGAGACACAACGACGTAAAATTATGTGCATTTAAGTTACTCCCTGAAGAAATCACTAAAAAGAAATCTGGAGGCAATAGAGCGAAAATATATGCAGTAGCTTTTCGTTCTTAACGTGTGGTAGAAAACAAAGAGATTGAGTACATAATAAAAGAAAATATTTTTAATATCACTTTAAATGCATAATTTTTATGATTTTAACTTAAAAAACTGAACCTCTATTATCTCTATATTTTATTAAAAAATAATTATTAGATATATTATGCAAAACTAATTCACTTATTCATAGCTGGAAACAAGAGTACATTTAATAAATGGAATTTTAATTACAAGAATTGTAGAATAACAAGTTATACAAAGATATCGGAAATGTTATCAATAAGTATATGGACTGTAATGCGATATCTTTGATATATTGCCCCGTTATCTAAATATAAATTTTGAGATGAATAGGAAATACAAAATAGTACTTAATGGGGTAATTTTATATTAAGTCAGAAAAATTTAAATTAATGAGATTTCATAAGCATAAATAACTTGAGCTTTTAAATTTAAAGGTCTAAAATTAATAAGTTCTTGTATGAGAAGTTATAGATATATCTATGAGATAGGTCTTAGAAACTATAATAGAAGCAGCGAGAATCCGCCCTCAATTAATTAATACCGAGTATGAAAAATTGTATCGTAATAAGTATAAAGGATAAACCTATTATAAATTGATATTTTAACAGTAAATCGGTATAATGAATGGTCGAATATATTACACCAGCTGCTGTCAGTGACTGTATTTGCCATATCTTTTCACCAATTTTATACTCCAATTAACAGTCCAATTATTCAGAACAGTTTTTGTTTTTTTTTTTAGATTAAAAAATATACTTAACACCAATTTTTTTCATGAAAAAGAATGCTTTACTTGAAACATCAGGCCAGATTGGACCTGATCAGTTTTGTTGAAATTTCGAAAGTAATAACTAAGTAAATAGGAAACAAGACACTTAAACAATCTAAATTTACAATTATTAATCTGAAATACTTCATTGTAATCGCTATGTTACCAAATTTACTCTGTCTAATTAAGTAATCCTACAAAATTCTTGTATTTACTTAGGATCGCGTAGACATCTGAATAAGCATATTCATGCAAATATAATAGTTTCTGCAAATAGAAGAAGTAGTTTGTGCAAGGTGATTTCTGTATAAATATATGTAATAGTCCATTAGCCAAATGAAATGAATGAGAAAGAACAAAAGAAGACCGCTTGTCCCGGGCCTCAGCTACCATTTCACCGGGTTTTGAAGAAAAGAATAAATATATATAATTATTAAACTTGTTCTATTCTGTATCATCAAATCAAATAGTATCAAAACATGATTGATGTTTAAGTACATTGTATGTTACTTTTAAAGGTGTCTACAGTCAACTTATCATGTTATCATACCTTTTTAAAAATGCATAAAAGTGTTGACATTTTCGCAGTAAAAATATATGATATCGTTTAAGAGTAGGTACGCGTTATCTCAACAGCGCGGATGTGATATATAGCGTCGTTACCTGGCTTCACATTTCACACATTACACCAAATGCGAATGTACTTATCAATAGTTTAGTAATATATTATTATACATGTACTGAACAAATTTAATATTTTGTTTGTTATAATATTTATTTATTTATTTAATATGAAGCCAACGTGATATACAATGAAAAAATCATATTATAACATTTGCTTGAATAAAGTATATCCCATTTAAAGTATAACTTAAAATGCAATAAGAAGGTCACTTATATGTTAAAAATATGCTTAATATTCTTATAGCTTACATTTTACAAAATTTCTTTCGCAACTCTTTGTAAGTACATAAACATTATAGAACCAGCAGCCATATTACTAATTATCTCAGAATATTTTAGTTTTTGGGATCATATTTTACTTAGGTTTCGGACCAATTAAAAAGATGACTAATTCATTTTAAAATTATTATTTATTATTAAAGGTGATATTAATGCCCGTAGGCAGTCTCTGCAATTAATATTTGTTGATAGAGAGTTAACCTCAACTCCTGTCTATATGAAAATACATTTCTTCAAAATAATCAGTTTTTACAAGAGGTCGCTTTTGTACTGACGCTGGTGTCTCTCTAATAAAAATATATTTAAACCCGGAGAACAATCTTGGGGTATTTTGTAAACTATTTAAGGTATTAGATCATGTTTAACATTGTTTAAGAAATTATGCAATTACAGCAATAAGAACAATAATCTCCAACTTTTTATTTCTTATTGTGTATAGTAAAATTCAGTGGGTTGAGAAAGTGATAAAATGTATTCTGGAGCTGCTATTGATACGTAGGTCTCTCAAGGATTAATCTTTGGTCTATTTCTCTTCCTTTTTTATATAAATGTGCTATCTACGCAAACTATATAAATATGTTGAGATAGTATTGACTGGTGTTGATATTTATTTGAAATTTAAAGTTTAAATATATTAGTTATGTTCGACGATTTAAACAAGACATATTTTCAAATATTCAATTAGTTTACAATTAACATATTGTTACTTAATAATAAAAACACAAAATTTCTTAGATTTACAACTCCAAATGTAAAACAGGTGTAAACTCTTGTACTGTTAAAATGTGAAGAGCTGGAAGTGGTCGAAACTATAACTGTGATACTAACACACTGTGGATAGTAAATTATAATTAAACGACAAATTACAATAATTAATTCTTTACAGTCCACTAACTGGTTAGTTCTGGACTGCCTCATAAACTTAATTCTGTGCATATACTGTAAAAAAAACTACTGGTAAGTTAGTTGTAGTGTCTTTTCTGGGACAGCACTGCTGATATAAATAATACTACCTACCTACCTACCTACCTACCTACTTTGACAAGGTACCCACCAGGCACGCGCAAGTTCTGGGCGCTTTCTAAAGCCACTTTGGGTAACTTTTGCCAGCCATCCCTACCGCCACTGCACTCGGGGAATGATTCTCTGGCCCATACGGCAAAAGAGAAAGCTGATCTCTTGGGCACTCTTTTTGCCTCAAACTCGACCTTGAACGACCAAGGGAAAACACCGCCTACCATCCAGCGGTGTCAGAGTTCAATGCCGGAAATAATTTTCCGGCAAAAAACCATTCGACGGTCTCTACTTTCCTTGGATGTTCATAAGTCGAGTGGGCCGGATGGCATTTCCCCAATCGTGCTACGAACATGTGCCCCTGAGTTGACTCCAGCGCTAACGCGTCTATTTCGGTACTCCTATTTCAAAGGCGTAGTCCCGGTCTCATGGAAGTGTGCTTTTGTCCATCCGATCCCTAAAAAAGGTGATAGCTCGGACCCAGCTAACTACAGACCTATCGCCATCACCTCTCTTCTCTCCAAAATAATGGAGAACATCATAAACCGACAGCTCCTCGCGTACCTTGAGGATCACCAGTTGATCAATGACCGACAATATGGCTTTCGCCATGGTCGATCGGCTGGTGACCTCCTGTTATATCTTACACACCGTTGGGCTGCGGTTATTGAAAGCAAGGGAGAAGGTCTGGCAGTTAGTCTGGATATAGCGAAAGCCTTCGATCGTGTATGGCACAAGGGGCTTCTTTCGAAGCTTCCTTCCTATGGGCTTCCCAAGAGTTTATGCAAGTGGATCACCAGCTTCCTCACTGGGCGGAGCATACAGGTCGTTCTCGACGGTTTTTGCTCGGACCCCAAGCCCGTGAATGCTGGTGTACCCCAAGGCTGCGTGCTATCCCCAACCCTGTTCCTCTTGCACATCAATGATATGTTGGACATTTCCAATATACATTGTTATGCGGATGACAGCACTGGGGATGCGGTATATTCCGGCCGTGCAGGTCTCTCTCGGGAAAACGTCGACGAGTGCCGAAAGAAACTTGTGTCTTCTATAGAGACCTCCCTGAGGACGGTCTCAGAATGGGGTAAACTGAACCTCGTTCAGTTTAATCCCCAAAAGACACAGGTTTGCGCGTTTACCACTAAGAAAACCCCATTTGTCGTATCGCCGCTCTTCGATAGCACACCTCTCGATGCCTCGCCAAGTATCAAAGTACTGGGACTCGACATTTCGAGCGACTGTCAGTTTCGTGGTCACTTGGAGAGCAAGGCCAAGTTGGCCTCGATGAAATTGGGTGTGATCAATAGAGCGAGACAGTATTTCAATCCTGGCCATAGACTTGCGCTTTATAAGGCGCAGGTTCGGCCACATATGGAGTACTGCTCTCATCTCTGGTTCGGATCACCCCAATATCAGCTTCTACCTTTTGACCGCGTACAACGGAGAGCCGTACGGATTGTCGGGGACCCGGTGCTCTGTGAACGGCTGGACTCTTTGGCATTGCGTAGAGACGTGGCTTCTTTGTGCGTCTTCTATCGTATTTACAACGGGGAGTGTTCCGAAGAGCTATTTGATCTGATGCCTGCCCCCGAATTCCATCACCGCACAGCACGTCACCGTCTGCATTTCCATCCACACCACCTGGATGCGTGGCGATCTTCTACTGTGCGGTCTTCGGATGTTGCAAGAGTTCATGGGCGGCGGTGATCACATTTTATCAGTGACCCGCATGCTCGTTTGCCCTCCTTTTCCATAAAAAAAAAAAAAAAAAAAAAAATACTAAAAATCTAAATAATATTTTAATATAATATATATTAACGGTCCTAAATATGTTCATAACTATACTTAGTATTGTATTAAACCTTCTGAGAAACAGAATCTAAATACAAGAAAAAATCTCTAGCTCCCGTGTATTATTACTTGGCTTAAAAAAGAGAGTAAATGGGGAAATGTATACACCATTGAAACTCTCAGTAAACGTTCAACAATTTTCAAAAAGTAATTAAGCAACGTTTGTGTGCTAACGGATGCAACAGTATTCCCGAATATTTAGAGAACAATGAACCGTTTATATGAAGCAATAGCTGCCAGGCTACTTCAAGTTTTATTATATATTTATTTATGTGTGACTTTACTATGGCACTGACTTTCTATTTCCAGCCCCAGCTTTACTTTTAACATAACAAATTAATAAAAGTCCACAAAAAATTACAGTACACCTTGCGCCTCTTATATGTCATTTATAACAAAATAATAATTCCGTTTAGCTTTACAAAATTAGCGATAGCGATAAATTAGAAATAAAAAATAGCGATTAAATTTATAAAGACAGTCGGAAGATATTGTGAAATAAAAACAATAATATATAAAATTATTGCGTTGTCGTGAGTTGGTTGCGTTGTTGTTTCATGTCGTGTCGTCCACCTGCCATGCTATTGTCAACGTTTTCACTGTTATTCAGGTTTGTGTAATTTGTACTTTTGATTTTTTTTTATTTTCCATATCTCGATATAAACAGTAAGATTCTATTTCTTTTTATTGAAAATACAAAGTAAAGAGATAAACCGTGAAAATAGACATAACGTAATAATTAAACAAAACCCACATGATATAGGCGTATAAATCTCTCGTAATCACCTTATATAAGAACAAAGTAGGGAAGTAAAAAGTAAAACAAACACGTTGGCAATAAAGCTTTAAATTTGTCGCCCGCAACCTCATCCCCTCCCATCAGCTCTCCTTACTACCGCAGCCCCGCGGAATTGATACGCACAGGCAACTTACACAATGTCTCCACCTACAAAAGAATACATAATTCATATCTTAATGATATTATACTCTTTGTTTACAATTATCCTATTCATTTATTATTAATTGAGTTTGTTTGTACATTTTCATGTATTAGACTCTAGAATATCTTTTACTTTTTCTTTTACTTTTACTATTTTTACTTTTTAACTATTTCGTAATGATTGATAAAAACATTGCACTTATGTTTTTACTATCGCCAACGATATAATAGTTTTAAGATATTTTTTTAACTTATTCAAGCTACATCGTAAAATAAAGTATACTATTGTACTTATTATTGTTCATTTATACAAAGCATTTCTTACCGATTAACCCCAAAATAAAAAAGAAACATAAAACTTATTAATCAATTTCTAGAAAGCATAAAACTTAACAAAATTTATGTTTCTTTGATTCTGTAGCTGTATATACCATAATTTAGATGGTTTTCTTTTAAATGAGATAAATAGACAGTTTTTGTATGTGATCTTATACTAAATGAAGATCATTTGTCACAGTATTGTAACGATAGTTCACTAATTTATTAAAAAAAATATATTCTAATATACAGTAATACTTTCTTCACTTATAAAAATATGTTATATATTTTTAGTTTGCATTCAAATTTTTCCAACAGCTTTAAAATATATTTTATTTTAACTTCTTGAAAATAAATTTTGATATTTCACAAAATGTAGAAAAAAAAATTTTTTTTAATACTTTTAATTAAGTAACAAAATTCAAAACATATAACATTGTATAATTTAAACACAAGTCAATTTCAAAAATAAAAAAAACACATATTATGAATATTTTTGCAAACTGCCAACTTAATTAACATAAACAAATACATAGAAATATTGTAATATTTCACATTAATGCAAATTGCTAGTCTTTGCTTTGTACTTTTCTTTGTTGATTATTTTGTAAATTTTTTTTGACATAGAATATCCTTGTCTGTTATTTATGAACTGTTATTGCTCTTTTTATTCATATATTGGTCACAGTCGCGCTAGCTTTAAAAACAACTCAGCATTTTTGCTGCTCATTAACAAATAAGTAATTGTACAAATGATTTGCATAGCATAATTAATTAATTAATATAGAACCAGCAAAGAAAGTAAAAGAAACAAAAGGACATATAGGAATATTTAAAACTATTTTCCTAAAAAAAGGTTCACAATTGAATTTTAACGTATTTATATCTCTTATAATGTAACAGCGTAGATCTAAAAAAAGTATCGGCGAATAACTACGCATTAACTGCAGGCATGCGTATCGAATAATAATTTCGATCCAGACCACTTTTATTAAAAATATAAATTAGATACAAGTGTTCTTGACAATGACAAAGTGACAGAATTGTTAAATGCTTTAACTATGCGGCATCTCAAATGGCAGAGCGATTTTAGAAGTCGCAAGTTTGAATTCTGTTTCTCTTGATAATATTTCATTTGGCAATATCTGTTTTATTATTTAAAAATTTTTCTTCTGAAAATATTTTACTTTCATTCATAAACTCATATATTTTAATTATAACACAAACTATTTTTTAAATTGTTCTATACAAAAAAAATGAAGTATATCTAATTGAAAATAAACAAATAAAATAAAAGAATTTATTATATTTATTCTATAAATATAATTTTTCGTGAAATATTTTATAACAATTAGACACATAAAACAACGAGTTAAAAACATACCAAATAATGGGACTTATCTACTTATTTGTATTCTAATATTAAGCCTTAATAGCTGTTAAGAAGATAAAGTACAGTTTGGCCATTAAGTGTTCGACGCAAGTAGAATTACAAACAAGCGATTCCCTCTAATATATTTATTGAGTAGTAGACAATGTGTGTAGTGTAATGAAATGAATACGAAAAAATAGTTTTACTTTTATTAACTTCTCGTTATACTGAATTATTAAAGACAATTCATTTTACCTTTCTATTAAAAAATAACCACATATAATTTAAAAATGTTGCAGTATTTATTTCATTACAACATGCAATACAACAACTCAAATATCAGACACTCTTTAATTAAATGAAATAATTTGTGTAAAATACACAAATTGTAATAAAATGAAGTTGTAATTTTTAAACATGTCATTGAATAAAATCTCCAATTGATGAAAAAAGATAACACGTACAAACGACATTTAAATTTTTACATTCAATTTATAAATTATTGTAAAGGTTGCCTTAAGTTATGGGAAGTAAAAGAAAATACGAAATTCGGAAAAACTCGCTGTAATTCGATTCGCATATGGTTCTACAGGCGTCTAACGAGCTCAACACGACAGAGCAATTCGCTTTGAATATTATTGCGAAAAAATTATCAAAGGAAAAGCCCTATTTCTTTTTGAATATCATAGGCTTGGATGTATGTGAATTTCTTTTAATATGTTTTGACCTCATTTATATCATTAATGGAGATTCCTAAATAGGGTTTTTAAATGGAAACAAGGTTTTCTAAATCATATAAGGTTTTTTTTTTATTATGATTAATTGCTGAAGGTTTGAAGACTAACTAAAATTAGACTCGCTGACATCAAATGTTTTTGTTTTTAATAAGACGAATGACTTTTATTATGATAAAAAAATGTATCTATTTCCTTAAAAATATGTTTTTTAAAAGAATTTTATAACATGGTTATTTAACCTTTGTTACTATTTCTACTTTATATATTTTACTTTTGAAAATTCATTACAATAGTTTAATTTACATATATATTTACATTTATAACTCCGGTGAATGACATATTTTATAAAAAAAAATTTTTTTTGGAAATTATATTTCCTTTGGCACTTTATTCATTTTTCAAAAATGATGATAAACAACTCTTACAATGTGACTCCGCCATTAAAATCGGCAACACAATTTTTTGTTCATAGAAATGAAGGTTCTGAGCATTTAATGGATTCACTAGGTCAGTTAAAACGACTAGGTCAGTTAAACAGTTAGACGAGGTAGATCTTAACGAACTGAACTGAACGACTTAGGAGTTACAGGTTCAAGTTTTATTAAAATCTATCTCTTATTCTAAATTCATTTAAAATATTTATTTAAAATATTTATTATATATACCAGGATAAGATACGGTTTAGATATCTTAATAATATATTAATTTAGACAAAGAAAGTCTCATTTAATCACCAAACTTTTAAAACTTATTTATTACAGTTTTTGAACAAAGCTGTGGGTGGTAAAAAGGTTTTAATAATTAATATCAGTTTGAAAACAAGCGTCTCTTTAGTGCCTGGAGAGGTTGACTCACAAGAATTTGTAATATATACATTTCAAGTTTTATTATATTCGAGATCATTTCACTCTAAATAATTAATTATATGTTATTGTTAGACATTTAAAACAAAATAATTCAAAAGAAGTCGAAAAAAAAAACTAAAATAAATAAAATGAGTTATTCCGTTATAGAAATAAAAATAAAAAATGATTAAAAAGAAATTAAGGTTAAAACTGAAAAATAAGAACTTATAAATATTCTTTTTTTATATTCAGTATGAAACTTCCGTTCAAGTGTTGTTATTATTTTTACATTAAGTGCTTTTTGTATTAAACTTTTCAATAGTAACTACAGTTTAAAACATTTTATAAAAAACAAAATGATAAATTATACGAAATATTAAGAGTAAATATCGAATACAAATACACACATTTAACATAAAACAAAGAACTGATTCTCGGGATAATCCATAAAATAAATGCGGCATTTTAATTTTAAATTTTTTGACGTTTTTCAGTTAATATTATTTCTGTACGTATTTCTTATGCCATAGAGTTGATAATAGCTCAGCCACAAAATCTTACGAAACCCAAATATTTCCGAGCTATTTATTGATATGATAGTTATGTGCCCCGATAGCTGATACATTATTTACGAATTGTTTTCATATATAAAGTTTTGCTCGTGGCTTCGCCCGCGTGGTGTATGGATGAGAAGTAGACAACGAGAACTTTTATTTTTTTTGTTAAACATTTACTACACAGGTTTGTTCAATACAAACGCCAAAACGCTGCCAACATTAAAAATCATTGCTATGCCTTCTATTGACGGCTTGCCCAAAACAAGAGAAAAACCACATATTTAAAGGAGAAGGACTTATTTCGATAAGTTTGGTATCAAAATAGGTCCTCCTAACTATTCTAATTGACATACACAAGTGATCTTTGATATTGATTAAAAATTTAAAAGATATAAATAAATAAATAAATTACATCGTATATTTATCGCCATCTACTTATATAATACTAGATTTTACTCGCTGATCTACCTGCGGCCGAACGTTTATACTTACTATTAGCAAAAATAACCAGAATATCATGATCAACTCGAAGTTGCGAAGATTAGCGGGTTCAACCAATTAAACAGACAATCTGTCAAAGAAAAAAAAACGAAAAAAATTGCCCCAATTTAATTTGGTGTTGAGTAAAACGTTTCATTTTAAATCTGAGATTTATATTATTGGGACATTTTAGTGTCCCAAATCTCATCTCTGTTTTTGTCTCCCAAATTTAAGATTGAGGGTACCTGAAAACAAAGTAGATTTAAAATTTGTTCTCACAACCTTTAATGTGAAATGATTCATTGTCGCTTACCTTTTTGCGAAAACTAAAAAGGTCAATAACCGCTTTAAATCGCTTTAAAAAACAGGTTAATTGAGGAACAGCACACATTAAGTGCGTAGGTTACTGCAGCCACGGGTGCAAGCGAGTCACTTCAGTACGAAAAATTTTAGGGCATAAAAACACTTTAAACTTGTTAATTATGGATACATTGAACTTTTAAGCGACGATGTATAACTTTAATTGTTTATATAAATAAAAAGTGTTGCTTTATCTTAAATAATGTATGTTAGCTGGCTCGGCAAACGTTATTTTGCCTTATAAAGGACTATAAAATTTTAAATCTTACGCTATTAAAAACTGTTAGAAAATACGGGTTCGTGGTAGAATAGTGAAAATCAAGGGTTGTGCCTATTTTTTTATTCCAAACCATAATAAAAAATAAATTGAAAAAAATTGTCTACAAAATCAGAATAAAATTTTTGAGGTGGACCATTTTTATCACTTAAGGGTAAGAAAAATAGTTAACGTTCTCAGATCTACTGAAAACGAAGAGATCTACTGCAAAATTTTGGATACAAATGCTGTGCACGAAAAAATTTATAAATAAAAGTGGCAAGCAGCTTTACCTGTATGGATTTTAACAACTGTTTTCATTTGTCACGCGATTTTACTTCGGTAAATAAAAAAAAGAAAAAGTTTTCTTTTTAATCATTTAGAATATTGGTAGGTCTCAAATATAACGTTGAGTATATATTGTATCTAACTAATAGATATTATAAATTAATATAAAGATTTTCCCTACCCTCATCTAAATAAAGGTAATTTAGACTATCTGCACAAGCTGTGTATGCTCAGAAAGTAGCTTTGTCGAGCTTTGTAAAATAAACCTTAATTAAAACTCAGCAATCGAAGATGTGACTTTAGATGGAGTGCGGAATGTTTGAACGAGCTCAATTCCTGTGATTAACACGTCGGTTTAGTTTTAGTTCAGCGATGTGTCTTGTCGCGTGCCAGAGGCTTCGATGGAATGAGTCGTGTATGTTCGTGAGTTGAGGCATTAAGCGTGTCGAGGATCAATCAAGATGGAAAGCTATTAACAGTCAGTGAAGCGAAAGAGGTAAACGTTCCTCGTCACTTAATTTACTAGTAAAGTTTTAATGATTACTTCAGACATTATGCAAGAAACCGGTGAACATTCCATTCTAGGGAATATTAAAACAGAGATTGATTAAAATTAAGCTTTTTAGCTGGAGGAGTCTATTCGTTTGTTAGTAAAGGATAAATCTTGAAATGTAAATGTTAAACCTATTAACCTCAACTAATTGAACTAAAATTTAGAATCACCATTAATTCCAATGAAAATGCAATTATATAAGTTTAATCTAAAATGATGCTGCGGCCATTATGGCGGATTATATATTTTTGTAGAACCGCAGCAATATGGCTATCAATGAAAGCTTTTCATTTATAGAGTACAAAACGTTATGAAAAAATAAATAAACCTAAAATGGCCGCCATATCAAAATTGTGGAATAAATGTGTTGGTAAAACTTTTCCAATTTATACATCAAATGAAAAAACTTGAAAATTAGAATGCAATATAAGATAAAAACATTTAAACCAAGTTATCTTGGTGGTGGTTGGTATATAAAAAAAAAGTGTTTATCCACTAACACAAAACAGCTTTAAGTTTAATACATTTCAATAAATATTTGTTTAAAAAAATATATATAATTTTCACAATAAAATATTTATATCAATATTATTCTACTAAAACAGAATAAGAGCACCGCCTAGGTTGGAAACTAGTCGGACAAATGTCGATATTATTTACGTGGTTAAAGCGGTATCCACAATAACATGAAACTAAAAGATGAACAGTTCAGTTAGACGGATTAAAAAAAATTACTACTTAACTTTAAACATATGATCCTTTAACAGGCCCAATATCTGTAAGTTATAATAAATCGTAACATATTCTGTTAAAACTTAAAGTAATGTATAATATCAAGAATTATTAAATTTAATAATTGAAAATAAACATTGTTCATGTGGCATATTTTAAAAATATTCGCTGAGGCTTTTATAATTCAATGTCGTATAATGTGAATTATCCCGTTGTCCGAATGAGGTTCAGCTTTTGCGTCACGCTAATTAAATGTTGCCAGCACCGGCAAGGTGGCTTCGCAAACGATGAGGCCGTCTTAAATAAGATTAAATCTCTCAGAACTCCTAAAAGTGTAAATAATATACACTGCATTTTGTAAATATTTTAGCATAATATTTTGTTTAAATATTATTATTGTTTATATTCAAAAAGTAAAAATAAATATAAGACGACTTAATAAAAATTCAAATCTTATTACTGTTTTATCGTTCAAATGATATCGTAAGATTCGACGATGCAAGCAAAGCAAAATTTAAATTTAAGCTTGAAATACGCACATATAGATATTTCAATAATTTTGTATAAGAATTTCCTTTAATAATAAAGGAAGACCTTAAAAATATATACAGTTCATATGATTTAAAAAAATATATCTGCAATTATTCCTTAGTAAACTTAAAAATATTAAGCATCATAAAATATAAAGGCATAATCCCAAGGTTCGGTAATTGAGGCGTTCGACTGCGTTTGCTCTGGAGGAGGTAAAAACGTTAACATTTTATTAAAGCCAGGATTTGTGGCACAGTATTACAAACGAGAAATTTTACGATCAAGTTACCGTATAATAAAATGCTTTTGCAAGAACTAATTACACGTTTATTTATATGTAAAACATATTATTATGAATAATATAATGTATGAATTATTTTCAACATAACGGTTAACATTATTTTTTTTTAGATTTTTAGGATTGTAAAAAGTTTAAAAATAACTTAGATTTAGTTTTGATGTTTTTTTTGTATTTTGTTTTTATTTCTATTTTAATATGTTTATAATTATAGTTACAAAACATATACATGTATATTAAAACAAAGGATCGAGGTAAGCTAGAGAGAACTCTGTGCAGGATCCTGCGCCGTATTTTTTAAACCAATGAATTTGTATCTGAGATAACCACGCAATAATTATATTAAAGGACTGTTACGTTAATTTCAACAATATAATAATAAAAATTTGGCTTTAATAGCGCGATAAGCGAATGTTTAGGAATTATCTGTACAGGTACAGAATAGGCTTTATCTGTATATGTAAATGACTAGGTTGCGTTGAAAAAATATAAAAAAAGTGTTTTTAAAGATGAAAGTTGTTTATCGTCTTACCTATATAATTGCAGGGTAATATATAACCAGATTCTAGACAAGTTATTTTTGTTCAACGTATTTGGCAACAAATAATGATATTAAGGTTTATTTACAAAATTACAAACGATCTATATGTCAGCAAAAAACTTAACACCGTTTTCTGAATAAAAATGTACTGTGTGTAACTGGAATCGAATCGAAAATCAAATAACGTCTTTATAGCTTTAACACATATTAGCTTATACTAACACGTGTTTATTTTTAATGCCATCTAGCGTTTAGAAGTTGTCGCATGGGTTGTGTATTTTTTTAATTTACTTTTTTTAATTACCTAAGCCTCTCGTACTATTTGTTTTAAGTAATTACACGAAAACTTAATAATATATATTTTCGGCTTAGTTTAAAATATAAAATAAATATATAATAGACCTTACAAATAACCTGAAATATTCATCTTTCTCTGGTCAGCTAATTTTCTAAAGTTTCATATCTGCTAGTGTTAATTGCACAAACACCTTCTTTCTGATTGAAACGAATGTGAAGTTCTAATAAGACCAGGGATTTATCTAAAATGAAATGGTTTTTAACCAAACACACATTTTTAAAATTTGCTATAATTCACCTCTTATCAACCTATAAAAGATATTTTGTTTCAAATAGCTAGTGTAATAATAAAACATACTAAAACAGTTTTATAAATTTAATGATCTCGTACTATTTCAGTTCAGACATTAATATAAATATTTTTTCATTTCTAAGAAACAAAATTTTCTTAGGCAAAAGTTCATGACCTGCCCTCATTTAACTCAAAGCCTACTAAAAACCTTAAAGCTTAGGTGAGACTGCTTTTCTTAATTCCATATAATATTTTTACATATAAAAAAATTTAATCTAAAAATCAAAACAATTATAAACTAAAACTAATTTGAAACTAATGATTAGTGTATTTTGACTAAAAGTTATTATAATTTCGTACCTCTTGATAATAATATAATTTTTAAGAAATAAGATATTATAATAATATATTTCTTACCTCTTAATAACAGTATAATTATACAGTAAAAAATCATTCGTTACATAAAAATGTCGTACAATCAATATAGCTTTTGTTATCTTGTGATTAAAATATTATTTATTAGCAATAAAATATCACCATAACAACATGTTGTCAAAGTCCGTGCTAGTATTTTGGTTTAATGCAATCAAGAATATATTTTTTACATATATGCTATGTATTGAGCCGGAAAATAAGTTGATACGATATATATTTACATATTTTATTATTGTATCATAGTATAGAGCTACATAACTTTGTGTTTCTATGCGCTGCAATGTATTTCTTAGCCCGGTATATGGCATTATTCTTGCTTTGCCGATTTTAATGTTTAACTAGGACATAAACTATTATACGTTTATTAATATTTCTTTCAAATCAAACAGAAAAATTACTCGCACATGTGTCACAAAATTGACGGTTGAAGATAAAAAAAACTATTTGATCAAGAAATGCTGCTACGAGTTTTGAGTTGGACAATCATGGACAAAAACATGTCAGTTAAAGGATTAAACTCGCCCATCAATATAAACTTGATCTGGAGGATATAGATAGGATTGAGCTAAAAGCTTTTATGGGTATTTTACTATATTCGGTAGTTTTAAAATGTAACAATGAACGCTCAAGCTACTTATTTGCTTAGGTACGGGATGTGAGATATTTAGCTGTACTGTATGTCAGAGAATCGATTTGTCGTTTTGCTACGTATACATTTTGACAATCCAGACAATCGTGTCATAAGGAAACAAAACGATAGTTTGGCAGGTATATCCTTTTTATAATTTCTATGTTTATACTTGAAAAGGTTCCGATAGCAAAGGATTTAGCACATACTATAAAAAACTTCTTGTGACCACTTAGTATGTCCTGCGGTTGACATAGCATATCGAGGAAAGTACCCGAGATGTGAATGCTGATAATTGGTGTTCTTGTTTAGAACTTTTTGATCTTACTTATGTAGGTCCTGTGAATTATAAACCCAAAATACCTAAAAAATTTCAACCAAAGAAAAAATCGAGAAGTTCTCTCTGTTTTGTTCAGTTTTAAGAGCCAAGAAAATGCCGGTTATGTGGGTTATGTGGGACCAGACCACTAAACCAGACGATCCTCATCTCACCGTCATATTGGAGCACCAGGGGAACTACGACCGTCTCCGAACTTCCCAAAACCGAGTGTGCGCCAACACCGCACCCGGAGTAAGCATGCGGTAACTAACCTAACTGACAGCCACGGGATATCGCTCGGCGATATTAGATACCTGAGGAGGCACCCATGACTGTTCCCTCACACCAGACTGTTGTATGCCTGTTGTTGTATGCCTGTGGCGATCCCCCGAGGGAGACCACTACAACATACAGGGCCGGAAAAGGCGGAATCCACAACCTCGATCTACCCCCACCACGCCAGGAAGCCCTCCTTAATAGCGACACCTTCGCTCAGGAAAGGCTCCGCGGCAGCGAGCAGACTCAGCAAGTAACTCAATAATTATTAAATATTGTTGTAAATTATATTTTCATCCATCTCTTAACAGTTCCACATACTTTTTTAATGTACAGCCGTGAAGTATTATTTTGTATGTGGTCATACGAGTCTATTAAATATTGATATCTAATAATACTTATATAAGGCAAAAAAATATGTTTAATTATCTAATATAATATAATTTATATAAACCAAAATTTATATTTATTTTTTAATATACATTTCTGAACTGTGTAGAAATAAGAATATATATTTTTATCTGTGCAACTTAACGATGTGTGAGCTACGTTTTTACCGCGCGAGTTGAAAGCAATTACAAAACCCGTAAAAGCTAGCTGAAATTCCATTCGAGTCGCAAACCGCTCCACAGGCATCTAACGAGCTCAATTTTCGCGACAATGCACACTCGTTTTGAATGTTATTGAAGATATATATCAAACGAAAATTGAAAAATTTACTCAACAAATACTTAAAGACTTTCCTTTAAGTGTCTTAATGTAGATTTTCGGAAAGGTTTTGGAATAAAACATGTTTATAAAATTATCTTTGTTTGTTAATTTGCACATTTGCATCTCTGATAAAAACATCATATGTAAAAAGTACATAAATATAATCTTAAAAAAAACAATTGTTATAAATAACAAAAGATATCAGACAATGGATTTTCTTAACCATGTAAACTACCTCAAAAGGTGTTTAGTTTCAGTGATATTACGACTGATGAACTAGGACAACATCATCATTGTCGTATTTCCTTTAAATTTCACTGTTAATCATCAAATCTGTATTTTTTTTATTATGCAGCATAATTTTACTACCTTTTATTATATTATCATACATCAGTTTCGTTTAAACTTAATTACATCCTAATATCGGATGAAGCTAATTTATATTTAGACTAGTTTTAGAGCACTCTCTGTTCTATATGACGTCTAAAGTTCAACCAATTGAGGTGAAATTTAAGATTCACCTTCGTTCCTATGATAATCCAATTATACACAATCAATATTTTCATCAATCCAAATTGACCGTTGTATCAAAATGGCTGTCATATGAAAGAGATTTATTTGTAGAATATAAAACCACAAAATATCGAAGTATATTATAATACTTAATAGATAAATAAAAACCCTGGCTGTAAAAATGTAACAAATAACCTTAATTATTGTCTGCTTTTGAATTAAGATAATTTTGAATAAGCTCAAAACGTAATTGAATTTGGAAAAATATAAACCATTAATTGTAATATTTATGTTATAAAATTTCTTGTTTTATTTTTTTTTATAATTTTATTTATAAAATTAAACGATATAGCAAATATCAGTCTATGAAATAAATATGCAACTGGTATTAATCATATATTAGTATAAATTATATAAATTTCATCGTAATTTAATTGAAGTTTTATTAATTAAGGGCTTATGACATATCACAGAATAATGATTTTTAAGAGTAATGACTCTTCTATAAAAGATCGTTCTATTTCTGATCAAACAATGTTAGACTGCAACCCAATATTTGATTTTATCCATTTGATTTCATCAATAATATTAATCGCATGTTATCTTTTTTAAACAGCAAACATTAGATATTTATTAAATTAAATATATGATCTTTTAAATTTTATTATATTGCTCACTTGTCGGCTTCAATAAAGGCTAAGTTTAAAAAACAGTTTTCTAATAACCCGGACAACAACTGAATAGAAGGTTTTTTTTAATGTAAAAGGAGGGCAAACGAGCGTGTGGGGTCACAGATAGAATGTGACCACCACCGCCCACGAACTCTTACAACATCCGAAGGCTCACAAAAGTGTTGCCGGCCTTTGAGGTACGAATATACGCCTTTTTTGAAGATACCCATGTCGTATCGATCTTTAAACACTGCCGAAGGAAGTTCATTCCACATCTTAGTGGTACGTGGAAGAAAAGTCCTTGAAAACCGCACAGTAGAAGATCGCCACGCATCCAGGTGATAGAGATGATAATTCAGATGGTGACGTGTTGTGCGGTAATGAAATCCGGCGGCAGGCATCAGACCAAATAGCTCTTCGGAACACTTCCCGTTGAAAATGCGATAGAAGACGCACAAGGAAGCTACATCAATACGGAATGCCAAAGAGTCCAGCCGTTCACAGAGCCCCCGACAATATGAACGGCTCTCCGTTGTACGCGGTCAAACGGCAAAAGCTGATATTGGGGTGACCGGAACTACGTCTTATAAAGCGCAAGTCTTTGGCCGGAATTGAAACACTGCCTCGCTCTATTGATCACACCCAATTTCATCGAGGCCAACTTGGGCTTGCTCTCCAAGTGACCACGAAACTGACAGTCGCTCGAAATATCGAGTATTCTGACACTTGGCGAGGCATTGAGGGGTGTGCTCTCGAAGAGCGGCGATACGACAAATGGGATTTTATTTGATCCTTAATTAATTAATCAGAATTTTATTAAAATTGATTTTTGTTTATATATTACAGATATAAAGTCATAGCCAATGATTCAATACACAGATTTGGTGAGATTCCAGTGAACGTCTCAAATCGATTGTTATGAACGTTATAAAAAGATACCATTAAGCATAAACCTATCTTATCTTTATCTTTAACTATATTATGTAATGACTCAGTTGGTAGGTATTTTGAAGGAGATATACAATTATTGTTACTATCATTTTGTTTGACGCATTTTGTATGGAACATAAACTAACTAGCTATCAAAAACCGATTTTCTTAATTAACTTCACAAAGAAATAGAGATCTAGCGTGTGTAAAGTTAATAAAAAGAGTAGTAAAAGGAACTGTTACAACACGCACTTGCAATAATGTAATTCGAACACGGCTTACGAAATGTTTACATGATAAGCTTTCAAGAATTGAAATATATATATATTTTTTTGTAGTGAAATAAAATGTGAAAATACATATTTTTTTACTATTATCTGTTCCATTTTTAAATATTTTTGTTCCTATATAATCATATAATTTATCGGATTTTATATTCTATTCTAGTCTTTCTAATCTGCTATCGATCTGCCAGGTCTCATGGGCAATTATAAAATATAAAATTAATAAAGATGAATTGCATTAAACTTATGTAAAATACAAAGAAATAAATTTATTCTACGGTAGCTCTCAACGCTTAGAATTATCATGCGGTACATCACTATTTATCTCTTCAAAAACAAAAAAATATAGGTTTTTAAACAGCTGTTATATAAAATATAATAAATTAAAATTAAAATAAATATAAAATATTAAGTCGTCTATATACAATGATTTATGATTCTCTTTTATTAAAACAATACACCGAGACAAACCTAATAAAGGACCTTATGCAGCTTACAAGAAATGTTTAAAATGTTCGTTACCTTTAACGCCTGAGAAAAACTTGTACTTGACTGGCTTTACTTTTGTAATATATATATAATATATACAACTATACAAATACATTAAATATCATCATGTCGTCTTAAGTCCCATATTAGATTTGTTGTAGAAATAAATGAATTGGCTTATCACTAACTACATAAACATCTTTCTAACAATTCGTATCACCGCGCTCGCTGTAACTCATGAATTGATATTATCTTCTAACTGTAGAATGAATTTTGAACAATACCTAATGTAAATGATAAAATAACACTAAAGATCGATGATGCTTTAAACATCTTTTGACAAAGTAGGGAATTAAATAAAGAAAAATATTTTTTTTAAGTAAAAGATTTTTTCATAATTTTAATTTTTTTTATCCTATTCTAACGATTTTTTTTGTTTAGTTATTGTAAAGTGACTGGATGATGATGATGATAGTGCGTAAGTATGAGTTAGTGTAAAATCTTCTGATATTGTATAAAATTACATTTACAATGGACGGTGTAATTTAGGTGAGTCTCTTATACAAGACTGTGGTACGCGCCGACCATTCAGTAGAATACATTGTTTTACTCTTATTTGCCTCTTACCATACCCACGGGGAACAAGGACTGTTATGACTAAGAATATTCTTACTTATAACTTTAAAGCAAAAAAAAATTCGATAGTTTTTAATTTGCAGCAATATCAACGAAACCACATTAACAAAAAATATCAAATAAATAAATACTTTTTTTATTCATGATATAAATGTATAACTTAATGTAACAGTTAATATTATAATTATTATCAAGATTGCCTCCGGACAATTCCTTGACGCTTCTGTATAAAGAATTTAGGTATTTCGTAATTTAAATGTAATAAAAACCATTAACGGAATTTAATTCTAATTAACACACGCTTCTAAATCACTGTGGGTTAAAATATTACATTTTTCTAAACGGTGTGATTTTTAGTAGGTTCTTTAACTTTTACCACCAGCGAGTCAGTTTTATTTCAGCTTTTTATAGTTTTATGCGGCTGTTAAAATAAATTTACGCAGCATAGTATTTGTGAATGGTTGATTTTTCTTATTTAACCATTTCATCAATGGTTAATTTAAAGATTATTACATAATTACATATGTATCATAGTTCTAAATATTAAAACAATTAGAAAATTAATATTGAGCGGAAGATGTTATATTACATTTTTTTATTTATTTAATTATTTATTTTTATTTAACATTTTATTTACACACAGAATATGTATAAAGAGCAATTTGTAATAAAGCAAATTTCTTATTAGTAAATTCTTTCACAATTTCTGTATTGTATTCTGTTTTTTATTATTTTAGAATACACCTTATAAAAAATATTCTTATATAATTATCGTAAATAATTCTACAGGCTTCTTATCTTCTGTTGTATTAAACTGTCTATAATTTGTAATATTTAATGTATTGGTTATATAAGTTGTATTTTATTTCAGGAGCAATTAGTTTGTGTTTCAGTAGAAAAAAAATTGTATTTAGTCCATGGGAATAGGCATGGGGACAGTTTAAAAAAATATTGAGCTTCAATACAGTTGATGATGAAATAAAATTCCAATCTGATGAGTCCACCCGGGCAATATGACTAGATATACTTGGCATTTTATTCGTGAAAACAGCAATAGTTATAATATAATAGATGATATTATACAGATCTACATTTCATAAGAACCTTGAACTCCCTGAAAAATACAATAAATTCCGAACAAAAATACCATAAAACTAAAAACTCACAAACTGGCTGCAAAACAATATAAAAGTAAGTGCACTTGAACTTACTTCTAAAGCTAGAAAAATGAATTTATTTCAGTCGGACTCACTCTGTCTCGTGTAACAGCTCTTAAACACGTCAGCGCTCCGGCGCGACGTCGTAGCATTCGTGTACTGTTCTCACATTCCTACTTTTATATTACTATGGGAATCTTTTACTGTTATATATTTTCAGTTTATGTTAAATAAATGTCTAATGATATTAAAACTGTAAATTGAAAGTTACAAAAAATATTGTTAAATATATTATGCGGACTATGAAATGTAAAAGCAAAAAATTTTAACTATATATTTTCTGCACTCAAGTGCGTATTAGTATATTTAAATTTTAAATTTTCTCCTTTAATTTTTATCCTCAACAATCCTGAGAAAATTATTGGCCATTAACTACAATTGATAAATCTTTGTTTCAGAAAATGCGTCTAAGATGCTGGAAGCATCGATGGTGAGCTTCAGAGTGTACAGCATACCAGCAAAAAGGTTTTATTAAAATGTCAACCCGTTTTAATGTAACTAATACTAACTACATATTTTTATTTATACTAAATATGATAGAGGGGTTATAATTTTAAAAGACGAGGGACACATAAATTTCAATTAGCCATATATTAACTAAAATATTGTTTAAAACTCAATATTTTAAAAGAATATCTTTTTAAACAGCACCCATAATTATAAAAAAAAACATTAATAGACTTACACCAGGTTCTAAGAAACTCCCGACACCAACATCTAATTATGATAATGAGATACCTTGCTGCAGGGGCGCTTTTATAGTGTATATCTTTACAGTTTATAGTATAGCTTTTTATAATAAAGCGTTTGTTATGCTACGTATTATCTTTTAAATTAATAAACAACACACTTACAATAACTTTTTTATATGTTCTTCTTTATTAGCGATAAACGTATATTTTATTTTATGATTTTGTTTTGTGTCTAATAAATAAATGCGGTGGTGGTATAAGATAAGTTTTGATATTCCTGCTCTATTAAATTGAACTGTTGTTAAACGACCGTAATCTTCTTTGACTGTTGGACCAGATCTAATAATAAGACTTGAGACGGGAAGAACTGGGGAGTTTAGAAGTCTTCAAGTTTGTAGGACGGGACCAATATTGGACCTGGCAGATACCTGGTCACTAACCTCTCTGCTGAGTGGCAATAAGGTCTGTGCTAGGGAAAATTCTCATAAATTTCTGCTCATAAAGTCGAATCAGGAATTCAGGTAGACGAACTGCTTGGAAACCTAACAGCCGCATCTGCTTTTTTATTTTACCATACCAATAACGCTAAAAATATAAATTGGAAGATAAATCGGTTGCGCTAGTTACTGCCTCCAAACAAAAGTTGCAGATATATTTTCTAAAGGAGAGGTCATGGTGTTTATCCCGTGGTTTACAAAAGAACATGGGCTTACAATTTTTTGTGATGGCTTCAACTTAATTCACTTTCAATAAAATCAGTCGATATTATCTGATTATGCTGTAAGAGTCAATTAATGCGTTGATTATGTTTTTTTTTCCTCTTTCTTTATTATAGATACAACTGTCAAAATCAGTAATGTGCCAAATAAATGAAATAGCTTTGGATTACATGAAGCTTAGGTATAAAATAAAAAAAATGAACACAAGAAGATGCAGGGATTAGGAAAGAAAAATATGGGAGAATAAAGTACCAGACCCCGTTACTTTATTCATCTAAGCTGAAATGAGTCCGTTGTTACCAAAAAATTATTTACTACACCTATTTTTCCTTTACGACACAAATAAAAAGGCTGTGACGTCAGGCCAGAATGTAACATATTAAAATGTCTTACAAAAAACCTCTATATTTAACGTATAAATAATATTATATATATATTTATATGTTACTTTATGACAGCAATATATATAATAGCTTAAATATAACTTAAACTTGGTTTTTAAATAAATTTTCATTAGTATTGTTGAAATATCAAAACGTCAACGATTTTAAGTAGCAAATACTTATTTTATTAAATTCAAATTTTTAAATTCAAATTTTTTATGTCACAATTATTAACTGTTTTTAGTATACTTGTAGATTTAACTTCAAACACACAAAAATACCTATTTTAGATTTAAAGAGTTTAAACACAATACTACCTTATATAAAAATGTAATATAAGGTGGTATTGTGTTTTCAAAATTATCAAAATTGAATAAGAAAATAATTAATCTTGAATTAAAATATATTATGAAAAAGTATGTGCAATAATAAATTGTAGATTTTCTAAATTCTACAACAATTTAATGTAATATGTTGCTGAATGTTTACTAATATATCAAAGAAAATGCAATAAGTAGTTCTCCGTCCATTACAAGAATATACTGCTTTTACTAAAGAAATAATGAGCTTACACAATACGTGTAGCAAGTTCTTAGTTTTGTTCAAACACAAACAAGATGGTGAAATAAAAAGAGATTTTAAATTACAGACAAAAGGAAGGTTTGAGATAACTTAAAAAATTATATTTAAGCAAAATTTATCTTTAATTCTTCACTATTTGTCATTGAAAACATATAAAGAGCTTTTAATTATAATAGTAAATATTACAAAATTGTTTAATTTAGTCTTAATCAATTACCTACTGGCCGGGCGGATGTTGCCCTGCCTTTAAAAAAACAGGATTCAGTTACAAACTTACTTGCAAAAAAAATATACTTATATAATATATTATTTTATGGCATATTTAATTTCACTTTGTAGTTACCAGGAATATGTGCTCGTGATATTACTATACTCCTTCGTGTATTTGGCTTTAAAAAGACTTAGTTATTTTAAAGGCAGATAAAATGAATATTAGTTTTCTATGAAAAAATCAATTCTACTCATTGATATCGGTATAATATGTTAAAGATAAATTATTTTTATAAATAATTATATAAATATTTTTATAAATAATATAGTATTGTAGCCTTGTCAAACTTTTTTAAATTAAAAAAAAATTTGAGAGAATTTAAAAAAAAACGATTATAAAAAATATAATATTTAACTCACGAATACTAAAACTGTTACAGGCTAAGCAAACAAGTAATTTATTGTTGCAACCCGTTTTTGCCATGCAAAGAGATTCTTTACACGCTATCATGCACTGCACGCTCGCTAAGCTGGTCTTTACTCTAGTACAATTAAACATTAAAAGCAGCACGACGCAGGGCAGACTAGACATTAGCACCAATGTAACTCAACGTAACTGAGAAATATTTGAATACATTTTTTCTTAATAGAGATTTGTTTTAATAATACAGCCGCATTTTTATATTCATTCATTAAACTATTATCTTCATATCCTCTGACAACTGCGAGTCCACATGATTTATGATATTTAAGCCCTTTATTAAAACTCACTCAGATTTTCTCGACAACGTATGTAATATAGAGATCATTAAGAAAAACAAATTTTCTTTTTCGAGTTTCATTGTCATTTAAATGTTCTTATTTTTGGAAGAAAATAATTATTTCAACAACAACTTAAAAATAGTTATAACAACAGCAGTAGAATGTAAAACTATAACTTATGTGATACAAGAGTAAAAATAATTAAATGCTATTAAAACCAGCTCAATGGAAAGTTTAAATTTATTTTATAATGATGTAGTTAAGATTCCTATAAATATATCTGATAATAATAATTCATTGAGTCTACGAAAATTTACTCAAAGTATATTTTAAGTTCACTAACTTCCACACTACGTAAAATCTGTAAAAAAGTAAAAAATGTTATATGGAAGGTAGTCTTTATCGTCTAGATAAAAATTTTAATTGATCAATTCCCAAACATTCAATATTAATACTTTGAAATAAGATAATCAGAGAAGACAACATAAGGGTATAATTTATTGTTTCCATCGTTTACGTTATTAATAACGCTCAGAACATCTACGCTTCCATAAAAGTTTACGACAACTGACATTATATTGATACTAATATTGAAGCTGTTAAAGTAGTCGTAAGGGACGTGTCGCAATGTGAGTAATATTTTATGATGGCAATAAAAAATGAAAAACTAGAATATTTTTGTATATATCATAGAGCAAATAAGTATACAACTTACCTTGCAAATATATAGAATAATAGTATAGAAGTTATCTCTTACAGCACCTAAACAATTAAAAAAGTTTTTTGCCTTTAAAGAGTGGATACGCTCTAATAAGTATCCATGTTGCTGCATCGACCTGTAAGCCCCGCTGAAAGAAGATTATTATAAAACTTTGTGATTTATAAAAAATATTTCTTACTAGGAAGGAATATAAAAACAAGGAAAAATGTAGTTTACGCAATATTATATATTCAAATTTGAAACACAGTACATTAATACTGCACTCCCTATAGCACGACGAGCTAATTGACAATTTTTTTAATTTCTCTGTTCCGATATTCGGGCTTTTAATTGATTATTTGTTTATGAGTCATATAGAAGAAGGATTTATAAAATTGAAGCCTCTAAGATTCTGCTATTTAAATGCTAATCTATCTATTTCAGTATGTCATAGAGGTATTCCTAAAATTAGTATTGGTAATGAAAATAGAAATACATAAAACAATTTTATTTCAGAGTTTTTTCTCCCGAGAACTTCGCAGAGGAAAAGAGAAAGAAATATACATTTAGAATTTGAAATAATATTATTTTGGATTTCAAACAAAATAGCAACATATACTATATAATAGACTGAATCCAGGTTAAGTTTCAAAGCAGTTTTTTATAAAGAAGACAATAATCATCGAAGTCCGTCTAGTCCGTCCGTCCGTCTATAAAGAAGACAATAATCATCGAAGTCCGTCTAGTCCGTCCGTCCGTCTATAAAGAAGACAAAAATCATCGAAGTCCGTCTAGTCCGTCCGTCTGTCTATAAAGAAGACAAAAATCATCGAAGTCTGTCTAACAAATATATAAACAAACAAAAAACACATAAAATTATATTTATAATTTCATGTATTAATAAAAGATAAAATCTTGGAAAATCTATATTTCCTATAAACGAAATTGTTTGATCGGGCAATTCATTACGTTGATTGGATCATTCGCATATTGTTGACATATAAAAGAGAGTATACGTATAGATGAGACCTTTACACAAACCAAAAGTTCGTCTGTTACTGAGTTTTAATATAATAGACATATTGTTTTTTGTATACATTATGCTGTTAGGTTTTAAGCAACCTATGATGTAAATTTGAGTTAAAGCGATTTAGTGTTACATCTCATTTTAAATGTCGTTTATGAACCGAGAGATACCGTATATCGACAATTTTTCAATATCATTTGCTAACTTTAACATTATTAAAGATCTATTTCTGTATAGAGAGATAGAAAGATTGGTAAGCCTTCGAATATACCGCCTTCATAAAAAGATACGTTTGAAATAGTCGGTATAGTTTAACACACCGCTTCAGAACTAGTTACTCCAAATGCAAAATATTTCAGTGAAAAATACAAATTCTGAATTAAAAGTGTAGTTGTACAATTTTAAAAGATATTAGATTTATTATTATCTACTTTTATATAAACAACAAAATTAATTTTTAATTATATACGGGTAGATGATAATGCAGCAATTGCACAGCGCATACAAATGAGGTCTTTAATATCTAGAGATGTAATATTAGTTACGGACACAGTAATATGCCTCTATACATAATATATATAAGAATATTGAGAATATTTTATTTTAACAGGAAAAATATATAACTTTAATAACAGAACTTTTTATTCTAACCTTAGAATACGTTAAAAAGGAAATAGCAATTCAAATGTCTCTCGTATACAAGGTCAATATAAATAGTTCAACAATAGAATCTTCACGCCAATGCGCTTAGAGAGAAATATAGCAATAAATGCGAAAGGTATCGCAAGCATTGTAGAGCATCGATTTGTATTTAAAAAGAGAAATGGGTCGCGCAGTGACCGAGTTAGTCGCGACGGGTCGCCAAAGCTTTGTCGCTGCAGCCGCGGACATCAACCTGCTAGCAGCAGTTAAATTTCCTTCAGGATATGTTTAGTGTAGAAATTATATTTATTGATTTTATTTTAAATTTAACTCAAAATACTTAAATTCAATGCTTTTCTCACAATTACTTTATTGCTAATATTTTACTTACACATTTTTTTACTGGCCCAAGCTAGCCCCGACAAAATGTAATAAGCAAATGAATGTAATCATCTTTTCGCAAGAAATGACATTATACGTTATTGCGTTATGATGAAAGCCTAAGAATACTTGAAATATGTCCTACAATTTTAATATTAATAAAATAATAAACTGAATTGGTTTCTTTATATTGCTCCGTTATATTGCTCCGTCCGTCCGTTTGTTTGGATTTATATTTGTTTTAGTCTAGTATTTTCTAAGATTTTCACGAGTACACATTTGAAATAAAACTTTTTTTACGGATTAAAACTCCCGTTTAATTTGGTTACATTTTGATTTTAACCCGACGTTTCGAATACTTTGCAGTAATCGTGTTCACGGGTAGACGAGATGTAAGTGTCTGTCAGAAAGTCAGTTAATAGTCTAATGAGTAAGTAATAGAAATTTGTTATTGTCTAAAATGAATATAGAATAATAGTTTTAACAATAAGGAGATAGATGATTTACTTATTAATACCAATAACAGAACAATGTTTACCATTTATTTTATACTTTTCTGTCAATACAAGTAACTTGGATTGAATATGTAACTGAAAATGTCCTAAGACTTTAAAATTATTTGTTAAAAAATTGATTATAAATAATAATTTAACATATAAATACATATTTTTTAATTTTCAATTAAAATGAAAATCTTTTCAATTGATTTGCTAATATTGGATAATTTAACATTTTAGGTTTAAAATAAATTTAATTAACTTAATTTAATTGAATTAATTAAATTGAAAGTTCTTGCTTGCAAAGTAGACAAGGTAGTTTGTTTACAAACCGCGAATATACGGAACTGCCGGATTTTGCGAAATTCTATCTGATTATGATAGGCAGGTCCATGATTAAGGCTATATAGGCTATCTAGCATTACGCTAAGTATATGTATCCGCAGATGAGACTGCAGATGAACGAGTTCTACACAAAAATAGGAGTTTAAAAACATTTTAAGCGTAATAAACTTATACTTCACATAAGTCATAACTTATACTTATCTACATTTTAATATAATAACTTTCTATTGAAAGCATACTATAAAAAAACAAAAATGTATATTATATGTACATAATAAATTTTTTATTATTTTGTGTTAGTACATAACTTATAACATATACAACACAAATAAACAAAAATATATAAATTTGTCACTTACCCAAGAGAATACTCTGCAGAGTTCATTGCAAAGTAATAATTAGAAAGAGACGCTAACTGAAACTAGCAACGGAGAAAACAACCGAAGCCGCATTGTTTATTCAGTTTTAATTAAAGAAAAGCTTAACATTTACTATCTTTAAGACTCAGAGATTATATAGAGATAACAATGTTTACAGATGATACAATGATCCTGTTTTTATCTAAGATATAAAAATGTCTAAAAAGGAAAATAACCTTAACTATATACTAATTTAAACTTACGAGCTTATTTACTCGTACTCACTATTAATACTAGTTATGGGTTTAAATATTTATCAGGGTTACAGCTGCACATGCATCTGAGCTATTATATTTACTCCTTGTCTTTTGAATATCTTTGGAGCTTGCGCTACACTTGTTACTACGTTATGCTATTAATAATTCAAAGCTTCTTAACCACTCCAGACTTTGTTTAAAAAGCGACATAAATAAGGTTAAAAAGATCGGTGTTTAAAGTTACTTTCTTTAATGCAATATTTAGGCAATTTGTTTATTGTATAATTTTGTAGTATGGAGTAACATTATCCACAATTATTCCATGGCTAATATCAACAATAACACCCATTTATGGTTAAAAATAAACAATATTTCATTACATAAATATGTTCAATTAAGAGTAATATTTATTTTACATTTAATATGAAAACATAAAAATTAATATTTCAATTATGAATACGGAATTTCTTCAGGCGTAATTCAATTATATGCTTGAGATAGAATCCTCAGAAGTAGCTTACGTTTGTGGCACGAATATATGAAAGTTTCCTTTTACATTGATTAAGATTTAGAATTAGAATTGATTTTATTAATACTGTATTTTCGAAAAACTCAGTTTTCCTTCCGATCTGTCTGTCTGTATGTGTGTCTGTGTGTCTGTCGAATTTTATTTTTCGAATTTTGAAAAACTAAAGATATATTTGGAATCAGCATCTAAATGTAAGATTCACTTTTCAAAATTATGTTGATTGTCCAACGGGAAGGTGGTCAGATCGGCCGCCGAAGTTACCGAAAAATGGAAAAAAATTTTCGAATTTTTAAATTGTTTAAAATTTAAAAATTTATTAATTAAATTATTTTAATTTTTTTTTTCTTTCGTTTGTTAATTTATTAGCGAGTTATAATTTGCCGATTAGGAGTTTTTCATAGCGGCAAGCTCGATTGCCGCGTGTCAGATGTTTTTTACTTCAAATCTACAACCAACCACTAAACATTTTGTTAGAGAAATAAAACATTGATATTTTAAGTAATAACAACTAATTAGTAAAAATGAAAATATGAATGGTGCACATTAGCGTTCGAAGGTTTGTTTCGAAGTTTTTTTTTTAGCTCAGTTAATACTAGTGTGCCTTTCGAGGCAAAACCTTTTTTTTTTTTTTTTTTTTTTTTTTCTCCGTTGGAAAAACCCGTTACGGGTACCCCGTCGGCCCAGAGGGTGACGGCCGGGGGGTTATGTGGGACTACCCGGCAGCATAGAGGATGCTGCCATTTTTAAGGCTACCCACTAAAAAACCAACGGTTGCCCTCTTCGCCGTAATGGGACGTCACGGGATCGCGTTAGCACACACCGTGACGCCCCGGCGAGACCCCCCGAATGAGGGTGCCCCGAGCAACGTAGAGCACCCTCCAATCGTAGGCCTATGTTAGGTAAGAGGGGTCACCCTCCCCCCTCACCAGGCCTACAACTGGGGAAGGAAGCGGCGGGCGTATTCCCGCCTCCTTCTACCCAGTCTCCCCCTACGGAGCGGGTCAGCGGACGAGGCTGACTCCCTGTCCCGCTCCGAGGCCTCCTTTGCGGCGATGACTTGCTCGCAGAAGGAGGCCATTGCGACCCAGCACCTCTCGCTGCTGACCATCGCGCTGATGACGCGCGGCAGCGAGAGGTCCCTGCCAATCACGCCCACCAGCTCAGTACGCTGGTGGTCCCAAGCGGCGCACTCCGCCAGGGTGTGACGAGCCGAGTCGACGGACTCGTCACAGTGATGGCAGGAGGGGGTCGTCTCCCTTCGTGCTATCCTGTGCAGGTACTCACCGAAGCAACCATGCCCGGTCAGCACCTGCACAAGACGAAACGTAAGCGTTCCGTGCCGCCGATTGATCCAGTGGTCGAAGTGAGGGCGGACCGCCCCCACTGTGATCATACCGGCGGCAGGGGACTCCAAGTCCCTGTTCCACCGTCGCATCAGGGCTCGGTGAGCTAGAGCCCTGATTCGCGCCGCCTCGGGCAAAACCTAGCTTTAATACTATATTAATGTTCAACAGATAAATAGTTAATAGTTTATTTCATTAAATAAAGATACATGGACAAACCTATATTTTGTTTTTCTATGCGTTCTAGTATTAAATCTGGGTTTCGCCTCAAAAGACACACCAGTACCTAAATCCTATGAATTAGGATAACAAAGATTTATTTTATTTTTATAATATTTTTAAAACGGTTATTTTTTTTCTATATTTTGTAGTAAAATATTAAATTATATATTTTACAAGTCATATATATCATATATATTTTTAGTCTGTGTCTAGTATATTTTTAAATTGACATCACGAGATCATTTACGTTGATTATTTTAGACTTCTTGAATCTAATAAGGATTCTTCGAAATTTAACAATCAATATTACCCGAACTGTATAAACACAACCATTTTTTTTTAATATTCAGTGAAGTGTTAAATAAATATGACGATATCACAGATATGCAATTTAAACATCGAACAAATTCTGATGTATGAAAGTTTAAATTGCTAAATTTAGCACCTTAGCCAAAATAAATAACCATTCAACAGCAACAAAGTAAACCCATTCAACAAATCACAACGCTGGATAGCGCTTGATTGGATGGTAAACTTAGTTACATGAATCAGCATAAAGAATATAGTTGAATATATACATATTCAACTATATTCTTTGATGACGGATGAATTTTTGTTAATAATCATACAAAATGTTCTCATTATTTCAATAAATGACAAAAAATCTTAACTTTTTATTGCTTGCAATGATACCTTTAATTTTGTTTCTAACAACATATTATTAGGCAATAATTTTTAAATTAAGTTAGATAGGTACTACTTATCTAATTCTTCATATTAGTATATTTTATAAATTTATTACACAACTCAAGATCATCCAACTCAATATTGGTAATGACTGAAAAAGATCTAATTTATATATTTTTATATCGAACAGGAATAACAATTTTTCAAAATGTTTTAAATAGTAAATATAAGTTGAATATGCCGCACAGGTGTTTATAATACATTGCAAAATACACAAAAGATCAATCGCTAATAAAGCTACATGTTTATTTATATAACTTATTATATTTACATTATTATAATATTTACATTATTCTTTATATATGAATTTTTAAAATCCTTGACACAGAAGCCTGGGTTTTATTCTGGACTAGAATAGTTAGAATTCCTAGTCGGTAAATCAGCTCGGGTCATGGACGGGTGTATATGGGAGGAGGGCGAGTAGGACCGGTGGGGAGAAAGGGGATTCTGAAATATGTTAAGAAATTCAAGGCATTTTAAGGAAATTTGAAGGGAGCGTATATCATGAATTAACGTCAACCCCTTAAACGACCCTTTACGAGTAATTCGAAGTGCTGCATAAATATTTGCAGTATTGATTTAAAGAATATTTAATATTAATAATATTAAAAATTAATCATTCACTTTTTCAAAATCGTTTTGAGTAGTTTTTGAGATGCAAATTGAAAATCGATTTTGAAGATAACGAATTAAAATATATTTTTTAATTTGATTTAATTTAAATACGATAAAAAATAATTCAAATTTTACAAGCCTGGTTAAACTAACGTGGTACCACCATCTGACAGAAGGTACACTTTAAGCAAGGGCTGAAACATATCACATCCATCACATATCAATCCATCCTTACTTGCAAATGTCACTCGTAAATATCTATGACAGACAGTAGACGTCTCCTCATTTTCATCTTCTTATTGCGGGCTATCATATACATGACTAACATCTGCTATTATGAAGATCTTTATTAATATAATAACTCTGAAACATCGTTTTTATCAGCACCATAATTTTTAAATAATATCTCTAGATAAATATGATTAAATATTATTATTAATAAAACAATCAATTATCGTTGATGCCTAAAACATTATTTAATCAAAAAGTACTTTTAAAAAGAATCCTCAAATGACGAGCCAGTAATTTTCGTGAAGACGACGCGTCCAAGGGTCGTTGATTGCTCGCTATCGCAGCCGATATTAAAATCTGTCAATTTAACAAAAGAAAGAAATTGGGGCGACGCTAATGGCGACGCTGACAGCGATTAATGTCTAGCCGCGCGCTGGAATTAGAACGCGGCCCTCGCGACACTACATACATTAAGCAAATGATCTATCCGACACTCGCTGTAATCACTACTAAAAGAGGCAGGCGCTCTCACAAAGCGTTCTAACCTTAAAGTATTAATCACATTTTCTTCTTAAATCAGCTTTCTTAATAACTGAACTGAACTCTGTTTTACATATCAGTGATAAAGGCACAGTTTCTGTCTTAAAATAATAAAGTTAACATTGAACAATATAATTGAATATTAATTCTATTATTAATAAATGCTTAAATAATAACATTTTAAAAATCCATATTATTTTTAAAAAGATTTTTTTTTGTTAAACAGTCATGTTAAATACATTAAGTTTAAACTTTTAAAATTAAACCTTTCTCTAAAGTATAGCATACCCTTCGCTTTTGGTCATATTAGTTTTATAAGAAAAAGTCTTTATTCTGCTCGGTTGATATCCCGTTTGTTAATATTGGAAGCCAGAGCTTTAAATTGACTAAAAAAACACAAATAAAGTCTTTCGTGAGCGCCGCCGCGCCGCACTTAATGCTTTGGAACACAGAGTACCCTCATATTATTCAGCGCAATCGCAGTGGTTTGTAATTAAGATTCGTTCTTTTTTAAATGGAAAAGAATCTTCAATGTTTTAAATATTTGGCAAATGTATATTAATTATAATGCTCATTTTGGTAATTAAATTGTGGAACCATTGTAAAACCATTTTTATGACACTATATTAAACTATCTATCTTTAAATTTATTTGGATTAATTTTGTTTTCGATTAGTTTTAGGTTTACGTGACACCAAGTGTCTTAAGATAATTATGTTTGAAACACATGCTATATTATTTGTATTCGTTAGAATCGGACTATCGCTTTCAATTTATATTTCCACACAATTCTCACCATGCGACTACGATACGACCACAGGAGTGTGGTCGTATCGTAGTCGCTCCGCCACCCCGCATCTCGCATTGTCCTCCTGGAAGGCGCTCTAAGTGCCATTGTGTACTTCCTGAGCACGCAATCGTTCCCATTCAAAGAATGACAGCGTTTTGTCAGGCTTTTCCTGCTCCTATTGAAATGGAGAAATCTAAACACCATCTTTGTAAAAGGAAATTTTATCTTTTAAGCTTTTGTCGTTAGGAGTGCTATTAAGGTAACATATTTAGTAAACCCTCTTCGAGATTAGTTTCTATATATAATATTATTACAATAAATTGATACTTATGCTAATAATGAACCTAATATTGTCATTCAAAATTCAATATGGCGGACACATGGTGGCGGATTCACATGTTTTTCTTAGACGACATATCATTATGATGTATCTAAAATACATAATCCGTAACCGACTTAGATACTACTAAGTAGTGTTACCAAATATCAAGACCAAAGTTTTAAGATTTTATTGAAAGTATTTATGTCGTGTTGTAATGTTTTAATTAAACCTCAGTTCACATATTTGTCACTAGATAGGGTTAACACATGTTGCCTTATATTTATATCATGGTGGTAAGATTTAAACTAAAATAAATTAAAAGTTATGATTTTACTTATGAAATTACTGGTCCTGAAACAAATTTATTTTTTTAATAGTACACTACGCAAAGTATTTTATTTTTAACGTTCGGAATTTTGAATTTATAATTACAACCATTCTAAAAAGGTTGCACTATGAAAAACTTTTTCATATAATTTTTTTTACCGTATTGGAAAATGAGAGAGGGTTTTATATCCATATATGTATCCATTTGAGATACAGGGAAATTTTATAACTAGCATCACCAATACCGCCACCATCTACATATTTAGCTGAAATCTTTATTTATAGAAACACAATTGGTAACAAATAATTAGATGTGTTACATGCAAATTTGGATATAATGTATGGTGAAATCTACATATTTAAATAATATTATATATAACTAAGATTTGCTTTAAATAATTAATATACCCGTATGAGAATTGCGTGAATTCTTCCAGGCATTATAGCATCCCCTATCACATGTGATTGCACAATGCGTGCTGAACATGACACCTATGAAGTGATAAACTGGGTCACGGCCATGTCCCCTCTCTTACGGCCCCCCTTGTCCCCTCCTACTAGCTCTCCCGGATCTTTTGGCCTGAACCCTCACACGACTTATTTCCTGATATCATGTTTATGCGGATATCGGAATCTTCCCACATATAATAAGAACATTTTGTTAAAAGCCGATTATCTTGTTCTCTGTTGCAGTTGTAATGTGGTATTAATGTTGATAATTTGTTTTTCATTTAAAAACAAACATTTCAATTTATAGCTAAAATCAAATATCAATATTGATTTTACATTTTAAAGTTACAAATATAGTAAACGGTGTAAAGATATAGTTTGTTTCGAATGCAACCATTTATCTCTTCATATATTTTGATACAACATACTCAAAAACTTACAACGACTGTTGTAACAAAACCTCTCCTCGTGCGAGGTCAAGGTACTGAGTGTCTTATATGCCAGAGTCACGCTTGTGTCGCACAATGCCTCGATGATAACAACCGCCGTTAAGCTCCAAGACGTCTGCATCAAGGCGTCGGAAGGGTACGGGAGAGAAGAGAGGGGTTGAGGTCTAGATAAGCTATGTTCCGTAATGGTTAACGCAGATTACCGGCTAAGGTTTATCAGACACGTGCGACGTCATGTCCCACCTCGCTTTATTACAACCATTTCTCGCTAAAAAACATTTTTTTCACAATCCGTCCGATAGCAGATATGTCGGGTTCGGAGCTTCTATTACATAAATCACGGAGTACTAAATAATGCAAAATGGGTTGATGGAGGTGGTTATACATGCGTGACATGAAACCCAGGTATTTTTCTATAATATTATGTGTCTTATCTCCCTGTAGGTAACATTAAGAAAATGAGAATATTAATACGCGTTAGTACATCATAAGTTTTAATTTATTGTAACCATTTTTTTTTGAGTAGGGTAGAATTAGAAATTAGGTGGCTTTTATTATTTTTTATTATAACTTATTTTAAGAAATATTAACTTCATAATACGCTGCGATATGACAATTTTCTGATCCATTTTAATGGCTCATTCGAATAATAGGCATGGATCTAACCTAACCATTATCATCATTAATGCGTAACAGAAGCTCAACCAGAAGGAAAATAAAGTAGTGACTAACGACGATGACGTCTAACTTCGCACAATAGTTGCACCAGATTGATATTTGAATTAAGAAACACATTAAACCATGTATAGTGAAAAAAATATCAGCAATTACTCTTAGTTATTAATACATGAGTGTCCTCTTATATAGATACGAGATATATTTTATTACAAACCACGAAATAACTTACAAGGATCTTATATTTTTTTTATAAACTGTCGAAAAATAAAAATATATCTGTTCTCTGCCTTGAAATATATACTTTATTAAAATAGATAAACATAATAAAATATTGGCGGTGGAATAAAATATATACAGAAAATATTTAGACTAAAACATAGATACTCTGAAAATATTTTAGACTAAAACATAGATTTCCAGCCCGTTTATCGAAAAACGGATATTTCAGTGGATTATTCGCCGGTTTAAATTGGGCTGTTATTATCGCGTTATCATCAATCGACCGTCAGAATGAAATTCGTTTCGCTTGTAGTCAGTCGTCCGCGTCTGCATATTAATGTGGCGTGTCACTTCTATTAAACCTTCGCAAATTATTTCCGTAATGCAGTGACTGAGCAGATCGTTATCGCTAGTGGAGAGACTAAATATTAGTAGTAGAAATAAAACGCATAGCTTCTAAACAATCAAAGTAATAAAATATTTCCGATTTATTTTCGAAATTTTGCTATTGTTTAACGACAGGAAATAAAAAGTCTCACAAGCTCAACCCTTAAAATATTCTCTTGTGCCAATGAAATTTAAAAAAAATTTTCAGTTGGGGAAAATACCACCAAGATGGAGTTTGTATGATTGTATTGCTTTTCTCGATATGAGACCATTCGCATTTTCAAAATTTTGGAATGATGATTTGATTTGAACTATTGAGATTTAACGAAATATTCTCGTTTAGTAATTAGGTTACACAACCGATCGCGCACGAAACTCGGTATCTAGAATCTTGGTGCGCATACTACTAGCGTATGGTCCAATCGCAACATCGACGACCCTCAAAGGAGATCACAGCGTTATTTCTTCCTCCCCATTCTTTTAGCTGCAATTCGAGAGCATGAGACCAAGGCCTATTTCCATTTCGGATAAGCTATGAACATTGTGGAATCGCAGCGTAAACAGCGGGCGGCATCTCGTTTTTTCGTTACTCGTCGTCGACATACTGTGTCAATTTTGTAATATTCTGCCGCGCTTAATGCTCATGAATAAGGATCCCGAGTGGACTCGAAACTAATCAGGCAAATCCTGATAGTATCTACATAAGTATAGCCGTATAATTAATTATACTTAATAGTTATCATGGATAACGAAAGTTTAAATAAATATTATTATTGTTTTAATATTAATGTTTTTATATTTACATTCTTTTCTACCATTTAAATACTTGTGACTTACAATATGTTTAGTAATACTGTATATATATATGTGTATATATACGGATAAGGACTGTAGGTACATACGGATGCTCAACAATAACAAACTTCACTACTGAAGTAATGACGGCAATCCAATCTCGAGAGTTGAGATTAAGTTTAGGTTTTATCATTGTACCACGCGGGGTCGCATGGCAAATGAAACGCAATGAACTCATGAAGTTGTTATATATAACGTGTTTGTATAAATAAATACAATACGTGTGTGTGTGTGTGTTATTAAAATATATTTTTTAATGTGTCACTCGTTACGTAATGCTTAATTAATGCTTTTACTGCTATCGCGCTATTACCTGCCGAGCCGAACCAGTACCTGCTACATTTAGTAGAGGAATTTGTCATAATTTATCTCAGATCTCTACACATCCCAAAAAAAAGGCCTAAGAAATAATTCTTAATGTGAAAGTATATAATGAAATTGTATAGAAAGACTAATCATTATCTGCTATCAGTTAGCAAAAAGGATGCTGACTTGCAGTTCTGTGATAAACAGAAGGAAATGAATCTGCAAATCCTATCCCTCCCCATCACCCCCCAACCGAATGTCTGCGTTCCCTCCCATACCAACCATCCGATAGCTGCGTGCCTGCCTAAATATCTTTTTATACTACTACAATCTTTGCTGTTTCTAATCCAATTTGTTATAATATGTAGAACATAATATATGTAGAAAATATGTAGTCATATTTGAAACGATTCCTTAAATTTGTACTTCAACTTCAAAAAGTTGTTTCATTGAGCAGAATCCAAAATAATTTAGTATAATAAGCATTAAATATAAGTATAAAGACATATTTCACATATTGGGTTTTTAGACAATCACACGCTAATAATAAAATCGCTTAAATGGAGTCAGCTTACGCGATTAATAAGCTTAGATCTAACAGCTTCCAGCATAAGTGGAATCTTCAATTACTGATGGCGTTGCTGGTTGGCAGTTCAACTGGCTTGGACGGACTACGCTTACAATGAATTCATTCGGATTCATTAGTCTGCCTATGAACCCCCGGACTATCAAATTTGAATTCTCATCTGAAGTATAGGACATTTTAAAAGATATATTATTTGAGACGCTATCTGTTAAACTTTTTGTTCATAATTTTTATTGTAGTGATGATTATATGAACGATTATATTTTACTTTATAGCCTAAACAAATTTTTGTTTTTTTTCTGGTTATTATTTATTTCTAGTGCAACAAGTTTCAAGTCACCACAATTTGATCAACATCGTCTAGTAGTTTTTACGTAATGTGTTTTTACGTAACATACATTAAAATGGTATAATATTTTATATCTGGTTGCACTGAGCTATAATAAAACTATTACTGAAATAAAAATATATTTATTTCATCCTCGTCATTGGATCAAATTTTCCCTAAAGCGACGTTGAAACGTAGAAGTTGGTAAAAATCGTCACGTAAGAAAAAGCATTATGTTCCCTCTATATGACTTTGAATGTGAGATCCGGGATTTAAGCAGACGAGCAATCTGCGCTTTCGCTTGTGAAATAATATAGCAGTATTATTTTATTTATTAATAGTAGACCATAATATGATCTTTGTACTATTTTTTAAATCTAGAGGTATTTGTTGTTGTATTTTCTTAGATTTTCACGAGTACACATTTGTAATAAAACTATTTTTTACGGATTAAAATTCGCGTATAATTTGATTACATTTTAATTTTAACCCGACGTTTCGAATGCTTTGCAGCAATCGTGTTGACGGGCAGACGAGATGTAAGTGTCTGATTTATTGTTATGTTATTATCACTAGAAGTAACGAAAACAAATTCAATAGTATCAATAGATGTAATTAACTTAAAGCAAATTATGTTAATGTAATAATTTTTCACAGATTAAAAGCAGTGTCGATCGGATGTTACGATATGGCGTAAATTGAAACCGATGCAGCTCAATGAGGAAATTAGTAACGGTGTAGCAACTCCACGGCCACGGCGCCTCGCTGTCTCAGGAGATGCGAAAGCGATGCTGGTGCCTGAGCGGAAATGAAATAAGGAACTTTTAAATATAGGTTTCAACATTACTATAATAATACAGTCGGTATTACTTATAGAAGCTAAGTGGTTTTTTCCTCAGATACGTTATAGATAACTCAATTGAGTTTCTTTTTCGCTTGATATTCTAAATTTTGATCGAATGGATATTCAATTTAAAAAAAACTGTTTATAAGAGTAACTATACTTTAAAAAATAATAATATATATCTTTTCAAAATTTTGAAACAAGTAAATTAGATCTGTAAAAAACATAGAGGTTAAAACTTTAATACTGTAGATATTTTATATTTTGTATTTTTTAAATATTTTTACTTCTTTTTTATTCTTATATTTTCTTTTCTATTATATATTTTCTTTTCTATTCTATTATATATTATATATTCTTCATTTTATATTGTTTGTAAAAAAATACCCGTTTATACCATGCTTTTTACAGAGTTATTTACACAGTTTAATTAGAATCGTAATAAGAAGTAATCGAGATAACAAAAAAGTCGTCTAACCTAACACTTTTAGGAACATTTTAGGAATAGACTACCGGCTCCGTCAAGACATCCTCGTCATTCATATGTAATAGAAACTACTCATTGTAATAAAATATTCTAATCGCCTAAGATTCGCTGTTCTACGGTTCTCCATCAACCATCCATCAAACAACCCCAGCACGATGGTCAGCTCGGTCACCGAAGTTACATAAATATGCTCCTATCTAGGTCAAACATTAGTTTAAGCTCATTTTTAACAACCTATAGTATAAAAATGATTTAAAACATTGCAAATTAAAAAGTTAATGTTAAAAATATAGCGAGAATAAGGTTATTTAACATAATTGATTTCTTAAGAATGGAATCGCTTTAATATAGGCTAATACACATTTATATCAAATAGTGCTTCTATATTATAATTTTTTCTAAATGTATCTGCAACATTTTCTAATAAGGAATTTCAAATTTATTCTTAAAATTCAAAATAAGCTCTTAATTATGTCCATTATTTACAAAAGGAACTCATTTAATATGGCGGATATAAACAGTTTCGTAAACTCTAATGTCCTTTCGAAAGCCGCGTCTGTCACGCTAGGGCTGCCACACATAGTAAGCAATGTGAATTGATCTGTAGTGTTGTAAGTGGGCGCGGAATGAGCGCGGGGTGAGCGCTGCGCGGTCCGCAGTCGCCGTGCAGCGAGCAGAGCGACTCGTCGTCATCGGTCCTCCGTTGTTTCCTCATGGAGTAGTACGCAGCTCACAGCTCGCTCTGCACGCCGCGCCGCCTCACGCGCTCGCCTTCGGATACCGTTGGAACTGTGTAAAGTGATTTAAATGTTAATAATGGTTAAGTTGTAAAGCTGCTTCACAAACCAGTACAAGAAAGAGGATTGGTAAATTATATTTTATAATGTTAGAATTAAACCTATATATATTATAAAAACTTAATAAAAATAAAATGTGTCTATTTTATAATTATGATAATAATATTAATATAACATGACCGAATAATTTTGTTTCTACGATAAATTTCCAAATAAGATTAACTTAAAAAAATAATTAAAAAAAATATAGCTTTGATTAACAAACGCATAAATAGCGAATAAAAAGCTCGTACGTTACGTTATCTCATATATATATGGTTAAATATGATCATTTTAATTTTAGACTATTTAAATTACGTAACTTCCAAATTTATACAAATTTAAAACGAAAACAGTATATAAATGAATCAGTAAGAGTTATAGAGTTAAAAGTTAAAGAGGTCTAAATTAAAAGGGCTTTTTGGTTAAAATTAAAATTTTACGATCATAACATCAAAATGAAACATAATAGTAAAATGTTATTCAAAGAAACGTCTGGACAGGTTTAATAGTATTACTTAGTAACACCCTAAAAGATGTTACGAGAAATTGTTACGAGAAACTGATAGTTAAGACAATAAATTCTCGGGAATTCGCCGTTGCTTCTTCGTTCTTCCGCTCACACTTCAATTTCGTATACTTTCATTAACAACTGAAAGTGGATAATCTTTACATAAGAATATGTAAATTTTACGATTATTCATAATAAAATAATTAAGACTTAACAATAACCTAAAAAAAATACCAGAATATTATATAATAAACATATTTCGGTACAATGTCACATTTAAGAGTAATTGTAATGGTTAAAAAAAATTTTTTCATTATTTTTATCTAACTCAAACGGGATAAAATACACAATTTTCTTATACGTTTCAATTATATATTTAGATAAATTATAGATTTTTTTTCAACTTCATAATCGCACTATAGAATTTCAAGAAAACCCATTTTCTCTAAGCGTTCAATAGAGGCAAAGCGTTAAAAAGATGGTGATACGATAAATGTCGAATAGACGGTAAATAAGTTGTATCCATGTTTGGAAAAGTTTCCCAGTCTCTATTTCCTTATTGGCGTAATATGTTAAATGATGTGTAATGAAATATGACACAGAATCTGTACATGCGTACTATATATTTAGGCAACCCATGAGTACCGGTTTAGTACTGTAACCAAACTCGATATAATAGCTTTTGTTTTTTTGTCTGTTCGTTTATCTGTTCGGCCGCAAAACAATTACAATAGTAATTACGCAAACCCAATTATAGGATGCTTTTCAATCCAGAACCCAAAAATTTGACGACAATGCTAATTTGGGATGGATATAAGTTAATTGTATGATATGTTGTTTCATTGTTTAAGTTAACTTATAAAATTATTTTCCTGGATTTCCTCTTATAATTTAGACAGAAAAACTAAATAAATTGGTTTACTCTATTATTACCTCACAATAAAACAGATTTTAATGACATCTGATTTTTATTTAAAATTTTCTTAGTTTTCAAAAAATTTTCTTTTCTTAAACTAAATATATTTTTTGCATTATATTTAGAATAAAATTAAAACTGTTCATGTCGCCATGTTCAGAGTTCATGAATAAGGTTTAATAATGGATTCGAAACTAGTCAATCAAATTCCGATAACATTTATGTGAGTACAGCCGGATGGTTACGTAAAATGGAAAAAAAAATTTTTGGATACATTTTAACTTTTTGGTAACATAACTAGGTAGAAAGAGGGAGAGAAGAGATGATGTCGCTGGCAGCAGCTAGTTAAATAAGATTAATGTAAAAGAAATTATTACCTGATACTAATTATACATGAAAAAAATTATATTTATCTAACTAATGAATCCCGTGATCGATTTTATAATTTTTATACTAACTCCATAAAAATATATACTAAGTAGTTTAAAAGAAGATGTGATGTGATTTAAGTAAAATATATTTAAAACTAGTACGAAAAAAAGTAATAATAAAATGATCTCTTTGGATCAATATTAACTGAAGAGGGGATAGGAACATTGTTAGTATTATAAAATATATAAATATAATTATAAAATGACATAATATATTTTTACATTTTTCCATCATAGTCATATTTTATTTACTTCAAATTTTAATATGAAAAAATTTATTAATAACTAAAACCTATTAAATTTATATTTCTCGTGAACAAGATTTCAAAGTAATAAGTCTTAAACCACTGGCTAAAATTTTGAAAAATGATCTAAGATGAATTAAACCCATAACGCTTTAACGATGACCTACTTCGACCTACTTCTAAATAGAATATAAATTAATAAGTTATAAGTTTTTATTTGATATGAAAAAAAAATGTATTTTCGTTTCCAGGAACTTAAATCAAAACATTTTTAGTTTCATTGTAAAATCCCTTGCCCTTGAAAATGAGTGCATTTTCCATCAAAAGTATCCATTATGTTGACTGAGATAATGAATCAACACCGCAACAAATTCGAGTGAAATCAATACAGTAGTTTCTTGGAAAATATATAAATTTTTTTATTTTGTAAATATCAGAAATAAATGCCGGGACAAAGTACCTATTAAACAAATATGGTGGCCAAGTAATAGTAATGTAATTATTTATATATGGAATAAAGTATATATAGATTCAAATATTGTAGTAAGATTTATTTATGCAAGAAAATAACAATACTAGTATTCTTTAATTAACTAATAATCATTTTTTTTATTAAAATCAGATTTTTTTATTTCAAAGTGTCACATGGAAGTCCGCGTTGTCTTAATAACTCATTAGCAAGGTATATATATGTATATAATGAAATTCTATTTAAGATCCAAATAACTGATAAGTTTTGATATATTTTCTTTACAAAACTCTTTATTAACGATACCTAATTGTCTGTCTAATTGTTTGATTTCTTAATTTATTTTTTTTGTAATTTTTAAGCATCAAAATATATAATTTTTTTAAAGTTATTGCCTTAGTAAGTACTTTTTAACTAATTTTTGTTTATTTGTAATGTTAAGTCAAAAAATAAAATGAAAACAATCCGTACTATAATTCTGGACGATATATTTTTTAAAAAGCATTAAAATTAATCGCTTCATATACCATAATAATAATGTGTTATAAATGAATACAAACCTAAAATAAAATCTTCTTATGTTAGTAAAATTTGTTATATACTGATATGGTTTAGTGGCACACATGATGTGAGTATATCACTTAACAGGGTCCATTGCAACCTCTTTCGGATTTTTTGTGCGAAAAAACATTTCTTTTATAGATTAACCTTTCTGCATTTGTATATTGTGATGCTAGTTTAAAATATTCTACGTTAATAACTTCCATAATTGTATTTTATAATCATTATCTCACAATAATATGGTACAATATCAATAGTTAAAAGATTTATTTTCGAAAAACTCAGTTTTTCCTTCCGATCTATCTGTCTGTATGTGTGTCTGTGTGTCTGTGTGTGTGTCGAATTTTATTTTTCGAATTTTGAAAAACTAAATATATATTTGGAATCAGCATCTAAATGTAAGATTCACTTTTCAAAATTATGTTGATTGTCCAACGAGAAGGTGGTCAGATCGGCCGCCGAAGTTACCGAAAAATGGAAAAAAAAATTCGAATTTTTAAATTTTTTAAAATCCTATCATAAACTACATAAAAAAATAAAAAAAGCAATAGAAGTTGTTTTGTTTGTTAATTAATTTGCGAGTTATAATTTGCCGATTAGGAGTTTTTCATAGCGGCAAGCTCGATTGCCGCGTGTCAGATGTTTAATTATTTTTATGTTTCTGATTTTCAGCTCCGATTTTCGTTACCAAACTCTAATTAAATGATTGTAAAAACAATATTGCTCGCACGCAAATATCATTCCTTTTACAATTTACCAGGGATGTAATAACATCCATGTAGCTAGTTTATAAATATTAAATTTTCATATTGTGTAAAACTTTGTTATGCATCCTAAAAATGATTTTAATTGGACATAAAAGGTTTACGTAAAACAGAATCTTCCGTTCGTCGTTAATTAAATAAATACACTAAGGACTAAACGAAGTCCAAAATATTTTGATAGTTTTAGGGTTGTGCGTTTTTTAAATGACTTGTAGTATATAGTCTTCTAAATGTTCAATCAATCAATCAAATCAATGTCCTTTTTAAAGAAGGTTTTTTATGACAGTACTAGCTATTAATTTGGCGAACGTCGCAATATTTTTACTACTTAAATGAAAATGTTTGTATTGTATAATATTAATCGGCTCTTAATGTTTTACTATTTTGTCAATACATGCCCAACCATATTTTATTAAAATTTTGTCATAAATGAATAAAACACATTCCGGAAATTGCTAACACGATTCCATAAATCTGTGTGGGCTGTAGACAATAATTCAGTAGTTTTGTCCAATTGTATAAATCATTTATCGAATAAGTGAATAAGGAACGGTGATATAAAAATATATTTGCAAAGATATTATTCAAAAACATTGTTCAAGTCTTCGTCAACGCTATTTTAATTTTAACCAAAGATGCATCCAATATTTTGCCTAAACTTTTTTCTGGCGATATGAATCAGAAAAAAAAATGTCAGTGTCTGTGGTGGTGATTTTAAAAAACAACTGTTAATAATAATATATATATATATACTGTTTTTGCCATCTATTATTTTCTCATTTGTTAAGACTATATAAAGATATTGTTTTCTCAAAGGTCTTGCCTAGCCGAGTACTTTTCAAATATATGTAATAAATGATGTTAAAATTAAAAATTAAAAAGAAGGAAGGAAGGAATTATTACAAAATTCCGAATTCCGAAAAATCCGTTATGGATACCCCGTCAGCCAAGAAGGTGATCGCCGGGGGGTTATGTGGGACTACCCGGCAACATAGAGGACGCTGCCATTTTTAAAGCTACCCACTAAAAAACCAACGGTTGCCCTCATCGCCGTAGTGGTATTTATTTCCCATTGTTGCTGTTGACAGAGGGATTGGGCAGGAGGCGGGGGGCGCGACGCGCGCGATGCGCTGACGCCATGTGCGCGCCGAGATGCGCGCACGTGCTCTGCCCGCCCGTGCGGCGCGACTGCTGCTGCTGTCCTTACTGCTGGCGGGTACATGACAATACAATATACTTACACAGATAGCAACACTCACTAAATAAATATTAAACTTATGCTATCTACTCGTATCTGCTTTGAGTTTTGAACGTCGTATGAAAATATGATTACTACTTTTCTGCTATTATAGTGAAAGTAACTTAAATTTTAAATATATACAGGGTGTGCAGGAAATCCAGATGCAAAACGTCTCTACGACGATCTGCTCAGCAACTATAACAAGCTGGTGCGGCCTGTGCTCAACGTGAGCGACGCGCTTACCGTACGGATCAAGCTCAAGCTCAGTCAGCTCATAGACGTCGTAGGTTTTTGATCGAACTCCTTCAATTTAAAACAAAAACGAGACTGTAAAATTAAATTTAATTCCTTTCAGAATCTCAAGAATCAAATTATGACAACAAACCTATGGGTAGAGCAGGTAAAAAGTGTCTTATTTTTAATCAAAAAAAAAATGGTAACCAATTTTAATTTTTCTATTTAAATTACAGAGTTGGTACGATTATAAGTTATCTTGGGAACCTCGTGAGTATGGCGGAGTCGAAATGCTCCACGTACCCTCTGATCATATCTGGCGACCTGATATAGTGCTATATAACAAGTAAGATTGCTTATACCAATACGTACGTTATGTACTTCAACACCAATATTCAAATGAACACTATTTTTTATTGTAGATTGTTGTTTAAAATGTTAAGTTAATATTATATTTTCTTTTTTTAGAAAAATCTAGATTTTTAATGAACGTTTTACTTTATCTTGATATTTGGTCAGTTCTACTCATAAGCTAGTTTTAGAACGTATAAATAAAACACCTCCTCAACTTTCTCTGCATATTCATTAGACAAATATATATTTTTAAATCCAAAGTCCAAACTAGCCTGGTATTTTAAAACTCATTAGTTTTATTACGCCATAAGACAGTTGTTTCTGATTTCTGACCCACAGATGTCTATTTTGGGCCTGATTGTTATTTTTGTTCATTATTTCTATGTTTTGAAACCCCCCGCCACAAAGAGTTTATTATTTTAGTGTGGGAGGGTTTTAAAAACAAAAAAAAAATAGTGGCGCCTTTAGGACTTCACACCTGGAGCAGTGGCCATATCCGCCACAATGTTAGTGCAGGCCTTACTTGTGTTCCCGAATTTTCAATGATATTTACTTTTTAGATAAATATTTACTTTTTGAATATAATTTGTAAGAATTGAATACGGAAACGAAAACATCAGCTTGTTCTTTTAGTCTTAAGGAAAGCTACAATACATATAAAATTAATCTTAAAACGCAAAGACGCATTGTTAGAAATATTTTTAAACAATCCTTTTTTCATCTTAGAACTTTTAAATTGATAAATTATATATTTGGTAAATTCAAAGATAATATTCATTTTTTGGTAATTCCTAATTATTGTTTTTAGTGCCGATGGCAACTTTGAGGTGACCTTGGCTACAAAGGCGACGTTAAACTACACGGGCCGCGTGGAATGGCGCCCACCAGCCATTTATAAGTCTTCTTGCGAAATTGATGTTGAGTATTTTCCTTTTGACCAACAGACTTGCATCATGAAATTTGGTTCGTGGACTTATGATGGATTCCAGGTAATCTTTTTAAAACTAATTTTAAAGTTACTTTCAAAAGTGGTAAATTCCTATTTTTTATTTATTTATTTATTTATTTATGATATTTTATATTTATGTATCATATTGTTAGGTGGATTTACGGCATATCGATGAAGCCCGCGGAACTAATGTAGTAGAACTAGGCGTGGATCTAAGCGAATTTTACACATCGGTTGAATGGGACATTTTAGAGGTTCCTGCGGTTAGGTAAGTGTTTTTTCTTCGTATTACTTACTTAATGTCCACGACTTTACACTTATTTAGTATGGAAAAAAAAGTTAGTATGGAAAAAAAAAATATTTTTTCAATTTATTGTCAATTTACAATCTTTTCTATCCTTTGTATTTTGCATGTTCTCAACTTACTTTAGAAATACTGTTAGAGATATTATTTTTATTCAAAACCTTTTAATAAACAGCTGACATTGTCGCATAATAAATTATAGAAATAAGAAAAATTATAGAAAAAAGCTTTAAACTTTCTCTCAGTAGTTCAGATATTTGTAGTTTATTAAAACAGCGAATGATGGCAATTTCTCTTATTACTTTTTTTTTAATTTGAAGAATTTAAATTACGAAATTAATAATTTATGTATATTTATTGTAATTGTGAATCACTTCTTATATTGCCAAATTCACAAGATTCGGACGTATGAAATATTATCGAATATATTAAATGAGGTAGCGTACACTGTGTATACATTTCTCATTTCTAAGTGATTCACGAAGTTCCATAATACAAGTTGTAGTTTTAAAAAAAACAAACGGATTGCTTTTATTTCGTGAAATAAATATCAGCCTTCAGACTAATAATATGCTATGAATACTATGGTATTATAAAGTAAATGAATCTATGTTAAAATATCTGTTAGTTTTCTTAATCTTTCTACCCACATACGCTATTGAACTTAAACCTGTAGCTTGTGTAATGTTATTGGCATTATAATTATGATTCTATAGTTATGAGAAAAATACTTTAAAATATAGTTTTATTGAGTTTCAAGGACCTTCCTATATTATTGAGATACAATGAAGAGAATATTTAGTCAAGTTTTTAAATCTTTTATTTTCAATATTTAGTAAGAGTCTACTTGCCTCAAATATTAAAAAAAAAAAATAATTTGTATTAATATTGTTTGGAAACCTCTCAACACATCCTAAACTAAATTTTGCAGCCTCTGCGAGTTCCGTACCTGTGGCTCTGCCTTTTGAAATATCGTGTTGTTATTCACTTTCATAAAATATATTTGTATGACTATAATGCCATGCCATATTTATTTTTTATAGAAGAAAGAATAACAGGGCTAACATGTTTAGAGACAATTTCTAATATAAACATGTATGTACATAAAAAAATGACATATTTTTGTAATTATATGTTATTTAGATTTATGACAAATGGCAAATGCCTTGAGCTGCACACATATACTTGCAATTTAATATAACAATCTTATTTCATATACAAATGAAAAGATCTACTAGAAATAACGGAATTTGTCTCGACGAATGTACGACTGTGTCGCTGTAGCTCTAATAAACACCCAATGGTTTTCTAATTTTTATTATCAAATGATTGTTTCAGAAATGAAAAATTCTACACATGTTGCGATGAGCCATACTTAGATATCACATTCAATATTACCATGCGTCGAAAAACTCTATTCTACACTGTGAACCTCATCATCCCGTGTATGGGTATCTCTTTCCTGACAGTGCTCGTATTCTATCTGCCATCCGACAGTGGCGAGAAGGTGTCGCTCTCCATTTCCATTCTTCTATCGCTTACTGTGTTCTTTTTGCTGTTGGCGGAGATCATCCCTCCTACATCACTTGTCGTGCCACTGCTTGGGAAGTTCGTTCTCTTCACTATGATACTCGATACATTTAGGTTAGTATAACATGATTTAACAGTAAATGTATACTTAAATATCAACTGTGTGTACTATGATAAACTTCTCATTTCTTTTTCCAGTATTTGCGTGACAGTGGTAGTGTTAAACGTGCACTTCCGGTCGCCGCAGACGCACACGATGGCTCCGTGGGTACGGCGAGTATTTATTCACGTACTGCCACGTCTACTTGTAATGCGTCGCCCGCATTTCCGTCTTGATCCGCACCGTAGCCGGTTGTGAGTACAATGTTGTTATCCTAGATGTAGCGGATGACAAAACAATTCATTAAATGTTTTATAATATTCTCGTGTTGTAGTGCTGGGCTTGTAACTAGCGAAGGTTGGTCACCTATGGTCGGTCCGGTGGGCATGGGACCGACAGGATCCATGAGCCAGATGGGGCCCATGGGACTAGGTAGTGTAAACGCGGCGGCGACGCAAGAGGAACGTTCGCCATCGCCTGGAGCGTGCCGCGTGCACGATGCACCCGCTCTCTGCGACGCACTACGACGTTGGCACCGTTGCCCTGAGCTGCACAAAGCCATAGATGGTATAAACTACATCGCCGACCATACACGTAAAGACGAAGAATCTACTAGGGTAAATTGATAAGTTCACCAACTTTAATATATATTTTTTTGTCAATGAAATATTATATTGATAATTTCCTTAAATGTTCCTTTAATCTTAATATTATTTTAAAAATATTTCTAAAGTAAAAACAAACGTGCCAATTTTTTATTCCCTAATATTGAGATGAATAATACCAATTTCAATTATTAGTCGTTGTTTAAACAAATTAAATTACAATGAATGGTTATTAATACATATCTAGGGCTCCCAACCAACACATATAACACTGGCAATGAGAGTGGATTTTAGGAAACCAAGAGAAACGGTATCATTTGGTATTATTGTATAATATCAAATGATACCGTTTCATAGAACTAATATCGATCCTTAGTTACCATTATCCATCTTAATTCGTAAATCAAGATTGACAATGGTACGCAGACTCAGGTGGTATACTATCCCTCTATCAAGTCCCAGACAATATGGCTTCCTGCTATAGCGGAGCACAGATGACTCGGCAACAAAAAAACTAAACCTCATATAGCAAGGTTTTTCCAGTAAATAAATAATAAAGTAAATAGAACCATTTCCTTGACGGCAGCGCTAGTACTGTTCATTCTTTCATTAGATTACAAGTTAAAGAAGATGAAAAGGAGGACAAAGGAAAGATCAGCTCTCTCAATTCACCCCACCCAGCTGCGACAACACAGATACCCTTCCATCTTTCCAGACCGCCCAATCCTAGGCGATAAGGACTGGCATATTTACACTGCTCAGGATATATTTACAGAGATGATGTTAAAAAAGTAAAGACAGTAGTAAGAGATATATATTCATTATAGTAGGATTTATAATATACAATAAGTAGCTGTAGGTTTAGAGCCATAGTGTAAAAATGTGATGGAAAATTGAATATAGCCAGCAATATAAAATATAATAAAATTAGTAGTAAATGCTAGTAGTAAGTGTAGTCAGATATTTTTTCAGAATATTTGCAGAGCGAAAGTTACCACTAGCCAAACGTTTTTATATAAGTATATAATATTCCTAATTGTTCATTGAATGAGCACATTGTTTTCAGGACTTTTTTTAGGTACAGATATCGATACCTAATTATTATTATTATGATTCCCCATCCAAATTCCAAAGTCTATAAGTTAACAGATGATAAGTCATCATTGCGCATTTAAAGCGAAAGTTTCATTGTTTGTAATATTCTGGCTTTAAAGTTCTAATAACAAATTCTTTGATATCGTCCAGACGCATTGCGTAAAGTTTTCCTTCCGTTGTCGTTATGCTGGACGTGATCCCGCCCACTCTATTATAGCAGTCTGATGCATATGAGATGTAAATGTAAACGTGCCTTCAATTTATGGTCTAGGGTCAGAAGTAGATCGGATAACAGGGTCTGCAGGATGATCTTTTTTATCGTTTAGTGTTGTTGTCAGTTTCTGGACATTCGGTATAACCTTCAGTCACATACCTGCTTTTTTGCTATCATTATCTTTTAAATTTCTAATGCGACTAAAATTGTTGCAATAATATCGTTGATATACAATCTCGAGGCTCAGCTTTTATTATAAACCATTTTGCGCTCCACTATTAATTCGACTATGAATTCGAATCATATAAAGATATACCAATAATAAAAACAAATAATGACTGATAATTGAAATCGATGTCACGTACCTCAAATATTTTTTATTTATTTATTTATATATTTTCCACTTTCAATCAATACCAATGATCACTTGTTTACGTCAAATGGAAGTGCCAGGAGGGCCTATTTTGATGCCTTATATTACATTATATTTCACTTTTATAGATTAATCTGATTTAATAATCTATTATGTTAATGATTGAAATTTTTACTTATAGGTTAAAGAGGACTGGAAGTACGTCGCCATGGTGTTAGACCGGTTGTTTCTGTGGATATTCACGCTGGCCGTGCTGGTGGGATCGGCCGGAATCATCCTGCAGGCACCCACTCTATACGATGAACGCGCGCCCATTGACGTGCGTCTATCGGAGATCGCGTACGCGGCAGCCAAGCCGCGTCCACCGCCGCCACGCTAGATACTGCGGCTCTTTACACTTTACATAAAACGATACACTATGTTCGTTTGTTATACTATACCCTAACCGAATGCTGACGATCAGCGTTCGGTCCGTCGCACTGCGTTTATTATGATTATTGTAAATAAAATATATTATTATATAAATAGTTTATACGACGAAATAACGTGATCGAAGATAAGTCGAATTTCTTTTGATAGAGACGAAATAAACTCGTTTGTTTACAAATTGCATTTTTATTTGAAGGTAGATATCCTTTCCGTTTTTATTGACTTATATATTTATTCACTGTTACAGTTAATATTCTATACACAACTGTTTCCATTTCATATGGGGTTATGGACGGACTTCATACTTCAAAACAATGTATTGTGTTAATAAAGTGAAAAACTAATAAAATATTTTTTTAAATTCAAATAAATGAATTATTAAATATCGCCGACTTATACGAGATATCTGTAAAAGTAATTAGAGTAAATGTCTGACGATGCTTCAGATCCCTGAAGCAAATTAATTAATAATTAATCCTGTAATTTGTTATAGACCAATATCGATGTTATTTTCACTTTAATATTTTAAAAATCCTGAGCGATCACTAATAGACCTTTTTAATATATTTTTACGTTATATTTACATCTGAAAGTAATCAAAAAATTTTTTTTTATTTTTTTGTGATTTACGAACATCTTAGGAATTCCATTGTTTAGCTTGAAATACTGGTTAGGAAATTGCACTACTACCACATGAACAACGAAGAATTAAAAAAAATATTGATTTTATAATTGTCTAATAGCATTCAACCTGAGGTTTTACAAACTTTTTTTTTCTTATACAATACTTTTAAAATCTTGTTGATCCCGGTGGAACTCTTGCACCTAGCTACATTTATGCCATATTCCGATAAACTGGGCAAAAAATGTGTAGATCTAACAAAGTTTGCGTTGCGGCTTAGTTCCATCCACAAAATAATAGTTTCGAAATAAAAAATGTGCGAAATGATTGGTTAATAAATTTATTGTGCTGAGTGAAATCAATTCTCACTTACATATTAGATTCAAAATTAGAATGTCGGAGTGGAAAACATAAAATAAGAAATAGTATATTTTCTTGTATTGCATTTTTTCAAATATGTAATTATTACACCAGGTTTTAATTATAATTTTGATCATTTTACGTTGTGATATAATTAAAATTAAACATTAATAACGTAACGTATTTTTTACAATGACAATCATAAACAGTCATAATTTTAATAGGAGGAATTTACTTGATGGCTTTCAAAACTTGACTTCGTGTTTGATAAGAATAATAATATCCCTTTCTGTGATATCTAATCTGCCTCTATTAAGAGAAATTCATTCATTCAGAGCATTAAATGTTGGACATAGGTCTGAATATCCTCATCAAAGCATTTTAGCTATAGAATAAGTTTGAAAAAAGATGAAATACACTTTTTTCTTTGGGCAGAAAGTTATGAAAAGCAAGTAGTTTAATTTAGTGAGGTAAGTAGAAAGGTTCGTAGTTTCGTTTTACAGTCCAAGCAAACACTAACTCGATTACTTTTTTTTTTTTCGAAATTCCAGAAATAAACGAGTATTCGTATTTATATTGGTTAAGCATCCAACATTTTCGTGCAAGATGCAGACACAACACATTTTGTGCTTTTGCATGTTTGGCGCTTTGCAAGTCTCGGCGCCTTGTGCTGAGTATGCAAGTTTTGTGAAGTCAAGCCAATATTTAAGTTCTTTACTATTGAAATCAGATAAACTTTTATGGATGGATCTACGGAGTTAAAGTTTCTTGAACTTATAAATTGTAAACCCTCGTCTTTTGATCAGGCCAACATAGAACCCCTTCGAGTCTCCCGTAGACATCTGGGGTTCCACCTAAATCACTTTGGAATCAATAATTCAGACGAATAGTGTTGGATGGAAAAAGATCATCCCGGGCTCTGATTGAAAATGGGATTCTCTTAACGTAGGCCCATTTTAAATTTTTAAATAAAATATTGTTCATAATTCAACCATGCTGACCATACGTTTAAACCATCCTTCTCGACTTCTTACAATATATGATATATTTTATTATAATGTGTATCTTATCATTATGTGTTGTAATAATAAATAAATATAAGATTCGTTCATATTCTATAATATGTTTATCTTTTTCTTGCTGGTCCAACGCTACCCTTACTGTAGGAGTTTTGAGACATACTTTCTTACATATATATATTTCATAGATGCTTCTCTTTACCTCTACAACCCAAAGTTTCAAACGACGATCACTACTAGACAGGTTAGTAGTAGAATAGCCATAGTATTGTGTAAATTACTACGGTGTTCTGATGGCAGTCTCATGAACATTTTTAATTTTTGTCTTTAAATTCGTTCTCCACGACTTTTATTATATATCCTACTGTATTATATATATACTGCTGTACTGACGTTATTTCAAGAAGTTAATATTGTAAAATTAAAATATTAGTACCTAATTTGAACATACATATTTTTTTAACTATTTTTACGGATTAAAACTCGCGTATAATTTGGTTACATTTTGATTTTAACTCGACGTTTTCTATATTTGTTTCATAGACTATTTATCGACAATGTCATACAGCTTATTCAGAGAAATTGTTCATTTTATTGTACTTATTTTTTGTATTTTCGATTTGTTTAAATTATGTTATACATTTATTACTTATAAAAATCTAAAATACAAAACAATATGTATTACCGTCACCTTTAGGAGCTACAATCTCAATTCAATAACTTATATTTAATTTTTTGGTATCATATTTTAAGTTCCTTTGACAGCAATATATGCACTAGAAACGTAGAATGAATATTAAGTTGTATCTTCTCGTTTGACATGGAATTAAATCATGATTAAAGGCAATAACCTTCGTTTGACCTAGTTATTCAAAAATTAAATATTGTACATTGTAAAACGAGATAAGAAAGAGTTTTTAAATTTTTATTTAAACTATAATAAATTTTGTGATAATTGTTAAAGTTATTAAAGATTCATGAAGTTTTATAATTTGTTGCCTTTTCTGTCAATTATAGGATTCTACTTCTCACAACGAGTTTTTTGTAGTTTAATTTGAGGCGCTGACTCTATAACTTTATTGTTTTTATATTTAAATAGACATACTTTTTTAAAACTGTTAACAGCACTAACGTAGTTTTTATCGAGTTTTTTTTTTAGGCAAATCGATTAAACTTTCATTGAAACATATAAGATATATAGAACATTATAAACATAAATTAGACTTTTTCTTACGTTAGTGAAGTCTGGCACGATTGTGCGTACTACTAGTCTCATAAAACAGGGCGTGGTTTTTGGAGTATGTGAGATTCCATATGCACCAGCTGTACTACCGTACCCACAACCGTCATTGGGAAATAACGAAGTAGGAAAGGCAGCGGCGGGCATACCCACGCAACCTTAAACCAAATCTCAATCAGATCGATTACAGTAAGGGGTCGCATCTATTCTCTCTATTTTATGCAAGAACTGCCTGAAGCATCCGTGCCCAGAGAGTACCTGCACAAGACAGTACGTTAGAGGTGCCGAGTTATCTACCCTTCAAAGTGCAGACCGGGAATCCAACTCTCGTTTCCACTGCTGGATCAGTGCTGTTACTGCTCTGTCCAGTTCCTGGGGCCTCTTTTCTAGTTCGGGACTTCACTCGCTGCCCGTACACCATTGAGAGAACGGTAACGAGGCTGTTACCCGCTTACAAAATACTCTCATTCGCTAAAAGTAGTCGAAGCAGCCAATCATAGCCGAGGGTCCACAAAGCGGGCCCAAGCACAGAGCCCTGTATAACCCTCAGCTACAGATACAATTCTAGCCAGTGCGCCGTTCACCACACTCTCACAGTATATCTCTGTAATACAGGTCTAACGTCATCGTCTGCGTCTGCCCAAGACAGGAAAGCACTCCATGAAACCGGAGCGCTTCAACAATGGTGTGCAATGGTAGTGTTGAAGATATTGGTGACGTCTAGCCTCCGGCCGCAGCAGTGCTACAAGTACTCTGTGATGACTTCCAACTCAACTTCCTTGTTGAGTTAAAAATAAGGTAATCTTTGTCGCCATCTAGTGATAAATAGTTAAATTGAATCCACAGTTACACTCTTAAATGTATAACTAGATGACTAACGTCATCTAGCGGCCGATGCGGCAACTATAAAATCTTATAGCAGTGCATTGCGTTTAGTAACCATTTAGTTAAAATAGCCGTGTAAAAAGTAAAAACATGGAAACTGAATAAAAAGAAATATATGAAATCTTATCTATATCTTATGTAATATGTTATAAATATACTGATAACAATATATGAGCTTTTTCAAAACATTATGACAAATAATAAACATTACAATTATGCGAAATACTAATCTTTTTTATTTAGTAGCTTATTTTTCTGAATATGAATAAATCTATTTTTACAGATTTAAATAACATTTATGTTTTTTTTTATTTGTGTTTACCTCTAAAGCTTTCTAAATTTGCAGGTATAAAGTTCAGAATCCACACAAGACACACCAATATGCTTATTGCATTCAAAGACATGGATTTAAAATTTTTCATAACAAGATCCTTGGTGTTTGATAAATTCTAACCATGTCATTGAAATGTTCTTGTAGACTGTCAAGATCATGCCATGATTGAACACTTGTTCCTATAAAAAGCATGATAGCTTTAAACTACACTCATGTGTTGGTGACACAGTTATTTATCACTTTTAATCGCAAAATTTATGTTGCTCTATAGCAAAATAAAAGTTAATCGATATTGTAATATATGAACCACAACCTTCAGAATAAAAAAGTATGTTCTTAACTTCAGCAAAATTTTTCATTTTAAATATACAAAACCTTGCCTGTTGAATTTTTGGAAGATATGGTAAGCAGCTTTTTATCAGGCCCAGTTAATAACTGAAAAATAATATATTCAATAACTGTTTTTAAGCTACAAGTCAGTGTAAAGTAGGTTTTGCTTAACTATAAAAGTAGGTTTTACTTTAATCATTCTACTTATAACATTAACAAATCAAAACAATTGAAAAGAGTAACTTACATATTAAAATTTAAGTTAGTAAGTTTTTTAGAAGACATGCATAATGAAATTTATAATATTTGATAAAAACCATTTTTGGAACGGTTTTCGACATATTTTATTTAATATTCGATATAATTTTCACACACGAAAAATTCATGTCTTTAGTTTTAGTTTTTAATAGAAAATTAGCAGAATATATTTTATAACATCTAGCCGTAGGTTATGCTTACGGTATTCTTACGGTGTATTTTTACCAGATATGAAATAACAAAATATTGTAGATGCAAAGTGGTTTGTAAAATGATATTATAGTAAACACTGTTTACCATACCATATGTTGCAACGCCTATAGTTTTATAATACTATTTAATAGTTATTTGAATAGTTTAAGCGGAAATAAAACCACTAGATTTCTTTAATAATATATAAAATCATGAAAACACACAATTCAAATAAAAAAAGAAATAAAAAACGTATTATTACATATCAATCAGCTTTTATATATTTAAATAATAAGCGCTATTCAATAATTTTGAATTAACTTTAAAAATTAATTATTACTTTGATAATTTAATACTGAACGAGGAAATAAATTGAAGAAGTTTATATATAAATCACATAATAAAAGTATTTTTAATATATATATATATATATATATATATATATATATTTTTAACGTTTCCATTACTTATAATTTAATAGTATACGTACAATTTCAGGAACTTATAACCTTTTTTTATAAGAACCGGAATTATCTGTAGCATTTTTGTAAATCTCTCTATGTGGTACTTGCATTTTCTAAAACCAGACAACTTATAATACAGTTCGATTGTAATTTTAATATTATTTTTTTTTTTGTATTACTTAATTAATTAATATTCTCAATTCATAGACATAAATTAAATACATAAATAACATAAATAATAAATTGAAGCCATCATCTATCAACAACTTATAACGACTCTTAAAAATAATATTGAACATGAAGTTATTCGGTATTTCTATACCAAACGATTATAGTAGCATTCCCGGGTTTTAAATGTTTCATAATTTTATTTCTGTCTAATTCAATTAATATCAGAGAATATATTAAAAACTAAATTGAAATAGGTTAACTGAAATCCCACAAAACTAGTAAAATATTTAACCGTTATTATATATTATATAAATCTTAATATATTTGTAAATGTAATATATTATATAAATGTTAATATATTCTTAATAATTTTTATTACTATAAATTGTCACATTCTCAATTACCTCAAGCTTATAAATTTTTTAAGGCTTACTGTTAATTTGAAAATATTTTTGTTGTGCAGAAATCAGATTACAATGTATTACATATTATATATTGACTCTGTTACTTACAGACATACTTCTTTCTTTCTGTTTTTTCTTAATATGGTTTTGAAAATTTATAAGCGAACTCGGATTGTTTTTTCAAACGTGATTCTGTGCTTATGCTAAAAGCAGAATTGATTAAAAGCTTTAATATGCTATCTGTGCATTCGTTTTTTAAATTGACGGTATGTCATGTTGAATGTTGCCATGTGTCATTAGTGAATTGTGATTCATAGTATTACATACCTATTTCATTTTACATTAGTTTCTATATAGTACTTGCTATTCTGATCTTCATTCCGTTATATTTTATTGTAGTTTGAAAATAGTGGTGTTAAGTTATTTTTATTAAATTTGAGTGTGTTACTTTCAAATCTATTAAACCAACATGAATCCGTATCAAGTAAGTAATGTTTGTACTAATTTGAAAGAAAAATGTCTAGCTCCTAAATTAGGTTGTCGTGTTTTGTTTATCACAAGATTATTTGACCATAACGTATACGTGTATGAAATAAAAAAGTTATTTTTCTACACACAATTCCCATTAAGAATAGGTTTTAAAATATACTTGTTTTATTTTAAGGGTGCGCCTCGTTACCTTCACAATATTGGATTTAGTAACTCCGCTCCGCAATCATTCGGAAACCCGGCGCCAATGCCGGGTTTTCCTACAATGGGTTATCCAGCACCTCAACCTGGTTATCCCAACACGGGAAGTGGTTATCCTCCATCTTCAAGCTACCCACAACAACAAGGTTATCCTCAATCTAACTCAGGATATCCTAGTGCTCAAGGATACCCATCAGCTCAAGGATATCCACCTCAAGGTTACCCGTCTGCTCAGGGCTATCCACCTGCTCAAGGGTACCCACCTGCTCAAGGATATCCTCCTGCTCAAGGTTACCCACCCTCGCAAGGGCATCAACCATACCCTCAATCCAATTACCCACAAACACATCAAAGTCCTGGTCATCAGTCTCATCAACAGGGATATACACACAGTATACAGAGTCACCAAGCTTATAATACATCAAGTGCAGTATATAATGAACCAAAGGTAAATTATACATACATGTAAAATACATGTTATACTATTTTGTGATAAGCAAAACATTGCCTACTTATTCTTTCTGAGTGCTTGTTTGTCAGCTTATAGTTTAATTACCAAGTAATGTTAATAATAATCTAACTTGCAATACTGGAATGACCTGAGATAGGTATATATTTTCTTACCACTTTTTACTAGTATATTTAAAATTGATGTGATATATGTTTATGACATGATTAACCGATAATATATAAGTTGAATGATAAAATTAACATATATAATTGTTATAACAATTTCATTAATGAAATGAATATTGTTATATACAAAAATTAGACTCAATTACCAGTAATGATTGCCTCCTAACAAAATACTAACTACAAAGTGCTATGAGTCACTACTGATTGAACTATTTTAATCAGATTACATAGTGGTGTGCTTTAAATTAGCATCATCAAGATTGTTTGCATTTTAAATATATATATATTTAATTTTTGCTCCTTTATTTTTCACTGAAATATGTAAAAAAGTGAATATTTACTATTTTAGTACATACTTGCACTGAATAATTATTATAATAGTAAATATTGAATGAATGTAATGAAAAGTATTGAATGAAAGTAATGTAATGAAAAAAAAATCATATGATAAGAGGAAGCCCGAAGATAGTATGGATGAATTGTGTAAAAGATTATTAAAAAAATAAGAATGAATTATTAAGATGACAAATGATAGAGATGAATGGAAGAGACGTATTTATCGTACCAACCACATACATAATAAATAAAAATATTGACAAATGTGTAATATTAAGAAAATTTATGTGGCTTTTAAAACCAAACAACGAGATAAGTATATCAGTAGTTATTTACTTAGTCATATATTTTGTATTCTATATATATTATTATATTCTATATTGTATACTTTGTACTTAATTTAGTTACTGCAATTATCCAATACTTTCCATTGTCTTTACTTTTACAATGTACTATGCTTTGAAACAAATTAGTCAATTATTATTTTGGTAGGCACTCGTGATAGTGTTTATTTTATTAGTTTGTTCGTGTAAGTCGAAAGTTTCAAATGATTTGAACATCTTAACGAGTTCAAGACGCGGGACCATACCTACACACAGTGACTCTATTCAGGGAACAGTTTACTGCAATTATATTGTTATGGTCACTTCGTCTCTGAGTACATTTATCACAATAAGTCAGTCTTGTATCTGGTCCTCACTAAAATGCACGTAGTTTTTAAAATCAAACTTAATATATACTCAGTAATTTGTGTGATGTAAATGATAGTGTGGTTTTTGATGTGATTTATGTCCGAGAAAGTTTAGTTATCCTTTAATATGTCGTCAGTAACTTCAAATTATAACATGCGCAGCGTGTATAGAGCTTCAATTGGTATAAGACGTGGTTTCAAGTCGTTTCGTTACACGGTACATAATCATCTTTTATGTTTGGTTGTTGGTCCATTGCAGTGCCAAATAGCATGTATCATCAGTATGATACACAATCGACTTCCCCTCTGATATCACGGATTACATTGACAATGATAATTGTATTTGACATATTTTTATGAGTTACAGTTTTATAACATAAATACCCATAGAAACCTAAAAGCATTTACGTCTATTTCTGTTTGATTTATTTATTGGTGACTCTCAAGTATGATTTTCCCAACAGTCCAAACCAACAGTTGTACCGGTCAACCCATTCGATCCAAGAGAAGATGCAGCGGTTCTTCGAAAGGCAATGAAAGGGTTTGGAACAGATGAGAAGTCCATCATCCAAGTTGTAACTCGCCGTAGCAACGAACAACGTTTACGCATCGCCTTCGAGTTTAAGACTTTGTATGGAAAGGTATGGTTCTAACATTTCTCTAGATTTTATCAGTTGATAAGTATATAATTCCTAATTGATAGTATTTAAACAAAACTATTTTCTACGGATTTAACAGATGTATAATTATTGGTTACCTTTTTTTATTAATTTATAACACGATGATGTTTCTAAACCTATTGCAATAGTGTTCGCGGGAAGACGAGATGTGTTTGTATAAGTCAATTAATTAGTCACCTACCTCCAACGGTTTTTTGGTTTTTGGGCATAGAGTTCCGGATGTACTAACAGTATCTTAAAAACTGTCAGAGCGTTCACAACCATGAGAATCCGTTGTTTATGAGTGGGTACTATGTGTTAGATTCACTTTAACCATTTTTCTATTAAGATTAGAATACTTCTTCATTTCAATAAAAAATAAATTATATTTGAATAAAATATTGAAAAAAAATATATAAATACGCGAGTTAAATCCGTTATAGTTAAAAAAGACTTATATAAATGTAATTTCATGAAAATCTTAGAAAATACTGCTATTAATAATATTTGAGTAGAAAAAATATTTTTTCTTACATACATTATCATTAATTTAGTCAAAAGTCATTTCTGTATGTAGTTCAATATTTTGTTGTCAGTTGTTAAAGCGTACTATGACTCAATAATTATTGTGTAGTTCACTCAATAATGTCTAATGAGTAAGTCTACGTCATCACAATGATGTGTATTATAAGCAGATATTACTAGAAAAAACTGGAAAAATAATTTTTATAACAAAAACATTTTTCTCTGTTTTTATTTATTACAAATGGCTTGGTTTCTAACACGATCAGGTATCAAATTATTAAAACTATCACATCTTAAAAAAGTTTTGTTTTAATATTATAATAATATTACTTTTTGAGACTTGAGTTTTTAGAAGAACAAAGTAATATCTAAAAAAAGTGAATCTTAAAAAAATAGTAAAATATTTTTTTATGTCGTGATATGAAAAAAGAAAGTAAGATTGTTGTAATATTATTTTAAGAGATATTGTTAAGGCATAACAGGTCAACGATAGGCGAAGAACATATAACTTATAGAGAATTATTTTAGGTATTACTAAAATAATTTTTTAGTACTTTCTAAAAAAAAAAAATTATAGATTTTGTTCAGTTACGTGGTTTTCGTAATTCCATTAAATAAATTGGAACTCTAGGGATTGACACACCCATGATATTTATGTTACCAATACATTATCATATGACAAATAAATATAATTTTGTGTATAAACCGAAACGAACATAAAAGATAAAATATATATCTTAGTGAGAGTTGGCTCGATCTATCACATTAGTATTCCATTATAAAAAAAATGTACCCAATTCAATCAGTAGTCAAATTATCTGTCGCAGCCAACTATAATAACAAATTTATTTATTTTATTCTCCAAAGGACCTGGTGTCAGATCTAAAAAGCGAAACCAGCGGTAAGTTTGAGGACCTACTGGTGGCCCTCATGACCCCGCTGCCACAGTTCTACGCCAAGGAACTACATGACGCCACCTCTGGCATCGGTACCGACGAGGATGTGCTGATAGAAGTCATGTGTACTATGTCCAATCATGAAATTAATGTCATCAAACAAGCGTATACAGCGAGTAAGTACAACGTATACAAGCGTATACGGTTGATTAATCTAGTAGAAGTTGGTGTTCCTTCTTGATGAGGCAACGGTAGTGGGTTCGGGACAGTTGTGTCTGTGATACACCGATTGCTGTTTCTAGTCTAGGTGTTATTTGTGTCTGTTATTTTTGTTTGTGGAACCTCCACGAACACAGATTAATTTATCTTTTTTTTTTTAAAGTAAATAATAAGTGGTAACCCAGCAAATATATGTTTTTAGATCAGATTAAGAAAATTGTAAATATTTATATATCTTCGTTTATATCTTCAAGAAAATTGTTATTTAATTTTAGTGAAGTGCTTATGACTGCGTTCAAATATCTATGCTAAATATATATTTTATTTAATAACTATATGTCAGACGTGGTAAAGTCCAATTAATATTTTTCCTCTTTGATTGCGTATCAAGGAAAAACAGAAAATCATACAATTGATTTGATCAGTATAATATATATGACATTATATTTTATTATATATAAATCAATCATAAAAGTAAAAGTACTTATATGTCGACGCAAATCCGCGGGAACCAACTAGTTAAATATAATTTTAAGAGAAAAATCTTACACAAAATAGTCTATAGTGTTGTGACTGATATGTCAATTGGGAATCATTTTTTTAATTTATTTATTCATTTATTTGTTTATAGTTACTCAATATCAATAGAGAAATTTTAGCAACTTTCCTTTTCTTATACACTTGGCAGGGTTTTCACGGACTGAATAAAAAGTAGCTAATGTATTAGGGTCATTGCTTTCAATTCTTGTCACCGTATTAACATTGTAAGATGCTAACAGTTACTCCCGGCTCTACGCGCCGACGAATGATTTTCTTACTATTAAGATAACAAAGAGTAGTGGAATAGAAGCCTTTTTCATAAACTGAAATATTTTTTCTAATCCATCGGATAGTTAAGAATATCAGCGAATATAAAACAAACTTCTACTCTATAATGTTAGTACATATAATAGAGATTTTATATTTAGTTACGTAGTTATTAGAAACATTACGTTAATTAAACATTTAATTGTAAAATTGGAAGTCGGTGTTTACATACCAATCATTGTATACGTAGGTCTAAAGGGAAATCCCGCGACCTTGGAAATAATATTTATAGCTAGCTTTACTATACATTAAACCTTACAAGTCATATTATATAAATATAAAATTAATTCAATTTGTCCGTGTGAACACGTGGTACTCAATTTGTGTACGTCAATAGGAGGGCCCACATTGATATCATATCTCTTCTAAAATTAGCAGATCCAGAGCTTGTATCATCCAGACGTTGTAATTAACTACATTAGTATAACATTCTGGTATATAACGAAAGGATACAAACAATAACTGACTGATATACATTACCGCAGTTCCACGTTCTGGGATTCACTCGTCCTTGAAGTGGAATTAACTATTTCCTTTATAAGATACTTTAGTCTCAAGAACACCTAGAATCTTAAACCTCAATGGCCAATATGATATTTTTTTTATACCCAATCATTAATAACGCATTATTAATGATATTTGTTATAAATTATGCCTTACAAAGCTTTCTAATCTTTATTAATATTATAAAGAAAAAAAGTTTTTGTGTCTATAATGTCCCTATGTTCGAGACTACCGAAAGGATTTGGATAATCTATTTCTGATTATAAAAGGCGGGTTAGAAGAGAATTTCCATTTTACTATAGAAATGAGTACACGCTGTTTCTATGATCATAATACTAAAGACGAGTGTTGATAAATATCTGTCATGTCACTCAAATATGTAATAAGTCTCAAATTAATAGCCGCAATCTAATAAGGTTTGAAAATGTGAAAGGAATTTGTGGCATTTTAATACATATTTTCTATTAAAAACATTCTAATGTCGATAGAAATATCGAAAACTTATTGCGGTATCATATTTGTCACAAAATTCCTTGTCGTTTTCACCTGTTAAAAAACATGTATGAAGGAACCTTTCTTTAGAAAAATCAATACTAATCCCAGTGAAGAACTGAACTCAAACAAAACCGTCGTTGAACCCTATTGATTTGACGAGACACAAAAAATACATAAATTATAATCATTTTATTTATAACTCATAATTCTTTTCTCAGATTTTACATCTTTCACATTCTATTTTGTGTTATAAATAATTTTCAAACACTAACTTAAATTGTTATTTAGTTTTGAGGTTAATATGTTTTTAAAAATATATATAATAACCTGTGTAGAAAACCCTAAATTTATTTTATAAAGTCACATATGTGAATTACTTCGATAAGTATAATAGATCGCGTCATTGTGAACTTAGGTAATGTTTTTTCCCAATACGCGTCAGTGACTCATCAATATAAGAGGAAAAAAAAAACTTTTGGACGGCTTCCAAATGGCTTCTAAACGACGTCTACTTGTCTGACTTGTGTATCCATTTTCAATACATGCTGTATATGTTTGACCTTGATATTTTATTCAAAGAAAATAATTTTTTAATAAAAACAATGTATAAACTTCATTATATAACTGATTTGTTTGAATCGTTGGTTTTCATTTTAATAATTGGCACCATTTTTTAAAAAAAGGACATTCAACTTATCGAATATAAGTTAAAAGGTCAAATTATTTGAAAATTTCGAGGTTTTTTAAGATCACATGATCATATTTGTAAATTAATTTATAAAAATAAATAAATTAAATAGGTACATGGTGGGTAAGCGTGCCTTATACCACACCCACACCACCACCACACCTTATACCACAACCACACCTTATACCACAACCCATGCTTAACATCAGACGGGCTGTAGTCAAACGCTTACCTTTTCTGGTTAAAAAAAAAAGAAATATAAAGGTCTTATATATTTTTTACAGTTTACGGAACTCTCTTGGAGGATGACCTTCGTGGTGATACATCCGGTAACTTCAAGAGACTCATGACTTCTCTGTGCATGGTAACTATTATTTGAATTTTTGTTAATATAATAAATTAAAATAAAATATTTTGTTTTTATATCTCATATAAAAATCTTTATATGCCTTTTAATAATTAATTTAATTTATTAATGCGGTCTTACAATTTTACATGGTTCAATTATATCCTCATTACAATATAAATTTTAGTTTGATATTGTAATGAGAATAATTAAACCATGTTTTTTTATGAGTATCAAGAAAATATGTATCTTTAAATTTAACACACGCACACACATACACACAAATTATTACTAATTATTGATTAAGTTGAAAACATTGAGTCAAAAAAATAACGTGCTAATTTTGCAAACCATTCACACCCACAAACACGAAGGGCATTCTTTAAGTTTTTTTAACTATCATATGTTTTTTAATTTCAGGGTAATAGATCTGAGAACTTCCACGTTGATCAAGAGCAAGCGAGAGAAGACGCTAGGAGTCTCTTGCAAGCAGGTATTATAGTTTGTGCCTTTCAATAAGACCTTATAATTTTAAAGAATTGCTTTGCAAATACTATTTCACTATGTATTTATATGCATAAGAAGTTAGTAGCGGCTATGCTCTGCACTTCATCATTGATCATTTTTTTAGAAGATACGTATCAGCATATTCAATTACAGATTTCTATGGCTAACAACATGCCACAAATTTCTTTATACCAATATAAAAAATATACCAAATTAATTAAAAACGTGAAATTTCTAGGTGAGCTCCGCCTTGGCACAGACGAGTCTGTATTCAACGCAGTGCTGTGTTCGCGCTCATTCCCGCAGTTGGCTGCTATTTTCCAGGAGTACACGTTCCTCACAGGGCATGATATAGATGACGCCATCAAATCAGAGTTCTCCGGGGATTTGGAAAAGGCTCTGCGGGCTATTGGTAAAAACAAATTTTGTCATTTTTATATCATTTTTTGAAATAAAATAATTATTAATAAAGAATATTTAAAGATCGTGGCTATTAAGTTGTCAGAGATAAGGAAAAAAATAGATTTGGCGTGAAATTTCTTTTAAATATTCTTATATAAAATTAGAAATCATTTAGTATAATTACAAACAAGTATTAACCTTCAAAACTTACCAGAAGGAAATTAATTACAGTGAAAGTGGTCCGCAACAAGCCTCTATTCTTTGCGGAACGTCTCCACAAGTCCATGAAGGGTCTGGGCACTAACGATCGTCAGCTGATCCGCATCATGGTAACGCGCTGCGAGCTGGACCTGGGAGACATCGCTGACATGTTCCAGTCCAAGTACGGGGAAACACTGCAGAGTTGGATTGAGGTAGTGTATATACAGGGCTGTAAAATATTAAATGAAAACAGATATAACAAGGTGTAAAAACAATGTTACATTAAATGAAAACAAAGATAAGAGGTTATAAACCTGTCTACACCGGCAAAGCCGAAAAATCGTACTTCAGTTGATTTGGTTTTCATCAACCAAATACCCATACTTAAAAAGAATTCTAAGTTTAAACAAAATTGGTGTAATTCATTAACTTAAGCCTCCAACTTTGACCCTTCATATCTTTTGATCAACAAATCGGCCAAACCTAAGACTAATTTTATTCAGGAGGTCAGGATCTGTTAATAAGGTGACTCTTATGAAGTTTTATGAAGTTCATGATGAGTCAGGGGTATAAGTATATAGTCTTTATATGAGTTTTTTCTTAAATCAACGGAACCACGAAAAAAATTTTCCATTAAATGAAAACAGATGATAGGATATAAAAATCATTGTTACATTAGATGAAAATAGAGATAACAGGATGTAAAAAACAATGTTAACATAGGGTATACCTACTTCTGTCAAAATCCTAACTAATAAATATTTAATAACTGTAATATAGTTGTATTAATTTTTACACAAATATTAATATGACTACTTAAGTAACTAATAAGTTACCATAATAATGGTTATCATTTTTGCATTGTCAATTATACCAAATATTTTCTTTACTATTATACAAATAACACAAATTACATAATAAAACTTCCAGTCTCTAACAATGACAGTCAGTCAGACAGACAGACCGTCCCATAATGTAATTTAAGAATTTAAATTTGAAGAATATATTCCATCCATGTATATAATCGTATACTATGCTATTTAGTTATGGTTATCAAATTATTTAAACTTTTATATTATGTCTTTTTATATATTTTTTATGTTTTTTTTTTGTTTGTTCCATTCTTGGATCTTATATAACTACAATTTTTTTCTTTTGTAACAGGGTGATTGTTCCGGTCACTACAAGAAATGTCTACTGGGTTTGCTCGGCCTCTATTAGACGACGTCAGAATTATATTTCGTTTGTCTACACTATTTTAAAGCCTTAGCTTATTCATTATTGTAATAATAAGTTTTGATGTTGTATGTTTACATTTTACTTGTTGTAAGAGTTTGTCAACAATTTTGACAGTATTTTAATTATTTTTTATATATTTTTTTATCATAACGGCATATTATCTCAAATTAAAAGAATAATTCATTTTATATAGATTAAAAACCGTCCTTGTGATCTGATTGGCGTTGATATAATTTAAAATTATTTTATTTCTTAGATAATTTATAAATCCATTTATCTCGTTCGTTACATTAAAATTAATGTTATGTAGAACTTAAAATAGTAAAACAGTTACAAGCCTGGAATGCCTTGCTTTCTATACCTTTTATTAAATTGTGCCTTTTACAAGATACAATATATATTTTACATGTTACTATAATTTACTCAAATTTTAATATGAGTACAATATAAGCCCCATATATTTATAACTGTTTACAAGTTTGATAAAAATATGAGATAATAACACTGAAATTATATAAAAAGACTTGGCAAAAAATAATTTATATAGTAATAAATAATATAAGAATTATAAATGTAAAACAATAGTTTAAAAATAAATAGTTATGTATTAGTATGTTAAAAATTTATATTTTGTTTTGATTATGGAAAAAAAAAGTTAGAAATTTCTTTTGTAATTTTTCATATTAGAATTATGTTATTAACAGCATATGAAATATGATTTTCTTATTTAAAGAATAATTTATAACAAAACATCACAATTAAATTACAATATTTATATGATAGATGAATAGATGTAGCTGTAACATATAAATGTGTTATTAACATGGACTCTCTTCCCGACCTTTGCCCTTATTTGCTATGAACAGATTCTATATGCAACTGTGAATATTGAAAAAAAGATTTTTTGCGCGTTTTGTGCGTACGATCCATAGTCTTAACTTACCGTATGATAGATTTCAATTTTTCAATACCACACCACGGTGTATCTTTGAATTGCGTTCCAGTTTAAAGCGCGTTGTGACGTCACTCGTAATATTCAAGGAATTTTATGTTATAGCGAATAAAGGCCCAGCATGTAAACTTATCTTTTAAGAATAATGTATTATAAAATTTCACCAAAATCTCAATATGTCGTGTACATTAATATATATATATACGGAAATAATATATATACGGAATCTCCTCCCCACCTTGTTTGATTACTGTTATATTAAGACTCAGTTATTACATTTCGAATGTAAAACTCTTGATTATAGCGCGTTGTAATTGTGAATGCTTATTGGATTTGGCTGAAATCGCTTAAAGTGCTCAAAATGCTGAATTTTGAGACCAATAAATTTTATAACAATATTTCCTAATTATATACTTAAATCTATATTGGTGTCTATTAAATGTTCTTATGACAACTTTTGTTTTATTTCTGTGTTTATGATTATATTTAAAGTTTCAAATCTTTTCTGAATGGACTTTCATGATGGAAAGTTATGTGAAACAATTTAAAATCCAGACCGTATATATTCCTGTAGTGAATGTGAAGCTTACTATTCCCTGGAAATTAAACATCACACATTTAAAATCAACAAGTATTACTAACTGGCCAGGAATATTATAGTTCTTTTGTGCGCATTAGAAATGGGATTGAGAGGTATAATAGCTAAATCTCTATAACCTCTCTTTTTGTGAACGTTCTTCAAAGACTTTTGGTAGGTTCTGTTTAATTCGGTTATATAAGGAGAGGAGCGTAATCAGTGAAGGTGAGCTTGTATAGCATTTTATAGACACTGTTTGCAATCTTACTATTGTATAATGCGATGCACCCAGCACCCGCACTGTGAATCCATTGAAAGTTAGGAAATTTAGTCTATAATATTCAATTTCCAAGTTTTTTATCTTAAACAAATGACAATAAATAATTTTAAATAAAATAGTTATATACAAACCACTTCGACAAGACTTCTAGACATAGATGTAAAAAACTAACTTAGACATTTATATGCGTGAAATTACAACGATAGACTTAATACAAAGCTTACATTTGAAACACGGTGAATATTTTTCCTGTTGTAATATATTATATAGGTAATTTGTGATTTTAAAATAAACCTTAATTATTGTTTGTTAATAGTAATTGGGTCTGAACACAGTTAAATTATATTTATCATTTCCTTTAGCGAACACCGGTTCCTCCCACCCGACGAAATCCGAATGACATTGATAGCAGTAGCATGTGCTTTCGATAGAAGGTAACGAATGGGGTCGCCACCCCTTTTTATATTTCAATGACAACTTTTAGAGATTAAATAAGATTGTTTAAAGTTTTTCTGTACTATGTAATTCTTTAGCAATTAAAATTAACACACAGCGTAAGTAAAATTTCATAATAGTAGCCACTAGAGCATATAGACAATTGTATTACATTTTATTTAGTTCCCATGTCTTTACTTTAAGCAAATAATGCTTGTCATAACAGGCTTATCGAAACTAAAATAGGAAAGAAAATGAAAATAACTATACGCAAAACTTCTAGACGCTAGGTGGCGTTTATCGTAAAAAAAATATGTACAGTTAAAACAATAAAGGCTTAAGTTTTTACTTGTTTATTTAAAAACCGATGGGGTTGAACAAAGTAAGTTTTTATTTAGAATACGATCGTTTAGAAAATATTTTGATAATTTATAATTTTATAATTTCTCCTTAGATAATTTGTTATTAGATGGGGTTGAACAAAGTAAGCTTAAATATAGTACACGGTATTATTTTCGAAAATTATTTTATTATTTTTTGAAATTTTATAAATCATATGTGATTTTAACTATTGAATGTCTGACTCATTCTGAAAACACCTCGTGTAGGACATTATTAATAGGCATTTTTTTTTGTTTCTTATTGTGAAAATGGAAATATTGACCCTTAAGCCAACGCCTTCAATATACTTCCCATTGGATGAAAAAATCCACATAAAATATAGACCTTACATTCCACGATTTTGGTAATATAATCTATAGACTTACCTACCTGCGTTGCCAAAAATCAGCAATGCAAACACATCGATGGGATGCGAGCTTTTGCCTGCGCAATGGCTGGAAGGAAGGTTTTACAGTAAATTTAATCATTATTTTATGTATTTTTTCCTTGTAGTAATAAAAACTTACCCTAAAATCTGCTAATAACGCTTTGATTGCATAACTGATTTTTTTACAGTTTTTATGACGCCCACAACTTGTATGTCCAATATTCCAATGTCCAATATTCCCCATGTCAAATTAGTAATAAATACAATATCGTATGTCTAGTATTTTTCCCGTAACCGTAATATTAGAAAAATAAATTACGGTTTGTTATTTCTAGTGTTAATATTTTTTGAGATTCGAAGAGAAATTATTTTTACCCTATTAATTAATTTTTTTTGTGTTTCAAGTCATCGTTTAGTAGCATTGGTGCCACCTGAAAACTCTTCGCTCTTCATAGAATTAAAAAGTGTTTTTTCTGTCCTTTCAAATTCAGAAATAGAGCGCATGAATATATTAGATATTTCCGAAAATGATACACAAGGCAATATTGTTATCGATAGTCGCAAGTTCAACGATGATCCTGATATTTTCATACTGACTATTAGTGGCAGTAAGAATAACTCTGCTGTAGAAGTCGACAACAATTTGGACCATGAGCGTACCCCGTTGACACCTGTTACCAGATGTTACCAGATACTGATTGTCTGTTGGACGTTTTTATGGGATGTTACTGGATATTGACTGAAAAGATGGAGCAAAGAACAGAAAAAGATATTGTAGATATGTCCGTCAACGACGCTTGACTTCTGTAGAGAAGACAATAAACAAAAAGAGATTGAGAAATATTAACTTGAAAAAAAATAGACAGTGGTTGGCGGTCGAATTGAAGTAATAAAGAAGATCGATTGAGATGGAGCCACTAAGCCTTCTACAGAAAAAAGTACTAATCCAAAACCCAAGTGACCAAGACCCCTTAATTCTGTGCGTTATGATAACTGCAACCATTGGCCTAAATATACACAATATGGACGTTGCAAAATCTTAAAAAAAAATAAAACGAATATAAATTGTGCCAGAGGCAAACAAACGTTATGCTTAGTAATGAAAAATATTTCTATAATTTCCAAAATAAGTAAGCAGATAAACAGAAAATAATTGATATAGCTGTATAGTTATATCAAATCAAATTAAATTATACAAGTTATATTCTAAAGTATTTACTGATTATTTTTAAATAAGATAAATGTTTATTTTTATGAAGATTTCATATATTTTTAATAATTACAGTGAATTCTTCGTTTTTATAAGTTTTTAGTGTTTCTATTAGTGTTTTAAGCGAAAAACAAAGTAATTATGAGACTAATTGACTAAAATGTAATGAATATTTTATTAATTAAAATTCACTAATTAAAATTTTGTTTAAAATAGTACCTAATAATAGTACTAAATTAAGTTTACAAAATATTTGTTGTATAAAACAGGCTAGTGATGGATTGTTGATTATTAAAAATAAAGAATAAGCACCCAAAGACTCTTGACGAATGAGGTATCAGATATGCAAACAAAATGCAGGCAATCAGTTTTCTCGACGTCTTGATAAATGAGTTTATTTTTAGGAGAATAATTTTCGTTGCGTACTATAAATATAAAATAAGGCCTACTATATCTATTACATATTCATTACATTACATATCGATGTGTTCGTCATTTTAGTTAGAAAATATTTTGCAAAAATTGTGATTTGCTGATGTCAATTCAAGTAAATGTTTAATTCGAATCGCAAAGTGGTATTACGGAGGACTATAAATTTATCGTTCAAAACCGTGACTGACCAATATCAATCAATTTTAAATTTTATCAAAATCTGTCTTGAAGCATTTGCTAACTAACCGTCAAAAAATTATTCGGAATAATTTGTTTTTGGCATTATTGAGCGAAGCTCTTCACGAGATACTTTTCTGCATCCTTTCTGTAACCATCAATCAAAAACGGTATATCCGAAAATTTCCAAATTTTGCACACATCATTTGATAGACATCAGTCTGGTTCAAATATTCGATGTCCTTGAAGAATAATCACTGAAAAACTAAAATCCCTTAGACTTCAATGGGAAAAAATTTTCGCGCGGAAATATAGCTTTACAATGTGAAAATAGAAATTAATATGTAAATGATATCCCAAGGTTTAGATTAGGATGTCATTAGTATTCCCTTTAGAGGCGACGAACTAATAATGATCTTAGAAATGCCTCAGTTTGCTATTAGATCGATCAACACAATCCCAGTAGGTTGCTAACTTACTGACCATTTATGCGTTTGTACATGTGTACAGGAGAAACAGAATTACTAATCTCGTGTGTAACATACGACCGAATAAAAATAATCGATAATCATAATATCAATTTACTGTTTTAGTATCCACTTAAATGTGTAGTCGTAAAATATAAAGGTTAACAAATATGATACTAATCAGAAATAAAAGTATTTAATCGATTTTTTATTTATAAGAATCTTGTAAAAATTCCAAAAGCTGGATATTTCAATAAAACATCTTAACATTTATTACTATGCTACGCGTTTACAAAATTCACAAAAGAAAAATCGGAATAAATATAACATCTGTCTAACATTATCCTACCACGAAATATTGGACTGACATTCCCCAAGAATTGTAAAAAACGTAGGCGTCATCTTAATATGTGTTGATATATAACATTTCGTAACATTTACGGCACAATTTATAGCACAGAACAAGTCAGCTCTTTCAGAGAATTACATTAATTTAAACTTTATGTATATGAGACAAGTGAATTGTTGCGAAGTGAATTATGTTGCACGTCTCGTCTCTCTAATTGGAGATTAAACTTGATTGGAACTATGAGGGCCTTTAGAGTTTACTATCCACACGTTTTAAGTTGTGAATATCTAATATGTGTCACCTTTGGCTATACATGTCTTATAATGTACAGTTTAAACTTTAAATAAAATGAATTTGTACATATCATTTCAAACGCATATTCAGTTTAAGTTTTCTATTTATGTGTGTGTACACATATTATTATTAAGTGACAATAAATATGTCTTCTAATTTTGTCACTGTTTGTGGATTAATGCTTATTAATATATTACGTTAGCTTTTGTCCAATGATTTTCTTTGGTTCGGTGTAAGACACTTTAAAACACGTTAAAAATCCTAAAAGTATATTAATTCTTAGCAATGGATTGTTAAGAATAGGGTGGCAAAACGTTAAAATGTCACAGGCCCCCAGGAGATAGGGGCCCACGATCGATAAGTATGGGCTTCATTCGGTGAACTTGACAAGGGCCTCACACAGTTACGTTACGTTACTGATTCTTAGTCTTCTTGACTCGTTCTACTTTCATTTTGAGTCCGTAGAATAGACGTAAACTTCTTATAAAAAAATTTAAAACTGACAAATACTAATAGTAACCTACGAAACAAAATAACTGGTTTTATGACAAAATAAAATTGTGTTCCTCAAGTCACGGAAAGTATTAACACATTTAAGCCTATGAGTAACCATCATACAAAGAACAATACAACTAGTAGTTACAAATTTATTTCCAATAAAAAGAATTCGTTGCACGCACAATGACAGAGATGTTTGGACAGCCGAATATTTGATCCACGTAACCGGACGTCCACAATAGGCTAATTAATCAATCATTTCGATTATTCGAGTCGCGAAAGCAAATATTGTACCGGTTTCATATGTAAATTCTTTGAAGTTCTCTGGTAATTCTCCTCAGATAAATATCAAATCGTTTAGAGTTATTAAACCTACATTTTTAATTATTTAATAGGAATTATTTGATATTATTTTATAAGAAAAATCGCCTAAAAGAATAAAATATATTAGTAGTTCTATTAAACTGCTAAACCAATGAGCATAATTTAATTAATAATTTGGTGTAATTAGTTTATTAGTTTACATAAATTACTGACTCATCGCCCAAAAAAACTAACAATATTTAAAAAATAAATATTTTAAAAAATTTACGAAATTGAGATAATGATATCTATTGAAGTAAACGAGTCGAGACTAACTACAAAACATAAGATACAATATTTCATTACACTTAAATAATATATGTTTTTTGTCAATACATTAATTACATACTCTATATTTAATGGAATATAATTATATAATTATTTACATAAGTCTAAAGTTCCTATATGTTTTCTTTAATATGTTTTTTTTTTTATAAATAAAATGTTAAAACTTCGTCGTCCGAATACAGATTTGTATGTTTTATCAGAATGACCAATTTTACGCTACATGTATAAACCGATGGGGTGATTCAAGAGTCCACCAACCCTTGCGTTACTCTTTTAGTCCGAGGGTTAAAGTTTGTCAATATGAGAATATACTTGAAATATTTATCGACAACGTTATGATTAATACGATTTTTTAATAAAAAAAAAACAAATTATATTAGAATTAAAATTTAATATTATTATTTTTTATTATAGGTATTATTATTTTTTAATATAAACATATGTAGATTTAAAAAACATCTCAAGCTTAATTAATAAAATAATTTAGTTATAAAATTAATTTCTTTTAATGATCCTGTATCATAAAATTTCATGTCAGTTATAATTCTGTGACATTAACTGAGTAACTCACAGCAACCGCATCGTATATAAGACTGGAGATAAAGCTCGTCTTAATCAGTTCTGGCGTTTCATTAATTGAATTAAATTATAATGTTGTTAGTGAGGAATAGTAGAAATCTGAAGACTTTGAAATTTAAATCTGTATTTATTTACAAGTATAGTTTTTTAACAACATCCAAAATTACTAACGCTGACGACCAAATAGTGGCTATTTTTTGGTGACCCTACCTGCTACGCCTAAGGTCGTGGGTTCGCCAAAGGCAACTGTCGAAAAATCTGAAAGATGTTATTTGTGTCCGTGATATCTATGTTTGTAAAACCTGCCTCTAAATATAAAATATTTCTCTGCTATGGAAGTAGTTATTAAAAAAAATACAAAAACATTGATTGTAACATAACCAGATTCAAGGTCTTCAGTGATTAAGTAAGGAAGAATAATATCAAAAATTATAATGGTAAAGTCGTTTGTACAGTCTACATAATAAAACGTAAGTACAATTACACACTCGCGACATTTTTGCACCTGTAGTTGTGTACGGTGAGCACATAAAGAAATAAGCTATGACTATAATTTTTTTTGTAACTTTATAGTCTAATAAACAAAAAGTGAATAATAATAACATTAAACATAACATTTAACATTATTTTTCTGATATTATATCTAGAGCCTTATGCCTTGATTTTTTTTTTCATCTTTAATAACATGTATACAACCATTTCTCCATTCTTCTACAGTTATGCTATTAAAATTCGTCAGCTTAATGAAAATTATAGAAGTCATGTTCATTGTGAAATTTATTTTGGCGACGTAATTTTTCACTATCCCCCATATACGAGTATTTTCAATAGGATTGCACTGAGAGTCATATGGCGGTCAACGGAGCATAGTACAAAGCGAGATATGTATGTAGTAGCTCACAGGAATATTTTATATATATGTATTTTTTTCTTCAAAATGTGCCGAAACTGAAATTTTAAGCTTAGAATTTCTATAGAATATTTACCTACCTGAAGCTGACATGACACCGCCTGCTCTTTCTCACATACATTCTCCTCAGAAGTATTCTGCAGTACAAAGACCCCTATTGTAAAAAAAAGGTCAATGAATCAGTTAATTATAAAAATATAACATTTAATATACAAAAAAAAACTAATAAGTTTTCATGAAACAATATTATAATAAGATAAAAGGGTATAATTATAAATGAAGAACGCTACTAAACATACTTCTATTCTGTATTCACCCTGAAAACCTGTGGTCACAATACTAGGATCGTGCTTGACGAATCTGACACGTTCCTTTTTTTTTTTTTTTTTTTCGCAGAGAAATGCCTGTACGCATACCACACCACCGCGGGGGCACTGACGTGGTTATGTGGGGCTCGCACCCACTAAAACTCTGCGGTGAACTGTCTCCTTGCAGCACCGGAGGGTGCGGGAACGCTTATTGCGACATCCGCTGTCCCCGGCATGCGGCTTGGCCTCCACAGGCCTCCACACGGGCGCGCTGACGTCGCGCGCCCAGTTTAGCTCCTTGGGCTGGGGCGCCGCACTGGTTCACACAGTACAGCGCCTCCTCACGGGTCTACGTGCGATGACGGTGAACTCCCCCGAGTCCACTGCCCGCAGGATCTGACACGTTCCTAGACCAAGCAATAATAACTCATATAATTCTAGATAGGGAGTGCAATATTCATGATATTTGAGGTTATATGTGTGTAATTTTCTTTGATTTAAATTATCTTTTGCAATAATGTTTGATAAGTTGTTTATTTGCAGTGTCAAATGATTCGAGCATGACATAACAGGTGACAGGAAGAATAAAATATATGAATAATCTATTCTACGCATGTTTAACGTTATTATCTGTCATTTATAATATTACAACAAAAAGCCAAAATTATTTAAAATATTACGAGTAGTAACAGTAAAAAACAACTACAACAGTAAAACCTAACTTCACAAAAACCTAACCTGCCAAACGGCAGTTTTTGCCATTACTATAAAAATAATAATTGCCACAAGGAATAATTACGAAATGGATCATATTTACCATAGATTATTTAATATTGAAACAAATATTTACACTGTTATAGCGTAATAAATTAAAAATACAATATTTTTTTGCGACTAGATAAAAATAAAGTAATTAGTGTTATGAAAATAACAAAAAATTAGCAATTTTTTGCAATATTTCATATCACTAGACGCGTTGAGAAGTTCTCAGGTCAAAAATGGGCAATGCTTCTTTCGGTTATTTTTTTATTTTGTAATTCTGAATGCGTTTTTTGACGTTGTGTTGCCTGTCTAAGGTATCTTTTTTAAATGGAAGATGTAGACATAGGGAAAGAATCAGAGAAACAGTGTCTTCATAGTTTACTTATGCTATTATATACAAAAGAGTTTGGTTATTTTTAAACAGAGGTATTAGTAGAAATAAAGCTGTACTCGAAATAGATCAATACATCAATTTAGGAAATAAATAAAATAAACATTTTATAAATCAACTTATAACTCATCAATAAAGTTAACAACTTTTATTTACGCTAAATTACACTCAATTAAAGAATATTGCTTATAATCCTAAATAAGTTTCGTGAGAAGTCTTATTAAGTTCTATTTATAAATTGTTCAATAACATTACTAACATAATTAAATCTTCTTCTAACTGTAAAAGTTTTAGTGGTTTGATATTAATTATTTGAGATTGAAACACTATATTATTAAGAAACGTCAAACAGCCTTATTACATAAAATATAATTTTCATTTAATTCTTTCTTCTCTTTCAGTCTTTTAGAATCAAAAGAGATAAGAAAAACATTGATAATAAGTGTTTTATATTACTCCTATATATTCTATAAAATATTATTCGACGTGGAAGATAAATACTTCATATAAAATTAGCCATTGAATGACCACTGACCGTATAAAGATAATACCAGCCGGCAAGACTGTTGTCGACGATTGTCTCGTTCGATGACTCCTCAAACATTTGCCAGAAAGATTCCCTTTTCTTGTTCAAAGAATTCCGACGTAGAAATACGGTGAAGAGAATAATTTTATTTCCATAATTTTATATTTAAGGGCAGTTATTTTCTGCTATGATCCGACGCTTTATAGCTTTCAGAGCATTACACGTTGTTTACGTTTGAGAATGCTTTAATATACTTTTACGTGTACCAAAATTCTGGAAAATGTTTTGTTTCTGAAAATGTAAATACCTTTTTGTTTATTGTCCGATCTTTGGTTTTGTTAATTCTGATATTATGGTGAAGCTTTTAAATGAATTTAGGTACTGTATATATATTTAATTTGATTCATACTTTCTATTTAGAAAACTGTCCGATTTCAAAATGAAATGAATGAAAAAATTACTATTATTAATGTATTATTATAATAAAATTTAACAAGTGTGCTAAAATATAATAAAATACACTCATATCTAGTTTAGGCTTTGATATTAACATTTAAACATTGAAAGTGTAATTATTAAAAAAGAAACACATATGGTACTAATTGTATTTCTTCGTGTTACTTATATATTCTGTCATTAGGTTTCCCCTGTAAGTTAAAATAGGGGCCAAAGACAGAGAGTACCGAAAAATAATTAAAGCCCAAAAAGTAAAAATTCGACAATATTTTTTTTATCATATATCTAATACATAATAATGACATTTACAAACTGTCATTAACGGAATTAATAAAATAAGTAATCAAAATAATAACAGCATTATTTTGAATTTCAACTTTATATTATTATAAGTCTACGTGCTTCATTCCAAACGACGCTCGGGAACGAATAGAGATGTTTTGATATAAAAAGTAATAATATAGATATCTATACATACATTTTGAAAGATATATTTGTATATATATATATATATATATATATATATATATATGTTTCAAAAAGTCATTACTTTAAGAGTAAATAGCATAAGTAATGTATAGCTTAACACTTTAGTGATCTTCTGTAACCCTGTTTACTAGAATTTTAATTATTTCTATCATAACAATTATGACTGACTCAGTACTATAAAATGATTTTTAAAAATCACAGAATACAGTACATACAGCTTTTCAAATCGTGTAAGTAGAGTCTGACGTTTCAAAAGAGCACTGTATATAATTAAAAAAAAATACTGACTTCTTACTTGTTGACTTATTTGTAAATTAAAGTTTAAAACGTTATTTTAATTTTAATATTAATTTCTTAAGTAATTTGTAACATTGTGTATTAATAAATGAATAGTATTTCTTCTAGTTTTTAATATATTTTATTTCTGGATTAGACATCATGATGTTGTTAGTTCATTTGTTGTATTTACCGTCATCTTAGAAGGCATCGTCGAAAAAATCGTCATAGGCGTCTTTACCATCAAGAGGACATTTTATCGACACAAGATGATAATTTCCTCTAAAATTCCATAATCTTGCTCGAGGTCTCAGTAAAAGCAGGTAATATAGATGTAAATAAAACTCAATTCAGTAAATACAGATCCTATAACATCAAGAAATTGCAATCAACTTCGAGTACCCTTCACCCCATATCCAAAATCAAAGATAAATTCTTTAAACATGTTTACTTTTAATTCTATATGTTTATTTAATTACACATGCATTTAACTTTTCTAATTTCTTTTCTTATACAACAAGATTTTGGTATTTATTTATGTCATTTAAAAAAACGAATCAAAAATAAAACAAGGCTTATATATCAGAAGAGAAAATTATAACTAAACCAAGTTTGGAGTGAGTTCCATAAACCTAAAAAACATCTAATATGGTTTATGTAGACTTAGACGTTTCTAATAAATACGGTTAATAATGATTGGATGGATGTAAAATAGTACAATATGATAGCATTTCAACAGCTGTTCTTAACACTAAAATAAATAGAGGCTTGAATTAGTTACTGAATATGAACAATGTAAATGTAAATATTATTTAAAACTTAATATTATTCAAGAAGCTCTTCCGTTTAAAAGTTATCATTAGTACGTATTAGAAATCATTTATATTGATTTCTTATTTTATGAAATAATAATTCATGTAGAAAATAAAAAAATCTGGTCCTAAAAATATATTTCGTAATTAAAAAAAAAAATCTAAATAATAAGTGTGTTATTGTTTAAATCATTCATAAACTTCATTAAATATCTGGGTTTAAATCCAAAACATTATAATTTGATGAAATTTCTGATTTCTTTCATTCGGTTGAAAAAGCAAATATAGATGAGTTGTTGATTGGAAACGAATGGAAATAACGAATAATTTCACATTGACCTTTATATTTTATTAAAAAAATAGAAGCAGAACTACTTTGTTATTATGAAGGATATACAATTAATGAAGTTAATGAGCAATTCATAATGACAAAACATTTTTCAAATATTTTTCATTTTATTTTTGTACAAGTACATTTCAGTTAATTAATAGATTTAATTCCAATATAATTCAACAATTTTTTTTAAAGTGAGGATTTTTTCAAAATGAAACAAGAAACATATTTGACAAATTGTTATTATGACGTGGATAATAATAATAATATAAACAAAGCATATCTCAATAAAGTGTATAGTATCGATATCTTTAGAACTTCGGATCAAATCTTTAAAGTTAAACCGAAGAGATAAACTGACCTTATATGTTGAATATATCCCCAAGCTCTAATAGACATCCTAAGAAATGGTAATGATTATGTGATGTTATCCTGAGATTGTCGTCCGTCCTGCTTATGAAATATGTTAAATTTTAGTATATTTTTCAAATTGTAACAGTATAATATCATTACAATGTTTTCTCTTAATACATATGTGCAGGTACTTTCTGTTCTTCAGATAAGTCGAAAAATATTATATGTGCGGATTATTAATACTTCAATATGGATTACTGAATTTGTTTAAATCCTCTAATGTACTACAAAACAAAATTATTTGATAGATATTAAGCAAACTGTATAGTTTGCGAGCTTTTAAAGGGTTAAGTACTGAGGGCTAATATAAAATTATACTAAATATATTTTTATTTGGGAAAATTTCAATTTTAATAAGTTTATACTCTTTGTGATAGTTCTTTTTAACAATTTTTAAAAAACCTTTATGAAACGTTGTTCATAGACCACACTCTCCCATTGATTACTAGACAGGTTACATACAACAGTAATATTTGTGTTATATATATCTACGTAAATAAATCATAAGCAAAACCATATTTAGACCGAAATCTGTTGCGTCTCTGACACAAAGAGTCTATCCACTGACGTTTCATAAAGACCTTATGAGATTGTTTAAACAAACTATGGTGCAATGAAAAAAATTGTAGCAACCGATTCCTTTACCAATCTGTGTTTTATGAGAGGGCGACTTGATATTGAATTTGTGATATAAGAAAAAGTAAAATATATTTTCTATATCGTTTATAACAATTCTCTACGTAGGGTTAACAGGTTCAAGCAGGCAGAAAGCTGTTTGATGCCAGTATTGGTATGTAAATAAAAAAATACAAAAATATCTTACATTTCCAATACAATGTTTACGATTCACATAAAAATTCTGATGAGACTTGTACGAATTTTAAAAAAGTGGACATCATTTCATGTATTTGATATGTTAAATAATATTTTAACTATAATCGTGTGTTGATAAGATTTCGTAAGTATTTACTAATTGAAACCTTTAATGAAATTTAATAATATATTTTTTTAATTGAGCTGAGCGAAGCTAAGCTCTCACTGGTCAATAGTGCGTTTCGTTACTAATGCTAAACTTCCTAAACGAATAATGGTAGGATGTCGAAAATTAGCAGAGTTGTTGAGAACAGTTACTTATAAGTCCTGAAGTTTTTTGGTGACATTTGTAATTGTAGTTTTTTATTAAATTGTCAAAGTGTGTCCTATAGAGTTAACATGTGGAACGTTTTGAAATCGCACGCGCGAGTGCTGATAAGGCTTAAGATTATAGCCATTATTTACTGCTACAACCCAAGTATGCGAACCTCATTCAGCATCAATGCTTCGCTCAGCTCCACCCGCTTTGTACAGTGGCGAACCTAGCATTGAGATTTGCCATGCTCAAAATATACTTAGTTTAATTACATCTTAACACTTTAAAAGCCTGCAAACTATATCCTTTATTCATTATATACTTTAAGAAAAGCACAAAATATTATTTTAAACTACTAACAAATATTTTAGTTTTGTAATACATTAACGGATTAAAACTAATCCAGTAATCCATATTGAAAAATATTAATAATACCCACATAATACTTAACGACGCAACACCTGTCTGAAATATTAAAAACTGATCAAATAAAGTTTCTTTTGTTGATGACAACTATGCTGATGTTCTTTTTAAAAAAAAATGGAAAAAAATGGACATGCGTGTCTGTTTGTGTGTGTGTGTCAGTGTGTTTATATGTCTGCCTAAATAAAAACAAATAATGAGATTACACTGTTAAAATAATAATATCGAACAAAATATTTAAGAAATCGGATGAGCGATAATCTCAGGATACCATCACGTAATCATTACCATTTCTCAGAATTTCTATTAGAGCTTGGGGATATATTCAAAATATAAGGTCAGTTTACCTGTTCGGTTTAACTTCAAAGATTTGATGCGAAGTTCTTAAGATATCGATACTATAATCTTTATTGAGATATGCTTTATTTATATTATTATTATCTATGTCAAAAAACAATTTGTGCAATATCGGCAGTATTAAAATTCATTTTGCAAGTCTGTTCTATTTTGAAAAGATTTGCTTAAACCTATTATTGTAACTTACGATTTTATTTTTCTTAGACTCGGTTGTCAGAATAAAATAAAAAATTACTTAACAGATACTAAAATGTTTTTCTATTATACATTCCTTATTAAAATAATTAAATGTATGCCTTCATAATAACGAAGTAATTTGGTTTTTTTTTTTATTATAAAATTTATTATAAAGTACAATGCAAAAAAAATGTTACTTCCATTCGTTTCCGATCAACAACTCTATATCTGCTGTTTCAACCGAATAAAAGAAATCAAAAAGTTCATCAAATTATATTTTTCTGGGATTGAACCAAAGTATTTAATGAATTTTATAGATTATTTAGACAAAAATTAACATTATTTTCTAATCAAAATGAAATAAATATTTTTTTACAAGCACTTTTTTATTTTCAAAATTATAAATTCTAAACCTTATAGCATAAAATAAGAACAATGATATATGATTTCAATAAGATTTCTAAAACTTATTAATTTACAGAAAAGTTTGAATTATTACAAAAGGTTGTTTTAAATAATTTTTTTATTTATTTTGTTAATTTTCTGTAACTAATTCTAAATACCATAATAATTTATGTTGGGAACACCTGCGGAAATGCTATCATAATATTTTTTTACATCCATACAACCGATATTAAAACTAGTAATTAGTAACATTATAAGCCTACATTAAATCTAATTACATGTTTTTTACGTTTATGTATCTTTTGTGCACTCAGCATCAGAGTAGTACCGAAATGGAACTGACTTAAAACTCTGCTTTTTAACTTTGACGCTTCATTTCGAGTTTGCATAAATATTTATATTTATTTAATTCTTGTTGTGCATTTGGTTTGTAGTTTTTTCGTTAAGTTACAAGTTTCTTTTCTTATCATTTTTTAAAATTATTTTTAAAAGAACATAAATAAATACAAAAATCTTGAAAAAAGTTAAATGAAGTAATTAAATAAACATATGGAATTAAAGTAGACATGGTTAACGTATTTATTTTTTACTTTGGATATGGGGTGAAGGGTACTCGAAGTTGATTGCAATTTCTTGATGTTATAGGACCTGTATTTACTGAATTGAGATTTGATTTACATCTATATTACTTGCTTTTACTGTGACTTTAAGGGAAATTATCATTTGAGGAGTTAATCATCTTTTGTCGACAAAAATATCCACTGGATGGTTAAGACGCCTACGGTGAAGTCGTCGACGATGCCTTCTTTTAAGACCACGTTAAATACAACAATTAAATAAAAAACACATGTCTATACAGGAGACTAAATTTATGAAAAAATAGTAATCATATTAATTAATAAAATTTAGATTAACTTATTTCATCATATTATTTTAGAATCATAATGACCAAAAAAACTGAATTTTTGGTAAAAGCATGAAATGAACGAAGATCACAGAAATATTAAGATTATTATTAACAAAATATTGCTATTATTATTATATTCATTACTAATTAAATATTCCATATTCAATGTAATGAAGATTTCTAATATTTTTAAATAAAAAAAATCAAATTTGCACATAAGCGAATATAAATATTCACCTTTAAACAACCGATTCCACAATTTACGAGTAGCGCCTCGTTAGTTAAACATATTGTTAATTTGTTTTGTCGAAGTTGATGTCTTTCACCGTTTCTCAGACATGCAAACATATACTTTGGACTTATTTGTTTTGCACTAACTTGAATATAATGTACCATTGTTCAAACTTATAACTCGTACCAAAGTAAATGTAGTGACTAAATAAATAACATCTTACTACTGAATTTGTTTTAGCTGTTGCACAACAATAATTTGTTGCTGTTATCTGGAAATTTTAATCAATTATTTCTATTGTATAAACAGTTATACATTCAGGTATATTTCTTTTTATTATTAACGTTTTAATTATGTATGAATAAGTAGTCTGACTAATCAAAGACGTCAAAATATAAGTAGTTTAAGAATTACTTGTTTAACTAAAATAACAAGTAAAAGACACGTGAAAGACATAAACAATTAGATGTTTTACCAAAAAATTTGCATCTTTTTTGCATAGTGCATACAAATGAACAGTTTAAGAATATTAAATTTTTACAATGCTAGCTTTTAAATAAATTATCATATAATACTTAATTATGAATATTTATAGAATAGAAACATTAGCATTTCTTGTTTTATTTTAAAAAGGTATACCGCATTTTTTAAATTTTAATTTAAAAACCACAATTTTTTAAATGACGCCAATATGGACTATAAATTTATGATTAATTACAGATTAAACATCTTCGCGTTATCTTTCAAGTACGTCATCTGCGTTAATTGAACACGCGTGGTTAGATAACGCGGATCCGAAGAGGAAAAAAGTCTTGTGCCGTTAATAAATATGCAATGAATTCTTTAATGTTTAATGTATCTGTAGATATGCTTGTACTGTACTGTATATAGTCGAGCCACGAGACAAATCAATCACATATTTTAGCTTAATCACAACATAACGTATTCCGTTCAGATTATAGGAATTCACTTCTTCAAGTTTTATTTAAAAATCCTGTTTATGTTAAATGTCTCAGTTAAATTGATTAATTAAAATTTATAATAAAATATTCATTCTTTTAAATTAATTTTTTTAATATCAGTTTAGCCGTGATACAATACCTGTATAACAATACACTTTTTATAAATACATATAAAAAGTGTATTGTTATACAGGTATGTTACTTTCAACAACGTGTATTAAAACAAAAAAAATCTCTTTTTGACAGAGTTTAAAATTAACAATTTAATTATTCATGACTATCCTTCATCTTCCATTATTGTAGAAATAAGTTGTCAGCCGTTTTCATGTGATAAATACTTATGTATTACTTATTTATATAAAAACTGTCCCTGAAAGGTGTTAAATATTGAAATAAAGGTTCTTAAATTAAATATCTATCTTTTCTTATTGATAAAAGGAATAAAACTGTTCCATATTTATAATAATATCAAAATCCTATCATTTGAATGACTGGGACGGATCTATTTTTATTAAAATATTACAATACCTGAAATATGTCGGACCCTTTTTATGCTGAGGTTCTGTTTATTTTACATACGCCGGTATTATAGAACCAGTGGTAAATCAACTGAGGCCTGTTTGTTTTTATAATATTTGTGTTTCTTTTATTATTATATTAGCGGTTTTAGTAAACCTCGAATTCTAAATTGTAAATTACATTTTTAAGCTAATCATTATTTAATGTTAGATCTACATGAATAAAACAATTTTCAACAGTATACTAAATAACAGTATATAAATGAATAAAAACATGTATTTTCTGAAAGTATTTTTTAAACTTGAAAAAAATATGTAGTTTATCTTAATTTAAATTTTAAATGGAAACTCAGTTTTTTATAACTTGCATATAGGACTAGCCTTCGTATATTATGTCAGAAAACGCTTTAATGTACTTTTGATTTATTTTTCTGTAAGGCGTATGGTTTTTTATGATGCTCCAATAAAATGTTTTTAAAATAAAGATGTCATGACCACAAACTTTTTAATATTTAGTTTATAATACGTTTTAAAGTGTTAATAGAAATTACTAGAAAAAAGAAAAACAAGGCAAAAAGATATCTCTCCGGCGGGGAATCGAACCCCGGTCTCCCGCGTGACAGGCGGGGATACTGACCACTATACTACCGAAGACTTGAACTTGCAGCTGAAATTTTAAACTAGTAAGTTCAAATATATTTGATTATAAACAAACTTCGACGATGTCGTCACAAATCAAGTTTATATATATATATATATAAAGTACGGTCATACATTTTTTTCTTTCGTCTTAACTTATTTTATTAATTATAAACATTAATTTACTTTACTAGTAAAAATTTCTTGTTATAACTGATTTTATTGATTTTGTGACTCTGAAAAGTTCTCAGGTAGGGGTTCTCAGGTAGATAGGGTAGTTGATTTTAATTTATATCAATGAGAAACTAACAACTAATATGACTTGTTAAGACGGCAATACACCAACTTCATTATCTACGAAACTGCAAATTGAGATAGCCAGATTTACCAGGTTTGTTAAATATTTAATAATATACACATGAAAAAGTAGGTTTATAGGTTTATATATCTGTAAATTTTATTCCTTGCAGTTTTGGCATATTTAGTTGTAGTTTAAGATGTTATAGAAAACTCCTATGTTGTAGTTTCTACAACAAATTTCTTTTAAATGGAATTTCTTATAATTTACCACAATTTGTTTGTAAGGTAATTAGTTTAAATTCTGATAAGAGCTATCTTTCCGTCTAGAACGTTAAGAATTAAGGGGGGTTTACTATTATTTAATATCTACTAAGTATTTGTTTCTCATCAGAATACCAACATTTAATGTCATATTTTTTAAACCATTGAAATAACCTATAGGTGTATAAAATGAGTTCGGCACGTCGTAACTTAATCCAAGTTGCAAATTTTCACAAACTAAAGCCATTTTCATAGGCTTTATTTTGTGTATTATTATTGAAGTTTGTTATAATTAAGCCTGTAGTGAAGTAAATTTGCATCATAAAGGAAATTGATTTAGCGCAGAACTCGGCGTTTCTATTCGTGTTTGAGATACATACATTTTTTTATAATCTATGTACAAGGACTAGTGGTTGTTAACGACGTCACATGTTCTTGCCATATAAAAAAACCTAACATTATTTAAATTGCTTTAATCCACACTTATTATATCATGTTATTCAAAAAGCAATCTATATTGAATCAGTACATCAGCTAATGTAGTCAAAATCCGTAGTGCTTATATTTTATTCATTAAAGCCTGTATTTTTAGTTTTATTTTAATTACAGCCCGTGTTTTTATATGGAAATGAGGCAATTTCCAATGTACTGATACATTCATCAACTGGACGATAAACTATAACCATTATAGATATATTCGAAATCCGTCCCGTCTGTTTATTTAACGTGTAGCGCAAAATAACAAGCATATCACGTAATTACAAATTTTTTCATTAAATTGCATGTACAGATTTAGCTTCGTTACTTTTAGTATATATAATAAATAAATAAATTAAGATTAGCGGGAAAAGTTTCCCAAACTTGATTGCAATTATCTTGGAAATAAATAATTCTGTAACGAGAGTTATAATAAATAACAAATTATAGAGAATTATTAGAATAAAGTAAGAAACTGAGCAATCATTGGATCATTGAATAATTGATCAATTGATTAATTGATCATTGATAACAAAAATAAGCTTTAACTGAATAATTTAAGATTTATATTTATATAAATGGTCGTTTAGAAGTTGCTTTAAATGTACTTGTTATCTGATAAGTGAAATGCAAACTCAAGCACCAAATCGAATCACGTCTGGACTCGCACGGTGCTTGAAGGTGCTTTAAATCGTCTTGACAATAAATTTAAATATTTAATACCAACCATTAAGCGTGACTATTTTGGGGAGCTAATAAATTCAAATTCATTTTACTTAACGTTATTGGTTCTTATATCCTATAAATTGAGTTAATAATCTATAAGTATAATATTATACGACCTATAGTATTATATTATATGTATAGATTTTTAAATGAGTGTATAATATATACGTATAATATTTTTTTACCTATACTATTATATTATATGTATAGATTATTAACTGGGTATAGTATATGTTTAGTGGATTTAATATGGGTACTGATTAGGATCAGTCAAAATGTCTGTAACAAAAAATAATAAAACTATTTTTTTTTTATATTAATTACCATTTTTGCGTATCTTTAAAACTAATGGCTAAAAGAAATTATTAGTAGTGCGTCTCTGCTGTTGCTATTCTATACTTCTAAGTTTCAAGATGCTACGTCTGATAATGGACTGTCAAAACGTCCGAATGCATTATGTTAGTGTTAGTGTATATAGTTTGTGTGTTAGTTTGTTCCTGCATCAGGAAAAAATTCCTAAATATTTTAATACAAAACATTACTCTTAGGAAATATGTTATTTCCAAATGGAATATTTACTTACATACGGTTTGTAAGATCAAAGAAAATCTTATGTTATGTAAAAACAGATATTACATAAATACGATACTATATTTTTGTATACTAAATAAATAATTTGATTATTATACAACCTTATACAATCTTTCATAAAATTGATATAGATAATATTGTAATATCTGTAGAGGAACGTCAATGACAGTGAAAAGTCATATTTTTGTTTACAAAATTTTAAGACATTCGTACATTACATTTCCTTAAATATTTTTGATTATAATTTACAAACATGGCAATGGCGGAAAAGAAAAATGAGTACCCCCCGGGCGTGGAAGCGGACAGGCGGTTGCTTCCATTTGAAACTTGGGAGGATTATTTAGACTCACTTATTGAGATTGCTGACCTGCGTAACCTCAGAAGTATTGATTCTGCTCGGACCATTGCTGCTCTTGGATACAGGTAGATGAGCTCAGATATGATGAGTTCCCATAAGATATGGAGATATAAAATTAACAATAATTAAAATCTTGTAATTTATGAATAGAAAGTTTTCGTTTTATCTTAAAATCGTTTATTATATTGCTTTTGTTATACCAAATGCTTTAATTTTAGAGCTAATGGCGATACACTAGGAGAAAAGGAATTTTACAAACGTCGCAAAGTTATACATAATATTGTCTATCCTGTTTTGAGGCCATATGTGTTAGTGAGCGAAGGAGCCAATGTTGAGGATCAATTCAATAGAGAGCTTGCAGTTCGGGAACGAGCGAACCGAGTTGGAATATTACAGGTTTAAAATTATTGCTCAAGTTCAAAAAGTTTTAAAATAACATTATGAAAGAAAAGAAACCAACCTTAATGCAAATATAATATCTCAAAGTTTATAAAACTTGAGAAAATTGAAAAGAAGGTACTGCGTTTAAAGTTTGCACCTTCCGTGTCATCTGAATTTTAATAGCGGTTTGCATTTTAAGATAATAGAATTTATGGAACTTTTAAATTGAATTTAAAATATCATCATTATTATAATGCTTTTTGAGCCCTAGAACTTGGTACGGTATTTATATTTATATACCCGAAAAATATCAAAATTCAAACAAAAGCTTATCTCATTTCAAATAATATTTAATACTCATCCAGAAAAAATGGCTAAAAATCCTTTCATAGCTGAGGTTTTTTATATAAAAAACCCTGAGCTTTAAATTTTTGTTTACTAATCCCCATTTATAACAAGGGAGGGGGGAGTTAGAAAACTATAAAACTATAGTTTTGAATTATTTTATTCAGAGAAAAACTATCAAATCTGGAAAAATTTACTTAATGACTTGAGATAACTGATATTACGTCTCTAGTTCTTTTGTCATACACTCATGGTTATTTTAGCTTTTTTGTTTAGTCGATCTCTATGGCGACCTTAAAAATAGTGTTGGAGAATGTCGTTTACAATATGCGGAGAACGGTATCTACTAATGTTGGATCAGTAGTTATACGAAAGTGTAGTTAATGCTCTTCTGTATTACTACACACTTTCGATTTTTTTTAATTATCAGCCGAAAAAAACCGTAAGCGGAAGTTAGTTATAAAATAGTAATAATGAAACATTGTAACCATCACGTTCTATTTATATTACAGCAGATGTGTAAATTAATTGGAGACATTGCTTCCTAATTATGTGTCTTTTGATGAATTTGTACTATTTCTATTTTAGACGGTGATATTCATTCGTCACTTCACTAAAGGAGGTTTTGAAATATCCGGCTACATTGATTACGCTCATCGGTTGATTTCGGAGGATTGGGCGCTCTTTTTCAGGGCTAATAAAATGCTTTGGCCCAAAGACAATGATTTAGGATATTATCATTGGAGACACGGCACTGTGAGGAGTAATATCAGCCGAAACTACAAGGTTACTATATTTTAATATGATCTACTATATCATACTCTAATAATATAGATTCTTTAGTAAGTAATCTTTACAAACAAACTTTTCTTTCTTTAAAATCAATTAAACAAAGTCAGTTATTTAAATAAAAGTATAGTGTTGGTGTAGGTTCGTGTAAAATTAATATATGTATTATATTCTAGACTATATAAAATACATTCTTGTTACGAAAACGATGAACTTATAGAGACCTATTTCCCAAAAATATTGTAATGCATTGTGAAGACAATGCAGTTTTTATTTATTCTCATAAAATGCAAGGGTTATGATGTCACGTATAAAAAAAAATGAATAATTTTCCATTCCCGTCTCTACATTACGAAATATACTAAAATTTGTTCTTGCTTTTCATAACTTTATAATATTATATTTTTCTTTGTTTGAAAACGAGAGTATTTTCTTTAAATAACATGTAGAAATGTTGTTTTATACTCAAAACTTTACTAAGACTGTTTCTGAATAATTAAAACAAAACCAGCAAAAAAAATGTTTTAGGTACCACCAACAACAAAAAATAAAAACCCAATTCAAAAATAATCATATATTAATTATAAACTATTTTATTTATAGCCAATAATGGATCCAGATCGGGGTCTTCTCTTTCAAAACCGTCATGATCACAAAATCATCTGCCCTGACCCTCAGCAGGATCCTGGACAGAACACCACAAAGCAGCGAATATACTCACCAAGATATACTCAAATAGAAATCTATGATCACGTCGTTCGGAGAAAGAGTTGATGATAATATTTATTCCTAATACTTAAATGGAGTATAGAAAAACAATATTTAAACAAAGTTCTTTTATACAAAATAAATAAATTTTAATTGAAAAATTTAAATGAAACGAAAAATTGTTCATTCATAGAATCGCGCTAATACATTTTAAATGAATATCAAAGCCAAGACGATTGTTATTAAATAAAAAATATATATATTTTAGCTCATTATTGATATCACTGTACCCCCTATAATGATGTTTTTACTTAATTTTGACAAGGACTTTTTCTTTACTCTACTTGTAACCCTACAATACTTATTATAAACTTATATATTATTATATATTGTATTTCTGCTGTGTGTATATTTTTGATAATTTATAACTCAGTAAAATACTTTTTAAAAATAAAAACTTTCATCAACTAATGAGACTTATTTATTTTAACCAAAAATAATACTCGTAATAACGTCTATTATTGATTTGATTTAATATGAAATAAATGATTCCTTAACTTCTTTTAAATATTTTATTTTATTAATAAATATGCATATTTTCTTAGTCTATAATACTTCTGCAAGTAAATATAAATAATTGCTTATAAAATGGATTCAAACGTAAACGAAACCTTATTTATTTTATAAAAACAGAGTAAAATATTTTTAACTTAAAGAATGTGACGAAGCAAGTCGTGTTCTTCTTGCTGTTTCTCTTGACGCTTTGTGTACTATAGAAGTGCGTAGTGTTATACCAAATATGTCTTCATGGTATCTATTCTCATCCTAAAAACAAACATTAACAACTTTCATAAATATTCTTATTTTGTTTTTTACATAGTGTATAAAGATTGCACTTATCATTTAGTTGCTGTACTGTATTATATTTCTATATAACTTAGCTATGTTACTTAAAAAATTACCATTAAATAAATTATAAAATCGTTTGCCTCCTCCTCCGATAAATGTCCGTGATGTTTTATTACTTCTTTTAATTTGTGCTGTACTTCTTCCGCCATTTTACAATCTCCGCAAACATAGAAATGACCCCCTTCTTCCACGAGTAAGCGCGTGATATAAGCTCCTTCATCTTCAAGCAGAGCTTGGACGTGTTTCTATGAAAATTGATGATTAAATTCATCTTATTTTTATATTTAAGCTTTCAGGATCTATGGGCTATTATATATATTTATCATGCTTTCCTTGCTTGCTTTGGTACCAATTAGATCTTACTCAAGAGCTCAAAGCATGGCGGCATTGTATTGTGAATATATATAATTGACATAAGTAAAATTGGGTCAATATTATAATCCAAATTTGATAAAAGTTTTAACCAGATATTTTGTAGAAAAAATATTCGATTAATTATTATTTCGAAAGTTATATTCAACAATATATTTTTATACTAATCCACAATCACAAATGTAGATTATCAAGATAATTTATTTACCTTACTGACGCCTTCTTCTCTCGATAGTGCGAGCAATGATTTTGTTAAAATCCCATCAGCTACTGCTTCTTCTTTTTCATCTCTGTATAGGTCCATTTCTTTATACCTGCATCCGAATAATAAGCAAATTGGCCCCTGTTTCTTTTTAGATTCCGCGATTTGGCATCTTCTGTGTTGCCAAAAGCCTCTGAATGGAGCGATGCCAGATCCCGGTCCAACTAGTATGAGAGGTGCCGAGATATCTTGGGGCATATGAAAACTGGGTGCTCTGTTATAAAACAATTAAAATAAATAATTCCGAAAATTTAAATATTCCTTAAAGAAACGATATATTTTTGTAGCGTACCGTCGGATGAAGGCGTAGACAATATCGTCTGGCTTCAAGCTTTGCAAGTATGTGGAGCAGACTCCATAATGAGTGGCTCCTTCTCCATCTTCAGAGTATGAATAAAATAACAGAATAATTGTTTTATAAATATATGAATAAATAATTTATATCAAAAAAATTTTATCAATTCGTAATTGTCTTTAGATATTGAATTAATTTGACGTTTTTAATGATATACTAACTTTGAGTTTTAAACATAACAACGGCAACTGTCACATGAATTTTCTTTGGATTTTGTAAAGTTGAGGACGATATGGAATAAAACCGTGGTTGTAATGGCGGCAACAAAGCCGCCAGGAGCGAGGCTTGAGGTCTGCAAGAAGGCACTTGAGCAAACACTTCGGCTAAGTGTGGAAAATAGTGATGTCTCCAGTCGTCGTATTTATTTGAATCCTAGACGGAAAGAACGCTTAAATTAATAAAAAGAAACTTAAGTATTACGTAGTTATAATGCCTTATCTAAATATCTTACTTCAACCAGTTCTGTTAAGTAGTCAGTCTCATTCGGGTCGCTACACGCCGACGCTAAATATTTTAATACTTTGGTAGAGGGAGGTGTCGTGATGTCAAGAAAACGTGTAAATATTTCACGAATTGTTACTGAAGGTATGCGCTCAGTTTTCTCCCAAGTTTTTATTCGTCCTGTAATATGCAAAAAAAAATTATTTCCTTCTGAAAAATATTCTTTTTTACGTCAAATAATAATATATTAAAATATCAGTATTATTATCAGAAGAAAATCTATTTAAAATTAATTTATCATTTTGAATATATTTAAAAACATACATTTTCTGAGACACTTTTGACTTAGACTAATTGATTACTAACTCTCTATTAATGAAAAAAACATGCTTGTGCAGTTTTGGTAGCCCAAGAAAACACTTGTTGTCGCACACACTCTTTAGATGTATTCTGAAGATATTTTGATTTTACCCGTTGGTGTAAGAGTCTCCTTCATCACTTGAAGTTGAACTGTTTTTTCATAAGAGTCTATTCCTTTTAATCGTTGTAGTATCGCATCAACAATTTCCTTACGATTACAGGGCATTATACCAACATGGTCCCCTGGGTCATATTTAAGTTCAGTCTAAAATTAACTTTCAATTATTTTACAATGCTTTTCAATTATAAACATTTCCAATTAGTACGTACCTCTGATTCTATCTCAACAAACACTGTAGCACGATCATCAGTGAGTTCTCCTAAATGTTTATTTTCTTTTACTTTAAATGAAATAATACTTTTCTTGTAACTCTCTTGAAGGGCAGATTTTATATCTGATTTGTGGTCAGATCTACCGAATCTTACTGTTTCTTCGCTTAATCGCAGCATCCCGAAAGATTTTTTAGCATCCTTAACCATGTCATTTTCTTCCAGACAAAAAGATTCACAAGCGACCTTAAAATTTTAGATGTTATTTTAATATGAAAGGAATAAGTATACAAACATTATATAAATTTAAACGTACATGGAATATATTTGAGGACCAAGATCGGAATTGTTGTTCTTGGCCACTCATTTCGTCGCCACAAGTCAGCTCCAGCAATCTTTCTCCACCTAGATCTTCAAGCACTTTGTCCACTGTTTTTCCAAAATTACAATATTTTGGATAAACACTTGATCCCAAAGCAAAAACGGCAAAGCAGACATTGCTCAGTGGTCCAATACTTTCAACGGTCGATGTACCAGTCATACTACCTAAAAATCGTTTAAAATGAACGTTAAATTCGATGTAAAAGTTAATTTTGTAACATTAAGAAACTCGATTTTGTTTTAATAATTATATTTAAATAAAACTATGTTACTAGTATTGCAAAATGTTAGTGTTTAAGAAATTTAAGATTATTTGTAGTTTTCTAGGAAAAATTTTGGCTCGTCATGATTGCTAACTTTTTAGATTCAGTATAAAATTCCACATCGATTGATATAATATAGAAATATTTTGTTGAACATACTTTTTTTATTCCCCAAATACTGTATAGAATTATTCTTAATACAACTATTTTAATTGACATAGAAATAAATAGACATATACTTACTTTTGTTTGACTCTAATCTTGATAATTGTCTTTTAAAATCGTTCCCGTTTGTAGTTTTGCATGACTCCATTCGGGACAATTGTTTTTTGTATTCAATAGTTGGTGCCATTACGCTGTTTGTTCGCATTAAAGTTTTTGGTGTCGGTACTTTGACAACACTAAAAAATATATTATTTATTAAATCTTTTTTGCCGTTATTACTATACTAATTAATTCATTTGTGTTGTTTGTAGAAATATATAAATTGTAATATGAATGTTATGGAGGCAACTAATGAAAATGTATTTTAGATTAACATCATTACAAACGAGTAAATATATAAATTAATGAACGTTTGTCACCATAAATTGCCAGTCTTAATTAAGCCTCATCTAATCTTAGTTATATCTCTATAGATATATAAATATATATAATGTTATAACATCTTATGTTTATTGTTATATTAAAATCAAAACAGTCATATATTACTTCTTAATGATAGTATAGTTTAACATACCCGGCACTGTCAGTTTGATCTCCATATTGTCTGTCGTTATATAACATTTGAAGTAGATGTTTAGCAAAACCCTGTCAAAGATACGTTGTGAATTTACATTTTCATAAACATATTACACCTGAGACCAGTTATCGTAATAGTGTGACATGTCGCACGTCTTTAATACAAATTGCAGAGTAAGTATATAAAATATATTATATGAGAAGCTAAATCTTTTGTAGGCGTCACTAAATATAGCCTTTAGTATTTATACAATTAATTTGAAATACTTGTACAGCCTGAGTAATGATCTACTTAATTTAGCTGAGTGTCTCATGACACTTGCTATTAAAAATGTACTGAGATAAGAAAATAAAGTAGGATTTTTTATTTTGTAGTCTAAAGCTGTAACCGTTGCTATCCGCTATCGTCGTTGAATAATATTTAGTTAATCTTATAATCCATCTTTCTACTGAGGATGTTATAGTATTTTCCTTTTAAAATTCTTTTAAAATAAAACACGATGCAAAAATTATATATTAGAATAATAAACCTATCGCATACCTCGCCATTTGCAGGAGGTTCGCCGTTGCCAAAAGTGGAAGTTACGATCAACAGGAGAGTTTCGTGTTCTATCGAGAACACATCGTATTCTGACATGCAGTGAACCTTAAATACAAAAATGGTGTCATATTTTGTCTAACATTTGACGAAACAAAAATATAGAAGTTATTATTATAAAAATTAAGTTTATTCAGCGCATCTTATAAAAAGTTTTACTGAAAGAAGCATGAAACTTTTCCATTGATTTTTACCTGAGCATTAAACGCGTATCCAAAAATAGTTCCTAGTTCCTTAGCATACTGTTCAGATTTCCCTGTTTCAGTGGCATAAAGGATAGTTGCCTTGATTCTTTTGGAAAGTGCTTGACCAAAAAGTTTTGATGTAAACTTGACAGCTCTAGCGATTTGCTTGAAGTGAAACTTTCTGTGTCGGGTTTTGTTGTCTTCAGACTTGGTCCATTGATGCGTCTTCCACGCGGGTTCCTGTGATATTTTCGTGTTTAAAACAATATTATATCTTTAAAATATCAACTGGTTTTATTTTTTCTTTCTTTATAATATTATTAAATAAACTTACTTGGTAATCATATGATGGCCTTAAGTAATATAAGGCCATTTCTTGGTGAAATACTGAAGTTAGTGAGGATGACATTGGAGGGACGATCCAGATCCAATCTGATGGGCATCCGCCTCTATATAAGCATGAGAAGGGATATTTGTTAACAATTCATCAAAGAATTAAGAGGGTATTTTATTTTTATTTTTCAGTTGTCTATACCTTATGCGTGTAGGATGGGTGACACTGTCAGTAACGTTTCGTTTCTCTCTTGACAGTTTTTGCAATTTACAAATTATTTTTTAGTTTTTTCGTTATACCACATTCGTAATATATAGTAACTGCAGTAAATTAAATTAAGCGCAATCAGAATGTTCTAGTCTAAAAATAAAACCTAATAGAAAAATTAAGCAAAGTGTTATGCATATAACATAACGCCCTAGACGAATTTAGTGAGGGGATTTACTGCTACTAAAAACGTATATTGTGCGTAAATAGTCAATTTTTTATTGTTAAAAAATTTATAATTGTTTTAATGAAACAACAGAACATATATAGGGTATTTATTCTTAAGAGGTTAAAATAAATTTAATTCACCTAATCTCATATCAGTCAGTCAGAGATAGCATCGCACGGGTAAATAAATGCCCACCGCGCTGATGTGCTATGGAGTAAAAATGTCACAAAAAAAATTATAAGCCCTAGTTTTTTTAATTTTATATAAGTAAAGACAATGTCATGCACGGAGTTACACTGCACAAATGAATAACACATACATTTTTACAACAATACTAAAAAGAACTAGATTTATGGTCTGAGTATCGTAAGCGAAAAAAATGAAATTCATAACGTCAATCCCTAGTCATGTAGTATTGACAGACGTCAGCCGCACCATACTACAGCATACAAGGCATAATGTAGAAAATAAAAAAAATCACCTGCTTTTATTTTCATTTTCCAAATGCTTTATAAACTGCTCAGAAGCGGAATGGTGGTCCACTATTGACACATTGTCTCTATGATAACTGTGTAAAACTGCTATGTTTACTTCAACAAGTGCCTTGTCTTTCCACAATGAAACATAAGAATTTGTGTCTAATCCCATCTTATTTGCCACACTCTGTAATAAAATACAATTAGTTACTTAATTTCAAATAACCAAATTTAAATTAAATATTAAATAAAATTACTTAATATATAAATATCCCGAAATAATATATTTGATATATTAAAATTCAGGTAAGACAAATTCATAAAAATAGTTTACCTCAATAATATTTAGTCTATTAGAGTCACTAAAATTACGACATCCAATTTCCGTGCCCATGTACCAGCCATTGAATGCTGTTCCAGTGAACTCCAATCCACCACAGTCCAACCTCATGTTAGATACTGCTGGAAGAGCGTACCACCTCAGACCTAAATCTTTAAACCAATCGTATCTGTGAAAAAAAATATCATTAACAGACCTAGTATTTTATTGTCTTCATTCTAGATTTATGTTAGTTCGTTAATCTTTGCTCATGTTTTAAGATAAGGAATAAAATTGCTTTACAACTAATATTCATTAATCTTAAATAACAAAAACTAGTGGAACTTTTAGCAAATAAATATTTCTTCTTCTCCTAAAGTTGTAATTAGGTTTTAGGTTTGCTAATAATTTTCTGTTAATCACAATAGATATCTTACTTGGGGTGTTCCATTCTGACTTCCATAACTATATCACGGGGTATGTCGAAGTATTCGGGATCTTTTCCATCAGCTGAGACAACTAAAGGCAATATATCCCAGGCGGTATGAGGGGGCTTCCATCCAAGTTTAATGCATAACTAAAATAATAATTTTTTTTCTTGTCAAGCATACATAAGTCACTTAGTTACTGATAATCCATGTAGAGTTTATAAAAATAATATTTATCACATATTTTTCCGTGAATCTCAAAACTATCACAGCGCCTAGCTACTACTAAATAACTAAACTACTAAAAAGGTAATTACTATATGTAGTTACATTACATATTGTATTACTACTAATTACTATATGTAATTTAGGAAGATTTTATTATTTTCAAGGCAATTTATATCATTAAAAAATATTTATACACCATATGAAAGTTATATTCAATGATTATAACTAAATGTAACCACTTATTAATATTTAACTTCATTCTGTTTATTTTCAAAAGGATTTTATCAGTTTACACATTAGCGGTTTAGTATTTGCTATCAAGAGAGCATTTGGACGGTAATAACAATTTATATTGTGTTTTATTAGACCAAGAACGAAATAATAGTATTCTATTGTTTACTTAGAATTAACGGTAACCATTTACAGTGTTCAAGCAAGTAAGTATAGTTTTAAAAGCTATTTTAATTGTCGAAGGTAAATTCTCTCTTTTACTTGTCTTAAGTTAGTGCAAAAGAGGTAAGTTATGCTTCGAGTATTTAAACGTAGAACTATAAAATCCACAAGTATTTAAGTTTAAATTCTCTTATTTTGAAATTCAACAGTGAATTAAGAAAGTTTTAACACTTACAAGTACTTAAATGAAACCGGTTTTATAATTCCTTGAATAATATAACCCATTGTATTATTCTTGGTAAGTAAGAATTATAATTCTATTAAAAATTATAATTGCTCTGTTGCCATGAGAGTTTAAACGGTGTGTTTTGAAATAATTATTAGTGTGTGGGAAAAACTGCGTTGATATTACATTTATGTCCTGTTAGTTCAACGGTTAGTGCCCTGAGTGGTTAATCCTAAGGATGTGGGTTAAATCCCCTCAGAAAAATTCTTTGTATGATCTATAGATTGTTGTTTCATATTTGGATGTATTTTGTGTTCGTTATTTCTATTTTTTGAAACAAAAAGTACACAGAGCTTACTTATAAATTACATAAATAATTCATTATAATTTATAACTAACAAAATATTTTAAAATGGCTCCAGTTTTGTTAAAATATTGCAACTTTTTTAATGTCTCAGAGTAGTCGAAAAAACGTTAGAAAAATAGTGAAGTAATTTGAAATCAGTAAAGTTTAGAATTCATTAATCTCTCGAGTCATTCAAAACAAAGTAATACCTACCTCAGTAAATTCCACTCTCGCTGGATCTCCCAATATTGAACCATCTGGTTCAATATAACCTGCGTAGCTAATAAGTTGCGGACTCCATATTCTATAGTCGTGCTTGCCGTCTGTCCGTTGTGGAAATATTGTTATTGCTGATCTGAGAATTATTATTTAAATTTTATTCGTAATAATTTATTGGAACCAAAAAAGTCAAAAAAACAAAAAAGTAAAGGTAAACATTAAGTACAAAGGCGGCCTTTACACCAAAAGTGGTAATGAGTTGCCTGTGAGAGACCGAGAACCTTTAATAATTAAAACGAAAATACTTAACATAGCGTGTTTTTGTATGTTGAAATTATTGTGACATAAAAATATAATTTTGCGTGTAGTAAAAATGTAGTATTATTTTATTCTTAAAAATGTTCTACATATATTGTTTATGAGCTAAATGGTTAAATGGCATTACTGATGTAAGTGTAAGCTGGATTACAACCAGCTACTTCAGTTAAGCTCTCATTATCTGTTTCAAGGTCGAAAGTAATACTTGCTTTTGCACATATTAGTTGAGTATAATTCAACACAATTTTTTTATTGTATCTCACATCTGTTAAGAGTAAAATTATTTTTCTTTGTCTCACCCAACATATTACTATTAGGCCTCTTTGTATTTAATAAAAAGATTGATCTTATAGTGAATGTAAAGAAATAGAGGGACTCACTTTTCGTATATTGTAAAATATAGAAATAGCAAATATACGAAGTATACAAATTATAAGATTAAACAAAAGTTTAACAATTCTCTCGTTTGAAACTTAAATTATACTTGACATATATCTTTATTTAGAGACTACCTGCTACTGGCGGTGACTAACGAATTTATTCATTATGAAGATAACTAAGTAGTGTAATGCCACATTCCCTTCCTGATGTACCTGTATAGATATTCAAAAAGCATTTTTCAAATCCATCTGGTAGTTTCGAAGATTCAAACAAACTTTTTCGGTTTACAATATGAATATAGATAATTATAACACGAATATACAGAAGTTGCGATAGTTATAAAAACATTAATATGCAGTATGATACTGGAAGCCAGCCAGGTACTTATAGGAGCATTGTTCCGAAAAGACTTCTTTTTCAATTATGGAAGATATTTAAAGACAAAATGTCCTATTGTATTTTTAAGACTTCCATATGCAAAACATAATGAGTAATAGAATTACTATACTAAAGCATAAACATATTTTGATGGAATGCAATTTATTACTAAGAGACTTGCTTTTGAGGTTTTCTGTCCTAGTCAAATTTTATAGCAGGCGATCTGCTTTGTGCCTGCATCCATCTTCATACAAATTGGCTTTTACAAAATGTTAAAAAGTTATTTGTATTCATGCAAATTTAAGATACACAAAACAATTTGATATGTAAGGTCGTACATAATAGATAATCTTTTCTTTTAGTTATCTAGAATTTAAACAATATTTGTATAATATAAAAAAAAATGGTTAATTTAGAACGGCTTCTGTTTATTTTGTCGATGGGAAAAACTAATATCGAAATATTGAAAAGTAAATTAAAACATTTGTATGTAAATAATCGAATATAAACGAAAACATCTAAAGTCCCGGGATTTCCAATCGCTCAAATTTCGATACAAAAAAAAAGAGAGAATTGTTTTCACAACAAGAGTTATTAAATCGTTTGGAAATACTCTATACAATATTGAATAAAATAACACAATATTTTTTTTTTATTCTTTCATTTATTTTTTGAAACAATTGTGCGAACCCTTTAATTAAATTTGATCAACTGTCAGCAATGTTATCTTTACGAAAAAAATTAACCTTTGTCCAATTTATACGCAACTGTAAATGTGTCATTACCATAAAATTTAATTTATTAAGAAATCATTATGTAAGGACTATATTAATTGTATTTGCCAATAACTGTTTTTTTACTTATTACAAATTATAATTTTATTATAAAACCCTTTTTTTTATTTATATGCTTTATATTTATAATGGTCTGTTACGATACATATACATATACATATATATTAATACCATTTTAATATTATATGTGATAGGTATAGATATAATAATTTTATTTACCTTATATTTCCTTTATTTGTGGCGTATTTGATATGATTGCAAAGAGATTCAAACATACCACTTGCAGTTGTCACTGCTCTGCAATCAAATATCTGAAAAAACATAGATAATATTAAACTATAGTGAAAGGGTTAAAATTCACATGACAATATTTCTGATTACAAAAGCTCAAAATATCATGAGTGTGATTTTTATTTTTTCTTATTCACATTGTAAGTCATGTTACCCTTTTAAAATCATGTATACTCATTATAAAGTTAGCGTCCTTATGGTAGCCTTGTTAAAAATTTTCTTTGGTTGTTATAATTTGGTTGTCATGACTCACTTGTTTTCTGTTTACAATCTTTTCTGTATTTATATTTATGGTTTCAGTGTCCGTATTGAAGAAACTTTTGTGAGCTTATAAATAAACAAGTATTCCTTTTGTAAAAATATTTAATATATAATTCTGGCGTTAAATTTTCGTGATTTAGGATAACTATTGTATATAATTATCCAGCAGCACTCACTTTAATACTATCTAATTTTGACAGATTCGTGGTCCTTATTGAGTGTATCCGGATAATTATATAAAAAAGTAATTATATAACTTATTCTATTATGTATATCGATGAAACTATTTTAAGAATTCATCTTACGTAACATATTGAATAAGATCTTTATTAATGATATGAAAGGACGAGATGTAAGAGCCAGACTCGTCTCGTCTTGCTTCCCGTGAGCACAATCCAAGTCTCAATTTGAGAGCAACAAATTTAATCTGGTACGGTATAATCCGTAGCTAAAATAAACTCTGTTTATTCTGGACACATTTGAGAAAATATATTAAATTTTAAAATTTTAAAATATGCGTGAGTAATACAAGATTTTAGTCGAAATACAGTATACAAAATATATTTTAGTCAAGATTTTAGTCACAATACAAATATTATAGTTGTAACAAAATTTTTACTGTTCTTTGATAACAGTCAAAGAAAAGTAAAATGTTACAGTGTATTCGATCTACAGAGATTTCAGTTCAGGTGTATTCTATATGTATATTTAAAATAGTAGGGTATATTACATGTAAATAGGGTATGCTATATGTACACTGGTAAAGGTGAAGAGGAAAACGTTTACATTTATATAAAAATTTATATTATAAGTATATAAAAACCAAACCTGTAACTTTTTCCATTGTATGCGACCGATACATCGGGATGCGTTTCTCCAAGCGAGTTTCGCACCGAACACCAGTTCAGGAGTTTTTAGCTGATATGTACCATTATCTTTTAGCTCCCTTTCCACTTCTTGTAATCTTTTCACATGTGCATCTGTGTTTTCTCTACAAAATGAATAAGTAATTTCTATTAACAGCGTTTAATTATCGATGAACCTCTAGTGCTTCTTGTTACAAGTAAATCTAATTATAATAATTAAGTACATGAAGTAACTTATAATAAATTGTGATTGTTAATTTACAGTGAGAAAATTATATTTGTAAATCGTGGGAACTGGTTGTATCACGCATTGTTAGTTTCACACCTAATTTGGTAATTAAATTAAAGTAGATTTGATAATAACGCTAATGTACCCATACCTGCGTATTGAAGAGAAATATTCTCTGAGAAATGCTTGCGCTTCTTTTAAAACTTCCTCAGCTGTTCTCGGCGTGTCACCTCTATTTGGGATATCCATTATACTATTCTGGCATACTTTTTCTGAGCATTTTGTGTTCTGTGGAGAAGAAAAAGTATAATAATAAATATATTGTAATTTATACATCTGTATTTTGTAGTTTACACTGCTCAATAAGGACCACATATGTTTTCAAAAATAGTTGATGAATATTTATACTATCACTCAGTATTATATAATATAATATAATACAAATATTAGAACTAATGCAACCGAATTAATATTTTTAAAGTTTTATTATATTTATGTCTTTTTAGTAATTATAGCAAAATATAATAAAAAAATATCCTTGGATATAAACGAGCAGGTACATATTTTTAAATATTAGGTATAAAAAGAATAAAAGTTATAAATCCAGTTACTTCTACCACGAGTGCAATTCTTATAAAGTTGGGATTTCTACTTAAAAAACATGACGTGAACTAATCAAGATCGTCTCAAGATGATCCCCCGGGATATGTTCGCTGAGCTCAGGTTATCTTGGTTCATGTAATTTGTAGTTAAGACCAATGCGGTTCATTTTGAACCAACACTGCCATTAGAGCTTAGTGCGGGAATCAGAGGTAATAAGTGTCAGTGTGGTTCTTCGTATTTTTTGTAATATATGTAATACGTGAAAGTGTAAGGAAACTTGTAAAATATTGTATTAAGATTGTCTTTAAAGACTTGTCTTTTGTACAAATCAGTCGCGCGTTATTTGCAAATAGACGAAATTTTGTTCAAACCTTTTTAAAATTAAAAATAGTAATAATTAATTGATATTTTTAAATAAATTAGCTTTTACAATTTTATTTAGACTTAGATTACGCGGCTGTATTCATGTCAATAATATCAGAATTAGCTTGACCAGTTTCAAACGCATTCGGGATTTTCATATGATCAGAATTATTTTTTATAATTCATTTTTTATAATATAAAAAAAAATACTCATTTATTACAGACAAATTAAGTGAAGTAATTTTTTTTATTTTTCTTATATATTTTCATATTTGACTTTGGCCACGGTAGCTTTGGAGACTAATTAGTAAAGAGTTATTGAATATAGATTGTAGTAAAGTAAGAATTATTATAGTCGGACAGTTGTAATCTATGACTATTAAAAAAAAAATCAATATAGGAATTCGAAAAAATATGACGATTTCTCCATGCTCTGAGCTCATGAATATGTGTTTAAAATAATCGGGCAAAATGGTTTTAATATTGTGTATATATGTTACATATAATTGCAGAAACTGAAATGCGAATGGACGTTAATTAATTTAATTTAGTTTTGTAGACTTTTCTGATTGTAATTTTCTCATTTATATTACACTTAAGTATTAGCATATTATTACAAAATATATATATGTGGTTTTATTTATAATTTTATTTAAAAAGTTTATTTACTTTATTTTTGATTAACTATTTTGTTATTTTTTGTAAGATGGCAACTCGCCGATCAGACTGACATTCTGTCAAGCATTTTAAAAGACGACGACGCTGTAATTTGTTCTCTAAAAGTAATAAATAAGTGCTAGTGATTTACAAGATTTTTTATTTTCAACACATCCCACATATATTTTTTTTCACATTTGTGTCCATATATGGATTGATCTTCTAATCCATTCTAGTATATAGTTGGGTTTAGACAATAATTTTCCTGTCTGTGATTGTCTCAAGCCATTTGTAAATTATAAGATCCATATCAACGCAATTACAAATAACGTCAAAGCTATTAAAATTGATTAACATATCTGAAATAACCTTCAGGAAAATGACAGCTTCATGCAACTATGTTTAAATAATTGGTATAAGATGCTAATAAAGAAGCTTATATTAAAAAAGTAATATTATTTTAATAATAATTAAATAATATATCAATATTAATCAATTCATAGAGTACAAATCTTTCAACACCACGACAGTGTATACATACCATTACAATTTTCCTGTTCATTTATTGCAAATATTGATTAAGGAATTAGTTCATTGCATATCATATGACCGCTGTTCAATTAGTCTTCATTTAAACTGCTTTTATAAGCAATGATGAAAATTTCACGCTATCTCAATTGAAATATACGCTTTACTAATTGAAAATAATTCAAATTTATTTGCTAATTATTACGATATCTCAAAAAGAAAAAAATAACCTTATAGATTCTCTTCGTTGTGTCTGTCTGTTAAGACCTTTATTTTCGGATTATTAAGATATAGCGTTCAAATAAAATTAATTGGCTCAGGATTTCAGTCATTTAAAGCAGTGAAAATATGAAACTAAATTAAAGTAAAAATAAATAGCATAAAAAAAATAGCATTTCGTGACACTGAAGGGAATCAAAATTGATAGAGTTGTTCTATTTGACCTAAAACTATAGAATTTTGCAAGTACATAACATCATTTAATAGTACAAATGTAAGAAAAAAATTTAAAACTATCCATTTGTAATTCAAACGTAAAGAATATTGTCTTATTGGGGGTTGAAATTTAAAATTGAAATTACTATTTCAAGTGACAGTATCATATCTGAGCACTTGATTTAAATATTTCACAAAATATTTTATTTATTTTTTACGACACATAAATTCTTATATCAAAAACATTAAGGAAACAGAATTGAAAACAGAGGTACAGTCAAATAAAAGCTATTGCATAATTGGTTAATATAAGCTACTTGTAAGCTACTAATTTGTACGGAACCCTCGGTGAGCGAGTCCACCTCGCATTTGGCTGTAATTAAATCTGTTTAACATGTTCTAATCAGTTCTAGTTTCATAACGTTATCATTTTTTTTTTTTTTTTTTTTTTTTCCATTTGAGATACCATTTTAGAATTACAAGACAATACCTTTAACTTCAATATTTATAAGACAATACCTTTAACTTCAATATTTATAAGACAATACCTTTAACTTCAATATTTATAAGAAAATACCTTTAACTTTAGTTTTTATAATATAATAACTTTAACTGAAATATTTATTTATAAATATTATTAAGTGATGTACATAAAACTTATCATTCAACTCATTTACGTATTAGAACAGTTCTTGCACGCTCTGTTCACCTGATTGGTTGCATACATTAATTTGTGTATCCAATTAACATGTTTAATAAAATAATTTCAATAATTATAAAGTGTTTTCATTCCGGTTCAATGGAATTATAGATAACTAAAGTTGACGCCATAGCATGCCTTTATCAAAGTTCTCCGTAAGACATAAATACAATATTCATGAAAGAATAAAATTAATAAATACTATCCTGTTACGATTCTAAGTTATATTTTGTTTATCTTTTAGGGTTAATACAATTTGTTATGCGATACGTTATGTGATACGTTATACGATATGTTATACTATACGTTATACGATATGTTATACTATACGTTATAAGATATGTTATACGATTTGTAATCTAAAGTCTTGCCAAATTGTACGTTATCTTGTAGTCTTGTTATGTCCGTATACAAAGTACCAACAAGCTTGTAAATTAACTAATCAGCCTCTTGTCTGGCTTTGTTTATCCACATTATTGCCTTACCCCTACTACAATTCAATTTTAATAGTAATTTAAGTATTTTACTTGACTAAGATTATACTATCGAGAAATATATCATTTTAATGTATATATTTAACAGTAGTAAAAGTAATAGTATTATTATTCATTATTTTAAATTTATCCTAAATATTTTATACGTAACTTTAGTTAACGGTAATTTACAACTAATTTATACATTGGAAAGACATTAACGAAAATAGATATTTGGAACCTGACCTCTTAAACTTAATGCATTTTCTGAAAGTCATTTAAGATGACCATAAAAAAAATTCATTAAAAATATTTAAATAAGCAATCTGCTTTCATGGGAAAACAAATTAAACCATTTTGAATGCATAAACTGGAACGAATTGCATATTTTTATTCTTCAAAATTATTTTCGTAGACCAAAGGTATAACCGGATCTGGACAATCGTGACCACTACTAATGTATACCGTGATGAAACGGGTTCAATGAACTCTATACCGTTATTACAATTGAGCTATTGTGATAAATTGACATTATGTACTTAGTAGATTCCTAATTTTGTTTCTCGTTTCTCTATTTCCAGCATCATCATTATAAATTGAGCTTTGAGGTATAAATGTTCTAGAGTTCGTTTTATATTCTCTCTTTCTTTCTCCTTCTCTTTTTCTCTCTCTCTCTTTTTCTGTCTACATTACCTCTTTAATTATAATATTTGTATGATGTAACAATTATTATTTTTAAATTTTCCTTTTGATGCAAAAACAGAAAAGTATTTGTTTTCATTCCACTACTATATTGTCACGTAAAATCAAATATTTTTTTTTAAAGCTAAGTTAGTCACTTATTGGTTAAACATTTATAAAGTCTTAGAATATAATGATTTATTGCATTCGACGCCGGCGCATACACTGTGGAAAGCTATTTATAAAATTATTCTGATGTACAATACTTCAGTATTAGTGCAGTCTTCGACTTGATCAATTTCAATGTACAATAATAGTAATTAATTAAAATCTCAAATTATATTTTTAACCTTTACAATATTGCGATATACCTTCTTAACATCATCTCTAAAAGTAATATTACAAGAACCTTACTTTCCTTTTTATACTATGACATCTTTAAAAACAATATTGTTTTAATCAAATTCTGCAATTCACTTTGGAAGTGTAGGTGTATTGTTGAGTGCTATCGCGATCCCGTGGCGTCCCAAAAAGGCGAAGAGGGCAACAATTGGTTTTTTAGTGGGTAGCCTTACAAATGGCAGCATCCTCTATGCTGCCGGGTAGACCCACATAACCCTCCGGCTATCACGTTTTTGGCCCACGGAGTATCCGTTACGGATTTTTCCAAGGAACAAAAAAAAAGCGCATTATACTTCTTAAAAGGTACAATTCCAAAGTAATGTTTTTGTTATATTGAAACAAAACTTTTATAGGTATGATAGTTTTAAGAGTTATAATAAATTGAACTACTAACAAAAGTTAATAGGTCAATCTTTTTTTTAAACTTTATTTTCTATATCTTTTAATTAGGTGTTTACTCGATATTTTTTATCATCTTTAGTATATGAAAACAAAATATTTGTTTACTGATAGCAATCACCAGATTTATTAACCATTTGTCATTGTACCAACACAGAATATAGATATAATGCCTTTGCGTTATTACTTTTTATTCACGTGGATTTCAAAAATAACTGATTGTATTTTTATGAATAGTCATATTGAAAGCCGATATATTCTATTGTTTAAAAAAGAATCTATTCCCATTTATTTATAGGGAAAAAATATTTAGTGATGATGTCGGACATATTCTATTATATAATCTTAATATTATCTTAATTAAAATTATTCATAATTAATCTTTAGTTGAATGTGACCACAAAAACTACATTTCTTAAAAAAATATCACCGTTGTTCGTTCTCTTTTGATATTTTATATTATCTGTATGCAAATCGAAATAAACCAAACAGCCGACGATGCCAGACTCGGAATTCTAACCTCGGGATTCCCCGCATCCGCTTTGTCACGTTTAATTCTCATCTTGGTCTCATCTTGATTGCATTTTTCTTTTTAATATTTTATTTGTATATTTATAAAACAACTTTTGTAGAGCGTAAAATAAGCCTTTTTAAGGTACAATATTAATAATAAAAAGATGTAAATAAAGTAATTTTCTATTTTGAATGAAACAGATGATATGGTTCAATTTATGTGACATTTTCTATGAATAATTAACTGTATGTATTTTAAAAAACATATTTTATTATCAAGTAGTATATTCGTATGTGTTGTACTTTATTAAAGTCTCAACTTTGTGTTATATAATCATAACTAAATATATAATGAATGTTCATTTCATAGTTTGATGGAAGGATTAAATTCTAATGAAAATATTAATTGAAACGGGCAATCTATGTATTGGAGATTCAATTTTATTTAAGGTTGTTAATATATTATTGTAATATGAGGTGATTGAACAATATTTACTTTTATTTCCATAATTCCCTTAGTACTCCTCAATCGTCAAATTTAATTGCACGGTAACTTCGATTCTTAGAATAGAAACGTGGTTTTAAGTAACAAATTGATTGTCTCACAAGTGCTTAGAAACTAGATCATAATAAAATTTTTACTGCTAGTGTGTGCGTAGGTGTGTGTATATATCTGTGTGTGCGTGCGTGTTTGTGTGTGTGCGTGCGTGCGTGCGGGCGTGCATGTGTGTACGTGTGGACCTCTTGTGAATTATCTCGGGATTAAAGGGGGTTTTAGGTTTCGAGAAATTGAAACCAGACTAAAATAAAGAGACACATCTCGTCTACCCGTGAATACGATAACTGCAAAGTATTCGAAACGTCGGGTTAAAATCAAAATGTAACCAAATTATACGCGAGTTTTAATTCGTAAAAATAGTTTTATTTTAAAATTAAAGGTAAATTAAAGGTGGTACTATGAACCCATAACTACCATATATAAAAGAGCAATCTACTAGCGACATCTAAAGAAGTAAATCGTAAACATGTGAGTAAAACAATATAACAGTACGAAAAGGGAAAGTATGATAGTAATAATATTACTTTAAAAACTTTGGTTATAAGGGTAATAAGAGTATTTGTATGAATGTTAGTATTGAATAAAGATTATTATTATTATTATTATTATTATTATTTATGGTAATATATTTAGCACAATCATTGTATTTCATGGTTATTAAAGAATGGAGGAACTACTTTGCTTTTTATTATCCTAGACAATAACAAGACCATATCTGTAGGTATATTTTCACAGACCAAATGTAATAGTAATTTATATACCTTGTGTTACTTGCAATATTTTATATCTTAAAAATGTTAACCAATTATCAGGTTGAATATATGTTTGTTCGTCTCTTAGCAATCATCTCCTAAACTGTTTTTGATTTGTTAACATCAATTTCTGTCAATTGTAAAAAATCTGGTGACTCACACACAGTTTCTTATATTTAATATTAGTAATAGTTTTGCAAGAATTCTGCTCATTTTTGTTATTGTTCAGTAAAATATCAATTAAATGTTTTTAAATATTTTTTTATCTTTTCTTTCTTTATAAAGGATATTTTTTTTTCTTTTCTTTATAAAGGATATTTTATTTGTTAAGGCGCTCTAATCTTCGAAACTCCCAAATGGTTTTGAGAAATTCTTTCTGATAATAAGCAGTATTATATGAAAGTTTATAGGCTACTACTCTTAGTTATCCTCATAGTAAGTAAAATCATTCGTCCACAGATGTAACTGGGAGTAACAGCTAGTTAATAATAATTAACATCTTATATCCTATCTTTTTATCTTATCTTGAGTTTTTAAATTATACTCAACTATCTTAATATCCAAAGTAATCTACAACATTAAACCACTTAACTGTATAGGTGTTCTTAAATTCTAGTAATGCATTAAACATGAAATTTATTTTAAATACAGTTATGTAATCATTGGTTTGAGACTAAAATTTACACTTGCTCTCAGCAAGATTGCGAATATCAAAAACGAACGGATTGAAATTTATTATTCAAATATTCAAGCCATTCTTTTTTTCATAGTCATGCTGAATATTTGAAAAATCTTTCAAAATAGAAAATATTGGATTGAATTTTTTTATACAATTATCTATATCTCTATACTAGGGCCAGTTACTAATCTCTAAAATTAATATTACAACAATCTTACTTTCGTTCTTGGAAGCATCTATAAGAATAATGTTTTACGAAAATTTTGTTATTTTTTTTACAAGCTGTCCTATGACATAAATTATTGTAATAAGCACATTGTAAAAAACAAAACTTTTTTAAAGTATAATAGTTTTAAAAGTTCATGGTAGGCTTGCACTATAAATATAGGCAACTTTATTTTAAACTAGCTGTGCCTCGCGGTTCTACTCATGAATAAATGATTTTATTTACTCTTAAGCTGAACTAAGATCAGTACTATAATTCTAGATAGTTTATATATACAGTCTTTCTAGTTAACCTGCTATCAGAAACAATTTTTCAAATCCATCCGGTAGTTTCGAAGATGTGAATTCAAAGAAACAAAATATTCCGTTTCTTTAATATAAATATATATAACACTGTTACAACACTTCTCAATAGCTGCTACCACAATAAAATAACATTACAGTTATCAGTTCAAACAAACAAACTCTTCCGTTTCTTTAATATAAATAGATATATATAACACTCTTACAACATTTCTCAATAGCTGCTACCACAATAAAATAACACTGCAGTTATCAAAAACAGCTGTTTATCTTAAATTAAATCAGAGACAAAACCAATCTGTTGTTTCGTATCAATAGTCAATCATTATTGTTAAAATGGACTGGTTATTAAAATATATATGAAAGTACAATCACGTACATTAGAATTACAATTGTGAATTATATGTAATTAATACAGTCAAGTACATATTCTGCTAATTGTAGGTACATAAATATTTTTATAATTATAAATAAATAATATATAGTAAGGTACTATTATTTTTTATTCATAAGTATGATAAAATTATTTACATCATGATATTTTCAAGTAACTTCAGGTTTACTTTCAGTTATTATTAAAATTTATTTGATTTTGTAATCGATTAATTTCGATCGTTGATTGGTCGATTATACAAATATTTAAGAAAATATATTTAATTGAATCAGTATGTTTTTTGGTCTACCAAATATTCGTCTCAGTTCGTTTTACCGCCGCCCACAAACTTCACTTTTTGTAATATATTTCTATGGAATTGTCGCTTAATATAAATCTGATTAATGTATGAATCGTCTATAAACCTACATCTGTTTCGATGTAAGAGTATTTAAAATAAATAGAAAATACATAATTTTGTAGATTCTAGTTGTTAAATTTTAAAAAATTGTAAGAAGATTTTTAAACTTAATTTTTTTTTAAATTTTGTATTGTTAAAAATATTACAAATAATTATTATAATAATAATTTTATTATCCTTTATACCTAGCTAATTAATATAATTATGATAAAAATATTAAATTTCATATGTTTAAAATAATTTCCATTTTCTAAAGCCAGCTTCATCGAGGTTACGAGGTTTCTCTAAGACTTATTTTTAAATATAAGTCTTAAAGAAACCATAAACATAAAACCTTATAGTACATAACATACAAATAGTTTAAAAGTACTTAAATACAAAAAAAACAATAAATAATATTTAAATAAATGTTTCATTTCTAACATTTTAATAATTCAAAACGCGAATATACGAAAATGTATTTATTATTCCACTTCATAATATACATCACAGAATACATATTATTTCAAATTGCTTTATTTATTCTACAATAGTTGGAAGCGGATTAAATAAATTATGTAAACTTCAAATATACATAACATTAGAATCTACAATCGGTTCCATAATATTTATGTGCATGAGTTTATTATTCGAACAGAACTACCAACCTTTAAAATCATAAAGAACGTTTTCCATTATGTTAAGTTATACCTATTACCATACGAGTCTGCCAAAACCTAACAATTGAAGCTATTATCTAAATTTGTCATTAGCATGAACAATTTAGACCAGATATGTGCCAACCTGACCAAATAAATAAATGACAAAAGTTGTGCCAACCTAATCAAATTAATAATTGACCCATTATTGGTTTAAGATGATTTTGAAAGATATTTAAATAAAATAAAGTCAAAATCAAATATGTTGTATTTATAATTGCTGGATTTTTTGAGTTCAAAAATTTTATATCAATCTACTTTAGTTTTGTATGTTGGTATTATTAATTAAACCAAATTATATGTTAGATATTTAAGATTTGATTCGCTATCCAAATTATATTTTATAACTTTGTCTATTCTTTACTATAGGATAGCCATAAATTTCATAGTTTTTAGTCCTATCTTAAAAGAAGTTAACTATATGACTTTAGGTCATATTTCATAAAATTTTCGAAAAAAATCTTGAATGCCTTTCTTTATATTGATATTTAACAGTTTAGGCTAATACTCATATGAAAAATATATACATTATTAATATATTTTTATAAATTTATCGAGTAGGTACTCTTTACTTTAAAAAATTTTTCTACAGGTACGTATACTATATATAACGCAATATTATTAAATACTATCAAAATTGTTGTAAAACTAATTTAAAATCATTAAACACTTATTAACTTGTATTATTCATTTATTTTTCATTCTTTAAGAAGAATCATTCATTTACATACTATAAGCTAATATATATGCTAACCTAAACATAGCAAATTATTCTATTAGCCCCGTCGTGTTTAAATGAAGTAAAACTTTTCGCAGTTTCTTTATACTGGTAATACACAAATAAACGTTATTTGCTCAGCTGATGGATGCATGTTTGTAAATATTTACACATACGTAACAAATAAACTTAATACAAAAATATTGTTTGATTCGTTCATATAACTTTGCAATGGTTGCATTGATTAGTTTTAATATTATATTAATAATAAACAAAAACAGAGTTCACGAGGGATTTCTCCATGCTCCGAGCTCATGAATAAGTACCTAAATGGATTTGAAAGTAGTCAAACAAATTCAGATAGCATTTACTGATATATCCGGATTAATTATGTATATATATTATAGTTTTATCACCGCTCGTTCCAAATCAAATTTAAAACATCCATGACAATAGAGAACCCATTTTTTGTTGTAATTATTAACCGGACACATCATCTTTTTATAGATTCTCAATAACGTTTACTCATTTCTAAAAGTGTATTATGATCTTATAGATAAGGGAAACGAATATATAAAAGTATTGTATTTGTAAACTATTTAACACACACAAACACACATTTATTTTAATTATATATGTATGTACGTAATGTGTGTTATAAGTGTGAGATTGCTCATTCAGGAAGATTGGTCTTCATTATTGAAGTTTTTTCCTTATAAGTTATTATAAACCAAGACCTAACCTAACGTAGAAATTATTGTTACGTGCTCAAAAAAACACTTTAAAAATTAGGTTATGTAAGATTAAAGTATTTTTTTTTTTATCTTACGTTTACAAATATTTTTTTAGTACAATATTTTTTTATTAAAATTCGAAAATGTTTAATAAAAATTTTAACCGTTACAAAAATACCATAACTATTATTATTATCTAATGTATTAACAAAGCGTTTAAAATTAAAATCATAAAGCAAGAGATTTCACTTGAATCCAAAAAAAAAAAACAGACAAACCATAGCTTTTAATAGCTTAAAGATTAGTTACGAAAAAGATTTTTATATCTTATCATTATTAGTTGGTTTTGTTATCATAATCCAGAAGATAAGAGTATTACGTTATACTGTGTGCCTTATTGAAAGATCAACAGTTCTACAACAATTAATTCCTAAAAAAAAAAAAACATAACCTTTTACTACATCTCCATACAAAAGTACGCTATGTATGAACGATACTCTATTTTATCTCTCAAATTATTGTTGAAGTTTTATATACTATTTTTATCATATTAATGTTAAGAACTGTTTGTTATTTCAAATTTAAGAAACTACACCACACCGCTATTTTTAGCACATTTCAGTTGTTTGTTAATAACATTTCTAAACAATCTGATAATAGCATGTTTTGCTTTAATGTATTTCATCTCCCGTAAACAATGTTAGTAATTGAGCACGGATTCACTCTTTCATTCACGAAACTCTGGCGCATAACTCGCGTAATTTCCTCGTGATTTGTTTAAAAAATCAAAATGTAGATTTAGTCTTTTAAAAATTATACTTACAAAATTGCTAATTTCTTCGATTTGTGAGTGAAGGTTGTCAAAATTTTCTTCACCCACCAGGTGATTTTTCAGTCGAATTGGCTGAGGAACTTTCAACCTAAGATTCGGTTTCACATTTTTCTGACTCTCAATAATATTTCCACTAAACGGACAATGTCCATTAACACGGTTTGTCACGGCCATTTTGTTTAATTCGTAATCTGTTTCCATTGTCACAACAAATTTTCGCACTTATTTATTAGAAACGAACGCTCTTACAATTCTCGCGATCCCGTGCGTACTAACCAAGATGTAAGCTGCAGCATAATATATATGTAAACGGGTGTAGGTTCGATTGCGGACTGAGTTTGTTGTCTCGGCAACCGGTCCGGAGTCTGCAAAAAATATCAACAAGAATCACGTCACTATGATAATGATGTAAAAAATTACATTATGGAACGAAGTCGTTTACGGACTTTCCTATTTCAATCCAGTAAGTTTTTTTATTAGGTATATTTGATAGTCGATAGACGGATGGATGGATTTGAAGGTTTAGGTCAATCTTTGAAGAAACGAATGAAAGAATAATAACTGTTTTTCGATAAGAAATTAAAAGGATTAATACTCAATACAATTAATAAAAAAAATTGTTTATTTATTTATTTATTTTTTACCTCACAGTTATGTCAAATGAAACTGTCAGAAGGGCCTAGCTTGATAAATATTATATATTACGCACATTATATATTTCACAACATTTTTAAGGTAAATTAACTTTAATATATTTATAACATCGACATTCCAAGTTTAATTACTTTGACTTAGTTTTAAATATTTACATTTCCTATTTGTCAACTATATTCTCTGTCAATGTTGATATCAGAGTATTTCTGATATCGAAGGTTGACTATAATCTGATTAAACGACTACCAGTATCAATTCCTAGTATAGCTATTGGTGTTCTAATTACTTTATTATTTAGCATAAATAACAAATTTAAATAAAAATAAAATATATTATAACAGTCCGTAATAAAATTTAAAATAATATATATATGTTATCTAAAGTAAGTTCAAGAGTATTCAATTTTTTAAAAGCAAAAGTTGTTTATTTTATCTTACTCATAACTAGCTTTTGTTCACGGCTCCGCTTGTGTAAACAAATAATCATCAGCTTCAGTATCGTTTGCATCACCTATTTAGTTAACGAGAAAGAGCGATTTTGCCAAAATGTACTAAAAATATAACTGCTTCTTACAAATGATTATTAAAATAGCTATACGAAATGAAATTATATTTTGTGAAATAGTCTCTCTCTCTCTCTCTCTCTATTTCTTACATACAATAATACAAAACTCGACTTATTGTTTTACAAAATATTACGATGAATTTAGATTACCAATTTTATCTTTTTTTAAACTCAGAATAACTTAATATAGTTCATATAATAATATATGAACTCATATATCATATAAAGTATAAACTTTAAAGGTACACAAAAGTAAAGAAATGGAGTAAAGTTTAAATTCATCTAAATATTTAATAAATTTTATATGTGTGTGCGTGCGTGTGTTTGCGTTTGCGTGTGTGCGCGCGCGTGTGTGTGTGTGTGTGTGTGTGTGTGTCAAAGTGTGTATTGAAAAGAAAAAGAGAATGATACAGGCAGGTGTGGGGCATCCCGTATTTCAGATGAAATAATTGGAAGTAAAACCATGAGTCAATTTACTTAACCACATGTATTGTAACTAATTGTAATGATAAATAAATGTATATGACGTTTTCATATGACATCGAAATAACTTGGAGTAGTTCATAATGTTAGAAATATAATATATGTATTTAGTTTCTTGTTATAAGAAAGAACGTTGATTCTTTTATTATAAACAATTTTTTATTTTTGTCAAAATAGTTTTTTATTTTAATTTTTACATTTAAAAAAAACTTACTACTGGAATAACTATTTAGAACATATTTCTTTAACAAAAGGCTGTAACATTTCATATGGTTAATCTTATATTTAAAGAATGTAAAATATTATTATTATTTAAAATTTACTGTTATATTATATAGAAATATAATATAACAGTAAATTTTAAATAAAAAATATTAGTATTCCCACAAGAAAGTTGTACAAAATTTTAAATATTTTGATGGTATTTAATATGTTAATCAAATATCTTTGTAACATATAATATTTATTCATCCGTATAATATATATAAGAAGGCGTGTCAAACCCACTTGCTAGAGGTTAATGACCGCGCATTGTCAATTTAAGATGCACTTACAAAATCTTTTGCTCGCTATATTTTTTGTTCTCTATATAGAATACATCAATACAAATTTTTGTTACTTTTTATCTATGTTTGTAATAATTTAGTAATGTTATTTAGGCAAAAATAACAAAATTTTGTTGTAATTAATGAGTTACTTCTTTACTACTGAATCGTAATGTATTTAAACAGTTTTATAAAAATAACCTATTTCTTTCAAACGATTTATAAATCAAAATGTGAAGTATGTTTTATTAATTAGTTATATCTTATCCAATTTTGTGTCCTAGAATACATATGTTAAAGGAGATATACACGTAAGATTATTAATCATAAACCCATAGGTTATTCCCGTGCTTTTCTATTAATTGTTAACTCAGTTTACATAAAATTCGGAAAATATTGATGACAGTGTGTCTACGTGAGGCTTGTCAGATCTTTAGACATGACCGTTTCTTAGCTTGTCTTAGCTACTTGGGTAATTAGTAGAGTAGCGGATTCGCAAAACTGATCGTACCTATCTATAATAAATATACTGATGTTTCATCGTTTTTTGTTTTTCTAGTAATTTTTGAGGGATTTTGATCTAAAAATAAAATATTATAGAAACTTGAAAAACCTTTTTTTATTATTTTTTTATTTTTTTTTACTCATACTATCTAGAATTACAAATAAAACTATGTTTACGGATTAAAACTCGCGTATAATTTGATTACATTTTTGATTTCAACTCGACGTTTCGAATACTCTGCAGTAATCGTGTTCATGGGTAGACGAGATGTAAGTGTCTCAACACTTGTAACCAAATTATACGCGAGTTTTAATCCGTAAAAATAGTTTTATTTGAAATGTGTACTCCTGAAAATCTAAGAAAATACTATATCTAGAATTATCCTCAAAATAGTAATTTAATAATACATAATAGAACTTATTTTACACTGATTATAATTATAAATGCTAATTAGAATACCTAATTCAAACTTGCTTGTTTTGTTATTTCTCAAAATCTAGAATAGACAAAATAAAATCCAATATATAATAAGACCATATCCATTTTAAAATTATTATTATTTACATACTTAATAGTATGAGAAAAACCATATGAAGATCAGATTCGGATAATATTTTTGCTTATTTTATGTTTTCGTTCTTTTTTTTATTTCAAAATATGTTAAGCGGAAAATTGTTCTTCTATTATGAAAATAATTAAATTATGACTTTAATTACGCACAGAGATACATAACTTATTATAACAAATTATAATTATTTTAATATAACTGATGCGTCACAACAATAACCGCTATTGGCTGCTTCGCGAATTCCAGTCTCAAATAACTTCAAATGATTATTTTCATTAAGCTGTTTAGAAAGTTTAAGCGTTTTAAAATTAAAGTTCTTAAACTTAACAAATCTTGACGTCAAATACTTAGAAATTAGTAGTGAGAGGTGACTAATATTAAACAATAGTAGTAAGAGGAAGAGGAAAGACCCGATAAAAGGATATTGTATGACGGTGATACTAAATGTCATTGTCCTTTCACATAATAAATGAATTAAAGATCAAACGTTATACTGTTTCTACGAACACTGAGATATCTACGAGGTCATTAGTTTATTGTAAACTGTTACAAGATCTCTGATAATCTATATTAATATTATAAAGCGGAAAACTAGGTTCGTGTAAACGTGTTAATCTTTGATTCTATCGGATGGATCTGAGAAATTATTTCTGATTATAATACATTCTTTGGAATGTTAAGGCAATCTACTATTACGCTACTATTCTTAGTTATCTTAATAATAAATAAAATCCTTTATTCGCGGGTGGAATCGCGTGTAGCAGCTTGTATAGTATAAACCTATTAATCATGTACATTCAACTCCATAATTCTATATGAATGAAAAAGATATTTGAAAAATTTTTGCAGGAATGTAGGAATAAAACACGTACTAGTCATTACCGAATATTAAGGAACTTTATTTGATAAATAACAGAGAATTTCAATATATGAATTTACATTTAAATTTCATAATTAGATGAAATAGTGCGAATAATTTGATATGAATCTGATAAGTTTAGTCCCAAAGGTGCTTTTATTAGCAGATACAATTGTAAATATTAGTTCAAGACAACATTAATATTATTATGATATAGAAATATATTAAAAATGAATTATAGAAAATATGAATACATTTCTTAGATCACAAAATACACTCACTACTAACAGCGTAGAAGAAATAGGATTTATAAATTATGTCTAGAACATTAAATTTGATTATCCTAAAGTTTCATTAAATTATCAATTAAAATATAAAGCAATGTTAAAATAATATTCTCATATATTTTGATTTAATAAAACTTTAATTAAAATATTTCAATAAGAATAATGTTTATTATTTACAAAGGTTAATAAAATATTTATACAATTTTGGTAATTACCAATATTTAAACTAAACTCACGTTGTTCGCCAAAAAAATATATTGAAATTAGTTTGAAGTTAATTTTAATATTAATAAATGCATTGGTTATATTATATATGAATATGAAATACTTGAAAACATTAAAACTATTTAAACAATTTGGATTACATTCTAGAAGTAAAATATATTTATTTAATTATATATAAAATCTTAATAATTTTTGAATGTTTATAAGAAAATTGTGTTTTAAAGCATTCTAGAATATTAATTATATTATTTAATAATTAGTTGATGTTTTATTTGTGCGTAATAAATTTATATTTGAAAAATAAACTTTACAATTACTATTTACATTTAAATTAAATTTTACACAACCTCGAAGCCCGAAGGCGACAGTTATTCTTCTATTCGTACTTGAGGTGCCTTAATGTACTAAATTAACAAAAATAATAGAAAATAATTAGTTCTAAATAACTATCCATTTAATAAATTTACAAATTTCTAAAATTTCACAAATTCCCAATTTCATATATCCGTTATATGAATATATGTCGGAATAACTTTTTCACAAAATTCAAAATAGTTTAAAACTTATACAATAAATAAAATATTCTCATACGTATATATTTGGCTAAAAGATTAAGCTGGACCATTATATACTGGGTATTTATAAAGCACTGCAACTAGTGCAGATAATAAGCTTGAATTCATATTATTTTGTAAACGTCACATTTAAGCTTGTTTTGTTGAGTGAATGTGATTTGAAACAAAACGAGATGACCGGCGTCATGGTTGTGCTGCGACTCTGTTCCTGCGAGCTGACTCTCGCGAGGCACTGTGTACTTCAGCGGTACGAAGCGTAATTCCGAAAATATCCTCGTGGTATCGGTTTTCCTCCTTCAATGGCAAATGTAAGTAATGATAATAAAAATAACATCAAATATCCAACTAAAATATGATTCTAAATTACCTTTAGTAAAAACATAAAATTTTGAACTTGCTCGTCCGTCATGTTACCATGTTTCTTGACTATTCCTTTTAGTTTTTGATGTACATCTTCAGCCATCTTACAGTCACCACACACGTAGAAGTGTGCTCCTCTATTGATTAATAAATCGTGTATTTCTGCTCCTTCATTCTCTGCACACTCTTGAACGTACATCTAACAATAAAAGATTTTTATTAGTAATTATAAGTAAAATATATTTTATATATTAATAAAAATAAATATATATAAATTTTATACCTTAGGAACATTTTTCTCCCGAGACAAAGCGAGAAATACTTTTGAAAGAACTCCTTCTTTCAAAGCATTTTCTTTTTCATCTCTATAAAGATCCATAGTCTTTGTTCGACATCCAAAGAATAACCAAACTGGACCAGCGTTAAGACGTGAACGAGAATTAAGTAGAGCTCTGCGGTGATGCCAAAATCCTCGGAAAGGAGCAATACCTGTACCTGGGCCTATCAATATAAGAGGCACAGAAAGGTCATGTGGAAGATGGAAATTTGGAGCACTGAAACAAACAAATCAAATAACTCTCTCATAAAAGATGATAATAAAGTTGATTATATATTAGACATTGTGTACCTTCGAATGAATAGACAAACTTCATCCCCAGGTTTACGATCCATGAGATAATTTGAGCAAACACCATAGTGGACAGGGCCTTCGCCATCTGTTTAAACATGACATCATTCATATGCAATATGTGTATAAATAGAGGTCGAGACACGATAACTTATATCGTAGACAGTAATAGACGACTCATTGCCGTATAACAAACGAAATTAGAACATGTTATAATCACATTGCACTGGAATTTATTCCCACGTAACATTACACGGAACTGACATTATAAACTGATCTCTAATAGATATTACGAATTAAATTATATCTAATTTAACAAACCTTGAGTTTTGTAGGTGACTACGGCGACCGTGAGATGCAATCTTTTTGGATGGGCGATTGGGGAGGATGAAATTGAATAAAATCTGGGCTGTAAGGGTGACAATAGAGCAGCTAGCAAAGAAGCACTTGGTTTTGCTGAGCAAAATTCATCTAACACTTCGGGTAGAGTTGGAAAATTGTAGTGGCGCCAATCTTCGTACGCCGCCGGGTCCTGCATAAAATATGCATGAAGTTCTTTAATAATGATACAATGGAAAATATTTTATAATATATAAATATAATATAAATAAAAAATTGGAAACAAGAAAAACAATTACCGTTGACAGTAAATTAAGTTGTTTTCGTTCCTCTTCGTTATCACAGGTTGTCGCTAAATACTGCAGCAGTATGGTTGTAGGTGGGGTTGTGATGTCCAAAAACCGTGTGAAGAGATCACGAACACTCACAACAGGAAGCTTTTCATGAGGTTCCCATGATTTCACAGGACCTATTAATAGTATTATGTAACTTGAATAACAAGGACTAATCATTTATTTACTTTTAATTGTTCGGTATTTGCAATTTATTTACCACTTGATGTGTGAGTCTCTTTCATGAGTTGCAATTGCAATGGTATGTCATAATTATCAATATCCTTCAAACGAGCTAACAGGCTATCAACCAATTCCTTACGGTTACATGCCATTATACCAACATGATCGCCAGGATCATAATTAATTTCACCCTGAAATATTATATCTTAAATTTACAAGCCCCTTATTATTTTAAATATAAAATAGCTATTATGGGATTGTGTATACCTCGGGTTCCATATCAATGAAAATTGTTGAACGTTCCGCGGAAGTGTCTCCTAAATCCTTGTTAGCTTTTACTACACAAGTAACTAACTGTCTATTTAACGATGATTGTATAGCAGTGATAAGTGAGGGTGGTTTTACTTCAGGGAGAGTAAATCGCACAGTTTCCTCACTAAGGGCCACCGTTCCAAGAGCTCGTTTAGCTTCTTGTAAGGTTTCATCGTCATCCAAACAGAAAGTTTCACAAGCAACCTATTACATAAGAACTTTATTTTAGAACCTTTATAACCTTTATATCGCGATTTAAAAAAATATTCATATTTAGTTGGCGATAATTCGATCTCGTTACTGATTTACTAATTTAAGGTAAAAAGAAACAGTTTTAAATCAAATAAAAGAATGATTCTGGTTTCACTATAAAGTAAACGTTTCTTCATTAATAACTAACTATACTTGTGTCAAAATCATATTTAATTACTCATATCAGTTTAAGAAATCCTGAATAATTTGTAATGGAAAATCTAACATCGTTCCGACATATAGTAAATGCTAATTAAAACTTTCAATTGAAAACCGGTTGTGAGCCTATTAACAATAGCAACTCACGTTAAAAACACTGGAGGCCCATTTCCGGAAGGCCTGATCTTGGCCGCACATTTCGTCACCAGTTGCAAGGTCGTGGATTCGTTCCCCGCCAAGGTCATCTAAGAGTTTGTCTACGTATTTTCCGAAGTTACAGAAATTTGGATATGCACTTGAACCGAGAGCAAATACGGCAAATCTAACGTTGCTCAAAGGTCCAAAACTATCTATGGATGCGGCATCAGTTGTACTTCCTGTAAGTTCTTTTTTATTACATTTGTTATTAAAAAAGAATAACCGAATAAAATAAATATTAAAATGTTGACGTTTTATAAATTTCATGAAATGCAAAGTTATTTGCAATCATTTCTTACATACCTTTTAAAGATTCGAGGCGGCTGAGTTGCTTTGGGTTACCGGCATATCTTTGGAATTCCATTTGGCTATTTGCTTTTATAATTGATTTAGGTGTTAATAACTGTGAGCTTCTAGAAACAAAATCGGTATATCAAAGATATTGTAATAGCAGGTAGGTTTCCATTAATATTGAAAATTATTTCTTACCCAGACGTTTCTTCGCCCACTTGGTCCGCGTATAAAATTTCACAAAGATGTTCTCCGAAAGCCTGTTAATATAGGACTTTAATAATATATAAACTACACGCAATATGATATATTATTTAATATATATATATTAAATAATATATCATATTTATATATATGATTTTTATTTATTTTTATTTAATATTATTGTCTCTTTTTTCTTTTTAATTTTAGGAAGAGCTAATGTGTAAAAAATAAAAAAAACTCTTTTGAATATTTAACTGATTCTATATCAAAAAATTACTTACCACTCCGTTTTCTGGTGGATCTCCGTTTCCAAAAGTCGAAGTCACAACCAATAAAAGTGCTTCGTGTTCAATAGACGTAATATCGTAATCCATCATGCAATGTACCTACAAAATAAGATTGCTTTAAAATCCAATACGAGTTATATTACGAATATGCATAGAGGTGCTACTATAAAAAATGGGAATAAAGTCTGATGTATATATTATATTTGTATTATTATAAGTACCTGCGCATTAAACGCATGCCCAAATATAACCCCTAATTCCTTTGCATACTGCTCAGACTTGCCAGTCTCGGTTGCATACAGTACAGTGGCTTTAATCCTCTTAGAGAGTGCTCTACCAAAGAGTTTGGAAGTAAATTTCACAGCGCGTGCAATCTGTTTGAAGTGGAACTTTCTATTTATAGGCCTCTTCCCTGTGATCGGCTTTGACTTTTGCCACTGATGGGTCTTCCACGCTGGTTCCTGATAAAAACGGGAAGAGCGGTTGTATATCGTGTATATAAATGTATTGAAATATTGAATAAGTAGGTTCATATTTATAAGAAGCAAGGTAAGGAAAGTAAAATATATTTTTTTTATTCATCTCTTTATCCAACCTGATACTCGTAAGCAGGACGAAGGTAGTACAGCGCCATCTCTTGATGAAACACCGGAGTGATGGATGAAGACATCGGAGGCACGATCCATATCCAGTCAGCTGGACATCCAGACCTACAAGCAATACAATTTCAAAATTCATATATAGCCGATATCATGTGGAATAACCACTTTTTCGACAAAAGTATGTTTAAATAAAAATTTGAAAGCAAAAAAGAATGTTTTTTAATTTGTATTGTTATATTTTTAACAGAACTTTTACTATCCCTTCATAACTTAATTCATTTTACTTAATAAATTTTACAACTTATAAAATATTGCTAGTTATTTCATATTATTTTAAGGCAAATGCAATTATTTTAGAAATTACAGCGTTATATGATTTAACTGAATATTGACATTTAATCGCAATTATTAGCAAAACTAAGAATCGTTTGTTTTTTGTCGGCCACTTTTTTATAAGAGTCTCTTTGGAACCTTGCCAACAGAGTCAAATATTCTAAAAACGACGTAATTTACAAGAATTTAAATGTTTATTAACTGTGTTTTACTGTTATTTAAATTAGTATATAATATGTCAAAATACTAATTTAGAATTTATTTAAATTAAAAAAAAAGCAAAATTTGTTACAAATCTATAGAAAATATCAAATCAAATCTTATCTTATTCTTAGTAAGATATTACTCACCCTGTTCTGAATACCTACTATTTACTCAAAAATAATTTCATTCAAAATACTAATAAGAGTAAACTAAGAAGTCAGAACAGTCTGAGTCATAGGAAAAGAAGCGTGAGATCAAACCTATTCACTTCTTTTATTACATAGATCCTATAGACCTAGATCAACAAACACGTGTATTAACAACTGTATATGAAAAAACATGATGCTACTTAGTATCATATTTTACTAAGGAGCAAAATTGCGCCTTAAATCGCAATTCCTTCGACATTCATTATAGTGTAAACCAGATACAATCGGTCACACGATTTGTCTTACCGCACATGTGGTTACTCACAAAACAATAGCAAGGCTCTAGTGATGATATGTTAATGATAACAAGATTTAACAGCTACTTTACGTAAATATTATGATTAGATGTATTCACTTATGGTTTGATATGAACAGTCATTTTTATTTTGTTTGATAATTAATGAACTAATTTTATTATAATCAAATAATTTTTGTTAGGTTGTGTCAAAAGTAATACCTTAGGCGGTTTTCATTGTCTAGATGTTTGATAAAGCTCTCAGAAGCGGTGTGGTGGTCGACGATGGTGGCGTTATGCTGCTGGAAGCTGTGCAGAACTGCCACATTGACTTCAACAAGAGCCTTGTCTTTCCACAAGGTAACCGGTGTTCGAGTGTCCAAACCCATTTTTTCTGCTACTTTCTGTTTTTAAATTTGAAAAACCTTAGCAAATTTATAAAAAAGAAATGTATGAAAATTATATAAAGATACAGGGCGATACAAACCTCCATCATATTTAAGCGGTTGCTATCGCAGAAGTTTCTACATCCAATCTCAGTACTCATATACCAGCCGTTAAAGGCGTTTGCAGTGAACTCAATTCCTCCACAATCAAACCGCATACTGGATACAGCTGGCAGTGCATACCAACGCAGCTGCAACTCTTTGAACCATTCATGCCTGGAAATTGTTCTTATATAATAGTCAAAGCAGTTCAAAGTTATATATAGATATATTTTTATTAAATAATTTATTCGAATCTTTCTATGCGATATAAACATTGGGAAACTAAATGTTGTGCATTATCCAATTAAATGTAATTTACGTGAATATAACGATGCAAAAGTGTATTAATGTGCTATCTGGCTGTAATCAAATTAATTGCATCAACAGAAAGAAACACATCTTTTGTTTAAAGCACCCCATTTAAGTGAACAAAGTACGCCCATTAGTGCTTTAATTAAAACCTATGCGACTTCAGTATTGACTGTACAAAAATGACTTCAAGAAATGTAAGGAAATTTTAAATCACGTTTCTCTTATTTCTCTCTTTATTCTCATGTAAAAAAAGGCACGCTCCTAGACCATTAATTAATTATTGATGGTATCTGGAGTGATGTTTAAATGTCATATTTTCGAAAAACTCAGTTTTTCCTTCGGATCTGTCTGTCTGTATGTGTGTCTGTGTGTCTATCGAATTTTATTTTTCGAATTTTGAAAAACTAAAGATATATTTGGAATCAACATCTAAATGTAAGATTCACTTTTCAAAATTATGTCGATTGTCCAACGGGAAGGTGGTCAGATCGGCCGCCGAAGTTACCGAAAAATGGAAAAAATTTTCGAATTTTTAAATTTTTTAAAATTTAAAAATTAATTAATTAATTAATTAATTTAATTTTTTTAATTTTTTTTTTTCTTTTGTTTGTTAATTATTTTGCGAGTTATAATTTGCCGATTAGGAGTTTTTCATAGCGGCAAGCTCGATTGCCGCGTGTCAGATGTTTAAACTTAAAATTCATTTTATATACTGTAATACACACAATATATTGTAGATAGATATAAATAAATGTTTTATTTATATATCAAAACAATTTAGATTCTATTAACCACTCAGTACTTATCACATTACAACCAGTTAACATTATCAATATCGAAACATTATTGAATGTGCTCGGATTTATGACCAATAAACGTAGATTGGAGATCACTGGACCAGTTTTACGATAAGCAATCTGCTCTGTATGGACGCTGGTCGTCTATTTGCGGGCTTTTACAAAGCACAATATGCATTCTCCGACTTTTATGTTCGCATAAATGTAAGATGAAAAACGCGACGTGTCCTGTAAGTAGCCGTGTGGGAAATGTCTTGTATGTGCTACAAAATGGAAGCAATAAGACTATATAATTATTTTCAATATTAGTTTAGAACTTTCTTGTTTTCTGGAGTATACTTATTCTGTTTAAATACATTAAAAACTTACGTGGGATGCGTCATGTGAATCTCCATAACAAGGTCTCGTGGAATTTCAAAGTAATCCGGATCTTTTCCATTCGCTGATAGCACCAAAGGTAGTATATCCCAGGCTGTGCGTGGAGGCTTCCATCCCAATTTCAGACACAGCTAAATTAAAACCATATAAAATGACAACTTCTTGAAAATTTAAATCATTCAATTAAATAAATAAACAATTATTAATGAATAAATATCACTAAATTAATATACTACATGATATTAAACTTAACCCTTAAATATAATTTGTCATAAATTCACTAAAGCAGGTGTTTTAAAGCTTCGTGGGACAACACTGAAAGATTTATTTATTGTGTCCAATAAGCTTATATCTTATAACTTAACTTTGTACACTCAGTTGCCAACATTGTCATAAATGTGTTGATTATAAACATTAATATAAAAGTTATCAAAAAGAAATATATTTCTAATAAAACAATATTCATTCAAAATTTCTTTTTAAACGTTAACAATTACAAAATATTGACAAAAAATTTGCAAATGGAATAGTATTTTTTGTAAAATATCATAATTCTTATGTAGTAATTTCCTTTAAGAAAAATGTATCCAAACATATCCGGTAACGTATTTTAAGATTTCTTGAGTCAACCTTTGGAAATGCAGTCGTAAATTTTATTCCTATGTTCTTGATGTTTTAAGCAAACGGAAGTCGTATATTCCTAGTATTTTATTTACGATTCTTTCTTTCCTGAATTTTAGATATGTCGTGATAGAGTTATAAACTTATTAGGATTTTTGTCTTTTCATTGTATGTTATTCTATGAATTTATTATTAAGTAATATATTTTCCAACATGGCGCTTTAATGTAATAATTACGATCTTTTTCTTACCTCAGTGAACTCGCAGTGCATTGGGTCACCAAGTACTGAGCCATCTGGCTGCTTGTAACCAGCATAGCTAATCAGTTGGCTGTTCCATATTCTATAGTCGTGCTGGCAATCTGTGCGCTGCGGGAACACTGTTATTGCTGACCTGTTGATCATAAATCACTATATACTTTTATTGTATCTTAATTAATGTAAAGTCTGGTAAAAGAGGAATGTAATAAGGTTAACATATGTTTCTGTATGTTTGTCTGTTACCTGAATCTCAATTAAAGAATAACCTCAGCTGTCTTTCAAGAAAATCTGTTAAAAGTAGATTCTGATTTTAAAATCTGTGTATTAAAGTAAATGTAATACTCATATTGTAGACGTACCGAATATTTCCTTTGTTGGTGCTGTACTTGATATGGTTGCAAAGCGCTTCAAACATTCCGCTGGTAGTGGTGACTTGACGACAATCAAAAACCTGTACAGAAATTTACAATATACCAAAAATAATCAACGTTTTCATCCTGAAGTAATAAAAAAAGTTTCTACATCATTTTCGTATCAAAAGTTTTAAACAAAAAAAAATATTTAGGGTCTATGATTTGGTTACCGATCTATATAATATTGATCTGTAGGGTACATAATCTTAATCTTAATATTTGGATTAAGTTTATTTTGTATACTGTTTTAAATAAATTTTAAATTCAGGAATACATATATGTTATATCTACAACTGTTTTTATTACTTGCAAACATATATATAACTTCCCATGTGAATTAGAATGTTAAAATAACTTTTTATATATCATATTAATTCTGAGTAAGTCACCGGTGCATTATGAATCATTGAAAATAGAAGTTGGTGAAAAACACTAAGTAAATAAATCGGTAATGAAAACAGTTAATTAATATACTCGTAACATAAAATTAAATCATTACGTCCTTTTTACGATACCTACTTATGTAGTTTTACATCAACAAAAAATATGTTAGAACCCATGTAATAACGTATTCATAGATATAAAAACATGTTCAAAAGAACGAACGAAAGTGAATGAAAGTATCTCATTCACTTTAAGAGATTCATTCGAGGACAAACCGAAACCCTAACAGATTAACCACCAATCTATTTAAGCAAAGTAATTACGAAATGTACTCGCGAACATCAGAGAGATTTAAAAGTGGTCTCACTAATTCCCATCTAAGTCCTTATTCCGATAGAACGAATGAATGAAGGCAAACGAATAAATTACTTGTAATGTCGTTACGCTTTCACTCAATCAAGCGGTCTAATTAGAAAAATATTGAGGCGTCCTGAATTTGATTTTAAAAATATATCGATTATTGATTTTTCAAACCGTTTTATTTTAATGAATAATTAATAAGAATTTATTTTATTTTACAGACGATTAGAAAAATAATAAATCGAACTACCTTCTAAATATTAAACTTAAAACACTAACTTGAAAATTTTAGATAAAAAACATATATATAAAAAAAAATTACCCACATTGGTTAAGGTTATAGCGGTGAAAGATAATCTATAAATATTAAGCGACATAATGCCTACATTTTCTGTCATAATAATAACTATATGTATAAATATTATATATTTAAATATATTTATTTATTAATTCTTTATTGCCCAAAAAAGGTACAAAAGGCGGAATTAACGCTTAAAAGCATTCTCTATCAGTCAACCTGAGAATGCAGTAAAAAAAATAAAACATTGGGGGGCTTAAAGAAAAAAAAATTAAAACAAAAAAAAAACCGCATAAAATTCAACTTTGAAAATAAAGTAATATATAATTTTATTTTGAGCGTAAGTTATACGCACTTATATATTTTAAACTTATATGAAATTTTGAATGAAGGCAAACTTTGTTCGTGTCTTAAATGAAGTTGATTGTGGTCGTTATGCAAACTTCAGTGAGATTACCGTCATAATGATCAGAGACCTTACAATATAAGCAATTTAAGTTTGTGGGAAGCAATTTAAAAAATATATCATCTTATTATTAACTTAACTTGAGACTTAAATCCAAAGACTAAGAAAATTTCACAATCTTTTAAATTATGTACATTGCAAGTGGTTCATATATTTATGTATTTTTATCTTTTCCATATTGAATCAATATTAGTGATCACTTGTACGTCAGTTAGAAGTGTCAAGAAGGCCTATACTTAGCGAAATAAGTACTTTTTTGAGGACACTCTACAAAATATTTACGAATAATTAGAAGCATCCTGAGATCATCAATCCGATCAGATAGTAAATTTATATTGCAAACTTAGCCAGCAAGATAACCAGTGATCAAAATCAGCACCCGTTTACGAATATAATACTCAAGTTCACATATATAATGTTCAATTGTATAAAATAAAAATAAATAACAAAATACATATTAATAAAGGAAATGAGTTCATATTTTTTAATAATTATTATTTCTATTTAGATTATTGTTCAGTTCAGTTATATTATATTAAATTGAATTAAAATATATACAAATTTAAATAACGTCAAAACTTCTAGCTAAAGTGAGTAATATGAATAAAATTGTTAAACACATGACGTATATATCTTGAACGTTTAATGTCTTACAATTTGTTTAAAAACATGTATAAAACGTCAAGTCCAAAAATTTTAAACAAACACATAAAACTAAACAAATAGTCACATGCTTAAATCAATAAAATCTTAAGAATTGTAATTTTTTACAGCATCGTAGATGTAATTAACATTAATATAAACAATCCAGACATATTGAAATTAAAGTTTGTAAACCTTTAATTCCTTTTTAATTCATTAATTTATAAAAACTTTGTGTCGCATTGCATAATTTACATTTAAAATATGTACTATTAATTATTATTAATGTAAGTAGAAGTGTATTGATGGTAGTATCTACCGTCAGTAGTTTGTTGACAACGTGACAGACGAACTATTAACAACAAACTAACGATACAACATTGCTTGAAGTCTACTGCCAATTATATTGTGAATGATACGTCGATTACGATTATAGGAGGTTTTTTTTATTTTGCCAAATATTTTTATTTATTTTCTAGGTTGATTTAAAAAATATGAAAACTAACGTATGTATATAATTATAGTATTAAAAAAATAACTCTTAATCGTAAGTAAGGTTAAAAATATTGTATTCATTAACGTATAAAAAGATTCGTTATCACTTTTTACGATTGTAGAAAACTTTTACTGTAATTATAATATAATGTAAATCAAATATAATTAATAATAAAAAAGATATATTAATAATAAAAAAGATATTCATAAGAAATATCATATTTATTCAGTATTAAATATCAAATTTTCCTTCGGCTACCGCTTTTATTTAATATGTTAATAATAAAATAGAAGGTACCTACTTATTGGCTCGTTTACATACTAGTATATAAGAGATATGAATATCGCAATAACTTATTTACTATGCACGTTTTTAGGTTTTGTAAATTTTGTAAATTTAGATTTTGTAATTTTTGTTGACAATTACTAAAAAAATATTGACAATAATTTAAGAAAAACAGGTTGATAAACTAATTCTATTTACTAAAAAAACAGCTGGATTGTAAAAATAGAGAATTTTTTTTCGATTAAAAAAAACAAGCTCAGGGAGCAAAATAATACTTTATTTTAAACCTGAATATAAATTAAAAATGGCAAAATAGTGAAAATTTTTTATAAAACATGTGCCATTCTTAACACTGTCACCTGAGCTATGTGAAAGTAGGTTTACTACCGTAAATTAACTTTCAGGCTCACTGACGGAGCAAGAATGTGAAAACATTTTTTCATTACAGCTTAGGAATAGTTGAAAACAAACTAGTTAATTGCCTGTTTTTGTACCGGCGTTGATGAGAATTTTCTCATTAGAGTCTGCAATTTCGTTTACATCTGCTTTGAACGTTGTTACCAAAACCTATTACTTTATTATTTATTGATTTTAATTATTTAATTTAATTTTTTCATCTAAATTATGGAAATAATTTATTTAAATTTATTTATTTATGTGACAGTTTATTAAAATATTTATTTGTAAATTCGAAATATATATATCGGTCCATTATATCTACATATAACATATAAAGTTAACATTACAATTATCTAAGTATAACATATAAGTTTGAGTATATATAAAATAAAACAATTTGGTTAAATGAAAAATAAATAAATGTGATTTAACTCACTAAAATTACTTTTCAAGGCTCCTACTAACCCCTCTTATATGCATGTTTTTTATGACTCGAAGCAAACACCTTAACCTACCAAATATAATTAATAAAAGAGGACAGACGACGCATCTGTGATGTGTCGATTATATATAAATCTAATATATAAAATTCTCGTGTTAAATCGTTTGTATCCAAACTCCTCTAAAACGACTTGACCGATTCTTATGAAATTTTATGACGTACATATTTTTCCAAACACCTAAGTGATAGGGATACATACATAGGGGACATACAACTCTGAATTTTAACCATTTTACCACCAAATCCTATTTTTAACAGCGATATAATTCATTACTATAAACAACATTTTAAATTTTTTTCACTCATTTATTAGACGAAAGTTATATATATAACTATAAATCTGGTATCTTAAAATATTATAAAAAAATGGTAACGGTTGCAATTACTGAACTACGCGAATCATTTTCTATAAGCTACTTCATTTCCCTGATCCATAAAAATCCGTATCTCTTGTGTGAGCAAAACATTTGAAAGCTGCAGTTACGATTTGAAATTTAAAATTTTAAGTAAGGAGTCTTTGAATTTTATATAACATCTTTATTATTTAAATTCAAATTAAATTTGATTTGAAATTAAATTATTTATGTCAAGCTAATTATTAGATGATGCATGATTTATTTTACATAAATATATAATACAAAATCATAAACATACCTGTAGTTTAGACCATTGTATTCTGCCGATGCAGCGACTAGCATTCCTCCAGGCAAGCTTAGCTCCAAAGACCAGTTCCGTAGTAGTGAGCTGGTATGTCCCAGACTTTGCAACTTCCTCTTGTACTGCTTTCCAACGGGCCTCATGAGCTACAGTATTAGCCCTAGAGAAATAGAAAACTTAATAAAAAAACCTATTGCTGGTACATTTCATTGTACAACTATTGCGAATACATAGTGGATTTAATAAACGGTACATTTGAATCAATCGTTTAGTATTATTGATTTAATCAGTTACATTGACAATTAATAGCAATATCCACAAATGCCTTAAATTTGTAAAAGCACCTCAATATATATTCAAAATAATTCTCATAATGATAATGACTCAAACTACTTTACAAACATAAATAACGAAGAAAAAATATACTTTGATCGCACAAAGTATTGTCCCATATGGGGATGGAATTCATCCCTTAAGTGCACTCACTAACCACTAGATCAATAAGCCTTTATATTTTTTTTATGATCTATGATATTTAAAAAATAATATTTACTTAAAATATCGAAGTATTATAAATTGTCTATAAAATGAAAAAAAATAACTATTACTATTAAATGAACCAATACGAATCTTAGGAAATGTTCTAATAATGTATAATTCTAATTATATATAATTGTGCGGTTGTATACATGACTATCGTAATTTGTCCACTAAAGATTCAGTTCACGCCGCGATTCTGCCATGCTCAAAGTTCATAATGACCCCGATTGGGTTCGAAATTAGTTGGGCAAATTCCAATAGTCATTACAAGATTACAGGACATGTCACATTCTTGATTTTTTGTAACATTTTATTAAAATAAATATTGAAAAGAATATTTATATGAATTATTTGTAATATATTATTCAACGCCAGATAACTTTTAAAATTGTGAAAGCACAGCGAGCATTTACTTCATTATTATTGAATTTTAAAACAATTTTAAATCTAGGTTTTCGTTATACTTGATAACTAAAATTTTTCGCCGAGTGTTAATTTTTGGTATCTTTATTTAATTTCCTAAAACTCAGGTGTAACCAACATAAAAAAATATATAAAAATGATATAAAAGATATAATTACTTTATATGCATTGTTTCAGATATTCTGCTTTTCCGTTTATTATAATTAGGTGTTACGTAAATCCTTATAAGGAATGATTTATCGAACTTTATTATGCAATTACCTTCGGATAGAAGCGAAGTATTGTCCAAGGAAGTCATTAGCATCATTTAAAACCTCTTCAGGGCTTCGTGGCACATCACCACGACCGGGGATCGCCATCAAACTGCCCAGACAGGCCTTTTCCTTGCATAGTGTAGGCTGTGAACAAAATATATATTTAATAAAACTATTTTTGAATATAACTCTTTTATTTTTACATTTTTAATTTAAACCCGACGTTTCAAATGCTTTGCAGCAAACGTGTTCGCAGTAAGATGACATGATGGTGTCTGTCAGTCTATCAGTTTATTTGTCACCTACCTCCAACAGTTTCCTGAGTTTAGATTTTTAATAAGTAATTTAAATTATTTTGAAATATGTTACCATAAGGGTACTTAAAAATATATAAAGAAAAAAATAATAAATAATCAACCCAAGCTGCACTCGGAAATTGTTATTTAAATATGCTTAAAAGTTTGTTTTAATAATAATGTTAAAAGAATAAGTGTGCTCTTTTAACAAATGCTGTCTTAAAAGGAAACAAGAGAATCTAGCGATAATTTTATATAGTGAAAATGAGATTTCGAAGGCGCCTGCCTGATTGAATTGAAACTTTGAAATAGATTGCAAATTTGTAACAGAAAATAGTAATTATGTCATCCTTTTACAGATTGTTCTCTATTATTAACCCAATTTAAAAAGGATAATGTCAAATTTTTAAAATGTATCAAAACTACTCAATACCACTACAATTATTGTTCTCAATTTGATGCATAATTATTTTTTCTACTTTTTTTATTTTCAGATATAATCAGGAAGTAAATTGGAGGTTTTGTTCCCTATAAATAAACTGTCAACTTAAAAATAATTCTTATGAATTATGAATAATAAATATATATATATATATATATATATATATATATATATATATATATATATATATATATATATATATATATTTTAAAATCATAATTAAAATCATTTAGTTTAGATTCCATTTAAACTTTAGTTAGACGCTCTCTGACAAGACCTGGCAACAAAATTATTTTAAAAATATTTACTTTTTAATAGAAATATATCCACTATATCTACTAACTTCTTAGTAAGCAAGTTTTTTAACTTTACTATCGTCAACCTGACTTTTAGTTTTATTAATAAATAATTAATATTTATGCCATAAAAAATTGAAATGGGAACCTCAATAGAATATTTTTGATTTACTTTTAACAATTTAAAAACACAACCTTTCCTAAAAACAAACAAACAATTTTGGAAAGCAATTTCTTCAATTGTTTTACGATGTTCAAGCAAAGTGTCCATAAAAATAAGTACGGTCTTCATACAATCCTATTTGTTTTGTTCCAACATACATCACATTTACAAATGCCATATTATTAATATTACATTATGAGTACAAATTTATTTCAATGAATTCACTTACAAATAATTATTACAAATATTTTTTTTGTGTTTGTTATTGCATACTGAAGACTATCCTCTCAAGCTTTTGACTGAATTATTCAGTTCACACCGCTATTGTCGTGAACAACGTACTGTCTACACGCCTCATTATTTTGCTTATCCTAATGTTGTTGTTTTTTTGTATTATACTTTTTGTGTAAATTATTTAAATATATAATAATCACTTTTATACATCAGATATTATCAAACTCATTATTTTTTTGTGTTAATACTAAGAGTGTAGGCAGTCTGACTATAAAATTTGATTTTGCTTCTGGGAATGAATTTAAGTAACTTGGAAGAACATATAAATTTTGTTTTAAGAATATTGAGTTTTCATTGCATTATCTAGATGATCAGGTTTGACACATAAGCTGTAAAGCAAAATTATGAAACGCGGAACTTATAGCTATTTCACAAAAATTTTACTTAATTTTCGTTTTTCTTAATTGCAACATCAAAAACATATAATACATATTTTTTTTTGTAGTTTACATACATTTCACTTCGAAATTTAAGTTCAGTTCAATATATCTTTTTAATATTTTTAAATTATTGGCCGATTTGAAAAACCGACCTTGGAAAACTATAAATATTTTCATATTTTAAGCAATATTCATGACAAATTTCTTGTTAAGGAGAAAAATATATATAGTAAATATATATAGCTTGAATATTCATACACCGTATAAAACATGCAGGAGTAGGTTACAAAATTATGAATTTAAAACTTAAGTAATTCACATGTTCAGACTTAGCACGTGTCTAGAACCGCAATCATTTGGTTTATCTCCGACGAAAATGATTTTTAAACTACCGTCACACGAGGTATCCAGCATGCGTGCTGTTTGAACATCTTGTTGACACGGATAACGCGTGCTCAAACAATGTAATACTATTATTTAAATAAGTATTATCAATTAATATGTCTCTTTCATTTGTGGTTTATTTTATTAAATCACTTATTTTAATGTGTATTTTTTTTATAACTTGTGTATTGTTTTGTTATGTTTTATGTTTTTTTTTTTTGTATATTTGTTACAATACAATTTGAATTATATTTATTAGTATATTTTTCATATATACAATTATTGTTATAACCTTGGAAGCATAAACTAGATCAAAAGGAACGTAGATAATAATGATTTATAGAGCACTTTGTAAAAGCTTTTAAATATTTAATGGTAATTCTTTGCTAATATTAATTAAATTGACCATGTCAATTAAAGTCTAGTTGAGTATTGTATGTATAACTCATAATGCTGAATTACTATTCTTGAAAATACATGTATAAAATGGAATTTCTTGTGCTATATATTAATTTTATTTTATTTTCTTGTTGTGGTTTCACAATCTCCAGTATGTGTACATGTGTCGAAAGTGCAACAAATTTTAACAAAGTTATCATCACGTAGGTTTTTACTTATTGCATAGATAAGAGACATGATAATTTATTTTTGTATAATATTGTTTGTTTTTAAAATCCGTACTATTATTTTCTTAGGTCATTATTAGCTTAATATATTTACAATTTATGACTCAATTCTTTAAAATAATTATGATGCCTTCGTCAAATAAATTTAAATATATTTATAATATGGCAAGACAAGTTATAATTTGCTTATAAGCTTGAAGATAACTTATAAACAAATTAAAACTTGTTTTGGATATAAAGCCATATTATTCACTTTATATTTATTTTTAATAAATCCAAAAAAAATATGATTATAAGAATATATTTGTGTTTGATCAAATAAAGCTTAACAATATATGTAATATTATAATTGATTCTTACCACGCTTGGGCATGTCGTATCATATAAACGATCATACAAGAACTCCCTTGATTCATGGTTTTTCAACACTTTGGGTCTTGTAACTTTGCGCGGTTGTTTCCTATCAAGCTTTTGTATCTGAATCTTAAACTCCTCTTTGATTTGAATCCCATTTTGTTCCTGTATTTGGGCTAACGCAAGATGGTCGATAGGACAACTTTTGCCCTCATTAGCCACAGGGGCGATCAAGCCCTCGTCATGTGCGATGGCCTCCAATGTATTATTTATAACGGTGTCCGAGTTTTGAATAACTCCGGGAGCCATTTTAATTACCGAAATTAACTAACTGTTACTTTTAATTTTTTATTTTTTTATTAGAAACGAGAGATAAAAGAGGCTTTAAATAATATGTAATGAGGCGCAGGCCAATTCGCGGCGCACTAATCACAACTAAGTGTCACCTGTGTATTTATAACAATTTTATCGTCTATGGCGAAACGTACTAGTCTGTGTTCAATGTTTGCAAACAAAGATTCATATCTTGATTTGTTGAGTTGTCGGGGTAGAAGAAAGCACGTGATCTCAAGTGTTTAATGATACGTCTATTTTTTTCATTTTAATCAATTATATTTATTATATAAATATAACACACGTGATTTGTATAGAAAGTTGCCTTCATTTCTTTTATTGTAATTAATGATATTTTGTTACTATTTTTATTTTTTTGTTAGTTACTGTGTGAGAACAACAATAAATATTATTATTAATTAGTTTGGTTTTTCTTTAATTGTAATATCTTAAACAATTAAAAAGATTTGATATCTTTTTCTATATAATTAAAGGTGGATTATTAAAAATTATTTGCGGATAAAGTGATGAGAGATAGCGTTTTAACTATCTATCGTAATAAATTAATTTTATGATATATTTGGAATTTATTTCATTATAAATTGTATCTTACATTATTAATAAATATATATACTTAGTCATATCTACTTACTTTAGTACGTTTTATGCAATGTTCAATTTTTTATTATTTTCCTAAATTGCATAATTTTAATCAAATGTCTTAATTAAATTTAATTATTAATAAAAATAGGATGCCTTTTGTTTTCTTCTTGATATCTTTACGTATTTTTAAACTCAGATACTGAACATGTTATTGTACTTATATTTGGTATTCTATATTGGTTTATGTGTTTGTATTAAATTGAGTCAAAATCTCTATTTAGTCTTGAATTTTTGGTAAATAATTAAAGGATACAACAATACTTTTTCATGGTTTCGGACATTAATTTCATATTATAAATATATATATTACATAGAATTTTACTTATGATAATAAATTATTCAAATTAATTGACCTCATGTTGGGATTTTCTTTTTAAATATTTTTATCCTCAGCGTAAAACCAAGCAAAACACCTTCCATCCTTTTTTGTTTTAAAAGGTTCTGATAAATATATAGTCCCTTAGTTTAAAGTGTCTGAAAGTGGTTTCGTTAAAAAAGATTAATCTCTTCCTCATCCCTTATAAATAATTAATTATTATTAACAAGAAATTTACTATAAATTTTCATCTAAATCAGTTCAGGGATTCTTTCGTGAAAGACTAACAAATATTCACATTCACAGTTAGATTGTATATTTTTGTAATATGAAGAAGATATATAACTTTCCTGGCAAACTCTTTAAAATAAACTTTTAAAATAATAAAAATGTCCTTGAGACATGAACTTCATACACATGTATGAATTACACGATCATAATTTATAAATAACAATTTAAACAAGAAAAATTTACGTCAACATTTAATACTGATAAAACATTTAACCATGTGTATGTGTGTACATGCACTTGTTTGGGATTTTTACATATTTGGCTATCACAAAAAAAATATTATTACAGCAAATAGATATTACTGTCACTGAGTGATTTGAGAATCACTTGTTATCAGTGAACAAATGAGAGAATCAAGTCATGTGCTATATCATAATATTTTTACGTGGATCTAGTCATGCTCTTTGCTTGTGAATCTTTTTATTCGCATTTGTCCAAGTGTCCAACATGCTCTTATCAAAATTCATCAATGATAGGCATAAATATTACTAGTTTTCAATTAATAAAATCGTAATGAACATTATTATCGAAATTGGCCTAGTAATATTTAAAAAGAATAATTACTATATTAGTTTAGATCAACAGCCGATAGTAACTGACACCATAATTATATCTATCGGGTAGTTTGCCTTATCATTAATAAAATTAAAATAATTCAAAAATATACAAACTTAATCAACTATGTAACAGAATATGAAGATCTCAAGCCTGTGAAAGTTAAAAAATCTGTTGTAATGAGAAAGCTTCTCCAGAAAAATATATTACATTGTTTTTGATTAACTTAAGCATGAGAACATAACTAAGTTAACTTTGACCTTTAATAGTTTATTACATTCGTATTGAGCTTTTTTCCTCTTTAAGAGGTTGTTACAGAATGGGAGATGTCTTGCTCGGGGCACGCTCATTCGCACATTCGTACAATCACAAATGTCACCAAAAAACTTCAGAACCTATAAGTCACTGTCCTTGACAACTCTGTAAATTTTCAACATTCTACCATTATTCGTCCAGGAGGTGTAACATTAGTAACGAAACACCCTTTTGACCTGTAAGTAACACAAAGTTATTTTATGTTCCCTATAGATAAAAGTTTCAACAAATTAACTATAAAATCATATTTATTGTAATACTACATTTTAACCGTATCTGAATTAATAACCAAGGCATAACATGCGGAAGCCATGACCAATCAGTAAATAGCATATTTATTTTATTTTTGTCTAGCACTTTCTAATACTGTTTAAACATACTATATTATGATGATGTAACACATAAAAACTTACAATAAATTTGCAATGAAGTGCAAAAAAATACATTTATTGAATATAATAGCTTGTGTGAGATTTTACTAAACATTAATTGAACGAAGCTTTCTATGAAGGACTTTTCTGCATCCTTTGTGCAAGCATCAATCAGACACGGTTTATCCGAAAATTTCAAAATTTTGCACACTGATAAACGTCAGTCCGGTGAATTTAAAAAAAAAAATCAAATATTCGATGTCGTTGAGGAATAAATGATCATGGAAAAAAATTAGGAATAAATGATCATATAAAATCCCATAGACTTCAATGCTAAAAATTTATCGCGTCAAAAAAAAATTGTGGAGAACAGAATGCTTCGACGTTTTGTAAATGCAACTTCGGTGCTGTTTGCACCTCGCTTCGTTCAATATGCTAACACATACCGAGATTTTGCGAGCGCGGTGAGTCAAAATTCAGGTTTGATTCGCGCTCCTAGTTTTTTCTCATTAACTACATTAAAAATTATAAGTACCAGTGATCCATAACGTAATGCAATTTATATAGCACTGCAAATAGAGCACTGATATAGTTTTATGAATTGTTAGTGCTATAATTGTCATATATACTTTATAACTCACTGGTTTTAATAAAAAAATTAATTAATTAATTTAATTGAATTAAGTAACATGCGACGCAGAGGGCAACCGTTGGTTTTGGGTAGCCTTAAAAATGGCAGCATCCTCTATGCTGCCGGGTAGTCCCACATCACACCCCGGCCGTCACCACTCTGGGCCGACGGGGTATCCGTAACGGGGTTTTCCGACGGAAAAAAAATATTTAGGGAGATGTCTATATAATATTTCTATTAAGAAAACTAATAATAGTTTAAAAAGATGTTATGACATAGACATTGCTATTTTAATTTAAACATAACATAAAATTTCATTATCTTGAAACAGACAGACCTATTAGTATAAAACAAGATGCTTATGATTAATGTTGGTATGTGCATAAATCTTATGGATAATACAAACAGGTAACTTCCACTTAAAATATTATTATATATATATAATAAAGTTTTAAGGCTGTTCTCACAAAGAAATTGTATACAATATTTATGCATACAAACTGAGTGACTTTTCATAATATGTTAAATAAGATAACAAGGCAATTTTCTCTCTAGTGTCCCGTGAATTATAAAACACAAGTTTTTAGTACGACAGTTACACCGCGCTATACAGAGCCATGATTTAAGCGATCAAACTGTCTGAACTGCAGCAATTTTATTATGTTAGATTAGTTAGTCTCATCTGTTTTAATGCACATTGTTAGAAATAAAAATTTGTATGTATCTTTTAATACATTTGGTTTTTACTGTTACCTTTATCTTTATATTTCTTTCTTTCTTTTTTTCATCTTTATCTTTTTATTAGCCTCGTTGAGAATAAACGATATGTCATATTTTTATAAATTGTATAGATTGAGAATGTCGTTCTTTAAAGTTTTTTTACATTATTGTAAACGAACGCAATAACTAATGTAAAAAAATAAAATAAAAATAAAAAAAATATTTTTATATTTATTTATTTTTAACAATTTCTATATCCTATTAAGAAGATAAAAATGTTTTAGCTAACGTACTGATTGGAGATGATTCTTTGAACTTGATGATTCTTGTGGAACTTATTCAGAATTTAATTACATTTATTAGAATTAATTTAAATTTTATTAACGTAATAAAGCTTTTATACAGATAGAGTAAAATGAACAAGTTCCAAAACTAGACAAATTAAGAGATTACATTGTACCATAACAAAGTAAAATATATGTTTAAATTATGAACCAAGATAATATCATGCAATTTTTGGCACGTAACACTTCCCTCATGTAAAAACGTTTACAACATAGTATTGAGTTTTTAGCAAAATTTTTCATCGTACATTTTATACGACAAATATAAAATGTTAAAACTTCATAGTTTTTTAAACATTTTATAAGTATAATAATAATTATTTGGGGTCAGCGTTATAATTCGATTTGTTTTAAGCTCTTCTTTCAAGTCATATCAATGATGATGATGATGGAGATGTGCTTCTTTGCTATATTATTTCTCGAGCATTTCATCGTCTTTGGTAGCTCTCTTCTCTTATAACATACAAGTGTATAATAAGTTCTTTCTTCTTCTTTGCTATATATATATGAGAGCATTTTATCATTGTTGGTAATTTTTCTCGGAACCCCTCAAAGGGAAGTTTTTTCAGTCTATCATAGCCTATCATATAGGCCGTGAAGAGCGTTTTTTTATTCTAATGACAATTGATGACAATCGAAAAATTGTTTATAAATGTTTACTTCTAATTTATTTAAATTTATTAATAATAATCTTATAATAATTGATAAAAAAATATATATATTTACTTAAAAGAGAATGGCTAATATTAAAATTTCCAAAAACTTGACAGCACGGACAACACTAACACTACTAACACAGCGACCTCTGGGTATCTTTAATAGAATTTAATAATTATAATATGTTTTAGGACGATTTCAAGTACATTACATAAATTTATGAAGGAACGAAAGAGAAGAGAAGAGAAGAGAAGGAAATTATGAGAAATTATGTACTATGTGTATTATTTAACAACTAATTCCGGTTTATTTTTATAAAATATCTATAGTAATTGCTGGGTTGAAATTAGTTTAGCTTAAAAGTGCTAAAAATATCCTAGCAAAATTTGCACGTCAGGCTTAATTACACCGGCTGCGTCATAGAGTTAGTAATTAGTGTGACCGGCTAGAAACATATTTAGTGCGGAGAATTTTATAAGAATTTAAAAAGATGGAAACTTTTAAGTTAGGAATTTATTTAGGTAAATATATTAAAGAAAAAAAAATTAAGACCAAAGAGAATTAGACTTTCCGTTCATAAGAAAGATATTATTGAAGCAATTTAAAAATTACGAATTTTACCTTCATTATAACTAGCTAAAGAGGTTATCCCTTGTAATCTCGTTATAATTGTATTGATGCTTTGTTTCTACCCGATGGTTATTAATAAAAAAGTTAATCGCGTGTAAAAGCCCGACGCACACCCACAGAGACAACACATAATAGAGGCTCTATTAATATTTATAGTTACTTATTTTGAACTATTTGTTTTAAAACTAAATAAGTTTTATAAGATAAATATTAAGTTAATATTAGTTATTATTAATAAACTTTTAGATTGATATACTTTTAATTAACAATAAAGACTGATATTTTCCCCCAATGTAACTGTTATTTATTAAATGTAATAAAATAGCAAAAGTCTAAGACAAATCAAAAACCAATTCACTTTGTACGAAATTGGTTCAGATCTATCTTCTCAAATATTAATGGTTTGCCGCTTCTGAAATATTTACAATTCTATCATAGGCTGGCCGCATCGTAATTACTATAGCAGAGATATTCCAAGGGTAACCCACATAAATATTCATCTTAACTCCCATAAGACCAAATGTTACCTAGATTTGTCTTCACTTGTTCATAGAATCTTAATTAATAATTTGATTATTATTTTAAGTTTATTAGTAATTTTGACACCGAAAAATTTCTTCTTGTTTTGTTATTCCGGATAGTGAGGTTTGTCAAAAACAAAATATTTAAGGAGATATCTCATATATATATTTATTTATTTATTTTGCATTTACTAACGTTCTCTCCTGTACCTGTTAAGGTTGGCTGGCAGAGAATGCTTAATTAGCATTAAGCTCGCCTTTTATACAAAAATTTGTAAATTTGTGCAATAAAGTACTAAAAAAAATATTTATATATATATATATATATATATATAATCTAAAGGATGATGAATTAAAATTTCAATTTCATTTCGTGACTTTTCTTTTAAAAAAATGTTAAATTCGTTTAAAATAAAAAACAAATTCTTTTTAATTAAAAGATATTACAATAGTGTTGACTTTTTTGTCCTAGTTGTCTCAATAACAAGTTATAAAGAGAATTATTAAGCAGTACCAATATTTGCATCTATATATTATTTAGACGTGACTCGAAATCCGTCTTTGATCTACGAATTATTAACATAAAACATCGAAATGTCTTTGTTTTTTAATATTTACATTGTCATTGTACTATAATAATAACTTAAATAAGTTTTTAAACAGACTTTGAAATATTATATATTTATTTACATATATCTCTATTTATAGGGCATACCAGTAGCAGTTTTCAGTTGAAAACTGGTATAAATTATAGAAATACTTTAAATTATAAAAATAAAATTTATTGCTTCAGTGTTTAATGTACATTGAGACTGACTTTCATACTTTATTTGAGACTAATATAAGAACAACACTATGCTTATGTGCGGTATCCATCGTATATTCTATTTGTTAGATAATATAGAATTATTTTTTATAATTATTTTTTATAGTAATAAATATATAACAAGAGTAAATATTTAAACAATACAAAAAATGAAATCATGGCTATATATCACGTGAGCCGTAAGGTTGAATATTTGCAGTGGTATCAGTGGTTCACGTATCAAAACATGTGATGTGCAAACAGTTAGATTAAACCGTCATATATACTACAGGATAATAGTATATTTTGGGTAATTTTTAAAAGAAGAAACGCCAAAACCCAGTCAACTTGACTTAAAGGAATTGAAGTTAGCAGATTAAGATATACATTTTTTTAATGTTTTATTTTTACGGGAAAAATAAAAACGATAAATTTAAAAAATAAAATAAAAATATGTTCCTTGACAAAACGTTTTAAAACAAGAACTGCTTGTGCTTAACATTTAAAAAAAAAGTTAGGAGGATTATAGAAACGGAACGAATCTTTCCCTCGTAAATGTAATTCTAATACTAATCATGTTTTACTATTTTTTATTAACTTTTTCAGTTGGAATTACTGTTAATAACTTGGGTGATTTTATCTTCCTAAAAAAGACAGCATTAAACTATAAAATATTAAACATATAATTTTCATTTTCATTACACTTAACTTCATGTTCACTGTAATATAACAATTTGTTTGTTATTTTATTGGCTCTTACAATTATTTCCCGCAAGTACCAAATTCTATCCGAGTATTAACGCGTAGGTCGAAAAGGTTTTGATTTATATAGCAATCTGGATTTTACACCAATTACGGATCAACTTGACGCAAAGGGCTTAAATAACGAACAATGGAACTTCATTTTTCAAATTCGTATATGATTTAAGTTAGAAATGTAGATTGTTGATTCTGTGAAGTTAAATAAAATAATATTCCAAAATAAATGGCAATAATAATATTTATAAATAAATAACATGAGTCATATTTGAAGTATTATTGTCTGTAGACAAGTGCTTATTTTTATTCTCTTTATTTATATATTTGTAAATATTTTCATTTAGAATTGTTTATTTATCGAATAAATATTATGATTTTCACAATCACTCAGAACATCACGTCTCTCGTTAATGATACAATATTATAAATATAAAACATATATTATTGAAAGTTCGCATTATTATAATCCTACTAGTTATTATGATACTGTTTAGGCAAAACTGCAGAACGGATTTTAATAAAACTTTTTCAGCAATATAACTCATACATCAAAATATCCCAATGACAAGATATTGATAAAGATTTTGTGATATTTATAAGATTGAACTGAACGGAAAACCATTAATCGTATACTATGACTAATGGTAGAAGAATTTTTCATTGCGATAATCAACATTATCAACACTTTATGCGGGCAAAACCGCGGGCGGATGCCAGTTACAAAATATATATACATTATTAATGCAAAAACAAAAACACAAGGAACTTAATTGCGATTATTAAATTTAAATTTATAAACTTTGTTTTTTTTAAATTCAATATGGTAAATTGGCAAATTGAAACCTATAAAACATTGTAACGCTACTACTATACGGACGTTCGCTTTCTAGCAACAATAGTTGTAAGATATTACTGTCTTTAAATAATATTTAACATAAAAAAATAATCAATTTTAATAATGGTTATCCTTAAAACAGATAAGCTTTCCTAGCCCCAAAAAAGGTTTCCTGGTGTTACAATAGCAAGTATATCAATCCTTAACAAACACGATATTATACCGACTCAAGTTTTTCAATAATATGTCTTACTAAAGTTATAAATTGCCAAAATTTACAATTTACGCAACCTTTTGGCGTAGCATACTTTTTTTGTATTGATGGGTTTAGGGTTCAATCATAGTAGGATTGGGTGGTGAAGAAAAACATTTTGGATAATCTATCTATCTTTTAAGAAATTATATAATTGGAATTATTCAAACCGCAGCGTGCAGCAGCAACTGAAAGAAAATCTATGCTCAGCAATGGGACGTATATAAAATGGTTTTTTAAGTAGTTAGTTCCCTCGATTACACCAATTTTCAATAAAGTATAAAAAAATCGATATAATACATTCGATAGATATAATAGAATCGAATAGAAGCAACAAATAATCAAGAAACTTATGTAAGATAGAGACATACTCGTATAATACGATCACAGATAATAATCAGTCACTAATTCATACTAACATGCCAATATCAAATTAAATAATTTATTGGTTTAGTTAATTTAACGTTAATATCGTTAAATTTAATCACGATATTGTTGTTCGATTAACAAGCAATTTTGTGTCCCTTACGATGGTAGATATAACACGTACCTTCAAAAATACTGATTAGATGTTTTAAAATTTTAAATAATATGTTTATTAAAAGGATTTACTTAATAAATATGTTATTTTTCTCTATCAAAAATATTAAATAGTTATATAAAGGCATGTACATTAACATCTTGTGATTGCTGTAAGTAACCGCACTGCAAAACGGATTACGACAACATATATACATAATAATATACACTATAATAATAAAATATATAGTTTGCAATACATATGTACTAGTAATAGTAAATATCTACGAGCTACATAAAATATATTAGAAGTTTTATTTACAAACATTCAATGATTGGTTGAATTAAGGTAGATGGGACATTTTTTTTTTTTTGATATACATATATACATATATTATAAATGATATTATAATTAATCATTACACTATTTTTCAAATTTGTGCACTCATTTGTTTAAAAATTAATTAAGGCTGAAAATTTTGAAAGAAATTTTGCCAAACCAAAGTTATTACTTTGTTAATTTCTTTAAAATTAAGTTATTATTCTAAATAATAACAATTATTGGGCAAAACATTTTTGTAATAATAATATTTTAAGAAAAAATTAAAATATTTTGTGATTACACTTTCAAACATTCACGAAGATATCGCCAATAAACTTGTTACCTGCAAAAGTATTAAGGTTTTAAAATATATTTATATTTTACATTCAGTCTTTACCATATTTATATATAGTTTATTTATTTAGTAGACAATATATTGAAACATTATCACAAATGTGCCAGTTCATACACTTAAGCCTGAGTATTTGAAGACATAGTTGCGAAAATAAACAAAAGGTCATCAACCCGTAATCAATAATGATTGTATCAAACATTTATCAAACACTTTGCTTTAACGTGCACGGTCTTAATTGAAATATTATATTTAATAACAAAATAAAACACTGTTAAATACTCAGCACATACAAGCAATACAATTCAATTAAACTAACATTGTTCATTGAACATGTTTAGAGAAACAATTATGCAGGTGACATGCGATTTAAGATGGGATTGGTAGAGGGATTGCAGTTTGGCTGAAATCAATTATTGGTAATTGGCAAATGGCAATAGTGTAATGCTTTAACCCACAGATCGATACCCGCTTATAGATGAAAATTGTATTTTGAAACATTAAATGATCAACTAATAAGTACTATATTTTGTTGATTATTTCAATTATTGTACATTTATTTATTACGTAACGAGCAATTCTTTGTCTTTATTTCCTGTGATGAAAGTACATTGCTTTACGAAACCCAAAATATCGTATACAAAAACCGTATGTAATCATTAAATATATATTTTTTATTGATTAAATATGGTTTTCGTATCAGTTATTTTGGGTTTCGTAAGGCAATGTACTTTCATCACATACAAACATCATGTTAAATCTATTTTTACATTGAATATTAAATTAAAATGCGTAACAAAAGATTAAAAATATATCTTAAAACACACAGCACTGTTCAAGTTATCTTATTTAATTATTAGTCTGTGTTTGTTCTTAAATCTAAAAGCATTCTTTTTGGTAAATTTAACAACTAAAAATTAACAAATAAAAAAGAATTTCATGTGAAAATCTCAATGAAAATTCTTAAGTACTTTCTGTGTGTATATTATCGCTATACAATTTACGTCGTCTCGTTTAAATTTTTTATTATAATTCTTCACTGTTACATAAAAAACTTAAGCCTAATTTTGATCATTATTAACCACCAAAAGAAATTACATCATAAAAAGCGTCGTTCACGCCGCGATTCCCTATTCTCTGAGTTAATGAGTAAGGACCCCAACGGTTCAAAACTAGGCTGACAAAATCCGGTAATAGAAACGAAAATACAGCAAGATAACATAAAATATATATTATCTATAATTGATCACGAAAGTATAAATACAAAATAAAGAAAAAAATTTTTATGAATGTAATTTAGTTTCAAACTAAATGCTCATTTCAGATACATGATATTATGAATTGTCTATAAGATATAAGATATTATGTAGAAAAAATATGTTTCAATTATTAATTACTTTAAGATAGTAAATATGTAGACTTAGTTAAATTAAGACTAACAAACTGCAGCCCTCGCAAAAACCAGGAAGAGCATAACCTACCAAAACTTACAGTCATTTAGATATCTGGGTCATATATTCCTTCAACGACCGTACACGGATAGAATATCAAACATTTTATTCTGAATATATCATGAATATATCCTAATTCACAATCTTGAATTTTTTTATATGTTAATTACCGCCTCTAGCTATTTTTGTACATATAAAATCATATGTCATATCACCCTTGTATATAACTATAAGATATTTAGAATCATTTATAATTTTAATATAATTTTATTTACTATATAAAAATGAATATTATTTAACTTTATCATAATTATTTTTATTCAATACTAATACCTACGTGCTCCAAGCAAAGGGGTGTTAAAATCTAATGTATTAAGCTGTTTTGAGGTCGTCAGCAAGAGCATTAATGAGACCGACATAACGACGACATGACGACATGACATGTTAATTACATGACTATGCTTACAAATCAAATTTTTAAATATATAACAGATAGGTTTGTAAATTAATCGATATATTTTAAACTCAATTTAGATTTGTGGCAATTTTCTACTGTAATAGTCTCTATATAGATATAATAATAAATTGTAACCGATAAATCGGAAACTGTTTATTGTATAATAATCTTCTTAATTAATTCTTACGCGAAGGTTTCAGAGAACAGACGCTTATCTGAAATGGCAATAAATAATTCAGCATAATATTATTTCGTCAAACTAATCGGATTGCTGATCTTATGTTTGATCGGTTTGTTAACGTGTTATCGACATTTATAGAACAGAAAATGACTGAAAATTATCTAAAAAAACTATCGTTTTGATAGTGTAGTGTTTGGTTTAGTTTTAGTAGTAATGTGATGGGAACAAGAACCCTATTACTATTATTCAATATATATGACTATGTAACTGCCTTTTATCGGTTTATATATTATTTACATAGACAAATGACATTATGTCTATTACACAACATTACATGATAATAACTGGTGACTGTGGTCGTAAGTGTCAACAAATGCGGTTTCTGTTTCGGATTTGTCATGAATATTTAGTTGCAGAATATTTGATATACAGGCATCTAATTATTCCTAATTTTGTACATAATTTCTAGGTTTACATTTCACATAAAATCCTGAGCATTTTTGAAGTTTACATCATTAGCTAGAAAGCTTTTGCAAGCTTCTCTCACATGAACGGAGATTTTTTTATAAATTGCTGACACCGCCACCTCTCCAGTTCAGTTTTTATGGAATTTTTTGTAATTGTTAGATAATACAAATAATGTGCATAAAACATTTTACCATAAATTGGTTACAGACATGATCTATATAAAAAAAAAATGTGATTCTCACGTTTTAATTAACATAAAAAATGACACAAATGAACTGAGATCTTTACAATAAATAATTATTTTAAAATTATTTTTTTTTAACACTAGGGATGTTATAAGGGTGTATTATATATATATAGCTGGTGCCGAAAATTTACGATGTAGGCATTGCTATCTACGGTGGAATAGTTATATATATTTCTGCTACTTCCAGCTACGAAAAAATTACTCAGTGTACAACTTTAATGTAATTAATGAATTGAATCCGACTATATGTGAAAGTCTGTTTGAAGATTCTTTTATCAAGCTAGTAGTATCAAGTATTAGTATAGAATGAATTTGTATGAACTTTCGTGCAAAGAAAAAACCTCAAGACATGGGAATTTTATGCTAAAAATGTAGTGTCATTTAAATATAATAGGTGCAAGTTAAGACACGGACGGAAGCTATCTTTTAATATAATATTATCAACTTATATCACTAAACAATTATTTGTTTTAAAATTATATTTACCATATTAAATTTAAACGTGGACCTTAAAACAATCATCAATTTCTATATTATTATTATTATAAATTAATTAATTTGAAGAAAGAATTCAAGACATTCATAATTTACTTAATCCTATTTACGATAACTCATCAATACGCGACATTCAAGTAAATATTAGTTTTTATATCCAATTCATTAATATGAAAGTTGACGTCAATACTTCATCAATATTTCGTTAATCAAACTATGTTTAATCTATTACCGTCTACTTCTAACGTCCGGCCTTTAACTGTCATCTAATATTGAATGTTGTTCCCAAGTTCTGATAACATCAGTGAGTGTTCCGACAGTAGATGGAACTTGAAACGAATTAGTTTTGTAAATATTAATTATATAATAGAAATAAGTACGATAAGTAAGTATATTACAAAATAATATTGAGATTGCTTTTATTATTTTTATATAATATGTGTAAAAACAGTAATTTATTTTTATATATTAAAACATATTGCAGAAAATAATTAATCTTGTCCAAGAAAGTCTTCTTGGGCAAGATTAATTATTTTTATATATTTAGATCAGGTAGGTAGTTGATTAATTATTTACTGCGAAGACGTTAGAGCACATTACTGTGCAAATTGGGCTATGTTTTTCAGTTGTTTTTATATGAATATTATTATATATATATATTCATTTCTACACCTAAACATTTTGTTGTTAATATTCTGGAAATTCAATTCATATCAAATCAAAAAATTAGGATTTATTTTTCCCATTTATATATAAGCAACGTCGAAGCTTTACTCGTTATATAAGACACACATTCTAAAAAGTCGTACAGGCTCTCTCGAGTAATCATTTTGCCTGTGAGCTTAATTACATTAGAAGCGCTGGTCCATAGTAAATTGCTAACCCTCCAATTAATAACGATATTCTGAGCTTAGGCGTATAAGCTAATAATGGTTATAAACTATACGCCATAAGCACATACAAACTAAGCCCACAGAAGATATACAATCTAAAACTTAAAAAAATGTTTTATTTTTTTTATAATAAAACCTAATACCCCCAGATTGAAGCCTTAAAAAATAACTAAACATCTTTGTCAGTTTTTATATTGATTATGTATTTTTAAATATAAATATAAGGGTAAATAAATAATATATTTTAGAAGTAATAAATTTAAATGGCTTATATAGCTATATATTCATATCTCTTTTTTATATTCAGCTGAATATAAAAAAGTAATAAAGATAAGAAAGGCATATAAACACATAAAACATGTAAAGAAATCTACCACATTCTATAATTTATAGATAGGAAACCAGCTTATGTGATACAGCTTATCTGAGTCTAGGATGAGTAAACCAGAGTACTATCACCATATACGATTGGAATAAATTAGGTTTTATAAATATATTTGGTATTTGAGCGAAAAGAACCGGGATTAATAATTAGTATACATCCCCTTTGTCTCCTTGTCTTCTTTATTCCTCACCATTCCTCCAGGTCTGCATCTCCTTTGCAGCTATTGCTTACCATCAGATAAAGCGTCTACTCTTTTCCAACACTTTTTTTTTTTTTTTGTTCGGTGGAAAAATTCGTTACGGATACCCCGTCGGCCAAGAAGGTGATGGCCGGGGGATTATGTGGGACTACTCGGCAGCATAGAGGACGCTGCCATTTTTAAGGCTACCCACTAAAAAACCAACGGTTGCCCTCATCGCCATAATGGGACGTCACGGGATCGTGTTAACACTCACCGTGACGCCCCGGGATCTTTTCCAACACTGTGTCATACATAAATAAAATATACCTTTAGTATTGAGGTGAATCATTGTTTAGAATAGTTTAATAGAAAACACTAACCTATTTCATTACTCTCTTTGTATTCAAATCTGTTTACTTTTCAGATACATTTCAGATTGTAATGTCGCTAATACCGTACGTAATTAGTGATATGCATGTTGGTTGACGATGCGTCGACCGACAATTAGCAGGACTCAAACAAGGATTATAACAAATGCTTGTAACTCTGGGGGATTATGGAATGTTTGTTAAATTTGGGCAGTATTCAATTTATAAATACACAAACTGTTTTATGTTTCAACTAATAAATAAATAACCATCTGAGTTTGTTGTGTGTTTTTTTGTTGCCAGGGCGAGTTTGGAAGCTTAGCTTTTATTTTAAGTTGAAGAGTGTTATAGAAGAGTTTACTTCGATGAGTATGGTATCAAAGCATGCTGACACTTCAATTTGACCTACATCAGTAATCATTAATATTGTTTCAAAATGGTTAAAATAAATAAAAAAATAATAATAAACTTTAATTTTATAGACATTATTATTACTAATAAATGTTATATGGAAAAAATAGTTTTGTTATTGTATATGTTTATTTAAAATATTATAAGACATTAAAAATTGTTAGACGAACTCTATTTCCTCATGGCAGTTTTATACGTTTTAACAGACAATCAGTTATTTGGAAACAAATAATATAATTGCAAAATCGTATAAAAAACTTAACAAATTGAATTAGCTTTGAAATAAACGTTAAACATTGAAACTTAATTAAAATCACAATAACATACAAAAACATCAATTACTTCCACAAACAAAGGACATTTGTAAACCCCTTAATGAATACGAACCTTATTTTGAGGTCCCCAGACCCTTAGCAATTGTTCATCAAAAATAATTTGTTTATTGATATATATAACTATGTGATTTGTGGTTAATTTCAATCACATTATAATGAACGTAAGGTAATTCAATTTAGAATATATTTCATAATTTTAATCGTCAATCATTTTTATGTCGGCACTCTTCATAGATTTTTCGTATCTTCACTAGAACACATTATTTCCTTGCGTCGAGTATTCGGTTGCCTCCTACACTTTATAATATGGTAAGGGCTCTATGTTCAACAAGCTGTCCTTTGGCATAGGTAATTAAAAGTGGGACTACATTCAGCTCCTTCCTTTTACGCCCACCGCTAGGAACGCGAAGCAACAAGGAAGTATGACAGCAGATCCCATTAGCCTCTACATTTGTTTCAATTATTCCGGAAATACGATGTGATCGGTCGTCGATTTGTAAACCTAGTTAATAACATCTTTTAAAATATAAATTAGTCAGTTATATTTAGAAGTGACATAGTCTCTTTAATGATACCAAGGACAACAGCCATCAAGAGTCATTTTAACATTGACATATACATTGTAACGACTTGAGTACACTCCTAACTGTCATCGTGACACCATTTTTTTTTGTTCGTTGGAAAAAGCCGTTACGGATACTCTGCATAGAGGACGCTGCTATTTTTAGGACTACCCACTAAAAAACCAACGCTTGCCCTCATCGCCATAGTAGGACGTCACGGGATCGCATTAACACTCACCGTGACGCCCCGGATCATCGTGCCACCAACAACATCTTTAAATATGTGAAAATTGTCAAGAAGATGACAAAGTATGGGATTACTTAATGGTTATTCTTTTCAGGTGATATACAAAATTTTTTAATAAAAAATAACGTGTTATTCAAGTGATTATTTTGTTAAGACTTATGTAAGTTATTTGCAAATTTTCTAATTTTTCTACACTAGACATCCAGGTAAATAAAATTATTTGATATCTTTTCCTTTATCAGAAAGGTAAGTACAGTTTATTAGATGAAATAATCAAATACTAATATTTTAAAATTCTAGTTGCGGTACTGTTGACAATCGGCTTTGTGATTAAACAATCACTCCGACGTTGTAGCAGCTCCCACAGTATTACATATATTCCGAATTTAACTGACTTAAGCTAATATAAATATTGTGCGTATGACGCTCTGTCTGGTATAAAATTATAAGACAAATATGTATTGTATTAAGACGCACATTCATATACATTCAGAAGCTGTAAGCATTTTATTTCTTATACCAGTTTTACTCTTGCCCTTAAAACAGTTTTTTATATTCATTTTTATTATTAATTTACTTTATAAGTATCGGAAAACAATTTAAAAATAATAGTCATATAATAGTGACAAGATCACGATTACTCTATATGTACTCACGTTTTTATGTTTCTACATAATTAATTGATAAGTATACTATATTCTCCCCCCTCCCGTATCACCGTCTCGGCGGACCCAGAGAGTTGTAACACAGTTCACGCCGCAATTTCACCATATTGCAAACTCAGGAAATAGGACCCAAAACGGATTCAAAACTAGAGGAGTATAGTCCAATAAAATTTACGTGAGTATAGTCGATTAATTATGTATAAAATTTGAAAGCTTCAAAACTAGCGCTTAATATATTATACACGTATGGCTTTATATAAATCAGAATAGAATTTGAGAAGTTAGGAAAGAACTTAACCAATTGTTTGAAGAACATTCGGTGTGGCAAGATTTCGTCCAAAACTCTAAAAATACAAACGTAAAACAACTTAAAATTTTAGTGAACCGAAGTTCGTAATCATCGTGATTACAATTTTCAGTTACTTGACCTTGCTAGCTACACTTTAATATAATTAATATAATAATAATATATTTAAAATAAAAATAAAATTTTTGTTACTTATTTCGGTAGACGTGTAAGGTGACGAATCTATTTTATCAACATAAAATTGGTTCACAAAAATATTAATAAAATATACCGAATAAATGTCTTTATTTAAATAATATAGTGATAACAATTTCTCAAGATGACATTTTTATCTTCATTCATATTTGACATTAAAAATGTATTTTTAAACCTCAGAGACTGAATCAAAGTTTTGTTCTTTATATTTTTTATCTCATGGCTTCCGTTTCATTTTTACTGGTTAAAATTGTTCTATAAAATATCAATTTAAGCAAAATGAATATTGAAATACAAAAAAATACTAATATACTAAAAATCAAATAAGCTAAGACTCAAAATCAGACATATTATTCCTGAATATATATAAATAATCGTTATTATAAGTAAATATTTTAAAATATATTCAAATATTTTTCAATAAGATCTCCCTAAATGTCGAAATTGAAAGCTTGGAAGATATATAACTCACTTACTTGATAAATAGAGTATTCTGAAAGAGCCTTTCTGGGTTTACAAGATTCAACATGTAATTTCAAAGAAATTCAGTTTTTTATTATGGTTTCTAAATAGATAGCATTGAAAAAAGAGATTTAGTTAATTTATTTTCAAAATTTATAATGCTATTTAATATGATATACTTAAAGAGACAGACTAGAAATCATATTATTAATACCAAAAAATAAGTGTTCAATGAAAAATATGAATTTACAAACACCAATACAGTATTTCAAATTACTCTTAAATATTCGATGAAACGTCTTGCATCCTCTTTGTATGTATCCCTTATTATTAATAATTAGTTGTTTCACTAAGTTTGTTAATTCAAATCTTAAATTTTAATCAGTAAAAGGGACCTTCTTTGGTATAATATAATTGTAAGGTTAATATCTCCATCAGACCTGAACTATTGCCAGCACCTGTTCTGGATATAAGAAGCTATTACAAAATGTAATCTCTTGAATTTATGGTATAAATAATGAAATAAATATTATGTATTCAATTTAAAAGTTACTTTCACAGTATCATATTATCTAAATTATTATTGAACTTAATTTAACAAATATATTAAATATGATTTTTTTAAATATCCACAATACTATAATATTGGTTTAGGTTTATTATTATTATTATTTTATGAAAAAGGAAGGCAAACGAGCATGCGGGTCACTGATCAAATGTGATCACCACCGCCCATGAACTCTTGCAACATCCGAAGACTCACAAGAGGGTTGCCAGCCAAAAAAAAATATTGGTTCTCAAATCATTTAAATTAGTTAGCATTAAATTAAGTTTGTATGAAAAACAGATTCAAACTTTCACTCCGTTCTTTGAAGGGTGGGGTTAATGAACTAAGATTCTTGACATATAGTTAAAGAAATCTAAAAAATGTCTCCTTCGCCTGGATAAAGTCGGTCAAATATAGAATGCTTAATTCATCGAAGCCAGTAGCGACAAGGGCTGTAATGGTGGAGCGACTAGACGGTTTCCCAGAGGTCGCTGTGTCAATTCCTGCTCGTATCGATAATGTTTGCATTTGGTTCGTCTTGGCCCCAGAAATGAATTGACTATTAAAAGTTTCAAACTTTTTTTAATGTGTTTTAGTTTTTAAATATTAAATATACCATACTAACTATTCACGGTTTTTTCATAAAATAAAATTATGATTTCAATTCCCGATCCGACCCCGACCAGTTTCGAACCTATTCGGGTGAATATTAATTACGTGAGTGCAACTAGATAATTATACATAATAATAATCATGAATCATGGAGGTTTCAATACAATATTAAATTTATTGTTAAAATTTAAAATTTATTAAAATATGTTATATTTGCAATTAGGTTATTTCATTATTTTAGTGTTAGTAATGATGAAAATTATATTATTACAAAAAATAATAATTGAAAAAAAAAACCTATTATTATTGATTTTTATGTTGAAAATGTGAAAAAATTAATAGGATCAAATTTATTGTCAAATTTACAAGTTATAAAACATGATGTATCTGCAATAAGTTGTTTAAAAGATTTTAGGTTAAGTAGTGATGAAATATGTTTTATTTTAAAATATATATACAATAACATATTTTCTTAACAAGTTACTGTGGGGCTCCATTACCGCTTGTTAAGTCTTATATTCAGTCTCGTATGATAATTAGTTTTCCGGTGACCTAAATTATATTAGAGTAAGCGGCTGGTTCATACTAAATAGATAAGCCATCAATTAATAGCGGTATCCTGAACTAACTATATTATGGAATATTGATACGGAATACACCTCATAAGAAAATTATACAATTAAATTATAAGAGTTAAAAAAGGAAAATTGTTGTTCATAACCCTTCGTTCTTGAAAAATTTATTGCTTATTACACAAAAACTATTAATTAAGCATACATCCATATTTTTTTCTATTAACACCATGTGTATTTTAATAATTGGCATTAACACTAAATAACTAATATTTATACAGGTTTTTTTACGTATTGAATATAATGAAGACTTTTCACCTTTTTATTTGTAGGATTGTTTGACAAACAAACAGATCTTTCGCTTGATGGTAATTGTCAACGACGGCCACCCATTTACAAATAAGTAAGTTACGAATGGAACATCTCCTGATCATATATATAGAAATACCAAGATGAGGGTTTGTTAATCTGACTCATTTACTCACTCTACCAGACATTTTATAGCCGGTTTATGAAGAGCATACAGCTTATCAAGCAATCCATTATATGAACTGCAACAGAATTACCATACCCAATCCTACTTTAAAAAAATATTTAACATAAAACATATAAATATGCAAAAATACAAAAAAACTAACGCCAGGAAGTCGACAATAAAAGTTAATAATATAAAAAAAAAGTTTTTTGAAGATCCAGGAAATCAATTATGATATTATAAAACCTAAATAATAATTCACTATTATAATATTTCTTATTTGTTTGTTTCATAGTTCTACATAAATACGAATATCCACAAATATTATATTTCTAATTAGTCGCATTTTGGCTGACGATGCGTCGAACAACAATTAGCCAGACTCGGATAATGACAAATGCTTCACCCCAAAGTGAATGAAAATCACAAACACACGATTAGATAAATGATTTAATTTCATTTAAAATATCTATATATGAATATATAGGTTTACAACTAACAGTGAAGTAGTATATATAAATTGTCACCAACTTTCTAAACCTCATTAATTCTCGATGTAATTTCCAATACCAAACCTAAAAAATATAGAGACCCTAAATTAATGTTAAACATTGGAATTCAATTTAATACCACAATAACATATCCCAAAATAACAATTACTTCCACAAACAAAGGACATTTGTACACACCTTAATGAATACGAACCTTATTTTGAGGCTCACTGACCGTTAATAATTCTTCATTTAAAACATTTAAAATCTCAACATACGATTTGTTGTTTATCTGAACTATTGTATTTATAATAATAAATATGTAAGAGCTAGTTATAGTTCTAGTATTGACCTTTATACTTAATATGTGATAATTAAATAACATTATATGAAATAAATATAAAATTAAAAATATATATATACGAGCAGGATTTTATCCCGCTACCTCTGAAGAACCTTCCTATCGCTCTGAAAATTAAACTACAGTAACACTTCGATAAATTTATTATTATCTATAAAACCATCTATCTTCTTTAACTTCAGTTATAATAGGATATAAGCAGTATAACAGTTTATTAAACTGCTTAAATAATGTACTCATATTTTATTATTCTATTTGTGGTACTTTTGACAATCGGCTTTGTGTGACTCAACAGATATTATTGCCACGGCCTAATAACACTCGTAGCAGTTCGCATATATACGTATTCCCTATAGAATGTCTATAGCTGAAAATTATATCATATATTATAAGAAGATTTCTGATAAAAAATACTATATATTAACAATATAAGCGTAAAAAATGTGCGGAAAATATAATTTTTTCGTTTGTTTTACTTAAATTTTATTTTTACATTCGGTTATTTTAAATTAAAATACTTATTAAAGGGTATGCTTATAATCTTTTGGTTAAATGCGAGTTCAATATTGTGTTATAATAGAAAAAACTATCACAGTTGTTGAGATGAAGGCGCTGTTGTAAGCTACTTTTTGCTTTTATCTATAACATAATATAGTCAAAATTATATATATACGTATATATATATATATATATATATATATATATAATTTTGACAATTTTATCTCCTGCTATAAATTCGATTAGGACATCTGGTAGGATCACTTCAGAATACATTAATTAATCTTGTAAAGAAATCTTCTATAGCCCTTAGTCATGACCATAGCCATAGCATAGCTATAAGATTGTGATGGACATTAGCTCAATGAAATAGAAATATAACAATATCCCATTGTACTCACATTTAAACCATCTAAAAATACCCGACTATTTTCGAAACAATTCGGATTCGGGTTCACGCCTCGATTCCACCAAGCTTCAAGCTCATGATTCCAAAATTTTATATACAATAAAAATAGTAATAGATATTTAAGATATGTTCTTTTGAAGTTCATTAATATATTTAGAAAAATAATTGAAGACATCTAAAATCTCACAGAGTCTAACGTCGACGACATCTGCCTCTAAACATACCTACATTAGACGATCCCAATTATAAAATATAAGATTTAAAATTGTTTTCAAGATATGACATACGGAACGGAGACGTGGCCTCTAACTAAGAGTCTCATAAGAAGGCTCGCCGTCACTCAGCGAGCTATGGAGAGAGCTATGCTTGGTGTCTCTCTGCGAGATCGTTTACAAAACGATGAGATTCGTAGACGAACCAAAGTGACCGACATAGCTCATCCCATTAGCAAGCTGAAGTGGCAATGGGCTGGGCACATAGTTCGAGTAACTGATGGCCATTGGGGCAGAAAGGTTCTCGAGTGGAGGCCACGTACAAGCAAACGCAGTATTGGTCGACCACCCACAAGGTGGGCGGACGACGTTCGAAAAGTGGCAGGAAGCCGCTGGATGCTGACCGCCATGGATTGGTCTCTCTGGAGGTCGAAGGGGGAGGTCTATGTTCAGCAGTGGACAACCGTAGGCTGAAATGATGATGATGATGATGATGATATGATTCTTTCGTTCTATGTGCATTATATACATTGTGACCTGGACCAATGAATACAAGCGACCTATTAACAATATAATACAAAAATAATAATACGTAACCCTTCCATGTCAATGTTATAGTTTGTCCGTTTATGAACTAATAATAACAATACAAGCTTCGTATATGTCAATATACTTATAGTCTTTCCATTGTTTTGCAGAAAATTATAAAAAAATTATAAAATAATAATAAGCTTTAATAATCTAAGCCACAAAAGTCTCCCAAGACGAAAATTTTATCTTCTTTCGTATTGAGCATTAAAAATTTATTTTTAAAACCTCAGAGACTGAAACAATGTCGTGTCCCTGCAATTCCCATCTCATCGCTTTCAGTGCTTAAAAAATTTATGAATGAAACTCGGAATAAAATTATTAATTTATGCATATGAATATTAATAAGGAAATGTTACCAATACCAATCCAAGTGGAAGTTTGTTCGACATTTCTTTGACCCAAAAAAAAAGGAACGGTGTCGTCATATAATGTATTATTCTGTTTTTATTTTATTTTATTTTAGACTAAAATAGAGAAACAAAATATCCAATCAGATTTGTTTTTTCTTGTCCTACACAACTTATTTATGAATTTAACTTTTATTTCTGGAAAAAACATAGTATAACCAAATAGTGGCTATTTGGATATACCAAAGAACAAACATAATTTCATTTAAATTCGTCGAAATATTCGATTAAACCTCTTGCATTCTCTTTGTCCCTTATAATTAATAATTGTTTATTTCGCCTCAGTAACTTTGTTCGGCCGAATCGTAAATTTAAATCGGTAGCGGGAACCTTCATTTAGTATATAATTGTGAGGTAAATATTACCATCAGACCTGAACTATTGCTGGCACCTGGTCTGGTTATAAGAAGCTATAACAATACTTAATTTGTGAATTTGAATTGCGGTTTCATAAGTATATTGAAAAGTTATTGTATTGGAATAGTCACGTCATACAATGACTCGTGCTTCGTAATTTTTCATGTGTGTAAATGAATTGATATACAATGAAAACTGTAATCAATTTCGAAATTATCGAAAGCTGACTTGACTATTTAAAGTGAAAATATTATATTGTAGAAAGGCTTTATTTTTTCCATTAAAGTATGTGCTTCCTTCTTTCAACTAAAAGTATCAGGATACAAAGAAAATGTTTAATAAAGTTAAAACATCCTCTTTTAACATTATCTATTATGATCCTGAAAACAAGAGAAGCGTCTAAGAATAGAAGAATAAGTTAAACGAGTATATCTTTATGATAAAATCATAACACCCAAACGGATAAACCGATTTTGATGTGGTTTTTTTCTTTTCAACTCGTAGTATTTTTTATGTTGATTTCATTTATCGATAAATTAAAAATATATATTAAAGTTGAATATATAAAAATGAATAATTATAAACAAACGTTTAACTCGTAAAATATTTGAATTTTGAATTCTTGACTTGAAATATCAATATCTCTAGTCAATGGTTTTGACCATGTCAGTCAAATATCCAAATATTTAAGAACCATTTATTTCGGTCCATCACAAATGCCTAACGTTCGCTTCGTGCACTAAAGTACGCAACGCTGCTATAATTGAATTTCAATCGTCGTCCGTGCATACCATAAATATAAACGTCATTAAATTAACAATCAAATACCATATATATTTTAAATTAATTAGATTATTAATTATTATTAATTATTATTAATTATTATTAATTATTATTAATTTTATTAGATTTTAATTTTACACTATTGAAGGATTGTAAAAAATATTTAAATAAACAGTTTAGCGAACTTATCTCACATATACAGAAACACTTCATTCGACAGGGACGAATATTGCACATTCCTGCCCTTAAGCCGATGTGACCTTGGGGAAGCGTAAATTTTTCACCTTTTTTTATTGGTTGATTTTTTCTCGTTCTGTATAGATCTGAACAAAAAAGGTTTGCATACTTAAAATATGTTTTGTCATAACGATGAGGTAACAACACTATGCCTCTTTTTCAATTAATTTTTCGCTACGAAATCCTGTTTTTTGGGATTCTTGTTTTGTCCTGCTCCCCCAAAACTTTCACTTGATCCAAAAAACATTTCGCCTTGCATGACTTGGCTACCCCCTTCGTCGACCTATGAATTCAGTTTCGGTCTAAGATGAGTTTAGATACACTTTTTTTTTTCAAAGGCGATTGTTGTCCCCTTCAGTATATAAATCTTGGAGCGCCCCTAATCTCGGATCTCAGTCCAGTTGTTGCATCGATTACAATAGGTAGATTTTTGGAATGAAATCTACCTAAAATATTAATTTAAAATTCATCTTTAGATTATAAATCCTGATTTCAGAACCTTTTTATAAATCTTCAAAATGGTTTACAATATTCAAGAAGGAAACTGCCGACCCAAGATAAGATGAAATGCTCTTCGGAACTTAAAATGAATATTTAAAGACAGAAAAAAAAAATTAGTATTTTTTTTATATTTATATAGAATATAATTTATTTCGATACCATAGAACAAAAATATTATTTATATCCTTACTTTATTATCATTATATATAAGGAAATACTAGTAAATACATTATTCTGTGGGAATCAATGTATTTTTGTACATTTAAAATTAAATATATCATTTTTTTTTTAAATTCCTTTTATTCAAATAGAAAAGAAAATCTGTATAAAATCTAACCAAGAACTAAGTTCAAAAAACAACATCTTTTATTTTCACATTAATATTTGATGTGAAACCTTAGTACCTATTAATAGCCCGTTTTCTGTAATAAATAAATTAAAATATTCCAAATATAAATAATACTCAATTAAATATTTAACTTTAAAACAAATTATTACTTCCAAAAACTTCAAAGCTTGTCTTCTGAACAAACTAAGTAAAATGTAAGTAATTGAAAAAGCGGAACGAGTTCTTAAGGAACGTTCAGAATCACAACTACTTGGACAACTACAGAACTACTTTACAATTACATTTAGTTCACAGAGAAAGCTGTGTCAATAAATCAAAAATATATGATGTATTTATAAATGTATTTATTACCAAACTACCTCCAATATTACTGTGCCTGTATAATTTTATAACTATGCTTACAAACAAATTCCTTAAAATAATCGTTACATAACACACATACGACATGCAAACGTTAAATCAATTTCGGATTACTGATTCAGACGTATGCAAATAGAAATATTTTGGCTCTTTGACACTCAGATTCAGAGCAATAACGGTCTGTCTGTATCCGTCGGTCAGTTGTGTTTAGACTGTCTGATACAAATATACAGTGATACAAATTTTAACAAATTTGAATATAGGTTATAAAAAAAATATTTTTGTAAAACCATAAAAATTAATATAAATTTGATTATCTGTTTAACCACTTTTTAAATTAATTATTTATTTAGCTTTCTCTAGCGCTGTTCGCTGTGGAGGTTCGAATCCCAGTGTACATTTTTCTATATATATTTATATCCTTCTATATATTATCCTTAATTCGATAATATCGGCATTTTTTAATGAAATTATGTTTAGATATTTGTTAAGATAATATCTCCTTTTAAGCCCTTAAATATAGTCTAATATATTTATATTGCTACAACTGAAAGTTTATGAAGAAAGTAATATAGTAGCTTTGTATTATTTTTTCTACTTACATAAACACAGACCAGGCCAACGTTTAGAAATATATATTTTGTCGAATTATAATAATGTCCCAAACAAAGTTTAATTCGTATATCGTATCCATGTAAATAGAGATGCAAATTAAATTATTAAACATCAATTTGCATTACAATAGCTTTGTATAAAGAGTCCAAAATAGGATTGGGTAGCATTAAGGACACGGTATTATCTGCTCAGTAACTTTGTACTCGACAGAGGGACTTCATGAAATTCACGAACTTTTAGCATAAGTGCCATAAATAAAACCAGTCACGATCATTTTTATATTCACAAATAAAACTCGTATACATGAGGTTGGGATCAAAAAGCTAACGCTGTAAACCGTTTGAAAATACTTATAATACATTATTCTATAAAACATAAATGACAAAGTTATGCGAATTTAATTAAAATATGTGAATATTTGTAATAAAAACTTCCCCAAAACTACTAAATATAATCTTCCAAAACGTAAGTTATGTTTTTAATTTAAAAGCTTGTTTTAAACCTAAATAACTGATACAAAATTTGTTGTAAATACAGTTTGAATGTTGATTAACTTTAATAAAACTTTCGCATTTGTAGGTTTTATAATTTAGAGTTATATTTGTATTATTACTTGCAGAAAGCTGTAAGCATTCTAAAATTAATGATAGAAATAACTTATTCTTACATATTATATTATGAAAAATATTTTTTTACATAAACGGTCAAATTATTTCACACTAAAAGTATTGAAGATTAATGTCTTAAACAAAGTTCTCTGAAACTGTTACTAATACGCTGCACGGTCTATCGATTTTGAAGTCTACTTTCCACTTTGGAGTTATTTATCACGTAACTTTCAACTAATTGGATATAAAATTAGCATTTAATTGATTTTCAACTCGACATCCAAACAAAACAACAATATATTAATTTGTTCCGTTGTTATATTAACATCGCTCAAAACATCAAAGCAAAAAGTTATGATCTTGTATTAATTATTTTTAAGTAGCTTAATGCATAGTTTTAAAAGGATTAAAGAAACTTTTTTAAAACGTTTTAAAGTCATATAGTCCTTATTTAAATTAAAATTGAAATGAGACTTTCTTAACACCCATTCCTCTGTTTCTTAATATAATATAACCGATGATATTAAAAAAGTTTAAAATTATAATAAAGTAAATTTCAACTGTAAATTAGACGTATTTATTTAATACTTGCACTAATTTTGTAATAATTCCACAGACATTCCAAACAATCAAATAAATAATAAAAAAATACACTGATGTAAACAACAAAGAAAGAAACGAAAAAGAGTAAATACAGATTTTTTATGGTGTATTTCAAAATTGAAAATATCATTTTCTTGCGGCTTGTTTTGTAATTTTAAATTACAGTCATTTTTACGAATAAAGAAACTCCATCTCCCGTAATTCAAGCAAAACCAAGGGGGGTCTTGTTAATATAACGATATTTCTCCTTCAATTCTGAAACACTCAACACTACTCAGGGTAATAAAAACCATTAACTAGATTTAAACAAGACTGGAACAAGACAAAAACTAGAAAGTTATTTAGCTTTTCCTCTTTTATATAGCTCTAACCCTCCACGTGTTAACTTAGAAGTTATAACATTTCTATTGAATTCTTAATATATTTTCACTACCCGGAATATGTGAACTTTAATATAAAAAATTCCACGTAGACTAGCCATTTATATCTGCATTAAAAGCTCTGTACTGTATGTAGTAGGCAAATAAAGAGAAAACAAAAAACCAACTACACAGGGACTTTCCGTTGTTGCGGGGCCGCTAAATAGGCGAGTTGTTTGTATAAAGAAGAACATTTGAAAACTTTCCATTATATAAAAAAAATACTTTATATACATATTATTCGAATTACTGTAAATTTTAAAGATCTAAAATTATTTATTATGGATTCCTTAATTTTCTTTAACGAATTGTATAATCTATGTATTCATTGCAATGACTTTGAGAAATACTTACTTGGCTTAACTTTAAAATATAATAGTGTTAAATTTAAGTGTTACTATTTACATTTCAATAATTTAGTTAATTTGAGTCAGGGTATGGACTTTGATTTGTGTGTACAAATCTTAACTAAAAATATATATAATTAAAAAAAAAAAAACAGAAAATTTAATTTTATGCCTATATTCAAAACGTGCTGTGTATTTATGGGAGGGAATGTAAACCATATATTATAATACCATAATTATACAAACAACACGACCAGTGAATTTAATCGTAATTCGTGGATTAAATCAATCCATGCAATATCTGATAATTAATTCGAAGATAAATAGAAACTGCCATAGCCATTGAGACTTAAATCGAAGGGAATAATAGAATAAATAAGAATTTAATTTATTTATTTATTTTAACATTTTAAATACATATATCAAATATATCCAATATTCACACTAATAATATACTTTGCTAGAAATAGAAAGCTTCAATAGGCTTCGCAGGCAGAGTCACAGTTCAAATGAAGCAATATTTAATTTAAAAGAAATATTTATATTTAATTAAATATTGAGTATATATTTTGATATAATTTAGTAAAAAAATAGCCATAAGCTTTATTTATTATAAGTTTTTTTTCGTACATACGAATAGAGTTCAGAGAATTAAAATTATCTTGTTACTACAATAGTAATATAGATCTTTAAATGTTTACAACTCATCAATCATTTATAATTTAAATATTAAGTAAATAAAAAAAGGTATATTTAATCACGAAGATTATGAAATTAACTATTCTATAATAATTTTAATGGCGGTCGCTGGTTTCATGGCCCCACACTAAGAGCTTTGAGATGTACTCACGTGCAATAACATTGTTTGCAGATTCATCTTACTTACTAATGTCATTTTTTATTTTGAAATAAAAATAATTTTATTCCTCAACAACTCAAATGAATAAATAAAATTATTTTCCATAAAAAATAATGTTTTAAAAGTATTCGTGCTTTCATCTACAGTGATATCTAACTTTGACTCTGTCTTTTAACACAGAAATCCATAACAAATTCCTAACCGATTATACCCAAGTGAAGTGGACAAACATTTAGTTAATAATTTTCAGTTAGTTAAACTTCAGTGAATGTTAATCTTAAACGCTTAATCTAATGTGATTAATTTGATGGCAAAACTCATCGAATTTGTCATAAATCTGAATCAGTCAATGATTTAGATTTTGGATATATGAGAGGGTTTTAGTTATAAATTGAGGTTCATTTATTTAGAGGTCGAAATAATCTAATAACTTTAGAATAATTAGAGAACTAGACCGTTGACATTGACATTTAAAAGTATAACCTATTTTCTATTCAAGATGGCGCTTGAATGTATACACTGTATTTGCAGTGTAAAGAGTGTAGGGTGTATTTTATAATAAATCTAAATCTAAAGCCTTACGGCAGGTAAAAGAAACAATGGCTTTAATTTCTCAGGGTAACTAAGAACTCGGTAGTTATTCCAAGCTCACAGCTTCCGGCGATGCGTCATGAGTGTGGAGTATATTTTATTTTAGTGATATTTGTATATAAAATCCTATTTAATTTTTTCTTATTCTCTAATTTAATTAAAATTTAAGTGTACTTTGAAATTTCAGTTCATTGTTTCAGTAAAAAATAATGAAGGTAATTTTTTTTTATTAATATTTTTACATATCTTTCCAACTTCGGCCATGTATTTATTTCGCATAGGTAACAAATAGTTTAGCATGTTTTTAATCTCATTACGGAGACGAATACATTTATTTAATAAATATATATCTATGGATATAATAAACGAAAAATCTTTGAACTGCATCCCACATGCGGTTAAGAAAAGAATAATAATATTAATTAATATTTTTTTAAAGGAAATGATAGATTTAATCCCATACCATAATTCGTCACTTCATAGTCAATTCCGAAAATCATAATACTACTAGGTTATACCCGAATTAGAATTTCTATCAAAGCATATATATTTTCTTTATATTAACGGTATGTAAATAAACAAGCTATTTGAGAAACATTTACCAGGGAATTAGAAAGGAACGAAACCAAAAAGGAGAGGAGAAAAATTATCATTCTCTTATATACTGTATTAAACACAGTTGTACATTTAGGTCCTTGAAACTATTCTTCTGTTATAGATATTACATAAGTTAAAAAAAATAGCATACATTTTTCATATAACCTGAACAAGTTAAATTATAAAAGCTTTTTAGTCATTAATCATTCAAACGTATATGAAAAGACTTCATTTTGCAAAAAAGTATATACAAAGTGGTATAAAAACTTTACAAAACATTCGAAATGGCACTGTAAAACTCTAATAAACTTTAAGTAAAAATTAGTTTACGATTGCACAGCGTGCTCTCAATTACTATTCGAGACGCCATTATTATTGATATTTACGAATTCGCTATTTACTGTTTAAATAAAATCACATTATTGCCTAATTTAATAATATCTGTTATAATAATAAAAGTTATTGTAAACTCAAATATGTTCGCTTAAACATTTCACCATAGTATCTTTTGAAACGACAAACTCACAATTTGACATTATTTTTATAGTTAAACTAAACTTTGTTAAAATAGAGTAAATTTTTAATGGCACTTATTTACAAGGTCTATTTATTATTGTCTTAAACCTTTAAAAAGTATTTGTCTTCTTTTTGTATTAAAAAAGTTCAAAATGGAACCTAAACAATGATCTATAATTAATATGGTAATATGGATAACTCGACTGAAACTATATTCTCGCACAAGAATTGGGGTAAACTGTCTATTATAGCTTATAGAAATCTGAACGTCAAACCACTCAAAAACTTCTATTTTTTTTATTTTATTTTTTACCTAACTGCTCCTAAAATTCGCAGGTGTCTTGTCTGTCGGTATCCCCTCCACCCATATATTTGGGATAATAACAATTGTGCTAATACTTAATTACCTTCAATTATTAATTAAACTCAAGAATTAGTAAAATACTTTAGATTATCTTCAAACTAGTTCAAAAATAAATTAGATTACAATAAAATAAATTATGATTTAATATTTGTATCATGTAACTAACAATAACTAACCTAGTTTATAAGTAAACATTGTTACTAACATACTAACACTATATGGATGATCTTATCTGAAATAAATATTTATTATTATTATTATTATTATTTATTATTAGGTTAAATAAATTAATAAAGTTCTAGAAAATCAAAATAATTTACTAGTAGCAGATTTTGAGCCATTCCGTGTTACTTCACATGAGACAGGTGAGTCAATAGAGATAATGATAGTAAGTGTGTTTCTCCTCCAAAGACACATTGTGATCGTTTATTTAGGATAACAAAATACAAGCAGTTAAATAACTATAAATAACTCTTTCTCTATTTACAGTATAAATGTAACGAATGTTCTAGCAAGACGGAGAATATGCTTTATCAACTCTAGCTCAAATAACTTCTGAACACTTTAAATCAAACTTTATTTTATGGTTATATGTAGAAATGACTGCTTAATTAGCAACGAAAAAGTAAAATATAAACAAATATTACATAATACATCCTAGGTATTTCTTTTATTTTTTTTATTTAGAACGGAAGTGAGAGTTTTATGGTAAAGTGGAACGCCGGAAAATAAAAAAGGCATATAATAGTAACTGTATATAGACATGAATTTTAAAATAAATAAATATATATATTATTTTAAAGTTGTCCAATAATTAGACATACAACACACTTGTTTTATAAGTTCGGAGTTTGTAACAGCATATCGCGGGACTTGGTTTTATTTTCATATCCCCAGGCATATTCTGTTTTGAAGAAAATTTATGACGTCAATGTGTGTGTACTGTGATGATGTATCAATGCATGTGTGTATATTACGTAATACTTACAAGTTTTTGCATCTTCAATGCATGAACTTTATTGTGATGTGAGCTAGGAATACGCTTTGATATTTCATGAGAATACGTCGTATGCTGAGTTAGGATATGCTCATTGATAGAATTCACTGAGAATATCATTCATAAAATTATAGTTATTTCTGGTAGCAATATCAATATTTTATTCAATATACTTTTATCTTCCTTTTATTGATAATATAAATATAACTTTTTGTGTAACGTAATGATTATTTTTTATATACAAAAATTTCTTTTACGAATCTCCGGGTTCCATAGATTTTATTTATCGTCACCCGCTCCGGTGTGTGTAATCAAATCTTATAAGTTGATTTTGTACCACTTGCCATATTTGGTTGAGCTTTGTAGCTCACATATTCGTATCTCAGAATAATATGGAACTGTAACAGAGAATTGATTTGAAATAATGGCCAATATACAATAATGTACACACTTAAAAATTTCTTACGAGAACTTTTTATTTAATAAACTTATTAAATATAAAACAAATTAAAACTAGTATCATCGAATACAAAAACTTTCGAATATAAATTTAATTTAAATTTAATCTCATTTTGTTTCAGAAGTAGGATTTATCCGTACATAAAGAATAAGAAATATTAGTAAACAAGGGGAATAAAAACGAAATATAAAAAAGTTTTTTAAGTAACTTTTCTTCTTATAAATACGAATGAATGTCGGATTTCGTAAGCTACTTATTGTGATGTATATTTTTTGAATTATATCTGTTTTAGTTTAATAATTGGCAGAACTAAAAAATATTGAGGTCTATTTGAGCAGATAATGTTGAAAGTTTCAATATATACTGTTCGTTTTTTAATTATTCTACCTGGTATTATAAAACTACTGAATTTTCTAGTTTTTTTTTTAGAGCTTCGTTAAAGTGGATAAGCTATTCAAGAATTAGACAGCAAAGATTTTAAAACTTTAATGTTTATAATATTATGTTCGAAGCTTCCGCTTAAATAATAAAACAGAACCTCGAAATGTTAACAAGCGAAGTAACTTGAAGCCGAGAATAATTAATTAAAAAGTACCTACTGATATTAAAATTAAACGAAACACTCGGCTTATAAACAAAAAGTTTTCTAGACCACAAACCATACTTACAAACTGACTTTTAATAAGGTCTAAGAATTATAAAATGAAAAATTCATTTCCAAGTCCGTTGCATTTTGTTTTCGAATGTATAATGATCAACTTTTAACAATAACCATTTTATTCTCGTAACTTTTGGGTACCGCTTTGAGCTGTGATTTACAAAGATTCTGTACATATATATTCTTAAGTTACTTAAAGAAATATACATGATTGCAAAAAATATATATTGTTATTTATCGAATAATTGAACAAATTATGTGATGTTTTTTTTTATATTTTATTTTATGATATAATTTAAGCATTTTTTTTTATTGACCTTTCTTGATTTATTCTCTTTATACATCAATTTATTTAGGATTATAAGCAAATGGAGGACAAAAATACGAAATCCAGAATGGGATAAAACATGTGAGAAAAGGTTCCGTTTGGGATCCAAAAGTCTAAATCCATTCATTAGACTTTACTCTGAGGTTATGTTAATATAAACCACAAAATAAACGGCTTATTTGAAAGAGAATCGCTGTTATTTTCTGACTTCCTTCACATACTGCTAATTTGAAGAACCTTACAGAAAATTTGCGTCATACTGTAACACCTACACTTTTTACGCTGACTAGGAGAGCAGTATATCAATTTTTTTCTCTCTTCTCTATGTATAGTATCACCTGTCCTCGGCTCCTGGAACTCTTTTCTTGCTTAATGGGTTTCTGGCAGAATATTTGCAACTTTTTACATATGTTAATGTAATCAACTCGAGGCACCTTTTATAATGACAAAAAATTAAATGTAAAATAGTAAACATATAACATAACCGATAAGTAAGTAGACCATTTATACACATCTACGTGTTGCATATTCGAGAAGATAACTTTGATAAATATTAGTTATAACTTAGACACTACATAGTGTAAATGCAATTCAACTCAGTAATTAAGTTTGAATGAGAACGGTTCCAGCATCTGTTAGTTGTTGCATCGCCAATTATATTCTAACGACTCAGCAACATTGACACGTTTAAGATGAGTTTTAGTATCTATAACATACAACTACAGTTACAAAGCGTTTAGAAAGTTTATTTCTAGAAAATTAAGTGCAAAATATATATACTTCTATTCTTTATTCTCAGGCCTTGTTCTAAGGTAAAAAAGAGACTGGATTGCAGAAGCTAAATTCACACATCGTTTTGCTGTGAACACAGATGTCATAACACTCAATCAAAAGTAATTTTGATATTGATAATCAAACTAAATATATCTTCTTGACTTGGGAGGTCAGATATAAATTCGTCATAATTCAGCTTTTCTTAACAAAATGTGTTTTGATACTTATCTGTCAAAAAAAAACACAACAAAAATTCCATTAATACTTAATTTCTTTAGTGTTAGTGTTACAAAAATGCGTATTTTTTGGGATTTGTAAAAAAACAACGAGATTCAATTTTATTTTTTCAGGACAGAATTATTATTTTAAAAATTGGACTAAAAGTATGAGGATAAAAAACAACGAACAACGTGGTTTACGTTGCTTTGGTAAATTGTTTTAATAACAATCGCATGTCCAATCGTCTTTTTCAAAATTCTAGAGTTTACTGTCAATCTGTCAGGATAATTGTCAAAACTATATAGATTATTTTAGGTCTTCTTTCGTTTTTTAGATAAAATTGCATCTTGTTTTGTATTTTGCCAAATTTTGAAACGCATTTATCAGAAATTTCTCAGTTCTGTAATAATACGCAATTTTTGAAAATATTTTTTTTTATATGTATATGTTCAGATAAAAAATAATACAAGGACTAAGATAAGTTTTAATTAACAATGTCTTAATCAGATTCCAATCCAATTTTAAATATATGATCAACACAAACACAGGTGAATTGATAACATCCCTTAATACTTGAGAGTGTCAACTACTATCAGAAATAAATGATATATTATCAAAACCATTACTTGAATTTCTTACTATTAGGTAGTAAAACATATATATTATATGTCAAATATGACAAGAATATGTGAATCTTATTTCAATAGTTTTTATTGGAATAAGTTTCGATTGCAAATCTTATAATATATGAATGTTTCCATATATGTATAAATGCAAGAGTAATAGTTCCATGATCATAATTTTTGTGATAACGTACAGTTGGCTTAGCAATGATTAGTCACACGCGCCTAGCAAACCAAATTACCGACTGCGACGCTCAGACCTAGTTTATATCACGTGCTATAGGTAACTAGTAATAATCTTTGAATTCGATGCTAGAAATAATCTAACCTAAATTGCTGATACGCACTTAATGAGTTTTATTGATCAGTACTTAAATAATAAGTAATTAAATTAATAAAAAATGTAATAATATATATCTGTAAAATTGTTTTATTGAAATTTGTTAGGTATTTTTGAATTATAACTTAACTAATCTAAACGGATGTGAAAAATAAAAATAGAAACTTCAATATGAGGTATATGTTTCTAACAAGGAGGAAACATGTTATCAGTAATTTTGTTATTTTTTTTTAATTCATAAAAATACTTTTCGTTTAAGTAAGTTAAAGATATTTTTCATTTAATATAGTAAAGTTCTTGGATTCGTTTCAACTTTCTTGTCATATGTGCTTACGTGTTATATTACTGAAAAACTTATTTTATGCAAAGACCACGAAGATCTAAAATATATTATTATAAATAAAACACTTTAGAACCAAAAAATTTTTTACAATATTTTGTTAAGTATATTCAAAAGTTCGAAATTTTGAACGTGTATAATTTAAAATTTATACAAGGTTAAAATCATAAAATTGTTTGTACGTAAATAAATAATAATTTAATATAATTATTATTTTTTAATATATTTATTTATAATAAAATATTGAAAGAAACTTTTAGAAGTTTTAGAGACCACGATAAAAATAAATTATTTTATTTTTTAAACTTGAATATTACACAGATCAATACATTGTTATTTGCTTAATGTTTCGTTCTGTGGTGAAAAATTTAAACTAAACAAAACTAAAAAAAAATAACTTAACTATATATTATTAAAATACAAATTAATAATTTTATAAAATATAAATAAAAAAAAAAAATTTTATATATAAAATATTATTGAAACATTATTATTAGTTATTTACACTACATACAAGAATACACATGTTTATTTGAACTAAAAATTTTATTCACAATCGTAACTATTTTGATAATTATTTCACTAAAGTAATAATAAAGTAATAATAAGAAAAAAAGGTAAAATAAAGAAAAATAACTCTCTAGTGGTGTCGCAAGAGAACTATTTTCAAAGCTGTCAGCTTGAGAATGAACTGATAAATAAAACACACACGAAGGAAATCCTTTAAAACATTCATTCATTCTTTTAGTTGCCGCTGCAATTTTTAGTTATAAAAGAAAAAATATATGGGGCATGTAATTGTGTAGTACATGTAAATGTGTGGTATAATTTTTTTTTTTAAATATAATTTTATAAACAAAAAATTTTTTATTATTATTATATATAAAGTACATAGACTATTTTTAAATTTTGCTTCCGTAAAATATTCTGAAATTTGTTAAAAGATTAGGTCACTTGAGAATATCAAAACTTTTTCTACCGGACTTTAATATTATGGTAGCAAGTAAAGTATTTATCAAGCAGATTATTCAAAGGTTGGAGTTATCATCCTAAAATAGAAAAAACATCGTCAGGTTTTATATCACTTATTATCACTTTTATATCACTAAAGGTTACCATTCCAATATTTGTTAAACTTTTATCAGGTAAATATATGTATTTCTACCTGGATGTACTCACGTTATTTTTCACGCCCTTCACGCCGTGATTCCGTCATGTTTGATTTCGGTGTCAAAATTCGTTAGGTAAATTCTTCTAAAACAACAACCGTATAATAGTAATCATGGATCACGAAACTTTAACGAAAAAAAGAAAATATTTACTTGTGCAATTATTTCAATTCGCTGCTAGTCCTCAGTGCCAACAAACCAGAAGTACGACGATGGTCCGCAGCGTGATATTACTTACATTTTAATTAAAAAGTAATGCTTTCTTTATTTTACGCTCATTAATTTTAAAAGTTACTCGTTAACCATTTAACACTGTAATACCCAATTATTACAAGAATTAAAACTTTTGTATTTTTAATTAAAGTTTGACCTCACATTTTTCTTTAAAGTAACTTTTAAGCATTAAAGACACGTTAATAATAATGTTCAAAACTTGGAATTTTGGGTCCGTCTCAGTTAAGAATAAATTGAATAGTCTACTACATATTTTGGACTTTTTTTGTCCCAGCAGATTCAGGAATGGCTGCTCAGGAATTAACAACTGTTTAGGATTTTTAACTACGAATCTATTTTATGACTAAGTCGCACGATACTAAGTTAGACTTTGTATAACCTATTAAGTTATTTAACGTTAGCAAGTACACAAATAGTATTCTTTTCATATTTTAATAAATAAAAAAAAAACATATTTTTTAAAATATTCGTTTTGAAATTTAATAAAAAAGTAATCATATTTTTATTTTTCCTAGCCACATGCTGTATAATTAAAAAAATAAATACAATAAAAATTTATTTGTAGTCTACTCTTGTAATAAGAGCCACTTGTTGTCTACACAGTTCGATCACGGACTGATACTGAAAAGTTGGCTATATAATATGTAACATTCAATACATATTTTATAATCAATATGTAACTTTAATTTGTATATGTCTGTTAATATTATGTTAGAAACAATAGTTCATATTATTGACATGTCATTGAAGCCCATTGATGGATCAAACTTTTTTTTTTTTATTATATTATATTATATTGTTCTTTTTCTGCTTTTTAACATATAATCAGAATTAAATGTACATGTATATACATTTAATATGACCTACTTTTTAAAAATGGTCTGTGCTTTCAACAAATTTAAATACAGAGATGAGATTGGAGCGCATCTAAGATGCAACATCTTAACGAGAGTCTTTGAAGTCTTATTTATACTAACTTTGAGTCTCAAATAAATATTAGAACTTACATTTACACTTGGCACTGCTTCATTTATGTATTGAAAATTAAAAAAAACAACATTTAGATAGAAGAGTTTTTATTTTATCTTATTAGAAACGATAAAAGGATAGTTAATTGATTTCATAATAATATAAAGGTTAAGGTCAGTTGCCCTATTTTACAAAATATATTTTTATAATACAAAGATTTTTTCAGTAGGGCATTCGCTCGAGCTGGAGAAGCCTGTTAACCTTACAGAAATCCGCAACTAAATAACCTGGTTTCTTCCTGTCAATAAGGTGCCTGGAGCTCCAGAGGGAAATGTGAAATCCACAGCTAGGGAACCTTATGGTGTTGTTGACCCTCATAGTTTGACACAATTTTACAGGATCTGCAGCGCACAATTAATATTAGCGCACTATTGATACATAATAGACGGTAACCGCTTACCAACAGGCAGGTTTTTTAGTATTTTACAACCTTAATAATATTATGAAAAAATAATACAATATGACTTTAATATCATAGTGTAATCAATAAAACATTTTTTTATTGTTTTTGGTATTGCTTCTTTTAAACAACTTGTCTTGACTTTAAGATCTATTTGAGTATAATATATGTTGTTGAATAAATTTACGATATTCCATTTATTAAAAATAATAATAATTATATCCTTGTATTGCTTATAAAAAAACGATCAATGTAAAAATTAATTTATATGTATGTTTTTAAATGACACTCAAACCATCTTAATAAGAATATTTCTAAAATAGTAGTTTTTCCTTATTATAGCACCTAAACTAAATATAAATAATAATTAAACTGATGTTTCTTTGATAATTTAGTTTCTCTAATACCCACAACCATGTTTTATGTAAGGTTTTCAGGAACATGGCATTAAATATTTAATTTGCTTTTAAATATTCCTCTCACTGAAAGCGCAGATTCTACGTATACCTTGTAAATTTAGCTTTTTACACTATTTTCTTAATAATAAAACAATTCTCTAGAATACAATTACTAAAGAAAACTAAAGATTTCTTCAACTCTTCAACATATAAAATCACAGGCGAACTATATAATTTCAGGTTAACTCATCGTGATGTAGATATAAGGCAACCTATGACAACCCCATCTATTGACAAATATTTGAACGATAATTTTATTAGAAAGCACAAATGTTCTGTATAATTTCAGTTAAAATCTAACAACCGTGGTTAATATATAAGGTAACATTGATCAACCCCAACTAGTAATAAATAAGCGAAATAGGGTTAATTTAATAAATCAAATAACGACTTGTATGATTTCAGAAAAATCTTCAAACAGTGGCTGAAATATACAATAACTGTTAATTAAATGTTCAACCCCATCTGGTGACAAATAATCCAATTAAGTCTTTTAAACTTTACAAACGTATAAGGGTTTATTTTCAAAGGCATCTAGCGTTTTAAAATCTTGCTGTTTGCGTCCTGTTATCGAAAAACTCAGTTTTTCCTTCCGATCTGTCTGTCTGTATGTGTGTCTGTGCGTCTGTGTGTCTGTGTGTCTGTGTGTCTGTGTGTCTGTGTGTCTGTGTGTCTGTGTGTGTGTCGAATTTTGAAAAACTAAAGATATATTTGGAATCAGCATCTAAATGTAAGATTCACTTTTCAAAATTATGTTGATTGTCCAACGGGAAGGTGGTCAGATCGGCCGCCGAAGTTACCGAAAAATGGAAAAAAAATTTCGAATTTTTAAATTTTTTAAAATTTAAAAATTAATTAATTAATTAATTAATTTAATTATTTTAAATAATTTTTTTTTTCTTTTGTTTGTTAATTAATTTGCGAGTTATAATTTGCCGATTAGGAGTTTTTCATAGCGGCAAGCTCGATTGCCGCGTGTCAGATGTTTTTAATTTCGTTTTATATTTTACAAACTTACACGCATTTATATATAAAAACATGGAAATTATTCAGATTTCATGTTTTTCACCAGATCTAAATATACTTTTTCTGTTACGTTTTTATATGTTACACATATAACGTAACAATTTACTTCAAAAAATTAAATAATTTATGACTCCGATCAAAATACAAAAATAACACATTTTATAATATATATTTAAGACTCGAACCTGGGACTTACAGATAAGGTAGCAAAGTTGTTACGAGTAAAACTAATATATGAAATGGTTCATTATGAATGACTTTAATTATATAAAACTAAATTAAAAATTACCAAAACTTATAATTTTGGTCGTACGTCAGCAAAAATATAGTAGTAATTTGTTTAAGATTTTCGTGATTATAACATGCAAATTCAAGATGTCATTAGGACGCAGCTCTTAAAGTTATAAAGTTTTTGAACTTTTATTAAAAATAAAAAGGAATAAAATGATTATTTTTTAAAATATCATAATTTAGTTTAATAATAATAAATATAGTTACATATTATGAAATGATTTTTATAATTCAATAGAATTATAAAATTTAACCAAATCATTTTACAGTTTATTAAAAAAAAACATAATTTATTTAGTTGTTAATATTATATCTAATTTGAATAAATATCAGTAAAAACTTATGAACGCTAAATGAAGGGTCAGGAGGGCCTATTTTGATAGCATATCGTTTAAAAAATACCGTTCTGCGTATTCTGAGTATTTCTGAGTATTTCTTATTTTAGCTTAACGCAAGGGAAAGAGGGTGATGTCTTTTTCCATATTTGAGGGTGGAGAGCAACCCGATCACCAAAAATAACCCATCAATTTGTTTCTTTACGATTGTTTGGGCCTCATGTTATAGATTTCTGATTTTTTTGCAGCTCTCTTCTGCAATGCAAATATCAATGCCTGCTGCATTAGCCCAAGATACTATGTCAGTAACTAAAGTGAACGAATCTAGGTGTTCAAAGTTGGTAATCGGTTTATTCTTTGAAGAGCGTATGCGGTCGAACTAAGTCTGTTCAAAAAGTTATGTATATGATAACGCTGTAGCATTTTGCATCTAAGCCAATGCCCAAGAGAAAATGTACTGCTAACCCAATCCAATTATTTAATATTTAATTGTACACCTTTGTTTTAGATAAACATTTAAATAAGGTAAATTGTTGTGTTAACTAATTTTTATATACCTTTAGAGCTATATCCATTCTACAAAGTGTAATTTGAATATATTTTTGAAATGGTTGCAAAGAATATCGGGCAAACTTAATTAGTCTAAACTTGAACTAAAATTATTGTAATATAATATATCTCGTTTCATTGCTTTTGTATTCGTATTCTTCCTTATTTGACCGATTCTTATGAAGTTTTGTATGTATATTTTGTAGATTTGAAAATTGGATTTTATCCTATTGAATACAAACTATTCTCCATACCCCCAAGCAATATAGATTTTTTTTAATAAAATTTTAATTTTTTAACATTTTTTTTTTATTGGATATTAAAAAATTTTTCACTATTCCACTACTGACTCCTATTTTTTATAAGCAGTAAAAGTACTTAACATATTTTTACTCTTTTATTTGTCAAAACATCGTTTGCCGAGTCAGTTAGTACTTTTTAAAAATACTAATTGTATATTTAATATATATTTCAATATTTTAAAACTAGAAACTTGTAAAATTTTACTAAAAATTCATATTTAAATTGATAATATTATGGCATTAGTTATTAATTAAACAACAAGCTCCGTATAATAACTATAAAATATCTCTCATAAGATAAGGCACTGTTACCTGAAAATATAGAGTAAAAAAATATTATTTTTATAAATATTAAAAATCTTTCAACGGATAGTGACCTGTTATTTATCTTGATTGTTTGAGATGATAAATGCAGTATTTCATAGTTAATCCGTTTATTTTTCTTTGTCAGCAGACTTTGCATTTAATAATTGGGATATTAAAAGTAAACTAAAATAATAACTCAGTTCATTTCAGAGAATGCAGAAATTAAAGCATACAAGTGCTTCTGTAAATAATACAAAAGGTTATCCAAGCAGGTACGCATTTGACTGCAGCCCGCCTGATGTCAAGACAGACTGTAGTCTAAGATGTAGCGCGCTTACCTAGAAGGTACTTATTTGCTCTAGTTTTGAAGACTATATTATAACTATCAGGAAACACCGACCCCGGCAGAGAATTCTAAATTTTCGTCGTCCGCACAATGAAAGTACAAGCGAAACGCTTTGTACGGGACTTTGGAACCTCAATCGTAAATCGGTGCTTCCTGGCTGAACTTCTGGTAAAATAATTTTGTACCGCATTTAACAAAAAGTAGAGGTTGTGTGATGGACATATAATAAGTATTTTTTAAATAGTTAAATATTGATTTCTTTATATTGTAATCATTTTAAATAATATTTTTGTATTTTTTTTAGCATCTTAAAATTATTCGACTTTTCATATTGTTATAGGTTTACATTTTATTTTCTATTCTTTAAAAATAATTACAACGCTAATAGTTATAACTAAGAAAAGCAAATAAAATTGAATTTTTTTATATAGATTTATAAGCAGTATAAAAGAATTAATTTGTCTTATATAATATTAATAGTTTAAATATCATTCTAAAAAATATATATTTGATAATTTTGTTCACACAATATTTATTTTTAATATCTTAAAAATAATATAATAAATTATATAACTTTTGTTTTAGAAACAAGAATTAAATTTTTAAATTATTGATATAAATAGCATTTAGTTAAATATACTTATAAAAGTAATAATAAGTAAATGAACGGTAGCTATTTAAAGAAGATTATATATATTATGTAAAAAAATCTATTTTAAGTCAAAACATCTCATAAGATAAAAGTCCATAATACAATTGACATAACAACTCTGAATTATTACTTTAAACTTATCCTTATTATGGTATTACAAATTTAATAAGTCGATATATAGAATAAAAGTTATGGCACGGCCGCTGGAGCTAGCGAAGCATTGTTGCTGAGTGAGTTTCGCATATTTGTAAAATTAGAAGAGTAAATAGTTTCAATAATCTTAAGCCTAATAAGAACCCGCGCGTGCGATTTCAAAACGTTCCACATCTTAGCTATGGGACATACTGTGACCATTTAATAAAAAACTACAATCACAAATTTCACCCTAAAACATCCTACTATTATTCGTCTCGGAGGAGTTGCATTAGTAACGAAACACACTTTGACCAGTAAGTATAGATGAGGTTACAAGATCATAAAATATCTGTTGAATAACCCGAAATAAAGCTTGCGACTCACTATTTGTAATTAAATGAAGGTTATACCAGGGTAACAATATTCAATTATGTTTATATAAGAAATAACCTATCAACAAAGTTGATCAGACTGGAAAAATTATACATGTATAATTAAAACATCAATTTATGATGAAATGTTTCTAAAGTCCAGTTTTTTATGGTCACCCTAGGATGCTTGAAATTGTTTACCAACATCGTGATGTGATATCAAGATATAAACACTTATAGCTGTATGGGTAAGTTTGCTTGCTCTTTGTCAAACTGTGCAAACAAATTGTAGACAGCGCTTTAACAGCGCTGCAAGGGTGAATGTAATTATTACACGATAAACACAATTGAACCAACCATGAAGCGTATAGCTGTTATTAAAACCCAATCCATATTTACAGATATGGACTGCTAAAGCTAAATCCAGATTTCGCCGTACTAAACCTTAACTTTAACTTTCTTATTTTATCTCTTTTCTTTTGTTTTTTCCTCATGCACCTACTTCTTTTATCTCTGCATCAATCTTGGTCAACTGGTAGAGAATGCCTAAGGCATTAAATCCGCCATTGTACTTTGTGCATAAATAAATAAATAATAATAAACCATAATGTTCTATTGAAAAACAAGAATTTCATAAAAATCACCAAAATGTCATGTACGCTGACTAAATGTTATCAACACCAATTCATTTTCACATGTTACTTTTCAAAATAATACACTTAACTTAAATTCTACAACGAGAAAAAATAATACATAAAGGTAGGGTGCTCTACAGGTGTGAAATATCGAAATTGAAAGTTTACTGATAAAATACTATTTACAATTATTAACAGTACTTCAAGATAAATAATTCTCATCAAAAAACATCGGAATACATCGGACACTTTCGTATTTGTAGTGGTCAGGGATATTTATTAAGAACAGCTCTATATCATTATACTGCCCAAATGTGTCGGCGATCTTCGGATAAACGAAATTAGCCGACGCTCATTATTTACCTCAAACAGAATTCTTTACATTTTTGGAATAATAAGAGTAAAGAAAAATAACCGCTTAATGTTTAACATATAAAGATATCACCTTTATTAGTACTCTAAAACATTATTGTTTCGGCAAAGTTTCAGCGAACACGGTAGTAAATATTGAATGTACTTCTCAATATTCCACACACGAAACACTCTGCTCTAATAACTTTTTCCAACTCTATAGCTTTTTAAGACAACCAAATTTATCCCTTAGAGTGTTATCCGATTTACATTTGTCAAAATTCATAAATTAATTACATATTGTTTAAGAAGTGTAAACTCAGTAAAACTTTGCACAAAATATTAATAAAAGCATTATTACCAATCATCTCGTATTCCTGAATAGAAAGTCCGATATTAATTCACAAAACCAACAAGCGCAGTGTTAAGCGAACTTAAAGAACGAATGAACAACACAAGTCACATTAGTGTCGTGAACAATGTTCTTGAGCTTCGTCTTACTTAAATCTGTTTCAAAATGTATGACCAACACTAACACAAACGAATTTGTAACAATGTCCTGCGGGACATAAAGCGATTTTCTGTTGTATTTTACACTCTTGTTATATTATCGAAAGCTTAATATAGTTGAGGCTTAGCCTAAGCTTCAACTATATTATGAAATGTTTTATAGCTTTGCCCAACGCTATTCTTATAAAATATATTGTTGTATTACAAATGTCAACTGTCAACAACTAGGTTTTTCGAAAAACTCAGTTTTTCCTTCCGATCTGTCTGTCTGTATGTGTGTCTGTGTGTCTGTCGAATTTTATTTTTCGAATTTTGAAAATATATTTGGAATCAGCATCTAAATGTAAGATTCGCTTTTCAAAATTATGTTGATTATCCAACGGGAAGATGGTCAGATCAGCCGCCGAAGTTACCGAAAAATGGAAAAAAAATTTCGAATTTTTAAATTTTTTAAAATTTAAAAATTAATTAATTTATTAATTAATTTATTAATTAATTTAATTATTTTAATTTATTTTTTTTTCTTTTGTTTGTTAATCAATTTGCGAGTTATAATTTGCCGATTAGGAGTTTTTCATAGCGGCAAGCTCGATTGCCGCGTGTCAAATGTTGTAAACTAAATTAAATAAATATTATGTAACATAGTATTTACTACTTTAATAGATTTTTCTATGAACATATTCCATATATTTAATAAAATAAAGTGAGTTGTTATTATTGGCAGAGATATATAGTTCAATAAATATAGCTCCGTGCATAGTAAGAGGTGCTGTTCTCTATCAGTTAATTAACAAAGTTTGTGGACCATCCCAAAATCTCAGTTATAGCACGCAAATAGCTTTTGAATATGGTGCAGAAACATAATATCAACTTGAATGTAAATTATTAATGTACACATATTTATAAACAAAGAAATGGTTTATGAAAATGTTACAATATGACGTTTATATACATACGTCATTCACGTCAGTTATACGTCACGTATATACGTCATTTGTTACAAAAGAAATTCCAAATATTTGTTTTTATCTATACATCTCATTGTATACATTTAACAAAAAATATTGATAGTAAATAATATTTAATTACTATAAAGCGTTTCTTTTCTCGGAAAAAGTTTGCTTCCTGTTTCACAAGTGAAAAACACTTTTTGTATTTTAAAACTTTATTTCTTTACAATACGGTCTTTTTTTTTGCTTTTTTTTTTGTATATTAATGAGTTATTAAAAAGAATGTCTGTAAAACTTCAGAAAAAGTATAGTAGTAAGTAAGGAAAATATCAATATATAGTAATAAAATAATTGTAACATTTATTATTATATATATTATACATTTTGAAGGAACTCAATTGTTTTATTGTATTTTTAAGTAAAATGTTGTTTTACATATATTATAGAAATAATGCGTGCCTTAAGAAGTTTATGGCAACTAAAATAGGACACAAAATAAATATAACTATACGCAAATCATTGCGACAAAGCTGCTAGATGGCGTTTGATGATTTTTTAATTAAACCTTAGTTTAGTAATTCGCCACTAGATGGTGTTAAACAAAGTTGTCTCATATTAGATCACGGCGGTAAGACAAAAACTGACATTATATAGTTTCAATGAAACAATTTTTCGGATATAACTCGCGTTTATTATTACATTTTTATATTTAACCCGACGTTTCGAAAATGTAATAATAAACACGAGTTATATCCGAAAAATAGTTTTATTGAAATGTGTAGTACTCGTGTAAATCTTAGAAAACATTATGACATTATATAGGTTTTTTAGGGATTTTTAATTACACCATCATACGTCAAATTAAGACCACATTGGTAAGATAACAACTTATATTATATACCTTGTTAGTGATAATAGTGGAAATATGACTTACTCCAACTTTATGCCTAATTTTATTTAGAGTATTTTAGGCATAGATTCTCTCTCGTCCGCAATTTATTTAAGTTGCATCGTTTTTGAAACACCCATCCAAAAGCCTTTTCACTTTAACAATCAAGATATTATGTAAATATTTTGAATTTGTTATAAATATATAGTTAATGTAATAGGTTATCATTTTTATTAGTAATTCAGTATGGTTTCATTGCATGCAAAAAATTATTTTGATTATTATTATTATAATTTTTGAATTGCACTAACCATCCTGTACACTCTATTCAAATCTTTTCATCTTGAGTTTGCTATTAGCAATAAGACCACCTTCGCATACCATTCTCTGTCACGCCTGTTTCATTAATTATAAGTTTTACCTTTTATATTTATAAAAAGTGTTTATCTATCTACATATCTAAATTATTTGCACTTATCCTTGACAATTTCAATCTCAACGGATAAAATGAGAATATGTAAGAAAATAGAAAATTCTTCCAACAAAATATTCGGTTAAATAAAAGGATTCAAAACAAATAAATGTGCAAATAAGACCTTGTTTCATGAAATGAAAGAACGTAACGTCAATCAATACGTTAAATTGCAGAAATTATTCAAGTGCTCGCTTCCACTCATCAGACTGAGAAATACGTTTATATGACTAAGGGTAGACGCTTTATTAAAAGAAATTTAAGTGATGCTGGGGTCTAAATTATTGCTTTCCAATACTAAAACTATTATATACAAGACGAAGCTTCTTATCATTCAATATATTTTCCGGGTTTAAAACGTATGTCCGTTTTAAACGTTAGAACGGTAGATTCCTTTTAAACGTTCATTCGTTCGTTCTACAAATGAACTGATGATATACTCTGGATATAGGAAACGGTTCCAATGATTTTCATAAAATTTAGTATGTGAGGGTTTTGGTAGTAAAAACAAACTAACTAGCTTTCATTTTTAGAAAAAATTGTTTGATCGTATTTTAGGCAATGAAAAACTGCTACTAATTAAAAAATAGGTATTTAAGTAAATCAGTACATACTTATCATTCTGATTCTAATATTTTAAATACCGAATATACAATCAGATTTAAAATAATAATATTATATATCTTTTTATAAGTACACACAATACAATTCATTGTTTTTTTTTTTTGTATCTATTTAATAATTAGTAAACCTCCAATTTATAATTGAAAACGAATACTATTATGCATATTCGATTTATATAAAATTAACCAAGATTGTTTCTGAGGAAATAGCATTTATTACATACAGCAGTACAGAGATAAGGATATATATGAACACACTTGTAGGTATATAAACAAATAATGTTTGTAATAATGGAAATTCCAGCATTATTATGTATTCAAAGCCTTAAATATCAACTCCAGCTGGAAGAATCTTGTATTCTATTAAGTTAAGCTACTTATTTCTTAACTATAAATCCAACATTGTAGTGTTTGATTTATAGTTAAGAACTAAGGAGCATAAGGAAGCTATATATATTTTTTGACTTACAATATTTCAGATCTGAGAGATGCAAACTTTTGGTGGAAAGGCGGCCTTATCACTTATAGTGATCTCTTACAGGCAACTTATTATTAAAAGGACATTTTTAAACAAATAGTAGTTGGTTCAAAATAATTAACTAAAATCAACAAAATGATGTAATAGTATTATAAACATATGTTTTTACATATACTACATGTGGTTTGATTAAATATATTAGCTTTTCAAAACAGATCTTCATTCTGTTCTTAATATTTTTCGATCTAGTTACACTATATAAAAGCTGATATCAAATAATGAATTGAGTTCTCTTTACATTTTATTTAACTTACAATATTCATTACACCATTACAAGAGTTACATACTTTTTGTACCAAATAAATATTTTATAAATAACGATAACATTTCAACATATTTATAGAATATCCTTGTGTAACAAAACTACAAAATAATGCTTACAGTTTGTTAATAGCAATAAGATCTATTTTTGCTTGAGGGTTTATATTAAAAAACAACGTGTTCTCTCAATGATTTTTACTGGACAACTGAACTGATACTAAACATTACAATTATATAAATGAAGCATTAGGGTTCCCTTTAACATATCTCCCCACCAAAAGGACGATTTGCGTCCTTTTCTTAAAATTATCCTAACTTAATCATTACATGCAATAGGTAACAAACATAATTTAGTGACAGAACGCTTAACAATATTTTCACCACTCTTAATACTATAGACGCGAGTAATACCATCGGGTCCTGGATGCTTCAGTATTACCCGGCCTAGATTCCACTTGCTTGGTGGGAGATTATCCATTTTAATAAGTACTATATTTCCAACTTCCAATTCCTTTTCTTTCTTTAACCATTTATTCCTTTGCTGTAATCTAGACAAATATTCACAACTCCATCTTTTCCAAAAATCATGTAATAATTTTTGTATATATTGCCATCGAGACAAATTATTGGCTTTAATAAATTTTAAACTGGGACTGGGAACAACAATAGGCGTTTCGCCGATTAAAAAGTGTCCTGGTGTTAGAGGTTCAATTCTCTCAGGATCTTCATAATTTATAGGCGTGAGGGGTCTTGAATTTAGGCATGCTTCAATTTCACACAAAACCGTGGTCATCTCTTCAAAAGTAATAGTAGTATTCAAAATCCTTTTGAGATGATATTTTATTGACTTCACACCGGCTTCCCACAGACCTCCGAAATTGGGACTATATGCAGGTATGAAGTGCCAGTGTGTGCCGTCAGATGCTAAGGTTTCAGAAATGGAACTTGAAAATTCTAGCTTGGCGTCTTTCCACGCCTTAACCAATTCTTTATTAGCACCAATGAAGTTCCTTCCTTGGTCACTCCATAAATGTGCACATTTTCCACGTCGTGCACAAAACCTTTTAAAAGCCCCTATAAATCCTTCTGCAGTGAGATCTCCTACTAGTTCCAAATGGATAGCCTTAGTAGCCATACAAATAAAAATTGCTATATAACTTTTCGTAGATTTCGCACCGCGATATCTTGTCATCAATATCGGAAACGGGCCTGTAAAATCCACACCCGCATGTAAAAACGGTCGAGATGGTGTTACCCGTTGCTTAGGTAGATCTCCCATTATTTGTGACTTAACTGTTGCTCTTTGTCGTGCACAAATAAGACAATTATGTATTTTTCTCTTAACCAAATTTTTGGCTTTAAGTATCCAATATGCACTATTCAAGAAACACAGCATTAAATGTATTCCACCATGTAGTGTTTTCATATGCGCCTCAGCAACTATCAATGCAGTAAGATCATTTTTATTCCCTAAAATTATTGGATGCTTTGCCTGTTCATCAATAGAAGCATGTCTCAGTCTACCTCCTACTAGTAAAATATCATTATCATCCAAATAGGGTGCTAGTGATTTTATTTTACTTGTCTTTCTCACTTGTGTATTACTTCTTATAGATTCTATCTCTTCTTTAAATTCCATATATTGTATGATTTTAATACATATGTGTAATGCATGTTCTAATTCATCTGGTGTTATATATTTTTCAAAATTAATTTTCTTATGGTTTAAAAATCTGTGACAATAAGCTATAGTTTTTGTAAGTTCCAAAAGAGTATTAAATTCATTAAATTTTTGCATAATTGTACATTGTTCAATTTCATTTATGTTAAACATTTTTATAGTATCTTTCTTTTCCAAATGTGTAGATATAATCTTAGTTTTGTCAAATTTTAAATTCTTTCTTGCTAACCATTTTGGACCCTTCCACCAAAGATTACATAGAGCTAGTTCTTCTAAGAACATTCCTCTCGAAGCAATGTCTGCTGGATTTTCATGTGATTGTATATGGTTCCAGTGGTCATTTTTTACATTACTTATGATTTCAACTACTCGATTGGCCACAAATGGTTTCCATCGAGTAGGTTCACCCGACAACCATGCCAAAACAATAGACGAATCGGTCCAAGCATAGACTTGTGATGTAGGTATTTTCATTGCATTACTAACTTGCTTCAACAATCTTGACAGAATCAAAGCTCCACATAATTCCAATCGGGGTAAAGATATAACCTTCAACGGAGCGATTCTTGTTCTAGCAGCAATGTGCATCACTTGTATACTACCGTCCGATCTAATAACCCTGCTGTAAACAGTTGCTGCATATGCCTTGATGGATGCATCACAAAACCCATTGTTTATCTTTAATTACTGTTCCAAGCCAACGATTAATTTTAATTTTATTAATATTCTGTAGATCTAAACATATTTTAAACCATTGTTCTTTCAATATAAAATTAATTTCATCATCCCATCCAATATTTTCTAGCCATAATTTTTGGATTAATATTTTTGATAAAACTATATAAGGTGCAATCCAACCTAAAGGGTCAAAAAGTTTTTGCATAAAGGATAATATACTTCGCTTGGTAATTATCTCATCAGTAGGAATGTTTAAATTATATACAAATTCATCAAATTTTAAATCCCATAGAACTCCTAAAGTCTTTATCCTTCCATCTATAATTAATCCTAATTGTGCCTTCGAAGATCTGTCTTTTTCATCAATAGATTTCATAAATTCAATATTATTAGATGACCATTTTTTCAGCTCAAAGCCCCCTAATTTTAATAGATTTTTTAACTCCTTGCTTATCATTATTGCTTCTTCTACTGTATCACACCCCGACATAAGATCATCCATATAAAAATCTTCTCTTACTATTCTAGAAGCTTCTGGATATTTGTCACCTTCGTCTATAGCCAATTGAATCAAAGTTCTTACTGCTAAATAGGGTGCTGATGTAGTACCAAAAGTAACAGTTAATAATCTAAATTCCTTGATATGTTCACTTCGATCATTTCTCCAAAGTATTCTTTGATAATCTGTGTGATCTTTATCAACTAGTATCATACGGTACATTTTTTCTATGTCCGAAACAAAACAAACATTATACATTCTCCATCTCATTATCAAACTGCGAAGGTCATCTTGTAATACTGGTCCTGATAACAACTCATCGTTAAGAGATATTCCATTCTCACCTTTGCATGAAGCATCGAAAACGACGCGAGTCTTTGTAGTCTCCTTATCATTTCGGATGATTGCATGATGCGGTAAATAAACCGACTTCGCATTTAATTCATTCACAGGTATTTCTTCTATGTGCTTTAAGGATATATACTCTTCTATAACCTTACGATATTCTTCTTTAAACTTAAGCGATCTTTGGAATCTCTTTTCTAATTGTAAAAATCTGTTAGTTGCAATCTCTTTAGTATTTCCTTCAGATGCTTTTAACTCCTTATTTTTAAATGGTAACTTTACTACGTATCGCCCTTCTTTATTTCTAACATGCGTATCTTTATATATGTCTTCACACATTTGTTCGTCCCTAGTGTATTTTCTTTTTGTATCTGTATCTAATTCCCAAAAACCCTTTAACATCTCTTGTATATCAACTTCTTCATTTGTACTTTCATCATCATTTTTAATTTTATTATGCATCGATCTCATTAGACTATCCCTTCCCTTCATTTTCATATTTATTTCACCAAAAACAATCCAACCAAGGCTAGTTCTTTGGGCGCATGGTGTGCCTGTTGGACCTTTGACAAGACCTTCTTGTATTATATTTGCATATTCCCTAACACCAAGTAGAAGGTCTATGTTGCTTGATAGATAGTAACCGGGATCTGCTAACTTCAATTGTGTTAAATGTGGCCATTTATTCTTAGATGTACACTCATTTATTTTTGAAGGTACATAAGTAGTCAAGTGCTTAGACATTACATATGCTTGTATATTCACACAAAATTTTGGTTTCAACAACGATACAATACGTAACATGACTACTTGCTTGACAGCCACCTTAATTGATTCCATACCGGTAACTATTTTGTTTACGGGATATCTTCTCAGCTTCAACATTTGTGCCGCCTTTTCACTAATAAAACTTGCTTGTGATCCTTTATCTATGAGTGCCTTGACAACAGTAGAGTGACCTTGTTCACTTTGTATCGACACAAGAGCAGTAGCAAGTAATGCTATGTGATCTTCACTAGAATTCTCAATAGATAATCTTGTATTAACTCTCACTTCTCTTTCATTGCCTTCTTCAGATACTGTCGACTGCTTTAGTGTACCTTCTTTATATTCCACAGTACCCATCTTCTTTTCTTGATGCAATAGAGAATGATGTCTTCTATGACATACACGGCAGCTATATGGAGCTCGACATTTCATAGCAGAGTGTCCAGTCATTAAACAATTAAAACATATTTTGTTTTCTTTCACGAACACACCCCTTTCCATATTTGTAAGTTTACCGAAATCACTGCAGTGGCTTAAAGAGTGATTGCCCTTGCACTTCACACAAGACTTGGTAGTAGCAATATGAAACACACGCTCTTTGATTATTTTTTCACGAACAGTCGGTGCCGGCGCAACCAATTCTAACGTGCGGAACTTCGATTCTAAGAAAGTTTGGAGATCTTCCCACGTTGGTAAATGTTCAGAATTTTCTTTGAAAGCAAATTCTTCCCATTGCTTATGTGACTCCGAGTCCAACTTCTGCACAATGAGAAATATAATTATAGGATCCCAGGAGTCGGTGGAGATATTTAGATTTTGCAAACTTCTTAAACACTCAGTTGTTGTGTCTAAAAGCGCCTTTAATTGAAACGAGGACTGTGAGTTTAACTTCTTTTGAGAAAAAAGTCTTTTTAACAATGAATTTAGTATAAGTCGTTTGTTTCCATATCGATGACGTAATGCATCCCAGGCTATTGTATAGTTGGATTCCGTAATTTGTAAATGTTTTATTAAATTTGCAGCTTCCCCGGTAAGACTCGTTTTTAAATAATGTAACTTCTGTACTTGGCTTAAATTTGAATCTTGATGCACTAAAGAAACGAACAAATCCTGGTATGTCGGCCATTCATCGTAATTGCCACTGAATATAGGTAGTTGTATACTTGGTAATCTAGCTTGAATACAGGGATTATTTATTTTTGAAGAACTTTCACCTTTTTCCGAAATTTTAATTCTCATTGACAACATATCTTTAAGATCAGCTTGAATATTTAAATATAAATCTTCTTGAATATAATATTCTTCATTAACTAAATAAGGTAAAACTCCGCGCTGCTCCCTTGTTGTAGTTTTTAATAAATCTTGATGCGCTTGCTTGAACGTACTCCAATATTCGTCTATGCATTTTATTCTAGACTCGATATATCCCTTTGTAAGACGATCCTTAGGACATTTCTTTAAATTTATTTGCGCTTTCTTTAACAATGTAGAAGTATGCTCTAATATCGTAAGTGCTTGATCCGAAGTACACGCCATAGTACTTAATAACTCGTGTAGCTAATATTGCAATAAATACCTTCATATATTTTTCTATTCAATTTCTTGCAAAAAACGAGTAAACAACTCCTTATCGCAGATGTAATGCGATGCCGACCGCTGTCTTTTGTTTAGCGGAGCGCAGGTAGCTAACTTGGAATCCGGCTCGTTGTGGACCATATGTTAATAGCAATAAGATCTATTTTTGCTTGAGGGTTTATATTAAAAAACAACGTGTTCTCTCAATGATTTTTACTGGACAACTGAACTGATACTAAACATTACAATTATATAAATGAAGCATTAGGGTTCCCTTTAACACAGTTTTAAAAATTACACAGAAAACAAAGAACACTTTGTGTGAACGAAATAATCTTATACCCTACTGTTTAATACTATTATGTTATTATTAAGCTTATTATGGAACTTGGAAATAAAATTATTATTATTATTATTATTATTATTATTATTATTATTAATCTCTGAAACTACTAGATTACCTAATTATTTTGCTTTATTGTTAAGGAGCATAATAAGCTATATATAAAATCACTTTAATTTTTTTTCAATTTCTCGGTTTTATAAGTTCTAAGGTTTCAGATGTATAACGTAGTTTCCGTTGACGGAGTCGCTGTTTTTTCTCGAAACAGTTTTTTAGGACCATCATTTTAGTTTAAAATTGTGACAATACCTATATAATATTATAGTTCAAGATAGAACATAGAATCAGTATTCTCTAAAGTATTCTTCTTATAATAACTTCGGGTCTTATTTAAGTTTGCTTGATATATTTTAATTATAATAACTTCTTTATTATAATAAGTTTTTTTTACTGTAAATATAAAAAAGTCACTTCAATTAGAAATCATGTTTTGAATAATCATATATGAACATTTTGATAAAATATTTTGACGTAATAATAATTAATAGCGAAATCCATTAATTTAATATGTATATGATTTGTGTCCTTATACTTTTTTTTTTTAAATTCTAACATTTTACTGTTTTTGTTTTATAATGTTTATGATAAAATTTAAAATTTTAAGTGAAGTTAAACAAAATAACGTTGGTTAATTTGCAAGCCACTTAATCGGAAATTGTCAGCTTATATTTAAAATTAATATTTACGATCTTTTGTAACCACAATTTCTTTGAATATATATTTATTAATTAATTCATTCATTCATTCATTCATATGATAGACACAGGATAGCAACATAATAATATATCTTAATGAAAAACTTAAAAAACTGTTTACAAATATTAAATGGAAGGTTAATTAGTATTAATTATAGATTCTGGTAATTATAATAAAATAACTCTTCAATCCTATTATAATAAAAACATCCACTATGTCACAGAAGTTTTTCTGTATTTGAAAGAGAAACTTATTAGCTTAAAAAGAAATTCTAATTAATATAATTATATTTTAAAAACCTGATGTTGTAAATAAGTGTTAAAATATATTGAAATAATAATGTACATTAAAATTAATAATTAATATAAAAGCTCTTCTGAAACATCGTGACGGAAACAGCTTGCTTCCTGCATAAGTGTCAGAATTTTGTTATGTAAGCGATAATATAAAAATTATTTACTTTTAAACACAATTAAAATAAAATAATGAATAGAATGAATACATTTTTTTTGTCTTCAATATAATAAAAAATATTACCACTATAATATTTAAAATATAAGAATATATTGGCGAGATAATATCCTTTTTGTTTCCAATGGGAATTAGATTAATATAATATTTATTTTATCAAACAAATATACAGGTACTTGTTTTGAAGAAATAGAAGGAGGAATGACAATGAATGCGTTAAATTGTAGAGATATTCGAGCGCTCACTTCCACTTATAACACTGATAAATCCAGTTTATTACTCTTGATATTATATCAAACCCTTATTTTGAATTTAAACAGTTTGTTCTTTCATTGTTAAGGTAATTTAGTTACAAGATAAATGTATTAAAAAAAAACATAATAAATAATTACAAAAAAAAAGAAAATGTTATAAAATACATCTCAGTGTAGTTATGAGGTAAAATTGTAGATTTCTTTCTATTCTATCGAGTGCAATCTATTCGATGTTTCTGGAAATATCTATCTATTTACAGATTCAATGAAATGTCCAATTAAAAGCCTTATAAATCGTTTAGTCGACTCTGATTAGTATGTGTACAAACATCAGTTTAATGAATCGCTGGTATAATAAATTCAAGATGTCTTTAATTTGAAGGACGATGAGGTTGTTCTTTGACCGATTTCTATAGAAGAAATGAAAGGTTACATCAAAACCGAGGAGATTCAGAGCAATATGCAGATTGGATCAGGATTGTTCACGGTCTACACAACCTTCGCATGAAAATGATTATTTCAGGCTGGGTGGCTTACAACCTCACCGATGTTTAGAAGCAGACGCGTGTGGATTGGCACCATTAGATATTCAAAGCAGGTTCGGGTTGATATCATAGTACGACGTAGAAACAAACAACATATCTATTTCAAAATGAACCAAAGACAACGTAAGATAATAATCCAGAAGTGCTGGAACAATTTCTATCGTAGATGTTATCTCCCAAACGGGATCGTTACTATACATTTTTTTTTTATTTATTTTAATTTCTTTTCCACATTGAATTTATATCAGTGTTCACTTCTGTACGTCAAATGGATGTATCAGGAGGGATATTTTGTTACCATACTTATCAAATTAAGCCCTTTTGTGGCTCTTAAACTTAAATCTTCCAGACGCGCTCTGGTCTAAGAAGAATGGTACAACCAACTAGCTGAGAATTTTTTTATTGTGATTAAAACTTTCTTTAGAAACAGCAATGCAGATTAAAATTTTGCGTTTATTAAATTTATAATGCCTAATAAATATAAATATTACCGTCATTTTATTTATATTTATATGTTTTATAACGACACAATCAAAACAGTCATTAAGGAAATGACATAAAACTATATGACTGCCAATTAAGCCGACGACTTTTCACATTTAATTAAATCATTTCAGTTAAAATGTTTGCAGTTGAATTTAATTATCGTTATTGTTACCAAATCCGATATAACAAAAAATATATTTTAGTTTAATATTTAAAACTGAAATAAGTTTTTATTACATCATATATACAATGAATCCACAAAATGAAAACATAACAAATCATGACAATTTATTAATTTAAGGACAATTATTGCTTCTTTTTGTGTACATGACATGTTTTAACTGATACATTTTAGGGCGAAAAAAAAAAATTTAATGCAATCGTTCAGTATGATCTCAGTTAATTAATTGTTATACAGTATGTATTTATGAGATAGCATATTTAAAAAATAATAAAGTCAGTCGTCACATATATCTCGGTCTTGTCACAGTGATTGCTATCGCAATCCCGTGGTGTCCCATTACGGCGATGAGGGCAACCATTGGCTTTTTAGTGGGTAGCCTTACAAATGGCAGCGTTCTCTATGCTGCCGGGTAGTTCCACATAACCCCCGGCCATCACCTTCTTGGCCGATTAGAAGGATTTTTCCAACGAACAAAATATATATATATCTTAGGTCGTAAAGACATCTACTAAAAAAAACCTGCCAAAAAACACTAAGTTACTTTAAATACATACTTTAATATTACTGGATAATATCGACGCAGATGTTGTTTATCTAAATAACTTTCTAAAAATATTAATGTTGTTCGTATAATTAATTTAATCGTCTTCTCAATAATATTTTAAATTTAATATAATACAAATATTTTATAATAAATAAATTTTGTATGAGTCTTTATTTATAAACATATTTTATCAAATATACTAATTCCAACTAATATTATAAATAATATTCGTTACAAATGGACCATGTATAAAGAATATGCATGATTTTTTTTTGGCGATTTAAAGAAAGAGAAATGTCAATCAATGCGTTAAATTGCACAGAAATATTTGAACGCTCGCTTCCACTTCTAAGACTGACAAATACTCTTTATATGTATCTACAGTAACGCTAATTTAATAGCTCACATTTGACATCATAGTGAGGTAATCGGTTCAAAATATCGATTAAAACGTATATTTTTTTATTATTAAAAAAATATATATCTTTTATCTTTTCGTTTTGTGATACGTCAATTATTTCAAATAAAACTATTTTTTTCGGATTAAAACTCGCATATAATTTGGTTACATTTTTATGGTTCACCCGTGAACACGATTGCTGCAAAGCATTCGAAACGTCGGGTTAAAATAAAAATGTAACCAAATTATACGCGAGTTTTAATCATTAAAAAATTGTTCAATTTGAAATGTTTATACATGAAAATTTAAGAAAATACTACGTCAATTATTGTTTTAAATGATAAAAAATAGTATAAGGGGTTAGTTTAAAGTATGATAAAACAAAATACAAATTTTATAAAATGACATGATATTAATATAGACAAGATGTCTTCTATAACTCATGTTATGCAAACAATGTTTCTGAATACTTAGAACAAAGCCGTTATCAAACAATGATTTGAAAACAAATGCAAATAGGTATGTTTTCCTAGAATTACGTTTGAGCAAAAACAAGAAATACGTGTCGAGTTATTAGTTTATGAAATATCTTGAATAATTTCTAAGTTTGTAGATATGAAGCTCAGAATTGTTTTCAGAACAATATCAATTTATTATTTCCTTATATTCAGCTTCTAAGTAAGACTATTTAAAAAATGTACTCTCGTGTATTCCTTTTGGGTAACATGTTTTAATACCGTTCTATTTTAATAAATTTCGCATTCACAGAATTAAGAGGAGAAAAATACACATTTTTAAAACTAATTAAAAAGATTTTCATAGTTTAGAAACTTGAAACTTATTTAAAAAATTAAATCCTAACATAAGGTAAAAAGATTCTGTATGTTATCTAAGCTGTGATTAAGAACTTTAAAAGTTTTTGATATTGTTCTATTCAATTCTATTTAAAATCAACCATGGGAACATACCGCTAGGCGTAAAACATAACTGGCTATAAAAACTTTAATATTTATATTCAATAATTTAAACTGATTCCATATCCATTCAGAGTTTTATAAAAATACCCGCCTATATCTCATAGTCTAGTTTCTAAAACAATGCGCAGTACATTAGTATGTGTACAGTACATCTGGACTACCAACGTCGAACATACGTATACTAGCATCATTTTAGATGCACGAACAAACTAACAAGTTGATCTGATTTCCTCTGCTACATTTTTAAAAATTCTTCCAGCTTCTCGCCAATAACACTGGCTATTGTTTCAAAATGGCCGTATCCGATATACTCTGTACATTTTAAACAGTCATCTATCTTTTTAAAAATAAAATTTAGAATGAAAAAGAATTTTTCCTCTTATCATTATAAATTGACAAGAATATAAAAGGATTTAAAAAATGTATTTGATAGTTACTTTATACAAAAACTTGAAGAGGTACTTAATTTAAACGCAAAGATTTTTTATATTGAAGATTTAGAATTAAGATATTTAAAAGAAATGTATCAAAAATATATAATAAAGAAATGTATACTTATACTGAGATAGTAAAAGCTACAAGAAAAAATAAGCGGTAATGGCTAATACCATCGCATCAAGTTACTAGTTAAGACAAATGTCATTTATATATAAATATAAATGACATTATGGATATCCATACGTATATATGTATATTTATATATTTCCATAATTTCATTATTAGATAATTTGTAGTAACAAATATATTAACATTTTCTTAAAGAACAAAAAACAACAACATTTTCATTTTTTGCTGCCATTAACATGTGATTGGTACTACAACCACCTCCATTGCGTATTCAGCTTTTTAAAAAAACTTTCAACAGTTTTCAGTTTTTTTTTTAACTAGAAACGCCCTCACCGTTTTCAATGAAAATTTATCAGATCTACAATACGTTAATACGCATCGATTGATGTTGAAGCCACTCCGATCGCGAAATTACTTTTTTAAAAATTGCGATTACAGCAGATTTCAGTTTTTTTTTTTAATTAAAAACCACTAGGTTTATTTTGCTGGAAAAATAACCAGATTCAAATTACGTGATATTGGTTCCAAAATGAAATCAATTCATTAATAACTCGCGAGAAAATGGAATTAAAGAAAACTCTTACTAAATACACACAAACGTATGTGTGCATACATACATGTTTTTACAAAGTGTCTAGAATTTCTCAGGATACCTCAAAACGTGAAAAATATTACCAAATATCCGATTTCGAAAATCGGAGTAATTACACTGACTTCCTTAATCATATACTTACCAAGAAATACTGAAGAATTTTAGCCATCTTACAATATAAATATTACAATCATTTTATTTATATTTATATGTTTTATAACGACACAATCAAAACAGTCATTAAGGAAATGACATAAAACTATATGACTGCCAATTAAGCCGACGACTTTTCACATTTAATTAAATCATTTCAGTTAAAATGTTTGCAGTTGAATTTAATTATCGTTATTATTTACTGAATCTGAAATAAAGAAGATTCCTTGTTCCAAAATTAATTAATTTCAATATTGAAATATTCTAAAGACACATAATAAGTGATATTTTTTATTACTAATAATATGAAATAACGTTAAAATATTAAAATATTTTCTGCATACAAAAAATATATTTTTCAATGATCAGTAAGAATAGTATCACTTAAAACTGTAGTTTAAAAGGAAACTGTAAATTTAAAAGAAACATTGTGTTCAACCATCAAACAGCTAAAGTTAAAAGCCTTTCTTAAGTTATTTTATTAGGTAGCCGGAGTGGTTCTATCAATCTTACACAACCCTATTTTAAAAGTCGTCTAGCAGATATCTGATTCCATCAGCGTTTTTTAAATATTTACTGAATAAGATCAGTTTGACATTGCATTGGAATATTAATAGCAAATCAATTAGTTACTTTCAATATAGTGGTAGTGTTTATTTAAAATCTATTTTATTATAAATAAACAAAATTTTTTCCACGTTCAATCAATATCAATGTCCACTTGTGTACGTCAAATGTCAAATATCAGGAGGAATTTGATTTCATACTTCTAATAATACGCCTGTTCTGTTCTGTGAAAACACTCTTTAACTTAAAGCTACGAGGGTTCCAAACGCTCCCTGGTCTTTGAAAAGCCACACAAGAACCGCTATTTCATTATTCTAATCACAATCGCCAAAATATGTAGTAATGATTTGTACTTTCTGTATGTATTTACAATAGAATTATAGTCAATTAATATTGCAAATTCGGACAGCAAGACAACTAATAACTGCAAGCATCCGTACGTTACCATAATGCAAAGATGAGCCATCAAAATATACTTTTATTTACGCTTAAATTATAAAGTTAAACTTTAATAGTATTCGGACCTTGATTAATATTTTACTGTAAATAGAAGTGATAGCACCGATATGTATTAATTTGAAAATATATACTTACTAAATATAATACAGAACCTGGCTTAGTTATAATACAGTCTTGTTCAACCTAGTTTGAATATAGTTGTTGCTCCATTGGTTTTCTACTTAAGCGGTATAACAATGAATAAGTGATGTGTGAAGCTGTGTCTATGAATAATAGTATACGAATATTTATGAGATTTGGCAAAAAACAGATATATTCATTAAGTCATTTCAGTTTATCACATCAGCCTATCGCAGTCCACTGGTGGACATAGGTCTCTCTTAATTTGTTCCACGATACCCGGTCTTCCGCCTTCCTTTTGCAAACTTTCCTCCCGAGTACTGTCTTTATCATTCCAGTTATGTTAAACAAATAGTTTTTTTTTGTCATATAAAAGTCAAAGGATTTAATAATTTTTTTAATAAAAACACATTCCTTTTGCAGACTTGAACAAACACTGGGTTAACAAAAGAATAACTCGAAGACAATGCATATTTGTAATACATCTTTTGCTCGGATTCAACCGAGCTGACTCAGCCTTTGTAATTCGTACGTGAGGTCAAACAAATTTATTTCTTTGCATTATGCTTTCTGTGACTAAAATCGCATAATATAAACTTTTTTTTTTTGATACAAAAATAAATTTAATAATAACGAATAACTGTCCATTAAATGACAAGCGCTTATCAAAGTATACATTGACAGATAAAAAAAAACACGTGAATTTACTTAGTTTGTCTGATAGACCTGAGTGCATCCGCTTTGTTAACGTGAAACCGATGGAGATTGACAAAGATTACACGAAGCTGTCGATATACTTATAAAATCATTAGTTAGACTTATATGTAGAGCAAAGGATTCCCTGCAAAGAAGTCTCCTCCATAATTTACTGACATAAATATTTCTTATAGCTTTTACCCTTACATTAATATTATCTTTATAATATACACAGACTTCTTTATGATTTATAAAATATGCAATATTATGATGGTAAAATAAATCATAATCAAGTTAATATGATTTTATTTTATGTAAGATATATTATTTGTCAAGTGACTTAAACATATACATTACTTACCAGGTTGCTGATGCCATAGAGTGTGTCATACGATTCAGCTTTAGAGGCGACATTTCTTAATTTGCACGGCTTCTTCAAAGGCGGAGGAGGCTGCGCGGGCGCATGCTTGTGAGAAGGTGATGACTGTTGTTTTACCCCTCCCCCTTCACAAGCTACATGGTTTGAGGTTGTTTTGTTCTCTTTTTCTTTTAATTTGCTGTTATTAGTCAAATTATTCTTAGTAAAGTTCCCGAGTTGTTCAAACATGCTAGATAAGTGTTGGGACATCATTTTCGCTGTTTTTTATTGACACTATCAACCGAATTCAAATAGACGTAAGTTCATGACTGGGTTTAGAATGTCATCTTATATTTCACTTCAACTTCTGTAAATAAATGAATATGGGCTCGGAAATTCAACATCTTTCTTTAGAAAAAGATAACAAACACGATTAATTACGCAGTAGTAAATATTTGACTAAACTTTTAGATTATATTGACTGATTTGCACAATATTAATGATAAAATCCCGAAGGCCTAATTAATTATTTGTTTTAAACTAATTATTGGATAAAATTGATTTATCATTTCATATTATTCTGATTAAAATATAAATGAAAATAATACCCATATATTTTGATTTATATATTGAGCAGAATATAATTTGTACTCGTATATTATAATAAGTATGACTAACAAGTTTTAATTTTACCAATAATACAATTGTCATCAATTGTCAACAAATATTTGTATAAAATAAAAACATTAATAATCTCTATTTTACATCCTCGAAAATGTAAAAATATAATATATAAAAGAATAAGAAAAGTAATTTTAAGTAATGTAAGTAACAATGTATATTTATGATGTTAAGATTTTATAAGTCTTTAGTTGTTTGTTTTCTGAAAACAGGATGGACTCAGATAAACAATTGAAATCTCGATACTGCCACGTGAATCCGGTACAAGACAACTTCTTTAGGGCTGGCACAAATATTAGCTTATAAATTCTTTTGATTCTATAATTGTAATATTATTTTAAAATTCTGTGAGCAAGGATATTAAAGAATAATGAAAAGAAACGTTCATTTCTAGCGACACTCTTAGTGGTTGGAAAATATTACATAATTTAGATATCATTTCCCCTCCAAAAAAATAGGTTTTTGTATACAAAAAATCTAATAAAAATAAATCTTGTATCGTCCAACACTTTACTTAATCCCACTTGTTGTTTAAATGAGAAAATTTTCTCAACATCGGAAAGGCTTCAAAAAGAATGTTGTACAAAAAATAATGAAGCAATATTTTGAAAGCGCTGGGCCAAAACAAAGCCTGTAATAATAGCTTTCAAAGTTCTATCAAAGAGTCTGTTCGCATTATACAGTCTGTTTCAGCACACATTCTAATGTCGCTGAATAAACTAGAATGAAGAGTTATTTTCATACAAAATATATACGTACATAGATTTTTATTTTTATATAGACCGAATTTCATTTAGCAAAGTTATTGATATTATTATCATAGTAACTTCCTATTTAACTACTTTTGAGTGAAATTTTGTAGTTATTATGGATAAAATATTAACCATACATATATTTATTACTACGCATACCATAACATTCTGTACAAATTTTTCTTTCAAAATTATACCAAATACATGACCTATTCATTCCAAATGATAGTCTCAGATGGTTACAAGTGACATCGCCTTATCAGAATTATGTCTTGAATGTTAAAGATATTACAATGGAAACATTCACAAGACAAGATCGCAGTAAACTTGCCTTATCTTGTCTGAGTTTGGAATGACACTTATCCACTTTTACTTGCCAATCGTTGGCACGCCAATATTTATTGTTGACAGGATAATGTCAAGCTTCACACATATTATAGAAACACTCTTTCATGATACAATGACATCCATTAAAAATACATGACTATAGCAAATATCTCTATACCAAACCATTTTCAGAACATATAAGTATTTTTTTTTAAATCTTTTTTACCTTATACTATAATTATTCTCGCTTTTTAATACTATTGTCATTGCAAAAGCATCTCATATATAACAGACATTAAAAACTTCCGTCATATGAAACTATCTATAACGTTTGTCATTTTATACCTTGAATGTTTTAATTTCCACTTTTTGACTGAGTTGGAGTTGTTGCATTTTTATTCAAACATTCTTGGATTCTGTATTCATGCTTAAAATGAAATTAAATTCTCTTAATGTTGAGAACTGCTTTGTAATATGACGACAGACTTTTTGCGTTTAGCATAATTGAATTGAATTTTTACAACCGCCCTCAGGCTTACTTAATGAATCTTAATTAATTAGACATTTGGTTGTAGAATAATAACATAATATTAATATGTTAAATTAACTTTAATCTTTATACATAGTCTGTAATTGACTTTTTCGTGTCATAAAAACAAGAAAAATTGTTTATTTCTATAGATTTTATCTTAACAAAACGTAACTTAAATTTAAGTACATCTTTGCTGAGGTGAACTTTGTTACCCCGTAGTTTCCAAAATTAAAAGTAAACTCTAAAAGCTTTCAAATGCGTAAGTAGTTTTAAATTGAAGCGCCTGCACAAAATGTAAAAGCAATACAAACTAATTCAATATTTATTTCGAACATGTTTTTTATTTGCATTATTTTATTCATTAATCTATTTAATGGTTATAATTTTATGTACTTTAAATATATTCTTACTATTACTTCTCTATATATAAGACGTAACATGCCTTCAACATAATATTCACAATGTTATAATAACAATTCGCCGCAGTAATACGAAATGGTGAAAATTAATTATAAGTTTCGTTACGTATGTATCAAGATGTAAAACAATATCTAAGATCTATTAGAATGTATAAGCTCAAAGGTGTACCAATCAATACACCGTTTATTAAAACCGCACATTAGAAAATAATCCATGGAGTAAATGTAACTTCGAATGTTCCACTTAACCCTTTGATATCTGTTGTTGACATTTACGGTTAAAATGACAAGATAAGTTACTTAACAGACTGGAAGCCATTTTAATGACGTGTACAAAACTGAGTAATTATAAACTTTTCTTAACAAATTAGTGGGGATTTACATGATATTCACTAACTTTGACGTTCTAATGTCAAGATCATAAATTGCAGATATGCTGGAAAAAATTATTAAAGTGAAACTTCTTGAGAATGGTTGTAATTTGAAAACGATGAAATGCAAATTACGAACTGTAAAGAAGCAAACGCATTGCTTGATATTAAAGTACATCACAAATCACCCATATAAGGTTAAACTTTATCACCGTGTTCTACATATGAGGCTACCTCAGTCAACCCCATCTAGTGACCAATTATCGAACTAGAATTTTATAAATTAACGCATATTCCCTTAAAAATATATAATGTAATATTTTACTTCAAATGTAAAATAATTGGTATTAAGAAGAATAAACCTTATAATCACCTTAATACTTTTATTTCTTAATATTCCTCTTTTTCTTCAGTAGCTTACTATTCTGAAGTAAGAATTTTATTAACTTTTTATTTACTTTTTAGACGTAAGCAGCATTAGTGCATTTTTTTTTTGCATATTTTATTGTCTTACATTTGTAGTATAGATTATTATCTAAACTAACGCTAAATCCTCCGTCCGATTATGTTTTAGTTCCAAATTATAACATAACCTCTAATGTGTAATCTGGTATTTCCCTCGGGACATTACACCATGGTACTCGAGGTTTTAATAACTCTAACCACAAAACAATTAGTATGCGATTTACGCTATAACCACTTAATAAAGGTTGAAACGCCCAATTATGTCTTTTTCTTTAAATCTGAATCTAAAATTAAATTTCGTAAATTAATTCCTAATTTTCATTAACTTATTTCAAACCGTTTATTTCTATAAAAAACACTTTTTTCGCTTTTTATTCTTTAATATCTTACTTAATAAGCAGATTACTTAAGAAGAAAATTTAAGAAATAATCTGGAACGATTAGTTGGTTTTGATAAAATCTTCTTGCACTTCATAACCTATTAAGAGTGAATGGTTAAAGGCTATATAATATACTAGAAGTTTTAAATGCATTAAGTTGAATTTACCAAGTAATGCTAAACGTGTTACTCCTCTATTATACGAACGAAGTCGCATCGAATAGCTAGTGTTTGTATGAGCTTAGGCAATATTACAATTTCAGATATACATGATATTATTATCTTACTAACAACCAGACAAACACTCGTCATTTTCAAATTTAATTGCTCTTTGTCGTCACCGCAGTCGATTATGGTGAGAGCATGTAAGATTTAACATATAAGAGAATCGTTTAACATTATCAAGATATATATCTATATATATATATATATATATATAAATGTATGTATGTGTGTGTATTAAATACTAAAAACAAACTGACTAAGCATTACTAGTGCGTTGTGAAACTTTATTCAACAGATATTTTAATATTTTAATTTGTAAATTTCCCTCGCAACTTCCAAGGAAAATTTTGGCTTGTCATGAGTGTTGGTTTTTAAGATTCGGTATAAAATTTGCAACGATTGATATATAGAAATTTTTTTTTGAATATAAAAAAAAATATTTCCCAAAATATTAGAACTATATAGATTTTTCTTAGACGCAGAATTGAATGAATGAGAAATTGAAGTTTTATAAATATGAAAAGTAAATCAATTTAGGAAAAAAGTATATATTGAATATATATTTTTATATAGAAATGTTTATATAAAAAATGGAAGTTAATTAAAAACTATATGTTACTAGAAAATATGTCAACATTTGCAAAGCCAATCTGTAGATTGATGTTTTTTATTTTATTAAATAAATGCAATATGTACTGAAAACTAATTAATAAATTTGGAAGTGGAATCAGATTTTTTTTTATTATTAATTATAATTTTATTAACACATAACAATTTATAAGTATTTTTTTGTTTTAAATTTACAATTAATTTAGGATATTAGATTATTTGAAAAAAAAATATATTTACTATTTTGGTACAACAAATAATAAAAATGAGTTACAAATGACAGTGTAGTTAATCTAATGGCTTCTTATATTGCCAAAGAAGTGACACACGGCAAAAGTGAAGTTTCAGAAAAATAGCCCACTAGAGAAAGGAGATGTATGAATAATTAATTCGATTATTTGACACTAGATGACGTTGAACGAAGTTAGCTTATTTTTTATGATTATATTTTAATCGATTTGAAGATTGTACTAAAATTGTGTGATTTTTTAAAATAAATGTTATTTTATTTATTTGTCATTACATAGATTGTGTCAATACCTGTTACGACCTTGTTTTTCTGCCTTTTTTATGTGTACATAAATTTTCTTCAGTTCTATACTTTTGCTTCAAGATGGTTCGAATAGTTCTTTTTCGGATCCAGAATTACCATCTATTTAAATCACAGAGTAAGATTTAAAGTAAAATTAAGTAACTTGATTTTATGTATTGAAAGTCTGAATTGTTGCGAAGAAAACATGTTTTAGACTTTATTAATATTACTCTAAACAATGTGTTCTTTATAGTTCGCAATAATATTTCATTGAGTGAAATCTTAACCATTCTAAAAGAATTGTACTTAAAAAGATAATAATTTATCAATTTTCAACTCTTTTGTATACGTTGATCTGAGTTTAAATATTAAAATTAATAAGATGATTTTAAATTACAACTTTCGACTTTTAAAAATTACTACAATTTTGATTTTCCACTAATTTACTAAAACGTTTTTATTTTAAAAGACGTCACTAAACAGCGCTTCTTCTTTCGTCATAATATAGAAACATGAAGTACATAAAAGCAGTACAAAGAATGTTTGAATGACTTTAAAAGCCTGTAATTATAATTACTACGACTATATTTTTTGAACAAAAATAACAAATTTTAATATTTATCCAATAACCAGTTTTTCTTAAGCCTTTCCCTCTAATAAAATCATCAATACGCGTTGAGTAATTGACTGTTGAGTGTCTACAGTTACTTTATTATTTTATTGTTAGTATGTCTGCATCAATTATACTCTAATATATTTGATTAGATAAAACTAAGTAAGAACAATTCGTAACATTATAGAAATACAATAATTATACTTTCTATTGAGTAAGAAAAGATTAAAAATAAAAAAAATATATTTTAATTATAATGACGTAACAGATCAGATACTTTTAAAAACTTTGAAACATTCTTGGAATAATTAAAAAACAAATTAAAAAGAAAGTTACATAACTAATCATGGCTCAAGCCTTACTATTTTTTAATAAAACTTTTTTTAACGGATTTCACTGGCGGCTAATTTTTGGTTACATTTTAATGTTAACCCGACGTTTCGAATGCTTTGCAGTAATGTTCACGGGTAGACGAGATGTAGTTCTTTTTTTTTAATTAAGTAAAACTTTATTCGTTTTGTGAAAAAAAGAATGCTGTTTTAGCTTTGCTGAATTTCGCCTTCTGTGTAGGTATAGACAAGCCACTATCAATTTAATAATTAATTCATTTGTTCATTTGCACGTCCTAAAATGTTGTTAACTATTTAGATATTTTAAATTTTATTTTTAAAACATTGAAACAATGAAGGATTTTATTATATTATAATTTAGTAATAGGAACCAAGCGCTAGTAATATTTGTGTAAAACATATATTTTTAAATGTTTTTGCAATAAATAAATATATTTAGCAATAACAACATAAATATGTTTGAAAATAAGACAATTATAAAATGTTTTGTCATTCATATATTTCCTTTTGAAAATAAATGAAATAAAATTATTTTCTGAATTTCATAATTTACGCAAGTATTAATTGTCATAAAATATTAATAAGCCGTTTTATGATAAATATTTTTTACTTAAAAAGACAACTTTAATTTTACCTACTGAGTTGAATTTCCACCCAGAAAAAAAAGTTTGAAAAAGTTAAAAAAAAAACTTTTAAAGTTCCAAAACAATTGAGAAACCAATTATCAAAATTATTTATGATATATTAAAGTTTTTTTCACTACGATAGTTACAAGCAGTGCATCGGATGCGACCGCAAGTAACTGGGGGTCCGCGGCAACTGCTTCAGGCATCATCAGTTGTCGACGAAGGCAAGCAACTCTTCAGCGTGCATTGTACGCATGCGTCACTTAACTCCTCCCACAAAAGTTTTTACCCAAAGGAAAAGAAATGTTCGTAGAACTTTTAAAAGTGACTATTGAATGAAATTATAATTATAAATCCTGTACTAGCGTCTGTATTGTTTAATAATACTAATAATAATATACTTTATTGTATACCCGGATCATAAAAAATATAAACATTAAAAACAGAAATAACAAAATGGTACAAATATATGTTTTTAATTACATAACACAAAAAATATTACAAATTGTAATGGTCTTTCAGTTTTATAATAAAAAAAATGCCCCCTGAATTTCTGTCACGAACTCTTCTCAATACTGACTTATATCTTTTCAACCCGTAGCTTTGAACGTAGATTTTTTTTTATATTTACTTATTTTCAGTTAAACATTTAGTTTTTTTTTATTCAATTCCATTTCTTTTTATCTTATTTTCGTTTCATTTTCATTTCATTATAATTTAATAATTATAAGTAGACTCCCAAATATAAAATAAATAAAAAAATATTAAATATGTATATTTTGAATTTAGAATTATAATAGAAACTAATCTCTACCTATCTTAGAATTCCAGAAATCTTTTCTATTTAACTATTTCCAAAATTATGTATTATGTAAAACACTATTACAATTTAAACTTTGCAAAGATTAATTCTAAAAGGCACTCTCTCTTTCTATATAAGATGAAGAATACTATATTCATATATCAAAATGAAAAAGCTCTTATAAAAATAGGTATTTTTTTAATTTTAGACCTAATTCTAAATATCATTATACACCTGTGTTTAAACTGCCCCAAAAGGTATACAGATACAAAATACATACAGACATTCAAAATACACACAGACACAAGCCCACAGTCCTCGAGTAAATTGTCAAGACAAAACGTATTTGTTTAAAAGATTATCTTCGAGTACAAAACCGGAGAATACGTGATGTTTTTCACGCTCGGGACCTAATCCCGGCCTCCACTATACTTGTATGAAATAAACAAAATGTACGGAGCCACCTGAGTGGGAAAACTTGTATTTTTAACAAGTTAAAATAAAATATATCATTGTTATAGTCATGTACTTGTAGTCATCCCCCAACATAAAAGACAGTTTTATTAGTTTGTATATATATTTGTATTTTTCCGTCTGTGGTATCAAAGCTCCTAAACGTATGGACCTATGTGTGTGTATGTTACATTTGGTGAAAATCAAAGTGTTAATTTTTAAGATATTCAGTTACATTTGATAATAATTAGAAAATGTTCCTAAATAGGTTTAATTTTAGTCATATTACAATTTAAGAGTATGGAAGAAAATTTGGTTTTTTTATAGCCAAAAATTTTAAATAAAAAAATGCAAAATAAATAAATAAATAAATGCAAAAAAAATAAATAAATAAAAGAATTTGATTCAACCTTGGTTTGAATTATTATTTTTTTTAATTGTTTCAGCAGACATAAAATAAAAAACAATACATTTTAGCTTATTTCATTATACATTTATACTTTTCACACTTTAATATATAATAAGTATTAAGTTATACATTACATGATAAAGGAAGTTAATTTAAAATAACAACCGTCGTGTTATAAACCGTTCAGATACAAAGGCTGCAAGGAGCTCTAAACTGAAAATACAAAATTTTATCTCTTGTAGTGACACCACGAAACAAAATTGTATAAGGATTATTCTTGAAAGTGTATCTTATTTACTTTTACTAGAAAAATATTGATTAAATTTAAATCATTTCCTTTTTATTATCCATTTAAAAATTTTATTATAATATTACAATATTATGTTATATATAAATTATAAAAAAAATATTAGGACAAATCAATTTACAAAGATAACACAAAACATATTTAAAGCTGTTTCTTTATATATTCACAATTTGCATTGAAAAAAAAATTTCCTAATTACATAAAAAATATTGTTATAACACATTGAAATGACTGTATAATGTTCGTACGTTTCGAACAGACATAACATCTGAGTTTTATTAGGGGATGTATATACGTTTTTATGACGTATTGAGGAATTAAAAGCAATGACTTTGAGAACCTCTGACCTTAAAAAACAATTATATAAAAACTATTACTTAGTATTTAATCAATTTTATTATTATATCATTAATATTAAAAGTGAATATATATTATATAAATAATTAAATTAAGTTTTTATTTAATCACTTCATTCAACCCTCTATCAAAAGTGATTCGGTGGGTCATTACATTCAATCAACAAGTCAACCCCTGCTATCTCCTTTATACCTATTTTTCCATTACTTTTAATGGATATGTGTACGCATTCCAATACCAAATTATAATATTGAAATATCGCCTCTATTTGAATTTGATTTATGTACATAATCCTATGACGATGATTTCATATTGTGCCCTCCTTTCAGTTTTTATTCTCTTCAAATGGCTTCGCTTGTGTCCGGCATGTTTTTATATGTATTCAAACTCATTTCTCTTATGGATCCAAAATATACAATTTTACTCATTTTTTAATATAAAATCAATCTCATATTTTTTGGAATGGTGTCCCAATTCACAGGTTCGAGTCCTAAACCTAAGATGAATTTTTCTTTCTATATTATTAAATTTTAATAGATTAGCTATATCAATTATCACTAAAAACTAAGCCGGTATCGCAAAGATCAAAGCGTAGATCGTTCTTATATCAATAGACGACAATGAATCTTTGAGATTTTAGTTTCTCATCTCCTTTAATTAATTAAACTTTCGTGAAGTTATTATAATTATTTATACATTTTAATAATTAGAAATAGTTCATATATATATTTATATATCATATTATTAATAGCATGTTTTCAAACGTATAATACTTTTACAGCTATATTGTTATATTCTTTTGTTTGTAATTATTCGTAGATGTACGTATCCTATACATAAATAGCGTATGCCGATAGTTCTCCCAGCAATTATGGGACGATAGCACGTAAAAATTATCGGTTTTGATCTCATTATTAAAAGTTCTAGCTGATGATGTGAAAAACAATAAAGAAAAAACACAAAAAAATTAAAGAGTTTCTTCATTTTGGCGCCAATTGTAAATGACTTGCAGTTTACAATGAACTTAAAACTAATCTGTCATAGGGATGGAAACTCCAAAATCTGTTAAATAAACGCGAAGTTATAACATATATAATGTTATAGAAACGTTCAGCCAATTTGGTAAGTTTCAACCAATTTAGTAAAGTTCAGATATTAATGTATGTAAGTTTTACTTTGAACTAGTCAGGTAATAGTCATCTGCCTCCAACAGTCTTTTAAGTTCAGGATGTATATAATACGTACAAACTGTAGGTTTTTAGGTCTAGCAGAGCATCAAAGAGGGCCCCAGGTGTTAGACTCCAGCCATTAGATATATTTAATGAATTACTATATAACACATTATCTGACAATTTTATATATACAATGCTCGTTTCACTGTTTGTATCCAAACTCCTAAACGGTTTAGGCGTTTCTAATGAGATTTTGTATGTATATCAAGAATATTACGTATATTATTTAAAAAAAAATTATTTTATTATTTTTAAGATTTGACAGTAAAAAAACACAACCCTGAATTTTCTCTACAAGTAAGTCCTATTTTTTGATAGCTATATAAGGACTCTAAACAATTTTTCACTCTTTTATAATGCAAAGAAAGTTTGCCATTTCAGCTAGTAAAATATAAAAAATTAATGTTTTTAAACTTTCACGATTTTAACACATTACAGAAATATATATCGGGACACCGCGTTCCTATATATTTCTATAAAAAATTAAGTAAATAATTAAATTATAAGACAGTTTAGGTACATGAAATGAGTAATTTAATAAGTGTAATAGAAAAATTAAATAAGTAATTTAATAACTGTAATTGAAAAATGAAATGAGTAATTTAATAATTGTAACTGTAAAATCTTAAAACTGTTACGTTCATTTGTTTGTTTGCGCATTATGCTAAACTTGTGATACGACGAAGTACTAACTGTAATAAAATTTATTATTAGCATATTATTCCTACAACAACATACGCAAAATGTGATAAATATAATAAAAATTAATTAAAACCTAATTTGTAAGGACTAATATTTTTGTTTTAAGAATGTCTAGTCAAGATCACTGTCAAATCAGTAGAAAATAAAGATAATTTATCATTGTAATATAAAAATAATAAATATATGTATAAAAGAATAAATGAACCAACCAATGAATCAATAAGTCAATACATGAATGAATGTATAAATAAATAAATAAAAACTTTAAATGAAACTAACTTTCAAGTAAGCCATTATTTGCAAAAAAGAAGCCAGAGAGACAAAGTAACAAAAGTGTGCCAAATTACATTTAAATCGATTAAGGGCAAGCTAATTAAATAACTATTAAATAATGTAATTGCGCCAGTTGGTACTATTTAGGTTAACAATAACTGTGTTAATACTAGTTTTATTTTGCAGCTCCGTCTGCAGAACAAATTACAGTTACGTATAATTCGAAAACTTTTAACCTGTAAAGGTTTCAATTTTAAAATATTTTTTTTTTTAATTTAAAGCAGACTTTATTTTTACAGACACATTCATCTCGTCAACCCGTGAACACGATTACTGCAAAGTATTCGAAACGTCGGGTTAAAATTAAAATGTAGCCAAATTATACGCGAGTTTTAATCCGTAAAAATAGTTTTATTTCAAATATGTACTCATGAAAATATAAGAAAATACTAAATTTAAAGCTTTCTAAATTTAATAAGCTTTGCACTAAACCAACAAATAATTTCAATAATTTGGGTTCGTTAATAAATAATTTATTAATTATCTATTAAATAAGATAAACAAGAAAAGTGAAAACAATATGGAACCTTTCTCAAAGAAACCAATAAAAGCTTATAAGGAAACGAGTCAATGTAATACAAGGAATTCGAACTCAGTGTGGATAATCAGAGAGAGCATACAATAAAAAAATACCTCAACCACAGGCATCCAAGAACCAACACTCGTCATTTAACGCCCGTTTTCTGAAGGCTCATTTATATTATAAATTAACTTTATAACCCTATTGAATATTGATCAGGTAAAGGTTAACGTTACGGTTAACTGTCGGACATAAGTTTGATACCTACGTATTATTTATATCAAAAAGTCTGTTTGATAAAACAACGGGATCTATTTGAAAAACTTTTCCAAATATGATAGGCAGGTTCATAAAAGAGGCTATAAGGCCTCTTAGTAGTAGAATTATTCGCTGGTAAAACAGCGGGGCATAGCTACTATTAAATATAAAAATATTTAAAATGGTTTGGTTTTTGTTCATAGACATCTAATTTTGAAAATTATATAGTTTTATTTCTTCATGGAACAACCTTCCTCAATGTATTATATTTATACCATAAATATGTTTTAGTAAAACTTTATTAAAAATTATTTTATAACGCAATAAAATCTTTACCTAGTACATGTAGGTATTTACGTTGGCTTATGAAGGATCTATGTTCTGCTGGTCATCGTTTGATCGTTTCAGAGAAGCAAATCCATCAACACGTTGCGATCGTGTACCATGGAATAGTTATTATGGACACGGCATAAAGTTTAATATTATTTATTTAATATTTAATATAAAACACAATATTTATTAAATATTGAGCTAGATAAATAAATTTGAAACATTTTTAAGATTGTTTATGAAAAAAAAAAATTTATGCCAAAAATATACTAGTTTTCACCCGCGGCTTCACTCGCATAATTTGTTAAAATACTCACCAAATAGCAAGTTGCAAATTACAAGGTGCAAGTTTTCACCTCTGCTTTTCGCTGAACCGACTTTATAAACAAGTAATGATGCTACATTAAGTTAAATTTTATTGTGATAACTTATAAGCTATTCTTCGAAATTACTTAGCATAAAAGACAAAAATTATCTTCTTTAAATACTAAAACAGATGAATGTATAAATTTTCTTAAAAATGAATATAAATATTCTGAAATGTGTATTTTAAAAGTATCAAAATTAATTCTATTTATTACACTTTTTTGGATATAATATCTTAGGCCTAAAAGATATATACTGTCTGAAAATTTTAATTAAATCAAACAATCAAGCTGTACATTATTTTAATGTAACTGCAAAGGTATAGGCAACACCAAGACAGCTTTCAGAGGGCAGATACGATTTTCCAACTTACTAGATACTTATCGTTATATTTCAGCCAAATTACACAAAATCTTTTTAAATTGTGTCTTTTGTTATAGAAATTATAATACTGTAAAGTTTCGGTCAATATTATTTGCATAAAAAAATAACAAACGCATATACATCCTCACAAATTTTTGAATTTATAATTTTAGTGCGATATTTTTAGCATAAAATGAATAGAAACAAATACAAAATAATAAAATGACGTATTTACTATTTAATATTATTTTGTTTTATTACCATTGAAATTTCAATATGAAGGTAAGTTATACATAATGTAACATCTATTATTTTCTTACATCCTAGAGACACTTAAGTGTTCGTAAATGGTGAGCTTAGCTCTGCTTTGTTGTATTGATTGTCCACATATTGTTGACTAGTCAGAACACAAAACTTTAGCTAAATAGGGATATAATATATATGAATCATTCAATCAAAATTATACCATACCACCAAAGAACCTTCAAAAATTTTTTTTGGAGAGAAAAATCGTCTAGAACTATTTCAATTTTCGAAGCTTTGAAATTAAAATATCATTAATACTTACAAGACAAAAACATTTATTTATTAATCTCATTTTATCAAAAAAACTGCACTCTAATTTATCAATATGTTAATAATGATATTATTGTTATTAACTAAAAGTATTAATAATAATGTTATGATATAAAACCGATTCCTTCCTAGCACAATTCTTTGATCTTTACGGTTTACCAATCACGTTCACCATCTACCATTTCCTGTCCTTAATTAGCGAATTAATCATCAAAATGAATTAAGTAGTTTTAGTTTGACATATATATATACAAATATACATACATAATACTGGTGAAAGGGAGAACCTATTTAGAAGTTTTTTAAAAACAAATTAATATTTTAAATATAAAAGTACCCATACAAAATAATTCTATTACCCAAATCACCAATAACTTATAAATTGAATATAAAACAAATCTGTCTAATAAAATGGAAGTATCCAAGCAAATCACCCCATCGAGTGCGTCTATTTTCCAGCACATGCATCAACACGCTCCAGTTCCCGGTGGCTGCAAGCGAGATAAATACGATTTTATATCAAATTCTAAGAAACCGATGCACGTTTGTGAAACCACAACGGTATTTTACATTTTCTATGTTATTTTAAACAAACCACCGACTAAAATCTTATATTTGAACACGTGCACGACTTCTGTCACAAGTAATGCCTCAATGCGTATAAATCTAAGCATTGTATGCTGAATATTATACTTAAAATGAAAATATTCGGCTTTACCTACAATTGAAGTATGAACAGTTAAATAATTGCTGAAGACTTTTCAATTATAACTGATAAAAAGAATATATTAATAACTATTTCAAACTATTCGAAATATTGCTGTCATTTAAGAACACCAAAAAATGAAGTATTTACACTAAGTCATGACTAAAGGTAATAATTTTTAGCAAACCTCAGACTTTTTAATAGTAATGTCAACTTGACAGTTCCTGCGATCCCGCGTCTACAAAGTAATTCCTTTCGGACATCTGCGGACTTTAGAATTCTATTTATTTTTTAAAAACACATAAAATCTGTGCATCTTTATTTTAATAAATAAATACTATTTAAATGAGGAATAATATTACACGTGGGATCAGGTCGTTTAGCCGCTCGTCCATTTGTGTGACAAATGTTTTAGCCGATGTGGTTAATGTTTGCAGTATAATGCATGTTATTTATTTCGTATATTCATTTGAAATGATTGTTATATTTTTTCTAATGTAGAAAATTATGTTTGCTTGTTTATTTGCTGCATGCATTCCTAAACCGTAAATCCAATTACGAAGAATCTTTAGTGAATTATCATTCCCGCCAATTTTAAATAGAATAACCATTTTAGAAAATGGCGGTTGTGTTAACGACAGTATAGCGTATTTCATGTGTTCTGTAGAAAAAATACACGAATATTTTAACAATAAAATTTAACTTTTATTACCCAGATCTACATTGACAGTTTAATAAACATACGTTGTATAATTTAAATACTGATCAATTATTTTACCTAAAAAATGGTGAAGAGTTATACTATTACAATTTGAATACAAAATACCACAAAACGGTATCATATAAGAGATAAATTTGAAGTAGTAAAATGAAATACAGAGTGTAATTTATAAAATACTCGGCTTGAAATATGTGGCAATGAATTTCTTTGATATGAGACCATATCCGTCGTGTAATAGGCAAAATGATTTGCTTCGAGATGCTTTTTATAAAAGTATTCGTCTGGATTTAGACATAATAAGATAAACAAGAATACTCTTAATAAATCAATAATTCGGGTTTTAAAATAAAATTATTATAGTAGTTATTTGACTAATTAAGTGACTGTGAAACCCATGTCCATCGCATGTTCCATTTGAAACGGCTTTAGAATAAAATTTATATTTAAATATTAATTTTATATAAGAGTTAACGACACTACTTTTTTTTTAACTTTTATTTTTAACTGCCAAATATTTAGTTTTATATTTGATAGATCAAGTAATTATAGTCATACTTTATAATATCATATATACTTATGAAATTAAATATTTTAGATAGATACCAAAAACTAAGAACCACTAATTTTCGATTCCAATAATCGTTTCATATATTTGTATCTCGTCATGTTCTTTGTAAAGAGTGGAATCCGTCCGTTGGAATGTCTGTAAGCTATTTCCAATCTCATGGGTTTGTTTCAATCGATTTCAGCTCTCGGTCTACTGAGCTACCGTCAGGAATATTTAATTTTAAATTGATATGTGTGTACTGGTTACTGGTTGTCATAACCGTGTAAAGTCCTGTATTCGAAAACCCCTACATAAGGTGTTTTTTAAGAGAAGAATATATTTGTTCTGTGTGAGAAATTATAATGGAAAAAGAAGAATTAGAATACAATCGGCCACTACCATTTGACCCGTCACTCGTAGAGCATTATAGTGGATTAGTCTAAACTTGTCCACAAGTGTAAAGAAATCTTTTGCAAAACGACTGGAGCATCTATATTTTATTAACCAATATTACTTAAAATGATTTATCACCGTATATTAATTAACCTTCTTGCTGTCATGTTGACAAAATAAACGAAATAGATTTTTAAACCAAAACAATGGAATAGCACTGGCATTTGACAAGTCTTTTCAGGCTATGAAAAAAAGATAAAAAAATTCCGAAGTCGATTAATTTTGATATCGGTTCTGTTACGTCACAAAAGGTGCCATCAGCTCTGAGCCGATAATTAAAAGCAAACAAGCCTAGAGAAAAAATTGCTATCATGAGACAACTTTTAATTTATCGCAGAATCTTAAATAATCGAATTTATACCAAAGATTCATAGAGCACGCACGATACGTAATTGAAAATAAATATTTTATATACATATTATAAGTTAATTACAATAACGAAATTATTGTTATTTTTCAGGTTTTTATATAAGTATGTCCAATATTCACAAAGGCCAACAAAAATAAAATATGAATTCTGCTTTATTCTAAAATATTTGGCATCTGTCGTCATTTTTGTAAACTTCAAATAAGGTATTTATACATTAGTCATTTTTTTTTCGTTTTATATAATTAAAGTATTTGTCACAGATATCAGCTTTTGTAAGCTTACCATTTTCCCAAGACGGTTAAAAATAGTATAGCAGTTGTTAAAAAAAAGATAAAAGTCACAAACTACTTTCACTACATGGAAAGAAGCAGTAATATACGAAAAATCTTTTAATGCCTTAAGGCGAGGCAAAGGTCTACTTTACTACCCCTGGGTTAAGAGCTTAACCCGCTACCCTGAAAGACGATCTGAAATATTTTGGGTTTGTAAGACCATATACATTCAATTTAAAGTCTTTGAAAGATGAGAAAATTATAGCATTATATTTAGGATTTTCGATCTATTTTTTATCATATAAAAAATACCCAATTGAATAACATATTGTTACAATAACTATTATATGGGTAATAGCGGAATGGGTCCGAAAGTAATCGGGTAAACACCAACAGTATTTACGTGAGTATATCTTATTATTATATATAATATAATATAAATCATAAATCACAAAAATTTTAAAAATAAATGTAGAAATAAAATAAAAATTAAGGTACGTTGATATTAAAGCGAACAGAAAAGAGAATAACTAGCGAAGAATGTTCAATAAAAGCAATCAGTGGTGGCCCTGTCGCGTTCGGACATGATTGCTTTTCACGGAAACGTCCAATTTTGACCGTATTTACAAACTATCTGCTACTATCCGAACATAACATTCAATAAAGGGGTTATTATTCAAAAATATACATGCATTATATATATTTTTATTCTACTATTTCTTTGTTTTTATTTATAATCTATCAATTATAATATTAATTTATTACCAAATATATTTCTATAAAATATTTGTTCTACGCAAACATTAAAGACGTTAAGTGGCCGTTATATTAATTAGAATATCAAATTAATACAAGACCTTTACAGAGGAGCAACTCTTCAGACGCACTGCTATCGAAGTCCACTTCAAGTAATTGCCTTATAATAGAACCTTTGCATATATATAGGATATTTTTCATGTTATTAATTTCCCATTACAATGTTAGTTTAGTTAACGGAAATTTCTTTTAAGTAGAAATATTTATGTAAAAAAATATTTATGTAAAGTAAATAATAATAATAATAATAAAAGATACTACATTATGGCGTTTCAGAATGCTTTCGCCCCCGCACTCCCTACCTGGGGTTTTGAAATTTAGCCAGTACTTACTATTTCACCTAGATAACTTGCACACTAAGTTTGGTCAAAATCAGTCCGGTAGTTCTTGAGAAAATCGTTTCTGCTACAGTCAGAAAGACTGACAGACGAAGGGACGGAGAGACGAACATCGCAACAGTTTTATGTTATTTAGATAAGTATGATATATTTAATTGATTTTTAATTGATTAATAATGTATTTTGTTATCAATATTAATAGTCCAGTTATTAATAAATCCTACAAAAGAGTGTTAACGAATATTTACTATAATTTCTAGAAGTTATATCAATACGAAATGAAAAAACTTTTTATATTAATTTTCCTCGATAACTTATTACATCGGTTTGTCATACAAAACCACAAATAATCAATTAAAAAACTTTAATTGAAATAATATTGTTATTTACGTCGAATATATATTGTATTATCTGTTACATATTTGTATTCTGTTACCTTGAATCATCTGTCACACGTCAATCATGTTTGTGATTTGGCACATGACAGAATACAAATTAAAATATTCTAACCCATGATATTTCATTTTGCAAACGAACACGTAGTCACCGGAGAGTACCTTATTGTCTCATGTCCAAGTAAACGGCCAATTTGTCTATCCAACTGCTGTCACCCTTTTTATCTTGGCAAATGACGACAGAATAAAAAATACATTATCCCCAACAAAAATATTTAAAATGTTGTTTAACATACCGAAATAATCTTATCGCCCTTGCTTTAGGGATGGTTTATGTAATATTCTCAATAAAACAATGATTAAAACTTTTATAATTTTCTTAAATTAAAAAATAAATATATAAATAATTGATATTGAATTTAATGTAATGTCAGTCCTCGTCTGTTTTGGAAATCTATTTCAACGATTCATCAAAATTCAAAAAACATTACCCAAAAATATTTCTAACAAAAACGTCAACAGAACAAGGGTAGGAATTTTAAATGTCTTCACGTTCCGTTTCGAGTCATTTTCCGTGATAAAAAGGACCCTCGTCCGATCAAAACAAGCGAAATATTTTTTTACAATTTCACTCTCAAAATCATTTATTTTGCCTACTACAAACTTTCCCCTTTCAACTTTATCTGTATCTATTTTCAGTAAAATATTAATGCTATAGAAATGTATGCTCGCGACTGCCCAATTTATCTTTTTAAAGGAAATAGGCTTAGGATAAATGGTACTCGTGTGTATATTTATAGACATGTAAAGCCTCTTTCAGTATCTTAATGCGATTCACTAAATTTGAATTGTGTGTATTTGCTAGGTCTCTAATAAAAAGAAAGTACGATATCAGTCAATTGGTGTCTTCGTATATTTGTATGTTATAACTAGAGGGCCGTTAACACAATCACACAGTGACCCACATCTGACATATGTGATCGAGTGAGTGATAGTTCACCGCCAATCAACCCATTAAAATGAACTCACTCCCCAAAATTTTATTGTATAACAAAAACAAGAGCTTTTTTTTTGTTTTATATAAAATAGATATCTATTTAATACCTTAAACTTAATTAATAAATTGAAGATTAAATTTCTCGTGCTGCTGAATTTTTCGTCCAATAATTATATATAACACAGAAAACGTAGCATGTTTGAAAACAATTTTAAATATTAATCTTAATATATATATACATATTCCTAAAAGTAAGTTCTTTATTAATAATAACACTAATATCTTTATTACTTAAAAATTAAGAAGTCACTGAAGTGTGTTATTGCTATATTCAATAACAAGGCGTTAAGTAAAAGTATCATATCCATACTGATAGAATAAATCGATAAAGTTTTTTTATTTAAACACGCTATTCTTCAAAACTTGAATAGAAATGAAATATTCTTTCTAAATGTGATAGGTAACTATATGAGGAAGGCTAACTGTCATTACGCTACTACTCTTAGTTACCTTAAGAGTAAACGAAATCGTCCGAGAATCGAGAACCGAGAATCGAGAATCGACAATCGAGAATCGAGAAACGTATTCGTGAGCTAAAGCTGACATATCTACGACTATTTATTTGTGTTTACTTAATTTGTGTTTATTTTTTGTCATATTAATAAGAGATTTTGTGGACACTAAATATATCAACAAAGTCGTTTTGATTCGGTATTACAATTGTAACAAGTTTAAAATGAATTTTTGATATATGATATAGTTGATTTATGTGGTTAAATGGCTAAGAGATTTTCATTGTTGAAGTGACAAGTAAAATTTATCTCCTAAAAGCGCTTCTTAAAATAATAACTTTAACTGTAGGAAGAAAAGGTGGTATTCATTAACAAATTTTTATAAATATGATATCTGAAAAAAAAATTATTCCTATAGGTATATTTTTTCTTTATTAAAACTACTACTAGAACAAACAAAATAAATTTTACTATTTAGTATACTTTAAATATATTGCTGAATCAAAAACTGTATTGTCTATTAACACAACTAAAGTACTCAGTCTGTCCTATTTTCTGTTATTTACACAATTTTATCTCTAGTTTTATTACCAATTCCTTACAAAAAGACAGAAACGAGCTCGCGACAATTTTATTATCAGCTTTAGAATGTCCGACCACAATCTCCGGTTGCAACATCTGCGAACTGATTTATTAGATTATAACAAACTCAACTTATTTAAGTTCATTTATAAGAAAAACAATGTACCCATTCACCTGTTTCAAACTTTCAGACAACCCTCGCTCAACTTTAATGAATACTTGTGGGTCGATAGCGAATCTTGGCGTTTATTCAACAGATATGCTAGGTATTTCGAAACTTTTTTTTTCCGTTGGAAAAACCCGTTACGGGTACCCCATCGGCCCAGGGGGGTGACTGCCGGGGGGTGATGTGGGACTACTCGGCAGCATTGAGGATGCTGCCATTTTTTAAGGCTACCCACTAAAAAACCAACGGTTGCCCTCTTCGCCGTAATGGGACGTCACGGGATCGCGTTAGCATACACCGTGACGCCCCGGGGTATTTTGAAACGTATAACAGATATTGTTTTGATTTTATTTTATTGTAATCTGCAAGTCTGCATCTACATTTAACGCCAAAATTAGGAATCTCTTTAATTTTCCTTCTTTCCTTTTTTTCTCTTTTTTTTACATATCCAGCTCCGGAGCTCTTCAAAATGAGACTTTAAGCGATTTTATAGCTGTCACCTGAAAAAAATTACAGTTTACGGTATTAACACATAAGATTAATTGTTATTTAGGTTTCCATTTAATTACTTGGTAGTTGGTACTTTTAAAGTGGATAATGAGGAATAATTTTGTATCATACTATAACAAAATCTTGATCATGTTAAAGTAATGTTAAAAGTAATTTAGGCTAGAACTGACATGTAATAAAACTATTAGACGTAATTTTGTTCAATGAGGTGTTGCCTTATTATCTAAATTAAAACATTTAAAAAAGAAAAACTTAAAATACTTACGCTTCGGAGAAGTCTCTAAATTTCACAGATAATATAAAAATTAAGCTTATATCAAAACTTTAAAAGCGTAGATAGCTTATAATTTACGGAGAAGAATTAGTTTTATTCCTTAGTGGAGGGAAAGGTTAATAAGACATGTCTTGAACGTGGAATAACCAGATGTAATAATTCCCTCTCTCCCTGGCTTCCTACTTTTGATCTTCTCTATTCCTCACTATTCCCTATTCCTTCTATTTCAAATTAACAATACTAATTTCATTTACAGGAGTTATCTATGCTAATTTATTTATTTTGACGGCATCATTGCATATAGGATTGATACTACGTATAGGAACGCGAACCAGACCTCAATTTTGACCCGCTGTTAACATATTGAGTGGACCAAGGATCAAACCACACCGAAGTTACATTTACAAAAAATCGACGCATTTTGTTTTGAAAGAAAAAATGTAAAAACTATTATAAAAATCGGCACACGCATGTCATTGTAAAGCAAAATTTTCGAGCGAAGTTTTATTTTTTTTTTAATTAAAATTTTTCCGTGTGACATCGAATATTTGATTTTTTTTTAAACTACTACCACACTGATGTCTATCAGTGTGCAAAATTTCGAATTTTCGGATGCACCGTTTTTGATTGACGCTTGCACAAAGGATGCAGAAAAGACAGCTTTGCTCAATTATATATAGTGTACCTATATTATAGTCATTATAATTAAATAATTTGATGTGTATATCTCGGACAAATCACTTATAATATAAAACGGTCAAGTCAACGCGTCAGAAGTGAAGTGCCGAGTAGGTACTTCACTTTTGACTGTTATAGGGTATTTTTTACATTAAAAATTCAGGAAGCATATATGGACATAATATCAATATTTATAAAGGAATAAATTTAAAAATCCAAGGTTATATTTCATTATATAATCCTTACTTTATATTCAGTTCACGGTTCATTCCTGTACTTAGTAACGTTTAGCATTTTGTACTTGTATCAAATATAAAAAAAAATGAGTTTTTTTCAAAACTAGTTTAATGAAATCCAGAGATAATTTTTTATGCTATTTTTTTTATTCGAGGATCTTCTTTAATATTCCTTGACAGTTTTCTGTTTATTTGATGCAAACAGTTTGGCATATTAATTTGTAATTTTCATGAAAGTCAGCCTCTTTTTTTTATATTATACTTGTTTTTTTTTGGTTGAAACTATTTCAACTATGACTGTTGAAATAATACATACCATTCTATTTTAAAATGAAAGTTTAAACAATATATATTTAACCCTATATTCAACACTGTAGATAATAAAATGTTATGACTAATAATATTCAAAACATAATTCTTTAGCTATTTTGAAATTGTTTTTTAAAATACTTGTATGTGTATGTATCCGTACCCATATACATGGGTATTCTAAGAAATAAAATTATATAAAAGTAACAATAAAAATAAATAAAACGACACTACAGAGATAATTTTTTTTTTTTTAAATATTATTATTATTAATTAACAATTAGTCATTAAATGTCATCAGAACAAACATTTCTAAAAAATGGCTTATAGAATTATTTGATACTATAATAATCTATTAATATTAAAGAATATATATATATAAGGTTCGATATTATTTTCGTGTACACGACATGCAGTTGCCTTTTCACGTAATTCATTAGCAGTTATCCGACACATGTGAAAGTCTATGTTTTTAAAACAATCTCTTATAAAATACACATTGAAACAAATTTTACGGAACTGTGTATTATATATAGTATATTTTTTCTTATTTATTCAATATACAACTTATATATTAAAAGCGTAAATCAATTTTGCTCTACTTGATAATCGGAGGACAGCTGCATATAAAATCTCCATTAAGGTCTCATTTTGAAGAGCTCCAGCCAGTAGACACAGAAAAATAAAGAGAAACAAAAAATAATAAAAAAAAAAAAAGATATCTTAATTTTGATGCCTAATATTGATAAGTCCCTTAGTTCACAATGAAAGGAAATCAAAACAAATCTTGTCATAGGCTTTGAAACGCCAAAAAATTTTTGTTTTGTGCCCGACACTCACTAACTCTCATAAATACATCAGTATAACTACTGACAAGACAAAACAAGACAAGTGAAGACAAGACCATTCATAAAAATATATCACTGTTAAAAATCTAATAACGTTAATTCGCTCTCAATGGAACAACTTGCGCAGGCGCATTTGCATGTAAAAAATGAGCAAATAATGCACCAGACGCACTGACTCAATTGATCTTAACGCATCGACTTAGTCACCTGACCAATAAAAAATATTTTATTGAAACACTTTCATTAACAAATTTTTATCGTTACAATAAATACTTATTCTAGATATATTCTTACTCTATTTAAGAGTTTCTTTAATTTGTAATATAATATTTTGTCAATTAATTTTGTATTAATTTCTAGAAAATTTTTACCAAATTTGTAATTAAAAATATTAAAACTATGTTGTATTATTTTTTAACAAGATACAGTTTTTCTAACTCCTTATAAACAAATATCAGGATATAAGCACTTTTAACTACAGTTTAAAATTAAACAGAGTTTAAACTACAGGTAAATTATAATGGAAAATAAAACAAAATATATTTCTAAAATTTTATTTATAACTACGCTTATTTATATTTACAATCTCACATGGTATGGCGTTAACTTTTATTACAAAAATATCAATGCTAGATAACCTTCCAACTTTGACTTTGAGCAGATAATAATAACATTTCTTAAAACTACTTAAATGACATTTGCTTAAAAAAAACAACATTTGCATAAAAAAATATGTTATGAATGAAAGAGCAATCAAAACTGAAGATTAAACAAAGCAAATTGTTTAAGTACAAAACCCAATTATTATTAATTTTAGTATCCGTAATTACAAGATTTAGGTCTAAGATCGCGTGTTCTAGGCAGTGTTCGTTCGGCATTTGGATTATTTTGCAAATTTAATTTACACTAAATATCGTAACACTATAACAAAGTTATCACACCCACATCATATCACACATCACAAAACATTCATCACAGCTTGCTTAAAGATGAAACTCAAACGTATTACTTAGAACTGAAGTTCAAAGAGGATCGAGAATATGTTCGAAGTTTAAAGATGGGCATGTGGAAAGTAATGGAAGATGGTTTCGTTTGATATCTTTTATCTTTTGACATTCATATCTAAATCAGCCCATCCTCATAATGTTGCGACGACGAAGCAGTCGCTGCATGGCGTAGAACACGCGATCTGACCCTCAGTAGGGGCACACTATTCCTCCAGCCCCCGGGAAAGCGACCGCATCCGGATAATGAACCCTGCAGATTTCCTTGAATGTCTTTCCCTGTCTTGGTGGCTTTTCCACATGCCTATACCCATTATAACCATTATTGTAGCCATAGTTGTACCCGTAGTTCCCGTAGCCACTATAACCATAAGATCGTCTGCCATTACCATTGATCGCATCGTAAATTGCATCAAAGAAAGGGGCCGCCTCTATCGCCACGACAGCAATAAGCAGCATAAAAAATAGGATTCTCATGGAAGACATCTCGCGGAAGGGAGTTAAGTGGCAATTGTTTCAATTCGGTTGACGGTCAATGCGGCCTCGGCGCGCGGAAGCTCTCGACGGTGGTTAAATCGCGAATGGTGCCGGGTGCTCTTATTTCTTGCTTATATACCGACCTCGGATCATCTGGCTTGAGATAAACAATGCGCACGCGTCGGGTTCACGGTCTCTAGTCGGGAATTGCATTGAAGTATTTACGTAGCCTGAAGTACAAGATAGTAGAAACGTACATGCGTAGAGAAATTTTGATATCCTGTGTATGTGTATGTGTGTCTAATTCGGATAACACAGTTCTGGTGTACTATGAATATATGTATGCATGAAATCATACTATATTAAATTAAAAATTATTTACTTTAATACAGGTCATATAATAATTAATCGCCACCATTAATTCGAGTAAACATCACCCTTGATACTTACAAAAAAAATGTAAGAAAAAGCTGTTTCATAGTTATACTATAAATAGATATATTCGGTTTAAGACTATTTCTTATTTACGTATTTTCTAACTATTAAATTTGGTGTAACATTATCATTTTAACTAGAAAAAGGATTGAGATAACGATGACATAAATTTTGTTAATACTTTATACCTAATTTATGCGAGGTTTAAGTTATACCGAATTAGTTGGTATTTTGCTTATTTCGAGGTAATGCTTGGTATAAATTGTTATACTTTGTTTATAAGTTAGGCCTTACTAGTCTATTAATATATTAAAATAGTTAGCACATTGAAATACTTAGTTGTCGTTTTCCTTCAATTATAGTATTATCCTAATTAGTCATTTTCCAGAAAAGTTGACATGACCGTGAATAATCACATTCCGAGTGCTCAAAGATTATTATTTATTATACAGAATATATTTATGAAACCTATTTTAAACATGAAAATTATTATTATTTAAAATAATTAACTATTTAATTAATATTGATTAATTTATTTCTTAAAAGCAATATTTATCTAATATCTTAAACCCATAAAGAATACAAACTGATATTATTAATGACATAAAATGAAATAATTCTTACAATTTCTTAATTCAGAAACCTGTATTCCACATTCACTTTCAAAAACCTTATTATTGTAATCGTTACAAGGGTATAATACTATAGATTATAATATATATAATAGATGGTAGTACAGATTGCGTCTTAAACTACCAAGGAGTTACTTCTCGCACCGACCCAAGTTCTATTGAACTTGAACTCCAGCAGTGCGTTCAACTCTGACCGTGAAGGCTTTAGCCTGTTGATTTAACTTTCATAACTTTTGCCAGACAATTGGACATAAACTTTTATTTTTAAAAATATTAATGTCAAAAATATCAATGACATTGTTGTCATTATAAATTCGACCTTTGTCTAAGTGTCATTAAAAATTCTGTCAATGATAACTTGTAATTATAAAATCTATTTAAACGTCTAAGACATTTTTTTGCAGCTTAGTACGTTTAAATAATATACTTTTATATATGTTCGATCTCATAAAGTATACTTAACTGAGATATAAGAAAAAATTCAAGACGTCTGTCTAAAATAAATCATTATGATGTATAAACAATTGTTTAGATTTCTATTACGAATGATAGAAAAAATGATCTTAAATGAGATTTATAAAGGGCAGTCGTGTGAAGATTCCATTATTTCCTTTGTCAAGGTACAATATTCGTAGAAATATCACAAAGACAAAATAGACGTAGTTAATACGTTCAGAAAAATTCGAAAAACCAATTGATGGAACAATAAATACATATACAACTATATGATTGATGCAATATTCAAGTGGTAATGACCAAAACCAATGAGCTTAGAATTTAAACTACGATGCCTGCACCCAAAAAGTAATTAGGTTTTTTTTAATTATATACTTTAAGAAAAAGCACGACCTGGCCTCCTGTGAACTTTATCTAAAATAGTTTTGTTTCAATATTACAATAGTTTAATTTTTTTTTAAACTAACTAAACTTTTTTTGTAAAACTTCGAAAAGAAAGTGAATCGTAGAAGTTTGAGTAAAACAATATTGTTATAGAAAGTAAGATTGTTGTAATAAAAATTTAAGAGACGCTGGTAAGGCATCTGAAATTTTTCTGAATTTTTTTTAATGTATATTCAATGAATTGAGAGGTAATATTCTAGTAACACAATCAAAAGTTAAGATATTTTAACTGCTGTTACGACAACAAATCTTTCATCAGAGTGAAAATATATAGGTACATATATAATACATACATATATTTCAACTTTATTGTAGAGTCTACAGCCTATTCATTTATTTAAAGTCATGTTCGGAGTCAAAGTTTATAAATAACACAACATTCACAAGCTTGACTTCTGCACCTGCAGTCTACAGAGTTAAGCAACTTCTCCATTACTGATTCCTTACGTAAAATAATAGTTGACGTGAGAAATAAATAAATAAGCATTACAGAAATATCTCTACAATCCCTACCTCACTAAAAATTGTATTATAATTGGATCGAGCAAATAGAAGCCAACATAAAATATCTCCTAAACTTGAACCAAACAGGAATCGAACTCAGATCCGTTGGCTCTTGAACATCTAGGTACCGCTACTCCCGACAATCGTTCACTTTCGTGAACGTATTGGGAGAGATGGAACAACCAGAAAATATGCCTAAAAAACCAACACTTTATTTATCTTTTTTTTTCACCATAATTAAAATATGTCTTATTTTTTTTTTTGAGAAAATAATAAAAATTATTTAAAATATTAAAACTTATAACGTCGAGTAAAAAAAACATTTATAATATTTTATCTTTACACTTCAAGCACATTAAAAGGTCACTTGAGCTTTTGTTTCACCTTGTAACAATGGGATAGTACTTGTTATATTATTTGGTGAGGATAAATGAAGGCTTAGTTAACAAAAACACTTTTATTATGTGGCGCCCTTAATATAATTTATAACAATTTGTGAATTCTTTATCTTTGTTCTTAAATATAAATATTTTATTAGCTAACCACGTAAGTCAGTAAATCCTTTTACTTCTTATATTATAATTATATAAGCTAAAATATATTTTTGCTCTGTAGTCATTGACTAACCCATGATGTTTTAAAAGTTTGGGGAAAACATGAAAAATTTTTCATAAACCCCTGGCTAGACATATTCTATTCCTTTGACATTTCATTATTGCAATGTCTACTTAATTGAAAAAAAGAAATGTCTTTGATTTCATATAAAATCTTAAAAAACAACAATTTTTTTTTTTCTTATATTTATTATAGTAAGTGAATTAAGAATTAAGAGATATATAGTTCCGATCAGGTTCAAAATTCAAAACCTGGAACACGTTAAAATTCCAACCAACCGTTCAATAATCTTTTAGTCCCACATTAATATGTCACATGCATATAACATGCTCTATAAAAATGCATCACATGTCGTGAGATATGAATGCGCTTCCTTTAGCCAATACTTATCACCTATATTATGATCTAATTAGATAAACTACGATAACTTTGTCTGTGTGTTCTTCAGTGTCGACTTTTTCATAAATAATAAACAAGAAAACGCCATCTAGTGGAATTGATCAGCATTACTGTTATTTCATACTTATTAAAGTTTAAGCTAACTTAATTGAGTTGTTTATAAAACCAGCACTAAATACAGTTATTTCATAAATATCTAAAGAATTCTTGCAAATAATTTGCTCCATTATAACTGATTAGATAAAACTTTGATGATTTTTATGGAATTTTATATATAACATATTACAACTATTGAAGAAAAACTAATTAAAATCCTGTTAAGTCCATTAAGAAAAAATATGTTAAAAAAGTGTGCTTTTATCCTTATACAAGAGTTGAATATCAAACAAAGGATGATAAGAAACATTCCATTAGTGACATATTATAAAAGTGGATAAAATCTGTATTTAATTCACATTCATATATTTATTGTTCATACCTGCTTAGTATTACTATGCAAATCAAACCATAGCAATATAGGCTTTAATATATTATTTTTAAATGTCAAACGTTTTAAAGTAAGTTTTACGTATGTACGTATATTAAATAAGTAATTTTTATGTAAAGAACCCCCTTTTTTTTTTTTTTTTTCCGTTGGAAAAACCCGTTTCGGGTACCCCGTCGGCCCAGGGGGGTGACGGCCGGGGGGTTATGTGGGACTACCCGGCAGCATGAGGATGCTGCCATTTTTAAGGCTACCCACTAAAAAACCAACGGTTGCCCTCTTTGCCGTAATGGGACGTCACGGGATCGCGGTAGCACACACCGTGACGCCCCGGCGAGATGTAAAGAACCCCTGGTGATTCATAAATGCTACAAATATTATGACGTTCTAATTAACAAAGAACTAATTATTTTCCGATTTATATTTGAAAAACTGTTGTTAATTTAATATATACTTCCATGAATAAGCTAGCCTAAAAAAATCGGCCTTCTTACTCTCGTAAACCGTGATATCTATTACATTAATGTATGTTCGGTTTATTTACACTAATCTATACCTTTATTTTAATCATTTCTCACTATTATTACGTTACGGTGTTTTTTCACAGTTATAATTAGGACATATTTTTTCTGTTTATATATTCAAGTCTTGTTCTTCAAATATAGGTTTCAAAATAATGGTAAATGAAGAAAAACATATTAGTAACAGAGTCATGAAGCTCGCAGATCCTCTTGATTTATGATATTAAAGTTGTTGTATGTTGATTCACCGATGTTGTGGTAGAATTATAAATACAATGTCATAAACGCAAATCTAACAAAAAGTCCCATTTAAAATATCTTGTTGTTTAAATAAATTGTTGCAACAAAATTATAGCACCAATACATACTCCCTTTATTTGAGCCACTCTTTTTCTTCAATTCCTGGTTTCACCCCTTGTGGTTAAGGTATGCTCATCCCTAAAAGAGGTACTTCCTCTCCTCTTTGAAGGTTGCACCTACCATCCATCAGAATTGACTACCGCGTTAATAATAACGAATTCCAATTGTGTCTTAATCTTTATAATTCTAAAATAAAACTTTTTTTTACAGATTAAAATCGCGTATAATTTTGGTTATATAAGTCAGATGACTAATTAACTGACTTACTGACCGACACTTACATCTCGTCTATCTGTGAACACGATTGCTGCAAAAAATTCGAAATGTCGGGTTAAAATTAAAATGTAAACAAAATTATATTTAATCCGTAAAAAATAGTTTATTTCAAATGTGTACGTGAAAATCTAAGAAATATAATTATAAAGTATATAATTCTTCTTACTCATGGTTATACCGAAGCCATAAAAAATAACTAAGGGTGAAATATTATTTATTTAATAGAAAAAGGTACATCATAATATAAAATAAGAAAAATAAAATTTAATGATATTTTTATATACATTACGTAAAGTAGCCTTAATAAAAACATTATAAAATAATATTATGATGCATTTAAATATTAAATGACAAAAATGTCTAATGTTGCTTATTTTTATTACGTTATGCGGTGGATAGATGTCTGTAATAAAAAAAGTTTTTTGTAAATCGTAATTTCATAATACTATAACTTCGGTTTGGAGTTTTATATCGCAGTTGTAATAAAATGTTTATAGATATAAATATAGCAATTCATTGAATCGAATAGCGAAACGGTAACTCAATTAATAGAGAAAGGAATTTCAGAGGTCGCGGGTTCGAATCCTGGTCGTACAGAATTTTTTTTTTATTGACTTTATTTGTTACAAACAATTTCAAAACAATATATAGTATTTAATTTTTAATATTCATCTGAATTAAAAACGATAAAATCTCTTATTTTAGCGTTATTTATGTACTTCATATAAATATAATAATATGTAATATATGTTTCCATATTCTTATATTCATTATTAAAAAAAAAATATCTTAAATTATTTTATATTATAATATTTTTATATTAATTTCAAATATTAAAATGGTTGTGGTATAAGAAAGAAGAAAATTATTTAAAATTTGTTTATATTTAACATTAAAGTGTAAGAATGGTCTTATTTATTTTTTTCTGTCGCTTTTAAAAACTAATTTATATCATCTGAGCTTCTTATCTTTCTATTTATTCCCAGAGTAAAATCTATCGGAATTTGCTTGACTAGTTTTGGATGGCTGTGAGTTCACACTGCTATTCCGTCATGTTCCGTCACGATCAGATCCTTTTAATGGTCCCGAGTGATCTCCTCCAGATGTATTCATATTCGTATTACGTAAATACTAAAGAAATTTGCCAGACAGGGTACATTCCGAAAGTTTTTACGGACATACAATTAGATAATTATGTATAATAGTAATCATGGAACAAGAAATTTTAAATAAAAAACTAATTTAGGTATATCTTTTTTTTTACATTTCTTCCCTTCAATTTTACATTTTAATGCATGTTGTAAACAATCGTATAGAATACGGTCTAAAAGTTTTGTTGGTAAATAAATTTTCGTGATCCATGAATTTTATTATATATAATTAATATTTAGGTACTATCGGTAATATCGGGGCAAAGCGGAGTCGCGGTGTGAACTGTTCACGTCCACGTCCAAGTACGTCATGTTTCAATCTTATGAATAGTCTCTAATGTTCGAAAGTATTCAGGCAAATTTACGATAGTATAAACGTGGGTATAGCCGGATAATTACATATATTTCAGCTTATTAAAAAAAACAACGAAACTGAGTCTAGAACTAGTAATTCAAGTGCCGTAAAGATAAAAGCAGTTCTATTATCTAACTTCTGTTCTGAACTCGCGCATTAGTGTTTATACGTCATAATGCCCACTTTGCTTTACGGCCCATTCTGTTTGCACTATGGCTATAAAAAGCTTGATAAAGGTTCATATGAGCATGCTCATTTACACCAAGATGGATGTTAAGTTAAATAAGCGGATAATTCACAGATTATTTATGTAATAGTCTACAGTAAGAGGTACATTAAAGATGTTATAATAAATTTAATGATAAGGTTGGTTAATATTAAATCAAATATTCGATCAATTCAAATCTTATTTCGCATTTGTAATTCGCATTTTCCAAGTCCCTAAAACCACATTTTTTAAAAGTATCATTAAAATCGTTGTAACATTTTACTAAATGAATATGTTTAATAATTATATTCAGTAATTAATATATTTTGTTTATTTACAAAAGGTCGGATGGACAAGAATTGTAAGAGGGCAAAATGTATGAAGTCGATGAAAATGACAATTAAAGTATCTTTAGAATATAAATATATTAATAAAGATGAAGATCTTTTGAACATTGTTCAGCCGAATATATATATAATATATAAATAATATATTATAACTATTGTTAAAATTAGTTTCTTACAAATATCATATATTTCAGATGACATGTGATATTTTATATACATCGATAAAAAAATAATCTTACAAAAAGAAATATTAATTAGCTATAATATTATATAGGTATCTAATAAACTTACTCATAGGTGACTCATTTAAAATCTCAGTGACTATGGGGTAAAAGGGGGGAAATCCCAGAACGAAGTGCTAATTTTAATAATATTTTATCCGTAGTCATCATATGTGCGTATTATTTTTTTAATGCTGTGGTGACTAATAAGAGCCTTAACCTTCCATCTTGTCTTCCGAGACACATTAATATGTATAATTTCTTCCGTTTCCAACTGATGTCCTATCGTAAAAAATGTTCATTGGTGTATTCATAAAACGAGTTTTAATTAATTATTTTCGTAAATTAAGTATGATTTCAAGAAATGTTTACAAAACCTTATGATAATTATCAACAAATCAAACTCCAACTTGAACTATTTACGAACAGTTTTAAATTCAGCGGAAAAACAGATTAAACACCATTGCCAAACAGATTTCTGCGTCAATCATTTTAACGGCCTTTACTCTAATCACCAAATTCGCTCTAATGCGACCCGAATGACCTTTGCGACAAATAATATTACTAATGCGAGTCAATGTCACTGTTGAGGTTGATATCTGAATCATCAGATCACCAACTTGATATCACCACCATGCTCCAACATTAGTAATTTAAAAGTAAAATATGTTTTTAGTTTTACTAATTTTAATGTTTCCATTACCACACGAAAACATTGATATAAATTTTAATGAAATTTGATATTGAAAAATAAAAATACCGGATGCATTGCAGTGGTGTATTGTGTGATGCCCGTGGCAAAATCACCCAATGGGGCCCTTAATTGACCTATGCTCGCGATCTATTCAGACCGTGGGCCCCTTTTGGCTGGGGGCCCGTGGTATATTGCCGTTTTACCACTCTATTGTTACGCCACTGATGCGTTATATTTAAAAGATGTTTACAGAACGGTGCTATTAGTACAATTCAGTAACTTGTTTATATAAGAATTTACGAGGCATAGAAAACTAAAACGCATTATTAGTTTAATTAAACCAAACCTTGATCTCATATCGCACTTCCATTGACCATTGAAAGTGTGATATTATTCTCTGAATATAATCTTGTTATGAATAACAAATTTTGCGATAACAATAACATAAAATATGTACTTTTATATACATGTAGAATTGTTTATTCGAGACACAAAATTTCTTGTATTTTTATATCTTGGATATCTATAGATAATTATGGAACACGAAATCCATGTTTTTTGATAATATTCCTGACCTTTTTTATAAATTACACTAATTTTTCAATAGGACACCCAAAGTACATTGAAATTCTATATGTTTAAAGAAATATTGTAAAGATGATAACGAAATTTACTTTGATCTATACTTCCTCTTAATCATTACTAAAGTTATTAATCAGTTTATTAGTAAATATTCTGTTAATATGTACATTCATAATATTTGTACTTACTTTGATAATTTACCAATTAACTATATAGTATTATTTAACTATACAGATACACAAGTAATATGTTAGGATTGTTATTTTAAGGTCAAGATTTTTTAGGTTATTAGTATCTGGGGTCCTGGCCAGTGGCTAGGGCCGGCGGTTAGCCTTCACGTAAGTTGTCTAGTTACACATGTAGGTGGAAAAACTGAACTATAATAATTAATTATATATAATAATTATAAATAAAACGTCAAGTAACTAATACAGATACCTAAAGAATAATTAATTCATTTTTGCTCTTTTTTTCTGATAATCACACATTATCAAAAAGTATTAGGTAATATGATTTTAATAAAGGTAATTGTCCAAATCTTTATAGGATTATTTTATGTTATTTTTACGAACAACAAAATAATTGATTTTGGCTTTTAATATAATAAGAAATGAATGGAATTTATAAGACAATTATTCCTTTAATAATTGTCTTATAAATTCCATTCATTTCTTATGCTTATTATTTGGGTTTCAGAACATTTCAAATGAAATTTTTAACATCAGTTGGGTAAAAAAATAAAACTTTTAAGGAATTAAATCGTATATTTTCAGTTCTTTTAAAATCTACATTTCAATTATTGGTTCGAGATCGTCGACATCTTATTTTTACAAATAGTTTTTATTAAATGCAATTATAAGTAGAGCTTAAATAACTCCTTTTAAAAATTTTATAATTACTTTATTTTGTTTATATCTTTTAAATTATTATAAAAAATAATATTCTTTAATTTTAGTTGTATATTGTTTATTTATGTACATCTTAATATAACAGGCCCGCTTATATTTACGTTTGAGAATACAAATTTATACCTAACTTAACTTAAATATTTGAAAAGAAAAAAAAAATTGTATCAAACAAGAATTCTATTGTTTATTTAGAAAGTGATAACTATTATCTGCGTTATTTCATAATTAAAATATAACGTTATATTGTATGGAGACATTCCTGTTATTGAAAAAAGATGAAATTTGGCAGAGAGGTAAATTGTAATTAGGAGACGTCCGTTAAGAAAGAATTTTTAAAAATTCCATTCCTAAGAGGGTGAAATAGGTGTTGTAAGTTTGTATGAAACTTCGTCATTTTTAATATTGAACACATGAAATTTTAGATTTAATTTTGCAGTTAGAATAAAATAATAATGCATTAATTGAATTTTGATAATTGCATTCCTGTGAGAGCGAAATAGGGCTTGCAAATTTATATGAAATGTGTTGTTTTAGTTCTGTAATGTCTGAGCCATCAATAGATGGCGTTAGCAATCATTTTAAATATCGTTAGTATGTTTTCGTTCGCATTAGGTCTCCCTGTGTTTTGATTGTGATTAAAAAATTTAAAAATAATTCTAGTTCGCTCTGTGTACCTGCTATCTACATATCACGTGGGCAAAATCGCGGGTGGAAGCTAGTATATTATAAAGATTAAGTCATTATAATCTCTTGTGCTTGTATTTATTGCTTCGTTTTACTTTTGTTTTATTCAATGTCTGTTTACTTAATACTAATACAACAATAGCTTTAAATAACCTAAAAATAAAATAAACTAATGATAGAGCAATAATTAAAATTGTTATTCTAAAGACATCTAGTATCAAACTGCTGTACCAAGGCGAATGAATCGCGGGGAGTTGCGGTATGTCACCATACTTCGCCACATATTTGGTCCAATAGATGGCGCTATCCATAACATTCAATGGTCTGTCATGAAAAATTTTCGAAATATGTTGAGCCTTTTGCTGCATTCTATAAGAAAAAAAATTTATTCAATTTACATTGTAATGTAATAAAATAAGTTTAGTAAAAATATGATTTAATATACATGCTGCTATAAAATTCTTGATCTAATATTCTATGAAATGACAGCTTCTAATATAGTAAGCTGTAGGAAATGGGTCTGCGTATTGGAATAAATGTTTTTAAAAGGATTGCATTTTTTTACTTTAATCGTTACTTTTCTTATTTTAATTTTACTTTATTCGTACAAGGCAATACACCTTTTCAGGGAAAAGATGTTGGTGTTACAAAATGTGTAAATAAATAAAAACAGTTTTATTTAAATGTTATACACTCGTAAAAATCTGAAGTAAAAAGTATTTTGTAATTTTTTTAATCTATTTTAATGTTAAACTTACTTTTGTGAAGTTAATCGATGTATCGCATTAACCAAGCTCTCAGAATTAACTTGGTTAAAATACAGACGAACACCCAACCCATTTTCTTCCAATGCAGCTGTGTTAGAAAACTGATCTCCGAAGAAAGGTATCGTCAACAATGGCTTCCCACAATAGGCTGCTTCAGATAAACTTAACATTCCCCCATGTGACACAAAAGCCAGTACTTTAGGATGACCTGAAATTTTAATTGAAATTGTATTACAACTCTCCTTTTAAGGCTACCCACTAAAAAACCAACGGGTGCCCTCATTGCCATAGTGGGACGTCACGGGATCGCGTTAACACTCACCGTGACTATATTACAAACTCTCCTACACTCTACTTTAATCTACTCTACATTACTTTACGCAACTCTAACTTACACTAACTTACCCTAATCTTTTTTTTTTGTCAGAAATTCATTTCCGCATACCCGGCGCGTCGGGGACAGCAGCCTGGGGTATGTGGGACTCGACCGAATTAATACCCACTAAAACCTGACAGTGGTCCGCCTTCGGCGGGAAGTAGGGGGACCCGTGGAACTCCTTACGGAACGTCAAAGGGCTCTCACCCGCCGGCTATTGCTAGCCCCGTACCGGGGGAGCTTGGTACGCGCCCCCCCCCAGCACCTTCGCCAGTGCTAGCTACGGCAAAACGGTACCACCGGCCGTCAGCCGTCCTTCCCAAGGTCGCGGGGATGGTGAGAAAGGCCCGCCGGGCCCCCACCCGACGTACCTGCGACCCCAGGGGCCCCGCTTATGGTGGGGGAGCACCAGGAGGGCCGCGACGAGACTTACCAGTTACCTTAACTTACCCTAATCTAGTGTGGTCTAGCATACTCCATTTTATACTATTTCATGTCATAATAGAAAGAAATTTACATATCTTTAACACAAATCAGTTTAATGTAAAAAGTCTTTATCAAAAAATAAAAATTCAGTACATGTAAATTAATTTTGAATATTCGTTTCTTCGTTTTATTATCAATATATTTTGTGATGAGGTAATAGACAAGTCGTTATATTTAATTTAAACGACTATATCATAGACGTGCTTTGACTCGTGTTTGTATGTAGCCTAATTTCGTTATATTTGCTTATATTGTACAATGATTAAATGATTAGATCCTCTGATACTCGCTACAATCTTTATTGACATTGTTTTAAAAAATAAAAGCGTTATAAGTAATTTCAAAAGTAGTGACAATTTAGTGTCCTAATTTATAGAATATACATGTCTATTCGCCTCTGTTTTTATGACATTAACTTCTTCTATTTAATTTATAACAAGCCATGTATAAGTTGTAAGTAGAAATATAGTAGTAATACTCGCCAATTTAAAGTAGTAATTTGATAATTTTTATGTGTTTTCGTAATCTTCGAATGACACAAATTTTAAATTTGGTTTTTAAAAACAGGTTACACATTTTACACATGTTTTTAGGTAACACATGAGTTCTTTTTTTATACTACTCGTTATATAACGTTAGCCAAGCTTGAGCCATTAACTTTTCTCGACGAACCACATTTATTAGTAGTTGTTACTATCATTTCCACCCGCATATTAACTATTTTATTTACTATTAACATAACTAATGCTTAATACTAGATAGACTTCTCATGAACCTACCCATCATAATCACACAGAACTTTTCAAACTGAGAGTTTTGAACAATAGCGTGGAAACAAACGTCTTTGTAAATAGATATTTTATTAAATATTTTAGAAAATAAACACGAAAATTTTGTAAGTAAAATATTGCTTCACTGCTTACATTTTAAAGCAAATAATCTTATAATATTTGATTGAAACTATCTTGTGCCCTGCTGTTTAATATTTTTATATTATTATTAAGCTTATTATGAAATATATTTTAACTTTGAATATAGTTATTAAACATTCTTAAACACAGTTATTAGTCTGGTTAACTACGTAACAACATTTGATTTCATTAGACGTGTTCGATGACTGTAGTACGAAAAATATTCATATTATTAATATTCTGTAATTACGTAATTATATCAATACCGATTCCGTAATAAGTTGAAGTTGTAACAGAAGCTTTGGCTGTATTTCTTAATTTCTAATACTTTTCCTTTTTTCTTTATTCAACTAAACTTAGATATCCGAGGCGTCACTATGGGTGTTAACGCAATCCCGTGGCTTCCTACTAAGGTGATGAGAGCAATCGTTTTTTTTTTAGTGGGTAACCTTAAAAATGGCCACGTAGCCCCCGGTCACGCAAAAGAAAAAAAGGTAGCTTACATATGGCAACAAATTTGTCAGGAATTATCATTTTATTACTTACTTTAAATTGTAATTTTTACGAGTCAAAGCCTACATGCGGAATAGAATCATATTAACTTATTTTTTATATAGTATAATAAATAATTCGCACTCTCTGTATTGAGGATGTTAAGTCAATTAGATAATATTCTTAACCTCAACCTTGCGGTTGTGCTCGTGACAATGACAGGTGATAGCCGGGCAAGGCCCAATCGAGTAACTGACCGATGCTATTTCCTTATAAACTTCCTTATAGACTTCACAATAAAAATATAAATGATTTATTCCTTAACCGTGCAATAATAGAACTTCATAATGATTGGGCTTGATCTCTAATAATAAAGTGGATAAGGTTTGTATGTTTTTAACAAATAAACTCAAAAACTACTGAAGTAATTTCAAGATTTCATAATTGATTACATTATTCCTGACTAACATAGGCTATATTTTTCTATGTATATTAAACAAAATCGTGTGACTAAATAAAGTTATGTATTGGACCTTCTTAAGCAATAATAAAGTCATTCACTTAAATAATTTCTAGAGCAAAACCGATCTCAATCGTTTAATAAAATAAATAGAAATAAATGCTTACATAGTATGTCTAGTTGCGGAAACCAGGACTGAATAAAGATGTCATCGTTATCGGCTAGCTGTGATGAATTTTCTAATTTCCACATTACTTTTTGCGGAATTTTTTTGAATGCAGTCAAAAACTCTTGCTTCTTGTTTGTAGACATTGTACTCGATTTTAAATTGGAACCGAAGCTAACGTAAATTACTCCGTGTTCTGCGGAGGATAGAAACTTTTCAATATCCTGCAAAAAATAGTTCATAGCCATCAGATTTGAATAACCTTCACTTGAAATCGTATATGAACGCGCCACTTTTCAACGTTCAAACGGTATTAACAAGTATGATAAAATAACAACTACAGCTTAATAATTGAATAACGATGATTAATTTTATAATATAAATAGTTCACCGTTAATATTTCTCCCGTATCGCTTAACTCACCTCTGAAACAGGTTTTGGTTTTTCGATATGAATGCCGCCAATTTCAAGGATTTGCGGCGGCAACAGACGGGCTCCGGTCACCGAAAAGTGCTGATTTACAAACATCATTTTCATCTTGTCTTTTGCTATCCTTTCTAAATCTAACATTGCATTTGGAACATGTTTTTTAAATACATCAATTATATTTTTCTGGATTTGCCATCTTCCAAATGTATTCATATAAATATTCATTAAATAATTCTCTATAATTTTGATAGGCGATGGATTTATCCCAGAATTTGAAAAGTAAAACGCATCTGACACGGTATCAAACGGAATTCCAAGTCTGGGGTATGCCCAGGGCAGTAATGTATGCGAAGTAATGCCAATTATGGGTGCATCGTAAATAGCTCCTGCAAACATAAGCCCGCAGTCACTCATAAACTGTTCTACGAAAATAACATCAAAGTTTTCTTTTTTTCGCAAAAATTTTCTCATATTGGGATTCGTGAAAAGGTTATCACAGTCATCTATTACATTATTACTAGTAACGGAAATATGTATTAAAAAATTTTTCAAATGTAAGAAAGTAGAATCAACTTTTTCATATTCCGACAATGAAGGAATGTTTCCTTTAATCGGCGAACTTATATCGATAAATGTTAAATTTTTGGGGGAGTTATTATCAGGATAATTATTTATAACGGTGACAGAATGTCCACGGAAAGCCAACTCACGAAATAAACTTTGAAAAGCCATATAGTGACTTTTAAGAGGTTGAGACACGATAACAAGGACGTTTAAAGCCGATACATAATACATCTGTGTTATCATTAAGAAACTGAATAATAATAAAAGCTTCTGATGTGCCATTTCGGGGTCAACGTTCTTTGGATTTTATTTATATCACTCACTCGAGGTGACGGTCAACCTCACCGACTGTTGTTAACTGAATGAGATTGAATGACTGACTGACAGTTGGCACTAATTTCTATTACTACAATTTATCTGCGTTATTTGCGTTATCTTTAAAACTAGTTCTTTTTTAATTATATTTAATGTATTGATAACAGATGACACATATTTCTTACTAACATCAATTAGATTCAATATGAATTCTCTTTATAAGGCAAGTTTGTATGAAACTTTTTCATTTTTCATGTTGGACATATGAAATTTTAGATTTTAGTTCAGCAAAAAAATGCATTAATTGGATTGTGAAAATATCATTTCTATGAGGGCGAAAGGACAATTCTTCGTGTGATTCACAAATTGTTTTAAACAAGGCTTTACATTCTTTCCGTTACGTTTCGTTTCGTTACGCCTACTGCGGAGGTATTTCTTATAAAATAATTATTGGTTACGATAATCCTTAGTCTTACCTTAGTGTAGTAAAATCTAATATGATTAACATTGAATTAATACATAAAATAATACTAGTACTAGATTTGTATATATTTATTTTTTACATAGAATCACGAGAAAGAACATATAGATTTATTAACTATATTAGGAATGGATTTTATGTGAGAATAATTAACATTTAAATGTTATATGTCACTATGTATGAATTAAAGATTTGATATTTTAATACAATTAATTTTTAAGATTATTGGACAATTTAAAATAAAATTGAACTCACTACTGAGTATATATTTACGTGTCGGGAGCATTTTCCTTCTCAGATCTGACTATAGATCCTAGTTCTAAAATTGTTTTAACTTTATGTGAAATTTTCTACTAAAGAAATAACATATGTACATATATATATATGACATCAAGTATTTAAATCAAATAGTTTAATTAAATAAAAGCTGTAACCATTTTGTAGGAATTGAAGGGATTGGAGCAGTCTTCCATGAGTTTTAGGAACATACAAACGCCGACACATAAACGTTATCACAGCAATCCAAAGACCGTGTTCATGCATTAAAGAAAATGAGAAAATATTCTGTCTGCTTGACTTCTGAACTTCCAAACAAACATGAGTTCATCATAGTTTTTTTTTGGAACACAATGTATGGCATTGTAACCTTACACCGCGGTATGGTAGGTGATGCGTTTATACTAAAATAAAATCAGTTCAATCCACATTTATTTACATTGTTAAATTATAAGGATGGATAGATAAATATTAAATTGCTAAAAAAATATATAAATTATTAATTCAATATAAAATTAAAATAATCTTTTTTGTACAATATACAAACAGACAGCTAGAAAGAACAAAAATGCGAAAAACATGATCACTTTATCAGTGAATTCTCGTCTGCCATATTTCTTTAACAATTTACTCGACTGTGAGATTGTGCTTCCTGTGTTTAAAAGTTCAGATTGAGTCCCCTGAAAAGAAAAATAATGTTTATTTAAAAAATATAAAATGTTTTAAAATATTTAATGATTATTTAAAAATATTTCATGATTACTTAAAAAATATATAATGCATTATTTAAAACAATCTTCAACAAAATGAGAAAAATCTTTAATTTCTGAAATATGAAAAGAATAAACCCACTATATCCATACTACAACAAGCTTATAAAGAATTTTGCAGATTTATACAAATTGTCAAAATGTTACAATACCGAAAACAAACCTTATACAGTTATACAGTTAGAAATTATCTACATATATGTATTCTTCAATATTTAAACATTTTGATATACTAGTATCAGACCCCGTCCTGGTTTTTATGTTAAGAAACTATAAAAATATAGTTTATGGTGATATAAAAGCAATGATTGTATAAACAACATTCTACACACATGTACTGCTGAGCTTGATGAAACTAAATTATCTAATGTGTCCTGACTCCTCTGTGTAGTGGCTGCTAGCTGTCTACTTATTGAGAGCAATTGTTCCGTCACTCCTGAAATAGTGAAAGATATTTAAAAATGTATTTATACATACATTTTTTTAACAACAAAATCATTGTTATTTTTTTTATATTATTGCACCTTTACAATTTTTATGAAAATCACATTAATATCCAATTGTGCATAATACAAATAATTCAAACTTATAAATTACATTAAATATTTAAAGCATACCGGTGGACATTTGCAATAACCCATCTCTGTCCACCTTCTTCTTTCTGTTCCTAACACCAGTTTCATCTCCATCCACTGACTGCAAGAGGTCATCTCGCTGGGCTTTTTCTATAGCAAACATAGTACTTATGTTTGCTTCTTTAAATTCTTTTAAAAGCCTAAAACACATAGAAACCAAGACTTTTACAACTAGAGAAAACATAGTTGAAAACAACATTTAGATAAGTTAGAATAACAAACAATTCTCAATCATAATAACATTTTAAATATATTTTTAAACAAACATTTATTTTACCCAGACAGGAGGTGCCTCTGTGAAACCAACTCCTGATAATATTTATCTTCTCCTGTATCATTGGCATATACTTCCAAATTTTCTAATTCGTCTCTAAGTAGTCTTATTTGGAGTCTTCCTTTTTCATTTAATTCATTTAATTCTCTCATTGAAATTCTACATTCTAAAATATCCTAAAGAGAAATGTTTCTTATAGAATATGTTTATCGTATTTATTAAATATGGTTTAAATATGATATACGACTTGCCTGTATTATAGCTTTCACTTGAAAATGATATTTAGCTAGATTTTTAAGGAAGATCTGATAAGTTGAATCGGGTTTATCTAATTTTAAACTGTGTTTTTGATTAATCCTGTATTGTTTTAAATCCATTTTTGAATGTATTATTATTGTTTTAAAAAAATCTTTATTATAACTTATTTTAATTTCGAGAAAATAATAACTTGAAATACGAATTCATATAGTATGTACACCGAGTACGATGACATCTATTATGACGTACGTGAACTTAATATTCTTATAAAAAAAATCACTTTGACGTTTAACAATCGCTGTGGATTCTAAGAAGCAAAAATCAAAACAAACTCATAAAATTGCGTTCACAAAATCTAGGCAACAGCACTATGATGTCAATACTATCCTGAATTTATGAGACTAATTGAATAAAATGTACTTATAGTTTTACCAATGGACTGCCTCCACTAACATCATTTAGTTACTAAAATCTGAATGGCAAATAGGAAACAAATAATAAAGATTAAAGTATCAAAACTAGCTAACAAGTAAAAGCATACCCTGTGCAGTTATTTGCAACTTTATGTGAGATTAAAAAGGTTACTTCAAGACTTAAATTTATACTAAGTCATAAGTCCTTAACGGTGCACATTCTCTGTTCTTAAGAAATAATAAATAAGAAACGTTCGTTTGCTACCAGATCTCATAATATTTTGGAATAGACCATATCAGGTATAGATTTGTGTCCAGGTTACTTAAAACTCAAATATGAACAATTTACGTCATATACATAATGAAACGGTAAAAACATGTTTCCATACATTTAATACATTTTAAATCTTTTAATGAGGATGAAATAAATAATCGATAAAGATACTAAATGACCATTATTTTAACATATTGTCTGACAAGTTTATTGACTAGTTGCTCGACTGAATTCAAGATAAATAGATGGACTAGACCGATCAGTCAATAGTTTAGTGGAACGGTTGACCTTCTTTCTGAAAGATCCTGTGATCTGATACGGGACACACGAAAGTACTTTTTTTGGAATATTTTTATTTTTTTTTGAAAGAACAACAAAATTAGACCACGATGCATGAGCTCGATAACTTTGGCAAGTAATGTCAAAATACGAGATGAATTTTTTTGCGATCAACTACGACCATCGCAATCAATTCGGCATGAAGTCTCATTGTTCCTAGTAAAACTATGTTGCAAAATCGGCCTGCAAGACCGCAAGCGATGTGTGAAGCCCGTGGCAAATTCACCGAATGGCACCCTCACTTGACCTATGCTCGTAGTATTTGCAGATTGGAGGCCCTCTTTCGAATTTGGACCCGTAGCATTTTGCCCTTTAGTCACCCTATTACGTTCAAAATTCATAAATAAATTCACAGCATCTATTTCGCCGTCTTCAAGGTACGCTAAAAACATACCGGTGTATTAGACGCAGTCTTGATTATCTAAAATTTACGTATATGTTGTGAGAAAGCCGCAGTCTTCTTACACAAAACATTGCCGCAGTAAAGTGGTATTTAAGAGAATTCGAATATGATTTAACCAAAATGCAATTTTAAAAACGTTATATTAAACAGCAACATAAATTATACAAACACACCTATAAAGGTAAACATTTTAAAGTTTTTTTAACACGATATGTTTATTAACGAACACAAAAAATAATTCTTGGTTATTATTATGACGATCCTAAATCTTCAAACTCTTCATTTAGATAGAGAAGGTGATGTGCTTTGTTTCCTTTTAAACTTCTTCTGCAAGTTGGACATACAGCCTTGATCATGATAGCCGTCTGAAGACAGTTTGTACAAAACACGTGGCCACAAAAAGTGGATGATATGGAATTTTTCCCTAAATTATTGAAGCATATTGGGCATTTTATCCTTAGATATTTCTTCTTACTTATTTTTGTCTTGGCTTTTCCTTTCTTTGCTTTCTTTTTTTTAGGAGTATCTGTTTTGAGAAAATCTACACCAGGAGTCATTTCTGAATTTGTATTATAAACGCGCTAAACCGTTAGTATATTTTCACAAATAATTTATTTCGTTACACCTGTTTTTGACACTTGAGATGAAAGAATAAAAGTCAGCTCAGAATAATATCCAAAATATGTCTGATAATAAAAAAGGTTTTATACAAAATTTGATAAAATAATTAAGGTTTTAAGAATGGGAATTGTGTAGACACGCATACTTCTAGTCCAATAATGCAGCTTCTTCGTAGTTTATGAATAGGTATCTTGTTTACTAGTTACTGGTAATACATTATATATTAAGTAAGTATACAGGACCGATGTAAGCAAAATATTAATATATAAAATTTATACAAAGTCATACATTTTTTTTTCTCATTATAGCTTCAAACAGGTTTTGAATTTTGCCTTACAAACAAACATAAACAATTAACTAAAACATAAATAATGTCAAAATTATTTCACAAATGATTCACTTTGTTTAGAGGTTTGTACACTTCTGTACTAAACAGGTACCTAATAAATATTTTTCTATAGATCGTCCCATAAGGAGATCAAAGATATATAGGACGTTACATATGAAATAGCTGTGAAGGTATATTATTTTATTCCACAAAACATTAACCTACACTTGGATCACTTCGCTGCACGACCTCAAGAAAAGGAATTTTATACATATTTAACACATTTCAATAAAAAATTAGATCAATATGATTATGATAATAACACTTTTTAAGAAACTCGACCTAGACTTTGTTTTCTTTTAAATTTAATTGCAAGAATCAAGCAAAACCTTTTAGTCGTTTAGAAAAGCAAGGGATTCAGGTCTGGTCTGTGTTTTTCAATAAGCTTGCTTCGCATATTATAAGAAGTAGACTAGAGATGCCTCAAATTTCATTTCATACTGTTTCGAACTGTAAAGCTATCTTGAAAAGGTCTCACAAAACGATTTAACACGATCTATTAATTAAAAAAAAAAGTAAAACTCTAAGAAACCTTATTAAGACACTATTAACATTAACCTATGACCAACGAACATGGTGCAAATTTTCAACATTTACAAAGCTTTTTAGGACTAGGATAAGCGTGTTTTTTGTCATTTTGTAGTCGAAAAAATCCATTTAAGAGGAATCTTTCTTCTTCCACTGCATTAAGGATTGAAGGCATTTTTATAATCGATCTAAGTTTAGACGTATGGGTTGATTGAGGACTTTCTTTATAATAACGACAAGCAATGGTCTTCAGTTTCTGTTAGTCATAATATATTAAGTATTATTATTTTATAACGTTTCTTAATAATTGCCAACGATTTTAAGGACCTGGTAGATGTACTAAAAAGACGGATAAATTTTGCATATTTATTTTTAGTAGCAACACTCAATCTAGACCATTAAAACAAATCATTAAAGTTCCTAATTTATTTACGAACAGAATTAAATATTATAAATAATTTGAAAATTTGAGAATAGCGAATAGCGACACATTTGCGCATTAAATTATATAGCTTCTTCATTTAATCCACTTCATCGTTCAAAATCTTCTTCATTTAATCGACTACATCGTTCAAAACAGCAAAGATCGAATAAGCATTATATAGGGCCTGTAAATAAACGTATATATTAAAAACTCAACTTATCAAGTTGTAAAACCGTTATTTTCAAAAACCGTTCCACAATTACGGCTGTTATTAGTCTAATCATGTATCAATTTGTTTTCCTGCAGGGCTCTCGTATGAATAAACCGATTTTGATTTTTTTTTTTTAATTAAGTCTTAAAAGTTTTCAGCTATCATTTAAGAATATGCGTTCGGTCGTTTGAAGTTCATCAGCACTTTTGTGGAATGGTTTTAAATGTTCATTTTATTGATTATAATAAAAAAGCTAGCAACCTCGCTGTATGTCTGTATGCACATAACAGCCATGCCTCCAGCACTTAACATTAATGGTCTTTGGGCAACTCTGATAACGATGAGCACGTCCTTCTGCATATCCAACGGCCAGGATGTCCAACCTGACTCGTAGGCCGCCTGGGCTATACCTGTACTCTTAAATAACGAAGATTTATTAACTATTATTAACATCAGTGTTTTAATATATAATAATATATAATTATAATTAATAAAATAACGCCATAAGATTTAAAGAGAGCAGTATATTATTATGTTCTATTAGTTACAAGCAAATCAAAGTAATAAGTAAAAATATCAATTTTATATAAAACCTCAAAACATCAATAAATTATAATTTTATAATATTTTATCTATACCTTGTGCGCTATAGCATGGTGCGGGTGACGTCTTTCAGTACCAAATGACTAGTGATTGACGTTATGCATTTCATTTTTTTCGCATACGATACTCAGACCATATTTCTTGTTCTCTTTAATATTGTTATACAAATTGATGTGTATTTCGTTGTACAGTATAATTCCGTGTATGAACTTATCTTTACTAATATAAAATAATCAAAATAAGATATAATTTTTTTTTCGTTACTACATTTTTGCTGTATAGCGCATCAACGCGGAAGACATTTTGTTTAACCGTGTGATGGGGTCACTACGAGCGCTAACGCCGACTCTTATATGAGTTTAGATGAATAAAATTTTTTTTTTTCTTAGCAACCTTTTAAGCAATCTTACCACAAATATTATAAGCTCTTTAACAACAAAAAATCAACTATTTACGCACAATATACTTTTTATTATAAAAAACACATCGACTTTCCATCGTAGCAATACATCCCCTCACTAAATTCAACTAAGGCGTTATGTTATACGCATAACACTTTGCTTACTTTTCCTTTCTATTAGATGTTTATTGTAGTCTAGAACATTGTTATTGGGCTTATTTTAATTTATGGTTTAAAATACGAACGAAATTACGAATGTGGTATAAATAAAATACTAAAATATAATTTGTACATCGCACCAAATCTCCAGAGTGAAACGAAACGTTACTGACAGTGTTACCCGCACCATGCTACAGCGCACAAGGTACATGAATAGGAAAGTGTTAAACTTACTTGAACCATTAATTCATCCCCTAAATAACAAAAAATATAAGCGTTAAATAAAGCAAGACCAAGAAATGTTAAAAAGCTCGCTAATAAAGTTTTTTCGTCCAGACCAACCTGCAAAACACACTGCTTTAAAAATAAACTTATATTTTATTAATTTATTTTATCTATCATTTTATTTAAATAAAATAGTATAACCATTTTTGATAAAATATATTCTGAATCTATATAATTTTATTTATTTTATATATTTTTTTTTTAATTTTAAGTCCTGAATTTGTTACTACACTCATTAGTAAATAAGGCACTAATTTTTCCATAGCTTTTTTACTCACTACTGTAACCATAAGCGCGTTTAAACACAACTCTATTGTAACAGCCAGGTTTTGGATAAGGAAAAATTCCTTAAAAATATTAGTGAACGTTTTGGAGTATCTGTAAGAATAAAGCTGATATAATTTACGCAATTTTTTTCAATACAAAAAATAAAAAATAAAAATAACCTCATCACACGGACGTGTTTCTTGATGATTGCCTTAAACTCTTCTCGAGCTTGTCTCTCACTTTGTTGTGAATTTGGCATTTTCATTAATCTCTGTTGTAATTCTATCAGTTGATCACAGAAGTACATGATAATACTACAGACAATCCCTTGCAAAGCAAACGCTCTGTACATACAGGGTACGAAACAAATTGCCAGAATCTGCGCTGATAATAGCAAGGACATCCTATCTTTAAAAGGATCAAAGGGCATCCAGGCCTCTACAGTCATTTCACTTTTGTATTGACTCAATAAACTAAATGTGGAGACCAAAGCCGATGATACCAAAGTGATGACAATTACATGAATTGTCATCAGTGTTTTTCGTTTTTCACTGACTTCATCCCCGGAATTCTTGATTTCGTTGATTAGAACGTTTAATTGATTTCTCTTTATGATGAAGAAAAATATTTTAGAAACGAAATTATATGCGACAAGAGTTTTGTCCAAATTGGACATCATAATTGTCAAGTCATTCCTATGCTCGTACGTGCCTATACCAGTTATTATAATATAAATTATAGACAAAATATGAATTGTAAATTCGTATATTCTGTACAGTATTTGTTTATGTTTTGGCCAATCATTTTCTGGCCACAAGCCAACATAATAGAGATATTTTAAATTAAAATCAAATAAATCACTTTGATCAGTTAATTTTCTAAAGAAAGACATTTCCGAACAAAATTGAAGACTGAATGAGAAAGTTATCGAATTCGAAGTTGTTGCAATTTCAATAAGAATTAAAGTTAATATGTAAAGTACAATTTGAATTTTAAAGTACTTTTAAAACTAGATTATATACAATTTTTAAACTTTTTTCTTTTCAAATCTTTACATAAAACTAATAAAAGTACATCTTACAAAAAAATCCTTAAACTGTTTTTTATATTTTATTTTTACTTTTGGTCATTTTCAAGGTAAAGAAATACATGGGCATTATAGTACATAGTTTTAATTTCAGTCCATGAATACATTTAAGAGAAAGCCTCGTGATTGAAAGAGAACTTGGTCTTTGTAAATCTTGACATATATTTACATTTACTTCTCAATAACTTAACTAGTTTCTTTGGTCCACAGCAATATAGATCTAAATGATGCCTGAAATAGAAAATTATACATTGTCTTTTAGATAAAAATACTTAAACAATCAATTGTCAACACTCACCCAGGATACAAATGTACCCAATATCCAAAGACTTTATCCCAATGCGGCCTCCCGCGCCTCACCCTGCATCCTACTAACGGATACTTCTTTGCTATATCAAAATCATTATCACTGTCTTTGTCATTTTCATTGTCATTGATTGTGAACTTAGAATTAACACAACCATTCCGTTTCATATGTGGTGTTAAAAGAGTTGCTTTTTCATCATTTTTGTCCAACACATTACGTACATTACCATTTTCATTGAGTATAACCATATGACTTTTCATAGAAATATTATTACTGCTAGTAACATATAGTTCTAGATGTAATCTGTCTGGTCGATTTGCGTTTCTTAGTTGTAATATAACATTGTTAGCTAATTCTGCTATCCAAGTTAGTTCTTTTTTTGTTCTGACTATCCAAATTAAGTGGATTCTTCCAGGTAATTTGCTTCGTGGATTTCTGGAATTATACTAAAGGTACATTTTCGTCATAGCCCTTATCAAATAAACACTTAAAATTTGGAAAATAATTTATAACCAACTTCCTTTTTTAACTCGATAAAATATTTAGAATCTCATTTTTTGTTATACTCTTATACTCATGTTACAACTTAAAAGAAATGACAATTACATATTTTCTTTGTAGTCACCAGATTTCGCACCGGCTCTTTCCTTAAATATCTTATCCCATTATGTACATTATATTTGAGAACGCCAGATTTAGGATAATAATTTTCATTAAACACTACTAACCAGAACAACATACTATAAAAAAAATTGTATTAAACTCACAGGTACATATTTTTGAGCAGAGAGACAAAGGGCGTGATTCCCACCCCCGCCGCCACCAGCAGCGACACCGCGCCGAGGCCCGCGCGCTGCAGCGGACTGCAGTACGGACCGTCCACACACACGCTGCAACCATCAGGACTTACAAACTACATGCGTTTGGAAAGATATGTAGCTATGGAAATAGTAAGAGAATACTAAGACATTAGCATCAGCGAAAGGAAGTTGCAGTTTTTATATATTTGTTGGTTAACAAAAGAATAAGATCGAGTTGCCTATATTTCCTTAAGGAATAGTGATACAAGATGGAGAGGAAATCGATTAATCGTTGAGAGATAAGGGTGAAGTTTCACTTCATACAAGAAAAGTACCTATAATAACTACGTCTATGAGAATCCCTCTTTCTCTTCATCTATCTATCAAGATGTAGTTTTAGCTAGGTTTATCTGCCTTTTTAACATAAACTAACTTTGATTATATCTTAAAGCTTTCTTCTCTGATATTATTAATTGAGACTATGCATGAAGAGTCAATAAATACTATAAAATTTTGATATTGAATATAGAACCTAAAAGAGTATCCATGAATTTTATTACCACGCCTTATTCCATACTACTCGTTTGAAATCGTGAAAAACATGGCGTTTCATAGGTGCATACATGCCTATTTTAATTAGAACATTTTTACTTCAATAGTTTAGGATTACGCAACAGATGGACTTTATATTTTAATAATTAAACTTGCACGTGGTAGGGGCTCACTGTTCATATTTGACTAAAGCTTCGGTTAGACTGATTGAAATAAAGCTCCCATGTACATGCACAGAAGATCGCCGTTAATAAAAAAACCTCAATAAAGTGCTTCAAAATTTTTACATTCCTTCAATCTACAGGTTCTAATTTATGGTTACACTATTGTTATAGACATATTCTTACTTTACATTTTGTGAGCCCTTTTCTTTAAGATTTTTTTCTAACGCCTCCGTCCAATCTCCTTTGACTTTGATCCAAACAATGAATTCTCTTTGGTGTTGTGTAGGGAGCTGTAAAATTCACATATTTTTTACCTTACTTAAAGATGGGCAGACATATATATAAGTATATGCACACATACAAACATACATTGACAAACAAACACACACCTGGACAACAGTGAAGGGGTGCCATTCCACAAGAGATATGTCATGACATTGAAGGAGTATGTACTGACCGCTTCGACATTGTAACATCTCTTGTGGGGTAAGAGTTAAACTTATTGTACGACCCGCCATATGGCTAACCTAAATAAAAACAAAAATATGCTTACTCCTTGTGAAATTATGTAGAGACACAGAGTAAATTAAGACGTTATGAAAAAGAATCCTTAATTTTTGATTTAGAACAATATACAACTTAAGAAAAAAGGTAATTGTCCAAAATGTTGAACTTATTTAAGAGGGTGCAATTTAACATCCGCCATTTTGAATTTCAAACTAGACTAAGGACTATTGTCAAAATGTTGACAGTTGTTCAAATAATTAAAATTACCTAATAAAGACATTTTAAATAAAAGCTTGTAAAAATATAAAGCTTTTAAAATATTATTTTGCCAACAGTACGAACGATAATACGATTATCGGATGATGCAAAGTTTAATCGGTTAGTGGACTTGATACTTCAATTACTTGAACAGTATAATTGAAGTTGTAAAGAGCTTACAGATATAACATTATATATACCTTTTATGAGGGAAAAAAATATAAACTAAGTAAATAATACTTAAGAAATATTAAATTATTAATTTATATATAAAATAAAAATTATTTATTTATATAAATTATTTACTTACATTAACTATCTGCACTCTTGAGAGATTTCTTGTAAAGATTCTCCAAAACATGTCAACCAAAAAACAGCTGACAGGAAATGCCATCCACAGCCAGGTCTGCAAAGAAAAACCTTATACTTTTCTTATATATTTCCTTTTTTTTTACTTTTGAAAGGTCTTAAACCAAACAGTGGTTTATTATAATAATGATCTTTTATGTCTCAACATCCAAAAAATCAATAGAACAATATAATAAAATCATAATAATCATGATTACGATTTGTCACTGTTTTCTATCCACGTATACCTAACACATTAAATTATTGATTTTCATTCAAATTCAAAATATCTTTATTCAAATAGGCATTTACACGCACTTTTGAATCGTCAATTATTACATTATAAAAATGTCAGTAGTCAGTCCGTCCTTAAGCTACCACCAGCTCGGAATGCTGTTCTGTTGAGAAGAGCTGGCCAGAAACTCAACAATTGCTCTTTTTTCTCATAGAAGATAATCTAAATAAATAAATAAAAAAATAATCTATACAGACAGATTAAAACATCAAAATAATCTTGTAACTTATGTCAGACAAAATTTCCACTAAATACACACAAAATAACAAAATACATATTAATACAAAATAAAGTGGACAAGTTTGTTTGTTTAAACACGCTAGATCTTATAGGTTACTGGATAGAATTGAGAATATTTTTCTGATTGTAATAGGATCATGAGAAAGGTCATTATCTAGCCTTAAGTTACGACTCTTAGCTATCTTCATCTATCAACCTATCTATATATAATAAAACTGTAAATAACCTGTATTTGACATTGCATATATTTTAAAACTTTTAATATCGGCGTAATGATTAATCGATACAGATACCAAATCACCATCTTCTTAAATATATTGCCTTTCTGTCTGTATGTATATACATACAAATATACATTTGTACACGCATCACACGAAACCCACGCGACGGATTTAACAAAATTTAGTACGGTGAATACTGAGTATCCTGGATAATCATTTAAGACAACTTTTACCGCAGGGAAATGTCTGATTCTCGCGAAAAAAAAATAACAGTTATACTACTTAATTCTATTAAAATATATGTAGGGATACGTTGTGATATTTTCTGAACATTAGATTTTAAGTAACAAAGACAAAATACACAACAGGCGTAAGTGCTATAAATTAGTTTAAATATCCAAAACTAGATGGCGTCACAGGTGTTTTAAAACTCGCTTGTGTGTTTCGCTCGCTTGTAATGTGTTTTTTTAAAACTATATAAAGAAAAGTCTTCACCCGCGCTTTCCTTTAATAGTTTTTTAAATTCGACTTATAATAATTGCTGTCGTTAAGAAATTACTACAAGCTTTCTTAATGATGGCTTAAGGCTTTACCCACGCTAAATTTTATTAGGAATGGTATGTTAAGGAATTTTTAAATAGCCATACAAACAATGTGTTATTCTACTAAGAATTCAAGAAAAAGATTTGTGGGCTCTATTGATAACCAAAAAGACTAAAAATTATGCACGAGTTGTACAGAGTTTCTTGCGGCGCAAATACTAAGTCCAAATTTTAGCTTTTCGACTTTCAAAAATAATTCTACGCAGTTACTATTTTGAAGTGAATTATTTTTACTCAAGTTCAAAATTAATTGATATGAGTACGAGCTCCGCCTCTTAATGTGTGGAAGTTTAACATAATAAAATTTATAAGTAAAACCGTCGCCCTAAATCAATACGCCACGTGGACGACGTCGCTGGCACAGCTATAATAAAAAATCATTCATACGCGGGTATGAATAACAGGTAGTAACAAAATAAATATACATTCAGATACACAAAGATATATTTAAATATAACTGAACGGACTTTATACTTAAAAAACTTAATTCAATGAACTATTGAAGTGAATAGCTCTGATATGTCAAGGGTTCATAAAACATAGTAATGATGTTTGAGCTACAAACGTGACCGGGCCGCCTCATAAACTCTTTTATAACTCTGGACACAAATGATTTGTATGCAATGAATTTGATCAAGGACTTTAGTTAAATACATGTAGTAGCACGAATTTATGACTCAGTTTCATGTTTCAATATACTTTTTATATGGGACAAGTACAGGTTTTCTAACTTACCCAAACTGTGCAGTTTAGTTAAGGTAACATTTATCTTAAATTTAAATTAGAAGTTAAATGAGAATTTTTAGTATTTTGTATGTTTGTATTTATTAAGATTGTAATGGAAACCATAGTGATGTAAAAACTTGAATTAATGATACATTATACTTTTTATCCCGAGAAACAAACCTCTAATAACGGGCTGACAAACAGCATAAATGTGATTATATATATGTTTTTTTATATATAGCATAGGGACAAATTACCAGGCGAGCCACTTCATGGAAAGTGGTCATCGCCGCCCATAAGCACTGACGGGTCTGAAGGTCACTAAGTCGTATTGGTTCGGAAACATTGCATGAGAAATGTGATTCCACAAGGTGGTGGTGCGTGGCAAGAAGTGTATTTTAAAGCGCACTGTGATTGACTGCTAGCTGTCGAGGTGGTGCAGGGGATATTGAAGCTTATGACGTGCAGTGCGATGGTAGAATTCAGCGGCGGGTAGTAATCTGCACAGCTCCTCCGAGCACTCCCTATAGTAAATGCGATAGAAAACACAAAAAGATGAAACATCTCTTCGCAGGGACAAAGTATCAAGCCGATCGGTAAGAACTGGATCATCAACCATTCGAATTGCTCTATGTTGGATGCTATCAAATGAAAGAAGTCGGTACTGAGAGGCTCCAGCCTAGTGATGAAAACAGTATTCCAAATGAGGCCTTACTTCCGCCTTGTAAAGTTGTAGGCGATGGCCACATGTGAAATACCGCTTCCTTCTACGGAGCACGCCAAGTTTTTTGGACGCTAACCTGGCTTTTTCTTCCAGATGACCTCGAAAATGAGCATCGTTCGAAATGGAGACACCAAAAATACCGATTCTAGCTGTAGCATTAACAGAAGTGCCCTGCAACCGAGCAGAAACGTCAAAGGGAGACGTTTTAGTGGATAACGCGCAGATTTGTGTCATCTTGAGGTTGAATTGCACTAAGTTATTTGAGCCCAGGTCGAAACTTGCTCAAGCAGGGATTCGACTTCGGACACAAGTCCGTTCCGGCACTCTTCGATGTGATCCCTAAAAAGAGTGCGTTGGGCGGTGTACAGTGCATCACCAGTACTGTCATCTGCATTACAATAAATGTTGCTATCCTGCAACATATCATTGATCTCTCTATGAAAGACTTTTCTGCATTCTTTGTACAAGCCGATCAATCAAAACCGGTATATCCCAAAATTTTTCCAAATTTTGCATACTGATAGACATCAGTCTGATGGTGATTTTTCAAATATTCGATGTGGATTTGGAATAATCACGGAAAAACTAAAATTCCATAGACTTTAATGTGAAAAATTTTGGGCCCGAAAATTGAAATTTAAAAAAAAAGTCGATGAGGACAGATTTCGTCGACGTTTTGTAAATGCAACTTCGGTGCTGTTTGCATGCATGCTAACACAATATTGAGCGAAGCGAGATTTTGCGAGCGCAGCGAGTCAAAATTAAGGTCTGGTTCGCGTTCTTAGTTAAAATATTATCAACTTAAAATCTATTGTTAATATTTATTGCATTCGAAATTGTTCGCTAAAATGTCACTTAAATTAATTTAGGAACTTGCACTTAAGTGCCTTTCATTTGCGCTGAAAGCACTCAATATTGACTATTAAGTATATGCTTATTATTACAAGGGGTAAATGTATTAAGTCGCGTGTCTGTGTGTGTGTGTATGTGTGGTTGTTGTATGCAGGTACATATCATCCACCCTTGTAGCATAAATATTCAACAATAATGATAAAATAATCAACATTTAATTTCAAATGATAAATAAGCTCCAGTACATACCAAAAATATTTAATTAAATGAAATAAATTAATTGACTTACCACTGATTTAATCGCTGCGAATTTCGGCGTTTCTTTTATTGAAATGCTTGTAGTATAATTGGTTTTATGTGGGTAATTTGTGCCTTCATCCAATATTTCTTGTTTTAAAACTCCACTGAAAGTCAATTATAAATTATTATATGCATATTTAAATTGGTATATACATATGTAATAATTTCTAGATGATTGAACCTCTAAAAAAGTTACAAAATCATCTGTTAGACGACATTTATTGCAATTTTCTACTATAGTTAATGAAAAACTATATCTTCTTTAATTTTCCGTTAAATTTGTAGTTTTATTAAAATATTTCTGAAAAAAGCTTGCAAATTTTAAGCCTTTACCTCGTCATTTTAAATATTTTTTTAACTTATTCCTAAATATAAAATGTGGTCAAAAACAAAAGCTTTCAGTCTAACCATGGATCATAATCATGGTAAAATTTATTTTCGGACATTACTAATGACTAAGTACTTACCTTAAAGGATGTACCAGTAGGAGTACTATAAATGGCAAGTACAACTGATGGGTGTACCAAAATGCGTTGTACACCCGCCGTCTAACCGCTCTAGTGGATGTTACACCCATACTGAGTATTATAAGTAACATGGATACCCCCGTCACGCCTGCTACACTCATCAAGAGATTTAAAGGACTCTGAAAACAATATTTTTAATAGAAATAAAAAAAAACATTTATTTTATAATACAAAAAAAATGTCATTTTATATAAAATTATAAAAAAAATACAAATTATGCAATTATAATTAAAAATAATAATAAAATAAAGCTTTTTTTGAAACGAACTAAACTTAAAGCCATTTTGTATATGTGATTATTAAAGTTTGATAATTTTTGTGTTTCATTTCTGGATTTGATAGTGTATTCTACAGTTCAAGTTCGTATAGATTATATCCATAATATGTAAGTTTTAAGTATGTATGCATGAGTTCGTGATACTTCCATCTTATTATCTTATTAAACAAAGATTTTTTTATTATGTTTCCTGCTTATGGGTTGTATATAAACATGTAACATGTAATTTTTGTTTAGGCAGACAACAATCTTGATAATTTATTGTTGCATTTTCATCTGAATTAAAGGTGAATACCAAATTTCAGCTCAATCGTTTCAAAACTCAATTTCAAGATTTGTCCATAACTAACAAACGAAAACATTTACCAACAAAATAGTTATATAAATTTTGTAAATTTGCTTAAAAAATAACAAATATTGTTTAAAATACTAATGAAACTAAAAATGATTATATCTTAAAATTATCTAAAATCTTCCATTACTATTTAAACCCTAATTATTTCCTGTCTTATTATTAAATATTACAATTAACAAACCGTACCTCATAAAAAGACAGACGCGTAATGACGACACAAACAATGTATTGAAATAAAAACCTACACAAACCTCGCGAAGTATGCAAGCTACAAATTATAAGCTTCATTACGTAGTATAAAAGAACTTGCACACACTACAGTCATAATATAATTGGGTGTAGACATGAGTAGTTTTTAAGGGTTACATAACAAATTTTGTACTAAGCTAGACATCACAAAAATTATAACATAAACAATTAAAAAAATTTTTACAATACCAATTGTACTGGTACACTTGAGTCACTTACAATGTATAATGAAAAAAGCCTATCCTAATTTTTAAAACAAATTCTTAAATTAGAATTTTTGAAAATACAATTATGTTTTACCTGGCATTGTGCACTTGGTTCACTTATTACTTTACAACGATTTATTAAATTATAATATAGAGTATATTATCATTTAATAAATCGTTGTAAATCAGCCCTTGAATATGTTATATCATATCGTAATGGGAGCATAAATAATACGTAAACGCAAGCTCAGCTTATCATCGTTTTGCACTTTAAACTGTAATGGCCGTGCGTTGCTGCACTTCATCAGATACATTAATGTTAATTCAATTATTCTGGCACATTTGTTTCTATTATGATTTTATGGTTATTGTTTTGTGGATATAAAGTTGAGTAACAAACTCTTCTCTGAACTGCAGTTGTGATATTGAATTAGTTTTAGAATTTTTTGATTAGTTTTTTTCTTTATTAACCAACTATGGTTTCTTTTTAAATTATGTACATAAATGTTAGAGTTGAATAATGCAACTATCGTTTAATTTGGTAATTTACTATTGAAAAATTTTAAAAAAAGTAACTATAAGTAAATCTTTGTAAACTGTAATGAAACTTGACTTTGGAAATCTATATGAGAACCTTCTTCGCAATTCTCTCAGAAAAAACAAAACTAAGGATTTTTTCATTTTGGTTATATTTTATATAAGAATCCTTTTTAGAATTCTCTTAGAAATATAAGTTTCATCATTTCCCTGCACCCACGGGCTACAACCCGCTGGGGTGCTGACAATACGTCTTCACTGCAGAGTGTTTGCACGCCCTTGAATCGTCGCTTGCATTAATTTACAACCCTACCTCATTTCAGATGTCTGCGTTGGGAAATTAAAATTTCTGGACGATACTTTACTTAGGCACTTCATATTCTTTACGAGTACATACGCTGTCTTCCAATACCGCGATTTAAACATATTACAATTCTAATGCGATTTTTAACTCTATTCGATAAGTTTTTTATATTTAAACTTCGTCACCAGTGATTACTTCTATACTATAGTTACTATATAGAATTATAAAATGCGACATCAGTTCACGCCAGATTCCGCCGCTCTGAGCTCATGAATAACGGCCTTAAATGGGTTTAAAACTACTCGGACAAATCCTGATAGCATTTACGTGAGTACAGACGAGTAATTATATATAATACTGCTTCCGCCCGCGACTTCCCCGGCGTGGTGTGTGGATAAAAAGGACACAAAGTGTACTACAATAATTTTTTTATGTTCTCAAATCACGGTTAAATAACAAAGTTATCAAATGCGAACGACAAACAACTATTGATATTTAAAATTAATGCTACCATCTTTCATTATCTTTTGGCCAATACAAAAGAAAACAAACATTTCATATAAATTTACAACCCCTATTTCGCCCTCATAGGAATGCAATTTTGAAAACCCAATTAATGCGTTTTTTTTTTTACTAATCGCAAATTTAAATATAAAACTTTATATGTCCAACATCAATAGTGAAGAAGTTTCCTAGAAACTCACATCCCTTATTTCACCACCTTTAGAAATGTCATTTTTAAAAATCCTGTCTTAGCGGAAGTCTCTTACTTACAATTTGCCTTCCTGCAAAATTTCACCTTTATGGGCTCAGTAGTTTTTGGAATTTCATGATGAGTGAGTGAGTGTTTTTCATTTCCTATATATTTAGATTAATCTACAAGATTTGGTAAAATTAAACAGTAAAATACCTTTGCAACAAAATTTACTCATCTTTAAATTATAGTATTTATGTAATAATGTGAAAACAAACTTACCTCATTTTTGTATTTCGCCATATTAATCTCACTTCTCTTTTCGTCGTAGCCGCGTGAGAAGTTATACAAATTCACGAAGTGTGATATGGAATGTATAACTGTGAATATGTTATTATAATTTATATATGTATATATCGTCTTCAGAATGCAATTTAATCGTAACTCAACAAATTTTAATATGAGATATATTAGTTGAATGATCCGTAAATATTCTACTAAATTCTTTGCTTGGATATTCTGTTATTTTTTTTTTATATTTCAAAATGTATAGTTTTCTGCTCTAATGTGAAGTTGCATTTTTCGAGATACCACAAGATTACGTTCTAGCGTGAATAAAATGAAATTAAAAACCATCTAGACTTCAAGCTTCAGAGTATATTTAAGTTTTTACGCTATTTAATTTTAAAGCTTTTTAATCATTATTTGTACAATGTTGAAAACTGTTTCCTGAACTCATAAATTCAGTAAGTACACTATTATTAATGTTTTATACCTTACAAACACGCGACTGGCAAAACCATTGATGTTATGTTCGGATTTTTTAAAAAACTGATATATTTTTCGTTATTAAAACAATATAATATGAAATAGGTATAAAAGAAAGATGTTTGTACATCTTTGTGTTCTTACAAGCATTGTTTTGTGCTGATCGTACACTCAAGTTAGACTATAGTCTAACTTGCTAAGACTAAGTCTAAATGGTGTTGTGAAGTCGTTATCCTTTGTCTGAAGAACATAATGGCACAAGAGAGCCGTTTACATGCACAAGTCGTAAGTCTTAGGTATAATCCATTGTATACTACCTTAATATAATTAATAAAGATATTTATTTTATTTTTAATTTTCGTAAAAAAAGTTTAATAATAAATAGCGCTTCATATAATATATAACCTTTTTTCCGAAACGTTATTGAAGTGTTAAATGAATCAATAACTTACCACCGAATAATAGAAGTGTAATGGCAACACTCATATGAAAGCTCTTTGCTTTCTCCAGCCAAAGGAAGAACAATCCTGGACATAGTTTAGACATAACTCTGTATAAAAGATGATTGAGTTTCTTACACAACGGTAGTAAGACAAGGGCGCAACATAGGTTCAGAACTGTTGCTGTACCACGAGATATACAGAGACCAAGCTGAAAATAATATTTACATATATTATGGCATCCAAATGTACAATGGGCCTTTATTTCTTTAATCAAAATGCAACTCGAATACCAAATAGCTTTATTTAGGGCCAAACACGTTCACGATCACGATATCATCCCGGTCTTATAAATATTTTTGAACCATGTGAACCTACTACGAAAGTTATAAAAAGTGAAATGAGTGAAAAACATGAATGAAAACATGAGTGAAGTAATGAGTGAAGAATGAAAAACTCAGACTAAATACTATTATTAGTTGATAATAAACTCAGATTAAATACTATTTCAGTGAAATAAATTAATGAATCTTTATAAAATTGCCCTAATTCTTTGCTTAAAAATTTGTTTTGAAACTTAATTTAATATGATCAAATTTAAAAAATCAAATTACAGTGTTTATTATAAAAATGAAAACAATGCAGCAATTCGTATCGTGATCGAAACTATCGTATGGATACATTATTAGTGTTACATATACTGGAATCCGTCGCAGCTACTACAAGTACGCGGTAGCGTAAACGACTAAAATTCATTTTTCGAAGGAAACACATTCTTTAAACGGTTTTTGTTTAGAAATGAGTATCTACGAAAAGATTTGTCTAAAGCTCGTTTTTAAGTGAAAAAGAAATGTTGCAAACAGATGAGTAGTTTAGTTCAGATATTTTTATATGAAAAATAAATGTTTATAAATTACTTACCCCTAAAATTTGTCTTAAATAATAAAATTGTCGACCGTACAAATAAAATGTAAATGATTTGTAAAATAAATATATAACTAATGAGATCCATGTTATCTGAAAAAAAAATTAAAAATTATATTTTAATCCAATCTAATGCAGACAATATCGATACTAAAACATTTTGGGTAGCAAAATCAAAATAAATAATGTACGCTTCTGAATACCGTAACTAATATAACTTGTAAAATAAAATGTTATATTATTACAAACATAAGTTTATAAATTAATAAACAAATAACATTAAATTAAACAAAAAAACCTAGTTATATATAAGATTGATATTTAAAAATATTAAAAATCAACAAGCATTATTAAAAATCTGAATAAAAATACTGTTATTATTACTTATCGTATCATTGTGTGAAATTTTATTTTATTATTAATAGGAAATAACATTTTTTTTATTTTATCATAAATAGGATATAACATTTCGTTGTTAGATAGAATGATAGACAGAATAATGAATCATTTATGTCGAAAAATATTTCATAAAATTGATTCATTCTGTTTCATCTGTCGACTCTTGAACTTATGTATTCATGTTAAACAAAGTACATAACATCACTTTATAGAGTTTATGAAACAATTTACATAAATATTTATTAATTAAATATTATTCAAACAATTTAGTAGCAACGAAAATTGTTTACTTTATTATCCATATATTTATTTAATTAGATACATTCTAGAGCTTTCCGGAACTTTATTTTTCACAAACCCCGAGGCTACTAGAAAGAATTGTGAAGCAGGAGTACGTGAACCAGTTTCACACACCTGAGAAGTTTTCATTGACATGTCTAACCATAAAAAGGACATGAATCCTAGCAAACGACACGACATGCGTCGGAAGTTTAACTGGAACAGCTAGCCACTTCAGAGCAGACGCTATTCAAATCTTACGCGTACTCTATATGACGCTTTGACAGCCCACTATTGAACAACTGAATACATTCAATGACAGTGAAGATGGAGTGTGGTTCGGAATTAATTAATAGATGGTACGTTATCGGCTTTCCATTTACATATCGTGAGCTACAGTTACCGTGTTCGTAATGAATGATTTTGGAAATTTTAAAATTACTACACTACTTAATTACGACGACGAAATTATTTCAAATTTTTCAGATTTTAAGAGATATAACTTAATTTAAAAAAACTGCTATACTTTTTTCTAAATTAAATTTTATAGATGGAACTACTGGATGGATGCGAAAAATTTCTGATTATGATTGATAGCCAGGTTTATGAGAAAGGCTAACTAGAATTACCCTACTACTCTTAGTTATCATAATAGTAAAAAAATGCTTCGTCCGCGTGTGGAATCGCGAGTACATTATATATTCTTTCACTTAGTTTTCTGCGAACTTATTAGCACTTACTTTTCTGCAAACTACAAATAGTTTTTGTAGATTATTAACAGTGTAGACTAAAAATTAATAGATACTATATAACATTTATGTACGGATGTTCAGTCACGTTTTCTGTGTAATATTGTGTTGTAGGTCATCAGTCAATGAAAGTACACACTGAGACGGTTTAAAGCTTATCTCTAACGAGTTCTAACTTATCTATATTTTAAAAGATAAATTGTATAAACATTTTTAAATTAAAAAATTTTGGTAGACATATTTTAGAACTAATATTTGACGTCCTCTAGGTCGAGTGGTATAACTGGCTACTAAATCAACGGTCGTCGATTTGATTCTCAAACAGGACAGCTGTTTCTGTAATCCACTGATTGTTATTTCGAGCTTTAATGTTAATATCGGTTATTTCTATGTTTTTAGAATCCCCCGAAAAAAGGGAGTATTTTTTTTTAAGGATAAAAATAAAATTACATAAGTATAATTATTTACGCCACGAATTTCAAAGACCAGAATTTAAGATATATTTTTAATTAATAATTAAAAGCACAAACTAATTGTTGACATATATTAGCATATTTTTACAAAGGAGTTCTTGGCATGGAAAGGATACCGCCATTGATCCTCTATCGTGCTCAACCTCAACTGTGCTCTAATGCTTTGTATGTCCAGTTATTTAATTTAATTTTTAATACTTATTTAAATATATTTATGGTGTTTTAATTATCTTCGAGGATTACTCTTGAGGTTTGTATATTGACCTATCACAAAATAAACAATCTGTATTGTTTTAGTTGTTGAGTCTTGACAAATTGGTAGAGATAAGAACACCTGCGTCTATTCTTGTCAGTTTATCCCTTCATTTTCTTCCAACAAATGAAACATGACAGCAATATTTTAATATAAATTTTTATTATTTTATATTATTTGCGATAAAATATAAATTTTATTGAAATTTTATTATGATTTTTTTAAATAAATAAATTAAAACTGGATTTATTAAAATTTTAAGAATGTTCGAAAGTTATTCTGTAATATCATCAAATTCTTCCATGCTATGTTATTTAAAAATGGAATGCAACAAAACTGATTCACGGTCCCAATAATTAAAACGATGGTCGATAAATAAGTCACTACGTCGCTGGCTCATTTAGTATAAGAAAATTTAATGACTGAAACAATGACGTAATGAATGTATTTACAGTTAAAATATATCTAGTGAGTAAGACTACAAGTTGAGATTATTTCTTGGAATTGCATAAGTTAAGGACACGCGAAATATATTCACGATAGCTTCTTTTGGAGTTGAGGAAACTTATAATTTATTGTTCCACTATTATTAAAGTTAAAGTTAACTGCTTTATTGTCCTGCAATATATATTTTTTCTGTTATTGTTGTGAACTTTATATAACATAATTTTTTTTATTGTTGTTATATTTCTTTTAAAACACTAGTGATCTCCAATAGTATAACCCTTACTTAACGTGAAAGTCAACCAAATTTAAACTAATTGTAAATATAATTTACTTACCAAATATATGCGTGTCCTTATAAAAGCACAAAAACCACACAAGTACCTTGCCATACTGAACTTAATTAGATTCTAAAAAAACATTAATTACAAAAACATTTTTATAAAGTTCGTGCGTTTATTCTTTTTAATTATATTCAAGTGTGGTGTAATCTACCATTATACGTAATGTGTGGGCGACGGAGCGGCGTGTGACTGCCGGCGTGGTCGCGAGAGAAATATACCGAGATTTCATAGGTCATCGCTTTACTCCCTAGCGTAGTTCAGCTGTTGAATGCGTATCATTACTAGCTTACTAAAACTCAATACATAGACTTACCTATACTAGCCATATAATTTTAGATTGAAATTTCATTAATTTTTTTTTTTTTTTTTTTATAACCAAGACTGAATCGACGATACTTCAGCTGTAGTACTTTTTAAACTTTAATTTTTTTTTCAACAATGCCTTGTTAAGCACTTAGTAGGCCTAGTTCACCTTTAGCTTGTTTCCCAATGTGTCTTATATATTATAGATACATCTATCAGCTATCTCTATATATATATAAAATCTTATTAGTAATTAGGACAACTTTTTACATTACCCATATTAAAAAAGTAACTTTATGCGTAAGTAGAGTAGAACAAGTACAAAGAATTATTTTAAATTTTTGTCTTCATATTTCTTTTTATATTAAAAGGTGGGCAAACGAGCATATAGGTCACCTGATGGAAGTGATCACATTTATCAGAAGCTGTACAAGAGCATTTTCAGCCTTTGGTATACGTTTTAAAGGTACTCTTGTCGTGTAAATCTAGAAATAGTGCAGAAGGAAGATCATTCCACAGCTTGTCGAGGTATTAAGTTTGTTCAGGCAAGCCAATAAACTAAGAGCTACCGGTTTATAATCTCCATTATTTTGGAGAGCAGGGAAGTAAAAAAAAAAAACTTAGCTAATACTGAATTTGGGTCTTTTTAGGGATAGGGTGGTGAGCGCTCTTGCACGAGTCTGGGACTACTCCTTTTAAATAGGAGTATCGAAATAAACGCGTTAATTTTTTGCTGTGACTCGATATCTGTCATTGAACACCGCGGGATGGTAGGCAGTTTAATAATAATAATTATTATTATTATATATTTTTTAATCTCTTTGTTTTTTCTTACATCACGCATAAATTAAATGGTGAATGTTACTACGAACCAACCATCACCCGAGTCAGACGAGAGAGACGAAGATCGAATAATTCATATTTCTGATTTAGTTTTTGAAGTAAAACTTCTTTAGAATGCTTGTGATTTTAAACTGAAATACAAATGTTATAGTTATATTCTTATGTAAGCTATATAGCTGACAGTAAATCTTCAGCGTCGTAATTAAATGCAAAGGACATGATGAAGATTATTTTAATTTATTACTCAACCTATTTTAGAATCCTACTCAAATTATAAAATATTTTTTTTATGAAATTCATTTGTATCATAATTTACCTATATCAATTCCACGCAATGTTAAAAACCAGAATACTGTTTGTTTTATTGTATAATCTAGTGAATTTTATTATCTAGCAATAGAATATTATTATCTAGCAAATAAAAGCGACAAATTAATATATTAAATCACTAATATTTTATAATGAAAGAAAAGGTGTGTAAGCAATAAAAATCTAAAAAGTAGCCTACTAGAGAATGTGATGAATATATTGTAAAAGGGGTAATTAAATCATTGCAAGGCATATATAATAATATTATTTATATAATTTGACAAAGTCATAAATAATTTTTAATTTTAATAAAATTTTAGAAAAATTTTAGTAAAAAGTAATGAGTAAAAAGCTAAGCAAAATAAGCCTTTGTAAAACTGAAACTTAAATAATTAAACATTATAAGTAGACTTTCAGTGTGAATTCAGTCGCGCTTTATAAGACGCAAGCCCAGCCACATAATTTAGACTCTATTTGATTTTTTTTTATATTGAGTCAAAATAGTTTTTGCAATAAACAGCACTAACTATTTACTATAAGTTAACACACAGAATCTTAACTGCAGTAATCTCAGTTCTCATCTCTTTTAATCTAAACTATATAAACAAATAAAAGTTTATCAACTTCAGAACTTTTTTTTTCTTTCTAGTTTTGCAAAGTCAATCAACACTTAACTTAGTGCGCATTTAATTCTCAGTTCAGAGATGCTCCCAAAAATGATAGCCTATTTTTGTTGCATCTGTTTCTGAATTGTCAAAATGACATAAAAACAATCCGAAAATTCGAAAACAAGGCTGACGCTTGCGCAGGCTGCGCATTGTTTATTTTTTCTAATGTTTAAAATAGAAGTTTTATAAAAAAAAATATATATCAAAAATTGAATAACTAAATAAAGTATGAAACTAAAGTATTTATTCAAATTTTAAAATGAATCCTCCGTCACCATGGAAGACTCCAAACGAAGTTATGCAGCTGCACAAATTGAAAAGGCGAAAAAAAGCGTTACAGGCAAGTTGTAATATAAATACAAATTAATATTAAATAAAACATGAATATTCAATTATTTTAGATCAGGTTTATGTTTTAAAGTATCAGTTTTTATTGTCAATTAAGATTATATATTATAAAATATAATAATTAAATTACAGGACCGTATGAAGCAACCGTCTTGTTCTTTATCCGAAGAAGCATCTAGTCAAAAACCCATTGATTTAGATTTTTCTAGAATTCTCAATGGGGATAAAAGGAAGAATCCCTTTTCAAAGTAATTGTAATATTTATTATTAATTAAAAATATACTTATAATTTTAATACCAATATAACACATTTTTTTTTTCAGAAATAACATAGAGCAAAATAAAAAAGTTAAACTACAATCAACACCATTAGAAGAGTCAAATGATAAAACTTTATTTGCAATTCTTAATTTACCTGCCAAACTAGAAAAACCTCCACAAGATGTTGACACTGAAAAACTATCAACATTTTCCAATCTTTTACAGAAGTTCACAGCTGATCATACTGTAGAAACTGTAGGCATTTTTTATATGTACATATATATATATTGTATGTTAAAATATTATACAAACATCACTAATGAACAATTGTTATTTTATAGAAAGTGATAGAAAATAACTTTAAACACTTGACTATAGACTGGGCACTCAAAACCAAATTGCGGTTGATGTCTATAAAACCATTCCCTTGGACATCTAAATTAAAGGCCAGTGAAGAAGCTTCTGGGATTACAGGGTATAATTACATGATACATGAAATGAAATCTATACTAATTATTAACTTAAAATCAATATAATTTCATATAAAATCTTATTTATTTATTATTATTTGCTTATTAATTACTTACGACTTTTTGAAACTTTAGGTGTGTATCATAAAATATGTATATCATGTATGAAACACAACAAGAGATTAATGTGGTAAACTTCAATGTTAAAAGAAATAAGAAGCTTTAATTAAAAATCCCTATCTAGCTTTGTGCGCTGTCTAGACACTACATCATCATCACTAGACACTTCCCCTCGGGCGCGGTTTCACCAGACTTGTCTGTACTGGCAACACCCTAATTTGCCATGGGTTTCTCTTTACCCAAGGACATCAGGCAGGGTTGCCGCTACCAGCTTCATGGCCACTCAAGAGGAAGTCAAACAAGGTCTAATGATTGAGTGGAAAGAAAGTTTTCGCTCATTATTTCAAGTAAGTTTTATTATATTTTTCCTAGTTATAATTTAGGCTACAATGGCCCCTGTGTTGTAACTTTAAAGGTTACAATACAAGAAATGAAACTCATTCACTAAATCTTTATATGATTTCATAAAACTTCCACTATAGCTAGTCCGTGCCCTACACTGCCCGTACTTCTATGTGTGTGCGAACTCGTTCACGGTGTTGTTCCGCGCGGGTGGGCTGGGAGGCGCCACTGAGCCGAGCGCGTTCGTAGCGCCCACCACGCGTGGACTGAGACAAGCGCTGCGGCAGGAAGGTGACTCATATTTGATGTTGCATACATGCAATAATAATAATGCTTGCTGATTGCCGTTCAACTTTGGATGGCTTCGTATAGTTCCTGCGACGCTGGCAAGGCACGGGCAGCTTGTTGATGATAAGGGCATGTTTGACATGCAGAGGCTAGTCCTCTAGTTGTTCAGCGTCGCAGAGGTTTTGTGCTCTCTCAAACAAAGATTATCCAATGGTAGCTAACTGACTAGGGTGGTGGTAGGATTGACAATTGACCTATCAGTGTGTGTGGGTTTCCTATACACAGTGAGTAGTGTGTGAATACTAGTGAATTATCTCATATCTATTGTCTATAGACGTCGAATTCACGATGCCCCTGCGGCCTGACATTAAAAAGAAATTCGACAATTCCGATGAGGAACGAGGCAGGAACTCGTCATTCGACAGTTGCTACGATACTATGGATGATATGAAGACAGAGGACAAGAACTGCTCCGGCGACGACGAAGACCCGGATGAGTTCTTATCGCAAATGGGGCTAGAGACCGAAGAATTGAGACGCATTAACAATGCTCAAGTAAACACAATGTCTAATACTTAATTTAAAACGTTATGCCGATGATAAAATGCCAAAAAATAAAGAATTCGACATAATTTTCCTTCGCAGGCCCGGCTGGGTCAGTCTGCGGAGAGCTCGGTGGACCGCGCGGCGGAGTCGCTGGTGGTGGTGCGCGGCGCTGACGCGCAGGCGCTGTTCAACTTTCTGCTTAACTGCCGCTCGCTGGTGGCCGCCAACGGGCCGCTGGCCGGCGTGCCGCCCACGCTGCTCGCTCCCACCGCCTTCCACGGAGGCACCTTGCAGGCGCTTAAGGTATATTAAAATTCTAGCCACGGTTTCAACCATACATCAACTTAGTATCTAAGCTATCTAATTTTTTATTAAAACGTGCTTGTATCAGTCAAGCGTTTTCTTTAAGGCCATATTATTTCTATTTCCAGGTTAAAGAAAATATAATTAATTGTGAAAATAGTAAGTATTACTCGATAGAGTTAAGAGGACCCATTCTGCCGACTACACTGCACACACTGTTTAATGTACTTAAGACTAGTTCCACGGCGCAATTTAGTGCTACATTTGCACATCTTCAACCTACGTTGGCATTTACTTGGGCAGCGAGTAAGCTGGCAGGTTAGTGAATTTTTTTTCATGATCGTATATTATTTTAATAAATTTTATAAAGTACTAAACAAGAAAATATTATTTATTACTCAAAATAGTTGTAAACACCATTGACATTTAAAAAAAAAAGCCATACTATAAAATTAAATGCTTCTATAGTTTTGAAAATGTTTTTGTTTTAGAAGAGTCATCTAAGGAAAATGAACCAAACCATTTCACAAAAGCATTCAACAAAGAAAATTTGTCAGATTGCGGTATAAGTGAGGATATGCTGCAACTATTTTGTTCCTCTGACCCCAGCATAATCAAATCTCTCGACAGTGTTAAATACAGTTCAGAAGACGATACATACACCTGGTGACATTTAGTCAAAATCTCGTTATTAGTACAAATATTTTAATCGAAGGGAAAATTATGAACTTATTATGAAAGGAATTACATTGTTTATAATAAAATAAAACATTTTTTTTACGTAATTGTATGATTTATTCCATTTTCATTTTTGGTAAATTAAAAATAAAGATTTCATAAGTCCACAATCACTTACGCAATAGAACAAGATTCATACAGATCAGGATGAAATAAATAATATTGTGAGAGTTCTGCTCTAGTATGACGTAATATTATGTTACCTAACATAACTGCACTAATCACTAATTATCACTTCAAACCCAAGGTGGAACAGGAATCTTCGGAAGCTTAAATCTAAAATATTCATCTAAGTGCGATGCTGAAGTCGCTCACTGAAAAGAAAAAAAAATTTATAATAAATGATTTTTTTTTAATTTTTGAAGTATCATGAAATTAATTAAAAAATATTACCATGCATACATGTCAACTTGATTCAAAACGTATATTCATTCCGCGAGCTTATGATTTCTGAAATAGAAAATAACATTGAGTCCCAAACCAACACGAAATATATATTTAAATCGCAATAGTTTTTTTTCAAACGAAATAGTTAATGATGGTAGTAGGTTATTCACATTGGAGGCGGTGGCGGGAGAGGCGGCGGGCGGTTGTCCGGGCACGGAGTACTGCGGGCGGAAGTTTGTGAAATTTGCGGCGGCGGCTGCGGCGGGAGAGAAACCGGGCAGGCTGCCGCCCGCACCGAAACCACCCGGGAACTGCGCCATTTGAGCTGCGAGACAAACGAACCTTGTGATCATGAACGTTGAGAAATTAATACATTTTTTTACAATTTTGTTTGATGCTACACACTGTTTGTAGTATCGTTAAAACTTGCAATTTTTTCTAAAAACAAATGACATATATCGCTTAAAAGGCTTTTACTGTCAGTCAGACAGTACCAGCTTGAATTTTGAACCACGTGCATACCTGCGGGCACGGGGTTCCCGGCGGTGGCGGCGAGACGCGACAGTATGGACCGCTCCGACATCTGCAGGCGTTGTGCCACGGGTGGGATGCGCGCCAGCGTGGCCGGCAGCCGGGATACATCCGACTTCATGTCTGATAACAGCTCCTCCAGTTGATTCAGCACCTGCATCGTATTATTTTTGATAAATTGTTAAAGACACAAAATGTAAAAAATATAGTTAATAATATAGTACATATGTCTTTATTTTTAATTCGCACATACCTTATGCAACACGGCATTAGCAGGCTTATTCCCAGCCAGAGATTCCTTGCTGAGATGCTGATGCGACTCTGCGAGGCACTCCACCTCTGCGAAGCGCGCGTTAAGGGACATAGCGGGGTGGTTGGGGTCCTGCGTCAGGTTGAGGTACGCGGCGCGACGGAGCTGCTCCTCGATCACTAGCGCCTGCTCCAGCAGCTACGGACAAACAAATTATCCCTAATTAATGAGCTTGAAAAATCTAAGACTTAGTTGCACTTTTCCCAAAATCAAAAATATATTACTACCGGTTCTTGGCAAAAGAGTACTTGGATACTTTTTCTGTTTTTTTTTTATATTATTGAACTCATTCTAGTGAATACACTAGAATGAGTCACATTTATAATTGATATTCCAGTAAACCTAGTAACAAGTATTTCTATGACGCACTTACAAGGCCTAAATGATTTTTAATATAAACATTAGAAAGAGTAAAAGTTGTTTTTTGCCAGGTCTTCCTATCGTCAACATAGTTTTACGTACAAGAACTCGTGACGTAATTTGAGTATAGTTACCTTGAATCGCCTTGCCAAAAACTTGTTTTTGATTTCCAGGAAATTGCCTTTGCCGACGTCCATTTTGAAGGGTTCGTTGATGATTGCAAAACGCAGGTCATTTTGTATATCCTGCCAGCGACCATAGCCATGTGTGACGATGCCGGCAAGGAGCCAGTAGTCGTGTCGCCTATGCCAGATCTCATATTCTCTTCCCGGAGCCGCCGCTCGCTCCTCGTTTAACCATAAAGTATGCAGTTCAGTGAAACCACCGTCTGCGATGTTAAACATAAATTTGCGTCGCTCCACCTTCAGATCATCCTCCTCTTTTACGATCACGACGTCATCGTCATCTTCATCTTTCTTTTCCTCCTTAGTCTTATCTGACCCTTCGGAATCAGTCTTGTCACTCCTAGCGTCATCCTTTTTATCGGATTCTTCCTTTATTTCTTCTTTAACTTTTTCGTTATTATCTTCTTTCTTCTCGTCTGACTTCTCGTCTTCTTTGGTAGGCTCCTCGTCGACTGACATTCGTCTTTCCTCCTTAACCTCTTCTTTAATCTCCTTTGACTCCTTCTCTTCTGATTTATCTTTTTCTTCTTTAATATCACTGGTGTCCATAGGTTCATCTTTGTCTTTGCTGTCTTTTGTATCAGATTTTTCATCCTTTGTTTCTTCCTTCTCATCTTTATCTGATCCGCCTGGGGTTGGTGCCTGTCCTGAAGTCTGGGTGACTTGTGTCGGGGCTGGAGAAGGTGCTGCAGATGTAATAGGTGTTGCTGTGGAAGGTGCCGGACTCGGCGCGGCACTCTCAGCACCAGCAATCTTTACTGGCTCTACGGGTTTGCGAATTAATTCGGGCATGCTGTAATAACCATTAATATGTTCAAACTCTTGTACTTTCTTTCTTATCAGACTCATAACACCAATTCTTGTCAGAACATGTTGCCTTGATAATCCTTCTCTTGGTACACCATCGGCAAATGTCTCAGCATTATCAGCGCCGGGCTCACACAAATGCCTCATAAATAGAGACACATATGCTTTGAAATTACGTTCTGATTTTCCTCTCAGATCTCTTACCAACCATTGCGAATTAAAAGCATCCTGTGGTGGCATACCATACCGCATAATAGCATTAAGGAAGGACTTACGTTGTCTTGCGTTAAAACCGAGTACCTCCATATTTCCTCCAACGCGGGCAAGCAGCGGAGGTAGCGGCCTGTCTCTTTCCTCTCTTCTTTCAAGACGTCTCTTACTACGACGACTAAGAAGGTCACCATTATCATTCTTTTCATCGAAATCGTCATCTTCTTTATCGTCTTCACTACCCTGAGAGAAGTCAGAGTTATAATCTGAACCATTCTCTTGCCAAGTAGTATCTTCTCTGTTTTCTGTCTGAGCGACAATACCGTCACTGTAATTAACTTGTTTTCGGACTCTTTTACCTTTACCTAGAGTTCTAGCTTGATCTTCTTGGTGCTGCTCATAATGATGTCTAAGTAGCTTAATCCAATAAGCGGGATCAGTGTTTTCGGCCTCCTGTTTAATTATCTCAGTGTCAACTTCTTCTTCACCGTCGCCTTCTTTGGTTGAATAGCTGGCTACTTTAAACGAGCTAAGATACTCATTCGCCCATGATTCTTTCTGCTCAATACCTTCTTTCGAACGGTCAAGTAACTCTGAAACTGCCCTGTCGTCATAATGTATTGCTTCTTCTTTACCCTCCTCCTCTTTAAATAGTTCTTCTGTACCAAATCTTAATATGTCGTCTAACTCTTGTTTGGTAAAATTAGCTCCTTTACCACCCATACCTGGTCGCACAACCAGATGAGTCAACATCATTTTTCTCTTCGCGACTTGAGTTACTCTTTCCTCGACACTATTGCGTGTTACAAATCGATATATCATCACCTTATTGGCTTGACCGATACGATGGGCACGCGAGAACGCCTGAATATCGTTATGGGGGTTCCAATCAGAGTCATAAATTATAACAGTATCTGCAGTGGCTAAATTAATACCAAGACCACCAGCCCTGGTCGACAAAAGGAAGACAAATTGTTGAGCGCCAGGGGCATTAAACCTATCTATAGCTTCTTGACGAATTGTTCCAGTAATGCCACCATCTATTCTTTCGTATTTGTAGCCTTCACCTTCCAAAAAATCTTCGAGGATATCCAACATTTTTGTCATTTGAGAGAAAATAAGGACTCTGTGACCTTGCTCTTTAAGCTGTTTCAACATCTTTGACATAAGGACCAATTTTCCAGAAGCTTTCACTAAAGCTTGTGTGTCATAGTTGCCATGAGGTCCAAGAGGTGCTTCTTCAGCCGCAACAGGGAAGAGATAGGGATGGTTGCAGCATTTCTTTAGGTCCATCATTACATTTAGTAAAGATACAGTTTGACCACCACTCTTAGGATTTAAGGCTTCATAGTTTCTGGTCAGGATATACTTGTAATACTTCTTCTGCATTGGAGATAATTCAACACGCACAATGAACTCTGACTTCGTTGGCATGTTCTTTAATACATCAGCTTTAAGACGCCGCAACATATGCGGTCCTAACATTTCGTGAAGCCTCTTGACCTGCTCCTCTTTTGATACGTCTGCAAATTCGTTTTGGAAAGCTGCGAGGTCATTAAATTTATCTTTATTTAAAAAGTTCAAAAGATGAAACAGTTCTTCGAGATTGTTTTGCAAAGGAGTTCCCGTCAGTAACAGCTTATAGTTAATATGATATCCAGCAAGAAGCCGGAAGAATTTGGACTGGTTACTTTTTAGCCTGTGGGCTTCGTCAACGACGAGAACAGCCCAATCAATGGAGCCAAGACATGTGGAGTCAATAGAAATAAGTTCGTATGAAGTTAAAAGCACATTAAACTTTACTTGGGACTTTATCTTAGATGGCCTTCCTCCTCTATTTGCACCATCGTCAAATGTAAGTTCATTTTCCCGTATAACAGCTCTTGAGTCTTTATCTCCAACATAAGTTATACAGTACAAATCCGGAGCCCATAATTCAAACTCTCTTTCCCAATTGATGATTGTAGAAAGGGGGACAGAAACTAAAAATGGTCCCTTACAATGTCCTTCCTTAAACAATGAGTAAAGGAATGTAACAGTTTGAATCGTTTTACCAAGACCCATTTCATCAGCGAGAATAGTATCAATTCCTTGCCCCCACGAATACCGCAGCCAGTTAAGACCTTCTAACTGGTATGGATGCAGTTGCATTCCAGTTTCGTAAACAAATGGCGGTTGATCTTCATATTTCTTGTTGAGGTTTGTAGCAGGTCGTTCGGGTGGAGGGTTGTACTTCCTCCCTTTAAACTGTAAGCCGCTACTGCTCTCATCGTCATCAATATTATCTTTATTCTTACTCTTTCGACCGGCTTTCTTGCCTTTACTTCCTTTAGTTTTCCCTTCAGAAGTAATGAAGGCACGCATATCCTAAAAAAAATAATATTAAAAAATAAATTAAAGCAATAATTATATATATTTAAAATGTCGAATAAATTATAACCTGATAATAATCGAGGGCATTTTTTAGCCCAGCTATATCTTCATGCTCAGATTCCCAAGTTGCCTGATCATAGGACAAATCTCGCCATTTCACCAAAAAATAGGTTGTACCATCGCGAGACGTGCGGTGGTTGATCACACGGTGTACTATGAGCCACTCTGGTCGGACGCCATATCTAAAATAATTATGATTTTAAAAAAATATTCTTTGTTGATTCTTAATAAAATAAGGTATATGACGTCATCTATAATTGTACCAACCTATAGTACTTTTCCTCAAGCATTTTCTCGTCATTATCCTGATGGTGTTGTTTGTTGTGCTTCATTCGCTTCCGACCCTCGCGCTCCTCAATTTGATCGTCCAACTTTGGCGGTTCTTCGGGGTCTGACTTGCGCATGTAGTAGCGATACATCAACGGGTGAAACACGTCCAACTGAATATAATTATTTATTAGCATTAAGCGATACTTATTGAAGTTAAAATAAATATACCTTATAAGTTATATATGATACATACCTGTATTTCAGAGATCCAACTGCAATGCCAGTAAGAGCGCTCATGCCACTTGACAAAAAACTCTCTTGAGCGTGGTGCCTTGGATTTGGCAGGCTGTTCCTTCCACCTCCAAGTTAATATTTTCGCTACCTTTCCGTCCAACGGTGGACACTGAAATAATGAAATAATTCTATTTAAGGTACTCTATTCCAGTGTATATTTGTATTTAAAGTATTGAAACTCACACTACATCGAGGACATTTCCACTCCCCATCTGGAACTTCTTCCAATGGTGGATTAAGACAAAATCTGTGATACGCTGATGGACACAGGTCACAACATAGCAATTCCCCGCCATCTTTGCAAATCCTTTAAATATAATATTCAACAATTAATTAATGATTTTAAATAGTTATATGTTAAATGTATTATAGGATAACAAGAAAAAATGATCCAATAATCATACGCCTACAAAACACTAACCTAACTAAATTTACCAATTTTCCTATATTCAGAATGAATTGGAAAAAAAATCATAAAAATCAAGTTTTTGTTATAATGATATAAGTTAAACCTGCAAAACTCCTGATGCTCATCATCGGCCTCCTGCTCCTGGTTGCCCTCGTCCTGACAGTACTTGCACGACCATCGTCCTTCCGGCGTTTCCTCTAACTCAGGATCCAGGCACACGAGATGATAAGCGCGTGGACACGTGTCACACAAAATTATCTCACCCCCTTGTTGACATACCTGGGATTAATGTATATGTTCACTCATTCTATGATCATTAATTAATATATAAAAAATAATAATTCGTTGTTTAGGACCTATTTCAATCAATTTTACCTCACAATAATCTTGATGCTCCTGTTCTCCCTCGGCACCATCGGGGAATTTGTTAGTTGACTTTGTTTTCTTCTTCTTCTTGCTCTTGTTTCCGATTTTAGTCTTGGCTTTCTTTTTGGGCTGTTGCTGTGATAGAAATAAGTTTTATAAGTTTATCAGAAATATACTGATACAAACTATAAAAAATAGATCAGTCCAAACAATAAAATATCTAAGATTTTAAGTAAATCTTAGCCATATTATAAAATATATGATCAGACGATGATAGTTATAAAAATGTTTAATATCACTAATGTCAGAATTGTAGAGTACACTACAATATTGTGGAATACACTAGGTAAAATATTTATGTAAAAAAAGTTTTCCAAAAATAAATGTTAAAAATGTCTTACTGGCAAATTAGGATCATCCTCTTTATGTTGAGGGACCTCCTCGGTGGCGCTCGGCGCGACCGGACGAGGCTCCTCAGACTCGGCCAATAATTGTTCAAATTCTTCATCTGAATCCGTATTTGCACCCGCACTACCTTCTTGGTCTTCCTCCTGTCAAAAAAATAATACAATTAATTATCACAAAATAATAATACTACTATAGATTTAGACATTACACAATATATATCAGTATCCTATACTCACGCTGCTGGTGCGCTTGCGCTTGCTGAACTTGATCTTGAGCGTGGGCACCTTGGGCTTGCGGCCCGGCTTGCCGCGCGGCGTGTGCTTGGGCTTGCGGCCGCGCTTGCGGGGCGCCGGCGTGCCCTCGTCGCTCAGCTCCTCCTCCTCCGGCTCGTCGATGGAGTCCTCGATCTGTTTAACACAATGCTTTTTGATCACTACATTTCACAAAGAAGTTGAGGATATGGTAGGAACTATAATAATCTCCTACTTTGTTTAGCGAGGGCTCCTATTCATTGTGTGAACAAATCACTGGATCTTCTGGGATGTATATTTTTATTTCTCGTTATTTTTATATATTAGAAATATGGCGCTCATTTTAAAAGTATATAGATAATATGCATTATACATATATATATATATAAACAAAAAAAAATAAAACATAATAATCACTTTGGTCTCTTTGGGCGTACGTCCTGGCCGCTTCGGTACGTAATCTGATGTGGTAGACGTATTAGTGTTTTCTTCAGAACCCATGTTCTGACTGCCACCGTCCAAATGCGGATTTCTCTCGCAAAACAGACGCCATTTTGCTGCTACTAACATCATCAGTTTTGATACTGGAACCTAAAATAAACAATTCTATGTTTGTATTACTTATTTAAGAATCAATTTTAATTTAAATAATGAAAGAAATGAATAGTTAAAACGAACTATTTTTTTTTGTAATTGCTTCACATACCTTAGGATTTTCCTTTACTATAAGAGGGCGGACATGTTGTTGAAACAACTTGTAGCTTGTTAAGTTTTCTAGATCCGCATCTGAATACTGAATATCAACATCTGTGAGACCAAATGTAGAACAGACTTCTTCAACTGTGGGCATGCCTGTTAACATAATTATTTTTTAAGCACACGAAAAAATAATCCTACGATTTTGTTCTCATTTTAATAATAATCAACTATTTATAACATCGTTTTTAACATCGAGCATTCTTATGCTCGATGTTAAAAACAGAAAATCCGTGAGGTTTAAATTGTTGTATTCGAATTTCACTTTTTAAAAAATATGCTTTTGTTGCTGCTCTAAGACTATTCTTAGAGCAGCAACAAAAGCATATTTTGTGTTATACCACATCTATATGTGGTATAACACAAAATATTTTAATTAACATATCTGCATCATCGATTATACATACATACCTAAGTACGTACTTGTAAAAAATGAGATGTGACTAAAGTAACAAGTATTATTATGCAATTAGCCGTCATTATTGAGTCATAATTGATTCAAAAAGTATATACGCAATTAAAATCTAGTCCGTTGATGTACACTTGTTATTATTGAAACATAAATAACTTTTTTATATTTGTATTTTCAACTAAATTCGTATAGACGTTAATTCATTTGAAAAAAATGCATGGAGTCAGAAATTGACTATTGATACATACCAAAAAAATATATCTGTTTAAATATAGGTTACTGCTATAGATAGCCCGACCATGACTTTGGGCGACTACCCGACTAGCCAATTAGTAAGCTGGTGAGAGCCGAAGAATCAGTCAATTGGGCCAAAACGATCATCCTTTTTTTTATTTTAATGTAAAATTTTTTTTTAATCCTTATGTTCAAGTGGTAATTTTCGAAGTACTTAATTTTTACTGAATAAATGTTAACAACAAACAAAGACCAAAAAACGAAAACTTAAAAGATATACATAGATTGGATGTGTGTTTGTTTATAACACAATCACCCCGAAATTAGGTCGGTAAAGTACAAATATAAAAAAAACATCTGGATTATTGCATGGAATACTTTTTTACTGATCACAAATTTTTAGGGAAGGATTATAAACCTTAATTAAATGTTAATCAGAGGCAAACAAGTCGGATGATTTAAACTAAAACAAATGATTTTAATAGACTCGTTATCAATAAACATAACGAAATCATTTGATTTTTTTACTTTTAAGCTTTAGATTCAGCATTATTATCAAGAACCGCCTAGTCGGCGATTACTGCCAACTAATTGGCGACTAGTCAACGACAACAAAACAGGTCGACTAGTTGTTCCTCATCTCTAGTTACCATGTGCATTAGAGAGATAATACCGTTCTTTTTCTCATAATAACCATCAAAATATGCTTAGTTTATCATATTCTATCAAATTACGAAATATCTTAGTGTCAAGACAGATAACTAAACCTCATAGAAGGTTTGCTGTAGGCAGATAACAAGTGTCGAATCTAGTAAAGCCAATGGAACTATTTATCTTATTACATCGCAATTTATTTATCAAGATCATCCTACGCTCTTTATACACATTTATATATATATTAGGTCATCTATTATGCTATACCTTTGTTTTCACAATATTCTGTAAGGTGTATTGTTAATAGGATATAATATAAGTACTTAGGTCATATTTAGTTAAAGAGGTGGCTTTTACTATATATGCCAACCTTGACTTCATGTAACTTTCCCATATTTCGTATATATTTGCTTATATTTAAAATCACGAAACAGCTTCACTGATTTTTATGATATTCTGTGAATATACACTATTTTAATTTTGATATAATTGACTGCAATATTCTTATAGATTTATTTTAAATGTATCCTATTTTAATTTTGATATAATTGACTGCAATATTCTTATAGATTTATTTTAAATGTATCCTTAGTACATTTTTTATTAAAGTTTGAGCATTATATTATAAATTATTAATTTTTTTTAAATATTCCTACCAAAATATAAAAAAAATACTATTACACAAGAAAATGATCTGCTATTCTGAGAAACATTACTAACAGACACAGATTGCACATAGACTTAGAACCAATTACACAAAGTCTTCTGTGTGGGAATTAAACCTACACTTTAATTTATCAACTCATCTCAAATAAATTAATAAAAGAATTTTAACACATAAAAATTACTTATTATACACAGGTATATGTTTAAATTCAAACCAATTATGACACTCACCTGAACCCGAGTCAGACACTGCAGGTGTTGAAGTATTATGTTTGCTTGTGCGTCCTTTTCGGGACTTCTTACTCGATGAAACTGCACTTAGTGCATAATCACTGTCACCCTCTGCTTCAATCTCCAGACCAAAGTCATCATCCTGATTACAAAAATATATATTATGTTGAATGATAATAGCATAATAAAGGGTTGTTGAATTATACAATAGGATTTTAATATTAGAATGCAGTTCACTTCTAGAGTCAGTATTCAAAATAATAAAAAAACGAATTTCATTATTATTTCTTCCAAAGAATACATTTATAATTTTTTTTATAAACATATTCATAACATCAAATTTGAAATAATGGTTGTCACAAACTAAACTTACTTCCTCACTCTCATTCTTGCGCTTCTTCTTTTTCTTCCTTCCTTTCTTCTCTTCTCCTCTAGCTTTTCGTTTCTTGCCTTTCTTTTTCTTTCTACCATCTTCTGGAGAGTAGTCATCATCTTCCTATTATTTTAAGTAAATAATGCTATGAATCTAAATTATACATTTATTTCATAAAATTTATACTTCTAATATTTTAATTACTAAAAATTATAAAATTTATTTAACAAACAAAATGCAGACAAATTTTACATGTTTTTATTTAATTATAAACTGTGGATTTAAAGTTTGAAAATATCTTCGTAATTTATTTAAATAGCACTTTATTAATACATATAAAAGTGACAAAATAATAATTTTTAAAAGTTTAAAAAAAACATATTTTTTTAAATATGTTAAATAAAAAAATACCTTAGGCGGTGCTTCATCACTCTCGCCAGAGTTATCAATCTGACCCTCACCTTCTTCTACGTCCTCGTCACCTATAACAAATATTTACAAAAAAGTGGTCAAACCAGTCAACATGCCTTCCACCTGCAAACCTTATCTAGTATATCATGATTATTAATTTTTGCAATGCACGCGCACTCCTAGATATAAGGTCACTAATCCCTTTGTTTGGCGGCGTCCATTTTGTTAAGTAGTAATGAGGGGATAATGCATGTTCTTTTCTGTCACAAAATGCCACATAAAAATATTTACAAATGAGCCATAACAAATATACCGATGAAACACTTAATCACATATCACTTGAAGACACTTTCATCTGTATCTTAAATTATAATTAAAGGTTCACAATAAAAGCCGACTTTTTTCAAATTTTAATTGCTTGCCGCAAGTAAACATATGATACCGCTATTCGCGGCTTACCTATGACATGCTAGGAAGAAAATTGAACCTTTACCTGCAAAAGATCCATCAACCTCATCATCTGATGCCATTACACTACGTTTCAACTCAACTTATTGATAAAAGAAGGATTTTTGTCTAGAAAATGTAAAGGACGCGCAGTTTTTGCGACAAATGGTAATTAATTCAGAAATTGATGCCGCCGTCACTACGATGAACTAGCGTGAAATAGCAAGCGTTGCCTTTCTCTGTCCTACATGAAGAAAACCACAGATTAACTATTAAAAAAGTACACTGACTAATAATAATTCTACAACTTTTTTCCCCGTTTTATTACGATACTTTTATATCTATAATTTCAACTTATAAAATATGGTACTTCTCATTTACTTTGTACAAATAATCCAGGGGTTCTTAATAGACATGTCACATTTTTCATAACTAATAGTGATATAAGTTTGAATAAGGAATAACAATTAGAATAAACTGCCATCAGACTTTATTGTATATTTTCTTTAAATAAAGACATTTTATTTTATTGTTTTCTTTCCACATAATCGTAACTAACAACATAACATGCATAATTGCCAATTTCATGAATTAAATTGACTGTATTAGACGTTGTATTGTGACGGGCGACGGCTTATTTAATTTGAACAAAACTATTTTGCACACAAACACGCTTGCTGCTAAGCATCCAAAACGTCGGATTATAGTTAAAAAATGTCATAACAAATCCGAGTTCCGTAAAATAGCTATATTCAAATATGTAACACCAGTGACAATATTAGAAAAAATATGACTTATTTAATTGACATTGATTATTACTTGTAATTTTTCTTGTTTATTTAATTTAGTACTTTTTAACTCTACTTAATTTATCCTTCTATAATAACATTAGAAAATTCAATGTCATAAGTCATTTTGGTCACTTGTCAAACGTTTCTGATGGTCCAATAATTTCCTTTGCAGCATATTCTGTTTCGTTATTCGTAGATTTTGAATCTTGATTCTGAAACATATTGCATTATTGATTTTTAATTCATCTGTCAGTCGGCAACCTGGTTATATGTTGTAGTTTATTAACTTGTAGTGTTATAATACCTTTTATAATAACTCTAATCAGTTTTATTAGTTAAAAGTATTAAAATCTAGTAAAATGAATGCTCTCTTAAATTATGGTTCATCTTCAAGTGCATCAGAAGAAGACAGCGGCGAGGATGAAAAGTAGATTTTCAAATACAGTACATTAATTTATAAACTACACGTAATACAATTCAGGTACTAATAACATAAATATCTTTAAGGATAAAATTAGAAGATAAGACAGATGACAAACCAAGGTTGCCAAAGCCCGCGATCGGAGAAAATACTCTTCATACTTCGGTTTTCTCCAACCCTTTCGTTGCAGCAGAAATAGCGAAAGCTGCTATTTTAGAAAAACATGTGAAAATGGTATATGTTGACTTTCTATTATTAATTTTTAATTATTATATATATTGTTGCTTATTATACAAAAAATATAACTGTTTGAGAAGATTTTATTGTTATTAACACAAAATACAACTTACTGGCATATATGGCTTTATTTCTACTGCACCTTTATTCATACAAACATGTTCAAACAAAAAAATATAATCCAGCTACTCTCAACAGCTTTTTTTTTTCTAATCTAAAAATAATATATTAAAAAATAGACAAGAAATGATTGTTTTAAAAAATTATCAATTTTTTATTAACTTGTAGATAACACAACAGTTGATATAAATAAATATTAACACATAAAATATTTACTTTTGTTTTCTATTTAGAATTGGAATAGTAATGTATCCAATATTACATAATATCGTGAAGTACATAGGCCATGAATGTTAAGGTTTCAGGTAAAGACAATACACAAATGATAAATGGGAAGAAAGTATGCTGGAACTATAGAAAGGGTAAATGTCGATTTGGACATAATTGCAAATATGCCCATGATTCTGACATCCAAAAATCCACAGAAGAGTTGGAAGCAGAGAAACAGGTCATTATTTTCCTAATTAAATTGTTTATTGGATATTAAAAATTTTCTTATGAATTCATCATTTTTGTATAAATGTATAGGCAATATGCAATTAAGTGTAAGAACTTAAAGAACATTTTTAACACATTTTACAGAAATTAAAAACTGTTGTATGCGAGGGTGCTGGTACGATGTCTGCTGCTCTTCCACCAAAAGTAATATTGGAGACATCACTACCTACAGATGATGAGACTTGGGAAGGAAAATCCTGCAAAAAGAAAAAACGACCCGGACTTTCACAAGGTCTAATTCCAGGACAAAAGATCATTAAATTGTATAAGGAACAAAAAATTAAAGATGCTACTAAGTAAGTCTTCAGTTGTTTCATTCATTTAACTTGGCCGCTGGTTGAAGCTATAAGTGAACACTAAGAAGAAATTATTGTTTATTGATAGCACTGGGTTTATTTAGATCAAATTAATAATATTAAATTTAAACCTACTGTGTTAGTAACAAAAAAAACTTTTGGGGTGGGGCCTCCCTTTATATATATTAGTTTCACCCGCAAGAAATATGAAATAGTAAAGTCATCTCAGTCAGATGCTACTTGATCCTGGATAAGAAAGAATCCTCCGAATCCGAAAGATCCTGGGTTCAGTGCAGGAGGTCTGATCTCGTAACTGAACAATATAAAGACGCCATAGCAAACCAGTCAAACTATTTTTTCACTATTTTACAAACCTTCAAGGGTTCTGTTTTCTCCAGAAAACTATGTCGAAAGTATTTCAGTAGTTACTCCTAACAATTGAGTTAAGCGTATACCTTAAAAAGAACTGCATTTAATCGAATAATTTTAACATCAGTTTTCACTTTGGCTAATCCATTTTCCAGATTTTATTTATTTATCTCAAAACTTATAATTAAACATGGTATTAAACCAAAATTTTCGTCACAATAAAATCTATCTGAAGGTAATAAAAAAGTAAATTATCTTAATATAAAATAATTAATAAAAATATAGGTACTTTAAAAAATCCTAAAATTCGTCTGTCATACATATTAGTTGGAGAAGAATATTTTTTTTTTATCAACACACTGGTTGTTGCTGGTTAAACCGCTCAACTACTTTTTGTGACTATTGTTTTACATATTTACAAGTTAATTTAAATTGCATTATAAATAGGTTGAATGTATTTTAATAAAAAAAATAAAGAAGCAGAATAGATATCTTAGTTATTTGCGAAGAATTATTTGTCGCAGACAATTACAATGTTTATCTTTACTCTTCCAGTCTGGTCTGGTCTGGCCAATATTTGTTACTACAGTTAATACTTCATAAAAAACTAAAATCTCAATGAATATACCTTTTTATTAGTATGAAATCGACTAGAACGTTTTTTAGCTATTGGGGATTTATGGTAAAATAGAGTTTCCCAGAATTTTCTAAACAAAATTTCATTTTCTTATTTACACTAAGTAGTTAGCGTGTTAGTGACTTAACAATGTATTAACTTTGTTTCCTACATTAAGTTCAAAGCTATATCGATTGATAAGAAACTTGGTTTTCTCTCGGAGTTGTGTCGGTACTTCAAGCCAGGACAATTGTTCACCGTTAATACATCACAAGTTCGGTCATGTATCTCCATACAGTAGAACTCCCACTCGCATTGTAGGATGGATTAGCAAAATGCTATCTAAGAGGCGTTAGAATCGATTGAGAGACGGCTAAGAGATTCGTATCATTCGTATGGATAGTAGGAATAGTATAGTACGATTAGTAGGAAGGAGATCCAAACGTAGGTTTTGAGTAAAGCAATTTTGGTTTGTAATTTTTTATTTAAAAAAATCTAGTCAGAATGTGTTTAAATAACGCGAAGGGATTTAAGAGAAATAATAATTAATGGAATATAATAATAATCTTTTTTTCATGTTAAACCTGTTTCTTTTCCCATTAACTTTGTCCTTTGAAATGACAAGTATTTAAAGAGATAAATAAAACTTAAATTATAGGCGCACATTGTCTTTATTCGAGAAAAGTGCTAAGTGGTACAAACATTAAATGTTGAGAATATCGACTAAAGCCTAAGGTTGCACCTAAAACAATTAATCTTTAAGATTTAATTAAAATTATTTTGCGATAAAATTGATGGTTTCAAATAAATTCAAATTCCAAAGTAAACTGGGTGCAACCTCGTGCAATAAGACAAGCTTGCGTTCTCCGAAAGGATCTTAAGATGAAATAACTCTAATTCTTTTATAATATATAGCACAGCCATAACAATGCTACTACCGTGGCTCCCTAAGAAATAATCACTAGCTATGACCTCTTAGATGTTCTTTTGGAGTCGATGTCTTGTGTCGCCCTCAGCTGTCACCGCTGTATACTCATATGCCCTGTTTTAAGGCTCATGACTTCGTTACCCCACACGTGGCCGTGTTAGGCAGACAACACCTGGGTGGTAGGCCATATCATCGTGCCGCCGTAAAGATGAGGGAGTCCCATGGCGATTCCAGAAGGTGTTTGGCCATCTACGCGACATGAGAGCGCTAATTTCAGCGTCGGGTTTTATAAGTAGCTTCCCGTTCAATAGCTATTTCCTATCCTATTCACTCTATCATTTTTTTATACTCTTGTAATAGATAAAAAGAAACAAGTTTTCAAAGCGGTTGCTTTCCTCCTCACTAATATCCGAGGCCTGCACTCTTATTTCATCACCACCTTGAGATAGTGCAGGCACACTTGCTCTTTTTGTCGGAGACAGAAATACAACGTTCTTTGATCGCTACTTACTTCGAATTCCCCGGGTACACGTTGGAGCACAGCTCCCGGTCACGTACTGGAATTCGAGTGTAACGAGGAACGACCTTTTTTTCCAGTTCTCTACCACCTTGAAGACCTCACTTATTCGACAATATGAATTTTAGTAAACACAGGACACTGTTTACTTGCAGCGGTTATCCAGAAATAACTCGTTTATTTTATATCGGTTTCTGATATAGCTTTGTATCGGTACCCTTCAGCGAGCTACTTTGGATTTCAATGCCTGCCATCGGGACTAGCTGTTCCCGTAGGCTTTTACCTTGGCTAACCTCTGAGTTGGTTAGGCAAGCGACTAGGGTTGCTGATGAAACCGGTCGCCCGAACCAACTGCCTAGAACTTCTGCTGACAATTGATTCGGAGAGGTACTGTGTAGAGTTTACCTGCCCTTTGGGAATTTAAAATCCACTGAAATCTGTGTTGCTTTTTTCCTCACCGGATTATAAGCACACATGGTGTTATGCAAGTCAGCAGATTCGAATGAAATGAGGCACTTTGAATTGACTTATGCCAATCTTCAGTATCGAATGCAGACTTTAAGTTCACAGCTTCTAAGTTTTTTATAAGGTACATTTTGTTTAGCTTGCGCTGGAATTGCACGAAATCATTCCTCGATATACCTTCCATCTTCAGACGTTCGGACAAACAGCGAGTATCAAACCTTACGTTATTGACATTACATCTGCCTGAACGAAGATCTTTGCCTCGTCATTTTTAAATCGCACTGCGAGGGACTGCAATGTGAGTGTCTTCAAAGCGAGAGTGAATAAGATAGTGATCTTTATCAACTAGGACTACATTACCACTTCGGTGGAATGTAGTCATATAACTCAGTTGATTATTAAAAAATAATAATAATTTTTGATATATATTTTAAGTACACAATAGTAAGATGAAGATGGTTTAGGTCGGTACGAGTTTAAAAATTAAATAACAAACTTCATATGAATCTAACATTCAGATAAAATGTCTACAGCATTTAATTCAAAATACAGTAATTTTTTTCTTAGACTTAGCAAAGTTTTCATTAATAAATTTATCAACATAATATGGTATCACGACATCAAGACATTAAAACTTTTACCTATTTCAGTGTAAACAAATAATCAGAACGAATTCCATACAAATGCTTCATCGTTACTAACACTACTGAAAAATCTGAATATTCAGCAAAAATACTTATTTATATATTATTGCAATTTAAGTACTAAACATGATAAATGTATTTAAATACACAATATTGTATGAACATGTCAAAGGCACAAACAATATAAAAAATTCATTATACAATGAAATATGTGCACATTTAATATCTAAATGAAAAATATTTTGTAGTCAAGATATTATATAAAAATAGTCGCTTTATTTGGCATAAACAGTTATATGGATAAATACATAGGTAAATTCAAATGTAAGATAATCATATAATTATTATCGTAATTAAAATATTTTTAAGTTTCATTATTAGGAGAATATCAATCTGATATTAAATTTAATTCAGATTTATTACCATTAGTATAAAAGAGAATACTTTCTGGTATATTATCACTGGATAAAATGACATTAAAATATTTTAAATTACAAGAATTGGGCTTTAAATTATAGATGTTCCATATGAAATTTTCTAGAATATTACTTCTTAAATATAGACTACGACGCAACTTTATATTTTAACAGCATCTTTGGTGACCTTGACTTTGTTTTAAGGTTGTTTAAGTCGGTGTCCGGTATATCTCCGTTTATTGGTCCGTAGCCATTCCCTCTATGATGTCCATTCATTTTGCTGTATCCGTTCGCTCTCTCTCCGCCCAGACCAGCTATCTTGCTGTAAGTGTGACCAATCATCTTGGCCCCACCGTGGCCATTTACTTTCTCGACATCATGACCGTTATGCTTCTCAGAATGACCGTTTAATTTATTATTATGGCCGTTAGTTTTGTCTGTATTGTGACCATTTGTCATACATTTCGTTTGCCCTGATAAACCAAAACAATTTTATTCGAAGGAATGAACACTAATCGACAATGGCGTAATTATGTTAGTCACTAGTATGAACTTAAGTGTTAGTGTCCACAAAGACCTCTCGATATTAGTTTCTAATGCTGCTGTCAGCTTTAAGTATATCAGAGTACGAATGGCCCAGAACGACAGCTTTCGTATCTGTAAAGTTATTTTATCTTTAATTCCCAACAATGGGACACTACTGAAGGTTGCTAACACATACACGACAGTGCAAGACACCAGTGAGACACTAGACAACAGATAACTAACACATACTAGGTAAAATAATGTGAACAAAATATAATTAGCAGTCAGCTACAACTAATAGGAAATGTTCATTCTAGTTCAGAACACAATTACGCCAGTTGTTACAAATACACACATGCATAACATCGCACATATTCAATTTGTTATTGGATATTAATATATTTTTAATCTTTGTTGTATTGATAAAGTCATTAGTATAAAATTTTGAGAGTACTATTGTAATTAAAAGTAGTTTGAACCTGATTCATGCAGCAATATCAAAATGTATTTAGTCAATTCTGATAACAATTTAAATTTACTTTTTATGGTATAACCAATAGAAATATTTAATGTTTCCATCAAGCTTAATGTGCTGAAGAGCCAACAAAGAGTACCAAAAAAAAATATTTCACCCACCATTTCCCTCCGAGCCCGCGTAGTACCTCGTCGACGTCTTCCAGTCCTCTTTCAGCGATAAATTGTACATGGAGTAGGCAGGATCCCCGGTCACCTCCTTCTCTATGGTAAGGAACTTAGGTAGAGAAGCTAACAGGGCGTCCTGATCGTACGTGCCGCTGTAGGTCTCGAGCAGTACCAGACCCCGGCACCTGAAACACAAAACACGGTCGTGTAACACTGACATTATATTATTTCCATCTTATAATAAGCATACATTGAATATATTTATGTCTCCCTTCGATCCAATAATAATAAGGTACAATCACCTGGGATGCGTGGGCTGCCTGTAGATGTCGAGCTGGTAGTACTGGTTGTTGTAGATGAAGCAGCGCCTCTTCTTGAAGATGGTGAAGTGCGCGTCGTCTCTCTGCGGCAGCATGTTGAGGTAGTCGCGGTGCGTGAGCTGCGTGCGCACCTCCACGGACTGGCCGTTGGTGGGGTGGAACTTGCGCACGGTGTGTATGTAGGACCAGTGGCCCTTCTGGCCGCGCTTGCGAAGGCGGACCTGCGCCTTGCGCACGTCGCTCTGCAGGTAGTTGTGCACGACGTCGAAGTCCTGGAAGGGCGGGAACTCCGCGTCCGGCAGCAGCGGAGGCCGCACGAGGAACTTGCGCTTCTTGGAGTTGACGTTGAGGCGGTCGCCGGTGTCGAGCCCCACGCGTTGGCACACGCACGCCAGCAGGCGGTTCATCTTCTTGTCGAAGTCCGTGGAGTTGTCGATGACGTCGAAGTACGGATGTCCGATCCACGCGGCGGCCGCGTTGTAGTCCAGCTCGCGCGCCAGCTCCACGCCCTCCGAGCGACACGCATGCTCCTGCATTTTAAAATTTTTAATATAACTTCATATTCTTATGATTATATACTTTGTTATTAGTGAATTTATACGAATTTATACAATATATACATATTGTATATTGCTTTTGAAATTTATGTTTAAGTCTAAGTGTTAGTTTAATACAAAAAACTTGGAAAGAAATATAACAAATTGCAAGAGAATTTAGAAGAAATTGTTTAAACCGGTCTCCGACCCCCATAGAGAGATGTTGGGGGGATTGCTGCTACTTTTTGGATGTTATGAAAGAAGCTATCTATTTTTATGTCCCTGCCAACTGTGCAAGCTCCACGGCTCACCGGAAATATATAAGGCGGTCTAATATTGCTAAAAAACTAGTGTAATACACTATTGTGAAACCGCCCATTTTCAATACCAAAAAACAAAAACTCTTTAAGAATTTATACACCAAATTTGAGCAACCAGACCAAAATTGAGATCTCCATTTTTTCGGTACGAAACCCCGTTTTTCGGGACTTAGACCCCCTTTGACTTGAAAACAAATTTTCGCCTTGCATACCCTAGTTACCCCCTCTGTTGAACTATAAAGTCAGTTACAGCCTAAGATAAATTGTTATACACACATCAGTTATTATTTAAATAATAATTTTCATTTTTCATCACCTAAAGTTCATAAATAAACGCAATCAATTACAATAGATAATTTTTGTGAATGGAAGCTACCTAAGAGTACATAACGTTTATTTGTCCATATTAGATCTAAATCTTATCATTGTAATGTAAACTAATATATACTTTTGCATTATTTAGATAATAAAGAGACATCCCTAAAGATTAATATCATTATTTATTTTTAAAAAAGATTTTCGACATCATATCTCATACTTTCTAGACTTTTTTCGATAGCTGTAACCAAAGCATGTATTTTGTAAATAATCAATCGTTCAATGTCACGAGGCCGATAATACTAATTTTGGCAGTCAGCCAATACTGTTATGAAGATAGCAAATAATCCCAATATCATTCACTATATCAAATCACGTGAATGAAATCGAAAGTTTATTTTTAAAGATAATAATATTTTTATTTTATTCAGATAACGAAGCGTATTTAATTTGCTTATTATATAGTAAACCTTATATTGTATTGAATAAGGTTTATTATCACCATAAAAGAAAATGCTAGCTATATTCGGTAGGTCACTTGGGGTAAACACTAATATTACTATTAATAATTATGATTTATTTTGTAACTTTCTAGACACCACTGACAAAGTGCGAGTGAAGTGAAGTGAAGGGCATATACACATTGTTATTGTTATTTAAACACTTGTTATTTAAATGTTTACTATGTACCGGTAAATATATAATTTATTTTATTTTTAAAGACATGATATATCGGGAGTTCAATAACACCAGGCTTCAGATAACGATCAGACAGGAAACAACAATCTTCAAAATCAGGAGACGATACCCCGAAGGAGACATCTACCTGCGATAATAATATATTTTATACCCTTGCGTTATACTCGTGAACGGGTGCTGCTTGCGGTGATTGGTCGTCTTGCTGGCTCAGTGTCATAATTATAGTTTTATTTTATTTGCTTAATTGGTTTTTATAATTTAGCCCCCACAAGGAATTTATTGCGATGGTTCTAGTTGTTCGTAAATTGTTTACTATATATGGACGTTTGTGAAACAGTGATCACAATACAAAAAAAAAAACCCGGCTGAGTTTGTTGTGTAGTTCTTCTCAGACCAGGGCGCGCTTGGAACCCTCGTTGCTTTAGTTATAAGTTGGACAGTGACTCTACAGAAGGGCTTATTTCGATATGTAAGGCATCGAAATAGGCCCTCCTGGCACTTCCATTTGACGTACACAAGTGATCATTGGTATTGATCGAAAGTGGAAAATATAAAAATAAATAAATAAATAATATCTGTATCTACAAAAACCTCCTTAAGAAGTCGAAACAGGGCAAATAGAAATATTGTTCCAAGTAACTAATTTTTAAACTGCCCGGGAAAAGTTGACAATGGCAATCATAATGGCAATATAAAATCAGATATTAAACATATAAATGATAAGGATTACCTTTAAAAAACGAGAATGAATTACTAAAACGCTTACCGAAAGCTAGTTATAATAATACTCGGAAGTACTTCCGATTGAAAAAACTCGAAAGGTCACGACATCAAATTGAAAATACGCAAATTAGCCATCGCTGTTGCTACGCACACAATACGTCAAACCAAATATGGGTAACTTGGAAAAATGTACCAAAATATATAATGATTCCAATATGTTTAAAAAGTTGTGCAGATTGTCCTTAAGAACAAACAAGTGAAATAACATAATTTTATATTGACATACAATTCAATATAACAATAAAATAATGTATCTTAAGTACAACCGTACTTATGATACAAATGAAAACTACTTTCAAATAATATTCAAGAAAACGGTAACAATATAATAAATTATGTAAAACACTAATAACAAAAAACAAAAGAGTATATTATTTTCATTTACATTTTAAAAACCTACAATATTAATATATACATAATAGTCTCAAGCTGGCAACATCGAATTCTTAAAACATGACGAAATGTCACAGACTAATTAATTTTTAATTAGCTGTCAACAGATAATTGATTAACCTAATAACTTTATATTTGATAGACAATAAAAATAAGAATGTGTGACTAAATATGAAAATAATTGCAGAAATTAAGTTTCCATGTAGCAATATATGAATATTAATATTTTAAAGCGGAAAATTTTGATTCTTTAAACGCGCTAAAATTAAATAGATATCAAATATTCTTATATTCTTTATGACGCCAATATTCTTAGTTATCTTAATAGTAAATACAAGCGTTAGCTCGTGTGGATCCCGGAATAACAGCCTGTATTAAATATAGAATCCTGGCACAAATGTTTCAATATAAAATACTATTAAACTTATTTATTATACAAACCTTCATAACTTACATAGTTTATTCAATACATATAGGAAACTGTAAACAAATTTTACGTAATTTGTTCGTCATGGCAATTTAGCATGTATTGAAGTTAGTATACCTACTTTTGCTCACGTTGTATAACACTCACGTGTCTTTTAAAATGACTCTTTGTATCTTTAAAATTTATTATTAGACTACAGTTGCAATTATATTTCAGGATAGCAAAACAAATATTTTATATTCTCAAGTTGATATAAATTTATAAAAAATGGTATATAGTTCTTAATAAATTTTAAACAGGTTTTGTTGAGTTTATTCAATTTAAAATAATAAAAAAAAAACTTCGTCGAAACATGTAGATATCAAAAGTAATTACAACAAAATACCATAAAACAGTATTTATGAAAAAATTTTTTTTAACCTAATATATAAAATTCTCGTATCACAACGTTTACATTCAAACGCTTCTGAAACGGCTTGAATCTTATTAATTTTTGTGTTTATATTCAGGTCTGTGAATAGGACGTAAAATATTTTCTATTTTTTGTACATTTTATTTTTGGGACATTTTTTTTCCAACATTATAAAATACATACAACCCTATATTTTACCAATCACCAACCTCTATTTTCTAACAGCGATATAAGTACATTAATTTTTTTTACTCTCTTTTGCGGTCAAGTTAATTGCGGTAGAGTTAATAATATCAAAATGTATTAAGTGATTATCAATTCATTACCTCAGTGGAGTAGAAGTCTTCAGCTCCATTAGCCGCAGATACCATATGTACGATGTGGTTGTATCTGTTATCGCGGAGTTCTACGCAGTTCCAGTTGTTAGCATTCATCATAGACTCCCATTTCTCCTTTGATATAACTGAAATTATAATCTTTATGTTAATACTAATTCAGTTTATACGATTTTAATGACATTTAAACCCTCATTATATTATAGTTTTATTAATTCTCTTAGAAAAATGGACAAAAATGGAAGTAGATTCACCACCACCACTAATCCGAATGGTGGCAAAAATCCCACCCAGAAACGGTTGACTAATAACGTCTAAAAATTGGATGTTTGTTTTTTAGCGCACCAAGCAATATCTACTAGATCGATTTTGATGATTTTAATGATAGATGACGATTATTTAAATCAACTCGTATGGTGCTTCTCACCTCGAAAATCTAAATTTGCATGCACTAAAAATGAAACTTTGTCATTTTATGAGACTTTATAATGACAGATGACTTAAATGACGTTAAATGACGTCGAAGTCAACAGCAGGCAACAGCTAGTCTAATACCACACATAATAAGCAAATATGTATTATTATGAGATAAGAATTGTAGTCGAACAGAACAAACTTTACTTAAAACATTATTTCCTTTCTTTACAATGTCAATGACAATTTTGTACAAATAAATGTTACCTTGTAAAGTCTATGTCAATCATTCACCAGATATCATTGATGTGAGAGATACACGTTCATTTTATCAAATGTGATAAAATGAACATAATAATGCTTGCATTAATATGATCCGTTACATTTTTATGTCGTGCTGACTTTTCATTTAAATATTTTAATTTCAGTAGTTACAAAAAAATATATATGTAACGTTTATAATATTTTACGTATATTTTTATTTTTCAATTTGCAAGGTTTAGGATAATTGCTTTGGTAAATAATTTAGTATTCATTTAATATTGAACTCGACTTTATAAATGAAATACGAAACTATTATATCTAGACATAAAACAATTCTACACTTATATTTGCTTCTTTGACGAATCTACCGTAAAGTTTTTGATTGTTACTTTTTTAATCCGTTTACTTGCTTACAAGTAACTCGTATATTAAACACTAGCTGTTATTCGCGGTTCCTCCTTCTCAAAATTTTATTTACTATACTATATATACTAAATAAATAATTAATACAGCCTTCGTTACTCAGCGATAATGTAGCTTGATAATGGTGAGATTTTTTGTAATTCGTTCAGTAGTTTTATTGTATTTGTTACAAACATACAAATATAAAAACTTTCAACTTTATAATATTAGTATGCACGTATTCTTACATGCACTCGCGTCCATTGCTCCTCTATCACATATTATAAGACAATTCCTTTGACAACTTCGACCCAATTCAAAGAATGTGTTCTCTATCTGAATCATCGTCTTCAAGAGATTTTCTTGGAACTTGATTGCTGAAACAAGACAAAGACTTCAAATAAATAACATATTATTCATTTTTATAACAACTTTTTATACACGAAAATTAAAGTTATACAGTTTTCGTACAATTTATCACATAAATATCTTAATTACTATTTTAAATGTATAAAAATATATCTAAGACAAGCAGTAACGAGCCATAAAAATCTACAAATATCAAGTATCAAGAATGCGAATGTAGTCAAGCTTTTTAACTTTTGGAATCAAGCCAAATTGAGGATAAAATGAATGTCTGAAAATTACATATATCTTCCAGTATCTTTAAACCTAAACCGTGATTTAATCGTCTCATATGATATCATAATTATTCCCGTGTATATAATACAACCTATACTTTACTATTAATATTAAGTGGCCTTGATTAAAATTGCAGAAAACACGATGCAATAAGTAGGTACTTATTCAAATGATCAACAACAATTATGGTGCCGCCTATGGTGCAATTATAACTTTATATTAATAAATATACATAAATAGAAAATTCAATTAAGTCTAAAATAGACATTTCTTTTTAATGTATTCATACGCATCGTGTATGTGAAAAACTATTTAAAATCCGAGGAATAAAAAGTGTGCTAAAATAAGTACAGTAAAACGATGAAAATGTATTGTTTTTTGTATGAAATGATAAAGTAGCTAAAATAAATAAAATAAAACGTTTGATTATGTATTGGTTTGTATGAACAATGAAAAAGGAATACAAAAATATTGTTTCTGTATTAGTTTTCACATCGTAAGTAATGGAAGCTGCAGTTTTTCATTCAATAATCCTTTTCTACGAGTCCATTCTTAAAACATACATTTCCAATAAATACATTTACAAAACATTACTTGAAATTCTAGACCGATCTTATGATATTACAGTAATCCGATACACCTATAAACAATGAAATACCTTTCCATACTTATGATTTGTATAACAAAGACAATTGCGTATTATTTTGCTTCTTATATCAAAACTAAACGTGTTAACGTCTTGATACGTGTCTTCAACGCGTCAGTGTCGCATACGTGTCGGACGACAATGATTGCCGTACGTTATTTTCAGCGTCTGCCAATGAACCTGGGCAAAGTCTACTGTATTCACGCCTTCTTTTCTATTTTTGCGTAGACAATATTTATTTTCTTGTTTTAACGGACTTGGCGCGTGAAAATAATAAGATAGAGCGAGGTTAACAAAAAAAACTGGCAATCAATGACAGAGATGGTCAGCTGCTAAGACAATTTATGAAGCTTTAAAAAAAATTTCAAAGAAGCAGCAACTTATCAACATAAATTATTATTTTTATAGGTTCCTTTACATTTATAATTTTAAAATCATTAGTAAAACAATCAGACAATTACAAATATATAAAAATATATAACAAACGAGGATTTAAGATAAAGCATTACCTACAGTAATATTTCAAGCTTTTGAAAATACTCTTCAATCTTACAAAATAGATATCAATAAAGGGGTATTGTAACGCTCTTTACCTACAAGAATATAACATACATATATATATATATGTAAGTAAGTAGATAAGATTTCTTATGTATAAATCTGAACAAACCTATCTAAACATTTGCTATCCATCAGTAAAGGAACGAACAACGCAATAAAACCGCCACTAAGCTGGTTTTATGGCTTCTTCGATTGTTATTGCCTTGCCTTGGTTTATACATTATATATTTGAAAAAATACCTCTTTCAATTCAATTATACTAAATTACTTATATATTATTATGAAATATAAGATATCATTTGAAAATGTCTTCGATTATATTTTTTAATTGGAATCAAGAAGTTAATGACAGTTAGCATACATTAAATTTCGATTATCTTCATTTATTTATATAAAATGGTTACAACAATAAATATTTTATCGGCTGTATATAAATAGTATAGTATAGTAATAATTAATATAATAGCCCAAGACCACTTCAGTTATTTATTTCGAATAATATGTATATTAAGTGGTTACTTTAAAATGTCGTTCATGTAACCACAGTATTAAAAATAACACCACAGTGGTGCTATTCTTAATACTGTGGTTACACCCCTACTAATTAAAATATATACCCAATAAAATATATTCTGTTTTCTCACTTTCCTACCTTTGTCGTAAATCGTTGGTGAGAAAGTGATAAAACAGAATAAGTTAATTTGGGTATAAATATTTTTATTAGTAAAGAAGTTAATGTTTATCGTATTATTAGCTCTTCTCGTGGTTCCACCGACAGACACACGATTGATTTTACTACTAGGATAAGTGCTGTAGTGTAATACTAGCGTAACATTGTAGTCTTCCTCATGAGCCTGCCTAGTATATCAGTAACATTTTTTTCAAATCGGGATGGATTCAAAGATTACCGCGTTAATCAAACAAATTCTTTTGCTTTATAATATGAGTATAGTTCAATTTTATATAATATCCCAGAGATAAGTAGATATATTTCTTTTTATAAACTGCCGATATAGTAAACAATGTTTAAAGTTTTGTAAAGACTCAGCTGATTACGTTTACTATACGAGATAGATAACAATAACTACGCATTTGTTATTGATAAGTGACACACGAAAAAACAATGTATTTAATGAGTATCGTAGATAACAATTCGCTTAGTCGCGGTGAGTGCTAACGCCATCCCGTGGCGTCCCACTAAGGCAATGCCGCTGGGTAGTCCCACTTAACCTCCCGGCCATCACCTTCTTGGCCGACGGGGTAACCGTAACGGGTTTTTCCAACGAACAAAAAAAGATAACAATTCAAATTCGCTTACGAGTTATGATTGATTGAATATACAAGGACGCGACTTATAATACTAGAATATAACTATAGCTTTAAAGGTGAAGTTGGTTTGTGTCAATAAACCCAGAGAGGTTTCCGGGCATTTATCTTGTATTTTTTCTAAAATGTATACTTTTAAAATTTTAAATAAATTAAAAAAAAATTAAACTATGTTTTTTTAGTTACAGTATTTATTTATTTCTTATAATACTATAAAAAAGTTTAGTATTAACGGGGGAGAGGGAAAGGAGATACGGTACAGGGAAATAACCTACTATAAAATTATAACTAATATGAGAATTTTACGCCACGGTACTTTTGAAAATCTGGGTAAAACCAGAATAAATAATAAATTTAATGTTAAAAACTTATTTTAAGGATTTCTTAATATAAAGTGTTTTTCTGACTGATCAATGCACAGATTAAACAGACGAAACAATGAATTAATGATAGCATAAAAATAATGTAATTATTGATTTAAATATTTTAATTTACCTGTAAAATTTTATTTTATAAAAAATAACTATAAAATATGAATTATATTAATGTGAAGATATCAAGTTGTATTGAATAGAAAATATTAAACAATTCGTCAAATACACACGTTTAATGCGATAAAACACGTAGCTTGTTTTGTGCAATGGTATTATTTTTTCCTCTCTTCATCTCAACCAAACAGTTATATTCTTGGAAAACTTATATTTTTTCCATAAAATACATACAAAATAAATTATTAATAATAATTCCAAACTCGAAACAATTTGTGGATTACACAAAAAATTGCCTCGTATGGGAATCAACCTCAATCTTTAGTTCAACAGTCAAGGCAGAAATTACTGACTAAACTTACTGTCCAATCGAGTGTTGTATATTAATATCTATTATACAAAACCTATTTTGATAATTGAAGTATAAACTAACGTGACACCTATTGATTTTTCCGAAAGTAATCGTATTATAATTAAATTCTGATAGGTCGAAGCCATCAATTACGATTCAAGGATCAAAGGCTGCAAAAGTTTTATAGGAACGCACTGCTACTGTTCGTGATTCTTACATTTTGAAAATGATACCAGATGGCGCTCTCTAAATTATTGAAAATGTAGATCACGGTAGTAAAATGTCATTCAAATTAATATAGTCGGTAATGCAAGGAAGTCAATAAATTCCTACTATTGAATATTCTACATTTATGTTATATATTTATGTAAAATTCAGGCGTTATAGTGGTTTTCAGGTTTTATTGCAAACCTACTTATTTTCACATCGATATATACAATTTATTAGACATATATAGTAATAGTAGTATGTTGTGTTGATATTAGAAACGTGTTTCACTATTCAAAACAATTTTTTACAGATATTATCAAAATGTGGTTTTATAAATTTCAATTAAATATTTTGTTTTAATAAAAAAAGACAATAAAAACTAAACGCAATGATTGTCTCCTCGCGTGATCCGAAATAACAACTTTTAATGTCTATTATATTAAACTTTCATGACAAATTGCTGTAAAAGCTACTTAGTATTACTGAAAGAAATTATACAAATATTTGGAATTGTATTCAATTAAAACAACGGATAAATAAATAAGATATTGCGTCTCTAAGAAATGGACAACGTAAATAGAATGTATATAAAGTATATTAATGTATATGAATGTATATAAATGTATGTATAAAGGTCCCTTTTTTTGTTATAAAATTATAAAAGAAATCCGACATCAAGATAAATTAGAACTATCAAATTCGCAACAGACGAGACGGCTTTGGATAACCCAAAACACGAACACAGAGATTAGTTAATCATATAGTAAAGACTCTACTACGTTTGGAAATGATATATAATTAATTATACATATAACTCAACTATACTTCAACTCAAGTAAATACTTTCGGAATTTCGATTAGCTACGTAAGTACACACAAATAATAGTAATCAAATATCACGAAAGTTGATATATAAAAACTGATACACAAATTGACAAATATTAAAATTATTATTATTTTTATAATCTACTAAAAACGTCTCACGTGAATGCTTTTCAACTGAATTGATTAAAAATTATCCGCATCAGGAATATAAAAAAATAATGAAGAAACTGTCATATCTTACAAGATTTTATCAATCGGAGGAAGCATAGAGTGGTAGATTGGGTTAAAAACACTGACATTTGTTGACAGTTGCATAAAAACCTAAAAATTTGTCACCGCAATTCAAGAATTCAATGTGCGGTCATACAAAATGAATAATGAATGATGAAATTTAAAAGACGCTAAATGATACGAGCTATGACATTTCAGAACGAATAATATAGTATAAAATTAAATTCTACACAATTCCGAACGTCAAATGTTACAGAAGATAGCGCCTAATTGATTTCTGGATAGTTCTATGATGATTTAGCAATAATTGTTTCCTTGGCGCTACGGTGTGAACTCACCGGAGTCACCTTGCCTCGCTTGCGCCAATGCGGCGGCAGTGCACCTTTTGCAATAACCCAGACATTTATCAGGGATACTTATTGGAGATTCTGTTACGATACAACGCCATTACATCACATCCATTATAGTTTATATAAAAACTTATTGAACACGTTTCCAATTGATCTAAATAATGCAATAGAAAACATACCACAAAAAATAGACACAAGGTTTAAAAATAACTCTGAACTACTTAATTTCATTGTCATTTTGTTTATCGTATCAAGGCTTATTCAATATAAATATAAGCAAAGGAAGTAGTCTTAATTAAAGTAAACAAAACAATATAAAACATGTGCTTCTTATTTTTACCGGAAACATTTGCGTCATTCAATAATTTAAAACCGAGTCAAATGAGATGGAAGCAAACCGTTTAACAAGTTACAGCCGCTTCGATCATGATAAATGCAAACATCACTTGGTACAATGGACACGAAGTTTTGTGCAACGAAAAAGATAATAGATAAGGTTCAAATTTAATATAAAAAATCCTTATACAAATCTTTCAGCTCTGATTAACGCCTAAATAATATAGATAGCGTAGGTCGTCCGTACCTAAACTACGCTAAATTATAACTTTTAAATAATAATAAAAAAAAGAGTCAAATCTTAAACTATATAAGTTTAAATAAGTTAATGCAATTGATAGGTAAATTGCTTCTCTGCAATCTGACAACTGATAATCGAAGTTATTGAAATGACTGTAAATAATTACTTGTTGAGATGATAACAGTTGTAATTATTTACTATATATATATCTTAATTCTATTAAACTGCAACAATCTTATAGATACTAACTGACCCGGCCACACGTTGCAGTGGAATTTACCAATAATGTTGAACGAAAGATCGAAATCATTCACATTTACATTTTTACAGGAAAAAATTTACATTATGTCAATAAATATTTTTCTTATTAACGTAAAACCTATCTTATGGCCTAAGTTCGATATTACACGATTTTATTTTAAATAAATCGGATAATCATACCAAAAAATAAACAAAACTATTTCTCGTAGATGTCAATGTCAAACAAAGTTTAGGTACGAGAATAAAGCTGTTTGTATTGGCGTACCGACTTATCAACATAACAATGCACTTTTATACATAGCATATAGTTCTATCTCAAATATATTTTCAGACATGAACGTGACCGTGAAGTAAATGCGTCAAAGATCTCACGCGTTGCTTAGCGTGAAGCCCCATAAAGTACCTTTCTTAAATTATTCTATTTTTATACATCCATGGTGTATACTTTTAAATTTGTTAATAAGTTACTTATTATTATTAAATACGATTTTACCATATATTTATTTAACTTAATCATTAAGTATAGTATATTAAGTATATTTTACTTTCATTTTAACGATCTGCATATATTTAAGAATAATTAACGACTCCGATGTCTTAATGCATGTATAATTACTTGTAAATTAATTGAAAACAAATGGCTATGTAAATAACACACCCCCCGCTCATAATGACGCTGATATAAGATCACGCGCTTGTAATGGCGAGTGGACGTCATCAAAAGAATCATTCACTTCAAAATAAAATTAATCGCATCCCCCAAGAATAGTTTAAATTCAAGTATAAAAGCTTTAAACCCTTTAAAACAAAACAGTTACACCAAACCGCAAAAAGGTACATCGTAGATTGTAAAGATAGAATTTACATAATGTAAATTATAATTGAAGCAAAATGACAACTATTGACATATTGACTGTTTGTTTTAATAAATTCTTTAAAAGATTATTCTTGTCTATGAGTCAATATGATCAAGGGACATAGACTTGGCAGTGGAAAGAATTTGACCTACCTTAAGTACATATCTTCAAAAATGAGGAAGGCGTGGCCTTATTAAACTTTTGCTGTCAGTTACTGACATAGCTAAAGTTCTTTGTGGTTTTAATTTTTCTTAAACGGCCTTTGTAAATCACAAAGGTCGTCAAAAATAGGATTCAAAAATGACATTTGTCACGCAAATAACTTGTTTGGTAATTTTTCTTTCCGTAAATACTTCAATATCAAAGGAACTGATAAATTAAATGTATTGTTCATTATGAGCGTTGATTATTACTAGGCGTTTTTTCTGCTTTATTAAAAATTATTACGAAGATTTAAGATTTATAAATAATAGGTTCAAATTATTTGAGCATTAGCAAATTTAATGGTAATAAAGAAAAATTTCCGCTTCATTGTTATTTTAGAAATCAACGATCAAGGTTAGAAAAATAAAATGCAGAGAAAAATAATATGTAGTTTTCTCATGGTACAATGGCGCGAAAATTTTTGTGAAACGAATTATTCATATTTGGTACGTGTTATTTTACCGGTAGACAATATCAATTATTCATCAAGAAGTGTGTCTGTATGTTTTTTGCTTTTGCTATTGCCTGGCTCATATATCTATTTTTATATTTATTATGATAAATATTGCTAATATAATAATTATCATTTTTTTTAATCTATTGTAATGTTAATAAAAAACTATTATAATTAAAGCTTACCTTCATCTGGGCTGAGATCTACAAACTTTATGCCGCCACTGAAAAAAGAAATGTCATAATTATAGGAAACAGTTATGTAAACTTTATTTATTTTAAAAATATATAGATTGTTAATAACTCTTATTTCATTTTAAAAATTAATCTTTATATAATTTAATTATAATTTTAAAAAAAGTTATCCTTTTGTACTGAAACATGTCACTTAAATTTACAATTAAATAAACGATTAAAACATTTCTTAAGGACTGAACAATTAAATCCCTTTAACAAAATAGATAATGCAAAATATAGAAAACAAAATTATGTATTTATTCTCGAACAAACAGCATCATTATAAATATTTTATTCTACATTTCCCTTTGCAAACCAACTCAGAAACTAATCAATACTGTATTTTTAATTATTTGTAAGATAACAAAAAGTATGTTTAACAAATTATAAAAATATCTTTGTACAAAAATATTTTCTTCAGTATGATACGAAGTAAATGAGGTATTCAGTTTATTTTAATTCGGGAGAATACAAATTATAACATATGTATTAAATGTTTTCCAATAAGAGTTTCTTTTTAAAAGAAGGAAAAATCATTTTGAAATGAGTAATGCAACATTTACTCTCAGGAGTAAGTGTTGCACTTCATACCTTAAGAGGACGGTAGCCGTTTCCGGCACCCGGAACACCTGGAAATAAATACATGTCGAACAATGTTTTATTGGATCTCCTAATGGAGAAACCACACTTAGTAGGAACCACAATGGGTATTCTGGCTTACACTCATATTATAAAATTGTTGAGAAGATTTAGTTATAAGTATCTGATATCATAAGTATAAACAAAGATTAGATAATTCTACGGAAAATAACGTTTCTGTTATTGATAATTAAACGAAAATCGAAAATAAAGTCCAATATATTTACCTTCCATCCCAAGTTTTCGAAAAATGTGCTGAGACGGGATTGTCCAGTGGTTTTACCACCGCAAGGCCCTGTTTAGGTTAAAGAAAAGAAATGTGGATTGTATAAAATCATGCCAAGTTTCCACGTGTATCATTAAAAATTCAAATAAATCACATAAATTGTACGTATATTCTTAATACAAATGATATTGATATTCTGATAGACATTAAATAAAAATGAATTGTTTTTGTTGTACTATTATATTATCAATAATTTTAAATCTCTTACCTCCAGTCAATACCAGCTTGTACACAATTTTTTGGGATTGATTCGCCATTTTTGTTAAACTCATAAATAAGAATTAATTCTAAATTAAACTACCAAACTTACGGGGCACGTGAATATCATAAAAATGAGAAAAATATAAAAATGCTAAAAAGAGCCATCACAGCAAACTCTGCATCGCCTGACAGGCGGGCGACGAAATGAATCTTGAAACTTGAAAGACCAAATTCGATTGAATGAAAATTTTAAACGCAAAAGTCACAATGAAAAGGAACAGATTAAAAATAATAAATATTGACATTCAATACTGTCGGTTATTATTTTTCTCACTGAAGGTTATATAAACGCGATAAATAATCTTTTATAAAATTTAAACATTTTCAGAGGCTTTGTAAAATTTTTAGAGAATCATCTCATGTTACATAGAAATATTAGAAGAGAGAGAGCACTGCATGTCTTAAGCTTCAATACCACCCGCACAACGACTAAAGGAGCTTCAAGAAAAGAGCTTATAACTTTTTAGAAGGCCGGCAACACACTACAGACCCGTTAGAACTACAAGTGCTTATTGGCGGCAATGACCACTTTCCATCAGGTGGCTCCCCTGCTCTTTTGCCTCCTACGGCATAAAAAAAAAGAGAATGCTATAGACAACTTCCTTCTGTTGTATTAACAGAAAAAAGGAACTGACATAATCTTAAATCTTATACAGAAATAAGATAAGTATATAATGTTGAGTTGTATTGGCTATTCCTTCGTTTTAATAGCGATTAAAATAAATAAATAGTTTTCATTATGGAAAATAACAGTTTAGATTATAACAAATTACTATTCATCAATTCTTTTATGGTATTTCTCAACTAAAACGATTTGTAAATGTTAATTAGAAGTAGCTGAATGGTCATCTCATACTAGAATTAGACGAGAAATTAGTTTTTTAAATTTAATGATAATTATACAACTTTTTGCAATAATATAATTAAGAAACAATATTGATTACGAATTAGCTTCAAGAATAACAATTTGTCATAAACTGACTTATAACTTTCCATTGTGACAATTATACGATTTTTAAATTTCTCCAGTACTTTATTTATCTATATAAAATATTAACTTCTTGATTCATGAAGTAATGTAATCACTCCTGTTTTCGAAAATAGATTTGTAATATCTTTACGTTTTAAAGTGTCCTGAGTAATTCTAGACTCAAAAAACATATATTTATACGTGTATGTATGTTTTTTGATTCTATTAACTTGCGATCTGATTATACATTTTGATGGCATGCTTATATCAGCAAAAAGTGATCACAATTAAAAATCACATATTTTCGTAGTCTAATTAGAAGATAAAAAGAGTTATTGCAGTTACCATTACCTACCATTTGACTCAATAGTCTTAAATTAAGAACACGATTGTCTTTCGGTTATTTTTGCAAAGAAAATATCTCCGTGGAGTTAAGTGAAACTGAAAATAAAGTCTGTTTCTACCAGATTAAAACATATCTTTACCTAATTCAACTCACGTAGTCCTTTACACCAAATGTAGACCGGTAGTCCATGGAACATTATTATTATATAGGTGTCAAAATGTTTTGAAATTTCACTAAATAATAGCAAAAGGTTGAATACAAAAAAGATAATTAATTACCTTACTACGATAACTTTTGTACAGCTTGGAAACATTCTACAATTCATTTGATAATTGAAATTGTATCTCTTTTTTCTTTTATAGTCTGTGGATGAAGTTTAGCGGCATCGCTTCATGTTGTATATTCTTAATAGATTCACTAACAGATTTGCATATTTTCATCGTTATTTATACAATTGTATATTTATATAATTGTATTGTATTAAAAAAAATTACTTGTTTTATGTAACTTATATAAAGTGAAATAGAATGAGCTACCGACAGGACAGGAGTGAGAAGTACTGCAATATAGTATTTGTATGTTTGCACGGTACCAAAGCAAATATTACAATTTACAATTATACTGACACTTTATAATGATACCAATATTACGAATTGTGTAATTTGACAACCGTGACAAGAACTACCATCAGTAAAACATAAACAGTGTAGATCCCCATCCCCAGTGTAGAATATTATGGTCGGCATTTTACTCCGACATTCCTTAATGAAATTTTATTATAAAGCTTCCGATTGATGAAACAAAAACATTTGGACGTGGAGATTGATCGTTTATGTGGAAATCTTTTAATTTTTAAGACTAGATTCATATGTCGAAAATTGTGGTTGTTGTAGATTAAGTTTGTTGGTACGAACAGACGAAGTCGATAGCAGAAGCTAACATAACATACATATGAGTTGTATAAACGAAATAAGTATACACATTACACATTTTTTTTTGTCGTATAGGGATTATATTTCTTATTTTTTATTATAATATTCAGTTACCATGTTCCCTGTCCAGGAACAAACGTAAAGAAATATTTCTTTTGTAAATATTGTATCCATCTACTATTTTCCTATAAGTAAACAATAAATATATAAAGGCTTACACTAATGTCAGTTAAAATTCTATGACTCCATAAGGATATAAATATTTATGACATATAGTCATGTACGTGTGAACTAAAATTTATCTGACTTATGGTGTCATGAACGTGTAATCTGGATAACAAAAATCTTTTGCTTTTGTAGTCTGTTGCATGAAATATCAGGTTTATTTTAGATATACGGAAAGAGGATTGTGAAGGATAGAATTTCGCCAAATGTTCAAATTTTTTTTTCTTGTACAAAATGGCTCCTTGGAACGTTAACGCTGGTGACATAATCCGTCTACTAGAAAAAATCGAACAATCGAGTTCCAACGACGCAGATGCGGTGATTCTCGAACGTGAGTCTACACCAACTATTATTTATGAGACTATCGAGGATATTAGGGACTTTATGCAGGAGGACTAGCTGCAACAAGAACAGCATCCTAACTCGTTCGTTCATTCATGTCGATGAGGTACGCTCAGAAAATTTTACTGGTTGGAATTATCTTTTTCGTCAATATGTTCACTTTTGAAATGAACACAGATATATTCACTATATTCCGCCAAATTGTAGATGATAAAGTGATAAAATTAATGGTGGAACAGACAAATATTTACGGCAGAAGACTAAATTAAAATGCTTCAAAAGAATTTACTAGGATCAAAAGATGGACTGACGTAACTCAGCATGAAATTCTAAAATTCTTGGGCATGGTACTTTTTCCGGGACTTGTCAAACTACCCACACTTGAGAGTGGAAAAAAAATATCTTTATTTTCAAAACCTGTATAATGTAGAGTATCCTACAACCGTTTCTGTGTTTTATTAAAATATTGTCATTTTGGCGATAATGAGGCCCCGGGGAATGACGACAAGCTTTATAAAATAAAACCACATGTAGATCTGATCATGGAAAACGATATGCGCCAGGCCGTGTTATTGTGGTCGATAAATCTATGGTGCATTTTCGTGGTTGCCTTTGCTTTCAGCAATACATACCTTCTAAAGCGCACAAATACAGCGTTAAAATTTATAAAATGTGATAAACCATCAATTGATGGTTTTTTATGGAAGTTTGAAAAATATTGTGTTCGAAAGCCAGAGCCCACGATTTGGATTTATCTTGAAGTATAGTTGCACGCCTTGCTGGAAACATGCTGGATGAGGGTAGATTGATAAGTACTGATAACTTTTACAGTGTACCAATAGCCAGCTATTTAAAGAGTCGTCATACTGATTTGCTTGGTACAGTGAATAAAAAGTGAAAGGGCCTTCTGCAATCTGTTACCGGAAGTAACTTGAAGAAAGGAAAGATTGCGGCTTTGCAGAAAGGGAATATAAGTTAAAATGGCACGATAAACGAGAGGTTCTGCTTCTTTCTACAAGCAAATGAGAGGACCAGTACTCAAACCTGATATGGTTTTGGTTTGGATTATAATAAAGGAGAAAAAGTTATCGATGTGATCAATTGAGTATTTATAATAGCCTTATAAGAAAATCGATAACCTGGTATAAAAAGATTGCCGTGTAATTATCAATCGCAGTCGTAAACTCGTGCCTCGTATTCAATAAGATGCAAAAGAACGCGCGCAAAAAAAAGCTATCGATTCTATCAGCATGAGATAATAATAAAAAATCTGCTAGAAATACGAGACAAAAACCGAGTCTATTGAACATCCACTTTCATCACGTGCAGATAAATACACCTTGGAGAAAATAACCAAAGAGCCAAGTCGTAAGACAAGTAAAAAACGAGGCAAAGGTTGCTACAGCAAACACATTTCAGAGGGACAATTTTCAAAATTTGCTGCTAAAAAGGCGTCAAAAGTGATAATCTTGTGTCCGAAGTGTAAAATAGTGCTTTGACGTCCATGTTATAATACACTTCATTGATTTTAGTTAAATAAAACTACAATTTCTACTAAAAAAATGTTTTTTTTTTTTCATTTTAATAAATTAAGAAACTGCAACATTTTACTATGGCTCTTTTGATTTTTTTCTAACCTCGTTATCTAACCATACATCCATGGTAATGTTTTCACTCTTCATATGTTAGTACGTTCAATTAAATAAAAAGCGTAACATTTACCTTTGGGTATGACTCCAAATGGAGTCATAGGCCTGCTATTTCGATACAAACATGACTCCTCTGGAGTCCTTAGACAGGGAACGTGTTAAAGGGGCTAATAAATATATTAACTTTAATTAATATCCAATTAAATAACACCTGAAGCAGAAATTTTTAACAAACAAGTTTTTGGGATCAGAGGATTATTACAATTTGTTGCAGTCACTTTGACATTTAGACAATGATTTTCCATTGAACCTGGAATTCTTTCTAAAACCATGAGCACTGCTGGCATGGTCTGCCAGTATTTTCCTAAGCAACGATTTGTGTTTTCTCTATAAGTACATTCATTACTTACTTCTCCATCTGAAAAAAAATACATATATTAAAAATACATATATATAGAAATACATTGATAAAAGAGTATTTCTTTTATATATGAATAAAAACTATTTTTTACAGATTAAACTCGTGTATAATTTGGTCACATTATCTATTATCTAAAAAAATATTATTTTATATATCTTGTTTATTTTAATGAAAATACAAATTAACTACCATAAGTAGGATCTTGATCAACCCAACGTGTTTGAATATTGACACATATTACACCTACTTCCAATTCTTTATTCATATACTTGCATAATAATAGAAGCTTATTTAAAAAATGTAAACCTGAAAATGTATATACACCACATTAAGCATACATTTGTTTTTTTTTTTTATAAAAGCTATTCTTAATTCTCACAACTTAATATTATTTTTAAAACAACTTTCAAGCAACCATATTTACAACTAAATATATATAATTACAAGTTTTACCTATTTTGTTATCATCTCCAAAATGTTGAAATGAAAGACATGGCAAAGAATCAATAATAATTAATGTTAAGTTTTCAATTATAATTGAACCTTCCTTGATTTTTTGCAAAAATTCAACCAGTTCTTGAATTGTCCATATCTGTACTATTCTTATTTTGAACATGATGGTTGCCATATCCTGTTAATATAATATAGAATTGAACCATTCAATATCATACATTTATAAACCTACCCGCACAACTTTCCCTTACTAATAAGTTTAAATATTTTTCATTATAATCAATTATTTAAGCAATTAAAGATGTTGACTTCTATAATAAAATACTACAAGATGTACAAACAGTATGTAACAGTACCTTATGGCTATGCCCCTTTGTATCTAGAACCTTTTGTATTCTTACTGCAGAGAAATCACCCTTGGTGTTAATATATAGAACGGTACCATTGCTATTTTTAACACAATTTACAGCTATTTGCATACAGATCTGGGTTTTTCCAGAACCAGCCAGTCCACATATTTCAGACAGAAAACCTACTGGAATGCCACCATCTAATATCGCATCTAATCTAAAAATACGTATCTTGAGTAATTCAGGTTAGCATTATTGTTTTGTTTAAAAATTTCAAAATATTTTAAAGCACCCTTTTATTCCAGTAGATATTTTCTTTCTTGTTGTTAAACTTTTAATATGCATTGTAATTCCACTTATTGGTTGTGCAGAATATTTATTCAAAATATTATCTCTTATTTCTAGAATTTGTGGCAAATTTAATTTAGTAATTGTAGATAAGTTTTTTGGATCCTCTTGAAGAAAATCTAATTGTGTATTGATGCGGTTTTGTATTAAAAGTTTGATTACATTGTCCGTAAGATGTGGTTGTGTTTTTAGTTTTAGTTTTAACATTTTAAATATTTCACTCAACGTTCTTAACTTAAAAGAAAAAAATGTTTTTTTTTCAAATTTATCAATTGTTAAAAACAATTTTATCGTCAACAAAAATATGTCAATGTCAAATTGATTTTCGTTTATTGGTTTTTGGCTTTATTAAAAAGTTATAAATTACATAAATGAAATAATTAGCTAATGTCAATTGTATAAATTTTTTATAATTAAGAGTAAGTGGTCGATTTCAAACAATTTTTAAATATATGCTCAATTATATTTATTAAAGTAGAAATTAAAGCCATGATATGATAAGAATTTGCAAGATGGGGGCAACATAGTAGTGATAATTTGTGTTTTTCATGTATTTCGAATAAATCCTTTCAAAAAACTTGTTAATAAATTTGAGGTAAGCAAGTTTTGTTTTGCAAACGTAAAATTTTGAATGTTTTATCATCGGGATGAATAAGGTTACTAAAAGTTAATAATAGTTTTAGAATGAGATATCTATAAGGAAGAAGATAGATGAAAAGAATGTATTGATTGAATATTGAATTGTAGGTTCAATATAGATTGATATAATGACCAGATACTTTTTATCTCTTAAAGTAGAATGCAATGCCTAAACTTCAAATTGACTTTTATGTGATAGTACCTAAGTCAAGAAGCCAAAACGCACATTTCTATAGACAATTAAGATGGAAGCATCAAACGCCCGCCATTCTTGTTTGCTGTCAAAATCTGTATTCAGTTGTAATGTCGTGAAATAGTTGATTTTTTTTTTAATTTTTGCCACAATATTACATAGAATTTTAATTTTAAATAGAATTTATAAGCTTTAGTCATGTCTAATATATCACTTGATAAGGAAACGTTTTATAGACGTATGAAACGATTATATGCGGCGTGGAAGGTATGTCACAATAGACATGGTATATTTTGAATTTGTTCTTATGGTTTACATTTATATTCTTATTTTAAACTTTAGGCTGCAGCAGCGGATTCTAAAAGTGATGATGTATTGGCCAAGTGTGATTGCTTGGTATCTTGCGTTGGTGTGGATGAAGATACTCTCTACAGCAAGTCTACAGCATTGCAGGTTTGCATTTTTTTAAATACAAAGTGCGTAGAAGTAGAAGAATACCGTGTTTTCGTTGATTACACTTCAATGTAAGGAGCTTCTTGTAAAATTTGACTAAGTACTTAAAATATCTTATATGTTTTTTTTTGTAGACTTGGTTGTTTGGATATGAACTCCCAGATACGATAACAGTTCTCTCGGAACAGAGCATGTGTTTTCTTGCAAGTAAAAAGAAAATTGAATTCCTTCGCCAAATTGAAAATAATAAAGAAGAAACAGATCTACCTCCAGTAAAACTTTTGATAAGAGATAGAGTATGTATTGTTAAATACTTTTATTGTTTATATATTTATTCCCTAATAAGGTTAGAATTAATTTGTAAAAAAAATATTTTAATTTGGGATCGATATATTTTTGTGGTCTTTTGTTCTTTAATACATAGGTAGGATTTTTATTTGTTAAATTTTTTCTTTTATATTTTTATATTATGCAGCATTGTAGAATAAATGTTGTATTAACAGGAATTATTAATATTTTAAAATAAAATCATTGTTTTCTCTGTATTATATGTATTATATTATATGTATATACTTTCTAAAGTTGTTTTTACTAATTTAACATCATAATCTTACTTAAATATTATTTAAATTCAATATTTATATATTCTTTTATTCTATATATATATATTCTGTCTCTTTATATTTTTAGTAAAACTATTTAGGAAAATAAGATTGTAGCTCCACCAAAGAATTCTTCAAATTATGAAAATAAAATAATATATATGTATATCCAAGTTGATGAATTCATATAGAATCTTATTGTATCTCACTTCATTTGCTGACTAATAATTTTAGAATGACCATGATAAAGAAAACTTTAATAAGCTTATACAAGAAATAAAAAAATCTAAATCAGGCAAAACATTGGGTGTATTTGCTAAAGACAATTATCCAGGAGAGTTTTGTGAAAGTTGGAAAAATGCAATGAAAGCTGAAAAATTTGAAAATGTTGATGTAAGTTCATCTGTGGCCACTTTCATGGCACCAAAAGAAGATTCTGAAATTATCACTATTAAAAAAGCCTGTTTGGTGACAGTTGATGTTTTTACCAAGTATTTAAAGGATCAAATTATGGAGATTATAGATTCGGACAAGGTGATTATTATTTTTTAATTCATGGTATAAAATCAATTCTTTTTAATTATAAATGACATTTTAAAAGCATTTACTTTGTCATAAAACATTCTATAACATACTATGTTTATTTATTTTTTAGAAAGTAAAACACTCTAAATTGGCTGAAGGTGTAGAAGCTGCTATAACAGATAAAAAATATGTTACTGGTGTAGATACAAGCCAAGTAGACATGTGCTATCCACCTATTATACAGTCCGGTGGAAATTACAGCCTAAAGTTCAGTGCTGTGTCAGACAAAAACCACTTACATTTTGGCTCAATAGTGTGTTCATTAGGAGCAAGATATAAGTCATACTGTTCGAACATTGTACGTACATTGCTGGTCAATCCCACAGACAATGTTCAGAGCAATTATAATTTTTTATTAAATCTTGAAGAGGAAGTAATGAAGCATCTTGTATCTGGTGCCAAATTGTCATCAGTTTATGAAGCCGGTTTGGCATTGGCTAAGAAAGAAAAACCCGAATTGGTGGATAATATGACAAAGACATTTGGGTATGCTTTTTATATAGTTATTTGATGATCAAATATATCTTTTTAATAATTTACTACATGACAAAAAGCTAATATATATTTAGTTCTGATATAATAATCACATATGTTTTTACAGATTTGCCATGGGTATAGAGTTTCGTGAAAGTGCCATAGTGATTGGGCCAAAAACATCAGTTGTGGCTAAGAAAGGCATGGTATTCAACATCAATATAGGTTTGGCAAACTTGACCAATACTGCAGCAACAGAAAAAGAAGGAAAGGTAAAATTGTGTATATTCTATCATTCAAACCATAGTTAATTCATAGATTAAGATTTAAATTTTAAATGCAAGCATTCCTGGCTAACTAGTAAAATGTAATTAGCTTTTAAAAGTGAACATAACATTAATAACAACCTTTATTACAGACATATGCTCTATTCATTGGTGACACTGTGTTGGTAAATGAGGAACAGCCAGCCTCTCTTCTTACACAGTCTAAGAAAAAAATTAAAAACATTGGGATATTCCTCAAAGATGATGATGAAGAGGAAGAAGAGGAGAAAGAAAATAAAACTGAAATTTTAGGTAAGTTTATTAGGAAAGGGTATATTTAGGTTGGTATATTTAAACAATAATATATGTATATAAAATGAAAAATTTAATAACAAGAATATGGCACTGTGGCTTTAAAAAAAAATTAATTTGTAAATAATTAAAATATTCTTATGATTTCGGTTGTTAAAGAGAAAGCATGTCTTAAGAACAATTTAGAATCAAAATTATAATAATTATAAAAAATATTTCTCCATGTATCTATTAATCTTTACTTTCATATATACATTTAGTAGGTCTTAAGGTTAATAAAAGACTGCTTTATAATTGCTTTTAAAAAGGGATGAGGTTTTTAATGTGTTTGTATATTTTTAAAATAAACTATAACCAACAAATTATCTATATTTAATTAAATTGTGGGTGTGTTTTTGCTTTAAATAAAAAGGTACAATATGTACCTTTGAATTATATTTTTATTTTAAGATCTCATAATTTTAAATAAGTATTGTAATATATTAAAAGTTAACTATTCTCTAAGGTTTGCTATTAACTATGTTATGTGTTATAATATTTTTATTTTCTTCCATGCAATACCATTGGATGGATAGAAAATGGAGGTGAGTTAAATGATTTTAAACTCGAGATATGCATGGTTGTGTGGATAACGTGTATATTGAATTGAATGCACACATTGAACCTAATGCTTTTAGTTTAAATTAAACTAAAACAGTATATATTATAGTAACATTATGTTAATTAAATTATAAAAATTAATCTAACGTATACAGTCCGTCGCATCCCGTATTGTCCACTTTAATGTCAAACTGTAAAAAAATTCTGGATATTATACTTACACGTAATTAAACATTCTCAGGAAGAGGCAAAAGAACAGCGGTAATAGAATCTAAACTGCGAACTGAACATTCTTCTGAAGACAAACGTAAAGAACATCAGAAAGAACTAGCAATAGCCCTCAATGAGAAAGCGAAAGAGAGGTTGGCGAAACAGTCAGGAGGAAAAGAGGGAGAGAAAATACGAAAAAGTACAGTCTCATATAAAAGTGTCAGTCAGATGCCAAGAGAAAATGAGGTTAAAGAGTTAAAGCTATATGTCGGTTAGTATGTTTATGTTCCATAATTCTAATTTCATCTCTAGGATCAAACATATACTTAACATATATATTTTTTAGATCGTAAATATGAAACAGTAATATTGCCTATATTCGGGGTACCAGTACCATTCCATATATCAACTATTAAGAATATATCTCAATCGGTGGAAGGCGACTACACGTATTTGAGAATTAATTTCTTCCACCCCGGCGCCACTATGGGCAGGAACGAGGGTGGGAACTACGCACAGCCAGACGCCACCTTCGTCAAAGAAGTGTAAGTTAAATGTATGGAATCTATACAATTCATTTTAATGAAATAAAAATATATTATAATTCTCACTATACTATATAGTTTTTCAAATATTTATATATCCTTATATATTTATTCTTTTCTTATGCTTATAAAAATTTAATAATTTTTTAAAATTCCAGTACATACCGAAGTATAAACACAAAAGAGCCGGGAGAAATATCGCCTCCATCGTCAAATTTGAACACCGGTTTCCGATTAATCAAGGAAGTACAGAAGAAGTTCAAAACTCGAGAGGCAGAAGAAAGGGAAAAAGAGGATTTAGTCAAACAGGATACTCTCGTGCTATCCCAGAATAAAGGAAATCCTAAACTCAAAGATCTATACATCCGACCGAACATAGTGACCAAGAGAATGAGCGGGTCCCTGGAGGCACACTCCAACGGATTCAGATTCACATCCGTGAGAGGCGACAAAGTCGACATTCTCTACAATAATATTAAGAATGCCTTCTTTCAACCTTGCGACGGCGAGATGATTATCCTTTTGCATTTTCATTTAAAACACGCTATTATGTTCGGTAAGTAGATATATCGTTCTGTCTACGACGTGCATTTTACTATGGATAAGAAACTCACAATCGAATTCCTCTCCCAGGCAAGAAGAAGCACGTGGACGTGCAGTTCTACACGGAGGTGGGGGAGATCACCACAGACTTGGGCAAGCACCAGCACATGCACGACCGCGACGACCTCGCGGCCGAGCAGAGCGAGCGCGAGCTTAGGCACAAGCTTAAGGTCGCCTTCAAGAGCTTCTGCGAGCGCGTCGAGAACATGACCAAGCAGGAGGTGGAGTTCGACACGCCGTTCAGGTGAGTCGAGTGGCGCGTTGCCGGCTACTTGATAGCATTTAAAGATATAATATTCCAGGTGGCCATAACTCAAACAAATAGTAAAAATAACTTTCGAGAAAGCTCAAAAAATGTGACAGTATTTAACGTTAGCTGATTGGTAACAATAACCGTGGCTCTTTTTCTTACTTATATACAGTACGTGTCCGTGCTCTTGCAGCACCTTGTTTTGAAGAGATAGCATCGATTGCTTAACCTCAATACTGAATAAAACAAAATATAAAAATGAATGTGTCCATAGAGAATTGGGCTTCCCTGGTGCGCCGTACCGCAGCACGGTGCTGCTGCAGCCCACGTCGGGCGCGCTCGTCAACCTCACCGAGTGGCCGCCCTTCGTCATCGCGCTCGAAGACGTCGAGCTTGTGCACTTTGAAAGAGTGCAGTTTCATCTCAAGAACTTCGACATGGTTTTCGTGTTTAAGGATTACGCTAAGAAGGTCGCCATGGTCAATGCTGTGCCTATGAATATGCTAGATCACGTCAAGGAGTGGCTTAAGTGAGTAACCTTTGATGTTAATAAAACATTGCTAGAAAGAAATAAAATGTATGGATTCTATAAAAATTCCTCTATAAATATATAATCCCTTTAACTCTGATGTTTTTTAGTTTTTCATTAATTTTTTTTTTCATATTTATATTATAGTTCATGTGATATCCGGTACTCGGAAGGTATTCAATCTCTCAATTGGACGAAGGTCATGAAAACTATCACCGACGACATCGAAGGCTTCTTTGACAACGGTGGTTGGTCATTTTTAGACCCCGAGTCTGACGCGGAGAATGAGGCACAGGTTTGTCAGAATTTTTAACTATATAAGATTCAAAAATTTTAAATATAGAGGAATATTTTGGACCGTTAATAACAGCATTACAAGAATAATATGTTACAGATAAATAACGACACATTCGTTGTAATAGCGTTTATCGTTTCTTGTTTTTAGCATGACGATGAGTCTGAAGAAGAAGACGATGCGTACGAGCCTACGGACGCTGAGTCTGAAGAAGAGTCAGAGGACGACTCGGAATATGACTCCGAAGCGTCGGACGTTTCTGATGGTTCAGCAGATAGTGAGGGCGGTTAGTTCTTTTATGGTTATATTGATCTTTTTTAAAATTTGTTTTACCTGTCCTAATAATATAGTATAATTTTTATACATACACAGGAGAAGAAGATGAAGAATCTGGCAAAGACTGGTCGGATCTCGAACGTGAAGCTGCTGAAGAGGACAAGAAGGATCGTATCTACGACCGGCCCAATACGGACTTTGACCGTAAACGCAAGGGTGGTAGAGACAGGCCGCGCTACGACGACGACGAGGGAGGAAAGAAAGGCAAACACGATAAGAGTTCACACCACAAAAGTTCAAGTTCAAATCATAAAAGTTCAAGTTCAAACCATAAAAGTTCAAGTTCAAACCATAAGAGTTCGAGTCACAAAAGTCCTTCTAAGCACAGCAGCAGCAGGTGAGGAAATATTACTTCCATTTAAGAACCCAAAACTTAAACATATCAATAAACCTTTAAAATTCACCTATAATTAATTTCCATTTATATTTCCTTAAAATTCTTTTTGAAAAAATTATTAAACCAAATTTTCGGAAAATATTTAAAAAGTAAACGAAAAATGCCAATAGTTAGGCTATCAGGTATCCTTGCCTAAGTTAAAAAATTAAAAATTAAATGATGATTGTTCAGTCCGTCTAAGAGAAGCGACAAGCACAAGTCATCAAACGACCGCTCCCGTGATCACAAGTCAAACGGAAAATCGAATGGCGACCACAAGTCGCACAAGCGGTCCCGCGACGACAGTCGCGAGCACGAGCGCTCCTCCAAGAAACATAAGTGAGTTACTATTGTTGATTTATTAACCGTTTCGAGTTGCAATGGTACGTGTATTAATAAACGCAACTTTTGTAATTATAAAATGCATGATCTAATGTTGATTTATAAACAACGGAAGTGGCAAGTAGGCGTAACGCTGTAAGCTCTGACCGTTTTAATGTGATCTAAGTCGCTACTAGAACAATTCAAGAGTGTGTTGTTAACAATAATTCGCCAGTTTTTTGAAATACGTTTGAATCATTTTGAATTTCAATAATCATAGAATAATTGCAAGAATTTCGGAACTATAGGATTTTGTCTAAGTTATTAATGTTCAAAGACTTATTAATATTATTTAAAATAATCATAAATAAAACCAGAATTGTGAAAATTTTTAGGTATTCATTAATTTTAGAACCAAATTTTGGTTAACCATTATTTAGTAATTGTGTTTAATAAAGGAATGCAAACGTGGCGTAAAAATTGGCGACATTGGTTTTCCTATCGAATATTCATAATAATATAATGGTTTTACATTTTCTATGAAAATTTGTGACTTAGTTATGAAAGCCCTGTTTTTCTCCTTTGCTAGTATTATTATATTCTTTAAATTATTAAAATATTTTAATGTGATGCAATTCCAAATATTAACTAAGGAATCTAATATATATATATATTTATATGCACATGAAAAAGTAGGTTTATAGGTTTATATATCTGTAACTTTTATTCCTTGCAGTTCTGGCATATGTTGTAGTTTAAGATGTTATAGAAAACTCCTATGTTGTAGTTTAAGATGTTATAGAAAACTCCTATGTTGTAGTTTAAGCCCTAATATACTACAACATATGTCTTTTAAATGGAATTTCTTATAATTTAACACAATTTGTTTGTAAGGTAATTAATTTAAATTCTTTTAAGAGCTATCTTTCCGTCTAGACCGTTAAGAATTAACAGGGGGTTTACTATAAGTTTAATAACACATACTTTAAATAAAACTACTACCTATGGTACTTTCTTAAGGTGAGTAAAGTTTGTTTAAAATCTTTATTTTTTGTTTCAGGAAATAAGTTGAAGATTAAACTGAACCTGCACGAGTTCAATGTTTTCAGTTGTTTAATGTTAGTTATTCTTAATTTTATTAGTTAACTTTGTTTACACCTGCTCTCCATGTGTTGCCTGTTGAAAATCTGGTCTGAATGATGTATGTTTGTAGATTACCATAATTCCAAGTGATTGTAATTTAAATTATACCAAGATAAACAAAATAAATATAAGGATTTATTACATTTCTATTTCATTTCTCATTTTATTTACTGAGAAACTACCTGATTGCAATAAAATATAACTTAACAATCTCGCAAAGAGTGATTTTTATCTTACACAAACTCTATAAATAACATCACAAATATCAATTGTACATTATTTACAAAGCTAACTATAAAACACTACGTTAGTGTAGATTTTACTAATTAGCACTTTGTTGTATATCTGCATCCTGTGCTGCAACAAAAGGCCCTCTGGGTAATACTGTTATTCTCTTGGATTCTGGTAGTTTGTTCATATCTTGTGACTTAGTAGTAGCTTCGTTATATTCTTGCGTTTCACTTGAACTCCAGTACTTCTTATTCACTAACATCAGTAACATTAGCGCCGGTAGGTGTATTAATGAAAATCTGAACAATTTTCTGGAACTCCCACTATCAGATTTGTTGTAAAATCTCCAAGCTGGAATAAGATTTAAATTTATGATTAGTTTACTGTAATAAGTAATAAAAAATTGTATATTCAAATAAACGAATACCTCACCTAAGTACATAAAATAAATGTTAAGCGGTAATGACTCCAGCGCAAACCACATATTGGTAACTTCAAAGTAAGAAGAAGCGATGCATGTAGCCGTTATAACTCCGGTGTGTCGTAACGCTACTCTTCTGCAAAGAGCTAAACACCAAATTATTAATAAAGTAAGCAAATTATCCGTAAAATAAATCTTACACGTCAAAAATCATACCGGGGTCAGTGACCGCCATCATCCTGTACCCTGCTCGCGAGTAGTCGGGCCTCAGGTTCCAGGACAGCGCGTTGAAGTGCGGGAACTGCCACGAGTACAGCAGCACGGCCAGCACCAGCGCGCCCGCATCCAGCTCGCCGCAGCAGCCCGCCCAGCCCATGAGGGGGGGGATGGCACCCACTGTGGGAGGAGTTTTATTTTTAGTTGCATGGAATTTTTGTCCGCCTTTATATGAGCCTTTGGCATTGCGAGACATATATTCTGACACATATTAAAAATATATATTATATATTGCTTTATTTAAATCTTGGATTGTACATTTTTTAACAATATTATTGTATCACTTCTTGCATATCAGCCATTAATAGTGACTTGACTGCTGTTTCCGAGTGGATTGGGCAGTATGGACTTAAAATAAATCCCCGAAATTCCAGGTCATTATTATTGGCAGTCTAAGTATGATTGCAAGAATTGATTGGCAAAACATTCTCCGCATAACATAATTATGCAGGGGCGGCTCTAGCTCGTGTAGCGCCCGTGTGCAGTGAAACCTTGGCGCTACCAAGACCTGACCACGGCTATTAACTTTGCTGTCGTAACAAGAAAGTTTTTTCATATTCCAACAAGCTATTTTATAAGCAGGTACAGCTTACAGTATGGTATTAGTTACGGCCGTCTCAGGGAGCGCCGCGGCGCCCGTGTGCATTGCACACCCTGCACTAAAGGTTAAACCGCCCCTGTAATAATGTTCCTAAACCCTATTGGTGTACTGTTAAAAATGTGGGCAACACTTGAATTGGATGAATATAAAAAAATATATATAACTCACTAACATATTGTACACATTTAGATTTAGTTATTTTTTGTACGAAGATGAGTGATTGTAAAGGTTCTTTGCTATTATCCAAAATAAATATTTTTGCGTTTAAAGATGAACTCTTCTAATGTATGATAGGGATTTTTAAGTGTGTAATTTGAGTTTTCTTACCAACAGATCCCAACCAGGTGTTCAATATAGATATTCTCTTTAGTGGTGTATATATAGATGTGTAGAGGATAAGGTTACCAGCACCCAAAGCAGAGGTCAGTGGATTTACACCAAAATATAATAAACTAAGGCCTGTCATGCTTGTTGCTGCTGCAAATCCAATTGCATGTGCTGGTCTGTAAGTAATGAACAATTTGAATATTTTGATATATCTAATTATTTAAGTTTTATGAAAAGATAATGCAAAAAAATGTAAGGTATATATGATATTGTAACACACACGAAGAAATTGTCATTTGAAAGCATCATAATAATTAAAAATTTTCTAACCTATCATATAATATGCGATATGCCGGAAAGGAATCTTGTGGTATGTCGAAAAAATGCCACTTCACACCCGAGCCAAAAAACTTAATTTTAAAATATTAACAAAATCAACTTCGTACCTCAGAAAAAGAACTTCGTAGAAAATTTTAACCCAGATCATTTGATGCAGTATTTGTTTTGGGATTCGAATAACGAACATATATCATACTCACATTTTTTTAGTTACGACAAAATCTCTTTTTGTCGATAAATTCCAACTAACTCTAAATAAATATACATATCTAACAAAAAGTACTTACTCTAATAGTCCCTTCACCAGCACTCTATTTTTTGTGCGTGACATCTGTGCATCAAATGGAACTTCATGGTACTGGTTGATGGAATTAGCTGCTGAACTCACAAGCCCCGTACCAATGGCACATAGGGTGAACGTTGTCAAATCAAATGGAGCTGGGGCTAGAGCATATCCAGCCATTGAAGTCATTACTACTAGTGCTGAAACCATAATAATTGTTAGACAATTACTAACTTTCTTTTATTGAGCGAAGCGAGCGGAGCGCTCTATGTGAGACTTTTTTTATTGCATGTCCAGGGTTGGCGTCTAAACTACTCATTCGATCTAGGCGAAATTTTGCAAACATGTTCAGCATATCCACACGGTGGTTTTAAAAAAAATTCGTAAAAAAACTCTGTAGTGTTGAGACAGAATGATTGTATAAAAAATCCCCATAGGCCACAATGTTAAAAATATTTCGAGCGAAAAATTAGTCACAATAAAAATGCGCTTAAAAAAAAAAATTTTCCATGACCGCATTCATATTAGTGTTAAAGAGTGCTTGAATAAATGATTTCTTCTTTCACTGCTCGCTTCACTCAATATGTAAACGGCACCCTAGATTTTGCATGTGCAGGGAGTCGAAATTGAGGGTCTGGTCGCAACCCTAGTTTAGTTAAAACAACAAAAATATAATTATTGTTTTATTTGTTAAATTTATCTATTTCTAAAACATCTAATGTGACATGAAAAAATATTTTTGAAATTAATAGCCCATTTAGGGATATATTATATGCTATTATTAATATGATTTATACTCCCCTAAAGATATACATTGTTCAGAATGTGACTTTTAAAAGAAATCAGTAAAATATGAGAAAAATTACGATCAACATTTAATTATTTTGCTGTATTCATGTCAATAATATCAGAATTTAGTAGAATGGATTCAAAATGATAATAGTTCTAAATAAAAAAGAAAATATCTTTTCTATAACCAGATAAACTTCTCCAAAGTGGCAATTTAACACTTACATGTCAGCCTGAACTTTGATAGCATCATACTGTATTGGCCTAAGTTATTCTTGATGTCATATGTTGGAGTTTCTTTCCAAATTCTAGTGTCTTGGGGCACAATCTTTTTTTTATTTGTAGCTGAAGTTTGTGTTGTAAAGGGTGGTGACAAATTACTATTTTGGTAACATGATGTTGATATTCTAGACACATGCTGTATTGGATTATTGAACTAAAAATATAAATTTGTTTAAAATATTTATTATATAAATGTTTAGTAGTATTGTATTTATATTAGGCTTACACCAATTTTTAAAAGCACTGTCTTGTTTAAGAGTCCTTGCTTCAAACACATAGAACATTGTGTTACCCTTAGGTATGACATTATGGTCAGTTCCGAGTCTTATGTCCACATTCTAAAACATTTAATACATTCAATAATTTAACAATAATGAACATGGTATGTTGGAAAAAACGAATTTCTGGTATAATATAGGTCTATAAAGATTTTCTTCTGATTTTTATTTAACTAAAGTAAATGAAGTTTAAAAAAGGGGATAAATATATATTGACCAAATAAAAATCGAGTATATTTTAAAAATAAAATTGATAAGAACCACCAGAATGAATAAAACATAAGTAATCACTGCTGATTGATATTTTACTCACATTAAAAATACTTTTGCGAAATCAATATAATAACCAACACTATATTAGATAAAACATTGTGTAATCAATTGTCAAAATATAGTAAAATTAATTTACAAGAGGTTATTTAGGTAACCTCCTGACAGCGGGGCTATTCCGAAGGACGTTTATTTTTTGACGTCATACCTGCTGTTTATCTGCAATGTTTAGAAATATGGTTCATTTTTATAACTAAATTATTCAATTCTACCTATATTACTAACATAATATTATAAGTGCTTATAATAAATGTATACTTTGCTCAAATAAATCCGTTAAGAATTAGTGAAATAATTTAGATAATAACTTAGATCTAATAAATTTTTGAAGGTGTACTAAACTTATAAATTATACAAAACGTTTCTTTGAAAATTATTTTAAGTTACAACTAACGAAGAATGATATTTAATTATTGATTAAAGGTTGCAAGTAATACTTTTTAATATAATGAAATAAAAGAAATATAAATAATTATTTTCATCATATGGCAACTTTGTCTTTTTTTGTTTTTATTTTGATTCGATCGAGATTCGAACACGGAACTTACGGAAGTGGTTGGTTATCGTTGTTGACGCTTACATTGCGAAACATGTCTTATTGCCGTTTTAGAACTATATAAAAATGTCTAAATTATGGTGAATAATATATTAATCCCGTGGGACAGATGAAAATAATGGCTACAAGAGGTGAAAAAGGAAATGGAAATGGCGAGGAACAAATCGTCGAGGTAAATCGATTTGCCCTACTTTTCGATGACAGTTAGAATAAACTTGACCTGGGTTATATGAATCAGCTATAATGGGTATTTCAGACTTTGGCAGAGGTATTCCGGTGCTTCATTTGTATGGAGAAGCTGGTGGACGCCCACCTTTGTCCTCACTGTTCCAAGCTCTGTTGTTATGCCTGCGTGAGGCGATGGCTAACAGAACAGAGGTCCCAATGTCCGCATTGCCGTGCGGCTCTACATCTCCATGAGCTAGTCAATTGTCGCTGGGTAGAGGAAGTAACACAGCAAATTGAAACTATGCAACAGACTAATTCAGTGTGCCAAAGAGAGAACTTTAGGGATAGGTAACTAGTCTTCCAAGGTGTCATATTTGTATCCTTTTCTGTGATTTTATTATGTATTTTTTTTTATCACTAGATGCCCAACTCATCAAGAGAAGCTAACTGTTTATTGCTGGACTTGCCGTCGCTGCATCTGCCATCAATGTGCTCTGTGGGGTGGAACCCATACTGGACACACATTTAAACCCTTGGAAGAAGTATATGAGCAGCATGTTACTCAAATCAGAGATGAATTCTCTCAGCTGCGAAGTCGACTTATGGAGCTGATTAGTCTTGTGCAGGATGTGGTAAGCTTTCTGACATATAATACAAATAAGTTCATAATAGATCAAATAATTTCCTGCATTGTTATCCTTTCACATATTTTTAATTATTCATGGAGTACTAATGAGCATTATATGTAAGCTGTAATAGCATTATTAGCATTTGCATAAGTATTTAATGACTGGTACGTAAGACTGAACATCTATCATCCTTATATGGCAATTCCAGACTATTATACCAAAAAAGTATTCTTGAATAATGCTTTTATAATGATAATTTAAAAATATAGATTGAAATGAAAAATATATTTTAATATAATTGTATTATAGAAGCATGAAGGACGCACTTTCTCTACAAAATTATGCTTAAATTGAGGTTAAATTTTTATTACACAAACTTATTTCTTTGTAGAAAGTAAAAGAATTGTGTCATTACATTAATCATTGTTATTGCTTGCACATTGGACTCAAACTTACTCTGTTTTTTAGTCCTAAGATGTTGCTTTTGGGGTCCCAAAATTTAGTGTAATTTTTTTAGTTTATCTGTAAGGGACAAAGTCAAGAATATGTTTATTTTATTTGCAATTTGTGGAATGGGTGTATTCTGATAACTGGGTAACTGTTGTCTTAGGCCTAAAGAAAAAAGGATAGATAGTAAAGTAATAAGAGAGAGTAGGAGGTATAGAAGATAGTATGCTCTTAAATCTAAACTTTAAGGTTACTATGAAATCTATAACATATATTAAAGATTATTATCCTATTTTGCTATGCATGTGAAGTAAAAACATTAATACTATTTATTTTTAGATTGTCGACGTTTTCTGCAGTGGTCGCCTCAAAAAAGCGACCACCTTTATTCGAATCTAGAGGTTTTGTCATTTATAGACCATTCTTTTACCAGGGCAAGAGTCCTCATAAAGAGGAGACATTTCTTTCAAAATAGTCAGAGGTGGTTTTCCTTGATTAGTGATAACTGCGTGAAAGTAAATTTTCTCCATGTCGTTTTATTTTTCCGGCTTGGATTCTTTATTGATCTTAATTAATAATGATCTAATTTTAATTAAATTTTCTATTTATACACTTAATGAGTTACAACTAGTGCGGAAAAAAAAGTGACCCATACCACCCTTTCCGCGAATTTTTTGACCTACCTGCGTATATTATACATAGATTTTTTAATTAATAAATTCAAAAATAGTGATTATTTTATTAGGTGGAATTGATTAGTTTACAGAGATGTAAATAAATGTATAATATAAGTTTTTATGGTGAACAGGTAGAAAACTGTATGGCCGCCAACACGAAACATCATTATTATCAATAATAACAGTAATGGATGATATAATGATATTGTGTTTTTGCCATGTAGGAAAGAAATGTGGAGTCTGTACGCGCTGCGAAAGATGAGCGAGTACGCGAAATAAGAAATGCTGTAGAGCTGATAATTTCTCGGCTCGACTCGGCGTTAAAGGCCAAGCTGCTGACGCTCATGGGCCAGAAGAACAGCCTCACGCAAGAGACCGAACAGCTGGAGCATCTTTTGCAGGAGATAGAACATCAACTCCATTCTAGCACCAGGTATTACAACTATAACAAGCCGGAATGGGTGCGAGCCCAAACTGCTTGTTGCAAACAGCATGTTTTGTCAACTTAAAAATTTTTTTTTTGTTTATAATCTTAAAAAACTACGAAAAGTTTTTTCAAATTGTGACTCCTTTTTGCTGACATTAACACGGCATCGATTCATACCTCACCTCAACCACTCTAACCGCGCAATTAACTTCCACATAAAATATCTAAAATTACTTACACTTCGAAACGAAAAAATTTATTTCGACAATGGGGGTGAATACAATCACTTTTTTAATTAGGAAGTAAATAAATAGAGTGTTTACATAAAAGACATCTTTATTATAGCGCATACATATGTAGTTACAAGGAGTATTTTTCCATATCTCTGAGAGGATTGGAATTCTCATATCGATATTTCGATTAAGTTTTATTTGGGAGTCATTTGGAATATATTAAGTCAAATTAACTAGCATAACGATGGACGTTCTAAGTAAGGCGAAGCGGTACTTCACACCTAATCAGGGACTCGTATTTTACTAAGCGCAGATCAGGTAACATGTGGAGTACTAATTTCGTATTTGGGTACGGGATTCCAGATACTAGCTCAATTCACTTGACTCACTGCGCAGTTGTACACTTCGAATGGGCCTATGGGACTTAATGGGACTATGGGCCTTTATGTGGTTTCTATCGTTTCTTTCACGGGGAAAGTTCTAAGGAACTGTTTCATGTGGTGGAACCGTCACCACTAGACCTTGTAGCATGGTCCATACTCTTTACCTGGAAACGTTATCGTCCTGCGATCTAAATAGCAATAAAAAAAACGACAACAATAGCTCAGATTTATATTTGAAGCAAAATTAACACGATACCTGAATTTGTTTAATTGTTCTAGGTCGGAACTGATAGCTAAAAGCGGCGAACTGTCCAAAATGATCCATCAGGTGCGCAAGAAGCCTATGGCGAGCTTCGTCACGGCGCCGGTGCCGGCCGACTTTCATAGGCGAGTACGGCTCCACCACAAGTAATGGTACGACACCCGCCAGCAGCACTAAGAGACGTGTCCCCCCGCAGCGAGATCGTCCCGAGCTACGACAGCAGCACGTTCCCGCTGGGCGGCTTCACGGCGCTGCAGCACGCGGCGGCGCCCGTGTACTCCGCGCCGCTGCACGTGCACGGGCTGTGCTGGCGCCTCAAGGTCTACCCCGACGGGAACGGCGTGGTGCGCGGGAACTACCTCTCCGTCTTCCTCGAGCTCAGCGCAGGCCTGCCCGAGACCTCCAAGTGAGTCCCCCCGGGGTCGTCGCCTGACGTTCAATTCGTTACAAAACTTACTTCAAATGACCACTAAGTACCCCAGTAACCCAGTGTTTCGTCATTGCACGCGGTACTGAGCAGGGTAGGCAAGCGGTGAGTAGTTTTATGGCAGTAGTGTGTGTGCGGCATGAGGTGACTCGGTGTGCTGTGCTCCTAGACTGCTTCACCACCGCTTTCACGAGAGACACATTCAAATTAAACAAATTAATATTTAGGTAAATATAAATATTATGTTTGGTGGTGAAGCAGTACTAGGATATTATCAAATTGAAAGCTTTCTAAACACCATCTAAATATTGTACAGATTCTTTTATACCGTTAAATCATGATGATTGTTGAAAAAAATGATGTCCCAGTTCTCAAATGACTTTTAGTTGTATCGATCGTTTGGCCTGTATGCTGCTTAAAAATGTATGAAATTTTCTTCTGGCTGAAGCATTGTAGCTGGTTAATTGTATTTTCTATTCGTTTCACTAGACTACTTCATTACACGATCGAGAGCCATTACAGCATTTTAAAATGATAAATGGACAAAGAATACATATTCGTATTTAAACTTTCGTGATTCATGTTTACTATTATATATATTTATCTAAATAGAAATACAATGTCATATAATTATCGAATATTTTCTTAAATACAATCGTAAATTGACCACCTGGTATCGCGCTGTTTCCTCCTCGTTGCAATCATGCTCGAAACTAATGAATAAGTTTCTAAGATAAGACAAACTAACTAATCAGGCAAATTCCGATAGTATTTAGAAGAGTACGGCTGAATAATTATATAGAATGTATCAATGTTTAGAATATTATGTTCTTTATGTTCAGTAATATTTCCGCATTTCATAATCTTCACTTTCCAAGAAAGTATTACTTAACTAAAAATAACTTTCTAGATATGAATATCGAGTGGAGATGCTACACCAAGTGTCACGTGACCCCACTAAGAACATAGTAAGAGAGTTCGCGTCTGACTTCGAGGTGGGAGAGTGCTGGGGGTACAACCGCTTCTTCCGCCTCGATCTTCTCGCCAGTGAGGGGTATCTTAACCCCGAAACTGACACACTTATTCTAAGGTTTGAATCATAATTTAAATTGGATTAGATAATTTTTATAAGCACAGTATATATTTTGTAATTGTCATATTTTTAACTAGATTCCAAGTTCGTCCGCCCACTTTCTACCAACGGTGTCGCGACCAGCAGTGGTACATCAACCAGTTGATTACTATGCAGAATCAACACATTTTACAAATTAATGATCTTAAAGAGGTAAAATAATGAATTATGTAAATTATTTAATTGATTTCAACACTCTTCATCTTGTTTTTATACATAGGAATATTTTATTGAGCGAAGCTCTCTATGGGAGAATTTTCTTCATTCTTTCTGCAAGCATCAATCAAAAACGGTATATCCGAAAATTTCCAAATTTTGAACACTGATAGACCTCAGTCTGGTGGTGGTTTAATTTTTTTTTTCAAAAACAAGAATATTTAAAATGTAATAATTAGCCTCATCTTGAAAAATAGTTGAAGACAGAATGCGTCGACGTTTTGTAAATGCAACTTCGGTGCTGTTTGCACCTCGCTTCGCTCAATATGCTGACACATACAGAGATTTTGTGAGTGTAGCTTGTGAAAATTGAGGTATGGTTCGCGCTCCTAGTTAATCGAGTATTTTGCAGCGATTAACACTGGAAATGTCACGGAACTCGATAGCGGCAACGCGTCCCATCCCTAACATTGTGACGTCACAAGCCGACGACAACCCTACACAGAACAACCCCGTAGATGGAAACAGCCTCAGCGACCCGCTCGTCTACAACCAGTGGAAGTTCAATACACCCCATAGCGTCATAAGTGGCCAGAGATTGACCAGCCCAGGTACTGATAATATATTAATTAATAAATAAAAAAAAATGCTTTTCTTATGTATTCAAAATGATTGTGTAGGTATTCTGAACACAGCTCTGTTCGACGAGTCGTGTAGCAGCGTGTGTCGCAGCGTGGTGGGCGGGACCGGTATAGGGGGCGGGTCTATATGCTACGGCGACTACGGCGGAGAACGAGCGAGAGGAGCAGCGCAACACGCTCTGGACTCGCCATACAACTTACCTTCTACTTCGAGGTACAATTTGTTGTGATTAAATTAGATATGTTGAAAAGAAAATATAAGGGGTATGAGGCTAATACCACTGCAACTACATATCAGGTTAAATATAATGTTCTGTAAGCAGTGCAGATCTCTGAATGTTATTCTAAAATTAGCTGGGCCTCGCGACTTGTTCTGCTCCTCTCTCAAGTGACTTGTTACAGACACATATATATGTAAATTGTTAGCATCATAAAAACCGTTTGTGGCCGAGATATTAAAATGAAACATATATTTATTGTATTAGGAACTTTATATAATTTTTTTAATAATTAATATTTGTGTTATAGACTTTATTTGTTTATTTTAAACTGATCTGAAGGCACACATTATTATATAATTTCACAAATATCAATTAAATTTATTGTTAAATTGATGAAAAAAGGCCCAAATATACCTTTCTAATAGTGAAAGAATTTTAAAAATCGAATTAGTAATGCTGAAAAGAACATAATCTCACAAACTCATACGTTAATAATATATTAGTATAAATTATCAAATTGTGCACCTAAAGAGTTATTTTGTGACTCTTTATCCATTTCAGATCGGCCAGCTCAGTGCAAGCAGGAGGAGTGGCCGGCGTGGGAGGCGTGGCCGTGGGAGGGGACAAGTTGTCACTGGTGTCTCTGCACACGTTGCTGAGCGCGGCAGGCAGCGCTCCACGGGCCAGAGCGAGACAGCGACACGAGCTGCCCACGGCTGACTCTCCGCTTATGGGTACATACTACACGCCTTATACTGTACACGAAATAACATATCTCGGTACTACATAATAACGTAATCAGAACTACAATATTTTTAATTTCTGAAAATTAAAGTAAAAAAAATAATTTTGCTTTTATATGTTATAATAATTATTAATATATCATGATTTATAACAGAATTGTTTAACTTAAGGTTTTAAGCTTTTGCGCTCGAGCGGTGCCTGAGAGACACCATTCGAATATATATGTGTACTTGTGTTTGGAGATTGTTTTATAAAATATCATAAGAAGCAAAATTATAAACGTAATTTTTAAAAATCTTTCAATTCAATTTCAATCTGTCATTAATTTAAAACATATGTATAATATTCTAATATACGAGTTTTAAGTATTTTATTGTGTCAAAAATTTTTTTAAGTTAACAATAACGAACTTATGAAATAAGCGGGAGCGTCTGATTACTCTCCAGTAATCAGGTTCACCCGACTAAAAAGCGCTTCGAGTGCAAATGGTTAAGATATGTAAGTATTAAAGAAACGTAACAAATTATTGATATCAATATTCTAGCGGTAGCAAGTACTCCAGTGAGCGAAGTGAATTCCGCAAGCGGAACTGCGGTGTGCGCATCTTTGTCGTCACCGGAGCTGAGCACCGAGGGGGCGAAGGCCGAGGCCGCCACCACCAGCCCCGAGCCGCAACCCCAAGCACAATCTGAATCTAGCAGCGACACTGGGGTAGGCTGAGAAGAAATTATTACTGAATTCCCTCTCACTAATAAGAATATATATATATATATCAAGTTTACGTTTTAATTGTTATTTTCACAGGATCTAATGTTCAGTGAGTTAGATGGCTTTGTAGATGATAATAACCCTAGTCATATCGACGAAAACTCCAACGAGGAGAACGACGTCGACGAGGAGACTATGTCCGGTGAGTTGATTTTAATCCTGCTTTCATCAATGTAGAAATATTATTAGGTTTAATCCGGTGTAGCACACTTAACCATTAATTTCAACCTATATAATCCCAAGTTTCCCTACCTCCACGAAACCACCATCCCTCAGAAGGCTCATCTGGCAGCGGCTGCTCATGGTGCGCGTTGGACGAGCGCCCCCCTTCCCCTTCTCCCGGCTCCCCTTCTCCCCCCGGGTCCCTGTGCTCGGAGGCGCCCGCCCGCCGCCGCCTGCGCCGCGCGGAGCCCTACCGCCGCCCGCAGCCCCACACGGACTCCGCCCCCCCCTCCGCCCATCTTGGATGTGTAGCTTTGTATCGCATAACATAGGACGCTTCTAATAACCGCTAAAACCTCTACTTATTAACATCTAATTTAAGTCTGATAAGTGGCTACACACGGGCATGGGTTATGTGATTGTTATTTTTTTTAATTTTCATACTAATTGCAACATCAACCACTGTATCCAGATGATTGTACCTCGTTTAACATTGAAATACAGATTACTAAGTTATTTAAATTGTATTCAGAAAAAGAGAACAAATACGAGACAAATAAAAAAATATGAATGACCCACAGCATACCTGTTTCGAAGAGGATTTTCTTTTTTATATATTGTTCCTATTTTTTGTAGCATTCTTTAAAATACTTTAGAAATTAGAATTTGTTAAAATTTAACAATTTAAATATATGATATTTTCTATTCAAATAAAAAGTGTATTTAATTAATTTGAATAAGTCGATTTTCGAGTTAGTTCTCTGTTTAGTTTAATTTTATTTAGTCCTCGAAATATCTTCATATTTTCTCTGTATCGTTATAATAAATTCATTAATATTGCAACTCGTTTATAATAATATCACTGCAAAATTTTTAATTTAAATGCAGTAAGTACCTTGTTGAATTCGACTCAAATATACATTTTATGATATATGAAACCCATTTTTTTGTTTCTTCGAAACAATATAGTCACTATAATTATATTTTCATACCCGTCACAGGCGAGAACGACATAGAAGGCTCGTGTCCTCGGCCCGACGCGGGCGACATCCTGAGCCGCCTGCTGTGCGCGGTGCACGGGGCGGGAGCCCCTTCGCCCGCCCCTTGCCCCGCCCCCGCCCCCTCCCCCGCGCGCTGCGACGACCCGCAGCTGTCCAGTGCCGCGCACACCGACATGCTGCTGTTGAATCTCATGAGAATAAACGGCTTGACGCCGAAATGTCCCAGGAGCGCGAAGCACGGTACATCACGAGTTGAACTTGGCGTTCAAACTAGAAATAAAAAGTAACTTAAAAGTAACGGTTCCATCACTTCTCTCTGTAATAGGTCCAAAGCGCAACTGGTTGTCGTCGCAGACGGACGCGCGCCCCACCCCCCCGGGGTCGGCACCCGGGGGAGGGGGGGCGACGCCCCGCCCGCGCCCCGCCCCCGCCCGTGCCCGCCGCCCTCATAGGCAACGTAACCCCCCTCTGTCACCCGGACAAATGCAGAGAGACGCAGGCGCAGGTACAACTAGTACTGTATGCGTTATAACTAGATATCATGATCTTTATATACTTATTGATAACATTAAGGGTAATGCATCTAATTCTATTTCTATATATTTTTTATATTATAAACTCATGTCTTCCGCGTTTATTTTTATGTTGGTTGAGTAAATAACATTTAAACTCATTATACCTTTAAAATATTTTTTAAGAAGATGTTTTGTCGCTTCCTGTTGCCTGCAAATAAGATATATATGTTTTATCATTTGTTTGCATTATTATTGAAGTGAACTTATAATATAGGATTATCATTATTATTGTAACAGGAGCGAGCTGGGCGTCTCCCCCCACCGCAGCTAGCTACTGGGCCTCGGCCTCCTCACTCAGCGACACCGACGACGTCGAGGTCATACTCGACTACAACGTAATATGCACTAACTACTAATACTACACATGCTACGGTTTAATAATTTGATAAAAGTCAGTTTTTTCATCTGTAAGTGCGCCAGCTTCAACGACTCAGTTACTCTTGACTGTAACATGTGTATCATTGTATCGGAAGCATTAATTTTCACTAACAGTTCCTTCACTTTCTAAATCTCTACAATGCATCACTATAAAAAAATATAAATAATTCTTATCGTTTGGATAAACTTGATCTGTTATAAAATATAATTATTTATAGGACACGCTATTCGACATGCTGCTGAACAGTCTCTCCTTGGAGGGCAGCAGCGTGGCCGAGTGCGACGACGCGCCGCCCGTGCAGCCCTGGAGCCCCGCCCGCGACCCGCGCGCCGACTGACCCCGCCCACAGCGCGCCAGGCCCCGCCCAAACCCCGCCCCCCGCCACGCGCACAGCTATGAAGACCTGCAACAGTATCGCAGAGAGTATCATCATTGATAAACATATATCCGGCTGAGTTTTCTTGTTATCGTGTCCATTAATCCACTGAAACCCTGTTTCATTCGGCAACTTTTTCTTTAAATGAATGTTAGGGTTTTGTAATTCGTAATTAAATATAATTGAAATCAAGCTGTGTGTGAAAACAAAATAACTGTGGTGTGAGGTGTAAATGTGATAAAAGACGATTCTAATTTAAAAAATTGTCATCGTTAATTACGTGTTGTTGCTTTTTAAACTCATTCGGATTCGTTGGTTACAAATTTGCATAATGATTTTACTCACTATGGTATAGAGAGGGAAGGACTTTTCCGGGCCCATAATGGCTTTAAATGATTTTTAGAATTACTATTATTTACTATGTGACTGATGTAAGTTTAAAGTTTGTGGAGCGTTGTTTACTCAAAATTTGATCTCTGATATTATTAAGTTCTTATGACTGTTTGTTTCAGATCTTTTAATGACTACACTATTATATATTTAAATTAAATTAAACATTAAATGTTTGATTTTGATAATACATCATTAAAAGAACATAGACTAATTTAAACATATTTTCCTCGTCCCTTTGTAAGAAAAAAGATTCTCAATGTGAAAAGATGATATTTTTTACTTTAAAAAGCATATATATATGCTGCTGCTATTAGAAAAAAACTTTGTACCAGGAAATATTCGTTGAATTTTTGCTGAAACATTAGTCTCTGATGTGTTACTAATTCTAAAATTATATACAGTTATTAGTGTTTGTTTTGTGATAGCGATGTAACACATTTAAAGTTTTGGTATAACTGTTGTATTGACTGAAAGTGCAAAGTAGTTTGTAAAAAAGTTAGGAATTTTGTGCTTATATATTTCCTGTTGTAATTAAAAGCTGTGTATGATTAATGATTAATTTATTTATATAGAATGTATCTAATGCAATCGATGGTACAAGAACTGTTTTATTTAATAATATTAGTATATTTTTGATTGTCTAGACTCTTAGAGGGTCGATCTTGGTGTAGTAGAATGGTGTAATAAAAATTAAAAATATCTGTTGGTGTTTATATTATTTTACATACCCCATGCTAAGAAATCTTATATCCTAAAGTTTTGCTTTGACCTTGATCCATAACCAGGTACAATGTTAATTTAGAGCTAGTGACTGCTCTTCTGATAGGTGGATCTCCCGTCGTCAGTACAGTTTCAGTCCTTTTTCTTCATATTTAAACTAACTTTGTTATTCTATTAGAATTTTATTTATTTTTATTAACCTTTTAAAAGTTGCATAATTTACAAACTAACCATTATTGGATTGCAATAATAGTGTACAGGTTATGCTCTGAAAAAAATTATCAGATAGATACAAAAATATAGTTGAGATGGGCCGACTTGTTGGTCTGTTTTCTAGTCGGCAGAAAGTGCCGACTAGAAAACAGTTCGTTCCTTTTTAGTGACGCCTAATTTAAGGTAAGTAAAAAAAATAATGACTGCCATATCTATTGATAACTAGCTTTAATAGAAACTAGTCCATTTGTTATTTTATTTAAATTTGTTGACTGTAAGTTATTTAAGAAAACAAAATAAAACAGCTATTATTTAAGAGAAAATATAGGGCAATAGGATTGACCTGGACAGAACGCAACGCTCAGCACCTTATGTTCTCTTTAAATATCGGTTTCTTCTTTTTAATGTACACACACTTATATGTTCAGTTTTATTATATATTAGTAATTGACACGTGCTTCACCTTCAGTCTCCTTAGCAAGACTTGTTAATCACCCCCCTTTCGCCGGCGGTTTTTTAACTTCGCTGTCATCGCATCTTGGCGTTATAGGAAAAAGGATAAAAATAGGAAATAGGAAATAGTAGATATAGGAAAGTTATAGCTGTTTTACTAAAATTACTTTCCTATTTCCATCAGAAACTATATGTTTTAGTTTAGACTTAAGAGCATCTGACCTTACATCTGTATTTAAATGTCATTTAATTTAGCTTTATAATAATTTCCTGGAGAATTTGTTTTTAGTAAAAAAAAAGTATTCCATGTAGTAATTCAGATTATTTTTTTATATTTGCACATTTAATTTGACCAAACCCGCACGGTGCCACATACCTTCTTCCAGGATGATTGAGTAATAGACAGGCAAACATCCATACATCTATTTTTTTTTTATTTATATTTGAATTATATATTTTTATTATTATTTAAACAAGTAAAAAGAAATATACGACAATTTAGTACTATATTTGAACATTAATAATTAAGAAAAAAAAACATTAGTTGAAAAAATCTAAAAAAACAATAACCGGCTTGGCCGCCGACTAGTCGGATAAGCCGGTTATTGTTTAATTAATTAATCCATTAATCAGCTGTTTAGAAACCAACTAGTCTTCTAGTCGGCTAAAGTCATAGTCGACGACTCTGTATATATATATAAGGTTATTTTCTTTATTTTATTTGTATTTCAATTTCTATCCATAAGACAAAGGGTATAAATCATACAAGTTTTTGTAAATTCTTTTAATATTTAATTTTCATTTCTCCAAAATATACACAACGACAAAAAATGTAAATCTGGTTTAAACCACGTTTTCAAGATGTCTTTGATAGTGTCTATTGCATGTAATAGCGGACTACACGAAAAGCAAGAGATACTTCGAATACAAACGCAGACAAACTGACATTACAAATCAGTGAAACTGTTTATTAATTATAAGTAAATTCACTGTCCCTATATATATGATATATTTACAAATAAAACTTTAAAAGGAACGCTTTGCAAACATTCAACAAACTTGAGATCGTCTTAACTTAAAGATGGTATTAAAATTTATAAAAAATAATGAACGAAATTCTAAAACATTTTACAGACATAATATTTACAAAATAATCGTTATTTTAAAAGAAACTGCCAAATCACGTTTTACATTATCCGTAAATAAATAACAATTGAATTTAGCCTAAAATACTTTTCTTTGATTAACAAAACAATAATAATAATTGCATTCAACAAAGCTACAATAACAAATTTAATATAAATTAAGAATAAAAGAAATGTACATTTTTTACAAAGCTTAGGGGATCACTATTCGTTATCACTGTACTGTGTCACACTAAGTTCCTATTTAAATGAATGGGGCGGGGCCTATTTAAATGTGGATATAATAACAATCATATTAAATGTGTCAATATTTACAATATAATTTTATAAATTGCCTTTTATAATAAAAATGTAAGGCTTAGTCACCTACAAGCTATCAATACATTAATGATATTTGAAACTGCCAAATGAACCACTAAGAGGTAACTTCAAATTTATAAAATACCTACTTATCATTGAAATTGTGCAGAAAGTTTTATTTCGCTTAATTGCGTAGGCAAGTAGGTGGTACATGCAATTGTTTACAATATTTGATACAATTAGTTATTATGAAATTCCAAGAGTACTTATCTTAAGCTTAACCAAATATAACTTAAGTATAAAGTGGTGTAATGTTCAGCTCATATTTAGAATACCTTTCGATATTTATCACTTAATATACTATTAATGAGCCTTCGGTCATGTCTAATTTCAACTAATTATACACTAGTAGCACTTATTTTAAATTATATTATGCAGTTTTGAAGTAAAGTCCATTTGAAGTAGTTTAATATCTACAAAGGAGTCTTGCTACAAATCGTTTGTAGGTAAGTGGTGACGTCATATTATAGCAGAAAGATAACTACCATGTAATATATCTTTTAAATAGCTTTCCTTTGCAATTCATATATCTTTCAACTGTCTCCGAGTTTTACAGTTCTACATAATTATGTTCCTGTGTAAGTATTTTCATTCTTTGGCATTATTTAGTGAGCTTAGTTCATTGACGCCTTCACTAATTAGTCATGTCATTAATTTATTTTAGTCAATAAAATATAAAGCGTATTGCACTATTCGAATAGATAAAATTGTAGATGAATCGCTTTTGTATAATGTTATTATATCATGTTAAATTGTCTAGACAAATTTCCCACATGGCCGTAACAGCAATTTCAGTAAACATCGATGTAGGTATCGAGCGGCGGGCCACAACTAAGAAATGTAACAAGATATTGAGTATTATATTCGTTCGTCATACAGTCATATAAAAGTTTGAATCTTAATCTATTCAGTCAAAAAAATCAAACCGATCGATAGCCTCTCTAAATTTGCGAGTCGGATCCGCCGCGGGGTCGAGTCCGTCGTCGTCCGCCGCGGAGGTCGGGACGACTCTCGCGGACGAGTCACAACTTTACATAAAACTCTTAGTACAGCACACAAAATAAAAAGCACCAACCGAGAGGTACGCACCGAAGAGTACCGGTAAGTTATAGGAGTCACACGTGTGACTCGAGCGGCGCCGGCGCGCTCCCCGCGGGCGAGACTGCGGCCCCCCCCGCGGCCCCCCCGCCGGGCGTCCAGGCCGCGGCGGACAGGTCGGGCGAGGACGTGCGCGTGTGGCGCGCCGCCCAGCCGTCCTTGTCGAAGTCCTTGGTGCCGCCCACGGTGTGCCGCCGCTTGATGCCGCGCTCCGGCATGCCGTTCTTGCGCTTCAGCTTAGTGGAGCGCCAGGCGCCTCCCTCGCGCCGCCGCACCACGTTCCACTCGCCCTTCTCCAGCTTGGTGGGTCGCTCCGCCTTGCCCAGCGACTCGGAGCGCTGCGGGCGCTCGGCGCGGCAGTTGAGGCTCTCCGAGCGCAGCACGCGGCCGAGCGAGCCGGCGCGTCGCGGCGCGGGGCCCGGCGCGGGGCCGGGGGCCGCGCCCGCGCCGCGCTCGTTGTCGGGGGCCTCGCCGCCGGAGGCCTGCGAGCGCGTGTCCACGTCTTTCTCGTCGTCGTTGCGTGCGTCCTCGCCGGGGCTCTTTTTGGGGCCCGAGTTTTCTTTCTCGGAGTCGTCGGTGTCGTCTCGTGCGGGCGTTCGGGGCGGGGGAGCTCGCGGGCGGGGCGCCGGCCAGCGCGCGTCGGGCTCGTCGGAGGAGGAGGAGCCCGAGCGCAGCCAGGCCGCCTTGAGCTGGTCGGCTCGCGGGCGCGCGGGGGAGGCGCCCCGCACGGAGCCCGCCTCGGAGGGGGAGGCGCTGGACTTTCCCTCGTCGGCTTCGTCCTGGCACTCGTCGGCGTACGGGATGCTGCCGTCGTCGAGAGGCGACGAGTTGTTGAGCGATCGCAGTTTCTGGTCGAACGTGTTCGTGAGGGAGGACACCAGGTCGCCCGTCTCTATAACAAAACGGAAGCATCAGTCTCTGAATTTTAACGAGGCGAACACGAAGCGGTTAGGGATCTCGCATCGTTACGGTGATGGATGATGTCGTGTGTATGCCGTATGGGGCATGTACAGCGCGAGGCTGGCGACGACGCACGAGCGATAAGCCGTGCCGTCTGCAGCCGCCGGTTAAGCGTTAGTTAATGATGATAATCGTAGATCTCGTTTACGTTCGCTCGATCGGTTTATTGTTACTAAAAAGAGGTTTGATGAATGAAATGTCTCGAATCGAGTGAACATAAACTTCAAGCTTGTATTAAACGAGACGTCTGCGACACGCACACACTTGCAACACGCACGCTCACATTCCTATACCTTTAAATGTGGAATAAGAAACTGATAGCTGTATCTACTCTCTGACATCAGTACTGGACACCTAATAGAGCAAATAACATACACTTTACATGAATATAACAAACAAATTGACACAAAGATATGCGATCAAAGATCAAAGCACTTATTAACTAAATTATAATTGTAAGAAATTATTATTACATCAAAATATTGTACGTACCATCTATAGAAAAGTTGTTGAAGGCATGCGTATGTCGCGATATTTCCTGCCTTGCACGGCCCATTGTGGTCACTGACTCCATTTCAATTCTAAAAATCAAATAAAACGATTTTATTATATCTATAATTAGGTAACTAGTTCGTTTAGATCTTAAAATAAAATCTAAGACGAGTTCCAGTTCAAGCTACTGATGTATAAGTAACTTACTTGTTGGAAGTTTCGTGATGCTGTTCCATGTAGTGCGGCAGGCCGTCGTAGTGCGCCAGCGAAGTGACGTGCGTGTGTGCATGTGTAGCGGGAGAGGGAGGGGAGGCGAGCGGGGAGCGCGGGGGGGAGCGTGGAGGGGAGGCGCCCGGGGAGCGCGCCTTCTCCTCCCATTTCTTGTCGCTCTTGCGCGGCTTGCGTTGGATTTTGCGGTTTGCGGCTGATATTATCGAGGACACAATGTCGCGGGTGGAGACATCTTTGCCTGCTGGATTGATAAAAAAGTTATAAGCTATATTCATATATAATCTAAATTGGTATTAATTTTCGTTTATGTATATAATGAGCTATACGATCAATTAATCGCCGAAGAATAAACGGCCAGAACAAAAATTACGAACCTTCAATTTTCTTGACGTTATGTATGAGCAGATCACGGGAGGGTGCGGGCGCGGGGGTGAGGGAGTCACCGGGGGGAGGGGGCTCCGACGGGGGACAACCCTCCTCCTCGTCGAAGTACCATTCGTACTAGAAGCAAAAAAATATGATAAAATACAAATAATCATCGAGTAACTTCTACTATTTAAACTTAGATTTCAAAAAATGAAAAAGTTAATAAAAATATGTCCGTAAAACTCACATGTGTCAAGAAGGATTCTATAATACGACACTGGCTCGACATGTCGTTAACCATGGCCAGCATGTCGTCGCTGGCCGCGCGCACCAACGTCGGCCCGAACACGATGGCCAAATTTCTAGCCTCCATTTTATTGAAGGCGGAGTGTGCGACCACGTTGCGGAGGTGTTGGATCAGGTACTTGAGCGTTTCGTAGTGAGCTTCGGGTAGAGCGTGAACGAGGCGGCGCAACTCGCGAGCTCTTTCGGGGGAACGATCGGCCGCTGCGATTAAAAAGTTAAGTATGGAATTAAACGTTCGGGAACGAGGTCCGGAGCGGCGCTCTCGACGCCGAGCACTCACCGATGAAGGCGGGGTAGAGGTGCGCCGTGAGGATGGGGTCGGGCAGGCGGCGCAGGTAGGCCTTGAGCAGGCTGGAGGCGACGTGCACGTCGGCCCAGCGCGCGTCGGCGGCCGGCGGCGGCTCGCCGCGGTCCAGCGCCGCCGCCAGCGCCGCCACGCCCGCCGCGTTGCCGGGCACGCGGTACACGCCCACAGTGCGCAGCCCGTACGCCTGAAACATTCGCACTAGGTATTGCGGCTTTTATTCGAAAATATGAACCTCGAACGATGTCCATGGTTTTATCGGCGTCGACTGATTCGTAAACTAGTGTATTAAAGTTTCCAAACGATCGTACCTCGACGGCGTGTGCCGGCAGGGTCACGGCCTTGGGCACGAGCGGGTGCTCGGGGTCGCTCGGGCAGCGCTCGAGCGGCGCGCCGAGCCAGCCCGTGGCGGGGGGCGCGGCGCTGGCCCCGCCGTGCATGCGACGCAGCTGCTTGGCCATGCGGCCCTTCCACGTCTTGTTCTTGGGGGACGATGGCAGCGTCGGTGTCGGGGGACCTGGATGGGTGGAGTGGTTATTGTGAAAGATGTACTCTGATTGAAGTATATTTAAAAATAAATTTCAATGTTTTCGATCTTACCGGTGGGCGACCTGTTCCTGCCGATCTTTTTGCTGCGCTGTGGCGGAAGGGGTGAGGGGCACTCCACCGCGACGGGAGCGCCGGTGGCGGTGGCGGGCGCGGACGCAGGTGCCGGAGGAATGGGCACCGGCTCCGAAGGCGGCGGTTCCGCAGAGTGTCGTCGAAGTGCCGCAAGCCAGCGTTGGGCATCCGCTGCGCCTTCCGCCTGAAATGGATGAATATGGATGAAAATGGTTCAGTAAAGATTTTACACAATGATAATGCTAACAAACCGTTACTTTAATTTGACATTTCTTAGGTAACAATATCAGGGAGTACTCGTTAAATAATTTATCGTACCTGTAGCAGAAGTTCTGCACCTGCAGCAGTAGTGACTCGTACGACGTGTTTTCTTTTGGTATAGTCATCTGCGAGTGCGGCGAGCGAGTAACGCACGTCAAGGGCATCTCGCGATCCTGCTTCTGTGACTGTTCCTCCCGTCCCGCCGGCACCGGCCACAGCGCCCGGACTCTGCAATGGAAAATTTTTATGACTACTATTTTAAAACTACTTTAGAATCATTGTACTAAATTTTATAAGAGAACATTATCGCAACAATAAATCTGACAGAAATAAAACCAAGGTGAACGTAAATTTTGCAGAAATGAGGGAAACTACAAAAGAAACGATTTCTAATCATCTTTCAGCGCCACTGATTTGCAGTGTACTGCAACCGCAACATGGGTTACTTACTACTTATTACTTATAGTTTATATCAGTTTGTCAGCTTTACATAAGTTTGATATTAAACGCAGCGCTCGTTAAGTTATACACAAGGGACTCGAGAGTTTATATATATATTTATTTACTGAGAAAACAACCAAAAATTAACAATGATAGGATAAGTTTACAAAATATACAAACATAAAGCCAATAACTGTTTTCTTCTGATTTTAATAATACTAACTATACAGTAATGGATGTTTATCGACCCGTTAAACTGTATACAGTCAACAATGGATTTTAAAAGAAATACCAAACTCAGTTGAGAGACTAAAAACTATTGATTTAAAAGAAAGAAATGAAAAAAAAATTGTTTCTAAATGTACTGTAATATACTGTGTCTGTGTGTGTGTGTGTGCGTGTGCGTGCGCGTGTGTGTGTATGTACGCATAGTTAAAGTATGATTTGAATGTGATTAATATAGTTTTTTACAGGTTTTAATTTCAATAAAAAATACCTAAGTCCCTCACAATCTGTACGATGTCCATGCCTTATCATACTTCATTAAAAAGAGAGTTTCGAATTATGATTTATATTATAGCAAGGCAGAGACCGGTGTCTAGATTTTAAACGACTTGTTTGAAATTGAAATTTATTGCACAACCTTCGAGACACAAACACAATGAGCCAATTTTTTAATTAAGTCCAAAGCGCAAAGTCGGCCATCGTGATGACTGTTTCACCGAATTAAACAACTATCGTCGAATCAGAATAATAAATAAATTAAAAGTAATAAAAAAATATATTTATCTGTAGATGTAATATGAAAATATTATAATATTCATAAAAAAAATAAGAAAACTAAACTCAGTAACGTTTCATAGATATATGCTAATTTTTGGTCATCTAGTATTTATCGCTTATTAGACAAAAAACCTAACAAAATGTGCAAGTTGTTTGACTCTCACGGATCTGCAAAATAGCTTTCACCCCCCTAATTACTAACATTAGGTCTCCAAACGGATAGATGAATCAGGTATTTTCGACAGTTGCCTCATAGGGTTGCCAATCGCTTATATTTTAATAATTTGTTATCTGATCGAATTTGTATAAAATAAAACTTATTACCTACTAAAAACATAGTTTATTGAACTCCACTGTCTTCCATAAAAAAAAAATTACAAAACCATAAAAAACTAGTATATAAAAAGTCGGGCACAATTATTTACGTACTTGACTTTGACAATTCTAAGAAAGATACAAAATGAGTTTTTTTTATATAACAAAATAAATTTATGTTAAATAAAAAAAATATTAAAATGAAATAAAATATATTATTGTAAACGACAGCCCTGTCTTTTCTTTTATTAGGTTCGTGTATGCGGCATTAATCAAATGAGAACACAAGTGGGTTACAGTGGGTCGACTGAAATAAGAGTTAACGTCTAAATAACCTGCACTTCAAAAGATTATCTCGCCTTCACTTTCTTTTTGATATCTTTTTAAACGAGTTAATGCGAGACGCGATTTATTTTACTGACAACAGCGTTATGAGAATGTCTAACTTCATCTTTTGTTGTCGAACAACGAAGTGTAAGTCTTTATGACTAATGCGGATTCATCTTTTGCATTATCATTTACACTTGACACTGATATAAATCTTGATTCATACGTTCACATTACATCATGAATAATATTAACACGATCCACGGATTACTTGCGGATGTGATTCGAAATGAGATTAACCTCAAAAACGAGTGATCATTGATACAGTGGATGCCGGTTGCACGCCTCCCACACGTTATCACATAATATAGACATCGACATCGTCACTCACGTTAAGTACCGCTTGTGGCTCAAGTTCGGATATAGCGAATGAAACTGAGAGTACTGTCTTGCGGTTATTTTATGCCTTCCTTGTTGTATGATATGTATTTCTAGAGAATTCCGCTATTACGATATCATTATTATTATTCTGATATGTTAAGTGAGTTAATAACCTCCTTTTAATTAAGACAATGAATATTTATATAAACAAATTCTAACCTCAATCGCTATAAAAAGCGACACGGTAAACATCGATTGCAACCGCGTAGCAAAAAGAGTATAATAACCAACCAACGCGTGCATGACGATATTACCTTATCGTGATACGATACCATCTCCGGCCTCGGCATTTTGATGATGTGAGAAAACAGTCATGCTTTCGACAGTCTCGAAAATTAGTGGTCGCAGGAGATTAAAATCGACCATTTATTTCTTCTGACACACTTTCGTTGTCATAGTGAAAAATATTCTGTTATGTCTAGAATGTTTTGTTCTTGACCTATTGGCGTCGATGCAATTAGAGGGTCAGCGGGTGTCCAAACTATGAAGTGGTCTGGTGACGTAACGCGTGCTGCGAGCTGAAAGGAACTAACAAACCATTACCGCGGCTATACCGCAACCGCAAGATTACTTGACGGAGCGGAAAATAAGTACAATGTTACAATGAACGGTTCATAATTGTGTTATGAAAATATAACGAGTATATTGTGGTTGGGTGGACATTAAAATCTCCTAATATCTAGCAAATTTTGTAATTCAAGTAACTATATAGTTATTTAATATTCGCTTTCGCAATTATCAGGTAAGACATTAAAACATTGAAAATGAACGATGCAATTAACCCCAAATATATCCTGATAACGTAAGGCCTCTAGCTATGTATAGTTATAATGTACTTCTGGGTCAATCGTCTACTTATTGACTTTCGATGCTCATAAATCGAGATACGTTGACGCCCATGTCGTATTGGATTTGAGATTGATAATATAATTAAAAATATATGAAACTAGCTGTCACTCGTGGTTTCACCCACGAATAAACATTTTAATTTGATATTGGAACAACTAAGAGTAGTAGCGTAATACTACGTGGTCTACGTAGTAACTTTCCTCATGAAGCTTTCTATTATAACTAGAAAATTGTTGAATTCCATCCGGTACTTCCGAATATAACCGCGTTTAAGCAAAGAAACTTCTCAGCTTTATAATATTAGTACAGATTCATACTTTTTTTATTTATGTATATCTTTAAACTAGTCTTTAACAGATATATATAGAAAAATCGTTTGAGTTGCAATGTAGTTTTTAACACTTAATATTTTATAATTTATAATTAAATTATATTAATTATATTATATTATTAATTAATTACCTGAACCAACATTATTATCAACAAAAACTTCTTACGTCATTATCACTAATAATATGACAGCACCACCCACCACATTGGTCTTAATAAATGACTTCTTCTGTAATCGCACTGCACTAAATAAATACAGCTGCTTTTACAAAAACTTTTTACGGTTTACTCAGCGATGGACGAAACGCGAATGAAGCTTACCAGTATATCTGTGTACCAGAGCGTCATGGCTTGGCTGGAGTCCATACGCATCAGCGCCAGACGAGACGCGTCTTGGTCATTATTTAAGCTTAGCATTAGCGATGTACAATTGAACACAACATTAATTATATGCACTCACTGATTCTAAAGGTATAGTTATGTAGTATGTAAAACTTAAAATCATAAATATGTTTGAATGAAGTTATTTAAATGCAAGTAATTCAACGAAATAAAATAAAACCACCGGAAGTGTCACAACAGAGTTGCGGGCGGGCGGCTCTCGCGCTCGCCTGAAGGACTATGGCGCGTCGAGTTGCGTTTGCACAGAGAAAGTGCTCCCGCGCAGACTCCTCGGCGTCTGCCAATTCGTCGTTTTCACGGTTCCGAAATTGATAATCTTTTCCGGACGAGTCAATTTGCACAATGGGGACAACATGGCGCCACTTTCTTTAGAGTTGTTTTATTTATCCAATCTTTTTACTTTTGAGGTAAGCTTGAATTTTAAGTAACAATTTAAGAGTGTTATGTGGTTCGGTATTAATATGGAGCTAATACATAAAAACATTATATCATCGTTGTCCTGGCCCGCGTAACATATCGCAACGCGGCTGTTCACGTAACACGTTATAATTTTACGACGTGCGTGTGTCATCACACAGTCATTAAGTTGTAAAACGTAGTTTGAATTGTGCAGTTATTTGGAATCAAATAGACATCGTAAGTATAATTTACGTGTAGAGTAGAATATATTATTATAATGTTGATTTGTCACACTTTTCCTTCGCACTACGGCAATGATTATAACACTATATAAAATAAAAATCAAATGTTATGAAATTAAATATATAGAGGGGCGAAAGCACACTAATATAATTTAAAAAGATTTAACATTAGGACGGGGATATATGTAGAAATAAATACATCTTCCGCTCTATATTTATCCTTTTATTTTTTCTTAGAACTTATTAATATAACCTATTAACAATTTTACGCTTTTAGCGCATGAATCCAGTGTTGGTAGAATTGTGACAGGTCACACTTTTGTATCCTCATTTTCTTCAAGACATTCTAACTTGCCAACAATTTCGTAGAATTACTAATTATATAGAGAAAAAAAGATATTTCAATTTCTAAGAGGACCGGTCTACATTTTTTCTTGCATCCGTCTGTTCTCTGGCTTTGCTCCTTTTATCAGTAGAATTTGATTTGTATTATTTGTGTTATCAGTTGTTCGTCAAAACAGTTACATTTTGACACAAATTCTACTTGTTGTATTTAATTTTTTACGCTTTCTTTTAACCCAGTTTCAGTGCGTTTATAATCGTTCATCTAATGAACCATCAAGTACTTTAATCTTGCTATTTCAGTATATTACCAGAATAAACATATTTACTTTTATGAATTTAAAAAAACTTATATTGTATGATAATGGAAAAAGAAGTTATACATCTGAATGATTGGATTGATGATAGAGAAATACTTCTGCACGTTATCAGCTGTTACTTTATTAGCATCACCGGTTTCCGTAACAATTGTAACTTTTAAGTAATTTCACATCAGCTGTTACAATGAGAGGGTGTGAAATGCACTTTATATTGTGCAGATTATCACCATGAAGGCTTTACGATTATTACTATGAAGCTAAACTTCCCTGAGTACGTTTAGTATAAAACTAGGTTCAAATATATTTATTTAGAACTACCGAACTATCAGATTTTAATATTAGTTATAGTTTTAATCTCAAAATCGTGCTTAGCTGTATGTGCTTTTATTTGGTACCTCTAGACACAGTTGTGTAATATATAGAAAGTTGGTTTTATATCTGTGTGTGCAATAAACTTTATATCAAATAATCAATGTTTAGAATAAGTATAAAACATAATTAAGTATGATTTCGTTTGGTGAAATCATCTCTTTTTAAAAACAAAAACCTAATTATTAATTTTAAGTAATTTATATGAAACGGTGAAATGAACATCAATCGAAACTGTAAAAATTCTAAATCAAAAATATAATGTCATTATTTGATTTGAAATTGGATCAGTTAAACTGAATTAACAAAATGAGTTCACTTTGCTTATCTACTGTATGTGTGTCTGTATGTTACGTCAGGTGTGCACGTCATGACATATGTAGGTAAGATTATTTATATATATGTGTTTACAGCCTATTTAAATCTATTTACGATGCACAAAACTAATGTAAACCTACTATCCAAGTTAAATACGAGCTGAATATCCATTCACTATCATAGTTCATCTTTGATGTTTTATTATATAAAACGATGGCCCAGATAGGACGCCTAAATATACTAAGAAATATAAAATCAAAGAAAAAAAATGGAATGATTAAACCGATTCTCACTTCCTAGATTCCTACATCGATAACGAAAACGATAAAAACAAACAATGAAAGTTACTTAAATTTACACTTAATGTATGCGCGCTCATTGTCGAAGTAATTACATAGTTCGTTCTTGAGTTTATTTCAATCGGCCTTAGAGTTCGGACTTCATACGCTTTGACGACTCAAAGAAAACCAATCGAGCGTCAAGAAAGTGGGTTACTAATAAAATCAATTAATTAAAATCTTTTTTGTGTTCTAAAATAATTAAATTGAGAGGAAGATAAATGAAAAATTATTGATCAATTGCCATACTGAAGCAAGTACAAAAATATTGGTATACATATTATTTTTATAAGAGATTTATAAGATGTCAAACAGTTCAAACGAAACATTATAAAAACAAGTAATCAATTTCAGAAATAAGAAAAAAATGTAAGCAGAAGTAAGTCCTTTAATGTTGCAGACAGTACTGTTCTCATATAAAAATGTTTTTGTATTAAAAACTTATAAATACATTATTGTTAGTATATTTTCAAACTAAATGAACATGCCTACAACAATATATGCAGAGTCGCATGTAATTTGGCAATAAATATCATTAATTTCAGTAACAGGTTTTAGTCAATGATCCATTGTACGCTTTCTGTGCAATTAGGCATAGAAAGTATACCATTATAATTGGTGTACATCCATCATCACGGTCGTCTATTGAATATATTGACGTGAAAACAGTGTCTGGACTTCTCACCCAGGTTTTCGTCCCTTCTTATTGCTGAACTCTTTTTATGCTATTCTTAATATATTTCATTGGAAGATTGTTAAGATATTAAAAATTTTGTTTAATATCTTAACATTGTGTAATAACATACTATATATTAGTAGATTGTATAACAATAAAAACACTATCTTATATTGAGTTTCCTGTGAATATTACAAGTACCAGAATTATTATATTACTATTGAAATATATTGCATAAATTATAATATATATTTGAGTGTTATTTGGTCTTAAGAAGTCCAACGTTCGATTTTAATAATGACAACTCACCGCAAAATATGTGTTACATAAAAAATAATAATTCGTTATTGTTAGACAAACTATCATTATAGACAATAAAACGCTGCAATATAAATAACACCTTATAATTTAAATTCAATAGACAGATTGGCACATGTGAATGATTGCTAGTAGCTCTATATGTATATATGATAAAGTCGAACAAGAAGGTCAATTACCCCGGGAGCGGATGGAAACGCATAGCAACGTGCGTATGCGCATCTTGCAGCCATCGCGGGCAATACCGCGCTGCGAGTCACGGCTCTAAAACTATCATCGCTATTGTTATGATTTGAATCATTCTCCTGATACTTGGGTGGGGTATATGTATTTATATAAGAAATATTATTTTTAAATGTCTAAATTTAATACAGATTTGTAAAAATTATTTTTGAAATCGGTATTTACATGAAAATTAGGGGTGAATTTATCTATTATACTAATAAAGTGTGAAAATATTTATGTTATTTAAATTCACATAAAATATCTATACTTCGTGAGTGTAGACTGATTTTCTTTTTACTCATCGCTTTTACTATTTATATTTACTACCTAATGACAGTTTCACGATTCTAAATATTATATTGAAAATAGTTGAACACATAAAACCAACACAACATAAATTTCCTTAAAGAAACATAGGAACATAACTGTATAATGAACACATGAGCATTTCGCAGAAGCCAGACACTCGGTCTGGTTGCGAGTGCGCAAGTGATGCGATGCCATGTGGCCACCGTGCGTTATGCTGCGTACACACTGTCTACACCTTTCAGTTCATGAATGAAGAAAGAACCAATTTCAGAGACACGCTCGAGAAGTTCCTTTACATTAAAAGCAGTGTGTTCCATTTGAGTACAGGGCTTTATAACATATGTGTAGTATGACTGCTCTTTACGATTAATAATTAAATGAGCGTTGCAAAACAACTCCACAATCAAGTGGGAGATGTATCATTTGTATTCACTTAAGGTTCGCTTCAGTCATTTGCGCTCACTTGCTTTTGTAAAGTTAATATCTGGGGAGTACTATTGTTTGTTATTGCAGTCTCCTTTATTACATCACCATTGTAATCACCATCAAGCAGTCTTATGATTTACATTGTACTCAATATCCCTAAATTATTTCTTTTATCTTCATTTAGAAATAGAATGAATTGTATTTATATATATAAGAGATCTTATACAACGTAGTCTAGCTAAATACGCACCATACAGCTGTGAAACGTATATAAGTATATGTGGTAAGTACATATATACCTTTAATCAAAAACGTTTTTTAGTACATATATTTGTTTAGTTTCGTGGTCGAAACCACGACCCCTGACACAATAGACCCAGAGACAACCACAAGACAATCAGTCGTCAGACTTGATATCTACAGACAATTGAAAGTTAACATCGTAAAGCATAAATAGTTTATAACTATAATAAGTGCATATAGAAATGTTACCCGCCTAGGAGAGCGTTAAAACAATGCACCTTGTCTTCTTTTAAATTGCATTTCTATGCTCATGCAATACCGCTTCTTCAAACTAACTTTAATTTAACTGATTAGCTGACTACCATCCCAAGGCAGAGCTAGAAGCAATCGTTTTTAGAATAGTGTGGGATAATATAAACCTATACAAAACGGAAGACATTGGAAGTCACTGGTCAGATGTGTGTGATCAGAATTATTAATTAACGAATTTTGACATGAGATGAATTAGTCTAAACATCTAACAATAACAAATATTTATCGTCTATTATATCTTTAAAGTAGCAAAGTTCATAAACATTGCCGAAGAGGACACAACGCTAGGTTTTAACCATAAAAATGTATATAACAGCAAGTCTTTCATTCGGAGTAAATTATGTTTTTTCAAAATCATTGAAAACAGTTAAATAATAAAAGACGTTGGTTACAACCATAAAAAAGTTAATGATAATATAACGGGGACTGATGTTTACATAACAGATATATTCTTTAACATCTTTGAAATTGAAAGTAGAGCTCGTGAAGACATTCACGTACGCCACTTACGATATGACAGACAGCTTTATTTCTACTGTAAATGAATAGTGACATTGAATCTAACCTATAAAGTTGTTTGGTATAAGAATAGACGCTTTTGCTTTTTCCACTTAAATCTAGTGTAAACAATATTCCTCTCAGATCAGGTTATATTCTCTGGCATGTTTGGAATTATCCACTTCATTGCATTTCACGGTACTTTAAACATTTTAAAAGCTATTAAATTACTCAATCTTTTAAACAAAAACCCTTTCAATCTCGATTTAAAATAATGAAATAGCATAATTCAGCTTTCAGATGCGTGGTCACTTCACATATGTAATGTTGTATTGTGTGAAAGTATAAACCGAGTATTTGATAGCTATTTTTGTAGATTTTTAAAGTAAAACTATTTTAAAGAGATTAGAAAACATTTAACTTATTTGTTGTATTATAAATTGCTCATAAACATATAATATTCTAAATTTTTATTGTCCCTTGCATTATAAAAACTCCAGGACATGTTAATTTTATCTAAATAACACTTAATTTAATTTTGCACTATTATATTAGTTTCGTCTGACTTGCTTCGAGGCAGTCACATCAATCTATATACGCAATCGCGGCTCCGTCCGCTCTCCGGCACGCGACGTCAAATTACAATTTGCATCAGTTACTAATTCTTATTTAACATGCAATCAACTTCCTCTTGTTTTATTGCTGGGTCTGTACCCAAAGGACTTAACTTTTACATATACTTTTCTTCTTTGATTTGCCGATACTAAAAACAACACAGAATTTAGTTTCTATACCTTCGAGATAAGTGCGTAAACATAGAAATTAATAAATAATTTTAGAACAAGGTTACGAAAGCATTAAATGCAATAATATTTTGAAATGCTGTTAAATGAGACAGCTAAGTGACAAGATATTATGATTAGAGGAATTTCAGACAAGGTAAGGTTGAGTCGGAAGCACAATATTTTAAACAATGCTTTGATATATCACGTTAGCTTCACGGTCTTTACAATTTATGATGTACGTACTTCTGTCTATTAATAAAAGTGTCTATTAGAATTTGTTTAACGCAATAAAATGTTTGAGTTGCTTTTATCTCGAACTACAAAACGTTAATTACATTTAAACGCGTTCTTCCATCTTACAATATATTTGATATTGTTAGAAGTTTGCCGCTTTGAATGATTTATTAACACAGCTGGTGCCCTGCAGTTTTGTTTTAAGGACAGACAACTCATTTTTGTATAATGTATCGGCCATTGATGGCACGCGTTCACAAATAATAAAATGATTTGGAGTTACAACGAATCAAGGATGAATAGCGATTGCGTGCTTCAGGATCGATTTGCAGGTGGGTCACGCGCATACGCCGCCGGCATGGCGTCATATCCTCACTCAATTGGACACTATAATTAATAAAAGAATTGCGCCTGCGCAAGGTAACGCTATGTTCGGTAGCTGTCGGCATTTTGATGCATTGTTGACGTCCTCGAGGACAAATTTTAGGTTGACAAATAATATTATCGCATAAAAATAAATCAACTCTGAATGTGGTTGAATGTGATGAATCATAGATTTTTCACAAAACTGTTATCACTACAATATTTCTATTGTACGTCATTGTGCTGAAACAATAAAGTAACTTTCATAATTTTACCAATAGCAGACGGTAGTTTGGTTAATTTCAAGTGTTTAAAATATGTTCCGCGTGCGTCATAAAGTGAGCGGTGATATCTTAAATGACGTTCTTATTAAATATAAATATATATTTATACAGGATAGTAAATACATTGACTACATTCCTAAAACAAAAATTAATCAATTTTTCTTGAGACCTTTAAACGTTCCGTTTGACGTGTTGTACCTTCACGTCCCAGTCTTTGAGGCTTGACAGGCTCCTATCAGCTGTCATCTCCCGCCCATTATGCGCTGAGAATAGACACGTGACCTCCGCAGGTTGACTACAAGGCCACGAGCCTTCCCAACCTATCGTATTGAATATCGGCAGGTTAAGACCCCGTCGCGATTGTTTCGTTTATATTGATGGTTGTTGTAATTACTTCATTACAATAGGTTCAAAACATATTTATTATATGAATAATTATATATTATTAACAATAGCAGCTTTTGAACAACATCCAAGGCTCATAAATTTCATTAAAGGCTTGTTGTAATATCCAACATGTACTTTGGTATTATATAAAACAGCGACAGCATCAAACTGATGACAAACATACGAACAATGTTTTGATTTATACGCCGGTACTTCAGCGGGTTGCTTTATGTCACAGAAATAAAAGCTTCAGCTGACAACACTCAACACAGCGCTTGAAGATATCAAAACTAATATCAACACAATTTGCGTTAAAATTATGTAGCAGTTGGTTAAAAGCTTATTGTAATAACCTTTGTAAATACTTTGTTAACACTTAAAGATTAGCCACGAGTTATAAATTTGATGTATTATAAGTTTTATCACTAAAAATGGTTGTAAGAAAAAAAAATCCAAATGAAATCAAATAAATATTTAATAATTTTAAATATAACCGAGGATAAATATTATATAATATATAAGATTATATTATATAAAGGACTGGTACATTTAGCACGTCTGATGCAAACTGATCCCTAGGGCGATTCATAATACCCGAAGAAAGTAATTCATTAAAATGTAAGGTGCATTGTCAATAGCTTTCACTGGCTGGAGAAACCTAACGATGAATTGTGATCCATTTATACCAAAGGTCGCTGATAATAACTGCTTTGAAACTACCGTTCTTGTACAAAAGAAAAATTAAATAAATACACATAAAAAAAAATTTATACAGATATATAAAATTGTTAATTATACTGAGGTTAATAATTTTTATATGATATCAAAATATTGACTTTTTTACAATTAAGATTAGTCGTTAGCTGAACTCTCTTTTGTCAACATTGTTAATAGTGATTTTGCAAATTTTGTGTAAATTACACAAAAAAGAATATTTCAATAAAGTTAATCTCCGGTTCAAAAGCAATTTGCGGTATAATTTTATTAAAAGCACCGAGGGCGGTGACCCTGGTCTAAAGAAAATTCAATGAACATTTTTGAAATATTTCTTGAAATTAATTACACGTCCTCTAATGGTTCGCCATACTTCGGTCCTTTCTTTATAAATATAATTAATAAATAGTTCAAAAATTTATTTATTTTCAATAGAATAACAGAATTCTGTGAATAATAAGCTTAGTTGAATAGTATTTAATACTTATAACCCATGTACTTAGAACGAAGCCAGCTAAGATCGTAACATAGATTCTAAACATACACCTACACAGGAGTTTGTATGTACATAAGAATCATATTGCAATAACCCTTTATTTGAAATAAATATATATATATATATATATCACTGTAATTTGTATATTGCAGCTTATTTTAATAGTCAAAGGGGCTACATGTTCGGGAATGGTCTGGCACATGTGCATGTACTAAGGCTTACGACACACGTGCGACAATTAGGCCGCATATAATCGTGCAGCAAACCGCGCAAACTGTGCCGTTGTGTAAGGTAGGTTGCAGCTTAGCTGTGTAAGGGACGTCTAGATATACGTTGTATGGTAGAGTATTCATTGTTTTTGTAACTTTTCATTTAGGTGTAGTCAATAGTCAATAGTCAATAGTCATTTATTCAGAATTATACATTACAAGTCAAACAGGATATAAGAATTTTTAATTATTAATCATGTCATAATTAAAGAAATATTATAACAAATTTTTTAATTCAAAACAAATAAAATAGAAATAATAATAATAATAATAATAATAATTAAAGTTGGGAAAATGTTATTTTAAACATGTAATATTATCTTGAATGTCAATTTAACTAAATTTAATCATTTTCATATTTATAGAGTACGTAATGTACTAACATCTATTTATGTAATATGTACAAACGAATTGAATAACTGTGTGGGCCTAGCCTAAAGTACTTGCTTTAAGACGTGGGGACTACGTGTTTGTACAGACATACAAATTCATATTCAAATTGTGTATGTGTTTGAGATTCGAATGCTACATAAATCAGCACACAATATATACCAGTCACTATTATAAGTTAAAGAAAACATATTATTAGAACGAAAAATATCTAACACGAAACAAAATAATAATAATATAAAACTTTAATTTGCTTCAATGTTAATATAGTTAAAAGTTCGTATAAACATACTTATCTATACTTTTATGTTCGTTTTTTTAAACGCTAATCATCGAAACTCGGTACTTATGAAAATTATGTTGAAAATCTTTCTGATTCTGACGGGCAGGTTCCCGAGGAAGGCTATATCTATACCTATCTAGCACTATGTTACTCATCTCACTTATCCTAAAATTAAATAGTCGTCCTCCTGCGGGTGGCATCGCGACTAGCAGCTAGTATATTATAAAATTAAAGAAATTTATTCAAAAATCAATATTGACCCACAGTTCTTTCCTAGCAACCCTTTGAGCCCACATGAGTGGACCCCTATGGTATGAATATTCAACGACTCGTTCCAACCGCCGACTTTGTCCGCTAGATATCTGATAAACACGCAAAAGGACACCTGGATAGATAGTAAAAAAGGACACGTGGCCTTAATATGGTGAGTTACGAATATTAAAAAATAGATAATAACATCATCAAATTATTAATTTCTTTAAAGATATTCTAACAGTCTGGTGTTGAAGGAATCATTAAAGTAAAATAACATGATTTGACGCCAAAATTAATGAATTTGAAACAAAAATAGTTATTTTTAATCTCTAAGGAACTTTTATTGTATATATTTATTTCCTTTGCGCGAACTAATTTTAAACAGAACTCTCACAATTCACGACAAACTAAATAGTCTAAAGTAAGCCTTGACATATTTAGAAATACAGGCGTGTAGGTTCTAATTTTATACACTACGGGTAAAATTAGCGAGCCAAGAATTACGAATATAAAATTACAATAAACAATGAAAATTATTGCCACATTCCAATAATAAACTGTAGTAAACACTATATTCAATAATTATCCCGACTAAAATTGATCTACACACACATACACACACACTTACACAACTAAACACTATATTCAATAATTATCCCGACTAAAATTGATCTACACACACATACACACACACTTACACAACTAAACACTATATTCAATAATTATCCCGACTAAAATGGATCTACACACACACATACACATATATAGAAAAAAAAATATCATAAGTTATTGCGAAATAACAACGTGTCACAGGAAAACGTACCGTATTTGGTTGACCGAGGCTATGATGAATGAGGTTTTGTTTTTGTTTGTTGATTCATATCAACAGTCAAGAAATATTCGATGGCAAGTAAAAATCAATGACTCTTTATGCCCATAAAAGTCGCATGAATTACGTAAAGGGGAGTCAGCAGAAGTGGCCTCGGAACCAGTTCTCGTACGGCCGAGAGACGGTAGTTTTTTGCGAGAATTTAATATCTATCTTTATTAAGATATGAAAACAGTTTTACCGCTCGGAGCAAGGTCTCGTCATAAACCCGGTCAGGACCTAGGAACACCAGCCTCACTCAATTAACAACTTTATTATTTTTTTTTATCCAAACGTTAATAGAAAAGCAATTGATTTTTTTATACAAGATTTTCACAAACGCTTCAACAGTACTTATGTTTATATAAATATTGTTGATTTAATAATTTAATTGTTTTCGTCATTATGAATTTCCTTTCTTCATTAAAGTTTCAGTACATTCAAAATCTAAATGTTATATTTAAGTATATATTTATATAAATCTATTCCACAATGCAAATTCTTGAATTATAATTATATAGAGAACATTATCGAAAAAGACAAATGGATTTAATCACAGATTCTAAAATTCTTCTAAAAAAGTAGATTAATAAGATATATTAATAATCAATACTAAAATTTGGTAAAGTGAGCTTAGTGAGTATGACGTCAAAGGATCACGCGACAACCACGCGCTGGACACTATCAACCCCAACCCCTAAAGTAATTTGTTCGAACACATTCAGGTCTTCATCTACGGAGATTACATTAACTTTAATTACAGATCATTTTTATTGTGCATTATTATATATTATTGTAATTTTTTTAAAAATAATAAACTTAATGTCCACAACAGTTTCCATATGAGATTTACATACGAATAACTCCTTACTTAAATAATTTTAAAAGGTTATATAAATTCATCACTACGAATATAACAGCAAAATGCAATTTATTACGTTCTGGGAAATATATATATCACTTTTTAAACCATTTTGATCACAGACTTCTGTAATCTTTATTAACAGGTCAAATTAAATTGAAATTTAATATCAAGACATGATATAGATTTTCTAAACGATATTTCGGATACTAGCTCATCCAGTTTGAAAATATATTAAAAAAATACATAAAATACCTCTGAATAGTAAAGCAATCAGATAATTATAGAAACAAGAAAACCTATGCATAATAAGCATAACAATAACTAGAAATAACCGACATAGTTATATATATATGATAAAATTAGCAACTACAATGTTATCTATACGCAAAACATTTCTAGAACAGGATATAAATTAATTGATATGTCCTAAAATACACACACTATATGTTACAGTGATACTGGAGACGAATCTTTAGTAATATTTTTGACTGTTTGTTTAAACGCGTTAATCTTCGAAATTAAAGCATGGTTGTGAAAAATTATTTCTGAATATATAAATACTTTTAATAGTAAATATAAATATAAGCAGGCGGAACCGCTAGAAAAAAGCTAGTCTATCATATATATATATATATATATATCTGCTTGGGATCTCTGTTTACTAAATTATTCTTCACGTCACTGTTTTTCTGTCGTCTCGTATAATTTCTTTTTTACTGATCGTAAATTTTGTCGCAACATCTGATTCAAAATATCGTTTAGATTTATATTATAAATGACTTAATGAAATGTTATTTATACCTTTGAGTCTAGTATTACTTATTTTGATCTGTCACATGTACACAAACAATTAGACGACTTTTTTAAATTATATAATAAATTTAATTTTACACAATAGTCAGAATAAAATTAATGAAGTAACTGTTTGAGTATGTTGATATATTAGAAAAACACGTCTGTGGCAGTCCTTACCCAAGATCCAGTGGAACCCCAGCGCTTAAGTCTCTTCCCAAAAATATTCTGACACTGCGAGAGACATGACACAGAGGCCGCTGGCTGTATCTTACCTCTAAAACTATCAACCCTATCCAGCGTCATTGTCCAAGTAAGATCACATTCAGTCCAAAAACATGTACACTAAATAATAACAAGTTAGAACTCGTTCGCGTATCGTTAGCTAAGACGTGCGTGCGTGTCGGCGTCGCAGCCGCGAGTGTGACGGTCCCGTTCCCAACTAGCCGGGAAAGCTTCGCCCGCCCAAAGCCGCATAGCCGGCTAAAGCGCGCCCAAGTGGAAAGCATTGATGTCAACACGAGTCATAATGACGTTATAACAAATTACACGTATTACATGATGTGACGCTACCACTTCGATAGACATTTTTCTTCGACATGAGAATGAAATTAAGAGTGGTTTTATTTATGTTGTTTTCTACTTAAGATTTCTCAATTTTACCTTCGACCAACTAGCCAAGATAGTTAAAAGTTTATTATTATATTAGTGTCGTGAAATGGGTCTAGGTCATAGGTCAGACACTCCCTCCTAACAACAACGAATTGACTCTTAAAATAGGATTACGTTCTTAACATATAACAGATTATAGAAACAATTATATTCACAATTTATTATAGTGAAAATATAAGCTTTATACACGTGATATTTTTTCAATGCTTTGCTTTCTTCCAAAGCTTCATCTAGCGAATCAATAAACCAAGAAAAATGGGTATTGCTCTCAACTTGGCTCCAGATTTAATGTCGCATTGCAGAAGTCTTGAAATATTAACATATTTTAGAGATCAATCTGTAATTGAATATTTTACAGTCTCTATTGTGTTAAGTAAGGTAGATATAGAATGATTGTAATTGCTATAGACACTACATAAAAAAAACATCCATCAAGATATTTGAGAATTTCTGTGGCTAAAGGTAGTCTTATTGAAAAATCGTAAAAAATCTAAATACCATACAAGTAATAAATTCAGCTAAGTTATTTTAAGTACACTCCATCATCAATGTAGGTTGTCGTCAAGCTGTCGTGTCCGGCGGCCATTAGTTTTGGTCAGACCTTGACCTTGCTAAAGCGACCTTATATCAGAGCCACTCCACATAGTAATTAATTAATTACTAAACGATTCGCACTAATTACCCCAATCTGATAAAACTTACAAAATAACGACGTTAAACCTTCAGTTAACGTATCTAGGCGCTTAAGAAATTCTTTATAAATTTTGTAACATCCTTTAATAAATAATTTATAAAAATATTTGTAATTTACCCCTCTCATAAATTATTACGGGAAATTTGATTGTGGAATCGAGATATTAATCAAGAATATATCGCACGCGCGAGACTATGCGCTGCCATGCAGAAATATCTTTGTAGGTAATATTAATTTGTTTACTATCATAATGTAATATAAAATATTTTAATAATATCATAATATGCCATAATATGCCACAATATGCCCCAATGAATGAAACATTTTCTTCTCATATCCTTATTTTAAGTCACAACCAGAAAATATAAGTAAAACCATTACCGGCCAAAGTTTCTAATTATTTCAAATTATGAGTATAGGAAAAAATATATTTGACCTTGAGAGCCCACCGCAGATATATATATATACTCCTGGAAGTTTCCGAGTTTGTTTAGTCGTAAAATAAACAAACATACCGATTGCTTTTTGCAGTACATTACACAAAGGGGAAAAAATATTAAAACGAAGCAAACAGTTCGATGGCCAGTCGTCCCTTGACCATATGCAGTAACTTTGATGTTTGAAATGTGGAATTTGTAAATATTTAACTGATAAAATGATTTATTACATTTTATTCTAAACATATATCACACAAAAGAACTAAATAACTGCCTGGATTCTGTCAAATTTCTAACTTTATTATGAATCAAAAAACATTCAATGGAAATGTTTTATTAATTATAAAGAATACATATTTATTCGAAACAAAAATATAATACTAGCTGTTACTCGCGGACATGCCTGTGGACGAACGTTATTATTTACTATTAAGATAACTAAGAGTTGCATTGTTATGCTGGATAATTTATAGCCTTCTTTATGAACCTGCATATCATAAACAGATATAAATTTTCAAATTCATATCATAGTTCGAAAATTAAACAAACTAATTTAACGCTTTAAACAAACAAACAAACATTTTCGCTTCATAATATGTATACGTAAAATCATACAAGCGACATGATACTTGATACATGACACCACGTAACTTCGTTTTAAAATTACAGTCATCTGTTACTTCATTAGTTACTGTTAAACTCTTATTAGTTATCAAATTATGAGTTCGAGAATTAAGCATTTTATAATGACAATTACTTTCGTTATGGAAAATTACAATACTTTAAACCGGTGTCGTTAGATGTCATCTTTGAAACCTATTTACTATGAAACCTATCACTAGCTGATATTAGCGGTTCCACTTGCGGACTAACTATATTTATTATTCAGATAACCTTCCTCATGAACCTGACTATCCATACAAAATCTTCTAAATTTACCGCGTTTAAAAAAACAAACCAACTTTTTCGCTTTAAAACATTAGTATAGATGAATGCTACTCAAGTAATCAATACTATAATTAATAGCAATTTTGTAAATAGTAAATAGATTTCCATTATGACCAAAATTCTTAATAATTAGGAAGAAAACTTAAGAGATATTAATATTGTGTTATATTTTTCCTGTTAACCTCACATCTCAGGTAGTCATAGTAATATTTCATAATCATTGTAAGTAGAAATGTGCTAAACCGCTGGGAAATTACTCACATATTGATGTGTATTCGTTGTTACGACTGCATGACTATCCGTTGTTACTAAAACTACTAATTATGAACAAAACTGCAATATAAATGTTGTTCATAAAGATACAATTGTACACATATATCAACTATTTTAGTATATCTGTGTGTTTAACATTAAAACAAAATTTAAAGATCGAACACAACTCAATTATCTTAGACTCAAGATGTTTAAAATATTAAATTTAATTATATAAAAGTAAATATTGATCAGAGTGCAATTTCCGATGTTCCGTCTCTTTCATCAAATAGGCGGTTAAGTTCAAAGCAGTTCAATATACATTGGTATTGTCCTGACGTCAAATGTCCTCGCAGATGATCGATGAGTCTTTAGTCTCTTGCCGGCGTATATTATTATACTTTATAGCTATATTTTTACTTATTTGATACCTAATATAAAATCTATTAGCAACTACTGCTTAAAGCTATTTCTTGAAGTAGCTATTCTACTGAATCTTACTACTGTACTTGTATTATACTTACAAGCTGTTCACTGCATATATTTTTATTATAGCGAATGTTCTCTTGTACTCTCTCACTTACCTGTAAAAGATACAACATATTATTATAATACTAAACTTTGATATGATGTCAAATATATTAGTAAATTTAAAATATAGATCAAAAGCCATTTTGATATCAAAACAAAATTAGATCCAAGAATTCAAGTGTTGACATTGAAACCATTATATATAATATTTTGAGTTGATGTCTGTAGTTGCGTTGTCTGTATATTATGTGAAATGAGATCGAGTTAATAAAAAAGTTGTCGCCGACACTCTTAACCCAGATATCAACCGTAATTCAATCATAAGACATTTACGTAATACATTTTATAAACATATCGCACGATCCATTAGTGATAAATAATATTTTTACTACTCAATGAAAATAAAAAATATATTTTTCTAAACAATATATTTCTTTGTATATTATCTAGATGGTAGACCATTTAGACTTGATTAAATGAAGTAACACTCATAATATATTATATTATATATATTATATTATAGTTTATATATTATCCGGCTATACTCAATTATATATATTATATTTGTTAGATTGAGACAATGATTGTACTGTAAGTAGCATTAAGGTAAATAAAAATGGCTCTTATACACATATTATATCTTGTATAATTTCAATTATTCACTGAAATCGTTTAAAAAGTGAAATTAATACTATGACATGATTAATAAATAAATTATAAGACAATAATTAATTATTGTCTTATAATTTACATAAGTTACTAACTTAACAATTGTATAGCATTCTGGCCGACTAGTTTCGAATCCATTCGTTGCTTTTATTATTGAGCTTTGAGCATGACGGAATCGCGGAACGTAAATTCCGATAGTATTTACGGGAGTACAGCCGGAAATATATATAATAGTAATCATGAATCATAAAAGCTCAAATACAAAAAAGTACATAAATATATAGAAATAGAAATCAATTACATTTAACAATGTATGTTTGATAATAATAACTTCCATAAAGGTTTCCACATTGTATCTGTCATTTCAGTTATATTTAGATTATTTCAGAACAGTCATCAAGTCAGTCGTGACTTGGCAGAGACGCAAATTTTTTATGAGATCCCATTGTCTCCGACACCAGCAACTTGCATTCTGATAGACTTTACTTGGTACTATCACCTTCTTTTGTTCATGATAATAGGTCTAACATAGTGTTAGTAAAAATAAAAATATATCAAATTAACTTTATAATCGTACATAAGCCATTGAGTAATTTTATTTACATTTTCATTCCATAAAATCTTTGAAGTTCTTCTGTTTGTTTTTATTGTTTGAAGTTTTTTGCAGAAACATTAATTTCTTACTCTTTTACAAAATTTAATAATAAACTGTTTAAGTTGTACTACAATTATATGAAGAGTTCGCTACAAATAGTAATCTCAAACAATGAGATCTAAATCCTCGAGGAATTATTAAATTAATCTAGAATAAACAATAACTATAAAATGTAGTCAGTTTAGAATTTTAAAAAAGTTAGTTTAAATGGTTCATTAAATGTAATGGTATTTTTAGATATAAACTATAATACAGATTAGTTGGTTTGTTTGTTTATACTGATATATAAATAAAAAAGATATATTCAGAATAAAATGCTATAAATGCATTTTAAATTGTTTTATAATAAACAAGCTGTTACACGCGGTTCCACTCGCGAACAAACGATTTTATTAAATTATTAAAATAAGTAAGAGTAGCGTAATGCTAAATAATCTATACCGTGCCTCTTGATTGTGTCATAATCTTAATTTTTTCTTAAACTTAAAGTTTCGTAAAGATTCAAGCGTTTAAATAAACTTTTCCGCTTTGTAATATTAGTAGATACCAGGTCAACTGTATAAGTTTAGAAATACATCGAATAGTAGTAGAACTCCTATAAATTAACCACAGAATAGCATGTTGAGTGAACACGTCAGTTAACTTCGACTGCGGTGTAAAAGATATATGTTTATAGATTTTCAGAAACTATCTAATATGACCAGAGCTATCTATGCAGAGCCTTGCTTGTGATAATTTTATACGCGTTAATAATTCTACTCACTCGCTCGTCTGTCGTTAAATAAGAATAAAATTTATCTGATATTTAATGTCTGTATCAGTCTATTCTGGATATGTTAAAATTAAACTCCCAAATCGCTGGAAATGTTCGACACGATGAAAAATTTAGCTCTTTTATCTCAATACGACCAGGAAACGATTTATTTACGACGACTCTCCGGCATTGTTGAAATCAAACAAAGCAACTTTGATGCCTTAGTTTATCTCAATTCTAACTTTGTTTTGACATCTGGGTTTCGAGGACAAATCTTTCCTAATATTGCTTTAACGACACCAACATTTCTTATTAAAATGGCGACACGTCCTTGATTGTGCCGCCCTCATTTCCAAGGGTTCCATCTTTAAAGAATATAGGTTATATTCCCCGAATTCGTTCCATTCATCTTCGTAGAGTACGTCACAAAAGTATGCGAGCTGGACCGAGTTGAAACATAAAACCTAATTAGCGGTTGAAGACACCGAGTTATAATAATAATATAACGATATTTTTAGATCAGCAAATAGCTGTTTATTAATAGACAGCATTGCAAAATGCATGGCCGAGTTATGTCTGAACGGTTTCATGTGTAATAGAAATGGGATTATGGAACCATGGAGTTGGAACTCAGTCTGCTGTGAGCAATATAGTCTAAACCAAAACGATGACGCACACTCAAATACACAGAATGTTTTATTTTATACATTTTTAAACGAAATTCTATTTCTAAACAATGCCTACTGCACGTGGTATCTAATTTTGTAACCTGGTTCTGTGGTTATCCAGTGTGTTCCCTCACGTGAATGTTTGTAATCAACAACACCCACACATCACTCTATAGGTATATTGTTTTTGTATTATTAACTTCTTTAAGCCACCACAAGAAAACATAAAACATATATAACGTACAAGTTTATATCAGCTCAGTGGCGTAACTATAATGTGTGAGATCTGTGGCAAATTCATTCTATGGGGCCCTTACTTGCCTATGCTCTTTTCAGTTCGCGGGCCCTTTTAGGCTGGGGGCCCGTGACAATTTGCCACCCTTTTGTTACGCAACTATATCAGCTATTACAAACCTAGAGATAATCGATGAACAACGCATCGTTTTCTATTTGGGGATAAATAATAAACTAAATAAAGCAGGTCGGTGGATCAGCTTTAATGAGTTTTACATCGCTATCCGTATTATGTGCGTCCTCGTATCCAAGATTATTACCTCGTTAGGTTTTATTTACATCACATATTATTACTTAACAATTAAAAAATATTTATACTTATTTTCTTTTATATTTACAATATCTACAACTCATTAGTTAATTAATAATATTTAAGTATATAGCCTGTAGTATCAAAATTTAAAAATAGTCAAATTATTTACATTATTCTTTAAAAAAACTAAACACTTTAAGTTATTTCAAAGCTATTTATATAATCTGAAACTAAATAGAACTATTGTCTAGAATTGAAAAAAATAAAAAAAGTTATATTTCAAATAATTCACTTCCTATTGGGTGAGCTGTACACGGTTTTATTGGGTGAAAATAAATATGATGCTAATTTTGTTCTTGTAAATATTTGCACATCCCAATTTCCCTGTTGCTCAGTTTCGTTCCGTAGAAAACGGATGTTGTGTAAAGTTGCGAATTCGTTGTTCTAATGATTCAATACAAAAACATACAACCAGATACACGTTAAGAAACAAATATCGTATTTTAAATGTTACGTTAGATATGAATCTGGAGCGAAGATTATTATAGAATTTTATCAACTTAAGCCCTCGGCTATTGTCGGCTAGTAACCTTGCGACCGCATCCGCTGTTCCCAACACAATAGTCCTACCAATCACGAGTTTAATTTCTTTAATTGGATTATCAGAGATAACAAACATTTTTATTTTATTAAGTACTTATTTTTGAAGAAGATGACTTTTATCAAAGACATTATCTTAAGTTCATATCGATTTAAATTCAATAGTGTTGAGTTTTTAAGTATTTATAAGCTTTCATATATATTTCTTAAGAAATTGTGTCACAAAACAAAGAAGGATTTTATGATTCCTAATTGGATTTGATTAAAAAACTTTCACCGCGGCGATTATTTTTAAATGCGAAAATAAAATAACAGCTTTAAGATTTATTATAAATTTTTGCTCATCGTTTATTATTGAATTACGATTATTTGTTTCATTAAGCGACCTACAGAAATATAAGAAAAATATATAACGAAATAACAAACAGGAAACGTTTATAGTTACTTTCAATCAGAGCACCGGCTGTTCGGAGATATTTTAAACACTTTTTTGGACATATATTAAGATAACAATATAAGAAATATGTTAAAAATTAATTGAGTATTCATAAAGAACCATACATTACTATTAAAATAACAAAAAAAAAAATAGTAAATTACCCAAATTTATAAGACAAAAGGTTTAAGATTGGAAAGTTAATGTATTATGTCCCAAAGGAATAAAAATCAAAATGAAGTCAAAATGCAAAGAAAACACCCATTCCCAGAATATTGTTATTATTTACAATAAATCTCATCACAAGAGCATATTAAAAATAATTCATCTAAGAATTTTCATACAGATTTGAACAAAAACATGTCTTAGTTCATTGACCTGGGATAGCGCTTTAATATGATAATTTTCTATAGAAACAACATTTTGGAAGAAATCATTCGGTCGCTGAACTTCCGGAATTTATTATGGATTCTTTTTTGCTATATCAAATAATTTCATTTCATTAGGAGGACGTTACGAAAATGAAGTCAATAATAAAAAAATAAAAAAAGGTAATCTAAAATAAAAAAAAAAGAGTTTTAATTTAAGATTAGTTTAAGCTTTTCATCACCCAATCAAACAATTACCTTCAACCAAGTAATAAAATTATTTTTAAGTTAACAATATGGACACTTTCCCTCTTCACGTATATGATATCATCATGTTTCATCGTTTCACAAAGCGTGGGTTGTCAATCTAGTTACAGATAGCGATAGCAAATCGACGATCGAAAATATCGTTATAACGGATAGAAAATTGTGACATTTCTTAAATGTCAGACCAAATCTAATCCGAGGTTTATATCCAAGTAAATTGGATTTATAAATGCGCTAACGTTTTTATATTTGTCACGTTCAGACATGAATAAAAAAAAATCTTTAGAGATTATTTGGCGACTCAAAAGTGAAATTGAAACAAAAAACTGAAATAAAGTTAATAATAATGATATACTAAATAGTATGAATGTTTTAAAAGTCGTAAATATTTATATAATATTAACGTTATTTTTAGATTTAATATATCATGGGAAATTCTTTGACGGAGACAAATTATGAATCCTCTTTCCAACCGATTTATATCAAGAATACACTTAAAATAAGCAAAATCCCCATAAATAACCTCGGTATAACTTAAACGTTAGTATAAATAATTTATATCACCGTTATTCCAACTTTATTTATAGTTTTAGTTCGATATAATTAAAGTTTGAGAACCGCTAATTATTAACTTTAGTTAATATTTTTGACTGTTATATTCTTTCATTGACTTTACTTTATATTAATTGTATTAAATAAAATAACTAGCTAATAACTAAATATTAGGATTTGAAGTTACTAATATGGTCAAACAAATGACTCATTACTATGGAATTCTTGTATTATATTATAGGACTTAATATTATTATATATATATATATATATATATATATATATATAGTTATATAAATAGTTATATATATATATATATATATATATATATATAATGATGTAGAAATATGTTAAAAATTAATTGAGTATTCATAAAGAACCATACATTACTATTAAAATAACAAAAAAAAAAATAGTAAATTACCCAAATTTATAAGACAAAAGGTTTAAGATTGGAAAGTTAATGTATTATGTCCCAAAGGAATAAAAATCAAAATGAAGTCAAAATGCAAAGAAAACACCCATTCCCAGAATATTGTTATTATTTACAATAAATCTCATCACAAGAGCATATTAAAAATAATTCATCTAAGAATTTTCATACAGATTTGAACAAAAACATGTCTTAGTTCATTGACCTGGGATAGCGCTTTAATATGATAATTTTCTATAGAAACAACATTTTGGAAGAAATCATTCGGTCGCTGAACTTCCGGAATTTATTATGGATTCTTTTTTGCTATATCAAATAATTTCATTTCATTAGGAGGACGTTACGAAAATGAAGTCAATAATAAAAAAATAAAAAAAGGTAATCTAAAATAAAAAAAAAAGAGTTTTAATTTAAGATTAGTTTAAGCTTTTCATCACCCAATCAAACAATTACCTTCAACCAAGTAATAAAATTATTTTTAAGTTAACAATATGGACACTTTCCCTCTTCACGTATATGATATCATCATGTTTCATCGTTTCACAAAGCGTGGGTTGTCAATCTAGTTACAGATAGCGATAGCAAATCGACGATCGAAAATATCGTTATAACGGATAGAAAATTGTGACATTTCTTAAATGTCAGACCAAATCTAATCCGAGGTTTATATCCAAGTAAATTGGATTTATAAATGCGCTAACGTTTTTATATTTGTCACGTTCAGACATGAATAAAAAAAAATCTTTAGAGATTATTTGGCGACTCAAAAGTGAAATTGAAACAAAAAACTGAAATAAAGTTAATAATAATGATATACTAAATAGTATGAATGTTTTAAAAGTCGTAAATATTTATATAATATTAACGTTATTTTTAGATTTAATATATCATGGGAAATTCTTTGACGGAGACAAATTATGAATCCTCTTTCCAACCGATTTATATCAAGAATACACTTAAAATAAGCAAAATCCCCATAAATAACCTCGGTATAACTTAAACGTTAGTATAAATAATTTATATCACCGTTATTCCAACTTTATTTATAGTTTTAGTTCGATATAATTAAAGTTTGAGAACCGCTAATTATTAACTTTAGTTAATATTTTTGACTGTTATATTCTTTCATTGACTTTACTTTATATTAATTGTATTAAATAAAATAACTAGCTAATAACTAAATATTAGGATTTGAAGTTACTAATATGGTCAAACAAATGACTCATTACTATGGAATTCTTGTATTATATTATAGGACTTAATATTATTATATATATATATATATATATATATATATATATATATAGTTATATAAATAGTTATATATATATATATATATATATATATATATATATATATATATATATATATGATTTAAACACCACAATCAACTTTAATAACATCTTTTTATTAGATTTTGTTCTAAAATTAAGTTTTATGAACTACAAGAAAGAGCTTAGAAATAATCGTAACTGTTTTGAATAACTTCTTGCTTTAGAAGTGTTACTTTATTGAGCGAAGCTCTCTATGAGAGAATTTTCTTCATTCTTTGTGCAAGCATCAATCAAAAACGGTATATTCAAAATTTTTCAAAATTTTCACACCGATAGACCTCAGTCTGGAGGTGGTTTTAAAAATCTTATCAAACACAAAAATATACAAAAAAGTAATAATTAGCCTCATCTTGAAAAATAGTTGAAGACAGAATGCGTCGACGTTTTGTAAATGCAACTTCGGTTAACTTATTATTAACTATTATATTTTCTTCTAAATAATGATCGTTGGCATAAATCATACATAAATTTATTTGTTAATTAGTGTAAAATATTATAAAATTGTATAATAATAATAATATATCTTTCACATACATATGGCATTGAGTTCAAAACTGTCAAATATGTACAAATGTAGAAATGACACAAACTTTCTATTTACGTATATTCATTAAAGGGAAAGTGATATATTAAGTCTACCCTTTGTTCTACTCTTTTGTTTCGCTATCAATCACCAACACATTCATTCATTCAGTTCATTGACCGCTTTTGTACGGAAGATATAAACTTCAAAGTTGAATTCAAATAATACACAGCTTTGTTTTGATGAGACGAACAAGTTTCATTACTTTTGTACTCACTGAAAAAGAATTGACATCGTGTAAAACATATTAGCATCAACTTAATATTACTAGGAGCGCGACCCAGACCTCAATGTGGACTCGCTGCGTTCGCAAACATCATCGCAAACATCACCGAAGTTGCAATTTGCAAGACATCCACGCATTCTGTCCTCAACAATTTCTTTTTTTTAATTTTTTATTTTTAAACCACAGCCCAACTGATTTCTGTCAGTTGTCAAAATTTTGAAATTTTCGGATATACCGTTATTGATTGATACTTGCACAAAGGATTCAGAAAAGTCTCTCATAGAGAGCTTCGCTCAATTAATCTTTTTAAGTGTCAATAACAGGTCTCATAGTATGACAATAAATGGTAGAGAGAGAGGACTTCATTGCGACAAGGTATCCACACTGAGGCAAATCATAAACTAACAAACTGCAGAGAAATAAGAAATATTACTATACCCAATTAGTCTAGACTTAAGATAAAATTATTGATTAGTATATACTGCTATCGATTTGTTAAAGTCAAATATATTTAAAAGCGGGTCAGAGCTTGCATAACTTATAGTGTAAAAGAAGTCTCATTAACGAACATTTCTAAAACTCATCCATTAGGAGTCAGAATCGTAATTTGCAATACGCAATTATAAGATTATAAGATCTCACGAAAAAATATAAAGAATTTAGAAATCGCTTGAAATTGACTACACACGTTAAGTTTTTTATCATTTTAAATTTACAATTGAATAAATAGGTTAAATAGCAATTTATATTTTTAAATGTCAATAATATTTAATGCGTGTTTACTCTGTAATAATAAAAGTAAGGGCACTAAAATATTTCTTATTCTCACGTTAAAAAATCAGTTATCAGAATTATCTTGAATAAATATTATTTAAATATTTCATCAAGCTCTATTAAAAAATATTAGCTATATAAATTATGAACTGTTAGAATTGAAAGAATATTCTGATTTAAATCTAATTTCATCGCACGTCATCACGAGCGAGACGTCACCGCTCATAACTTTATTTCTTTCACGTTTTATTAGAAAACGAGTATTTCATTATTGCTTTAATAAAATTGTAAATAAATAAATAAAGTAAAAGCTACATAACATAAGAGAAATATATAACGTTTCAACATATTAAAAATGATCAATACATTTAACAATACTCGAGTATGTGGGTATTCTAAATACAGTATATGCAAATAATATATATAAAAAGTTAATGATTTATTTAAAAAATGTTTTATATTTCGTTTTCTTGCACGAATCAACATAAAACGATAAATTATCATAAATACGTTCTGAGAAATGCTAAATATAAAATATTTGTTGTGCTGTCGTTTTGGAAGTCTTGTGAGGAAATTGTTGTAAACTCAGTTTAAATTATTGCACGTCGTAAATTAGAGTAGGTAATTTCTGTGTTATTTACGGTATTTTTTTATATATTCTATAGTCTTATAATCAGAAAAACCTACAACATTTTTTAAATATACATAACAACATTTAAAACATTTGTAACAGATAATAAATAAGATTTATAATAAAAATCACAACAAGTTCGATACGTTCCATTCACTAGATGTTACATTGTGCTTGCACAGTCTGTGATAGCTTTGAAATGGAAAAACAACTTTGAAATTTAAACACGACACAACGCAAGAAAAATATACTTTAAAAAAAAATTAGATGAAGAGTTAATATCTAGGAGTAACTTCTCTAGCGAATCTTTTAAACTATTTGTGTTTGATTTCAGAATAAATAGGTTTCCACTAGACAAGTCCTCAACACAGTAGACTACAGTCAGCTTAATATCAGACAAAATTTAGTCAAATTCTCTGTACAAAAAGTAAAAATAATAATGTATTTATTTGACATTACCGATATTGTATAAATATTAAGACACATATCAAGTCAAATTCCATACTAAATTATACGCAAGCAAAATATTATATGTTAAAACGTTAACAAAACTAGGCATTATTTATTGGAAAAATTTTAATCTTTAGGCGAAATCAACCTAAAAATTCAATGTCAAATGTCAACCACTAGGATGGCAAATATCCCTAAATATAGAACTAGTAGGCTTTCGCACTTCGCACTTATTGCTCAAAAATAAAAAAAATATGCTGGATCGTATAGCTCACTGATGTAATCGATTAGTTTTAAAGTTTTTTGAATAATAATAGCCAGCTTACAGCAAATTAATTAAGTAATAATAATATATTCAAACCTCTAAAAACAATATTATAAGACGAAACATAAACTGTAACAAAACTTTATATAGTGAAATCAAAATAACGAAAACAAAGTCTATTTTTGAATATCTCTCGAACACAAGCATTCGTAACTGATACAATAAAGTTTTGTGAGGAAAAATAATTAGTAAACAAATATTGTAGTAGAATAACGCAACGCGCCCTCCTCCCATATTAATATCAAGATGTACATTATTGGGTTGATAAACGATATATCGTTTGAAACAGAATAGTATCTATAGATACTGACGTTATAATTTGCCGATCGCACTGTTTCATAAGCGATTGTTGATGAATAGACGCAATGTTCACTGAAGCATATTTTAGGATGAGTATCAAAGGTACTGGCAATAGGCGGTGAATTTTTTAAAGCTATTTAATTAAACAGTATTATAATTGAAAATCATTTTAAATGTCATGTGTTGATTGAGAATTAGAGAATGTTATAATACAATGCTGTTAATTGATTCACAGGTAACGTATTTACCCAATTTTAGCTAATTTCAGTGAAATACCCACAATATACAATATATTAGGGATAATCACAATTAGGACAACAAAAGACTGTGATGAAGTTACACTACACGACCCAAAAACTTGTTTACGCTTTAACCATTTTACCTTTGAAACAAACCCTTGATTGTAGGTCAGCCTAAGTAACAAAGGGTTCAATGGAAAATTTAGAGAGCTTCTGCTTACAAATAGGGGTTTTTACGAGGTGGCATGCAAAGATAACATTACGTTTGATTGCGATGAAAGAACTCGAAGTTCAGATTTAATCCTGGTGATGGAAAACCACCAAATAGCTTTTTTTACTTGTGACTGATGTTAGTGAAAGAATGTAAGTATACACTAATAATATTAGTTGACATTTCCGGATATATTATTTTATAGTTCTTAATCTTACTCGTTGTTACTTGCGCGTCCACTCGTAGACGAACGATTTTATATACTATTAAGATGACTGGTAGTAGTGTAAAGCTGGATAAGCTATAGCCTTCTATAAAACCCAGACAGTCTTCTGCGTTTTATATTATATTAAAATTAATTAATATTATCATTAGACTTGATAGGGCGCTCGAGGCACGCTTCTCATAATAGAATTCGATTTTGAGCGTCTGTACTTACGTCATTGACGTCATCTCGCTACCCTCATCTGCACCCCTCGTCTGAATAATTGTCATTATACAACTATTTTTAGTATTTTCTAGCAGAATAATATCAAAATGTTCTTTTTAATATAGCTTCAAAATACACACGTTTAAATAGAACCAAACATATTCTTCAGAAAAGTGAAATTAGATAATTTAAAGAGAATATCTTTGTTACAGAATTTTCATGTAATTCAGGTCACCGTCTGACGTAAAACGATGTCGAGAAAAGAATTAAACAAGAGAGCTAATGAAAATCGGTGAAGTGGCGAGGAATGTGCTCCAATTGCGGTTCGATGCTTCGATGTTCCGTATTTTGGAGATAACCGTGAGAGGACTGACACACTTAGGATTATACAAAACACATTAGCGGTAACATTGACATGTTGTGACACGCGTCGCGACATGTCATTTCAGATTACTGGCCCGATACAAAGTGATGTCGTAATTTATCAAATAAATATATTTACTTCAGTGTTAATGTTTAGGTTCATCTTTAGATATTTTTCATTACTTAAGTTGCAAATAATTTTATGATATTAATGTGCAAAAAAATATATATTAAAAATAAAAAAAATATCTCTGAATTTGCTTAAAACTATAATAAAAATACTTAGTTTTATTAATTTTTCAGTTATTTCAAATTAAATAATATACAAAACTAAAATAATGTTAAACGAGAGATTTCCCTAAATACTAAACTTATACAATTTCAAATAAACACTTTTCACCTATATAATAAAACGCAAACAAACTGCTTCTACGTAAACCTAATAAAACATTCCGTTGAGACATAACTCACGTATCCTACGCAACGTCTACGTAACGTAAACCATAATGTGGGACGGGATCTCAGTCCCATTCCGAAGAGGATTAAACTGTTAGGATCCCGTATCTAGTACAAAACGAATTGCAAAAATTCTTGTGATTATTTAATATTGTTACCATATAACATTATTAAATCAGTTTTACATATTATAAAACCGATTATATAATTTTCTTTCATGTATAAAAAAACAAGTAATTTGAGTTTAAATTCAAAGTACTAAATAATATACTTCCATATAACAAAGAATCCTTGATACCATTTGGAAAGGGGTCGCAGTGACATTGACCTATATTAATCTAATTCACATCGAACCTTGTTAGAGATGCATCACAAAACCAACCAACACTTAGTTATGAAATGGGTTTAAGCTTAAACAACCTCCAATGTCCCAAGACAAAGCCTTTTAAGATGATTTTAACGACAAAGATATTTATTATCTTTAAAGATCTTGCTTCCTTTCTCGTTTTTGGATAAATATTCATCCGACATCCTGTTATCATTAGCAAAATATAAACGACATCGGATTCATTCATTCATTTAATGTTTTCATTTTTCATTTACTCTCTTGTTGAACATGATTTCCTGGACATAAAATATACATAATATTTATTATATAGAAGGAATTATTATTAATTTATTTATTAATTCATTCACATCACGTTTTACGAAAAAAAATATATATGTTATGTTTAAGTTTGTAATTATGGATAGTTGAAATATCGATTAAAAATATTTTACATGGTAACCATATACGGCAGCCTGTCACCGCACACGACGCACGACACACACCATAGCGCCCTTAAATTAAAAGTTATTATTGTTTATTCATGTAATTGTCGAGGCAGGAAGCGTTGACTTACTGAGACATGTTAAGCACTCGCCTCACGCGGTCACCGAAATAAAGCAATTTATCAAGGGGCTGATAATTAAGTGACTCCAATTATCAGCACTTTACGTCACGAGGGTCGGGCTTGTTAAAGATTTTATCAACAAAATTTTACCAGAATAAGCTTTCCTATATTATATAAATAATAAACGGATTCCCAAATTAAGGGTTCATTGCACTTTGCTTTTTACTTAATAACCTTTTAGCAATAAAAGAAATCAATACTGATTAGACGCTTGACATTCAAACAAATAAATTTGAAATTAAGATTAATAAATTAGTTTATAAAGACATAACCTTTACTGTTCTTAAAATATGAAAATTTACATAGTTATTATAAACAGTACAATACGTCGTTAGACTTGGACATTATTATTTATTAATTTATTACCAAATCATTGCGTGTTCGATGCTCCTACACTTTATTATACACATATATACATATTAATATTATTATATTCTACATTACACACACATACAACCTGTTACAAACACAAACAAGATAAGTTCTATATAACTAACACAATAAAAACGATATAAACATTTCTAAATTAAGATTCAAAATAAAGGATTAAGGACCTCGAGAAGACGAACTACGTAAGGTTTGAAACAATCCAAAATGGCGGGCGGACAGCCCACACCGGATGCTCATCTTCACCTTGTCTTGTGTAGTGGGCTGATGTCGGATATCCAGATTAATATAATTATTCGTCTAACAATAAACATATATTGAGAATATCATTGTTTATTTTATAATCTTTATAAAAGGCGTGTTATTCTAGTTTATGTAGAAAAAATTATTAAGAACAATTAGTTATTTGAGCAACTCTTTAGTTATTTCAGTCTTTTATCGTACAAAAAAGCACTTATTGGACGTTTCATAATTTATGTTCTAGCTCAATGTTGTAATATGAGAACTCACTCACCTCACGAGTAAAAATGTAAAAAATATATTAATTTCTAATCATCACAATCAATCAATCATATGAAGTAAAACTATTTTTTATGGATTAAAAATCGCGTATAATTTGGTTTCATTTTCTGTCTGACAGACACATCTCGTCTACCCGTGAACACGATTGCTGCAAAGCATTCGAAACGTCGAGTTAAAATTAAAATGTAACCAAATTATACGCGAGTTTTAATCCGTATAAAAATAGTTTTATTTCAAATCTAATCTAAGTCCGTCAGTAGCAATAGTATTGTTGATTACTCGCCATATACCACGTCACTTCACGCCAGACTAGTGTAGTAATTAAAAATAAAGTTAATTGCAAAATATCCTTAATCTACAATTAGATTGTTCTTCAAAATCTATCTACTGATAGGTTGACATGTGATGAGCACCTGGTCCAAATTTGGTTGGTGTAGCTTGAACAGTGCAGGAAGAGATAGCGGACAAAATTTGATCAAGTTGACTGGTAAAGAGCTTCACCTCGCTCAGTAAAAATCAGTGCTACGCTATACTTAGTTAGCGATATGATATCGATTCTAAATTGCACTTACCGTTTTTAATCAATTTCGTTAGGCGTTGACAGAAATACAGAATAAATTACGGCTAAAAACTAATTTATCATTAACCTATCACCAGTAAAACAAATACACAAGCATTATTGAAAAAATATGTCTGAGTTGCGGCCAAAATACAGATATAAATAAAAGAATAAGAAGCGATAGCAATTTTCATATATTAACTCTGACGCTGCCTGCGGGGCTCGATGGGATATGTATGGCGCATCTGTCCTTGGAGAGGTCTGATGCCACATAACTTATTTAAAACGCTTTCCACTGCATTATACTGTTTGTAAATTTAAAACGACTTAGGGCCAGTATAGACAGTACAATGGGGCACATATCTTATTTTTAATTTAATAAAGCAGGCCATTGGCTGTGACCACTGCGCTTTTTATGAATAATTGCTTAATGGGTCTCGAGACGCTGGTATAAATTGTTTTCATTAATTTATTTTATGTAACATATGTGACATATTCTGGACACCCTTTTGTGTTTAATAGTTATTAAAAATTCTATACAAATACCTCCAAAACGACAGATGGATGATGAGATCTAAGAACACGGTCTAATAACTTCCACATTGCTAATTTCAGTCAAGGTAACGACGAATATAACAATCTTAGATCTAGATAGAAAAAAGGCAATGTAAAATATTTTTACTTCAAAATCATTTCAATTTATAATTTAAATAAGTTGTTTTAGAAAATGTTATTAAGCTCGCGTGTAACAGAACCTTTAGTACTATTTCCATTGCTTTATGTTCGCCTTCACCTTCTACACCACACTAGGCCATAAATAGTAAGAGCAAGCTCAGACAAGGCAAGGTGTAGGTGTCCTGCTTCATCTATAATCTTATTATAGATTTCTAGTTATCTTAAATACGAATTATTATATCATATACAATTATCAGACTATACTCATGTAAATAGCATGAGCATTGAACTCTGAGGAATCGTGGTGTGAACTGATGATGTCGCGATACCACCCTGGCCAGGGATCATGAATAAGTTGGGAATAAGTTTAAAATAAGTCGGGTATATTTCGATAATATTTACGTGGTACATCCTCATAATTATAAATAATTATATCATTATATTTTTATAAACAAATGCGTTTTCTCAAATCGTGTTATATCCTACGTTCTGAATGAATATCGAAGACAACAGTTTACTGGTACATCCGTTACATCATACGAATTGAAACCGGGTTAAGCTCAGATTGAAGCACAAACAATGCATAATCCTTAATAAAAGCTAATTTGATAATTGTTACCATTAAATCATTCGTTTAAATGCATTTAAATCTTTCATTTTCAGGACACGGAGGAATCGTGCCGAGTATAAATCATAAGTACAATAAAGTTGAACGTCACTCGCTATTATTAAAAGCTAATAAACACAATATGTACATTAACAGTGAATTCTTGTATTACTAATCAAATAAAAACCTATGCCTGCATATATTGGAACGAAAATATTAGTAGTTCTATAATCCAAAATAAAAAATAAAACCAACATTCATCTCTACAAATTTATAGTAAGATTCAGATAAATGAAGAAGTTCTCCTCAACATTTTGTAACAAAAATTGGAACTTCGTATAAAAAAAAATATCGCCGATGGATAGTGACTGATACGAATATGTTAAATATTAATCCACCTTCATTTAATCCCACTTGAATAAATATATTTATTCGGTTTAAATGAAATTAATATGTATTTGGAGTAACAAGTTGATTATGAAAATGTATTTGTTATTGTAATAGATTTGTCGAGTTAATATTTACTATTAATGTTAAATGTCCTCGATCAGCTGTCAATATAAGATTTATATAAATATAGAGTAATGGTGAAATATCTCGTGTCAAGAGTCAATTGCAATAAAATGTTTAAATACTGCGGATAGCTGTTAGTCACGTTATCTGAACACTAATAAACGTCTATAAATGCTAGCTTTCAGTTCTGAGAACACCTAAATCTACCAGCGGAATGTCTTCCGTGAAAGTGAAATTTATATTTAATGAAAACAGTCCCTATTATAATAACCATAGGGACCCGACCCGCTAAAATATAGCAATGGAACGATGTTCAGTTATTGCGAAGAGAAATATGTAGGTTGTATTAATGAAATGGCAAATGGTCTTCAAAGAAAATTAACTTTATTACCACCCTTTGATCCGAGTTATAACATTACATAAGTTATGAAAGATTTATTTACTAAAGTGTTCTGAAAACTTGCTTCATGTATATTAAGCTATTAAATTCACTTTAACTTGCTTTACTATACTGTCAATAATTTATTGATTGTTATGAAAATTTTGATGCTATTAAAATAATATGTTATGGGAAAATTATTATTTTTACGGCCTTTCCTAGCATTGATACAAGCGGTTCATTTATAAACCTTGAAGATAAATTTATAGTTTAAATTAACGTAATGAATTACAAGAGAAAGGTGACAGTTATATTACGTAAGCGCAATGCTTAAGTCACTATTCTGACATTTAATCTTACAAAGGTTACGCGAGCACGAAATAATAATAAAAAATGCAAATTCTAAGAAACGTTATCTACTATTTGCTAACGGTCGTAAAATATATTTCCTATATATTATGCTCTGCACTTGTTGATACCATTTTGCAAACAATATCATATTGACAGGTATGTGTGTGTGCGTACGTGCGTCACTATGTCCCGCATTATACGCAAGGGACGAATAAACAATACAAAATTTAATGAAGTTCATAAATCGTGAAGTACTCAAGGGATTGCATAATAAAATATACGTTTGTTAAAAAAAAACAAGGAAATTTATGTTTTTTTTATTATCTTTAAAGCGAACGATAAAATTTAGTATAATTTTATATTTTTTACAGAAATAACGTAAACTATAAACGCATCTGTTGTAAGGATCGCTTAATTTAGTTAGTTCACAGTTCAGGGCTCGAGCCACCAGGTGTAGGCTGAACAGGATATTATTTGTGAGATAAGGGTATACTTTTGGCGATAATTAGGAATACATTTTCTTATTAAATTTATTCCGATGTGTGGAGCGTAAAATGAGGTCGCAGGCCATATGTTGTGATCTCATGAGTGATGTTTATTGTATTTAAATATTGATTTATCAATTTTATATGTAAAACATGTCATTACTGTGGGTGCTTATTAATTTTAAGATATTCTCGGCCTTGTTTAAAATAACTTACAGTATTTATATTTAATGAATTTAATAATATGTGAAGTCATCTGGTGTAAACTAGCTAACAATTGTGAAGTCTATACATAATATATATCTAAAATACTAGCTAAAAAGTCTAAAGAATTCATAGAATTGTTTGATCAGACTATGTAAAAAATACTAAGTAAACGTCAATAAATACGTATGTTTGTACGTCTGTTAAAAACAATAACGGGAAAATCTACAAAAACTATTTGCTATTGGCAATCTGATTTCAAAATATTTGCACTACGGCTTGTCTCGTTCCCCTCCTCAAAGTTGTACAATTTAAGATAATATTTAAATATTTATTCTTGTCTCTCAAATATATCAAACATAAACCTCAGAATAAGCTTCACTTAAATTAAAAAAAACTACAAATAATTTGGTCAGGGACAGCCAACAATTTGGACAAAAAATATTCTCTTATCGCAACATTTTCTAGATAGTACCGAATAGTACCAATCAGATTAAAACAATTCTATTGTAAACGATTTGATATCAAAGCATAGCATCAATTAAAGGGTAAAAATTTTGTTTTTATTTGAATAAAATCAACATACACTATTCGGTCGTTAGACAAAATATCACTTTACCGAAAATATAATGATAGAAATAGGTTATATGCGAATTCAATTGGAAGCTCATTTTGTTTGTAACATAATCTAATACCAATGCATGTAAATATATATCTATAATCTATAATCTAGACTGACCTGAGTGTGATGGTGCCTGTAGAGGTATAGCTTGGTGCCCTGCAGCATCGCCCACACCTGCTTCCATGAGCGGTCGCTGGCGCGCTGTACAGACAGACATACATATTTTTAGTACTTATCTAAGTCTACGCTATGTGAAAAGCCTTTCGAAAAAACTTCAAATTGGAGTTTTAGCTTTAGTATTATTATAAAAGTTAAATGAGAAGTAATTATGCATTCATAATGTTACCTTTCCATTGCACACCACCATTTTAATTTGTACGTTTCCTTGAACGTCTGCCTCTACAGCCTCAGTTATCTCTGTATTTTCTTGACCTTTTTTCTCAGGGCTGGGTAAAATTAAATTGAATTACACACTATTATTAATATATATTATTATAGAATAAGTTTATTAGTAAGTTATAATCTCGATAGAAGATAAACATGAAAAAACTCAATATTTACAATGTTTGTATATTGTACAGCTTTTAATAATTATCAATAAAACAAGATTACTTGTCGAAGTGCTATTTAAACTTCAAGGGCATAAGCATTCTTGTTAGATTGTAACTTATATAAGTAGTTCGTTTTATTAAAAACATTACTGAATGCATCCTAACTCACAATCATTTAATAATCTCACACGAAAAAACATAAAGTTCATACTTCATGCTCACAAATAACAGTGCTAAGAGACAAGAACATGCATGTAACAATTATTAATAACTCAACATGCGAATTTAAGAAAGAAATATATGTTTTTCCTAAAAATAAGTTCTATTTGTAATAATGATCAAATAATATAAAATAATCAGTTATTTAAATAAAACAAAATAAAACTACGCTCCCTGGTTCCATTATAAAAAAAATAAGTATAATGTACACAAAATAATGGTTTTAAATGTAATTCGGAATAACGCCATCTATGATTGTCACACAAGCGTTGTGTTTGATAATGCTAGGTACAAGTAGCGCCGTCTATGAGCACTGTAACCACACTAAGCATGTACGGCCATGCGACGTACCGCGGCGGCACCGACGCCTGCGGGTCGAATATCCGCAGCAATGGCGTTATGTCCTCTGTGAATCGCGGTGGACGCCATTTGCGGTAAGCACTGCGTTTTATTTCAAAACACAGATACAAAACATGATAAACTATAAAATTAACACGAATGTTCGGTTAATACCACGGTATGTTTATCTACAACAAACAATGTGGTATTGACACATACAAAATGGGGTGCTTTACTTCTACTACGAACAAGTACATGTTATTTTAATAAATTATATTGATAGTCAACTACGAATCGGGGTCTACTCGAAAATTTGAATGAAAACAAAACTCACTTGTATCTGCCAATTTCAACTAATGGTAATAATACTTTTAGTCTACATATTCCAAATATATTTAAAACTAACTTCAATAATATTATAAGCTATTTTTATCTTAATTAAATAAAATTACTATGAACCTAGTAGAGACATAACCTCTACAATCTACTAACTACACTTGTCTTTGGCAGTTACAAATGTCCACATAATAACAAATGTCGTAATATGTACCTTCTAAGTGCGTTCTGATCGGCTTCGGGTTCCACGTCGCTGTCCAGATGCAGACGGTCGCCCCAAGTCGCTTTGAGGTACGACACCCTTCGCATCGCACGCTCCTCTTCTATTGGTGGATGGATACAATTGTGACGAAGAGTTTTATGGTAGTCTAATTAATTTCCAGCAAAAATTATATTAAGTGACAAACTTACCTCCCATTTGTGCATCCTTTTTATGTCGTCTCGTAACCAAGTCGTCGGCAAAACCTGCAGTAAATTGTAAAGTTTTAAAAAATGGGTAAGAATTTACTTTTTAATGTTAATATATTAAACATCGAGTGACACGAACGGTTAGTGGCATTAGTAGCACACGGAGAAGCACACACAACGCATTCCGTTAATAATGCTGTCAGCGAAGAAATAGGTTAGATCCACAGTGCTCCCTCCCTGCACGGTTTATCATAAATAAAATACTTTTATTCATGCAATCGAGATTATTACACAATATTAGTTATGTTCAGTTTCAGGTTTATTACGGCACAGTAACTAACTAGGTATAATGAAATGTATTTTTTTGGTCAGAAACAAACTCTTCCAAAATTGTGTAAAGGGAAAGCTATTCCATACTGAGTGAATCGTATAGGGTATGCTCTGTAATGCTACAACATGAACCCTAAAACTGAATCGAGCGATGAGGGGAGGGAGCGAGAGCATTCCATAGGACGAGGCGTCTGCGACATGGAGACCTGAGTCGGCGGGTGTGGTGGGCGTGGGCGAGCCCGACGTGTGCGCCGAGCCGGAGGATGTTGGCGGCGTGGGCGTGGGCGCGAGCGTGGGCGCCAGGCTGAGCCGCGTGGGCCGCGCCGCGCCGCCCGGCAGCGACACGCGGTTCATGGCCTCCATCTGTTCCCTGTTCAGCCCCATGCGTCTCTTCGCGTGACTGCCATCTTGGGGCGGAACATTCCATTAGCGGAGGTCTCGCCGGACGCCGTGTTGCATTTTCAGTCGCAAACGTTATCGCTCAACGTAAAAGCGTGTTTGCATTGCCCGACCCGGTTCGTATCATTTACCGATAGATGGCGTTGTTACGGAATGTACGTTTTTTTTTCTTATTAAAAAGTGGAATGGCATTTTATATTAAGAAATATAACAACAACATCCATTCGTGTGTAATCCCATTTTTAGCGACCCTTTAATTTTTTAACTCCTGATATCGAGGCGAACGTGGCACAATTGTGAAAATGCAGCAAAGCAAGTGATTATTGCAATCCAACCTGCATATTTTACTTACCAGAAATGCATTTTATACGTAATCGTATAAAAATAACTTTAATAAAAAAAACTAAAAAAAGCCTCGGTCAAACAAATCGCTAAGCGCCGCGACTCGGAGCCGAACCCTCACCTGTGGCATGATGTCTTCTAATGGGTAATCCTTCGCTACCGGTGCTATTCGACCTCGTTCGCATTTGAACCTTTTCTATTTCTAAAAAGACAATAACAGACATGAATTCTACCGCCGAGACGATATAGACTAATAAATATAGACATAAGGCTAACCGGGCGCGTATCCCGCAGGCGGCGGACAGTGGAGGTGCCTCCCGCCGGTGATCATCAACCGGTTGCCCGATAGACTGCCGCCGACGGGCGTCGACTCGTCCACGTCCAAATCTGGGCGGAAATAGAAATAGTTCAGAGATGAGTTCGGAGACGCCATGAGCGTCTCGCGCGCTCGCCCACCTCTCTGCGGCTGCACGTCGAGGGAGCGCGCCTCCCTCCTGGCGGCGCGCGACTCGAACTCCTTCCTGCGCAGCGCCACGCTGGGCTCGAGGCGCGCCGCGCTGAGCCGCGCCAGCTCGCTGCGCGCGCCCTCCGTGCGCCGCGAGCCCACGCCGCGCGCCGCCTCCAGCTGGCGAGTGCGCGCCGTCACCAGCTGCAGCTGCGGCGCGGGGTACCTGGCCACGCACACACGATTAGAGCTCGAAACGACAGCATTTAGAGGAGGGTGAAGTTTGAAACTCCAGAACAAAAATGTTTGAGTATTTAGTTAAGTGGTTCAAACTGGCTCGACGAGCCGTATACCGGTTCCCGGTACCCGATATGAAGGAATATCGTCATTTAGGTTTTAATTTACGATTAGTGACATGTTACCTATTATCCTGGTGACTCGAGGTCACGTTGTCTTCTCTGAATTCTCCCGACGATCCGTTGCCGAGAGATCCGATGTTCGCGCTCTGATTGTTGGGCGACGTCTCCTGTATTTTAGATAGCGTGGCCACGAATTGACTTTTGTCCGGTTTCGATTTATTCTTGTCGTTGTGCGTCCCGTTCGATTCCCCGTAACCGCTGTACGTTCCGCTGTCCACGCTCGTGGCACATTCGTCTGCCTTCAATTCTTGATTCTGCGGCTGGAGAAGAGACGGCGGCGGAGACGATGCGAGAGGTGGAGACGAAGGAGGCGGAGGCCAGGCCTGCTTTTGTAATTTTTGTGGCCTCGCGTAGAATTCCTTCTGCTTGATCGGCGGCGGGGCGTCCGGGGTGACCCACCCGGTGGGTTGACTGGGACGTCTGAGAAAAGCCTCCTTCTGTTCTAGACTTTTTCGTATTCGGGAGAGGATAATCGAGTCGTCCAGTTCTCGGCCGGTGAGTGTCGAATTCGAGTCAAACGAACCGAGACTGTCTTTACTCTCCGTTGCCGAAGATGGCAAAGAAGTGTCGGATTCTCTCCTGCTGAAAACAAAGTAATATAATTTAAATCCGGTCTGTTTGATGGTTGCATTTGAAATTGCCGTGACTAACCCATCGTGCAGAAGGTAGTGCGGCGGCGCCACGGTGGCGTAGTCGGGCTCCTCCCGGAGGCGCGCGGCCTGCGGCGCCGCCAGCGCGGGCAGCCGCGGCCGCCGGTACGCGTCGAACAGACGGGACTCGTGCTCGGCCACCGCTGGCATCTCGATCGGTCGCTGGTTTGTCTCTGGATTGTATGCTGCTTCGCTAAAGTACTGAAATACAAAAATTAAGCTTTTTTACTTGAAAAAAAAAAAACCTTAAAGTCTAACTACTGCTAAGAATTCTGAAAGATCTAAAATATGACAGAAGTTGCGTCGCTAGACTTGCGAGTGAAATATTTGTATAAAAAAAACAATGATAATACTGACATATAGTAAAATATTATCTGTTCACTCACTCTTTGTAACAGGTCGTGGTCTCTCGGCACGACGGTGAGTCTTAGTATCCTGGGCTCCCTCTGCGCCAGCTGTACGACCCTCGCGTAGGGAGCGCGCGAGCGCCCGCAGGCAACGGGCTCGCCGTTGACGGCCAGCACCCGGTCTCCGGCGCGCAGCCCGGCCGCCGCCGCCGGCCCGCCCGCCCGCACAGATCTCACGAAGATCGTGTCCATTGGAGCGCCCACGGCGCCCACGGCCAGGTGGCGCGCATCCTCGTATAACTCCTGAAATTACAGATTTTTTAACCTTAATTTTTCTTTATGATGAAATCACACCTACATACAATTTTTTTAACTCGCAAATGTTATTTTGTGTAGTATTTTGGCATCTGAACGATATTTAGCTGCCAAAGCCGATAAATATTAATCAAATACTTGTTCAAAAGCCGGTTTAAAGTTGTCTGACCTGTAGTTGTTTCTTTTAATAAAACATATGTTAAAAGTAAAAAAAAATATAACATGAATATTTTTCTTTAGTAAAATAATTGGTCATTACGTAATATGTCTCATTTTGAAATTTAAAATAAACTCACGTTTAACGACTCCGGTGGATAAACGACAAGGTGTCTGAGCGTGAATCCGAAGCCGTGTCTAGCGTCGGGGCGCTGGATGACGATGGTGCGTGGCGCTGAACAGTGTGTGGCGGGACCGGATGCAGTCACTCCCGGGGGGGGAAGCACCGCGGGAGCGTGGACGATCGGCGGAGGCTGGTAATAGAAAATTTAAGTTCATTAACATAAACAGACAGACAGAGATAGGCAGCTGACTCGATAAATAGATAACGGAATTAACAGTCGAGGTCATATCGACATTTATGACATAAATAGAAAATCATCTCATTAATTATACCATTTGTTAAGATGTTATAATTTAAGCTATAATTATTAAATAGCCGTATTTCAAAGGCAACTATTAGAGGTTGCAGATAACAAATAAATTCTAGCGGGCGGTATCTCGTTAGGTCTGTATGCCTGATTTAATATCTTTGTTTATAGCGCTAGTCTATGACAGTAAGGGATGAATTTGATAAAATATTTTTAATAATGATAGGTAGTATCATGAAGAAGGCTACATGTTATAGAAGTAGAGAGCGAAACCGCCGGTCACAGCTAGTAACTGATAAGAAGATCGTGAAAAAACTAAAATTCAGTAGATAATAGTTACGTATATGCATCTAATAGACACTTTAAATGTATCATTCAACTGTATTCGACCTTAGTAGACGTTAAAGAAGCCAATAAAGTACGGGAGTATTCAGTATTACAACTATCATGTTACCAAGACAAAAGACCTTACAAGTAAACTGTAACCAGATTTTCTGTCAACGTTCCCTTCCGGCATTGTAAGGCTACTTCAACTCCTACAGGCAACATTAGCAGGATTAGAAAACTCGAGTCATATAAAATATATTTATTACAACTACAATACAGTCGCTTGAACTTACAAATAAAAAGCATAGTGCAATAAAATTTTATCTATTCTATTCATACGTATGTCTATGGCAACATACAAAAGAGCTATAAATCATTTTATACGTCGAGAACCAATATTTACGTAGAGTTAGGTCAAACGATTCCCCTATGGTTATTTAAGATTATCGAACTACCAACGCAGAGATTCCACATTTTTCTGTCAGTTCGATTTGAACTTAATTGTCAGGACATAAAGGATAAATTCCATGGAAACGGTAGTTCATTAAATTGGAATAGCTTCTGTACGTGCACTTTGATTATTCGCTAACAGCTTTATTGATGGGCTAATATTGAACTCCACGGTTTAATTATTGAGGGTTTAACGTTGTACTATTAATGTCGAAGATTACTGATGATGGTGGGTTACTTAATAACACTCCATATAGCTGGTCAAAAGAAGAGTATTCAGAGTTATTGATGACTTTTCATTATACGCGGTGAAAATTAAATATATAAAACATTTTAAAAGGATAATATTCACGGCAGCAGCATGACGGCATTCGCTATGCAAGTTGAACAAAAATACCTAGAATGGGTTCAAACTAATTCAGGCAAATTGAGATAGTATTAATGATTACAATTAGACAGGTATATGTCGGAAACAGATGGCGCTACCGTCTCGAATTCAATGAAAATCTAAAATGTCATTGGACTCTTAATATCTAATACGTATCTAATTTGACCAATTAGTATGTGATTTGTTTCTTAAAATAAAATTTATTTACGGAAGTGGAAACGCAGGTGATTGGTTAATTCAAGTCAATTCGCCTGGTCATGATCTCGAACGTTCGTATCGATGAGAGGCAGTTAATTTCTGAATTTGGTGCTGATAGTACATCGAGAACTTGGCTGTAACCGCTGTAATATTGTGAAAGGGTTATTACTACCTACCCTTTAACTTAAATTAATTATGAACAATGAATAAGAAAATGATGTAATGTCGCGCTTGGCCATCCATAACACGACATATATATAATAATAATGTTTCACAAAAGTTTATATACGTACGATATTTTTTAAGACGTAAGGACAGGCTATAGTATCTCTATGTATGATAGTAATTAAAAAAATGTTAACCTTTAACAATCAAATGATATATTTATTATGTTTTAAGAAAACACATTAGGTGTTTTCTTAAAACATATAAATAATGTACTCATTGAAAAACATATGAAATAGAATATTTAGTGATTGTGTTTTGTAATTATCTTCAAACTACCGAAGCTATTAAAGAATGAGGTTAGAAATGGTCAAGTTACTCGACAATGATCATTACTATATCCGGTTTTTAAATCGGCTACTATATAATTAAATTAAATGTATATATATAATTAATATTTAAATAACGCTTTAAAATGCGTGCTTTTTTATAAATGACGTTACTCCGGAGACAATCTTATAATACACATAAGTTTTTATTTACGTAGAATAAAATACTAATAAAAAAATTAAAAATAATATACAGAAATAAATATAGGATCTATAGGAAAAAGCTCTCAAGCTTTAAGTTTGTAAGACTTTGATTATAAAGTTGAAAGTCTTAGATATAAGTTTGAAGTTGTCTATAAAAATAACAGCTATATAATCAAAGAGCAAAATATCTCGAGTATGTTGATATCATAATAGCTCTAGACCAGGGATGGCGAACCTTTTTTGATGTCCGTGCCACTTATTAAAAAAAAAATTAAGAGGTAACGTGCCACAATAATATTTCGTTTGAATTGTTAGCAACGTGAAATTATACTTAAGTATAACTAAATAAACAAATGAAAACAATTCTTTTTTAAATGTTTTTTATCAAACAATGTTTTACAATTATTATGTTATTGTGAGTTCCATCAAAAGTTTCAAACGTGCCAATTGTGGCACGCGGGCCATTGGTTCGCCATCCCTGCTCTAGACGCAAAATTTACAAAGGCGTCCTTCTCCATAAACGGACGACCTTAGAACTATGTAAATTGTAGGTTTGTTTAACCTACAACCTTGAAATGTCGTCCACCCTGTTAACATAAACATATTTGTGTATCTTAGCTGTTTACCCGTTTAGGGTTGCCATTATATAAATAATTAATTAAGTATTTTTTTTTAATAATAATAAATTTGGTTGAGAAAAGAAAATATATTTTTTTAAGCTTAAAATAAAACAATTTATTTGCGAATAATAGTATATATTATTTGTAAATTGTTTTTAGAAAGAAATATTACTTAGTAAGTTCATTCTCTTTTTGAAAAATTCCTTTTCAGCTACAGCCTTTGTTAAATTCATTAAACTTATTTTAAACGTTCATGTTATAACTGACATTTTCTGTGATAAAATTTTTACAATAAAAACCTCTTTGAAATACGTAAAACTCTTCGCATATTTAATAAACTGTATTTGCGAAACGCCAACCCTAACTACACCCCAAGTGGCTCGTAAAAAGTTATCGCTCCCTATTTCGCAGTATAAATATTTACGAGTAGTAAATGTCCGGTATTTTATACCAGTCCCGTACTCACCCACCGGAACCACTTTCTTTGACGCTAACATTTTTTTACACATCCACGGAAGAGTTGCTTTGGTTTTTATTCAGTCGTGAATCCGTACATTTTTACAATTAAATTTAATTGCTTATGGGTTCAAACGATTTTTAAACGATTTCGGTCAGACAATTTTAAGATATTTTAGATAATAAAAAATCGCAGCAAATATACTTTATATCACTTTGCTATTAATATTAGAGTGAAGTTAAAAGTACAACAGACAATTTGTATACCTTCCCTCATACAAATGACAAGGCCATGTTTGAACAAAAGAGATCAGGCCCGAGTCATGAGGTGAGTAACCCGGACATAAAAAGTAATATGTGGCTCCCGTCCTTGGTTTTATTAGCTTTTGCTACCAATATCCAGAGAAAAAGGAAATGGGATAAACAAAGAAAAGAGTATATTGATATTAAATAATATATTGGGATAGAATGACTAGATACATACAAAAGTCAGTACCAAAGTTTTTATTAAAAATAGCCACACATTGCACTTATGAAACATTAAACTTTAGCAAAAAAAAAAGGTTCCAAAGAATTTGTCAATGACAAGAACTGACAAGTCACTTCGTACTTGACATCCACGTATACTCCTATAATATAAAAATACAAATATTAATTCGTCTTTAAACTATAGCTACATATATTTTTCAATATTACTATATTTCAACTTCAATTTTTTAGTGTTTAGAACAACCACTAGACACCTCCAAAAAGTATATCTCAGAAGTTGCAGTTACGCAATTGTAAACCAAAGTGTAACAAGGTTGTTAGAACTTGTGTCATAAAGCTTTTTGTAAAGACATTTCAGATAAATAAAGATTTGACACTCCCAGGTTATCTGACTAACTGAGGTTAAGTGACAAACTAGTTACATAAAAACGACCAAGATTCAAAACTATTAGTTGGATATAATTGAGCTGAGCGAAGCGAAGCTCTTTACTACTCAAATTTTCAACTCTTTGTTACCCTTCTCCTCCTTCAATTTACGAGCTACACGCACGAAATATTGCACACATGTGAATTATGAGCAAAACCCGGTCTGGATTGAAAATCGGCCGAATCATATTTGTAGTATTCGAGATAATTGATAAAATGTGTCCCATATAGTTAACATATACAATGTTTTTATTTCGCGCGCACTGCGTCGCAAGGCCATCACCGCTTGCGTGGACCTAGTAAATAACTAATAACTCAGTAATATTGTTAACATTATTTTCTATTTAAACTTTAGTAATTTACGTAAATACTATCGGAATTGCAAATGTATTTTCTTTCGAAATTCACTTCGGAGCATGTTCACAGTTCACGCCGCGATTCCGCCATGCTAGTCGAAAACAACCTTGACATTTATTAGTAAATATTTAGTAAATTAGTTATCTCCTATAAACTATTAATTACTTTCAAAAAAACGGATATTTTTACGGATATAACTCGCGTTTATTTTTATTTTTTTTAATTTAAATCCGAATGCTTTCGAATGCTTTGCAGCAAACGTATTCGCGGTAAGACGAGATGATGGTGTCTGTCAGTCAATCAGTTTATTTGTCACCTATCTCCAACGGTTTCCGAGTTTATGGGCATAGAGTTCAGGATGCACACAAAACGCACTAATTGTGTCTATAGGTCTGGTAGTATGTTCACAGCCGTGGAATTTAATATTTTTCATGAACCATCTCGAACACCTGGGATCCTATCATGGAAAATACGTGAATAGGTGTGTAGTACTCGTGTAAATCTTAGAAAACATTACTAAGTACTTTTTATTAATATGAAAATTTAAAGACTATAGAGTAAAACTTCCATTTACATGGAAAAAATAAAAAAAATGTTTTTTTTTTTAACTAAGGACTAAAAACTATAAAAATTACAAAGCTGGATATATGAATCGCTGTATACAGGCATTGTTAATAATAATTTGTAATATTTCATGTAATGATTCGTTTGTCGAAAGATCAATTTACTGATAGGTGATAAAATCAAGTTCAATCGCGAACATCTAAAGAGAAAACGACGGTATGGGAAAACAGAGTGGCAGGTCAGACAGGAATTTTATCTAGGTTTCGAGATAGCTGATCTGGTAAAAGTTCACTGATCTAGATCTATTCAATGTTTTTCAAACTATAATATAAAACATAAATGAATTAAATGTTAAACTGTAATATTAATCAAAGAGAAATCATTAATATAACGTTTCCGTGGGCTACAGGTGTTACCTAAGGACTTAACTATTAACAAACACTAAGCTGAGTCCAGATATTTCCTAGACATTGAGCTGGACGTTGAAAAGTGACTGTATCCGTTGTTAAATCGATCCGGCGATTACATTGCTTATAATTAATACATCGATATCGATACCCGGTATATAAATACAACACTAAATCACCCTTATATGAAAGCGGTGATTGATAACGACTTAATAAAAAAAGCCAATAGAATTATAGTCGTGCTTGGTCACAGATAAAAATTTATTACATCTGAGCACTTAGTAATCTCACTATTTTATTAACTTCGAAATCATACGCGTAATAGAACTGAAATCGACGATTCAATATTGTCACTACTGGTTTGTAACTCAGCTTGATTTTACGCAGTAATTGATAATCTCATTATCTCATTATATCACCAGCGTATTTGTAACCGCAACCTTATTTTGACACTATCTAGTTTATTCTATCAATTTAAACTAAATATATCACACTAAATCATGTACCTTAGCTTATTAATATTAATCATTAGAACGGAATCAGAAAATAATGATCTGTTTATTAATTTAAAATTCAAATTGTCTCCAGACGAACGACGAATAATCGGAGCAACGGTTTTGCAATTATTTCATCAAATATTATTTTGATTATAAAATATTACGACAGCATATAGTTTTATAGTAAATCATACAAAATAGGAACATTACCAAGTTCTACGTAACAGGGCAATTTATAATTCAATAAGAAATTCCAACTGCCAGAAGCGCGTTGGTCCCCAATAAACAGCGGCGAGCGGCGAGCCGGTGCGACAGAACTGCTCTGATTTATTACCACGGTGTTATATACCTTAATTAACTTCCTCACTTCCAATTAATCGTAGAAACATTGATTGCTAAGACGATAATATATATAACAAAAAAAAAATAAATACAAGAAAATAGTTTATACTAATGTTATAAGGCTAAAGAGTGTTTTGTTTGCTAATTTTGGAAATTACTGAATGAATTTGAAAAACTCATTCTGATTATAATGAGCTCGTTCGTGGAGAAGGCTATCTAGCTTTACGCCACTGCTTCAATTATCTTAATAATAAATAAAATCGTTCATCAATAACAACTAGTAATTTAAACGAAACATTTAGACATAAACCTAGTAGCTATTACAAAGTTAAAGAATATAGCATGTATAATAACATTAACACAATATTTAAAAGAAAAACATACAAGTATATGGTATTTTGATAAACAAATCTTTATATATTATTTTGCATATACTATATACACATAATATCAATAACAACATTAACATAAACAGAAGCCAAATAAATGTCCAGTTAATATTCGATATCCGCATGAAACCATTCAGTGTAATGACACGCTGCACACTTATTACTCTTATCCGCCTTGTTTTTAACTTATTCAATAGACAATTAAAATAATATAATTTAATTCATTTAAGAAATTGTTTCTAAGCTTCATGGTTACATTTATTTTAAAGATATTTCAAAGATATATAAAAAATCACATTATTATAAAGCATGGCTAACCAGCGTAACAGATATTCAGCGGAGTGACGGCAGATCAAAGACATGTCACTGACTTCACTGACATAGAAATAATGATATATTTATTAATGATAAAGATATATTTGTATAAAACAAATTATACTCAAACAGCTATATATAAATAAACATAACATTACTTTGAAATATATATTGATATTGAAGATACTTTTTTTTATTAAAAACATATTTAAATACATATTTGTTAAGATCTTTAGTCAGATAAAAGACTGTAATATCTAGTTACGTCATCGGTTATATAACATTAAAAATGGAGGGTTACGAAAACGTCTGTCAATTATAACAATATAGAATGATATCGGACATGTTTTGCTGTTTCGTCAGTGTCTATCACGGTGATCTATGAGCTCTTAACAAACCAATGTGAATGAATAAGAACAAAGACAGTTTCAACACTAATTGTAGAGATAAGTCACTGAACCTTTTTCACAAGGTTTTCAAGAACCTTTCTTCCACGTGCCACAAAGATGTGGAATGAGCTTCTTTCGGCGGTGTTTCCAGATCGATACGACATGGGTACCTTCCAAAAAGACGTTTATTCCTAAGGCCAATTTCAAGGCCGGCAAAGCTCTTGTGAGTCTTCGGATGTTGCAAGAGATCGTTGGCGGCGGAGATCACATTTTATCAGTGACCCGCATTCTCGTTTGCCCTCTTTTTCCATAAAAAATAAAAAAAAAGAACCGAAAAATAAATATAAACTATACATTAGTTAGAACTGACACTAACTTTGGGTTACATTTTAAATTTTAACCCGACGTGTTTATTCGTGTTCACGGGTAGAAGAGATGTCTTACTTTTATCTTACATCTTACACCCGTGAACATTACTGCACAGCATTCGTAACATTTCAAATACGTTAAAAATAATTTTATTTCAAATGTGTAATCGTGAATATCTACGAAAATACTAAATGACAATGACGTATAGTGTTGATGTAATTAACCATTATCCAAATTTAAACTAAAATTAGTTATAACTAAAATAGCTTAGATTGGTGTTATAAATGTTTAATATGTTGCAGGTTAAATGTAGGTTCTAGATATAAAAAGATTGAAACGATTTTGTTTTATATATTTTATAACAATATTTCTTTGTAAATGTAACAAAGTATTGAAATGAAATATTTTAAAGACAAATGTTATTATATGTTAAAAGAAGTCTAAGTAGTTTGTTGAGACATCGTGCGTCGTAAGTTAATAATCGGTGATAATCCCTCAAGTGGAGACAAGACGGGTGTTGCCTTTCCAACGTGTAACGCACATATCGAAGGCTTACTTTAATCCAATTTCATTTACCATATGCTTAAATTCAACACATTCTAAATCTGTGATATAATACACCATGTTTCCTATATATTTAAATTTAGAGTTGCATCCATTTCCCGGCAATGAATCATAGAGAGCTGCGCGGGCGCATCCAGTGTGCCGATTTCGAAAATAGAACAAGTTGACACACATAAATAGTATTAGCTAGATCGTAAATTCTAGAGTTGGACGATGTCTAAATCGGAGGGAGTGACGTGAAGTTTTATGATAAGTGTAACTGATGGTCTGTGTCACATGGAACATTAACGTAACATGAGTATATTTATGAAATAGATAAGACCGATTCTTTTAAATTATGACAAATTCGAAACTCTTAGATTTAATATGTTCAAAGTAGACTATACAAGAAAACTCTAAACTGATTTAAATTTCATATATTATAACTATGTTTAAATTTAGAGGATATTACGTTAGTTACAGTCTTCTTGATATAATTTATATAGTGTATGTATTTTGTTTGTTTTATTAGTTTTCTAAGTCTAATTATTCGTCTTCTAATAAATGTAAAATGTCGTCATAAGAAATAAAATTGGTTAAACAAAAACAGATAAATATAGCTGGGCTTATTACGTTTGCACAAAAAATCCGTAACAATAAAAAATACTTCAATAAGAGTATATATATTAAAATAGAATTATAAACTTTCTAAATCTAAAATATATCCTTGTAAAGTCAATAAAAATAAATAACCTTTTAGTGTACTTAAATGTAATGTAAACAAGAATTCTGCAATAAAGCGAAACATTACCGAGCTACACGGGAACGCGCTTAGCACAACACACGTTTTAGAGCGAGCTTTGATGTTTTCGAGACCTTTAAACCCGAAAACATTTAAAGGAACAAGTATCATTATATAAATAATACTATATAGGTCAGACGTGTATCAAAGAAATCCATATTGTAGTATAGAGAACCATAATACTAAGTTCTTGAACGGATAATTGAATGGATGAAATCTGGATGTCTATTCGTTTGATGATATATGTCGTCTAGTCGTCACTAATACTAATATGGCTGCTATTACTTAATCAGTCGTCTCTGGAGCTGTCCGCAGGAAGTCCACCCACATGTCCAATCAAGAAGTTCTGATAACCGTTACTTTGTAGCTAGCTACCTTTATTTGCTAAGAGGCGACAGACTTCATTAACCTATCCCACACACGCCGTCGTGCTGAGGATTCGCTTTTAACAAGTTTGCATCACATTTGTTATTTGAAGATATAGTTTTTGTATGCATTTATATTGCCATTATACAGTAGCAACATCTGGGATATACATGCCAGATGTTTATAGGCATACATATAACGTGTCTCGCTTTCATATTCGCAAGTTTAATGAACTTAATATCCCTATGTCGATGAAGGAATAACCCGCGGGTGGAATGCGGAATAGCCGTCAATTGACATTATCCACTTAAGGGCTTCTGTTGATCTATTTATTAAGAAGTGGTACAAGCGTTGTCAACGGATATCACGTTAACGTTTCAATTATAATAAACTAGGAGCGCGAACCAGACCTTAATTTTGACTCGCTGCGCTCCTAAAATTTCGTTATATTAAAGTTTAGGCTAAAATATTGAGCGAAGCAAGGTGCAAACAGCACCGAAGTTGCATTTACAAAACTTCGACGTATTCTGTCCTCAACTATTTTTTATTTTTAAATTTATTTAGTTTTTCGCGCGAAATATTTTTCCCATCAAAGTCTATGGGATTTTAACTTTTCTGTGATTATTCCTCAACGACATCGAATATTTGAAATTTTTTTTAAAACCACCACCAGACTGATGGTTATCAATATTCAAAATTTGGAAATTTTCGGATAAACCGTTTTTGATTGATGCTTGTACAAAGGATTCTGAAAAGTGTCTCATAGAGAGCTTCGGTCAATAACAAATAATCACAGAAAAACCTTGACTTCTTTAATGCGCAGACAGTACGAAGGACAAAGATGAATGCAATAATTCCTTCCAAACGCGATGTTAGATGTGTTGACTAACAAATGGATAGTTTTTAATGCACTTCATCCATACCAAATTACTAATGTCTACTTCACATAGACTAATAGGTGTTGATGTCCGCGACTTGATATTTAATATTTCTGATAAAAATCAGCTAAATACAAGTACTCGGTCTACGACATAAGATAAAATAATTACTTAATGTGCATCCAATCTTTTTGAACATGTTTTATATAATATATATACATATATATCCTGCCCATTACCAAGTCGCAAGCGAAAGGTCATTGCCCTTGCTGCTATTAAGATAATTTGTCGTTAAACGCTAACTGAAACTGTATGTCATATTTGAGCTACATTTAAAATGTTAATGTTAAAGTTCATTATTCTAAAAGCCGGCAAGCTTTAATGTATTTTCCGATAACCGCACCAGTAAATTTTGCGTAATAATAGCGAGAAACAAACTCATCTACGGGAGTTACGATTACGAGCGAGCCGAAGTCACCGAAATAATCTAGGCCGCTCGTAAATTGTTGCCAAGCTGAAACAAAACATTGCGCAAACGCCTAAGGGAGAAAGTGACGTATAATCCCGAACAAAACTACACCTGTGCTCTATATTGTTTGGAAAGTTCTAGAAACGTCCAATAGCGTAGTGATTTTTTTTCTAGAAGGCCGCGTCTGGACGTCTTTTAAATTACTATAATTTAGTAACAGCTCAATAACAACTATGTTCAATAATCATAAATTAATTAATATATATTTCGTTATTATTTCGATATGAGAAAGCGAATGATTTTTCTTATAGTCATTGATGATTGATGACTTACCCACACACAATTCTTTTGTTTCGATATGTATATAGAACTCTCATCTTAAATAGTGAAAGTCGGTAATCTTTCTTTAATAAAGCTATATCTTAATCGATTTAAAATTGGTATTATTTCCATAAGGAAGTTTCATTTCGTTTCAATTCGGTACATCAATGAAGTAGTAAATGTGATTTGTAATTTATTACTAATCAATTTGCTTTTCCAATGAAATGTTGACAACAATATTTTAAATAATTTTTGAAAGGAAAGAAAAACTTCATGTCAAACATTTTTATATTACTATTTTATTATATTTATATATATTACTATTTTATTATTTTACTTATATTATTTTTACGCACTAAAGTTTTCAAATGTTTAAAATATTTTTTTTATGTAACTTATCCTAATACATATTTTAGGAAAACCCGGGTAATGAAAATATGTTTCGTAATGTTTTAGGAATGTATCCACTTAATATAATAAAACCTATGTTAGTGCGTAAATTCGTCTTAATAGACTGTAACTCCAGTAATAATTCATAGCTTAGAAAGCAGTCGGTCCTTTGAATTGGTCGTAAATAATTGATTTAAACATAAGTCCTCTCTCCCGATTTGGATGTGACACTGAAACATCATTTAAATATTATTCGTAGCGTACCCTCAATATATGAAAATTAATTATAATAACATTTTACCTTCCAGCTCTGATTTTTGTTTTTATTTAAAATTAAAAATATTAACACAAACAGAAAAAACAATTTAATTAATTTTATACATATATATCTTTTACACTTTGAATAGACACTAACTATAGTTATTATGATATCATACTTAACGAAATAAATCCTTCCGTTAAAACATTCTCCGCCTACTAAAACCAAAATAAAAGTTAATAAACATAATCAAACATAAAAAAAAGTCATAAGCTACGCATCTGATATAATTGGTTAAAATTATTTTTTTACTTAAACACCCGCTTTACGACCGCAAAGACGTGACGTCAGCGCTGTGACGCCATGAGTGCGCAGACCAACTTATACCAATAGAGACAGTATAAAATTAAACCTTAAACATTCAAACCCACTCGAATTATTCGACGGCGGGAAGAGATGTTTTAATATTTATCTTAGAATTAATTTTATTTAATTGACACTCGCTACCAACATTTTGTATGAGATACTGAGAGACTAATATACTTGAACAAATTTATGTTGAACATTTTCTATAAAATATGTTTGTTTCTCTATTTGTTTTTTATTATTATTTGATTTATAATACTCATAAATATTAAGGTTATTTGAATAACCTAAACGCTGTCTGTAAATAGATTATGAATAACTAAATAACTTCTTGCAAGTAAATTATTATGCGGTAACTTTAATGAGTTGTGGATTCGCTTTATATAATTTCTTTTTTATATTGACAATTCTATTAAGTATATTAAATATATTAAACTCACTCTTGTTCTCATATTTGTCCGCAAGGGCAAAGTATTGCAATGTAAGTTCTTTGTAAGTGTCATACTGAGAAAAATATATTTTTTAAAGTTTTTATAAAACATTTTCATTAGCAGCTCCATCGTGTTACATTAAACAAGAATGACAAAGTCCAGTCACATCGCTTGTCAAAATAATCTGACGATTTTTCTGGATTATCGCCACAGTAAGTCATAAAAATAATAATAAATGTCAATTTCGTGATGCTGACTGAGTGTTACAGACGAGTCACGTAATACGAACTTTCATAGGGTCAATGTCGCATTCGAAATGTGTAGGATTTTTGTTTTAGAATTAAAAAATATAGTTATTTTTTTTTTTTTTTTTTTTTTATGGAAAAATAGGGCAAACGAGCATGCGGGTCACTGATAAAATGTGATCACCGCCGACCATGAACTCTTGCAACATCCGAAGACTCACAAGAGCGTTGCCGGCCAGGTATAATACTTTGTATTTTAGCCAATAAAGAATATATTTTATTTTGATACATTCAAGATCAGTTCATAAGTCGCTCATTGCGCAAATCATGTAACGTAAATACGTTTTTTATTTAGTACGAATTAGGAGAACGTACACGCAACTTCTATTGTTATATTCTGATTTAAAAGATTTTGGGTATTTTTACCCTGGAGGAAAATACATCTCAACAATATAAAATAATATTATTTGGCTTACATTCGGGACAGAACAGCACTCATGAGTATTATCCAACAATCAGATAATAAGAGCAGGTCAACAGCCTTCATCTGTTTAGTTCGTAGTATGGGGAATGACGAGGCAATACTTCATTCTTTTTTTATGAATCTCAACTATTGTGTTGTAAATAACGAGTCTGCTTGAAAAAATAGTTCACATTGACACTAATTGCGCGGATGTAAAACTTATCCGCAATCGATTTAAGCGATTTTTTTTTATCGGGGCTTAAATATATGGGCATATGCTGAGGTAACTGCTAGATGAGATTATATAGGATACGGCCCTAAAACTTCAGAATATCCCCTAAAACCTACCGGATACCCTCAACACAACGAGATCGCTTAGAAAAGTCAACTAACTATTAGATGTGTAATATTTTACACATGCAACCAACAAATCTAACAAAAAAATATTTCTAGTTTTCATTATGATGTTATATGCTTAAACAATATCGTTATTTATTATTCATTTAAGTCGGATTTTTTTTGCTATCCCTTTAACACAGCCTGGTACATTTGAAAAAAATATTGGTGTAATTTTCAAATCAAAATACTGAAGTATAACTTGGAAAATTATATTTTGAAACCCAAGGTTGACGTTGGGGTTCATGACGTATATCTTTTTAAAAGGACACATTTATCTTATGAAACGTCAGTCTTGTAGTAGAAAGGAGGGTCGAGGGTAATTGCTAGTTACACAAAGCACTTTCTAATCAAATCTGATATATTTATTCGACTAATTTGCCGATCGAAACACAGCTATAAATTTAGCATTATCCCGTTGCGTATTTGCTGTAGTCGTAATTAACCAAGATGTTTGTGAGTGGAGCCATCAATCAGCTCTTGAGAATCAACCCAAGGCTGATGTATTTTTTTGTTTCCTCACATTGGCCAGCATCCAAGCTAAACCTACTGCGCGTCAATTTGTGCGAGTCATACCAGACTGTCAATTTCAAAATAGCAATTTATGACACTTGGAATGCTGTGTGAATTTAATATACATTGTCAATTATTTTTTGTTGGATATTTAAGACAGATATGACGTTCAGTTGAAAAATCGATATACAAAAATTATGACTTCCTTGACGTATATTAAATTGTTATTTTTTTAAGTGTTAAGTATTATTAATTATGCACATGTTTTTTTATACGACATCATTGTAGTTATCTCGAAAATATTATATATTATATCTTTCCAAATCTTTTATCCTGAAATATCAGAACGTTATGTGTTGAAGAGAAAATAAATGTAACTAACGCGACTAAAATAAGGGATTCAAAACTCAAATATTTCCTTTTTAAAACTTTTGCAGGTTTTAAAAACTTAAGGTGAAAATAGTTTAATCTTAAAAAATATGTGGTATAGCAGTGACTCTACTTGGATTTAAATTAAGAGGACTCAGATTTGATCTCTATCAAGTCTGTTGAGGCAGAGCTTGGTCATGACCAACAAAAATATTTCAATTTAATAGTTAAATATAAAAAGACATTTTATAAGACTTAGTTTCGTTGATATATTTCTTTGGACATACATGTCTCAAATGTTGCTAAGAAGAATATTTAATGATTTCAATTCTGCTGTATTGAATATCGTTCTCATTCCAGTAAAACTTATAAACAAAGAGGATGTATTTTTAAATCAACATCAGTAATACGATATGCAAAACATTTTGATTAAAACAGCATTAGTTCTTAGCAACGTGTTTTTCCATCAGAAACCTAAGTTGGGTTTTTGATTTATTTGAAAATACAAACGTATTTTTAGGGAATCGGTATATTGCTTTATTTTTAGGATTACTACACACTGGTTCTATTTGTGAAGGTACGAGTAGAATCAGCGACATGGTTAAGAATAACAGTTCTTGGCATGGTGTTCGAGTACTAAAAACATTTAACTAGTAAACAAATATAATCAAATCAGAGTCATAGCTTTGTCCAATTCTAACTTTAATATGACCATCTAACGAGAGAGCGATACACTATTGTATATGAATAGTATGATGTCAAAAATGTATGATGTATATAAATAGGAGGTAAAGAATTGTAATTGTAATTAGTTATAGTGTTATATCACGATGTCGTAAGCTTATATGTGTGAGTTAAGCGATATGAATGTTGTTGTATCATTCATGTGTAAGCGATACAACAAATCGTGCTTCGAAGTATGTTAACAACAAAGGATGTTATGAAAATTATTTCTGTGAGATTAACTTTTATGAAACACTATATAGTACTGACGTTAAATAATGATTATAAAAAGTATAATAGGTGGATGATGAAAATACTTGATTTTGAGTATTTACGATCGTCTGACGTAGTTGGAGCAATGCTTATCTGGTGAGTACGGTGTGGTGGTAGTGAGGTGTGACAAAATTGTTAATATAACAGGATGACTTTAATCCGATTTGGGATACATAAGAAATCTAAATATATTAAAAGAATTTTGAAATAAAATTTTGCTATATATATAATACATTTAAATAACACTATAAAACGTCAATTTTGTCAAACATTTAGCCTTCGCAGTAGAATAATAGACTTCATTATTTTAAATAGTCTAGTCTATGTTAGAAATGATATTCTGAAATTCATGAACTTTTAAAATTATCTTTGTTAAAAAAGTTTTATTTTAATTTTACAATAGTTTCACTTTTTGAGACTTGAGTTTTAAAATAATAACATCTAAAAAAGTTATCGCAGCATTTCGGTAAATCTATTTTTTTTTACAAATATTATTGTATTAAAAGAGAAAGTAAGATTGTTATAATATTACTTTTAAAGAGTAAGGCTTGAACATGAGACTTCTGAAGTCGTTTTACCAACTAAGCTATCGTGACGGTACTACAGGAATAAAAATATCTACGTAGTAGTATCTGACTGCTATTATACTGTATACTGTAATAGTGTTAAATTTTATTTACTTCAACATATAGCGTGAATTTATTTCGCAACTTGTATATTTATAAGCCCTGGTTTAATAGATGGCGACATAAACACAGACAGACACTGCTCATTACCGAGTCGTACACGCTGTTGTAGCATTTGAAGTGGAGTACTTGACATACAATAACGACATTAGCCAATACTAAGCGATTTATAAGATAATGAGCTTTGATGCTTTTAAATTATGCGGTGAGCTATGGCGGCTGGTGTTTATTTAAAAGTATAATAAATATTTTATGAAATAAAACAATTTTTTACGGATTAAAACTCATTAGTCACTCAATTAGTCATCTGACGAATAATTCACTGACTTACTGACATACACTTACATCTCGTCTACCCGTGAAAACGATTGCTGCAAAGCGTTCGAAACGTCGTGTTAAAATTAAAATGTAACCAAATTATACGCGGATAATCTGTAATCTGTAATCCGTAAAAAATAGTTTAATTTCAAATGTGTACTCCTGAAAATCTAAGAAAATACTAAATATTTTATGTATGACTTTAACGTAACATTAACTCCTGGTTAGGAATATTTGCAACAATTGAATTTCAAATATTAAAATTCGAAAGATGTATATCACGTTAAAAGTTTGGCTTTGAGAAACAGTTGGGTTTTAACTCGCTGTCTGACTAAGAACCATTCACTAGAACTTAAAAATGCATATGTATTACATCAATACAAATATTATAAAGCGAAAATGTTTGTTTGTTTGAATGCGATTTGAAAAATTATTTTTGAATATGACAGGTTCATGAGGAAGGCTATCTTGCATTATAGTGCTCTTAGTTATCTTAATAGTAAATGAAAAACTTATACCCGAGTGGAAGAGAAACAACTAATATACTAAATAATGTGTAATCTTCATAAAATTAGTATAAAAATTATGAAAATGACGATATCAATAAAAACTAATTAATTTCGACAACATTAATCGTTCATAAAAAAATCGATTACCATAATAGCAATTCATTCGCAGATTAACGACTCTAAGCTTGAGACACACCTACTGATACGTCGATATCTAAAAGCAAGTTCAAGGTGCAACGACCTCTGTATTATCTCATAGTACGAGTTTGTCTCGCGTGTCGTCTTGCTAATTTTGCGCTAACACCTACGCAATATCTACAGGATGAGGTAACATTAGACTCACGTAGTCTGTAATGATAAGATACTATTGTGTTGCATTAAATATATACATGATTAAAATATAATTATTTCACTTATAATTAAAAATGTAAACACTACGAGAAGTAAGGTTGTACGTAATTTGTATGCAAGTAAAATGCTAGCTCTAGATGGTATCTGAAATCAGTTTCATGTGAATGCGTAGTAAATATTTATTATCTACGATTTATGTCATAGCCAGTGCCAAGTTTGATATTAGCATAAAATAATTTATAAGTATTGTTAACAATCGTGTGTAACCAGAGTTGTTACTATCGGCTCCCCGCAGTTTCGAGTGGGCGTTCGATCCGCCCTTACATGATTTATTCTGTTCTAACTTATCATACGTCTTTGGTTTCGCGTCGTCAGTGGGTGTCTGACTATCTTGATACATACACTTTTTATTTTCTTTAACACTTTCTGCCACTCATCACATTTTAGAACCGCTGGATATATTTGGTTGTTTTTGAATTCGTATATATTCTTTACTTAAATTATTTGATTATTTTCTTCTCATTATAAACGTTATATAATACTTTATCGTTATCTAATAAAACTGAAAGTAGTGCATTGAGGTTTTTGTCTAATTAATTTGCCATCCTTATATAGCGTCTCTTAGCTCCTAAGTGTTGACACATAAGATGGATGATTGAAGATTGTATGCGGATAATGTCAATTAGCGAATCCGTAGACGTGATTCGTCTTAGCCGTCTCATATGGGTGTGAAAGTGTTATGTAACATAATTATAGCACGTTGATTTTATTGACATACCTATACATTCCTAGTCATTATGAAATTGCTGCAGATAGATCTTTAATTTATGCGACTGTGATGATTAGCATAAAAATATCGCAGTACGTAATACAACATATTAATTACTAGTAAACCCCCCGTTAATTCTTAACGGTCTAGACGGAAAGATAGCTCTTAACAGAATTTAAATTAATTACCTTACAAACAAATTGTAGTAAATTATACGAAATTCCATTTAAAAGACATATGTTGTAGTATATTAGGGCTTAAACTACAACATAGGAGTTTTGTATAACATCTTAAACTACAACATATGCAAAAACTGCAAGGAATAATAGTTACAGATATATAAACCTATAAACCTACTTTTTCATGTGCATATATATTAGATAGTTATAAAGTATAATGATAAGGATGATAACATTGACATAACCGAACACAGCAATTATAATTACAAAACGAATTACATCTTCATTGATATACCTACCCCGAATCGGATACAAGACGTATAAGGCAAAAATACCATCTGTTATCACGTGTTTATCTTGATTCGCTTTAACCGCAGTGAAATATTATACCATATGTCTAAAATCTACACGCTGTTTTGTAATCTTCGTAAATGTGTTAGAGTTTAAATTAGGACTGATATCCTGATATGGAATTGTCAGCATTAGAGGCTGTCCGGTGGCAAGTGGATTGATGGATAGACTGACATAGGCTAGGCCAGGTGCTCATGGTTTCTAGAGAAACGGTGCGATTACTTCATTTATTCAATGGAGAAAAGTTGCAAGATGTCGTTCAGATAACTAATAAACTGTTTCAGAAATGATAGAGTTCTGATATTTATATAACATTTCCTGATTAACTTAACTGTTCCTAATGCTCTCAATTGTTAACTAGGTTCCATAGCACATGATACACAAGTTTCCACTTGACTTAACGTAACCTTTATCTGGTCAGTGTGTCTCAGCGCACTTGCCTACTTTGAAAACGAGGCGGCCTTTGAGATACGTTATAGGTAGGGAAGGTATAACTTATCCCTAGATGGCGTGATAGTTTCCATTCGTTCCGTTCTGATTACACATAATATTTATATTTTTATATAAAAAATACAGGACTCATTTATTTCTTCAAATATAATAATATGAAAGCTTAGACCAGTTTCGCTTGTGGTCTGAATTCGAAAACCATATGATAATTTAAATTTTTCTAACCTAAAGGTTTGATAAGATATTTATTTATTTATTTAAACTTTATTGCAAAACCAAAAAAAAAGAAGTACAATGCCTAGTGTCATTTTCTGCCAGTCAACCCATTGTAACAAATATTTGTCGAAACTGTTTAAAAACAAGTTTGAATTAATAAACTCACGAATTGAACTTAAATCTATCCAAAGGATGCGAACATAACAATATTAAAAGCCGCATAAACGTCCGAGTAGCAGCTATCTAATATATAAATAAATAATATATGATACAACAGTACGGTGAAAGTATTAAATCGTATGTTTGTAGTCAGTTTTATAGTCCATCCACACAGTAACCATAAATAGCAATAATCGTAATAAAATATATAGATAATAAAGTATTCGTTACTGCCTACGCGATGGAGCCTTCAATGATAGCTTGATTTAAAAGCAACCTCACATAGCATATTAAACCTTTATTAAAGCACACTTTTTAGTTATAAAAACATATACTTTTAAAAATATTTAATAATAACTAGAACTTATTCATTGTTTTGTCACTTTCTTACTAACGATTTACGTTAAATGTGACAAAAAAAAAATATATATATACTGGGTGTAAATATTTTTAAGGGGGTAAATGTTTTTATAACTTATAAAACTTAAACATTAAACTTAAAGTGACTGAAGAAAATGAGGAGCTTAAAAGCTTCGTTATAAAATCAATTAATGGCTATGGATTGTCATAAAACGTGAAACTTTTTATTGTCAATAACAACATTCCCCAAAAATAAAAACTAAATATTTTTAACCTGATATTGTTAGTATAGTATAGATCGATAACTAAACTTCCAGTACTAAATTCGAATGCTTTAAATTATGTTGTAAGTAATTAACTTGTTACCTATTTGGCAATTTGATTAAAATTTAAATTAAGGCGGAGCGAAGCAAATAAAAGGCCTAATAGATTGAATATCGATAATTCCAAATTGAGACTCCGATAAATCTGATTGTGACATTCTCTGGTTGAACTTAATTTGTAACTGGTGATATATATATTTGCAGATATTGTATTTCGTAATCGAGGAATAATTATAATATATTTATTACTATATACTGCTACCGTTTACTGTTTTATTTACTATTTATTTTAAATACAGTATTTACCGTTTTATTAATAAAATAATGTTTGAAATTATAAACATAATTATTTCTTTCTTGCAAGTATATATGTGAGAAAATTTTAAACATCAAAGAATTTCGGATTTAACAACATCGAATTCATTACAACAGAGTCAAGCACAAAACAAGACAAACAAATCAACTGACTCTAGAACGATAATACATAATATAAATCTGAATGAGGAACCTCCGCTCGTAAAAACCATTGTAAAGTTTATTGACACCTCCATGATTCATGGATTCACTTTTATCTCCACAGAGAGAAACACTAATGAAAAACTTATCAATATTAATTGTTGTTTTTATTTCTATTGTTTGATGAATATTAAGTAACGTTAACAGTTCAATAAAACTATTTTTCGGATATAACTCGCGTTTATTATTACATTTTTATATTTAACCCGACGTTTCGGATGCTTTGCAGCAAACGTGTTCGCGGTAAGAGATGATCATGACAGACACCAATAAACGCGAGTTATATCCGAAAAATAGTTTTATTGAAATGTGTAGTACTCGTGTAAATCTTAGAAAACATAACGTTAACAGTTTTTTTTGGTGTTACTTTCTCTAAGTCACATTCATAAATTTAATATATCATCCCTTTTATTACTTGTGAATTATTATTATTTATTGATGTAGTCAGTATGGTTTTCGTCTAAGTTCATTGCACTCTCTACGCAAAATTATGAAAATAAGGTAAACCTTGATAATATATTAGTTACTTATTAATAATATGTATATTTGTAACCGCAATGATCAATAATAAGTAATGTTATTAGTATAAATCTTTTTCTTATTACATATTTTAAACGCCTTTGTTAAGATTTCTCTTTAAGTGCCTTAATGTATCTTATCAGATTTGAATACAAAGGAAGAATGGCCCCTAAAAGCTGCTAAGTAATTAAAAACACCTGCACCTTAAAATAAACTAGCAAAAAGTGCTTAACAGAATCCAAAGCATATCTCAAAAAGCGGATGAGCGCTGCGCCTGCGCATAGAGAGCTAAATACGAAAGGTGTGAAATATCGAGTGAGCCGTTAAATGTACCGTGAAATGTCAGATAAATATGCAACATTCCTAATAAATGTTTCTCTTGCAACTATTTGCGAATTATAAACAGGAAAACTAAAATTATGTCTAGAATTTATCTTTTATTTATTGAATAAAATTCGTTTTTCTTCTCGTGTAAAACATAATGACTCACCTGTCCTGTTATATCTATGAAAAAGCAGGTGAAATTATATTTAAAAAAAGTTTTATGTGACATTTATTTATGTAAAAAATGTATTGCATACAAATAATTTTTGATTAACATTAATAAAAAATAATTATTGTAATATAGGTATAATACTTTGCATGTGAAATAGAGTATTCAACGACGAAGACGACAATAACAATTTCAGCGACAATTAAACAGAAGAGCATTAGAGCAATGATCACACGGAAGGATGGTAATATTTGCGTGCTATAAAATAGTAAACTAATGATTTTTGAATCATCCACGTGATTACGTTTCTCACGCTTTCAACTCTCTTTGTAACACGAGTTGCTTGTAAAGCTTGTTGTAAATACTCGAGATAACGAAGTACAGATTACTTGTCATTTTCGTACTTCGATGTTAACAAGACCTATGGAAAGATAATAAAATGTTTTGTTACAAGTATCGCATTTCTATTCATCTAAATGTATATAAAGTTTATGTAATATTGATCGGTCGTCAATTTCTCTGGTTTTCTCTTATAAAATTTTCTCAAAATACTTAAATGTACAACCAAACCACTAAATCTAACTTCATTTCATTATACATTACATTGAGTGAAAGCTGGGAACATATAAAAGATTATTAAACTTATATATATTTTGTGAGTACAAATTATAGATTATAAGTTTATGAAAATCTGATTCTTGTTATAGATATTTATATTAATAAAATAAAATAATATAAGAAAATATTTAAAAGAACAGATGAAAACAGACGCAAATGTCTCAACAAAATTAATAAAAAATTGTCATAAAAAAACATAGAAGAGTTCATTAACCCGCCACGTGGTGTGGGTGTAAACAAATGTTTTGAATATACAAATTAATAAACATCTCGAGCAGGAAACCCTTGAGTAGTTAAATATAGGGTGTTGTTGCGCAGACGCAGCGACGCGAACACGCGTGCGAATGTTTATATCAACGAACACGAATATTGAACAAACAAGTAATAATTGATAACAACAGATACAAATTCTAACATCTAAATTTAAAATCATAATAGAAAAATAACAGATATAACTCAGTTTTTAGAAAAAAAAAAAAAAAGCTAACAAACACAACTTATATAAAAAATGCACGGACGACGCGTCTGTCGCGTGTCATATATATAATTAACACAGTTCAAAACCTAACTTCATTCGATAATAAGTTGAACATATCAATATTAACGTATTAGAAATATTCTCACCATTTTTAGAAAACATTCAAAATATCGTCAACATACCTGCAAAGAAAGGAAAGTATTCTATTAAAAATAGCATCAAAATTATAGTTAATAGTATGGCGTTTAGTGTGTCTCTAGCTCATAATGTTTCAAACTTAAGCTATTTAATCAATCAAGATTACATGATAACAAGATAACAAGACTAATAATGATGATATTTAATGATGCTATAAGTATTGATTTAAAATTATCTCTAACTACTATTATTTTATATAATCAATAAGTGAATCTTCCAGTTGTCAGATATTATTTAGAATTGTATAAAGACCAATATATTAAAGGAAATCATTTAGAATTCAAACATTTTTACGATTCTCGAAGTCCTGGCGGTTACTCGTAATACTTGTTAATTTTGTGTGTGTGTGTGTGTGTGTGTACGTGTTTGTGTGTGTGTGCGTGTGTATGTGTGTGTATAACAAAATTAATAAAGAAACCACTCCACGTAGATAAAGAACTATATGGACCAATAGCACTTTCACGTGACCTTATTATTTTACTTTCTCGATCAGAAGGATATGAAGAAAGTATTGAATAGATATATAGATAAAGACACTGAGATAGGTCGATAATTGAATTACGCTTTCTGTAGTCAGCGATCAGTGTCAAAGGCAGCTGTGATAAGTGATGGCTTAGGTATTGGCTGACTGCAAACCTTACTCATTTTTATTTAATCTGTGTACTTATTAACGTAACTGTATTATATAGGTTACACGATGTCCCCAATGTCAATGTCAATTAACAAAAAAATATACATATGACAGTCATAGTAAGAATCCACCAAAGTTAATTACAAAATAGTCATAATATAGAAATTCTATATATAGAAAGGTGGGCATGTAATTAACAATTGGTCCAAATTTGGTTAGTGTAGCTTGATAGTTGTAGGAGACAGCGGACAAAATTTGATTGAGTTGACCGGTAAACAGCTTCGCTTCGTCCAGCTCGATTAATTAAAGCATATTATTTATAAAATCGTTGAAAACAAGATTATTCATATTAAAATGAGAATGTAATAGTAATTTAAGTAAATGAAAATGTATCGATTTACAAAATCGATATATAAGTAAATAGCAAAGTAAATTCTATCTACATCGTGAGAAGATCTCGCAACGCCGCGGGCCGGCGCCGGCGCACCGGAAGCAATACCGTCATAATGCCTTACATTTTATTCCAACGGGTCAATTTATCATATGAATAATTTGAATATTAATCATAATTATAAAACCCTGAGACGGTTAATAAATAAAAACAGTAATTAATTCTTACAATTTGTCTGTTTAATAAATACGCGGATAGATATGGACTCCCAAAAAAATCCTACAATTTCTACTTTTTATATATTAATTAAATCTGTCAATATGAATAAAATACAAAACAAACAAACAAATAAACATAAAAATGATAAATATGAATTCATTAAAAAAAAACTTCTAGTTAATCAAACGGATTTCCTTTGTAATATCCTAGTAGTAATAGACTTCTTGAACAAGAAATATCAAAGCAATATAACGGATGCTCGGTCCCCATAGAAGGCTGTAGAAAATAGTGCAGCCTTATGTATAGACTCTGACGATTTTATTTCTATGAAAGTTACAGCGTAATGCAAATTGCTACAATTATTGTGGTACACTATTCCGCTCTGAATAAGTTTAATGTTTATATATTTTTAAATTTTTTTACTGAATGGTTTATCTGTACGATAAGTATATACTATGATATGCTTATAAAGTTTTATTATAAGTGCTTTAAAATGTATAGTAAATTAATATAAAAAGGTATGTAATAAATCTAAGCATGTGTGCGATAAGATATCAAATTAATTAAGCACACCGGGCGCCTTGTCCACATCTGAAGATTTATCTGGTACTACATTTTCAATATGCGGTGTTGCTATACACTAGCCGTGACCATCGCCACTGTCGTCGGATCTTTAATACCGCGTACTTAGATATATTTTTGTTTATCACTGTGCATAATTACCTTAGCCTTTCAAACATTTTTTTATTTTGCAGTCGCAATCACCCTTGTTGCTTAGACAATAGGATCTCTTTTCGTTTTATAAAGTATAATGCAATGAATGTCTCGCCCTGGGCATGGATACGCATATCTTAAGATCTCTAGGTGTATACGGAGTGTATTCATTAGTCTTCGGTAGTATGTGTGTAAATAGAACGGAAGCTGTACACACATAAGTCACCATGACGGCTATAGCTAGTTGCTATAAACTAAAATAAATTACCAGAGTAAAGCAAAAACACAGAGATAAAAATTCATTAAAATGCGAAGGTAGTTTTAAAAAAAATAAATAATAATGAGTCACCGTTTTCCTACTTCAGAGTTCAGACTGCCTCCACCGTCTACCGCTATGAATAAAAATGCAGCTATGAAAAATACATTTTACGATTTAAAAATAGACGGTGCATCGCTTCAAAGGGTGCTTGAGACGCTTTGTGCAAGTTTTATCTCCAGGCACTGAAATGTTAAGGGGTGTTAGTTGACTAGTGGTTGGGGTGAACGAACGCGGGATTGTCGTAGGTCACAGATTCTCAACCTAGATTAGTATAACGACGTTGATACTTACTACTGTCTTTATTTTGTCTAAAATTAAATGCACTTATAATTTCATTAATATGTATGTTATTAAAATTAACTTATACTTATAATATAATAAGAAGAAATAGATATTAAAAATAGTTTTTATGGTAAATATTAATTATCTGTTATATAATCATTAATTTAATAATAATAATAGTAAATAACGCTAAAGAACATTCGAGTTTAATAAAAAATATCAAGAGAACGTGTTAATTATTTATGTTATTTTCAATAAAAGATGTACTTTTTTTTCACATATTTTAACGCAACAAGCTGTTACTTCAACAAACAACTAAGTTAAAAATAAACTTCAAATCAATGCAACCCTTTCATAGTATAGCATATAAGCCTGTATAAAGACAAAACAAATAAGGCTTCTCTACAATGGGTGTACATTTTACAAATGCTCTGGAATCGCACATTACTATTTGCACACTATCTGCATACAATCGATAATCAATCGACATCGATACGCGAGCGAGGGTTACGTTCAGAGAGGGTCAAGTGTTCCCATGAGAATTATCGTGACTTTGAAAATATGTGTTAAAGTCATCTTATTTCCAAGGAAACAGTTCAAATAGCTGCATCACGAACTATAAATGGTGATTGAGGTTTTTACTAAAACAATGTAGTAAGCTTTGAATAAGGAGCACTTCAAAACTACCAAAAAAGAAAGAATAATAAAAACCTTTACAACGCAAGCGCCATTGTACGAGGGAGAATAAAGAACCAAGGAGCGACATCATCCTCTCCTCGGGATTTTTACTACTGAATGCGAAATGCAACAATACGAAACGTTAACAAATGCGAGCGGCGACTTTTAAAAAAGATACATTGTAGAACCATACAGGGACTTCATGAAAATAAAAATACATATTTGCAGAGAACCTTCTTTATAATTATGTCGAGTATTATTTAAGTATTCCTGGCACACTTGTACAATAGGCAGGCGGGGGTTAATTTATAAAGTTATTACAAAAAACACAGCAGGGGGCCTTTTAGCGAGATTAATGTATTTTGAGTGGTAGTGTTCCCTAGTTTGTGGTAGTTGAAATGAAAAGTGGGGTCGTTTTAGGCCGTCTGTGAACACCAAGTTTGACAACTACCATTCCCAATACTCATAATTACTGCCGCCATTGCACCACTTCTGTCAACCCTAAAATTTTAAAAGCGCCTATCTACATCCCTTGAATTAAAAAAGGGTCTTGCACACGGTTCATGTAATTTTCAAGTACACATTCGTCCCTCAAATCTTTTGTTTACGAGTGTAACAAAGATCTTGCGACTCCCTGCCCTTTGATAGGGTATATGAGTGTCTCTCTAGGGGTGTCGAAGATCTACACTAGAGAAATAATAAAAGGCTACCCTTTTTATTCTTTTCAAAATTTTCTGGATGTTTAAATATACTATATATAGGAACTTTATATATATACACTGAATCATTTTAATTGTTATTTTAATTGTCCATTCCCGGATCAGTGAGTTATATATAGTTAAATCATAAATTCGAACTCGTATAGATCGAAAATAAACAAACTATAACAAGGTATAATGGTACAAATAATTCACCTTTCTCCACTTCCCATCAAGTCGAGGACGGACAAGCACCAGCTCACGAGCAATGAAGCTAAAATAAACCAGACTCGTAAAATACCAACACTATAGAACAGACAGACGACGTAGAGAGGAACAGTATGAACGTGATGTCCTTAAATTGTACCATACAAAAGGAAGCAAGTATTATAAGTATTAATTATATTAATAATACATTATATATGTAAGTACTCGTTTTTCGAAGTATTTAAAGTATTGTATATTTTATTGTGTAAGCTTGATATTACCTGCATGTTATTACATATGTAGGTAATACAATTAGTCTATTTATAACAAATATATATTCATAAATATGACCACATGAAATAATAAATAAATTTTAACTAATAAGGAGGCTATTTTGATAAACAGTTATATTCTAGTAAAGTTGCTAGAAATCCTCCTCCCAGAAATATAATAATGTTGTGATTCTTTCTTGACTCAATAAGTACGTTTACAATATCTATTTATAGCGCCACAGTAATTCGCAGTCATTGTCGTAGTAAAAGGGCCTACATGATATGTCAATTCCAGACACTGAAACAATCAATAACAATCCTTAAGTTATATGCAATAAGGTTGCTAATATGGGGATAGTTTTTAAGAAGTTATTTTATATGGCAATAAATAATAATGGTTCGTCTTTGGCCTTCAAGAAATTAGTCAGTGTCTCGGCGCAGTAAATTGTAGCACAAGTTGTGGCCAACAAGCGATAACGAATGACCAACTCTCTTCTCTACATATTAATAATATTTAGTTGTAGTTTCGATGTATCATTGTAGAAACAAATTATATGATTAGATCAAATAAAAAAACTTAAAAAAAAATTGTTAGACGTTTTTAAGGTTATTCGAATATTTAGTTATTAAGTGTATTTTGTATAAAAAATAGTTACTATAAAATCTAGAACCTCAGTTACTCGTATAAAACAGACGCATTATTTTTAGATTTTATTCATATTTAAACAAAATCAGATTTTTTTACTTGTGTATATGCAATAACCTCGTTTTTCCAACAAACGTACTGACCATGTCGCGGTCTCACTGTAGTTTACTTATTCGGTTTCACCTTCATTTCATTAATTCGATCGAGAGACATCGGCTACTTATTAATACTCATCAACAATAAAAACTTCGTTTGCAAGTAAATTACGCATTATCACTTAAGCCTCGATACTGTAGGGATGACTTCATACTTTATTAAAATTACTTTACAATAACCATACGGAAATAATATTAAAAAACCGAATTTCATTCTCAAATAAAAAGGTATGAAATGTACATGTCAGCAGAGTACACACGTGGGAACGTTATTAATTACGAAGAAAAATTAATATAAAATAATTAAACTTTTTAATAATTCCTTAAAAAAACAGAAATTCTTAAATATTAAATATATAAATATATATATTTTTTTATATAATAAAAATCTTGAAAACAACAATTATCATACATAATATTAAAACCAGATACACTTCATAAATATAACAAATATACTATAATTATGTAAAAGCAAATCCTTCAAAAACATTTTACGTAGCAAATTACTTGTAATGGGATGGATCCATAGTATTGAAGTGTATAATTTCATTGATTACCTATAATTTTGTGTCTTCGGCTTTAATAAACACAGGGTAAGACTGATAATAGTCATAACACACGCGATAGTTCAATTAGAATTTTAATTTTGATTGTAAATCAAAACTGTCTCATTACACAAATACTATTTATTTAAAAATATAAATAAAATATTTAATAAAAGTTTAATATAAACTATTTATTTACTTATTCATTTATTTATTTTTAATTTGAATCAGCCAGGAGGGCCTATTTTGATAACATACTTGTCGATATCTATAGACATTCTACAACTTAAAAGTTAAGATGTTTCTAAACCAACTCTGATCTGATAAGAACCACACAATAAACTCAGCCAAAATATAACCCTTTCTAGCACAAAATATGTAGGAGGTTTAGTGATAACCGTACAATTTCACAGAGCGCTGGTTTTGAATAATTAATATCAAAATTATAGTGAAAGCTGATATAACGTACGAGTTGATAATAATTTGATTTGAATTTCATTGTCTTGTGTTTGCTTTTCTACTTATATAAACCATTTTCGACTTGGGAAATTATTAAAATATTAAAAAAGGCCTTGTTCTTACTTCATAGACACACTTATCATACTCAACTTAACATATCAACTTGTTCATAATTATCTTCTTAAGAATCATAAAGTTTAAAAACACTACTTATAGGGCACGTACTAACTACATACTGAAAACAACGAAATGGAAACTTAAAAGTTAAAAATAACGTATGACTAGTTAATATTGAACGGGAGCGGAGACACGAGCGTATAAAAAACAAATATAAAGACCATTTGAACATTGAAATGTCTTAGTTCTTATGCAGAGGTCGTTTATTTAGGTTAGGTACCTGTTAGTTCAACCTTTTTCTCACAAACCATTTAGGTCTCGAATGCGTTGAAAAACATTTCTATGGAATAATTTGTTGGTACTGAAATTGGATAGGTTGACAGTTTTACGATATTAGGTTATAGAATAATGAATCCTATTGTCCATAACTTAAAGGTTGTTGTGACGGCAGTGGTATGTTTGTTTTTGTGTAATTTATTGTGCAGCTCAACTCGACAATTACTCATCAACGTGTCGCGTCGTTTTAATAAATTATGGACCATGATGATTTTATACTCGCAGCGCTAAAGATTTTTTGTACATATGACTTAAATATTATGGAATTTATTTCAATTTAACAGAGAATTATGTTTTTGCTGCTACAAAGTTAATATTATAAAAGTTAAACATGTTTTAAGAAGATAGGGACGCTCCTTCTTAGAAATAGCAAAATGGCCGAGCATAAATTCATGTAGGCGTCATTTAATATTGGTCATTTTCTTATTTAAAAGACAAACTTAGTAGTGATGTAAGAATAAACTTCTTAAATATTATATCAAAGTTTATACACATAAAGAAAACAATTTATAAGTTTAAAATAATTATTGTAGACAAAGATATTCTTGATTCATTAACAAGATAAAATAAATTAAACAAACAATCATAAAGATCTATGTGTATATTGATATTAAGGTGATTTCTTTTCTTTTTAACGTTAACAAAAAGGTATCTCTAGTATTTTCTTAGATTTTCATGAGTACATATTTGAAATAAATATTTTTACTCAAAATGTAACCAAATTATAGGCGAGTTTTAATCCGTAAAAATAGTTTTATTTCAAAGGTATCTCTATGTCGCAGGCGACTTAACATTTACAATCACTAACACTACGCACAACAGTTGGACAATATGTTATTGACGAATCCATTCATATCTGTCCTCTTGATAAGATAATATATATCAAAGATGATTATGATCTTTATATTTAAATTGATTTAGATAAACTTCAGATATTTAAATAACATAAAAATATATATATATTTTTCATAATTTATGAGTATAGTTACATGTAGTTTTTGAGACCCAGACAAAATATTAAAGTTTAATGGGCACTTAAGACACTTCTTGGCACTATCAGTAGGTACACTGTGAAGGTAATATTTTACGATTTAGAGATACTGCACGTAAGCATCGCATGCGTCTGCCAAGAACCAAATTGAACACGATAAATAAAATTTTCAGAAAGGTGAAGGATATATTAAATTAATGTACAATTTATTATCTGAATTTATGTCAAAACAAACATCAATTTGAACTATTTTAACAAAGTATAATAAAGATTCTAAAAAACACTCATATTTATCATTAATTTGGTTGATTACATCATATCCGTTGCATCCAGAAAGATAGACACGACACACATATTGTAAGCTGTAGAGATATATTTGCGATTTTTTTTATTTTTCGTATCAACTAGAAATGCCTAGTGTTTTTTGAAAATAATATAGTAAAAGTATTACTAAAGTTGTTGGGGTGGGGCGCTATATAGAAAAATACTGGCGCCACCCTCGGGGGACGGACCTTATGGTGCCGCTGAGATAGCAAGTTGAAACAAGAAAGTCGTGAAACAGTATGGCTATCTCAGTCGGGCGCTGGTAGGTCCGTCTCTTAGGATCCTGGGTTCGATGGAGGGGGTCGTGATTGAAAACACTGGAGTACGACGTGTAGACGCGATAGCGAACCAGCCACAATAATATTTTCAATTCTTCTAGTTCCCTTTTCTTCAGAGTTCCTTTTTCTTCAGAGTTCCTTGTTCTTCTTAGCCGTCGGAAGTAATAATCGGTAGTGGCGCCATACTGCCGGGTGTAGCACGTCACGTATACCGTAAAGAGAGCCGCGGTTTATAGACTCTTTTTACTAACATTTTTCACTATGGCTGGTCCGCTTTTTCGCTAATATTTATTTCTCTAGATCTTATATTTAAACATGTTGTACATCAAAATAAGCGTCTTAATAAAATCTATCTAAAGGTATATAATACAAAACGGTTATAATCATAAATCTAAAATAATACGTAAAAAACATGCAATATCATACAAAAAACGGTACTTTTAACAACCTAAAATTCGTTATTATGTCAAAACTATCCATCTCTCAACTATAATCTAAACATATTTATAATCAGTTTTAAGTGCTTTACTAAATTACAAAAGAAAAATAAAAGAAAATCTAATTATAATTTTCATACTAGACTCAAGTGCGAGACAGAGATGCCAACATCTTGCTATCTCTGTCATACCCATCAGTTTGACAATAGATTGCTGCCTAACGAGAGACTAATTCTATGACTATAAATTACGAAGTGTGGGACAGAGATGCTAACATATTATCATCTCTGTCATACTCATTAGTTTTACAAAAGAATGATACATAACGAGACACTAGTTTTCTGACCGCATGTACATGATATAATTGAAATATGACTACATACTAATACAAGATTGGTTGATTAAAATAATTAATAAAGAGAGCGGACATTAAAATTATTCGTCGCCGACATCCTCCCCCTTGTGCGAAGCACCAACTGCTGACCCGGCGACACGTTGCTCACTGACCTCGTTTAGATTGTTGCTGGCCACAGGTACCAGCCGCACTATCTTGGAGCTTGGACGTTTCAGCACGCCACCGGCAGTACGTACGTCGACGATGCGGGTGCGCCCATCTGGCCCAGGGTAGATCTGTAACACCTCCCCTCGTGGCCAAGTGTTTCTTGGTAGTGCTGAATGCACTATGAGGACCGTGTCCCCAAGCCTCAGATCCAAAGTGTCTGCTTTCCCTGTAAGTTTTCCGGAATCAGTGTCGGTAGGTGTTCTTTCACCCATCTGCTCCAGAAGTGGTCTGCCATTCGTTGTGCTGTCGTCGAGGTGTATCCTTTGAAATCGTCGTCGTTGAATGTTCCGACCATCGGAACGCCACAAGATCTCCCTAAAAGAAAATGATCTGATGTAAGTGACTCTTCTCCATCTGTGTGTACATCGACGAATGACCCTGAATTGACGATGTGCTCTGCTTCCAAGAGGAGTGCGTGCAGAACTTCGTCTTCGAGTAACTTTTCGTTTAGGGTGCACGCCAACGCTTTTCTGTTGCCTCCAATAATCTACGTTTGCGAAGGCCTTTTCGCTAGCAACCGTAAAGACATGCGTCTCCCCCTTGTGAGATGATACGAAGCATCGTGGTACTCTCAAGTTTTTTAACAGCTGTATGTTGCTCAAGTAGATGTTCCGTGTTTGTTCATAATATGTCGTAATGAGCTTATCCCAGCCAACCCTACTTCGCCAGATGTCTTGGAGCAGCCTCTTCTCTTGTATCAGAACTGGCGACGATAGACCAGCGCTGAAGCTTCTTAAAACTGGTGGTCGATTTGATGCCCACCCTCGAAGTTCAAATCCGGTCTTTCGATAAATGAAGTCCACTTCCCTTGCAGTTTTAATGGCTGCCTCTTCTGACCTGAAACTATGGAGATAGTCATCCATGTAATGATTATGCTTAACTGCCTGGGCAGCCTCGGGAGACTCTTCCTCGTATTTGGCGGCGTTCTTATTTTTCACGAAGATTGCCGAGCTTGGTGAGCATGCTGCACCGAAAGTAACTGACGTCATGCGATATTCTTTCGGTGTTCCGCTGCGCTGGTCCCCTCTCCAAAGGAATCGAAGACTGTCGCGATCATCCTGCCGGATCCTAATCTGTAGGAACATCTCTTTAATATCCGCGACTACGGCAATGGGATGTTGACGAAACCGCAACAAAACGCCGAACAGCGACTGAAGCAAATCTGGTCCCTGCAGAAGCACGTCGTTGAGACTTTTGCCGCTGAACTTCGCAGCAGCATCAAACACTAACCTCATCTTCTTCTTAGTTGGATGAGTTACCGCGAAGTGAGGCAGATACCATTTGCGTTCAGACGTGGAGCCAAACGGGACTTCTTCAGCATATCCGCAATCTAGGAGGTGCTGGATCTGATAAGTGTACTCGTCTTTTAAGTTCCGGTCTTTGTCTAGCTTCCTTTCAATATTCTTGAGCCTGTTTTCAGCCGACTTGAAATTGTTCGGCATTGCTTCATCCTCGTTGCGCCATAAAAGTCCTGTTTCAAAGCGCCCATCCTGCAGCCTTCTTGTCGTTTTCTCCATTATAGCTAGCGCTTTTCCTTCTGCATCGATGCTTGGCCGACGTGGTTGGACACCCAAAGATTCTATAGCGAAGTGGTCTTTTATAAGGCGTTTTAGATCGTCTTCAGACCCCGTCACGTGTGCGTAAGTAACGAAATTCAAAGATTTCGTGGCTCCGCCATCAAAGCCGTGTAGCACCCATCCCAGGTGCGTCAGCGAAGCTACGGGTTGGTTTCTCTTTCCTTTACGCGTAGCCCGTGATACGATGAGTTGCCAGTTATCCTGACCGATTAACAGTTTAGGCGGTTCCTCTTCGTATATCAGCTGATCGACCATCTTACTAAGGTGCAGACATTCTTCAAGACGAGATCTATCAATACTTTGCGGCGTTAGACACAGGTCGTCTACGGTGCGCGCTCCATTAATCTTTTGCCTCTTCTGATGGTGGATGCCTCTGATCTTAAAATCGATCTTCATAGAATTCTCCTTTCCCATTGTTTTCCCCCCTACTGTTTGTAGGTATAGAGGTTCTTGAGGTCCTGTTAGGCCGACTTCTCTCACGACCGATGAATCGAAAAGTGTCACTGTAGATCCTTCATCAAGCAGCGCCAACACTCGCACCGATCCCTTGGGTCCATACACTTCCACAGGAATCATCTTTAAATACGCTCTTGCATTCGTCAGAGCGTTGACCGGTAGAGTTGCACTATTTGTGATCTCTCTTTTCTCATCCTGCTTCTGCTGCAATGGCTTGTAGTTGTGAAGGAGATGGTGATGCCAGCGCTTGCACTCCTTGCACGGTGGCCTTTTGCAGCTCTCCTTACGATGACGTCCCATCAAGCATTTAAAACAAAATCTACTCTTAAGAGCGATCTCCCACCGCTCCTTGTTGGATGCATGCAGGAACTTCTTGCATTCGACCAAAGTATGGTCTCTGTGGCAGTGCGGGCACCCTGGCTTCTCTTCCCGTTGTTCCGTAGCAACATGCGCAGCATGCCTTGCTTCCTTGAAGGGTTGCCTCTTCATTTGCACTGACTCCTGCAGCGCATATGGCCCACACCGATCTGCTTCACGGTTCAAAAATTCAGCTACTGTTGTAAGATCTGCATCTTCATCCTCGGCGGCGTAATCGAACCACCGATACCTCAGCACTGCAGGTAGCTTCTCCACTATGATCTTCATAATTTCTGGAGATTGTAGGTACTGAGGTTTTCTTAATCCCCGAACTGTCGCAACAATGTTGTTTACATGACTCGCAAACACGCAGACGTCACGCGCACTTTCGGTGATCTTTGCCAAGTTCCTCATCTTTTCCATTTCAGCGAGGACCAGGGCATCTGGCCTACCAAACCGCCGACGCAGGGCTTCCAATACTTCGTTCGGTAGGCATTCTGAATACAACAGGCTCTTTACAGCTTCCCTTGCAGTACCCTTAATGGCTCTTCTTAAACGCGCCATGTTCTGTGAAGCTGAAAAGAGTGGAGATGTATCTTCATATACTGTTCTAAAGGCTAACCATTCACCACTGTTGCCATCGAAGTAAGGCAGCTCATGCATGTAGCTTGGAGGTGCTGCTGCTGACTTCGGTGCGTCATGAATGGCCTGGACGATTGCTTCCGCTAGCTCCTTATTTCCCGTAGACTGATACAGTGGTTCCTGTTTGACGGTCATTGAAGACGCTTGCGGTGGTGGCCCCTCCCCGGGCACTCCCCCGTGTCCCTTCCCGGACGCGAACTTCGTTTGATGCCCCTTCCCGGACATCGCTGTCACCGTCGTCTCCACCCAGTCCTGGACATCAACCTCACGGTGTTGAGGTTCCTCTAACTCGGAGTCTTCATCTTCATCGGCAACCTGCAACAAGTCTAACCTGGCTCTAGCAAGAGCGACCCCGGCTTGGGCCTCCTGCAATTCGCGCTGTGCCAGCTCGGCTCGCGCCTCCAGCTCTATACGCCTTCTAGCTGCCACGCTCCGTAAGGACACTGAACGACTCTTCTTCGGAACGGCAGCATGCAACCTCGTGGACTCATCAGGCCTCGTAGTCTCGTCGTTGCTTGTGCCCACGTAACTCCTCGCACTGTTACCTCCTCTGTGACCAGCATCTGCAACAGGGACGGCAACAGCAACCGCGATAGCCCCACTTGGCCCCGTGGCCATGGTATCATCCTCGGGCATAGGCTGCGCCCTGGAGGTGGATCCCATCTGACTCCTGGTCACCGGCATGGTGATAAAGAGTCTTATTGCCACGTCACTTGCACTCACTTCACCGAATAAACCCAGGGATCCGGCTCGAAGGACCAGATGTTCGGGTGGGGCGCTATATCGAAAAATACTGGCGCCACCCTCGGGGGACGGACCTTATGGTGCCGCTGAGATAGCAAGTTGAAACAAGAAAGTCGTGAAACAGTATGGCTATCTCAGTCGGGCGCTGGTAGGTCCGTCTCTTAGGATCCTGGGTTCGATGGAGGGGGTCGTGATTGAAAACACTGGAGTACGACGTGTAGACGCGATAGCGAACCAGCCACAATAATATTTTCAATTCTTCTAGTTCCCTTTTCTTCAGAGTTCCTTTTTCTTCAGAGTTCCTTGTTCTTCTTAGCCGTCGGAAGTAATAATCGGTAGTGGCGCCATACTGCCGGGTGTAGCACGTCACGTATACCGTAAAGAGAGCCGCGGTTTATAGACTCTTTTTACTAACATTTTTCACTATGGCTGGTCCGCTTTTTCGCTAATATTTATTTCTCTAGATCTTATATTTAAACATGTTGTACATCAAAATAAGCGTCTTAATAAAATCTATCTAAAGGTATATAATACAAAACGGTTATAATCATAAATCTAAAATAATACGTAAAAAACATGCAATATCATACAAAAAACGGTACTTTTAACAACCTAAAATTCGTTATTATGTCAAAACTATCCATCTCTCAACTATAATCTAAACATATTTATAATCAGTTTTAAGTGCTTTACTAAATTACAAAAGAAAAATAAAAGAAAATCTAATTATAATTTTCATACTAGACTCAAGTGCGAGACAGAGATGCCAACATCTTGCTATCTCTGTCATACCCATCAGTTTGACAATAGATTGCTGCCTAACGAGAGACTAATTCTATGACTATAAATTACGAAGTGTGGGACAGAGATGCTAACATATTATCATCTCTGTCATACTCATTAGTTTTACAAAAGAATGATACATAACGAGACACTAGTTTTCTGACCGCATGTACATGATATAATTGAAATATGACTACATACTAATACAAGATTGGTTGATTAAAATAATTAATAAAGAGAGCGGACATTAAAATTATTCGTCGCCGACAAAAGTATATATTTTTTTTTAATTTCTGCTTTGTATGATATTGTATATATAGAATAGGATAAGTTAAACTTAAAACTTACTCACATTCAACAAATTTAAATAAAACCAAAGATATATATATATTACAATGTAAATATAATACATATTTTATAAAAACAATCTTGAACTAGATACATAATTTCTGTATCGCAGATGGTTTAACAAACATAGAAATAACGAACAGAAATATCACCAACTGGAAACTTGGTTTCCACAAACAACTCTCCAGTGTGGGTATCGAACCCACGACCTCTGACTCAGCTGGACCACTAACTATTAACCATTAGAACACTCGGCCGCCAAACTTACAACTGTTCATCGCATTGAATAACACCACGGCCTTTACTTAAATATAAGATAAAATAAGAAAACATAACACCTTATTTATAAAAAAAAAAAAAAAAAAGAAAAAGAAATTATAATGATCAATTTTTGTTTTGTTATAAAAAAATTATGTCTCAAACGTCACAAAATTAAAACCTAAAAAAAAAAACCATCTTATTTCGCAATAATAAATCAAGTCACCGATTCGTCATCTTATTGTCATCCAATAGTCATAATGACGTGAGACCACGTGCTTTGGACTGTGAATGGACAAACTGTATAAGAATTGAATGATTATCGCATCCAGTTTTAGATCATATATTTACAATGTTATTACAAAATAGAAGAAGTACCAATAATATAAAATCATGTGCACCAATAAAAAAACCAGTTTGTTGCTGACAATTTAATAATATTTAAGAAATAAATATAATTTTATATAAACGTTTTTTAAAGGCCATCAACAAATAGGGCATCCCATTATAAATTTTTAATAAAATCGATTACAGATTCGAATCAATAAAATCGCAGAACCGATCACGATCGGTAATGGGCTGATAAGTAAAAATCGAAGGTAATGACATAATGAGGGTAAAAATCGTAAATAATGAAAAGGCATGAAATGCATTAAGACAAGCAGCCTTAACACCTCTTGCATATAGTAAATATAACGTAATCGTTTCGCACCTGGTTTTACGGCCTCAATGACCATAAACAGGTAATTCTGAAGCTTCGTACTTTTTTACATACTTTTATGAAATTCTGAGTCAAACAGAGCTGAACGAGAGAACACAAGCAAACGATTCTCCTTTATGATAATAAACATTAAGTAACGAACGCGAGAAGTTATTTTAATTACCGTAGAGTTGCTGTGTATGTAATATTTCGTTGATGTTTCCATGTTTATCAATTATTAATTAATAATTATTACTAATTACCAAATACATAATTTTTATTTGTTAGATGGCGTAAAAATACAAAAAATGAATGATAATATCAATAAGATTTCTCTAGAGATATGAATCTAAAATGAGGAAAAACAAAATAAATATTTGTATAACAATAGCTAACGGTTTTAAACAAATAACAATTTGAACGCAACGCGGTTACTTAGATAACAAGATAATACTCATAACGTTACGTCATTTGTAACGGAAATATTACGGAAAATTTCTTGTATGGATAGTGAGTTTCTAATATTTAACATAGTTATTTATATCTAACACTTGAAACATATTATAACCTGTATAAATATACAAAATAAAGTGTTGTGTTTAGCTACTATCTGTATGTTTACACACAAATATAAATAAATAAAGTGCACAGTCACGGTACACTTGAGGGCGATGACTCCATAACACCGGTTGCACAATAAGCATATTTGAATTCTTAATTGGTATAAATTAAAACCAGCTAGAATAATACTGCGAGTCTTAGACACAGACAACAACAAAAACAATAGTTTGTTTAATTTTTATTAAAAGCGAAAAGCGGAAACCATAACGTCTTACGAGTACCTGAAAGTGAACAATGAGTACACACGATGTTTACAAGGAAATCTAACATATATTAAATCTACTGTTAATCTACTATTATATATAATTATTTGTCTATACTGAAGTTAATATTATCGCTTTTTTACAAATTACTTTCGAACCAATTAGGGTCTTATTCATGAGCTAGAAAAATGAACTGTTTACAGTACCGCTAACTGAATTGATTTTTTTTGGCAAATTCCGATAGCATTTACGTGATAATTATAATAATAGTAATTATGGATCACTAAAATTGAATTAGAAATATATATTTATTCTCATCTTTAAAAAATAAATGAAGAACAAGTACGTTTTTCTAATCAGCTATCTCATTCATAAAGTTGAACGAACCTCTTCACTTGTACTCGTCATTACCGCGAACGACATTCAAATGGTCCATTCAATGGTCCCAAGATTAACTTTTGTATGGAAACGTAGAAAAATAAATCGTTTGAAAAGACGACATCAATCACTCGAGACACATTGAAAGGGGAGTTGCATCAACACTTTCACTGACATTATCATAAATCATCGGTCTGGTATCACGGACTGCGGTTTGCAGTGAAATTCAAGGTTGCGATCAATGAAATAGTACGCAATTAGATCTCACTAACGTCACTGGCGAGGTAATATTTTGCAGACAATTCTGGGAAATGTGTTTATTATATAGCTCCCAACAGCCTCTTTGTTGATTGTGCAACTAATGTCTGATGGTTGGATAGATTAAGTGTATTTTTAATTGTTTTAAAAGTTGATTTTAATATGAAGTGAATAAAATAACTCTTATTAAACTCCGATTTAAATTACCGATCTTCATCAGTTCTGCAGAAAGGTTCTCTTTCATCATAATGAAACTTAACAAATAAATCTGCTTTTGTCTCAAAGATTTAAAAAAATATTAAGAATCGCACAAATTTCATAGAAACAAAGCACGTTTCTTATGTAATCCAAAACAAATAATCTATTGTTAAATCCAAGTAAATAGAAACTAATGATTTTCTAATGAATAAAGATGTCATGCCACTTATAGCTATTTGCATCGAATTATGGAGTTAGCGCCTCCCCGTTAATAGCAGTTTATTGCGATCCTTTTGTCATGAATCATCGCATACTCTCATGATAGAATACAAATTAACAGAAACGTACTTATTTCATACGTGAGTCAATATCCAGCTATTGAGATTCTTTTCTCAATACCTGACAACTGAATAGTAGCTGAACTGAAGGTAGAAATGACAGTTTTGAAGTAATGTCACGACGATGGATTGAATGATGGAACAAGGCTAGAAAATAACGTTTCTGATGCCAAGTCTGGAATTACCAAATGGTCGTTGTTAACGATAAAAGAATGAGATTTAAAGAGTTACATCAGAATTAGCATTTAGGGCAAGTGATGCGTTATGTATGGTTTATGTTTTATTATAGAATGTTTTAAGTAAATAGTAATATTAACTAATATACGAATACAAGTATTAAGGATAAGATCTTTGTTTATTTTTATTAATAGGTTATTTTATTTCTGAATATAAAATCAGTTAAAACGAAAGCCAGGGTCCAATGATGTAACTTCAGTGTCAAAGTTAAACAACTCCATTAAACAGATTTTGGCAACAAAGTGACTCACAGATTTTATTTATCCTTATTTGGCTCTATCTGGAACTTACCTGTAACATAACAATTTTTTTTATGAAATCTTGTATAAAAAAAAATACTTTACAAAAAATTAGAGAAATCAAAATGTTTAGTTAAACGATAGGTTTAGTTAAGAGATAGATTTGTAATTTGTCCATTTACCCGACATTTACGAAGAAAGGACCCGACATCCATGAAATTTATATTATAAAATATATTCACATATTCATATTTATATTCTTTATTGTACACCATCCAAAAAAAGAAAAAATAAAAACAAAAATACAAACAGAAATACATACACAAAAGATTAATTGTACAAACACGTGGACAATTGTACAAATATACTCCATATCTACTGGAATATGTATACTGAAAAAGGTCATGACATCTTGGAACTAAACAATAAAGAAAAACATGACTGAATTCCAATAGAAATATAAAATTATTAAGCAAAATAATCAATTTTGAATCGTGCATTTCTGAATTTAGTAATTTTGAAAACAATTTATCGGACGCATGTTCAATTATCATAGCACAGAAACTTTAAAGGGCACACAATCATGAAATTACTGCTACAAATACGTTTCAAATTACCTCTTGAGTCATCACAAATTGACAATTACCTTTGGTTTTATCGTGACTTAGTAGAATTATGGAATTATATAAAACGTACTAAATTATTTATTTTGTAAAACAGTTTATTTCAAACAGCCTTCTTATTACAAAACGGTTATAAACAAAATTTACAATAGTTATTTTTTTAACATTTTCATGTTTCTTTGATCTCAAAGATATAAATAAAAAATGTAAATTTACAAATCATTTAGCAATGACACTAATATTTACAGATCCCAATGTTTAATTATCAAATAGACCTTTGAGATCAAAACACGCAGTGGACTTTTGATGTAGTGTTATATCAAAGATAAATTTAAACTGGGTGTAAGAAATCAAGGTAAATATTCACACTAACATAATACCAAAGCTTTGACGGCCGATTGGTCCAGGGGTTAAGAATGCCCTGCCTGCTGAGCCTAAAGTCGTCGTTTCTATCCCCACACGGGACACTTGATTGTAATTCACAGTTTGCTGTTTCGAGTTAAGCTATTATTTGGTTTCATTATTTCTGTTTGCGAAAACTCCCGCGACACAGATTATTTTACGAGTGCGGTATTTGTTTTTTAAAAGGATAAAAAAGAACTTTTCCCCTTTTAAAGTTCGGCAGAATATAAAATTTAGAATAAATATATATCCAGAAGATTACAAAACAAACAACGACAGTTTCATCAAATGTGGCCAGCAGAATTGTTTAGTAAAAGGAGGGCAGTCGGGTGTAAGTCACTGCAAACAATGAATATGTGACTGGTACAGGAAATACATAAGTTATAGGATGATGCGGATTTCAATTCAAAACTAAATCAACCCAGCTTATACACATATTTTTATTATGAATCAATTGCAAATCAATTCAGAAATTTATAACATGAAATAGAGAAATTTTATTTGAGATAGTAACAAACAAAGGCTACACGAACAATATAAAAAAATCGCTGTCAGTATCAGGCTTAAAGAACATCCGACTGAGTTCCGATAGCTAGATAGGACAGCGGTTACGAAACAGCGTCGATACGATCCGACTTTCAAGATGTTTGTCTGTCCGACTGCGCTCGCTTGGATAACAAAAACTGCGCTTACGTAAACGCAGTCTATCATATAGCTTTCTTTTGACAGACAGCAATAGGTGCCGTTTCTATTATCACAATATTTATTTTGCGTAATTACAGGCTCACTTGTTCGTTAATAATGATACACGTCTGAATTATTATGATCATTTAGTTTGCTATTAAGTTGTATTTTATGTTTTGATATTCAAAACATTTTCAAATGGAATGTCTACGAGGTAGTGGTCAATAGTCCACTTTCAATATATACGTCATTCTACAAAAGTTTTAAGTTTAATAACAAATTGTACAAATAATAGGTATATCAGCTTTCAAGATATAAATGGTATTGTTATCAATATATCAAAATTTAACTTTCTTACACAAGTAAGTTTCATGTTTATTTTTTCGAGCTCTATGGTATGGTGTGGTAATTTATCTATTTTTATATAAACCAAAAGTAGAAAATATAAAAAATATAATTACTATTCTTAAAGTCTATAGTAATTTCATAAGTGATATAAATAGTGACTGCAAAAAAATAAGTTAGTCACGATCTATGCCGGAAGACATTACGATATTTCTGTACAATCAAAAATAATATACAATAATATATAAATATAAAGTCACAAAATAAATATTTATTTCAAAACAAACCAAATTAGTAGACAGAGGTATTTTGTTCACACGAGTTAAATAACTTTCTTTACTTATATTTCTTAAATAACTGGGAAATAAATTAAATGTAAATTAAATTGTGAAATGTGTATGTCTGTGGAGTAAAATGAAAAATTATATGAAAGTATACACCCGACGTACAGAAGCCGATCGTGACTCACGCGGGGCATAGTGATACAAACATGTTAATTATTTTAACTTACGTGGCTTTCACGTTTATTTACAGATTTGTATAAAACTGGTTAAATTTAATAAATATATATATCAACATTCATAATTTTTACATAAATTATCTTTACATATCTTTCAGTATACAAAATTCAATTAACAGATAAAAAATAAACAATTTTATAATAAAATTAACTAAACAAAAAGTGATATGCCATCATTACTAGTAAATTATGCAAGAAATAGAATCATGCGTTTCATTAGATAATCCATCAAGCATGGCCTGAGTGCGGCTTATCTAATATATTAATGTGTTCTGATAAAACACACGGTAGGAGCTAAAGGTTCTTCGATAATACACTGGGTTATGGATTAACATAATTGTAAATTTAACTATTCAAGATATATTGAGGTGAACTTCGCTTGTAGTTATTACAGTCGTTTCGGAATTACATTAAACAAGTTTATCAACTCACTTATCATGATATATATTAACAAAATAAAGATAACGTTAACTATTTTTGCTATCAAATAACATTTTATTTCGGATGGGTTTACTCGAAATATATCTGTAGATAATTCCAACGTATTGAGAGCAACATTTTAGCAGCCACAATAACATTGTAATATCTAGAATAACCTATAAATTATGAATAGGAAGCCAATCAGATTCAATTAGTTTCCTAGGCTTTACAATAATTAGGAAGTTCCCCCTTTCCCCATTCCTTCCCCCGTAAATTACAATTTGATAAGCAATGTCCACGAGCTTGAAAATATATTTCAACTATAGTAAAACAGTACTATGTAAGTAATAAATGGTTTAGCCGGTTATTTCCGAGGTGCAATAGACGACCTATTGTGTTGTCGCCAGTTCCATGTTCACATCGCCATGATGAATACCGCATAGAAGGCGCTCAGCGACTAGACTTTGGCGCGTAAACGTTGGACTGGTAAATTCCACCTTCAATCACTACTTACCTTTATAGTATGTCTGAATTTCCTGTTTGGAAATGCTCTTGGATTTGAAATAAATCGATAATAATATTTGAAAATAATTTGCTTAACGTGTTATAGATGTAAAAGTGTGTCAGTATTTTACAAACCATTCAACATTCAAAAATGTAATCGATTCCTAATCTTTCAAAAATATAATATTTTTTTATATCAAAAAGGTAATAATAACAAATGTGTCTGTACAATTTGTGAAGGTCTTGAAGATAGAATCTGAAGGATTGAGGTGGGACCTCCTGTATTATCAACGGCGCGCACGCGACCATACGCCGCTTGCGCCTGCGCACGATTTGGGTCAAGGCAGCTCACAGGATTGCTATAAGAAGATTGTTACAAATTGCCGCAATTTAACTGATGTACAGTCAAAAGCTTATTTGCTAGGATTAAAATTGACATATATAGGATTAATTTAAGTGACACTCAATTATAGTCTTCATATATGAGGATATACAAATAACCATCGTAATTATCGCATACATTTTGTGTTATTATTTCTAAGATCAATTGGCCTACACGATTATACCCTATCATTACAATAATTGGATAGTTCCGAAAAATTACAGGTAAAAAAGACTTACATAAGGTCTTATTAGAAGGTCACTTGTAGAAACTTCGTGTTCCAACTCTCACCTTGCTCTAAAACATTACTAGCTTAATGTATATATTTAACAAAATTACTGTAACTTATAATTTATAACAAATAAGTTTTAAATTTTTAATCATATCATTAGAATAGAAACGACAAAACGGGTTAAAATAATTAGGTTTTAGAGGTCAGATCGCAATCTAACCATTAATAACTAGATCTTTATTATATTTGAAGTCGTTATAGCCTTACTTAATTATAATAAACATAAAATGACCTTATTTTTCTTCAAGTTCATAATATATCAAAAAAATTATATAATTGATAACTATATCCTCATAAATTATTATTAGATAGATTCCTTTGTCATTACATACAAAAGTTAGTAAAAGACAAAATAAGCTGCAATAACTTAGATATTGGTGAACATCTATGGTACTGGGTAGTGCTTTGTAATTTCAAGAGGCAGTGTACCGTGAGAACAAAGACAACAGGTGATATATCAACATGTGCAGTCACGCATTGTGGACACATATTTAATAGTACACAACTAAATGTAACAATCATTACCGTTGAATCATTATACTAACGGACAATAAACAAATTATTGACAAATAACCACAAAGTTACGTTACTGGTAGTGTGGTGATTTTCAACTAAAGAGTATCAGACCACGAAAATATTTTTAGACACCTAAATTAAGCTGTTGCGTAAGTAATGACTAATCTACAAACATGGATACATTCTATTAGAAATGAAGAGGATTATATTTAAAAGGAAACGATTCGCCGCGCTTAGTCACGCAGGCCAGATGTAAAGAGACCAATGTGTGAGGGAAGTGAAGGCATTTCTTAAAGTGGGGTGTGCGCCGGACTGTGTCCCCAGCCTAATGCAACACCTCCGGGGAATACAACCAATTGTATATTGAAATATTTTATTTAATTTTATAATAAATATGACCACGTATGATGCTAACGGTAACTGCTTTTGCGTTTATAATAATCGATAATATTTAAATTATTTTATTTAAAAGATTATGGGTACCGTTAGTTTCTATTGTTTTTATATTCTTTCAAAACTGCAAGTCATCCATCAAAAGATTAAAGGAGTGACAGTAGCAAAATAACTTTATCTATGACGAATGGGCCAGATTACGAAGGGAGACTTAGGGCATCATTTGTAATAATATGATTTGACACACATACTAATATCAGTAGAAAATGAAAGCATATAAATGACGCTTTTAAGCTTATAATACGTGGGTTTGCATTGTCAAGGGAAAATCTCGATTCATCATGAAGATAAAGGAATTGCAATTTTGTTTGACTTAATTTGAATAATCCATTATTTTACTACCGCACTGAGCTTAAAGAAAAAATGGCATCTAGAGATGTTAGAAAATATTAACGAGACCAAATTTGCATATTTTGGATAGACGTTGTGTCCAAGTATTCCTAATGAAAGTTAGTCTTGATCTATTTGTAAGAAGCGCGTTAGCTACTCAGCAAATTTTAAAATTAGGTGCTGTGATACTTTACTTTTTCACAAACAGGATAGGATCCTTTAATAAATAAAATGCATTTTTTAGCATCGTGAGAAATGATGTGAGATAATAATATGTTAGAAATGACTGGCCAAAGGGCGTTTAAAGAGGGAGAACTCTACTCCCCACCCTTATATAAAATGAAAGCCAACAATGAACGCATGCGCGATGCATTGTGCTATTTGAAGAGATTTTTTACTCATTTTATAACAAAGCATTGCACAAAACAATCGGTCAACGAGGCAGGTCACGCTTTACGACTCACAACAATGGAGATGCCGAAATTAATGAACAGATTGACCGGATTGTTGCGAACTTTTGTATTGTGTAAGAACAATTTTGTACTTTTCACTTTTTTCACAGTACACATTTTTAACATATAAAAATACATACACTTTTTTGGTGCCTAGTCGGATTAGCGCAATTTTTGTCTTAGTCAAAGTTTAACTTTTTAAAAAAAAATGAAGATGCCTAAGATAGATCGTACAAAGTTTTGAAATGTTGTCTTATTCGAAAAGAAGAATACAAAAATACGACATGAAATGCGTTATGTCAAAAATTCTATCAAACATGAATTTCGGAGGGACGTGAGCACCAAAAAGCAACGCCAATTTAATGAAGGCTGCAAATTGGTCTGCGTGCAGACGATAAACACATCAGTGGATCGGACTCGCTTGACGTGCACGTGACCGCCTCTGCTCCTGGTTTTCCCTAATGCAATATCGTCCGCAGTCTGCACGCTATTAATGATGGGATGCAAATTTTAACAAAATTTCATAGTTAATTTGTTGTTATTCGGATTACGTTTTTAAAAATGATTTGTTCTGGAACAAAATATTACATCAGAATTAACGATAAGTTCAAATAATTTTCCACTTGTTATACTTGTTATTGTTGATAGTGTGCAAAAAGATAAGATCCACTTATCGTTTTCCAAGTCCACACCACTAGAAGTATCTAACAAAACATTGTCTAGGTGATAAGTAGATAAACCCATCGCTTTTATTTACGACCATTATACAATGACATTAAACGCCTAACGGATTTACAAAGGATTCCCGTCAAAGAAACGAAATGAAAAATGGAATTTATCACGTAATAAATTTTCTACAGCGTTGTGCAAGAATAGCCAATAAATTGTCACGCTGTTGCACTGAGGGGTGGTGCAACCCTTCATAAACGAAATTATTCTGCCGAATCCATATATAATGGGGCGGATCCCCATTCTAATACTGACGCGATAATCCTGTCTCATTTAATATGAAATGTCGATACCGAAATATATGGGGAAACTCATTATATAAATAACAAAAACTTGATTATATCTAACGTATAATAGAAAATATATACGAAATGGACAAAAAAAATAATTGTAGATTTAGAAAAGGTTATACTTAAATACAACCATCAATAAAGCGATATACCTGCAGATAGATAATCAAAAGGCCAATACCGTCGACAAGTATATTTGCAATTTGTGTTGTACATTGGAAATTGTAACGGTATGTCCGTGGACAATTGATCCTCACAGTGTACACCGCAGTGCAGCGGATGTTATGTGCGTTGGGACGTAATTACCATGAACCGCGTTGTATCCTGTGTGCATCTAAGTGTACTATATTTAGGGCTGCCAAAAATTATATTAAAATTTACATACATTTATATTTATTATGTGGGAGGCTTTAAATATATAAAATTATTAAATATAAATCATCATACTAAAACCTTTTTATTACAACAAGCCAATCATCTGTCAACCAAAAACCGACCTATCAAAACTGGTTCGTGCATTACGGATCAGTGAACAATCAAAAAGAAAAAACAACTTACCTCTTCCTTTTTAAGTTACTTAATAAAAGAAACAAGATGTCCGTCAAATACAATTCTGTATTGGAATCCTAACTTTTTATGCGATGACACTGGTGTCTCAACGAACAAGGATATCTGGAGTTTTATAAATAAATACCTGATTATGTCAATAATCAGTATGAAAATGAAGCAGTGGTAACAACAATTTTAATGGCATACATTGGTCGTCATCAATCGATGAATCAATGCGATCATTGACCAGTAGATAAGACGAAATTGAAAATAGTGCAGGTCAATGTGATTGAACGATTGTTTTGGAAACAACGTGTGGGTGTTTTGTAAACAAACAGTGTAAGTTAGTTACACTAATGATTGAAACTCCGCAACAATGAAATTTACCCGATGTCTCTCACCCGACGCAATATACTAACAGTGATAATGGATTTTCCGAATTTTTAGAATGAACAATAAAATTTGTAGACAATGAAAATATTCGTATTATTAAGTTTAGTAATAAAATTTGCTTCTTTATTGTTTATATTCCTTAATTATGTATCACATTTCTTAATTTTATAGAAAATCGGACATATAAAAAAATAATCTTGTAGTAATATAGTAGGTATTTAATATTAAAAGTGAACTAGTCAGATAGTGAACAAAATAAATTAGTAAGTTAAAATAGTTTAATTTGATGTGTATATATCTTAGTGAATGAGTGAATGTACAGAATGCAAGGTCATTATCATTCCACAAATGTGCACATGTGACGTCTTGGAATGAATCGCTCGATTGCACCCTATTTGTCAATTATTTTTTTATCCTCCGGTTTTCAGTTTATCAATTCTCAATTGTATTTACGTTGCAGTACGATTCTAATTTGCATGTATCTTTTAAACGTTTCGAATGATTGATAACGATTTCGATAGCAGACAGCCTTCGGGCAGTCACAAGTTCAGGTCAGCGATGATTATCCACTGAATGACGAGGCCGTCAGCCGTTGAACTTGCTCGTTTTAACCTTAGATGTCATAGAAAGCAGGTATGACGAATTGGAAGAAAGTTGACTTGCCAATGCGCTAATTGATTTTATCCTAAATGTAAACTAGAAGCATGCCTGTGTCGAGATTCAAAAGCTTCAAAAAAATTCGACAGAAATCCCAGCATTCTCTACGCGGTTTACATTTACAAAAACAAAGGTTCTTATTTTAAAATTTGTTAAGTTCAACAAGTTCAATAACTTGAAATTAAAAAGGATACAAAAAATTACAGTAATAGGAATAATGTATAATTTCAAAGAAAATGCTCGCACAATATTTTAATATAGTTGGAACACATTGATATGTTTAGGACCTAAAACTAAACTTTAGGTCTTTAAAAGTATATTAACTAATTATGATGTCGTGGCTGTGTGTAAAATAGCTTAAAATAAAATATATATATTTTGGTATGAATTAATCAATAATATAAAATGTTTATAAGATCAATGCAGAGATAAGATATTGAGTCTAAGTCGTTTACACAATGCGAGCATATCTTAAATCTGGTAATTTACAATTACAAAGCATTTACTTACTAAGTTTACGCAACTATAGTAATGTAGAAATCATTTCTGTGTACGGAAATGTTAAAATTTGCATTCAAATATAGCTGATGTCGCAAATATTATGCGGAAGAATGTTTAGAACTAATAAGATATTTATCTGCATAAACCAATTACAAAAATATTCGTATTATATTCATTATTAAAAAAAAATAAAATTGTTCTTTCCTTTTGCTTAATGGCTTTGCAGACGTTTTTTAATTTTGCTATTTTGTGTCAATGAACGTTTATAGCAAATTTTAATCATCTGTTTGATAACTAGTTTCTTCCATCCTTAGTTATTTAGCGGTGTCTAGCTCCCAGCTTCCGATGAAGTCCCGTTATGGCGCGGCGATTGTAGGTTAATTAATGAATAATGGATTCACCGCAATATTTCACTGTTTTCTCTGTCTGGTCATGACAGTGAGCTGCGAGCGGGGATGATTTGATTTGTGATTCATATACGTGACTTATCCGACCTAACGTCCACACGACAGCAGGAAAAAGAAGTCTGTATTCAATGAAATCACATTAAATCTAGAAGCTGGTCTTTAACTTTTACATTCTGTAACCGATACGGGTATAACCAGATCTGTAATATTAGCAAGTTATAATAAAATACTGTTTCCATATTTGATGTTAAATGATTTGTGGAAAAACTTTAATGAGATTTTAATTAATTACTAACAAGTGATGATTAATTTGATGTATGGTCAAGTCGCGAAAGCGTACGAGTTAAACCGGCCACCTAATAAAAAAGTTGGAGTTGAAAGAACATTATTTCGCTCTAACTACTGTTCAACGGCGCATTAGCTTACCTGTTCGTCTCGTCGGCTTGGGAGTTACGACATTCGCTACCACTGCACTAATAAGGGGTCGACCAGCTGTCGTTTTTTAATACCATAAATAATGATGCCATAAAAGAACACCCTCGCTCACCAGGCTCACCTGTGCCGACCATGTTAGATGTATAGAATAGTGTTTTCGCTATTCAAAATGTAATTGACAACTTGAGAATTGCATATAAAATAGCTGATAGCAGTTGGAACTTTATATTTATATCAAATTATTGATGCTTTTCCATAAAAAATAAAATAAAAAATAATCAAATATTTATACAATTTCTCAATATTAATGTTATTATTAAACATATTTTTGTAATTCATACTTTTAATTGTTAAATATAAAAACACTGATGTCTTAATTCATTTCTCAAATTAAAAAAAAAATGTATATACAAACGACTTACTCCTCCAATTAATATATTTTCTTTGTCATATAAAATGTAAAGATATATTACAAAGAAATGTGACTATTTATACCTTATGTCTAAAAGCTTTAAATAGTGTCAATAAAGTATGAGAAGATATAGATTTAAAAATACACAACAAAGTATTTAGAGTATCTATCTGAGTAAGGACATCATAAAACTCAAAACATAATAATTTCCTGAGAGTTACCGTTTTATGCTCTCCGTATTTTTATCTAACACTTAAATAAAGATCGCTGTTCTTTGAAGTGATTTGATGAGTGTAACACACATTCCTGGTATATGGAGCTGAGGATCGAAGAGTGCTGGAATATGGTTGCACCGTTACGTTACGTACCTCTTACGTTAAACTTAAGTGACGGACATTTAAATGTCGTGACATTTAAATGTATCTAGTTCAAGAAACAAAACAACCATAACCAAGATTATTTTTATATCTTAACGACGTATTATAAATGAAAATCCATAATAAACCGATAATTATAAAACATTACAACCGAATAAACAAAAACAATAAATTCTATATCTACTTCAATATATTTTTTTATATCGGTGCAATTATCGAACCGTGAATATATTTAAAAAAAATTAAACAATAAAATTATACCAAAAATGTAAGTATGAAATTAAAATTCTATTTAAATGTAAAGCATCTGTAGTTCCATTTAAGGCTACCTGTCTTTTCTTTTGAAGTCATCTTATTCAGTCTGCATTCCGAATGCCCTTCGAATGACGCGAGGCATCGAAAACTTTTTATCCCATTTCGACCGTTATTTAAAAAGTTTCGTTCTTCAAAACTTGTTCCTGATACCGTATATGTATAACCGTGTTCCAATTTTCTAGTCCGTACACATCATACACATTTTCATCTTTTTTCGGCCCTACACGATCGTATGACGTATTGGTGTCAATGCAACAATAAAATTTTACCTGCATTTATTTATAAGAGCTTCGCATCGGGTTTGTTAAGTCGTGTGAATTGTCGCCATGATTGAGAAGTTTACCGATAAGCGACCTCTTAACCAATATTTACCAATATAAGTTTAAACATGATTTTTTATATAAATGTAATTGATTTCGAAATGTAAAACAAGTTTACAAAATTTCATTTGATACAGTTCAAAGAAAGATTACTTTAAATTATAAACTAACCCAGTAAAAATATTTAAAATTTATTATTTAAGCAACAGTATAAATAAGCTAGACGCGAATAGGTCATCTAGACTGGTCGGCTAAAATTTCTCGATACGCTTTTCGGTCGGACGATATGAATAATTAAGATAATGCAAACTTTCGGTAGAGTGAACGCATTGTTAAAACAATCTGATGACCTGATGACACCGATTAACATCTTTGTATATACCGTCAAGTGTGAACATTACTTTTAAAGTATATGCAGAGGAAGAAAGAAATAATCAACCTAAGTAGTCGCGATAGAATTAGAATTTAGTGAGTAATTATTACGCTTACAAGCCAAGGTTACGAAAACGAGGGACCTACATACAAGTGTAACGTAAACGTTCATGGGAAGTAATAATAAACATTAACAATGAGTGTTGCCTTTTGATGTGTGCGAGAGCGTCAGAGCCCGGCAGCCACTCGTAAAACTAATTTCGGTGCTGGTAATTGTACAGCAGACTGCACTCGGATTAAGCAATAGCAGAAAATAAACGACCCAAAATATCGCACGGATATGTGTGGTAACAACCTTTTATTATATTAATGTATAAATACACATTGCTTTTTCGTTATAATAATTGTATGCAGTGAGATTCAGACAACCAGGATTTTTTGAAAAATAAATACATATTTCTATAACCTTAAAACTGCGACTTCTGGGAGTTTCATTCACGTCTCAACTGAGCTATCCGCTTTAGTGAATTTAGTATCTTAACAGATATCGATTTTTTAAATTTAACACTTTTTTCTTTGAAAATCCTTTTTTTTTTATTTTTTTTTTCCGTTGGAAAAACCCGTTACGGGTACCCCGTCGGCCCATGGGGGTGACGGCCGGGGGGTGATGTGGGACTACCCGGCAGCATAGAGGATGCTGCCATTTTTAAGGCTACCCACTAAAAAACCAACGGTTGCCCTCTGCGCCGTAATGGGACGTCACGGGATCGCGTTAGCACACACCGTGACGCCCCGGCGAGAAAAGGAAAAAAAAATTTGAAAATCCTAACCAACGTAATTTTTTGCATTAATTTTATAATTGTTTAATTAATTCTGATTACGGACAATAATAATGATTAATTTAATTAAAATTGATTAAAGGCACTATACAAAATTTTGTGCACGAAATTGTTTTCTAATCTGAAATGGTCATATATTGTTGACTGTTATACCAATATATATATTTTTCTAATTATGGTAGTATATTGTGTCCATAGTGTTTCTGCTTACATTAAGTAAGTAACCCCATTGTAACTGCAAATTGCAAATTTTCATTTGTCGAGCAACACCCTTCTCATTTGAAACGCAAAGAAACTTTAACTTACTAATTGGCCTCTTGTATTCGTTAGGTTAATTATTTTATTATTAAGATAGATGGACTTGTTATTCATAAGATAATTAATCCTATTTTGTTGTTTAAATCATCAATGTAACATCGTTCTATAATTATTTTGAATATTTTCTTAAACTGCGGTCACCAGAAAATAGTCACCCGGGAGACGTATATTAAGATGAAGTGATCAAGCGCCGTCTTTATGACAGAGATGATTCTTACATTTACGACTTTAGACCGTGCACAGAAGATTCATTATAAAAGAGAAGGTGGTTTGGAATCCGCTATATTCTGGCTGAAATCCAACGGGCAATTGAATGAGTGACGATTCGAAACGATCCAAAAACCAAACCAGGGGTAGACGGTCACGTTCACTCTATTTCGAGGAGGTCGAATGCTGGAGTATCCGTGACTCAGACTCGTTGTGCCACTCGAGATGAAAACTCATTGAACTACGTAGAGGAAATACGTATCTTTTTTCAATAATAACCACGTTCATCATCAGAACAGATATTTAATATTAGCAATATAAATAAAATGACTAAAAATACTAAAAAGTATAAAATATAAAATTTTATTATTAAAAATATTTTAACAGTATTTAAAGTTAGAACATACAGCCTACAAGTAAATAATAATAGATCTGAACTACTTAGTGTTAAAGTGTTTATATGACACACTATGGGCAATCCTATAGCAGTGTGTCAAACGTGACTTGTGAACAGAGTGGTCATTGTGACCACACGCGTACTATTTGAGTTCTTTTCCTGCTACTTAGAGTACAAATGTTTGAAATTACTTATGTTTGTCATATTTATTGTAGGAAGAACATTCAGTATTATATGCTATGGGAGATAGCCCAAATAATTTCGACCCCAAATCACAGCACAAACTGTAAATCACGCCGCGATTGCGAGCTTGCTCGAAGCTCATTAAGAAGAATTCAGAACGGTTTCAAAACTAGTCGGACAAACTCGGATAGTATTTACGTGAGTACGAATAATTATATATAATAGAAAATCTTTTAAAACATTTACGTATACCTGCACAATATACAACAATTATTTCAGATAGTATATTAAAATATAATATGGATTTTGTTTTGATATATTATGACTGTGATCATTCTATACTGTCAAAATTTTTAACAATATGTACATACATATTGTCTGTACATTATGAGTGGAACTTGGCAAATTCACAATTCATCAAGTTACATAACTATTGATGCAAATGGTTCTCTACATCAAGTGGTAAGGTCTGTTTTAGTATGAGTAAGCCTCAGTTATGATCTCATCTTGAAATAATTACTTGGTATATTTGATATTAGCCTTCTTGGTAGTGGATACAAAGCAGTATGTAGCCATCATGGTAACGTTAAAGAAAAATAAAAAATATATTTATTTCTAATGAATAAGCAACAATCAATTAAAAAATATATTAGAGTTATTATTGAAATCCATTTTTTTTAAACTTTAATCGTTTCGGGGTATGTCAAATGGAAAATATTTGTAAAAATAAAACCCTCATTATAAACGAGCAGAAGAAATAATTAACATCTTGTAATGTCAATGTTCAGATAAATATGAATAATTAATTATAAAACACAAACAAGTCAATTAAGAGATTAAACGACAGGAATTTGATACGACTGAATTGATAACGTTCTACTGACCTTGGATAGTAACACGTAATAAAGCGATAGCACATGCGGTCCCACGCTCCATCTAAGGTTAAAATTACTAAAAATATTTATGAATTAAAGTTCGTATTATAAAAAATATTATTATGTACGATAAAAAACGTAAGTACATAGAAATTGTTTTATTAATACAGAAATAAATTTACGAGAATAAAGATATCGATAAAGATGCAACAAACTTCACGTAAAAGCCTAAATGGAGTTAGGATAAGGTATGTTTTTTCAAACTGTATTTAGACAAAAAATAATAATAAGATAAGATATAAAAAAATTAAATATTTAGTTTACTAAAAAATAATACGAACACTCATATCTAAAGAATACAAAAACTTCATTTAATTCTAGCTCTAAAAAATATTTAATTGTCATAGAAGAAATTGATTGATGTTTGATTGAATGTTGCATGCCGACCAGTTGCATGTTGAAATGTATTGACTTCAAAACGTTACAAAGTTCTTCCTTTGCAAACAATAATTTACATATTTTTTCCACTGTGTCAAATCAAACGTAAAAATAATAACACTTTAATGCGTAGTGAGAGAGCGGCGCGATAATAAGTTATAGTTTTTAAATTAATGCTATTTTATCAAATGTCATCAAAGAAAAACTATATATCAAAGTAAATTTGTAAGAATTTTTATCACCTTAGAAACGTCGATGTTGGCGTTCATCCAACTACGGACACTGACGCTGTCACCAAAATTTTAATTCTTTTATCAGAACATTCGTAGTTTGTATTCCAAATAGCACAGTACTCGATAAAACACAACAAAAAAAAAAACAGCACAATATCGTCAAAGTATCGAATAATATTGAAACACAAAATGCTAAAACCGATAAAGGTCTTTCACATCACGTCTAATATTTGCTTTGTCACAGGTGCGTGAGTTTCGTAAATAAATGTTGTGCCCGATGCCGGCACTACACGTGCGTCCCCGACAGAAAACCGCGAATAACAGTCGATAAGAAGCGAGGGCGATGAAACGCACGCCCCCTCTACAACGACCGCTGCACGCTCGTCGCACAGCGAGACTGACGGCACGAGACGATGCGAGGCGCCGCCGCAATGGCGCATCCTCACAACCCTTCGAAACCCATCCCCGCATGCACCATCATGTCTCTACTACACTTTTTATCCTAGCTAAAAAACGAGGACATATACCGCATTACTTGAACCCACCATACGTTTAAGCCATGGAATCTAACTGCTTTTTCTCTTAGCCGAGTAATTATTCACGCCTTTTAAGGCACAGAATTAACGTACAAGAGTAAATAGTAATCGTCTCGTCTTGTATTCTCACGAGAATGCTGATGCGAGAAGATGTAAATGATAATCGTTTACCAATTAGGGCGTAGAATACCTTTAGACTGTGAGGTTCTAAGAGAGAAAAAATATATTAAAACACTTCATTGACATCGATCCTAGAAAATAAACTTCTACAACTATTTATTAAAAAACAAAAAAAACAATGAAATAATTACAAATTGAAGTTAAATAGCGGATAGCAAAGAGTGCTACATCCTTCAGACTAATAAGCGGATGAGGAGTTCTAGGCGTCAGAATCACGTACACACAACGGTACAATGCAATCACTCATTAGAATATATATTAACTATGTTTTAGGAAACAATAAACAGCAACTGATCCTCGAAAATCGTAATCAAATTAAAAAAAAAAAGTTATAACATTTAATGTAGATTGCCTTCGATTAATTAATTCAGAGAAACCGATGGATTGTTAACCAAATATTACATAAGACATTAACAAAAAACTTACAAATGTAGCTGTGAGCAACTCTGGTGATTTTATTATAATAATTAAAGATTTTATTGAACTGATTCGTAACTACCAAATGAAGATTTAATTTTTTATACATGATTTGCATATTTTAATAATGTTTACATAATATTTATTTAACATTACGAAATTAACATTTTATAATCATTAATCGTAGTAATTATAATAGGTATAAAGCTGTAAATGTTTTATGGGCATATGTTGTGCAAACACATAATGAAATACTATTAAAGAAAAAGAAAGTACAGGGATAGATATATAACTTCATTATAATATACGGCTGCAGTGGAGTATACATTTTTTTCATATCTTAATAACAGTTCCTTCTGAATTACAAGTACAGCACGTATAATGATACGATGCCCGATACTTCCGCGAGACTATAACATACAAAAAAACCGCTTTACACTACACTGTGCTTATTAAAACATGAATCTTTCATATCAGTGCAATTCTAAATTCATTCTATAGAAACTACTAGCAACGTTTTCATATTGTTTCAATAATAATAGAGTCAACACATCTGTGAACTCATTGAGACCATAAAACCAAAAGACAAATAAAAACAGACAATAATAGAAGAATATAAATTAATATAAGGCATATAATTTTTTTGCTCCGAGAAAACCATCATCAATCAGTTTAACTAATTGTGAATTCATTCATTAAAAAGAAAACAAAGCCATGCTTTTATGATTAATAACAATATATTAATAACTCTTCTGAATTCCTATATATTGTATCAGTTTTTGTAGTTTCTATGGCTTATCGACAATCTGTACAGTATAGCAAATTCTTTCTACTAATGGAGCGAATTGCGTTTTATTTTTTATTCGTTTTATAAAAATGACTGTAACTAGTTAACTCGTTAGATTGTTCATGATAATGATTTAAATATGTCATTATATGAAACTATAAAACTTGTTTTTGCGAGGAATGCTATAATGACTGATTTGGAAGACAAGTTGGATACACAATAAAAAGTTTGAAAGGAGACAGACACCACATTAAAATTTTAAGATTTTTAAAAATTCATTTCAACTTCAGATATATAAGTTGCTATTATTATACCTCCTTTCTTTATTTTCTCAAAGTTTGTTGTTTCACAATATTTAAATTGTCTTTTAAGTTAAAATGTTAATAAACGTGTTCATCATTTTTCATGTATAATTTTAAGATAATTTAAAAAAATATATTTTTTCTTATGTGTCATCGCATATGAAATCTATTGTTTTCTTTGACAAATTCATTATTTGTTTGTTTAAATTGGCATATACTTAAGAAATCCTTTTAATAGACTTTGATTCGGAAACGTAAATTAGCGGTTAAGTATCACAAAGACGTTGTTAAGCAGAAATTAATGATAAGTGACACGTTTTCTGATATTAGTTTTCCCTTAAAAATTAGTTGTTAATCTAATCTCTGTATAATGTTCATTTCTATATACAATGGTATATTAGGAATCAATTCTTTAACGTTCTAGTTCATGTTACAGTATGTTGTATGTCATTTTGAATTGAAAACACATATTGTAAATAATTGAATTTAACTCATTTTCGACAGTCGATTGTCCGGTCCTGCACTTCCTTTTAAGACTTTCTCTTTAGTATTGTTGTATCAGATGTGAGCGATTTATCCGCGGGAGTGTATCAGCTAACAAGTACAAGGAATCGAACCCACAACCTTGTAATGTACAAATTTCTCTAATACAACACTGTAGTTGTAATGTTGGCATAAAGTTTCTAAACAAAACACTTGAAGCATGAAGTAAAATGAACTTTAAAGAGTTATTGTAAGTGGGCGTCACAAACGTAATATGACGGGAGATTACATATAGCTATTTCCTCCGGTTGATGATGTTTACTTCACATTTCTTATACAGAGAAGAAAGTCACACATTTAAAAAAAATAAACTCAGTATAAGATTAAAATAAACGACTTAGGGTATATTGAGTAACTTTGTCATTCTATTATCTTATTACACTCAATCCAACGGAAATAGCATATCACGTACAGCGATAATGCAAGCAATTAATAGCAGGCGTGCTCTTGGTATCTGGTAGCTGGTGTATCGAGGTAACATTTCTCCAGTTAATTGATATTTGCATAGACACTCGTTAGCGGAGAGCGAACAAGGAAGCTGTGCAGGTTACATCGGTGACCTTATAAAATAGGGAACGCAAATTGAGCAATTAATTTATGGTTCCAACTTGCAGCATTCTATACCAAACAACACAATAATATATTATAATAGTAAGCTCAAGTAAATAAACTAAACATATTTTAACAGATTTATATAAAATATTAAAATTATAAACCCCTTGGGCTCACGGGGGAGTTTTGCGAGAGTTCTCTCCCGTCTGATTGCAGTTCCATACCTCGTCATTAGTAAAAGTGCTCGGGCCTCCGACCTGGATCAGGGGAAATAACACGAGGAAAAAATACATACACAATATTTTAATACGGAGCATAAATTCAGTTATCGAATTTTAAATCAACTTCACGGTAGCTACGGTTTTAAACTTTATGTGATTTAGTTAAGCGCTATTTTTGTGTAGCCGAGTATTTACATCCAATTAAGCTGTTTTTTATTCTATGGTGTTAAATCAGATGTGCTCACGATTGACCCCTGTGTCAAAACCACGGCAGCTTGTTATTCAATGTTCGATATTCGATAAAACATTTCGAATAAATATTTTAAGTACATTTTCTACAATATAAATTTATTTTAGTTTCACGTTTTAAATCTTTAATGGCATAATCGTGATCTTATTTTACGATAAAAAGGACCTTTTACACAGATCAAGAGTTTTATGCAATAAGAAATTACCGGCGTACAATTTATGTCTACTTACGAAAACTTTATAGATCCTGCGTTAATTTGTTTACGATTATAGTTGACTTTTTATAGTTTTTGTTCTGTGCCGACTTCATTAAAACTTACTAACACGTTTCCGACAGTCACACATATAGAGTTACATGTGTACGGCGTCATATACGTGAATCATTTGTTTGTTGTTATAAATATATCGACGGACATATGTTTATAGAATGCTAAACTCATCGAAGCGAGTAGCTCAATTGGCAGAAACACAGAACGGTATCCCGGAGGTTTCGGGTTCGAATTTTGCTCGAATCGATTATTTTTTTAGTCTATGTTTATTTAAAATTACAAAAATTCAATTTCAAAACGGTTTCAAACTTATTTTAATAAATATATTATAAATAGGTTAAATTGTCAAAATAATGAAAAAGGTACAAAATTAATTACTTTTACCTTTGCAGTTTTATATTTTCACAAGTTAACTTATATAACACTTAAATCTTTAAAAAGAAAAGTGGATCAGAGTTGATTCCTAATACAACCTTTAAAGTATATATATATATACATACATACATATATACATATATATACATACATAAGAAAAAATATCCGCTATAGCACTTACATAATAATACATTATAAATTATTAGCGATATGTCAGTTACATATAACAAATAAATTATAATTATATAGTTGCCCTCCAAAAATACATCCGGATTTTATGTTAATACAAAACAGTCGCATGTCTACAACCGTGTATAAAGTTGATTTTGCTTTGAGTTTATATTGCGTATTTATTAATTATAATTACGCAACTGTATGTCCACTGCTAATTCAAGCTGACAACTTAGGTATATTTTAATTCGGGTGGAATGTTTCGTTAATTATTCAATAAGTCATTAAATATTTTGGAATAATTTAATTTATTTCTTTCTTGTTCAATATAATAACGTAACTCGAACGTCTATTACAAATTATAGTCTCCTTAGCTTTTATAAAATTAGTATATAAATAGAGTTTAATCGAAATATGCCGTAACTTTTATAATATAAAAAATAAATATTCTTAAGATCCAAAGCCACCTAGGTTCAAACTAAGAAAAGTTTGTATCCACTATGACATTTAAGACAAACCTACTTTTTTCGATATATATAGAATGTCAATAAACGAACACTAGCACCAGTTCTGTAAGAGCAATAGACCAAATAGGTCAAAAAGAGATGTGTCAATTTTAACTCGATACTATATTCCCTTCAAAATATATAACTATTTCTTAAACAATTGGAATTATTTTTAACGTGTAAGCCATGTTAACCTTATTAAATTTAAATTAAAAATTAAAAAAAAAATTTCGAGCAGGATTCAAACCCACGACCTCCGGGAAACCGTCCTGTCGTTCTGCGTATTGAACTACTATATTGCTACTTGCTTCGATGAATTTAGCGTTATATATATACCCGCCTTTATTGGAAAGGTGAGTTTTATTAGCTTTCTTTCGAAAATCCTAACCAATGTTTCTAACTCTCAGAATAGAATAATAGAATAGAAGATACAACCGAAATTGAGGTTTTAAATTATTTCAAAACGTATATAGTAATATTAACTCTAATTCCTAATAAGTAAATACTTATATAAATATAAAATAATTTTAAAAAGACATAAATGACAAGAGGTGGTTTTATTATTTTTTGGTCATTCCGCCGGGGTCGCATTTGTGACATTTATAAATCTATACCTATTATAAAAGAAAACGTCTGTCTGTCTGTATGAACGCGAGAAGCTATAACTACCAAACGGATATTTTAAATATCCTGTTATGGTAAAACAGCGTGATTCCTGGAAATTCCTGAAATATAACAATAATAGTTGAAGAAATAACAAAAAAAAAATCTTACCTAAGTAAATAAATAATACAGCAAATTGAGAATATCCCAAGTAGAAATACCTCGTATTTTAATATTAACAAACTAAATAACACTTATCCGAAACCACGCGGACGAAGCCGCTGACAAAAGGTTGTATGTATAATAAAATAATAAATATGTTTTATATATAAACATCTAAATAATATGAAATCTCAACATATTATTTAAATGTTTCGATTATTTATTTTTTTGCTTGCACCAGGTGAAAGGATTTTTATTAAATTTGGTATGTTGAATTTGTAAAATCCAAATTAATATATGACTGATTTTGCTGAGGGGAATCTTTAATGCTGTCGGAAAGCAAAAAACAGGTTTTAGCTATACATTGAAACTAGATCTCTATAAAATAATAATATATATGAATGATGATAAATGTTTTAATAGTTATTAAACCACTGACATCAGTAAGTTTTTAGTTTTTCATTAACATAACGAGTGCCTGTGACAATAGACATAGAGTACACTGTGACAATCGTGGTTTCAATAAAAAGTCAACATTTTAGCTATATAATTATTTAACCTATGTACAATTTTAAGCTAAATAAATATAGAAAACGTGAAATCCCGTGACGTCCCATTACGGCGAAGAGCGCACCCGTTTGTATTTTAGTGCGTAGCCTTAAAAATGGCAGCATCCTCTATGCTGCCGGGTAGTCCCACATTACCCCCCGGCCGTCACCCCCCTGGGCCGACGGGATGCCCGTAACGGGTTTTTCCAACGGAAAAAAAAAGGTATCAAAATTAACAAATAAGTTGACACACATTTTACAAACAAACATAAATTAATAACACACTTATATACATGTTAGTGTGGTATCATAATGTAAAATTATAATATTAATATTGTTACACTGTTAATATGTACCCACAACAATGTCGTCAAATCCAAACTAAAACAAACAAGATACACATTTATTTTTTATTATAGTAACATATGAATTTGTCGTTTTTAACTACAACAATACTAATATTACAAAGCGGAAAAATCGTTTTAAACGCGTTTATCTTCGAACTTATTTAAAAAATTTATCCAAGGTTTTCCTAGTAGTAAATGAAAGTGTTCGACCGCGGTTAGAACCGTGTGTCTTTAATAAAGTTATTAAATATAACAAACAAAAAAATAAAAAAAGTGTGCGTCTATCTATTTAATAGTTTAACTTGAGAAGAGCTAAGGTTATTACTTAAATTTTATGTACAGTAATATTGTAATGTAAGGGGAAATGTTATTTATTATTATATTTTTTATTGATTATATAATGTATCTCATTCTTAGTTACAAGACGTATGTATGGACATTATTATTATTTACTCCTATAAAATACCGAAATACGGATAAAGATGTGGGTTGGAGCGAGGGGAAGCCTACCTACCGCTGCCGTATGCGTCAGAGAAGGGGAAGTCAGACTAGGTGGCACCGTCACGCGTTACGTAACGAAGCAGTTTACCATCTTGCAAGCAGTTAGTGATATTTAAAAAAAAATCTTAAAAAAAATTAGGTCTTTAAACAAACAGATAAGAATAACTATAAAATTGATTTTAAACAAATGAAGTTTTTTTTTTAATTGTTAATTTTCAAGTAACAATATATAAAAAAAAAAAAAACAATTTCCTTTACATGAGAAGTCATGTCTTAAAGTATTATAGATATATCAGTCAATTACCTCGAAAAAAAATAGCAGTGTGTTAAAAGATATGATATATTCAGACAGTCGCTGCCACAAATAATATTTTCAAGCACGTCATATAAATTCGCTGTCAATGGGATAATGATTCTAAAGTTATTCTAGTTAAAGTGACTGAGGACGCACTGTATCTAGACCGAGACTGAGAACCTACATGGCTACAGTACCAGTTTATTCTTTGAAAAATAGTCCATCGGAAAGGAATACTGATTCCATTGTTCGAGACTCCCGCATTTATTAAAGGCAAGTGAAATGAACATGAGGAGAACAGATGTAAATCAGTGTAGAGTAAATATCAAGGACTATACGATTATATTATTGGAATAAATTGTTTTAAACAATGAATAAGTCACGTCGGGGAGCTTGTACGATAACCATCTTCGACTTGTCGGTTACTTTTAATAAATCATGTGACGGCAAAGTTTTAAGAAATATGAGCTCTGTAAATTATTCTCGGTTACGAATACGGAAATATTGGCAAGTAACACATCAATAAAAACAACAATGAATAACAATATAACTAAATGAAAATAATTTATTAAATCATGCAAATATCAAATTATATTTGAGTATCAAGTTTATATTTTTAATTACTTATTGTATTTAAACTTTAGTAATATATGGTTAATATTATATATAATTATTCGGCTGTACCTATGTAAATATTGTCACAATTTGCCCGACTAGTTTCGAACTTATTCGAGGTGTCATGTTTCATGAACTGTGAGCATGGCTAAATCCGCAGCGTGGAAAGCACTCTCCGCCAGATTCCGCCTATTAATTTGTAAAAAATCAGACCCAATAAAAACGTACAAGTAAAGCTGGTATGCAACACTTGTTTGTTAGCGTCCTCTTAAAATGGGGTCAATTAATATATCCCCATCACATTCCACTCCACTTAACAATGGAGAGAAAACTTCTTATTTTATATAATCCGGTCTATTAATACAGATAAGCATATTATTCCGTTCAATGGATCGTAAAGTTCTGTAACAAGAACAATATGCAATATATATTTTATTCTTTCATATTGTATCTTGGGTATATTTTTCGTGTGAAAGTAAAACTTTTATTTAATGTGACTGTTTCTATTGATACTTTGATATCAAAATAAAATATTTGAACGTCAAGATTTGTTTATCCTGTAAAGAAGTTGTTGGTTTATGTTAAAACCTATGAAATATCCCATCACAAATATTAATAGAAAATAAGTTGTTTTGTTAGTAAGGGGACTCTTTATGCAGGTATGTTTTAGTTGTAATATTTTAATTCATTTCCATACTCTTGATATAAGACTAAAAACCGTTATCGGGAATAAATAATGAACCCTATAACCTTATTGGTGTTTTAAATATTAGTGATATAGAAATTGTATTGTTTTAATTATGTAGTTTCAAATATTTTTATAAAGTTTATTCGAGATAACAAAACATATTAATTCAATTAACCACAGAAAATTGTAAAGGATAACATTTTGCAGTCTCGTCAAATTGAAAAAACAATGTACATATAATTGCCACATTATAAAAAATATCAAAATATATTTAGCAACGATTTTAAAATTAAATATAAATATGCACGAAAAATAAATATAGCCGTAGTATTTTAAGAGACGAAGGCCCACACTTTACGTAAGTTTATGGTATTATAATTGAACATCATGGAAGAAGGTTGCTGGACCGACGTCACAAACTGCACTTAGTCTCAATGAGTCAGCGATGGTTATCAGCAGGACTCCGTGGGCGAACAGGGCCTCAATTAAAACCTCCCACGGTAAAGACAACAGGAACCAAATGTCAAAATCATATCTTCGTGATTTGACAAACAGATGCATTAACAGTTTATTACTGATAATTTACAAAACCGAACATATTAGAACAAACACAATATCAATGGTAATAAAATCCCATACAATTGGCATTAAATGTAATAATATATTATATATTTATGAATCGCATTTTTTTATCAACCATTTATGATTGGGTATGTCCAAGGCGGTTCATCTTTTCACAAAAAAGTTAGTAGTCGGTAAAAAACCACGGACTCCATTACTTTTAAGGGTCTGTACAATGCAAACCAATAACTGCGAATATAAAACAATGAGATAATTCATCTGACGTCCAAGTCTATGTTGGTCTGTCCGTGCATCCATCACTGTATTTTTTTTATGTCTGATCATCTCTTTGCTACTTCGTTTATTCAGCTGTCATGTCATACAATCAGGCGATATAAATATTTAAATGAATTTGATGATTTACCAAAAACATAAATATGATTTATTTTTATCTTTTTAGCCTTTTGTAGATTGTTATCTTTTGAGGAAACTGAAAAGCATATATCTGAGAACTTTACGAAACGAAACGAAACGAAACGAAACGAAACGAAACGGGTACGAAATTTGAGTTCTTTTAAGTTATTTATATTAATTTATTTGTCAAACTTTTTGATACTATAGACAGACCAACAACCAGTATTGTTAAATATTTTTTAAACAATAGAAAGAGCAACGTCTGTTAATATATCAAAAAGTTCTTTGATGATCCAATAAAGATAATCAAGAAATTCATGTCACTCGACTGATTCGCCACAATACTCGCGGCGCGTGCGCTTTCACTCTCAAAGACCGGTCTGGATGGATCGTTTCCGCAGGAAACACCGCGTACCGGTTCATCAGGAACCCTAAATACAATTCATTAAAACTTACATGATGCTAACTTTTTTATTTAATATCGAGTAATAGTCCCATTAAATATATCGATAACATAAATTACATTTATTTAATATTTCTATAAATTACGTATGCTACTGATATATTTATTAGTTTCTCTAATATTTAAAAATAGAGTACTAAACTGTATGTATTTCTGTTTGTATTTTTGTTATTTATTTTTTCTTTTCTTGGATGGTGATAAAGAATATGAATAAACTGTAATAATTAATTCTCACTTACTAGAGTTGACCTCTAACAAGTCCAAATTGGTGAACTTATTTAAAATACCAAATAGAAGGTTAAATATTGATTTAAGTTAAAAATTATACAGAAAAACAACATCAAATTGTAATCCAATGATACTTCCCATTACCATTTACTTATATATCGTTAAAAATGTTAATATATGGCAAACGAGTTATGAGAAGAAAATTATTAACTATACTAATATTAAGTGTGCGTTAAATTATAATAAACTAATTAAAATATACATTTTCCGCAATTGAATAAAATCATATACAATAAATCAAATCACATCAGCAGTCAATAGCCTGTTGTTAACACGTTAACATTTACGTAAAGGACCGGCTTCTCTCTGATGTGTGACAGACGTGGGAGGCTGTAATCGATATTAGATAACATTAGGGTTAAATTTGTAAACCTGAATATCGTTTTGTTGAGTCACATTTCTATAGCAAATTATGCAACTAAAGCCTTAAAATCGATAAGTTTTATGTTTAAACCTAACGATGTCTCGCGGCTACGTCTGAGTGTATCTTTGTATCTCTTCATGACTAAGTCATTCCTTGTTTCATGCAAAATCAATTTAATGTATACATAATAAATAAATATGTATATTATGCATAATAAATAAATATGTATATATATATATATATATATATATATATATATATATATATATATTACAAACATATCCAAAAAAAAGTGTAGAGAAAACTGTCCAAGTCAAAGGTGTGAGAATACAAATAAAAATGGAGAAAGAAGTTTGAAATTTGTCACATAATTTTTGAGTTTATTAGTATATACAAAGATCACTAACTCACTAATTAAGATAATATATAAATAACATATTGTGGCTTTATTTTATATACAATATCTATAAATATTTAAATTCTCTCTCACATTTTATTATTATTTCTATTAACTTTTATTTAATATAATGTCGTCTAAATTATTCACACTAACAGGTTTTTAAGCAAAGCACAAATTTCATTTCAATCTCTAATATATGTAAATAGAAACAAAGAGAAGGGCTAGATATTGATGAGGGGAGAATTTTTTACTTTTTGTTTGTTATGATTTAATATAATATACATATTTATTTATTATGTATACATTAAATTGATTTATCACTGTTTCACAAACGTCCATATATATATATATATCACAATAAAAAAAAAACCCGGCTGAGTGTGTTTTGTGGTTCTTCTCAGACCAGGGCGCCAAGCGCGCCCTGGTCCTGGACCAGGGCGCGCTTGGAACCCTCGTTTTTTTAATTGTAAGTGTGACAGTGACTACAGAAGGGCTTATTTCGATATGTAAGGCTTCAAATGCCCTCCTGGCACTTTCATTTGACGTACACAAGGGATCATTGGTATTGATTGAAAGTGGAAAATATATTATATATATATATGGGTCAGTCTAGCATTCTATTTTTTATGTTTCTTTTTTCCTCTTTTTCCATCAGACGCTACATTAATCCGGAGACAGGTTATATTTTATCTATATAAAGTAAAAAACCCTTAATAGGATATTAACTAAAAAAAATAAAATCGTGAGGAAAAAATTAAAGCAAAAGGCTATAAAATCAACAAATACTTAAAAGTAGAATAAGAACTATTTTACAAACAATTAAAATATAATATATTTGTTATATATATTTTATGTTAAGAATTAATATTATCTTCCAAAATAGTTGATTTTATATTGTGATCGGATATTATTATTATTTGTGTCAATGTTCTTATGTTTCATAATTTTCTTCATATGATTATTTTGATTAATTTTTTTTTTCAGTTTCTTGAAATATATCGTTTATATGATATACTGATATATGTATTTTCGATAATAGACAGATATGAGATCAAATACAAAGTAAGAGCAAGCAATTACCGACAAGTTAACACTCCCATAAAAGTCATATATACGATTTGAAACAAATATATAATATTGTAGAAGAACGAGCTTCGAAAGTTACAACATTAATTTAGTTTACCCCAGCGCGATCACAGCCGTATTTATATCTTCAATACGAACTGGATGACGTAATATTTACGATTATTAAAATTTACCGTAGAAAGTGTCTGTTAATATTAAAAAAACATAACTTGTTTTATTTGTTTATATTAAAGAAAAAAAAATCAATTACATTAATAACTTTTTGAATATTCATGTGATTATATAAATATTAAATTAATATAACGTACATTACGGACAGATATCCTACAACAATGTAATTCAAAGAATTCAAATTAATATTATAAGGCGGAAATTTTGTCTGTTTATTAAATCGCTCTAAGCTTAGAAACTATGGATGTATTTGAGAAATTATTTCTGATTGTGATTGGCAGGTTCATGTTGAAGTCTCTATTATTATATTTATTTAATATAGACGAAGATACCAATGTTATTTTTAAACAACCTAGTAGCAAGTATTTAATTATTCTATTCAGAAATATTATCGAAATATCTATAATACTAGAAACTCAATGTCAAACTGATAAACTAACATGCCGTCATATAAATGATTCAGAATAAAACTTTTCTCAATATAATAGTACATTTAACAAGCAGCCTCAATACGATCATGTTAAAATTTGTATACAAAGGTTAGTGATAAATAATTGTTGAGCTTTCTACAATGAGGGCACAGATCGACTGAACCATCTATCATTACATTACATTAACACGGCTCAACTCCTCACTTTCACTGATAACTTTGGTTCCAATTATGCAATTTATAGGGAATACAACGAGTGTTACGTCATGGATCGTGTCTCTCGATGATCAATCATCTGATCCCTAATTTGATGTTCCCAGAGAAACAAAGCGAACGTGGTGTTAATGCGACATTTGAATTGCTGAGAAACTCCGTTGACCTCTTGTTACCATAGGTTTCGATTTGTTCACGTCTAAGATACTTTACACTACTTGCTGTATATAGTACCTACTGACGTAGTAAAAATGACGAATCAAATATATTTTTAATCAATACCTCAGTTACAAATTTAGTTATTGCCGAGAAACAAAATAAACATCAAAGTATTTATAATATGATAATCATAACTCAAGCGTGATAACAACACCGCAGTGGTGCTAAAACCTGTGTAACCGAATAAAATTTCCCTACAGCAATGTTTCTGTCATGTTTCCGTTCCTTGGGCGGCTGTTTTATACTGATGTCAACTGAATTGCCCGACGGCGATAAGAGCACTTTCGTATCAACCACGCAAAGCCCTTTTCACTATTACATTACCCAATTTCTATTATGTGTACTAATAAATACATCCAAATATTATTTTTCATTGATGGGAGTACAATATCGATCATATTTAAGTCTCGTGATATGATTCATACAAGTGTCACTCGCTTAAAGTATGAAAGTTAAACGCAGGCGCCAGAGTTCGTGCTTAATGGTGTCGGTGTGTGGTCTGGTTGGAACTAATTACTTGGCATGTTCGGTCAGTGTCAGGGTGATCACCCTGCTGATTTGGGCATAGGGCTAGCGGCCACACAACTCGAGATCACAATCTCTCGATTGGGAAACGAGACCAATTAAGGGAAATTGTCGAATGTGCGCAGTGATTTATGAACCGCAACGATTTTTATTGTCGCAATTAGCAATGAATTATGCCTAGATTTATCTTCAATAATATATCTTTTGGCAATGACGATGGAACTAAAAATGACAATGATATTCGAATATTGACTGTAAAAATTCCAATGCATTAAAGACATTTTCATTAGTCCAAAAACGGACTTCTTAATTATAATTAATGATTTTTTCGTAGTGGGTGGCCGATTATCAATCCGAATATATGATTGTATACATTTATAAATATGTTTTTAATTTATCGAGTTTAAATAACAAGCTGCTCTTATTATATATCGTGGTGGCCGGTTGTCATATCAAGGGACTTAAAGCATGTACAATCCACAATTCCTTGGATGTCTTAGATTGTTCTCATATAAAAAACATCACTTCTTATAAAAATCAATGTTAACTATAGACAGTAAACACTAGCCTCCGTCCGCGGCGTATATTTTAGTAACTGTTATCAAGTTAATTGACAAGTCAGATATTCTCAACTTAGTATATTATTTATTTATTTAGGCAATTTTTTTGCAACATGTTCAATAATAATCGATATTTTTTTAATTTACATAAGACCATACAAAAATAGACTAAAACTTCTTGATGAAGTACAGGTACCAGTAACCATTGGTGACAGCCGTAAAAAAAATCCTCCTGGTAGTAGTAAGTAAACTTCTGTTATGGAAAAGATAAGTTAAATCTTCAAAACTAAATAAATACCAACAGAATTACACTCAATTTGTATTTCTTGTAATAGAACACTTTAAATGTAGGTTTGTGTCCTCATATTGACAAAAATAAATTAATTTATATATTTTTTAAAAAACAAACGATGAGATGATAATTAATATTTAATACAAAATATACTACATGTTATACAGAAAATACCACTTCCATCATTGATTCTCAAAATCCAATGCATTCAAGTTCTTTAATGAGCGCAATAAAAAAAAAGTTTTTCAGTAAAATAAAGTTGGTGCATTGAAGTAGTTTTCAGGAGTTGTTGGAGATTACTTACGCTTCAAGTATAGTTTGAGTTTAGCGATTGAACAGTATAATTGTGCTTAGAGCGAGAAATTTCCGTACATTTTTAATTTCTAACACTAAAGCGGTTTATTTCAATTTTGATATATTTTTATATTAGATGTAGAACTTTTCTATTATGTAGTGTTTTAAATGTTTATTATAAATTACTCAGCTACTATTTTCATTTATAGCACAATTCAAAATTATACCATTCTCGTAAAACTATTCTATAGTTACAGAAACTCTGCTGCATGAGCGCAAACATATTGAACTCACCCTATGACCGGAAAAAATTAAATTTCAAAACTAACACACAGCCATTGGTAATATAATAAATTGTCTCGATATAACTACGTTCGATGAAGGAACTAAACGTAATAAGATATAGATAAGACAATGAGACATTAATGTTTATTCATTAAACCATTTAAAAATTATAATATTACTTTATTATTATTAGTAAAATAACTGATAAATGAACACGTACACTAAATTAAAGGAGTATCTGAATTATTTATTAATCATTCAATTCAGATACATATTAGACTAAAATTAACAAAACATTCAAATTAAGATGAACCAAATAGAATCAACATTTGATAATTTTATTCATCTTAATATATAAAAATATTTGCTTATTTTATCAAAAACCTAACCTAGTACACTAAATGTCGTTTTAACGGGACTTTTATATTCATAAATTTTAACATTATTGATCAGAATCCTTTTAGCGTTGGCTATATCGGGGTCGAAAGATCAGATTAGAGATCGCTTCCACCTTACAATAACCGATGCCTTTACTTCATACACCTTATCTGCAAGTCCATTAAAATTGCAATTACGAAATAGTCATAAAGCACTTAGTTATCCGCTTTTACCGATCGTCAGGTGTACACGACCATTGGGTTGGATATTAAATAGATATGCAGAGGCCAGTAACGTACAGATCGCTAATCTGAACGCATCTAGATTCCGAACTAAATGTCATTGCGAGGCCCGTGAAAGCAAAATGGCAGCTTCAATTTCACTTGTCATTCCACAAATGAGTTTTGTGCATCATTTAGAAAGTCGATCCTGGTAAATTGAATTAATGGTGTTCGGATGCTGGCTCGCATTGCGTGGTGAAATCGTTTGGGAGCAATGTTATGGTTATTTATTACTATTACTGCCGAAATTGAAATGCAAAGTATTTTAACGAGATTATCTGATCCATTTTGATAACGTTCTTATTATTTTTAGAAAATATAATAAACGTTATTCCTTTTACAAACATAACTTTTTTATTATAATTCGTCTAAAATAAATTAAGATATAGTCTTGAAGGTGTAAGGCATACATACAAATAGTAAGGATATTATTAGTGCACTAAACAAATTATCCCTTTTACAGATTGGCATTTCCTAGATAGTCTTAGATATCTGTGTCACGTCTCTAAAAAGGGAGAAAAATGTGTTAGTAAAAATGTATAACGCGTGAATGACATGTATGGTCTGAAGTGAATTTCATCTAAAAACATGTTTAACGCAAATACTCGAAGATTTCATATGAAACATAAATTGTAGGTGAAAAATAAAATAGAGAAAATATAAGTATATAGAGATCTTTCTAAGTTAAAACTTGTAAAGAATGAAGTCAAGAGATGGTTGTTAAGTATTCTTAACATGCAAACGGACACACTCACCAATTTAATTGTAATAATACGGCTTCATAAAAAACATCATCTTTACGTACCTGAAAAAAAAAACACAATTAATATGTAATAAGATTATTTAAACGCGTACATTATTTTATTAATAAAATACATAACCTTAGAAAGTGCACGAATATAATAAAATTACGGAATTCCTTACATTTTATCACGTTAATAAAAATATTGATTGTGTCTATTAAGCCACTCCTCGACATACAGTCGTATGTAAATAAACAGTTTGAAGCTTATTTCATCTCGATATCAACTTTTACTTTTACGAACGTTTGTTTAATTACGTAAATCCTTCTATTAATTTGTCAATATTGTTTGATCAATTGAGCACTCGACGGAGCGTTATAAACAACTTTATTGAATAAATCTTTTATTAGATAGCTTTCTTTAACAATCTTATAAAATTACACAAGCATTCAAATTATATAAACTCATTTATATCGACGCCTGTCTGCGACTATTTTTATTATCTCCAGACATTATTTAATCGATATATTAATTATTAAAAAGAATAAAAACAGATTGATCCTATTGATAATATCATTCAATACTTTTTTAATATCTACAAGGTCCTGCTTTGTCTGATAAAAGGTAATTTCTGAAAGGTCACAATAAAAACGTTTAATTTAAAATAAATAACATCCAGATGTTAAAAAAACAATTGTTACTGAAAGAATAATAAATGATAAGTTAATATTGACTACTAAGACGAAGATATAAAAAGGGAGATTGATTTGATATAATTTCTAATAGAACTTGTATTTAACATATATCAACATATACCTGTCTGACACCTTTTCGAGTGCGGCGAAGATGTTAATGTAATTTAGTTATATAAGTTACACTAATCAATACGGATAGAGACAGATTCGAAACTTACACAAGAGTTTATTAAAACTTATAAATTAAGAATGTCAATATAAATAACATTCGCTGACAAATAAATTTATTACTTTGTTATAATCTATTAACGTGTATACTCAAGTGTGAAGAAGTTAGTTCAAATTGAAGAAAGTAAAAATGTTATATAATTTCTATAAATTAAAATGTGTTATGAATTAATAATTTTGCCAGTCTAAGTATATTTAATTTAAATTTTATTTATATATAAATCAAACCAAAATAATTTATAATAAAAATTTTGTGGCGGTGGCTTTTTAGGAAGGCATATATACCGTATATCTTATATACCGTAGAGCATGACAAATATGAAACATATACGTCAATACTTTGAACATTTTGATAACTTGTGATTTCTTTCTTTTTATAAATTGATGTTAATATCATTATATACAAAGGCATTTTTTTTCAGTGTATATCTTATCACAGTATTTGCACAGTTCCAAAGGGAATGTGGATTGAGAATAAATTGCAAGAGATGACACTGACACCTTTTATCTTTGATTATTCTAACATATTACGAACATCAACGATGTGAGAACAAAATAATTCAATAGTAATTTGTGGTAAGTACATATAGAAGATGAGTTTAATACTATTATACATTTAATAGTGTTTCAAGAATTCTAATTTTCATCATTCAATATAATAGTAATAATATCATATATGATTTTGAACTAACATCTTTAGATAATATTTACAACATGTACAGAGGTGTTAGCAAGTTGGTTATTGCCACAACTATCTGTTGTCAACAAAGTGCTTAGTATTATAACAAGCTTTATATGCAAAAACTGAGTATAATTTGAACTTCACCAGTTTTTTCTCATAAATTAGTCATAGATATGAGCAATTATTTGTTAACAGATTCCAGTGACAAATTTATTTTTAGTATTTTTTGGAAACTATGTTTTACGATTATTTCTAGTCATTACAGAACAATATAATAAAAAATATACATTATACTATCTAAATTGGTAGTAATATCCTGAGGATATCCTGGAATATGTACCTGGAAGATGTCTTAATTATAATATAAAAATAGAATAGATACAATGCCAAATACAAGAACAGCCTATATAAATAATATACGTATAAGTATATTATGGTCCCTCAAAGGTACTGGAATAAAACATCACAGCGACAACTTCATTGCCTAGAATAGTAATAAACTATAAAACTACATACAAGAATAAAAACAGCTTCCTAGTTGTACCGGTTGCTGACCACTGCTAAGTCTGATCGTAGTTCACTCACGAATGCGTATACCCTCCCTCCATCGTTCTGATGCTATTTGCTAAATATAGTAAACAGACAAACAATAATAAAACCAATAAGTGAGGTCTGATATCTGTAGTGATAACTTAACCGTTACAAACTTCATTGTAAAATATCCGTATAAGCGAAAAACATCCTGTATGATGGACAGCATGGCAGCACAGCAGGGTGTTAGAGGACTCGTACAGCGCGTTATTTACTTGTTTCCTTTAACTCTTCATTACTTTATCTGTATGATTCTTTTAATATGTTATTAGCTACGAGGGTTAGTCTATAAGGAAGTTATAAGTCAGATGTTTAATCTTAATGGCCTGAGTAAATATGTAGTGTTTAAAACTATGTTATCTTATATATTAATAGCGTAAGGAGATTTTTTGCTCGGTGTCTACGGGACGATAGCTTCATATTACGAAATCGTCTCATTTCAAACAGCTCCAGTTAGAGATGTTCATAAAAAAAGGATATTCAAAAGGTTTCATCATTTGGCACCGAATGTAGATGCGAGACATACGGTTTAGAAAGAAATGAAATCTAAACCTGTTATAAGTTTCGAAATTAAATATCTGTTGAATAAAACGCATAGTTTCGCGGGCGACCCACTAATGTTCTTATTATCAAACGTATAGGTTTTATAAGTTTTAATAACATGGTATAGTTTAGTCAACCCACTCTTGCTACGAAAGCAACCGCGTTAGCGAATTAATACAGCGCTTGGACTCAAAGTATTGATTAATGATAAATATAAAAATAGATAAGTTTAATTGGTTCAGAAAATAAAATATTTTATTTAATAGACAAGATCAATACATTAGTTTATAATATGTAATATATAAATAATATACATAAATATATTCTTCTCTATAGTTTCCTTAGCTTGAAATTAATATGAACTACAGGAGTAATACTATCTTTTATAATATAAATAGCGAGACGGAACAAAATTTATTATATCAATGTTAGGATAAAATAACAAACTAGCTGACACGAAACATTTATTAGCCATGCTAATAAGATACTGGGAAATCTGGGCGCGAACAAACTAAAACCGATGGAGATATCGATTTCACGGACGAATAAATAGCTGTTACTATGATTAAAATATCAATGGTTGTAGACTTTCACTCTGATTGTATGCAAAATAGTGTGCTGTTAAATAAACAATGTAATTTCCCAGCGTTGGGTGCGAATCACAACCAAATACGGGCGGCGTTGGTGTCCAATACCTCTCAGACGTGAGCTGTTAACTTTTCTCCCCCGAAGCGAACGGTAAACGCAAGGAAAACTGATTAAAACGTATTTATTTTACTTGCCATCTCATGTATAATAAAAAAATTACGACTTAAGCAATTTTATTTCTGCTATTAAACGGTTGTAGCTTTATTTAATACAAACACAAAAGAAGTGTCGAGTGAAAGTGACTTTGATAGGAATATTATAATAAAATTATGTCAACTGAAAGAAGCAAGATCAAGTTTGTATATCAATATTCCATTATCCTAAGTGCTGACTGATAATTTTAGCACCCCATAACAAAGACAGATATATTGTACCGGTTCAATATTTTCTGATATATTACCTCGTTACCCAGCTCTAGGATTTAAGCCTGCACAATAATGTATTAGTGAAAACTAACTTTATGTACTGTGTGGGTTTCAACTTACAAATTATATTATTGTAGACTTATTAATTTATTTCTTTGAAAATTATCGTTTTGCAATAAATAACAATTTTACTTTACGCTTATTCCGATTTGCTTTCGCTTAATGATATTAAGAGAAAACAAAAAAAAAATACAACAAACAATACATTATATTATAAAAACCAATAAAAACCCAGTGGATTACAAAAAAGCTATAAAATTTTATACAATAAACAATGACAATAAAATATCTTAATAAATTATTATCAGACATTTAGTAATATAACATACATTAAACATTACCATCCTTATAGGTCATTCGACAGTTATTCTTCGAATTTCTTTTTGCGGATGCGAGTTGTAAAGACAGTGCTGGCATCTGTTCGTTATTTCCTACATTTGTCAATGGTCAACACGAACTCTGTTCCCAATACGTGACATTTCTGGACAATGTTATTCATTGGTCTCACGTTCTTAAGTTCAAACTGAAGGTACATTCCGCTATTTATTTCGTGTGCATGAATAATACATATTGCCAAAAAGGTTCAGCGCCTTTTTAGGTGCGCCGTCTCTCGTTTATCAACTCGTGCCATGGTTTACATAACTTCCGCGGTGCTGCTCGCAATTGACAGCTTAACTTATATGTATGAGGAGCTTCAGTTTAAAGTCACCTTAGACAATTAATTTATATCAATCAGAATGTTTAACATAGTAACAGATGTTTTTATGTAGAAATGTTCATCGACAGACTTATGCCGGACAATATCTAATGTCTATTTTTTTAAAGAAGATCAACAATTCTGACCTATAACCGAGTAACAGGCAACAGTTAGTATAATTTATAAAATAATAATATATTAATTATAATTTGGTAATAAAGATAATTTTACTAAAATCAAATAAAGATAAATTTACATAAACCTATCCAATCGTGGTGAAATATTTAAGTCCAATAAGAAGCAGTTAAGATAATTAATCATTAATAATTATTATCAAATATTTCGAAAGATTTTATTCGCCATCAGAATGTTAATGTTGAAGATGTTAATTTAATGGTCAATTTCTGTCGGGTGGTCGTCTGTTATCACGAGACATACGACCGATGGTAAACGTCTGCCGAACTCGCGTCAATGGAATTAAAAATAGTTAATACAATGAAAACATTTAAGAACCTGACAAACAATTTATTTCATGTTTCATAACGATCAGTCAGGGTTTTTTTGTATTTAAAACAGAAATGTGCTTCAACAATATTTTTTTTTTTGTTTAAAACTAATCCTTTATTTAATTGAAGTTCCGCGATAATATTAAGACCAGCGCCCAAAGCTTGACTTTAAAAAACAAAGAACAATAATAATAAACATTTTTTCAATTAATTTTTGCATACAAAATTTAATAATTATCTGGCTGTACTTACGTATATACTATTGAAATTTGCCCGCCTAGCCCTTAATCATGAGCTCGGATTATGGCAGAGCTCATCGCAAGAGCATATGTGCGTACTACTTTCTATGACTGAATCACAGATGCAGTAAAACACGTTTTTATAACCCTGGATCTCTTTAAGTAAAGTTGATTTATTACATAGCGGTTAACTCATACGTTATCAGATGGTCATGCTTAAAAATGTGCATCGACTTTAAACATAAATTGTAACCGACAGCCAGGTTCTGGCATGATGACACAATCATAGAATCAATCATAGTTTTATTGCGTACGCTTTCACCGCCATAGTTGGAGAAGCAGTGATGTCACTCCCTTTAAGGGCTGACGATTTGCGATCTTCTATGGCAGATGTATTCACACGGTTCAATGTCCCCTATTATTTAACTTTACACCTCATTACCTTGGTTTGAGCAAGTCTTGCGGCATTGTATTTTGTTGCATAATACGTTAATATTACGATAATTTATTCAAAAGAACAAATTTTGACTACAGCAGCTTAATAGGATCTCTCATTGCACTGGTTTTTTATTATTTGCGATATTTTGACATATATTCAAAGTTTAGTAAAAATCTTTGTAAGAGTCGTATTGTAATATTGTATAGACTTTGAAGAATTGAAGAAGGTTCAATAAAATGACCGACAGAAGGCAAAAAATATAGATGTACACGTACAAACACAAAACCTCTTCAGTTATAAAGCAGTGAAAGAACTTTTCAAATAGACTGAATTCAAATTAATAAGATAATAGATATTTTCAATAATTATAATCATAACAAGAGGTTGTTTTAGAATATTATTAATTTTTATAAGACCATTTTTAAGGCTACCTATATTATTTTAATAAGACCAAACATAAGCTATTTCGAAAAGAAATTCTTGCGTTAATCTCATATCTAACCAAGTTAATATTCAACAAAGGCGAAGCATACTTGCGAAATGCTCAGACTGACGTAAAGGTCACTGCAGGTGAACAAATCATTATTATTAATACGTAATACTATCCGATAAATGTAGTGCAAATTAGGTGTAAGAACTATATTTCAACTTTAAATTGTAACACTGGAAATAAAGCAAAATCACTTTTAATACACACCAAGAATATGTTTGATATAAAATATAAAAGTTGGCTACGAGTATACGAGCCACCTGATGGAAGGAGATCACCATCGTCTAGTCTCTTGTATCGAGGGATGCGCAAGAGCATTGCAGCTTTTGTAGTGTGTACTACAAAATCTGAATTAAACTTATATTTATAATATTAGCTAATATCATCGAATAGACATAATACAAATAACTCGGATGTACCAGTACGAGATAAGATAAAGAATATCTAATATTATATTTTCAAAATAGTATAACAACCACATCAGCGTGATTGACACCGTGGTTCTAAGAAAACACGGGGTTAATATAAATATCAAGAAGGCAGAGATTTGAAGCGGAATGATATTTTATCTCTTAATATGCACAAAGAAATATAGACCTTACGAACTATTGATAACGTATAAAATATGTATAGACGAGTACAACATTTGCAAATTCGTGATCTAAGATCGTGGATCAGATTCGACGCGCGGAAGTCAATAAACCAAGACACCTACACGACTCATTGTTAATTATTATGGATTCTATAGTAATGACGTTAGTATTTAAAAAATATGATTGTTTGTTTATTTATTAATTTGTTATTGTTGTTTTTTTGACGTGACGAAAATTTGGCAGGTTATTGGTCAAAAGTGTGTTTCGTTACTAACTAATGCTACTCTTCCTGGACGAATAATGGTAGGATGTCGAAGATTGGTAGTTGTTGAGGACAATGACTTATAGGTCCTGAAGTTTTTTGATGACATTTCTGATTGTAGTTTTTTAACAGTATCCCATAGAGTAAATATGTGGACCGTTTTGAAATTGTACGCTCGAGTTCTTATTAGGCTTAAGATTATAGCCACTAATTACTCTGGTTATTTTACAAGTATGCGAAAGTCAGCCACAATGCTACGCTCAGCTTCATCAAACCTAGTTAATTAGAACAATATATACTTATTAAAAACCAGGATTACATTTTAGATTTTACAATAATGTACGCTCTACTATGGTAAGTAAAGGTTGCCTTACATTTTAAGTTTTACGATTACATTCCACAAAAAATATACAACACAACCGACTACTTTGTTTATTGTCGTAGTCGATGTGTAAAGCGAACAATAAAGATCTTTTTTTTTCTCGTTGGCCTAACAATGGCCGCGGTAAATGGATTTCGTTTAATGGTACATGAGTTCATTTAGGGTTGTTACTTCTTAGGAAATTAAAATATTGTTAATATAAGGTATAACTAATATATATTAGGATATGCTTTGGAAACCGATAAATAAATTATTAATTATTAATTTTATTGACATTATTTAAATTGATGTAACATCCTTAATCTATTTTCAGCTACGGCTTAGTAATACGTACCTACGTATAACTAACTCTATGAATTGTTAAATATCCAATGAAACAATTTTCGCAAGTATCAGGTTTCTATATTTAATTATTCTTGAATAAAAGGTGTTATTTAAAACATTTTCACCTTTTTTATTTTATTGTATCAAAGTATTCATGATGGTCTATTCCAGTCGTCTTCTATTAACATCTTTATCAATATTGTCGACATATCATATAGTGTTACAAACTAATAAATCGTTCGATATACGAACATCGGCTATTCATCTCACCACGGGTACGACAAATTCTCGAATGATCCAGAACAAGGATATGGTGTTAGATATATCCAGCGAGAAATTGTGGACGTGTTACTTGGCAGCCCACTTCCAAGTTTGCGACTTCAATAGAAAACATTTTAATATTTCTGTGGCTGTATGTTTGTCTTGAAAGGAGAAGATTTTAGATTGCTAGAACATGGTGATAAATTTGAGTAGGCAATAGATAAAACTTATACAAGAGAGATGAATGAAATACCTCAGAGAAAATTCAAATGTTGTTGAAGTTTTAGAGTTGAGTTAAAATATAAGTATATATTTTAGTATAGACCTGCAAGGTTCTTACGCTTTAATTTATGTGAAAGATACGAAATCAAAGCACTAACTCAAAACCCTACAAAAGCATGAAAGTGGTTTCGAACGATGCTGCATACTTCATACCTAGAACAATGCATATTGTTCTGCAGCTTGTAGTGCTGGCAGAATTGCCTAGAATATACTAGCTTCAGTAGCGATGGGCGCTGAGATCGACTTAAAGAGAGCTATGTATGTAATATGTATGTGTGTGACTGTGCGTGTGTGTATTTTAATAGCTAACACATATTTTTGGTAGATATTCTAATTGTATATTTTATTTATAAACTTCAAAAGTAATTTGTAAACGTAGGTATTAACGTATCTTTTATATATAATATGAGCCACCAACGAAACGTATCATTAAAATAGTTTTTTAAGATTGCTATTTCTTTTCACAGATTGTTCTTTAGCCATGGCGCTTATTTGCAATCTGTGAAATTTACAAGACGTCCTGTTTCAGTTTTGGCACCGGATGCCATCGCTCATTTCTCTCTGTACACAATGGATCAATGCGCTTTTTTGTTTCTTGAAGATGTGCCAAATAATTTGCTATTGTCTAAAATAAATTTTTTATTGTTATTACATACACATCTGGTATTTTGATACAGGAAACTGACCAGTATACAAATATATATTATCAGATAACATACAAAATATAAAACATTTCTAAATGTGAGCTGTACGTTACCGAAAGCAGTAACATATATAATACTGTTAGTTTAAAATACAGATATATTATTACCAGTTAGACAATAACCTGGCACATTATGATCCCATTAAACCAACAGTCATTGTTTAGACTATATATTTTTAAGCTGCTCGACACCTCAAATATTTAAGATAAGTCATTGAGCTGAACTCAAATCGCTCATAATGGAAGCACGATCTACAATGGTATCACGTAATAAATAACCGATACTAAATGATAAAGTGAAACCATATAAAAAATACTACCATGGAAAGACACTTCAACAAAAAATCGCAACACATTCTATACGTAATCGCTTTTGTAATGGATTCTGCGTCTATAACTACATAAATATATTTTGTGTTTCTTATATTGTATTTTTCATTACAAATTAGTGTAACTAAAAAATATATATTTATAAAAAAATATTTATAATATATCTTGAGTGAATTACAGAAGATATCTTAGTGCAATATCATGATGAGCATTTTTGTGCACTATTTTTCTGTACGTCCAACAGCTTTGTACGAAATTTTTACGGATAAGGAAAAGGTTGCGGAATTTAATTCTCTACGGTAATAATTTCACAGCCGGGGATCGAAGCTGGGACTTGCCCATTCCAAGGCAAGCATCAAAGGCAATTTACGAGTATCATCATCATTCTGGACTGACTATGAAAGGCTGAAAAGGAGAATAACGTCTTAGTCATAAAACCCGGCCTAGTCAAATTTATATATATAGATATAATCTTTCATATCTTAAGTACATCTATAAATTGCAAAGAATTTTATCTAGATTGACTTAAAGTTTATTTACATTAATAAAATGAAAGTAATCAAGACAACTGATGGATTTGTCAAAACCCACGCGAACACTCAATCAAAATCTTAAGAAGTATTTATTGCTTTGGGAAAACGTATTCGTTTGTTTGTTCAGAGCTGATTGAGCCAATAAAGATCACTCGTTACTAAACGTGGAAAAAAATTGTTTTTGTGTAATTGAATAGTTCCCTCTGAACATTTACTTGCTTTTGATATATAAAAATATTATCATTATTGATTAAACACTATACTTCCCACTCTAGTGTTGTTGATCGAAACTACGAATCTTGATCTGCACATTACTATCACGACAGGGAATAGAAAGCTGTCAGTATCAAAATACGTCAAACCTATCATTTGCTATTTAATAATAATAAGCCACGCTTATTTAAGGATTTTCGGAATAATATTAGAAATTAAAAAAAAATTATCCTAGGGTCCTCTTCCTCTTATATCCTCTTTATATTAGTTTAGAATACTAAGCAGCTCGTTAGCTGGTGTTCGCTCGACGTGCCGGTCACTTATCTCTGTTCTGTATATTTAAAACAGAGATATATAGCTTTGATAAGATCTCGCCGATCCGGTGAGTTAAGGTTGGCGTTAAACATCTCATGCGAAAGGGGTTTTAGTGTTAAGTGATAATTGCGATTTTATTAGAGCTTGTATATAGGTTTAGTGGTTTCGGTAAAATAAGTTTGATTTTATATAAACAATATATTTATATTTATTTGCGATACACATGTTTTAGATTGTTAATATTAAGTATTATTATCTCCTAAGTAGTAAAATAGTTAAATCAAATGAGCTGTGACACCTGCGCACGCGCAAGCTGTTTAGTGCCTTACAATGGTTGAATAGATGAGAGAAAGCAAAAAAATTGATTGAAAATTGTGTAAAATTTATATAAACCTTTATTATTGTGGTCGGTAATCTGGCAAAACTTTTATACTAGTTATAATATACCGGCTTTTACAATCACTTCGCTCTAATGACTTTTGATGTTACAATTTTATGATTTCACTCTCCATTTTTTACACGTATATCGTAATACCGTATAATCGCTTTAAACACTGGATCATTGTCGTATGAAGCATTGGGTTCTGCTAATGTACTTTCACTCCCTTTGTTATTTTTTTGCCGGTGTACATCATGTCGAACCGTCATAGCTATCTGTCAGACGATACCGCTTTCTTATCTCCGTATCGATATTGTATTGTTCTTGAGATATCCAAGTTCATTGCCTTATTATCGATTGTCTAGCCTACGTGCAATACCATTATAAAAGTTTTACATTTCGAAATAATCGAACTAATTGAATAGTCATATATATATATTATTTGATATATCTATCTTATGTTGAGATATTAAACGGTTGCATGCAACATGACCAAACATGTCGTTTTAATTAGCCATGGCTTGCTTTTGCATACTTGTATCCTAATTTGGATTTGAATATAATGTAATCAGATTTATTTAATATTATCAGCGAATTTATTACCTAAATAATTATTTGAGCGTATGTTTTATTAATATATTTATTAAATTGTTTTAAAAAAAATATTTAATGTAAGTAATAAGTTTATTACTATTTTATTACAGATATTAAACTGATTTATAAGTGTAATAACCATTACACCGTTTGCTGTTTGACGGAAAATAATTATAGTGAATTAATTCAACGACATATTTTCAACAAACGCTTGTTCACTTTCAAGTAATATATTCAAGTATTTTCTCTTTTAATTTTCTAAATGCATTCAAATGTTTTACAAAAAAAAAAAACTCAAATAAGTAATAAAATCATAATATCATAAGAGAATCAGATAAAAAGTTATTCAAAGTACGGAATATTAACAGTATTTGACAACAACTCTAAACTTACAAAAAACATTAATTAAGAAGTAAGTGCTATAACATTTTTATAGTTTTTTAGATTCCACTTTCTTTCATAATAAATATAAGATTAGGTATTTACCTATCCTAGATATTTATCTACTTAAATGTTTTGTAAAACTTCTCTTTAATTAATAATTGTATACAATATTATCTGTTCTTGGAAATGACTTGTAAAGTAAATAATATCTCAAGATGACTCAGTTTCTTTTAAGCTAATTCTACAAATATGTAGTACTATTTAAAAAATAATATGGCTATCTTATCAAAAACACGATTTTCCATTATTATTCTGGATAGTGGAAAATATCTGTATTATTTTTAAAGAAAAATTAAACAAATAACGTACCAAATAAAACTATTTTTTACGTTTCGAAAACGTCGGGTTAAAATCAAAAATGTAACCAAATTATACGCGAGTTTTAATCCGTAAAAAATAGTTTTATTTGAAATGTGTACTCGTGAAAATCTAAGAAAATACTAAATAACGTACCATCATTTTTCGAACATATAACGGTGAGTGGTGAGTTTCCGTGGCGTGAAGGCTTGCCAGTGTGTTCATATCTCAGCAGATACGCTCTTTATGGTAACATCTTCGTAATTGTTATTACGCGATTATCTTTAAAAGCAACCGACATCTTAAGTGTTTTGTACTTTACAAATAATTGCGATAATCAATATGAAAATTGAACAACTTTTTGTTTAACGACTTAAATTATAATGTTTTAAACTATCTCATGTATTTATATTTTTTATATAAATTTTACAATTATACAAGCTTAATGTTCGGTTAACTTAAACTTGATTCATATATAGATAATAAAAAATAATATAAAAATCTAATATTGTAAAGTGGTAAAGTTTGTTTGTATCAACGCGGTAATGTTCAAAGATACCGGATGTATTTGTCAAAATATTCCTGAATATAACAGTCAGGTTGATAAAGAAAGGTTATCTAGAATAACGTTACTAGTCCTACTTATCTTAATAATAAATAAAATAGTTTGTCTGTGGGTGGAACCGTGAGTAGCATCTAGTTTAGAAATATATATTTTAAGAAATACTTTCTACTACGAAACATACAATGTATCTACGTCATTCTATTTAATTAAGAGAGGCTAATAAATATTTAAATATGGCTTCAAAGGAGAGGAAATAAGTATTTAAATATGGCTTCAAAGATTAACATGTTACTTGCTTTTAAGAAAACTATATTTTTATAGGATTTTTGCTTAGTAAGATCTACTGAAGCAGTTACGTATTTGAATCATAAATAAGTGACTTTAATTGGCATGTATCCCATCTTACAAAATATCAAAATATCTTTGTTTATTTATTTATATCTTTTCTATTTTGAATCAATATCTGTGATCACTTGTGTACGTCAATTAGAGGAGTTAGGAAGGCTTATTTTAATACTATACTTAACAAAATAAGAGCTTCTGTGTGGACACTCTCCAACTTAAAAGTTAAGACTACGGTTAAGACGGTTAAGACGGGGTACCCGTAACGGGTTTTTCCAACGGAAAAAAAAAAAAAAAACAAAAAAAAGTTAAAACTACGAGGGTTCCAAACGCGAACTTGTATAAGAAGAACAACACAAACAAACACAAAACTCAGAAGGGTATATTTTTATTGTGATCACTGTTTCACAAACGTCAGAACATTTTATTTTACCAATTTGGTTGACATATATGTAAAAAGATTTAAATCAATTAACAAAAAATATATATATAGACAACCGATAAATATACATGTATTATAACATATTTATGTTATTTAGTTATCATTGTGGGATCTAATGAAATTTACTAAATGGCTAACTATAATAGGTTACCGTTAAACTGTCAATATTTAAATTCTAATAATATATATAATAATAATAATAATAATTAGTTATTAGTATGCAGCTTAAATACATATATATATATATACACAATATATATATATATATATATATATATATATATATATATATATATATTATAAGATAAATTATTGTTGAGAATTTTCGAATGTAAACAAGTTTTTTTTTTGTTTTATTTGACAATATCAGTACAATTAACTATTTCCGACATTTTAACTTTCCATGTATCTCACCTGATAATACAAGAAACGACAATTAAACTTCACTATTATCGCTTCCTCAATTATTTCCGTAACCATTACTATTTTTTGTTAATAATTTTTTCTTTCTGCATAAAATAATCTGAACGTCATCCGCCATTGAATCCGCAGCAAATTTCAATTAATGAAATGTCATTACATATATATACCTAATATTAGAAAGGAATTATTGTTAAACACTATTTTCGTAGTTGTAAATGTATACAGTTCTAAACAGTTACTTTATTCGGAGTTCTTCTTAAGGACGTTTGCGGAAGCATCTTACCGTGATATATTATATAATTATCATACTTAATGATTTTCACCTTTATAACAAAGCTTATACCAATTGTGTCTTATATTACATGCTATACTAATGGAATCCAAATTACACGGATGTCAGAGAAAATAGACGTGGGCGGTCGAAGTGAAATAACATCTATTTCAAATTAGCCATGTGGATGATGAGTGGCTGTTCTAGTGGCTCGGGTTGCTCAGTCAAAGATCGTGGGTTTGATTCTCATATTGGATTGTTGTTTAAATGAACCACAAATTTCTGTTTCGTGTCTAGGGTTTTTTTTTACTGTTATTTAAATGTTTGTAAAAACTGCCTGCGGAACAGCATTTTTCTCTAGTGTGCGAGTCGTTATGTTACAGAGAAAAAACAACATACATATAAACGGCAAACTTTATTTTTTGCCTTATTAAATAGTGAAATATATATATATCAAAATACTTATATCAATAATAAAACTAGGAGTTGCCAGTGGAATGATCAATATGTAAAGTTGTTGATTTTTTTTGTCGATTCATTAAAAAAAAAAAAAAATTAAAAATTAGGTGTAACGTTGCGATTACTTAGGGGTATAATTTTATGAGATAATATACACAAATAAATTCAAAAAAATCAGTCAAACCATTTAGGAGGAGTTACGAAAAAATGCTGTGATACGAGAATTTCATGTATTAGATACACAGAACATATACAGGATGTCCTGTAAGTCGACGTCAAACAGTTTAGAAATAAAAAAATTATATATATTTATAATTAATTATATATAGATATATAAATTCATATAACAAATGATCACTATAAATCTTTTCTAGTGTTCAACCACCGGCTAGATAAGGAAAACAAGCCAGGCAGCAAACCTGTAGCTAAATTGCTATTCTAATATTCGTATATCAGAAGGCTAATTCTCGTAAATCACATAATCGAAGCCTATCACAGTAGCAGATAACAAGCAACTTTGTAGCAAATGACTTTAAAACAATCTCCAACAAAGACATTACACTGAAGCGACAATAAAATGAGCTGTAAAGTCAAAGCAACATTAGGGTGGGGCACGAGTCGATAATACTTTGTCGATAAATGATGCTGTTTAGAGTCGATAGACGCCAACTGCCCTCATTTGTCCCGCGTTAATATGTTAATGCAGACGTCCAGTCACGAAGGAACGCCGAGTTCAAATACCTATTAATGCATAACTGGTTCTGTTTGACTTACAAACTTTGTTTACATGTTTTGACATAAAACATTATCAGATAGTACAGGTCACATCTTTATTTGAGTGATACAATAACAATAATTTACGAACGCGTCCTTAAAGATATAGTAATCAGGGGTATAGGTTAGGTGTTAGTAAATACTGAATTGTTCCAAAGTCTTTAGTTGAAACTAAAAATAAAATATAATGGCTAATTAACTAACTAAAATATAATTACTAATTTTAGGCCTTGAATCTTTACTACACAGTTATCGTCTAAGCAAACTTTAAAACAAATTAACCTTATTTTTTCGTTTATAATTACAAAATAAGATATCACGTAATTGTTTTCATGTATATACAAAATCTTATACATTATAACAGACATTTATAATAAATAAAATTCAGTTTCTCCTTTATATAAATGAAATTCAAATATATTCAATCGTTTAAGCTAACAACGGTAGCACGTAAAGTTTTCGACAGATACAATCAACGCTGCTGTCCGTATAAGGGCGACGATAACAAACCGCTGCAGCCACACAATGCAACACCGATATCGTTTTCACTTTTATCGATAAAATCTGATCGATATCATACCGATAATGGTGATTCACTAAGATATAGAATACCTATAATCGGATACAATAAGCCATTTTATAGCAAACATAATGGCTTAATCAAACTAGAAAGTGGTCCGTTCTGTCTCAGTCATACTTTTATATAATGAATTAGAAGCGGTCTGAATTATTATGTAACATACAATCAGATCTCGGCCAGAACTGAACAATGATTCATTATTAGGACGATGAGTAAGCTACAAAAGCCGCATCCTATAAAAATACGCTTAAAATTTTAAAATATTATTAATCAGATAAAGTCATACAAATTCTATATTATTATAAATGTTGAAAGCTGAATGCTAAAAATGAAAATTTAATTCACATATAAGGAGGAAACAAGTATATCGACTAACAGAAGCACAAACAATTTGCAAATGTAACCTGTAAACACATTTAAGTCCCACGTACTTTCTATGAGAGTGCGTGGGCGTGGACTGGGCCGTAATTAATGCAATTGGACACAAATGCATAGAATAAATAGAACGCATTATAAATATGAATGTATTCAAAATAAATATGGAAGAACTATTCATTTTAGTATAGAAATGGAATAATTAAATATTTAATATAATTTAGTGACAATATTGACAAATAAATTATATTTTATGTCTACAAATAATGTAGAGGTAATTATAAACCAATAAGTACACTTATCTACTTGTATATAATTCGCTAACACAGGTAGTCATTTATAGCAAGTAAACTTTATCAGTCATTACCGTGGATAATAAAATTAACGGCTTTCCCCACTTAGCCTTACCAGATATTACTGGACTGAAACCTGTGGTATATATTTTTGTGATTTAGGAAAATAAAAGCGAATTCTATTCAAAAACTTAAATAATAGTATCTAAGTCATGGCGAATAAGCATGACATCACATACGAAATGTCACGTTTCTCAACAATTAATTACTTAGTACAGAATAAATGTTAACATGAGCCAGAGAAAGCATTGTCTCGTTCTTGACCCGGACGGGGCGCCCGTGGGAAGCTGTGGGCGGTGTGGGTGCTGAACCAATCGAACATGCCTCTTTGTACACCATGACTTGTTCTGAAGCCATGGTTGAAAGAAAGAATAATAAAAAAAAATATGATAAAAATTATTTTGTTAGATATGAGCTTGTCGAAGTAAAAGAAGATTCCTTGAGCTATCAGCATAATTATATGTTGTTATGTGACTGTTAATATGATAATAGGATGGTTGCGCAGCTTGAGGGAGAAAAAAAAAGAGATGATGGATTTAGCGACTGAGAATGAAAGGAGCCCTGACATATGACCGGAGTAAGTAAAAATTTGTGTCAATAATAAAGATGACATTTTATAATTTCGATTTGTGTAACAAAAAAGTCAATTGTTTAATGACTAACAGTACTTGAATCTGTATATTAATAGCGTAAGCCGATTTGTGTTTCTATTATCATAGGAGGATTACTGTACATAAAAAAAATATTATTCTCTCCTTTGGAACAGTATATTAGACGAAAACTTAAAAGACAATTGTGAATGACATGCAGTGCAGCATGAACTGAAATAGAAACAAAACCCACTAGTTTAAGTTTTATTCTGTGGTGTCGTGAGTGTTATGCCATCTGAGTTATCAGTAGACATCTATCTCTAACACCTCTTGATTGAATAATGTTACTAGTTCACACCGAGTGTCTGAGGTCAGATGCGATCGCTGTGAAAAAGATTAGCGATCTGTGACCGCGTGAGATTCATATTGTTCATTTTAATATTGTAATATTATGCTTTGTACTGTCTCTGTAAATGATTTTATAATTCTTATAAATAAAAATATATTAATTATTTAGCTATAGAAATATAATTATCAGTTGTTATTCAAATTGCTTCGTTGCATAAAAATATTAGTAACGTAACTCAAAACCTAACCATTAATTAGACAATGAATAAGTCGATCTAACAATCGGGCCAGATCGTGATTCATTTGTAAAATAGTGACGTAAAGTGTTACGATATCGATGTTCGATAGTCAAGGCTTGTTGTATAATCGAGCCCCGGGGATATCGATTCTTATCAGCAGACGCGTTTTGTGGGCGACGCCTACGAGTACCACAGACGTAAGGATAGACTATAGGACCAAAATATGTTTATTTTCATTGAATGAAATTGTGTGCACATTTAAATAAATCTAGTTGTGCTATTCAATTTTAAGTTAATGACTGCATAAATATATTAATAATTGTTGGTAACTTACCAACAGCTAACAATATAGTAATTTGAAAGTTAGTTATACCTGAAACAAAAAAATTATTTGTAATTGTCAAGATTGATCTACTACCAGTAAATAATGTAATGGGAACTTATATATAATATACCTATATAATATCCAATAAAAGTTATGAACATGGTACTGTTTCATTTTACATTTAGTTCATTTTAAATTAATTTGAAAAAAGACTTTGCTCTTAAATTTGTAAATACATATGTCATATTACATCATTTTGAACGTATTAACAATAAAAAAAAGGGTAGCTTTCAGGTCAAGAGAATAATGCAAATGCATTAGACTTTAGAGATTGCATAGAAATAGTGAGTGAAATTCGTTTAAAATATATATTCTTACGTAAATACGCCTGAACTATGCAAATATCAACATGATGATCTATTATCTAGATCTAGATGAGTTCTCACTGACGATATCAATTGTATTGGAGCGAATATTGCAAACAAATTTGTATTTCAAAGTATCGCGTGCCTCACAGTAGGGCAGACTGGCAATTCTCAGGGCGGGTGGTGTTTCCCGCGAGGTCACGGCCACGGGGGCTACGAAGGATAAAGTTCAAGGCTTCCTTACATTCACAATTAGATAATCAATAAAATGTACACATAGTATGCACTTAATAATAATATAAAAAAAACAAAAAAAATATATATAATCTATAAAAACTTGATAATTTATGAATTTTAAATTCATCTTATGGTTAAAAAAATCAACCCGAGATAAAAGCTATCAGGTATTTTGTTATTAAAAAATTCTGTTGGCACCTAGACCATCCAAGTACACCAATATAGGTCAGGGTTAAAAGGAAGGGTGGGGGGGAGGGAAATGGGCCACGGAACTTTCTCGACGCAATGTACCTTTGAACTATCTGTATGGTGTTCATGTATTCAGGTTCAGGTTTATAATACATATAAAAATGTAAGTGAATTTAAAATCAGTACTAAATGGTTTATGATAAAATATTACTAAAACCCAATAAGATTAAAAGATTATTTTAAGTTCATAAATACTAAAAAATTTAAGTTATATAAACTGTGTAAGTAAGTATAGGAACCATTCATAAAGATATTATAATTTACTAGGAAAAGGCGTTGTTAAGGAAATGTAAAATATAATTTTATCTGAAAAGAATAAAATAAACTAAGAATTAGCATGAGAAAGTCTTAAAAGAAATCATAATCGGATTAAGTTACACCAACAATAGGTTTTATTTTGTCTATCCTTTGTTTCACCCAAGCAAAGCTACGGGGTAAGGCTTGTTTCATTATTGTTTCAACTTCATAGAAAAAGTTTACTTCTATGAATTATGCACCGCTAGGTTGCTTACAACAAAGACTATACCTAAAAACAAAGCCTTTTCAAAACCTTTAAAGCACATAAAAGTATAATTATTTAATGATATATTGTCAGCGGTTTTTATAAGAATGAAGTGTTACTGCTAAAATGTATGTATATGTATTGTGTAAAATTGGCACGATCTTTTTTGTGACGAACAGACCGTTCATTGTTATTTAACCCGTGACGGACACTCGGAACAATTAAATAAAAATTAAAAAGTATGTCGGTACAACATTGTATTAAGATATTGCATCATTAATTACTAAAAAAAACATTGAAACTTAAACAATAGGATCAATTAAGAAATATTCGAATTACCGCGGTATTCGAATTTTAAATATTCAGTTATGTATTAATGAACAAATAAAAACATAAATAGTATGGAATTTAAAAGACCTACAACCGGCTATATGTTGTGAGGAAATTACGGATAGCAAGAAACAATGGGCGATGCAAATTGCGAACGCTCGATGAATTTTATTTATTAAGAGAATGCAAAAAAGACGCTACCTGATCAATTGAACGCACCATAAAGGGTAGCCCACCACATGCTTTTATGGTAGGCGCGTTGCTGTCAGGGAAATATTGAAAAACGAGACCAGGAAAGGTTGAACGGGATTTTATAGGAATTTTATAAACAATTTTTAATCGTTAACCAAATATTGAGAATATTTTCCTTATCGATGAGATGATGCAATAAATTTAATGTTTTCATCATTTCATATTTTTAAATTTTGGGCGGATTATTTTGATTGTAGGTTTTATTATTTTCGATAGCGTGTTAATAATTATAATATCCGTAACAATTAAATACAAGCAAGAGTTTAATTTCTGTCATCATAAACTAAACAAGACCCACGCAGTAGCAAGAAAGCGATTTGTTCCAATAAATACTACTGAACAGTTAGTAATAATTCATACTATTAGTCGAATTTCGTGTTCCAGACACCAGAGAAAGTAGTCCGCTACTGGTCTTCACTCACAATGCGCCGGCGCAGGACAGAGACGACAAGCGGGACAGACTTATTGAGCCAGCAGAGAAAGCACCGCAATAAAATAACTTATTAACATTTAATTTTACTGTATTTTCAAGATTTAAATCTTCTTAAAATAGAAAGCTGATAAAGGGTAACAAAATATATTTAATGGGTTACTTCTACTATAAATGTAAAAAGATATGATTGACAGAAAACCAATAGTGTAAAGAAATGAACAATTTATTTATCATCACTATGAAATATTTAATTTCTTAATAATAAAGATATTATATTATTATAAATCTTATTGATTGGTGAAGATGTCTGTTACTTTGATCAATAACAACGCTTTTATAACTTGTACATGTTTATTATGATCTTATTATACATATTCACGAACGCTAGTAATTTTCCTCACGCTGAGGTGGAAAACGTCCTAAGGCTTTGTGGCCTGTAATAAATATAATAGTAGGTAATAGTATAAGCATATGCAATACTATATAATTATTATATGTTGTTTTAAAATATAGTTTATATGTAAATATGTACATGAGCGTGAAAAGCATAATTTGAAGACACCGCTAACCATCAGTAATATCATTTACATCAAAACAAAACCCGTGGTTTAACAAGACAGTAATAAATCTATTCAAGATGCCTAAACTATCTAATGCAGACGAGTGTGGAAACTAATGGGTACTGTTCTTATGAATAACGCAATGAAAATCTGTGGGAGAACACTTCCTGATCCACCCACACCATGCAGACGGGAAGGTACTAGCAGCCATTGTTGTGCTCCTAATTTAAGATTTGTAATATAATGCAATTGATGAATTTTTAATCTTAACTTCTCTCTTTACTTTATAATGTTTATTTAGACGCTTTATAAACATAATGGATATAAAAATGTCACTGGATAAATATCACAAAGATATATTTCAAAAAAATAATTTTTAGTTAGTTATTTTTCTAATATCAACAAATTTTTATCTTATAAAATATATAAATAAGTAAATTTTTGCTTTTATTTTGTAAAACTTGCACTTACTTAATCAGGAAGTAATCACAGAAACAATAACGCCTACGGTCGCTGCGTAGATTCGATGCAATATTGTTTGGTAATAACATTGTTAATGCGTAATGACTTGTAACCGATGTGCGTAGCATATAAACATACATCTCTATCATATTTGTACGATACCTGTCGAGAATTATTAGAAACGAAATTAAAAGCTTAACTAAGCTGTGTTAAATTAAACGAAACAATATTACAAACATTAACTATTTATTTTACAGGCAATCATAAGATATCAAGACTTTCATAAGTTTCACTCGGAGAACATTCACTTGGCAGAAGATTATCATCGAGAGCATTTCGAAAGGGATAGGGTCAGTTTCCTTAAGTACGAATTAAGGTTGCGGTTTCTGTTAACTTGTCGGAGGAAAGTAAAGACGCTCTCATTACTGTGTTAAAATACTTAAATGAGCATATATATTTTTTTAATAGCAAAAACTGGTTACGTTGACTTGAATTGTAGGTCTCTAGTTTTACGTGGGTCATGCTGTTAATATCTACATAATAATTACGTAGTCAGATCTGTCTGTCTCAATCAATAAGTGTTGGGATGGGTTAGGCTCCACACCCTTCTCATAAATCGATGAAGCTGTTCTAAAAAGATTTTAATGTACTGACCGATACTATACTTAAATACAGATAAGCTAAGTCGAAACAAAAATAAAACTCAATATTGTTATCGGAACAATACTAATCAATACATAATAGGATGTCTTCCAGAAAGACAACTTTCAGTAAAAGCAAGTACCTCTCTATGGTAGATTTGTAGAACATATTTCCATCAATTCCTAGTCATGATGATGAAACCAGAACTTTGCTATCATTTGCATGAGGAAGTCAAATGCAGCTACGTTTCAGAGGGTGGCCGCGTTATTTAGCAAACGTAATATACAGCTCTGATTAGGAATAACAACAAACTTCCTAGATATAACTCTAGAACGAGATAAAGGGATACAGATGAAAGTAAACAAGACCGAATGAAATATTCTAGATACCAAATTAGAGTTGATGTAAGAGTAACACGTGATAAGGATATTGTTCCAGTGTATTACAGTGTCTATCGGGACACTGGAATCAGTAGCAGACACAGTGTCGACACCATGATATAGTTTATTATATCATTTTATCAGCAAACATTCGCTCACGACATGCGACCTAAAACAATGGACTGCTCTAAGCGCTGCTACTAAACTAAAATATAGAGTGCTGTGGTAAATAGTGGGTACATAAAAAATATATTGCTATGAATATTCAATATATATATCACTAATTTAAAATATTTTAAATTAAAAATTCGATTGAGATTTTGCCTTTCGTTAATGAGTGCTAGAAAGCATTTACTAACGCTTAAGGTCTTTACAACAGAAAATGAATAAATATGATTAAATTTTACAAAGATATTTAAAAACTGATAATAAATATAAAATTCTAGTACATTAAAATTATTTAATCTTATTATATATACCCTAAGAGATCATAATCGTGATCGATTTTAAAATCAATACAGCGAGGGAATCGTGCACAAAGTGGGCGTTTAACCTTTGGCTGAAGGCGTGCGCAGGCGCATACTGAGCGTCGAGCCATCCATCACCGCCACTATCTGAAGCAAATTAACCTAGCCACTGCCGTTATCTAACAAATTTACACGACCCCTTCTTCAATACATTAAACAAGATTGTAAGGATCAATTATTTTGGTTGGCTGTGAATGAAACACCCAATACATCTTTTACAAATCGTACGGCAAGAAAAAGCGTCCTGTATCCATTTTACTTCCTTAAAATTACACCGGAATCTCATCGATATTATTTTATAATTGAACAGTTAACACAATAAGATTAGTAATAAAATAAAACATCAAAAATTATTAAACCTACACCGTCCAAAAAAATCTGAATTAAAACTTTTTGTTTTCAATCTCTGTCTTTAAAAACTATACTTCGTATCGATACCAATTACAAAAGTCAACAATTACGCAATCGCCTTTAAACGGCTCAGATTCGTGAATGGATAAGAAAAACGAGAGCAATTAAAGTGTTTTGTTCTGGATTTAAAACTTAAACCTACGATAGAAGGTTAAGCGTACAAATAATTACCGTCAACTGCACTTACGTAACACTGTCAGTGATTTATAACCAATTACACATTAAGTTTCATACGATAAACTTAATTCGAATACACAAGTCATTGGAATTTAATAAACACTATTATTTCTTAACACAACAAAAAAAAAATTGATATTTTTGAAATAAACAATACTTTTTTATTCCCTTCATTTGATCAATGAGATATTCTTCTTTATTTTTTATGAAAGAATATTAATTTTTAAACTAAGGTGTTTATATTTTAATTCAAAACATCGAAACTAACAGCTAATGCAATAGAAATTGTATAGAAAAGCATGAGGACAAACAAACATTAATTTTACACACACATAGATACGGCAATGATGTAAGATAATCGTTTAACTTCATGCCTGTAATTGTGAGTGACGTACACTTTAATATAATTATTATAACCGTGTTCTATGAGTTGCAAATTGCATTTATAGATGGCGATTTAATGAATAAATTACACGCATCAAACTCAGACTCTCATAGCCATCCAATTATATTAGCGGTGACTAAATTGTAATTACATTATTAGTTTCTTATCTATTTTATTATCAGAATAAAATTGTATTGAAATATCAGAAACTGACGATTTATACGGATTATAAGTTTATACGGATTTTTTACGGTCGTCCTGAAAGGAACTGGTGATTTTCTTGTAAGAAAAACTAAAATATTAAGCTTATACGCCGGCACACCAACCGTGTTTGAGTTAATCGACGTTTTGAGCGATAAAATTTATTCAGGAAATAAAACGTATATAATTAAAAACGTATATAGTTTAAGTCCCGATAATAGAAAATGAAGATGGTTTAAAAAATTTCGAAGACAAAAGATGCAGCAGCTCTTTAGTGGCCCAAGTTGAATAAAATATTTTGCTGGTGCGAGTTAATCAGGAATTTTGGAAATTTCCTTCACATCTAAAATTCCAAAGAAATATTTGAGTGCTAAGGGCTAAAACTTTTTACATTAAAACGTTTTCGAAATCACCTGTAATATTTCGAAAGTGGATTTATTTCTATTCAACCTCCATTTCTTTGAGTCCACCTCACTGCACCACTGTGATAATGGGCTAAAACATTTATATATAACTGTTTACGAATTGAGTTTAATGGTAAAAAGCTTTATTCAGATCAATAAAGAAAATGTAGGCATGTACTAATAATTTAAATGGCTAACAGTGACATTTACAATAACCTTACAAATAGTTTTGTATAACAAGTAGATATAATATCACCACAGCTATCCATTGCCTGAATCAGTTCACTCTAAAGTTCAAGTCCCAGCAGGTAGGTTTACGTAACGTCGCCATGAACTTTCTCGTAGAGCACAATAAATCAAGACACGTACAGCGCACCGTAGCGAAACGTTATGAGCTGAGCAGTCATTTGTTTCCATAAATAGATCACTATGAATTATAAGATATTGCTGTATCAAAATAGAAACAATAAAACACGAGCTAAATACCTTTGAAATAGTTTTACTTCAACGTGTGTTGACAAAATATAAATACAATACAAACAGAAGTTTGGATTGTCAAAAATTCAGAGTGAAAAATTCGTCAACTTAGACAGGATTCGTACCCGCGACCTCTGGGAAACCGTCTCATCGCTTTGCCAATTGATCTACCGTGCCTTGCTGACTTTCAAATTCTATATATGACATATACGTTTATTGGATGCGAAATTTAATAGCTTATTTGCGAAAATTTTAACCTTGCAGAATATCTTACATATGTCATGAAATTTGTAATAAAAAAGACAATTATATTAGAAAATACAATAAAGTATATCTTTCCTTTTATCCTATGTATATATCATTGCGCACGGGCCACGGGCAACGTTTTGTGTAATAACTGTAATATCTACAACATCTTTGAGATCTGCAACGTGTAGTGATGAAGAAATCTATTAAACTCACCGGCCGGCGGCAGCAAAGGAACTAATCTCAAACACTACCAATTACCCGCTTTCAAAGTGACAATTTATTGTGACGGGTATATACTTTGATGTAATGATTTTAAAATAAGACAACCTAATCCCCCGGTGGTCAGAGATTGAGCGGTGTGCGTTATATACAATAATATTTATATTATACTACGTTAAAAAGTAGGTAATACACAATAAAATTGAGATAACAAACTTACATAACAGAAATCGATAACAATCAATCGATAAACAACGTCTAAAACAGAATAAACTTTACCCAAGAACTAAAATGGTCAGGTAATATTATATTATTGACCAAAGATAAAGACATCAATATTAATTAAATTACATAATCATTACTAACACGAAAACGTCGATACTCCGAGCTGGCAATTGTAAATTTAAAAGCAACAATAGTCCTCAAACAACAATAAATAAGTATGATAATCGCGTGCGCAAATTTCTCGATTACAAGCTAGTTAGAGGTGAATGATCCATGTAATAACAAACACCAGATAAGGCAAATATCGATTTATAAGCCCTTACGACACGAGATCCGATCAATCTCATTCAAGTCACGAAGCACTCTATCTTTCTATAAAAGCTAATACGTCCTTAAATTGACATGGATGGTATAAGTCAGGTTGTCACGAGAGGCTCGGTCTCCGTCGTTACTGAACCTTCGCAATTTGTGATCAAAATGACGAAATCTTTTATACCTCACAGACTATTTTTGTATTTAAACATTCGTGTTCTATGATTAATATTATATTTTTCGGAATTTGCCCGACTAGTATTTAACCCATTCGGGTTCCTTATTCTTGAGCTCTGAGCTTGCCCTCGATACCGCCATGTCAAAACTAGCCGGGCAAAACGATATGGTAATTACGTGAGTACATCCGCATAATTATATACAATACCTTATCGACTCTCACAAATAAAGTGTAGCACACATATTATTAAACATTGCCAATTACAATATATTTTTACAACACCCATCGCAATTGCTTATATTGATTATAATTAAAAAATTAAATTATCAAAAGCCCTTGTAATAATCAATAATTTATGCTAAGGAAGCAATCCCTCTCACGTCGACGACTTCCCGAAACGAGTGTTAATTTACTTGCAATTAGCTACAAAGTTATTGGTGAAGATTCGCAGGCGTTTAATTTAACGATATCACATTGTATCAGCCTTGTACGAAAGGGCAAAACAATTTCTTGAGAATTTAAACAATTTTCTTTCTCATCTATCTTTCTTGTTTCATTTAATTGCGTTTTATTGGGCAATTTACAAAATATTTATCATATTAAATTAAAAAATAACAATTTACACAAATATTTATAACGTATATATTCTAGTTAGTCTTGAAATGAGAAAGTACAAACCCTAAAGATTCATCATGACAAACCAACCTTTTTTTTTTTTTTGTTCGTTGGAAAAATCCGTTACGGATACCCCGTCGGCCAAGAAGGTGATGGCCGGGGGGTTATGTGGGACTACCCGGCAGCATAGAGGACGCTGCCATTTTTAAGGCTACCCACTAAAAAACCAACGGTTGCCCTCATCGCCGTTGTGGGACGCCACGATGACAAACCAACCTATTAACGTGCAAGCATAAATTATTTCACATCGCTATTCCAATGGCGTCAAAAACGAAAAGATGTATATAATAATTTATATAAAATAACCAGTAACATGTTTATTTTATTGCCCAAAATTATTATATAAGTATTTAAACCGACAATTATAACATAATTAATATGCCCAAGTGGTATGATAACGTCAGTTAAAGCTGTCGTTTCCTACCTATCTGTAACTTATTTCCTTTAGTATAGAACTGCACTTAACACTGACCAGGTTACCCCAATTCCCTGGATTTCCATACATAGGAGTTCCGACACTAACACCGGAAATGTATTAAAATTATCTTCAACCGCCCGATTATTAATTCATATTGACATTAATTACAATTTATTAAACTTTGAGAAGTGAGTAATCTTATATATTAATGAAGGAAGCGATTTCGTTGGCACACTGTAGCTCGAGAACCACTAAAGGGAAAAATATCGTTGATGGCTCAAATCAAAGGTCTCATTATGCTACACTGCTGAAAAATAGTGACAACTCGCAAATCTCATTAGCCTAATTGCAGTAATTAGTCAAAAAATTAATTTTTCCCATAGACTTTGCATGGGGAAATTTTGCGCATTTATTAAACAACATTTAAAAAAGTGACAACAAATATTTGATTATTGACATACTTTGGAAAATGCCAATTAGGTCTATGAAAATTTCTCACTATATTTACCTCATATAATATAGCCGCTTACATATTAGAGGACACTGACCTGTACCCATCTTTCACTTTCATACTCACATTTCTCGAGGCGCCTCGTTACGTGTTTGTATCGATTTACGATTTGCGTTGCTCTTCGTATTATTGCGTGGGCGTTATGTCTTTTGTCGTTGGGTCACGGCTACATCCGTAGCATATCGGTCAAAGACTGGATTATTTAGATAACATTTGATTTTATTTCATCTAGATGATATTTTGAAAACCATAATGTCTCTAGGAATATTCACAATGCTCTTAGCTTTTAGAACCGTAATTTGACTTGTTTACGGTTAAAATAATTTGCTTTAAACCACAGAGATAGTATCTTAATCGTAATACGTCTGTTAGGGTGCAAGCCCACTTTTCACTTAATGATATACGCAATAACGCCCGCTGATTTATTTCGCGAAGCTAACGCAGATATTCACACGTTTCTATGCAAATTTCTAATTCGATGGTTTTCAATTAGGATTTCACTTTCCCGTTCTCTAATAGAATAGCGTGAACATAAAGCTTTCTAAGGCTTAAAATAGACATACCATAATGTCTAAATCAATAGGGTAGAAAAACACACCCCTGATGGTTCCTAACGTATATATAACAGTTTTAATTTTTTTAATTATAGCAATCTAGATATCAATTTCATTTTAAAAATTTAATTTGTTATTTCTCTACTACACTTTACATAGAAACGATTGCTGAAAAATATTTAAAATTTTGAATAAAAAATAATAGCTAAACTAAATTACCTATCAACGTTTTTTATGTAGATACATACAATACTTTATATATAAATAATAAAAAAATCATTACAAGTCTCCATATTCGTCATGTTAATTTTAAAATGACAGCTAAATGACGTATACTGACTAACAAAGCCACTGATTATGTTAACGAGTACAAGAAATTAACATCACAATTTAATGTCAGTGTGTTTAAAAATGACCCAATTCATTGTGTATCTGTACAAGGCATGGCCTCAAGACAATATTTACATAATGATACTATACACAAGACATTATTTTCATTCCCTTATCGAGGTCTAACGATACTTTACTACTAAAAACATCGGGATGTGTATATGAATTATCGACGTATAATTTTGAAGCAACCATTTTATAAAACAACTAATTGCCTCCCGCAGTTTCGCCTGTGTATTTATTGTTATCCTATAGAAAATGTTCCTAATTCACTTTGTTACTTATTTGTTTTGGTTGACGACATAAATTAGTGTTGGATAATTTCTTATCAAACACTAAATTATGTTGTATTGTGATGTTTCACAGACCTTTTAGATTTTGTTTAGATTTAAAGGAAAAAACATAAAACTAGATTGAAATTTTCGTTTTTTTTTTTTTTTATATAATTCTTTGTAAATGTCAAACAAAACTGATCAATAGATATTCAACTTAGCTTTTCTAACGTACACTTTAAAAATCTAATGAAGATTATTTTAAAGTTATTATCAAATATTAAAGTCATTTCATTCATCTAAACACGACTGACGGTGGATTTTAGTAAACTTTAATGTAAAAACCTTTTTGTTTGTTAGACAAATAAAATTAAAGGCACTATTTGTATAGCAATTATTGATTTAGAAATATATTTTCATGAATCAACAGTAACGAAAATATCCTAATTCGAATATTTCAATAGAAAATCATAATTATTCTAGTATACTATTTAAATCTTACCCGTTTAATAAATCAAATCTCAATCTGCGCTACGGGTATCAACGTTGTAGTAAATAATAAATATTATAATAATATAAGAATCAAACAGAGTTAGGGGTGTTGTCATTTTCGGCAGAATAACTAAAACCAGTGCCAATAAGACTATAAAAACCCTGCGCACCATATTATTAGCTCTATTGCGTCCTAGCGGTCGTGCATACACTTTACTAAAGATATTTCAATTCTTATATTTTTTCGTAATACCCACTTTTTGTTTATATTTTTGTAATTACTACTAATATTATCATTTTGTTAATATTTCTTTTATTTTTATTTAAATATTGAATAACTTATAATTACAGTTTAATATGACATGTTTATCCATTATCAAATAAGATTGATTAATTGAAATACGTTTCAGACAAATAAATGATGGTAGTAAATTGAAGAGTGAAGTACTACCAACAATAAAATAATACTAAAACAATAGAGCCTTATAGAGTGCACTTCACTAGCGGCGGCACTAAAGACAAAATAGTAAAAACCTCTTGAAAACCGATATTGTGCACTCGACTTCATACTTGGTGCTCCACTGCAGCCAACTCCTTAATGTTCTTACTAAATATCAGATTTCAAACCGTACAAAGAATGATGCGGTAGTGTAGTTTAAGAATTTAAAAAATGTTTAAAAAAACTAGTTATGCTCTTGAAAGCTGACATAAACCAAACAATTATTTTTTAGCATGTTAGAAGCTTTTTAATTATTTATAATAACTTGCCAATCCAATCTAACCCAATTATAACAATTATACAAACACACTTATTTTAATTTTATTTTATTTTATTCTATCAACACATGACCTAGTGCCAACTTTTTATTGTGATTTCAAACAAAGAAGTAATTTTAAAGTACCAGTGATCCTGATAATACAAAATTTTTTTAAATAAAAAAAAATACATACATACATAAAAATACATACATTATACATAACATACATACATACATACATAAAAAATCTACACATTAATAACGATAATACATGCAAATTATATAGTTAAGAAAATTTGCATACTTAAATATATGCAAATATTTGCAAATTCAAGAAATCCAACACAGAAACGTTACAGGTCCTTAATATTGCTCTTTAAAAAAACAAGTTATAAAATAAACGTTTTAAACTAATATTATATAAGAAAAAATGGTGATCGTAAAAATCGTGTTATATCAATAATTTATATCAAGTAAAAGAGAAAGTTCAAACAAATCCAATACTATTTATTTACAAATACAAATTGTTTTATTCTTATTTTATAAATGTATCGCTCGCCCACTCATCTCCGGGCGGTCGCATTCAACTTATTAATATAAACCATTACAGGCCATTGAATTTATATTACGACGATTTGAAACAGTGACGGACTAATACGTCAGTTGATAGTCCAAGATTACAAGAGATTTTTTTTATTAGACACAAGTGTCACGCAATATTGAGTGATAGAAAAGCTTTGAGGACTACGCGTATTATTTGACAGATATTTTGTAATACGTTACTTTCTAGCGATATATCAAAAATACATAAAATATTCTTAAGTTCTTCCATTATTAATAATGGTCCCCAAGTAAACGTGAACTACCGTTACAGATCCCTTTATAGAAACCCATCAACACTGCTAAGAACAATTGCAACGCAATAAAAGCAAGATAAACGATCTCGTTCAATGAACAGGCTATTGGCGGACGAACTAAACAGTTAGCGAACCAATCGGCTGGTCTATCAAACGCAGAAGTTGGATCATTAGGGACCTTTACGAATGTAGGACAAGCTGTAAATTGGATATTATGATAACATAACGGAGCCCCAGCGAGTCCTTAATGAGCCGGAAGATTGAACACACATTAGCTCAGCGTTATTCAGCGCTCTAATGAAATTTAGACAAAATTTTCATGCTTTATTTGACGCTGTCAGACAAATTTAAGTTCAAATATTGTGGTTTGCGGACAAATCTTTATTATTTAATTCAAAAAATTTGATACGGAGAAATCAATTGATAAATTATACAAAATTTAAAGTAATTATTAATAAACTATAAAACAAATTGCGCTATCATTAAAAACAATGCTTGCCGTCAATCACCGCACACGTAAAATATTCCGACGCATCTAAACTGTCTGATCTGAGATAGGTATCGGGCTACCAACGCGACATTTGACCGACTTGCAACGGATCGCATTCGGAGAAATCCCGCTGATCTGCCCTTTACTCGTTTAGATATCTGACAGCTTATTCAAGAGGTTAGGACCCTGTTCCGTCGTATAAATTGTGATATCATTATATTTTAGTTTAGAATGTTTAAATTATCTACATCCTGGGATATCTTAATGTTAACATATATAAATATAATACGTGTAGGTAATTATAAGATTTTATGCGAGTATATTAAATTTTAGAAAGTTACAGGCCAATGTCATGCTCCGCCCTGTCTGGTGGCATCGTTAGTACCTTTCAGGAACTTAAAGTGGGTCATCCTTTTCCATTTTCCATTTTTTTTTCCATTTCTTTCCGTTGGTAATCTGATATGGATACTGATCTCTCAGCCAAAAAGATGATAGCTGAGGTTTATCTGGCCTAACCGAGATCTCTCACTTTTAACGCTACCTACTAGAAAACCATCATTTGCCCTCATGATCTGAGTGGGACGCCACAGGATCGCTTTCGCCCTCACCGTGAATACTCCACGGCACCCCCCATATGAGAGCGCAAGCAAAAGTTACAACAATAGCTATAAATTAATTTTGAAAACGTTTTTTGCAAGATAATTACTCGATACAACTCACACATATCTTTAATCAATCTCTCAGTGAATCAACCATTAAGGAAAAACATGACGCATGACTACTTCACCCGGAACGTAAGCCAGTGGTTTCATCAAATACAATCGCGTAATACGAAACCGACATGTCTTTTCCGTGGCGCCACATACAACATATTCACAAATCCATTGTTATAGCTGACTCAGATCGCTATCGCTTTCGTATTGATGCATAATGCCATATCATCGTTCTGATAAATCATTAGCATACTTGCTATCTGCCAACGAAAGTGTCGCCCACGTATCACGGACAAACAAACATGTTTACTTTTGAATTAACGGTGTATTTTAGATTTTTTATCATTTACTTAACACTTTCGCTTTGAGATATAAATTTATTAGATAAATCTTATAAATGATTAAGGAAACATATTTTATTTCAAGTCTCACATTAATCTCTGTTAGAATTAATTATATCTTATCGAAATAATATACAAATATAATGTAGACTTTTTTTCAAACTGCCATACGATGAATTAATAAATTTTATTCTCTCATAAATTCTTAAAACTTTCGAAACTGTCGACGAATACGGATTTAATTTAAAACCTAACCAATTGAGTACTTTGTTCCATAGTCCGTTACAAATGGAAGTGACTTCTATGTTACGTGATCCGCTTAAAATCCAAAAGCGGTCCTAACAATGTAGTTCAGTAATAAAAACTTAAGAAGGTGACCGGTGAATGTTGAGCCGCCTCTCAGACTTGTCACGCCTGTTTCACCGTTAATCCTTCGATATCCTCATAATAACAAACCAAACTTTTTGTACTAGATCTCTTGATTGATTGGATTCACTGAGGCTGTCAGTGGATTGATTTATAAAAACAAAAAATATCCGTTAGATTTCTAAGATTCTTTTTTAAAATGAACTTAATTACTTAAAATTGCTATTTCCTTACAATACCTACTTGATTCCAGTTGTAGTAGTATGAGAGTTTCGAAATATAAGATCACGGTATATACTAACCTGAACATCTCTTCTCGGTTGTGGTATCCTCGAGACAGGGGGTGCCACGGACTTCATGGGTGCCGGCATCCGTACTGGAGGCGGCATGTAAGGCCGAGGTCCGGGAGGCGGAGGCGGAGGCCGGGGTCCCTGGACCACTGTAACTGAAGGTACGAGATGCACCGGCCGTCGGTCTCTGCCCTCGGACTGGCGTCGCTCCCGCGCCTGCTCTCGGGCCTGCTCCACCATGGCGAGGTGCTCGGAGGGTCGTATGAGCCGCGGGTGCGTGCGCGGGCGCGGCGGGGCCGGTGGCGCACGCGCACGTCGACCGGCCTCCGACTCGTCCGTCATTGGTGCGCGCCAATCTGTACAGACGAATATTTTATCAAAATTTATTCATAACAAAATAAACTTATTTTATACTATTTGGACTCATTGTAATGAATTTGGCTAATATTTTTATTATTTTATAATTGCAAGTTCGACAACATTCGACGTATTAACTTTCTCATTGAGGAAGTCACTGTAGTGAGCCTGTTTTCGAAAATCGGATTTTTTGTAATATCTTTACGTTTCGAGGTGTCCTGAGTAATTCTAGTTACTTTTAAAAAACATGTGTAGAAGAGTTTATGTTTGTTTGTGTGTGTGAATGTAAGGAATCGTTTTTTTTTTTGCGTCCTGATTTTTCAATTGACTTTATTTTAGTACCAATCAATACTACAAAACCAAAAAAAATATACCATTTTTTTTAATAATTAAGTTAATGTGATGAGTGAGACCCATTACCATAAGAAAATCATAAAAAAATACAAGGTTAGAAGACTTATTACTAGCCAAAGGATTTCAACCAAACGTATGTAATATCAAGTCTTTGGTTAGTATTTTCTTAGATTTTCACGAGTAGATATTTGAAATAAAACTATTTTTACGGATTAAAACTCGCGTATAATTTGGTTACATTTTGATTTTAACCCGACGTTTTCAATACTTTGCAGTAATCGTGTTCACGGGTAAAAGAAATGTAAGTGTCTGCCAAATTAAACGCGAGTATTAATCCGTAAAAATCCGTAAAAATAGTTGTATTTCAAGTCTTTGGATATCTAGTTACGTTACAAGTTGACTGATGAAGTGGTTATATGACTCATGTCGAAACGTATTTAAATATTTGATGAAGGTTTTAAAAACTTATTTGAATCAACTTTTCAAATAGTTACGGAAACATTTAAAATATTGTAATTGAAGTCTTTTCACAAATGGTAAATCAACTTCAATGTCCTCTCAATAAACGAATATTTATTTCTTATCGCTAAGTAAATTATTCGTTCATGTCTTGTCTTCAGTAAATCCATTACACCATAAATACTAGAATCCTAACAAAAAAAGGACCATAATATAATATAAGCAAATGATTGCGTGAAACAACAATATACTGTCCCTCGTCAATTTTAGATTATCTATGGTTTATTGGTGATGTCGGCAACTCACGAAAAAGACTCTTATATTTTTTTTTATTTTAGACACGTATCTTTAACTTTTATGCATCAAAATTAAGTAAATATTTCAGTAAATAACATTTTTATTTTAGTCATCGCCATAGCTTCAAAAATATATTTTGATAAACAACATATATGAGTATAATGCAGTTACGATATTTATAAAACATAATTATTAGATTTGTAATTAGCGCCATCTATGTTTATTACGCGGAACTCGGTAGGCAGGTTACGTACATTCATGGTTTGCGTAAAATGCGCAAGCCGGCGTCGCAGCGTCTACGTTTACGATGCATACATTTTAATAACTCCTTTTACAGAAATCTTTGTATATCCATTGAAAGGCCGTTATGAAACTTATTGTTTGGCTCCAGGTGAACCATCTGTTTTTATTAAATATTAATGCAAATTGTATTTACGAACAACAGCTATTAAATCTTTTATTTCATTCAATTCATGTTATTACCAGATGTCGTTTATTATAATAACTTTCACAAGAAGTAAAAATGAAAAAATCTAATAAGAATAATAATAAATTATCAGTTAATGTATTCGAGGAATATTGTTTAAAATAATTATAAAAGTAAAGCATTTTGTTAAAAATTAGAAAAAAAAAAGGCTTGTGGTCAATGGACTACTATAATAATGTCGCTTAACCAAGTAACATATTTATATTTTTTCTCAGTAAGTTACTAAGTAATTATACCGTAATTATACATTATTTACTGCACCGAGCATTCTAGAAAGTCAGACTAATCAAAGAAAATAACAGTCAACGTTACTGAACGTCTGTTATATATTATTTTATGAGAAAGTATATATTACATATGAAATATTGAAACGATATAATTCAAATTAATAAATAATTTGTTGACGATGTTTTAAATAATAAAAAAATCTGTTATGCACAAACATTGTATACATCGATATTATTTAGTAAAGATAAAAGTCCTAATTGTTTTATGTATACAAGTTATTATTAGTAAATATTTTACTAACAATTTTTTATTTATTATAAATTTCAATCTATATACTCCCGAACGAAATAACTCTATGAATTAGATGACTACTAGACGCTTTTTATTAAAACATTTAATTCTTACGTCTATATTTCAAAATTAAACGATATATAAGTAAATAAAAATATATAAAACTATTATATTTATATATTTATTCAAACTAATCTAAGGTCTGAGCACAATAGACAAGCAGCGTTTTCCTCCGTCTGTCCGGTTTCTGTCGACTCGGATAGACGTGCAATTAATTAAATGTTAATTAATCTTGAACAAGTAAAAGTAAATAATAAATAATAATAATAAAATTAATAAAGTTTTATGATCACAATAGTATTTTTTTTTAATATTAGATTTTAGTATAACAAGCTTTATTGTATACGAACCTTTCTATAATTTAATTTTGATCCTTATTAGATTCATTGCAAGGTTAACAAGTCAAGGTGTAATAACTAAATAGAATAATAGAAAGTAAGTGTACATATTTTATACATTTAGTAAAGTAGTTTTATTATGTAATTGCACTGCATTTAGTTAGTAATATTTTTTTTTCTAATATAATATAAATTTAGGGGAATATTTTGTATAAAATAAATAGTTTTGATTCACCCTTAGTGTGGATATGACAGGGCCAGTTTGTAATAAATTACTCAAAGAAACAGTCTTTGAATAATTCATTAGTTTCGCAAATTATTAAGAAAATACATTTTGATCTGGCACCAAATTTTTCAGATTTAACAATTAATACACACATTTGACACTACAAAAACCAATCAGTATGATGAAGCAAAATAATGTAGATTAAAAAAAAAAAAGCAGTGTTATATATATTTTTACAGAGACAAATATAATAGTACTGCACAGACCTTAAGATCAGTTCAATAAACACTTCAAACAAAGGGCTTGTTTATCGTATCTCTTGCTATCTCGTATCTCGTGTTTACCGACTGTTAATGCGTGTAACCGGCAATTCACGATAAGAGGATATTATTTACACCACACCAATAATTGTCGACAACTGCAAATACTCAAACCGAACGCACGGTACCTCATTGCCATGGCGATACTGTTATGATTTTACCTCCAAAATAAACGCATGCGCTAAACATTTTATAATCTGAAGGATATATTATTTTAAATCTTATTATGTTGATTTAAAAACTGTTTTCGTTAAATTTATCAGAAGTGGGGTCGCGTGCCCTGCCCCACGCCACTCTTGTGATGATAGCCTGCAGAAGCAATTTTCCTATAGATTGTATATCTACACGCGAGGTACGTGCAAGGGTAATTGTAAGGGTTACTTTCGAATTTACTTCTTGAAACTAGATTACACTTTATAATACCACCGGAAGTCTACGCAGAGTTTAATATTAGTTTCATTGCGTAAACTTATATCATATTTAATAATTAATATATTCTGTAGATTAAGACAAAAAAGGGAACATCTAATAAATCAATCAAAAATCTAAAGATCAAAAAGATCTAATATAAAAAATAAAATAACAGGGTTGTAATTATTTAATCCATTTTGGAACGAGAAAAAAAGATCAAAGCGATACCAATCAAGATAGTAAAACCATACATTTTAATGAGATAAAACCAAGCACGTCAGGGGTTGTAACCAAATTCTTAGTAACTAACAATAAAGAAACTACTTTCTTGACGATTCCAAGTAACAAGTTTTGTCGAAATGAAATAATACTCTTAATTATTATAAATTCGGTATAAACGTTGCATCGTTTTTTTGTCTATAATATAAAAGATCTGTAATACTAGATAAATGCATCCCACGTTTCATCCAGGGTGGTCTCACCCTCGAGCACCCACGCCCGTTAATTAACTATGACTTGAATACTGATTGCTTTTGGCTACCGTTCTCACATTATCATAATGGGAAATTATGTTGATTAGACTCTATAACAACACGTAAGAACAGCGGAAATATTTATCAAATACATAATATATAGAAAGTCTATATCACATTAAAATAAATCAGTAATAACTTATTGTACTTATGATATATTTATACTATTTACCTATAACCGCTGTCATCATTTTGAAACAGTTGAATATAACAAGGCGCATTCGTTTTTTGCTATATTTTTTTTAGTTTAATTTAATAGTTTTATAAACTTAATTTAAAATAGAAATAAATTATTTCGCTGTACATTAAACAAATTAACTGTGGATAATTATTATTAATTCATATTTCTGTGAGTAGAAGTTACTGCAGAGAACTTCCGAGTATTATAGGCTATAGTTAATTGTACCATCATGATATTGAATTAATACAAAAGCTTAACCATTATTCTTGGATGGAGCAGATAATGGCTCTTGTGTTATTGGAACGGAGTATTGGTTAGTAATTGAAAACCGAGATCTAGGTAATTGCTACAATTTCTCTGTTACTAAGAAAATAATTATTTATGCGTTTCGAAAATAATAAATGGATGAGGTTAAACAAAATAAATCTAGAAATTCTAAATATATTTATTATATTATCAACAAACATAATTTATAAGGAATTTATTATCAAAAGAATAATTGGGTGGAAATTGTTCTTTAATAATTTTATTCATCAACTTCTAAGGCTATAAAGCGAAGATAGTTTTACAACGCCTTTTGAGGTAATAAAGTAATTTGTAATAATTTTTATTGAAGTGACAATATACACTTTAACGGCACGTAACCGATGATTCGATAACCAACGTGTCGGCGCATCAAAGAAATACACAAGACAGGTACTTACTTGAGACAGATGTCTAGCCCACGTCCTGTTACTATTAAATATGTAAATGTTTAAAAAAACAAAATTTTATAAATAAATTAAGATATCAGTTTTAATTAATACTATTGATACAAGACTGAATTTCTTACAAGCAATAATTGCATTAACATTTGTGTTACTATCATCTGACCGTGCAAATATAGAAATATCACACAAAGATTACAAACGAAATAACAAACAAATTATCATACATGGGAATTAATTAATACACAATGAATATTTAAATTAATGTTAAGCATGAAGCCAACAATACAAGTGGATCAATTCAGGTTTACGTGTGTGATATATCAGACAGTTTAACGGTAGCGTTAACAATGTCTTTGTTACATGGTCTAGATGACCCTACAGATTACCAAACCTTAACACGAATTCGATGTGGAGCCTGATAACGTGGGAAGTGCTAATGTAACTGCTAGGCAATAACGGCTGTGAGATCATTTGAGTTGGTTTGAGACGGAAAATGGGATTAAAACTACCCACACGTAAAAAACTGCTACTAAATAAATTAACACAACACAACAGTCGAAAATACAGTTTTTTTTTTAATAACTATCTACCGAAGCTTTTACACATTTATTATTATATATTATTTATTACGTTTACCTTATATATTATATACTTATTGTTTCATAAATTACTCCTTAAATAATAAATAAACAAACGCTAAGCGTTAATAAAAACATTATTAATGAAGACGCAAGAAGCATAAATCTCAGCAAGAGTTGTATAGCGCATAGACTTATCCGGTCACGAGAGAGCATCTTGCGAATCGGCGCGATGGTGTGAACGCCGTGCAGATTGTATCTGTCAACTGATGGCTCCTAAGATATAACCAGCACGAGCATGAACCGGAAATGGAATATCTTTCAGCAAACTTTCTAGATTAAAAAAATGTCAGAAGGGTAGTTGACCAGGTTGAAGATTTCTAGCCTCTTTAGAGCAGTAAGAGCTAGACTCGGTTTATGATTGCCCTGCCAAGACATTGACTGCCTTTCTCTCGAGTGCTAACAAATGAGTCTGGAAGATTTATTTATTCAAATCCGATGCACTCTAACGCTGGTCACGTCTCCCTTTGATTTGTATTTGAGACACGAACAAAGGTGTAGCTGATTTGTGATCTCTTAGCACTCAAGTGGTTGTACAATGTAAAATTATTGCTGTAAACAACATAAAGATGATAAAAATATTAACAATATATTTTCACTTTTAAAGAGAATTATATTAATAGCAACTTTCGCTAGAGCTTACTCTATTGGGTATGAAGTTTACTATTGGCTTTGAAATTATCTTGTTATATTCAATAAGATATTTCCATAATAATCAATCTTACTGCGTCTATACTCTAGCAAGGTGTTTTGAATACGTTTTCAAGCTTTATTATTTCGCAACCGTAACCTATTCTGGATCCCATTATCAGCCGCACCATTGCTAAAGTTCATTTTAGGCGCAAGCGCAAATCATTTGGATACATGATGAGCGCGTTGCGTTTCGTAGATTGCTCAAACTTGAGTCACGACCGGATAATTCGCACGTTTGTGATTTGGCATTTGTAACATCACCATGGAAACGAATCCGAAAATAAACATATTATTAACACGGTGGTAAATATAAAAAGAATCAAACATATGCCATGTCTTTCAGCACGTGCTGGACTTGATCATAGAGGTATGACGTATCTCATCACGTAATAGACATAGAATAACTTAAGAATAGCTTTCGATCATCGTATTAGAGTGATGTAATTTTTATAGCTAATAAAACACTAGTGACTAGTGGGTTTCCACGAAACTTTGCATTTACTTAACAAATATTTTAGGAGTTCCGAAACTTATGACAGTTTTGTTTTGATTTCAATTCATTATAATTGCAAGTCACTCATCTGCGTTCGTCGCCACAATTAACAAACCCTTTTTGTATTCTTCAATTTTTGGAACTCTTTAAACCGATGATAACCGATTTTTTATGTGCAACTACCGTCCAATAATAAGTTATATTTAAATTGATACATATTTAAGTCTTTATGTGAACCAGTACAGCTACGTGATACATTTACTACCTACTTTGTGATTGGTCATCGGTTAATGTTGAGTTACACTAACAAATACATTTTAAATTATACCAATTATAGCCATCAATTATAAGTTTTATTTATAATTGTAATTATTATGTTAAATATATTCCATGATATTTCGGATTTCTAAACATTATTATTACATAAAATGTGTGTGTAGAATACATGTTATAAATTATTACATGAGACCCTTTGTCTGCGGATTATCCCAAACACAAATACCCTATTAAGTGATCAGAACCCTCAAAGGGAAGTCTAGCTTTGATATGAGCAACGAAAGGGTTGTATTTAAATTAGGTAGAACCCTTCTGTCCGTGTAATAACTGTTAGTTATTATGTAAAGTATAATAAATGATTAAATTACCTACAATTTACAACTGTATCTTTATTATATTGGAAATTTAATCAAGCCCCTCATTCTAGATTAGTAGGCAGTTGTCTCGCACCTTGGAGTCTAGACTGCTGCTGACGTGGGCACTCCCCAGTAACACCGTTACAGTACCAGCTCACTCACTAAACAATTATACCACTAACGTTACGCAAACGGGATATTAATCTCGTTTGGTACACAGAACTTATTGATGTAACCTATGCCTTAGATTAGAATATTTATATTTAAGTTCATTATATATTTGCTACATCTAAGCCTATATTTAAATTCTCATTCATTTTAAAAGCTGTAAATTATAAGTTAATTTCTATAAATATCAGTCGCTTCAAACACGTAACGATACATTTTTAATATCAGTCATAATTTTTTTATCGTAATTTAGATTTTTTAATTACATGTTGCTATTACCAATAGTTACTAGGACAACAGTAATTCGTAACACCAATAAAGATATAGACAGACATCCATCTGATTGGTTGGAACTTTTGTACTATAATTTATACTATATATAATCTAGATCAGGGATGAGCAACCCGCGGCCCGCGGGCCGCATGCGGCCCTCGAGGCACATAGAAATTTTATTTTTTTTAGTATTTTTTTTCAAAAAATGCCGAAAAACAAAGTTTTAAGGATAACGAAAGTGTATAATAAGTTTTCAAATTTCTTAAATACGAACATTTATCACATTTAAAACATGATTTGAACCTTGTATATGCACTTTATTTTATATATGGCCCTCTGTTTGAAACTGCGGCCCTCCGAGCAAAAAAGGTTGCTCACCCCTGATCTAGATATAACTCCCATTGCATTACTTGTAGGATATACTATTTTAATTCTTTATACAAGTTAAGACATTGGTCGTGTTGTACCAATTACAGTACTGCGCTCACAATTAGTAGGGTCTGTCGGTTGTCTCGAGAGCCATCTTTCTTTATTAGTGGTATTTAATTCGTAGTCACGGCGTAAATCGTGATAGGCCAATGGCTGGAACACGGCTGAACCATGTTTGTCCATATCAGGGAGTCCAACTTGAAATTCCAAAGAAATTTGAATCACATTAAATCTTTATTGTTATACTTCAAATAAAACTTATAATATACGTTTATTTTAGTTTGATATTTTTTTTTTATATTCATTTTAAGATTCTTACTGTTTTTCTTGTTAAAAATTATTTTAAAATCAATTATTTAAATGATTAATAATTTTATTAGATACTTCAACTCTCAAACAATAAAGTATAATTAATTAAAACAGTTCCTGTCAGTTACATGTTTTATTCTACTTGTATTTAACTCATTATAAAACGCTTTCATTATGTAAATGACTTCCTCTTTAGTGTAATAAAACGACTCGTAACTTTAAAATATAAAAACTGTTGTAGATATTGACAACTTTTTAATCATGACATGTTTTTATATAATGATAAAAAACACTGAAAAAGAATCTCACAAATAATACGTTAATGAATGAAATAAATATCTATGGTATTAATGTTTAAGACCTTTATCATTCACTGGCAAGTCCATAAGAATTATCTCTTCCCTTTCTCTCCCTATACTATGACATCTTAAGAGGGGGGTTGAATTTTGAAATTTATTATTACTATAAGTATTGAATTCAAATTATTTGTTTTTATTAAACACTACAAGACTCAATCACTTAGTATGGTATCAACGATGTATGCTACGTATCAGCCTTAGAAATGGCAGCATCCTCTATGCTGCCGGGTAGTCCTACATCACTCCCCGCCCGTCACCCTCCTGGGCCGACGGTGTACTCGTAACGGGTTTTGCCAACGAGAAAAAAAATGGTATGAACGACGTCACAAGAAGTCACATAATATAATAAACACTGATATGATAAACAAGAACCCTATTGATGGTTAATTGCCTTTGTTCGGTCATGTTATACTAATTTGTATTTATTACTTCTAGAATCTTACTAGCTTTTACTCGCGATTCTACCCGTGACCGAACGATGTCATGTGCTATTATAGTAACTTCTTAGGATGCAATGACAAGATAGTTTACAGACTCATTAACCAGTCACATCATAACACGAAAAAAATTTGCAAATCTATCGTAGGTTTCGAAGATTACCAACTTTTCCTCTTTATAATACTATTGATATGTCGCTGCATTGTAAAATAATTAGATTAACAAAACGTATAAATTAAAGTATATACATCACTAGTCATAATACAACAGTATTTATGAGTACATCTCTATTGTACTAATGATAGTACACGTAGCCCACGAGCAACAATAAATTGAACCCTACACCTAGCTACGGAGTGAATCATACAGAATACAGAACATTAAACACACTTGTATACAATACAATGATTGCATAATACAAATACAAGCACGGACATACACAATGACAAACATTTCCTCAATTTAAAGGTATAACAGTATTTTTCGCTATAGTTTATGAAATTATTAACAATTATTAATATATAATATATTAATATAAAGCGAAATTTGTTTTTGGTATAAACACTTATATGTTTATGATGGGGTGTAAAAATAAAACATTTCGTCAGCAAGTGAAACCGCAAGTAACAACTAGTGAATTATATTTATTGTGATAACATGCAAAAGATATTCTGCCGCGTCTAGATATTGTACGTCAAATGCAAGTTACCCTCAAACAAGTTAAGGGACTTTCTAATAAAGACAGGGGTGTCACCCCCAATTGGACGACCCCTGTACTCAGTATCACAACTTACATTCCCCTGATCTCTCTTGATACTAAAGAAAGTTAATTTCATTGAAGGGTAAGGAAAATATTAATTAAAATAAATTGCATTTTGATAAAAAGCAGTACATTAAAGATAAAAAATATTCAATGTTTAAATATTCAATAATAACATTTAATAAATTTTATAAGTACTATCTGTTATTTTTAATTTACTATGACACTCCACAAGTTTTGGAGATAATGTTTATATTACATACAGACATTATTTTTAATGTTTATATAATATTTGTTTTATTCTAATAACTACTAAATCTTTATAATGTATATGTTTATTAAACCTATCTGTCTGTATACGCGGCTTGTCTATCATTTTCTAACAGCTGATATAATTTAGATAAAATAATTTTTCTTTAATAAAATGATAAAATAATTTTACTTTAATAAAATGATAAAAGTAATATCATAGTTTCTTTGATATTTATTGTCGTAGTATATAGTATAAAAGTTTCGCGAGCAACTAGTTGGTTTCTGATTGCAACAATTATTTAATTATAATTTATACAAATTATTAAATAGGTACCTTATTTCTGAATATATTAAACAATAAGCTTGTTAAAAGAAATCCGTAAAAAAGAATAACATCATATAAACATTGTGTGTACAGTATTATACACAGATATATATAATTGCAAGCTACTTTGTACGTCTTCTTATCTTAAACAAACAGAGTGTTCAGCTAAACTCGAAGTATCACCTGTGTAAATAAATTATTTTATTGTAAACTGTAAAATATTATAGCACAGTTCCAAAAATAAATCATATAAGTTCAAGGTTTTAATATCTATGCTAATATTATAAAACTTAAAAGTTTGTTTGTTCGTTTACTTGATTTGAAAAATTACTGAGTGTTTTAGTGCAATACGCAACTTCTTAATACTTATCTTAAAAGTAAATAAAATCGTTCATCGCGGGTGGAGCCGTGAGTAACAGCTAGTGTTTTTATATCTCAAGAACTCAGTCCTATGTTGTTGGTGAGATAAAATGTTTAAAGTCCGCGATTATGTGTCAACATGAAAACATGCGTCGTCTCAAGTTTCAATTTCTGCAAGACCGATAGCATCAAATAAAAACGTATATAATTTTACATTAATTTCCTGAGTTCATATCTTAAAATCAAATCTCATAATAATATATATAATAAAATAAGGCTATAGTAATATTCGATCTTGAAAAATTATTCGCGCAAATTTTCTGACGTCACAAAGTAAAACCGCAGTCAGCACACAAAGAAATATCAGAAATAATATTTAACTCACACAATAACAGGTAAGAAAAAATTTACTGGCTTTACGTTCTGTTTGTTTGGAGACGATATTATATTTACAAGTTATATCTTAATATCATGAGGAAGAATTGAATATCAGCAACCGAATAAAATAATTAACATTATTATAAATATTCAAGGATTATTTTTTTTTTACGTATACATAGCCCTTTCTTTCTTCCACGTGCCACAAAGATGTGGAATGAGCTTCCTTCGGCGGTGTTTCCAGATCGATACGACATGGGTACCTTCAAAAAAGGCGTTTACTCCTGCCTTCGAGGCTGACAACGCTCTTGTGAGTCTTCGGATGTTGCAAGAGTTTATGGGCGGCGGTGATCACATTTGCCCTCCTTACACATAAAAAAAAAGTCCTATATATTAAATGGAGTTATATATAAACTGTGGGGTTATTAAAGGGCAATCCCAATCCAATCCAGTATCTAACATAGCGATCTGAGTGCGGCCGCCTACTGTCCTTTAACAAGCCGAGTCCATTTATCATTCCATCTATAATCGATTTTATATCTGATAAAATCATTTTTTTTACTGTTGCCTCGTAACTATAGTTATTTTAACATAATATTTAGTTCATTAATTAGTAGTGTTACCTTACACAATATATAATGTTCTTATAAAATGTAATATAAAAATAATTTTATTTTTTCCTCGAAGAATACAAATCAACAATGAGTCGAAACATTAATAACAATCAAGGATACTAAGAAATCTGATATTGATATACCAACAAAAAACTGCATAATAATCATGAATACAATTCATTTCATTTACACGCGCGGGTCGGTAATTGATTGTAATAAAAAGTTTTTATACAATCTTACAGATAAAGACATTTTTAACGGTGCATCCAACTTTAACCCTTTTAGTGCCATATATATTTTTCCAATATATAATAAAAATGCAAGTAAAAAAGTGCATTTTTATAGATAATTTATATGAACAAGATAAATATTCACCATTTCCGTTACAATATACCACTATCCATATTTTTTTTCAACTTTCTTTTGACAAACAAAAAATCTTGACAAACAAAAAAATTTAAAACTACATATTTATTGACAATAAAATTACAGAAACTGAGGGAATTGTGAACAGGAACGCTATCGCGATGCTGACATTTTTCACAAGTAGCGAGGGCAGCGCGATAGCGCTCATTGATACAAAAGGGGTTAACATTAAAAAGGAAAAGCCGAAACAACGAAAATATAGGAAAAAGTATAGGATGTTATTTAAAAATTAAAATAAAATTCACGTGTATGTAAATAATTATATATAATATAACTAAAGACACATCTTGTCTTCCCATAGACATGATTGCTGCACAACGAAACGTCTTGTTAAAATTAGTTTTGTTAATGTAACCAATACTTTTAACTTTTTTAACCTTATAATAATTAATTAAAACTTCTAACGTTCATATGAACTTAAAGTTGTCGTTTTAAGTTAAGTATAAAATCATTTGTTTGCCATAAGAGTTAATTGCAACTATTGAGTTGAACTAGAGCGAAAATCCCTTGTTTTTTTGCCATATCATTGTACTCGCACAAAACATTTATTATAATAAACATAGCAACTCACTACTGCAATCATTCGAGGCTGAGAAAAAAATGAACTCACAAATCATTTTAATGATGATTATTATAATCTGTACCATGATGATTTCAAAGTTCTGATGACGGCATACAAACAAAAACTACACATCAATTACTACCAGGTGCGAATTCTCCACAGATGTATAATATTGGAGATCCATGATCTTTTTTGAGTTCAATATATTAATACATGATATATTTCTTACGTCAGGGACGTAATTTAGGTAACTCTATCATAATCAATTTACAAATATATCTAAGCGCTTTCTATTTGTATTCTATAGAGTTTATTAAATTATTTCAGTATTTGGAAAAAAAATTGGGAAATAAAAAAAATATATCTTCAAATACAATATTTCTTTATATTAATTGATGCGGAATTTTGTACTGAATCTAAAACATCAATACTCATGACGAGCCAAAATGTTCCCTAGAAGTTATGATAGAAAATAATGTTAAGTTTCTTAAACAATAACATTTTGCAATATTAGCTAACTCCTCTATAGTAATTCAAATTATTACCGGAATGCAATGAATCATCCAGCAATAAAATGGTAATAGCGTCCATACATTATTTTTAATTAGAAATATTACGCTGTTAATGTATACGCTTATATAATAATTTGGCAATACACGCAGCGCATGACCGAGTTGACTGATAAGATACAAATATGGCTGACACACAGGACATTTAACACGTGATCAACTACAGGAATAAATAAACAGTCATATATTACAGTTCACATTCTTACAACAATAAAAACGATAGTAATTTTCCTTCATAACTTGATTTGTTTGTAAGTTTGTATTTGTGTCTGTAATAGTTAGGAATATAAAAAATAAAAAAACAATAAAGGTAGAAAAAAGGCGTCTTAACTAATGAAATGAAAATTTGAGAATTCTTAACATAATTCTGGGTCCTTTTAAACATCTTTAAAACTACTTAGTTTATAAAATCCTAAGTATAACAAAAGTTAGAAATAAAACTATTTTTTACGGATTAAAGATCGCGTTTAATTTGGTTACATTTTAATTTATGGACAGCCACTTACATCTCGTCTACCTGCGAACACGATTGCTGCAAAGCATTCGAAACGTCGGGTTAAAATTAAAATGCAACCAAATTATACGCGAGTTTTAATCCGTAAAAAATAGTTTTATTTCAAATGTTGTCTAGTGAAAATTCTAAATATAACAAAGGTTAGTTGATATAGGTTATTCACCTGGAGCGAGACTGAGCAGCTAAAAAACCATAGCCCGTGCCGCGTTACTACGATTATAATCTAGACGTGAGTCGGGTCACCCGCCACCATTAAAGACAAACTTATTATTTTTTATTTAACATCAACCACGCTTAATCGCGTGCGCAGAAAACTGACAATAGTTTTAAACTGTTGCACCCAGCGTTGTTCTGTGGATGTCATTGAACCTTTACAAAAACTATTATTTGCACATTAACCTCCTCTTACAAACATTGAATTTGAAGCAATATCTACCTAATGATACTAAAATATTAATAATTCAGATTTAAATTCATATCATAATCTTTAAAATATATTTTTTTTATTATCCATTCAAAAGATAATGCTTCCAAATCACTCACGTATTATAAACAAAAAGATACATTCGATAATAACATACAATGCCATAAATAAAATTATATTATAAGGGGAAAGTTTTATCTTTTATAAAAAAAATATATATATATAAAAAATTATTAAAATATTTATGAGGTTACTGTGGTACAACACAAGCGTCACCAATTTCCATTATAATCAAAATGATGCTGGTAATAAAAAAACGATTTTACAATTAAATATATCATTTAATATACTGTTACTTGAATTAAACACTTGTAATATAGACAATTGAGTACTTTGTATACAAACCTGTGTTTCATTTTATAATTTTATCAAGATTGTTTGCGTTTAAAGAAACAAAGTGCATTCACGTCCTCATAATATTATTTTATCGGTTACCGTTGAAATAATATTGACATACAACATAACATTTACATATTTAAAAGATACGTTTAGTATAATTAAATACCACATAAAAACAATATTAACGTGACCAGGAGGTAAAGACATAAATAAATATACCAACAAAGCGATAGTTTCATATTTGAGCATGGCGGAATCGCGGCGTGAACTCTTGTTCAACGGCAATTGTCAACAGTCATTAAGTATTATGTATTAGTATAGCTAATAAGTACTATCTCAATTTATCCGATTAGTTTTGTGAACAGTTCACGCCTTGACTCTGCCTTGATTAAAGCTGATGAATGCCCCCGAATGGGTTCGATAATAATCGGGCATATTCTGGTAGTATTTAATTCAGTACAGCCAGATAATTATATATACGTAATAGTAATGGACTATGAAAATTACATTAAAAAAAACTCAATTATTATAAGTATAAGTATTTTTTTTTTGATTAAATACACCTGCTACCGTAAGGCAAGGGACCGTTATACAAATATGTATTTAAGGCGCTAATTTTGTCACCTGTGCGATACGTCTGTCCAGTGTGGACTGATACAAACACACATGCAAACAGATACTACATTACACAGAAATATGACATGTACATTGTTTCCTTTTTATTATACTGCGTGGTAAATAAAGAGATGGTGCACATAATGGTACGGTTACCTTTTGACATTTCTAAATACGAATACATGGCAACCCTTCAAAAATATTGATAAGTAATGGCAGCATTACGCCGACTTTCTCCTTTTACAGCCAGCCACACAGCAGTTTAATAGATACACATTAACTCCACACCCTATCAAATATAAAAATAAACTACATATTAAATCGTACGCTATTTACGGTATATAAAAAAAAGTAATCATTATAGAATAACAAGCACATGATAACACAAATTTTCCTCCTAATTGAGCGAAGCGAGCGGAGCGCTCTACTGGAGAGAATTTTCATTGGTTTTACAAAGTTGGCATTAAAACGGCTTAACGGTTCGCTTTCAAATTTTGCACACATACCATGCTGATATGTGATGTGGTTTGTAAAAAAAATTCAAATAAAATTCATTGTCGTTGAGGAATAATGTCCAAAAAACATCACTCCCATAGACTTCAATGTAAAAAAAATTGCGCTAGTGTAAGGACTACAATTACGACATCCCACACCAAGACGAAGTCTTCGGCTTGGCTCGCTTCACTCAACATGCAAACGGCACCCGAGATTTCGCGATCGCAGCGAGTCGAAATCGAGGGTCTGGTGGCGTTTCTAGTAATATAAACTGGTAAATGTACATCAAGTCAATATTTTTAACAATAATGAAGGCTTACTTACATGTATCAAAACACAAGTAATATAGCTCATGTTTTTCGTGTCACGTTCTCGTTTTTTGTTAGATAAACATTAAAGCACGCCAGCATCAGTAGGGTTACCATATCTTTAATCTATTATATATAAGATATATAAGATGTAAAGCGAAACGTTATTATAATTACTGAAATCAAGACATTTGATTTAGCACATAATATAACTCTGCTGTAGAGTAATGTTGAATTGTCTGTTTATTTTTTATTCAAAACTAATTGTTTTATCTATTATGGACGGGTGGTCCAATTTAGTGCAGTATATTTAGTTATTTGCAAATTATTTATTATACATTGACGTTTGTAAAACAGCGAACAAAGGGGCTGAATTTGTATTTCGGTTCTTCTCAGCATAGAGGAATTTAGAACCCTCGATATTTAGTTTTAAGTTTGAGAGTGGAATACAGAAAGGCTTATTTCCATAAAAATGCTATCAAAATAGGCCTGACACATCTCTTTGACGTAAACCAGTGATCACTGGTATTGATTGAAAGTGGAAAATTATTGAAGAGAAATAAAAAAAATAATTTTCTATAGGAACTGCCCACATGTTTACGTATGTTAGACGTGTTAACTTCATGATTGAATTGTTTTGAATAATAAATTAAATGTAAAAAATATAGCCACTCTACCCAAATTCAAAGTAGAGGGAGAAAACACTTTGTAAGTGCGTAATTCTAAATCATTAGATGACTTTGAAAAAGTTCTTTGTACTTTTGACCTCGCTACTATTGCTTGTATATTTATCTATAACATCTCAAGTACAAATGAAATAACAATGATAATTATGACCTATACGAAAATATAATGTATTATAGACGCACTTACATAATGTACACATAGATATTATATATATAGACATACTATATTATTGATACTTAGTATTGACATTATGTCGTATTAAGTCTTTCAAACGTTAGTGACACTAAAAACTTCAAATAAATATACAACAAACAAATAAACATTGCATAAAATATTTTATTAACAATGCCAATAATTAATGTGTTAACATATTATTACCTACAATATGCTCTTAAATATATTTTGAAATTTTAATTTAAAATAAAATGTTCAATGATCGATTCTCAAATGTACACATAAGAAATTATCAATTCTGTAAATCTTAAAAAAGTTATTTTCGAAGACTTAATTCAATTATAAATATTTATCATTCAATTTACATTTAAACGCTTTAGGCAATGGTCATATTTTTTCACATTTTTCTTATCACAACTTTTGCAAGTCGTTGTTCTTAAAGTATTTAACACAAAGAATTAATATAAAATAAATATTGTACACTCTGGTAACATGTAGACGGTATAATTATAACTACTCAGTTTGTCAGCTCTATGTCAAAGTAATCATCATATGAGGTTGTAAAGCGTAGGTCAGGATTGCGGTTGTCACGCGATTCTTGGTTAATGTTATTTTTCACTGCCATCTCTTTGAATATGCAGTGTATATGACTCATAAAAATAGTGACATTTCTACGTCACAAACTATTTTCTTCAAGTGGTCTAGTGGTTAGCGGTTGATGGTTCAGTCTGCTGAACGAAATATAGTGGGTTCGATTCCCACTCTAGAATTTTATAAGTTCTAGAGATTGATGTTTCGAGTTTGGGTATTGTTTGTGTCCGTTACTTCGTGTTTGTGAAACTCCTTGCGACAAAGAGATTGATTATCTTTTTCTATATACATGATCGAGAGGTTTTTTACGAATAAAACATGAACCAAACAATCTTAAGCCATTACAAATATTCCTAAAAAACATTACAATATAAAAAAAACCTCTTTAGCTACTTCAATTGCAAGGCCAGCGATAATCTAAAAGTCACAGGCGATTAATAAGATGAGACAATGATCAAGATACAAAGCTTGGCACCACTTTACTTTAGTAACTTATCTATTTTTAAATGAAATAAAATAAATATTTTTCGAACGATTTAAACAATGTTATCTTAATATGAATAACCGTTTATCCTGTTATTTAATGAGAATGACGAGAACAGACAGGAAAGATACTATGGAAAAGACTTTAAATTCAAATAACTGGCTAACAATACGATACCGTGTATATTATAATCATTAGACTATATCATTTCGTTACAAAATATCCTATTATGATTAGATACTTAAGATTAATCACCGAAATTCAATTGCCGATAATCACCTCAAAAGTATTTGAAGCAAAAGTAATGCCTATTTATTCTTTGAAAGAAGTCGATCGATATTAATGCTGTTATTACCGAAATATGAACTATATTACTAATGATATAAGTAGTATAATTCATTGAAGTTTATTACCTTTTGTATGCTCATACACTGGTTAGCAATTCGTGTGTTGTGTAGCTTAAGTGGGTTATTAAAATTATAACAAAAACCTTTGAACAAAATACACAGCTAATAATTTTTGCGTACACAAGGAAGTTTAGCGTAAGATAGCAACTCTTAAGACTAGGTAAGTCTAGAACGTTCAAAATAAATCTGCATAACATATTGACACATACACACACATGAAACGTATTGCCAGGTGTCCATTGTTAAGGTTCGGACACATTTTTGGCAAGTTCGAAGCGTTAGGTAATAGTGTATGCGATGGATGATGACCGCCCCTTGACAGACTTACATTCAAGTCAAACAAACTATAGCTTTTGTATGTATGTGTTATACAAAAAAAATTAAGACAAAGTAATTTAAACAACGGTAAACGTGTATTATGTCTGTACAATGCTTGTAGTTTTTTGTTACTGAGTCTATTATATATTTATTATAAAAGCGTCAGAGAGAATTTAAGTAAAAAACTTTGAAATTTTTAAACCGTAAAAGAAAAATAAACCAACATTCTAATAAATAATCCTAAATATATATTCTCAAGTTACATTAAGACTGACCGACGCGCAACTGTCGGTGGATGTCGACCAGTCTGCAAAGACCTTTCTTACAGTTTATTAATCTTAATTTATGATATGTTTTAAATCATGATGATGATGATCTGTAACTGTATTTGTTAATTACCTGCTTTAATGACAAGAATTATAATATAACAGACCAGACCAGACCAGACAGACACTATCAATAAACTTAGTGGACTGTCTAATAAAGATACACTTAATAATATACATCTTCATCGAGATTAGTTTAAAAGCTATTAAGAATTCATTACCATACCTTTTAATTAAGAAATTCAATAACAATAACACAATCACTTACAAAAACAGCATATAATAAGTAATTACCTGAAACATAAAATAACAATTTATAGAATATATAATTTTAAATATCAAGAGGAGTACAATTTAAAGTACGGGCCGTATTGACTTTAAAATACAATAGTTATCTCTACCAAAAAGCCCTATAACATTACAACATAACGAGTTGTAAGTGGATTAACAACAGTTATTTGGCAACAACAAACACTGATTCTGGGGCATTCCATCACGCGCTGACCCGCGGCGATCGGACATTGACGGCCAAATGACGAAAACACGGCCCTTTAGATATAGCTTTACTATTAAGGAAGTCTGATTCACGAGCGTTTTTGTAGTATTACAAGCTGTGTAGAGGAACGAGCATAGCGTTATGCTAAATGGCCTTCCTCATGAACCTGCCTATCATTATCAGAACTAAATTTTCAAATCCGTCCTGTAGATTCTAAGATTTAAACAAACAAACTCTCTAGCTTTATAAAATTAGTACAGATTAAAATATTAGGAGCGCTAACCAGACCTCAATTTTGACTCAATGCGCTCGCAAAATCTCTGTATGTGTTAGCATATTGAGCGAAGCGGGATGCAAACCGCACCGAGGTTACATTTACAAAACGTCAACACATTCCGTCCTCAGCTTTTTTTCAAGATGAGAAACATTATTATATTTTTGTTTTTGTTTTTTTCTTAATTTTTTTTTAAAACACCACACTGTCTATCAATGTGCAAAATTTGGAATTTTTCGGATATACCGTTTTCAATTGACGTTTGCACAAAGGATGCAGAAAAGTCTCTCTTAGAGAGCTTCGCTTAATAAATTTCCTAGCAATATAGGGTTAAACTAGTCACTTCAAAGAAAACAACAAGAAGATAGGTAATTGTTGTTATTAGGTATAAAGTAAATTATGTTACCGTCATATTGATAGTAAAAATAACAATACGAATATATGGCTGTGTGACGCAGTAGTACAAACCAATAATATTGTTTCTATTTCTGGTTCGAATTTGAAAGCTGCAAAATTAGCTGTAACCATATACATATACCTAGTTATATCAAACACCTATGCACCATAGTTAATTACTTGAATGAAACAAAGAAAAAATATCGGAAATGACGCGCTGATAGAACATAATTACATAAAAATACAATTCACTAAAACAACTCAATAATAAACTTTAAAGCTTTTTCATACACAACAATTATCTAGCTGTCGATTAACATAAATGACATTGACGTAAAAGCTAAGTAAGTGACGTAAAATATACGTATAACTTATAACAGAGTCGTAAATGTCATATCTGCAATTATCTCCAACACTGCAATGTTAATTAATATATATTACACGTTAACATGTTATATTATTAATATTATTTCATCGCTAATTGTTGTAAAAACAATATTAATATAAACATATTTTATTGTTATAATTATATTAAGAACTCTATAGAGGCTAAATATTAAAAAAAAAATTAATGCAACAAAAAAGATAGTGAATTCTTATTCCGATGCGGATCCCTAAAACATGAATTTCAACATACACATACATGTTCATTGTTAATATAAACCAACAAAAAAAAAAAAAACGGCATATTTTTTTTAAATGCCACCTGTCAAAATGTCTTATGTCATATCTTTATAACGCCTTTGAAGATCTCTAATTATTGCTTACAAAATATCGAGTGGGTTTTATTTCATACGTGGGACTGGCATAGTTGGCACACGCGATACAATGCTTAGAAGACCAGACGAAATAATTAAGTAGGTTCAGAACCAGACCGGTTCAGACTCGACCAAAGAAACAGAGAAAGAGATGGGTAGACCGTATGTTTAAGCAGTACGGTTTCTTTATAGACTTGAGAAGACCATCAAAAATCCTGATCATAAAACTTTAAAAGTGTCTAAACACAAAAGCACGATATCTATGACAAACATAGCCGTCACGACAGAATAGGGACTTTATTACGCGCCCGTGAGAACCCATCCCGGGGCCTAGACTTTAAAAAATTGTATAGATTATGAAGTCAAAAATGTGACAAGTTTAACTTTTTTTTACAAGTATTTATTTATTATAAGTATAAAAGAAGACGACTACAGATAGCTGCTGCACACAGTTCACATCGCGATTCTGCCATGCTCCAAGCTCAAAACTAAGGACTGAGTGGGTCAAAACTAGCCGGGCAATCTTCGATTATATTTACGGGAGTATAGCCGTATACTTATCATCATCCGGCGATCCTCACGTAAATATTATCGGCTAATTAAGAGCGTTAACAGTGAAGGTGAGCGCGTGCGCATTTTAAAAGGACTTCTTAAACCATCATCTTGGTCGCACGTCCAGAGACTACTTGCACTCCTCTTCCTGCAACGCGATGGACCCGGCACCATCAATCCTTACAGTTCTAAGAAGCTTCATCTCACATAAGAGATCATTAAAGTGTAAATTAAAAAAAATATATAATACTATATGTATTTGAACTAGCGACTTAAAAATACTTAGCAGTACTTAATTGTCTTTAATAATACCTTTTCAATATTTTTGACAGGTCAAGAGCAAATAATATAATCGTTTTATTGAGCAACTGTTAAAATACTATAATATTTGTAGCTTATTGCTTTTTATATACAGTTCACGAATATATTTTTAAGAATAATACTAACAAAAAAAAAATAAACAAGGTCAGGTCAGGTCAGGGTCAGGCAGTCAAGTCATTATCTTTGTTTAAAGATCATTTGTTAATAAAATAGTTTTAAAAGGTCTTTCCGTTTTTACATTGTTTGTTTTGATTTTTTTAAATCAAAAAATATCGTCTTGTTAAACACAAAAAGTGACTTTCAAAAAGCAAAGATAGGAACTGAAGACTTAGTGTTGTACTCGTATATCCTGTTCTTCGACAAGAAATTTTATTACTTAGATAAATATAAAATATCTGACAATTTATGTTACGGAACATACTTGTTCCGTACGATGTTAATTAAGAGAGACTGAGTGTCATTTGATCAACTGTTGATATTCTCAAATACCTGCAAAGATAATTTTATGTAACTTTAAATCGCTTTAAATTAAAAAAGAACATCAAAATATGAACTTTTAAAACTGGCTCAGTTTAAAACAACGAAAAAAATAGTATCAGGTATTGTGTGAGGTTTCGGTAGAACTCAACGGGAAAGTTACCCCGTGGGTTTTTGCGTTAAAGGTCATTGACATGGCAATTGTTACTCATAATTTTTATTACAACTTTTGCAATAGCGTCGTTGTTTTTATATCTCCCTCTGACCTTTACGCTATATAGAGTAAAAAGATAAATTTACAAAGGACCCTTTGTGTGAGTAAATTGGAAACGTACTCGGAAATTAATGTTTATTTCAAGCATGAAATAATAAAACCTCCACGGACGTGAACCGGGGTTCATTCAGAAACAAACATAATTAACACAGAGGCAATACCTCAAATGCATTAAGAGTTAAGTCTCAAAGATATTTACATGACTTTAGTATAATAATTTTGGTATAAAGATTAAAAATAAATTATAAACTTAAATTAAAAAAGTGGTCGAATAACTGTGACGGATGTATAAAAAACTACCGAATTCTTTATAAATTGTGAAGCCACCAAATCAAGTTCAGACCAACGGAAGTTAAACGTAAATAACATTTTAATTAATGTCTAATAAAGAGATTTAAAGCTAATTACTGTTACTTTCTAAAACCACTTCATAAAAAAGAGGCAGTGTTTTCCGATTCGTTTCGAAGCATTCAGTTACAAGACAACAAATCAATTATGTATATTAAGAGGTAAAAATGCATAAGGACACTTACTTGTTAATGTTACAATCGAATGTGATCTTGAAACTTTAGACCTCGAATCGATCATTCGATATATTCCCTATAGTAAATATCGATAACGATGCTCGATTTTTATTGCATTAAACCAACATATTATCTCGTGACACATAATAATTTACATTTAAGCATGAGGTTATAAAGTGTATATATAGCTATAGCTATAGTGTCGGTATAAATGAGAAGTTCCAAGTTTGACAACATAATAAAAAAAAAACAATAAATGTGCATCGAAAATAAAACAAACTACCAATAGCGGTATTGCAAAGAGATGTATTATTAGTATCGTAAAAAATCGCTTTAAAAACATCTCATACGAATTATCAATTAGTAATAAAACTATTTTAACGGATTAAAACTCGCGTATAATTTGGTCACATTTTTGATTTTAACCCGACGTTTCGAATACTTTGCAGTAATCGTGTTCACAGGTAGACGAGATGTAACCAAATTATACGCGAGTTTTAATCCGTAAAAATAGTTTTATTTCATATGTGTACTCGTGAAAATCTAAGAAAATATTATCAATTAGTGTTTGAAGGTTGATACAACTGAGCACACAGAATCAGTACTTCTTATGATTAGTAGATATAATATAGATATAATATAATGTACCAGAAAGATATAAAGAAGATAATATAAGGAGTAATATTTACTATTAACTGACCGAAAGGTCGGTTTTAGTTTTGATTTAAGCCAGTCGTGACCAAAAAATTTAGTTTCCGTCAAAAAACTTCGAAACTCGATTGTTCGGGGATTATCGTTTGTCGTTCGGCAAACTTCGCGACTAATTCGTGCTCACTAGCTTTTCGAAAAGTTTACTATAAAGTAACGTCCTTTTTATAATATATATAAAACACGTAATTCTTTAATAATAGTTTTTTTTCTATAACACTCCATAAGTGGCTGAATATTTATGAAACTCAATGTATCTAATTTATTTTTAACATATGAATATTATATAATCTAGTAAAAAATAGAAACTAAATAGTTTTGATGCGACACAATAACGTTTCTGATCCTAATAACTGAGTGTATTATCTGCATTGAACCTAGCTTTAAGAGCTCAGATATAAAAATTAAGCAAATATCAACCTTATAACCAATTCAAGTACCGATTGAAATAAAGATAATTCTTAATATTTCTCTTTAACCTTCGATTCAGTATTAATGAACATAAACCGTTAACAGTCCCCACGTTACCAAAATGTCACGGCCCGATTTTTTTTGTAAAAAGTGTAAAAAACACAACTTTATTGTTTATGGACTTTTTATATTAAAACAAATTAGTATGAAAAATATATCGAGTATTTTATGAAAAAAAAAAACCTGAATTATAAAAATCAAAGAGTAAAAATAAATTAGTTAAACATTCAAAAACGTATAAAATTAAAACCGGTGATAAAGAATCAAGTAATTCATGGAGTAATTAACGTGAATGAGTGAACGAAAACCAATGTACCATTCGAATTCCCCTTTCGTTGTATTGTTTTGCTGTCCCATTGTGACGTCAATTGGCAGGAGTGCTTGAGTTGCGTAAAGACGTACTAAAAGGGATTAGTACCGAAATATTAACCGTAAAATAGCACTCATTATCGACAGCAACCAAAATAGTTAAAAGGTTAAATAAAACTTAATCTAATCAAGATTAGTAGATATATTCAAGAGGTGATCAAAATAACAGTAAAAAAGGAAAAAAATTACAAACCACATTTCGATAGTAAAAAAATTTTATTTAGCCCCATCCTTGACTTTATCAGACTATAAATAATAGCGAACGGGATAACATTTCATGACAGTAAATTGTTTTTAAAATATAGGTTAATTAATATATACAGAAAATGCAACAAAGTTGTGTATCAAGCCTAATTACCAAGAGTGGAATGAAGCAGTTAAATATTTTAATCTAAGCAGACGCCCTTGCAGATACGATCGTGCAGTTGAACTTTGCTAAAGAAATATAAACTTATTTGGATCCTTGTAAGTGATAGGTCATACTCAAGTTATCAAAAACTATTGTTATATTCGTCTTCATCGCTTATATAGAATATCTTTTATATTATTATTATTTAATCCCCTTTTTTGCAATGCTATATCATTTGATATTTTACTAGTAACTTTGTTATTTAATGTCTTTTTTTGTATTGTATTGAGTTGTATTAATTAAGTTTAGTTTCGTCAGTGTAGACAAATGTTGACTTTGTCAGGTGACAAGTTAACTTGCACGTATAATATTAAAATTAGAAGGATATATTAAACAAAGCAGATTGACTGACACTGACGAAAACGTTTCAGAATAACAAATCATTTGTATTTAAAAAAAACTATAACTTTAATTTTGACTTTAAGCATAAAGTCTATCTTAAAATACATTCAATTTTTTTTTAAAGTTACTTTTGTAAATAAAAATAATTATTTATGATATTTTAAGCAACTAAATCAACAGTTCATCATATATTATCAAACAAATTGTATGTATTAAACTTTTCCATTATTCATTATTTTGTAAATTTATATTAAAATTACACAAATTATGAATATTATATTCTAGATACATAGGATTGGAGTAATAATAATCTTTTAGTTTACATGCCTGTATAATTTCATTAAATAAAAGCCAAAACAGAATCTTTCAAGATATAAAAATTTAAATCAATATAATATTTTAAGAATGGTATGGATTTGGTAAAAATAGTTGAATATAAATGGTATTAAGCACATATTTATATTGTTCAATCTTATCATCAAACATTATAACTTTTTTATTGTTAGAAATATTAAACAATGTTTATTGTCAATAAAATATGTAATAGCAAAAAAGTGTAACCTCACCTGAATAGATCTTATAGAGCGATTCCAACAACCCTTGCATCATTTTTCCAGATTTTTCTGTCACTTGCTCTTTGTTAAACTATAATTAATGTCGTTGCATATATATATTTGATTAAAATGAACAGCATGACTCCATTAAAAACAACATAATGCGACGTGTTCAATCATCAACCTAACTAACTACACACATGCCATAATCTGTAAAACTAGAAAATCAGCAAATCAATAACAAATTCAGTGGAAAGATGAAAATTACATTTTTAATAAGTTGAATGACCTTCGAACGGAACAGGCGATGGTGGTAGAGGTAACGGTATCAACAGCTGGATCGTTATCATCAATCAGATTTGCGTAACTATCTGTTAGCAATTACAACGTACACTTTTACAAACCACTGGTTGTAAGGAATTCAACATCTAACAGTAAGAATGGATCGTCAATGAAAAAAAGATTGCACAATTATTTATCGGAACATAAATGTTCTTTTTAATGGGATCTGAAGAAACTCGTGTCTAAATTGTTAAAACAACCTTATTATAACATTATTCGTACAATTTTAAATCGCACAAAGACCTGCCAACAACGATCGGGTTAATGTAGACACTAATGAGACGTTGCATGGTGGTCTAGTTTAAGATAAAACTTTCATACATCACTCTTAATATTCTTAGTAATACATATTTATATTACGAAAAACACACAAAGATATTGAATACATTAAAAGATATAAAGAAACAAGGGCACAAGGTCTAATGTAAATCCGTTCAATGGACGTACAGTACGGAAGACGACATTAGTAACATAGTTGACCGTCTCGATTTATTTACGGACGTCTGATTAAATTCCAATAACTTTGAGTAGCATTCGATTATCTTTTAATTTAATTTGATTTGAAATATACTTTAGAATTGATGTCAGTCCTAGCAAGTTACATTGTTAAGGACCATCATTAATCATTACTTGAGAGAAAGCAACGAATGTTATTCATTTATCACTATGAAGGAGTTTCTCAAATGTGACAATCCATTTCTCTCTCAAATGAACCAGACAAATCGATGGTATATAGATTTCAGATAAATACCCACAAAATATTTCTGACTGAAAAACAAAATAATTTAGGACAATAGTGATATCAGTTAAAACTTGACATAGAAAAAGCCTCTAAAAATAAAATAATGCCACATTCACAGTCACAAAAAAAATTAGAATTTAAGATCACTAGAAACATCTGTCACATCACTTGAATTCCACGTTGTTCCAGATAACACAAGACTTCTAGAATCTCGTATACCATAGCGAGATACCTATCATGTGGTACATATATCGACCGTGTGAGTGGTTCCCGGTCTGCCACCACGGATCGCGCGCCCGCGCCGTCCGCGGTCTGCCGCACCGCCGTCGCCACTGGCGTGCCGGGATTATTTATAAATTCACACAGACAGGGGTCGTAGAATTCGCACAACTTATGGTATTCAAATGCCCGGGACTACATCAGGTCACACCGGAAACAGAAGTTTACTGAACTTCTTACTTATCCGGTTATCCTAAACGTATTCTAGAACTAATATTACGATTTCGTATTTTAAAATGTTGTATATACCAGATTACGTTAAATCGAGAATGACAGCTGACACATTTTAGATTACCTCAATAATTCTTTCAAATCTTTTTAATTCCTTCAGTTGTTGATTTGTCACGATTCTCTTTCTAGTATATAGGAAAATAATATTGGCTATTTACCAAAAATATTGAAGGTTTGTTCTAAATGAATCAGGTAATATTTTAGGTGAGTGCCGTCCCTCAATACTCCGCCCACCTCAACAGGTGCTCCAATATCGTAGAGATCAACCGGCAACTGTTTTCAAGAGTGGGCGAGACATCAATAACACTTCTGATGACCTTTGTACTCTATTGAAAAAATCACAAGTTATCATTTGATATTCATAAAATATGCTTACTTATTTTGTACATTAAGAATTGTCTGAACAGATATCAAATATCACTAATCCAATAAAAACATAGAATACTATAAATATCGTTGATATAATTTTAGACTTACAAAAGTACAAACAAGATTTAAAACAAAACAAGTTACATATCTTAAAAGACAGATCTTAAATATTAAAAGACAAATACTTGCAGAATAATCAAAATAATAGAAAGAATGACAAATGCTAATATTACAATGAATCATGCTTCAGCACAACAACAGAGTCTTGGCACTAACGATTACAATTCAGTTTCTTGACAATATTGTTCTAAAATTAAAACAATAGATTGCGCTTGACACTTATTCTTCAATAGCGTTATAATATTAAATTTCTAAACTTTACTAAAACAATTTAAAATAAAAAAAACTAGGTTAAATATAAAAAAACATAAATTAACATAGGACACTTTCAGGAATAGTGAGGTGCAAATTTTTTGGCACCATCTTTCGTCTCCATTATACGGATAATTAAGACATTCCAGACATTTCGCAGTGTCCAACTGTATTAAGTTAGATTTTTCTAAAGTAGATCACGGTTAAACGACTTGCTTCGTCCGTGTTCCATTCATTACTCACATTACATCTCGCTGATCGCCACGATGTTACTTCAGTCCCGACAGTCGTATTCTGACGTCCTAGCCGTTTCATTGTATATTTTATTGCTCATAAAGCATTCTAAAATTCTCAGCATGAAGCTCGTATTTTAAGAATACCGGGAACTAACAAATACAAATTATAAAATATTGTTTATCTTTTACAAAAAATCAAGGTTACATTTTCGAGGCTGAGGTGGATTACTGACATGAGTTATACAAGTACACAATTCTTTACATGTTCTTTGCATGTCGAAATCATCAGTCGGTGTGGAATCTTTGTAGGTGGCATTAAGAAGATTCCTTTGTTTATTAATTGTTTGGTTTACAAGCTCAGGTGTGCTGTTTTATAGCTTTTCATATGGGGATATAACTTCTGACTTGCATACGTTTTTAATTTAAATACCTCGAATATTCTTAGAGATTTCTATTTGATCGACATAATTGACGCTCTAAAACAGTGTTTGATAAATTCGAATACAATTGCATATATATTGGTTGCAGAGACGAGTTAAGATGTGAAAAGTAATTTCGAAAGCATTTCTTGCTTCAGAAGTTTTATTTATATCTTTGTAAATTACGAGATGATACAACCCAAAATTAAAATACACATTCATAATGTTTAAAAAGTGATTATCCACTGACATGATAGTCAGATGTTTATTTAAACCGTGTGTACTCAAACAAAACATTCCATACCTTTGTTCGAATCATTTTTACCAACTGGATGGAATAACGAATTTCTATTACATTTAACTTAAATTACATTTCGACGGCAAAATGTTATTTTGTGGTATTTTAAAAACTGCAACTTTAAACCACAGTCAAAAACTATACATTTTGAAATATTTACAAAAAAAATCAACAGCATATCTAAAAATTTACACCCGGATCATACGATTTAGTATTTTTTGTGATTCGAATAACGTATGTACTTCAAATTCGCATTTTCTTAATTACGACTAAATTGCTTTCTTTCGTCGATAATTATTTCGACACGTTACATTATGGTAAAATATTAATAATCCAGAATCTAGAATCTCGCTATCCAGCACACCTGTATTAATGTGCGCTAAAATTAATTTCAAAGCAAATGTATCAAAATTACTGTATTATTAATAAATAAGTGGAATCGTTTAGGAATATACTTACCCAGTTATCATATTGATTATAGCATTGGTATTGAACATAGTACTAAAATATGGTTTGAATTGTTCATCTTCAGTCTCGAAGTTCCTCATCAATCAAAACAGATATATATACAAATGAATAATAATAATATACTTTATTGTACACCCGGATCATAGGAAAATATATACATTTTAACAGAAATAACAAAATGGTACAAATTTGGCGACTTTACCGCTAAAGAGCAGTCTCTTCCAGGCAACCACTTGGAAGGAGGAAAAATATATGAGAAACATTATGTGGGTGTGCTTAAACAGAAACATAGAAAGAAAAACACAACTTTAATTGCTAGTCACATATATATTTAAAAAAAATAAGTAAAATGATATTGGTGTCGCGGGAGGTTTCACAAAAACGCATGACGGACACAAATGACACCTAGGAATCGAACCCACGACCTCTGGCTTAGCAGGCAGAGACACAAACCACTAACCATTAGACCAATCAGTCCCGTCTTAGTCTGCAGTCACAAAAAACAAAGTGGATCACTGAATAATCTCACTTTGAAATAATTTTTAAATCACATTTAATACTAAAAATATAAGCAAGCGACTAATTAATTAAAATGATTTATTTTTAGTAATAACTATGTTACAAATATTAAAGCATAATATGTACATTATTTGTACAAGTATGTATACACTCTGTATCTGGCAAATAATCCTAATTTCCAACGTCCTGTATTACTTAACATCCTACAAAATGTTTCGTCAAAACTGCTCGTTTGAGGCAACCAGGTCATATCAATTGCGATTTGTGTCACCGTCATGATATCCTCAGATCCGGCAGTTGCTTATTATACAGATATATTTTGTTTTTTGCTTAGTTTTTTTACAGTTGATTTACAAGTATTTTCTGTAACGAAAATTATGCGCTCGATTGGAAATTATGTTAATAAAAAAAAAATCTAAATTTCTAACTTCATTTTTATATCTCGAAAATACTGATTAGTCTGCTAATTGTGATTCGCCTAGTTTAATTTTTGTACCTCCTGAAAAAAGTTGTTTCGGAAAAGATAATTGGTAAAATAGTAGACTGGTAGAAAATATTTCGTTTCATTAGAATTCATAATTATGTTATGAAACATAGAGAAGAATCAGTTACACTGCTTCGAAATTCAATCAAGGCCGCAATATGACACATTTGACTGTTATGGGTAGATTACTTATAATATCGAAAAAAAAAAACATACTGCTAAAACTATTTCTATACCGCGATATTAAGGGAAATGAGTATACATATGACTGACAAAATAGAGCACGTTTTCGAAAATCTTTTCCAATCCGATATGGTCTAGTGGCTAGGATACCTGGCTCTCACCCAGGAGGCTCGGGTTCGATTCCCGGTATCGGAATTTTTTATTTTGCTGTGTTTTTGCTTTGTAAATTGTCTTCAATTTTAAACAAATGGTAATATTTTTATCGTTCATACATTTTATAACTTGTATATATCTAATTTAAAAAACTTAAAACAACTGATGTGACAGTTAAGCGTTGTCATAAATATACTAAGCACATTCCCAAAACTGCATAAATGCGTCCAGGTATATTTAAAATAGCTTAAAACATAAGGGCATTCCTCCCTAAGCTGTGGTCACAATGGGCACTAGCCATTTTATTACCCATGAACGCAGTCGTAAACAATTCGAAATAGACGGTTCTTTGCCCCGACGGGAACATTAAAACTTTATCCGATCCACGACCGACTTTCCTTCTCAAAATATTGGATTCGATGGAAGATATCACATATTCCAATCTCCTGGGAATTAAGAGGCAAAAATCTTTTCATCAACCAGTTACCAATTCGACACATTTAATTAATTTTGTCTCCACAGTTTCAAAAGGCTGTTAACCAATAATTATTGTATTTAACGCCTTTTTTTAACCGTGTCAAATAACGTAGTGCTTGTCGAAGTTATTTATCTACTGCGGTGTTCTCAGTTCTTATCGCTAAAATGAGTTACCTGGAAACATTTTTACAACATGCAACTGATAATGTATTTACTGCTGTCGTGCATCCTTGTTTAATCATCTGCTTCTTCTCCAAATAGAAAGAGACAGATAGACTGCACAATTTATTTGTCCACAAACACGTTATCACATTGGGCCATAGATAAAAAGGGCGAAGTAAATATTTTAGTTAAATCTAATAGGTCGATAGGAAGCTAATATTTGAAATAAAACTTTTTTCAAATATTAAAAAGTGTTAAAAAAACATTACAAATAGTGTTATTATTATTTTGTTTTCGTGAAAATACCAAGCTAAATATATGCTTGTGTACATTTTGTAATAATTTATTGACGTATATTCATCTGCAAATTAAAAAAAGTAGTAATCTTAAAATACAGATCTACAAATCTAATAATTCATCTCGACATCATCATCCGATATGGTCTAGTGGCTAGGATACCTGGCTCTCACCCAGGAGGCTCGGGTTCGATTCCCGGTATCGGAAAGTCATTTTTTTACATTAAATATTTTTTTAATTAAAAGCAACCTTCACTTTTAAATCGATTATAATATTTTTATTGAAAAAAATAATCCTTGGCCAATTAACATAAAAATTTACTGTAAAAGCAAAGTTAAATATTTTTATTGGTTTCATTATTTGTTATCGTGTCACGATTGAGCAGATTTTAATCGATACAAATTAACATTAATTAAAGTTAATGAACATTCCCCCAGCAGTTTCTTATAATATTCACTTTAGTCCAAATCTGGGTCAAGTTTTGCAAGAACGAGGATCGAATTGCTTAAATTAATCCTTCACTATTTTACTTTTAAACCAAAATTATTGGCAACTTATTATTTTTGTTTTCAAGCCATTTAAAATGAACTTACCTATCAGGTAAAATTTATAAAAAATATTCAATATACACACTTTAGTTCCATTCTATTTTGAGTAGTGAAAAGAGATTACAGAATATTTCAGAACAAAATTTAAACAAACTCAATCATATTCAGAAGTATATAAATATATTTTGGTGCAATACATTTATTGTTCTTTAAGTGATGACCAATCTTTGGTTTAGGATAAAATCTTTGGAAAATGTTGGATAATCAATTGCTCGGTTTTATTGATAATTTCTCTTAAGCCTGTAAGGAATAAGATAAATTATGAAAATGTTTTAAAAGTAACATAAGTAAGTAAGTAATATTAAAACCTACACTAAATCTAGTATTTAATATAAAGACAATATTAAAATACTTAAATCAAGCAGGATTGAAACAATGAATGCCAGCACCAGATAGGTTTGACCTCAATACGTTAATTATATCTTGTATGAGGTACTTTAATTAAGAAGTCTTGATATTAGAGTATGTAATTATGTACTTGATACGATAGCCATATTACACACAGACATGTTTCAACACTTAATAGGCGATTTGGCTAACTTATACTTAAATGAAATAATTTCTTTTATATACTAGTTTGGCCAGCTATTCTTTAATAGATAGGAATGAATAAAATATACAATATATATATTTATGTATGTGTGTTAGTATTGCTTCAGTTAATGTCGGTCATTTTGTACATAAGAAGAACGGAATGCGCTTCTGTACAATAGACATTCTTCGAGAGAATTATATTTGAATAGATATAGAAGGTAATAAATATGTATCACGACCACATTACACAAAAGAAAAGGTGTTTTAGTCCTTGGGTCTTTGTGTTAATGGCTATATTGCCATGGGTATATCCTTGGTGGTTGCAACTCACTTCCGACCGCAGCACTCCCCACGGAAATATTATCCTGTGGAATTCTAACTTCCTAGCAGAATATCAAGTGTCCCTGTGGATTGATTGATTTTAATGGTTCATTAAATCTGACAATTCAAAAAATGTATAAGTATTGTGATCTAAAGAAAGTACAATAACATTTTAAAAGAATTATAACTCTTTATAAAAAAGCATGGCCTAAAATAAGATGAAACGTCTACAGAATGTTAATATCCAAGAAAGTTATTCAGACAGGCGAAAAATTAAAATACAATTAACAAATTACTCAAAAAGGGCAGTAAAATTAAAAAGAAATTAACTTAGCAGTTAAGGCGCGCTGCGTACGCTACACACGTCCACAGAAGATGCCAAAGAATGCTTTGTCTCCTCATTAGTGAGCTTTACACTTTCACTTAAGTTGAAATATTTGTATCTTTATGTTATAGGGACAGTATGGAGGTGTAACTGCACATGGCCCAAAGGTCACACATCACTGGTCGCAACTGCCATTTCTCTCCGTTTACGGAGGTGACAGCCGCCACACCTTACCACAAATGCCATACTTGAATGACATGTTTGTCGAAGAAACAATAAAACAAACTGCCCATGATATTGTTATCTACTTGAATTTTATAATTCAATGCTAACCAAATTTAAAGAAAGTTTTAAAATATATATTTATTATGGGTAATAACCAATTAAAATGAACTTTACTGGAATATTACGTAATTACATTGTTTAACCAAATTCCTTATTCATAAACTTTACTCGGATATTTAAGTATAATTGCAAAATTGAACCAAGTATTGCGTCGGTATCATTGAAAGACAGGATAAGTGAAATAATTCTCAATTGGAACCAGTTGTATGCATTTCCTTTGGCCCCATTGCAAACCAATGACTGCTCAATAGGGTTGTACGTCAACAAGTTAAGACGTGCCCTCAATAACATATTCTGAAGACGATTATTCGTAAGAATTAATATTTGCAAATATTAACAAACCCTGAGATGATACCATTGTATATTAAAAGATCCTTCATGTTATATAAAACAGTAGACTTAATGAAGTTCTCATTACAATTATTACATAAGCTTAAAGAGAACATTGTGTAAGTGCAATGCTCTCAATCGTTATTGTGCAGTGTTTTATTACTGAAATTCTATTCGGAAAATGTGTAAACCAACATCATATAATACAAACCAGACAATAACAGAAACCAGTAGCATTAGACCGCCCCAAGCGGGCATCGAACCTGCTCCATCAAATAAACTATTCCCGGAGTGAGGCACAACAATTTACGTTCCAATGCAATAGCTGTTTGTGAGGCAATCACAAGCACAATGAAACGAGCTTCGAATACATAACATACAACACTTCATACAATACCATTAAAAAATAAATGTAATTTCGATATTATTATATCTATGACATTAATTCATCTTCTGTTTTATAGAAAACTATTTACTTATGTTATGAGTTGATTATAATTAATAACTATAATAGTATAAAATTGTTACATTTCGAAAAATTAACTTCTAGTGCGAATTTTACTAAAAATTACAAAATTAATTTTAAATTGAGCAATGTTAATTAAAAATTGATGCAAAATTTTAAAATAACACGATACAAAATGATCCAAGCATCAGACGTTACAAAGGAGTTGGAATGATGTTATAATCTGATGAGAGTGAACCATGAAACCGCGAATTGAGCAAAACTTAAGCAAATTATTTCTGCTAATTTCAAAGAACAAAGCGGGTATTGTTGCCTCAGCTTTGTCTTACGGCACACAGACAAGTCATTTATTACATGAAATAAACGCTAATGTTGAAATTAATTTAGACAGTTACGTAAGAATTAATAAAGATTTTGGCGGAATTCTCACAATGGAACATTTTTATATATTTATATCAATCTAGCATACGTAATAAAAACTCAAATAATATTTGCTCCGATAAGATACTCGATACCCGAAAATGTAGTACACGTTCAAACCACGAATCCTTGAATTCGAGCTAACCACATCGTCCGTTGCATATGGTACCCTACTTATATATATTTCGTGTATACACTATATATGTATATAACACATTGCACAAACTTATAGTAACAAAGAGAACGCATCTGTTACTATAAGACAAAAATAATTTAGTAAATCCTAAATACAAAGATTTTTTAACAGAATACCAACATCTATCATTTTATATATAATTTAAATAAAATTTAAAACCATATGTAACCTGATACTCATGTCCGTTAAATCAGTTTGATATCATTGTTTGTTTTCTCAACGCCTGAATGGTATGTCCGTGTTTATATTCGGGAGGAGTTCATAACAATAACATTAGTTACTTAACGCGTTTGAACCTCAGACGTGGGCTGGTTAAATATAAATCACATGTAAACTTTTTTATAGCTTATAACAATATTATTATTATTTTCCTCAATCGAATTATCTCGAACTCAAATCTTAAAGGTTGTTTGTCAGTGATCGCTTTTAGAAATAAGACCACATTTACATAATAATTTTAATATTTAATAAACTGCTATCTATCTATTTATATATTTATAATTTTTATTGCACAATGAAAATGTACAAATACCGGACTTATTGCTACAGCATACTCTAGCAGTCAACCGAAATGGTAAACAGAATAAAGCAAAACATAATGAAATAAAAATTAATATCGTGCATAACGTACGCTATAAGGAAATATAAATGTGATTCTAAACTAATATTATTAACATATTTTTCTTTAAACCTACATAAAATTCTATTAATATGTCCTAAGTTCGGGGATCTACCATGTGATGAATATACGTTAAGTAGAAAGTTTGTAAAAGATTCTTCCTTAAAACAATGACAATTTGTTATAACCAGTGTTAATCCAAAATATTTGTTTCTGATTTTCCGACATCCCCGTTATTACATTCCATCGAAAATATTTCTAAAAAATAATGTCTACAATATAAAGTTAAAAAACATGTCACAAACATTGCTCATAACTCTAAATCTCTGTTTCTCAGACAAAAACTATATAACATCTCCATGGGTCAGTATCATTGTCTATCCGAGATAATAAGATAATCTCGTCGTGATATTACTCTCGCGAGCGCATTCCAATGCACCCGTGAATAGTGAATTTGAAATCGAAAGTACAACTTTGTTCCAAATGATTATTTAGTATGAGAATATTAATTCTATGTTATAAATGTCGAAACTAAAAGTTTTTATTTCCTTACATAATATTTAACTGGTTTGAATGTGTACGATATTTAACTAAAACATAGATGACGTAACAATATTAAAAAGCAGTACAGTTTGTTTGTTTGTTTGTTTGTTTAACAGATAATATTCGAAACAACTGGATAGATTTGATTTTTTTCTGATAGACAGATCCATGTGGAAAGATATGAGCTATTCAGCATAACGCCTTAATTATTTTTTATAGTACACAAAGTCGTTCATCCGTGGGTGGAATCGCGAGTAATAGCTAGTGATATAATAATTCTGGTTATTATAGCGACAAAAGTAGTACATTTTTTGACATTGTACCACATTTTAAAATCTTTGCACAATAATACGTTCAATAAACGCTAAAATCAGAAAAAAAGGTACAGTAAGTTTTGAAACGATTCACTACATCACTAATGTCCTAAAAATTGGCTTTTTAATTTTTAGAATAGAACTGATTACTTTTTACAGGTATATATATACTCGTACGAGTCAACGACCCCTAAATATTTAAAACAATATAACAAGCTTTGAATTGTATTGATTGATTCACGGTGCACAATACAACAAACTATGAGGGTACGAGGGCCTGTACCATAGGAGATATAAAAAACCAATATCTAATTATTAAATCTATAAAAACTAATAAAATCAAGTTTCCGAAAAAAAAAAAAAAATCTATCATAATAACGTACAACAAAAAAACAATATTTCATTATATACATTTCATCTTAATAAAAGATATTAATGTATCAAGAACCATCAATTTATTATTGGGCAATCGACATATCAAGACTGATCGATTCAATCATACGACCCACATATGCACTTATCATTTTAATTGAAATCATTTTCAGAAGCAATACCGATTTAAATCAATTCGTTAATTGTTTCCATTATACTGAATAACTTAAGAAATACATACCAGTTCCTGTAATTAATAGAATTACACGCAACAATAAGTATAATTTATATTCTATTCTTTTTAAAGTTTTTTAAATGAATAAAATGGTAGAAAATAAATACTCAATAAAAAAAATTGTTACTATCTTCACTATAGTTCAACTTTGTATCCACATCATATATGACAGTGAAATTAAAAAAAAGTTTCACCAAAAAGTATATACAAATCATATGAGAGATCAAGTTTAAATGGTTGAGACTCAGAGATTTGGCATAAAAGTAAACCTGTACAAATACATCCTTCTTAGAACGTATCTGGTAAATACATAGCTATCCGTTTAATACTATCAATCTGACACGTCACTACCAGGCACTGTCTAGGTATTCTTAAAACTATTCTAAAACCGTATTCTACTGTATTCTTATTTTAAATGTTACTTTATTTCTGACTCACGTCACTTTAAATAACCAGGTAATATCTATATATGTATAATAATTATTCTAAATATTAATTAGTTCTTATAATTACATACACGCAACCAAAGTACACATTTGCATTTATTTAGTCGAGCAATTGCTATCGACGAACTAATGTATGACGAATTAGGTTAGCGATAACACACGAGCGAAACTATCAACCGCATAGAATTATAAATAAAAACAAACCTACTAAAAAACAGATATAATTTAACTAATGCTACAACTCAATATACTTTCCAAGTATGTGTGTCTTATCTCACCAAGGTCACAGAGATACGTCGCTCTAAATCCCAAGAATACCGATGTTAAGATAGCTTTGTATTTCAAAACTTTGACTCGAGTTCTTATTCTCTTTATATACATTTTAACGGGCTTTTAGGGTTAGTGGTTCGTGCCCCTTCCTGCTGGTTGAGCCAGAGGTCGTGGGTTCGATACCCACATGTGACAGTTGTTTGTGTTAGTTCGATGTTTCAATTCTGTATATTATTTGTGTACGTTATTTCTGTTTGTGTAATCCCCCACACAGATATTATTTCTCTAGTGCGGAAGTGTTTTAAATTAATTTATTTATTATAGGAAAATTAAACAAAGTAAACTTGTAATCTTAAATTTTAAGTGTTACTTAAATTACCATTTACTGGAAATATAAGAACAAACCCTCGTTTTTAAAAGTAACCGTCATAATTAATCCTTTTATCATTTACAGTCAACATAATTATTCGAAATACAATCCTAGATTAAAAATAATTTTAGATAGCTACCAACAAACTAGATCCACAACTCCTGTATGTCTATGACACAGATAACTCAAAAAACGACTTGCAAATTCAGTCTTTAGTATCGAAAATTTAAAATGGATCGATTATTAATATCAAAAATTAGTCTGTAAAGTCAACAAATGCATGATCCACTTTATATTGATATTGACTGTTTCTTGACCTGTACGACGCCGAGATATCTTTCCATCTGACCCAACAAGAATAAATATAGATTTACAGATCAACAACATATTCTTCAAAAACTGGTGTATATTAAATTATAAAAATTTTTATTTAACATTTTTTTTATTTATGAGAAAAAAATTAAAAAATGGTATTCAAACCAGATTTAAAACCTGCAAAATTAAACCTTTCAATAATGTAATAACCAATAAAATTAACTTCAAATTAGAGTATACATTTATGTCAAATTTGCATAATCCTTAACGTTATTAGATGAATTTACTCATAAATTCTGAGCTGTCGTCAGTAATTACCTGTAAATATTACAAAGTGACGAGCACGAGTCTGCTCCAACATAGGCAATTCTCGAGCCTCAGTCTTGTCATAGTTAACGGGAAAACATTCACTGAGAGGCTGTTAAAGGAACTTGTAACTACAGACTCCTTAATGATCTTCTTGTTAAACATCTTACTTACAGTTGCAGAAACGTACCAATTTAAATAGTCAAAATAAGGAAATAGCCGAGATACTTGTCTATTTGACTATCGATTCTAAGTGAATCGTAGCCGATGCCTTTAAACTTTGCCGACGAAGTTTGCTTAGTATAAGTTTATGTTATATTTATTTGTATTATTAATTTTTATAAATTACCGTTAGTGAATACCATATAGTTGTTTTTTCTTAAATAGACCAGAAGCAAGTTAAAGAAATAACTATAATAAAAGAATATAAATATTAGCAAAGAATATTTTTAGCGGACTTAAATCAAACGGGACTAAAGACTAACAAAACAATTTATGATAAAAAATAGTAATGGCTATCAAGTAAAAAAGTAGAAAAATATAGCTTACAGAAGCGAATCTGACATGGTCAAACACTTTGAAGTGTATGGAGTGGACTAGAATGATATTACTTTTTTATGGCAACGCTTATTGCGTATCTAAATTGTTAAAAAAAGGTTTCTAAAGATTAGGATCATAAAAAGTAAATTGCAACAGGGAAAAACTAAATAACACTTCCGAGAAGCAGTCGTGAATCATCGTAATACATCGATAGGTCGATATCGTATTCCTGGAGTCAATTTACAAGAACCACCACAAAACTTCAAACGCTAACGAAAGTGAATCAGCTGATACTTGATAGCTATTAAATAAATTGGCTTCTTTAAAAAAACGTATATATTTTGCGTATCATTTGACATTAACAGCGCTTTGTACAGTATATAATCCAACTAATTTTATTAAACATCACCACTTTTCTTCTTGTCCTAATCTCTTGTATTCATTGTCATTCTTCCAAAGTTTAATCAAATTAGCAACTTTCTATATCTGTTATATTTATAGAAATCTACATAAGGGCTACAGATGTATTTACTTCTAGATGTACCGTTTCGTCTATATGTAAGTACTTAAAAAATTTATAATAAAAACATCAAATTTCTAACACTAATGTAGAAAGATTTATGTTTTTCTTTAACCATGTCTACTGTATTTGAAGAATTTATATTTAATTTTATATCGATAGTAATAAAATAATCGGCTCTTAATTATAATGTGAGCTAGTTCATAGTATTGTGCTTCATTGGTTAATATTTAAAACAACGGTTTTACCAACAAACTTTCAATTATTTCATAGCCACAGGCTAATTAGGAAACAGGGGATTTTTTAGGGATAAATCTAGACGATCGAAGTTTGGTTTTATCTAGTATAATTCTTATACGTAGGAGAGCATAAAGGGTCGTCATAAGAGCATAAGACTGGCGCCGTTTGGGCCTAATGAAGTCTTGTTATGTTAAATTTTACTGGAGCAATGCACCGTCGAGCTGCAATGTTGGGTAATTAAGGGTCGGTGACCCGTGCAATTCTCATATAAGGAGCTAGAGATTTCGCTTGCCACTGCCCACGTATCAAGTACAGTTAACGTCATTATATCCCACACCACATCACTTTTACATATTTTACAGTCAGTTCATAGGAAACAATCAACATTATAGTGGATTTGTTAAGAAGAGCCAGTTTATTTCTATTAGATTTTTTCTATTTCGACGTAAATAACTTCATGAGGATAAAAGGCTTATCATCATCTACAATGCCTACATTCCATAACCAATCCTTGCCATGATCGTAAACGCATCGGCATTCAAGTGTCAAGTTGGGTATTGTCCAAAACGGGTCGGCCCTGTTCCCGGCCCGCTTTTTGTTCATATACGTGAGACTCCGTGGCGCGTCTTAACGAGCTTCAAACCAGTTCCACATTTCTCCACGTCACGCCAAATCTGGTAGTAAATACTTCAACACTCCGTATATTCTCACGTCTTAAGCCAGCATATCCGTAAAGCGCATGTAACTCCACTGGTCAGGGCAAATAGTTTAATGTAATTACCGAGTGTATTAAGTTTCAGATCTTCATTGTATTATAATTACATACTTTCACTCGTTTGGTAAATCATGCTGGAGTAATTGGGTTGAATGAGTAGACTGCGAGACTGAGCGACAATTATTGACATTATAATGCCAAAGGTGGTGCACAAAAAAGAGGATAACTCAAAACTTTCCTTTCTCCTTCTTGGAACCCGCTAATTACAAAGCTCATCGGTCTCCAGTTACAAACAACCTGATTTAGATGAACTCACGATACCTGCGACAATCCTGCATGTGTGTATTGTTGATTGACTTATGCTGAATAATAACATAAAAATTAATTCCTTATTGACGTAAAAAAAAAGATAAAAATATTTGCTCCTTGTAAGTATAATAAAAAAAAAGTAATTAAATAACAGATTAAATTCTCTAACATTATGGACAGCACCATAAAATAAAACAAAGAAATTATCTCGCGAACAATGACAAAGACTCTTGAGTATCGAGTTGCCAATTACTCGATATATTCAATGCATTTAGTATATGTTACAATTTTAATTATTGTAATCATTATGTTAAAGATTACATGAGAAACGACACTTAATTTGTCGATTTACTTGTATATGTAGTTAGTGTTTCAATTTAACATTTACTTAATAAGCAATTATTAGAGCTTCATTTAAACGAAAGCAGAGATTTATCGGTTGCAAATAACCATAAAACACCTACCCCGGTTTGACTAGTTAAAACGGAAACCTAGGACAGTCGCGTCTAAGCTTTATTAACCTCATCCTTATTCGTAACGCTTGTTTACCATCAACATCATTTACTCTTCAAATGCATTTATATTAAAATATGTTACTTGCATACGATTTCATCCATTTTAGTTGCACTAACATTAATTTGCTTTATAATAATATAAATCTAGTATTTAATATAAATGAGACAGATGTTAATTATTAGCGATGTTCTTTGAAATAAAAAAGAATCTGTTTTTACTTATATACAATTATGTGCCTGTACTTACGTAAGTGCTATAGGATTTTGACCGATTAGTTTCGAGAATATTCGAGGTCCTTATGCCTGAGCTCTGAGCCAGGTGGAATCGCCTCGTGAAATCCTCACAAAACTAGTTGACTTGAGTACAAACGGATTATTATATATAATAGTTATATCACAAACGTACAAATACAAAAACTGTTTATTATCTTTTATTTATTTTTTAATATGAATCGATCAGCGTATATTTTTATAAATCAGATTATATTCTGCTCTCATTTGATTAAAACACGACACAAATGGGCACGTCTATTTTGTCCTAGCCCTCGTCCTTACAAGGAGCACGCGGTTCACCTCGCCGGGCTAGCCCAGATAACAAACACACGACCTTTATCAATCATGACAATTATGATTAATCCGGACATACTAATACATCGCCCTGTCTATACTTATCTACATCTTAGTCGCTATGAAATTGTTAATCAATAAATTATTAAGCCTTCATTCAATTAACCTAAAACCTAGGCCAGGCCTAATCCAAAGTTTTGATTACAAAACCCTTCTAGATAGATAAAGACTATAACAATGCAAAATGCAATACGAAATATCATAGCAAATATTAATTATCCCGGACAAATGCGTGCTTGTTTCTCATTTAAAATATAATATATACTAATTTTATAAAGCTAAAGAGTTTGTTGTTTGTTTGTTTGGTTGGACGCGATATCTGTGAAACTAATGGATGAATTCGGAAAAAAATTTCAGGTTATGATAGGTTTATGAAAAAGGTTATAGGCCGTATACGTTACTACGCTTAGTTATACTAACAGTAAATAGAAGCTTAGATCCGCGGATGGAACCACGAGTAAAAGCTAGTATAGGTAACTATACAGTATAGTGTTGTTGCAATAAAACTGTGATTCTCCTTTGTGCAACATAATCTAAAGTGAATTTTCAGTAATAACGGTACTATAGTTTGGTCGCCTTTGCAATAATAAATCTGATTTGTAATACCACTTTCTAGAAAGTTTGCTTTTCACGAGTTATGCTCGACTTTTAATTGATTACGATTATTTAAAGTTGGACAGACAGAAGCCGCGTTTACGTCAATCTTTGTACTCATTACTGTCATTTTTATTAATGTTAATCTCAGCTTATTCGGTTAATAAATATACACGTATAATGCAACAGATAGAAAGCTTGCATTGTTAAAAGTTGCTATTTAGGTCATGTTTAAATAGGGTATGAATGAACTGGGTTAAAATATGTTAATTATATTTTTTTATATATAATTTGTTCAACATTAAGTTATTAACATTTATTACAATGGTGATTCACGCAATGCGCTTTCCAATCTCTGCATTGTTTTTTTCTTGCACATGGAGATTCATGATGCAGATGTTGGTTATTTCTTGCATTACAATTAGTTTCTACATTCATTGATGCATTTTTATAGAATGACTACGTTTGACTTTTTATTTATTTTTTATTTATAATATATGCCATCTATATTATTAAAAAAAAACGTCACGATATATCTATAAACATGTAAAAATAAATATTAATTAGTATGATGCAATACAAAAATATAAACCTCAATGCATCTACATCATGGAACAGTTACAAGGACTTGTATTTACATGCAGTGCTGACCAACCAAGGGTATATAGGTATAGCTTTATTTTTAGAGATGCAATCAGGCCATTTGGCAGGATGTTTAACGTAATACGCAAAACGTTTTGTTATTGCTGGGATTTTGTGTGCTGGGAATCAATGAACGTGATGTGCTCTTTTTTCGTAACAATGTAGTAAATACTTTTTGAAATACAGATAGCAATGAGAATTATTTAAAAAAAAAAAAAAAGAAGGTCTTCATAATTTCTGATTACTGATCTGAGAGACAATATTGTTTTCGTTAGATTTTACATATTTTTAGTAGGAGTATAGAGTAACTACCGAAACATAAGTTCTAGTATATAATGAATACGTATTTTGATGGTATAAGTAGCAACTTACATATTTTGGGAATAACATAATTCTTTAGTAATAATATTATTCATTCGTGACAGTAAGTATATATACATATCACGTTATGTTGTTTATGTTTCACAAGCGGATATATGGATGACAGCATAGAGAATATCCGAATTGTTTCCTCTATTCGGTGTTATTTACTTATTAGAAATATACAAATAAATTGTATAACTTTCAAAAACTGGATGATGTATCTTTAAAGAATATAAGAAATTTATATATAGTTATTAGTTGTTGGATCAAACATGACGTCATAGCACGTGGGCGTCAAGTCATCAATTTTGCAGATAATCTTTTTGATTTAATAAGGTACCGCGTAATAAGGTAACTTCATTGTAGGTATTATACTCATAAGAGTAAGAATTTTGAATAAACTTTGAAATTGTTTTAAGACAACACCGTCCTGACAACACGGACTACATGTTAATGGTAACTTAATAACTGCTGGACAAGGATGGTAGCGAGTTCCTACAAAAAGTATTTGGATAAGCTCGGCGCGTCCTCGGTAAGCTTGTTTTAGTTCGGACCCTTTTTACTTCCCGCCGAGAGGCAGGAGGCTCGCATTCCCGCGTACGAAGGCCCGCTATTACACCACTACAGCCAACAGAAAGCTCAACGAATATAACCTTTAACTTATATATAGAGTTAAAAGTATTCGTAATAATCAACTTTTATGTTATAAAAAAGCAATTAAGTGTTATTTAAAGGCACTAATTATGGTATATACAATCGTGTTTTTGATAACAACCGTTACTTGACATACAAATGTAAACTAACATTTCGCCGGTAATACTGGCTTCACATACAAATAGACTTGCGTATGGATTAAGTGGGACATTGATAACTTTGTACTATCAGCAAACCACAGATAAATATTAAAAGGTTCGACTTACCTGATGGCTCGGCGCAGTCGCTTAAAATCCAAGCTGCATATTAACCTCAAAAAGCACCTTAAGCACGCTTAAATGAACGAAGGTCACGGTTATGTTATCTTGCATAATATCACTTAACCTTTTCTCCAGTTATGGATAAAAACAATACACGATCAACGTTTACTGTTAATGCTGTTATCATAAACACATGAATGCACAATTCGTTGCACGTTTATTTTTCAACAAGCGACACGAGTGTCCATTCGAAAACTCATCAGGTATCATATTTTCAATGTCCTCTACACAAAACAAGCACCATAATAGACCTGATGTCATTAATTCTATGCAGTTTCCGATAAAACATGGCACAGCCGTACACTACACTCCGTCAGACACGACGAATATGGCGGATGAATTTGAACTACGCTTGCGCTGCTGAACAAGCCTTGCTGTCAATGTCACAAAACCATTAGAAACAGTAACGCCATCTTTACGAAACTGGCGGAACTTTTACAAAACAAGACCTTACACGTCTTGCTTATCTTTATAAGGCCTTAATATTCGTGGTAATCACACTAGATGGCTTATTTTGTTGCTTTTATCTTTTATATATGTAATGCTAGTTATTTATATAAATTTAATTTATGAAATCAAATTTGGATTTTTATAATCAACATTTGATTGTATAAATTCAAATAACTCAGTATTTAATATATTAATAATTATCATTTTAGAGTATTTACTACTTCAATATTTTTATGGATTCTTCTTGTTGCTTCTTGTCAAAAATATTTAATTTAATGCTAACAATAATTAATATTACTCTAAAAATATTTATTCTAAAAAGATAATATTAATATCAAATTAATCCAAATAACACAGTTCTTGTTAATTCCTTGGTACCTAATAGGGTAGTGTTACTAGGAATATCATCTTATATGTATACAATGTGTATTAATTTTTATTTCCAGCTAGTGTAGTACCAAATAGTAAATAATATACATACATGTATGTAAATAATGTGTAAATACGAAAATAGTAAATAATGTGTATACACAACAAAGATCACATTTATTATTTAGTACTTAAATTATCTAATCTGTGTTCGGTATTTAACAGATTGCCTTTCACTGACTTTTAATTCTGCAAACTCGTCAATCTGTCATAATTAAAAGAGTTATTTAAAAAATATATTAATAAAGTAATAACTTTATTTGTAAATAAAACAATTTTACGAATTAAAACTCGCGTATAATTTGGTTACATTTTTTATTTTAACCCGAAGTTTCGAATACTTTTCAGTAATCGTGTTCACGGGTAGACGAGGTGTAAGTGTCTGAAATGTAACCAAATTATACGCGAGTTTTAATCCGTAAAAATAGTTTTATTTGAAATGTGTACTTTTGAAAATCTAAGAAAAAACTTTATTTGTATATAAAAAAATTATAAAATATTTATTTTTTTGGTTTATATAAAAAAATTGTTTTAAGAAAAAAATCTGGCCATTATTGAGAATTATCTTTCATCGCTTGTATTGCTTATTGAAAGAGTAAATATTTTTTACAATTAATTTTAAATTAAGGAATGTTGCAATATATCATTTTCCTGAATAAATGACCAAATGGATACAGGCGAAATAATATTATCTTTGCTTAGTCTTAAATTGTCGTATTTCATTCTTCAGATCTACTAGGTTTAAATCTAACGCTGACGTAACTATCATGAAAAATTATTTTAATTTTATTTCTTTAATCAATGTTTTTTTTAATGCTTCTAATTAAGAAATTGCTTACAACGAAAATACACTAAGAAATAGTTTTTGTATTTTCTACCGTTGTTATCATTAGTATATGATAAAAAGGCAGAAAATATCTTTAACATTTTCTCCTATTTTTAAAAAAGAGTCAAATTCATCTCTAATGTTTTGTATGAAATTTATTAAAGAGCCTAAAAGGGATTCTTCTTTGTTGATAAAATGACTTGTTTGATGCATTTTTTCTTTCTATTTTTTTTTCCTTATAGTAAATAACAGTCAAACTTAAATGAATTAAGTTTTTTATGTAAATCGTCAGTTTTGGACCTTGCTAATGGTTTATTATTTTTGTTTTTAGGAAACCTTAACAATGTTTAATTTCTTCATAATTTTTCTTTAAGAATTTCGCAACATCAGAACCAGCAGACCACCTAATGTCATACATTGATTTCATACACAGTTGTTTGTTTTTACAAAATTTTACCTATGCATAGAACTAAAAAATACGTACAATTCAATTTAATGAATGAATTGAATGAATAAAATGAATGAACAATTTAAGTACTGAATTGGTTAATGGATAATTTGTGCAGAACGAATATGTCGTTCTATTCTATTGAAGTCTTTTATATTTACCAGATATATTTAACATATTCTCATAATTCTATGGCAGTTAGTAATGCCTAAATCTATCTATTTAAAACTTCTAAAATAACTTTGTCAGAGTTTTCACTACTATGAGAAAATATAATTTAAAAAATCTTATTGTTTTTAATAATGACGATCATTTGATCAATAAATCAATAATTTTTATTTGTTTTTTTTTCGTTCACTGTTGTAAGTTGCAAATCTGTCGATGTAATAAAATTATTATTTTTTTAATGTTTATAGGAACTTATTTAAACGCCATGTACTAAAAAGAAAGAAGTATCTTCAACCAAATTTATTTTTATTCAATATCTTAATCACAAACAAACACATCGAGGCTCGAGGACGTATATACATGATCACGGGAACATGCATTCAAAGTTGTCGATTTAATCAATTAACAATTCGACATAAGTCGGCAAAATCTTCAACAATAATTATGAATGTCAGGTTTTTTTCGTCTATAAAAATAAACATCTGACACGCGGCAATCGAGCTTGCCGCTATGAAAAACTTGTATTCAGTGAAATAGTTTTATGTATTAATGCAGATTATTATTCAATAACTAGGTATTATTTCTACTAAGTCTTTAATAATTAGGTACAATTTGACACTAAAGAAATAAAACAAACTTTTAAAGTCACCGAAAAAAATAAGAAAATAATTATCGGTCGACTAGTCAGCTAGTCGGATAGTCGGTCCAAGTCATAGTATAAGAAAGTGAAAAGTAATATGACAAATAAAACGCTAAAGTTAAAAAATCACTGCATCCCAGGACTCGATTTAAGACTAACTTACTGTACTGAACTAGCAAGTTGTCAAAAATTCCAAACTCATTTCATAAATTTTAATAAAAGGCTATATTAAACAATGTCATTACTACATTAGATTATCTTTGAAGATCGTGCATTTATGTTTTAAAAATAAGATGATTTGTTACAGGCAAATCATTTGACCACTTTTTATTATTTTATTATTTTATCACTTCATCATTTCATCTTTTCATCATTTCATCATTTAACATTTTATCACTTTATCATTTTATCATTTTATCATTTTATCATTTTACATCCACACTCACACATATAATCTACTCACTCAAAGATTTATTTTATAACTAATACAAATTTGTAATTTGTTTTAGTTTGGCAATTAGCAGTTCTATAATTTGTTCCCATAGTTTTTTCATATATGCAGGCTCTTATTCAGTATAAATAAAAAAATGTATTGTAAGTATTTAGATACTTCTAATATTACCCTACAATTGTACACACCCGCGAGTTCTGAGTTCCACTTTAAAATTTTTGAGGTACATATATATTTGTTAAACAGTTCTAAAATTAAATATATTTATATATTTTTTATGTATTATGGATATATACGATCTTATGGATATTCGGTTCTTCTTTTTTAAAAAAGACCTTTTTTATTGTACTTTACTATTAATATTGAACAAACAATGCTAACTAAGATGACTTATTTAAAAGTGAAATATGTTTATCTACGTTATATGTACACAAAAGGAATAATTAAATTAATTAATTTTTGATGGTATCAAAACAAAAAAAAAGATATAATATTTGAAATAAATTTTAATAATCTAGATATATTATTAAGAAAATAAACACAATACAATTGATAAATTAATTAACAAATTATTTTCTCCGAGTTCTGTAGCGGAGTGCTATAAGCGCCAGCAGGTGGAAGGCGAGGTACAGCACTACAAGAGCAATCACATCAGTCCAGAATTTGCTTTTCACGAAGTCGTAAACTTCTAGAACTTCCTGGCCCGAGCTGACACAGGGTGCTTGATTTTCTGGTAGCGTACAAGCTGGAAAAGGTTTTATTAACACTTAAGATATATCTTATCTTTGTTTTCTTGATAACAGTTTTATCTTAATCTTTTCAACAAAAATATATATATTATTAGATTAAATTAAACGAAACTAAATCTTTCTGTGGGGGATTGCCTCCAACCGTATCTAGTATTTTTACCTGAGGTTTCTTGGAATTTATAATTTTCAATGGAGCTTTGTTTGAACAGTTGTTAAATAACATTCAAATTGTAAACTTGTCAAATAAAAGAGTTAATTTATTTTTATGTCCAATAAAATATCAAATATATATTATATGGTATATAATTTATTTAAAATAAATTAATAATAATTATAAACATTTTTATGTGTATGTTAAAAATATATATTTAAAAATTCTTTTTATATATATTTTTTTTAAACTTTGAATAAGAAAAGTATAAGCATGTTTTTATAAACTTTGATAAATAATTCGGACTAAAAAGGAAATAATCGGTGTAAATTTAAATATATATATATATATTAAGATTTAAACTACCTGAACAAACTGACAGAATATCCTAATCTATTTATTTAATTATCAAATATGGTTCTGATTTAATAGTATATATTGCCTAGCCAAAAATGTTCTATTAAAACTAACAAATTTTAATTAATATCCCCCTGCAATGATATCTCTAATATTATTTTCAATCCCTTGTTGAATTATTTAGTATTTTGTAAAAATAATTTTTTAAATATTTATTATATTTAAAAAATTATTTTCAATCAATCAATCAATCAAAAAATATCTGTTGGACGCGATTCCAACCGCAGACGAACAATTCTTTTTTTACTTATAATGAACATAATTAAAAGATTATATTTGATTAGATCAGGGATGAGCAACCCGCGGCCCACGGGCCGCATGCGGCCCTCGAGGCAAATAAAAATTTTATTTATTTTAGTATTTTTTTTAAAAAAATGCCGAAAAACAAAGTTTGAAGGATAACGAAACTGTATAATAACTTTTAAATTTGTTAAATACGAACATTTATCACGTTTAAAACATGATTTGATCCTTGTATATGCACTTTATTTTCTATATTTTTGGCCCTCTGTTTTTGAAACTGCGGCCCTCCGAGCTAAAAAGGTTGCTCACACCTGGATTAGATAATAATTAGGAGACGATTTCTGGTGAATATGCCTAAATAATCAGAAAGAATTAAAAAAACAATCAAAATTATCCGCTTTACAATATTAGTATAGAAACAACAACAACTTACTTATATTCTCAACTCCGTCCCACTGCAGGATGCTCATTGCTTCGTTGGAGTACATCAACCACGACATGTGACGTATCCAAGACACATACTTGGGTATGGAGCTGAGTAAAAACATATTAATATAACTGTATACTTGACTTTATTTAGGGTTACTATTATAATTTAAAACAAAATAAATAAGACAGAGGTTTAAACTATAGTTAACTTTAAACCTTGGTTAGACTGTACTGTATATAAATTAGCGGATCTGGAAAACGTTATTTTGTAAATAAAGGAGTAAGAAATATATAGAATACTTATATGGCTCTTAAATGATAGAGGTTGGTGATAGAATGGTACAAAATATGTAGGATTGTATGTATTTTTAAAGTCAATGAAAATAGTAACTAAAATATAAAAAACAACTAATTTTGAGGCATGAAAAATTTACGTTCTATTCTCAAACCACATAAAAATTCATAAGAATCGGTCAAGATGTTTCGGAGGAGTTTGTATACAAACACTGTGACACAAGAATTTTATACATTAGATATATACCTCAGTTTGATAAATAGTCCAGAAGTCATCATGAGAGAATAATCAAAGGGTACGAGGTATGCGATAGCAAGAGGCATGGAACCAAACGCACAAGAGAAGAATGAACCTGTAATTAAGAAATACTCTATTAAGACAATAAATAAACAAATGTAATCGTTATTAAAAAATTTGAATACATCTATGCATAAATGCACGACTCTCGAAGAAATAAATATACGTAGACATCTAGAGATACAAAAATCGAAATATACTAAAAGGTAATGTAATAATAAAACAAAGATGATGGCATATTGCTGAATCAAAAACATCAAGACACTAGCTTTTAATGAGAACGCGGAGCAGAGTCTCACCACAAGCGATGGCCACGTTCAGAACTAATATGGCGAGCAGCACGGTGAACCCAAAGGCGTAGAGCGTGGCGCGCAGCCCCGCCACCCAGTACACCACAAGAGTGAACAACGTGGGTTCCACCACCAGCCCGGGGAACTAGGGAATGTAGTATGTCTATTGTAGGTTTTGTTTTGCAAATATAGATCTCTTATTAAACCGCCCAGTTCAGCAGTTTCAGCTGTGTCAGTCAAGCTATCAATGAGGCAATCGAGTGAAAAAATATTTTTAAAAAACATATTTACTTGAATCTTTGTGAAATAAAACAAAATAATTTTAATTTTACTAAACACAAATTCGAAATCGTTGTTATGAAAATACTTTCAAACTTTCGACGTCTTAGTTTTTAAATGGATTTTCGGTACATATACCATTTGATTTCTAACATTTTATTCATTTATTTTTGGTTTTTAAATGTAAATTTCTCATAATGTTTTTTTCATTGATGATATCTATTAAATAATTCTATCAGATCAGATCATAATGTGTTATTATACTGATTTAAAATTCCGATCCTCCATTATTTTTAATTACAAGTAATTAAGTAGTTAAACAGATATTTAGTAGATAAAAATATTATAATAAATAATATGATTAATTATAAGATTAGATTATATATAATTTAGATTTAGATCTTAATATCATAATTTTAGATCTTCACCAAAGCCAGCATCCTGGACACGTAGTATATAGGTGTAGAGTACAGTCCTGCCTTCAGCTCCCTCTGCAGCATGGGAAACTCCTCAGGGAACATGTGCAGCACGGAGTACATGGGCGCGAAGGTGTTCTCCGCGATGATAATGAACAGCGCTCCTTGTACGTCCTGGATGCCAGCCTGCGTCAGCCGCGCAGTGCCAATGAAGCACAATCCTGCTGTTAGAGCTATAGCCTAGAATAATATAAGTAGGACTCTGATACATCGGAAAATTAATTTAAAATGAAATACCTTGTGTGTGGATTGAAAAAAGAATAAAATTGATATAAAATTCAATGTATAATCTTTTAATATGCTAATGTACGTTTTTATGACTAAAATGCAGATTTTGTTTTAAGATTAAACAAGCTTATATTGAATAACGTCAATAAATAAAAAAAAATAAAAACTAACAAGTTTTTATTTCTTGAATCTAATTTAATTGATTTGTAGTTTGTTTAATACTCACCAGTTTCTGTATAATACGTACTAATTGTACCCTCGGATCTCTTAAAATAATTAGTAAATATCTATAGACCAGCCAAGCTATTTTTGTGTGTATAAACGGAGATTTGTAGTTATTAAACTTCAACTTTTTTGATTGCTGAAAAACAAATATAAGTTAAGTTTACCATACAATAGATACAATTTCGTTGTCAATGGTGTAACGACAACTATTGTACTTGATCTTATAAATTATACAATTATATAAAATTATTATTGATTAAATAACTGATGATACATATCCTTCGATTTAAACATTTTAAAATACACACATATTTATTTGTTAGTGTTTTATTAAACCGACTAACCTCATCCTCATTCTCCATGAGATGGAACTCAAGATGAATTTCCATATCTAATTCCTTAGCGGGATCACTTACAGCAAATCTATCGCAGACACTCTTGATAGCTTGTCTAGAAGCACCTTCAGACCCTGGTGTTAATGCCAGTACTTTGATAAAGTAATCTGTAGGGTTGTAAGTGATGGGGCATTGATAGCCCAAACTATGGAACAAATTCGACAAAATAAATAGAATTTGTAACACTAATATTACACGAACGATATCAAAATATACATAATATCTATAACATTATTTGCAGCTGTTTTATCCGCAGTCACAAACCATCTATCAAATTTTACAAAAGCATTAAAATTGATAAGCAAATACCAAAACAATAGGACTCTCATCTTAAGGACGAAATAACAAGATAAACAAGCCCTTGAAATTAGCCGCTGTCTGAGAAGCCAGGAAGAGGTATTTAGGTCAGCTAATACCACGTCGTTTAGATGAATAGACAATTGTATCCACACAATGTATCTGGCGCCACTGATAGGATTTAAATTTGAGGAGTATTTTGAATTGATATTTGTAACTGGCTGTTTTAATTCAGATTTTTATATCTTCATATTTATTCATCTAAATGTACAAATGATTTTCCCTACTATTAAAGATTGTATTATATTGTGATTAATAAGACTTAAAACTATACAGCTAAGTCAGAAAATAAACCTTTCGAAAAAGTTTAGCGCTGCGGACGCATTCCCAGCAAACGCTACTCTTCCCTCGGCTAGCAGCACAAGTTTATCAAACAAGGCCATCAGTTCAGAAGAGGGCTGGTGTATCGTGCATATGATGGTCTTGCCCTGCACCGCGCTCGCTCGGAGTAAAGTCATAAGCTTTTGTGCGGACGACGAATCAAGGCCAGTTGTGGGCTCATCGCAAAATAGAAGTCCTGGGTCGGTTAACAACTGGAAATCAAAATTTTTTATAAGATTTACAGGATGTGATACACGGATGAGAAACCATAGGGCATATTTTTATATATATAAAACGACATACATTTTTTGCCGACCTAATAGTTACAACTTTATATACTTTGGACTGATGACTTAACTTAAAATATAAAATTGTTGAATTTTACATAAGATCAACGTGACAAACAAAATTTTCTAAAAACTTGTAGCAATCGTATTTAAAAGATGAAAAAAACTTGTTTTTTATTGTATGTATTAATATTCTTTTTATATGTTTATACCTCAGTAGCAAAAGCAAGTCGTTTTCTTTCTCCTCCCGAGAGAGTTTTCTGTCCATCCAGACCTCCAATACGAGTGTGTCTCGCTCCGTACAGAGACAGCTGACGGAGCAATTGATTGACCCTTCGTTTTCTTGCTAGAGGTGAGGTTCGTCTGTCCATTCGAAGACGAGCCTGAAGTCAACATAATATCAACTAGGAAGATTGAAGACAAAAACAAAAAAAATATATCTATATAATATTCTTTCTATCTATTTAACACAAATCATTAACATGTTTAAAACCCACATACTATTGAGATATATTTAAAAACAACGAAAAAATTATATTATTTATGTAATCATGCTGTGTAATATCTTAAAATATCTTAGAGATAATATTAAGCATAGCCTTATGCTAATTCTTTGATACCCAAAAAAAACAATCTGCGTCAAAAGGACGTTGGCTGCATATTTTCTAAATGCCATGTCCAATTAATAATTATTAAAGATTTTATCATTCATATCGAACTGGTTTCATAGAAATATTCCATCCTTAAATCGAAATTCAAGTCTATTTAACAATATTAATTGCACATATGTGTGTATTTGGTTTTTATTAGGGGCTTCGGCAATTGAGAATAAGCCGGGATTGAATTCCAGGTCACTGGTTTTGTGTCGTAACATAAGACTGACAAGAAACCACAAATTAATTTGGTAAATAGGTTACAAATATATAGGTAGTTCCTAAATAACTAATTACTGCATAGACTTACACTAATTATTTAACAATCGCATATTGTGATTGTATTATCATTGACCAGTTCGAACAAATAAATATAAATATATAATTTGACAACAAAACTTATGGAATCTCGATAGACAATATAATCTACTAGGTTCAGCCCGCGGCATCGCCTGCGTAGTGTTTTCGATATGAAGTATAGGAAATATTCGGCGTTAAACTCTATATTATAGTTTTATTTCATTATTTATATAAAGTATAAAGTAGCCTATTTACGGTTTTATACTATGTAACTTAATAACGATCAATATATATATATATGTATATAAAAGTAGAATTTTATGTCCTATCCCAAGTTTCAGAGTATCTATATAAAATTTCATTTTAAATTGGCTAACCTGACATTTATTATACGTTTTATTTAGATACATAGAAAAAATAAACGGACAGATCGAAAGCAGGTATATTATTAGTGAAAATTTCACTGAAAACTGTATAATGGTTCAGCAGCTATAGAAAATGCGTGGTGAGTGTGGGGGTGGCGGTGGGTATCATTTAAACATACGGAGTAACGCATCGGAGCTGTGTTTAATCAGAGTAGCGAACACACTTAGAAATATTACAAATGTTATATCTTTTATACTGTTTATTTCATATTGTTATTTGTTTTGCGTTTACCAGTCTGATTTTAACTCTTTTTTAATTTAACTTAGTAACTATTTTCTTTCTTATGTCTAACAATTTCAATGGCTGAAATTAAGTAACCGGAAGAACCCTTGTAATTTCTTAAAGGCTTTGACATTCAATATATATAAAAAAATATATAATTTTCATACTAGATTTATTCAAAGAACTTAAAATGCTTTTGATATAATAAAAAAATATATATTTAAAAAAAAAACATATAAATTATAAAAATCATTTAATTTGACTATTCTTGTATATGGGATAATGTTTTATATCTGACGTGAGTTAAAATCTTAGTCTTGCATACAAAGTCTCGTTTAGACTATGAAACCTAGCATTTATAGTAAGAAATCTATTCTGAAATAAGTTAATGTAGCTATTAGAACACATACTAAAACAATGTGTTTTTATACAGAATAATTGTCGAAACGGTACTGAAACTAATCTATTAGTTATAAAGAAAACAGAGCTAACAAGCTAAGAAACCCTACAACTTAAGGCTAGCCAAGTTAGTTTGACCGATAATTTTATTTACGTCATTCCTGGTCACAATATTGAACCTTATCAGAATATTAATATTATTTTTATGACATATTGATTTCTTTTTCAAATTAGTACAACTGAATTTAATCTAAACATATTATACAATGAAAACTCTCGGCCTCGTCTGTCTGTTTCTGTACGTATGAATGCGATGAAATAAAAAAAAATCACAAAAATCTTGCCTAAATAGATATTAAAGTAAATTTAAAATATTTTAAGATGAAATAACTCAATCTTTAATACTACCAAAAAGGGTCACGTACCAAAATCCAAGCAGACGAAGCTACGAGCGAAAGAAAGTGTTATATATACCAAAGTCTATACCCATGTAGATATGTGAAATCGCTTTAACTAAATTAATTATATTTATATTCTGCTGCATACAATAATAATATATGAAAAGCGACATACCATTATGGAAAGATGTTCCATTACGGTTAGATTCTCCACGAACATTTCATCCTGGTGCATGTACCCGCTCTCTTTGTGCATAAAATCTCCGACATGGAGACCGTTCATGGCTATAGCACCATCCACTATCGTGTCATCTATAACACAAATATATATTTGAATTAAAACTATTTTTTACGGATTAAAACTCGCGTATAATTCGGTTACATTTTTATTTTAACCCGACGTTGCGAATGTTTTGCAGCAATCGTTCACGGGTAGACGAGATGTAAGTGTAAATATATATTTTGCAGAGTTGAAATAAAACTAAACACATAATACTTTGTTTTTTAATAAATTCAATAATTTAATCATAAAAATTTGAACTCCTATTACGCCTTTATATTGGTCTCTATATATAGATTTTAAGTAGTTTCAATTTGTTGAGTCCTGTAGGTACTATAAATGAAAGTACTAGGAACGCCACCAGACCCTCAATTTCGACTCGCTGCGATCGCGAAATCTTGGGTGCCGTTTGCATGTTGAGCGAAGCGAGCATAGCCGAAGACTTCGTCTTGGTGTGGGATGTCGTAATTGTAGTCCTTACACTTGCGCAATTTTTTTTACATTGAAGTCTATGGGAGTGATGTTTTTTGGACATTATTCCTCAACGACAATGAATTTTATTTGAATTTTTTTTACAAACCACCACACATATCAGCATGGTATGTGTGCAAAATTTGAAACCGAACCGTTAAGCCGTTTTAATGCCAACTTTGTAAAACCAATGCAAATTCCCTCCAGTAGAGCGCTCCGCTCGCTTCGCACAATTAATTATCTGTCTAGAAATACATTTATATTTTATCAAATTCAGCTAATAATAAATTATAGCAGTGCATCTGAAGGTTTTTACGTATTTTTTTAAATATTTTTATTTACGAAACAAAAAAAAACCTACAAATTATTTTAAAGAGATTTTTTATCTAATCTTATAAATTAATAGGTTAAGTGAGTTTTTGCCCCAATGATAGCTTGCGTAAAAATAAAAAGAATAAAACAAATACAATACTTAGTCATCACCAGTTTTGTAGAAATTCCTAAAATATCTGTTGTGTAAACAGAAAGTATGTTCATATATAGAGGATTCTGCGTGCTTAATTGAATTTTAGCATTAATTAAAAATGGCCGGTTAATATAACAACAACATTAAGAACAAATCACACTTTAATTTCAAAATATGCATTAGATTAAAATATCTTCATAATCTAAATGACTGTTGGGTAACAAAGAAATAGAAAGAAATACTGACCTGGACTTCGATGTGCCAACGCGCTCATCAACGTTGTTTTTCCAGCACCGCTGGAAAAATTACACCGTTAATTTCAATCAAACAAACTCTTATTGATTTAGTTTTACACAATAACATAAAAAGTCAATAAAATAAATAATACTGACTAGTTGAAGTCGAATTCATATCTTATGTTATTTTATTATCAAAATCTTTATAACGAAATTGTTTTTTAATGTACATCTTTATAAATATATTTATAAATTATCATTATTAAAAACTATCGACATTCAGTGACATTTGTTATATTTATAAGAAATCCTAACCTGCTAATTACGGAAGTTATTTCTTTTTTAGGTCTTAAAGAAAATATTAATAACGAAAAAATCAATGACAAACCTATAGGCTATACTAACCCACATATTAAAATGCAATTTGATACAAGGGTCAATAAAGCGTTATATAATACAAATACAATAAGTTAATTTTTCTGCATCGAGGTCTCGTAACACAACACCAACCATAGCCAAGGCGAACCAAGTAATGTAAGGTAACCGACTGAGTATTCTATTTCACACTTAGAAAATTATACTGTATTTAGTAAGTTGGTTGAGATTAGGCAATTTAATTAATTTTTTACTCATTCTCATCATTTTTATATAAATTTATAAAACGCAAAGGTTTTATGAAAATCTATTGTGGTTTTTATGAATCAGAAATATTTTCAAGTGTTTTAATAAAGATAATTATTGTTTTTTTTGAAAAACTCATTTTTTTTGGTGCCGTTTTTTATTATTAAAATTAATTTAACTTTCAAATAACTTGTCTTCAAAAAATAAGAATAATCAGAAACAAACAGGTAAATTTAAAAAAACTTGTACAAAAAAGAACAATATTAGATAGACAGACAAAAAAATATACAAAATAAAAAAAAATATAAAAAAATTAAGAAAAATATTGTGTAGAAATACGAGTATAGATTGTGTAGAAGCATACGATATATAAATAAAAAAAATTAAATGATCTTACCTAGGTCCCATCAAAGCAACCAAGGTACCTGGTTTCGCGATTCCACTTACTGAAAGAATTAATATTTAAAAAAGTCATTGTGTCCTAAAGTACATAAATACTAGGTTCACGCAAGCGGGGTTAGCCGCGCGCGCTAAACAAAAACGTTCTATATGTTAACTATATGGGACACATTTTATCAATTATCTCGAAAACTACAATTACGATTCGGCTGATTTTCAATCCAGACCGAGTTTTGCTCATTATGCGCATGTGTGCAATTTCGTACAATTTCGTGCGTGTAGCTCGTAAATTGAAGGAGGAGTAGGGTAACAAAGAGTTGAAAATTTGAGTAGTAAAGAGCTTCGCTTCGCTCAGATCAATTATTACGTTTTTTCACGAGGAAGGCTATATAGGCTTTCTAGTATTACATTATTGCTCTTCGTTATCCTAATAGTAAATAAAATCTTTCTTCCGCGGGTAGACCCGCGAGTAAGAGCTTGTTCAATATGGCAGTATCATTTAGAGTTTTTTAATACGATACATTTACAGGCATCTTATTTACATTTCTGGTTGTCTGAGAGCGAGTTATAAACAAAATTATGTTCCTTATCACTAATGAAGCGAAAACCAAGACCTTTTTAAGCCTGCATATCCTCTAAAGAATCGGAAACTGGACTAAGTTGGTGGGACAATTTATTGTACTGAGCGTAAGTGATGTTTTTTACCAGGCAACTTTTAAAAACTTTGTTAATTAAATCCTAAACTGTTACATATTTATTATATCTGAAAAATTTCACACACGTAGCAGATGATGTGAGGAGTTCACTGAAGGGGAATCAGAAATCGAAAATTCAGTATATTTTTGGTTTTTCCAAAAACGTCCAATAACGCCCGCTTTTTTACCGTTAGCAAAAAAAACATAATTTTTTTAGTCAAGTGTCTTTTTGTTATTTTTATACATTTTAGTTTTTAATAAATGTTACTGCGCAACAGGTCCTTCAGTTCATATACACGCTTGTGTGCTTGTAACTATAATATACTTGTCTGTTAACACCAACGCAACAAAAATTCTGGTGATTTTCTATTTTTTAATGTTAATGTAACGTGAATTGGTATTTATAAAAAAAAAAAGAGAAAGATGCAATTTGTATATTTTAGGCGCAAAATATTTTATTTAACTAACCTAACCTAAACCAAAAATGTGGCTAAACATTAAGAAACAACATGGCGCACGTTACTACGTTAACTCGTTTTAATAATAATCGCATGACAAATGGCACTGTTTAAAATTCTTGTGTTTACTGTCAATCTGTCAGAATAATTGTTAAATTATGTTTGTTAAGTCCACTTTCATTCATTGGATAAAATATTTCGCTCCCAAAAAATTAAAATTGCATCTTGTTATATCATGATCTTGACTTGTAGAAATAATGTTTTAGCGAATCCCAAATGCACATTTAATAGAATTTATGCTATGCCGTTAATACTACGCACAGTACTTTGCTGCGTTGGCGTTAACAGACAAGTACATCATAATATTTATCAAGAATACTATTTTACTTTATAATAATAATATAGTATAATCTTTGAGTAAGATGCAGTTTAAGCTATTATTATAGCCCTATAAATAATTACCATTATTTACTAATCTCTTAAGCTTTCCATTTTTAAGTTTGATATGTACAGTCACGTCTCGCCACACCAAGGTGCAGGGAGCGGGAGTAGAGGAGGTGCCGAGGAGTTCCTCCACCTCCGCGAAATACGGCTCGTCGTAGTATTTTGGGTAGGTTATTCCACTATCTACATACAGTATACTAGCTGGCAACAGCTCCTGTTGAATTACATGAGAATTAAAACTTGAAACCGATACAGCTTATTAGTGTTCTACTTCTGTCATTCAATTGTCATGTGAATGTTATCAATTACAGAGTCCGCTTTCATTATGAATAGAACCTTATTTAATTATTATCTGATTGTTATAACAGTAGCAACCACACAGAAGGTGGGCATTCTTTACATTCTAGAAATAACATGCTTAAAATAATTGAATAATATAATTTACATAACTATAGGAGATAAATTTAAAATTCATAACAAACCAAAGACATTGAAAATGTCTGGATATTTTTGATTTGAAATATCGATTCTGGCAAATAAAACTAGCAACCTTATATAAATAGCTAAGCTAAGCTTTTCTAAGCTAAGCTTATCAGAATTAATCATATTTTTTTATACATATCTGTTAATTATATATTAATAAAAAAAAATCAAGTTTTCTTGTATTGGTAAAGGTCATATTAAATATTCATTTATTGATAACTATATTGCATTTTTAATATTGCAAAATAAAAATTCTGTCAGAGTTATATGTTGTATTATTTATATTACGAGGATAAAATTTTATTATAATATAAATAATTTATGCTTTATTTTACTTGTATTGTATTTGACTTGTATGTGATTCATTATATTCATACTTGTATATGGCACTTGGAAAAACAACATTGCATCAAATAAATATTTATTCCCTTTATAAAAATGTTGAGATGAATTAAAGAACTAATAACCTTTCTTCGATAAATTATAAAAGACCTTGGAAAATATAAGTATATTTGAAAACACCTTAAATGTTTTTTTAAAATCCTTATTTCTCCCACTATTAATTTCTAGATAATTCTAAATAAAAATACTATAATACTTCTTTACACTGTGCAATAATATACGGTAGTAATATATTGTTATAAAATATGTAAAATTAAAAAAAAGTATATATATGTATGTACTACTGTAGTATGCAATTCAACATCGTACATTCATAGTTCTATAGTAATTGTAATCGAAGTACTAATTGAGATCAAAGCGGACTTCAGACAGCACAATAGACGAGGCCAAGGGGATTGTTTGTAGATCTCTACCACCATCTCTTAAAATAATATTACAGTAACATTACTTTCAATTTATGCGCCACGGAATCTGTAAGACATTGTTTAACTCAAAATTCTGCGATTTCCTTTTTTTTTGAATAATATCTAGGCGAAGGCTTTTATTTTAACAACTCAAAGGTCTCATAGTAATGTTATTGTAATATTGAAAGAATTTTTTTTAAATTTTTATTTCAATTTTATCTTAAGATTACTTTTTAAACCCATGGTATGTAAAAGTTTACACAAACCTACAAAACGTTTCATAATGTAAGGTTATTATTCTTCAAAAGGAGAAAAATATTATAAAATAATGTAATAAATTTGACAGAGTAACTAAATCTTATATTAATATTAATAATATAATATGAAGATCACAACTTACAAATTAATATACATATTTTAATTATATTTAATATTAAAAAAAAATATAATACTAAAATATTATCTGCTTGGAATCGTTTTTATTACTTGATAGATATTGCATAAATGACATTATCATAAATTTAATTGCATATATTTAAATAATCATTAATTAATAATAAAATTCTAATAGTTTGCTACACATACAAATAGTTTTCACCTATTAAGACCAAGACAGACTCCTAGACCTAAAATATCTACAATGTTGTAAATACAATAACATTGTAAAATATGCGCTTATGAGTTATGTGATTATTTGTTTTATTTTTCAGTTAGAATTTATTTTGTTGTACAAAATATTTTCCTTGTTTTAAACGATTAAAAACTTTTTTTAATTCTCGTTCAAAATGTTGTATTTTTTGTAATAAACCCCTATTTTAAAAATGGTTGAATGGATTTTTTTAATATGCTACTTTTTATCTAGTAATATTCTCTTAAAATAAAAATACGGTTATAATTACTTACATGAGAATCATCAGCGTTTTCATCATTAGGATTGTTAGGGCTGGAATTCCTTGAAGAATCAACTGAAGATTCTTCTCCGTTATTTTTGACTACAGAACGCATTTTATACACAAATATATTAACCTAGTAATTGACAAACCGATAACATTTTCTCAAGAGCGTAGTCTGCAGTCGGCGACTCACACCATGCGTCCGCAAACGATTGAAGCGACGGAATGCTGAACAAGGCACAACCGTCGTAGAGCGAGCAAGGTGTCCCTTTAAACTTTAATAATATGACAATTATTATTTTTTGATCTCTTCTGAAAACTAAATTTAATTTTTAAATTTAAAACTACATTAAACAAGTTCTGTAATCTCTTTAGTCTTTAGTGATGGTATTTTTGAAAATTATATTTAAAATCATATATTTAAGAATTCTATTGGGGTTTATAGGGTTTTATTTAAGCTTTTATGGACTGTCGCTTTATATATTTTATATATCTCAATAAAACCAATGTACATCTATAATAAAATACCAATCTAATCAGAAAATTCTTTTTTTTTTTGCATAAGTGTTTTTTTAAGTATAATGTTTTATTTTTTATAGGGGGAAAAATGTCATATTATTATATTTTATTTTATATTTTTTTAATAAAATCTATTTTATAAGTACTTTTATTTTAAACAACTTATTGCCAATAAAGCATATTTCATATTACTTAAAAGAAATTGACACATTTTAACATTTTCCTAAAAATAATTACGAGATTTTTTTTTCCAATTGTGATCGCTTTAAGTTGTCATTAACACGTGTTGGTCGGAGCTACAACCGACCCAATCAGAAAATAAATGTCTAAAAAATTGCAAATACGCGTTTAAAAAAAATGGCCGATGCAAGACTAAAGTGGAACTTCTAGTCACGTGGCATAAGTATTTAAATTCGGCGCCTTTACAGTTATACTTACTACGTGTACCTCGTGGGTTGTAACTTATTACTATATATTTTTTGGAATTATAGCCATATATCTGGTACAATATTTATTCTGTACTCTGTTTGTTGTGTATGATAGCAAGGGCAGAATAGACATGAATTTATTATTTCTTATTTAATTCAGTAGACATACAAAAAAATCATAAACCATATTCGATGCTCTTTCGAACACAATTTTATTAGGAATTAGGAATCCATTTTGTCTAAGTTGTATACGACTGAGCAAATGTTTCTATTGAAAATTCTTCTCATGGAAGATCTCATTTAGCTTTAATATATATCAATTTAAAACAAATTACAACATGCAAAACAGGGAATCGAAAATCAGCTTCATTATATAGTAAATATTCTGAAATTAAAATATTCTGAAGACGGGAGAATATTTTTACATTTCTTTAAGAGGAATATCATATTAAGATTGGACAAAAGTGCCTTTTGATATAGCTGATAAAAAAGTTTTACGACGTTTACTCTGATTGCCATGGTTCCCTCTTTAGTCTAAACATCGGGCAAGTTTTTAGCGAATTTTATGTATAATAGACCAGACAGTCGCTAGTATTTTGACGTGACGAAACAATGTTATCGGTCAGAGAAGTTCGGTACCCCAAGCCTTGTATAGTTTGACATTCTCACCCCGAATAAATGGCAATCATTAACAGTGTGGTTCTTTATAGTAAAAAAAAAACAAATAAAAACTTTTGGCAATATCTTCGACCATCTAGGTTTATCTAAAGACCGCAATTTTTTTTATAATTTATATTTATTGTTATTTCATGATTGTTTCACAATGATCATTCTGAGTACATAACAAATTATGTAATATTACTAACTGTTGCTTCTTAAAAATATTTTAAATAAACACTCCTGGGGATGTGTTTAAAAGTGTGTGTTAAAAAACACAACCCAGCCTTTTAAATAGTTAAAACCATATTTTATTTAATTATTTTACTTCATAGCATGTATATGTATTATATTACATAAAACTTTCTTATTATATTTCAACCTTTAGTGTCCCAACTAATTCCATTAAAAACCTGTCAGCAGTTGTTTAACTAAAAATATAGACCTGGAGTCTGATCGCAGCGTCACCTGCTGAGTGTTATTGTTACTGCTACAGTCTAGACCATCCAGGAATCAAGACGATTATGAAACCACACACATCCATTAATAAATGTGGATCCGGCCGTTTAGGAGTAAAACTTGTAATAAATACATTTATAGTAATTTTATATATTTTCTAAAGATTCATGTAGGCAAATTAAGATTAAAACTAGGAGCGCGAACCAGACATCAATATTGACTCTCTGCGTTCGCACCGAAATTGCATTTATAAAACGTCAACGCATTCTGTCCTCAACAATATTTTTTTGTCGACTTCGAATATTTGATTTTTTTTAAACCACCACCAGACTTATGTCTATCAGTGTGCGAAATAGTGGAAAAGTCTCTCAGAGAGCTTCGCTCACTACGTTAAATTAGATGGCATTAAGTTTCTTGAAGAACCAAAATTTGAATAAAATATGCTTTCTTCTATAGAAAAGACAGTAATGTGTAAGAAAGTATATGTATACGTGATAATAATAATAATATTAATAATAATAATAATAATAATAATAATAATAATAACCACACATCAATTATTACACACACATCTATCCCAAACACAAAATAGACACCACTCACTTCACACACAAATAACAAGCACATCATTTGATAAACACATCAGTCACTTGGCACACAGAGTTAATACCGATCATCTGATGCACAGGCCTCACAATCAAAATCATCGACGCAGCCCATATTAATCAACATTTGTCACACACATACTTCATATAACGCAGGATCAAGAAAAAAAAAGAACAAAATATAAATAATTACTAAACTAAATTAAGCTACTACTAAACTAAACTAAAGTAACTAAAAATATAAACAGTAGAAAAAAATGACAAAATTGTACAAATTTGGCGGTATAGTCGCTAATGAGCAATCTCAACAAGAATAAAAAAAAATTCAAAACAATAGTCAACTTAAAAATCTCATTTTTTTTTCATTTGTATGGCAAGTAATTCATTCTTTTTGCAAAAACCTTCCTGAAACTTCAAAAAAGGTGTGAAATGGTCCAGTTCTTCTGCAACTTTGGTATGACACAGAAAAATAAAATATATTAAATAAGATTTGTGTGAATAATAAAACTAAAAAATGTATGCAATTTTCTTTCTTGCTAATAAATATTATGTTAAGACATTTTTTCGTGTCACTGATTTTATTCGATATACGATCCGCCTTGATTGCTTACAGTGGCTTCTGTGATTATAATTAAATATATAACATTATTAGATTGATTATAACCTAATTTATATTTATGTTTGATTAAATTAAATACAAAAAATACATTATTTACTTACTATTTTGTTATGTAAAACATAAAATGAAATAATATATTAGAATTAATTTAAAATTGATAAAAAAATATAAATATTAACATTTTGTGTGTAGAAATCTTTCAATGGATATTTTAATTTATTGACCCAAGATTAAAACCAGAATTCAAATGAATTTTAATATTTAAACAATAATATAAGATATCTAAAATAACATCTTTTGATATTTTTTAACATATGTATAATAAAATTTTATCTAAAAACGAGAACAAGTATTTTAAAAAAACTTATTAAAATCTATTTCTCTGTATGTCGTTTAAAGGTTATCGTACGTATATATTATTGTAAATAAATATATATTTATATATGTTAAACAGACAACATCTAAATACTAGCAAATTTATATTTCAGAAAATTAAAGGCACGCAATTAATTTGTGTATCCCCTCCTATAAGAGACGGTGGAGGGCGGTGATCATTTTGCATCAGGTGACCCGGGCTCGGTTATCCATCTTTCATATAAAACTATACTTAAGTATAACTTGAAATGTTCGTACATAACTAAATTTACCCCCTAAAAAAACTTGTTTTTATCGTGTTCAGAAATTTGGGAATTCTTAATTTTGAAAGAGCTATTACAAGGATTATTGTTAACGTGTAGACGAGAAATAGCTCAAATCCAACTTGGAATTTAAATGATCTGAATACAAATATTGCGGATTACCACGAACTCAAATTCTTGAGGTTAAAATTAAGTGTTGATTTCGAAAATGCTATTTTACTGAAGTATCATTCTTCGTTCAGCGAACATTGCAAACCTTTTAAGCTCATCCGTTTTTTTGTAACGCTTAGAACAGTAAATTCAAAACATTTACTTATTTATGTTTAGTAATTCATGCAACAGTTATGGGTAAGACATATTTTTTATTATTTTATATAATGTCGTGTCCGTTTTTATTTATATGAATGTTTGTATATGTAACGTATATGTAATGTATATATCTTGGCATTAGTGAGTGAAAATGTAAATATTGTTTTTGTTGTGTTCCTTTATTTATATTTTTTATAGACTAAGTTAATGCATGACTACATTTATCTTGAAGGAAACGCATTTACACATTAACCTTATAACAGTCAAATAATTAACTCTAACTTAAAAGACATCCACATGGTACTCACGAAACACCGACGCAGGAAAGCTTCTTTCGAACTGGTTTTATGTTCACGATGTATGGTTGGATACTCGCCGTACGTACGAACTTATGTACGAACGGGGTAGCGGAATTAATTCGTGCAACTCGTTATTATTATATACTAGATAGTGCCCGTGTGTCCGTCTAAACTCATAACATTTATTTTTAAGTGGTCTCTACTGTTACCTTACATCAGACATTGGCCGCTCACTCAAAGATTCAACCTTAAAATCAGGAGTCGTTGGTATCCAATATTGGAACCAACTTTGGCACAAGTGTACACAGACAGATAAAAAGGTAGGTATTATGTGTAGTAAAAAGTAAAAAAGTAAACAATAATTTTTAATTAAAATATGGAATATGATAAACATGGCTATTAAATTTCTATCAGGCATTATTCAAATTATTGTTAAAATAACACGTCCTTGCATTTTATATTGTAATATTAAAACTATGTTCATTAATAGCTACACAATTTAATAGAAATTATTTTAAATTATTAATAATTAAACCTTACTATTTATTGGTTAAAGCTTTACACACATGCTTTGGGTAGTTTTAAAGTATGTCGCGTTCATACAAACTGACGAAGGACAGGAAGACAGGTAAACTTTCGTTTGTCCCTTATCAGACATCACGCAAGTGAAATTATAAATAAGAAGTAATCAGAGATTACTTCTTATTTTAAGAGTATCTTAGAAACGACGAAACAGATGTTTATATGAACTTTGAACGACTGCTCGCTCGACATGCAATGAAAATATAATACAATGATATAATTTTATGAATAAAGTTATCGTTATATTTATATTTTGTAAAAAATTGTTCCTATTGTTATATATTTATATTAAATAATAAAATATTCAAGTAAATTATAATAATACACCAAATCTTAATTAATGAATACTGTTGTTGAGAAAATACTAAAGAACCAATATAAAAAGCATAATAAATACTTAAATTAGGAATTGAAAATATACGAGCATTAGAAGTCCTAGTTGCTTGCAATATAATCGTTGTGAAAAGCCAACTAATATTTCATAAAACTACTAATATCCTTGTTATCTGCAAGAGCACAGTATCCGTTGTGAGAGTAAGACATTAAAAATCAGAATAATCACAAGATAGAGAAGAACCACTAAGGTGAGATCTTTATTCTACTTTTTCTCTTTCAAGTTACCTGTCTGTTTAGACTTTTTATATTTAAAAAAATATTGGTAGGTAAAATATTTATTAGAGGTCGCTTCTTATATGTTCTTTCATGACATTGTTATTTTTAAGTAGTTAGTATAAAACTCAGCTATATACAAAAGTCCTTTTTAAAATCATCAGCCTGTTCCTATCAAAACAATTTATGGTCAGTATAATATGTTAATCTCATCACACTATTTCTTTTTTGACATATTACATACGATTTTGCAGAAGTTTTTTGGGACCCCCGAACTATCAATATATCTGTATATGGTTTCAAATAATTAAAATATTTTATATTTTCGATTGCACAATAAAATACTGATCCATATCAAATAATTTGATATTTATAAATAATTTTATTTCTTCAGGAAAACTTTAAGGTAACTTAATATTTGAATAAACTTAATATTTAAAAGTATGTTTATAATAGACAGATGTGCTCTAAATGTAACCCGTTAACTAAGACCATTTCAACTAACAGCAGAGTAATTCCGGACGCTCAATTAAGACTACTATACAGGGCAATGTGGTATCTAGACATATATATTATGTAATATTATATATATACATAAAATAATATTACGAAAGGCATTCATTTCCTTCAACTTTGATAGAGATAGTGTAATGATGCAATAATATTGTGTTAAAGACCTCTTATGCTGCGATTTTATGATTATTATGTTTAAGCCTTTAGATTAATTGTTGTTAATAAACAACATTAATACAATTAATGAAACGTCGAAAATATTAATAACAATTATATACTTTAATAACACAAAGTCTGTATGTTCGTTATCTAAAAATATTTTCTTCTCTTTAATGTTTTCTAAAAGCCTTGATTTAAGTTAAATCAATACCACATAATCTTAAACTAGTAGATATGTAAAGAAAAAAAAAAATAAAGGTATATGTATATTTACAAACCAATGGACATAAGTAACAAAATTATTATTAAAAAAAACAGTATCAGTAGAAGGACGAGTGCTGTCAGTATATATATGTAGCCCGTATGTGTTACTTCCCCCGACGGGTCCTCCACAGCAAGGCGCAGTACGCCAGCAGACGGAAGCCCACGAACAGTAGCAGCATATTCACGACGTCCATCGTGAAGTCTTGCTGTTATTTTAAACATATTTTATTATATTTCAATCAAATCTGCCATTATGGATACATAACGGAATATATTTAAAAAATTCTCAGGAGTTTCCTAGAATTTCAGACACAATAGTTTAGTGGACGGTTGTCAAAACATAACTGAAATTGCGGGTTCAGGTTCCTAGTGCTTATTGTACACGAATATTAAACACCACGTGGTTTAAAACACAAATAATTTTTTTATCTTTCCTTTTTTTAGTATGTATTTTAATATAATTGAAATCAGGATTTAGTTATTATGATAGTGTTATCTTACTGAATATTTACGAGTCTTTGTTATATGTTTTGTAACGAATTATGCACTGGGGTCACTAACCGCTCAAGTTCATAAGCTAATTTGAAAGTCAAATAAATCAAAATTCATCGAAAATTGTATTTTTGCATTCAGTAATGAATAATAAAATGTTTATAGACAAAATTTAATTATTTGTTTTCTATATTAGATTAAAATCATGGTTAATATTGTTGTTAAAATATACGGGTGTGTGACTATATGTGAGCGTCAGTTGTGGTCTGTGTGTGTGCGGTGGTGTCGCAGTGTGTGTACCTCCGAGAAGCTGAGTGTGGTGAGCACGACGTCCCCGCTGGCCGGGCAGGTGAAGTTCTCTCTGGTGCAGGCGATGCTGGTGACGCCGGCCCATTGGTTCACCAACAGCGCTTCGTTGCCATACCGGAACCACGACAGGTACGAGATCCAGCCCAGGTAAGGAGGAACAGACCTACAACAGGATGAGGACAAACATCAGATGCATTCCAATTCAGTCTTCTGAAATTGTTGAGGCCGAAAAAAAAAACAATCAATCTCGTAATGAAATTTGATCGACAATCTCACCCGGAATTGAGGAAGAAACCTCCGAACAGCATGAACGGTATGATGATGGGAGGACCGACCGAGGCCGCCATGCTTACGCTGCTGCTGGCGCAAGAGATCAGGTATCCTGCAATCGAGATTTTGCTGGTTTACACATTTCTTTTAAGAGCCAAAATAGGAATCAAATTTCAAATAAAACTATTTTTACGGATTAAAACTCGCGTATAATTTGATTACATTTTGATTTTAACCCAACGTTTCGAATACTTTGCAGTAATCGTGTTCACGGGTAGACGAGATGTTACCAAATTATACGCGAGTTTTAATCCGTAAAAATAGTTTTTTTGAAATGTGTACTCGTGAATATCTAAGAAAATACTATAGGAATCAAATTACTTAAAGTTGAGCTCTATTCACGTTAAAGGTTAAGAGGCAAACTATAAATCACATTTTTTTGTTCTCGCTATTTTAGCTTATTTATTCAGAACATAATTTATATCTTTAAATAGTGTTGTTTTGCATTAGTAATTTTTCTAGAATATTTTGACTGATAAATGGGTTGTTTTTATGAATTATCTATTTGTTTTATTTAAAACCATGTTATGTGTTCTAAGAAACAATTTTAAAATAAGCTATATCCGTGATAATCAACTGGTCACAATTTGGTTAGTTTAGCTTGAACGTTGTAGGAGGAGGTACCAGACATAATTTAATGGAATTGATCGGTAAAGTGCTTCGCTTCGCTCATCTCAATCATATTGAATAAACAATTCATGGACATGAGCAGGACTCGAACCTGCGACTGCTATAAATGACATGAAAGGTAAAACTATGAAATTATCAAAATATACAAAAAAGATGTGTTCTATAACGATTGTGTAAATATTTATAAATAAAGAATTATGATTAATTTGGAAATTTAATAATTCTTATAACTGTAACGGAAAAAAACGGAATAACGAGTTCATGCAATACAAGATATTTCGTAAGAGATTGTTTTTTAAAGAAATCTTGATAAAGTATTTGTCTTATTATGTTTAAGTAATTTTATCTTATTCAGAAAATAGTGATATTGTAATTAATATACTTGTGTGGATTTCCGAAAACCGTCGCAATATCAAATATCTATGACCTAGAATCCACTGATTGTATCTATTCATTACTTGTAACAATATATTGTATGGTTAATATTTCATTGTGGTTTTTATTAGTATAATAGTTCATAAAACTTTTCCTTTTTTATATATTTTTTTTAAATTCTCTTTATCGAGATCTCAATTCAAGTTTTTTTTATTGAATCTTGTGTTCTTAATTTTTTTTTAAAAGCCACAAATAATTTAAGATAAAATGTTTATTTGAATACCGCGACCGATATTCACCCTTTTAATGAGTTCAAAGACCTTATTTCGGAATTCGAAAGAACCGGCTTTCTCACATATTTGTGGCTCTATCGAGGTTGTGTAATGTTATTATAATGTTGATACATTTTATGCTGCAATATTTTAAAGGGTACTTAGTTGATTATTTATATTATGATATTATTTATTATAAGTATTGCAGTTCAGTTCAGATCTCTAAAATTATCTTATCAATAAATAACATATATATAATCGACATAAAATATCCGTAGTCCCAATAAGAACCAAATCACACAAATAAATATCCATGTAGGAATCGAACCCGTGATCTTTGGATCAGCAGTCAGTTTCACTAACCTCTAGACGATAAAGTCTTTAGCTTTTAATTTTTATCCGACGGTATGCAGGTAGTAAAAGCTCACCAAATGAGGTAGCGACGTTGGTGATGAGAGCGGCCAACCCCGAGGCGATGAAGAATCTCTCCGGGGCGGGGTTGAGTCCTATCATGTAGTAGGCGACACACGTGAACACCAGCGGGATGGTCGCGAACACGGGCGCCTCCGCCAGCGTCTTGGACAGGAAGTACACGTCGGCGCGATACATACCTGACTGGTGCTCCCGGAGGAAGATGGGCAACTCTGAGCAGAACACCTGTGGTCGAAAAAGATACGGTACAGGGTCGCAAGAAGCACCATTTAGCCAACACGAGGATAACCGTTGGCTTTATACCAGCGAATAGAATATTGAAATATCTTTGATTGTTTTTTTTTATTTGGGAAAAATAAGGATTTCCAAAAGGATTCCCTTTTGGAAATCCTTATTTTTCACAAATAAAATTTTTCTTATTTTTTTAATAAAAAATTATATTGTTGCACAAATTCAAAATACTCAAGCTTTAGAGGCCGCTGACTTTATATGTCCTGTAAATATTTCTGTTTTATCTCTGCTTATTTTTTAAATTCAATAAAAAACTTATAAATAAACATGCTTACATTAATAACCGCGAAAATATTTTGGAAAGTCATATTAGTGAGAAACATGAAGATAGCTCCGTTAATATTCATCACACCGTCCTGGTCCAGTTCTTGTCCGAAATATATGATGCCGATGAGCAACGCCACCATCTGAAGATAAGAAATTAGACTCGTTGTTTTATAGTTCCTAAATCAACGGATAAACTATTTTATAATGAACATTCTCTTATTAAGTCATTAGTAGACTAACTAAATACAGCACAATACTTAAATTAGAAATGAAACGTGTTTGAAGAAAAGTTTTAAGAAAAATTTTTTGATTCTACCTGTGTCCATGAATGCAATGTGTTATCAATTTTCGTTTCAGAATAGCAACATATTTAATTTACCAGTTCGCAGAAACAACTTTGAAATACACTATAAATGGACACTACTTCTTCTTGTTTTCTTATTCTATTCTTTATTCTTTACTTTATCATGAATTGTCTCATGTTTACTTATTATCTGCGCGATAAAGACCTACCAATTGTCATGCCAAAGTACAGCATTAATGCTGTGATCAATGCAATAAAAATCTGCTGTACCTTCTGGGTTTAGTGCTAGTTTAGAAATAAAAAATCAGATGTGTATATCTGTTGATATCCAAGAACAGAAGAGCGTTATGCCGTTCAGTTAAGTTTTTTATTACATTTGGACCAAACCTCTGCTAGTGCAATCTCTCATCCTTCCTCTAATTAATTATGCTGATGACTTCTGCTCTAATATCTCTGAATTAATTAAATTGGATCGCGTTCTCCACCATCCAGTTTGTTGTCGGTGTCCGTAAATATTACCATTTACGATGTCTGTAATAGATCCCTCTCCGTGATCTTCGAGATATTCGGGTCAATAACTATCCTTGTCGTTCTCTATATTAATTTTTATATTCTACTCTCTATAATAATCTTATTTTTTTTTATAAAAATTAAAACCATTTATTTAAAAAAAAACTAATAAAGTTATCGTGGTCGTTATAGTACCAATCAATGCGTTTTCACAATTGTAAAAAAAATCTAGTCCGTTTGTTTTTGTTGGTTTTTTTTAAGATAATGTAAAAAAATAAACAGTGTTTATGTAAATTATTTAATTTGCACAAATCATGTAAAGGTAAGCATAATGCTTCAGGCATTCTCTACCAGCTAGCCCTCAAATTAAAAATAAAAATAAAAGTGCAAAAAAAAATCAAAATATATGACCTCTGAATAAAGTTTTATATAACATCTGAATAAAGTTTTTTATTGGATTGGATTGGATTGGATTGGATTGGATTGGATTGGATTGGATTGGATTGGATTGGATTTGATTTGATTTGATTTGATTTGATTTGATTTGATTTGATTTGATTTGATTTGATTTGATTTGATTTGATTTGATTTGATTTGATTTGATTTGATTTGATTTGATTTGATTTGATTTGATTTGATTTGATTTGATTTGATTTGATTTGATTTGATTTGATTTGATTTGATTTGATTTGATTTGATTTGATTTGATTTGATTTGATTTGATTTGATTTGATTTGATTTGATTTGATTTGATTTGATTTGATTTGATTTGATTTGATTTGATTTGATTTGATTTGATTTGATTTGATTTGATTTGATTTGATTTGATTTGATTTGATTTGATTTGATTTGATTTGATTTGATTTGATTTGATTTGATTTGATTTGATTTGATTTGATTTGATTTGATTTGATTTGATTTGATTTGATTTGATTTGATTTGATTTGATTTGATTTGATTTGATTTGATTTGATTTGATTTGATTTGATTTGATTTGATTTGATTTTAAAAGCAATTTCGTGTTTGTAGGTAGAAATTTCTTGTGCTGGTACAGAGATTGTAACACTGAGTTTACTTTTTAACAGACTTCATGTACTTGACGCGCCTAGGATAATGTTTTGTTAATATGAAATCCTAAATCTATCACTACAGATTAAAATTTTATTTTTATATTATGGATAGCCAATGGATGAATATTCTCATGGTCACTTTTGCAAATATGGTGCGAACTACCAATTATAATTGCTTGGCGTTTGGAGGGGTTAATATTCCAAATCGATCACATAGTAATATTACATAATGCTTCATTAATATTACTAATAACAGCACCTATGCTACCACTGTCTGCATGCGTGTACAGAAATAGCTCCTCTGCATACAAATGGTAAGAACAATTGAGATTATTAGTGACAAGATTTATGAAAATAGAACATAATAATGGTGAAAGTATAGCGCCTTGGAGAACACCAAAAGTCAAGTTTCACCATTCAGAAACAATCTGTCAATGCGGACAGCTTGCTGAGAACCGAATGAATCAAAAAGAACCAGTCACATACTGGTGAAGAAAAACCTAGGTGCTACAGGGTATTCTGTAGCAAAAGGATCTCATAGTTAATAGAGGAAAAGGCATTTGGGAAGTCTATCAAAAGCAACTTCTTCATACCTGCTTACTACTTACATCGCCTACTACTTTAAGAAGAGCAGTAGAAGTACTGTATATCCATCTGTAAACCCCGACTGAAAAGGACTGATTAAGGATGTTATTATTGAAAATAAGACGAAACCTGTTTGTGTAATACAACTTCAAGAACTTTTGATAGAAAGGGGAGAATAGAAATAGGTCTGAAATGAGAGGGTAAATTGAGATTTGATATTTTTGGAAGAGGAATAACAAACGTTTTACGCCAAGCTGAAGTAAAGGTACCCGTTAACTATTTTGTTAAATTTTTAATGTACTATATCTGCAATAAATATTTTATTGATTATAGTGCACGCAATGATGGAATAAGTTTTATTAAAATAATAATACTAATTATAATGAAAACTTTATGTTAACGCAATATATATTTTTGCTTAACCAGGAAGTTAATGTGATGGCGATCGCACCTATTTCCGATTGTATTTTGAATATATTTACATGCCCTTATCTTTACTTTATATTTATATAAGTATCGGATGTAAAAAAAAATTAAATGTTGATGTAGTAATTACGTATTGTGTATATAAGAACGTCTTATGTAATATTGTCATCCTCCTATTATCTTTTAATATTTATTTACAAAATGTTGATTACAAGAATAAATTAAGAAATTAAAGAAATAAATCAACAACGATAAAAGTTAAATGAGAAACTTAATAATGATAATGACTTATACAATGAAAATGAATAAATGAAATAAATGAAGCGTATGAAATAGGCGTATGTAGCGAACGATAAACCGTTCGATACTCACAATGGTCTGCAGGAAGCGCACTTTGATAAGCATGGGCTCCTTAGTGACGGAGAGCCAGGAGCGCCACAGCACGGCGCGGAACTGAGCGCACCATCCGGCGCGGTACGGACAGCGCGCTGCAGGCAGCCAGCCTGACGACAGCTTGCGCTACACACAGGGAACGGCTTAGCAGTTTGTTGAGACACTGCTCGTAACACGCTTTAAAAATGATGATTCCTAAATATTTTTATAACCTGATACCTATTTATAAATTTGGTCATAAAAGTTCACCCTCGTAGGTCTTGCATAGGCGATTACATCTTTCTGAAGATCTGGGTTCCAAAGTTCCCCAAATTATATTATACATAAAATAAAACATCCCGTTACTTCTCATTCATCTTAAACATTCTGTTTTAATACGATAACGCGAAGGCTCTTTACCCGTGTACCCCTAGATGACTGTTAGAGTCCAAAATAAGGTAGAATCATGTTATAGCCTCAAGAGAGCAGCACGAAATCTCAATCGATATTAATCGTACCACAGTCCCAAAGATGCATCACCGGCGTAATAAATACGACGCCTATAGCTCAATATATTTTTCACCACGCCGAGCGTACAGGTCATTCTAGATGAATTTTGCTTTCACCCCAAACCTGTGAAGAACGTTCCCCAAGTCTACGTGCTGTCACCTACGCTGTTCTTACTTCATATCAATGATATTTTGGATATCCTCAGGATTCCTTGTTACACGGATAACAGCACTAGAGTTACAATATATTACGGCTGTGCAAAATTCTCGCGAAAAAACGTTGACGTACCAAACGAAGTACCAAAAAAGCTTGTGTCTTTTTTTAAGACCTTTTTATAAAGTTTTTGGAATGGGGTAAATAGAATCTCGTTCAACTTAATCTTCAGAAGACACATGTTATCACGCTACCACTTAGTCTTATTCGTTTTATTACCGCTCCTTGATAGCTTTACGCCCCTCATCAAGTATGAGAGTAATGAGATGAAAAAATGCAATCAGCCTTGGTGAAATTGGAAGAGATCAATCATTGAATAGAATGAGGCAGTTAATCACGACAGGTCAGAGGCTCGCTGTATAAAACTCACGTTAAACCACGTATAGAGCACTTGTCTCATCTCTGAGCCAAATCACATCAGTATCAGCTTCAACCATTTGACCGCAGATATCTAAGAGCCGTTGAACTGCTTGATTATTTCCGCTGCCAATCATCATTACAGCGTTACTCGCACGATCCACCATAATGTTGAAGGAATTTCCTTCGGCGGTCCGACTCGATACAACATGGGTACCTTCGTAGACGCTTACTATTTCCCCAAAGTACGGCAACGCTCTTGTGCATCATCTGATGAAAAAATAGACCATCTGGTGTCCCGTACACTCGTTGCCTTCTTTTTAAATATATATGAGTATTTATGATAATACAGGTGCTTTATGCAAGGAATGACCTTTAAAAAATACTATCAATCTACTCTTTACCTGATTTTAACCATTATCACCTCACCTCGTGGTACAATGCATTCTCTGCCTCTGCTGCCAGCTTGCAGCCGATCTCAGACTTGCTGAAGGCGGTGCAGACGGTGTCGATGGTGTGCCTGGTGGTGTCGTCTCGGCCGGGCACGCCCGCCAGCAGCTGGATGTAATGGTCCGCCGGGTTGTAGTTGGCGGGACAGGCCGCGCCCAGACTGCAGGGGGTTATCAGTTATAATATCGTTTGCAGGGGAGTGTTTCTTTAGAGAATATTTTTAATAAATTTCCGCACTAGGGTACAGTATCGCGTGTAGTGCTATATTTATTACTTATATAAATAAGAGGCACTCAAATCCAGATTAGTAATACCATTATGAAGATCTCACTAAGATTGCACTATAGATATTGATCATAACTGTTAGTTCACTATTGATTAATTTGAAAATAAAATGCAAGGGATAAATTGGTATTATAATTATTGTGTTTAGAAAATATGAGCAAAAAAATAAAGTATAGTTTTTTAAATGAAATAAAATAACATATCTAAATTTCAATGTCAATGAGTATAGTATTGTGTAATATTTAATAATCTATTAAATATAGCAAGAGTTTCAGAATTATAACATTTAAATAGACTTTATTAGTGCCTCTAAGACGAATTGTGTTTGATAGTTTTATTATAGTTTTAAACAATATGTTTTTAAGTTGTATTTAAGTAGATGCATATTTTATATTAGTTATTGTTAAGAAATTTGATTCGATAGAAAACTTACTCTCTAAAGAACCCTGACGCTTGGTCTGGAGAACCGAGAAAAGCGACTCTACCTTCCGCCATTATTAGTAACTTGTCAAACATCGCATAGAGCTCTGATGAGGGCTGGTGTATAGTACACACCACGGTTTTACCCTTCTTAGCTAAACCACTTAGTACCTGTAGATATAAATATAAGCATTGAATAACATAGTAATGGAAAATTAAAAAATTAATGTATATATTTTTACCTGAATAACATTCTGGGCCATAAAAGAATCCAATCCAGACGTGGGTTCATCACAAAACATTAGTGGTGGATCAGTTAGAACTTCACTGGCGAAAGAGAGCCTCTTCATCTCTCCGCCGGAGATTCCCTTCAGTCTTCCTGGGATTCCTATTACTGTGTTCTGGCATTTTGATAATGCAAGCTGAAATAGATCTTATTCTTTAGTATCGTTTTTTATGTAATAGGGCATTTAAAGGCGAATTGGTATAAAATATAATAATATAAACTAAATTAACAATGGATATAACTTCATAAATGAGATATATATTTATGTTACCTCTCCTTAGTAACAGTTTGAAAAATAATATAAGTACATATTGCATTCATATAGAGACAGTGAAAAATTTTAATAAAAATGTTGTCAAAACGAATATCTTCATCACTTAGTTAAAGTTTATTTTAATGTATAAGCTTTTTTATAGTTAAATTGTAATTTTGAATTATTGTATATATGTATAATTTATGAATTATAACATTTTATCAAAAATACTTCCAAGTAATAGAGTTTCATCATAACCTGTTTAGTGACATTTAAATATAATTCCAATTTCATTTTCACTTATTAAAAACTTCTACACATAATAAATTAAATTATTTTCAAATTGATGGATGATCTTAATTACAGCCCTAGTGTAATTGTTGTTTCAAGATTACTTGAAACGCGGTAACACAATCCGATTATAGCGTCTTCGCTGCTTCGGTTACAGGCATTTTAATCCAGTTAAAATAATCTATACGTTATAATTATGAATAGGAAATAAACAAACTCTTAGTGTAATATGTTTATTTGTTGAAAATATTAATTTAAGGCTAACATTTTAATACAATATGTGAGAATTTATCGCTTTCGACTCGTCTTCGGGAATCTTCCATTACACAACTGTTATAAAAAAGTTGATTTACATAATCGCGCAGTTCACACTGGTTTCCATAATGCTCTAAAGTCATGAATAAGGACCCCGAATGCGTTGCTATATTCTATAATAGTGTTTACAGTATGTGACCAAAAAAAACAGTGAATATAAAATTATATATAACAATTAGTACACTAACATCATTTTTACAATACGAATAGTCTTCACATAAAGGTTAGTAAAGTGTATAATGTAGGTCTAATTAGTGGACTACCCTAACCAAGAAAGTGGGCAATTTCAAAGCATAAACATTTTTTTTTATTTGTTGAAACTATGATCCATGATTATTTTAAAATACTTTGGTACTTACGTAATACTGTCGGGATTTTCTCGGCTCATTTTGAACGCTTTTGGGGTTTATTAATGAGTTAAGATCATGATGGAAACAAGTGTGAACGGCTCGATTATATAATATACACTTTTTTGAAATAAAACTATTTTTACAGATTAAAACTCGCGTAATTTGGTTACATTTTTCATTTTAACCCGACCTTTCGAATACTTTGCAGTAATCGTGTTCACGGGAAGACGAGATGTAAGTGTCTGTCCACTATACACTGTGTCTATACACATTTTTTTAACACATGTGTAATGGAAGATTCCCTAAGACGAGTCGAAACCGATAACTTCAAACACATTGTTACAAATTAATGGCCATAAAACAACTTCGCAGAGTTCTTTGGTATAAAACTAAATAGAGTTCAGTCATTTTAACTATTGTATGATATTTTTTACAATTTTATAAAATATATAAAAATGTACATTATTACTAACAATGAATTGAATGTTTGTTTTTAAAATTTCATATTTTTTACACCAAAGCTACTGTTTAATATTACTCGTGATTTACGTAATTAAAATTTTGAGATTTGAATTAATTTAAATTATAATATTATTTTAAAGCTATCTTAGAATGGCTTAGATAAACCTTAAAGATTATCTATTAGATTTAATAACTTAGCAACAGCTTCAAATAAATATAAGAAGGATGTTAACCGCTTAATATTTTTTGTTTGATAATTAGTAATTATTAAATATTCTTAATTTGTATAGAGCAGATGATATCACATTTTAATAAATTTATCGATTCTTGATTATAAAATATATACTTTTTGAAATAAAATAAACCTGCGCAGGCGCAATCTAGCAGAGGATATTGTTTTGTTTTTATTTTGTCACTTAAAACAATCTATTACTCAAAACAAACTTAATTTAGTTTTATATCCAATTTTTAGGGTTTTTCGTGTGGATACATGTATTTTTAATACGTACCTCAGTTATGACCTCTTGAACCCTGCTCATACGCTGTGAGTAAGGTATATGACGATCCATTCTCACTAACGCCTAAAAATATAAGATATTTATTTCTAATTAACGTAACAAAAACAAGAGAATGAAAAACATGATCTAATCCAATATTTGAAGATTTAGTTATCTTTATGTTTAAATTTATATTTTTATAATTAACTGAAGATATTTAATTTGTCAAAGATTTTATTATTATTATAAGTTTATTATTATGTATTTTCTGTAAACATAATATATATTTATACAATCAATCAAACAAAGCTGTCGCGTGTGTATCTCAAAGTATACCTTCGTATTAGACGTCGGCGCCGGCCTTCGTTATACCAATTATATAATATTACCTTACATTTAAAATAATATTATAATAATAATATAATAATTATAAATTATATGTATAATTAATAATACATTTTCCGTTATACATTTACAAATAGTCTGCTAAATTCTTCAAGCGAGTAGCGGTATAGCTCAATTTTCAGAGCGACAGGAATTCCATGAGGTAACAAGTTCGAATCCTGTTCAATGACTTTTTAATTCTATATGTATTAAAAAATATCATAAGATTATAACAGTAAAATAATATCTAAACATGTCTTTGAAAAAAATAAATTAGTTTATAATGAATATAATGAATATTAATTATTAATACAATATTACGAATATAAGTCCTTCATATATAATGTTATTTGCATACGCCTCTTCTTTACTTATTTTCCTGCATGACTGTAGACAGGTAATTGCCGTCCGAAGTAATGAGTTCTGACAGGTACATTCAGAGGCACAAGTTTTAAACACTAACACATAAGTATGTATTACTATTTAAAACGTATGTATTTTTTGTTTATCTGGCCATAAATACTGTTACCATGAAAAAATAATAATATTACATTTGCATTTGGAATCTGTCATTCTGACATGAATATTGATTTAAAAAATAAAAAAAAATGTTGATTGTGTTTTTTGGGCGTCAATCGGTATAAAATATTTTTATTAATAATAAAAAGGAGTTGGATTAAAGACAGACAGCAAGATATAAAAAGACATACTACTCGAATGAATAAACGAAACATTATTAATAAGTTATAATATGTATATATTTTTTTTACTTACCTGAAATATCAAATGTTCTTTTACAGTAAGTGTTCCAATGAACAGATCCTGTTGCTGTACATACGCGGAGAGGGCCGCCATTGCCTCAGGGGTTGCGGGCTGGCCGTTAAGTGCCCTAGTACCACTAGACATGACCCCGCTGGGTGTCCTGAATGTCAGGGTGTTTAATAATGTGGTCTTTCCTGCCCCTGAAGAACCCATAAGCGCTAACAACTCTCCTGGATATGCTGCTCCGTTTACTAAAAGTTATTCTTCTTAGTTCATGATAAGTACACAATATATTTGTAAGCTTATCTATCGCTATAGAATATCTATTTATTAAAAGATCCTTCTAGATCAAATAATTAAAAAAAAAACAATTCGGAAATAGTTTCTGGTGTTTAATTGTCAAATTGGCTAAATATTTTATAATTACCCATACAACAAATTCTGACAATATATGTAATGGTACATTATATGTATATATTTTCGAGTAAATCTATTAATAAAGGTGAAATCCTTGGTCTGTTTGCCAAATTAAACAAAAAAATTACGTTTTCATACTAACATTTACATTTATTAAAATAATTAATTTCAAAGCATAGAAGTAATTTTTAACACTTAAAATTATTTTTTTTATTAGATTACGAAATTAACTAAGAAACTTACCATTTTTAAGTAACTGCTTTCTCTGTTGGAACATGCGATTATTAGATCCTCTCCAGAAGTTCCAGAACTTTCTATTTCTTGATCTATCCTCAGTGGCAAAGGCATTAATATCTGACCAGGTATAGGTAACTTTTTCGGTGCCACCGATCGCTCCATAACTTCTGGCTTGGGGGATTGATAAAGTGATTTCGCCTCCACTACCTCTGGGACTGTCATTTGGTGAAGTTCCCTTTAAGAAAACGTTTTAAAAAGGATGGTTACTTCAGGTTATTGCCTAAATAATAGGTTATCTTACATTTAGTCTGTAGACTGTACATTTGTAAAGCTTAAAGAATCCTATTGCTTTGTCAAAACGTGTTAATACGTAACAACTCGGAATGGCAATTTATTATTCCTTATAAGGATCATATCTTGGAAAGAGGTTTCTGTTTAACTTAATTTAACCTTATGAGGTCTTATTAATATTAAATTTATATAATAATTGAAAATACTTTCAATGGTGTGACCATTGCTCAATCGTAATTATTTTATTTGCATATTTATTGCGTGTGTTATGTTGCCAGTTTAAAATCAAGATTAAAAATAAAGTTAAAAAAGTTTTGTTAATATTTGTTCTCATCGCAGAAGAAAAAAATTTTTGAGCAAAGCACATTTTTAGTCTAGATTCAAAGACGCGTATATTTTAATTGTTCGAAAACAAGACTCATGTGGAGTGTTCCATAATTTTTGCTGTCCTTACAACAAATGTAAAAGCAAAACGTTTTGTATGAGACTAAGGAACTTACTCCGAGGAGCGGATGTAATTCCATTGCACACTCTCTAAGATATATTCGATAAAAGTCGAACAGACAGGCCACCTTGTAGTGACTTTCCAAACTCTGCAGTTTTGTTTTAACGAAAGCACCTACAATCCTCTAAGCTGGTCTATCAACCGATTCGAAAGCGTCTAGTTGGTATTTAACTGATTCATCCTAAAGATACAAGCAGTACTTCAGACACGAGCTTGTGATTTATACAAGGACAGCAACTGTTAACTTAAAATACCGAAGCACTTTCGAGAATTCTCTCGAAATTGCTTATAAAATGTAAATCAATATATCATGTAAGTATGAAGCAAGTTAATATTTTACTATAATCAATATCAATTCCAGTTTTGTGGTGTGAATAATCAATTCAAATTTACTAAATTAACCCTTAACATAACAATTTAATTGTGGCAATAATTAGACATTTCTATTATGGAGATTGAAAGCCAATATTAACGATAATTTGATTGTTGCTAACCCAGTTCTGCCAGATGTATGCTTGATATTAAACAACGCACATACAATACCAAGAACTTTAGACTCAATATAGGAACCGAAAATGAGAGACAAAGATAGAGTGATACCAAAAAGGTGTAAGTGTTCGGCGATTGCTGCGGCTACATTCCGATAAGTAGTAGCCAGAAGAGGAGACATTTGAAATAAAACTATTTTTTTGGATTAAAACTCGCATATAATTTGGTTACATTTTCATTTTAACACGACGTTTCGAATATTTTGCAGTAATCGTGTTCACGGGTAGACGAGACATAAGTGTCTGTCAGAGACTTTCTGACAGACACTTGCATCTCGTCTAACCGTAAAAATGTGTACTCGTGAAAATCTAAGAAAATACTAAGAGGAGACATATTGATGCCTACAAATTCCTAAAACAGATATATTTCTAGAAGGATCGTTCTCTAAAGGATTAGTATTTTAGTAGCACAAGTATCCAGGCCATACGCAGTCGCGTGACGATTCAACTCTGGTAACCGGAGCGCAGGGAATTAAAGCGACCGCTATCGATTAGAACACCGGACATATCATCTGACATGATACTAGCTATTTAAACTATCTGTCTATTGATGTGTTCCGACAATATCGAGAAATGTCTACTTTGACAATGATAAACTAAATAGGCTAGCCTATGGCGGCAAATTATAAAGACTAATTAAAAAAGAGAGGATTTCATGTATTCGAAATACGAAATTAGTCTTCAGCCACTGAAATAAAGATATATTTTTTTTATTTCTTATAACATGGGAGTTGAAACCAAACAGTAACACATAACCAGTTTGCTTTTTTTGCAAGAGTAGTTAAACGTACACATTTCATGTATTTCATACAATTTTTCAGCAATCATTCTATAATTAATTGTAAAGATAGCATAACTGATTTATTTAGAGTTGTAAGTAAGTAAAAGTTTTTTATTACACACAATAAATTATTTTAAAAAATTAACAATAAAACAAGTAAAGTTGGAAATCTGTTTAAAATCTCAATGTGTAAAGGCGGCCTTATCAATATTGAGTTGTAATTAAAATTAATCTTGTTTGCTGACCTAAATCATAAGGCTTTCCAATCCAACGCAGCCATTGAACTGAGTGGTAACACTCAGTTCTAAGGTAAAGGTTTCTACATTTTAAATAAATATTAAGAAAAATTAATCATTATATCTTGTTATTTGTCTAATCAAATATACACATTATAATAAAATAAAATGGAAATAACAGACATATTTTGTCTTGCGACTTTATATGAAAACATTTATTTAATTTATTTTTCAATTCTCTAATATTCTTTAAAAACTAATATTTTTTTTATACACTAAGCCTTTTAACTTTATTTACTTTAAAGATTTTATCTTATTTAGATATATAACATATAACATATTATTTTGAAAATAAAAACATACTCTACCGTTACTAACATAAATATTATCTTATTTTTTTATTGTGTTAATTAATATTAGCAAATATATTAAATATACTAGATGCTGGTAGCGCTTTTTATGTATTATTGGGATAATTAAGAGCAGTAGCGTAATGCTGGCCTTTCTGATGATGATAGCTATGAGCGAAATAGCTATAAAGAATTTTCCAAATTCTTTCTGTAGTTACCAAAATAATCACGTTTAAACAAACAAACTTTATTGCTCTATTATATTATTATAGCTTAAGAATACGATAAATGTTAATATTATTAGTCTAAATTATACAAGGAATAAAATTCGTCTGTAGAACAACGACTGGCTCGAATTAACATAAATTTATTAGACAATGTAGAAATTATTCCATATTATATAATAAAAATACTATATACCAATACAATGTTTTAAATGATAATTTTGCAAGTTTCTCACGGTCTGAAGTATTATTAATTTATTATTAAGTAAAAAACCATATCGTTGGCTAGTAATAACTGTATTTCTATTACAATTATTTATTCTGTTTTAAATGTACAATTAATAACATTTATCATTTTTTAACCTCACTTTTATGTCTTTTAAAGTAAAATCTAGGCTTGGCATTCAGAAGTGTTGAGACAGTTGGGCGTAGTGAGGCATTTAATGGCTACATTTCTATTCTTGTGATCTCACATCACTGTCAGGACATACTTATCTCGGCCATTGGCATTCATAAAGGATTTTACCAATGGTAAAGAAAGAGGTATGATAGAGAGTAAATCTATATATGTATGTCTATTGGTTGACACTTTAGTCAGTACAAATATACCAACATCTTCCAGGAAACAAACTATTGCTACGAATTGGACACAATTAATTGAATTGGTTTCGACAATGGACTTACAATAAGCTGATAATCCTAATTGTTTTAGAATTTTAGTTATACATAATAGTTATTTCCAAAGACAAGATATAGTTTTGTTTTTTTGCTATCTACTTTATCAAGGCTCTATTATAAAGGCATGAATAAGTTTATTGTTCTTTTAAATATATTTAGACACAGAAGGCCCGTGTAGATTGTTTTAATCCTATACAACATCGTCTATACTCACAAAACGGAAGCCATACGAAAAAAATAAGTGGCTATCACAGAAATAACTACTTTCATAAACAAATAAAAAAGTTTTTTACGACAAAAAAATAACCAATAATTAGTAAACTAATTAGTTATTTCAATAGAAACGTTTTAAAACCCGCGGAACGAGATCGTTATAAAAAACTTGTTTAGATTTTTATATTCTTAGATGGATCTCAAATTGTCTCGTATCAAAAAAAAACTAAATCTCTTCTACAGATTTATATTATCAGATGTCAATGTTTTAAATATGTAAATCTTTATATTCTTTAAAATTAAGGCCTGACTTCAATCTCAATTATTTTAATTAAAATTTTATAACAAAAATTATATGTCCGGTTTTAATTTCTATTATAAACTTAGTTTTAATACTGCATTAAGTTCAATAAATTTATAACGTAAGTGCATATTATTTATTATATTAAATATTAAAGTTTTCACTTCTATCATTGATAGACATACATAATAAATAATATCATTGACGGACACGATTCTCCATATTGCATTTAAAATAGGTAGTTTTGTAAAACCTACGCTGTAACCGGTTTTAAAAGAATATCGATCAGTATTAATGTTTTACGATCTTAAAACTTTATTCTCAAATAGCTGCATATTCTTTATAAAACGAAATTTATTATATAAATGAGGAATTATTCACCGTTTTTTAATAACATAATAAAGATCTCGGATATAAATAAACTTAAATTATTAATTATTGTGAAATTTCTTTATTTACGCATAAATAATATTAATTTTTGTTTTTTTTTTTAAATTAATTGACTTGAAAACATACCTGAGGAGAATTGTTATAAGTAACACGTTGGTTATCGACAGAAGAAGATATCAGGGGCTCGTGTTCCTCAGATCCGGCTGTCATTTTGAAAACGAATATATATCTTTTTTAAAACAACACCAACATGTTATCACTATTTGAAAGGTTTATTTTTTATGGCGGGAAATCTGAGAGCGTAAGGTTTGACTGCGTCTGCCAATGATGCGGTACGAATGACGGTGCGCCGTGTACTGCCAGTCCACAACCTTATACCACGTTTCAAGCTCTGTTCAAACAAGTCTCCTGTATAATTATTTGTGAATGTTAAATGATAAGAGTGCACTGATATGTATCTTGCTACGTTATGCTCCCTTACGTGATTTTCATTAAAATAACCTTATTATAAACAAAATAAAAGCAAATATAAGAATGTAAATGTTTATTCAAAAAAATCATATTTGAGATAGCGAATAATTATTCGGTAATTTATACAATATTTAAATGAATATCCTTTATTTATATGATTACAATGACACATGACAAAGGAACTATTGTATATAGACTTGAGATGTTTTATGAGACTTAACAATATAGCTATATGGCTAACATACTCATTCATCGTAATCGGCATCGGATTATGTTTACACATTAAAATGCATTATACATCAAAACTGTTGCCTATTACATAACAAAAAAAAAACTCATTATAATATAATAACTTGAACGGGACTTTAACCAGAACTACTAAAATTGCAATTTTACAATACACATAATCCGATGACTTACAATAACCTTAACTACAATACACAATACACATTCGACAATATTTGGTGAATATTTTAAGCTGGATACATGCCTTCATACATTTACAAAACACATTCAAAATGAGGCTAATAACGTAAAAGTTTTCTTAAATTATAACATTTAAGTTCAACTTTTTTCACTTTAAGAAAACCATTACAATCGCCTTTATAACAAGCGCTCGTATAATATTTTTTACATAAATAATATTTATTTACATTGCACGAAAAAAATCCGTATTTTAAATAATTTCAGTTATTTAGCACTGCGCGGGAAGATTCAAATTAACTAGTCTCTACTATCTCTCATAGCTATAGAGGGCCAGGCTTACATGTAGTGGTGTGATGTACACACACATACAACTATCCTGGTCTAGTGTTGTAAGAACTATATAAGACTATTTGCATATATATTCAGATGTTGATATCAAATATGTTAATAAGATACCAGAAGTTGCGCGATATTAGTTTTATTATTATTTCATAACACGATGATTAGTTTAGTTTATTATTAAAACTATTTATTATATTATACATAACTTCAAATATGACGGCTAACGGTTTAAAATAAGTATGAAATTAATATTAAGACGTACATATTATATATAATATATAAAATGTCAGTTTTTGTATCTAAACCCCTGCAAAACGACTTGATCGATTCTTATAAAATTTTATGTGTATATTAAGTAGGTCTGAGAATATGATGTAAATTACATACACTCCAACATTTTTTTTCGACAAAATGTTTTAATAAATTTTTTTATGCACTCTACCCCCAACCTTTTTTAAAAAACCGGTATAAGTACTTTAATTTTTTTATTCTTTTATAAGACAATACGTTTTCAAAATCAGTTAGTAGATATATGTTATTGGTTGAGAGTAGACTAAACTGTATTATTTTATAGCTATGTTATATACAAAATCTAACATAAATGATGTGATATATCAAAGATTGTATTAATAATAATATAATTCCTAACGAGTCATGTTAAACATTGTAGATTTGAATTAAAAGGATATTTATATAGTTTTGTGAGATAATACAAAACTAATATAATAAATACAATTTTTTTTTTAATATAATATTTTTTGTTTTTAGACGTGATCCATGATTACTATAATATATATAACTCTATCTATACTCATATAAACACTACGGCCTCATGAATAAGAACACTAAATATGTTCAAAAGTAGCCAGTACATGCTTAAAGTACTGACATGTATACAGACAAACATATATAACAAAAATATAACAAATTTCCATTTGTGGAAAAAAAGGTATATATAAATAGAAAATGAAGTAAATTTACTAAACAGATTTCTTAAAAGGCCTTTAGATTGTTAAATTCACAACTGATTACACAAACAAATAGATACGACTAGATTTAAGTGTAAATATGATACTTCATATCACAGACCGCACGACTATCGAATTTCCATTAACCAAAGACCAAACGTTAATATGATCCATATGACAAATAATTTTGGATACCATATAATAATGTAATATTTTAAGCCAATATAATTAAGTTATAAAAGATATTTTAATCTAAGGTCAATGGCCTAATAAACAGAGGATTACAGAAGAGTTACAAAGAATGTCTGTTTCACTGTCACTGTTTCAATAATATTAATAGTAAATAGAACTTCTGTGTTTCTGTAGTCTCGTTAGCCGTCATATAAAGTCAATATGATATTGCAATCTATCTTAATAATAAACTAGCGACTGGTATCTCTAACAAGCGTTTAACTTACAGAAATAGTATACAATAAAACAATAATGGTAAGTGCTAACTGAACTATGAACCTAATAAAAATCAACCGGTACCGTTCAGTACACGATACCATGAGGTAGCCTGAAGTTATAAAAAAACTTACAAACAAAAAACATATTTTTTTTTCATCAACATAATACTGCTATACTAAAACAACTAACCGTACTAAAAGCTATATCTCTCCTACACGAGAACATTTACCTAACGGGCGAGTCGCGGCGGTCAAAATAAACCAAACCTTATAAATAACACGAGTATCTATATCTAAACAAAATCAAAAACATATATCGATCGATATGAGCCCGATTTCTTAATAATCAGTCTTTACCCCCCTCCCCCCCCTCCCGGGCTCACGTACACGCCATCAATTTAGAACACCGTTAAAAATAAAATAAAATTTCGAATTTCGAATCCGTCAATGACAGATGGCTCCATGCGCCATATCACAGCCAAAAGACCACCGCTCTCAAAACCCCTACGACTCTATGCTTCACTCTTCACTCTATGGTTAACTTCGCTTACCTTCTTAGGTCACAAATTTGAATAACACAACACGAACAGTTAATATTAAATATTACATAGTTCTATGAATTGTGATTATTTATTGTAATTTACATATAACAGTTTAAGCTACGCACCTCTGTCTTACATGTGTGTGTACGTTGCAGTAGTGTGCGTCATTCGCTATAATAATTTACTTACATCTGCGTACAATAATGCATTTAACTCTAACCGTATTGCGCTATTAAAGACATGTTTTACTATTTTTATATATTATTGCAGTTTCAGCCACCATTTGTCACTATTGTCCTATCTGTAAACAAAATTAATATATAAATTTGTTTGAATATGTTTATATAAATAATCGCACTTGATCGACTCGTAGATGGCCCTTGGAAAGACATAACTGTAAGTTAAAAAAACTCGGTAACATTGTCCTATTATAACATATCCAATATTAATTTTAAGCAACCCGTTGCACTTCAAGAGTCATAATTCGTCTAATCAACAATACATCCGATAATAAGCCTAACAAACATTGCTATAAGTTCATTTAGCCTCAAAGTTTACGAAGCGATTTATAGTCTTTCATGCCAAAGCTAAGTTTAGAAAAATTCAGTAACTTTCACGATTACCATACTTTTTAGTTCGAAGTGTTTTCAAAAATTGGAATCTTATAACTACGGCAATGATTATAAAACCACAACATAAACTTCAAGGGTCGCACTCACTGCCGTGCGTTCGTACATTCTTATACATTGTTTTCAATAATAAATTTTATACTTAATCCTGTGATATCCAACTCCATTACGACCCTGAGCTCTAAACGTCTAAATGTGATTAATAATACACTTCATACGCAACCCAATATATACCTTATTCGTTAAACTTTTAAGTCCATATTCACGTAACGTTCGTATTTTCGATTTTCGAAACCTTAGATCAATAGAGTTCAGAAGTCCACACACAGAAATGTACCTTACACCTACGACATAAGGTACATTCACAGAGTCTGCGGCGAGTACTTGGACGGCGCGCGCTTGAGGCGCCGACTCATGGGTCACTGTCAGTTGTTCTTGTCGAAGTTGTGAAGCGCCCAGTTGAAGGACGCCGTCCAGGAGTTCTTCACCGCCTCGTCGAACTTCAGACGAAAGTGCTCCATTGCCTTCTCCTTTGACAAATCCATCACCTGTTTAATATTTTAAAATTTTAGACATCTTATAATCCCATCTTTGTTTAGCCGAGTCTAGATCATTTATTTAATATTTACTTAGTCATGACACATGGCCAGGAGTACATAAGAATATACGGTGTATAATACAATTTGAGGATTAAAAAAACATTTAAAAGAGATATACATAATTATGTGAGGATGTTGACATTATATATTTAACCTCAAATAATTTTATATACTCATTTTAAAACAAATAATCATATACAAAAGATACAAATATTTTATTCTATCAAATTATTACAATTCCTATTTGTCATGTGTTGAATTTGGAAAATGTGCGAAATGTAGTTCAAAAAAATATATATGACGTACGGTTTTGTTTTAATTTTAAGTTTTTTTTTTTTGTTCAAGTTAAAATTTAATATTTTTAAAGATAATTTTATATGCTTTGATTTATTATAGGTTTGATTGCTTTTTAATTTGTTTTGTTAGCAGGCACTTTAGTATGAATGATAGTTACACAATATATTAAAAATACTTAACAACTTATTCATAAAACAAAATAATTAATCAGTCATTAAATTGTAATTAAAAAGACATTTCTTTTTGTTGCACAATATTATTTTAGTGGTCTCTAAAGAAATGTTCCGCTCTGGTTATTATTTTTTTCCTAATCTTTGACCAAATGCTTAATTAAATAGCAATTCTAAGCTTGTTGCGACAACCAGGGCACTAGTAGTCGTGTCCTGTGTACGTCGGCCCAACGCCTCACCAGCGTCTCCCGCAGGTACTGCAGGTCCTTCTCCGAGCTCAGCTCGGGCAGCCCCGTGGAGATCATCATCGAGAACAGCGACAGGATGAGATGCCCGTGGGAGCGCAGAATGATGAAGGCCTGCGACAGGGACTTTATTAAACAGATGCTCTGCTTTACTACTCTAAAAATTTTAATTTAAAAAATCATCTAAGGTGTCTGTTGACAAAATGAACATTTAAATTTAAACTATCAACGTAGCTTCTTACTGGTTCTCCTCCAATTACTTTTTTTTTGGAACCATGCAACTAGAGACATTGTATTTTGTTCAAATCAAAAAAAAAAAATTCTTTTTTTCCTTTTTTCCTTAAAATAAACAAATACTATCAGTAACGTACGTCTTTTATACTTAGTATATAATAACAATTGTGTACATGTTTAACGCATTCTGCCATATTTTATAGAAAAAAAAAATATTTTTCTAACTTACAAAGATTTTATTAATATAGTTTTTTATTATACTCGTGATAAGTTGTGATATCTAAATACACCGAATTACACATAGTGATAATCTTTGGTATAACGGAACGGAAGGATCATTTAGATAAGAAATCATTTAACTTTTAACAACAGAAATTTTTAAACAAATTCATTTCACATTTTTTAACTAAATAATAACTATATAATTGGTGTCCGAGAATGTTCCAGGTTACTGACCGTCTCACACAATTCCCTGAACTTCTTGAAGTCTATGTCGTGCACTCCTCCTCGCTGTCCCTTGTTAATGACGTGTATGAAGTCGTGCGTCAGGACGAAAGGCACGCGCTCGCGCTTGAACCCGTACTTCTGCTTGAAGTGACCCAGGAAGTGACCGAAGTCGATGTGGAACAGCTATGGGTTATTAGTCTATGAGATATGTGGTCATTAAATGAGGGTAATCATAGATGATTTCTAGCAGATTAAATTTGGATTTAATTGAATTACTCAATTCATATCATTTACAATATAACATATAATATCATGACATATAATATAGAATAATAATTAGTTTTATGATATTGATTTTATGATGATTAAGCCATTTTTATGAGAAAATTGCTTATTAATTATTATTAATTCTAATTTTTAATTAATTAATATTTAAACAAACTGTTCCTTCTTGTTTGAATGTAACTAGAATCCAATAATGTATATATATTTTAGAAAAATAGTTGAAAAAAATAATAATTAAATCTTTAAAAATTATAAGCCATATTCATATAGAATAAATTTATACTAACTGTAAAAATATCTTATATAAAAGGCAAAATAACAGACACTTTTTCAGTGTTATATATATATGTACCTGTCCACTCTTCTTAACCATAATGTTGTCGGGATGTCTGTCCGCTATCCCCAGTACGTATGTCGCCACGCAGTATCCGGCACAGCTCATGGTGAACTCCTCCACTGCCTTATTGAACGACTCCTCAGAGGGATTCTGCTTCCTCAGCCATTCTGTTACGTTTGTGAGTGTTAGAAATACTTGATGATCCAGATGATCATGAGGGTTAATTTTGAAACAGATCAGAGACTCACGGAAAAGGTTCGCCTTGGATATAGTAGACGCGGCGTTAAAGAGCGCACTTTGTTTCTGAATGTTGGCGACAGTCTCCGCGTCATCTACGACCTCGATCATACCCACAGCGTACTCCATGGAGATGCAGTTGTAAGGGTTCAATCTGTTGACAATTCATAGACGAATATAAAAGAACGTGCATGAGTCTATTGAATTATTAAAAAAAACACTTGGCGGAATTGAACTTTTGAATATATTCACATAGAAAAGAAATCATAGTTCATAGAAAAACAAAGAAACAAAAAATACCTAAAATCATATCCCGCATTCTTCCACAGCCGATCCATGATCCTTAACATCTGCAGAGTGAACATATCCTGTCTGAGGTCGTCCCCTATCTTCAGTATGATGCGCACGTCACTCCCCGTGGGGTCCACGTTGTTAAACTCTAGTAGGAGAGGACGCATCTTGCTGTCCATAACTCGACATCTCTCTGGTCTAACAGGCAACACAGAATTATAATAGTAATAAGTTTTAAGTTATCAAATACATTAATATATCACAAAATTATCAATGTAAGAAACACATTTTTGTAACTGAACCGGTCCCGCATTTACGAAAATAACTGAAATAATGTTAATATAAAAAACACCTAATACTGTCTATATCAAAAGAAAGAAACCTGAACGCTACTTATTATGTAGTGACAAAAACTACATGGTTAAAACGAGATCGACCCCTCAAAATGAATATCGGCCACATAAAAGGGGGATCTCGCTGCACTGGCGAGACTTCATATACAAGCGCGCCTCACTTGATCCTCTTGCACACGAGGCTGGGCGTGAGTGGCGACACGAAGTCCGCCAGCGTGTCCACGCAGTGTGGCTCCGCGAGGTGCTGCTGCAGCGCGGCGCGTGCCTTGCCGATCTCTTTCTTCTTGAGGATACACTGGCTCGCCCCTGGATACAACGGTACTAATTATTTATAGTTGTTTCTAGGATATACTCTATAACAGGGATGAGCAACCCGCGGCCCGCGGGCCTCATGCGTCCCTCGAGGCACATAAAAATTTAATTTATTTTAGTATTTTTTTCAAAAAATACCGAAAAACAAAGTTTTAAGGATAACGAAAGTGTATAAGTTTTAAATTTCTTAAATACGAAAATTTATCACGTTTAAAACATGATTTGAGCCTTGGATATGCACTTTATTTTCTATATGGCCCTCTGTTTTTGAAACTGCGGCCCTCCGAGCAAAAAAGGTTGCTCACCCCTGATCTATAACGATTACAGAATATATGTAGAAAATACGTTTAATGATGCCGATTTTATTAATTCTAAAATTATATCGAAATGGACTCCTTCACATTTATACATTGCAACTTACATTTAAGTTTGTCTAAGCAGGTAATTTGTCTCATCAAGCTGCTGATGTGGTCCTGGCAGCCGCGGCAGTACGCTTCCAGCACCAGACCGAAGCGTACCGATACCGACGGCACGTGCATTTCAGACCTAAGGATTATTGTTCATATATATAATAATACATTGCATTACTCGCGGGCGCTCCTTCGATACGGACGTGTCGGGCGTTAAAACAGTATTATATTCTGATTATTATATATCTGTAAATCATGAAATGTGACAGGTGTTTCAAACAAGCCAAAGAAGGCACATCTCTTATTTGTTCAAATTGTAAAAAGTGTTTTCATATGAAATGCTTAAATATATCACTTACACAATACAACAAATTAAAAGGTAATATTTGGTATGGCCCTACGTGTCCTACAAATAGTTCAAGACGTGAAAACTCCCCTCTTAGGGAAACTTTGGATGACGATGATGATTATTCGAGTACTTCAGAAACTGACATACGGGAATCACACAAGGGGCCGCAGCTCTGTAATAAATCTACGCCTACCCTCACAATATCACGTCCCGCCATGAGTCCTCAACCTTCGGATCCTTCACTAAACTCTTTGCTTTCGACGATATCTTCTCAAATTGCGGAGTTACAATCACAAATGTCAACCGTACAGTCAATAAGAGACGATATATATACCATGAAAAATGATATTTTGGAACTGAAAAATATCTTTTTTTCCAAACTTGAAGATTTAGACAAACGTATCTCAAATGTTGAATTTAATATGTCTGATTTGGATGAAATAAAAGCAGAAAATGAAGATCTAAAGACGAAAATCACCCACATTATGGACAACTGTAATAAAAATGAGCAATGGGTGAGAAGGTCTAACATACAAATAAATGGTATTCCACAGAGAAAAGACGAGAACCTAATAAAAGTCATCGAAAACTGATCCAAAATGAGTGGTTATTCTTTGGATCCATCTAAAGATATCGATTTTGTCACCCGTGTTGCTGTTAAAAACGATGTTGATAGTTCATTTCCTAAGCCTATAATTGTAAAATTTCTAGCAAGATATAAAAAAGATTACTTCTTGTCTGCTCTGCGACGACTTAAAAATTTAAAGGCGTCTGACATAGGCTTTCATGGAAATGATAATCGTATTTATGTGAATGATCAACTTTATAGCTACAATAAAATGCTTTTACATAAGACAAAACTAAAGATAAAAGATAAAAAATATGATTTTTGTTGGGTTCGCAACTGCACTATTATGGTCCGTCAAAACGAAAAATCTAAAATCATTCATATCACCTCTGAAGAGTCGTTAAAAAAATTATTTAAGTAATATATTATCTGTTCTTTGTGACATTCATAGTGTTCTTATAAAAATAAACTCTTTGTTTAATGAAGTGCTGTTTATGAAAAATATAAGTGTAGTTTTTAGTGCTTATTGGAAAAGGTTTGTAACCACTGCTTACTCATTAGTGTTGCCGGTTAATTTACTCGTACCCTGCTATTTTTATTATAAGATTTACGTTATTTTATTTTTTTATTATTCTTTATACAAAGTTGTTGATATTATTAGAGATTTTTACAACATAAAAATGATAACTTTAATCTGTTGTGATCATTGTTTTTACATATTATGCTATTATGCATATGGCACATTGTGCTATTTAGGAATTATTTTTCTTTTTCATCTTGAGTTCTCTTGTATTTGTATATGTATACCACACTCATTTGCAATTGCCGTTTTATATTTTGCTATGTTTTTGTTCATTCAGTTTGTACTCGAATCATCTTATAATGTAGACTTGAAAACAATGAAATATGACCATATTCGTTTTATATATTTTGATTTCCTTATAACTGATACAAATATAAACAAAAGTAATTTTGTTATTTTATATATATTGGGCCTTGTGATTGAGTGTCTGTTAAAAAAAAATGTATGTATGTATATTATATACATCATTATAATATTTAGCTCTGAAAAATTAAATTATAATTTAGGGCTATGTAAAATTAGTATTAATTTTGAAAAATGCTTATAAATATTTTTTATCAGAACGTTCGTGGGCTACGAACGAAAACAACTGAATTTATAAGAAATCTATTACAGAATAATTATCATATTGTTTGTTTAACCGAAACTTGGCTTTTAGAGGGAATTAGGGATGAAGAATTATTTGATTCAAGATATAACGTTTATAGAACTGATCGTGACTACGAACGATTAGGTAAAAGGATGGGAGGTGGGACTTTAATCGCTGTGCAACGTTCTCTTATTACTAATTTAATTAATACGCGCGAGTTGCCTTCATTTCCTGATGCTGAAATAACTCAAATCAATATATCATTATGCCGTTTGCCCGTTGTAAAAAAATTAAGACTATTTTGCTGTTATTTCCCACAAAATTTACATCAAGCAGCGTCGCAATTACAATTTTATGAATACTTGTCATATTTAAGTTTTGAGTATCCTTCTGATGCGTATTTAGTGTTAGGGGACTTTAACATAGCGAATACTGAATGGCAGTCAAGCTCAAATGGTTTTAACTACAATATTCTAAATTCCTCTGTTGATCCTTTAACTTCTCAACTTTTTTCTTTCCTTTGTTTTACGGGATGGTTGCAATTCAATTCTGTAAGTAATGGCAATGCTAGGCATTTGGACCTAGTTATATGTAGTAGTTTTCAATGTACAGTATCTCGAGATGTACCATTAGCGGTACCAGAGGACAGTCATCATCCAGCTCTTAATATTAATGTTGAGTTTGATTTTAATTTACCTTTCCTGCGACCGTCCCCTCGTCTTGTTCGTCAATATCATACAGCTAACTACACGATCATTAATGATGAACTATCCAAAATTGACTGGCTAGAAGAATTAGGAGATAAAAACATTGAAGATGCTGTTACTCAATTTTATTCCATAATTAACTTAATAATCAATAAATACGTTTCATCGAAGCTAGCTATTAACAACTCTAGATTTCCCAAATGGTATACACGTCCATTAATTAGACTAATAAATAAAAAAATAAAAATTCATAAAAAATGGAAAATTTATGGTAGAGTGTATTACTACAATTGGTTTTCAGATCTAAGACACGAGTGCAAAAAATTAGAAACATCTTGTTACATATCATTTATTTCACACACATAAGCTAATATCTCAAAAATAAGCTCCAAAAGTTTTTGGTCATTTATTCATTCAAAATATCACTCTAATACAATTCCAGGCAGTTTATTTCTTGATGAGGAAAATACGTATGATGCTCGACTTCGAATAGCTCAGCTTTTTAATAATTTCTTTGAGTTAGTTTTTGAAAAAGGTTCTGACGTTATCAATAATAATGACATTGAGGATTCCCCCGAGACCATTATCGGAAATGTTGATATAATTTAGAAATTGTGGAAAAATCCTTACAAACCATAAATACAACGAAGGGCAGTGGTCCCGATGGCTTGCATCCTATATTTTTGAAGAAATGTTGCAAGAACTTAGGTACTCCTCTAACGATTCTATTTCAGAAATCCCTTAATTCAGGGAATTTACCAAAAATTTGGAAACAATCAATCATAGTTCCAATTTATAAAAGTGGTGACAAACATAATATTCGTAATTATCGGGGTATTTCTAAATTATCTCTCATTCCTAAGCTTTTCGAAAAGATTATATACGATAAACTATTCCCTGCCATAAAACCATTTTTGAATTCTTCTCAACATGGTTTCATAAAGTGTCGTTCTACTGAAACAAATATTTGTGAATTCCTTGATTTTGTTTTAGATGCCATGGATCAAGGATTCCAAGTTGATGCTGTGTATATCGACTATTCTAAGGCTTTCGACAAAATTTCACATGACTTATTAATCAAAAAAATTAAGGCAATAGGAATACACGGTGACCAATGGAGGTGGCTAATTTCCTATTTACGTGACCGGTCCCAAGCTGTTGCATTTAAAGGATTTACTACGTCTTTTACGCCTGTCACATCTGGGGTTCCTCAGGGCTCTCACCTCGGTCCACTATTATTTAATATTTTTATCAATGATTTGGGTAAATATATACATAATTCAAAATTTCTTCTATATGCCGATGATACAAAGATATTTAAAATAGTAAAATCAAAAACGGACTAGATGATTTAGATCGATTAAATCTTTACTACAAGAATAATCGATTAGCATTAAATATAAATAAATGTTCAACCATCACATTTTCACGGAAAAAAAAGGAAATTCATCATAAATATTATCTACTTGGTGTTAATTTGCAAAGGGTGTTCGAAGTGAGAGACCTGGGAATCCAGTTGGACAGTAAGCTATTATTTAAATCATCTGACTCATCTGACTAAACTACGAGGTAAAGCTTATAAGATGTTGGGTTTTATTTTACGTCAATCAAAGGACTTCAAGAATCCTAAAACGCTTACTTTGCTTTTTGATTCTCTTGTTAGATCCCATTTGGAATATGCTTCGACTGCCTGGAATCCATACTATGATGTTTATATTAATATGTTAGAAAGTATACAACGAAAGTTTTATACATTTCTGAAGAAAAGATTTGAAACTGAAAATACTTCCACTAGTTTGACTTCTTTAGAACAGAGGCGTGAGTACAAGGACCAAATCTTTTTATACAAAATCATTAATGGTTTGGTTGAGTCTCCTTATTTGTTAAGCAAAATTTTACTACGTTGTCCAAGAATCAATAAACGAATTAATAAAATTTTAGAAGTGCCAATAGTTGGAACCAAATATGCGAAGAATAGATTCTTAATTCGAGCTTGTAATATATACAATTGTAAATATAACAGCATTGATCACTTTAGATATAATTTAAATCAATTTAAATCTCTTATAAGAGCTAAAAAACAATTAAATTAATATTTAAAATTATTATAATATGTACTTTTCTATTTTAGATTTTGTGGTAATACTACTCTCATATTACTGAGTGTAGTATTACCATGAAATCTTACGATTAATGATATTAAGAAATATTTACTGTTTATGATCCGACTACTACCCGCTTATGATGTATGTATTAAATATATTGTGAAAACTTAATTGGCTTATGTATGAATTGTTTGTGATGTTTTAACTTTATTATTGTAATTGCTGTTTGTTTTCCTCAATAAATAATAAAATATATATATATATATATATATATATATATATATAATTATCCGTCTGTATTACGTATTATAGAAATTTGGCTTGTTTAGAACACCGCGATTATACCATACTTAGATCTCAGCAATAACAACCCCGAATTATTTCAAAACTAATCGGGAAAGTTCCGATAGTATTTACGTGAATACAACAGGGTATTTATACATATTTATATAATTTATTGAGTACCTACTTTGACTAACAAATTATATTACTATTTTTTACTCTGATATTTTTTTTATATTTTTGTTCTTTGATAAATTCACAATCATTTTTTTTTTACTTCAAGCGGATGAGTTTTGTAGACTGGCATGTAAAGTATGCACTCCATTGAGGACGCTTCTCTTAATTATTACAGGAAAGTAATTTCTTTATTTTAACTCCAGGATGTCGTGGTTTTAGACGTTTTAAGTGGTTTGTCATTATAAGGTAATTTGCGTCTATTTGGATGCACAGCTGATCTTTACTCTTAGCATACAATTGTATAGAGTTGTGAGATACACTATAGCTTTTATAGAGGTTGTATTAGGATTTACGTAGTGCTGAGGTCATATCCTAGGCTTATTATTTTTTAGGTTTTTTATGGTTGTCCCGATTTCTTTTATTAAGACATGGGGGTCGTATCATGTAAACATAACAAGTTTTGATGAATTCTAACATGTATTATATAAAAGCGAATACAAATACATACCGTAGATGCCAGAATAAATAGTGTCCAATGGTCATGTTATTGAAGGCGCGTTGCAATAGAAACACGGACAGGTCGCACATCAAGTACGACTCGTGCTTCAATGCTTGAACCAGCTGCAGGAGATACAGCAGCAGGTCCTCATCACTGTAATGATACCGCAGTTATTATTGTTGTAATAGTAGACAATCTGGTATTTGTCTTATGCGTCGACATATATTGAAAACAACTCAATTATAATTATAAATATATCTATATATCTTATTATATTTTTGAGATAAGCTTTGCTATTGTTATATTAACTATAGATGTTATATTTATATATCTATCAATCTATAGTTTTTAATTTGCAAGTTTTGGCATACCTTACAAATTTATTAATCAAAATGTAATAAACAACGTTATTTTAAAGATTTAATTAACCGTCTATTGTATAGTTATTTTAAATGAAACGCATGTAAACGCATGTAATGTACGTTCCTACTGTACCATATACGGCATTCTTTTTGTATTAAAACAACTCTCGTACTAAGGAAGTAATTTTCTCATCACAGGGGTGTTCACAAACCGAAAGAAAAGATAAAAGTATCGCTCACACTCGGAATGTCAACGTTCGGAACTCACAAACAAGTGTCCGCGGGAATCCAACCCCTGGGTCACCTGATCTTGACGAGGCAGTCGACGGCGAAGCTCCTGACGGCGGCGTCGGCGTAGGCGTAGTCGAGCAGCTCCAGCGCCGCCTCCACGCGCAGCGCCGGCCACGCCGTCAGCGCGCGCGCCGCCCGCGCCGCGCAGCCGCGCTCCGTCCACTCCACGCACGACAGCAGCTTGGGCAGCAGCTCGGGGGCCGACACGCGGAAGTACTCGCTGAGGACCGACACCGGTGCATTCTTTGTTACTACACTCGGGACTCTATTTCTCATTCTATTTAATCATTTTCAATATATGTGTATTCAAAACTAACCGTGACGCCCAAATTCCCTTCTTCTCCTGTTCGTGTATTTCGTACAAGGTATCTCTCTCTGCCGTCAGACGTAGCTTCTCCAGGTCCTCGCTCAGTTTGGTCTCCACGTCGGGGGAGGCGTTCTCTAGCTGCTCCGCATACGCCTTCACCGCCTCTTGTTTTGGAAATAATATCGGGTACTGACAGTCGTAACTGAAATAATATAAATATAACATTTTAGAATTGGATCTGACAAAAAATTCAGATACGACCTTGAACGACCAAGGGAAAATACCGCCTACCATCCAGCGGTGTCAGAGTTCAATGCCGGAAATAATTTTCCGGCAAAAGACCATTCCACGGTCTCTACTTTCCTTGGATGTTCATAAGTCGAGTGGGCCGGATGGCATTTCCCCAATCGTGCTACGAACATGTGCCCCTGAGTTGACTCCAGTGCTAACGCGTCTATTTCGGTACTCCTATTTCAAAGGCGTAGTCCCGGTCTTATGGAAGTGTGCTTTTGTCCATCCGATCCCTAAAAAAGGTGATAGCTCGGACCCAGCTAACTACAGACCTATCGCCATCACCTCTCTTCTCTCCAAAATAATGGAGAACATCATAAACCGACAGCTCCTCGCGTACCTTGAGGATCACCAGTTGATCAATGACCGACAATATGGCTTTCGCCATGGTCGATCGGCTGGTGACCTCCTGTTATATCTTACACACCGTTGGGCTGCGGTTATTGAAAGCAAGGGAGAAGGTCTGGCAGTTAGTCTGGATATAGCGAAAGCCTTCGATCGTGTATGGCACAAGGGGCTTCTTTCGAAGCTTCCTTCCTATGGGCTTCCCGAGAGTTTATGCAAGTGGATCACCAGCTTCCTCACTGGGCGGAGCATACAGGTCGTTCTCGACGGTTTTTGCTCGGACCCCAAGCCCGTGAATGCTGGTGTACCCCAAGGCTGCGTGCTATCCCCAACCCTGTTCCTCTTGCACATCAATGATATGTTGGACATTTCCAACATACATTGTTATGCGGATGACAGCACTGGGGATGCGGTATGTTCCGGCCGTACAGGTCTCTCTCGGGAAAACGTCGACGAGTGCCGAAAGAAACTTGTGTCTTCTATAGAGACCTCCCTGAGGACGGTCTCAGAATGGGGTAAACTGAACCTCGTTCAGTTTAATCCCCAAAAGACACAGGTTTGCGCGTTTACCACTAAGAAAACCCCATTTGTCGTATCGCCGCTCTTCGATAGCACACCTCTCGATGCCTCGCCAAGTATCAAAGTACTGGGACTCGACATTTCGAGCGACTGTCAGTTTCGTGGTCACTTGGAGAGCAAGGCCAAGTTGGCCTCGATGAAATTGGGTGTGATCAATAGAGCGAGACAGTATTTCAATCCTGGCCATAGACTTGCGCTTTATAAGGCGCAGGTTCGGCCACATATGGAGTACTGCTCTCATCTCTGGTCCGGATCACCCCAATATCAGCTTCTACCTTTTGACCGCGTACAACGGAGAGCCGTACGGATTATTGGGGACCCGGTGCTCTGTGAACGGCTGGACTCTTTGGTATTGCGTAGAGACGTGGCTTTTTTGTGCGTTTTCTATCGCATTTACAACGGGGAGTGTTCCGAAGAGCTATTTGATCTGATGCCTGCCGCCGAATTCCATCACCGCACAGCACGTCACCGCCTGCATTTCCATCCACACCACCTGGATGCGTGGCGATCTTCTACTGTGCGGTTTTCAAGGACTTTTCTTCCACGTACCACTAAGATGTGGAATGAACTTCCTTCGGCGGTGTTTCCAGATCGATACGACATGGGTACCTTCAAAAAACGCGTCTATTCATATCTCCAAGGCCGGCAACGCTCTTGTGAGTCTTCGGATGTTGTAAGAGTTCATGGGCGGCGGTGATCACATTTTATCAGTGACCCGCATGCTCGTTTGCCCTCCTTTTCCATAAAAAAAAAAAAAAAAAAAAAAATTCCAATTCCAATGCCAAAATTCTAGTGATCATGAATTGTCGCGCATAGTTCAAATTTTACGACTAACTCTAAAGACTAAATACTTTATTTTCACAACTTTATTTATATTTTATTTAAAACCATATTACTATCTTCACGTATGAGTAAAAAAATGTTTAAAATATGCTACATGGAAATCTAATGTTTAATGTTTAAATTATAGTTACGTATCGGCCAAAACTAGTGCTGAAATCCAGTTTCGGTTTCGGCGAAACATTGACAATTATTAAGTATTAAAAATAAGTTTTAAAAGCATTGTACTCAATGTGAATAGGAGCTATGAAGTCATGACTCACTTGGAGAAGCGTACTTGCAGCGCGGCGCAGGAGTCCTTGTTGGGGTTAGACACCACGGTGCCCAGGGGGTGCAGCAGCAGGTCGTCCCCCTGCGTCTCGTCCGCTACGTGCGTCCACATGAACAGCGTCACGCCGTCCGTTCGCAGCTGCTCCTTGTAGTCGAATATCATGGTGTTCGCCCACGCCAGGCGGTTTATTGCGTCCTGACAAAAATATTATTCTAAAACTAGATTTCATCGTATGGCATCATCATATACAGAGTAACCGATGAAGGAAAATAAAATTATATATATATATATATATATATAACTACTAAAACTATATATATATGGTACTTCAAGTAAAAAAGCAAGCTGGATAAACGCTACAGTAGCGTTTCGTCCTTCATTCTTTTAATACTAATGCGAATGTTTTGTGATGCCATTTATTTATCTTGATGTACTGTAAAATTTATATATATTTAAAAATTTAGAGCAGAAAAATGATAAAAACTTGAAGTGATACCTTACTGCTCTTCGCTTTTCGTTTGTTCTTGGCCTTTGATATCTCGTATATAACAAAGCACAGGCGCGCCATACGAGGCACGTTGCACACTTGTATGGGGAAGAGCAGTTCCTCGTCCCACTGCACCTCCCCCTCGCGGGACACCACGCCCACTCGCGTCTTCTGCGGCTCGCACAACGACTTGCCACCGTGGTAGATACCCGCTTGGCACACCACCTGAAAACGTTACTATTATTATATATCTCACTTTGACAATATAACTCCTAAAAAACCTGACACTAATCTAAAACTTTCATCCCCTAACATTAAGCTTACCATAATTACGAAGACCCAAACCGGGACGCAGAAGAGAAAGAGGCTCATTTTCATTTTGCTTTTCGCTTTATTTGTGTTTTTCACATTTGAAATGCAATCAAAATTATTATGAATTGAAAACATATTAATAAATGTGAATATATTTTTTATTAAAATTTATTATTATTGACCGGGACGCCGGGACAGGGATCTCAAACCCGGACTATCCCTGTCAAACCGGGACGTATGGTAAGCCTACCTAACACCCATAGGATTATCGACGACCTTGTGTAACAAATACGTAATAAAGCTAAAATAAGCTAACCAAAGCTATAGTAAATAATCTACACTCTACATTAATAATTTAATCAATCAACATATTTTTGTTTTTAGCTTCGTCTTCGTTTCGTCTTTAAACCAATAGTTTATTATGTACTATTGTAAAAGAAATATTTTCCTTCTATTTAAGACAGAGCGTAGGTGGTCTATGCTAGATTTACTAAGTAAATATATATAATATAAGAAAATGTATCCCACCTCTACATGTCTCCCGGGATCCACGTTCAGCCCGCCAACTGTTTGTACGATGCATGAGTAATTCTTTTCTATTTTCCACGATGATTCATTATTTTTCTTCTTTCTTATTGTATTAGATTGCTCTGAGGTGAGTCTTCTTCTCTCCGGAAGCGAGTAATGTTGAAAATCACAGCCAACTACTGAATGGACGATGACAAAATATGATTATGAACCCAAGAACTTTTTATATATATATATATATATATATATATATATATATATATATATTAATTTCCATTTTACATTTAAATTAACATTTACTTATTAACTTACATGGTATTTTATCAATACTGACAGTCATAACTTGCGGGACGCCGTCTCTGGCGAGCGTCTCCTGGATGTAGAGGAACTGAATGAGCGGGTCATCACCTAGAAGGTACTCCTCACGACCGCATACCTGCAAAAATAGATATATATTTAATGTATTTTATTATACAAAGTTAAATTAAAAAAACTCTCAATTATTGTTATTAGGGAAATGTATCGCTTAGTATAACATATCGTATAGTATAAATATGGTATTGTATTGTATAAGTATAAATAATAATACATATTGCAATTTCTTTATTGCATATATTGTCACTTAATTGTACCTTAAGTACATAGTTCCTAGGATGTTCTCCGCGCATGTTGAGTGAGTTTGCCTTCTTCCTCATCACCGTCTCTATGTGCTGCTGAGGAGTCAGCGTCACGGGAACGTTGGAGGTGAACGAGAACTAAAAAATAAATTTATTTCAAACTTTATTTTGACTGGCTATTAAATATATATATTTAATTTTTTAAATGAAATAAAAGTCATACAGAAATTGCCGAGACAATATTATTTATTGTAATTAATACATTTTTTAATAAAATAAGAGAATAAACATAATGATTGTTTCTCATGCTCGTGTTTTAGTTGCATTTGAAATATTATCCTTTTGAACTAATCCTACTTTTTATTAATAATTCTATATTCTACTTTACTTCTATTCTATATTAAAAATATATCTAGTTCTATTCCATATTAAAAATATACATTTGAAATTATAAATTTAATACAGATAAGAAGTTACGTATACTTGAGAATCCTGTCCACAGGAAAACGAAGAAAAGTTCTTTAAAATAAAAATAAGTATCGTCTAACTTCGTGTTTCCGATGATGACCGACGCATCTAGGCAGTATAATGATCATTATCAAGATATTATTACTAGAATGCAATAATTATAATAATAATTATTTCAATTATAAAATTGATATAATTATATAATTGCAACTACTTCATACTATTATAAATATTTACGATTTTTTCTGATGTTTTCCGATGCTTATTTATCTTGAAGCAATGTACGTTGTAGATAAACGATAACCGTTTTAATTTGTCATCTACCTTCAATATTCTCGTTTCCGTATTTAGAATGTAGGATGTGATTTATGTAAAATAATATGTAAGTAACACCATAAGAAGGAGGTATAGTAAATAGATTATTTCTTTCCCTTCAACACTACATCTTATATACCTCATAGTGAAACAATTGTTATATATTACCAGTATTAACAGTTATTTTGCATTTTCACTTTAACTACAAATTTAAATACCATGTCTTTGTACACAATATCAAAACAACGTAAAAAAGAAAAATATTTCATAATTGGGTCAATAATAAAAAGTATCTATATAATCCTAAACATTGAATTAAAGTTTTCACTATCTATTTATTACTTAAAAATAATTAAGTGACAGTGTCAAAAAAGACATTGTTAAACAACTATTTTAAGTTTTAATGAAAATATGCTGAAATCTCATTTTAATCTTCAAAAAGATCAGGAGGCTCAAGAAACTGAAGAGGCAAGGTTACGTAATGATGCAGAGCAAGCAGGAAATGAACAATTGGAAGAGGAACATATTGAAGTGGAGCAGATACCAACTTTCGATGAAAGGAAACTAAATCGATCGGAAGTAAGCGTCCGACTCAGCCTACTCGGAAAAACAGCTGAGGGAGACGGGTAATATAACAAATTTCAATCACTCGATAATATTATATATAATTATCCGGCTATACCTAAATAATAATTTGCCTGACTAGTTTCCAACCCATTCGGGGTCCTCATGAGCTCGAATCATGGCGAAATTACCAAGTGAACTATTATTTAAAATGATCTTCACATTTTGTTAACAGGTACACATATTTGAAAGCTACCTGCACTGGAATGAATCTAACCGATATCACAGCCATAAAATCATTCCACCATTTACAATTCGTGGACGTGTCGAACAATAATTTAAATATAGATAGCCTACAAGCTGTCACAGAACTGCCCTTCCTTATACTAATACACGCAGACAAAAATGTACTAAACTCAGCCGCGTTAAAGAAGATGAAGTACATGCAAGTAATCATCATGAATAATAATAAAATATCATCAGTACAAGACGTTTATCAACCGGAATTAAGTACATTGGAAGTTGGATATAACAAAATAAGAAACATATATTTCGAAAACAAAATGCCCCAAATTAAATGTTTAGATTTCAGATATAATTTAATACAAGATATTTCAGATATAAATTTTCCTAATTTGGACAGTTTGTATCTCGCTGGCAACAGAATCTCAAATCTTACAGGAATAGAACAGTTAACCAATTTAAGAATTCTTCATGTAAGAAACAATCCGATTAAACTTTTGAATGGGTTTGATGTGGAGATGAATAAGTTGCAGTATCTTAATTTAAGAAATTGTAAAGTTGCTACATTGAAGCAAGTCAAAAAATTAAGGGTGAATAATCTTTTTTTTAAATATTTTTTACTATATAATAAAATCATTGTGTGACAACCTCCTTTCAGGTTTTATCATCTCTAACAACTTTAGTAATAAAGGGATGTCCTTACATGGGAGGTACAGGTGAGGAGGATGCAGAGGTTGGGGCTGAGGAAGAAGATCCTGAACTAAGAGTCGAGGTGCTAGCCGCGTTGCCTAAGCTTAAGCGTCTTAATAAAGGGATAGTTACCCCAGAAGAAAGGTATAACTTTAGAAGTTTTTTGGTAATGATATCAATTATACTAAATGACATCAATAGCAAATATTTGTTTATTCTTCTCAGGGATGAAGCAAAAGAACTAATAAAACAATGGATTGAGGAAGGGGAAAACGATGAAGAAGAAATTCAGGAAGAACAAAATGAGGAAGAATCTAATGCAGACTAAAAATTGCTGCCGACTAATAAGCTAACACATATTTTTTAGAACTACCTACCTTTACTACCTAGCTTTTGATTGTGTGAACTCAATTAACCAAATATATTAAATATTATTATTTTAAAACATGTCTGTTATATTATTATACATAAAAATAATTATGTACATATATTACAATTACGGCATAATAATATTTACTTCCAATGATTATTTTTATTTATCTATATGACAGAAGTAAAAAAATATTTTTATTATCAGTAAATGCATTAATAATTTTAAATCATATTTTGTTTCATAGAACATATGCCATTAAAAATACAAATATATAATTGTTATTGTTAGTATAAATTGTTATTATTATGTCAAAATCCTTAAAAATATTATTGTTTTGTAAGACTACTATTTCTATGTAAAATAAGTGAAATAACACTGACCTCTGTATTTGCTACTTTAGTGACGAGTATGAAGCAATTATTGTTAAGATGACTTGTTAAGGTGAGGGGGACGGTTGGATGGTCGGCTAATCTCGGTGGACAATGGTACTTCAATCTCTCCAATCTTGTACTTTGTGCCCGTTTCAATAAACTTTCCTCTGCTAAATATCTCATTCGCATACGAAAGTCATTTACCTCTGAACTTCTTAATCTATCAAACTCGTTTAAACCTGAAAATAGATGTATATAATATCTTAAAATTTAATTTTTATATTTATTATTAAAAATACACTATTACTAAAATGGGCAATTATTTCTTTTACCATTTCTACTATTCTTATTTCGATTTTATTACATTACAAATATATTAATTGACTAGCTTACCTTTTCCAATCAAATGACTGATATGTGTATTCAACAATTGTTCTCCAGGTCCTTCAATGGAGCGCTCTATGACCATGAGAACTCCAAATACAGGCCTAATGTCTCGGACTCTTTTGTTTTCATCATCAACCTCTTCAGGAACAGCCAGGGTGTTGATGAATTGAAAAACATATCCCGACATTTCATGGAGCATCCCAAATAGAGGCTGCTTCCCTGCAAGGTCCCAAAGCTCCTGCGAAGACAAGAAAGACATTAGCAATTTGATTACAGCTTTTTTCTTTATATTCAGAAAATCCCTAATTAGTGCTACCATAATGTTGGCAGTTAAAATTAATTTATTTTTTATTTATATTCTTTATTGCACACCACAATACATATCACATATTTAAAAATAACAAGTACAAATAAAAGATGGAATGTACAAATGGCGGACTTATCGCCTAAAGGCGATTTCTTCCAGCCAACCATTGAGTTAGGAAAAAAAAATGCAAACAATCAGGTAATTGTTGGTGGTGCGATTATAATAAACCTACTTACTAATAATTACATACAAATACATACAAATAATAATTAATAAGGTATTGGTAGAGATAAAACTTTGAATTCTAAAGTAGAAATTGTGGTTGAGTTATTGCTGTAAAATGTGAAAATACATAAATTTGAATGTATCAGACATTTTATAAAATACTATACATATATATTGTTATTGATCTTTATTTATTTGTAATTGTTAAAACAAAATGTAGGTCTTGAAAACCTTAAATTCTGTCTAATTTAAATTGAAAAGAAATATATATCTAAATGATATAATATTATATATGGTTAATGATATAGATTTAACTTAAATAATATTTAAATTTGTGAAAAATATTTACAAAACATTTGTAAACAAAACATATTTACTACATACTACTAGTTATTATTTTGGGCAATTGTAGAATAAAAGTAAGTTAAGAAAAAGAATTAGTAAACAAACTTTATAAAAATAATGTATTAAATAATTGAATTAATCAATGACTGCTAACATAATAAGATTCATGACAATAAGGATTTGCAAATACTATGATCTACTTTCTAAAAATTTAAGCTGACTGTCTCTACCCATTACACAATAGCTTGACCTACTTCTGGATCTAGGAAACAATGTGTTGACAATGACTCATGTTGAGATCAAATTTGCATCACCACTAACCTCCTTGACATCTTGAAGAGTTGAATCCCAGCTAACAGTTACTGCAAGGTATATAGAATTTGGCATAAGGCATGTCAGCTCCACATAGTCAGAAGGCGTGGACATCCAGTAGTCCCATGTATATGGGCAGCTCGGTGCAGGAACCATTGTTATGGTTAATTTTTATATATTCACACAAATATTGTAGAGGTACACATTTTTAAGACTATCACTCACAAACACTTCACATGGCCAATGCCTTTATTTTTTTCTCTGAAAAAAATATATGGTAAATATTAGTCATTAATATTAAAAATGCGATGTTGAATCATAGCATTTCCTGGTATTTTGATTAGGGTCCATATCGCCATTCGAAATAAAACTGTCAATTATATTACACAAACATCATTAATGAAAATCTTGATAACATCGATTTTTAGTTACCTGCCAATAAATGTTTACATAATTTATACAGCGATACGAATTAAATAAAAATCATTTAATTATGTTTCTAAGAAATTGTAAATAAAGATTAAAGATTACGTGCAAGTGCAACAATCTACAACAGGTACTAATAATTAAAAAGTTCGATAAATTGTTTATGGTTGTTTTTATTATCTATGTTTTAATGAAAATGATAGGATTTATAGCAATAAGTAAACTATTGCACTTTATATATCTACTTCTTAAGGACAAAAAATTTAACAAACATGGTATGTTTTCGCATCACAAACTAAAATAAGACAATTCTTTGAATTTTTAATTAACAAACGATTTATTTAAATTCGTGAAAATAATAAGACAAAACAAAATATTGTCTCTCGTCTGTCAGCTAATACCACATATAAAACGTTTAGATTACATGTGTATTAATTTCACTTCCTCAATAATTGATAATATATATTTAGTTTCTTCATAAAGTCTTATCCGGAATCTGTAAATCAAATGGAAGTAAATAAACCATTAGTAAATGTACGTAGATGATTAAGTATTCGCTTGGACGGTTAAAATGGCTTGTAGTGATGTTAAGCTCCCCCGGTACGGGACTAGCAATAGCCAGCGGGTGGGGGCCCTGTGACGTTCCGCAAGGAGTTCCGCGGGCCCTCGTACTTCCCGCCGAAGGCGGACCACTGTCAGGTTTTAGTGGGTATTCGGTCGAGTCCCACATACCCCAGGCTGCGCCCCCCGACGCGCCGGGTATGCGTAAATGCATTTCCTGACAAAAAAAAAAAAAAAAAAAAAAAAAAAAAAAAGGCTTGTAGTGATAATTGCACCCACTTCTCAAAAGGTACATTCTGTATAGTAAAAGCTAAATGAATTGCTCTCCAAAGAGTAAAGTTTGACTTTTCTTATCCATTTCTTCGAAAATTATAAAGCGCAGATCGAATAGTGGCAATACCTTTAAAACTCAGCAGAGAGAAATACTGTTTCTCAATCAGAGTGTAAATAAAAAAAAATGTTGAACATCATAAATGAGTTAATAAATTGTCTAATCACAGTTTCAGACTGACGTTAGAATAGGATGTATATGGAAAACTAAAAAATTCATCACTTCCGGGTAATATAAATCGTATATCAGTTTTATTTGGTTTCGTTTCTTTGAATTAATTCTTTTTATCATCAAGATGCAAGTATATTTTACAAGAACTCTTTAAATTTCCGATTTCGTCAAAAGAATATGAGTATTTTTCAGATCGTATCACCTGGATGACAAAGAGAGAAATGAGAAAAAACTAGCATTTCTTGTCCCCATGAATGCATAAAACTCTGCTCTTGTGTGCCAAGTAAATAAATATAAATAACTTAATATAAATTAATTGTATATAAATTAAAATTTATTTGCAGCAAGTTCCAAATGACATTACTGATTTTTTCTATTTTTTATTCTACTTGAATGTTTCATTTCCGTTATGTTTTCTATCGGTTATCATAATTATGAAAATGTAAATATAGTTATTAAAAAGCCTCTTCGTGCTGATGTAACTACTGAACATTTTTTGTTTGCAACAACGACGAGGGCATTAGCTTATTTGTGAATTGCAGAATAATTCTGTTCTGCTACTAGAATAGCTAGAATGCTGCTGGATATATGAACCAGTGTTTTCGGGAGTCCATCGTCAGAATTGATCACATCGTTGAGAATTTTATAACCAATATATTAATGGACTTCTCTAAAACTTCACTTTTTATTTGTTTTAAGCTCAACTTTTTAGTGGCACTTATATCTCAACATTTAGTAAGCTTCTCTTTCTTGATAATTCCAATTTATTGTACGTTGAAAACTTGGTACACCTGATACGCTATGAGAGATACACGAGGTACGCCTGAATTAATGTATCAATATCAAGGGTTTGAAGGATGGGGTATTAAGATCTATTTTTTTTTTTTTCTTTCGGGTATAATTTAAATTAAATTTAAAAGGTTTTACAATTGATTTTTTTTACTATATAGATTTCTTTCGTGACCTCTTGTTAGAGAAGCTTTGTAGTAGTAGTAATAATAGTAAGAGAAGAGAGAAAGAGCGTAATATAACCATTGAACATGATATGCCATATAGATATGTGCAAATTTGAATCCAAGTTTTGGTGTATGTAACCGTTTCACTCTTTCACACTTTATAACTAAAACATTCACAAATCTATTAAAGGATATTTAAATGTCGAACTTTATTACTGTAATGGATTACCCTACGTACTTGAATTCAGGCTCTGCTTTTCTTTAATTCTTACTTGTTTTCACTATTAACATCTAAAACGGATATAGAGTCCATCTTAATTATTAATGTGGTTTGTTTAATCCAACTGTTGTGGATATATATTAAATACGAATTATATTTTAAGAAAACTCGCTATCTCCTTTTGCTTTCCCAATAATGAGAAAAACGTGTGCCCAAAACATCTATAGAAATGAGACACATGGAACAGTTTAAGTAAAATCGATGTATAATTAGTTTTCATTGAAGATATGTAATTTATTTTGTTGCAAAACTCTTAAATATTATTTATAGATATTAGGATAATTTATGCATTACATTGTGTTTTTCTTGATTATACGTTTTCATTATTCGTTTTGGTTGTCGTATATATTCCTATATGCCACTTTTCGCTTTCGTGGCATTAGGAGATAAAATATCTTGTTCAAAATTATAAGCAGTATCCAAAGAATGCGATGTAGATGATTAACATTTTATCTGCTTCTGGTGGTTTCACTCTTTAAAATCTTTTAATCCCCTTTATTCATAGATCTTAGATATCTTAAAAATTATAACTGAATGCAACCTAACCTAGAACCAATCATACAATCACTAATAAATAGTGTCAAGTCTCGTGACAAATTATAAATGTGATAAAATTGACAATGTATCTCGCTAGTACCAAAAAGGAATGAATAAAACTTTTTGCATATAAAAAATGTTTGAACATTCAGTGAAAGTTCCAAGACATTTTAAAATAGCTTCCAATATTTTTAAAAAGGTTTCTACTGAAGGCGGCAGCGTGAAAACTTTGTTGTACGACGATAAACTAAAACATTTCGTAAGTAATAAATAAATTATTCTTCTATAGTTTTTCATTCGAAATCTTTCGATGATTACAAAGGTGAATTCCGCACTTACAGAGAACTAATGTGCTTTACGCACTTTTAACAGAAACAATAAAACATGCCGGTGACATAGATAAAATTTTTGAAAATTCGGGTATTTTGGCGAATGAGCCTCGTCTAGATCCTTGGCTAGCTAAAGTTCTTACCGCAGAACTACTTTTCGGCAAAAAGTCTCTGCCTGGAAAAAGCAAGCCCGAACAGACGATTTTGTCATATAAAGAACAATTTGAAAAATTTACCAGTGAAAACCCAGATGACGTGAAATTTAAAGGTAATGTTTTCTTTTTCAGATATAATCCTACGATAACCTAAACACAATGGCAGAAAACGATAAGGGTCCTCTTATTCCTAGAGAATCGCAGTTGGCAGCCCTAGCGTTAGCTAATTTATTTCTGTATAGCATAGCAATGTTCACGTTGCCTTTCGTAGCATTTTTCGGTGTACGTCATATCCTGACCGACTATTACCCTGTTGATCAATTTACAAGAACAATTTGGTCAGTAATATCGGCAGTAGTAGTAGTTAATATAATAATATTTCTATATGCATATAAAGCTTACCATGAAAAAGAATATGATCAGGATGGAAATGAAATTGATCAGCATTCCTACAAATCCACCGATGTATCAGACAAAAACTTATTGAACTTGAAGAATGATTAATATTTGACTTTTGCAGCATTCCATTGAAATAACATTAAGTATTAGTACCAAAAAAATATATTGGAATTCAAGTGTATTTTTTTAAGCAGAAATAAATAGACTATACTAATTTTATCTGTTTTATTCAGTAAATATTTAGTAGAAAAAAAAATTAAGACCATTTTGTTAATTCTGATATTATTAACATTAACAATAATTATATATTAATATTTTGGATTTTAAAAAATGCAATCATAAACAGAGATTATGACAGAACATTTACACATTTTTTATCATAAATTACATTGTTACAGCATTATCATTGTACTTATATGTACGTCCAATTTTTTTCTTAGTATAAATAAAAATATAAAGAAATTTTCAATTATTAAAATTATAAGGAAATTTCGCATATTATAAATGGCATGTTTTGTAAAATAGCCATTATATAAAGGGAAAATTAAAGAAGAAATGGGTCTCAGTACGTCAAAATAATTCTCAAATTCAACTTTGTAACACAGTTGTCCGCAGGCCACGTTATGTCCGTATCAACACAAACCTATTATCCACATCTGACGCCATCAGGGCCTTTCAAGATGAAGGTTACAAGTTTATAAGATGTACATCAGGTTCATATGACGATTATTTGAAGCAGATCCAAAGCTTGACAGAATATGATTTCACACAAGATTATCATGTGAAGACAATGTTTGTGTTCACTGCTGGTACCAAGCTACATGAACATGACTTGTATTTAAACAACCAGATAATCTTGCAGGATAAGGTATTATTTGTGATATTGTAGTAGTATGTAAGATTCACTATTGAATTTTTTATTCCCTCAATTTTTTAATTACTAAATTACACCAAAATTTTTATAAAATCTTACTGGAAAAAGACCAAGTATTGTAAATATTATTAGATTAATCAAATAAACAAATGAATTGTGGTTCTTAGGCTACAGCCCTGGCGGTCCACCTCCTATCTCCGCCCCCAGGTAGTGTTGTACTAGATATGTGTGCGGCCCCTGGAATGAAGACTACTCAGCTTGCAGCATTCCTTCGTAATCAGGTCGCTACAGATTTTAATAGAAATTGCGATCGTTCATATGTTATAAGGAGCTTCTGTATTCCCGTAATTTTAATAAATAAATTTTATACTAATAAAATTAATAAATTCATAGGGCAAGATTTATGCTGTGGAAAGAAATGAAAACAGATATAGAACTCTATGTGATTTCGTGGAGAGTACTGCTTCGAAATGTGTTGAAACTCTACATAAAGATGCATTGGAAATCAAAAGAGGGGATATTGATGATGTTGAATATATCCTCTTAGACCCCAGTTGTTCAGGATCTGGTACGAAAAGTTCTTGCAAATATTTTGAGTGTTATCCAATTACATTGTTTCAGGTTGAAAAAACGGTAATATGTTTATACTATTTACATATAAAGACATTGCACAAATAACTTACATTTATTTATAGGAATGGAACTTTCTGTCCACAACTACATTGAAGAAACAAGATTGGCCAAACTAACTTCCCTTCAAGAGAAATTTTTAAAACATTCAATGAATTCATTTCCAAACGCAAAGCGCATTGTCTACAGTACTTGTTCCTTATACCCTGAAGAGAATGAGAGAGTAATAACTAATGTAGTTAAAACTTCAAGAGCTAAGTGGAGAGTTCAAGATGTTAAGGAGTTATTAAAAGGACAGTGGAACAACTTTGGTTCTGGAATGTATGGCAGTATGGGAACAAGATGTCTGTATGCTAAACCAGAGTCTGATATGACGACTGGATTCTTTTTAGCTGTTTTGGATAGAGAACAGAAAGATAATGATCAAAATCAAAATGAGGAGACAGAATCTTTAGATGTTAAAGTTAAAAATAAAAGGAATCACGAAATTAATGACAAATGTTCTTCTAATGTGGACACTGAAAACCCTTCAACAGAGATAAATAATGATACGAATGTAAGAATAAAAAAGAAAAAGAAGAAGGACAAAAAGTATTCTGATATAATTGAAAGCTCACCAGAAAATCCAGAAACAGAACCAGAAATCTTAACAGATAATATTGAAATCAAAAAGAAGAAAAAAAGAAAAAAGAGCAAGTCAATGGATGAAGATAATTTGGCTGCGGCTAATGATGTACAAAACTTGGATGCGGAAGTACTACATGGTAATTGTGTAGAGGAAATAATTTTAAAGAAGAAAAAGAAAAAAAAGAACAAGAATAAAGATGAAGAAATAATTGTATTTAATATATCTACAAATGATTCTGTAGAAGACATTTCAGTAGATACTACGATTGAGGATAGCAAAAAAAAGAAGAAAAAACATCGTCCACAAAATATTGAAAGTGTTGACGATATTCCGAGAAAGAAAAAGAAGAAAGATTGACTATTATAACATTGTATAATTTAAACGCATATAATAAATGCTGTGTTTTTCTTACTGTGCTTTTTTTATATTTATCCATTATTATACTTAATTAAATTTGAAAATTTTTAGGAGTACATATATTAAAATTTCAATAATTCAAAATCATCGTCGTGACATTTTAAGTTACTTGACATTTGCAAAATATTTTGTGCCCTTTTGTAACGAACAAAAGCCACAAGAAGAACCCTCTGCTGTTTTGCTATAATATATAAGTATGTATATGAAATTAACGAATTTTTTTACTTGCTATTGTTAAAGTTTAATAATCTTTAATTTAAATGCAAATTAGTTTTGTAATACAGTTATAACATTTCTTTACTGCTTTTTACTGTTTCCCCGTTGTTACATATTCTTTCATATTATTGTTCTGATATCAGTGACCATACGGAAATCTAAAAATCGTGTTATCTTTAATAATGAGTTACAAACATACTATACAAAATAACGACATGTATGGACCAAGTACTTGAAATGAACATACTGTTCCAATTTTAGTTTTGCATCGCTTCTCTGGACACTAAATCTCAAGAAATAGGATACCAACAATAGACAGTTGATAAAGATGAATTGAATGTAGATAAAAATAGAGTCATTTCCAACCTCGGCAGAACAGCAGCCTGCCACTTATATACCTAACTAAACAATACTAATTCTTTTTCCAACAATTAGAAAGTAGCTAATATATATGCTCACTGAAAGAATAAGAAAATTTTACCAAAGCTTGCTTCGCGTTATTAAATAGACTTAAAAAATAAGACCTTTTCCACCGACCATATAATTTTACTTAAAATGTTTGATTCATTAGTTTTTTACAAAACTTACGTGAAAGTCTAAGCTCAAAGATATTTACGAGAATACCTCTAATTGAATTTTTATGTTTTGTTTTAACTTAAGATAGTTTTGTTCCGTGGTAACAAACGAATTCCAAAGGGTTTGATTACGGCTGAACACTTAAATAGGAATCGAGGTTATCCCACCAGTTAGTAGGGATACCTGTTTTAAATTGACTTTTTCAGATCGCTAAGGATACATCACCAAAAAAAAAACATTAAAAAATAACAAATGAATTGATATATTCATCTTCTTACCTACCTCTTCAGCAGACTTATATAGATGTAAATCATAATGGGATCTTATAAGTTTATTTCGTCTAGCCAAGCTTTATTAAACCTAGATTTAAATCACGTTTAAAGGTGAACTTTATTATTAAGGCTTTAAGGGTCGCTTTATAAGTTACGATAATATATAAATATGTATTTAAAAGTACACGCTGGTTGAAACACGAACTATTACGTGTATGCTGATTTGATTGTTTATATGTTATGCTATTATATATGTAGATTGTTCCAGTGTGTAGCAGTCTTTATTTTGCATTAAATATTTTATATAAGAATGTACTTAGTTACTTATTTACCAACTAACAAGGATGATTGTTAATTATTATAGTCTATAGTTACAGATACAATGACCTCGTATATTTTATTCATGTTTGTAAAGTAATAAAATATGAGATAATAAAAAAAAAAGTTAAAAATGAAAAGAAAAGTTATTAAAATTACATATTAATACATATTAAAATTATCTGTTACACTTAGCGAAGGACACGTTTCCCTATAAGTTATATTTTAATTTTAACCTTTTCGACTTTCTGTTAATACTATAATTATTAATTAAGTTAAAGATAGATTAAAATTACCTGATATACTTAATGAGAAAAACATTTTTTTATAAGTTTTTTTTTAAACTTTAATGAGTTGAGCCTAAAATAAGTGTAACTTATATTAAGAAAGCACAAGAACTAATTAGCCCAAGGCCGTTAAAGAGAAATAAAATAAAATAATAAATTCGAAGGGCAATTGAACGTGACCTGAATAGTTACATGAAAGATCGTTTTCAGCCGTTTTACTTGACATGCAGTGGCAATAAGAAAGTATGCCATAACATTGTTACGAAGTCATTTTACGTGATTATAATGAAAATGATTTAGTAATTTCAATAAAACTATTTTACTGATATAACTCGCGTGTATTATTACATTTTTAAATTTAACCCGACGTTTCGAAAGCTGTGCAGCAAATGTGTTCGCGGTAAGACAAGATAATGGTGTCTACCGCGAACACGTTTGCTGCAAAGCAAAACGTCGGGTTAAATTTAAAAATGTAATAATAAACGCGAGTTATATCAGAAAATAGTTTTATTGAAATGTGTAGTACTCGTGTAAATCTTAGAAAACATTATGATTTAGTAAATCTAGTTTTTCCAGAAAAAAAATACGAAACCTTTTTTTAATAAATACAAAATGAGTAATTGGTAATCACTGGGATCTTTAAATTGGGGATTCCATCCCCCAACATAACTGCTCCCTCTTACATTTAGTCTTGGTAAATTAAAGAGGTTAGTATTTTCTTAGATTTTCACGAATACACATTTCAAATAAAACTATTTTTTACGGATTAAAACTCGCGTGCAATTTGTTTACATTTTTATTTTATTTTTACTCGACGTTTCGAATGCTTTGCAGCCATCGTGTACACGGGTAGACGAGATGTAAAGGTCTGTTTAAAAAAAAGACATTTACATCTCGTTAACCAAAGCATACGCGAGTTTTAATCCGTAAAAAATAGTTTTATTTGAAATTAAAGAGGTTATAAATTTATTATAAATTTTTTTGCAACTTATAAGTATATCATATAACACTCTTCTTTAGGTACATGATCGAAAAATTACCTACTTTAGAAAGTCATAACAACATTATACGAATTTACGATATATTTGTAGAAAGCAAGGCAAAAATGTAGCTTAATAAGCATTACGTTTTATATTTAAAAATACTTCTCTAATATAATAAAAAATCAATATGCAAAAAGAATAAATGTTTGTAAGATTTTTAATAAAGCTATATATTCTAAAATATCACAGTTATATAAAATTTATTTGTTCCTTTAATTTGGTTTAATTCATTTTCTTCGCACAAATGTAAGTCAAATGTTTCACGACAGCTAATTTAAGCCCTACGAATGAAATTTTTATTTTATAAAAAACTGTGGTTTCTATTGATTTACTTTAAAAGACAGAGTTTATCTAATTACATATGTTGATTAAATTATAAATATATCTAGATATCGTGTCGCCTAATATTTAAAATAACAGCCTAGAATTCGTTTTAAATGAATACAATAGACACTCAGTCAGCTGACCGTTTGTCTATAGGATATGGCCTCTGGCAAGTGTAACACAGAATGGTGGAAAGTGTTTAAAATTAAAAATAACAAGTATATTTTTTATGTCTTTGCATTCTTTTGTTCGACACCTTTCCGAGATATGCAGGGTGAGACTTCTGGCAACATACAGGATTCTGCTATTTTAATGGTAGCTTAAGTAGTCTGACACAAGATCGCTTTCCACCACGACGAAGATCCTCCAAGACTCATGCTCATGACTAAACACTGAAATGGAGTTCTGTTGAGTACAAATTTACAAGCTAATTTTAGAAAAGCGTTTATCTGTTAGCAATATCTTGTGAAGTATTTTAATAATACTTTTTGCAACCAAAAATATCAGTTAATATAACATCTATTTTCAAATGTGTGTTTTTATAAAATAAACATCTGACACGCGGCAATCGAGCTTGCCGCTATGAAAAACTCCTAATCGGCAAATTATAACTCGCAAATTAATTAACAAACAAAAGAAAAAAAAAATTAAAATAATTAAATTAATTAATTAATTAATTTTTAAATTTTAAAAAATTAAGAAATTCGAAAATTTTTTTTCCATTTTTCGGTAACTTCGGCGGCCGATCTGACCACCTTCCCGTTGGACAATCAACATAATTTTGAAAAGTGAATCTTACATTTAGATGCTGATTCCAAATATATCTTTAGTTTTTCAAAATTTGAAAAATAAAATTCAACAGACACACAGACACACATACAGACAGACAGATCGGAAGGAAAAACTGAGTTTTTCGAAAATAATTGTCATTTATTAACTGATTTTATGAGTATTTAAGACATTTTTATCTTGCAATCAACAACTTAGGTTGCCCAGCAACGCGATGCTGGGCGTGTCAGTGCTAGGGCGGGCACATCTTTGATGGAGCAGCCAATCAGAAATAGATGCGCAATTATTATGACAGTGTCAGTCACCACATGTCACCACCATAACTTTAAGTTCAGTCTGAATTATATTTTATCACCTGTTCATAAGGTTCATAAACGAGTGCGCGAAAGCCCATTTTCCGTTATTAGTCCCTTCTAAATTATTTTTCATTACCACCTTATGTATACGAGTTCATTGTTTTACCTAAAATAACACTTACGAAAGAAAACTCCCATTAGTATTAAAGAATAGAGTTCAAATATACCCTAATTATTTACCTGAATAATTACAGAGTATATAAATATATAACAATTCATCACAGTCATAACCACGAATGAAATTATTTATGCAAATAAGAATAATGCAAAATGCCACAAGTGCCACAATATTATAATGAAGAATTACCGTGTAATTACTTTTTGCTGTGCACACACCGCACGCCTGCATGGACTAAATAGGGCACTGAAATAAAAATACGTACCTATATAGTCTTATATTAGCATGTTATAATAATGATTGGATCCTTGTATTTTTTATTTATAATCTATACTTTAATCGATACTAAAAATGCAATTTTATACTAGAATACTTATTTTGGAATAAGGATTTAATATTTATATATTATATTATCATATTATTATTATATTTTCCAGCTATCGAAGTTAGGTAAATTGAAGCGAAAGCTTAACATTATAAATACATATTAACGATCTGATTGTTTATCTGAGTGTGCGTTACCTTGCGTTTCGTTCATAACGCAACATTCCAATTCATCATAACTAGAAATCAAATCATAAAAAAATACCGCAGTAATCATAAACCTGCAAAATCATACCTCACCAGCAATCGATGCATCATATTAAATAGAAGTAATCAAAAGCTTGAACTTGTATTCGATTATGATTCACATTCAAATGTTATCAGAACTGTAGAACTGATTACAAAGGAATACATAATTCTATTTTTTTTTATAGAATTCGGTAGTAATATGAATTATATAAAAAAAAATATTATTCGTTTTTAGACATGAAGTTCTACCTGCCCGTAGACACTCGTTGACAGCGTAGCAGTTAATACGGTGAAAGTTTTTGTTATTACTTGCAATATCTTTGTACCAAGTAGTCTATTTTAATTTAAAAATAGGTTTTATATTAATAGATTTTTTTAGTACTTCAAATATTTTAAAGGGACCAAATTACATTTTTATATATTTTTTTAAAAATTTTTTTAGCTTATTTTGGCTTCGTTTTGCCAAACGATTAGTGATATAATTTGTGCGTTATTAGAACAAAATAAATATGTTGAAAATTACCTTTAATTATAGGACTAATAAAAACGGCACAAACAACCGTTAAGGGGGGGAAAGAAATATATCACGCCACGTAAAAACTAGCGGTGTGGGCTTCTATGACCGATTGACGGCAAATGTGCATTACACTAGCGATACCCCCAATTTTAACTTTCTAACTTTAAACTAACTAACTAAATAACTATACTTGTACTACTAAATACATAACAACGATTCAAAATAAAAAAATATATTACAATGTGGTAATATTAAAAACAAATACACATAATTTATAAGTAGCATACATTTAAATTTAAAGTAAAATTTCAGTTACAACAGTTGAACTGGTATAACCAGTGTAACGCACACGGGAGCGCCGGCCGGTCACCCCACTACACCGTAGAAACCTTCACTCCATTGCGCTCTCAAAACATAACCGGACGACTTCAGGACACAAATAAAGCCTTTATTATCCTTTAGTATAATAAATTACTAAACTTTTAAATTACTATTACTAATTAATATTTTAACAGTTTTTATAAATATATATATATGGTTTGTTTTGAGAAATTCTAAACGTTTGCTGATTTGTTTTGAGTGAATTTGGTGATGCGATATCCATTTTGGAGTTTCGGATAATTTTGAAATGACTTCGGAAGAACCAATGGCCTCTGCTGTCGTAAGTAACTGTTATATTTTTAATAAGTATATAAGTAAGTATAAATAAGTATATAAGATATTTATAAGTATATACTTATTAATATTTTATATGTATACACATACGCCGAAGAACGAAGCTTATAATAAACAAAACTTTTTATAGCGATATAGTTTATTACATACAATAAATTATCAGTTTTTATAATATGTATGAAATTTATTTATTTCTTCTACAAAACAAAGAAGGAAAGAAGAAATGTTTTCAAAATGTATATATATTTTAACTATGGGTGCATAAAATAACTTTTTTGGGGTAAGCGTGGTAAAATAATTCAATAATCATTTTTTTTTTTAGATTTGGTTATTCTTATGTAAACATTCTTTAGCGTCATTTTAAGAAAATTATGATATCCAGTGCTGTACAAGATTTAACGCATTTTCTTTTACGTTTATTTGTCTGATGTGTTACTTTTAAAATAGTTTCAATAAATGTTATCTTTATATATAATATTATATTGTGTGTTATCTGATATGTGAGCAACTTGAGCAGTTTATGTATTTTTACTCAATATTAATATGCTTTTTATTTTATAGTTATGGAAGTTGAAAGCTACACGTAATTTATACAATATCGATCAAATTAAGTTCTCTTTGCTGACTTACGTTAACTTCAAAGTATTATATGATTCATAATATTCTTTATAAAAGTATTATAACATAATGAGGTTACAAACTCGTGACTAGTGTTAGTTAGTCACGCGGCTGGGCTGAACTCGTTAAGCTTATCTAGATAATCTAAGATGAATAAGCGTTAGCTTCATTTACTATGAGTATAATTAAAATATATATACTCAATATTGTCTTTGATTGCTGAGATTCCACTATATTGCGTAAGTTATATTTTTTGTATTTATTTTTAGAATGACGTTCTAAAATTGTTATGTTTTAGTGACTTAATATTGTAGTTTAGTAATTTTATGAAATTTATATTTTTAAAATTTTATGATTAAATCAATCCAAAACTACGACTACACATTAAAATCATGAATGAAATCTGTAACATGCGTAGTATCTAACGGTAGAGCGGCGCTCGCCCAGTCTTCGGGCGAGTGGTCGCTTGTGATGTCGCGTCGTGTGCCTGTGAGACCGCGTCAACCGCTCCTTCGTCCGCAGGTTGCTCCAGAGCCCGCTCCTGCCCCGGAGCCCCCACCCGCTGACCCCGATCCCCAACCACCATCTGATGACGAGAAATCACCAGATTGGAGACCCTCCCGGCCTCCATCACCACCTCAGAGACCGGATGATGCCTCTGAAGGTTCAGAGGCGACCGCTCGACCAGTCAGACCTGAACCGGCCAGTCGATATGCTAACCTCAATTATTGGAAAGCAAGAAGAGTAACCTTTTATAGAAATGGGGACCCATTTCACCCTGGAGTCGAATTTCGTTTCAAACTGGGAAGAGATTTGGTATCCATGGACGCATTGCTAGATAGATTATCAGAAAGATTGGAACTACCACGAGGTGCGAGATTTATATTCGGTATGGATGGGGATAGGAAGTACAGGCTTGAAGAACTAGAAGATGGGGCCTCCTACGTAGTTTCTTCATACAAAACATTTAAGGTAAGATGTTAATAAAATAAAACTAGATTGCACTTAGGTTCAAAATATTGTCTTAATGAATACAAACAAAAATCTTTATTTAACACGAGCCTCCAAAAACTCGTAAATAAAATCTAGAAAAATAACGCAAAGTGAATATTCATAAGTGCTAACGCATTTGACAGATTATTCAGGTGTTTTAGGCGAGGCCACGTCCTTGCTGATGTAGGGCGCAGGATAAGATCCACGCACCAACATTTGCATTTTGATCGTCCAAGCTTGTTTTACCAACATCGAGAAACCGCTAATTGTTAATGAATTCCGCTTTTCATATGAAACAGGAAATTATAGAAATTAGCCCAACTTTGTTTTACTTTCATTTAAATCTCGTTAAGACTTAGTTATATTGCGTGGGTTAGGTAACAGATTTTCGGAATTTGATTAAACGTGAAATGTATAAGTGATGACGATTAATAGCCAGGTTAATTTACGTAATGATTGTGATCAAATAAAATAGATGTACATGAGTGCTTCATACTTACATATAGCTTTTATTAAGTATTCCTGTATGTACTATAACACTGCAATACAAGCGAGTAGCGACGACATCGGGGGCAATGCACCACCTTGCACTTAATATGCATCAAGGCGCGTATTTAACACGAAATGTTTAGACTTCAGACAAAATAATAGGAAATTATCTAAACGTTTTTAGTGTTTTGTCTTAGTAATTAAGATATAGACTAATCTACAGATTTCTAGAAGTCTTATGACTTTCTATCCTATGTAGTTTTTTTAAAATGTCAATACATGTATATAATGCCAGTTTTTACTATGGCATACCCGTTTTTATAAATTAAGATATTAAATTCTATTGAATTATGTCAAAAGTATGCTAGTGGAAAAAAACTTGTAACAATATATTTTGATGTAAAACTATTCTATTTTAAATGTTGTTTAGTTCAAAAATTTCTATTAAACTTATAATATTTAATGAGTAGTGTCCAATACGGTTTTTTTTTTATTAGTGCTAGCTTAATTATTCAATATTGAGCACAAATATTTTATTATTTTAGGTAAAATTATTATGCTTAGATTGCAATACGTCCATACATTCACACTAAGGTTTTACAAGAAAGCGTTATCCCCACGCTAGCATAGGGTTTTTATTCGGGCATTTTTTATACTATTTACGTATTATACTTATAATGTCATGGTGAAAATTTTTTTAAAATTTATTTGATAGTAAATCAAAAATATTCTGCATACCTTATCACTTTAAATATAAATATATTATTTGTAATTATTACAATACAAATATTGGTTATATTTTCACATAGTATAGTATAGTTTCTAACAGACATTTAAATTTTTAATTGTAACACAGCTAAGACTGAATTACGTATTTTTAGTATCATAACAGGTAAATAGAATTATAGGTCAAAAGTGTCGCATTGTGCCCGAATAACAAAAAAAAAACAAATTTGAATTAATCTACAATTTTGTTCTGTATACATTAATAATACGAATATTTTAACTAATAAATAAAATTGAGTATTAGTAAGATTTAACAAAAATAAAAAACACGCACAAGTCCTGATATTAATAGTTTAAAAATTTCGAATTGTTATTTTATATGACACCTGCATATATAAGTCAATATCTAGAATAACGGAGAGTGCGAGTTCAGAATTTGATCTGTTAATTCAAATCAATATAGCTTATGTCTAAACTAATTTACTATATTTCAATAACACCCTCTTTTCATATTAATAATGACTAAGCAAAATCGATTAATAATCGATTTCTCCAAGATGCCGCATTTTTGTATTAGAAATATTAAGAAATTGGTCAACCGGGTTGTAAAAATCTAAATTGTTCTTACGGCCTTGACCTTGATAATGTCTTGATAATGTTCCTAACTAACGACACGAACAAAAACGAACATAGGCTTACAATACAACGAAAAATTCGGGAATTTAATTACCACGGCTACGAAGCCTACACCGCACCGTAGTACCGTAGCCATGTTTTCACAACATTATGATTAAAGTGTTTAATATATTCAAGTTTAAAAAATAAATATTTTAAAATGTTCTGTGCACGGCGAAAGACTTTTTAAAAAAGATTTATTTTAAAAAGTTCTGTGCACGGCGAAGGACTTTTCAAAAAAGATTTATTTTAATTAAAAATTAATTTTGTTGTACAAGTATTCACTTAAGCTACCTTGAACAGACTGATCTTAATATTAATTTTATGAATAATTACAATTAAATCGGACCACCCAAAGGAGGTGCCGCTATTGTCTTATTCTTAGAATATCGCCTGACGGCGGACAATATTAGGTGCTAAGTCAGCGGTTTGGGACGACATAACTATATAAGAAATATTATTCGCGATTTAATAGTAATTAAGTATTATTAATCCTCTGTATATATTTCGAAACAATTTCTTTATAATGACTAAGCTGCTGGTTAATTATTATTCATATATGCAAATCTCCATTGATAACCGTCGCCAGAGTGATTATTTTTTATTATTATTATGCATAAGCTACAGAAGTATTTCTAATTACATATATTTAAAAATAATTGCAAATATAGTGCCCTATACTATATTTCTTTTTAAGTTTTGTGTACAAAAGTGTTTGAAGGCAATCGTTTGAAGTAGAAGAAGTATTTGAAGGAGCTTTTTTAAAAAATAATAACGCACGGTTTAACAATCAATTTAATTTATTTGATACAAAATCTAACAGTTTGACGCTTTAAGTATCGAACTCAAAACAATCACTTCTTATTTTAACCGGAAAACTAAATATGATTCTAACGACAAGACAAACGCAAATTTATCGAGACAATATTACAATCGCACAATCTACCGCACCGACGGACGAAAGCGAAAGAAAAAGCCCTGAATTACATTGACACTCGCTTATATAGCACTCTTCTCTCTCGACCACCCTCATATTTTCCTACAATATACTATTTAAACTTTAAAATTAAGATTTGAATTAAAAAAAAGGTATAGCATTAATGAATTCATCAACGAACTGGACTCAGCCAAGTGAACCCCGGGATACCATCCCGTCGGTTTGTCTTTTAGGCTCGGTACTCTTCTCTATGAATACAAAATTCCTTAAATAATGTCCTTACTGAGTCTGCGGTGACATCTATAAGGATCCTTTCAAAAATCATAACCAATAGTTTACTCTGAGGTTTTAATAAAAGTTATCATTTGCAAGATTTTTATATTCTGTTCTTGCATTAATAAAGAAAAAAACACTACATACAAACACAATGTGCATAGTGTGTACGTACACATCATTTTTAAATCATACCAATTCTAACCTTATATCAATTACAATATTGATATAACCAAATTTTCAGCTTTATACATATTTATTTTTATGTATAATCTTACGTTATCAAGAACATTTGTTGGCTTAGATCCATAAAATATTTTCTTTGTCTATACTCTGTAACAGTAGAGGCCAGTGCTGTCCGAAATAAGAATATGGGTCGAACGGCCAACTGCACTCTATACTGCAAATTTAAAGTCTACTTTCGATATTATTTTTTATAATTTCAGGATATCGTGTTACAGTTTTATTTTAGTAAACGTATATTCATAAAATTGCGGGTATATAATGTATTTCCTAACTAATCTTAAAATCAATTCGTTTAACAATTGTAAGAGCTGCAATTTGACTCAATTTAGAGCTAGCCGGCCCTCATAAGTTGTATGTAAATTTATATAATTTTACGATCATGTCTTGGAAACAACTGAGCAATTTGAGCATTTAGATCAAGGTCCACTTTTATCCAACCTTCGCCTAATTTCATTTAATTTTCGAATGCGTAATTCTGAATCGGCTTATCGTGTAGCGTGTCGCGTGTCACTTTTCCGTAATATTCGTAACACGTTAGACCCCCATAAAGGTCTTAATTGTAGTGGTTCCCGATGTGTATCGCCCGGTCATAAAGTCAGTTAGGGGTTGCGTGGATTAGCTGAGATTGACCTTGGCTGGCCGTCCCTTGTGCCAAGTCCGTATTCAAATCTGAATAGTTGCTAGCCTCCTACCGTCCTATGCGCATATCTTCTCCGCCCTATTTGCAACTTTGTTGTGAAGTATTAAAGGTCTGTTTAGTGTGCATTCGCATTTGTTAAGTTCATAAAAAGTATTCGATGGCTTTGTTTTGTTGGTGCGGAATCATCAGCTGTTTTAGTCGGGTTTAGCGCGGCGGCCGGAGAATACAACGATTGTTTGTTTTTTTAAATATAAATTAAATAAAGTGCTATGTGATAGTGACTGTCCAAATGCATGTGAATAAATCATATGGAATATTAGTTAACGCAAGCTAAAGTCCTTTATAAATTAGTTGGTCATCTTTCCTAATCTTACATTATTTTTTTTATATTATTTGTCAATAATAATCTAGATCCATGAAAACATAATGGTCAATTAACCTTAAAATCTTTTAACTTTAAAAAATTAATTCGCGCCAAAATTTAATTGAATAATATTACGTTTTTTAATCTGTTCTTAAATGAAATCTATCTCACATCGAACTTTATTTCGAACAAATCACTTATAATGAATATAAACTAAGTGAGATAGGAAATTCTAGGTAGTTTTTATTTTTAAATCTAAGAAAATGATTAAAATAAATCTTTTAATATTAATAACTTACGTGACCAAGTAACTTGTACAATCGCGTGACATATTCTATGTACTTTTATCCCGTTGACAGCCTTTGAAGTAAGAAATATTGTTAAACAAACTCGTCGGGTAAAACCTTCGTGCGTAATAAACCATATTCAGAAAAAATAATTTAATAAGAGAAAGCTTCTATTATAGACATTTAACAATAAAAAAATATTGATTTAACAAAATTATCTGAACTATATTCCAATAACCGTAATACATATAATATAAATCAGTTTAATCTCTCAAGGCAAGCCCAAGGCAGTATACACCTCGTAATTTTCATCATGTATCGCTCTGGTATGCAAATTTTATGCAACGGATACCTTGAATGACGTCACTGCATAAAAAGCGAAGGTTTATGGCCACTGGAATTGTCATGGGTACTTGAACTTGCAGAGGTTGTGAACGCGAATGACATTTAATAATACAATTAAATCATTTTTTTTAGTTGTTGTTATTTTTCAATAATAATATAATTCAATTCTTGACGGTATTTTTCAATAAATAATTTGAAGTATAGTTACAGAAGAGAAACCTGTTCAAAATAGTTTTTATTTGAACTCTATTATAATATCTATGATATCTCATTTAAAAATTTTTACGTAATGTGTCTAGGTTCAGGATATAATTTTTAGTTCGATTAAGAACAACATCATCTAAAATCTGTTTAAACACATAAAAGTACATTGTTTAAAAATAATTAGTGATTATAAAAAATAGACAAGTAAATTAAACGAGCTAAAACAAAGAAACGAAGGTGTGGCGTCCGTGCCGAAGTCGCTGGTTCAATCCAGCTGACCCCATGCTGGACAGCGAGGAGGAGTCGCCCTTCACGGTCATATCCCTGCCAGTATACACCCCTGAACCACCTGTGAGTATGACCCACAAAAATGTATAATACATTTTATCCAGATTATTAGGATCTTTTGGATGCGAACTAAAAGCAATTTCCTCTTTATTTTTCTTAGTAAAAGCGGAAAATAAATAAACTTTATTTATTTATTAAAATTGTGGCCACATCTGCAGATAATAACGTATTGTGTAGAATTTAAAATATGATCAGGAATACGAACGCGTGTTGATTTGTTTGTCTTTCATTTGTAATTTTGCGATTGAAAATTGATTTTTCCGTTAAACACATATGGTATTTAATTATTATTTAAAAAAGCATACAAAGTGCCTCCCAAAGTCCATTATCATACACTTAAGTCATGATGGAACGTCTAGAACCAGTCGTATTAAATACACAAAACACCGCAGTCTACTTGCTATGCAGTAATTTCAGACATGACCTCGGGCGCGACATATATTCTCTTTTACTCGTTCAAAACATAACCCATTATTACAAAGCATCTGAATTTTTTTAATCTATTATTCGAGTTTTGTTGTAATTACACGCAATTGCGATTGCGTGTCCTTGGACGGTCAGTACCATCCACCAAGGACGCTACAATTTGGCCGTTATCGTCGGTTTTGTTTACCACCGCCAGTGGTTTGCAGTCGCTGCTTCCAGTCGGACGATCTTTACAAAATATCGCGAATAAGAATTCGGTATTATGCTAAAAGCAATGAAAATTTGAGAATCACTGATAATATGGTAAGTACAAAGTTACTAGGAATTGTTTGAAATGTTTGAAATTTTACTTCATTGCAGGTAGAAGTTATGGTAAGCTTGGTTTAGTTCCATAAAGTAAATATTGTATAAAAAACATTCTTAGCAATGTGTTGTATGGCGGCATATTTCTAGTAAGCAATGTGATGGTAGCGTGGTACGGTCAGAAGAAAAGTGGGTTAAGAGTCGTGGAATTTATAAGAAATTATAAAATTACCGTCATCGAAGAAATGGAATGTAGCAAAATTGTTCATAAAATATTTGTAACTGTGAGTTGTTGGTAACCAGTACTTAGTAGGTGGTATAGGCCAGAGTCAGTCGCAAAAATATTTAACAAAAATGTGGACGTCCACATAAACTAAGCTTAAACCTGAATAACCTTGAAAGCCTTAAATTTTTAATAGTTCTTTATAAGGTGGAAGATGTAAATTTGCTATGTATTGTTTGTACAGTCATGAAACAGGCAAAATGGTGTCAGGGGCGCATGGAGTAGGTACAGCTTCAAACGATTAAATCAATTACTATATTGAACTGGTGTTTTGTAAATAATAATTTAATTTATGGGCCTTATGGGCTATTTGATACATAACACATTTTTATTGTATGTAATAAATAATTAATATTATATAAAAACAGGCGGCAAGTTACGGTAAAAAGAACGGCATGTGGTACGGGGGAACTGCCACTGGCACCAGCGGGTGGTCAAGAGCGGGAACCCGCAAGCAGTCGGTAGCCGAGTCCGACGCTCCCCCTCCCGGCGGTGGCAAGCCCACCAGCGGCAGAGTGATCCGAATTATCAACAACATGGACCATTCTATACAGGTTTTTAATTTAAATATTACTGGCCAGCAATGTAGAAATTGATTGCCACATCTAAACTATTTTTAGGGATTTTTTAATCATATGAATCAAAATATTTTCTTATTAAAATTCTAGAACTCGTTACAACAACCGAATCATGATGAAAGTAATTTAGTTAGTAAGTAATAGTAAGTCGTTAATGCAAATGTTTTATAGTGGAGACATTTAACCGTATATTTAAAATGTGTTTTGGTAACACTTAATAATAATTCACTGAAAAACTTATCGCATGAAAATAATAAAACGTTTTGAAAGCTGCACGAAACTATAAAATTTGAATTTTATATATATTTTTTTAATCTTCGTCTTTTTCATAAATCAACGATAGGTGTAGCCGCATACTTAATCATTATATTTACTTTTTTTTAAAAGTCGGTGTTTCTGTATTACCGTGCCTCTTTTGAGGTCATGTATAATAAGTCGTTATTATACTTCCATAACGTAATAATTATATAGCGATCTTTATATTAATGAAGTTTTATTTCAGTGTCGTGTTTTATTAAACCTTCGGACAACTCAACCTTTCGAAGAGGTTTTGGAAGATTTAGGTCAAGTTTTAAAAATGAGTGGAGCTAAACGAATGTACACTATAACAGGACAAGAGGTAACGAATCATTCCTCAAAGATTAGGATATGACGTCATGTGTAAGCACTTTTTAAGAATATTTATTTCAACAGGTTAGAAGTTTTTCTCAGTTGCGTAATGAATTCGCCGATGTAGAGACATTTTATCTAGGAACGGCGATGGTACCACCGGCTCTCAGCCCAGGAATAAGCGCACCGCTTCCTATCGAATCTCCTATCCGAAGGTACTATCTATTGCCTTACAATTCAGGTATATCAATTTTTTTTTTTTAACATGATTTTCTCACCACAAAAGATTCATAATAAGAAGGGACATTTTATATACATTGACAAATTTATAACAAAAATTAAAAAATTTTATTAACTACTCTGAAGATATGAATATGCCAAAAATAAAAAAAATAAACAATTAAAACGCAAATAAAACAACCGTTAATAATATGAAGGCAGTCTTGTTACCGTATAAAAGTAATAAATACCTATACTCTCTCCTTCAGGTCTAGATCCCGCGCGAATGTATCAGCGGTTCCCGTTTCAGAGGACGGGCGCCGGCGCGCGCGCAGCAAGAGCCGCCCGCGCGTGCTTTACGCTCCAGAGGGAGAATTAGTACGGAATTCAGGTGAGTACTTACTTAATTTTTCAAGTTCATACTTACTTACTTACTCTTCATACCGACTTAATTTATCAGGCTGAATTGAATATTGTTTTTAGGATCAGGTTTGAATTAAATATTGTGTAATTTTCATTGGATTTATTTACGGATAAAAATAAGGTCATAGGTAAGAAGCTCGTTTGACGATTTCTTATTAGATTTGTGTTTTCTAATTCGAATCCTTTAAACTCCATTCAAATCAGTGCGGTTAAAGTTAACTCTGGTTTAGAAGCCGTATATAACAGATCCGAAAATGTTACCCATGATATTAAAAGGTGCCTCTTAAAAGTCTTTACTCCTTCAAAACCCTTTAAAAACCTAGTATGAATCTTTAATTCCTTATTAAAGTTGACTGAAATGAAGATGTACAATATTTGTATACTTCGCCTGATGAAGATAGCCATAAAAGTAAAAAGATATATTTCCTAGACTATACGCTTCTGGAAGTATTGAAAGAGGAGCCGATCAGAGTGACAATACGAGGGTTACGACGCACATTCTACCCTCCCATCCACCACGCACCCATCGACAACAGCCCCCCTGATAAAAAGATGCAATTGGAATGGGTGTAAGATAATTTTCAATTTAATATCTATTAACTTAATGAATAAATACTGTTTCCTAGGTATCTTAAATAATACCGTAATTTTTGAATAATCTTTATAAATAATATATAAATATACAGCAATTTTTGTAGTTTATATATATTTGTGTAGGTGGTCGATAATTTGGTATAGTTCTGAACACAATTGTAATTGTAGATATGGCTACCGCGGCTCGGACTCACGACGCAATCTGTGGGTGCTGCCGACGGGCGAGCTGTTGTACCACGTGGCCGCCGTAGCTGTCATGTACGACAGAGACGAACACACACAGCGACACTACATAGGACACACCGAGGACATACAGTGGTCAGGATTACAATACAACACAATAATAACACTTCAAGTGGTAGTTCAATACTTAACAGACACAATTTTTTTTTATTTTAAATCAAATACAACAAGTTAAATGTATGATTTAAAAGTATACTCCTAGGGTGTAATTATCGATCAATTCCTATGCAAATTTTTACAATAATAGAAAAAAATATATTTTTTGCCTAATTGCAAAACTTCGTACGTAGAAACGAAATAAATATGAAGTAGCTATATTAAAAATTAATTTGTTATTCATAAATTAAAAAATAGATTATTATTAAAATTATCGAATATCTGCAAATTTTTAACCGACCTCGCAGTAATAATCGATGTCAAAAATATTAAAATTTCGAATGTGAACAATTTGATATTTCGAAAATTTAAAAGTTATAAGAAGGTATGAAGTAACATTTAAATTTGGAATCAGTATGGAGCTTCACCCGTCGCGTGAGCTGGTGGGCAGCGGGCAGCGCGCAGGACGCGGGCGGCGCGCGCAGGCGCACGTGCGCATCTGGAGCACAGACACGCTGCAGACACTGCACGTGTTCGGAATGGCCGAGTTCGAGGCCGGCGTGTCTGCGGTGGCCTTCTCGCAACTTGTGAGTGATATTCTTGTAGGCTTGCATCGTATGTTTAAAAAAAAAATATCTTCCACATTACCATTATGTTAAAATTAAAAAAATACATTTGCGCCTTGTTCTTCTTCATTCATTCTTTTCGATGTGATTTTGAAATCATAAAATTTTATAATCGATGTTTTATAATACAATTTACATTACTAATAATAATTAAATTCTTATGGACGCCTAACCACAAACAAACTATAAACGTAACAATTTCTATTCTACCATATATTATTATTAATTTAAGAATGGCGGTAGTTACGTGTTAGCTGTAGACGCCGGCCGTGAAAGTATTCTATCAGTATGGCAATGGCAGTGGGGACATCTCCTCGGTAAAGTTGCTGTAAGTTTGCACATTATATTATGACACTAAATTAATTAAAATAAAATAAACCTTTTTTAAATAACCAAATACTACAAAGCAAAAATTTAATGTCACTCGAAGCATTAACCCTGTATTATTTTAAAAATATAAACTTCCAAAAGTAGGCACCGATCCAAAAAGGAAATAATCAGTGAACAAAAACATTGGGCACAAGTTCAATATAATATAGAAGCCACGCCCACTGCTACGCGGCTACGTCAGCGCTACAGGCTTTACGACACGATAGAAATAATTACAAGTGATTTTAATCCTTACCCGATTTGACTAATAGCTCAAATTTGAATAAAAAATAGGCTTACTAAGCGAGTTGACTAAATTATTGCTAGGCAACTAGTGAAACCAATAGAAATGAATATAAAACACTTGAACAGTACTAACACTAGAAAGTATTGCATCATAAATAAATATGTTTTAAAATTGTTTTGATTAATACATTTTAGGTTTTTCTTATCGAATTTATGATTATAAAAAAATCTCCTAATGAAATGTAGAACTACAACTTTTCCAAATGTTTACCGCCAGTATAATATTCTTTCAGAATTACCGAACATTTTGTTCAGAGTCGCTACTACACTTGCCTTATTTTTGTAGAACGAACGTCAAATATTTTGCGTTCGAAGTTAAATTCGCCGACTGACTGACTGGTGCAGTGGCCCTATCTCCGATTAGTATCTGTAGTGTTATTTCTAGCGTAAGGTCGTATACTTATGTGTTATATACAATATTTTTCGCGAATATTAGTCTAGTTTATATCTGTTCATTAGTTGATCAGCATCCATACTGCTTTGCTTAATTTGTTATTTTTAGATGTGTGTACAATTTCGTTATATAGTTTATACATTATTATAATATTATTATTGTGAAGGTCGTATATGTCGTCCAAAAATTGCTATAAAATTATAAAAATATTTAAAAATTCTATTCGTGGTTTTAGACACTAGCACCGACAAACATATTGTTTAAATTTTAACTAGATTAACATATTGTTTTTAGTAACAAATGTCAATCAATGAAATTATTATCATTTATAATATTCGCTTACCAGACTTTACAAGAGGAGTTGACAGGCGCGGTGTTCCATCCACTGGATGATAATCTGCTGATCACGCACGGAAAAGGACATCTTGCGTTTTGGAACAGACGAAAAGACGGATTCTTCGAACGCACGGATATCATTAAACCTGTTTGTATTATTTGAGGTTTATAATTTTAACAATTATCGAAAATTATTGTTGAAATTTACAAAATTTTAAATTTATGAAGTGGGTAAAAGAAACTGTATATATTGCAAATATAAAATATTATACAATTTTTCATGATGCAAAAAAAAATGTTTATTTAAAAATTATTATTTTATTAAAACATGTATGTTATTATTTAAATTAAAGTAGATAATTCTTAATAATCCTTAAAGGTTATTGGAAAATACTGATCCAGACATATCTAAATGCTTTCTTTGAATGCAGCCTGCTCGCACCCAAGTAACGGCCTTGCAGTTTGAACAAGATGGTGACGTGGTGACGGCAGACAGTGATGGTTTTATCACTATTTACAGTGTCGATAGTGATGGTGCTTACTTTGTCCGTATGGAATTTGAGGTATATTAATGAAATTTCATGTCAAATAAAACATTTACACATAATTACGATAGTATTATTTACTTTCAGGGTCATGTAAAAGGAATTTCTTCGTTAGTAATGCTCTCAGAAGGAACTCTAATATCTGGCGGAGAAAAAGACAGAAAAATTGCAGCTTGGGACTCCTTACAAAATTATAAAAGAATAACGGAAACGAAGGTTTATATTTTATATATCAATAGAGTCAGTCACAGAAACAGTCACAGTAACTAAAGGACGATAGCTGCACATAAAAAAACGTTTATGATCTCATTTGAAGAGTTGCAGCAGTAGAATAGTTAGAGCTGTAGATATAATTAAAAAAGTAAAATGATATAATCATTATGGCGCAAATGTTGATGAGTTTCTTGCAATTTACTATGAAATAAAATCAAAACAAAAATGTCATAGGTTTTCAAATTTCTAAAACATCCTTCGAAGCGAAGGAAAAGGCGAAGTTTTCCGGCGACCTACTAGTATTTAATAAACACTGTTTTAAAAAACAATATAATAAATAATAGTACATATTAACTTTAATTTTCAGTTGCCAGAGTCAGCTGGTGGAGTACGAAGTATTTATCCCCAAAGACCAGGAAGAAACGATGGCAATTTATATATTGGCACTACCAAAAACAATATCTTAGAGGGATCGCTGCAAAGACGTTTCAATCAAGTATATGTTTATAATAATAATAAAAACCAATAAAAAAACAAAGCTCAATTTTTCAATTCTTATCAGGTACTATTCGGCCATCATAAACAATTGATGGGCTTAGCTGTACATCCTGATGATGAAATGTTTGCGACTGCTGGCCATGATAAGAATATAGCGCTCTGGAAGGGACATAAATTGATTTTTGCGACACAGGTTACTCAAACACATATTTTAATTATTATTTAACGTTGACATTTCGATATTAATATAAAAAAAATTTAGGTGGGATATGAATGTGTGTCACTAGCATGGCATTCAGGAGGTGGTGCTTTAGCAGCAGGGAGTACGGAGGGGCATTTAGTAATACTAAATTCTGATGCCGGTGCTCATGTTGCCACGATAAGAGTCTGTGGTTCTCCACTCAACTGCTTACAATACAATTCAGGTAGAATTCGATAACCATTTTGTTTGCCCTAATGATTTTGACAATCCAAATTGCTTTATTACGATCACCATAAAAATATCTTGTGACGTGAATGAAATGATTACCATATTATTATTATTTTTATGAATGAAATGATATCACATTTAATGTTCCAGCTGGAGATGTTCTAGCCATTGGATCACAAAATGGTAGTATATATTTATTCCGGGTATCCCGTGATGGTTTTTCATATAAGAAGTCCAATAAGATTCGTGGAGCTCAGCCATTAGTTCAACTAGATTGGAGTCTGGATGGAAATTATTTGCAGACAGTTACCGCTGACTATGATCTATCATTTTGTAAGTGCTAGTTTTACTTTTGATAAAAATATTTCTTAGTTATAAAATAATGTGAAACCAATTTCTAATGGTTTTCATTGCAGGGGATATAAAAGCGTTGTCGCCAGAAAAAAGTCCAATAGCAATGAAAGACGTGAAATGGTCTACTTTTAATTCTACAGTTGGATTCCTCGTATCAGGTAAAATACTGAATTTACTGAAAGCTGTGTACGAGTTTGTTATAATTTATTGAAAAAGGTTTTGTATAATGTTTATTTCTTATGTGTTACATATTATTTTTCAGGAATGTGGAACAACCGCTTCTATCCAATGACGTCACTCATCACTGCAGCTAGCCGTTCAGCCGCTCATGACCTACTCATCAGCGGAGATTCAGATGGATATTTACGCTTATTTAGGTACAACAAGCACCAATAACATCTATAAAATGTTTATTATTATAATTGAATATAATTGTGGCTTTTGCAGATACCCCTGTGCCAGTCCCAAAGCTGAGTACAACGAAATTAAAGTATACACGGGTGCGGTCCATTCTGCCCGTTTCCTCTTCAACGATCGCTGTATGGTGAGCTCTGGTGGCTCAGATGCAGCCCTCATGCTGTGGGAACTGGTGGATGACTAGCGCCACGCGGCGGCGTTGCCGCCCCAGGTCTTCGTGGCACCCCCTACTCCCTCTCCACCGCCACCGTTCACTCCCTACCACACCTTTCGAGTCTTGGATTTTGAGGAACTCGATTGAATTAGCAGGAGAATTATGGTTATGAATTTAAATTACGAATCTGGTTTTACCGGTTTCCATGAGGTTCTGAGTACTTCGAGAATTGATTGCCTTAGGGATTTAACAGAGATCTGAGATCTTGATTGAGATACAAATGTATATTTCAAGTTATATGCGTAGCGTCACGTCACTGCCATTCTAACTTTGCATGTTTTGAATCGTAATTGTTAATTATTTCGAAATAATCTAAACACGTAGTGTCTTATTTAATAATTCTTTATTGATAAAATTGAAAAATGTTGTAGAAAGAAACAGAGTCAGAAATTAGTGGTTGTTTCTATAATCTAAAAATAGAAGCACTTTATAATAAAAATAATATTTACACGCATGCACGTAGATTTAATTCAACATGTGGCGGGCCCATTTTTGTTAACAATACAGTTAATACAATACTAAACAATTAATGTTTTTTACTGACACATTTAATACACAAGACAATTTTATATGTAGAATAAATACGAAATATAGCTTTTCTTTACATATTCTTAAAATCAGAAATATAATTAATTTAATATTGTATATATTTTTAATTTAGTTTATAAAATTGGTTAAATTTATATCCTTAGGAAGTTCTATGCAAATATTGCATTTTAAAATTATTTTAATTTTAAGAAAAGTTTTAAATTATAGTTACATACGTATGATACTCAATAATATATACATATATACATAATCGTATTTTTTTTTTACCTGCCTCTTGATTCAATTTAACCTAAATTTAATTATAAAGGTTTTTCTCATAAATATAAAAGTTAATAAAGTAATTATTTCTCTGAACCTAGTGTGTCTATAAATCTACATCAGCCATTAAAAACTACAATTAATATATGTTTAAGGTATAATTTTTCATTAAACCAGATGGAAATTTGTGCAAGCAAATCGAACAGATAATTATATAAATCGTTAATTTTTTTTTTTAAATTAAAATGTTGAATTAAAAGAAAAAAATTGTCAATAGGTCTTAAAAGTGATTCTCAAACTATGCTATAACACGTATATCACCTACAAACTTAACAAAGAAGTAAACATTACTGTTAATCCCCGTTTGAATAAGTAAAAAGCCAAAACAGTGATTTTCTAATATAAAAGAGATTGCCTACGAAGGCATTTAAGTGTTCAAAGATGACTTGAGGAATCTGTCAAAACAATTACTCTAATATTCCAACACACATCCCACCATTTCAAATGCGCCACTGTTAGGAAATAGTTGGCAAGAATCTGGTTAACAACCTGACCAATTTATTTGAAGTAGAAGTATAAGAGTGTTCGGTTTCTTTTTTTAATTATGAAATGTATCCGATAAAAAACCGAAAAACTAGCCATGTTATTCCAGACTTCGGAGTTTTGCCTTAGCAAAGGCGGTATCCTACGAGCGTCGTAGTCCGTCTTTCAATTGATTCCAATGCCTCTAGCTGGTATTTTGCTGATCTATCCAAAAAGATGCAAACAGTACTCCATGCACGACCGAACTTGTCTGGGGCGTGGTCACCAACCGCTGCCAAAGCCTACAAGCGGTTGTTTGTCGCCTGATTAGCACCACCCGAGAACACCGTGTGGAGTATCATTAAGAGGTATTCTCCCACGGACGGGGCGACTCAGTCCTCAAAAAGTCGTTCTGAAAGACAGCAATTATTGAGAAAGCTGGAAAGAACGTTATGGATGATATCCTCCTGTGTTTGTCTCTATTCCTAGATGGATTAACAGAACTGGTTAGGGTTAAGAAAATAGTTTGTTTATATGAATTTGTCGTTGTTTCGACAGCAGAAGAACGCAGCATGCGTTAAGAATTTCTTTAACATGCCATGGCGAGTTTATTAAGATTTAAAACAGTTTTACAAACAATTCTAGTATGAAACGAATTTTAGTAAGGCGGGTTTGGTCTCTATACCTAAGGACTACAAAACTAATTAGAAACCCTAAACCATCCTATCAGTTACAACCATTCCATTGAGTCAATGAGTTTGTAAACTCTGATGTTGCTAGATTCCAGAGGTTTAGTCGACTTGTAAAGGTGTCAGATGTCATTGATTTTATTTGGTTCTTGAATATCAACTAACTCTCTTAATCATTTCAATAAATTGTCGATTGAAGAGTCGGACAATTCTAGAAACGTAAATAACGAGAATTACCATTTAAATACTTTTTTGGGAGTATGAAAGTGAAGAAAATATATGAAATGTATGGAAGGAGTCATCAGGATTGTAACAGATTTTTTTTAAAAGTAGATTCTTTGTTGTTGTTAGCATAAACTAGCCGAAATCCATAAAAGGTTGGCGTTTTGCAACCTCCTTTTTTGTTTTAGACTATAATCATACGTTGAAAGCTCTTAGTCACTTCAGCCAAAGTGGTAAAAAGTTACTAAGAGTAACATGTGTTTTCACTAACATAAACACCTGAAGAATCTCGCCATAGAAAAATCTATTATAGAGTAAGTTAGAGAAAAAACCATAGAAAAAAGATATCATAGAGTAGCTTTAAGAGAGTAACACACTTATCACATATGACAATGACAAGTGTGTAGGGAGTACAGGTGTGAAAATCGGCTTGATTTGATCAACGCGTTTATGCTTAATGCTTAAAAAAATAAGCACGCTTATTTATAAACTTAATTACTTAAACGCTTTTTGTTGAAATTTCTACTAACAATGCTAATATTATAAATGGGAAAGTAATTCTGTCTGTATGCTACGCTTCTACACCTCAAATCTTTTATTTCAAATTTTTAAAACTTTCAACAGTATCGGTTTATTTTTTAAGCATGCTTGTGTGCTTACTTCAAAAAGCAGACTTTATTAAATGCTTTAAGTTGAGAGTGCCTTCTCTAGTAGTGAGTGTCACTGTTATGAAGCTATGTTCAGTGCAATTTTGACTTGTCAATTTACAAATACGATATGTATAATGTAAATCTTTCAAACAACTGAACAACAAGAATTAAAAAAAATGAGTTATATTTATTAATTATAATCACTTTATTTCACCATGAAACCTCGCCCGTGTGGTTGTAAAGGCTGCAGGACTTGTCTTATATGTGAAACCTACTATGGTGCAGTTGGACTTAAGAACGTAGTACCGCTAGATAAAGACAAAGGTTATGTGTATTGTCCTTTCTGTAATAAAGCCTGGAGCGGTTGGGATATAGACTTGTATAAGCAGCATCCTAATCATGAAGGTAAAGCTATTGATTACCCGGGTGTTTACATAAAATTGAACTTTATATCCGAATGTGAAGAGAAAGAATTAACTAAAAACATCGACGAAGTGCCGTGGGATATTTCACAAAGCGGCCGGCGAAAGCAAAATTATGGACCTAAAACAAATTTTAAGAAGAAAAAAATTGTTCTAGGGCAGTTTAACGGATTTCCTAAGTTTTCTCAATATTTACAGGACAGGTTTAACTCTTTGGACTTGCTTGAAGGTTACGAGGTCATTGAGCAGTGTTCCCTAGAGTACGATCCTAGTAAGGGTGCCTCAATTGACCCTCATATTGATGACTGCTGGATATGGGGAGAGAGAATTCTCACTGTAAACTGTTTGTCAGATTCTGTCCTCACAATGACACCTTTTAAAGGTGATATAAAAAAATATAATTTATACTGTGCCGAGGAATATCCTGCTGTTGTACAACTTGATGGGAGTATTGATATGGATTTCAAAAATGGAAAAAATATGTTTGAATCTAGTAAACCAAAAGAGGATTTAGATATTATAATAAGGATTCCCTTAATAAGGTATCCGTTTGTTATGTTACAATGTATTTATTGAAATAATTAACCTCAAAATAACAATGTAAAAATATAATTTGTAGAAAATTGTTAAATTATAATTTACTATAATTTATATAACAAAGAATAATGCTAACAGGAAAAATTTTAGTTTAATAATATATATTTTACAGGAGATCTCTGTTAATAATTTATGGTGAGTCAAGATACCATTGGGAGCACCAAGTCTTACGGGATGATATTCTAGCTCGTAGAGTATGCCTTGCTTACCGTGAGTTCACTCCACCTTATATGAACAATGGTGAACATAATACCATTGGAAGAGAGATAAGAAACAGAGCCAAAAAATTCTGGGATCACAGAGAGAATATATAGATTGTATAAAATAATGTGCAGATTTATAACATAATTATCTTATAATCTATTTAAAATAAATTTTTTTTAAATTTAATAATAGTTTTTCTTGAAATAACAATAAATGTGTTTTAATAGTGAAATAATATGGTGCAATATTTTTTCTTTTAAAACTTAGAATATAAATTTATACAGGAGTTAAAAACTGATATTTTTAAAATTTTGAGGAAAAATCAATTTATTTATTTAGAAAACAGCAAATTAACAATCATATGATAAGTTTACAACATCTGATTTTTATAATACTTAACTATACACTAATGGATGTTTATCGACCCGTTAAACGATATACAGACAACAATGGATATTAAAATAAAAAATAACAAGCTAAATTGATAGACTAAAATCTAGTGATTTAAAACAAATGAAAAAACAGTATGTATTTAAACGTATTGTAATATACTGTGTGTGCACGTACGAGCGCGTGAGTTTGTGTGTGTGTGTGTTGTGTGTGTGTGTTTAAGTTCTATATTCAATATAATGGGTGATAGAATGCGATTTAAGAATTTGTTGTTTGTAAACATTTTTAGATAAGTAGAAAGGATCAATGTGGGAGTATTTTTATTGTATGTTAAGGGTATACGTAACGTGTGTGGAATAAGGGTACGTAAAAAAGATTGTAATTCGATACTCGTGTATGTTTTAAAGCTACATTTATAAAGAGTCGTGACAACAGCTCCGGACAATCCACGTCACTTGATGAAGGAATTTCATGTCAAGCAGTTCACTGCGGTCGTTTAATAAAGATAAATGGTACTCCTTGCAACTATTCTTATAGGATTTAGAGGTTTTCAATGTTTTAAGTTTAAATGTTTAATAAATTTTTCTTGAATAGCCTCTATGCCGCCGACACATTTTGCATATTGAGGATTCCATATACAACTGCCTTGTTCAAGGTATTTCTTACTAATGCATTGTAAATTCTTAATTAACAAGTTATATTTTTAAAAGGAAAGCACACTCGCATTACAAATCCTAACATCGTATAGATAAATATATTTCACCGGTAAAATCTATCAAAATTATTAATATTTTAACGATCATTTGATAATATGATGCAATTGATTTTTTTATAACAATGGTTCTGAATAAAAAATATATTTTTAACAATAAAAAAATATTTAATAATATTTTTATTATTTGTGATGGTAACACTGATTATTATAATCTTGATATATAACAAATACGTAATTAAGCACAGCTGCTTTCATGTGGGGGAATGTACACGCTACCCATGGGATCGGAGTTCAACTTCTGGCTGTTCTCTCTGGTCTCCCGCGGGGTTTCCTGGTTGTGTTCACGCGCTAGAATCATCTGCTCTTTAATCTTCCATGATAAAAGTGATCTCTCGCTCTTCATCTTACGGATACATTTTGCTAAAAGGAGTGCAAATATTATGCCGAGCAACTGAAATAGAATATATCATTTATTAATACATCTTCATAATGGTAACTAAACTCTTTGAAAGTTATGTGATTTTGAATGTACGATTTGTATTTACCAATTTACGTTATATTTTTAAAGGTCTCATGCCAACATTCCGTACTCGTAAACTGGCCAGGAAATTAAAAAATACAGTCACCGTGATGCTTTTATAATATTTTATAAATTAACCCTATGATTTTATAATATATTATAAATTAACAAGACCTCACTTGAATAAACATAACCGACACTCCTAGCACCCCGATCACGCTAGTGTTTTGAACAAACAGGTTGACGATGGCAGCTTTACAGCTGGTAGTTCTCACGGAGGTGCAAAACTCGCCAGCAGACGAGCAGCAGCTCTCGGGCACCACCAGTGTCACTTGGTTGCCGTTCACACGAGTTGTTATCACCACTGTTGAGTGATTGGCCAAGTCCATGCCGACATAATCCAAATATGAATTACTTCCACAACAGTTGAGCTGGAATTTTATATACACATACTTAGCTTACAAAATATTGAAATTTTTGGGGAATTTTCAATATTTTGTTAATAATGTTCCTTTAAGCCATAATAATTTAGTAAAATAAATAAAATTATTTTTACGGATTAAAACTCGCGTATAATTTGGTTACATTTTAATTTTAAACCGACATTTCGAATACTTTGCAGCAATCGTATTCACGGGTAGACGAGATGTAAGATGAGTGTAAGTCAAATGTCTACTCGTGAAAATCGAAGAAAATACTAGTAAAATAAATATCTAATAAAATTTATCTTACTAGGTAAAGAGATATTTTTTTTTACTCCATTGTTAAAAATATTTTACAGAAAGAATCATAGGACGAACTGTGCAACTATTGCACTACGTTTTTAATAGATTTGAGAAATAATAATTCCCACGTAACACAGATGTAAGTACAATAATAAATATTTATAATTGTATACTTACGGTCGTCTGTAGTCTATCGATTTCCATTTCAATCTCTGGATCAGAAGCGTAGTTTGAGACAGGTATATAAATTAAATTCTTGATGGCGTCTGATTTTAATGTAAACGAAAGTATAACTACAACTAATTTCAGAATAAGCAACAAAGTCAAGATGACCGCATACTGTAATAAAAAATATATTACCATTAAATATAATTGGTATGTACATTTAATATGATAATTATAATTTCATAACAAAAAGGTCAAATTTTAAACATAGGTAGAACTTACAATATTAAATATTTTAATCTTTATGAATGCTGGGTGAAAGTTACTGCCATTGACATTATCGGTTAATCCTATTCCAAAGAAATTTTCTCACCTCTATTTTTTTTCAATCTGTTCAGTTCAGTTCAGTGTTCAGATGAAGCGAACCGACAAAAATTCAAACAATATTGTACACGTAGCAATTGCCTACGTATTATACCTATTGGCGAGGAACTAGTTCTATCATACGTACATAAGAAATGGTTATATTAAAACAAATTAACTTACAATATTAACCAGGCAAGTGCTCTGCTTCAAACTGCCGAAGAAACCGAACAACGTGACGACAAATAAAAACATTCCTATTACAATGCTTAGTACAGACGGAGTGAACACATTTCCGTTCTTGGCATTTTCGTAGAAGAATGAGAAGCTATGATACTGGGAGTACACAGAGAATCCCAACACAATCATCAACATGGCGATTATCTGGAAATAAAATACAATTTATACATAAAATATATGATTACCTCAAACATCGCGTAAGTTATTCTTGTGTTCCTAAACATTTTTTATTAATTATAATAAACATTTAAATTTTATCATTATGTGTTGAAAGAGAGATCGAAGTTATACTTATATTTTTCTATTTGATTTTTGTTTATATTAAATATTTATGTAAATAATTTAAGATATTATGTCAATATAACACTTATGTTAAGCCCAAAAAAATCGAGTCAACAATATATTTAGTTCAGTTATATATAGAAGTAAATGCATTTCTTGTTATTCTTGACTTATCATGATGAAGCTGCCATTTTTTATTTTATATGTCAATATATAAATATTAGGGTTTTTTACGCAATCACAGACAAAAGACTTGTCGGCTTTGTGAAAGGGAAGATCTGTGTTTAAAAATAAATATTCCATAAACAATTCTAGATAGAAAATATATAGATCAAATAATTTTACTTATAATATTGTGACATAGCTTGTAATTTAAAGCATGTATACTAATCGCTTCTAGGAAACCGTACATTCAAATTAATACGGCGCCATTTTGAAATAGGTCTTTGTTCTTATTTTTTTTTATAAAAAATACAAAACTTACCATAAACATTATTGTGATTGTTAACAAGAGAAACCTTATGGATTTCATATTGTACTCAGTTTCTGTCTTTGAAAATTTCATTTTGATAATATTTTCCGTTTCTTGTGAATAATATTAGTCCTGTAATCACTAAACTGTCGCAAACACTACGGTCATAACACAATAAAGAACGTATGTATCGCTGCTGATAATAATGCAGCTGATAAAACTAGACATTATTCGGCATCAGATTATAAGGTGTTATCTATCTTAAATAGAATCGGTTGTCTCGAACATTAAAAAATAAAATAACATCATTATTATATATGTCCTTATAAATAATCCACTTGCTATAGTAGTAAAACATTCATAATATTGATCTGGTGGCCTACCATGAACTCTTAGCTATTATACTTACTACTAATATCTATAGCTTAAAAAGTTTTTTTTTTAATACTACTATAATGTTTCTTTTTAAGGCTTTTGAGTTTTTATACAAAAATGCAATATAAAAGTAAGAAAAATACATTATTCTTTGAAATTTGATAATTGTTTAGATGTCAAAGTACGTAAATAGATAGATTTTTGTAATATTACTTTAAGAGATGTATGAATTAAAATATGATAATTAGACATTATTTATAACACATGCAATAACCGCTTTAGACTCGCCCGTCCATATGTATTGGGCATTGTTTAAAATATAACAATAGCAAAATATCGTGAAATAGTCTAAGTTAACAGACATACATATATATTAAACTATATTACTTAAAATGTTTTTTTCGTTATTTCGATCTTTCCCATACACAAATTACCAAATCATATTTTCAGGATAACCTATATTATGTTAACCAATATTAATAAATAAATTGCTATCTTGTACCCCCAGAGTATCTTCAAGGATATCACAGAAAGTACTTTTAAATGTTCTCACATTTTCCTTTTCATTTTACTCTGTATCTTACTGAAGTTATAGAAGAATATTAGATGGAGCATGAATTTCTTATAATAATCGCAATATGTACTGCTATGATTATGTACCAAACCAACAAAGGATTGTAAACCAATCCGCAATCTATATTCATATCTTATCAACACGTTATCTTGTGTTCTATGCGGAAAGTCACGAATATGTAAAACTAGACATCAATATATCGATTGTGTATAAAACGCCGCTATTTTTATCTTTTACTATTCATTATACGATGTTATCTTGTCATGGCTACAGCTCATAAAACTAGGGAAGAATCCTGGGGATGTCCACATCAATGTATGCTGACAATATGGATAACTTTAAAACGTGCTTCAAACCTTTGAAGTACAGGGTGTTATGGGGAGGGGAAAGGGCCTTCCCATGAACATGGGTATCTTGAGGATAGTCCACAGGGTACACTTGGGGTTCTAAAATAAATCTGCAGCAAATTTGAACCGAAAATGCTTTTGTTTTTTAGGGGCAGGCTTTTCCAAATGGTGAGTGCTAAAGCGATCTCGTGGCGTCTCACTATGGCGTTGTGAGCAACCGTTGGTTTTTTGCTAGGTATCCCCCCGGCCATCAACCCCCTGGGCCGACGCGGTATCCGTAACGGATTTTCGAACAAAAAAAAGGCTTTTCCAAACGATCCTATAGCATCCATTCTCGCAAAGGCTTTACTAGTAGAGAACATGAGCTTCTCTTATTTACCATACGAATTGCCGATTTAATATAATATTTCTAAAGGTATTTCTTGTAATATAAAATAGAGAAATCGAATGAACCAACTTATTCGGTGAAAACCAAAACTGAGCTTAAAACTTGCTAAAAATACATTATTCTCTGAAAAACAGTTTTTTCATTCAGAAATTGATTTATTTTGCTCACAAAATGAATTTTTCATGGACTATTCTTTTAATTAACCCAAAATTATATTCAAAAACATGTTAGCTTTGAGAACTTTTTTATATAGAGTATAAAAATATTAGCGCTCATCCGTGTATAAATAATAAAAGTAATAAATTATACTTACTTAAACAGGATGCGGGAATTTTAACTAAATTTATTCTCTAGTTAAAAAATATCAATGTCGGTTAGGAAAGGAATTAAAAATAAAAACAACTTTATTCATAAAAATATACTTTATAGTTAAATAAGAAATAATACTTGATTAATTTAATGTATATTTCGTAACTATTAAGATTTGCAATTATTTTATTATAAATGAAATAAAGTTTGTAATAAATTCATATAAAGTAATAATTAACTTATCTAGTTCCTTGTAACATTACACTATAAACATATTATAATATTTTAAATTATAAAACGATTTAATAATTTTAAATTTGCAAAAGATTTATAAAATTACCTATAAATATTTTATTTGTTTAAAAAAATAAATCTAAAGATTCCGTGCATAAATTTCTTAAACATTTTAAAGTAACTCAAAATCTTTTGTAGGAATAAAATACAGAGTTTTCTTATTTATATTTTGACAGAATGAGATCTGTTCATTCAGCTCTAAGCGGTATTTTGGCCCTGGAAAGGTACATAGACAATAGGTTTATGTTTTTCGTCATTAGGGTTGAGGGAGGTGTAGGCATTCACCATTTGTTCCTGGATCTCCCACCTCCTGCGTTCGCGTTCAGACTTCGCCCTGCGAATTGAACTGGCCAGCGAGAATGAAAACACTATTCCAATCACCTGCAAAGATATTATATAATATTATGTTTTTGACGAATAACATAACATGTATTGACAAACTACTCTTTGTCTAGCTCATAATTTTCCTATGTAAGTAGAATTACTGTGTGTTTTTTTTGTCATATTTGAACGAAAAGTAAAAATGTTGATGCCATCTGAATATTGTATTTTATAATTAAAATATTTTACAGAAAATATAGCAACACTCTGTTCTATTCTAACTCACCTGAATGAATGCGATGGTCATGGCGCCAGCACCCAGGAGTCCTGCACTCTGGTAGATCAAATATGTAATTCTAGGAAGGCAGCCATTTGCATACAGCTTCACACACTCCTCATACTGAACATCTCCGACCTCCTGATAATTGGTCTGAGCACAGCATGAGAATGGAACTGTGACATTCCTGACCTCAATACCAGTTTTGTTTGCTTGAACTTCACCCCAGTCGAGGTAACTGTCGACACCGCAGCAGTTCAACTAAAATATATAAAAACATTGAGTTATACTTTTTCTTTTAATTAAATAGTTTTAACTTATTACATTTGATTCAATTTATGATTTCACAGTAAATGTTGGATAATATATTAATCAATCCTTTCACCCTGCTCTGAATGAAGTCAAAGGCATCGGTGACTTCAGGGTTTTTGTAGTAGAAGGGCAGGGTATCTCTGAGGTTTTCGTCCAGCATTCTGGAGACTTGCGCACGAAGTGTGTAGGCGGTGATAGCGGCGGAGACCTCCAGCACCAACACCAAGCTAAGGATCACTGCAAACTGGAACAATACTTAATCAGAAGTGTACGAATTTCTGTCCAAAAGTACAGTGAGGTGTGGTTTTAAATTTTTTGAATGAATCATAACGAATCATAATCTTGTTGATAGACAACTAAAATTAAATCCATTTCCTAAAATATAAATCTAAATTGTTTTGTGCTATGATAATGATTCATAAAAAAACAAGACTTTCTGAGATATTGTGATATCATTATAAAAAATAAATTATATTAATCAAAATATACGTACCATATTGACCAAGCAGGTGCTCTCTTTCAAAGCGCCGATGCATCCAAAAAGCGAAACAAAGAGCATAATAACTCCAATGCTGATGATGAAGGTGGCTGGTGTAAATAACTGGTAGTCCAGGAAGAAAGAAACATCGTAGTAAATAGCGTATATGGTTGTACCCACCGAGATTATTAGTGCAGACGTGAGCTGAAAGAAAAAGGTTATTTAAATACACAAAAGTGACAACTTGGGTATTAATATAGAAGTGGACAATAATGTACTTTTTGTGTATTATAGATCTTTCGTATGATTTAAACAAAGAATTCCTAAGTAAAACTAGAAATAGACCAGGTATCCGGCCAAGAACTCTTAAAACAATCATAGTTCAAAAAGTTTAGTTTCATTATTAGAATAATTTTACTTTTTGAGCCTTGCATTTTTAGAAGCAATGAATCGCAGAAGTTTCAGTAAAACAATATTTTCTCATAGAGTCGTAGTATGGTAAAAGTAAGATTGTTGTAATGTTACTTCAAGAGATTGTGGTAAGACTAGTATTATTATGTATATGCAACACGAGCCCAGTTATTAAAGTAATCTCGGCCTTGAGAACACCTTTAACGGGGCGATTATACCGCATCAAAAGTATTGATTTTTCATGCAAACATTACAAGTTCATGTATTATAAATTGGTTCTTTTAAATATATTTATTATTCAACATTATTTTACATCACTTTGAAAAAAATTTTGTAATTTTTATGATCGACATTTCTGTATATATTTATTATTCACCATTATTTTGCATGACTTTGACAAAAATTTTGTAATTTTTATGATCGAGGTTTCTGTTGATATCTTGTTTCAAATACAACGTATACGTAAATATTTTTGTTTGTTGTAACTTTATTTTATTTATATAGTGTGGTTATTATACATACCTATTTATTTTTAGATACTAATATTTAACAAGATTGTATATGCAACTATATGTATAGTGTCTACTTGATGCCGATTTCCGAATATAAGCAAATATGGTTATGTATTAATCTAATAGCATATTATATAAATATGTTAATAAATACCATGCAAATGTACATAGGATTCTAGATGTCCATCACAAAATAGATAACACATATAATTAAGAGATTAATCTTATATTTCTTCTTAGTTCATTTAAACATTTATATTTTTATAAGCATAGGCAACAATAATGGCATGTTTTAAAAAAACGCCATGTTTCAGATATTATCATGAATATATTTATACACGTTTGAACGTTGTTATCGATATTAATTTATCGAAATTTGTTAGACATGTATCGATACTGTTGGACAAGTTTAGACACGTTTAAAGGTTGTTATCAATATAATTATATCAAAATATTTTAGAGATGTCTTAAACATTTATCGATATAATTTTATGAAAACATTTTAGAGATGTATAAGACGTTATTATCGATATTTCTTTGTGATTTGGGAATTTAAAAATATAAATGTAATTCTTTAATTTACACATGAATGCTGTTTTTGTCTGTTTGTTTTCGATATACTTACAATTACGTTGTGAAATGTCCTAATTAATTAAAAATATTAATTAAATTTGATGATGACGTTAGTATTTGTGGAATATATACATCGCTGTAAAAGAACTTTATCTCGAACAAAGATATTGAATGATGTCATGAAATTAAAATTTCGATTGTCGAGTCTTTAATGATGAATTAATAATTGTCATGTTTTCAAGTTATGACTCAATATAAGTAAATGGGTTATCTTTAAGTACCATTCCGTTGAGAAATTAATTTACTTGAGAATTACAAATGTTTAATTAATTTATTCTAAAAATACCTATGCAATGGCGATAATAGTGTTTTTATTATAAATTCAGTTAATATTTAGCCTCTTTATAACAATAGAATAAAAACCTTGGTGAATATATGTATATAAATTGCGTAGTTTGTTATCACGGCTCTTCATAACGACATAGGTATGTCTAATCTATACTTGTATGCCACATCACGAACTGATAACAAAAAATATAAAAAAATGATAAACTCACCACAAATATGGCTGTTACACTCAAAAGCATATACTTAATACATCTCATACCAAATTCTAGATTATTCTGAACCACTGCCATGTTTGAAACACCTTTACGGAGCAACAACTGACGTTATACTGAAAAATATAAGGCTCTTTTCAGGTTGTTATCATGTGATAAGGTATCGCTCACGATGACAACTGCTAGTCATTTTTTTACATATTAGTATATATTATTGGCTGTGTTAAATGATGTTAACATTCTGTTATGGTCTATGGCAGTTTTTACCTTCAATGGAGGTCATTTAACAGTTACGTCATTAATTAACAATCTCGTTTCACTGAATTACGTAATTATTTAAAACCTTTTTATTTTATATTCATATGTAATACTTAATAATGTTACAGACATTTGACTATTTTTTTTATTTTAGAAAAGGTTCTTTATAACTACTCTCCGTCTTTGTAGTATTTTACAGTATCTTAAGAGTCCTCTAATAATGCTAATAACTAATCTTTGACAAGCGCGGTTCCAGGGGGGTGTTATGTCCTTCCCCCCTCCCCCCATTGACTTAAGACGCGTTTAATTTTAATTCTTAACGTATGATACTATTTTTTATCACCATATAACTTTATTTATATATCAGGTATAAGTACTTATTAAGACTTTTATATACTTTTTATAAGTATATATGGTTTTTATAATAATTAATTGTACCAACTCAAAACTTTCCCAAAGAAAACTCATTGAGTAAAACTATTTAAATAAAAATTATAAAATTTTAATAAACTTAAGATTTAAAATTTTACATTATTTTTTTATTATTTATATTCACAATTTTAAAAGAAATACTTTTAAGAAGCCATTAATTAAATCTACCATTTTTAATCAGAAGTCTATCAGGCTTACCACTACGGTGTCATGTTGCACAACACTAAGACTGAGTCAGGGTTATGGTCTACATAAAAACTCGTATTAACTTTTGATATTATCAGGATTATTTATAAATAAATAGAATTTTTACCAATGCTTAATATATTCATTACATATATGAAGTAGAGATAGCCGACAATGACTTTGACTGAATAGCCGACTAGCCGTATAGTCGGTTGCTAAATGTCCGAGTAATCGACTAATCGTCCCATCTCTAATATTAATATATGATGAAGATAACATGGACGTCCTTGTATTCCTTTTTCTTTAGAAGACCTAGTCTAGACTTATAATACAACATATGAGAGAAAGCGCCGGGTGTCTAAAAATGCCTTCTTTCCTAGCATTTCCTGTACCATTCTCTAGATACGTTGCTAAAAAAACGGTCTTTTGATCGGCAAATAGTTTTATTTTATGATGGTCAATTAAAATGATATGGAAGGAAATAATTACATTTATAATTAATTATAATTAATTTATTGGAATCAAATAAGAGAAATATATTGGTATTCTTGGGCATAAGACTAACACATTATAGTTTTAGTAATATGGCGAGTGAAGATATCTTCAAATATCTTTCTTAAATGTATAATTAAATAAACACATACGAAGTGGATTATAAAAAAAATAATAACTGTTTTGTCTTTAATAGAATTTTATTTTTAGTAAACAGTTAATAATTAAATATTATTTTTATCTGAACAACAAAATAATATTAGAGTTCTATTTAATTTATTTACATCTCAACCAAGAACAAAACGATAATTTCACAATAAAATGCATTTGTACAAAACCTTTATTTTTTTAAATGTGTTAAAACATTTGTGTCCAAAATATTTTTTTTCTAAACTGTAATAGACCACTCGTGCTCTGACTAGGGAAGTTGTCAAAACTAAAAAGGTTAAAAATATCTTCTACATTCAAATATAAAGATATATAATTTATTAATTATAAACTAAACTATGTCTAAAGAAATGCTTAAGGAAACTCTCTTTCCTGTCGAGTTATTTTAGCGAGCCACACCGCCCCGGCCACGCCTAAACCCTGAAAACAAAATTTGATATTATAATATGATTTGTAAAATTTTGACACAGCTTAAACAATAAAATATTTTAAAACAACATCAATACTAGTTTTATATCTTTTAAAACCAATTATTTTATATAACAATAAAAGTAGTTTTTAAAAAATAATACTCATACTTTAAATGTGAGTGATGTCCCACCTGCATTATAACCAAAAATATCCCGGAAATGGCAATAGCTGCAGCGTGTGACCGGACAAAATCACCGAACGCGTTGGAACAGCCGGTGGTGAAAGCGCTGGTGGTATTGCATTCGAAGGTACTGACAGTCCCTGGCAGTCGAATGCAACAGCTCACCGGCACGCCAAGGGACTCCGTTGTGTTCAGTGGCAGAAGCCAGTTAGTCGAGTTCGTCACACCGCAGCATGAGAACTGGTTTTAAAAACAAAGGATTTAGTGTCGACAGATCAGTCACTACATTTCAGGCACTCAGTTACTATTGTTAAAAAAAGGTTAGAGGAGGTTAATGCCTATGGCCATTTCAACATAATAAGATTTACAAATAATCAACTGTAAAAGGAGCTCTTTTTTACTCTACAAGGGTTCCTAACTACCCTTTTTTTTTTTTTTTTTTTTTTTTTTTTTTTTTTTTTTTTTTTTGTCAGGAAATGCATTTACGCATACCCGGCGCGTCGGGGGGCGCAGCCTGGGGTATGTGGGACTCGACCGAGGTAATACCCACTAAAACCTGACAGTGGTCCGCCTTCGGCGGGAAGTAGGAGGGCCCGCGGAACTCCTTGCGGAACGTCACAGGGCCCCCACCCGCTGGCTATTGCTAGTCCCGCACTGGGGGAGCTTAACACGCGCTCCCCCCAGCACCCTCGCCGGTGCTAGCTACGGCAAGACGGTACCACGGGCCGTCAGCCGTCCTTCCCGAGGTCGCGGAGATGGTGAGAAAGGCCCGCCGGGCCCCCACCCGACGAACCTGCGACCCCAGGGGCCCCGCTTATGGTGGGGGAGCACCAGAAGGACCGCGACGGGACTTACCTGCGCCCCGGCGGCGTCCTCGTCGAGCGGGATCCGAGGTCCTCTCGCGACCCCGCTCAGCGGCCTCCTTCCGGGACATCACTGTCTCGCAGAAGGAGGCCACGGCCCTCCACGCCGTATCCCCGCCGAGCATTGCCGACACAACTGCTGGCAGGGAGAGATTCTGACCGATCCGGGTGACCAGGACTTGCCGCTCTGCACTCCACGCAGGGCACACGGCGAGCGTGTGCTGGGCACTGTCCTGGCTCTTCCCATCGCAGTGGAAGCAGTTCGCCGTCGCTTCGCGTCCGATCTTACACAAATAATCACCGAAGCACCCATGCCCGGTGATTATCTGTGTGAGTCTGTAGGTGAGCCTTCCGCCCCGTCGCTGCATCCAGGCTTCGAGGTTCGGCAGGAATGCCCCCACTACGCGTCTGCGTGCTACGTGCTCTTCTGAGAGCCGCGCGCGCCACGTTGCGAGAGCGGCCTGTCGTTCCTGCCGTCGTAGGCCTTCGATCGCCTCTTCTGGCCCGCCTCTGCCCTCCTGGTGGATGGAGCGGAGCCGGTGATACACCCTCGCATCCATCTCGGCTAGGATATCCAGGGGCGGAAAACGGGCAAGGATTGTCGCCGCCTCAAAGGACAACGTCCGGTAACCGCGTGCGACCCGTATTGCCATCTTTCGTTGGACGCTGTACACTTTCGTGCGACAGCGTCTGATAGCCAGCCTCTTCGCCCAAACAGGCGCCCCGTAAAGGGCTACGGATCGCACGACCCCGGCGTAGAGGCGGCGGACTTCCTCACTCGGTCCCCCGAGATTGGGTAGGATCCGGTGCAGAGCACCCGCTACCCTCTCGATCCGGGGGACCAGGCGTTCGAAGTGCTCCTCGAAGCCCCAGCGACTGTCAAGGGTGAGGCCTAGGTACTTCATGTACGGCCCCACCCGGACTTCAGACTCACCCACTCGGACGCGCGAGTCGGGGGGTTCCCTGCTCCTCGGCAGCTTGTGGAACCATAGCGCCTCGGTCTTGTGAGGCGCTATCACCAATTCCAACTCGCGGATTTTAGCGACGACGACGCTAGCCCCAAGTTCAGCGAGCTCCCTGGTCCTCTCGAATGTGTCTCCGCCGGCGACCACTAGTGTATCGTCCGCATAGCATACGATATCAACGCCAGCGGGGAGATCGACACGCAGAACCGCATCATATGCAAGGTTCCACAGTACCGGGCCCAAAACTGAGCCCTGTGGAACCCCACAATGGATCTCCCTCCGGATCCTCGTACCGTCTTGATCCATGTACAAGATGTACCGGTCGCGCAAGTAGTCCTCGATCAAGCCACGCAGGGAGGGGGGCACACGATGGTGGTTTAGCGCCCCCCTGATCGCGTCCCAGGGCAGGGAATTAAAGGCATTTACAATATCCAGGCTAATCGCCAACGCCACCCCACCCAGGGACACCGCCTGCTCCGACAGGGCGCGGACGCGTAAGACCGCGTCCACGGTCGAACGACCCTGCCGGAAGCCAAACTGGCTATCAGCTAGATCGGGACCGACACACGACAGATGCTCGTTGAGACGGGCGGCTAGTATTCTTTCAAATAGTTTGCCGACCTCGTCCAGCAAGCATATGGGACGGTACGCAGAGGGGGAATCCGCGGCTCTGCCTTCCTTCTTCAAGAGGACCAAATTTGCCTCTTTCCAGGCCGTAGGGAATGTGGCATTACGGAGGCAACTGTTGAACAGCTGCCTCAGCCTGTCCCCCAGGACAGACAGACTCAACACCAATACTCGGCCAGGGACTCCGTCGGGTCCCGGCGCGGTGTTCCGGGCTTTCAAACGGCTAACGGCTCGATCAAGCTCCTGTACGGTCACCCCCAACTCGTCGCTCCAGTCGAACGACGGCACCAGGGGATGGACTGAAGGACTCGACGACCGGCCCGCCGGAAATAAGGTGCTGACCACACCCTCTAGCAGGACCGGATCGAGAGTCTCCGTTACCGGGGGCATCCAGGGCCTGAGTTTCCCCAGGACCATGCGATACGAACGCCCCCACGGATACTCGTTGAGTCCCTCCAGAAGCTCGTCCCAAGACCGAGACCTGGCAACGCTGATAGCGATTTGGAACGCCTTAGTAGCCGCTCGGTACGCCCTGTAGAGTCTGTCTCTCTCCTCGGAGGGAGCTCGTCTACTCCTTCGGGCTCTGGTGTAATGGCGTCTGGCCTGCAGACATACTGCGCGTAATCGCGCCAGATCTGTAGACCACCAGTACACCGCCCTGAACTTGGGGCGACTGGACCTGGGCATGGACGCATCGCAAATCTGCGTTAAAGTGCCCCGGAACCGGTCTGCTTCCCCTTCCGGATCGGATAGAATCTCACTGGCGATTTCTGGCCATGCCACGACACTGGCGGCGGCCTCGGCCATATCTCGGTCGAGCCGCTTGAGACACCAGCGCCACGACGGGCTGCCTTCGGAGCGTCTGGGGTCACCGGGACGGCGCAGAGCCACATCGAAAAGGATATGGCGGTGGTCAGACAGAGTAACCACCTCCTCCGCGACGCGCCATCCCGAGAGCAGGCGCATGGCTGAAGGAGTCGCCCACGTAAGGTCTACAACCGACTCACCCTGCCAACGCACACAAGTGCTCACAGTCCCCCGGTTCACGAGCCGGAGGTCCAGACCAGACGCCCACTCCTGTACGGAGTCTCCCTTCGAGTCGTTCCTGGGGTTACCCCATGCCCTTGCGTGGGCGTTAAAGTCCCCTAGGACGACTGTCGGACGAGGTAGGCACCTGCGAATGCAATCAGCCACCTCGTCCAGGTACACCTCGTAGTCGGCGAGGGACCTGTTGGGAGACACGTAGCAGCCAACTATGACCAGGGGGCCCCATTGCACTGCAACAAAGCCCTGTCCCCTTCCCAATAGAGCGCAGGGTGGGACCCCCTCTCCACCCCCCCAGTATATGGCGACAGAGCCCTCGTCGTCTCCGAACCAGCGAGGGTGGTCCGGGACATTGTAAGGCTCTGCTACTACTGCAAGTGCAACCTGAAGCTCCGCGATGCACTGCATGAGCAGGTGCTGTGCATTGCGACAGTGATTCAGGTTGCCCTGGAGGACCTTCGGGGGCGGGAAATTACTGCTCCATCGGAGCCATCGTCGGGGTAGAGCCCCGGGCCGCGGGAGGTACCGCTGTGCCCGTCGCTGGTTGTGAGACCTGGGGAGCCTGCTCACTCCTTCCTGCGGTCTTGTTACTCATTGGGCAACGCTTTCCTAGGCGGTGCCCCGACGGGCGGCCCAGGTCAGCACACACGGGACATTTGAATGTCCCCGTGGTACAAGCGCTGGCTCGATGCCCAACCTCCCCACACGCGAAGCACCGACCGGACCGGTCAACGGTGCTGGCGCATTTACACCCCACATGACCCTTCCTAACTACCCTGGTGCAGCGTTTCCTTTCAATAATCCTGAATAAAATTAATATTCTAGCCACACTTACATCGGTTTGCACCTCATCCCACAATTTGGTAACCTCGAAGTTCTTGGTGGGTCCGTACAGGTCCATAGTGCTGAGAAGCTGTTGCTGCACTCGCGCCACCGCACTCCCGCGCAACACATACCCAGCAATGCAGGCTGACAGTTGGAATATAAACATCAGAATCATGGCACCTACGAACTGAAATAATTATCATATAAATAGTTATTTTATTTGAATGATTTGAAAAAAATGTTTGATTATGATAGACAGGTTCCTGAGGAAGGCTGTATAAATTATTGAAATCACACACACACACACACACACACACACAATCATCATCAATATATAAGTTATTAAAATTACAGACTATTTAGAATGATTCGTAGGACATTGGAAATTTATTTTCATCTTTTATAAGTACGGCTTAAAGGGGATGATTAAAAACTATTGGGTGACGACAGCGGGGGGAGGAGGGGGCCTTCGAAGGCTTGGAGGTACCTCAATAAAGAATTCATTTAAATGTATGATGTATGTATATATTTTGTTATCTTCATTATTTTTAATTCTGCTTCGCGCAATTTTGAGCGTTATTGTTATGAACAGAAGATTTCAATTAAGTATATTAAAGAAAGCAGACGATAAGTTTACGTTATCAGATATGTCACGAACAAAAAAAAAAGGTATTATTCATATCATTGTGAAATATTTTCTACCTAGAATTACAAACCTCTACATGGGATATGATTTTCCCAAATCTGTATTATTATTTTTTACATTATCTTTCGTGATTCATAATTACTATTATCTATAGCATCTATCCGACATGCTCCGAGCTCATGAATAAGGGTCCCGGAAGGGTACGAAATTGGTGGAGGCAAATTCCTATAAATTTAACGAGAGTACAACCGGATAGCTAGAGGTACCTAATAGTTTTTAAGCCAAAAGACAAACTAAGGTATCAAATCTAGCATAAGCAGGTATATTTAAGTAGTTTATTAGTATTATGTTCAAAAAATAACCAAAGTACCATTAAAATTAGATTGCAGTAAAATTCTATTAAGAGAGTACAGTACAGTTACAGTACAGTTACAAAGAATAGCGTCTAATTTCAGACGCGCGACAATTTTAAAGGTACGGTCTGAATATCTACTAACTATATTTTTTGTAAACATATTAAGACCATGATTCATTTGAGTTTATCTTGACAGGTAGATATATTGAAATTTTTACAAAAATATGAAATTATTTTCTTTCTACGTAACTATATGTGAAATTAATTACATGCTTTATATTTCATCAATCACTCACCGTCATAATGACATGATAGTTCTCCATAAAAGCGCCATAGAATCCAGCAGCGGCGATCAGAAATATAATAATTCCAGTAGCAATACAGAAAGATGGAAGAGAGAAAAATCTATCCGAAAGAAATACGTGGTACCCATTGTACGCAGATTGGACAGAACTTCCCACTGACAAGATTATTATCCCGGTAATCTGAAATGTATTCATTTAATAGTATCGTAAATATCACTTATAAAACAATATTTATCGACGCTAGTAAACAATCTTTTGATAACTTTAAGAATTCAACTTAGCACCAAGGTCAAAAAACTATAAATTTTGAAATATCTTTAAAAAAACATCGTATCTAAGTAAAAGCATTTCATAGAAAATTAAAATCCGAATCATTCAATGCAGTTTTTTTGTGACTGAAAGGACGGTAATTGCTAATATTCACATTTATTGAGTTACGAAAAGATTGCTTTCTGACGTCGATATAAAGATCCACTTCACTCACCAAAAACAAAAAATTAACTGACACTAAAGTGTATTTAACAGTCGTAAATATTTTCGCCAGCATTTTAACCGACTGATACGCACGTGACGAGTTACTGGTATAGTTTCACTGTGGTATTTTTATCGTTATAATAATCTTGATAAGGAAAACAAGCAGATTTATCTCGTTCGAGGTTCTTTTTCGATTTGATTTATATCACAAATATTAAATCTTTGAACTGAATCAATTCTTAACACGTCTTTATGCAAGTATTATTTTTTACTAAAGCAAAACGGCAATTTTTACTAACGGCGTCATATAAAAACATCTAATCTTATCATTTTTGTGGCAGGTGTACATAAAGATTTATAATCGTGTATGTATGTTATTAAACTTTGTTTCGACAAACGTTTTTCTTCCACATCCTATGGTTGGCTGATAAAGAATGTTTTTTAGCATTAAGTAGACCCCACCTTTAGTTCAATTTCCTTTTTTTATTGCAATAAAGACTGAAATAAATTAATTATAATATTTTTTTATCTAAAGCTGAAATAGAAAATAATACTGATATAAGCAACTCAATTCAAGTAGAACACGATAACGCACACCGATTTGATAAGTCAAGCTAATTACGAACCGGAATTCGAATCATTTACATCTTTTAAACAAAAAATTTTTAAATTTTGTCGTTAAACTAGCTCTGCCGGCGGTATAGCTTCCTCATAAACCTACCTTTTATACTAAATCTCACCTTTTATACCACATAACACCTTATATACTATGGTATATAACGCTTATATACTAAATAACGTTTATATGCTATATAACCTTAACACGTGTCTTACAAAAACCAACACCAGGTCTCAAAAACTCACTATTCTTATAACTATCCCTTCTCTTCTTGATCCTTCATAGGGTTAAGTATATTATTATACAATAAGATTCCACAAGATATCTTAGACCTTCCCTATCCTTAGATTCAAATCTAAAATTAAAAGTATATTATTTAATAAATCTTACTACAGCATTCAAGAGTACTTAGTCGATCAAAATGTGTGGAACTTGGAGTGTTGAGTCGTTTGCAGGGTTATTATAATGATGTACAAGCCCAACATTGTTAAATTTAAAAAATAAAGAGCAACTATTGAGTTTCTGGCCAGTTCTTCTCAGCAGAACAGCATTCGGAGCTGTTGGTAGCTTACTCATGAACTTATTACACATAAAATTTTTAGACTTTGTGAATTGACGATACAAAAGTGCTTGTAAATGCATATTTGAATAAAAATTTTTTGAATTTGAATTTTGAATTTGATATTATTTTCGTTTGCTGTCCTGACAAAGTTTTAGAATACGGTTTAAATTGTAACCAAATTATACGCGAGTTTTAATCCGTAAATAACAGTTTTATTATTTTTTCTATGATTAAGATTATCTCCAAAACTATCTTAGCGATTTTGATGACTCTGTCGAGAATTGAATCCGAATTGATTACTTCAAGAATGGTTTTAGTATATAAATAGCTCTCCCCGCGATGGCATTCGCGTGGCGTCTTAATTTAACGCCGAAAAAGTTGACAAATAGGTTTTATTTTCTTTTTCAAACAGCTTTTCATATAAATTTTCTTAATTGTTACTAACTTAACTTAAATTTTGTTTTGAGGTGGAACTCGCAATTTCAATAAGATGTAATGTAGTAATTTCTTACCTTTAGCAAATATGAGTGTTAATTTCAAATTTCTAAGATATAGTTCGGGTGAAATTATTTCATGAACCCTGTGGCGTCTAGTTATACTTTTTAAGATATCTTTAAAGAATTAAGTAGTAAATAAAAAAGGAAATAGACATTTTCCTTTAGTAAAAAATATCTTAAAATATCTTGATCGAGACATCAGTTTGATAGCTGATAAAATTTATGGTGAATTGTACCATAAATTTTATCAAATGGTATGATTCATCATAAATTTTATCAAAATCCGTCGCATAAGTTTTGCGTTATTCTTTCACAAACATACAAAAAGACAGACAGACAAATAAATTTTAAAAATTAATTATAAATCACTAATATCAAAATATTTATATCGATTACTTATCACACCCCCATTAAAAGTTTTAAAATACTATACAGAAACAAGCTATTTACATTTTTATTATATGTATCGATGTACAGTTTCTTTACTACTAAAGTAAGTGTTACTTGTAAATAAACTCAATCGAAGAGGATATTTTTGGTGATATTAAGGTATATAAAAAAGTTTATGCATCTGTATCTCGTGTATCTGGCCTGCTAGGCCGGGGTGGTACCACATTTTTGAAATAGGTTTAGGTGTAGGTAAGCATTAAATCCTTAATTACAAAAATAGGTAATGGCAATTCATTATTAGATATGCCGTCTGCACAAAGAAGAAAAAAAAAATACTTTAAGTTATATTTGTAACATCACTATATACTACAATAATAATACATTTTCATAGAATAAAAATTTAAATAGAGTATAAATAATAGTTTTAATTAGTCATAAATACAATACTCTTGGTAAATCTTAACAAAACCCGTGTTTCAATAAGCAGAATATTGAATTAATAACTTGAAATGCGATAAGATTATATTAAAAATGATACATTCATCGATACGGGTAGTGCACGATAGCTCAATTGGAAGAACGACAGGATGCTTTCAAATAGCTTGCAAGTTTGAATCCTGCTCGTATTAATGAATTAATAATTATACTCTTACATAATTTTATGAAATAATTCTAATTTGAACTTTACTACTAGCTTAAAACGGTATCTTAATGTCATAATTAATGCGTTTAGGAACAAACTTATAAATAATTTATGTAGATTTACACATTCTAATCTTAGGATTCTAGTTCCACTTCTTCATATCTTGATCTGTACGCGATCCAGCCACTAGCTGCCGTAATAAGTACCTGTTACACAATAATAATTAATTATTATATGTATATATATATATATATATATATATATATATATATATATATATATATATATATATATTTCTCAATGTATTTAAAGCTCTGATTACGAATTCTCTTGAACCACAATTATTTATATATTTAGCAATATGGTCAAATGTAAAATATTTTATAAATTATTTCTTTAGAAAGATCCCAGGTCAAAATCGGTGGCCCAGCATCTAGGATAGTAAGTAAGAGAGTATGTTAAAACAATTTTGCTAATAAGTAAATATATTAAAAAGTTGAAATAGTTTTATACATATATTATAAAATACCATTCCTACTTTCGACATATCGTGTCGTATGGTTCAGCCATGAATAAAAGCTAAAGTAATAATTGCATATGTAAAAGACAGTTTGAAAGCAGTACCGGTGTCAGAAGAGATAAATATTCGTTCGTGGTTTGGTTAAATAATGCGAAGGGATAAAACAGAAATACCAGAAGATGTATATTATAGAAGTATTATCGGAGATCGTTAAGAACATAGAGTAAAATAATTATATGACAAAAACGTGGGTTAAAACTCAGATATCGTACGGTAGAAAATCGTGAAAGGGACACCTTTTACGATTTTCTACCGTACGATACGACTCCAATTATTTATTCGAGAACAGAAGCAATTGACAAATTCCTTCGAACAAATAATTGAAATAAGAGGAGGCGATCATATATCTTACTACAATTGTTTAAATGGCTTATTTTTTCATTATTTTCAAAGTGACTAAATTTATCCCTCGTAATTTCTAATCACTAGATGTTCTGTAATCTTAGAAATATGTTTGTTATATCAAAATTATGGCGCACGGCTTTGTGTTCATTTACTTTCAAGTTACAAAAAGCAATACGTTTTATATATAAAATACTAAACAGTGATTCCGTCGGTCTGGAGTAGGTACTAGCCTGGTCTACGTCTGGAAGGATCCTTTGAATTAAACTCGAGAAGAACTTTTTATTTATATTATCCCTATATTGATAGTTCTTTTGAGGTACGAATCGTAAAGTTAACAATACTCAATATTTGTACAATGTTACTTATTCCCTTCTCCAAAAACTGGCCTATAAATCGGACAATATTTGTTCAAATCTAACCGGCAGTTCTAGACTGTAGTGAGTTCAAACAAACAAACTCCTGAGCTTTTTATATTATCATACATACAACCAGAATTAAAAAAAAACATAAAAAACTGCAATATACCTGTAAACAAAGAACAACTGCTCCCGTGACCCCAATGACGTAGGCCCTGTTGCCTAGATACGTCCCAAGTACAGAGGCACACCCCACGGTGTATGTTTTGTCATAAGTGCACTCAAACGGGGAGATTGTCCCGAAGTCGATGTGGCAACAACTCACCGGTACACGACTGATCGCCCAATCAGTGTTCCCTCTCACTCCGCAGCATTGGAACTAAAAGAAATTGTATTAAAATTTAGACATTGAAAAAATTCTACTTTTGAATTATAATAATGATAATAATAATATGTTCCTTTATTCAAGCAAAATACACATGCCTAAATACAAAAAAAAATTACGTAAAATACAAAATTGTTCTGACATCTGACATCTAAAGTATTAGGAGGTTATTTGTAACACACAGGGCCGGGTGGACATTGTATAAAATTGCATACTCAACTTGGTCCATCCATCATTTTATACAAAAACTTATGCATAAATACCACATTATATCAAAACAATTATAACTGAAAAAATTATCACCCCTACGTTGCTACGACTACAGGTGCTCAGAGCTGACCGACCAACATCCAGATCCATCAAGTCTGTGACCAGTCAGTTATGAACACTCGTAGTCAAGGCTCAGAAATCAATGTGTTTACAAGAAAAAAAAGCAAGAAAGGATAATAATATTATTACTTATGCAATACGTATAGCAAAAAATAACAGTATTGGTATTAGTAAAAATACTTACACCAGCTTGTAAATTGTCCCAGGTAATATTAATATCTGATCTACTTCCGTATAATTGTAGAGTTTGTGACATCGGGCCCCTTATGGTGTTTGGAGCATCATTTTGGAGATTAAATCCCATTGCAGTTATTACAATCTCAAATACAAATACTACCAGAAGCAATGCGACATACTATAAAAATATAAAATATAAGTATATACCAGGCTAAGAGATTTTATAATAATAATATTTGATCGCTCATTTCAAACGATTATTCAGTTCTATATAGTATTACGTTAAGCAAAACATTGAAATTAAAAAGCAAAAATATTATAATGCGCCTATGGAAAAAAAATATCAATTCTTTTTTGTATTCACGACATCTATTGTGATGAAATTACAGCCATACTAGAAATCTAAAACGTACCCCAGCAATGAAATAAAACTGTTCCGACCATGCTCCATAATATCCAAGCATAGCGATAGAAATAATAATGAGACCAGTCGCGATCACAAAACTTGGAAGAGTGAAAAATTTATTCGTAACCAGTAAACTGTAGTCCTTGAAAATAACCAAAATCACCACACCAACTATTAAAAGGAGTAATCCTGTAAGCTGAAACATAATTCGTATAAATTTTTAAAAAACCTTCAGAATTTTTAAAGTGGTATTAAAAGTTATTTTAATAATTTCTTATGTATTATTTAAGTTCTAGAAAACAATTGCCTTACCAAGAACAGACTATTCACTGCTGCCAGGGAATATTTCACAGATTTGAATACCTTTGGAACCCTCATTTTAAACATTTAAAAAGCTGTAATGGTTTACTAAATGCGATAAGGTAACTGAGTCTCTAAGATGACAATTTATCAATCTCTTTGGTCAGTATCAATCTTATCTTGACATGCATGATATAATCTTAATCTAAGATATTTTCAATAATATTAACTTTTACTAGCTTAACTTTTTCAATAAATAAATCACTAATAGATTCGTAATCCTAAACAACCGATGAAATTTATGGAAACGTTATGATTGAAAGAATTACGTAGTTTAATATATTGGTACTATGATCTAAAATGGACGTACCTACCTCAACCAGTATTCATAAACATTAGACCGCTTTTGATAAGAAAAGTATAATAAATAAAATTTTATTATAAAGCAAATTTCATATATTATTGAAATCTTAAAGAGAACTCATTAAACAATAGTCATTTTATATTATTTTAACAATAAATTTAATTTTAACATTCTTAATTATAACTGGCAACATATATTATTGGTGAGTCACATTTTTTATGCAAAAGAGTGCTCGGTAGTAGGCAACACACGTGCATTATCGAAAAATATCAATATCGTTCGGAGCACAGAGTACTATATACTACAATTCGGAGTTCGTAAAGACGTAGAAGGTGAAACCCTGCTCTTGTTTATTTTATCGTTAGAGATAATTTGGCGGTAAGTTGAGATTTTTGTTTAAAAATTTTAGCTATTCGCTTAATATTTGTAATATATTTATACTCTTTAGGGATTTTTCTCGCTTACAAAAGTGTATTGTAAAGTCGAGTGTTGAGTCAACATCATAAATCAATGTTTTGGCTTCGCATTTGCGCAGGAAAAGAAATGAGTTAATTCTTTTGTTACAGATTTTATATTTAGAATAGAAAAAGTACTTTAAAATGGCTATCGGAGCGGGGATGTCTTGTGTGAAGTACTTGTTATTTTCCTTCAATCTTTTGTTTGCGGTAAGCTTAACTTTTTCCTTGATAGGAACGGGGCGGTTTCCGCCTTTAATCTGTAATATTATCCTTTCACTTTTTACGCTACAAATTTAAAATGCATGACATACTCTTTAACATACGTTTTTAGAGTAAGTATATTTAAATAAGGCAGTATAACCACAGTGCAAATTAATGGCACCTTTTTTGAACCTTGTATTGCACAACCTATTAAACACATACTGCCTACTTTGTTTAATATTACTTATTTTACCCTTAACCACATTAATTTTAAAGCTTTAATTATGTACCACAGCCCAAAATATAATTATATCCTAGTTTGTTTCAATTTTTTAAATATAAATGAATAACTTATAAGAAAATGTTTGGCAAACTGTTTTTAAAAAATTCTTGAGAAATCCTTGAATTGCTCTTATAAGAATACAGTCAATCTACAATAACTTATATTTTATATAAATGCACTAAATAAGTTATTAACTTCCAGATAACAGGACTTATTATCCTCATAGTTGGTGCTAAGTCTGAGATCAATGCACATCCGTATGTAGACCTCACGGATGAGAGCTTCTACACATCAGCCCCTGTGATCCTTATCATAGTGGGATTGATTGTGTTTGTCGTAGCCTTCTTTGGGTGCTGCGGAGCTGTTAAGGAGAACCATTGCATGATTGTAACGGTAAGTCTTTATATTCAATAATTCATATATGTATAATATTCACTTCATTCAAATCATTTTTGGTCTAAAAAAATGTAAATACAAAAAGAAATATTTCTTAACATGTTTTCATACAATTAGTCACCAGGATTATGAAAACAACACGGTTTACTTTTTTATATCAGTATTGAGCATATCAATATAGATAATAATACACAAGTACATACTCTAAATAAATATAACAGATTGTTTGATTGTGTGTTCAATATATGTGTATACAAGATACACACATACAAAACTGTATATACTAAATCCAGTAGGTGATAGCTGATCTGTACAGTATTAATAGCCAAGTATAGCATACAGCTATTAAATTTATCATCTCTGTTTATTGTTGACGGCCATAAACAAATCGTTGATGTTTTTATACTTTCTCTGATAACTAAAGCATTGGAAATGTTATTTAATAACAAGGCCTGTTAAAACATTTACTCTTTTATAAACTTAAATATACAATAACCACTATAGTTTCAAAGCTATTTAATAATTATTTTATTAATGGTTTAATTAGGTAATGTTAATAATTATCTTTAAATTTTCTATTATATTCAATTCTTATAAATTGCGCAATAGAAAATAATGAGGTACTTGTTTAAGTTGTGCAAATTATAAACAAAGACAATTGAAAACCAAATATTGATTTGTCATGATTTTATTACACATAAGTATATATAGTATAGTATAGTATAACAATAACTGATTCTACTTAAAGTTTCGTAATTATATTCATGTTTTAACGTAAAACAAATAGCTGTTATGAAGTCCTCAACCACAGTAACCAAACTCCATTATGTTACCCAAATCGATAGACGAACAATATGAACAGTTATTCTTTGGTAATTGTTTAAAAATATCATACAGAAGCAAAAGCGGAAGCGTATGATTTAAAACATTATTGTTTTTATAAATATATTTATAATTTTTTTCAATCGTCTGTCTAATCTAGATAATTCATTGAAGTTTCTAATAAATGTTCATGGTCAAATGTTTTACATTCCTTTTACAACTCCGTAAATAAATCACCCTACGCTTACAAAAATGTCTAAAATCCGATTAGTTAGTTAAGTCCTTAGGGCCGATTATTAGGGCTTCCGTTCAACCCCGAGTCTTAATGCCATTAACAAAGTAGGTATTTTTTTTTTTATTTCGTTACAAAGTTTAGTTTACTTAAAAATACATTTGACGTTAATAAATACTTGGTCTTCAATGCTGTTACAATGAAAAAAAAGTGATATGACATTTGAATTTGGAATCTGTCATTCTTATATGAATCTCTATTATTTCTTATTTTCGGTAATAGGTGTTATACATTTTTGTGTAGAATAGAGTGAGGTTAGCTTTGCCAAGCGTCCGGATAAAGCTGGACATTGGTAGGTTTTTTGATTGCGTATCCGGCCAAAATAAACGGCGTCCGGCTTGTCCGGCTGTTGTTAGGTTTTTTACATTTTGATTTGGCATTCGATTTTATTTATTATTTTACTAGAATTTAACAAGATTTATGATAATCAAAAAGGCTTGATTTTACATATTTTTTTTGTCGTACGTATTAGTACTGAGACAGAATCATTAATAATTTAGATGACCTTTCTAACCAAATGTCTTTCCAAACTGCCTGGTCTGTCCGGCTTTAAGGTTTGCCTAACCTGGCAACCCTGAATGAGGTGATAAAAAGAACTGAATTGATGTGATATCATCATTCAGAGTAGGTACGCAGCAAATGCAATTTTTATACTCTCTATCCTCTTGGTGTTAGTCGAATGTTTGTGCACCGCGCTATTAACCGGTACAATGAAATGTGATAGAAAAAAAATTAAGTACAAACGTGATAGAAAAAAATCTGTCCGTTCACTAAGTTTTTGTACGAAAAAGACTATCAAAGCAGTTATAGAATTCAGATAAATCCTGTGCGAAAGCAAAAGATTTTACTTCGGAATTTGTTTATAACAATGTATTGTTACATCATTGACCTAGAACGGTCGTCTTTTTTAAAAGATGACTTGCAGCCTCAGAAATGAACTTTACATTATTTAACTGATAATTAAAAAAGAAATCTAAACTTCTTAACCGTTACGCAAAAACACGTAAACATTAATTTGGTTGATTGTTATAAATTAATTTTTTACAAAGATAATTATAGACATTTACCTGGGTTCCTAAACATTTTATATTCTTAAAATTGGTTTAAAAAACTTTTGTTTTAATATTAGGTACAATAATTTAAATTTTAGAGATATTTGAGTTTTGGACGAGCAATCAATTGTAAAATCTAAAAAATAAAATGTTTCACAGAAATTAAAGGAAAACAATATTGCGTTATAGTCATGGTGCTAAAAGAAAAAGTAAGATTGTTTTAATATTACTCTAAGATGGCCAGGACCTGAATTTAAACCTATAAAGGCACGTGCAATTGACTGACGCAGTAACGCTGAACTTTGACACTCGTCTCTTAATAGACGTTTCCTTTCGCCTTAATTCGACATTAACAGACCCATCTGGTTACTTAAAATTACAAAGACAGTATAAATACCGTATTCAAAGCGTACCATAGTGAAGCTTATTTTATATCTATACATAGGCTTACCATACGTCCCGGTTTGACCGGGATAGTCGCGGTTTGAGATCCCTGTCCCGGCGTTCCGGTCAATAATAATAAATTTTAATAAAAAATATATTCACATTTATTAATATATTTTCAATATATAATAATTTTGATTGCATTTCAAATATGAAAAACACAAATTAAGCGAAAAGCAAAATGAAAATAAGCCTCTTTCTCTTCTGCGTCCCGGTTTGGCTCTTCGTAATTATGGTAAGCTTATCTATACATATAAATAAAATTTTAATCTGTTAACGAAGTTGATGTCAACAGAATATAACGTTTCAAGTTATCAGCGATTGCTTGGAAACATCTTATTTTAAGATATTCTATATATTTCAATACTTATTACAGAAGCAACCAGTTTTCAAGAACGTGAGAATATTTATACTAATACTATAAAGCAGAAAAGTTTGGTTATTTAAAAGAGGTAATCTTCGAAATAACTTGTTGGTTTTGTAAAAATATTTCTTATTTTAAGATATAAATTCAAGAGGAAGACATATATATAAGAGTTATGTAATATATAATTTATAATTAACAAATATATTTTTTACCTCAGACATAAAGGAAGACTATTATTAACTTAAAAATTGCTTGTTTGTCTAATTGAAATATGCCATTTTAATTTCATGTTAGGTAAATATTGTGATAAGACCGCCTTTGTGACAGTTTCTTTTCATCTGTTGTTTTATATATTTTTGTGTACAATCAATAATAAAAAATATATATATGTTTACAAAACAAAGACAAAGTTATACATATATATGTACCTACAAGTTATTAATGTGTTATTGATAAGAATTACAATTACTAGATTTGCATTGAAACATTCAAGGTCACGTAATTATTATGAATTTCTTTCATTTTATTATATTACAAACGAGATATTTAAGATGTGGATTTCATTACACTAAAAACAAGAAACCAATGCATTGTTTTTTACCCTCTGACGTAATAATGAGGGGTTGGCGTAGTTAAGGCAATACAATGCACCTAAGGGTGTGGAAATGCAGTCGTAGGTGGTAAAGCGCATTAACTTAGTAAAAGCTTTTCCACTGGCTTTGAAGACACCCACATTATACTCGGGCGGAATCGTCCATACAGGCCAGCTGTACCACTTCTTCGATATGAGAGTTAAAAAAGAAAAAGCAGAGCTCGTTTAGATAGGAGGGATGCCCCCGAAAGCTATACCGTGTAGATAGAGAGTACGCCCTGTATTGGAACGTCCGCTGATGAAAGGGTATGGGAGAATTTGCTCATGTAATTCCAGCGCAGTCACCAAAATATATCCTATAGAATACTGAGATACACCAATACCTCGCATTACGTCGTTTCGTTTTGCGTTTTATCGAGTTTGCGTCGATTTTTAATTAGTAGTAATTTTCATTGTGCGTCGCAATTCTATTCCTATGCTCGAGGAAATAGGGATGGGCTTCCCAGAAGGAACGAGCGATTTTAGTACTTTATAGTTCTTATTATTGTGGTTTAAATATTCGTAAGTTGTCTTCTGTAATATATAGCTTGGATATTAACAGTTTCTAAACCTCCCCCCTCGTCTCTTCGTCTCTCCTTGGAAAACTCATTTGTGTCATAATAATTTCAGATTTCATAAAATAAAAAATACAAGTGTACAGTAACACGAAAACAGGATATATATATTATGAATCACCAAATAATTACAAATACAATAACTAAATTGATCTCGTATAATTTGGTTTGACTCATTATATGATAAAAAGTAAGAACCCGCCAATGATTTTACGTTTTACCATTTTATTTTTAATAAGCATTGAATATGAATATGGTTTGATATTTATAAATTTGAAAACAAAATACATTTTTGGGAAATAGTTTTATTTTACAATAATATGCAAAAAATCACACTTATCCTTTAAAAATTGTAGAAAACAGCCTAACACGGTTACCAATAGCAATCCAACAAATCTGTACATGTTTCTTCCTATTCCTTCTATACCACTTCTATGGTATTCTGTATATAATTTAAAAATAAAGCATTATTATTTTGAATGTTTAAAATTGAAAAGCTTTACAGACACACTATCGCTATGACCAGACTAACACGTAACGTACAACGTTCAAAATTTTTAAATAGTCCGTTGAGTCGAATTCTATTATACCAGGGATAGCGAACCACTCGCACGTTTGAAAATTTTGATGACAGCACAAAAACAATTTTTTTTATAAGTTGACTTTTTTGATCGAAATTAATACTAAATTATTAATCTACACTCAATTTATACTTTATGATTTAAATTTGTAAACCTGAATGTGGTACCTATTTTTCTTATATTGCCTATTTCTTTTTGTAAAACATTGATTAATTAAAGTTTGTCTTATATTTTATTGAATTATACTTACGTATAGTTCCATCGTGATAACATTTCGAATGAAGTTTATTGAGGTACATTACCTATTTAAAAGATTTTTTTTACTTTGTGGCACGAACATCAAAAAAGGTTCCCCATCCCTGTACTATATCAAACCAATGTCAAATTTTAAAACATTGTCGTGCATAATGTGCAAACAAAGACTGTCCATAAACAACTAACCTTGTGGCATACAGAATATAATTTTTCAATTTCACATCATGGTTAATTTATGAATCTCGTTTAAGTTTAGAGGATGTTGTGACGTCACTCGTTATTTTCAAGAAATCTCATATGAACTAGCGAATGAGGCCTCCATATAGTGTTATGGTTTGTTATTTTAGAATTCCTTAGTTGCCACGATTTTCTTCAACACTCATGACTTACTGTATTCGTCAGTATTAGACATCTTAAAGTTTAATAACGGAGTATCCATGCACTTCAATTTTCCTATTCATTTACCTATTATTACAAACCGTGCAGCTAACAACACTACATAAGTGCAATGTATGCCGTGTAATTGTATGTATGCAACTTTAAAAAAGATAGCGTTTTTAAGTATGACCTTCACTGCATTGAACTATACATAAGTCACCAAGCAGATTATTATTTGCTCTACGATAATAAGGCAAACGGGTGATATCTATCTACCACAAGATAGGTATCTTATAGATTACCTCTTAAATATATTATATTTATTATGTTAACATAGGCCTGCATATAATAGATCTTTGTAATATAATAAAATTCAATGAATTAGATTTATACAAATATAACTGCAGGCTAACATGAGCTCGTCATGCCATTGTTTCGATATAAATAAACAAGCTAATTAAAAAACAATAGAATTCGAACATTTCTATATCAGAAATATGATATTCGAAAAGAATGTGAAGTATGGACCAACGGCTTGATTAGATGATCAAATGGAGACTTCGTAATATATATAATGATGTTCTAGTTCTCCGTGTTCCTGCTGTTAATATTCATAGCCGAGCTGGCTGTGGGCATCGCCGGCTACGTGAAGCACAAGGACCTGGAGACTTCCATCGTACGCACCCTCAACGAATCTATCACACACTACTCAACCGACCCAGACGTGAAGAAGAACTACGATATCATCCAGACTGATGTAAGTAGACAGTTTCCATAATCTATACTAATAATATTAGAACATTGTTAAGACTTACAGAATATAACTGTTTATCTGCGGGTAGAACTACGAGAATTATAATTTACATATATTGATTGCTAGAATATCGGAATTATGATTTAGATAAATTGACTGTAAATGTATCAAATTTTTTATAATTTAAAAATAATAAATGATTAATGAAAAAATACAAGTTACAAATGCAGTCACGTAAAATGATTAAAAATATTACGACACCGGTGGCATTTTTAAAAGATGAAATCGTACAGTTCACTTTGAGAGTATTGTCACATTTAAACATGTTATTTTGTGCTATTAAGTACATCTGATGACCTCGTTTACTTCCGGTGCAGTGATATTCTGCGTACTATAACATTATTATTTTGAAAATTCTAATAGTCTCTTTATGAAGAGAAATGTCCCGCCTCTGTCTAAGCTTCGGGCGCACTGCTCCGTGCGTTTGGTATATAACTCTCCACACCTATTATGACATCAGAATACCCAATAATACGATACGAATACGGATTTAAGCAAATCGTTAATATGCAGCAAGAAGATATTTGCAGAGAGCACTGGTCCTCTGTAACCACACCACTGCCAAGAAGAACTGGAGATGTTGCTTAGCAGCATACGTGAATTCTCCGCAAATACGACGCAATAGATTTTGCTTTCTTTTCGACTGTGTGAGCCAGTGACACCTCAAATTTCTGAGGGTTTGCAAAAGTTCACCTCGACCACTTTGACTATAGACCAAAACGAGTCAGTTTGATCTCTGTTTGGCAAATATGGTCAGAATGAGCCTTCTGTGCAACGTCAAAAGCTCTCATAGCGAACATCCATGGCTTCACGCTATCGAGCTCAGAAACAAAAGCTAGGTTAGCCTAATATTTCTACACTTCAACGCTGCACTAGGGACCAGTCAGTTAATGAAAACTCTATTTCGTATTAGTATATCAGTAATGAAATCTTTGAAAACATGCGCTGGGATCCCTTGAAAAGAAACAATCAGACTGCGAAGATTGCAAAGAAAAATCGCATCTCATCAAAATCTGCAAATCCTATATCTTCCGCATCGGATTCCGCTACCCTCGCGACTAGATACCTGATGCTCGAGATTTCGCATTTTTCGTACCCGGTATATACTCTGCAACGCCCCCTGCTCCGACCCTACATCTCACGATGCACCTCTAGGGCGCACGGCGGTGCGACTCGTCGCGGTTGTCACCGGCCACGCTCGTGCCCACCTCCGGTCGCGCCGAGGTCGATCGACCGACACACGTGTCGGGAGCGTGCACGATCTGCAGAAACACAATAGTACCCGATACTGAATTAGCTCTAGATATAACGTGTTAATAAATCCCCACAACTCGCAGATGAACTGCTGCGGCATCTACGGCTACGAGGACTGGTCGCGCTCGGGGCAGGCGCTGCCCGCGTCGTGCTGCGCCGCGCACGCGCTGGCGCCGGGCGGCGCGCCGGCGCCCTGCGACGCCGCCTCGCCCGCCCTGCACCAGCGCGGCTGCCTCGCGCTCATACTGACGCAGCTGCAGGACATCGCGCTCGTGCTGGGCGGCGTGGGGCTCGGCATCGCGTTCGTGCAGGTGAGCGACCTAAGGGACCCGACGGGATATTAATATGAGGCCGCTCGAGACGAGCCATAGACCCGGTGATCGCCAGTCGATCGAAGAAGGTCTACGGTTCCGGTTCTATCATATTAGAATATAAGCTACTAGTTAGTAGCGTCTTCAATGGCGAGACTGAAAATTTGGCATTTTAAATCTGGATAGGACAGAACGCCTCGAGATAGCTTGTCTGAGCAAATGACAGTAGGTAATTAGTCTAATTGCAAGTACATTTTCCTTTTATTTATCTATTTTTATTTACATTTTGAATCGATATCTTAGATCAGTCAGTTTAACTCGCGATTATTCAACGAATTGTAAGTCTTAAGAGTCTTTGAATATCCAACAATATCTTATATTATTACGTATTAAAATTGGTTCCCGAATACAACCACAATATTGAATATAATATCATGTAGAAATTATTTTAAAATGGATTCTAGTCCTTATATTATCTTCAGAATCTATTGCATTATTTTATATATATATTGTTCTCTTCTTCCAGCTACTGGGAGTTATATTCGCTTGCTGTCTCGCTCGCTCCATCCGCAGCCAGTATGAAACAGTGTAAACATATTCAAAAAATAAATGTATCAAACACCTCCATGTTTATTTCATATTGTGATTTAAGTAACGATCTAATATTACAATTTATTATTTTTTTATTTCATTTTAAAAACAATATAATTCTAGATGACTTTTTTATATTTATATATATTGATATGTTAAGATTATCTAACCTTAGAATCAGTAGCAAAGCGCGATAGGCACAAAACATTTAATGCACGGGAACGCGCTCATAGAAGACTGATTTTTCGAATATTATTGGTAGCGGCCAAATGAGTTCATTTATGCACTTGTATTGAATATGTATTAAATGTTAACATAGAAATAATACAGTATATTGATTCATATACTTCGTAGATGGCACGTATGTTAAAATTTGTTTTGTATAACGCATCATATTTAAGTAAATGAGTAAAAATCCTTCATTAATATGTGTCATATCAAACAAATGATCTTAGAATATGTTTAATGTTTTAGTAGCTATTTATATTTATAATAAATCTGTATATTGTGAGTCGTGTTTTATTTATATTATAATTGATATAGCTGTCCAAAATACACTCTAAATACCTATAAATAGATCGTTAAAGCTGAGTAGGAACAGAGATGAAAAGCCTTTTAAAATATTTCAATAAGTAATCATTTAAAAATATATACCTATATTCACATCCAAAGTTATTTATATATTTTAGAGGTACATCAATTTTATTGTAAATTTAACATAACTATGAAAGATGATAAAGCCTAAAAATAAATATTTGCAAAACAAAAATTGGTCGAAGCTTTATTCAATTATCAATCTTGTTTTAAAAGATATTATAACACAAGCTCTTGTTTTCACTTCAATTTAAAGTCAATAACCAATTACTCATATAGTCTATTCTTGACTCAATATACACTGAAAAGCATTATGAGTTATATTTTAAGGGTACATTTAATTTTATGACGTTTTTCCTTTTAAGCAGAACAGGTTTTGACTGTATCTGTCTGAGAGGACGTCGCCAGTTGTAGAAACCTAAAAAACCGTGAGTTTCAAAATAGTTATTATTGACACATCTTAATATAAATACAAGTAGAAGTTAACTAGAGCTGCCAGCACGAAAACGGGAGAAGCCGAGCGAAACGAAAAATATATCACGAAAACTTTAGCTTGATACGATTTCCCCAATGTCTGATATTATCAAAAAATGATACATCTAGCAGTTGATAGGTTTATAAAACTAACATACAAGCCCACGAGAATACAGAACTTTACTAGTTGACGTATTTAAATAGATTATACTATAAATTGAATACTTTAATTAAAGAAAAAATAAATTATCGACAAGTGACGGAATTTTAAAGTGTTGCAAATAGTGGGCAAGAGATAGTAGATTGTTACAAGTATAAAACTCTTTTCGTCTAATTAGATATTAAGTTAATGCTGAAACAAAGGGGATATTATATATTGAACTAAATAATGGTATAACAAATCATCTAACATTCAATATAAGACTTATGTCTTAACTAATAACAAATATGTTACTTACATGCAGTTTTTATTTAATTAATAAAATAAAACAACAGGTAGTGTTCTAGTTACACACATTTTATTTTCCTATTTTATACCATGATATAAATTTTAACAAAGGATGATTATAGAGGTTCAATTAATGAACATCGAGTCTAGAGGAACATCAGTCGCGTCGAGTACAGCTGTCGTCTTGCAAGCAACTCATTTCGAGTCATAGTACAAAATAATTTAAAAAATCACATTGACAAAATATATCCCAGTCACGAATACAGATGCGGTATTCATCTCTCATTGTATGTCGCAAGCATTTGAATCTCACAGCACCAGTTTCGCTTCCAACGAAATCAATTTCTAATACTTTTTTTTCACAACGGTATCACCAAAAAATTCATATACACGCGACATACACTTCGCTAAAAATTACACGACTAAGTTTCATACTTTATAACTATGATTAAGACATTATACATCACCTAAACAATAAAATAACTTACACCTAACAACTGTTATATTCTAAAAGGAATACACGGAATATTTTAGAAATACGAGTCGTAATTAAAGTCGGAGTGGAAGCGGAGAGCGGCGAGGTGGCGCCACTCGCCGCTCGCAGGTACATGCACTTTGATATGTCAATAAAAAAAGCCTGCATGACATCTCAATGACGTTTATATGACCTACTGTCGAGTACAAAATCAATGATGTCGGAGTATGGTAAGCTCTTCTCTATAAAAAATAAATAAGTTTTATCATATTTGCTATATTGGCGATAAGGTTACATTAAGGTTTATATAAAATTGCCACAAATGTTTTCTAAACAATAAACAGGGCCACAATACACCAGAATCGTAATTGCACTAAAAGAAACGAAATCAAAATCAAAGTTTGAACATAGCATAATTTAACTATCTAAAAGTCTCAAATTCAAATTTCAACTAAAACGTTCAATAGAATTTCAACAATATGGAATTAATATTAGATACTTAAAACTTTCTGAAATTTAATTTAAATATATCATGATAACTTAAATCCACCAAATTATGAATTCAAGTTCTGTATCAAATTGTTTTAGATGTATTTCAGAGTGAGCAAGTCAATACAAATTTGGAAAAGTCTTCCAAATATAACGACTAGATTCATCTCAACGAAATAACAGTTAATTTTAAAATCTTAAACTAATAGTTGCAATTACACCGCAGCTGGAATTAATCTTCAACATACAGATAAATACAATTGTTAGATATATGACATATTTTATTCCTCGAAGGTTTTATATGTTTAATGTTACAATAAAACAAAATTGTAACTGATGAATTACAAACTCATTTATCAAACTAATTATTAATTACTGAGTATTTTGAACTATTTCAATATACATCTTTCTCTAAAAATGCATGTATGGCAGATCCAATATTAACAATGGTGATAATAAAAAGATATAATATTTAAGACATTGAAACACGTCATATTATTGTGCAGTAATCGCGGATTTTAACACAAAGGACAATTCATTGGCAGTTGAGTAATAACCTTATAATTAACAGTTAGAATCACAAATCACCAACCAATCACAAGACACCTTGCAACTGAAATTTTTCCACTATTTATTGTTATGAAGGACTTAAGTAGAAACAGTATAAGTGTTTGAGATCACACGTGGCAAAATTGACTCAATCACTTTTAGCCTACATCAATAATTTTTAATCTATAACTGTATTCAAAAATACAGCTAGTAAAATCAACAGAAAAGTAAATTTATAACTAAAAAAAAATCGCCAAAATAGTATTCGTATTCAAGCGTTAAAAATTCACATTAATTGCAACTAAATATCAAGCCACATCGATAGTATGCACTCGTTTACATAAATCACAAAAAAACGTCCATAACAATGCACACTACCAAGTGGATAATGTTAGTTCTATGAAGAATATTAACAGATTAATCACCTTTGCAACTAAATATCGTTAAGCCGTATAGTATGCACTCGTCCAATAAAATCACGAATGTAAGAGTGCATACCGAGTAATGTTAGAACAGATGGATCGTGACACACATGTAGTGTGACACATCATGTGGCATAGCGCTTGGTCCAGAGGCGCGCAATGCGATCGTGTTCTTCTCTGTTCTGCAGGTACTGCGTGGCGATGCTGCCCACGAGCGGGTCCGCTGCAACAGTTCATTGTTTAAGTATCTGAACACTGATGAATATCGTCAATAAATATAATGCTTATTGATCTCTTTGAGATTACTTATAGATAACATGTACTGACTATTTTATACAAGATTCGACTTTGTAAATAAAATGTAAAGATAGAGAAAGCAATTTTTTAGTATTTATTTACATTGCAATAGACATGCAATTCTGGCTAATCAATTTTATTTATAATCTTGTAAAAACCATGTTATTTAAAGTGTATACTAATTTTAGTAAAATAATGCAAATTTCCATAGTCAATATTTGCACTATAAACAATTGATAAAACAAAAATTACTTAGATCATTGACCAACATATTGCGTAATGAGCAATATCAGTAAGATATTCAGTTATTGCTATTTCAACTTGATCTACCATTACCACTGTAATTGAAGGAGATTTATGATATTCAATTATATATTTGTATCAGAAAGAAGTCTTTAAATCTCTTTTAAACTACATAAAACACTTAGTTTTTCTTCAGTCTTGAGATATATAAACTATACAAAACTGTGTGAATAAAAATTATGCAGAATACTAAATTTACTTAAAGTTATACTAAGTCACTATAACCAATTTCCTTGACTATAAAACAAATCTTTTAATCAAAGTCCATCTATTGCTACATGGATCTCCTTAACTACTTACCAGGATTACAGTCAGTCAAGAGTGAGCATATGGACAGAAGAACTTTGGAGATAGTGAGTGCAGGTGACCAGTTGTCTTTCAGAATGTCTAGACATATGACACCCTGGCTATTAATGTTACAATGGTATATCCTCGTTCTGAATGTCACCTGAAATTTATAATCAGCAATTGAGAACTTTGTAAGAAAATAAATATTTTCTACAATGATTTATTGGACATGTCATAAATTAATTAAAAAATAAATGTCAAAAATGCATAAAGATCTTTAGATTAAAAAATATCAAGTTTACCTTTGGAGGTTTGAAGGGATACTCTGGTGAAAAATGAATGTCTAAAAAGAAGACACCACCTTCATAAACTGAACCAGGTGGTCCTAAGATGGTTGAAACCCATTCATACAAGTTATCACCCTTAGGCCCTGCACTACAGTTTGGTGGAGGATCTAATGTGATCTCTGCCAACTCTTTTTGAATCCTCTTAGCTGATGTACCGAGTGCCTTCGACATTTTAGGGTTAGGTTTATTTTCTTTAGCTTCTGGTTTATCTCCAACTGTGTTTCCACCTCTGCCTCGTCCTGTGCCACTTCCTGATGAACCAGATGCACCGGACATTATCTAAAAGCACCTCTAAATCTAGACTAAACAGAAAATTTAAAAAGCTTTTGCAAAGTAAATGTCACATCAAAGCTAATATAATATAGTAAGGATTACTATTAAAATATGCAAAAGAATAAAATGGCAAATAAAAAAGTAACAGAATATATTTATAGTTTTTTAAATTAAATTTCTTTTTAAAACACCCAATCACAATATTATAATACAATTACTTATTATATAAAAGTATTAAAAGTAGAATTAATTAGTATCTTCAATATAGAAAATATATTTCAATTTTATTTGTCCTTAGCATCGAGTAATGGATAATTAAAAGTTATATTTCAGATTAACTAGATCAAACGAATAAAATTTATCACACAGGAAAGTTGTTATTTCGCGAAAAGTTATTATTAGTTGCACCAGTTAACTAATTTCAGAGAAGTTTGCACTATATTAACAAGAAAGTATTTCATAGTGTATTTACGCAATAACAAGTAAAATATACATTGTAAATTGTTATGATTGAAAAAAAAAAGAAGTGTAGGTAGTCTTTTTGTCAGTATTGAATACGAACTTTAGAACAAAGACTTTCTTACAGTTTGAGGTCTAAACACTATTTCATAGCAACCAAATAAAACTAGGACACACAATTTAACTTCAAAACTAATCAAATCAAATACAGTATTAGATATGTAATGGTAAAAGATTATTTTGTACCTTACGAATAACAGTCGGCCATCTTGTGGGCTGGCGTTATCCGATAATTTACAATTTTTTGGTTCACTGCTGTCGTTATTCTAAATAATATATATATTCCCACATATAACCACAATAGAAGATAAAGAAATCCAGAATATGTATTTTTTATTTGTTATGATACTAATAGAACTTCGTGCTGACGCTCCGAACTGCGAAGGGCAAATAGGAAGCCTGCAACTTTTCCAGGGTTTTAGGCAAATAATATAATCGCACTAAGACAATAGAAACAACTTTGTGATACCTTATTAACTCTAAATGACGTATATTATCGTTTTCGTGATGTAAGTCAGAGCTTCAGTCCACTTCTACCACATTTCGTCCATTCGTACATTACCCTCACCAACACAAAGTTTACTGGAAGTCACAAACGCACACACGTTAGTTATATGATAAACATAATCTATTACATATATATTTATTAACTATATATGACTTACTTTAACTTACATGTAAAATATTAAACCTAATGGAAAGATAATCAAATATAACAAGTAACAATGTTAAGTATTTAATCTAATAGTCCACTAAGCACAACCACTTTCCGACATGTTTATTAAAAAACCGGTATGTTGCCATACTTTATATAACATTCTTGACAATATTTGTAAAAAAGAAATACATGTCATACATAAAAATATAAATGTATAATAATAGTTACTTAAAAAAAATATAAGAACAATTTATGACAACATTTTAAGACAACCTGCTTTATAGTTACATCTTAAATCATTTAAATGATATGATAATGATTAAAATTTTTATCAATGACAACTTGGCTTAAAGAGTGTTTTGAGGGATTTGAATTTAATATAATATTTATACATATTATTTATCTAGATATTATAAACAAACATTTTAGTTGTAATTGCATTATACAATTAATAGAACACTAGATAAGTAAAAGTTATAAATCTTTACTAATATAGCTGGTAAGATGCATATAATTCCGATATGCAGCTTAGTTAATTTTTTTTACAGGCCCATGTAACAGGACTTGTGTGTTGAATTTATAGAAAGCCATTCCTTATCAGTCAGTTTCACTTTATAACACAGAATACTATAACTACTTTATAATTTAAACATGTGTGTGGTTTATAGTCTGTGCTTTTGATTTAAAAATGTCATATGGATTACACATTTATGGTGTTTTATTCAATAATAAATAATAATATCTAATATTATCTACCGTTTGCCTTAAGTATTTTTTAACACAGTGTTTTAAAATCAAGAATCATGGGTAAAAGACAGCATCAGAAGGATAAAATGTTGGTTATTACTAAAATTCCTAGTTACCATTACAACGATTTGCACTCTAGTTTATAAAATATCCCTCCTTAGGTACCTTACATACACCGAATGGACTACTATTTACGGTGGAAAAAGATCTGGAACTGCAGTAGAAGAGGATACATCCTTTAAACGTCTCCCGTTTGATCACTGCTGCCTTTGTTTACATCCTATCGAGGACCCATACTGCGATGCTGACGGAAATGTATTTGAATTACAAGCCTTAACAGACTTTATTAAGAAGTTTAAAATTAATCCAGTTACAGGAAAGGTGCAGTAATATAATAGTTCTTATTTACAAAACAAAAAATATATATTTATATTAAAATTATACTTTTAGTATCATATCCTTTTCAGAAAATAGATGTAAAAAGTTTATTGAAGCTAAATTTCTCAAAAAATGCTGAAAATGCTTACCATTGTCCTGTTTTATTTAAACCATTTACAAAAAACTCTCACATTGTGGCTATCCATACCACTGGTAATGTGTACTGCTATGAGGCAATTGACCAGCTTAATATTAAGGGCAAGAACTGGAAAGACCTCCTTAATGATACACCATTTACAAGAAGTGATATTATAACCATACAGGACCCTAATAATTTAGGGAAATTTAATATATCTACATTTCATCATATTAAAAACAATTTAAGAGTTGAAACTGAAGGTATATATGAAATTCTTCTACGGTTCTTGCTTACATTAACTTCAATTAAAAATATCAACATTTATTGTATTGCAGAGGAAATTGCTTTAAGAAAAGATCCTCACGCAAGATTAAAGACAGTGTCAGCTGAGACAAAAGACATTCTACAGGAGTTAGAAAAAGAATACAAAGCTCCCGAGGCAAAAGAAGCTAAAAAAGAAGTAAGAATATGAATATATTGATTATAAGGAATAAATCAGTAACTAAATATTTTTCGCCAATAACTTACATTTTGTCCTAATATCACTCTGTAATTTTAATGTCATTGTCGTAGGTAGCAGACAAGTTTAATGCAGCTCATTACTCGACTGGCATGGTGGCTGCTAGCTTTACCTCCACTGCAATGATGCCAGAAACAGTCCACGAGGCAGCTATAATATGTGAGGATGATGTAAAATATGACAGAGTTAAGAAAAAAGGTGAAGAAAACCATTAAACTATAACCAGTTGTCACTTAATATTTTTGTAATTATTAGATAAAGAAAGTTAGAAATATTCAGTTGTGTCTTGAAAGGTCAAAGTTGTAATACATGTTACATTGTAAAGTACATCATCAGTAGACAGGATAAAATAGAGTAATATTCTTTGTAATATATATTTTTTTGTAGGATATGTCCGACTAGTAACGAATTTGGGACAGCTAAATTTTGAACTGTATTGTGACTTGACACCCAAAGCCTGTGATAACTTTATAAAACTATGCCTTAATGGGTATTACAATGGCTTAAAATTTCACAGGTCGATACGAAATTTCATGGTAAGTACTGTTTTTGAATAAACTACAACATATCCAATGTTTATTAAAAAATTTTTTTTTTTATATAAGATCCAAGGAGGCGATCCTACAGGCACTGGGTTAGGTGGCGAATCAATATGGAAAAAACCATTTGAAGATGAAGTGAAACCTAATTTGCATCACACAGGCCGAGGGATACTTTCCATGGCTAACTCTGGACCCAATACTAATGGATCTCAGTTGTATGCTTTCAATTTTTAAAGTTATTTGAATAATACAAGCTTTTTAACACTGGCTATATTGCTTAAATTTAAATTAAATAGCAAAGATATTTGATCACAGTTAAAATTAACTTTTAAAAATATTCTATATTCTAAAATACTTGTATGAAAATTCTTGCAGTTTTATAACATTCCGTTCCTGCAAACAGTTAGATGGGAAACATACAATCTTTGGCAAGCTGGTTGGTGGTATAGACACTCTGACTGCCATGGAACAGGTTGAAGTAGACAACCGTGACCGACCCATACAAGATATAATAATAGAAGTTGCTCAAGTTTTTGTTGACCCATTTGCTGAGGCTGAGGAGCAGGTATAACATGTTGTCTTGATTTATTACGTTCTTAACATTTTCACTGTGGCCGCACGACGGTTGTGTAATTTTTTGTGTCTGAAGACTGCGGCTTAATAACACCAGTGTGTTTTTAACATATCTTAAAAACAGCGAAATAAATGCTTAATGACTTCCTGTCACTCAAATTTCATACAAGCATCTGTTTCACCATTTTTAAGATAGTTAAAAAACACACAGGTGTGTTAGGCACAGTCTGGGAACACCTTTTTTAGGTTAACGTTTCAAGACTGTGGCTAACACAATGTATGTGTTAAAGCAACAGTCAGGTATTTAAAAAGGAGGAACTGCATTTTAAAAAAATATGTTTATTTAGCTGGCTGCAGAAAGGGCAGCGGAATTAAAAAAACAAGCAGAAGCAGAAGGACCAGGTGTAAAGCCAAAAAAGGCAATGGCACAACCTCTGAAAGTATTTAGAAGTGGAGTTGGAAAATATCTTAATATTCAAGAAGTTTCTGCTACTAACAACAAAACAGTAAAAAACCAAGATGTCCCTACTAAAAAAGTTAAAAAAGATGGCAATTACAAGTTTGGGGGTTTTGATTCTTGGTAACAATTAGTCAACTAAAATGTGAAATGGTCTGCATTTAACTTAAACTTAATTTAACCCTGTAATAAGAGAAAAATGTTTATAATGTTTCAATAACACAACAATGTTTTGAACTTTGTAAATAATGATAATAATAAGAGAATATAATTAATGAAATCACAATTTAATACTTTCTTTTAATACCTTATATTATTTATACTAATTATTATAACCAATATGTTGCAACCTTGCCACATATTTGTTATTTTATTTTTTTGCAACACAAATGCCGTTCTTGTGTGTTAAAGCAAAACTAAAGAATAGTATTGGCATAATGTGCTGAAGTGAATATGAATAAAAATATACATATAACAATAACATTAATTTTGTGTTAATAAATTTGAAACTACAGAGTCAAAACTTTAATTTATACATTTAAATCTTAAAACTTATTTTATTAATGGTATGAATTCTTAATTATCTTTATAGTATAAAGCTATAATCAAAGACAAACATTTTTATATATTAGTTTCATAGATATTTTATGAACATGGATTTTGAAAAATCAACAATTAATATACTTAAATTAAATTTAAATTTAATGGTCAATCATCAAATTTTTCAATCTATTTCTTGACTATGAGCCAAAAAGAGGCTTATAGAATATTGAATATGAAAGTCATCTAAGGTTGAGGTAACTTTTGATTCAACATTAATTTAGATAGTAAGTTAGCTGAATTAATCAAATATCAAATTATTGGTTGTACTTCATTCAAATATTTATAGTTCTTCAGACAACCCATTTAAATGAATCTAAATAAGGATATACCTCTCTATATGAGGCCCTCTGTGTGCATAACTTACATTTCTGATGAACAAAGTGTAAACAATTAGAAACAATAAAATTATTTTAATTATAATTAGGACGCCGCCGAGCAGTTCTCTGCTTGTCAAATCTCATTTCCATTTCTTCTAACACTTTTGGGGTGTATCTTACTACAAGTTTCACAGATCCCACTGCCTGTTTTAATAATTCAACAGCCTTTTCATGGTTCTCACCTTCAACTGAAACTCCATTCACAGAGAGCAACTGATCACCTCTTTTCAATCCACCATGGCGATCTGCAACACCACCAGGAATTATTCTAGAAATATAGATGGGAGAATTCTGCTCCTTGCCACCCATTACGTTGAAGCCCAGGCCTTCTTCTGTCTTCGGCAACTCCACAACTCGGGGGTGAGCATGACCTTCCGCAGCAGCAAAAGCAGCAACCGTTGCCTTAGCAGTAGCTGAAGCTCGTATGTCTGCTGAACCCTGAATATCCACTGTTTCATATACGTGCTCATACACCTCTCTTACAGCGTTTAAAAAGTCACTTTGTAACACTTTCTGCAGTGCAGCCAATTTTGTAGCAGGCACTTCACCACTTTGCTGGAGTTTTTCCAGCAATTCAATTGCTCTTTTAATATCTCTTGCTAATGTTAACTGCTCTGCGTTGGTACTCATCCTTATGTATAATTACAAATACTGGGCGTAGGAGCTGACCCTTACTAAAATCAATACGATTAGAAATTGCTGCCAGTGCCTATCACGAATTTGACACTAAAGCGTACTTGACGTTGACGTTTTAATCGTGACAGATACATCTACAGACTATAAGAGTACTCGATATTTTGCTATAGATTTTTATAAATTGCAGTCAAATAAAGAAGCCTTTCCTTTAAAATATCGTTCTAAATATAAATTTGCCAATGCCCAGAAGGTTAATGTTTTACAATATTCACAACTTTTGCAAGATTGTAGATACTAGGAAGTAGATTGGTAGTAGATTGTAGATAGTAGATACTAGGAAGGATCATTTGAAAACTTACAAGAACTGCAAAAGTAATACTATAAGCTCCGGTAATTAAAAAAAAGTAAATTTGTGCTGGTATGGTGGGTATTTATAAATGGCAGAAAGAAGCATGCTCATTTTTGGCCTGAGAACTTCTTAACGCGTCTAGTTTTTTAAATCTAGTCGCAAAAAAAAAGATATTGTATTTTTAATTTATTACGCTATAACAAGTGTAAATAGTTGGTGAATCCAACTACATTAAATAATCTAAGGTAAACATGATCCAAACGCTCCATTTTGCAATTTTTCGCTGTGGCAAATATTCTGTTTATAGTAATGGCAAAAATTGTCGTCGTTAGTAAAACTGTTACTAATCGTTGTATTAATTTAAATTATTTGGGCTTTTTGTTATAATTTTCCCAAATATTAAAATTGAAAAGGCTAATAAAAACGTTAAGTATGCGTAGAATAGATTATACATAGATTTTATACTTCCTGTCGCCTGTTATTTCATGCTCGATTCATTTCACACTACAAATAAAAAACTTGTCAAACATTATTGCAGAAGATAATCTCAATCAAAGAACATCCTATTACAGAAATATAACATCAAATATCATGAATATTGCACTCCCCTATATAGAATTAAATGAATTAATATTGCTTGGTCTAGGAACGTATCAGATTCGTCAAGCACGATCCTAGTATTATGACTACATAGATTTTCAGGGTGAATACAGAATGGAAGTATGTCTAAACATACTCTCAACATATGTCTAAACATAAGTCATATACTTGAATTAGGTGAAGAACATTGTTTGATAAATGGAATAATAAAGTTCAGATATATATCAAGAAAAAATTTTAGGTTTACATTAATATTAATAGATGTAATTCAACATTGAAGGGAGGAGTTCAAAAGGAACTGTCGTGAAGGTGTTTTATTAAATCGAAAAATATTCAGTTATTTTTGTGACTAAAATACAACTTGATGTTTTGAGATGTTTTGACGATAAAATCTTTGCGTGCAAATATTTTCCCTTGTGTCTATAGTTCATTATTGCATTTATTTGGTTTTATAATTACAGGACAATATTGCATATAACATAGTATTTTCTTAGATTTTCACGAGTACACATTTGAAATAAAACTAATTTGGTTACATCTCGTCTACCCGTGAAAACGATTGCTGCAAAGATTCAAAACTTCGGATTAAAATTAAGATGTATATTTTGATGAGTATATTTATATACTCATCAAAATATAACCCGTCAATCACTGTAAATAATCCACAATCCTATCGTTCATTTTCTATCGTTATTTTAGTTATAACTTCAAAAAGTATTTTGAACATAATTTTGTTTAAAAAGTTAGTAATGAAAAAATAATATGCTATTCTTAAAAAGTAAACAAAAATACGTTTAAAAAAAAACAGTAAATCAGTTAGTAGACGAAATCTATTTAAAAAAACATTTGAAAGGTTGTTCAAGTATGGAAGATGGGCATGCTTATTAAAATATTTTAATCATTTCGATTGCATTTAGATTTAATTATGATATTAATCATTATATTCGGTGGCTATTTTAAAACTAGTAAAATACAATAACCTCCTATAGCCACCCACTCGATTTACATGTCTATTCGTTAGGTATTCATTATTTTAATAAGAATATAAAAATGGAAAAGAATTTATAGATAATTTGTTTCATTAGATCGTGGTATGGATCAATCTTTTGAATGAAAATTTATGAACCTAAATAATAAATATGTAAATTTATGAACGCATTTATTTATCAACAAATAAAATGACATAATCTAAATGACATTACTTCAGTTGTGCCAATCGAAGGAATTTTGCCATATATGGTATAAATTTTAGAATTAATTTAGTAATAAACAATTATTAAAATCTAAACCAGTGTAAAATATTTTGTGGTGTTTAGTTATAGTCTTAAACTAGTATTTATTTAGTGACAATGGATGACCTAGGTAAGTTTTATGTTATCATTAACCTGTTTGTCTTGTAATGACGTGTTTTATTTGGAATTAATGCAATCACGACCGTTATTTATAGAATACGCATACGTTAACATTTGTTATATTTCGTTATTGATTATAACAGCTACTAATATCTTACTTATTATTGAATATTTGCTACAGGAGAAAAAAAAAGAGTCTATCTTATCAGCAAGATAAAGAATTATTATTATTGTTTAAACAATAAAATAAAAATACACAAATAGAAGTTAAATGAACATTATTAAAAGCAATGTTTTAATAATTATAAACCGCAATATATTAATAAACTATGTTAAAATTATTGTTTAAAATTTTAAAAATGTTATAATAATGTTGCTATATACATAACACATTTATAATTTGTAAAAAATATTTTGAAAAATAAACTTCCAAATAGCATAGATCTTTTGTAGGATAAGTTTTGAATAAAGTTTCTTTCATATATTTATAATTTTAGCAAGAAATTTTTATTTAAGTATGGGATCTGTTTATTATATTCTTAATCGTTATTCATTTTCCTCCTACAGATGAAATATTTTATTTACTATTAAGATAACAGAGTAGTAGAATACTAGATAAACTTCTTCATGAACTTGAATATCATGTTCAAAAAGAATTTTTTTAATCCATCTTGTGGTTATGAAGAGCAAATTGTTTCAAATATAATATTAAGTTAACACTACTTTTTTTTCAAATTTTTTTAAACTATATTCATATTTTTAATCAATATCATGTAATTGTAATACTAAAATATTAAAGGAGTAATAGTGTCTTTATATTTGATAGCTATTTGCAAAAATTTATTATTTGTATTCTGTATAGATTTTTCAATGTATATATTATTAAAACGATGCTTACTTCATTCTAATGAAACATTATATAATAAAAATGAGTAAAAAATCAGTCACCATTATTGTTTTAAATCATATTATTATTACAAATATACATTATAATCTAAAGGTCCTTTTTTATCTTTTACAAAAAAACAGCTCAACATCTTTTTGAACAAAGTCACATATTTATCTTAGTTAATAGAGAAGAGCCAATAAGCAAGTGATCATACTATACATATATATTATATATATTAGAATGGGAGAAGTTTATTTGTATTTTACTTTGACAATTCCAGCCAAGATATGAAAAGATTTTTTTCCCGACTTATGTATTTGCTATTTAGTAGTAAATGTTTACCTGTTTAGCAAATGTATAAAAATAGGTTAATAATCTAACTTATGAAAAATTGTCATAAATACTTTATCCATTAGATATTAATTATATCCACACAGATGGTACTTCAGAACTCCCGGAGAAATTATAACGATTGGTCAGGAAGATAATCAAAATTAAAATTTTCAATTAACTTAATTGTCCTTTTTATGTCCATTTAAACCACCATCATTCAGTAAACATTTTTATTGTGCTACAAAGCATATACAGTACAAAAGTCGTCGAGAGAACACAAACCTCCCTACTACTTAGTTAAACTTATTGTTACAAGAAGATTTAACAAGTACCCACTTAAATAAATATTACTCCTTGTTAGATTTGCATGAAGATTAGCTATTTAATATTTTATATATCGATAATTTTCTAATCGGCGTTGCGTATATTTTGACAAGATTTATGATCTACAGGGTCACCACTCCCAGCAATCTAACAAAAAGCCTTTAGGTTCAAGGACAAATGGGACAATCAGATTCTCATAAAGCAGATTTCGCATGCAAAATAAAATCAGCTATAGCTCTGCCCTGTTCATATAGAATTAGTTAGATAATGTAAAATCTTTTTACATAAAACTAGTTGATACACGAGGTTCCACTTGCTTTGAACTTTATTTACGATTAAGATAACTAAATATACTAAATGGATGCTAAATCAAAAGTATGCTTAAACAGATAAACTGTTCCGCTTTATAATTTTACTGAAATTTAATAAACAATTTTTGTTATACTTTTTTTGTATTGATATTTTCATTTTATGAATTCTTAAGAATACGTTTAGATTGAAAAAAAAAAATTTTAACATATTCATATAGAATTTTGATTACGACACTATATTTTAGACTCGAGAGACTTCTCTGCATCATATGAATATATTTTGTATAATAAGAAACCTTTCAGCGAAGAGAAAATATACATCTTTATTTCATCAAACAATTAGTTCTATTTTTGAATAATTAATCGTTAAACGTAACCCCTCTTAAATATTAAAAAGGGAAGCGTCTGTTTTCTGTATCTCGTTACAAATTACCATTATAATCCAATTACTTTCCCTCCGCCTATAAAGGCATAAATACATCATGAAAAGCTAATTTGTCACCTTATGCTATAATTAGTTTTTAAAAGCACTTGGTACTGTTGCAGGCGTTATACTCTGAACAAGGACCGACTGACACTCCTATCTCATAAATTGTAACCCCATGTATTATTAAATTTATCTGATTATGATTATTATTAAAATGTATGGAAAAAAGTATGGTTGATATAATTAATTAAAAGTTATTTGTTCCTATTAAATGATATGGACTAATTTTATATTTACTTCTAAGGGTATTTACTATTTATTATTATTTCATTTGTAACAAAAATAATTTTATGATATCTTACAATAAAATTCACAATATAGTATGGCTCACATGTAACACACACATACTTAAAAACACACACAGATGTGTGTTTGATGTCTCGAATTTGATGGTAATGGATCCGTGTAAAAGTGTGACGTCATAACGCAGGTCATTTCCCATCAGTGGTGTTACCTTCCCGATGGCTGTCAGACCGTCAGTCCGACACGCACCGCGTAGCTGGTTGAAGTCAGCTTTTTACGATTTTGTAAAAAAAGTTTACATATTTTTTTTTAAAAGTTCTGCTGTTTTGAATATTGTTTCTAGTGTGTTAGTTTCAATATAGTATTATTACATGATTTTTAATACTGCTAACATTTTTCGGAATACTATACTCCATGTATTGTTTTTTACACCAATTTAAAGTAACATCAAATCTAGATACTCGTGTCCAGATTAAATATTGCATCAATCCTTTGAATTTTAACCTAAATTAAAACACTATACAATTATTTATATAAAAGCCAATATAAAAGAGTGTGATCTATATTTGTTTTGAATTTAAAGTTTTTATTTATAAGTCTTCAAAATGACCAATTAAGGTAGTGTTCTTATTTCCCTCCATGCAGTAAGTGGGTTGAGTTAGCACCGGCACCAGCGTCCAGAATAAATATTGACTTCCTTATTAGTGCCCTCGCTAGAACAATAGTCATGAAGGTGTATCGTAAATCTTCTATCTCTTGGTATAAAACAAAAGCTCTTATAATTTTTTTGTACTTAGATCCTATTAAATAAAAATAGTATTACTTCTATTATAATTTGTTAGCTGACATTTTATTTTATGATTTTTTTATATGATTATTTTTTCTGCCTTCGAAGACTTCTTAATAAGGAATGAAATATTTTAAGAAATCCTGACTTAGGTCATTTCGAAAACTAATTGAAAAGATCACGTCTTAGTGTGTTATAAGACAAACCTACAGTAAAAATGGCAGGTTTCTAAACTCATTTGCTAACCAATAATCATCACGACAATTATTTTTCTTATTACATTAAATCTCCAAAAAAGACTATCTTGAGAACGTTTCGAACATATTTAACCTATGCTCATTTAATTAATCAATCCAACTTTGACATATGCTTTATTGACAATTATATGGCTCATATTAAGTAGACCTAGAAAGCAATATACTACAGAAAGCAATTTTGTAACTCAAAATGCGAATGAAATGGATTCGTTATCCCAATCACACAAAAATACTGCGTCAAATGATCCGGGTTAAAATTTTTTAACGGAATTCTTTTAACTTTTTGTAAATCTTTCAAAATTAACAGTTTTTTGTCTCTAGTGTTAAATTGCGTTTTGGGGCCACAAGGTATCGATATATAGTCTAAATAGTAGCTTAAATGGCTGGTCAGAATATATTACGTCGATTTACTGATCAAAGAGTTTGAAAAGTAATAATAAAAGAGCTCTAAAAATTCTGCCTTCACATCTCTCGTGACAGTTGCATTTAGATCTTAACGTAAATTCTAATTTAGTTTCGTCCCGAAATTTTTAACCGTCGAACTTTTCGATTTATAACGTCAGTGGTAAATTTAATGTTGTTGTTTCTGTATATTTATTTTAGTTTTTTTTTATTTGTCTTTTGATTTTGATTGATCCAAGTCTCACTGATTCATTCTTTCGGTAGATTAAATTACCTATTCATAGAAATTTATTATTGTTTGTTTAAATTGTTAAAACTTATTTCAACATACACTGTAATTTACAATAAGTAGCTTCTCATAGGTATGTTTACGTATACACTAAATATTTATCCACTAAAACACGTTTTTCAGTCGAAACTCAAACATTTAAACATTTAAATTTCTACTTGAACGTATAAAAATGCTCTATACATATATGTGTATACATACTGCCAGTTAGTTACATAATGTTTACAAAAAATATATGAATTAATTTTTTTACGTAACGTATCGTTCTAAAGTATGATCAAAACTATATCCTTTGGCCGTAACTGGCTGAAATCAAAACCGAAATTTCGGTCGGTTATTACTATGAAGTAAACGTACTGAAAAAATATTTTCTCAAAATATACCAACTGTGTAAAGTGTAGCATTTTAAAATAAGGGTATTAGTTTAATTTATGTTCTATTCTTTATAAAATTAAACTAATAGCTAATTAAATAATAGTCGGCATTGTTTTCTCCTTCAATAATTCACCGTGTCGAACACATCCGGCTATTCGATGCGCACGCGTCACTCTCACTGTCACATTTCTCCTCACTTTTATGGCGCTTATTAGAACGAAAGCGACGGTTCTTTGATCTACTGCTCGACTAAATGTCATCTCATAAACATCGTTAATTACATCTTGCTACAGCTTCTGGAACTAAATTAATTATGACTACACCATATCAAATGCTGTTTAAATATTAATTGGCTATACTGTTGAACATAAATTTAAATATTAATATATGATAAAGAAAGAATAACATAGATCTTCCTGATTGACTTTGATACGGCAATTAATTTTAAATAATTTAAGTTTTGTAGTGGTGTACTTATAAATAATTTCCAGCCGGCATGGCTGGAGCCGCATGCGTCGGCGCCGGCCACGCTAGCTACTATAGAGTTTAGTTGTGACTGGGACGCGTTCACGAATACTCTGCTCGCTGTCCACCTAGTATCGTGTCTTCGTCCTTTTGACACTGCATCACATATCGAATGTTGATACAAAACATCGATATAAATATTCTTATCGGTTACTATCACGTCATTAATCGTTATCTTTTACGTCCTTGAGACTCAACACACTTATTGCTGTTATCAGCTTGGATTGGCAGCAATTTTGGCAGGTGCAGTCTAATGTTTGTACTGTGTAGTTGTTTTGTTTACTTGAATTAAGTGTAGGTTGTGATTATGGTGCGCTAACTGTAGTGTAGATCCCGTGGGTGTTTTGATTTAAAAATCTGTACCGTGATTGGCCAAGATGGATCGGACAATGTACGGCAAGGTGATACCAGGCACTTATTATCCGTTTCGCTGCGCTATGAAAGAGAACGGAATATCGCCAGGCTGTGAGTATTAATTTTTGTTTACAATAACAATAAAATACTAGGTATAGGTCACGTTTCTTTTACTATATGTCTTCACTGCACTGCGCTCTGTGTTCTGCAGCAGTGCGTGTTTTGGTTACGAATCCATCATTAAAGTTTCAATAATCCATCCGGTTCTGTTTATTTTTATTGTAAGGGCAAGAGCACTACGGAACGTATCGGTAGTATATAATGTACTATTGTGTTTATTTACTGTATGAACTGGCGTACTGTTGATGTACAGACAAACTGTCTTGTACATAGTGTTCAATGCCAGCGTCTTATTTATAGATATTATATTTAACTTTGTATTATAGAGACAAAAGTATGTCATACATATGTTAGTTGGTTTAGGAATAAATTAAAATATTTCTAGTTATGTTAATAGTTAAATGTATTAAAACTATATTTTTTTATGGTTTTATATAAAATGTTATTCTCAAAAACATAATGTAAAGTTGTTATTGTTATTCAAGTGGTTTTAAACAATAATTAACGAAATTTTGCAGTTTTGCTTCATTAATAAACTTGAGTTGAAGTCATAATTGTTGTAAAGCAGGTTATTTTAGTTTCATAAGGATCATCGCAGTTTTATTTTTCGTTTCTTTTACGAACATTATTTTTGGAAATCTGAATATATACCTTTTTATGTAATGAGTATATTTCTGTATACATTTTTTTTTTAGTAATTCATTATGTATTTGTACTAGCTGTTGCCAGCAACTTTACTTGGGGACAGGCCAAGTATAAAGCCTATGTATTATGACATACAATTTGTGCAAAAATCTTACGTTTGATTGTAAAATAACCGTGAAAATTTGCCTTTGAATAATTAATTAAGCTTTATTTTAGATACTAGTAACTCTTTTCTTTTCAACTGCGTTTTAACAGTGTCATAAAATTATTGTGATAAAAAACGAATATAATTATATCTTTATACAATCTGACATCATATTTACTATATAAATTAGTGTTGTTGCTTTGCAAAATGCAAAACACACACACACATACACGCACATACACTCACACAGTGTAAGTCAAAATTATTGCAAGTTATTGGAGATTTTAGTTTTTCATATGTACTTGAAGGCAAGTATGGTGATTCTAAGTTATAACTTGTTTATCATTTTCTCTTGAATTAAGGTCGCTCTTATCGTTTGATGCAAATGCAGTGCAGTTCCGGAGGCTGACATCAGGCAGGTCGTGTTTTGAATGTGATTAGTGTTAACGTTCATATCTAACTTAACTATGTTTTTTAAAATTCTTCCTACCGGTATTTTGGACATATTATTAGATGTTATTTTCAATTAATAATAATCTGAGATAATTAAATTAATTAACTTTTTTGTAAATTGCATTTTTTTTATTTATACTAATATTATAAAACGGAAAAGTTTGTTTCTTTCTTTGTTTGTTCAATTGCGTTAATCTTGGATAACTATGGATGGTTTTGTAAAATTCTTTCTGTTTATAAGACAGGTTGATGAGGAAAGTTATCCTAATATTAAATAAAATTGTTTGTCTGCGAGTAGCTATAATAATATCAAATAAACAAGCTTAATAGTAGTAGCTCAGTTTTTAGAGCGCTGATACGCTGTCCAAGAAGTCGCGGTCTTGTGTCAGTATTATAATTAATTCATGGTCTACAAGGTATAGTAGTTGTACTTGTCATCTGTAATACTTCAAGGGCAAACGCCAGATGAATATGACGTCATTATGCACTGATAATAAATATACGGTTACTTTAATTTATTATAGATTATATATTTTGTATGTTGACGTATTGTGGTTAAACGCAAATCATTCATGTCATCAAGGCTGTTTTACAAATTCGTAGAAATCATTATAACCTTTTATGATGATTCATAACTTATGAGATGATTTACGTATTTATTATTGAAGTCACCAATAGTCGAGTTTATTAACGAGAATTTTGTTGTCACTTATTGTTACAGTATTTCGGGAATATATATAATATATGTACACATATTTTTTTTATTAACTAGCTTCAATAGTGTTAGTTGTTAATTGTTTTATTGGTTTTTTTATTATACTGAATAGGTTGTCCAAATAAAGATTTTTTATTTGATTTGATTAGATTTGGTTTGATTTGATTTGATAAGTGTTTTACCAACATATTATAAAGTGGTTTTGTTTGTATGTTTATTTAAACATGCTAATTTTCGAAACTACCAGATGGATTTGAAAAAAAAATCTTTCTTATAATCAGATCTACAAGAAAGTCTTTTGGCTATCTACTACGCTACTACTCTTAGTTATCGTAATAGTAAATAAAATTATTTCAATGGGTGGAATGGCGTGTATAAGCTAGTATTATATAATATGTAAATTAATACGTTTGTCAAAATGTGCGGTGTTAAATAATTACGTTTTTGTGCCGTTACACTTAGAAATATTTTCATTGTTTTGAGATGTTATGATAGTGAGAAAAAAAATATTTAAAAGGAATATGAAATACAATTTAAAAAATATAATTCTATGTAAAAGATGCGAATTAAAATTTAATATTTATATAAATTATACCAAGTATTTTAACATTTAAGTTAGTGAGAGAAAAGGAAACTTTGTATTCCTTTTTACTTTCGACTTACTCATCAAGGATTATGAGATGAGACTTCTTTCTACCAGGTAGTCTCATTGCCATTGCTGGAAAAATATTTCGTTTAATAATATTGTACACTAATAAATCTTCATGAAGTGTACATACTGTACTAATCATATATCAATTTTCGTTGCTGACTCGAAGTATATTAATACGGTTTGAATTTTTTAACCTTCTACATAACGCCAAGTTTGGAATTAAAATTTTATTTCTATTAAAACTTTTTTTTAGTTTCTTGAAAAAAAACCGTTACGAATACCCACCCACCACCATTGTTATCTAACATGTGGGTTTTGTGAGACTACTATTCCTCTAGTCCCCTCAGTGGGATGTCACGAGATCGGATACGCACGTTTATTTTTTTTTATTTAATTCTTGTATTTCTTATATTAAAAACCAAATTATATTATTTCTTTAAACAAATTTTGTTTAAAGAAATGTTGACTCTAACCTTGACATATAATGAAACAGGTAAAATGAAATAGCTATTAAAGGGAATCCAGTCGCCATTGGGATAATAATCTTAACCTTCTAGAGGTCGAATGACATAATATGTAATAACAGATGGTTTTGTTGTTTTATACTTGATGTATGTTTAATTGAAATTGTAATTTAAATTTAAATTGCACTTAAAATTTGTATTTAGCTCATTATTGACTTTAAGTGATATTAAAAATATATATATATATTAAATTTAGTCGAAAAAAAAAGGATATTGTAATTTTAATTTATTACGCTATAACAAGTTTAAATAGTTTTAATATTAAGTAATATATGGTAAATATGATCGAAACGTTCCGTTTTGTAATTATTCCTTATGGCTAATATTTTATAGTAATGGCAAATACTGCCTAAAAGCTTTCGTAAGTAAATCGAATCGTAATATTTTAATTAATTTTGACATTTGAAAATATCCAATAATCCAATTTATCCAATATTATTAAAATGTAAAATTGACAGAAAAAAACGTTAAGTATAAATATAATACATGCCTGTCTGTATAATAATAGTTCTTCTTATAATGGAGTCCATAAGAATCATCATCAATATTCTAGATCAAGGTTCGCGCCCCCTAGGTCCGTCGATCGCGGGCTAGGAAAATTTACCGGTACCTACCTGTTCCCGTCCAACATATTACGAAAATTATTGGAGTGTTAGCAGTCTGGCATCGATCATCGCGAGCGATTCATGTAGTGACTTTAAAAAAAATTCCTAGTCGGTAAGTCGCAAAGAAAAGCAGACAGTAGACATAATACTGCATATTAATTATATTAATCTATTATTATGTTGGTATTGTTTGTTATTGTAAACAAAGGATTTCTATACATATAGTGAACACCCTGTGGATATTTAATACAATGCTAACTATGCGTATACTTCCTTCTTCAAACATCACTTTGTCTTGAGAATACTACAGGGACTTCCTAGAATATTTCTCTAGAGATTGTTTCAGTACATTTCTAACGATTTGACATTTAAATGAAATTTAAAAGATTCTGATAAGAAACTAGCGAGGGGGGCCCGTCACAAGTGATAAGTGAATAAGAGGTTTTAAGCTGCCATTGTTTTACTGCCATTGTTTAAATACTAAACTATACCTTATCTATACATAATTTTCACGAAATACATCTTTCGATATGTTACTCGCAGTGTAAATGTTGCCGATGCTACATTCGGTCGTTTCGGGGGCCTGCCGCCACACGCACCCCCAACTTGGGGTTTTGAAATTTAGTCAGTAATTACTATTTCACCTATCTAGGTTGTTTGTTACCTAGGTAGTTACCTCACTTGCACACTAGGTTTGGTTAAAATCGGTCGGGTAGTTTTTATAAAATCGTTTCGGCTACAGACAGACGGACGAACGGACATCGCAACATTTTATATTATTTAAATTAGTCATAATATATAATCGTACAAAGTTCAAATTAATACCCAATGTTGTATAAGTCATTGACTGCTGTTTTTTTTTCATAATACTCAAACTCAAATGAGTAACAGAATCTCTCCTAAATAGGCAACGGACTCACTCTGGAAGGTCAGAGACGAAAGGCTGCCAAATAAGGTTGTATAGGCTGTCCGGTTTATTTAATATGATATACGATACTTATACAATATTTACTTATTATTGAATAAATAATTAAATCTTTACGTTTAGATATCACATTTAAAGAACTTTATCGCCCTTATGTTATAACATTTTTTACCATAGACAAACCGGAAATAAGCAAAATGCCAACTTAACAATTTGGTAAAATTAAACCCAGCATAACATTGGTGTAAAGTATTAATAATATTTATATCATCATACCCTCCATCCAATTTAATTTGGATAATTTTTTACTTTCATCTTTAACTTTCGCCATATTTGTATTTTTTCTTCATTATTTTTCGTAATTTTTCGAAACAGTATTTTTAACACGTTAACCGCCGTGGAGGTCACCGGTGACCCCCAGCAAAAGAAATGTCTAACTCTTCTTTTATAGTGTTAAAGACTTTTTTAACACTTTTAATGCCGTGTGGGTCACTTATGATTTTAATTTAAAAAAAAACTGTCTAAACCTCCTATTATGATGTAATAGACCCTTTTTAAAAATGTATTTGAAAACTATTTACTTAACAGAACAAAAACTTGCGACGGATTGTAGGTCAATTTTAATCAAAAACCCGCGGCGTTTTACGTGTTAAGTAATACTATCGATCTAGATTCTAGTTCAGCGTTTCATTAAAATTCTTAGACCATCTGTGAATTGAGCCTTGCCCAGACCGGCTTAGATTAAAAGAATAACAGCCTTTAATTAATAAATTAAATTTATATATATATTTAAAAAAGTATAGACATGTTTCGTCAAATACAGATTAAACTAAAAAGTATTTAACTCAAATGAATGAATCAAAAACATCACTAATGATAGCCTCGAATCTGCGACTTCTCGGACCGAGTTGTCTCTCTGCCAATTGAGCTACCGTGCCTTCCTAGAATTCTATAATAATTGCCTTGTACTAGTAGGATTATTTCAAAAATTAGTTTGGTAACTGTAAAATGAGATAATATTTATCCACAATGGAAGGTCAAATATATTGTTTGTAACGAAATACATTTGAGCTTCTTAAATTTCATTATTGTAATATAAACACATATGTCTGTCTGTATCATTGAGTTTTCATTATATTCTCTGGAGCAGTGCCAATTAGTATCTTATTTGCACCAATTTTACTGAATGAACTACATTCAGACAATGCTAGTATTTATGTTTCGTTCTATTTGTTTTTGTTTTTTTATTATTCAATTTAAAAAAAAAAATCTTATATTTTAAATCAGTTGCAAATGGAAATGGAAAATAAAGATTAATAATTATATTAATTATACTATGACTAGCTGTTAATCGTGGTTCCACCTGCGGATGAACGATCTTATTTATTGTTATGTTAATTAGAAAAGCGTAATACTTGATAGTCTTCTTCATAGTACAGTCGATCAACATCAGAAAGAATTTTTCAATTCGATACAATATTGAAGTTTTATCGCGTTCAAACAAACAAAGACTTCAGCATTATAATATTAGTATAGATAATTATTAATGTTTCTTACAAATTCGCGTCATGGCTAGAAATGTAGAGCTGAAATTTACGAAATTTTGTATACGTCGTGGTTTTGTTGACGTCATGGAGAACCATGGTATAAATCCGCTCCTCAATTTTCAATGGCAAAACTTATATATTTTGTGAGACCAAATCTATCCTACCCTTATATTATGAAGTTCAACCAATGCTTTTAATTGGAACCTCTGCACATCATAATTGATTGTTAGTTACTTTTTTAAACCGCGGGACTCTTTGCTGGGGCCCGTGGCATTCCTTAGCGTCGTCTTGCTAAACTTATTGTTATGTCTCCGTTGTAAATATGAAATCGGAATTATCGATTTTTTTTTTATATAAATGTCTTATATTCAATATGGAGCTATGTTTTTAATCGACTATAAAATATAGAGAAATTGTATGTTCTATTGTTTTATTTTACTATATCGATGGAAAATAAAAAACGATTGACGGTTGAGCATTGTTGTGATAATTATAAGGTATTTATGTTACCAGAAAGTTCTTGAACAATCAAGAAACAAAGCAGTTGCCCATTCTTGCTTTGTTTAACCATTGTTCAAGAATAAGGAAATGTTAGCTCTAACGAAGCCTTACACTTAAAGCTATTATTTCTTGCTATGTTATAGTTTTATTATAGCTTTCCAAACTTCAATGGACTATTTGTGAAAGTTTTAATGTTATGTGTTATTGTTTGCATATATTTTATATCTACTCACTAAATAATCAATTTATTTTCTTATTTATTTATTTTATTTTATTTTTTATTTATTTCGAAACGTAGGGTTAAATTAATAATAACATGACAAGTGGGGGTCGGACTTGGCCACTAGGGTTCTGTAAATATTTCTAAGTTACAAATACCCAGTTCTGGTTTTTCGAGGTTTTCGTAAATTCAGCTTAAAAAACTATATATTTCTAATATATATGTAGTAATGTATGGCTGTTGGTTACTCTACCACACTTGAACTTTGATACAGAATTAACACCTCGGATAAACATATTATGTTTTTAATTCCAGTAATTTTTCACGAAAATTCAGCCATGAAACCTCTTTTGCACGGACGACAACTGCTTTAAATACGAACTATACAACATATATAATTTGTATGATTTAGATTTTATAAAATGTCTCAAAGATATCTACAATATCATTTTTTTCCGTTTACAGGCTTTCACAGTTCAAGCGACTGTATAGAGGTACATGAGTATTTATTTCAATAAAAGTAAGTCTTGACAGACGGAGAACACAGTGATCCTATAAGGGTTGCGTTGTTTTTGTCTTTCTAAGTACGGAACCCTAACAACGTCCACTAGTATGTTTAAAAAATTATAATTAACATCTTTATAATAATTTTTTGAAAAGTTATAGTCAAACAGACAACGATATCCAACATATAATGTAGTTTTAGTTATCAACGGTGAATTAATATTTATATCATTATCTTGTGGACATGGGAGGAGTCAGGAGACGTATTTATACTTATCGAAATGAGCTCTTGAGAACATTCACCAACTTAAAAGTTAAAGCTACGAGGGTTCCAAATGCGCCCTGGTTTGAGAAGAAACACACAACAAAACCAAGCGGTGTATTTTTTTTATTGTGATTAGTGTTTTACCAACATAAAAAAAAAATCTGCAAACAACTAGAGCAATTGCAATTTAAGTGGCAAATTCGATGTGAATGCCTAATGATTTTAATTGCAATTCAGTTAAAATTTGCAATTCAGCCTGCAACCGGTCACCTCAAACAGCACCCGTTCACGAGTATAACTCAAAGGTCAGTCATCAGAATTGCCAATAAACTGTGACCTTATCCTTAAACGCGTTTCAATGACGCAAATTAAGTATATTTTTCTATTTTCCTATTAAAATTGATTTTTTCCTAAACAATATACAAAAGCAACACAACATCTTAATATAAATGAACAGGCTAAACTGATGCACATAAAAAGTCGGTTATGGTCTTATTTTGAAGAGTTCCAGCTGTTGCTGTTCCAGATGTAATGAAATCAAAATAAAATCTGTAGGTTTCGAAATTCATGAAATATCTGTAGAACAAACGCGAAAATTGCCCCCGACCTACTAGTGTAACATTGATATTATTATTTTTAGAGGTGGTGACATTATTTCTTTTTAATTGATAGAAAAACAACACTGTTGGCAGCTGGCTAGAGGAAGCAATAGTTTTGTTTAGAAAAAAGATTTGTTGAACGGTGAACGTCCTCATTAACTCTCCTCGCCAAATACTTTTCCACTCCGCCCTTTATTTCTGTCTCAGTTTATTATTAGTTTTGTTAAAAGCAAAACTTTATCATATTTTCGACAGTCTCTATCTATCTGTTTGACGTCTGTGTCCACTGTTCGTCTAATGACCGGATGCGCAAGCGCACATCGTTGAGCATATTTTGTTAGAGATGTTCTTAACTTAACATCATTATTATTTTTTTTTTCCAATATACATTATTTTATATATTATACAAATTTTGTTATACAAAATAATATATAAAGTTTTATATTAAAATAATAATAGTGATAGTGATAAATATCTATTATTAACTGTTATATTTTCATATAGAGGAATACCGTAAAAATATTATTTTATAATTTTAGCTTATTATAAATGAGGAAGCGCCATCTATACATTTACAGCTGACCTCTTGTGTGTTGCGTACTACATGATATGTTCAAAATGAAATAAGCTGTATTAACTGTAGTTCAAGCTTTACACGTAAGATGGCGTTAATCAGATACTATGTAGCATAATATATATTTTTTATACTATACAACTTTTAATTTCACTATATTACATGATGTACATTTGAATAATTGTTGAATATTAAATACATTTTTTGAGTCAATAGACAATGTCTATAGGACGTCATGGGGTTATTACCCTCTCTCTACAGTCGCATCCTGAAAAAACTGCAATTACACGGGTCTTTGTACCTCGAAATACTTTAATTTCGTTTTGCTTAATTGTAATTATTTTGTAATCTTATTACGCTTAAATTAAATAATTAGGAATCGTGAAAGGTTATTCACATGTGGATTATATCAACAAATAAAATTCTAAATTTTCAATCACCTCTCGTTATTGTAATACAAAACATATGGCTAGAGAACGCATTCCATTGCGAATATTCTGGATCTTTCGTTCAGTGCTTCTTTAATTTTTGAAGTGAAATAGTGTTCCATTTTCAAATAGTTCTCGTGTGTAAGGTTATTTTAAAATGACGGGTAAGTATTATGCAATGAAAGTTAATATTATGTTTGAAATATTAATACCCACTTAACAGATTATGATGTAATGAATAAATAAAATTGTTCTAAATTCAATTCGGTGTAGATGAAGGCGTACATAATTTCGACAAAACGATAAATGACAAGAAGACACGGGAGTTATTCAAAGTGTCTACTGAATGTATCTAGTCTACTGAAAGTATGTTCAATTCAATTCAATATTATTTATTGTATTAAAGTGGTAACATAAAAATACAAAAAAAAGTAAAACAAGTATAAAATTATATGTTGTATTTTTGTTAGTGATATATTGTTGGTAATGTATTAGGGGAACCATGTGACTGAAATTTGACTATATCGTCAAAATAAAAGATTACAAAAAAATAATTATAATACACTAAATCAATAAATACTTACCAAGCTAGGTTCTGGTGGCTGTCATCTTGTTAGTAAACAGGTGCGGCATACATTTCAAACTGTATATCTATATAAGCAATTACAAGAAAAACGCTACAGGGCTCTGATAAAAAGCATCTGAACTTCTACTTGTAATACTTTTATTATAAGTTTACATAAAAATAAAGTACAAATATCTGGCTGTACTCACGTAGATACAAAGCTAGAATATAGAGTGAGTATCTAAATGTTTATAAAATCTTTTAAACCAATTAAAAACTAATTGATATCAAAGTCCTCTAGACTTAGAAGATAATTAAACGCCCACGCGTTATTGCTTTTCTATGGCTATTATGTGTATAATTTCAATGTATATAATAACGATAACGTCATTAATATAGGTGTAATATATATACATATTTCAATGACAGTAACGGTTTCTTCAGTCAATTTAAAAAACATTTAATTGTGCCAAATCTGTAGTCACGTCGAAAATGATTAAGATTTTAGGCAAACAATACACAAAAATTTTTTGGTTTTCCAATATCATAAAAGCTCTAGAAATATATTCTATATCAAGAATTTGGGGAATAAAAAAAAATTTAATTTTCACAGATTATTTCCATATATCAATCGATACGGAATTCTATTCTGAATCTAAAAAGCCAAAATTTTCCCTAGAAGTATGTTTCTGATTTTAATAATCAATTTCACAGTCCATACATTTGAATGAAAACATATCTCAATTTATATTTACGTAATTCAGTTACGTTTACTAATAATGATTACGTTATTAAATACCTTTCAGGGTCAATTAGGTTTTTTTATTAGATCGCACTTAAATCGGAATAGTATTTATTTTAAAATAACATACATTTAATATCTCATTGAATTATTATAGCGAAAAATATTCGTTTAATAACACTAACAGTAATAGTAGTACCATAAAAATATATGTTATAATCTATTTATTTATAAAAAATCGAAATTTCTAGAAGTATTTACGGTTTGTTCAAAATATCTAAGCCTCTATCAAATAAATATCAAGTTTCCAGAAATGGTATTCGCCCACCAAGTGATTTTGACCCTGATAATGAAATTACATCAATAATCTATATAATTATAATTTAACTCGTCGCTCTCAATATATATATATATGTGCATGTATATCTCTCTGTATATAATTTAAGTCTTACTTCGACGATTCTAAACGTGTTAGATAATGTACCTAAAAGTATATTCGGCTATTTCACGGTGTGTTGGACACGGGAGTGGCAATGACCAAATTAGTTTCGGTCTGTTCTTCATCATTCCGGTCCTTTGTTTGTAATTTTCGTTTTTACTTTTGTTAAAATAAAACAAAGGTGTGTAACCTATATCAGAAATCAGATCAAATATCTTTGCGAACTTGATAGGAAACGAACAGCAACATTCCTGGAACAAGCACCGTCCTGTATTCCCTTTAGCGGTGGTTTCCGAGAACAGTCAAGATCCGCAATGCTCCTTCCATGCTTGGTGTATAGTCAATGTGTTCGCCGCCCACATGACCTTATTAGCGGAGTTCCACAATGAAGATAGCTGAGGCCGGTGAAGCCCAGCTTAGCTTGTCAGTCACCGTGTCGACATCAATCCGTTAACTGTGCTGCAAGCTCCTGAGAGCATTGTATCTGTGTGTAAATGAATTGGTAACAGTTATAGATGTGTGAGAGGAAATAGGTAGTGCTTTAGTGCGGTTATTAGAAGTTTTAACAGACCAGTAATTAGACCGTGTTCAATTGATACGTACCGGATGATATCGCGCTCGTGTGTTTCGCTTGTTGTTAGTGTTGTGACATTTATACCGGTAAAAAATCTATCGTTTAGAAATTACCGGAAATAATGTTAATATCGGTGTACTTTGCAAAGTGCAATGTACTTTGACATATTCAAATGTCAATCGAAATAACAATTTGCGGCATTTTTGTTTTATTACTAGGTTGGTTATAGACAATAAAAAAATCTAAACATTTCGCAGCATTAATTTGGAATAATCTCACATGCAGTTGTTATTTCTAAAAGCCGCTATAAGTAGTTTGTGTAATTTGTTTGTTTATTCGCAACAAGTCTAGCCTATAAGGCGTGAAATTTTACGTGTTGATAGTATAATAAATAATTTATGAAGGGCTCAAGGGACAGTTTTAGGACCATATTAATTAGTATAACAAAAGTTCGCAAAAAATGCTCAATTTTGTATCTGTAAGTTTGTAAAATATTTTTAAAAACATTTCTATGGTAAAAATGTTTGAGTATTATATTTTACGTCTTTGTTAATATCATATAATCGATAAACATTATATAATATGACCTTGGATTCTCCCACTAGTGCACCACCTACACCATCATAGACTTAGACGAATTTGAAACTATTGGTAAAACTTACAAAATTACAAAATTAATAGCATTTATTCTCGACCATTGTAACACAATTTTTTACTAAAAATAAAAAAAAAATATTGAATTCTCTCCACACCCCAAAGCACCCTAAAACTATTTTCAAAAATCATTGTTTTTTTTTTTGTATTAAGGTTATGAAAACTAGAATATCATATTTGTTTGTTAGATAAATATATATTAATTGCTATAACACCTACCAATGTCCGTTTTGTTTTAATACAATACAATATGTAAATGAAATGACCTTATTAAGATGATCTATCGTATCATTAGGTAAATAAGTACTTCATATTTACTTTTTACTTGTTACGATTTTGGAAATACTAGAGTTTTTCATCTAAAGATTTTTTTTTCTTTTGTCCATTTAAAGGTTGATCAGCAAACTTTTTTATAATTATGAGCGTTTTTGTATTATTTTTTTTTTCTATTTCATTTTATTCGTTTTAAGGTTTAAACGTTCTTAAATATAATTCTTAATCGACTTTTATTGACAAAAATTTTGATGTTTTATATATATTCTGCTGATAAGTCTTGTACCTATTTATTGAAAAAGGCAAGAAGCTCATTGACAGTATCTTACTTTTATCATATTAATTCGGTAGCTATAAGATTTTTATTCGATCTGCTTCTAAATTATAATATATAATATATAATAATGTTATGTATTCTCAGTTTCTTAATTTTTATATATTTTATTGACTTAGAAGTAATAATTTATATTTTATTTGTATCTTGAAAGACGAATTCTGTAGGGCGTCGCCCGCCCACCATCGTTATATATGACTTTTGCAATCTACAAAATGATTTTGAGCTGTGACGTAAGAGTACAGGTATATTTGTTTAACGCAGACAAGTATACAGGTTAATGAAGTGACTCTGAATTATTATGAAATATAGCGATGAAAGCTTCAGACTGACGGGAATAGAACGTCACGTAACGCCAGTTGAGTAGTAGCGTGATATCATTCGGCATCGCCCGCGCCTAGCGATAACCCTTCCTCACACACTAAAATAACCAGTCTTCCCCTAGACACAGTCGTACTACGACTGCCTTCGAATTACATTCTCTGCGCCTTTTATACCACTCAAGAGGATGTCGTCTGTGCGCACGCGCTCAGCATCCCCTAAATCAGTGTCGTTTTCTCCTGTACTCGAACGAAAGTATAGTGCTACAAAGACTTTAGAGGAGAAGCCAGAATTGAGCTCATCAGATTGGAAGAGATATTTTAATGATTTCAGTTCATATCTAGGTAAGTGCAAATAATATTGAGTTATGAGTCAATACGATTTTATAACGCGACCTTGTTCTAAATCTGTTCGTGTTACTGGAGCGGTTTATTTCGTAAACAAAGTGGAGATTTTATTTATTTTCAGCTCTACTTCTATTGTTTCTAACCTAAATATCAGTGGTGATAATTATTTGCAATCATCTATTTATAATATGAATCGTTTAATATTATAAGATAAACTACTTTTGTATATAATTATCCAGCTGTACTCACGTAAACGTAATTTTCGATGCTGCCATGTTCCGAACTCATGAATAAGGGCTGAGTTCAAAACAAGTGGGAGCGCTAGCATAAATTTTGATAGCATTGACGTATGTACAGCCAAGAAATTGTATATAATAGATGTCGCGAGTCTTAAGACAAAAATTGTTAACTATAATAATAATCTTTATATAAAATGACTCTCGCTTCTATAATATGCAAGTTTCTGAGCCGATAACGTGTATAAATAGCATTTATAAATTATTTATTAATTACTATAATATTAAACAAATGTATAAAGGAAATAAGTCATGTCTTAAGAGGCAGTGTCAATTTCAGATAACCTTGTGGTTAGCGAACAGTGAATTGGTTCTGACGCAAATAATAGTTGTCAAAAAATGCTAAAACATTTACAAAATTTTTGCCGCGTAAGGAAACGTCAAACGTTTTTTTTTTTTTAAGAATCTAAGGTTAATATATTAAGCTTAGCTAGTTTAAGAGGATAAAAAATGTAATACAAATTCTAACTCTTTTAAGATTCGAAACGAGGTAGATTATTTTACGAATTGTCATTCTTAGAACAAAAAAAAATTTGAACGAATAATAAAAAAAATATAAAATATATACAGGTTTTGCACTCGTATCTAAATTTTAAATCATTTTCTTTAAGTAGAATAAGTGTTGCGTTCTTAAAACAAAAAAAAAAATGTCAAAACATTTTTATTTATAATTTTTGTAACAAACAATATGGAAGTTACCTAAATTTGTTTTAAGAAATTTTAAATATTTGGAAATTAATGCAGCTCTATCGCCTACACGATATTATTCTATAGAACGCGCTATTTCCACGTTGCTCTGAGTAAATCAAAAGGCGAATTTATTGAATTATATTGCGCTGGGCCTTTAAATAGGAAACGATTTAATGTATATCTATATACCAGAGATGGGCCGACTTGTCAGCCTTTGAAAGTCGGTGACTAGTTGCCGATTAGTCGGTAAAATGTGCCGACAAGTTGACTTTTTTTAGTAAGACGTAATTTATCTAGCTATCAATAATTTTTACTTGTTTAATGATAAATAAATTTAATAGAAATTAATTGTGTCAGTTTAAAGCATCTTTCATCCTCTTTCGACTTGCATTCAATTGTCGGCTAGTCGGTCACAGTCATGCTCATCCAGCAAGCATTGACCTGGACTTGATCTTAATATATAAGTTATTACAATTGTTTATAGTGTCATAACGTTAATATTTCATAGATCATTATCTTCAAATATATTTTTTTATTTTCTTAGGAGACGAGAGGGGAGTACAAATAAAGTCGCTGACATCAGCTAATCTGTTAACTCAATAAGAGATTAAACATAATCTGTACAATTTTGGAATAATTAGTTTCAATATTGCCTGGAAGCCTATCATTACTTCCCATGAATACCTTCGATACGTCTGCTTTTAATTTATACCAAATATAGCTAAGAATTATCCAAGTTTTTTTTTATTATCAAGGTTTTTGACTAAAATATCCTCACTAATATTGAGCCATATGTTTGGGAACTATGATGTCTCCGACATACACACACACACGTATCCAACGTACACGTGGTACACGTATAGGTGTGTTTGTGTATGTACATAACATAGAATTATCACAACTACAACATACCTAGTTTTTAGGTGAGGGCTTAAATAAAAACTATGTATTTTGTAGCCAAAAATTTAATTACCTTCTAGGTATGCGTGATACATCTGATAATACAGCGAGATTAAAGAGCCTGTAGTCAACGCAAACAAATTTAAAATAAATAATAAAAGAAATTAAAATCAGTGTATGTGTGTGTGGTCTTATCCCTGAATTTGCTAAAACAAGAAAAATATACAAACGAGTTTCTCATCTCATCACTAAAACTTGAAAGTCGAAACAGGCTTATTTCAAAACAAAACCTTTTAATTGGAACCTGATCACAACAGTAGTTGTAAATCTAATTCTTCCAGAGATCTACCAACAAACAGACAAGATATCATTGTAATAGGTGTTGCTGTTATTGTTTATATATATAAATTTTAAAAAATACCACAATAGTAAAGAAAGAGAAAAGTATTTTTATGTGGACAACATGACTCTTAACATGCAGTTTTAAAATAAAGATAATAATTAACAAAGCCTATTAAATAATAATAATCTAAAAAATCCAAAAAGAAAAGAGAAAAAACGTTGGTACATATACATTAAATAAATTAAAAAAAAAAACAAAAATAAAATAGAAAAACAAGATACCTATTAATACTTCAAATACTCAAACGTTGTAGAGAAATGTTTTTGAATTGGTTTTCGATTCCTGCATTTAAACATAATACATATTGATCTGGCTATTTTTGTGGTGTGATACAGTTATTACAAAAAATGTAGGTACATTACCATTTTTCACTTAAAAACTACTTGATATACATACTAATTTCACGTAAACTCAAAAAACCGGTCAAGACGAATTCCGCGCAGCAAGCGTCATCGCATGACGCCTCCTTATTAACAAAGTGGCGTCAGCGCGTCCATTGATAACTCTATCTTGAAGCGGTTACAGCGCTGCAATGTGAGACATGATAATTACTTAACAATATATTTATATTTTTTATGTAGACTTTCGTTAGAGTTGTATATTATGATGTGCTATGATCACCCGTTAAAGTTTAGGTTTTGTTTACTTTAAAGACATATATATGAAATTATGTTAAATGTATAAATGTCCCTTATGTAATATAGCAAAGATATTTCAAATATTTCTTTATAATTTAAATAAAGTTTTCAAGTCGTGAGCGGTTTATGCGGTTTGCGCTTGAGGTGAATCAGTACTGCATTAGTCCATAAGAGAGTCGCTCGCGCGTTTGCTTTCCGAAGGCAAATGAAATATTTAAATTAAGAATATTTCCCATTGTCCTTTTAGTGTCCTTAACTTTTTTTTTTGTGGCCAGTGTTTGTGTTCAGAAATAAGCAAGCAGTATTTACTGTAAAAAAATGTCCAAGGCATACTATTCTGTAAATGATGATGTTTACGGGAAAATATTGAAAACTCATACGAATTTGAAACCCCAAACAGATTACGCGGATGTGTTTGAAGCTGTTGAAGGACTTGGTAGTTAATTTTTTAGTGTCTTATCTGTGGATTTGAATTTTATTGCATTTTTTGTAGGTCCTTTGTGTAACTCTATTTAAGCAATTAAAACCATTAAAACTTTAAGTATATTCTAAGCTAAAGAACTCTTTGTTATAAACAAAGCTCTTAAGACCAAAATTTTGTTGCTTGTATATTATTTTGAACTGTTTTGAACCCTCAAAATTAAAACCTGTTCCTAATAAACAAGCCAAGGACTGAAAGGGACCTGGTCACTTCGATATGCAAATTGTATACATAAAATGTATATACCGGTTTTTATGGGTTTAATTTCAACTAATAATATTTTAGACGGTTATAAATACTTTTGACATTCAACAGCAAATATGGCGGCAAATATGTTCTTCATTGGAGTCAATTAAATAATTTGTTTTAACTAATATGACATCATATACTTACTTGATGATTAACAATTTATCGTATATTGGACGATCTAAATAAATACTGCTTATTGATATAGTTTGTTGAACCAAATATTTGACACAAAAATATATAATCTTTATTTTTTTTCTAATAATTATCCTAAAACCATTTATTTTTTTGAATATAAATAAAAAACTAAAATCAAACTTGCTCATATAAAGTATTAAATATAAAGACACCATTAAATATATGTTTCATAACAAAATAAACAGCTTTCCCGTTAAACTAACTTTCTTAAAGCAAAAACCAGTTTAATAATTGGTATACGGTTAATTAAACATTAAATATTATACTTGATAAAAATATCTATACTTTTTTCTTAGTACTCTTAATATTAATAAATATACTCGTCAATTCCAGATGCCCTGCTGGCAGATCTCCAGAATTCTATAAACCCTGGCCGGGTGAGCAGTCCTGGAAGAACCACTTCTCCGGGAGGTCGAACAGCCTCTCCAGGGAGGACTAGCTCTCCCCTGGGCCGAGGAGGCTCCCCAGGTAGGCTGAGCTCACCAGGAGGCAGCCTTAGTTCCCCAACCTCAACTGGCTACGGCTCAATCAATGGCTCAAGGAATATCAGCTCGGATTACGCGAAACCAGCATCTGTAAGTTGATATATTATTATCTTATTTGAAAAGTACTTTATCTTAACTTTATAAAATTGCCATTTTGATTCTTTATTTGTTAATATAATCTTGTTATAAATTTAAAAGTTATATTTAAATGAAATTTTGAAATGGCTGCCATGTAGCTTTGAAACAAAAAAAAATATAACCAAATAAAAAAGTGTTGGCAATCCTGGTTGGGGGCGAGAGTAGTATTTCGCTTGCTGGATGAATTTTAATCACGAAACAGATACCAGGAAACCTAGTGAGAGATCTCGTGGTATTTTTATTAAGCTTTAACCATTCGTACATGCATTATAAAAATGACATCTCTCATTTCTTATTGACAGAAAGCTTTGTTTGTCGATTATTTTATCATTTAGAAAAAAGATTAATTCATTTAAGATTATTGGAATGGTGATAAATAAAAAACATTAAACTCTCAGAGTAAAACATACACATACACTTACACACACATATATATATATATATCATGTATAATAATGTAGTTAAATCCATCGCTTGACTTAAATTTAAGATTGGTTTGGTTTCAGAGTAACCTCAATTTTAAATTCAAATTATTATAATAAAATTACTTCAGATTTTGACATGTATGGCTTTCAAAATTAAGATTTAAGAGTGTTGTTTAATTCAAACATGTCCATTTTTGTAAAGAAATACGTGATAACAAATATTGATGAGCAAATTTAACTATCAAATTGTCAAGAAATTAATATTATACAACAACAGAAAAATATAAACTTTAAAGACAAAGACAGAGGCCACAATTTTGCTTGAAATATTAAAAAAATATATAATAATAAGGAGAAGAACCTTTTTGCTTGTTTGTTTTGTTAATTTTTTTGTTTGTAAGTCATGAATATTGGTACTTACATATTGATTGAAAATTTGAAATTGGTCAGAGACAATACATATTCAGTATGAAGTTTTTTTTAGTTATAATACATAAAAAATATCATTCACTAATTAAGACTCAAAAAAGTTTTCGAAATAATAAATACGATTGCAGTTATCCCATAATTTTATAGGATAATATTTAAACATAAATAACTTAAAAATCAAATATAACAAACAAAATCCAACTCGTAAAAAATATATAGTTTTGTTTTTTTTTTTCACTTAATATTTATGGTTGTATCTTAGGTTACGCAAAATTCGCAGAATCCCGACGCCATCTTGGCGTGACTTAATCTTAATACTAAGAAAATTTAGATTGTTTTTAATCAAATTTGTTTTGTATTACAATTATAAAAACAAATAAAATTAGATAGGTACGTTCTTTAATTCTAAAAGTCCAGAAGGAAAGAATTTAAATTTTTATATATTATAAAATGTTAAAATGATTCCGTCGTTATTATCAAATGAAGAATCTGTCATGGATCTGTTTGTCACTTTGACAGCAGAATAATTTATATATTTATTTTTACACATACTGTCTAAAAACTATAATATGTATATACATAAAACTTATTGTTGGTATTATCTAAGGACTGACAAAACATGATGGACAAAAAAAAGAATTATTTTTTCAAAAATGAACAGTAATCATTTTGCTTCGTATGTATTTAATAAATTAAAAAAAGTATTATTAATATAATTTGAATATTTATTTACTGAATATTCGTAAAAAAGCGCCATCTAGTTTCACGTTCATTCATGAAGATGGCATTTCTAAACTTGACGTTGGAGAGGAGCCAATTTAAATTGTTTAAGTAGATGTCGCTAGTAACAATTTAAATTACTAAAGGATTTATGTGGATTGCGGCTTAGAAATAAAAAATATATTAATAAATATGATACAATTTTGTAATTAAAACAATGAAATTTAACATAGTTATCACAAATGTTATTAAAGAGTTAAAAATTACAAAATACTATATATTTTAACGTATTTTATAATTTTATTATTATATAAGTGTCGTGTCTTACGTATAAATGTTAACTAATAAAAATTTTTGCCCACAGCCCACCTACCAAAACACAACAGTACACGAGAAAAGCTCAAAGTTTACAAACTTCACCAACTCCCCAGCATACACGCCTCAGTCCTACTCCCACACTCACACTCAGGCCCACACCCACACCCACGCCCACGCCCAACCCCAGCCGGGCTACGGCAGGACTGGACGCAACCTGTCTGAACTGGACACGCTTCTAGATGACCTGAGTAATGCTAGATATGAGAACTACGTTGATAAGACATACAACACTCTACATTCAGAAAAAAGTGGTAAGTAACGTTTTATTACGTAACAAATTTTATTATACATATATTTTTGCTATAACCAAACCTTTTCTTTAAGCGAAGCGAGCGGAGCGCTCTACTGGAGAGAATTTGTATTGGTTTTACAAAGTTGGCATTAAAACGGCTTAACGGTTCGGTTTCAAATTTTGCACACATACCACGCTGATATGTGTGGTGGTTTGTAAAAAAAAAATCAAAAAAATTCATTGTCGTTGAGGAATAATGTCCAAATAACATCACTCCCATAAACTTCAATGTAAAAAAATCAGCGCAAAAAATTGAAGTCTCATTGTGGATGCGCGTGCCGAATTTTTTTAATCGAATTGTACTGTCCCCCTGTTCAATTTTTTTTCCACACCAAGACGAAGCCTTCGGCTTGGCTCGCTTCGCTCAACATGCAAACGGCACCCGAGATTTCGTGATCGCAGCGAGTTGAAATTGAGGGTCTGGTGACGTTCCTAGTTTATTTTTATTAGTTTTTTTTATCTGTGCCTTAGTCTAAACTAGATTAAACAGTATTTTAAAAGTATATCCATGGAGTTTCTTGCCGGTTCTTCCCGATGGACTTACCCTTTAAAACCGTGTTAGTAGAGTATAAAAGACAAGATTAATTTTAAATATATAAGACTAAATAAAAGTGCTGGCGTTATCACTCTGGAGGGATGGATTTCTAACACTTTTTATACTTTATCCAAAAAAATGTCAGATAGTTTTAAATGAAGTAGATTTCTGTACATGGAGTGAAATGGAAAGAATTCCATACTTTCCATTCAGCTTATGATAATGTAGTCATGTCTTCCCAAAAGATAATATAACATCAGATAGTGAATTACGATTCTATAAACAGTTTTTGATATAGGTTGAAAAAAATGAGATTGCCTTTACAAAATCCTTCATTCGGCAAGATGAAAAGTACGATCATCGAATACACACCAATAAATGCAAAACGAGTGCGAGCTTTGAGGTAGGCCACAGTTCTAAATGACTTTCCAAATCAAATTAATTTATTAATATGGGCTAAAGCCACCGAAAAGTCTTGTAAAATCCGTGGAGATGCAGCAGAAACAGCTAAAATCTTATTGGTCTAGTGGATGGTACTTCTGGATAATACTCGCATCGCCACAGTAAGGCTTATCTAATAGATATTATACGTAAAGCTAGTCTTTCCATAGCAAGAGCAGAGAAGAGGATAATAATTCCCAAACGGTCAATAATTTGTAAAACGTGTAAGAGAAACAGTACTATAGTAGTCATTCAGAGCGGAAATATATCTGTAATTTAGACTTCTAGTAATACTTATAAAGCTTACTTTTTTCTAAGAAATAAAACATCCCCAAAGATCACATATTTACTATTATTGAGATAATCATTATTAACTAACCGCTTAACTAAAAATGTCTCTAGAAATGTCATAATTAAAACCGATGTCGAATCAAGAAACAGATGAATATAGATCTTATTCTCGGTTCTGTCTACTATTATCTCCATCATACAAATCTCTTAAAGTAATATTACAACGATCTTACTTTCTCTTTTTGTACCAAAACATCTATAAAATAATACCGTTTTAAATCAAATTTTTAGCATTTAATATCTTTATAAGATGTTATTAGTTGAGTGAGACCAGGTTCTACTTGACGTACAGTAGTGATCATTGGTATTGATTCAAAATAGAAAATAAAAAAATAAATTGCTTTTCTAAAAAGTCGAATCTGAAAAAGTAATATTATTGTAATATTGAAACAAAACTTTTACTAGGGGCGCAACCAGACCCTCAATTTCGACTCGCTGCCCTCACGAAAACTCGGATGCCTTTTAAATATTGAGCGGTGCGAGCAGTGGAAGAAGTAATCAATTATTGAAGCGCTCTTTAACAGTAATGTAGATGCGGTCGTCGAGAAAAATGTGTTTTTTAAATTTTTATTATTTTTTTCACGCACTTTTCATTGTGACTACAAATTTTCGCGCGAAATATTTTTAACATTGCGTTTAATGGGGATTTTTTATACAATGATTGTATAAAAAATCCCCATTCCTCAACATCACATAATTTTTTTACGATTTTTTTTTTAAAACCAACGTGTGGACATGCTAAACATGTGTTCATAATTTCGTCTTGATCGGATGAGTTGTTAAGGCTAACCCCGGACATTCAATCAGAAAAGTTTCATATAGAGCGCTCCGCTCGCTTCGCTCATAAATTTTTTAAATACTTTTCTAATATATATTTCTCAAACTTGCTTAATGATTGTGTTTTAATAAATATAATTATAAAACGTTGTGTATTTTTTTTTCAATACAAATTTTTCCGTGGACTGAAATAGAAGCAGTTTGTGGGATTGCATAAGAATATTATTTATTAGTCAGTTTAATCTAAATTAAAATTTAATATAATAAATTAAAAACTTTTGGTCATGTTATACAACAAAAAGTATATATTTTTTATTGGATTTAAGTAAAAATATAAAATAGAGATATAAAAGTTTAATACACAAAATGTACAAAACTTTTACGTTTAAAATTAACGAGAGTGACATTGAACAGCCGTCAACGAAATTTATAAAAAGATTTTTTGTAAATATGTTATTCTAGTAAAAATATTTATGGATTCAATGAAATGAAAGGACTAAAAACTCCTAGGTTATTTATTTAATTATTAAACAAGTACAAGTTGGGTTTGAGCAATTTCAAACAATATTTATTCTTCAGAAAAAATATGAATTAATCGTTTATGGTAATCATGTACAAGTGTTGAAAATATCATCTCTCCGCATCTCTCCGTAGCTCAAGCTCCGTAGAGTCAAGTTTGTTTTAAAATTGTATAAAAATGCCACAAATTATACTAATATTAATGGCACATGGAACATTGGCACCTAATACTTGGCATTCATCATAAACCGTCCTTCCATTACCCCTTCCTTTCTCATTTACAAGATGGGTTTTCCATTGTTTTTGGCTCCACTTACTATCTATTTTTATCAAATCTATTACTGTTAATGAAAAGCATACAGTAACTCTACGTCAGAGTTTCTTAGTAATACTAAGTTTCGTGATTAGATTAGAATTAATCGAAACTATATATCAATCTATTAAACCATAATTATATTTGAACCATAATCTGTGGCTTCAAATACTACATATATACTTAAATATTTAATACGTTATGTATAAAAGTGCAGTTGTTTTACTTCTCACACAACCCCATTGTAATACCATATTCGAAACCTGTAATTTGTTACATTTTTTCTGTAGTATTGTTTTATTTGTTAAAGGATTCTAATTGTTATTTTTATATTGTCAGAAATGTATCTAATATATAAAATTCTTGTCAGTTTTTTTATCGAAACTCCTTCGAAACGGTTCAATCTAATCTTATGTAATTTTCTGTGTATATTCAGTAGGTTTGAAAATATGATGTAAACTTATTTTTCATACCTCTAAGTAGGCTTACCATACGTCCCGGTTTGACCGGGATAGTCCCGGTTTGAGATCCCTGTCCCGGCGTCCCGGTCAATAATAATAAATTTTAATAAAAAATATATTCACATTTATTAATATGTTTTCAATTCATAATAATTTTGATTGCATTTCAAATATGAAAAACAAAAATTAAGCGAAAAGCAAAATGAAAATGAGCCTCTTTCTCTTCTGCGTCCCGGTTTGGCTCTTCGTAATTATGGTAACCCTACCTCTAAGTGATGTTCTTTTTTACGATTCGGCACTAAAAATACATACTTACATAAATTTATTTTATTTTATTAATTTCACTATACATCTTTTATATGTCTAAACAACTTTTGCGGTGACAGCTAATTTAATATAATATTCTTTCTAAAGATGGGTACTCACGCACAAATGGCGCTACTAGTCCCGTGTCCACAAGACCCACGGTGGACTCCTTGCTGGACCAGCTCAACACTGATGTACCCAATGGGTAAGTGGTAGTTGTAGTACAATTTAAACTATGTATCGGATATGACTCAAATATTCGACTAACAAAGTAAATGTGACGCAAAATAGTATATGTTATATGTATATTACAAAATGAAGTCCTCGATCGCGTCTGTCTGTCGGTATGAAAGCTACAGATTTAAAAATTTTCTTGCGTATTTTGTGCCATTTTCACCCCAATCGATAGTGTGATTCCTAAAAATGCTTTAGGTTTTATGTTAATCGACGGAAATATAAATATTGTGGTTGAAAAAGTCGTGCAGACTATTTTTTTTTCAAACGACATTTTTTTAAAATTATTTTGATTATTGAAATATATATAACTATGTATTAGAAATTGACCGTTTAAGTAGTGGTTTAGGATATTTTTTTTATCATTTTGGCGAGAGAGCCGTGTGAAAATTTATTTTAGTAGCGTATCTGTGAATAGTTCATACGTCATCCGTTTGTTGTAATAGCAAAATGTAGGATATCCAAAACTATACTGGTGATGGGACATATAAAAAAAATAAGATATATATATATATCCAAAACCGGAACTTATTTAATCATATTTAAAATATCCATTGTGTAACTAAGTATGAATGTGTATTAAAATAAATATTTTTGTTATATACTATTTTTTCTTATATTTATATGTCATAATATACATATAAATACATATCTTATTACTACTTATTGAGTGTTAAATAACATAAAAACTCCTGAAAGCTTTCGTACATTTATTTTTTTGTCAATATATAAACGAAATAAGAAAATATTTTGAAATAACTTTTCGAAAAGCGGCTGGCTAATTTATGAACCCGAGTACCGCACGGCCGAACTTTCGCCGTAGCTGTATTTTTGACCGAATCTGGTCGAAACCAAACTTTCTATCGGAGACTAATTATTTTCTATATATATAAGAGAAATGTAGTATTTTTTTAACTCTCATAAAAAGGTCACTCATATTTTTTTATTTAGTTCTCTTTGCTGTGTACAATGTAAGATAGTGAATATGTACTACAAAATTATTTATTTATATAATTTATTACATATATACAACTTTTAATATTAGTTGGCCATGGTTCAAATAATGGTTTATGATTTCCTCTCGCCATATAATATATGTTTGATCGTCGATGTTTTAAAATTGTTGCCAATCAAAAGCTAATCGGTTCTTATGATGTGAAGAACAAACCTACTGTGTTGATGAAAACGTTAGTACGTTACTATCTAAATGAAAAATTAATTTCTTGTATATCAATTCTTCTTAATTAATTTAAATCAGTAAAAATAACTGTTTGAACCATGCAATACTAATTGTAAATTGTTCTTGGCAAACTCGACTCCTGCGCAGTCTCATTCAATTAACTCTGTACACCTGGTTGAAGACATCACGAGGAATTATGATTTATTAAAACATAGTAGTTTAATTATTATTATTATTATATTGTTTATACTATGAAATTAATTTCACTCTTGCTCTATGATTTATGATGCTAGTACTGCCAAATTGAACTGCCAACTAGTCGGATAATGCTCAGCTAAAATACGCTTCAATTGAGCAAAAAAGGAGCAAGAAAAAGAGTTTAAAGTTATTGCTAGAAATTTTATTACTATGATTCTAATAATATACCCAATATGGTATGTATGTAATAAATAAAATTATCTTTTATTAGTTTTTTATGCCTGCATGTCATGGTTGTTCCTCAGTCGGTCATCAGTGTCACCAGTTCCGCCTGGAACTCTCCCTCGACCGGGTACAAAGCAGGTCACAGTCACTGTGCAGGAGACAGTGGTGGAACCAGCCCAGGGTCCACCACCACAACAAGTCACAACCGTTCGTCAACACCACGCCTCCAGCGCTACTAAGGAGCTGGATGACTTGATGGCCTCGCTCTCTGACTTCAAGGTGAGCTATGAAAATATTTTTTTTTGTATGATAGACGCATCTAAATAACCGTTTTCTATAAAAATAAATACATATATCGTTTCGTTAGTAATGTATATATTGTATAAATATATTATAATT